>OY660882.1:25880674-28487519 GCA_962446985.1 Xyrichtys novacula
GTTAAACCTCATGTAATGTGTCTTTTACTTCCTGTCAGCTCAGCTTGATATTAAAAGGATATTCTGGCCTTGATGTGTGACGGCTGGTTTGCTGCCAAAGCAGATTGTTGCCTCAAAGGACGAGCGTTTCCTGAGCTTCTCTGAGACTCTGGGAGCTGTTAGGACGTGTTAGAAAAGAGCTGTTGTTTCAACTAGACTTTATTTTCAGGCTGAAGTGAAGAGAGCGGTCTGACCGCGCTCACTCGGCACTTTAATTGTGGCTGTTTGAGGCTGACCAGCAGCTTTTAACTGAACACGACAGCTCACAACAGAAAAACAGAAAAACTTTGAAGATTTGCTGTCATGGACTTTCCCACTGAACATATTTGGACTCTTGAAGCAGAACAGGAGGTCTGCTGTCTGCTGGTCTTCCTCTTCCTTTTACTTCAGACAAGCCTCCTCATGAGGTTTTTCTGTTCCCAATAAGGGGCTTGGCGGTCCCTTGAGTATAAGTTAAATTTGTACCTCTCTGAAAATGAGTACATATTAAAGTTTTTGCAGTTGTAGAACATATTAGGCGTGTAAACATGGTAACTTCCTGTGTCTTTATCACCTCCATTTTAACACTCATTTGACTGTGACTGGCTTACAGCGCTGAGCAGTTTGCTCTTGTTTTGTAGAGGTGAGCTGTCAGCATCTCTGTCTTTTTCTGCACAGAACTTAGCTGTGGATGGATATACTCTGACACCTGAACTATCTAATGCAGCCCAATAAAACATCTCTACTATAAATGTACACTCTCAAGGCAGGGAGAGCATCAGCAAAGACCCCGGGGTATAGACCAGAGTGTGCATCAGTCTGTTAAAATCAGACACAGTAGAAAAAGAGGGGCTGAGGTCACTTTCAGTTGACTTTGAGATCAGCTGACGGCCTGTGTGTTAATCTCGGCTGCCTAAATTGACGCTTTGCGCTAGGGCGGGGTGGTACGGCCTCAAATCAATATCACATTGATCAGTTCACCTCGATATAGCCTACCTACACACATCCAAAACCAACTTTGATTTGGGATGCACTGGTCCAATATTTGGATTGGATATCGGCTCTGATATTGACAAATGAACTGGATTGGATTTCGGATGAATGACAGGCAAAGGCAAGGTATACAGTTCATTCATTCAACAGTAGTATTGGATCGGTATCGGATATCGGCTGATACACTCACAACAGGTACCGGTATTGGATTGGATCAGAAAAAAATGGATCGGTGCATCTCTATTTTATTTATTTGTTGACACTGAATATACCGATACCAGCAAAATTACTTCAGTTATTGTTGTAAATTTCTGTATCTGTAAATTTTCTGTTTATCGCCCAGCCCTACTTTGCCCCGTTAGTGCTTTATTAAATAGAGAGAGACACTGTCTACAGGTGTTTAGTTTTTAGGATATCCAGAGTGGGTTCATGTTGTTTGACTCTGACCTCACCTGTAAAGACTTCGGTTAAAAGTAAAAGTTTTTCTCCAACTTTTTGCAGCTTTTAGCATCGGCGTTTGAGAATTGGATGTTTTTTTGCAACACGGTTGATTTGCATAGAGATGAACCAGTTCACGCATCATGAGTCACTGAAATACCTGCACACAGCACCAGTACAGGAAGAGAGGCTTCAGTTTTATTAAAGCTTTTGGATCTACTCTGTGAATTAGATCAAGTCTGTCTTTGTACTAAAACCCCACTGTGAATCAGACCCTGAGTGTCCTGCCCCCTCTCCGTGTCCTTCCCCTCTCTCTGCAGGTGGGTGGGCATCAGGTCATGGAGTGTGTGTGTGATGATGTGTACATGTGTACTCTTCATTGTTGGCTACACAAACACTAGTAAAAAAAACAGTGACAAATGCCTCCACATTTGTCTTCATTAAGCGCTCCGTCTCCCTCTTTACATAAATTAGCATTGGTGTATGTAAATGCTGGGGGAGCCCTGTGGGGATTCAAGGTGAGACACCTTCCTGTCCGACCTGCACAGCAGCAGGTAGAGGAAACGATTATTCACTGACTCCCCTCTGTGTGTGTGCTTTTCAATCCCTCAACCTATCATAACTAACTCTGAAGCCCCCCCAACAAGCAACACAGACGAGGTCCCTGAAACTGAATTATTCTTAACTTGTAAAAATGAATCCAGAGAGTGTGAAATACTTTAAAGGTAAAATGTCATTAGAGCAAATGTCAGAGCAAATAAAACGATGAGTTCAGCAGTTCTTCAGTCAGCAGCTTCGGTCTTTGGAGCTTAAAGTGGATTTACTCTGTGACTGAGTCAGGTAGTAACTTTAACCCAGCAGGTACCTGACTGAGCAAAGTGAGGCCAAAAACACGGAGCTAAATCATCAAGTGTTTGCTGTGTTTCTCTCCTCTGTCCTCTTCTGTATAGACCAGTGAGTTAATAACGATTGAACATGATCTATTTATTCTCCTTCTAATGATGGACCTGGACTCTGAGTCCAAGACCCGGTGCACATGTAGGCAGGTACTAGGGCTGGGCGATATAGCATAAAAGTTTATCAAGATATATTTTTTTCATATCCGTCAATATGAAACGACGCAGTTGTTTGCTACTTGGTTCTAATTCAGCACGATTGGTTCAGCGTGAAGCGGACCCGGAGCAACTCCCCTTTTCATTTGTATGGTCTACCAAAACATGGGAGTATGCCGACTATCGAAAAGCATATTGACCATGTTTTATATCAATATTGAGGAGAATTAATTGTCGATACATCGTCATTGATTTATCGCCCAGCCCTAGCAGGTTCTTTTGAAGACTGAGGTTTTTATTCTTTATTTTTAAAAGTATCCTGTCTAAGAAATGATACGATCTGCTCACATGAACTTGCCAGACCAGTAGGGGGCAATCAACAGTACTTTTATCGCACTCATGCACAGGACGATATTATAATCTTAGGTGGAAGTCAGTCAGACCAGTAGTCAGCAGCTTCTATCTTCTCAGTCTTAAAACATTTTTATTTTTTTAAAACAGTCTTGGTTTTGGTGTCTCTGTTTCTAATGCATCAAAGCAGTCGCTGCAGAACCTGACATACCAGATCTTCAATCCCATAAAGAGGGCGGCTGCACAGGACGCCATGACGGTGCAGCTTCAGCCCCATTATTAACTATCTCACAACAAAAGACCTCTCTCTGGGTTTAAGGTTCTGGTCATATACCGGGCAGTTCCAGTTCCTCTGTGGACCTCTGCACATCTTTTAACATGCTGAACAGATATATCGTTTGACTATCGTCATCGCGATGTACGTGTGTGCGATAGTCACATCGCAGAGCCTGCGATATTGGAGGTGAATGAACTCATTTAATTTCAAGGGTAACTGACTGAGATACACTGCATGTGACTCTGCATGTGCTTTGCAGCGATCCACCAATCACATTCGTCCTTAACTCAGTTGCCAATCAGACTCACTTCTCAGTTGCCAATCAGACTACCCTGCCAGCTGTCAATCAAAATCAGAGAGGAGGAAACCCACCCCTGCACATGTTCTGCACATGGAGGGAGACGCTTGTCCGCTGAGAATTACTTTCGGAACTTTACTCATGACTGTTTAGCCCAACAAATAAGAACTGTATGGGTTTTAAATTGTACATTTCCGTGGACCACTCTACTATAAGCGGTGCGCGATTTGCGAGGTGCATGCAATTCTCGGAGGACGTGCGTTTCTCGGCACAACACCGCTAACAACAACAACAACGATCGCAAAATGAGCAACGAACAAGCGAAAACCACCGAAAATGAAGATTTGTTGCCCAAAAGAAAAGGAAAGTCAGTTATCTGGAATTATTTCGGTTAAAAGAAGGACCAAAACACGTCTTCTGTGTTCACCTGTTGCCACAATAACGTCCCAGCACAATAAAAGCTAAAAATATCTCTGAGACAGAAGCCATTCTAACATTCACAAAAAGAGGTAAGATCAGTGCAGGGTAACTGTCCTCAAGATTTCAGCAGTGCAGCATAACATTAAATGCTATTCAGGTCATCTGGTGAAAATTCCTGTATTTTTAATATCGCAATATATATCGCAGGGTTGAAAAAAATCGCAATATTATTTTTTTCCAATATCGTGCAGCCTTATCTTTTAACGTGATGAACAGAACCTGAGGTGTTTGTAGATAAAAGCAGAACCGTGGTGTATGACGGTTCTGTTGGACCTGATGTCCCTGACTTCTCTCTCTCCTCGGTTTCTTTAAAATCTCTCTCCAGAGCTCTAAAGATCAGGGCGCCACTCGCTCTTCGTCTTTTTCTTCTTCTTGTGTTATTAAATGAAGAAGTTGAAAAATGGTAGCTTTCATCTCCTGGTCTCATCTTCTAAAGTGGGAAATGTTCAGCTGTCCATTTCCTAAAGTGACTCCTCCATTACTCTTCAATCAGGCCGTCCGCTCGCTCTTTTCCATTTACATTCGCCTCACTCTCTCGCGCCTGTCACATCTCAGTGGTGCTCAGTGATTGGTCACATGTTTCCTCCTCTCATCAGCTGTTCACTGTGTCATAGATATATCTTTATGTCTCCCAGGAGCAGGAGAGCCTCTCTCTGTTTGTCTCGCTCTGACCTTGGCAGCCGCCTCTCCTCATCATCACTGCGAGCGTCTGCAGCCATGTGTGATGTTGACTCTTTATGTTTGTATAGGAAACCCGCTGAGCGCTCGGCGGCAGTTCACAGCAGACGGCGAGGTGCGAGCTGTTTGGTTTGTGGTGTTGGCAGTCGCCGGCGGCTAGGAGAGGAATTAACAGCAGCTGGAGGTGAAGCGGGGACACTGGGAACGAAGTTAGTACTCCTGAGGAATCTACCTGCCGCCCACTCGAACCCAAGGTTATTCAGGGAGAATTTGGCTTGATGAAAATGAACAGAGGGGAAGACTGAGGGGAGATTTGAGGAGAGAAACACACAATCAGATGGTAAATAACAGACGGGAACTCTGAGGGGAGATTTGACGAGAAAAACACATAATCAGCCCCGTAAAAAACAGCTGGGGTTCAAAGAGGGAACTCTGCGGATCAGAGCGCCGTTTCTGCTGCTAATAAAGTTGGATTTATCGTAAAGTTCGGAGGATGCTTTCAAACTCTGAACTATCTGATGTACTTTTGAAGGCTCATGGTGTTTCTCTCTCTTTCCCTCGGTCAGTTTGGTGCAGCAGGAGTAACCTGCAAACTCGTAAATTGTGGATGTGATGACCGAACAAAGTTGCACCAATCACATCGTATCGTTCCATCCTGAATGATGTCATCATGGTCGTTTAGTCTCATATTGGATCTGGTTTGTGCTTCTGCGTCAGACTTTCGCCGTAGGTCCTTGATGTAGCTGCGTGACAGGCCTAGTCACCGCGCAATACTCCACCAAACCACTAGTCAGCAGTGTGACGCCAATGCTCATCGCCATCACCTGGTCCTGCCTTGTTTGTTTACAGGAAACCATGGCGACTGAATCTGAGGTTAGTCCATTTGAGCTGAACCTGATAGATGCAAAATGGAGAATACAAACACGGCAGTGACACCATCGACCAGTCAGAGGGTTCGCAGCGTTTTCAAGCATCATTACAGTTTCTAAGTCGACTGTTTTTTGCATCCAGGATCTCCTGCCTGACTGCTGGTGTGGTCAAATCTTTTCAGAGTATAGACTGAGCTGAAAAAAGTTATTGTTGTGATAGTCTTTGAGTTCAAATATCCGGATTTATGAGTTTTATTCAGATTTCATTGTTAGAGTTTAAAAACAGACGCTGTAGGAACAGCGATCAAAAATAAAAACACCACCATGTTGTTTTTTTTTATTCACACTTACCACACTGCCCCCAGTGGATTCAGCGGCCCCAGTTTAGCTCCTATCAAACCCTCGGAGACGAGCGGGGAGGGCGGAGAGCCGAGGGGGGGCTGATGATCGTGCTGCGGAGAGTAGGAAGGTGTCGTATCCATAATGGGACCACCTGCTGTTCCTCCATCTCTGCATGCATCAGAGTGTGTGTTCCTGTCAGCACAACTTCTTTACAGAACATTCTGTGCAGAGTACACCTGCTAGGCAAACACACACACACACACACACACACACACACACACACACACACACACACACACACACACACACACACACACACACACACCTGTTTAAAGCATAAAGGTGCAACTGCATACTGTAAATGATGCATCTGAGAGACGGAGGATAGCCGTAGCCGTTCAGGATGCGGTGGAAATTGGGGGTAAAAGTCACACAGTTATAAAAATGAACAAGCAGGGAGTGTGAGTCCGGCTAAAAACATGTTCTACAAGCATCAAAATCTGAATTCATCAGCTTCATCACTCCCTTACCAGATGGTTTGTGGAAGTAAAACACAAAAGCTTCAGTTCCTGTCTCAACACGTGTTTCTGCATCCCTCCCAGAGCCCAGTTTTCCCTCAGGGTTCTTCTGCTGCTGTTGTTGTGCAGCCAAGCCGCTCCCTGAAGCTTTTAGTTTCAGTATACTTGTGCAAAGTGGAGTGAACTTAAAGTTAAAGGCTGAACAGAATACAGAACGACCAATCAATGAAGACAAATCACTCTGGCTCCTGTCCATTAGCATTTCAGCAGAAACGCTCGTAGAGGAGGCCGGGAGCTCCTCGTCTCCTCTGCAGAGGAGGACACAGCTCAGCTCTTTGGTTTCTCTCTGGAGGACTCGCTGCTGCAGGAGTAAAAGCCTGCCATCCTTCATTTTAGACCTGCAGGCTCTGGAGCTGCACCGAGACCGAGCTGCAATCAGAGCCGACCTGAGGAGGGAGTAGGTGTGTGTGATATTAGAGACACTACAGGCTGATGTCTGATGTTTGACCGTCTCTTCGTCTTTAAGGTGTGAATTTTACTTACTAAACCTTTCGGATCTGATGCACCATGTGATGTGCGTGCATGAGGCAGATGCATGAGGTAGGGGAGGTTTTGCAGCCTTACTTGGGATTTCCACCGCACCCTGAATTTCACACCGTCACAGACCACAAAGTTATCAGGACAGTTTTGTTCTTGCAGGATCATGAATCCTGTTCCTGTTGAGGCCCCAGATTCTGATCCCCGCCCTCATGCAGACTTCGTTTGGAATTGCACGAATACTTTTCTTCTCAAACCTGATCTTCATACCATGTCACACCTTTGGAAGTCCACAGAAAGCGTCTTTTTCTTCAGGGAAATGAATCCTCCTGCAGTATTTGAGTTTCCTCTTATTCTCAAAGTCGTTTCCTAAAAGAGCGAACACTTCTGAGGCTGTTGCACCGACTCCACCTGCAGCGTGGATTGGTGGGGATTATGGCGGATATCTTTGGGTGAGGAGAGCGCCCTGCAGCTGTTTGTCCGTCAGCATGAAAACTTATCAGCCGGTTACAGTTTACAGTCACACAGCGGCGCCCGGCGAGGCTGTTACTGTGGTGATATCAGCCGTTTGGATGCTGTGGAGGGGTGAACCGGAGGAGTCACTTTGTGTTTCTCAGCACTTTTACACCAACACCTCTCTCTCTCTCACTCTCTCTCTTTTTTTGAGTCCTCTCATGCAGAAACACAGAAATCATCAGGATCGCTGCTGCTTGTTTTTCCCAGCGGTCATGAGTAGTGAGGACTGAGATGAGTCAGGCGTCGGACGGAGGCGTTCAGGGAGAGAGCTGCGAGCCCTCCCTGCTGATGTCAGGTCAGGTTGAGGTTTTTTAAAACTCTCTCTGCAGCTTCAGTTTCAGATCTTTTAGGTCCTGTTCTGAGTGCATGTTCAGCAGACCGACCCTGCAGACCGAGCGTGGCCTTGCTGTGAGGGGAGAGCGCTGAGCAGTAACTCAGAGCTGCTGCAGGGTGAGACATCTCTGATCTCTCTCCAGGCTGCTGTTTTTCTCTCTTCATCTGGGATTTAGAGACTCATGAACACACCACAACACTGGAGCTTCTTCTTCTTATTATGATCATGAAACACTGAATGTGAGGCTCTGAGATTTATCTTCACTGCAGCAGACCAAACAGAGGAGGAGGAAACTGCTGCTTTTACTGTCAAAGCTACAGCTGAGAGGAAACTCCTCATAGCTGCAGTTCCTCTTTTGGCCACTAGAGGCAGGCCCGAAATGAGAGTCAACCCCCATAGAGACCCATGTTAGAATATCCAACTTTACACCTGAATTAAACAAATCCACAACCTGGTACAAAATAACAGCCTTGGTCGTTAAATCCACGTCAAACTCGCCTGTTTTAAAGTTATGATTAATTTGGGGCGTGGCCTCTTTAAAGGACAGGTGGGAGGTGCTCACTGTCTGATAGGTCTCACCTGAGCTAATTCAGTCTCATGTTTGAGGTCTTCATGCCTGACAGATCATCTGTCCTGCCGTGAGCTCTGATGGACAACCGAGAGGTCCAACATCCAGGCTGAGCAATAAAACGATAATGATAGATATCAGAAATTAATTTCCCTCAATATCAGTCTAAAACATGATCAATATGCTTTTCAATAGCCGGCATTCTGCCATGTTTTGGTCGACTATACGAATAGCCAATATAAAAGGGGAGTTGCTCCGGGTCCACTTCACGTTGCACCAATCATGTACTGAATTAGAACCAAGTATCAAACAACTGCATCATAGCAGACAGCAGCTACACCCAACCAAAGCACTTCTGCTACCCCCGACAGAAATGACAATGAAGGCTCAACAGATGACCACATCGTCAACGACAACACTGGCGTTAGGAAAACGTCGGTGGTGTGGAGGTTTTTTGGTTTTTGGAGGTCGGACATGAAGCAGAGTAATGTGGACTGTAAATTATGTCGAGTACATGTTCTCACAAAGTCGGGGAATACCTCAAATCTTTTTCACCATCTGAAGCAGCGCCACGCCACAGAGCACGCCCAACGCAAAAGGTTACAAACCCCGAGAGGAGTGAGGAGCCGAAACAGACGACCATTCAGTCGGCTTTCTCTAGAGCGACGCCTTACGACAAAACGTCAAAGAGACACAAAGACCTCACAGATGCAGGAGATTATTGTGTTGGAAAAGAAAAAAATACATTGTGATAAACTTTTTCCCATATCGCCCAGCCCTACTCTGACCCCAATAAAAGGCTTTGTTAGACCTTCAAATGCAGCTGTGTCATCTTATTTGTTTTCTTCACAATATCAGCTTTAAAAAAATGAACTCAGGCCGTCCATGTTAGGATGATAACCGCCGTGTATTGGGTACATGTGCAGACCGCCTACAGCTGTTCTTTCTTGATTGTCCTCCAACCAAATAATTTTACAGCGGTCTTTTTATGTACTCTCTCATATTTTTAGATATAAATGACATCTGACAACCAAAAACTGGGAAAAAAATCATTTCATGGAACACTGAAGTTTGGTCACCTCTGGTCGTGAAAACCAACATTTTCACATCCCTTCGTCCAGATGTTTGTTTAGTTTTCTCTTCCTTTTTCTCTCTAAAGTTTTTTTTTTCCTGGTTTGTTGCAGTCGTACGAGTGCAGGTTTTTATCTCCTCAGTTTGTTTTTCCCCTCTTCGTTTCGTATCAAAATTAAAAAAAGACAAAGAGGCTGAGAGATAAGATAACCGACGGCAGTCAGCAGAGTCAAACTCAGGATCTGTTGTTTTTCTATCCACTGAGCCGAGTCCGCTGTTTGCTGATCGTGTTTCGCTCTGCTGGATGATGAAATTTCCTCTGGATCTGATTTCTGTCAAAACTTCACCCTCATGTTTTTCCCTTCAGGCCGTCTCTTCAGCTTCTTCAGGGTCGGTTTGTTTATGGAAAGACTAAATATGTAAAACAACCAAAATAGTTGATCGCCGGTGTAGCAGAGGTGAAGATGAAGCCTGGTGTTTCTGGTGTTTCTGTCTTCAGGAGGTTGTTGCTGTGTTGTGCGCTCGCTCGCTCGCTCGGGGAGTCTGGAGTGTACGAGGAGAGTCATTCGGAGCTTACGCGGCATTACCCAGCTTATGCTTTCAGCTCAGAAAACACACTGAGATATGGAAACAGATAGACACGGCGCTGACATACGCTCGCATGATCCGATGTTTCCCTGTGAGAGGAAAAGCAGCTTCAGGAAAATCCGCCGTGAGGAGAGATGGTGTCTGTTTGGTGAGGTCAAATGTGAGGAGTGAACTCCGGTGTTATCTAACATAAAACCCTGGAAACCTCAAATCACTTTAGGAAGGAAGGAGTGTTTCTGTTTTTGGATGACGTTGGAGTCAGGACACAAAGTCTAAAGTGAAAGTAACGATATCACGTCACTGAAGTCTCTGCTAACGACCTCAGACTCCTGACACAAAACCAATCAGAGTCAACACATTAGGAGAAGACGCTGTTCTGTCAAAGTCAGAACTTCATTATGAGAAATGGATTTTACCAACAACTCCTCATGAACTCACTCTGCAGAGGACTGTGACGAGTTTAGGAAGGACTCTGATTCAGTCAGACTGAAAATGGATCAGGACAACCTTTGAGGGCGGTTTTCATGGACCTGGTACCTACAGAGTCCGGTCCACTTGAATAAATCTCCTCTGAGGGACCCAAAGAGGTCTGTTTTAAGAACCTAACACTGAAGCTTCTGTATCCTGGTGAATATTTGTGCCACATTAAGAGCTCAAACTTTAAAAGAAAACCACAAACAGAGTCAAACAATCATTCGTAAAAAAAAAAAAAGGTCACATTGTTTGATATTTGATGTTTTATTTTAAAATTTCTGTTGCGTTATTAAACTTTAATCAAATGAGAGAATTCACTGATTCAACAATAAATAATTAGTTTACAGCAACTCATCAAATGTTAAATAAGTGTATAAGTGTAAGTATTTTATTTCTATAAAGGCACCTTGTCACATTTTATCCTGTTTTACTTTTTATAGACTGGAGAGGTGATTGAAAATAACCTTAGTATCTAATTCTCGTATAAAGTCATAATTTACAGTTTCTTAAAACTGTTACGGCTGCTCCGTACTCGATAAAATCTCACATTTTTAATCATAATCTCATTGAAAATAAAAGTAAATTATGTTCTGTCAGAGGAAAGGTATTTTAGTTTAAATTCAAAGTTATTAAAACGTCAAACAGCGGAACAGAAATACTGCCCGACCCTTTCACTCTGAACCCAAACCATCTATTTGTCATTTAAAGCGACATCATTTCACCTTTTTTTAAGAGTCTAACTGAGCATGTGCAGAGTCGTGTCAGAGCTCCGTCCTTTTATAGTAGAAACACGTGACTGAAATGATCATCCAGTATAGATATAGATGCTCAGATGTCCCTCTTATCATGCGTCCCTCCTGTATAAATAAACTCCACAGACGTCTCTCCTCCGAACAGCCGCTGTGATTATCATCCTTTCATATGTATCTGACTGCCTCCTCCGCCCGCAGAGGTAATACGTCTTAATATCATTTAATAAATGTATTCAGCAGATATATCTGGAGACCACATTAGAATGAAATTGCTTCAATTTAACACGGTTAGAGCGTCCTCGCCGTTCATCATCTGCATACTAACGCCAGATACATTGATCATGATTACTTTAGATAAATGCTGCATCCAGCTCACGCCGAGCTGAACCAACTAACCCCGAGTGAGTTAAAAAAGACGCTTTACATTATTATGAAGGGAGCATCTGAACTGTGAGACCTTTTCAGACAATAACTGACCCAAACAGGCTCCAGGAAAGGTGAGAAAGTGGACTTCGTGTTTGGAGGAGTGAAAGTCTCCCAACAAAGCCTCTAAAAATAAAACCCACTTCCATGACACCGCGGTTGAACCGGTTCCTCTGTGACACAAACACATCAGATCTGCTCTCAGGGAGCTTTCAGGAGCTGCTTTGGTGAGTCTGCAGCAAAGAGAGAAAGAAACAGACTTTCTCAACACCCCAGAGCTCCGATAGGAGCAGCTCAGAGCTCCAGGAAACAGGAACGAACTGTTCAGACACATCATCTACCGCCGAGTTTTACAGAGAGATCAGCCGGGAAAATGAAGAGAAATGTCACATGAATATCAATTTCAGACCACAAAACAAAAAAACAAAAAAACACGACACAGAGGGAGTCTGGACCTTCGAATCTGTCCTCCTGGATCTGGATTTGAAGACCTGAAAGTTTGTTGTGATCAGAGACCGTCTGCAAACACACCAACATGTCCTCGTGAAGCTTACGGATAGGGCTGGGCGATGCGAGAAAAAGTTTATCAAGATATATTTTTTTCATATCAGTTGATATCGATATCATGATATAAAAAAATTATATTTAACAGTTTTTATTGGTAGTGTGTCTTTTCCAATACTTTTCAATACAATGCGCAGGCGCCATGGGCTCCTTGCTCCTCTTGGGGTTTGTAACCTTTTGCGTTGCGCGTGCTCTGCCCCGTGACACTTTACTAGAACATGTACTCCTCATAATTTACAGTCCACATTACTCTGCTTCATGTCCGACCTCAAAAAACCAAAATACCTCCACACCACCGACGTTTTCCTAACGCCAGTGTTGTCGTTGACATTGATGTGGTCATCTGTTGAGCCTTCATGGTCATTTCTGTCGGGGGGAGCACTCATTTTCTTTGTTTCTCACCAACAGTGCTGTCGGCTTCACCTGTTAAAGTGCTATGGTTGGGTGTAGCTGCTGTCTGCTATGACGCAGTTGGTTGATACTTGGTTCTAATTCAGCACATGATTGGTTCAGCCCAAAGCGGACCTGGAGCAACTCCCCTTTTCATTGGCTATTCGTATAGTCTACCAAAACATGGCAGAATGCCGACTATTGAAAAGCATATTGATCATGATTTAGATCGATATTGAGGGAAATCAATTTTCAGTATATATTGTTTTCGTTTTATCGCCCAGCCCTTCTTACAGACCTCCTGGTGGTTTTTCCAGAGTGAAGCCCCTCCCATCAAACAAAAGGTCAGCTGATCGTGGATCCAGCTTCTGAATGTCGGTGGTCCAAAACAAAGATGGCAGCTAGTCCTCAGCATCATCAGCAAAAACAACAAAAACCAGATTGGATCACAAAAATGAAATCCTGGATTACTCGGTTTTTGATGGACTGGATTTCTCAGTAGAGGTGTGCTGGTGCAGGTTCTCCTGGTGCGCTCGCTGCATTTCTTTTGTCTGTAACATTGAGATAGCCAATCAGAGCAGTGCCTCGTTCTCAAAACAAGCCCTGCCCATTTAGATCACTACATGGATGATGAGATTAGAAACTGAGAGGCTGCAGAGGCTGAATATTGTTGAAACTCAGCTTATAAGAGAACTCCGTTTTATTACAAACAGCTAAAAATATCCTGTAGGAGTACGTCTGCTGTCTGCATCGGTTGACGTTAGCTGAAAAGGAAGCGACTCAGACCTTTTTTCAGCTCAACATATCTTGAAATAAGATATCTCATCTTTTCTTGTCTTGTAAATGTGGCTGAAATTAAGTCCAAGAAGAATTTTTGACTAGAAATAAATTGAATACGCAGCTTTTCTCTGTATTTGTCTTCATTCGAACAGCCTTTTTTTTCATACCTGGTACGATTTCTCAACATGCAACTTTATTTTCAGCGTCTGACTTTATTCTGCGAATGCAAAATAGAAAAAACATCCTTCACCTGTCATTTTATTGAAGAAATATCTTCAAAAGGTTGTTGCAAACATCATGACATTTAAAAATAGAAATCTTATGTGTGCAGCTGATCTATTTATAGACGTCTTTATCTGAGAGCCTTTACAGAACAAAGAGAGGCAGAAACTGAGTAACATTAAGGAGTCCGATTCACTTCCTGCTCTAAATTTAGTTTACGCCGGATAAAACTGGAGGCGGGTTCGATCAAACAGAAAATGAATTATTAAAGGTAATTGCCGTTTAGAAGTATTTTACAGCATCGACCTTTCATCGAAGGTTCGGCTTTACGACCCGCCTCCTATCAGTTCAGGAACAAGCACGCCGCTAAAGTTCAGCCACTTAATTAATCATTATTTGTGTTTCTCTGGTGAACAATGATTGGCTCAGGGGGGATTTCTCAGTGACGAGCGCGCCCGGCAGAAGCGATGCCCGGCATGTCAATATGGCGTCCGTGTGATAGAGTAGAGACAGTCATCAGGAGCTGGCTGTGGGGCGTTTGAGCGCAGTCAGTAAATCTGTCAACTGAGAAATGAAGAAGGATGCATGTTTAGTTTTTCTAGTTAATGCTTTTGCCCCGAGTGTTGTCTTGCAGGATCAACCCTTTATTAGCTGTCCTTTCCAATCGAGGCAGATTTACTCCGAGACTACTTTAGAAAAAAAGGTTAAATGGAGTTTAGAGATGTTTAGAGATGTTTAGAGAGCTCCAAGTGCTGCAACATCCTGACAGACTTCCATGAGGTTTGTTTTCTTTGGTATCAGAACTTCATGATGAGATGGAAGAAAGTTTATTGAGGGGTTGGTCTCTCTGTGGAAACACCTGCCTCAGGTGTTTGCTTTTACCTTTGTCATGATTGTTTTGCTCATGTCTGATCTGCTAAGTGCTGCCGCTCTTCCTGCCTTACCTCGATTTTCCACCGCATCAGGAACGGCAGCGATTTTCTCTGTCCGCCAATTCCTACCAGATCCGTTTGTCAGGGAAATTTCGTGGTGAAAGCAGGAATTATGAGAACTCACGAGAACCTGTGGATTCACGTTCAATCACGTCGACTCTATGCTGCTCGATGGTTGTACATTCCAGAGGTGAGGGGCACTGGCCTGGAAAGAGCAGTCACCTTGTTTTTTAAAACGGGTGTGAGGGACCATTAAGAGTTTGTGGTCTGCACGGGTTAATCTGTGCTGAATTTATCCGCCATGCTCCGGCATCCAGAAAAAAAAGAAGTCTAACAATCAGCTATGGAGCCTGGCGATCCACAGAGGAACGGAAAGAAGTTGGTGGAAATTGACACGTTAACTTGAATGGTTACGATCAGCTACGATCGGAGGATACAACCTTTTAGGAGACGATCAGGATGAAGGTGGAGAATGGGGGTTAGCTGAAAATACGTCTGTGTTTTGTTGAGTCCAGGCTTGCAGCACATCTCGATCGATCATGTAAACTGTGATGAAATCAGCATTAAAGTCTTATAAGTATCATTTTTGAAAATCTGTTAAATACTGAGGTCGAAATGACGCTCACACATGCTCGGCATCCCTTAGGAGTCAGTTTTAGAGTTGGTCAAACTGAATCAGATCCTTGTGAAAGGACGGAGGCAGATCCAGGAGAAAAACTCCAGTGAAGAAGAGGAGGATGAGGATGAGGAGGAGGAGAATCTTCCTCCTGTTGTTAAGTGGTTGACTGGCAGCATGCCTGCAGCTTGACGACAACCCTCCAAACAAACAGAGGGAGGTTTTCTTTCTGCTGCTGTTTAACCTTCAGCTGTTGGCGAACTCCAACACTGTTTGTAATTTAATGCTCCTTCTTTCATCTTTTAAGAGTCTGAGTGTAAAAAACATCATAATGAGAGCCGCTGCTGCTGCATAATGAGACCATTTTTCACTCCGGCTGCACTGCATTAACATCTTACTTCTAAAAATCAGACTTTTGTCCTTTCCTGCAGACTGTTCCCATGTTAAAACGAACACGTATCACTCAGTCAGGACACAGGTATTCAAACTTTACGTCCTCCACGTTACTGAAGCTCTGAGAGTCATGAAGTTGGCGGCTCTGTGACAATGAGGCTGCAGTGCATGATGGGATTTGCTGCTGATGATGCTCGCACACGGAGGCTGTGTGAAAGGAGCTAATAAAAATGTTTATTAAACAATCCTCCGTGGCACCAGGAGCAATTCATCTCCCTCTGCCTGCATCTGACAAACACACACACACACACATACATAGAAGTTATGTACCCAGGTTAATGCTGCAGCGAGCGGCAGTGTGCTTACACACACACACACACACACACATACATAGAAGTTATGTACCCAGGTTAATGCTGCAGCGAGTGGCAGTGTGCTCACACACACACACTCGGGATGAGTCATCTCTGCTGCATTCGGAGCAGATTTATACAGTGTCATGGTGGAGCTGCTTGAAGCTCAGACTCTGCTAACACCCACAACAAACAAACCGATCTGACAAAAACAAAGAGAGCCGAGGAGAGGAGCGGCTCTCCTCCACAACAGATCTGACTCACTCTGTCAGATCAGCAGATGCTTCTGCTGGTGTCTTAGATTTGGTGAACCAGATTTTCAGCTGCAGGTGTTAACTACGATGATGATGAAGAGACCGTCGTTTTAATATTTTTATCGTTCTGAGTCTTGAGTAGTTTCCCTCGGTATTCTTCTTTTATACGAGGAAAGGTGGTGTAACCAACCTAACTATCTGTTATTCTGCTAAATTCAACATGAACTCATCATATTGAACCAACTGTTTGTAGCTGATTGGACTGAGTGTTTTTGCTTGGCGATATAGCTCATTAGCTGGCTAGTAAGCAGCAGTTGTTTCAGTCTGCTGTGTGGCATACCTCAGGGTTCGATTCTGGGGCCCTGAGTTTTTGTTGGTGTACCTCTGGTTTCTTCTTTTGTACGAGGAAAGGTGGGGTAACTCGCTTAACTGGCTTTTATCCTACTGATTTCAACACAAACTCAAATGTTGGGTTACTAAGAACTGTTTTGCATTATTAGAGATGTAGCTGACTAGACTGAGCATTTTTGCTTGGAGGTATAGCTCATTAGCTGGCTAGTTAGCTTATTAGCGTCACAGTTATTTCCGTCTGCTGTATGGCGTACCTCAGGTTTCGAGTCTTGGGCCTTCGCTGTTTGCACTTTACCTCCCTTTACTTTCAAAAAAGGGGAAATCCCGTATTTTATGGGCCAGATTATGCGGCGCACTGTGAATTAACGTGTCTATGTTGGCACATTGGTTGGTTTTATTGTTGCTAGCGCATATTTCGGTCCCAGGCTGCCTTACATGAACGCACTTTTAGTTTAGACATTACAGTCAGGCAGTCTTGTAGACTGACACAGCGTACCGTAATGCTCCGAATATCCATTGAGCAGAGTGTCTTCATTGCTTACCAAAGTCGTATTAACACATTACGACAGATTTTTTTGGCTCATTGTACCCCATAAAATCGGTCAGTAAGCAGAACAAGTAAGCAAACAGAAGGCGCGCTGGATTATAAGGGGCACTGTCAATTTGTGAGAAAGATTAAGGATTTTAAAAGTACCTTATAGTCCGAAAAAGACAGTCGGCTTTTTTTTGTGATCAACCAAACAAACTGTAAGCTAACTGTATTTGTGCTCCCTGCTGTGAACGTGTTAAATCAGCTGTTTCAACACAGGACTTTATGGGAAAAGACTCACTTTTAGAGCCAGCCCCTAGTGGACATTATGGAGAACTGCAGTTTTTGGCACTCCTGCATAAAGAAAAGGAAAGACAGTTACAGTTTTAGCACTTTATGTAAATTTAATGCAGATCGCTGACACACTTGGTCATGGAGATATTCTGCAACATGAAATGCATAATGCATTTTATTTAATAAACAGTTTCCTACTTTGTTATTGATCTAAATCTGTAATTTTAAGTCTTCCTAATAAATCATAATGATTATTTTGTAGATGATGAGACCAGAAAGTAAAGGTGGACCACTTAAACCAGGATGGAGTTGTACCAATCTCTCCACCAGGTGTTGGATATTCAGTCTTTTTTGAGATCCTCCAGTTGGATTTTACATCTGGATCCTCATCAGAGGATCTGTATCACTGAATTTTTAATGTTGGAGTCCTGCGGCGTCTCCTCCGGACACAGCCGTGTTTGTGAGGATGTTACAAGAAGATGGATGGTGTTTATCTCCTTGTTCAAAGTAAAGAAATCTCTGTTCGAGGTGGTTTGAAGCTCCAGGCTCTGCTCCGATGGGAGACAAAAAGAGGCTGCGGACGTCCTTGCAGATCGTGTCCAAGTTTCCTCCGTCTGCAGCTCACACGCTCTCTGCCGAGAGTTGAGAAACTCCAGACATGACACGTCCACGTCGGCGGCCTCTCCGTTTGGAGAGGAACACGCGAGCTGCAGCCAAGAGGACGAGAGAGAAACCCAGAGAGAAGAAAGTGAGGAGGATGAGCGGATATTTTTGACCACGATGGGAGTTGTTGGTTTATTCATCCATCGATTTGTCACTTTGTCTCCTGTCTTGCTCAGATCTTTAATTTGCTGCTTAGATGATCTCCGCTCTCTTCATGAATAAAAGACAAAACGTCTCCCTCCACATGTTCCTCACACGTTTAAAATCTTATTCATGACGCCCCGCTTTGATTCTGGGCTCCTGTCAGTCCTGTTAGGCATCAAACGCCCCGTAAAGACGAGACCCTCAGACCTGCTCCACCTTCTTCTTGAAAGGCTGTGATCCTGAAAGTCAAGTTTTGGTAAATGAGATAATTATGTTGGAAAAATATGAACTTCATAAAACTGATGTGTCACCCTGAGGAACGCCGGCGGCGATGTTTGACAGAGTTCCCGCTCCTGCTTGTCAGCCTCGGATAAATCAGGCTGAAATGTTTAATTTGAAGCTCTGCAGGCCTCCGTCACAGCGTTTCTAAAGAAAAGTCAGAGCGTTGTGAGTGATGGATTTAAAAGAATAGGAACCTTTAAGGCCATCTGTCAACTCTGCTTCATTGTTCTCAAATCAACAACAAACACCCGGCAGGAGCTTAAAAACTCGGCTCTGTGTGCTGAACTTTGTGTTTTTACTAAACTGAAGGTTTGGAGACGGATCATGAGACGACTGAAGTTCTCACTGAGATGAAGATCTGAGAACGACCACAGATGAAGTCAGTCCTCCATAAAAGGACAGAAAACTGAGGATTAAAATACCTCAAAGGTCTGGAGATCCAAACCCAGAAACCTTCAGTTTGGCGAAAATCGAGCTTGTTGATTTTTCCTCGACCGTCTCTTTTGTCTTTTGAAATAATGTTGAGAGAATCGAGCATCCTCAGTTTAAAGTTTGACCTCTCTGTAAAATAGTGTTTTGATGGTTTTTAAACCGTCAACAAATGCAGGTTAGAGAGGAAACCATGAATAAAACTGAAGCAGAAATAAGTGGATATTTTTTTTTAACCAAAATACCTCCACACCACCGACGTTTTCCTAACGCCAGTGTTGTCGTTGACATTGATGTGGTCATCTGTTGAGCCTTCATGGTCATTTCTGTCGGGGGTAGCACTCATTTTCTTTGTTTCTCACCAACAGTGCTGTCGGCTTCACCTGTTAAAGTGCTATGGTTGGGTGTAGCTGCTGTCTGCTGTGACGCAGTTGTTTGATACTTGGTTCTAATTCAGAACATGATTGGTTCAGCGCGAAGTGGACCCAGAGCAACTCCCTAGTTCATTGGCTGTTTGTATAGTCGACCAAAACATGTCAGAATGATGACTATAGAAAAGCATATTAACCATGTTTTATATGGATATCGAGGGAAATTAATTTTCTATGTGTATGTCGTTATCGTTTTATCATTTGGAAAAGCAGAGCTGAGGACACACGATGATAAACGTGATCTTATCTTGACGTTTTTGAAACATGTTGGCAGCTCCAAATTCAAAATGATCACTTATTTTTCAAAAAACATTAAAAAGCTTCAGTTTCATGTTTTATTATAATTTACTGAAAACTCAGAGACCCTGCCAGCCCTGCAGGATCATGCTTATATGTAGTTTATCCTGTTGCATGATCCCAGACAAGCGATTATTCTCCCATGTGGTGAGTTCCACTCCAGAGTCCTGCCTGTTTTTAATGCAGTTCAGTTTTCTATGCTCCATTTTCAAATCAAGATAACCTCTGAATGGTTTTCAAACCTGTTTTTAATCCGTGTCTGGAAATATTGTTGCACAGAAGCATTACAGCTGTCTTGTTATGTTGTATTTACAAGGCTGTAGCATCAGTGTCATAAAAGCAGGCGCTCACAGTGTGCTGCTTCTCCTCCTCAGCTTATTAAGAGGATCATCATATGGAGACCTCAGATTCCCTCTGCAGAGAAATGAAGCATCAGCGGCTAAATTGATTCCTGCAGATTTATTTTTCGGACTCAGCCTGCAGCCATGAATCTTCCTCCGCCGGCCTCTTAAATCTGTCCGCTCCTCCTCTGCTCGGCCTCCTGTCCCGTCCTGGGTGAGTGCCTGAGCAGGCCGGCTGATTGATGGGTGTAATGGGCCGGCTATGGACACAGCGGCCTGACAGTCTATCCATGCTGCTCTGACCTGGGTGGAGAACAGCCTGAATTACATGCATGGCACATAGGCGAGAGATTGGAGGAAGGAGGCGGCGAGATAATGGGCAGAGGAAGCAGGAGGAGAGGGAGAGGGTGGAATATAAGATCAACGAAAACACAAACTTTTAGCAGCAATCAAAGTGAAAATGATGCATAATAACAGCAGAGAAATTCAAACCTCCAGCTCGCTCGGTTTCCTCGCTCTGTCTCTGATTCTCCGGGTTACAGCAGACCCAGGAGTCGATGTTTTATGCATGGGAGCCAGCCCGCCTGGCAGAGCTCTGCAGAGCTGTTTTCCAAAGCCATTCAGTTTGTATTCTCACCACCTGTATCCCTGCACTCCTATTCTCACCACCTGCTTACCTGCAGTTTGTATTCTTCTCACCTGTATCCCTGCAGTTTGTGCTGCTATCCAAACTATCTGCTGTTCCTGCGGAGATTTTCACACATGGGTTGACAAAGGGTCTCCCCGTTGTTCCAACAGCTGATTATTCCAAATCCCTCTGGCCCGAGAAGAAATTCCTTAGTGGACCTGAAGCCTATTTTTACCCAGCAGCTAGTTATCCAGGAAACAAGAACCCATTATTTGAAAGCCCTAGCGGTGCAAACAATGTCTCCGTGGATTAGTAAAGCTGCCAGGAGTGACGGTCAGGCTCGGAGTGAGGGAGCGGGAATGCAATCTGTTAAAAAAAAAGGAGCTCATGGACAATTAGGAGGTAAAAACGTGTGTGTGTGTGTGTGTGTTTGTGTGTGTGCTCAAAGGGAAGTGTGTCCAGCAGGTTTTAAATAGGAGCTGGTCCAGGCAGATTCGGAACCACGGACAGGCAAGAACAGAAGGGAGTCTTTATTTATGATTCTGAACATGTCCTGATGAAACCAAAGGGGGAATGATACAGAGGTGAACGATACAGAGGTCAATGATACAGAGGTGTTGTCAGGCTGTTCGGGAGAGAAAATTAAAACCAAAAAAGGGCACTTCCTGTACGCCGTGGGGCGCCAGCGCTCAGAAGGTTTGGATCGATGCAGATCCCCCTCCAGACTGTTTTTTCAGCTTTTCTCTTTCCTGTCTCTCCTCATTATTCTGTGAGGAAGTTTGACTGGAGAGACGGTTCAAATGAAAATCTCATGTTTGACCCTGGAGGTCGTGGAGTAGGACTGTCTTTTAAAACCTCAACAGTGGAGGGTCCATTAGATGGTGGGGTAGGCAGGATTCTGTTAAAGAAGCATCTTTTTTGTGGTTTTTATACAAAAAATCTTCTATTCCAGGAACTATATTTCCCATAAAAATACACGTCACATATAGTTTTTGAACAGAAAATTTAGTTAAAAATTGTAAAACAAAAACTTACATGAATCAATTTTTTCTCCCAATAATAAATATAACTGGTCTAAACTGGTACTGTGTTTGGTGCTGGCTTCGTTGCACGGTGATGGTTCTGATAATCTGCTGATTCAGCCCCACTGTGTGTTTAATTGTACGTCTCTGTAACCCGGCGTGGTCCCGGCACCTCAACAGACTTATTTCCTGTAATATGAGACACAAATCTGGAGTCTTGCCCAGAAGACCGAGCAGGACAGTCGCTGGCACTTGGAGGCTCCTCCGTCGTCGTCGTCCTCCTCCTCCTCCTGCTTTCTTCCTCTCCTTAATTCCCCCTCCATCTCATTTGGGTCTCTGGTTTGGCAGGAAACAAACAGATCGATAAAGAGCCTCAGGTTTGCCTTTAAAAGATAAGAATGTTTTGAAGTGGACTGAAAATGGCTCCAGGATTTGAAAAGGCGGTCTGTCTCGCTTTGTTTTTATTGATCATCCTTTTAAACACATGCCCAGCGGCCAATTATGGATGCAGCTGGTCACTGTTGGGGGGACGCGGGGGGGAGAGGCAGAAATTACATATTACTAACTCATCATCATCTTCATTACTAGAGTTTCTTTTTTACCCCCGAGGCTGCGATTCGATGAGCGTGCCTCCTCAGTGATTCAGAGTTGGAGCTAATAAGCTGCCATGTCGGGTTTTCTTTTTCCCCGTTAATTACGTAAGAAAGTGGAGGAGCTCTGCAGACGGAGAAGAGAAGATACCTGAGGGTCACTGAAACTTTGAACTCTGCAGGAGAAATCAGCACAACATCGGTTTGAGTATCACAGCGTCCTGTTTCGGTGTTAATGCGTGTGTCGTTGGATTGTGAGTGTGGTCCAAACCAGAGTGAGGCTCAGAACAGGGACACTCAAGTAAAGACACGCTATGACTCTAAACTTAGAGGTTGAAGACCTTAAACTGAAAATGTGACATAGTAATTATAGAATAATCCAAAAATCTGACTCACACCATCACTAAATTTCATTGAAGACTCACACAAGATATTGATCGAAAACAATTATGTCAGTTACTCTCATTAAATCACAACTCTAAACCCCCGAATTCCCACCACATCCGGAATGGCTCCAATCTGGAACGGCGTCCATTTTTGCCATACGCCAATTCCAACTGGAACCGTTGGGAGGTGAATTTTGTGGCGGATTACGGACAGCAGGAATCTCAAGAGCTCACAAGAACCTGCGGATTAACGCTCAATCACGTGATAACGTGTGATAAGGTGATGTTCTGTCAAAACTCTGAGTGAGAAAGTGAAACTGAAGGAAAAGTCCCTGACATGTTTTTGATCGCCCAGAGTCCCTCTCTCTCTCTCTCTCTCTCTCTCTCTCTCTCCCTCTCTCTCTCAGAATAATGAACCTGGAGGAGGAGGTTTCCTTTCTCTCCTCTGTACACAGGATTTTATCGTGGACCTTTTCTCCACATCAATTTCCTGTTTCTCATCACATCTTCAACATTTCTGTCTTTCTTCATCTCTCTCTCTCTCTCTCTCTCTCTCTCTCTCTCTCTCTCTCTTTCTCTCACAGACTCTGTGTCACCGTTGCCACGTCTCACATTTCCGAGTCTGTGTCTCTGCTGATGGTTTCGCTCCAAAGGGCAGTGTCTGGCATTAGTGTGTGTGTGTGTGTGTGTGTGTGTGTGTGTGTGTGTGTGTGTGTGTGTGTGTGTACAGAAATAGTCGCTAAGCCACTGCTCTTATCCGCTGAGAGAACTCTTATCGACCATCGCTGACGTTACAGACAGAGCAGAGTCTAACAAGGAACAATGGCCGTCCACCGCAGAGACACTAAGACTGAGGGTGGGGGGGCGACATCAGGTCATGTGACCGTGAGTCACTTAAAGTCCAGAAAAGTCTGTAAAGAGTCTGTGAGTTTTCAGCTGAAGAAAATCAAACCAAGTCAGAGTTAAGAGACAGTGCTGTCAGCTTCACCTGTTAAAGTGCTATGGTTGGGTGTAGCTGCTGTCTGCTGTGACGCAGTTGTTTGCTACTTGGTTCTAATTCAGCACATGATTGGTTGATTGGTGAAGCTGACCCGGAGCAACTCCCCTTTTCATTGGCTATTTGTATACTCTACCAAAACATGGCAGAATGCTGACTATCGAAAAGGATATTGACCATGTTTTATATCGATATTCAGGGAAAATTAATTTTTGATATCTATTGTTATCGTTTTATTGCCCAGCCCTAATATATGTTTGAAAGCTGAGTGATTAATCTGGTTTAATTTCAATTATCTTAACAAGCTTAGGTTCAAAGTCTGGGAGCTCAAGGAGGAAGTCACAGATTTAGGTTTGGACATCTTCATCTGATGGGGAGAGGAGGAGGATTTTGTGTATTTGTCTGTGATTCAGAGTCTAACTGAAGTCCTGATATCTGCTTTTTTTATTCCTGAATCTGGATCTTATCCAGATGTTGTTGTTGGACCTTTAGTCTGTATTCCAGTGTTGTTGTTCGAAGATCTCAGATCTTTGAGTTTTTATGAACAGAATGAACTTCCTGCTGTTGTGAAAGTCTGACTTTGAGATTAAATTCAATCATAGCTCTTAGTTTTCCTCCATTAAAGGACGTCTGCTGGTGAATCTGTGGTTTATTAGTGAACTAAATGAATAAAAAAGTGTTTTTTTTGTCATGATGAAGTCTTGTTATAGTGAACTGACAGTTTTTCTGTCCTGGTGTTGCTCCTTTAATCTCTCGTTAGGGTGAAGCGCACACAAACAGATGTAGAGCTCGTTGGTGGACATCTGCATTCAGAGTGCTCCTCCTGTAAACTCTGGTGATTTCAGCTCTTTGCAGATCGATGCTGTTTGCTCGTTATGTTCTCTCTCTGACTTTATGGGTCGTATTGTTTGTGTTGGCTCCTTCACACTGTACACAATCATCTGCACACAATAGAGCTGAGTGTGGACTCATTAAAGAACCTGCAGAGTGAAGTGCCTCCAAGAATTACAACAAAGAGAGCTCCTGTTGCATCTTAATACACTTGAGCGTTACTGAGTTTGGCTTTCAGCCCGAGAAAGAAACTCATTATCAGCTTTTCTGTTTACTTTAACTCTGGATAAACAGGTCAACGTCGGGGAGGCGAAAACAACCAGACAATGATTTCAGATCCACTCAGAGAGAACGGCGAGGACTGATTCACGTTTTCACTAACAGGATTTTACTGAGGCGTCATGAAAATCATTTTTTTAAAGAGAAAAACAAAAGAATTACAAAACACAAATGAGTTTATCCATCCGAGTGTTTATCAGGAGAAAACTTTGAAGATACTCGATCGCTGAAATAACTGATGACTGTTTTTCTCTAAATTTCCATCTTTGAACAATAAACTGTTTGTTCGCCTCAGAAAACATAGTGTTCATGTTTCTTCCCTCATCCTCAGACTCACAATGAGTTGTTACACCATCCCTGCACAGACGTTTTCCTAACGCCAGTGTTGTCGTTGACATTGATGTGGTCATCTGTTGAGCCTTCATGGTCATTTCTGTCAGGGGTAGCACTCATTTTCTTTGTTTCTCACCAACAGTGCTGTCGGCTTCACCTGTTAAAGTGCTATGGTTGGGTGTAGCTGCTGTCTGCTACGACGCAGTTGTTTGATTCTTCGTTTTAATTCAAGTAATTGTATAGTTGACCAAAACATGTCAGAATGCGACTATCAAAAAGCATATTGAAAATTGATTTTTAATATCGCTATCATTTATAGCCCAGCCCTTTCCACGAGCAAATGCTGGTTTGACATCAATAAGGAGATTTTAGGCGGGAAATCATGCAAATCTACTCTACAGGTGTCCCAGACGGACAAATCCAAGGTCCCTGGTTTCAGACAAAAGTAAGACAGACCACCAGATCCTGGATGGAAACCCAGATCAAACAACACTTTTGAACTTCCGTGCTTAGGTGATAAATCAGCTGATGGTGACAGTCAGGACAGAAGTCCATGTTTGTGTTTTGAAGACTCATGACCGAATGAGTGAATACAAAAAGTTATAGGAAATTACTGACGTGTGTCCTCACCACCTCTGTTACCAAGAGCAACCAAAGACAGGCCAAAGTAGAGAGCAATGTCACAGCTGCAGGAGAGAATACGATCTGTGAGCAGAAAAGGAGTCCAGAAGCAGAGGAACCAAATCCAAAATTGGAGATTTCCAAGGCAACCCAAGTCCAAAAACTCTCGGTGAGAAATGGACCAGACTGGACCGTTTGGTACAGAGACAAACTGAGAGAGGAGAGACAAGAAAGGTCCCAGGAAGGTGAGACTCATCAGGTACAGGTGAACACAAAACTGTTAGGGTCTAAGTCTTCATCAACGTGAGGAAGATCTCTGGAACAAATGAAACTGAAGACGTTATAAAGAAACCGAGCCGACTGGAACATGACACTTCTGTGCAAACAGCTCCCAGCATTAAATTAGAGCGGTAATAACAGCGAATCTGACTCTGCAGAGGATCAGACCAACAGCGCAGGCTGCCGCGGCGGCGTCTGCTCTGACTGGAGTTTGAAAAGGCCAACACGTTTCATCTGCTGTGACCAATTACAGCTGCACGCTCCTCTGGGCCGGAGCAGTCGACGCTGTCAGCGCAGCTGCTGCAGAGAGCGTGTGTTCATCAAACAGAAAAGGTAAAACATGCACAAAAAACAAAACATCTTAATTAAAGTGAAGTTTGCAGAAAGACGGTTTCCAACATGAACCTGAAAAATTAAGACGCGTGACTCTGTGACTCCGCCCCCTGATAGTCGTGTCCTCCTTTTGGGGATTCAGAATATGGTCACCCTAGATGTGATCCCCCTCTGAGGCTGGAAGGAACCATGAGGACAGGTATTCAGATGGGTCTCTCTCTCTCTCTCTCTGGCTGACTTCACAGCACAGGTCCACAAATCTGCAGCAGAGGTTATATGAAGAGCATAAGTTGACTTTTTTTTCCAACCAACATGACTCAGTTCTGAAAATGTGACACTGATGTGAGTCGAAAGATGAAGTTCCCATAGTGTCCACTAGAGGCAACCACCAGACTCCACACCCACTCAAAAAGACCATCTTAACAGCAAAATGAAACATGTTTACAATTTAGTGCAAACAAGAATTTTGATCTGAGCTCCTCCTCCTCTCTCTCTCTCGCTCTCTCTCTCTCGCTCTCTCTGCTGCTGGTTCATTATTTCCCGTAAGCTTGTAAAAATGCAGGGAGTTCTCAGAACCAAACCATACCACCAAATATAATTATCATATCAGGCAAATTAATGAGAGTGGTCGTAGTTCAGCTCTTTGTAGAAAAGTCCGAGTTTTTTATTTGACTTTTCCTGCTGAGAGCTCTGAAGTCTGAATTTACTGTAAACCTTTATTTACTGTAAACACATAGAAATGTATTAAGACTTGGCCTTTACGTGAATCCCTCCCTCGTGTGAAAAGGTCAATAAAAACCAAAACAATGCGTCAGCGCAGTCTGACATTCAAAGATCAAACCCGCAGCTTGTGGTCCTTAAAGAGCTTTCTGTCCCCTCAGGGCCCCCGTAGAGAGTCGGCGTGGACGCGGTCCTCCTCCTCCTCCTCGAACAGTAAATCTCTGCAGACTCAGTCAGAGCGACTAAATCCCTCTTATTCTTCACATACTTAGCACTTGATCCTCTGAGTTGATGCTGGTATGAACACAGACACGGAGGACTTAGCCGTAAACAATCGAACGCTACAGGGTCACAGAAGGGACAAAAGGCAGACCGGGTTTAATGAGGGTTAGTCCAGGAACAGGTCTTAGATTGACGTGTCGGGTACCTTTGGATGCTGAAGAAGAAACGTTCATGCTTCTGTGTTTCTTTCAGGGAATTAAATCTGATCAAATCTTCGTTTTCATTTGGGTTTTCTTCGTCTTCCTTTTCTTCTCGGAGTTTACGGCGAACTTGTTGATTGAAACGACTCCTTTGTTTCACTGTTCAGCAGACTGTGACAAGACTTGATGAAACCCTCAGTAGTTTTTAAAGCTTTTTTTTCCCCATTTCAGAAGTTAGTTTTATCTGATTAGATCAAACCCTGTTATTATCTGTGGAATATTATGGCTCATTATCAGCTTTTACAGGCCGACAGTTTATTTCCAGGGTGATAAGACGCAGAACGAAGCCGAGAAAAGGGAGACGATCAAAACCTGGAATGAGATTCAGAGGACTAATTTGAGCAGATGAGATTAAAGGAGCTGATTCTTTCATTATCTCAAAGAGCCGAGCTCGTCACGATCTGAATATTTCAGCTCTACGTCCACGGGTTCATCATGTGTGATTGAGGTGAAAGGTCGGAAACTTTTCTGTGATTACTGTCCGAGTCGGGGACAAAAGACGGACCAGAGCCCTGAACAGAGAGCGGACTTTATTCATGTGAGGAGGACAAACACAGACGGATGGAAGAAGAGCCGCCCCAGATATCCAGGTTTGAGTCCATTATACGAACATGACCCTGATCTTTCCAGTCCTTTATATCAAGACGAACCCACTGAGACTCAGTGTTTGACAAAGAACTGATTGTGTCTTCTGTATGAGAGCCCTTCTTACTTATTAATCAACACTGACCTGGATAAAACACGTCCAACCCTGAATTATGAAGCCATCTTTGTCCTGCTGTCGCCAACTTCAACTTCAATCTTCTAGTTAAATCTTTACTCCTCAGTGTTCAATTCTAAACAGCACCAACTTTACAAAAACACGTCCATATACATTTATATATGAAGTTTTTGTAGTGTAGGTATATCCTTCTGTCACCAGTGAGTTTGACTATTGTTGGTCTGCAGAGCCTGAAGCTGCAGTTTCAGGACCACAGCTCTGGTGTCGTTGCTCTTCCTTTGTCAGTGAAGTTGGTGGTTTAACCTCCAATTTCCACCGCATCAAGAACGGCTGCGAAAAGGCCGTACACGCTGATCGCTGCTGATCGCTGCTGATCGCTGCTGTCCGTAATTTGCCACGACATTGGCCTCACAAACGGATCCGGTAGGATTTGGCAGAAAGCAAAAATCGCCGCCATACCATTTGTGGTTAAAATTGGTGGTTAGTTTGTGGTCTTAGAATTCCAGTCCTAAATCTGCATCTTTTGGGTTATATATATTTGTCCAGAGGGGGCGCCAATGACAAAGCAAACAGAAAGTTAATCACAGGAGCTTTAAGTCACAACATCCAGGACATCGAACACTGAAATTTCAGCCTTAATGAAGTCTAACTCAGTAGTTTTGTTGCCTAACTCTGACCTGAAACAGCTAAAGTTTAATAACCTGGTTTGTCGTTTTTATCTCTGATGAGTTTCTGATCCATTATTAGCTCTTTGATAGATTTCTGGATTTCTCAGACTTGTGGAGACTTTTGAAATGATGATGGAGAACCAGAACTTATTGAAAGCTGCTGTGAAAACGCCCTGCTGTGAGTGACGGAGCAGAAAATGAAAACAGAAGGTTGACCCGAGTGAGAGGTCACCATGGTCGTCGTAAACACCTCCTTCTGTAATTCCTGTTTGAAGACCTCTGCTCCTTTCTTCTTCCTCCTCTGACGGCGTTTACTACACTGTGTGCTTTGCATTTACTGTTTGTCAGGAAGATGAATGTCAGCATAAAACTGTGGCACACTGTAATGCATGAATAATGTGCGTTGGTAGATTTAATTTAGATGCCTCGGCCTCGCTCTGTCTGAGAGAAATAGTATCAGCTGAGGCGACACAGACAGCTGCAAACAGCCGTCCTTATAAAAACAATAAACCTCTGCATATTCTGATATACGTATATATATGTGCAACAAGGAGATACGTTGGAGGCGTGATGTTTCCTCTTGATGAGACCCCCCCGGAGTCTCAGATGAGCTGTGACAGGTTTGTAGAGGCGGCTGTAAAGTCACTCACAGCTCTTTTGATTAGCCTCATTTCTGCGGGTCTGCAGGAGGAGAGCGAGCGCAGCGGCGGCCAGAAGCTCCCCGCATTTGCATTTTATAAGCCGTGTGCAACAGCGTCTGATTCTGATCACGAGGAGGACCCCGGCAGTTAAATTATACATCAGCCTTGTTAGTATTAGACCTGTTGATGTGCGGGGAGTCTGCAGAGATGTTGAGAGGCTGAACATGACACACACACACTCTTACACACACACGCTCAGATGAAGTGAATATCTTACAGTCATGTAGAGGCTGTGAAGCTCCTGAATAAAGCATCATCATTCAACAGAGGGATCAATTCTGCGGCCTGCTGCTGATACCACCTCTGTTTTCAGGAGGTTTGACGTCAGCGATCCTCATTAAATCACAGATTTCACAGTGGAAATAAAGTGAGGAGAATTTAACTAAAATAAAAAAACATGAAGAGGAGAACCGAGGTCCCTCACAGGAGCTTTAAATAACTGAAAAATTAATCAAAACTCTGAACTCCTTAAAGAATCTTATAGATAATGGAGCATGTAGGGCTGGGCGATATGGGACGTGGAGCTGCTTCAGGTGGTGAAAAAGATTTGAGGTATTCCCCGACTTTGTGAGAACATGTACTCGGCATAATTTACAGTCCACATTACTCTGCTTCATGTCCGACCTCAAAAAAACAAAATACCTCCACACCACCGATGTTTTCCTAACGCCAGTGTTGTCGTTGACATTGATGTGGTCATCTGTTGAGCCTTCATGGTCATTTCTGTCGGGGGTAGCACTCATTTTCTTTGTTTCCCACCAACAGTGCTGTCGGCTTCACCTGTTAAAGTGCTATGGTTGGGTGGAGCTGCTGTCTGCTATGATGCAGTTGGTTGATACTTGGTTTTTAATGGCTATTCGTATAGTCTACCAAAACATGGCAGAGTGCTGACTATCGAAAAGCATATTGACCAGGTTTTATATCGATATTCAGGGAAATTAATTTTTGATATATCGTTATCGTTTTATCGCCCAGCACTAGGAGCAGCTATGAGAAAAAGTTCCTTTGAATCATGATTTAATAAACAAGGTGAGTTTATATTTACTATAAATGTGCTATACATCAAGAAAACAACACAAATAAAACAAGATTTTTTGTGACTTTGTGCAAAAATCAATCTAAGATCATTAAAATCCAGAAATGACCATCTTAGTAAATAATGTTCATTTGTACCTTCAGCTCCTTTTCCATGAAGTACCTCACCAACATGGGGTGGTCTTCAGCTGGTCTGTGATGTTGTGTCTAATGGTCCTGTGAGGTTCAGTTAGACTAACTATCAACCACAGTGAGATCAGGGTCAGCTGGTTCTGGTGCTGTGGGCAGGTGACTGATGGAGTTTTGGTCTTGGTTTTGTTTGCAGGTGTAAGTTGTTTTGTTCTGGGACTGTGGACCTGTAGTTGTTGTAGTGCTGGTGAACCCGTCTTTTTCCAGGGTTGTGGTTGAGTGTATGAAGTCCAGCTCAGACAGAATCAGTTTTATTTTTGTCTGATTTATTTAAACTCATCTAAAATAAAATAATTAAACAGTGTTGGTCGTGTTTTTCTCTGTTTTAGCTTCAGGCGAGAATGATCTGAATTAAAACTGAAAAAAAGAAAAGGTTATAATTTTATTTAATAAGTGGAGAAAATATTGAAATTGCACACTCCTAACAAAAATGAGGTTAAATATTGATTGTTTTATTCCTTATTTGAGTCTGTATGAACTTATCGGTCTGACTGTAGGATGGTCTGAAAAGTTCCCTGTCAGGTGGAATCGTAGCTGCTTTTTCGGGTGTTTTGAGCTTTTTCTCGTCATGGATCGTTTTGTTCAGAAAACGGGAAAAAACAGAGACAGCAGAGAGAGTGCGAACACTGACTGACTGGAGTCTGGCGTGCTGCACCAGCAGATCTATTTCAGTCTGAGTGAGTCTTGGAGCCGCTGATAGACAGCTTCCCACAGTGAACTGCCTTCACACTGTTCAGGACCAGAGAGAGCTCATAGAGTATTTGAGTCTTTGAAGGCTTAATTACCCAGATATCAGCTGCTATAGCGCAGATTAATTGACGGCTCCTCTTTTTTTTTTTTTTTCCGGGGTGATGGAGGCGCGAAAGAAAGCTGCTGTCTGATATATTTCTGCTGTTTCTACAAAACTTTTGATTCGAGAATAGAGCTGACGTCATCAAAAGCATGAGCACAGTGCAGTGACAGAGGTGGCTTTCTGCTTCATCCATCTTGAATGTTCAGAAACCGGTCAGAAACCAGACTGGATCTGGACAGTTTTAAAGTGACCCATGAATTGGTTTAACTTGCTAAAAAACAGCCGTTTAAATGTAGAAAGAGTCCTCCCCAGTGCTCCAATGCTTTGCCATGAGTGTGTCTGTGTCCACATGTCAGAAAGAGAGTGCTAATCAAAGGTAGTGCCCATGATGGAGAGCTTGGTAACTGTCTCGGTCTGCAGGTTTGATTTAATTATCAAACCGTCATCTGTTGAGCCTTCATCGTCATTTCTGTCGGGGGTAGAACTCGTTTTCTTTTCAGGCTTCACCTGTTAAAGTGTGATGATTGTGTGTAGCTGCTGTCTGCTGTGATGCAGTTGTTTGCTACTTGGTTTTAATTCCGTGCAGGATTAGTTCAGCAAGAAGTGAATCTGGAGCAACTCCCCTTTTCATTGGCTATTCGTATAGTCTACCAAAACATGGCAGAACGACGACTTCTGAAAAGCATATTGACCTTGTTTTATATTTATAATGAGAGAAAGTAATTTTCGTTATATTGTCATAGCGTTATTGCCCAGTGCTACTTAGCGGTCAGAATCCATTCTCAAACAAGGGACCAAAGTTCCTCAGAAACCAGACTGGATCTGGACAGGATAGAGTGACCCATGTATTGGTTTAACTCACAAAAAAACAGCTGTTAAAATATGGAAAGAGTCCTCCAGTGCTCTAATGCTTTGCCGTGAGTGTGTCTGTGTCCACATGTCAGAAAGAGAGTGCTAGTCAAAGGTAGTGCCCATGATGGAGAGCTTGGTAACTGTCTCGGTCTGCAGGTTTGATTTTATGCAAGGCTGAGAGGAAGCAGGTGTGTGAGAGGATCCCCAGATAATCCACATATTAAAGTGAGTGTCATGATAAATGGAGAGAAGGGAAAAACACTGAGCTCAGGAGTGAAGGCTGTGAATTTTTGTGTTATCTCACTTTTTACACCTTTAAGTATCCGGAAACTTTGGACGTGTGCTTTGTGTTGGTCTAACCTGCAGATGGTTTCCTCTGCAGCAGGTGTGTGAAAAGGCCTTTTGTGCCAGTGTCTTGGGCAGTTTAAGTGATATATGTGGGCTCGTACCAATTATGGGTCAAAAACGGTTAAATTTGTTCTAATTATAAAAGCCAGAGGTGGAGCTTAATGAAGAGCTGTTCCAGAGCCAAACGAGGTCGGTCTTCCTCCTGAGCCAAACGGTCTGGCTCACAGAAAGCGGCTGAAACTCCCTCCTCTGCTCTGATGCTGTTTTCAGGTCGAAAAAGATGCAGAAGACGCCAATTTATCTGTTTGTGGGTGAGCCGAGCGTCCCTCCATCTTTGCCCATTAGTTAGCAGACTGTAAAAGGTTACAGCAGGTATGCATGCGTGTGTGTGTGTGTGTGTGTGGTATTGGTATTTAGTCGAGAGATACAGCTCACACACACACACACACACACTCAGATAGAGCAGGAAGTGTGTGTTCCAGAGCTAAATGCCACACCTGCCATCAGAGATGTGGAAGAAAAGGCTCAATTATCCTTCATCACAAACACACACACTCATCCGTCTCTCTCTCTCTCTCTCACGTGTTCGACTCTCCTCCTCGTCTCTTGAAAATCCCGCCGCTCTGCTTCAGGATGTGTGCAGCAGCTAATTAAATTGTCCTTTTTCCAAACAGTCTTGTGATAAATGAACAGAGCTGTCAGAGAAACGCCTCTCCTCTAAATCACACATTTCTTCGTTTCTTCCATTTGATTTCGGCGCCACGGTTCACAGACTCGGCTTCATTAGCGCTCGCGGTCTTTCTATACGCTCAAATGTGTGCAGAGCAGCAAATACAAGAATACAAGAGCGCACATCAAGGCGTCTCCTCCCCCCTGAGGACCGCGGAGAGGAGTCGAGTACGGGAAACAGAGTCAGACGTGCTGCTTTCAATTAAAGTGTGGTTGGATTTCCTGCTTCAATTAGGAGGGATTTCCTTCTGGACCGCAGAGGGAAACATCAGGACCAGGTTTTATTAGTTACAGTATCAGGGATCTGAACCAGAATAACCTTCATCTCCAGGACTTTTCAGACTAATTACAGACAACATTACAAACTTTTACTTGTTTTGACAGTGAAGTCGCGTTTGTGTCAGGATAAGGTTTGTCTGTTTATGACACCAACTTCAGGTAAAAATAAGACGTCAGCTTGTAAAACATTTGATTTGGATGTTTCTGCAGCTCTAGTTGTCTTTTGCAGGATGGTGTTTATTAGTGAAGTTTCATATTATAGCGACAACATGCTACTCAATACATCTCCACATTCAGACCACAGGAAGCTCAGTCTGCAGCATTATAACCCCAATTTTCGTCTTTTGGCAATTCCTACCTGATCCGTTTGTGAGGCGAATTTCCTGGCAGAGTACGGACAGCAGGAATCGATTCACGTACAATCGCGCGATATCGAGTTGTCTCTATAAAGACAGACACATAGACATATAAGCAGTAGATTGTATCCTTCCAAAGGAGGAAATCTACTTCTAGACTTCTAGAATCAGCATCTCCTCATCCATGGTGTCATCGGGGTGAAATGACGTCTAAAAACCTTTCACTTGTTCGTCTCCGCCCGTTTGCATGGTGTGAAATACGATCCTCCTGAAACACGGAGTGTTTTATTTTGAAAAGAAGCCGGATGTTTTATTTTGTGTCTGTGCCCGACTTCCTTTCCAGCACGGGTTAATCTGTGCTGAATTTATCCGCCATGCTCCGGCGTCCAGAAAAAAAAGAGCTCTTGCGATCAGCTGAGGAGTCCGGTGATCTGCAGAGGAACGGAAAGAAGTCGGTGGAAATTGACACATTTGACACAAGTTGAATGATTACGATCAGCTACGATCGGAGGATACGACCCTTTAGTAGACGTTCTGGATGTGGGGGAATTGGGGGTAAGCTGTAATGCACAATAGGTTTGCACTAAATCTCAGTGACTCCACCCACTGGTTTCCATTTTTGGTCGACCCACCAAGAGGAGAAAAGTGGAGTTTCGGCTGTTAGCGTCCTTGCTCGGGTTAGCTGTGCAGCTTTAACATTTTTAAAACCTCAAATCAGTGATAAACTCTGAATCCATTTACTGAGTTTGAAGATGTTCAGACCAAGATCACTGTGAACATGTTCAGTCCTGCTGTTAAAATATGTGACTAATGGGACTTTTGAGGGCAGCCTCCAGTGGACATTTGAGGAACTGCAGTTTTTTGGACATTTCCAAACTGTCTTTCTTACTAAAGTTTGGACGTTTCTGCTATTTGCCTGAAAGTGAACAAAAGACTCATATTCTAGTTTCAGGAACATTTAAATCGACATTTCTGATATTTGTAGAAAATAAAACCTCAACAACTAAAATCACACAATATTCACTCTTATTCAAAAAAATAACATATTGTATTTTCCCTCTAAAACAGATATTGAACGCTGTCTGCAATTACCTCGACTTTGAAAACTTATTAGAGCAAGAGTGGATTTACTTTTTCAGAGATTAAACATATAATACGTCGTCAGCCTCATTGTTTACGGTCTTGTTTGCTTTCATAGATCATACAGAGGGATCCGGATTCATCATAAGTTTCACACCGAGTCTAAAAAACTCCTTATAAAGGTTTCAAATCCTTAAAAACGTTCAGTAACTCGTGGTGGAGCTGTGGCTGAAGTCGTGTCCTGCTGCAGGTTCGGTTCAGGAGCCGAGGCGTCTCAAATGTCAGAGTCATCAGGGTCAGTGACAAGTGTGTGTCTGAGAGCCGCTGTGTGTGTGAGAGGTCTTTTGTCGCGGTGTCAGAGCTGCTGATGACTCACAGAGAGCTAATGAGGGCGGCCTCAGTGAAGCGAAGCGAAGTGAAGGACAGCTGAGGAGATGACGGAGAGAAGAGCGGACTGAAGGAGAGGAGGGACCGTCTTCAGGTGTGTGCTGTCACTCAGTGTGATTATAACCTCAGACCTTTTCTGCTTTGACTCGTATCGTTCTGTTCAGTCACTGTTGTTGGAGGTCAGACCGATGCAGCTGCCAATAGAGAGTTGAATTTAAATCGATATGTTGTTTTCTTCGGCCCTCAAACTGCCGGTAATTAGCGCAGAAATCCTCCTGACCTGAAGCTGCTCGGTCTGCAGGATCAGGGTCAGGGGTCAGCCTGAGTTTACACAGTCTGATTAGAAGAATCGCTGAGAGTCCGCCGCCGTGTGGATCCAAGAGAAACTTTACAAAACTCTGAGACAAATGACTCAATTATACAGACGACTGAAACAGTGTTTGAACTTTGAACTTTATCTAAGCAGAAACCTCTGCTGTGGAGAAATCAAGGAAAATAAACCGCACTTCCTTGATTGTCCACTAGAGGCGTTGTCTTAAAACTGAAGAAACTTGTACAGAGTTAATTTGAAAAGTTTATTTTTAGAGCACAATATGAGTCTTAAAAACTTGTCTTTAAATCCACAAACTAAACTGGTTACCCCCATTTCCACCTTCATCCTGATCGTCTCCTAAAAGGTCGTATCCTCCGATCGTAGCTGATCGTAACCAAGTTAACGTGTCAATTTACACCGACTTCTTTCCGTTCCTCTGCGGATCGCCGGACTCCTCAGCTGATCACAAGAGTTCTATTTTTTCTGGACGCCGGAGCATGGCGGATAAATTCAGCACAGATTAACCCGTGCTGGAAAGGAAGTCGGGCACAGACACAAAATAAAACATGCTGCTTCTTTTCCATCTTCGAGAGAAAACTCGTTATTGTGTGATTGAACGTGAATCTGCAGGTTCTTGTGAGTTCTCGAGATTCCCGTTGTCTGTAATCCGCCACGAAATTCACAAACAGATCAGTTAAGAATTGGGGGACAGCGAAAATCGTTCCAGATGCGGTTGAAATTCCGGGTAACACTGATTCATCTCTGATAAACACGGGGGTTGCTGGTCTACCTCTGCACCTGTAAGACTTCTATATGTTTAAAGCACTGAATGACCCTTTAAAATGAAGACCGGACTGAATATTCATGAATAATTAGTCATGATTCATTGTGATAATCCAGAGTATGAATGCTGATGGAACAGTTTTACCTCCTCATGGGGGTCTGGTTCGGTTCTCTAAGTGGTCTAGCCCTCCAGCCTCTCCTGATCTCTGCCTCCAGGAGATGATGTTGGAGAGAAGTTTATATTTTCGGCTCATATATGAGTTTTTAATCACCGCTGCAGCTCTGTAACCTGAATAAAACAGGAGTTAAATACAGTGAATCGTTCAGCTCAGCCTCACAGCTCCCAGGTTCAGTCCTTGTCTGTGGATTTGTCGGCCATGAGCAAAGCCGGGTTCCAGATCGGAGGAGTCTGTAAAGCTACCTGCAGGCTGCGGACCGTCTCCTGCTCTGAGTCAGCGTTTAAACATTTAGCAGGACGCCGTATGCAGGAGGACTTAGAACGAGCGCAACAGACGGAAAATGTCACTTTGTGTGAACGTTACAATCACAAGCAGCTGGAGTTTAAAAGTGCAAAGCTGCCGTGGAAACAGATACCCTGGAGTGAACTCTTTTCTTGAATAACTCTGGGCTTTAAAAGCTCATGAGCAAGGCACCTTCAGCTGAGAGAGTCCTCCAGGCTTTCAAACACGTCTCAAGTCTCAACGAATAAAAAACACTCAAAGTTCGGAGACCCTGAGGAGAGTTTTTAAAGCGCTCGACTTTTTATTTTCCTTTAGAGGTCAGAGGTTCAAATTTGACAACCGAACTGTAGCTGCTCTGAACGATTCACTGTTTGACTTTGTAGGAGTTAAAAAAAGGTTGTTGTTTATGTCTGAGACCCTGAAAGTTTAAGTGATTATTTAATGATGACAATGCTGCAGTTTTATTCATATCGATCGATCCATACTGCTGCCACTGGACTGATTTATCATTCCTCCTCCTCTCATCTTTTTTGGCTTTTTACACAAAAGACAAATCAAACTGTGCTGCGCTCCAATATCGCTGGTTTCCTGCAGTTAGACTCGCTGCGCCGTGTGTCCCGTATATTGACTGTCTGGTCCCGCGCGTTAACAGTTAACATCGTCGTAGCTGCTTGGCTTTGAGCTGCCATGCTACAGGCTTGGATCTCAGCTAATCGGTGGAGATTTTCTTCATCAACCCCTCACCTGAGAGCCTTACATCTTCAGAATTAATCGACTATAATCAAACTTGAATTGATTCATCCAAACACTGTATAGATGGGCGTGTTCGGACAGTGAGTTTTGGGCTATGGTTGGCTAAAATGAAATGACGAAAATGGATAACTTTTTTATGTCAGTGAAATATTCAAACACAGCATGTCCCAGAAAAAAAAAAAAATCTGTTGTTTCGTCTCGTCCTTGTGAAGTTAGAGGCTTGATATGAGAGGAAGAGGCTCATGACACGGCCGTGCGAAAGAGGTCAAAGATTTCATATTTTCAACATCGTCACATGTTATTGTTTAGCCACAGTTTGATATATTGATTATTTTCTATTCATCCCTAAAAGAGCAGCTGGTAATCATAGTTTGGACCTGTCTTCTGTTCATTTCCACCTGCAGATCAGGATGTTTACGGCTCAAGGGAATCGGGGTCTTCCTTTGGTCAAAACACTTGATCCACTGGAGCCGCCAAACTTCACCAAAACTGAATCTAATTAAGTACCACTTTAGGTTAAAATTCAGTTGAACAGATTATCCTTGATTATGTCCTTCTGGTTTCCTGTGAATAAACAGCTGGTTGTTCATGCATCCATCTCTTAATGTAAGTATCCACATACAGCTCACGTTGGCTGTTATTATATGAACTTTGCAGTGAAATGAATCTAATTTCACCGCCTTACACAGACCGCGCTGCGATCATGGTGTTAAATCAGACGGTCACAGAGTCATTAGTCCCACTTTGGTTTGGCTGGCGAACACGTCAGGCTGCATGTTGAATATTGATCAATCTTTTGTTCATCTCTGTGCAGATTTAATTGTTTCTAATGAAGATAAAAACGGTGTACCTGTTTCATACTGTACTCTTCTAAGCATAATGTAGTGTTTCACTTCACTTTCTAATTACGTTTCCAAACCTCTTTCATTCCTGCCTCTGCAGAAACCATCAGTTTCAGATAATATCTGTGCAAAAGCATTTCACAGAGACTCCGCTCCTCCTTTATAAGATAATCCATCACAATAACCATCACTCCTGTTGTTATTTTTACAAGTAATGTGCCGATACGGTGCTCATTTTTCAAACCCTCTCTTATTTACACCTGCATCAGCCCACAAAGGTAGCGCCGCTTTGACTACAATAAAAGCAGGCGTGATAAAAAGTTTGATGGATTAAGTTTGTCAGGTTATTTTGGGAGATCTGCCCGTAGTGAAGCTGAACGCAGCGGCTGGCTGAAGGATAAAAACGTGAAGTCTTATAAAGTAATATTTGAAACACGGCGAGGCGTTGAGACGAAACCATTCCTGCGAAACGGCTAAATCGTTTAATCAAACGTGGACATAAAACATCACAACGTTTACAGGAGTTACGGCGAGAAAATGAAATATTCACACGAGTTCGTATCAGTCGGCTCTGGCAAATAGCAGATTTGTTTGCTGCAAATGTTGGAAATCAGGAGCAAACAGGCCTCTGGATATTTGATCTCGCCACACGTTTCTCCATGTTGTGTGAATCTATTTAAAATCGGAGACTTTTCCGTGGTCAGCGGTCTACCTGCCAATTCTGCACGGCTGCAGAGGAGAGATTGGTGTGACTGATGGCGGCTGATAAGAGCCGGCTTTTCTGCGGAGAGACGAGTGCGTCCCCCACAGTGCCTTGCTCAAAGTGGCTCTGGAGGAATTGATGAGAAGCTGCGGCGGCGAGGAGCTCGGCAAATTGCTTTCAAGTCCTTCCACTCGTGTTGTTCCAGTGTTTGAGCTCGAGGACGAGGGGATTATTATTTTTTTTTCCTGTGGATTTCCCGAGGGGGGCGATGACAGATGGACTGAGAGCAGGATGGATGGAAATACAGTCACAACAGTAGATAGTGTTCGACAGAAGAAGCGGGGTTTGGCCGCGTGATTAAAACGGTGTCGTCGCATCGATGCATTCTTCACTTCTACTGCTGCCAAACACTGAACGTATATTCATATCCTGACGCTCTGTGGATGACAAACAAGCCGAGGAACGATGGAAACGATCTGTGATGCTTTATTATGACGAGTCTGAGCTTTAAAGGAGACGCCAGGAAATTCAATTAAACGCTTTTAGACGAGTTTGAGGAACATTTTTCAACACTGTGGAGCAGAACAGAGAAACAATTGGATTCACAAATTTACATTTAACTTCTGTGGAAAAACAACTATAGACACAAAGTTAGAGAGTCATCTCATCATCCAGAGCAGACTCTACGGTAAAGGTGTGTTCACAGCCAAGAGAAGAACTAAAAAGGGGGCCCAGTACTCCACCTGAGACTTCCTGACTCTAGATATAAAGCATAGAGGACCTGATTCACAAACAGGTCGTGCAGTTTCCCACTAAACCTGTACAAATGAGCCAAAACAACCATCATGGAGCTGAAAAAGCACGCCAAAAGGATAAATGCACCATAAACAGAGCAAACAGCGTCACCCCGCCAGGGTTGTTAGCATATATTTAAATGAGCCATGAGAACAATCGTGACCCTGTGAGTAAAAACAACCTCACTGCTGAAAACACCTGTGGTAGACGGTGGTGACGAAGGCTGCGAGTGTCAAACTCAAACTTTTCAAACTTCAGTGATAAAAGTTTTGATCCGCGGTAAAAGCACATTTCTGTTTCTTTAAGTTAGCTTGATTGAAAGAGCACAGATATACAGTAAATAAAAAAAAACACTGGTAGAGTCGAATAATCAAAGATCCTGTTATGGTTGAAGTGGATTTGAAAATCCTCCAAAAGACTGAAGCAGGTTTTAGTCTGGAGAACTAATTAACCAGACAACCAACTAACCCACCAACTAAACCAACCGACAAACTGAACAAGCAGCTGACCAATCAACAAACCAACTTATAAATCAATTAAGAGAGTAACTTACCAATTATCCATCTAACCGACCGATAAACCAACCGACAGATTAACTAATCAACCAGACAACCAACTAACTAACCAAATAAACTAACAGACAAACTGAACAAGCAGCTGACCAAATAACAAACCAACTTAACTTATCAATTATTAGAGTAACTTACCAATCATCCAGCTAATCGACCGATAAACCAACTGACAGATTAACTAATCAACCAGACAACCAACTAACTAACCAAATAAACTAACTGACAAACTGAACGAGCAACTGACCAAACAACAAACCAACTGACAAATCCATTCACAGAGTAACTAACTCATCAACTAGACAACCAACTAACGGACAAACTGAACGAGAAACTGACCAACCAATTAACAAAGTAACTAACCAATCAACTGTGAGACTGACCAATAAACCAACCAACAAATTGACCAATGATCCAACTAACCGACCAACTAAACTAGCGGACAAATTGGACAACCAATGACGACATACCAACCGACCAAACAAACAACCAACAAACCAACTGACAAATCCATTTGTAACTCATCAATCAACCAACTAATCGACTAACAAACCAGCCAACCAACAGACTAACTAACCTACAAACCAACTGAACAGTCTAACCAGTTAACTAACAAACTGACTAACATACCAACCATCTGACCAAACAAACAACCCACTGACAAATCAATTAACCAACTGATAAACTGACGACCAATCATCCACACAACTGTCATACCAACCAACAAAGTAATCAGCTAACCAACTGGCAAATCAATTAACCAACTAACTAGTCTGTCAACCAGCTGACCAACCAACAAACTTACCAACAAACTTACCAAAAATCCAACTAAACAAACAACATACTGACCCCGAAAAAGCAACACAGCAGCTGACTAAACTAGTTTTTAATTGTTTTTATTTCAAAGTGAGGAGATAAAAACTGGACGGACTGAAATGATCCGTAAAAATCAGTCTGGACGGTTCAAACTTTAGATTTTAAGTTTACAGAAAAATGTTCAGAGGAAATGGACGAGGGATTCGCTCAGCTCTGTCTGAAGAAGCTTTAAAATCTGTGGGGAATCACAGAGCGGCTCTGAATTTCAAATTTCATCATGTAGACTCCCAATTGTTCCACCAGAGTCACTGACCGTTCCCTCTACGCCAATTTCCTGTAGATGAGAAGAGCCGGACAGACGGAGGGATGGACGGACGGAAAAGAAATGTAACAAAAAACGAGCAGAAGGTGAAGAAAGTCTCCAAAATAAGGAGGATAGTATGAAACACCTGGGCTTTAAAAAGCAGTGTGAAGAGTCCGAGTCAGTCAGGATCTCAGAACAAGCCGGCTGTCAGCGCTAATAGACGGAGAGACGGAGGAGAAGGAAGAGAGAAAGAGGCCAAACAACCTGTCACCAGCTACCGCCGAGCATGACGCCACGCAGCTGCCTCGTCTGGATGTCAGAAGAGGAAATTTCTCTGGGAAAAGGCTGAGTCAGATCTGATCCCCTGAAATGGATGAACGCTGTTATTAAAGGACACTCGCAGGAAACTTTGATGAGCTCTAGTTCTCAAGTTTTCGGCGTACGTCAAAGTCAGATCTGGTTTGCAGGGATGGACAGAAGATACCAAGCAGGAAAACATGATTACCATCTCTTTGCCTTTAAAAATGTCTGCTTTATCATTTATAACCGTTCACTCATCAAACTTATGTTTCTACACTCTCCTTCTCCTGATGATTAAAGAGTTAATCCTCTTATTTGAGATCCCGTTTCTCAGTCTGCGCACGAGTCCAGGCCTGTTTTTAAGAGATATCTTTAATGTGTTTTTTTACATTTTTGATGAACCGTGTTTTTGTTGTGGTGCAGTCGGGGGAATATCAATCAAACGGCTGTTGGGTTGTTTTGATAGGATCTCAATTTGCTCAATTTTCATACTGATGTTTTATTTATCATGCCCTAAAGGGAGTATTAATCCAGCTGCTGCTTTTTAATTCATTACAAGAGTGATTTCATGTTTCTGACTCGCTGTTTCCGCAGATATCCGCGGCCTGCAGGGATTTCTGGACCAGACGTCTCGTCAGGGCGTGGACGTGGCGCTGCAGAGAGTCGACAGGAACATCAGTAAAGTCTTCACTAACCTCTTCACCACCATGAGGACGGAGGAGCTCAACAAGTACAGAGACACGCTGCGCAGAGCCATCCTGCTGCTGAGTCCCCACGGAGCGCACACCTTCATCCAGCAGGTCGGTTCGGTTTTTACTTTGAGGGCTCGAGTTTGTGTTTATGTGGAGCTGTGTGTGAGTGAGTGTAGAGAACATGCATGTATTCATGACTGGTGTGGGAGTGTGGGGTACAAGTGCAAATAGTTCTGGACACACGAGGAATTAATGAGTCTGCATATGCTGCTACATGATGCTAATGAGGGTCTTTACTGGAATATGTTGGGACCGTGATTACCGTCGCTCCACTGGAGACCTCAGCATGTACATGGAAGTGTGAGCAGCACTTAGCCACGCCCACAAACAGAGAAATTAACTTATCTGACTCAGCATATTTCCATCCGTCCACTCAGCTGATCTTCTCTTTGTCATGTTTGGTTGTTTTGTGCAGAAGCTGAGATGAAATATCAAACAGTTGATCTGATTGAATATTTAGAGTAGATTGGTGTATGTCCATTATCCTGTTTTTGCAGAATCTATGTATTTTTGCTTTTGCTCTGCAGAGTGGTCTAAACGTGGAAATAGGGCTGGGCGATATAGTAAAAGGTGTAGCAATCAAGACAACCCTGGGTGTGAAACCCACACATTCCTCAGAGGAAAGTTTCCTTATCTGGTCCCAGGAAACAGGATATAAATCTTTCCAGACTCGTTTACACTTTCAGGTTAAATAAGTGACCCAACCGGAGGTTGACTAAACCTCCGACTCTTCACGATTGGTCAATTCGGAGAACAGAGACAGAGTTTTTATTACCTTTCAAACTGACTCCATTTGCTGACCATCTAAATAAACATTAACCTCAACCCAGATCTCCCATTTGAGATTTAGCGTCTTAAAGTGTGTGAACATACGGACCCCAGGAAAAGGGGGGACACTGACCTCCAGACCTCGGTCGTAAAACCCAGCTCGACCATACACTGATAAAGACTACATTCCTTTGGTGAAAGAATACAAATGACTGATCCTGACATCTTATACATTCAGCAATGTACTAATCTGTCTAATCATGAAATTTGTGTTAAAATGAGATGTTTCCCATTTTTCTATGTGCTCCAGAAGCCGAGTTATCGCTCTTTAGTTTCTTTAGACCAACAGCTTTTCAGACTGTTTCATGAACTTTTAAGAGTTACATTTATTGACTATGGATCATAACTTTACTCTATGAACACAGAAATAGTTTAGAAATGTTTGGTCTATATTTTAATCGTTTATTTAGTATTTTTAACCATTAGGTGGTTATAATGTCATTGAATAACCTTAATGTGAGTATTTAGAATCCATTATTAATCATGATGAAGTTCATTCACATGTGTTTACTCTTTTGTTGTTCACAGTTTCCATGTGTTACTATCTGTTTCATTTCAGAGTAATTTAGCATGTTCAATGTGATACTTAAAACATAATGAGAATGTTTGATGTGATCCTACACTTCATTCATATGTGTTTAGTGTCAAATTATTTATCATGAAACCAAACATTCAATGATATTAATCATAGTGAGTGAGTATCAGATCTGACTCTTTTGCCAGCCAAAAGAATAAGTTAGATCAAATAATCAAAGACCACACGACCCCTCCTCTGTCTCCTCACACACACGCCGGAGCCACTCCCAGTGTGAGAAGATAAAACCAGTGAAGTCGGGTTGCTCACTCTCTCTTATGCTTCTGCTCTTCTGCTGACTCTCTTGTCCCCGGCTCTTATGCCCCTTCTCTTCTGTCCACACCCTTCTGTGGTGCGTTTCTTTGTTTTCTCTTAGAACTTTTTCTTGGTCTACTAAGTTTTACGCCACGTGTTGATTCACGTTGATTTTTCTTTAACATCGTCTTAGTTCAAGTTTTGAAACTTCAACTTTTTGTGCACATAGCAATTCAAGATTAAGCCTTTGATTGATTTTTCTTTAATTTCGCGAAGCCATTTTTGAAAGTTTTCTCTGCTCGAGTCTCGTTTTCTGAGTTATCTGCGTGATTTCAAGTCACCTCTGAACGCAACCCAGCAGGCCCAGGTCATCCTCTGGGCCAGAGTTTTTGAGTGAGACCAAAGAAGTACCCAAACGAGCATCCACAGGATCCTCAGGCGCTGGCTTTGCTTCGGGCCCGAGTGCTGCAACTCCTGGCTCATCCTTCGGCTGACTTCAGTCGTCTTCTGAGCTGAACCGCTCGAACCGCCAGTAGCCCGGACCTTCGGAACCTGCTCTATCTTCTCCAAGGACCAGTCTCACTTAAGTATGCAAACCTCCAGAGTTCCAAACAGGGCTGATGCTGTCTCCTGCGTTCATAACTCAGATATCCTCTTATTCTGGTGATCTTAGATTCCTCCAAATCCACATCCGAGTTTATCTCGACACCAAAGTTAGTGTAGGTTAATATGTTAGCGCATATTCACTCACTATCATTAACTTTAGTGCTCCTAGCCTGACTCAGTATCTTTATTTATTCACCTATTATTATTTTATCCTCATTATCTTATCATCATTTATTGCATGTGTGTTGTGCCATCATTTATCCTGTAATAAACAGATAATTATTTTTCTAAGTTCTGGTCTGTTAGTGTTCTTCCAGAAGTGGAGTCCCTGAAATTAGAATTTCGACTTAAGATATGAGACTGATTAATTAAAACTGACTTGATGTTTGATTTCTGAATTAAACTTTTGTTTTCTTTATTTTCCCACCATTAAGGGTGGGTGGTGCCCCTTTCAACGAGTGCATAAATGTCATAATTTGAGATTATTAATCTTCAGACATTTATTATAAATTCCAATCGCTACAGTATTATTTTGGTGCGGCCTTGTGAGGCTAATTTCAAATCACTACAAGGTTTATCACAATATATTTTTTCATATCCGTTGATATCGATTTATATCACGATATTAAAAAATGAAATGTAACAGTGTTTATTGGTCGCATGTCTTTTCCAACACAATAATCTCCTGCATCTGTGAGGTCTTTGTGTCTCTTCGACGTTTTGTCGTTAAGCGGACTGAATGGTCGACAGTTTCAGCAGCACAGGCGCCACGGTCTCCATGCTTTGTAACCTTTTGCGTTGCGAGTGCTCTGCGGCGTGGCGCTGCTTCAGGTGGTGAAAAAGATTTGAGGTATTCCCCGACTTTGTGAGAACATGTACTCGACATAATTTACAGTCCACATTACTCTGCTTCGTGTCCGACCTCCAAAAACCAAAATACCTCCACACCACCGACGTTTTCCTAACGCCAGTTGACGATGTGGTCATCTGTTGAGCCTTCATGGTCATTTCTGTCGGGGGTAGCACTCATTTTCTTTGTTTCTCACCAACAGTGCTGTCGGCTTCACCTGTTAAAGTGCTATGGTTGGGTGGAGCTGCTGTCTGCTATGACAGGATTATACTGGACTGTGTTCTGCCTGTTTTTGCTCTCCTTACTGACTGTTTACGGTTGTTTGATATAAGTATGCACTATGTATGTATTACAGTTGTATCTGACAGTAAGAACACACACACACACACACACATATGAGTGAGATACATGGACAGGAGTCGCAGAGAAAAATGAAGAAGCTAATAAATACTGAACAGACATCAGCATCTGCTCAGATATATTACAGTATTCAGTGTGTGTGTGTGTGTGTGTGTGTGTGTGTATGTTTGGACCAGCCTGCTCCATCTGTCACTCCAGGTGGCCACTTACACCTGGGCACACACACACAAACACACACACACACAAACACACACAGAGGCTTACAAATGTGATCCAGTTAGTGTTCAGCAGGTGGACTGACAGGACAAACATGAACACACACACACACTCAGGTACACACACCTGAGCTCTGTCCTGTCCAATCAGCTGCTGCGATACAGTTTTTTATTTTCTGACTGTCCACCTTCAGCTTCTTTCACGTGAATTTCTAAAGACGCTCTAAGACAGTCCGGGTCCACAGAGGAAGAAAGTCCAGGATGGAGGTCTTTGTCTGGACTCTTGATTAACTAAACCAGGAGGTTCTCAGAGACGGTTTAGTTCTCAGGCTGGAGCAGGTTAGAGACAAAAACATGGAGGACGTTGTTTTGAAGCTTTTTGTATAAAGTTTGTTAGAAAACGTGAAAAAATGTCCTTTACTCTGAGTTTCTGTGTTTGATGAGTGTTTTGTGCTGTTGGTCGTGTGTGTGTGTGTGTGTGTGTGTGTGTGTGTGTGTGTGTTGTCTCTCCGTGGAGGTCTGCAGCAGACAAAAGCTTTTCAGTGTATTTCTCTGAGAGTGTTTGCGTAATATGAGAGTGAGCTCGATGACTTATTTACCTGCCGTGTGGTCGAGTTTCTGACTTATCCTCGCCGCTACCGTGTGACCTTTGACCTCTCCTCTCATTCATATTGACGCTCTTTCTTAAGAGTGTGTGTGTGTGTTTGTGTGTGTGTGTTTGTTCTAGTGTGTAGCAGGTTTTTCTCTTATATCTGTGCAGACTGCCAGTCAGGCTGTGTTTCCATGGCAGCAGCTTTAAGTATTAATGCGGCTCTCTCTCTCTCTCTCTCTCTCTCTTCTCCTCAGTCCCAGGAACAGACTCGGTTTTTTAAACCTGTTAGCAAACATGCACAAGCATGCACACAATATGATGCATGGTTATGCATGGTCCTGCAGGACGGTGCATGTTTACACGTGTGAGCGAAGAGACATACAAGCAGCGAACGTGTACGACAGAGAAGAGGTGGAAGGTGAAGATAAATCCTTTAGCTTCTAAAATAACCTTCGCTCTGCTCTGGTTTTGGTCCGTAGCAGAAGCAGGTAACATCGGACACTAATGTCTCTGGGGTCATGATGAAAGTTAGTATTATAATTAGCCTTCTTACCAGCATTGCAATCTGCTAACGCTTGTTCCGTGATTGTCCTGTATTCCTCAGAGTCTGGCCTTCATTGTGGGGTTATAGGAAATCTAACTTTATGTGAGTCTGCCGTTTGGGTCCAATTACTCCAGTAATCGATAGAATATTCAATTACTAAAATATTCGATAGCTGCAGCTCTAATGCCAAGCAGTCTGCTGGACATGCTGGTGATTATAGGGAGCACACCCAAACCTGACCAATCAAACGGAGCGAACAAACTCTGCTGGACACGCTGGTAAATTTACGGAAACGCACCCAAAGGGACGCGCTCCGGCTTTCCTGTTGGCGAGCGCAGACAACTACACACTGACTCAGAGAGACGCAGCAGACATCTGCTCTCTCTCTCTCTCTCTTCGGTGTAAACGGTAGAGCAACATTTCTACTGTTTAGACACTTCGGCCACTTTGAGACGGAAACGGTCTCCATAGAAAATGTGCTGTTTAGTTTTCAGTTTTGGGTGTGGTTGAAAATGCTGTAATGTGCATGCCAGGTCGCTAGGTGGCACATATCGGTGTGAACGCGCTCCCATATAGACCAACAACGCATACGTAGAACAACTTCCGTTCTGCCGATTGGCACATTAATTATTTGATGCAAATAATTCAGACGCCTCCTCTGCTGAGCAGTGTGATCCGTGTGGATTCTGTACAGGTCGAAATTGAGCTCCTGCACGTTCAATAATAACGACAGCGTGACTCGAATGTCTAGCATGGTTGTTGTTGTTATTGTCAAGGAAGCTGCGCATGGCTATGATGTCATAAACGTGAGCCGACGTGAGCCAGGACGTCACAGGTTTGACTGTTTTCAGCGTTTTTGTACTTTAGATGAAAGCGGGATGAGCAGAGCGTTTACAACATTTCCACTCAGGAGGGGGTTTTCACTTTGTTACATATTCATCTCCTGAAAACGCAGTTGCCGTCTAAACGGACGCCCCTAAACGAAACTAAATTTTTCAGTTTTCTATGGAGACCGTTTCTGTCTAAAAGTGGCCTTTTATACCGTCATACCGCCCAACTCTAGAAGAAGGTGTGGGATAAATAAACGATATCACAGCCTCCAGTGGTAGAGGACGTAGATTGCAGCCAAAGCAGAGGGTTAGATAGTGTGAGTGAACAGGTTAATAAACACAAATAGAGACAGAACAAGACGTGAATGTTTATGAAGTAAGAAAACCCAAAATGATGAAGTGGACTCAGTGAAACATAAATTTGTAGTTTTAAGTTAATCTCTGACCTTGTGTCAAACACTCCGTGTTTTTCTTCTGTGGAGCAGCAGACTGTAACTCTGAGTCTGAGACAAATCCCCCCTCAGGGACAATAAACTGAACTCTCTCCATCTCCTTTACTCTCTCATTTAGCTTCCCATTCAAAGTGCCGCTGCCGCTGAAAGCTTTTATCACATATCTGACACCTCTGCCTACAGACACAATCTACATTTTTCATTTAATTTACACGTTTTATCCTCTTACCCGGGTCCTCCATATGCTTTAGAAGGTATTCATTAACGTTTATTACATCTGCAGGAGAAGCAGATGGTGCTCTTACAGGATGGATGGTCTGATACAGAGAGATGGTTCACAATCTGCCAATCAGATCTTTATTTAGGACCGGATAAATGTGTGTGGAGGTTGTCTTTAATTGTTCTGGAGCTTTCTTAATGATTACACACTCATCTATATATATATGTGTGTGTTTGAGTGTGTGTAGCTGTTAATATTCCCCGAAATTGTCATGCTTTTGCTGTGAAACGTACTTTCACTCCCCCGCACTCCCTCCTGCCAGGTGTCAATCACGGCTCTTCTCACAGGCAGGAAGCCGTTCCATGTAATTTGTGCGGTATTATCGAAGTCCTCCGTAGTTTTCTCAGTGGTCAGCCTCAGCGCCGTCTTTGTTAGCTCAGCTGGAGGTGGAGAGTTCAGCAGCTTCTTTACAATGAACAAAAATGAGTCGGAAAAAAGAGAAACGCTCGGACTCAGCTGGAGATTTTTCTGAGAGCTGACCATGAGCAGGTGTGTGCGCCGTGATCGTCCTCAGGTGTCAGCAGGCCTTGGTCTTTGACTGAAAGCGCCGTGAATGGTCCGAGTTTGTGAAAAACATGCGGTGAATAGAAGGAGAGCGCTCGAACCTGAAGGAAGACGAGATGCAATCAAAGAGAGATCGTTAAAAAGAAAAGGCGAGGCACAGATATACGACACAGGGCTGAGACTATATCCTGGTGTGGAAGATCACCATCAGCTGACGTGAACCTTGAACCCTTGAACTCCTCCACTTGAGGCAGAACCGACCAGGAGAAGACAATCTACCTTTTTCCGACTGAGGAAATATAGTAGTTTTCAAAATAAAAGACATGTCAATCATCAGATCTGCATTAAATATTTACTTTTTTGACCCATCCAGAACATGTCCATGACCCACTTTTGGGTCGGGACCCACCAGTTGAGAACCACGGGATGTCATGATGGGTGGACTGTGTTCCGCCTGCTTTTGCTCTCCATACTTACAGACAGCTGACACCTGGACCACTAGAAACTAGATTATCTCACATATAGAAGTCCAGACCCGTGATAATAGAAGCTCTTCAGGAGAATCTTCAGGGTCTCTCTATTAAATCTACGTCTATATTAAAGTTTCCACTCTCAGCAGTTTCTTTTAGTCAGTTCGATGGCAAGTGTCTATTAAAGGGTGGGCGGCACAAACAAATGACTTCTCTGGTGTGTGTGTGTGTGTGTTTGCATGTGTGTGTTTCTGTGTGGGGGGGGCTTGGCACTGAGACATTCATTAGCACCCGGACATGACGGCGTAGGAGGGTGAGGCTGAGCTGAATGAAAGTTGCGCTCTTCGATAATGTCATGGAAACGTGTGAAAAGCTTTGCCAAGCTTTTACACACACACACACACACACGCACACACACACACACACACACGCTGGCTCTGGATCTGCCAGATCTTGTTTTTAGCATCGCGCCCCTCCCTTCCTGTTTGCACAGTTTGTCAGCTGTTAGTCGAAGCGTTGACTCGAAGTCAGCCTCGTGTCAGAGATTGTGGAGACACTTAAAGTACTGAAAACATTTTACAACAAATACTGAGAAGGAGATTAAAAAAACCCTCTCAGAAACATGACTGCTTTATTTACATGGACCAGGAATAACCAGAGTAAAAAATCTGATTACAAACGCCACATGAGCATCCTGATCTGATCTTGCTGCTCATTTGATAAACAAAACTTTCATTTCAGTAACGCGGGTTTTATTAGAACATTTCTGTAAAGGCTTGATCATACTTCTTGCTTTTGGTTGTGCTTAAATTGATCTTTTTGTGAGTTTCAGGCACTTTCATTCGGCAAATCTATGAAATTATATCATTTCCAAATATTACACACGAAAAATAAAAACTGAATCAATTAAAATGAGTAAAAATGGATTGAAGAAGTAACAAGAAAAAAACACTAGAACGGCGGGTGGAGCAGCAGCAAAGACAAGACAGGATACAGACATCAGAGACACTCTATATAACCCTGATAGAATCAGAACCAGCATAAAAAGGAGGAGCAACCGAGACTGAGGTCCAGATCAGAGAAGGCATCATGACCATCGAGATAACTAATAAAATCAGACACAGTTCATCTGTAGACCCAGAGAAACTGTTTTTTAACCGTCCTGTAAAGTCAAAGTTTCAGGTGAACTTGAATGAGATCCTGAAGTTGTTGTTGATGTTTGAGTCTGTACTGAGCGTGCTCAGAAATCTTTAATTCCTGTTTTTGTTTTGATGAGAAGGAAACATCTGTTATAAATCTATTATGTGTCTGAATCACTGACTTCTGTCTCTCTCTCTGTGCAGCAGAACCAGATTAAATCCAACTGAACAAAATGTGCTTCTAGTATTTTCCCAGCAGAGTGTTAGTGTGTAATGATGATCTCTGCCTCCGGGGGGCGCTCCTGTGGCTTTCTGACGCCTCTCCATGTTTCCATCTCTGTTTGTGTCTCTGCATGAATCACAGCCGGCTGTCAGTCGACTGCGTGAATCATTAACGAGTGAGTGTGAATCCAAGCAGGGAAATTAACACCAGCCACACTCTCACACACACACAAATAGACACACACACACACACACACTGATGGATTTCTTCACTCCTGTAGCAGTCACGTCTCTGTGTGTTTGTGTGCGACAGTTTTTGTTTCATTAATCACTGATTTCTGCCGCTCTGCCTCCTTCTCTCCTTGTTTACTTTTCCTCTTCATCTTTTTCTCTCCTGCATCCTGCTTCCTTTGGCTTCACCTCCTTTCCTACTTCCTTCCTCAGTTCCTCTTCATCCTGATCTCATACTTCCTCGTAGTCTCTGTTGTTTTAAGTAGGGAGTGGAATTGAGAACCCATAGTCTACTTTTTTTTAATCGAAGAACAGCATTGATAAGGGAATCGTTAAAGAATTGACTCGATAATGGCATCGATATTGATAAAATCTTATCAAGTCCCATCCATATTTTATGTGGTGCACTAATCTGCAAACTTCCCTTTATGTTATATTTACAACATGTAAAAAAAAACATGCGATTTATTTGCAATTAATCGCGAGTCAACTATCGGTTATCATGCGATTAATTGCGATTAAGGAGGTTAGTTTTAAAATCATCCAGGCGGTTATAAAACTAGTGAGATGATCACAGGAACCAAAAACCAACCAAAAACCAAAAGAGGAAGAGAGAGAGAGAGCGAGATTTATGAATCACTGGACACATGAGGTTTACATCAGGAGGCGGGACAAAGCCCTCGGTTGCCCAGGGAGACAGATTGATTGACGGCATCTTATTAGGCTGCTGAGTGGTGATGAGTGACACGAACTCACACGACTCTTTTCACTTCCAGAGTGTGTTTGTGTGTTTGCCGCGTCCTCGGGGAGAAAACCTCTGACAGCAAATTGAAAATGACCTCAATAAAGAAAAACAGACATTTTCTCCCCCGATGTTCCTCCCTCTCTCTCTCACACACACACACACAAAACACATCCATTCTCGTTTATCTACCCATTGTAAGGAACATTACATTCTCTGAACAACCTGCTGTGTCTGCTTGACGCAGTATTTCCCATAATTCCTTTTGTTCGAGCCCCAGGGTGAGAAACTACAGTATACATCAACAAACTGTGCTCACGGCTGTTTTCTGAAAAATGAGCCACTATTGATGTCACACAGATAAAGTGAAATAAAACTGTAAAAATAAAGAGGGAGGGCCTTTAAAAAGCTCCTTTCAGTGAAACACAGAATGCGAGGAGACTTGTCGTTATGTAACTTCATTAAAACATGTTTCTCAGTCTATTTATAAGTAATCTGCTGGTAAATCTGCATGCATAATATCTGCAGAAAGTGCACTCCGGGCCTCTTGCAGACTTGAATAATTATAGATTTGGACAAACGTTGGCTCCTCAGACTCTATCAGTATTTATACATCAGGTCGGCCAGTCTTCCAGTCTGGTTCGGACATTCAGATTCAGTCAGCGTGCCGCCGGACGCCCCGGGACTGCACAATGAAGAAGTAATTCCACTTTTTGGACATGTTATTTTGGCCTGATTTAGTTCCTCCTGCTTCTGCTGTCCATCCTAAACAGAGGGAGGTTACACAAGCGGGAGAAAGTTTGCACGTAACGTGTCAGGAGTCTAGCAACAAATCAAATTAGCGCTGTTGCTTTCCCTTTATCGGGTCCATTATCCTATTAGCCGTCCACCATGTTGAGGGTGTAAAAGCAGAGGGTCGTCAGAGCAGAGCAGAGATATCCATACACAGGAGATAAACTCTAACGGCTTTACATAAATACACTGAAATCAGGAAATGCTGTTTGACGTTAACATAACTGTAATTGAATATACTAGATCTCAATCTTCTACCCATAACATCTACATCGTTTCTTCAGGGATCCATGGAAAATGCAAACCTAGAAGAGGCCAGATCATCAGTTTTCATGGTTGTCCTGCACAAAAAGGCGAGGTGGTTTAAAGGAGCGCCTTACTTCACACACTTTCCAGTCCCCATCATTGGTTTCTGGATGCTGTGATCTCTGATTCCCATCTCTATGCAAATTTATCCTAATTTAGACGATAAACATGCATTATATGATCCATTTTTCCAGAAATTTCAAATGTAATCCATTTATATCTCATTGGTCGCCAATTTCTGCTAAAGTAGCTCGATTTGGCTGATTTCCATGCCTGTAGCTGCCATTTATATGTCAAACAGCCCACTGTAAGTCCATTAGACGCTCATGCATCCTCATTTTTATTTCACATTAGTGGCCCATTTCTGCCAACGTAGCCCAATGTAGTCCATTAACTGTCATTTGTAGCCCATTTATTCTGATGTATCCTAAAGTCGCCCATTTGAAGCCTTTTGTTGCTCATTCACTTCTATATAGTCCAACATAGCCCATTAAAGCCAACGTAGCCTTACATATAGTGTTGTATAACCTGCCGCTTCTTATGTAGGCCACCATAATGTGCTTATATACCATTACTAGCATTGTATACCCACTGTATGCTAACTAGTGCGAATACAGCTGGTCTATCTACATGTCCTAAGCTGCCACTTATGTCAACATCGCCCACTATACACTAATAATATACCATAAGTAATAGATTGATGCAAACTCGGCCGAATGAAACCCGATGACTTACAAAGAAACACATTTATTCCAAAGACGGCCCATTAAAGCCACTTTATCCCACAGATGCCCATCTCAGTACCATTTGGCCAGTAAGTGTGAAGTTTTTCGAGTTTCCTCGTCTGCTGTTGCAGTTTTTTTTTCAATATTGTGTTTCTTGGTAGTCAGTTTTCCTGTCTAGAAGACTAAACTACTTCATGCTGACAGTCTAGATAATAAAGGCCTGACAGTAGATCAGATTCTCCATATATTGGTCGATTGTTATGCAGATGACACTCAGATATATAACCAACAAACCATGTTGGGCCTTTCTTAACACTAGAACAAAAATAATCATCTTTTAGCCGACTTAATGTCATATTTCACTGATGCAGCTTATTTCCCTCGACCGTCTGTCCCTCGGAGACATTTCACTTTGCCCCGTGAAGAAGAGTTTCCTCCTAATTGTCTCGTCCTCTGAAACAAAGGTAAGACAGCCAAAAGGTTAAACTCAAAACATCAGCAACCTTTCCCCGGTCTATGTGCCACATGGCGCATTAGTTTGACATTTACTGTAACAATGGGATGGTAAGTTTGGAGCTTTCGGATGCTGGCACAGCTCAGGCGGTTTCTTATGAAACACTGAGGAATAAATCTGTCCCAAGCATGACTTGGATATAAATGATAACCCATCTGTTCAGCTTGTAAATTCTTGGGATTAGAGAGCCGTTAAAGACAAGGTTGCCAGTCCCACAAGGCTCCACAATACTTTTCCAGCATGTTTCTTAATCATTGTTAATCACATGGATTTGTCTCCCATCAACTTAGTCCTTGTGGGCCGCGAGAAGGACGGCATCGCTAATGAAGCGAGGGAGAGGACGGAGGAGGGGACACGAGGGGAGGGGGGACAAAACAGAAGAAAAGGAAATGTGAAATCTTCTCAGGCTCAACCGAAAACATGAGAGCGAAAAGATGGAGCAAAATGAAAAACATGAGGATGGTGTGTTTGACTGTTCAGCAGAGCAGCAAGAGAGAAAATGAGACAAGGAGAGAAACAACACAAATAAGAGTTAGATCTGAGGCAGAGAGGAGGAAACAGGAAGAAGCAAACACAGGAACACTTCCAATGAAAGGAGGTGATGTCTGTCTCATCAGAGGAACAGGGAGGAGTATTAGTGTTAAAGGATGAGCTGTTTTATATTTAAACAGACGGCAAATGTTTCAAACACTCATCCATGAAACCAACACTCTCTGCCCACACAGTCTGAGGCTGAACCTGTAAGTGCTGCTGCTGCAGGAACTGATGACTGAAAACATCTTCAATGAGATTTAACCCACAAACCCACATGCATCATTCATGGGCCTCCGTTTTTCTGCAGAGTCAGAGGTTAAGGCCTCTACAAAGTTATCATGAAAACCGTCATCCTCTGCAGATACTCAGTGAATATGTTATTGTACAAATGAAACTGACTTTGCTCATTCTTAAGAGGAGTAATGAGTAAAATAATCATCTGTACTGTACCTGAGGAAGACTCTGATCTGGGGTGTATTCTACATCGTTTTGCTAGTTGAACGGCGCACAATCAGTCGTTAAAGGTGAGTTAGGCAGGAATCCGTTAAAGAAGCATCTTGGTTTGTGGTGTATTTACAAAAAATCTTCTAATATCAGTCAATAGTTATTAGTTATTGATGACATTTGGTAATATATCGATATCTCTGTGTTCTCTTATGTCTGTGTCGTCAACATATGAACATTTCTGAGCGGTCCGCTCTTTCTGACTGTAAACAAAGCCGTTCTCCACCTCCTCTAACCTGATTGGTTGTGAGGCAGACGCTGCTGACAGTATCAGTCAGGTGATAATGACGTCTTCTGTTCTTGATATCAGAGAAAGTTTGAATGTTTATTTGATTATTTTCTCTGCTGTGTTTTGTTCAGTCTGTATAATTGATGGTTCGGTCTTCACTGATAACTGGGAACACCCCAAACCTCTGTGTCAGACCGCTTCTTATTGGTTTTTACTGTTGCCCGGTTACCAGAGTCATCCTGCAGCACTTCTATCTCCCTGGGTATCTCAGCAGCATCGCAGTCTCCACCACCACCAGCCCAGGTTCTACTCCAGCCCAGCGGCCTAACACCAGGTTCTACCAGGCCACCTGTAAGCATGCCTCAAAGAGGAAATAAGAATGATGAAGATGTTGTTACTCTTACCATGGTTCAGGATCTGTTAGAGCAACAAAAACAGTTCTACAAAGATCTCCTGCAGCAGCAAGAAAACAACTTCAAGTCATTTTTACAACTAATTGTTGATTCCACAAATGTGCGAGTGGACAATTTGATGAAAGATGTTCTTAATGTTTCTAAAGATGTTCAAGACCTAAAAAGTAGTCTCCAGTTCTCTCAGGCTGATATGGATGATTTGATGTCTGCTAAACAAGGTGATGTGATTAAACTGCAACAGATCTCAAGTAACATTGCCACAATGCAATCTGAAATGGCAAGTCTTTCCTCAAAAACAGGTTACCTTGAAAACCAGTCTAGGCGCAATAATCTTGTTTTTGATGGTCTACCAGATGATAGTTCTGAAACCTGGAGTGATTCAGAAAAAAAGGTCAGGAAAGTACTTACTGACCATCTCAAAATAAATGCCAATAAAATTGAATTTGAACGTGCACATAGGACTGGGAAGTATGACGCCTCGGGTAGGGACCGACCTGTTGTTGTTAAGCTCCTTCGTTTTAAGGACAAAGAGGAGATTATGAAATGTGCAAAATTACTTAAAGGCACCAAAATCTTTATCAGTGAGGACTACTCTGAGAGTGTCCGTGCAAAAAGAAAAGAATTGTTACCAAAAATGAGAGAAGAAAGAGATAAAGGGAACATAGCCTATTTGAAATTTGACAGACTTGTAGTGCACCGACCTGGCTCTAAACCAACCAGTGATCATACACAATAGATGACACCCTTGTTTTAATGTTTTAGGCCTATAGGCACAAATTGTTCGTTTTTTTTCCCATTCTTTTTTTTTTTTTTTCTTTTCTCAATGTCAGTTGCCTTCCTTTGCTCAAAGTGTTATGGTAAAGTGAAAAATGGCACTGCTTGTACATGTTGTAATAGGTTATTTCACACAAGGTGCACACCTTTAGATAGGTACAATTCAGCTGAATGGTCATCATGGATTTGTGATAACTGTTCCATTATATTTCCCTATCACAGTTTAAATGACAGAGACTTTTGCAATATGATTTCTGAGACTAACTTGGTTCCTATTCATGATTTTAACAATATGATTTTCAATCCATTTGATCTTAATGAAAATAACAAATACATGGAATATGATAGTGCATATGACCCTGATTCTATGTTTTTTAACAAGACTAAAAAGGACCTTGGTACTAGTGACTATTATAATGTAGATGAGTTTAAGAAGTACAACAGACTTCAATCTCAGAATGTACGGAGTATCTTCTCTAGTTTCCATCTAAATATACGTAGTTTACAGAGAAATTATGATAACTTAAACCAATACTTATCATCACTAGAGCATCAGTTTTCTGTAATTGCCCTTTCTGAATCTTGGCTCTCTGAGGACACTGCTGAGTCCTATGATATGCCACATTATAACTCAATTCATTCCTACAGACAGAATAAAGCAGGAGGGGGAGTATCACTTTATATACAACAAAACTTTAAGTTTATTGAAAGGAAAGATCTTGGCTTAACTTTGGCGTCAGTTGATACAGAGTCAGTGTTTATTGAAATACTCTCTTGTACTGTGTTTGGAGGAAAGAATATTGTTGTTGGGTGCATATATAGGCCACCGAATACTGATATCAAAGCTTTTAATGATGCGTTTGTTACTACTCTAGATAAAATTAACTCAGAAGGCAAATTGTGTACTTGTGTACTCTGGGTAGTGTCTGTCAGGTCTTCAAATACTCGGTTGCACATCTCTGCCAGTTTGGTCCAACGTAGCCTGTATGCCGTTAAAAACAGGCTTCTGTCAGTGAGTCAATTTTTGCCCGGAGCATGTTAATTAGACAAGGACCGCAGTCGAATTAAATCGCCTCATTGAGCTTTAACTGTAGCTCAACTTAACAGTGCATTTAAGTAATGCCTGTAAAGAGAACTGTGCCTCTGTTGGCTGTTAGATATGATCCAGAAGTCAAATAATGGATCAATGTCACCCAGAGGGGCAAGAGTTTAGTCCTCTATGAACCAGTAAGTCAAAGTTATCATGCTAACCAAACTGGGATATGATTTTACAGCTTTAGACAGTCGAGGAGAGAGTTTCAGTGAAATAGAGAGAGGCAGAACAAAAGAAAAACAGATGCTCACGGACACCCTGATACAGACACTTCTTTATTTGTTGTCACTTCTGCTTCCCTCTGACCCGAACAGATGGTCTGATACCGTGAGCTGTGTGTGAGGATGAATCCAGTGCTGCTGGATTGAATAAGGAGAAGAGCGGTCTGACGTTGAAGCAGTGCAGAAACACTTCAACGCGATACAGTCCGCGGTGGTTTTTGCAGGAATTGTGCCGTTTTCAGCACACCTATCATTAACGTGTCCCTCATTCAACCCCGGTCAGGTTTTTTTGAATTATCCTAGGAAAATAGACCATAATTGCTTTTGTAGCCATGGCAACAAGGTGATTTAACAAGGAATAAAATCAAAAGCGTTGTCGAGGCTCAACTAAGCAGATCCTAACTTGACTTCAGACCTGGTTTTCACCCTTTCGGTCCTTCCTGCTGCTGTTTTACTTCATCTCGTGGAGCAGGACCTGTTGTTTTCCTCTCTGCTGCTGAAGACGATCCCTGTAGGAATGAGTCATGTGTCATGTTTCCTCTTAAAACGGGATGACAGGGCGGAGAGTAAGTGGTTGCAAAAAGAAAAGCAGGTTGTCATCCTCTGTTCTGGATCATAATTGATCTGACCCGAAGCACCTCTCTGCTATAATTGGAGCACTTAGCGAAAACGCCATCGCTGCTATCTAATTGCCTGGAAATGGGCGGAGGCGGAGAATACTTGACAAGCATTAGTGCTGATTGGAGATCAGTCCCGCAGACATCGCCTTCGGCTGGTCCGGGTCGCCGCCTTCTCGCACAGTCAGACTGTCGAGCGGAAGGTGACCTCAGCCAGACACAGACACACTTTGCATGTAATTTGATATTTTTCAGGAGGGCTTTTATTTTGAAATGTTGTCACTCTGAAAGTCAAAGCAGTGATTTATGGAAGGACGTATGTGGAGTAAACAAGTAGAGCTCTTTTGGGTGTTTACTGGGACCCAGACGAGGAGAACCGGGTCATTTCCAGGTGGAACTTGGAAACTTTTGTCCCACATTTATGACACGATTTCATTATTCCTACTGTTTATTTCCTGTAATGATTTGATGTGGCGTGCAGGATGGAGGACTCGCAGCAGTAAGTCTATTCTTTCTCAGGGATATTCGGCTCTGCATTGGCTACATGCCACTCAGAGAAAAATGTGTGTTGCATCAGTATTGAGCAACATTTAAAGCCCGACTCTCCTAAATTAATTAAACTTCGCAGCTGGAGTGAAGGGAGGCCGTTTAAAAGAAAGAAAACATTCGATCAGAAGTTGGATTAAAATGTTCTTCTCAAGGAAACTGCAGGATTTTTGTCCTTGCAGCTCCCTGCGCTCACATTAAATCTGTGCTGCTAATTTCCATCATTATGAGCTCCACTTTTTTTTTTTGTGCGAAAAGTACGAACCGCTCTGCCAGCAAACCTGCAGAGGTGACAACCTGTGCGCCTGGTGTTCACGGCTGGCGGTCGTTGTAAGGGCATTTGTGGGACAATCCAGCCCTTGGCAGCGATATGAGATGGATGAGAGATGGACAGGAGACGGGCTGACGTGTCGTTAGTCACAGACGGAGAGGTGGCGGTGGGTGTGGAAGGCTGCTGTCATTCGTTTGGCTGGCGGACAGCAGGCCTGATAAAGCAGCAGTCTGACAGGGCTAATCTGATATCAACCCAGAGAGCCGAGGAAACACGAGGCGTGCGGCGCCGAGAGCGAGTGACGTTCAGGAGACACCTCGAATCATCTTTCAGTGCTTGGACTGAAAACAGGAACCTGTGCCGAGAATTAAAGCAGCGGGGGAGGCGGGACACCCGGGGACCTGTGGATAACAGGACAGGTCTGATGTGACAGTGCGGTCGGTACAGTCAGGCTGCAAAAACGCCTCGTACAGAAACACAAAGCAGGAGAGTTTTACAGTTTAATGTGCACGTTTGAGCCCAAAGCACGAGACATTTGAGACCACGGACAACATAGAGTTAAGTGGGTTTTTTTGGGGTTTTTTTTAATCTTTTTAAATTATTTTTTTTAGGGACAATACATATAAACAAACGGTGGCACATTGTAAAAAATAGCGAGTGTGAAATGAGATGTAAAGTGCCTAATAACCCCCCCATTCCCCTCATCCCCTACCTATCCCACCCCGCCCCACGTTGGCATCACATGGACAAGATATTAGGATATACATACAAATATACAAATAATTAAATTAATAGATGAGATATAATAAAATATATATAATATACACATGTACATATAAACACACTTTCACATAAATAAATAAAACAAAATAAATAATCAATTAAAAATAAATGAGTTTCCAGGAAAACCTTCAGATGAGTGATGTCTTTACCTTTGATCGATAGTTATGTTGATTCATCTTAGGTTGCTCCTCATTGGATGATACTGACAGGAAACCAAGTAAAGGTTAAACGTGGATATCTTATTGGTTCCTCATCAGCCAACCTTGAGAAGGTCTTGGATAAACTTTGGAGTTAACTCTTTTTATGACAGATATTTGAGTTATTGAGGATTTATTTTGGATGTAGAGGTTTAATCCATATATATTCACTATTCTCAGATGCTCTGCTGTAACTTCAGTGAATCCACGTTAGAGGGTTGTTCTCAGAGTCAAAGCTTTTTAGAGGACTTCTCCGCTCCCACTCCTGCGGTCACCTTTAGCCGTATTTAGCTCGTCCTGTGAGCGGTAATTAAATGGTGTTGAATTCACTTTTGGGGTTATTTCTCACAGAGGCACATGTGCTGATGAGCACTTTATTCACAGAGACACATACAGAAAGCAAACAGCAGAGATAATCTGTTTGTGTTGGTCAGCTCCCAGAGGTGTGTGTGTGTTTATGTGTGTGTGTGTGGCTTTTTTACATCTAACAACAGAGGGGAAAGTGTTTACATTCATCCCTGTCTGCATCAGGACATTTTAACATTCACTACCGTCATCAGGACATGTGCAGCTGACACCCTACATCCGTTTTTTCATCTGTTTAGTATCTTGGAGTCGGGTTTGGGTTTTAAAAAAGGTCAAAACTTCAGGAACACTCGTAGTAAAAGGTCTTTATAACAAAAAACAACAAGAAAACAACCTGAGTCCAGACAGAAAACAGTCCAAACCATCATTGGGCCACTACAGAGGTGTGCCGAACTTTACTAGACATTTGGCGAGCCAGCCAGGAGAGCTACATCTAGAGGTGGTGCCATTGTGTCAGACCGCAGAGTACATATTTTAGTCTTCTTCTACTTTCTACTCTGTTATTTATTGTATTTTTCTAGTGTATTATACTGTTTGCATCATTCTGCACCATAGCAGGACCTGACAGTAAAAACTTTGACCTGATATAACTGATGGAGTTCACCTCCTCTGCCGGGGGTAACGCTTTTCTATCTCAGGGGTGTTTTCTCTTTGTCTAGTTCCCTCCCACTGTTACATGAAGTCCCTCCACTCCAGCAGAAAACCACAGGACATATCCTTCTTGGAGGAAATGTACGCTTTACCCTGTGTGGAGGAGTGGAGGAGAATCCATTCATGAAAAGATCTTGAGCTGTGTGAAGAAGCTGCACCTCTGCAGCATCTTTGAAAAGACTCCTTATGTGGTCGTCATCATTTAATCATGTGATTCCCGTCCTAGAGAATTTCACAGATGATGGAAACAACACGGGAGGCTGAAACCTACAGGGAGAGAGAGAGTTCAGACTGCACAGCCTCACACACACACACACACACACACACACACACACACACACACACACACACACACACACACACACACACACACACACACACACACACACAGACCCTCTAGAAAAATGTTGTACTCCCTCTCATTGTTTTCATCTCTGTTGTTTTCCTCGTATTTTAGGGCAGAGAGCTGCAGACATCCATCTCTGTCTCCCTCTCTCTCTCTCTCTTTCTTATTCCCATGCTGTTCTCACTCACTTGCTCGCTCGCCCACTCTTTCTCTCTTACAGGACACACACTTCTTCTACACACCGCCTTTGCTTTGTCATCTACCTTGTTACTCACACACACACACACTCTTATCCACCCTCCATTAAAAATGACTGGGTGAACCTGTGGAGCACTTAAGTGATCACACAATGTAATGACTATAGAAACCAACATATGAATAAAACAACCTCACAGCTAAGAGAGGATATTTTATAATGGCACCACAGCAAAGAAAAAAGTCTCATTATTACAACTATAGGATCAAATATGTTAGAGACTACAACACACTGTAATACACGACCTTAAAAGAGATATATAATCAAGGTTATACAGTACACTGCTGTATGTGATATAAACTAAAACAGTAAAACAAATAATACTGCACAATATAATACTGATATAATACTGTGATGTAAATTATAGTACTTTGAAACACAGTACATGGGAGTAGGGTTCAACAGAATACAGTATTATTCTGTTCAGTAATATATACTTTAATGTGATATTAAACAATACAGTATGAGAGGGTTAGGAGACAGCATTTATGGGATGATGGAATATAATACTATACTGTATAATACAGTAGTACACTATACAATACTATTCTGTATAACACAGTATAGTAAGATATAATACTATGCAGTATAATATTGTACTACACTATTTAACACTTTAAAGTAAAATAATTATACTTTAAAGTATTAAATAGTGTAGTACAATACTACGCTATAGTACACTGCTACACCACATAATACTGTACAGTATGATACTGTACTACAAAATACAGTACTTTACAGTACAATACTGTACTAGACTATATAAAACATAATGCACTACTATACAGTTTAACACTATACTATACTATACAGTATAATACTGTACTCTACTATGCAGTACAATATAGTATAATACCATACAGTGGGATACAATGTAACACAATATAGTTTAATAGATTAAAGAAAAGAATAATAAAGTATAAAACTAAAAACTACACAATTTGATATAAAGCAATACAAGAAAACAAGATATCAAGATATAATACACAAAATATATATGCTACATATAGTACACTACAGATATATTACAGTACAATTGTACCATACAACACAGTTTCATAGAGAAGATAGAGATAGAGATAGAGAAGAGTACAAAACAGTAAAATACAATAGAAGAGAAAGTAAATGAATGACTAACACAAAAAAGTTACTTTTTAATATGAAAAGATACTTTAAAGTACAACACAGCACAATATGATATAATTCAATACCAATAAGACATATACTATATGGCCGATATAATATAATATGATACAGATGATCAATACAAAACGACTAATATGATATGACATTATACGGTATGTATGACATAAATCGACCTGATAGAAAGTTTAATACATGAATGAATGTCATAACTTCAATGAAATTGATAATGTCATTTATTTTAACATTACAGTATGATGTAATATAACAGCATTTATCAGATATGAGTCATTGTTTCTTTAATAATTTAGTGCTGGACTCAAACTATTCTCACTGAGCTCCTTCTAGAGTTACAGAGGAATTAAATGAACCAAAATAACATCATCTTTGCTGTAAGGACACTGACAGACGCTCTCTCTACACGCTCCTGTCAGGTTCTGGACTTGAACCCTCTGCCTGGATCTATTGAACCCCAAAACCACAGGGTTTCTGATAGAATTAACGAGGGTTTACCGCTTTATTCAGCTGCCGGAGAGTTTGATCTCCATGAAGTTAGTTGACTTTTCGACCTCGGCGGCCCTTAGTGGTCACTGTTTATCCTGACTGTAAACCACTGAGACAATACAGCTCATTAGACCACGGAGGACCACTGCAGGCCTTACCTTCCTCCATCGCTCCCTCCGTCCTCAGAGGGATGAGAGATCATGTTGACCTGAGGAGGAGGAGGAGGAGGAGCAGTCTCTGAGAGGTCAGATAATAAGGATCCTAACAACAAATAATAACACCACACTGTCTCTGGCCCACATCAGCATCCCCCAGCTGAGGCTAGTGCAACCCTCAGGTACTTTTTATGCCATGAATAATAACTCGACAGGAAGTCGCTGATTTGTTGTTTTGCATCCAGATGGAGAAAAAAAAAAATCCAGCAGCTGTTTAATTTGAGCTTAACTTTCCATAAAATGATCAAATACATGTGCAATAAAAACACTCAAACACCTATTTGGATTTGGGTGACTTTAGCAGTTTTACAGCTTGTTTTTTTTTTTTTTCTGAAAAAGCAACAATACGTTTTCATTATCCTCCCTCTTTCTCTAATGCTTGTAAAGTTGGAGCTTTTAACGGCCAAAGTGATTCCATGTTTATTGCAGGAAGGCCATTAAATGGACATTTTCTGTCTCCATAAATGTTTTCTCTCTATAAAAGATGACAGGATCAACATGCAGCACAGCCTCCTCGGGGAAATGCAGATTTTTAGATGCAGAGAAAAAACACCATTAAACCAAAATGACATACTTTTAGTGCAATGGAGAAGCTGCTGTCTAGTGAGCTGGTCTAACCTTTGCATATGCCTAAAGAAACGTGGGTTTCATGTGTGTTTGAAGCTCCGATACCCGAGTTTAAAAGTCAGTTTTAAACAACATTTTCCCATGAAAAGTCCAGTTTCGAGTCCAGCTCATCACTGGCTCGACTTTTGATTGCTGATGTTTTCCTGGATGTAAAGTGAGACCTCAGCTCTTTTATAAAGTTCAGCGTTTGCTCGGATCAGAGCCGTCAGCTGGCACAGCCGTTAAAGCGGTCTCTGCGGAGGTATTGTAGATGGATTTGGGTGATTATGGGTTTACAGGCAGATTTGCAGGGGCAGCGAGATTTCCCGCTCTGTGTTTGTTTTGTTATTTGGCCCATTTCTCCTCTTTTCTCTTGTCAGTCATGCTGCTGCTCCAAGAATTAAATCTCTGCTGTAGTTATTGTGACTTTCTCTGGATGGCGGCGCCGGGTAATTATTCTCAAATGTAATAATATGAATGCGATTTGTGGTGATGGAGTTTGAGAAAGAGGGCGAGGCGGGGAGAGACGAGAAATCAGGGAGAGGAGTGAACGAACACGGCGAGGGAGGGGGAGAAGAAGAAGAAGAAGAGACGAGGTGATTGGTCAGAGAGAGAGAGAGAGATGAGTCAGGCCGGCGGAGAGTCACTGCTGCAGTTTTCTGCTGCTGTCATCAGGTTTCCATCCCAGCATGCTCTGCAGCTGCACACAGCCTGCCGCCGTCACCGCCGCCTGCACCCAGAGCTCTGCTTCACAGCTGCACGGCGGCCAAAACCCGTACCTGCCCGGAGTTAATGAGGTGCTGCTTTCATAAGTACTGCAGCAGAGTCAGGAAGAGGGTCAGGATTACTGGAGGACATTCAGGGAGCAGCATAGACGCCCTGAGACCAGCTGTGGTTCGGTTCTGGGGTTTAGTCTGGGCTCTTCTGAGATTGTGGTTTTAGTTTGAAGATGATATCTAAAATTAAAAACTAAAGATAATATGTACCTTATTAAATTTGTGGAGGACGTGTGGCTGCTCTTACAGAGGACTGAAAAACCAACTGAGCTCACGGTTGGTGACAATGAGGCTTTAAAGAGAGGAGGTCTCTATGAGGGACTCTGGGGTTTAGGGGGTGTTATCTGGGTTGAGCTGCTTCATTGTTGGTTTGAAGGAGTTGGACTTTGTTGACCCTTCAGTCGGGGTTCAGAGGTCGGAGAGTCTTCGTTTGTCGGTCTCAGCAGGTAGAGCTGAAGAGTGTCAGACAGCATCCCCATCCTGGTCATGACGGACTTCTCTTCAGTCTAATTAAACATGAATATATCAGGATGATTTTCAGCCTGTAGATGGTTCCAGGCAAAATGTGCAGAGTCTGAAACTCTGATTCCCATTTCAGCTCCTGTGGTCCAGACTGAGTCAGGAAAGACTGATTTGATAGAGTCTGCAACTCTCGCCCAGAACAAACTTTGAAACAGTAAAACTTTGTCAGTTTGAGTTTTATGTATGTGTTTTCTGCCCTTTCTCTGCTGGCACCTTTGCTGCTGCTCTCCCTGCCTTAGCTTTTCATTCATGTACATGAAACAGTGGTGGGTGTGCTCGACCTGCCGCAAGCTTTAGGTAAAGTTACACCAACGTATATATGACTTAAAAACACTCATGACTAAATCCCACCAAGTTGAAGTGTGAAGTTATTTGGGAAACAGGAGAAGTCTTTGCTGCTGCTCTCCCTGCCTTAGCTTTTCATTTATGCCCATAAAACAGCAGTGAGTGTGCTCTACCTGCCTCAGGCTTTGGGTACATTTACACCGACCAATGTTCGCGACTAAAAAACACCCATGACTAAATCCATTTGGGTGTAAAGTTATTTGGAAAACAGGAGGTGTCTTTGCTGCTGCTCTCCCTGCCTTTGACATGTGGAGGAGCAGGAAACCCAAATATAACTCGATAAATGAAAATAGTTAATTTTGACGAGTTATAACCTGCTCTGGTCTGGATTTTTAGTAATAACTAACACAATCTTCCTGTTGCCAAACTCCACTCAAAACTTCAACTCTGAATAGTTTGAGCTGCTGTGTGTTGACCCGCACAGCTGTTTCAATCTCTCTCCCGTTGTGATTTTTCAGCCTCTATTTTTCTGGCTCCGACACCCCGAGCTGACGTCTCCTCTCTTAATCCCGCCGACAAAGCTCCGGTTGGCGTGGTTGCCGTTCTAGCCGGGGAAACAGCTGCCAGTGAGCAAAACATCTGTTTGTGTGAATGGCTGGAAAATGGGAAGTGTGCGGGGTAATTTCACAGGTCTGGAAGCAGAGTTCTTTATTGCAAACAAACTGGAGGAATCTGTCGGTGTTGGTGTTCTTCCAGCTGGTGATAACTTTATTTAAACTGTTGTAAATGTTGGCCCAGACTGCTGCGTCCTGATCTGACCTGTTTGCTGCAGGATTCGTCAGCTCATTAAAGGTCTGTGCTCCGTCATGCTGTCTTTATTTCTCATCATGAGGACTGTTGTGTTTACCGTCCCTCAGATTTGTTCTGTTGAAGTCTTTTTACTCAAACTAACAGCAGACTGTTCTCCCTTGTTAAAACAGGAAAAACTCTTTGAGTGGATTTGACACTGACGTGGAGCAGGAGGCGGTGCAGCTCCTGTAAAACTGCTGCAAACATGTTTCCTCATTCTCCTCACATCCTCGCCTCCACCCAGCCGGGCTGTCGGAGGTTGTCGAGGGGGGGGGGTTGGAGAGGCTGCGTTCAGCGTTCGGCGTATCACGGCGTCAAAAACAATCCCCTACAGGCTCTGCAGCTGCTCTCTGACAGGTAGCAGTTGTGACTGCGTGTGCGTCTCTTTGTTCAGGAGTCACACGGGGATCAACGGGCCGACTTTTAACCCGGCGGCGGCTCTGCGTCTGTTTGTTCAGTGTGAGGTCTGAAACCTGCAGAGTAAACATGACTGGCTCCAGTTAAAGGTTCTGTTTGTTGCTTTTAAGAATCGATAAATCATTGTGTGTGGTGGGGGGGGAGGGTGGAATTACTTCTACTGTAATGACCCATGAGGTAAACTCAGTACAACCCGCGTCAGCGCAGCAGCAGCAGAGTGTTGAAAACCTGCTGCTGCACCTGCCTGAGAGAAACCTGTTCATTTATTCCAGTGTCTTTAAAAATAGAGAATAAATTTGCTTTTTATCTTTTAAAATTGGAGATAAAATAATTGAGTCAATGCACATAACAGTACTTTTTACATATAATCTATAAATCATGGAATTAAAAAAAAAAATCATGTGACTTAAAGGGATATTCCAGCGTAAACTTAACCCAGAGTTAGACCCCCCCTCCAGAGATGAATGTTGTCGACCGCTTGCTTCTCTAGTTTTACCAACTTTAGTAACGACCGCAGGATAGCAATACAGAGAGCCACACGCTCAACCAAAACGCCACTCTATAGCCACAAATAATGCTCAGAACAGCACCTAACTTCATCAACAGGACATAGAGGGTCACAGACATAGTACTAGACACCAAACATCTTTTTAACTTTGCCTCAGGCCAGTCCATTACAGACTACAGCGGGGTGCCGCAGCTCAAGGAAGAACATTTATGATCATTTCTTTATCACTGCGTCTGCAGTGAAATTGATAAATATGATGATTATTACTTCAAGGAAATAATAAAGAAATGATCATAAATGTTCTTCCTTGAGCTGCGGCACCCCGCTGTAGTCTGTAATGGACTGGCCTGAGGTCTCGCTACAAACAAGCGTCTGCTGGAAGAGAGTAGGTGAGTTGTGTTTAGTCTCTTTGCTAAAGAAATGAGTCAAAGTTAAAAAGATGTTTGGTGTCTAGTACTATGGCTGTGACCCTATATGTCCTGTTGATGAAGTTAGGTGCTGTTGTACGAATATCCCTTTAACAGAAAAATAACGATGATAGTTTACAATCACCTGAATACAAAATAAGGTTTTATTTTAGTTGGAATGAGCCTTTAATATCGACAGAGGAATAGGTCTCCATATTGCACCGCCATGTTTCAGACTGGTCAGACTATCTTTATTGGGGACAAAGTCTTCATTAACTCTGGCGGCCATATTGGGTCTCTGTAGGAAGAAAACGAGAAAGTCTAGAGTTTTAATTTCTAAAGATAAAACTGATTTATGACTCAGTCCTTTCATATCAGTCACATTGATCAATATAGAGTTTAAACAGAGGTGGGAAAAGAGCTGAAATTGGGCCAAAGTCTGGGGTCCGAGCCTCCAGATAACCTGCTCAGGTGTCTGCGTGTTCCTGACTAATATTAGATGAAACTGTGAAATTCAATAATCACTGTTACTGTATTATTAGGCGCTGTATTCCAGTGATCTACAGCAGAAAAGCAGCACTTTAAAGAGCTTTAATTATTTTCCTGCACAGTCAGCCTCTGCGCTGTTATCGAGCTCGGCCTCTGTACGGAAATTAACTGAATCAATTACATATAAAGCCCCTCTCTGTCCGCTCAAACGGCCTCACCTCCCTGCCTCTCTGCAGGCCAACGGTCGGGCGTACAGTTTGAGTCAGTCGATGCCTAAAGCGCCGCGGGTGAAACGGTGAGGTTTGTATTTTGTATCGATTCGGAGCAGGAAGTTGCTGCTCTCCCCGGGGACGTGTTTGGGTATTCAGACAGTGATGTGGAAGCTTTAAAAGCCTGCGGTGTACCCGCTCTCCAAACGCTTGTCATTGTGCCTGTTTACATGAGCCGCTGGCAGGTTTGTGGCAGCGTATCTGACTTACTACAGATAAATAAACAGCCTTTTAAACAGTCATCTCCCTTTGAAGGGAGGCGACAAAAACAGCGTGAAAGGCCTCCGATTCTTTGAAAAGGAGGGAGGAGGAAGCGAGAGACAGAGGGAAAGAAACACAAAGACAGGTTTTATCACAGTCCTGTACTCCAAAAAGAACAAATCCTGACAACTTTTTCTTTCTCCTCACTTCTTATCTCTCTTTGGAGTTTTTTCCACGAATACTCCAAAGCTGTTAGACGTCCAAACTTTCAAACAGAGCAGAGAGGAATCTGTCACTTTGGTTAGTGAGGAAGCAAAGCTACAGTCGCGCTGAAATAACACCTCCAGGCGGTTTAACCTTTTCAACCTTTTGTAGCTGTCAGGTTCAACATGTTGGTCATGGCCTCCTCCATGTTTTTCAGATTAAAATGTTACTGCCAGAGAGCCAAACTTCATTTCTCGGAGGTTCCTCGTGGCTTGGTTTCTGTCTTTCATCTAACGAACATCTTGACTTCTAGGCAGAACCAGCCAATGACCGTTCAATGATATCGTAGAAATAAACTGAAGGATTAGCCCAATTAAAAATCCCCAAACGTTGCCAAGAGCATCTGCTAATTAACGCTTACACTCAGACATAATCACACTCAGAGTAAAAAGTGTGTGACGGACTTCTTGGAGAGTTTGTTAGTCCAGCTAAGAGCACAGAGGTTCAGATAATTTGTCTGATAAAAACACCTAAAAATGGGCGAACAGCTCAAAGATGAAGCTCAGCGACTGAATTAGTAACAGATCAGTTATCATGAGAAGACAAATCTGCTTACAATCATAAAATAATGATCTGATTTAACTCTGTTTGAAGTCTAACACCTAAACAAAGGGATTTATGGGAACTCAGCTACTTTTGAGGCCGGCCTCCAGTGGACACTTGGGGAACTGCAGTTTTATTTGTCAGCCCTAAAGGCACCGGTATCCCCAGGGTCTATTTAGCCTCTTATAAACAGCGATAATGAGTTGATAGACGTCTTTGAATACATCATCATATGTAAGGGTAACTCTCCTGGTTGGTATGTTGAGCTTGAAAGTTGCCGTAGTAACCCAGCATCCAGCTGCAGATTTCGACATCATAGCAGCCCTAAACTGCATGGCTCAGACTCCGCCCCCCCGTGTCTTCAGCTGTCGTTTTATTACCCAGAGCCCTGTACACGTCTGCATTATTTACAGCTTTAATCTGACATGGTTTACAATAATTGGTGTCAGGAGCTTTTTCTTGATTTATGTAAATATGCAGCCACCACAAAGGCCACCGTGTGTAATTGCATTATATCATTAGTAAGTGAACCTCTGGCTGTTTGTATGCTTTCTGAAAACTTGTGCTGAACGCCACGGAGCAGCGGGAGTTCACAGGCGGCGCAGAGGCGACTCTCTAATTAACACAGCGGTCACTGACGAGTACAGTACGGCTGCTTATGGGAGGTGACAGCTCGCTGCAGGAACTACAGGGGAGAGGAGGGAGAAGCTGAGGGAGACGAACCAAACAAATCAAACATCTACCTGCTGATCTCTCCTTCAGAATCAAGATTATGTGACTGACCTTTGACCTCATTGATGAAACAGACAGATCTATGAGGATCAATAAACAAATATTGAATTTCGACTAATCTGCATCAAGATATTAAATCAGTCAACTTAAGAGCTGTTAATATGAGAAAATCAGTTTTTAGTCAGGTTCAATCAGCTAAGGCAAAGTCTCTGAGTGACTGTTAACAGTAAAACTGAGACTCACCAGGAGCAGATGGACAGTTAAATAAATTAAGGCCCCTTTAAACTTAGTATTTACTGTGAAACTGTGAAAAGTCAGCCACAATTAAGTCTCTGACTTACTTATTACAGTAAAACTGAGACTCACTAGGAACAGATGGACAGTAGGATAAACTGAGGCCCCTTAAAATTTGATATTTACTGTGAAACTGTCAGTCACGGGAGAGCCTCTGACTTACTATTTACAGTGAAACTGAGACTCACGAGGAACAGAAAGATGGTAAAATAAACCTTTAATTGGTATTTACTGTGAAACTGTCAGTCACGGGAGAGCCTCTGACTTAATATTTACAGTAAAACTGAGACTCACCAGGAACAGATGGACAGTTAAAGAAACTGAGGCCCCTTTAAACCTAGTATTACTGTGAAACTGTGAAAAGTCAGCCACAATTAAGTCTCTGACCTACTTATTACAGTAAAACTGAGTCTCACCAGGAACAGATGGACAGTAGGATAAACTGAGGCCCCTTTTAACTTGATATTTACTGTGAAACTGAGACTCACCAGGAACAGATGGACAGTAGAATAAACTGAGGCCTCTTTGTAACTGACTTTTTACGGTAAAACTGAGACTCAGTAGATAAAAAATGAACAGTCTTTTTGTTTACAATGAAACTTAAACAGATTAACATTACGCTACAGTAAAGCCCAGGGTTAACTTACTGTTAACAGTGAAGCTGAGACTGACTCCAAACAGAAGAATAGGTGGTACTGTAAGAACAGTAAGGACCAGGACAGAGGGCTGTTTGGTTTGCAGACAGATCTGCAGTGATATTTTTCCTCCTCTGATTTTTACAGTCACTCTCTGAGTTCCTAATTAGACTGTAAATAAAACATTTCATGACTAAGGGGAATTATTGAAAACTGCTGGCTACACAAGAAAGCCTAAAATGGAGATATTGTTCCCTGAGGCGTTTGAAGACGGCCAACGAGTCCTGAGATAGTCCAAAACAAGGATTAGTATACCGAGGAAAAAAACACACAGCAGGAAGAAGGACCTCCTTGTGATTATATCTCATTTCATACTTACCTAAGAGGGAGAATTGGACAGATGGGGAAAGCAGCACAGCATATCAGACAGCAGAGTCACCTCTCAAAGGCTGCGTACTCTTATTCAATCTACGGTGTGAAGTGGGTGTGAGAGCGCGTGTTTTTATTCTCCAGGAAGATGAAATAAAAATGTCAGAGCTTCTGGATTTTACACAGAGAAGAAAGAACGGGTTAAAGAAAGTGAAGTCCTCCATCTCCTCTCTGCTCCGGTCCGTGTTGTGACCGGTTCCAGTCAGACGCTTTCAGACAGCTCATGACTCAGAGTTCATTTAGTCATTTTTTCAGGGTTCTCACCACTTCACTCAGAGTTACTACCCACACAGGGATGTGAGCGAGCCCCAGCTGTCAGACACCTGAATGAACCCCCTCCACCTCTCAGGCGGGCCGACTTTGAAAAGCCTCTCTGCGGCGAACAAAATAAAAACGTTAGGGAAAGGAGTTAGGCAGAGAGTTGGTGATGCATGAAATGTCCAAAAACACACATCAGCATGTTGGCAGAGTCCGCCCTGTCCTCTTCATGTCTGCAGAGTTTGTTTGTTTTCAGTCGTCTGTTTGGTAACGTGTGCAGACCCATAAATCCTCCGAGGCCGCTGTGAGGAATCAATCACTTCATGGTGTCGGATTAGGAAAGTGTTTTGAGGTTTTGGCTCTTTATCGAATTTTTCCAATCAGTGAGTTTGTGAGTGGACAGCAGAGACAGACCTAAAGCCAGACTGAGACAACAGGAGTTAGAAAACTGTAATGAAGCGAGGTGGAGGGTCAGACATCTATCCGTCATGTCTCACGAAGAAACAAAAATAAAGCACAGATCATCGGCGTGACGGAGAAATGATTTAGATCGATCAAGCTTTTCTTCAACAAATGGGACTTTAATATCAGTGCTAACCGGATTGCATTGTGCCTCTAGTGGACACTCAAGGAACTGCAGTTATCTTGCGCTCCTGTAACGGCTCTGTACATGACGTGGTTAAACATCTGTTTTAATGTCAGAAACCTGAGTGGCGTTATCAAGATTCAACAAAGAGGACAGTATCTCAGCTCACAGACAGCGTGGCGAACGGTCCGCCGGGGGTCAGCGATGAACAAGGTCCTGGAGGTGAGGACAACCATAAAAGATAAAACAATGGACAGGAAATGAAGGGAGGACAATTAAGACGGCAGGTTTCTAATTTCAACCTGTTCATATTTTATTCATTGAGTTGTCTCAGAGTCACACGTGATGTGACTTTGGTCCACTCCGGGCTGGAAAAGGTCATTTCTGTTGGCGGTGATGGGACCGTTCGGTCTCCACTGAGAGGGGGAAACTGCAGGAGGAATAATGGAGCAGCAGGAAGCTCTGCAGCAGAGCTAAATAAGCGTAAAGGGTAAAAAAGACATTAAAAATCACAGAGAGAGGAGGGAGACACCCGTGGCTCTTCTACTCTGTCAGAGTCTGTCCTGATTTAGGACCAGAGTCGGCCCGGCCTCTAATGACGTTTGTGTCAACCTCAGAGTTTAACAAGTGTTTCTACACAACGCCTCCCCGAGAGCGTTTCAGCATAAAGACTCATGCATGATATCCCATTTTTACTGTAAACATACACAACAGGAGGTGTAATAGTAAGATAATAACACCATCGAGTGGTGATTAATGTGAGAGTGTAATGAGGTGGTTAAGAGCTCATGCTGTTGGAGTTTGTTCGTGAAGTTCTGGAGGTGAGATCCCTCTCTCGCTTTAATAACCACGCTGCCATGAACACTGCAGTAATTACTTGTCAAAGCAGAGGATGCTGCTCCAAAGAAGACCTCCACATGATTTTGGCAATTGGTACCCGACGGCTCCATACAATAACACTATATGCCTGAGGGAACAATGAGCATCCTTTACAGTCTTCCAGTGTAGCCGGGGGTTAGCTAACGACGGCTCGCAGCCTTTGTTTACAGCCTCATTAGCATCTACAGAAGTGACTGTGTTCAAATTAAAGAGGTGAGAAATTAGATCGTCTAATTATCCCTGCAGACGGAAAAAAAACAACACACCTACATTTCCTGGTTCATTACACACCGTGGACCAACTGACTCATCTGTTTCTAGTGGGTCTGAGTTTGACTGTGAATGAGAAGTTACACAGAGGCTTCACTCTGGCTCACTTCAGAGCTTTCGGCCTGTTGGGAATTCAGTTGAGAGGCTTCCTTTAGGCCTACTTCAGGGTAAAATTCTGGGGAGGTCTCAGTTTCACTGTGAGTATTAAGTTAGAGAGAGGCTTATTTTAGGCTGAGGGTTATGGGCCTGGGAAGTCACTACAAGGCTAAACCTGGGTTTTTAAAGGGTACAAGCAGGAGTCTCAGTTTCACTGTAGCTAACATAGGACCTTTCTCTTGCCTACTTCAGGATTAAATTCCTGGGGAGTCTCAGGTTTGCTGTAAGTAATAAGTTACAGAGAGGCTTCTTTTAGGCTCAGGGTTATGGGCTTATTAAGTCCTAGTTTCATCTTAAATAATTAGTCACACCAAGGCTAAAGCAGAGGTTTTTTTTGAAGGCTACAAGCTCAGGTAGTCTCAGTATTACTGTAAGTAACACAGGACCTTTCTCAGGCTCACTTTAAGGTTACATGCCAGGAGAGTATTGGTTGCACTGTAAATAAAGAGTTGCAGAGAGTCTTCTTTTAGGCTTAGGGTTATAGGCCTGGTCCTCATCAGTAAGTCACTATAAGACCAAACCTGAATGTTTTTTTAAGGCTGCAAGCTCAAAAAGTCGCAGTTTCACTGTAAGTAATAAGTTACAGAGAGGTTTCTTCTAGGCTCAGCGTGTGGGCCTGGTAAGTCTTTGTTTCATCATCAAAAGTAAGTCACACAAAGGCTAAACCTGAGGGTTTTTAAAGGCTACAAGCTCAGGGGGTCTCAGTTTCACTGTAAGTAAAACAGGACTTTTCTCAGGCTTACTTTAGGGCTGTAGTGAGTCTCAGTTTTGTTGTTAATAGAAAGCTACACACAGGCTTCATTTCACTTCAGGCTGTCTTTGGTGAGTCTCAGCTTCACTTTAAATTCTGATCACATGGCAGCTTCACTCTGAACCTGATTTTGTTGTGATTGAATTATGGTGAACAGGCCTATAGTTTGCTGAAATCCCCACACTGTGATGCAGATTTGTTAAATCCTTTGGGTGTTAGCTTCTGTGTTATCGTTGGTCCCTTTAACTTACTGCTCTACATCTTCAGATTGAATCTCTGGGAGATCGGCTGACGTCCCTCAAAAGGAGGAATAAATATTCTATCCTGATGAAATTTTCATCCCTATAAGATTTAATGTAGTTGGAGTATAACTGGAACATGAGTCCTGTCTTAGCTGTGATAAAAGTTGATCCGAGCTCTTGATAAACGGACTCAGCTGTTCCCACGTCTGCAGAAATTCTTTATGCCACATCATTATTTATTGAACAAACGCGGTTCAGATACAACGACCACATGAATACTTGATGTCCTGAGAGAGTCCAGATTTGTCTTTTGCCTCATATAAGCTTTTCAGACTCCGATGACGAGCATGAAGAGGGAGAAAAAGGCACGACAAAACACATAACGTAGCTTCACAAAGTGCTCTTGAAGCCTGGTTTTACTTTAAATATCTGAAGGAGAGGCTTCACAGTCATTCCCACAGTGTCACAAACTGCGTTCATTTTTATTCATTTCATTCCAGCGGCTCATTCAAGCATGATCAGGCCTTTATTGAGTTTAATATTTAAAGCTACAACACCATTAGACAGGATGGAGCGTTGTAGCTGAAATAACCATAATCCTATACACAGCTCTCACTGATTAAACCTGACATGTTTGGAAACAAAGCCGTTAAATATTAAAGCGCTTGTATAACGTCTGGGCTCGTAATGATGAGCTTGTTTGTGTGGGCTCTGCAGTACAGAAGGTGAAAGAACCTGTTTTTGTTTTTTTAACGCTTTAACATAGTCGATGCGGTTTTCATGGTTAACACGCTTCCTCAGAGCAGAATGTGGGACAAATGTTTGTCTGGGAGATTATCTACAGCTGTAGTAGACGAGGACATATGTGTCTGAACATATGCTGGATTAATAACTCGTGTTGGACTGCTTCTGTGTTTTCATGGAGCGTAAGCTGCTGGAACCGTCTGCTGAGACGGAGACGGCTTTTAGAGGCCGGTATGTTAGTTTGGATTCCCTCCAGAGTACGGTAGTCAACTCAGAACTTAGTAAACATCTTTGTCTCATGTCTGGTTAGAAAATATTATTACACTCAAAGCACAAAAAGCCCTAATATATTTTTAAAAAACAGGAAAACTGGTTTCTCGAAGAAAACCAGAGGAAAGTCTTTTTGTAACCTCTACTTACAGTGAAACTGAGACTCTATTGAACCTAGATAATCTTATTATTTTTGGAGTTATTAATTCTGGTTAAAACCAAGTGCTTTGGTCTGTAGCTGCTCTATAATATACTGTTAACAGTAAAACTGGGACCCAGTGACGGACTGACAAATGAAAGATTCTTCAGGGGATGTTAGAGACCAAGACATGACTGCACTGATTTAACAGCTGGGTTTATTTTTTAGGGTTCCATAACACTGATTCAGACCGGACTACAGCCTCTGGATAATGTACTTTTAACAGTGAAACCAAGACCCAGTGAGAACCAGGCAGACCAGAGATCTGGATATGGTGGAAATCCGGGGTTACTCAGGACGTGGATGACCGAGAAGCTCTTCCAGAGTTCCTAACGAACCTAAGATGAGATTGTTTTTTGGTCACATACCACTTGACTGTAGACTCTGTATAACTTATTATTAACAGTGAAGCTGAGACCCACTCAGTTCCAGGGTATTATACGTGGGCGTTTGGGTTTGAACACCGCCACTCTTCTTTTTTATCAGACTAGGACAGACTGAAGCCTCAGAGTTTAATTCCAGATAAAAACTATAAACAGCGTTTGTTCTGAGACTGTGGGCGGCGAACAGACTTAAAATTCAGAGCGGTTGTTCGGTGATCATGGCAACATGATTCAACGATTATTATTCATTAAATCCCAAATAAGGCAGTTACTATGGAACTAAGTGAACATATGAGGACTAACAGATGCCTGTAATAAACTCCTAAAATGGGTGTGGAGAGGGTAAACATGACGGAGGAGACGAATGCAGGTAATGAGGAACAGAGCGGAGGAGGCAGATGGAGGTGAAGGACGGACAGGAGACGGGATGCAAACACGCTCAGCGAGGGGTGAGCTGCAGGAAACAAGGAGAGGAAACGAGATAATCCTTCCTCTGTTTTTTTTTTTTTAATAAAGGAGATAAAAAACAGAAAACTGAGATCCGGTCTTTGAGCTGACTGGAGAGAGAGAGTCCTGATGACAAGTCCATCTAGAGTTTTATCCCACTGGGTTATTAAGTTATCACACACCGAACATAGCCTCAAACCACACACACACACCCACACACACACGCAGAGCACGGTGGGAGATGGACAGGTGGAGGCTGCAGCAGACTGTGTGGAGGTCCAGGTCTTTGTGAATCTTTAGGGGGTCTGACTGCTGACAGAAAAATCAATGAAAGAGAGAAAAAGGAGAGCTGGTTTCAGTCTGCAGGGACGAGGAGGGGAGAGGAAGGTGAAGGTGGAGACCATGATGATGATGATGATGAAGAAGAACAAGAAACTGGATGTCATTAAATAACAGAGTAGAGTCTGATTGTAAAGTAGTACATGACCCTGACAATAATGGAGATGTCTCTGAGCGGAGCTTCATTTGAAGTCAAATTAGAGCAGAGATAATATCATCTCTGAGAAATAATAAAACACATCACGACTTCAGCCGTCTCAAACATCCCACTCAAGATTTCCAGTCTCAGTTTCTCTGTAATATTCAATCATTCCTTTCATGTTTTATCAAAAACTGACTGAGTTTCGCTAACGAGTTTTTAGAAATGCATTAATAACGCCTTTTGTTGAACTGCGTTTTTAAAAAACAAACTAATGGAGCTGATTCACTCCTAAAAAAATGTATTTTTCAGTTTTATCATATCTGATTGTTCAAAAAAAGTTGTTTGGTGTAAGTTTTTGTTCCCTTTAAAGCCTCCAACACAACAAAGAGACATAAAACACGGACGGATCAAAGAGAAGCTGCTGTATCTCTGCGTCTGTAATCACAAGTTTGAGTCCAGCTTATCACAAAGTACCAAAATCCTGCAGAGTTTGACTATTCATGACCGTTTATCGGAGTCGATATCGGCCTGTGTTTACAGAAAGTTTTCACCAGATTTCATCCGAACTGAACTTTGATGTCAGTTTGGTCTAATTTACCGTGTTGTGAAACTTTCCTGGATCAGAAATTTGAACAATCTTCAATTTTTTCTTAAAATTTACTCTTTCTTTTCTGAATTATTAAAGTCAGGTAAAGGAAAAATCACAACATGCTTCTTCAAACTTCCTCATCACATCTTGTTCTTTTTAACGTTGAGACCTTAAATGACTCTAAGAACAGGAAACCTTTAATAGGAGGAACTCGCTTATTAAAAGAACAAGTCCACTATTGGCACATGCACAAAGTGAGAGATGTAAATGCTTCACTTCTTTTCGTTACTGTCGTCTGAAAGGAAAACCGTCAGGTATCTGTGAGCGAAAACAGAGAAAGCTGCAGATCGTGAAAATCCCTTTGACAGAGTAGATTGTCTCTCTCTGTCCGTTAGAGAAATAAATGGGTCGGCTCGGGAACAGCTAATGGATGTTTCCTTCGTACTTTTCTCTTTAGAATAAATCCTCTTTTCTGCTCCTCTCTGTGTTGTTACACCTCCGCTGAAATGTCAAAGAAAACCCGTACTGATGAATCTTGAGCGTTTTCAGTGACCAGCTGACAGGACAACAACCAGGTCGTGGTGACATCACTCTTCGTTTGCATTGCCATGGCGACACATCCCTCCTTCGCCCCTCTGAAACATGGCTGCAGAGACTCCCCTTCGAAGAGTTCAGGAAAATCAGTCGACGTGATGATGGCGGAAAAGTTGGTCCAGAGGTTTATTGTTGCAGGTCAATAAGGAGATTTGACATCGTGTTTACTTACCCCCAATTTTTACCGCATCCAGAACAGCTGCAATTTTCGCCGTCCAATTCTTACCGGATCCGTTTGTGAGGCAAATTTCGTGGCGGATTACGGACAACAGGAATCGCAAGAACTCACAAGAACCCGCCGATTCACGGATTCAATCGCGCGATAACGAGTTGTCTCTGTAAAGACAGACACATAGACATCTAAGCAGTAGATTGTGTCCTTCCAGAGGAGGAAATCTACTTCTAGACTTCTAGAATCAGCATCTCCTCATCCATGGTGTCATCGGGGTGAAATGACGTCTAAAAACCTTTCACTTGTTCGTCTCCGCCCGTTTGCATGGTGTGAAATACGATCCTCCTGAAACACGGAGTGTTTTATTTTGAAAAGAAGCCGGATGTTTTATTTTGTGTCTGTGCCCGACTTCCTTTCCAGCACGGGTTAATCTGTGCTGAATTTATCCGCCATGCTCCAGCGTCCAGAAAATAGAACTCTTGTGATCAGCTGAGGAGTCCGGCGATCCGCAGAGGAACGGAAAGAAGTTGGTGTAAATTGACACGTTAACTTGAATGGTTACGATCAGCTACGATTGGAGGATACGACCTTTTAGTAGACGATCAGGATGAAGGTGGAAATTAAGGTTGAGATGTTGTTTAAAACTGATGATGCAGCATCTATAATTTCCAGTTCTTCGTTGAAAGGACAACTGGACTTACGATCGGCGGATACGACCTTTTCGTAGCTGTTCCAGATGCAGTGGAAATTAGGGGTTACTTATTCACCTCCAGGCGCCGACTCTCTTTCTGTTTTACTAAATGAAACAGTACTACATGTGTTTGTGTTTTATTCTAGAAATCCCAATCTGGTTTTAATAAGTGGACTCCATGTTGCAGGGTCACATTAAAATAAAGAGGTCAGGTCCAAACCCAGACCTTTGACATCAAAAACCAGAGTTTACTCTCACCCTTCACTCTGATTTCTTATTCAGTTCCCGAGTCTCTCTGTTTCAGATTAGTCCTAACGCTCTCTGACAGCACGAGAAGAAAAGATGAGATTTTTTATTATTATCTGTTATTTATTCAGAGGGCTGGGTCGAACTCTGCAACATGTCAAACAGACGACCTGCAGAACAGAGGGTTATTGGCGGTTTCCTGTCAGTGAAGCTGCTGTCTGCTGTGATGGGACTGCAGGATGAGAGCGATATGAGACGGCTGCTCAGTATTAAACTTTTTATCTAAAAAATCAGGCCTTTGAGATCAGTGCATTTCTGATGTGTTGCTTCAATCACATCTTTCCAAACTGCAAAGGTCAAGCACAGTATTTCCTGAAGTCACCACTAGAGGCTGACCCCAAACATGAGTCAGCCCCATAGAGCCCCATGATAATGTTTTAAAGCAGAAATAAGCTCGTCTGCAGTCTGGTACAAACACACTGAGTTGTTCTTTTGTAGCTCTGAGCGTTCAATAATAAAGCTACACACTCTTTATTGATGAAAACACACACACACAGACACACACACACACTCACTCAGAGTGTGTGCTGCTGTCCTGTCAGAGTGATGTGAGTGTCGAAGATCTCACCGCCTCCTCCATCCTGTCCTCGTGAATACGAGAACATCACAAACACCTCAGATCCCCGCCTTGTTCATCACTGACCCCGGGTTTCATTGTACACACATACACACACACACACACACACACACACATGCACACAAACATTCACACACACATTCACAGGGTGGGCGGTCAGACTGGCAGCTTTATATTGCTGTCAGTGAACATGATTGAGGAGTTTTACCTCCAAGGAACACATGCACACACACACTTACACATGCGCACACACACACAAATACATACTCACACACACACACTCATACAGTGCACACAGCCTGAGGTGTTGAACTTAATGACAAATGTTAGATGTTGATATTATAGAGGCCACTCACACTTTTACAGCCTCTAACATCTGAGAGCGTCTGTGTGTGTGTGTGTGTGTGTGTGTGTGTGTGTGTGTGTGCGCCTGACTCCTACAGCTGCACACATGCGCTCACATTGCTTATCCTTGTGCACACACGTGCGTGGAGCGGCACAGAGCCTTTAGGAGGAATGATAGAAACTCAGCACATAAAGCAACAGGCGTCACACACGTGTGGAAACACTCTTCACAGAGCAGTGTGTGTGTGTGTGTGTGTGTGTGTCCCTGTAAGAGCCTGCTCCCTCTGAAATGTCATGAAATGGACATGGTGTACAGAAAGGCGCTCCTCATTATCTGGGCCTTATTGAGAGGAGCTCAGCGGTTTGATGTGCGGATGGGGAGGTGAAGGAGAGCGGAGGCGGGCGTGAAAATAAAAGCAGATGGTGTATACGTCCACCGAGACTTCACAGCCTTCACGATGTTACCTCCAAGTACGCAGACGTGAACTTCAATTGACTGTCCTGATGGAGAGAACACGTCGAATCCTGAAAAACCACAAGTGGGACCGACTCTTTACTGTTCCTGTGTCTCTGTCCAGGTAGATCCAGGTGATCCAGCTCTGAGATGACCCTCCCTCTTTCCCTCGGTGTGTTTCCCTTTTTCATCTTGTGCTTTTTTTGGCTCGATTAAACAAACTGGATCTCCACCTAAGAACTAAAGGAAACCCATCAGTGTAGTGAAGGTACTTTAAGGGGTTTTTGTGGATTCATGAATGACCTGCTTTGCTTCATGCCTGAATCAGAACTTTGAATTGGAGGAGCTACACAGCTGCAGAGAACCTGCTCATTGTGGACCACATCTTCTTCTTCTTTTGAGTTTCTCTGTCACGTCCTCATCTGTCCCCTCTCTGTTTCCATACATAGATCCATCACTGATGCTTTGTCACTTTAAACTCACTCACTGTATTTTAATCTGACTCATCCACCCAGTCCCAAAACACCCATCAGAGCTCCAAACCTGGATCCATCCGCCCCTGAAACTAGTCCCAAACTGAGTGCAGCCTCTCCTCCCTCCAGGCTGTTCCTCATATTTACTGACAGTGACGTCTCTGAGAGTCTTTTAAATATGGACACAAACAGCAGATTTGAGGTCTGATCCTGTTGGTTTGGTACTCTGGAGTCTGTTTGTGAAGTTTCATAAATAAGTCGTAAAAACCTCGCTCTGGTTTGTTTTTATCGGAGCCGACAGACGAAGCGGCAGCAGCAGAGTCATCTTCACATAATTTGAAAATCCTCCCGACGTGATTTAAAGTGATTTTTTTGGACGTTGAGACCCGGAGCGCTGCGGCACTGATACTGTAGATCTCAAATAAAAGCATTAAAAAAGCATCAGCGCTCCTCTCTGTCTCTTCCTTGCTCCGTCTCTCCGACAGCCCTGGGACACTCCGACGCCTCCTTCTCTCTTCCTCTTCTCGGACTGCGAGCGTGTTTATCTGCCCCGCGGCCACTGATTCATCTGCCGGCCTCCTGCTCCTCCTGCTCCTCCTGCCCGCCTCTGCCTCGGTAGCCCTCAGCACAAACAACCGCGGCGCCGAGATGGAGGTGGAGACGGGACGCAGGAGGGTTCGAGGATTGGAAAAACAAAGGAAATGGATGGATACAGGAGAGAGGAGACGAGAAGACAGACGCCATGTTGAAGAAAACGCAGAATCGATTGAACAGATTTAACCAGGAACAAATGAACACATGAACATTAATGCGCTCATTCATAGCAGTGTTGTTTTCGTTGACGATGACGTTGACGATATTTCGACTTCAACGAAAACAACACTGCAGAATATATTTATCGTTTGACTGACAAAATGCTCATGAATTTTGCAGCTCTGTTCGTCGTCCACCACTAACGTTTTCGTCTCGTCTCCTCAACGTAAACGCACATTCATCTTGTCACATTTTACTCATTTCCACGTCTTCGTTGTGGAAAAAAGGGGCGTTGACGAAAACAACACTGATTCATAGGGATGGGAATCGAGAACCGACTCTTATTGATAACCGGTCCCAAATGGTTCAATCCATCAACATCGTTTACATCAGAGACGAAACTTTTACTGAGAAAGACGACAATAGCGCAACATTTGTCGAGCTGTGATACCATGCAAAGATGAGAACACCAGCAACACGCTCCAACATTTGTCAACGGGGCACGGCATCAAATCTAAGGAGTCGCATCTGTGCGACGTTCTCCTCTGTTGTTGTGCTGTAGAATGCATCCCATCCACTCATTAGCGTCTTTAAGTGGAAGAAATATTAATATTATTATAATATTATTATTAACAGTACATATGTTAGGGTGATTATACATCCTCTTTTACCCGGACATGTCTTCTTTTTCTCTGGGGGGAGTTTATAAAATCCTTCAAATGTCCAGAACGTGTATTCATTCATTATAAAACAGTGCAGAGCATCAGTCCTTTCTGCAGCTCCGCTCACTTCTAAGTAAAGTCACTGACGCGACGCACACATGCGCTGTCTTTGGGAATTCAGAATAATATTCCTTTAACTGAGTTAGAAGCGCGTAAAATACACTCGACACGACCAAAGAACCCTCAAAATTTCTCAAACAAGTCCGCCCCTGCGTAATTGTGTCGTCTTTTTGGGGATTCAGAATGTGGTCGCTCTAAAATATGTCCTGTGCTGTACAAATAGCGTTTTTAGACTAGAGAAAAACCTATAGTGTACTTTTTTTAATCGAAGAAAGACATTGATAAGGGAATCGTTAAAGAATTGAATCGATAAGCAGAATCGATAATGGCATCGATATAAAATCTAATCAATTCCCTTCCCGACTCATTCAGGCTTTTTTCTAAGGTGTAGTTCCCTGAAGGTCCACTAGAGGCAGGCTGCAGGAGCTCCAGAAACCACAGACAATCATTCCTCTAGGAATGATGAAGGGAATCTTGCGCTCTCACAAAGTCAAACTCGCCTGTTCGGATCATTTAGAGCTAAGATTGGATTTTTCAGCCCAAATTTTCTCTCCAAGGACAGATTTTTTTATTCCTCTGATTTTGTTCCAACATGTTTCACAAAGATGAGAATAAAAATCCTCATTTCATCTTTGAAATTGAACATTTGTGAAGCACAAATATGAAATCTGATGAAGCTCCAGTTTCCAAATCTTCATGATTCTTTAAACCTTTTGCTCCTAAAACCAGAAAATGAAGAAGAAGAAAAGATCCTCCGCTGGATTTTGTTTTGGACTTCAGACATGAGCGAGAACGCCGAGCTCGGGTTCAGACAGGTGAGCCGAGTGGACTGAAGGTCCGGTCCGGATCGTCTAATTGGTCTCCAGCTGCAATAAGGGCTTTAGGAGAACAATGCGTTGAGTGTGGATGTAAATGAGGCTGTTGTCTGCAGACCCCCGCAGAGACGGACTCATTCAGCCGACAGGTGAGGAAATATCTACCTTCAAAGTCTGCAATCCAAACCGGGACCTGAATGAGAGAGAGAGAGAGAGAGAGGTGTATTCAGAGTCTGCACATCCTGTCCTTGTGCATTTCTCTGATAACTTTAACTGCTGCTGCTCCACACTGACAGACAAACAACAGGAGGAGTCGGCGTTTTCATGTACTAAAGAGGCAGCTCTTGTCCTCTTTTAAGGCACCGCACACCAGACATCACACATCTTTCACTGCGAGTTCATTTAAGCAGAAACAAAAGGCACAAAAATCCTTTTTCTCTGTATTAGTATTGAAGGTATTAAAGCCGCTGACAGCAGAAGAGACAGAGAGAGAGAGAGACAGAGAGAGAGAGAGAGAGAGGAAGGGAGGGGTGGTGGTGAAGAGAGCCGGGCTGATGAAACCCGAGGAGTGAAACAGAAAAACAAGACGTGATTTCATGATCCCATCTGTACCTGTCCTTCATCCGTACACCTGGAGAGGAGCCTGAGTCAGCCTCCAGAGATGATCAGTGTGTGGGTCCAAACCAGGAGGACAACGGAGGAGACGAGGAGGTCCAAAAAAAAGAGACGATGTAATAGAGGGAGAATAAACAGAGAGAGAAGTTCACGTCCCTGAAGAGAAGCAGTAACCTGTCATTTTCAAACAGCCTCATATTTCACAGGTTCATGTTTTCACTCCTCCTCTCATGTCTTTACTCCGTCCCTCTCTCCTTGTCCAGAGTTGTTTATTTCACTTTGTCCTTTAAAATAATCCTCATGTTTGTCCATATGGCCTCAGTATGAACGTGTCCCTGCATGCAAACAGCTGCAGTGTGTGTGTGTGTGTGTGTGTATGTGTGTGTGTGTGTGTATAGATGTGTGTCAGTACACGCTGTGCTCTCTGGTTCTCTTGAAATCACCTCATCGGTCTGCTCTGAGGGTCTCTAACTGCAGCAGGCGGCTCAGAAACACGATCACCTCCAACATCATCAGTGCGCACTCTTACATACACACACACGCTCTTACACACACACTCTTACACACACAGAGAGACTCTCACACCTGTAATCTTACAGCACTTTAACTCACCTGTCTCATGTTTGAATAAGCTCTCTGCTGGCTTCGCTGTCAGACTGTCAGAATCTACTACAGACGTTTAAAATCTGCAGAATAAAAAAGAAGAAAATCGACTTTTAACCTGCTGAAGTTTCTGTAAACTCTGAATGAAAGAGAGTTAAATTCAGATTCATGTCTCTGTGTGAGACTCAGGAGTAAAAAGACCATCAGAGACGAAAACCAAAACCATGTGACCTTTTCAATATTCAGAACAAAACGGTGAACAGAGACAGGAAGATGAAAATCAGGTCCACATGCTTTGAACAGAAAAACTCAGAGAGTCTAAAGATCTGGTTTTAGATCACTTCAGATCCAGAATCTGGATCCTCTCAGTTTCGTCTGTAGCCTCAAACCGGCCTCGGCGTGCTCTTTGTTCAGATGCGGGCTGGCGTGGCCTTCCCTCTAACCCGGGCTCGGAGCTCGGAGCGCTGGAGGACGTGTCTGACAGGAGCCCGCAGGAAGTGAGGTCTGTGTTTACGCTGATCGCTCCAGACTTGTTTTGGAACGTGCGTCACTTTCCTTTGTCGGTTTCTTGGGTCTTCCCTCTCCTGCGGCGCTCTCTGACCTTGTCTTTTGTTGTGATTTTCCTCTGGACCTAGTTGTGAATCGGGTTTAGAGTCGGGTTCAGAGAAAGGATCTCATGAAAGTCAAAAATCGTGGCCTGCTGCTGCCGCTCTGTTCTCCTCTCTCTGACTCTCTGAGGGTCTTTAAACGGACTGAGACGTGTTTCCTCTGTGGATTCTGGAGATGTGAGGTCTTTATGTGGAGGACCGGTCCACCCATGGATCCAGGTTTGTGGTTCTGATCCTCTTCTCTGTATAAACGTGCAGCAGGACTGAACCTTAAAAAGATCTTTTCACAGCTCCGTACAGAAACAGACGTGCTGAGTCGACTCAATCTTCCTCTCAGCTGGTTTCCAGGCAGCAGCTGGGTCAGGGCTGTAAGAACCGGGTCTGGTGTGGCTTTGGGTCCTGCTGGGCTCCACGGTTCACTTTGCAGTAATAACCCACACATGAGAAATACTTAACCTCTGAAAACACTCAGACTGCTGGTCCCTGATCCTGGACTTCAGCCCTGATTTTGAACCCTCATGTCACACAAAGACACAGAACCGAACATCAGCACCCAGATATGGAGCTACGGAGTCCCTGCAGGGTCACATTTGACCTGTTTGACCTCTTGATTTTTGACCATCTGAGAGAGAGTGACGTTGGTCATGGATGAAGTTTATTAACCCGCCATTTTAGATCTTCACACGGAGTGTTGGGCAGTACGAACAAAATCTTATTTCACAGTAACGGTTTATATCACGGTATGTTTTTTTCCCTGTAAATTCAGATATTGGTTTAAAAATAACCAAACTGTCTCATTTGTTCATTTTACTTTTATTTTTAAACTCAGATTTTTATAAAAACTAAATGTCAGACCAGTCTGGTGATTTTTATCGTCTCTTTGGTGAAAGACTCTGAAAGCTCTTCAGTCTGAGAGGAGCTGCTGCAGTTTTAGTTTTTGGTGCAGCAGGTGCGTCACACATCTTTTGGCTCTCATAATAGAGTTGGCGTGTTTCATCTTTAGGTGGTAGAAGAGGTTGTTGGTGTCACACGACACTCTTTGCATAGTTTTGTTTTTTGATCATTGTTGGATTTTCTAAGTCCGAAGTATCTCCAGACAATCGATGTCGCGACTTAGAGTTCCTCCTCCTCTTCCTCGTGTCGGGTGGGTCAGCTGCCTCTGTCTGCTCGTTACTGCCACTAATCTCTGCATCCGCCATGACCACCACCAGTGAAGATTAGGGTTGGGCATCGAGTCTCGAGCATCGATAACTAACGTTCCGATTCTCCCGGAATCGTTCAAATTTTAAAATTTCGATTCCAAGTTTCGATGCCGGAGTTCGCCGACCGGAAGAAGTAGCTGCAGAACACCAACGAGGACGACGTGCTAAACACCAACGAAGAAGATGCTGCCGAAGCGTATGAGAAGAAGTAACACAGAGAGAGAGAGAGTGCGTTGTAACCCACAGCGGCGGCGGTCAAAAGTTTGTCTAACTTTATCAGAAAGAATGAACTCTTTTCTCAGAGCAACATTATCAACACAGTTGTATCCTGTAAAGGAGGGTGAAGGACCAACATGATAAAACACCTCAGGATTCATGGAGGAGAAATACCCGAGTGTCCGTCTTTAACGAACTTCGCCGGTCTTCTGCTAACCTCCAGAATCAGAAAAGTGAAACAATAAATGACTTCTGTCTTCTGCGAACTTTGATTCTACTGAGTACGGAGGGTCAACTTAAATATCCGACTAACATCAGCCCTCGTACTTTTTCACAGACAAACGACCTGACAACCTCTCAAACCGTCTCTTCTTGTTTTCGACGTACGACTCTGTTCTGTAAAAGTCCATCAGGGAGCGTGAGGAGGAGATTAGACGGAGGAGCCTGAGGATGGTGTGGTCCATCGTTCTTCTCTGAATAGAGCCGGTAAATGCCTCAGTGAGTGGGCTCCCAGAATAGCTCCTTTATTTGTGCGTTTGTGTTTTTTCCATCTCGTGTTGAAGTAGATCTAAGAATATCTGCAGAGCTGCAGGAAGCTCTGATGGAGGAGGAGGAGGACGGGATTGAAAAGCAGAGCGGGTGATTCACGTCTCTGTTGGAGGGATGAGGGATGAGAGAGGAGCAGAGGCGTCTCTGACTCCGCGCCCCGCTTTGACTCGACTTCAGACTCTCAGCAGGCGGGGGGGAGAGGTTTCTGCTCTGCAGTCGTTCTGGTTCTGCTCGGCTGGAGTGGACTCCATCTCTGACAGACCGGGTATCCCTTAAATCTGTGTTCGACTACAAAGGCAGGAGGGTGTGCAGCTGAGAGGCTGATCCGGGCCTGTTTGGACCAGGAGGACCGACTCTCATCCTCTCTGAGTCAGTGTTAGCGAGCAGAACACGGTCTTTATAAAGGTTACATCAAAATAAAAAGTTCTGTTGTTGTTTGTGATCGAAGTTCTGATGGTTCTGACACTGAAAAAAGTTAAAAAGTGACTCTACACTTTGATTAAAATAGATTTTGTCCCCGACTCGACGGACTCTCTCTACTCTCAGATTTCCAAAGCTCAGTTCTGAGTCCTGCTGCCACCTGTGGAGTCTAAACCCTCTCCTCCTCCTCCATCCCTCCATCTCAGTCTCCTCCCCTCTGCCTCTCCATATTTTCATTCCCATCCATCTGCTCTCTCTGTAGTGAGAGACACAGAGTTGGAGAGTGAGTTATAATCCCTCTGAATCTGCCCTCCGCTCTCTTATTTACATCAGCTGGACCCACAGGAGCTCCTCCACCACCGCTCTCTCCTTCACTCTCCTCCTCCATCTGTAATCCTCCTCCTCCTCTCTCTCTCTCTCTCTATTTCGCTGGTCGAGCTGCAGCTATTAGAAGCAGTCGTGTGTGAAAATCGTGAAAGTGGTTGTTGCTTCGCTCTTCACTATTCCCGGACATGTGTGAACAGCTGACGGCAGGAAGACGGCGGATTTCTGCAAACAAACAGAAAACGAATGAAGGGAGCAAAAGTTCGGAAATCTACGTCCTCAGCAGCTCTAGATATGAAAGTGTACTGGTCCTGATAACTGTTGTTGCCTTGGTTACGAGCTACGTCGGTCCAAATGGTGACCTTTGACCTGTTTTAGTGCAACAGTAGCTACACCTGAAGTTATGAATGAAACCGATTCACTCATTTACGACCAAGTGTACGATTCTGACCTGAGTGATCCAGTTTCTGTCGAAGAGATAACTTCACAAAACTATTGTCTGGGCTTTTATTTTGAAAGGACTCAAAGGTACTTCCTCAGGAGTCTTAGATGCGCTGTCTGAAGCGCATCGTGCAGCAGGACTCGGGCGTTTTTGACCACTTTTTTGGTGGTTTAAGATTTGGGCGCCAAACGGGGTAAAGATTTCGAACCCTGAACAACCAGAAACCCTCAGATTATTCTTCATAGGTGTGTTTTGACATGAATCTGACCAATCAGTGCGTCTCCTCTCTTTCCCTTTAAGAGTCGGACCTGCAGGTGTGTTACTTTTTACACAGCAGGTTTTTAGCCTTTCTGCTAAAGGCTGCTCAGGGTCCAGTGTCTCTAAACAAACCCTAAAACACACTTAAGACACTTTTAAGTGATTTTAACGTCTGGGTCGATGTTACAGTTGCAGGAATAAACCCTTAAACTGGTTTAAGTTTCACCTTAAAAACAGGTGAATATGACTGGTGGAGTCCCACAGGGTTCAGTTCTGGGTCCACTGGTGACATTATTCCTGAATATAATGATTATAATGATCGTTTTTATGCAGATGAGACTCAACTAAATCAAACATTACGACCAACATCTTTTTTAAACCTCAATCAGAAGTTCTTGTTTCAGAACCGTGGAGTAGTTCTGGATCAGGACTTGTGTTTTTGTGGTTCAGGTCAGTTTTTTAATGAAGATCAGGTCCCTCATGTCTGGAAAGATCTCGATAAACTCGTTTATACTTCATATCCTCCGTCTGGATCAGCGCCTCGGTCAGAAATCAAACCTCCGCCCTCAGACGGTCCAAAAGTCGTCCTCTTTCCCGTCTCCACCTCACATGGTCCAATCAGACTTGTCCTCCGTTGGACCACACTGTCCTCTATCTCTCCATCAGAGTGAATCCGTCTGATGGCTTCATGTCCGCTGATAGCGGCTAATCTTCCTCTCCCTCCATCCGTCCGTCCGCTCGCTCTGATTCCTGCTGCTTTTCAAAGAGAGCGGGGCGAGATGGAAACGTTTAATAGATCCAGAACAACTCTGCCATACTGAGAGAGCGGTAAGACATGTCCCCGTCCTTTTATCAGTCCTGAGTGAGAATAAACCGAAGCACATTCAATCTCCTGAAACATGTTCGATTCGTTTTGGTGAAACACGTCACACGCCGACACGTCAGAGCGTTTGTCTCTTCTCTGAGGTCGATCTCAGAGTCCGAACGTCGACTCAAATTGAATCTAAGTGCCGAGAAAAAACCACGGGGTTTTTTTTTTACACTGAAGCGTCTTTCAGTGCATAAAGAAAAATCTGCATCATTATCGAGAACCATTTTCTTCCTGTTATTTCTTTTATTGTGGCCAATGGGATAAAAAAAAACATGTATTATAACCTTAGAAAAACTAAAACGCTCGAACAACGAGAGCTCTGACTCACCGCCATCCTTCAAACAGGAGGAAATAAATCACCAAAATTAGCCGAGTCTGGTGACGCACGCGAGTGTGAAAGTCTGTTTACGGCGGCGAAAGTAAACCTTTGAAAACCGGAGAGTAAAACTTTATTAAAAAAGAAATGAAACGACATTTTTAGGTTGTTTATTTCAGGAAGATTCGATAATTTTAGACACAAAATAAAGAGATAAGAAAAAGCAGAGTGGACGTCTGAGTTGAACTTCGAGGAGTCGTCGTCACCGTAACTCTTAAAGACGGTCAAACGGAGACTCAGGTACCTGTTGGTTTGGATTATCTGTTGTATCCATGACAACCACAGTCCTCCAGCATTTAGATCCGGTTCTTTCCGAGACGTTCGGTGTCTCTGGTGAAAGTTTGGTGGGTTTGAACAAACTTTGGCTGCACAGCATGAATGTGTAATGATCCTCCGACCGTCTGCAGCTTGTTAAAGAGACACGAGTTTCTGAGTCTGGAGCTGAGGTGGTTTTCAGCAGGACTGATGAGGATCCGCTCAGACCCGGGTTCTTGTTTTCTCCTTAGTTCAGGTGTTTCATCCTCATTTAGCTCCACTTCATCATGTTCGGCCTGCAGAGCGTCCCGGTGTCATTAGCAGGACTCTAATCGCTGCTCCTGTTTTTCCCATCAGCCAGATGGCGAACGCACAGCTGACAGACAATCACAACCTCTCTCTCTTTGTTTGTCTCATCCCGTCTTTTCCGTCTCAGATGTTCTTCGGCCGGCTCGTCTCCTCTCTCTGACAGGTTCAGTGTTTTTATTTTTCAGAGATGACAGAATCAGAGCTGTTTGAGGTCAAGAACTAAACTTTTTTTTACTTTTAATAAGATTTCTAAAATGGCGTGATCGCCCGCTGCAGCAGAAAAGCAGCATTGTGATCGTTCAGAGTCACAGATGAGCTCAGAGAAAGTCCTGTGGACCAGCTGGAGAGGATCTGGGCTGATCTGGGTCATGTGTAGAGGTGGATAATCTGATTTAATTCAACCAGATTTGGAAAATAATAGAGCGACGGCATCTTCAGCAGCCATCTCCTCTTCCTCCTCCACAGCAAAAAACGCAGGTGCTTCGGCTAGAAAACGGCACAAAACAAGGCAAAATGACACTCAAATCTTACATAATGAACTCTAACACTATGATATACAAAGATAAATATAATATACACAAAGATAAATATAATATATACAAAGATAAACTGCTAAAGTACGGCTAAAACTCCAGTAAATCTCCGACAAACTCTCAGATCTGCACACTCACTCTGCTCCGATGTCTCCCCCTCTCCCCGTCATCTCTCTTTTCCCATGAATCAGCTCAAAGCTGCTGCCATTACCGTAATGTATCATATATCGGCGCAAAGCTTAGATCCTCAGCTTTCAGAATCCATTGAAATTACGTTGATAGTGCAAATGGTTCAAGAGTAACGGTACTCAAAGCGCGCACGTCATTTTCTGTCGCGGGCGACAGCTCCGCTTTCAGAGGGTTAAAAACCGAGACGTAAACTTCAGCTCCTCTGACCTTACTTCCTCTACTGCCGTTTCTACATCCTGTGCTCATGGTGAGATAGCTATCAGGTCATGGTCTCTGCAGAAATGCTGATAAGGAGCTTCCTTATGGACCTCATGGAGGAGAGAGGATCGAGGGGAGAGGAGGGAAACTAGAGGATCGGTAACCGAGGATAGGAGAGAGCAGTTTTTGCAGATCTTTGTAAATCTAAATTTGATTTTAATTGTGATTCCAGTAAAAAGAAGTTTGTGTGGCTCTGAGCAAGACTCTACGGCTCTAAATAGAAACACTTCCTGTTTATATTTCCATCAATTCAAAGATATTCAGTGATTTCAGTTGAAAAATCTCCACCTCCTCATCAACGTCGTCTGCAGGATCTCCTGGTAAACAGACTTTTTACCTTCATTGACTCGTCCTCTGTCCTCCTTTCCTCCTCCACTCACTGTTGTCTGTCTAAAATATGAGAAGAAGCTTCCTCTTCCTTCCTCTTCCTCTCTCTCCTCCTCTTCTTCTTTTCAATTTACGATCATTTCACTTCACTGATTCTATTTCCTCGTCCGTCCGTTCCGTCCTCGCTGTGAAAACATGTAAAATGCACGGATGAATCAGTAATAACCTCACAGGCGGCGCCGACACCGTGTGTGTGTCATTAAACAAATTATCCCGCTATCATCTCACCTTGAGTCTCCTCACACACGCAGATCACAATCAGACCGACGCCGCTCTTTATTGTTCATGCATGTGACACGCCTGACACGCGTGTGAGGGATCCATCAGCATTACACCAGAGTCGGGTCGTAATTATCTGCTCGGAGTGTCTGCTCTGTGGTCTGGAAAGTCAGGGGAAAGTCTGGAATATTTATGATTATTTCCAGGTGAGAACATTAACTGCGGCGGTGGCGGCGGCTCACAGAACATCTGGTTCTCACCTTTAATTATGGCGGTGCTTCATCAGGGGTGGATGATTTTTATTCCTACATAAAAAGGAAATGACACTTTAATGTTGTAAGCGTGTGGACACAGCTGTAACCCGCTCACCCTGACACTTTTACTCCCAGTCAGAAGATACGAGGACCTGATCGCTCTGTGAGGGACTCTGGGGTCAGGAGTCTTACAAATGTTCTTCATAATAGAGATCGAAGTTCAGGGTTTCCTCCGTGATCAGTCTCTGGAAATGTCAATAACTAATTATTGATTTCTCGTTATAAACTTTGATTCATAATAGATTTAACTGACGACAAGATGAGGCTCAAACCTCCTAATGTGGATTTACTGCAGAGAACAGAGACAGACCGGGATCAGAGTCCGTTTTTCTCCATACTTGTTCTTCTTGATAAACATAAAGATCAGATTTTAGTGCAGAAAAAACGGGCGCTCAGGACGTCCTGATATTGTCGAGTTAAAACGATGCAAACGTTGTTGGATCTGTAATATTAGTGATGGGAAGATCAGTTCTTTTGACTGAATCTTTAGAATCCGTTCATTAAAAAGATTCGTTCAAAAGATTCATTCACTGAATCAGTCAGTGTTTCGAAACCCCGTCCTGAAGGAAGAATCACTCCCCTGTCGTTGGCGGAAACAACACAGCAGCGAGTGTGAGTCGTCGTTCTTTTATATGTCGGAAAAGTGGCGAGATTAAAGATAAGTAAAGATGTCAGCTGCAGTGAGGATTCAGATACTTTTAAAGATATCAAATATCGTATCTCTTTAAATCGTCTGAAATTAAATCTTCTTACAGGAAAGTTTAAACACGTGTTTTAATGTAAAGGCGCCATAATGACCTGTTTTATCTTAGCCTCAGTCAGCCAACCGCTGCTCGACAGGAAGTGAACGACGCTAATGACCCCTAGTTTTTGTAGTTTTTTGGTTTTGTAACTTAGCGTAAGTGTTTTTTCACGAGGATGAGGTCAGCGGTCCTTCTGAGATCATCACTCAGCAGAAAAGGAGTTAACTCAGACCAGGTCCTGGTATCAGGCCATCAGACATCAAGATTTTCAGAACTTGGTATGGTCCACCAAACTCCACTTGGATCTTCTCCAGGTAGGAGTGTCCTGATACAACTTTTTTACTTCCGATACGACACCGATATTGATCCGATATTAGCACAAACTTGTGGATGACAAGTTTTGCACTCTTTTTCGGACTTAAACGAAAAATACTGCCACACAGCCGACATCACTCCGACTCTCTCTACTTTGTTCGTACTTTAGTGCACACTGTTGTTGTGGTCATGTGGGCTCTGCTAGACAGAGGTGCTGGAGTGGAGTCTGGAATGGACCGCTTGTATCAGAGATTTTAGATGCTGGCCGATATAATCCAATGTTTGTTTTTCGACTGATATTCAAGATCAAAATCATATCAGGACAGCCTTATTTCCAGGTGTGTGAAATCTAAATGAATCTGTTTTATGTTTCTGTCATGTAAATATATTGTTTTAATATATTTCTCTGCTTTAATTCAGAGTAATTATGTTTCAATGTTCCTTTAAGCTGCAGAAAACCATCTGTAAAGACCTGAACGGCTCTCCTTTAGTCACCCTTTCACAGACATGTAACCTCCTTTCAAACAAACCTACCATGCCCACAACATGTAACAGCTCCGTGCTCATTTTGAAGATGACCTTGCACGCTTTCAAACGCACTGACAGGAGGTGAACGGGTCGTGTTCTGCGGCTCGGCTCATTATCTGATCCACGAGATATCGCGCTGATAAATAAAAGGCAGGGTGGGCTTTAAAAAAAAAAAAAACAAGCCTCCATTCAGAGCCGAGAATAAAAACCGGCTTTATCCCACAAAGAGCAGAGACGCACTAAATGAACGGCTAAATGATAAATGTGTTCTGGGGCTGCAGAAATTTATCAGAAAAACATGTCCTCGTCATTGAGATTCACAAAGAGGGAAAAAAACATAAAACATGTGAAGAGAAGCAAAACGAAAATAAAATCTGAAAAGGAGCGAGTTTGGATGAAATATCAGAGGGAGGGAAGGAGAGAGGGAAGAAGGAGAGAGGAAAGGAGATAAGAGAGTGACAGTCAGATCTGTCATTAACAAACAATAACGTCTTTACGATTATTAAAGGTTAATGAGGAAAATTCAGTCAATAGAAAGATTAAAATACAACAATATAATAATAATAATAAAAAGAAGAAAAACTAAAAATAATTTGTTTGAATGTAGGAGGTTTATTCTGTCAGTGCAGCAGACCAACAGCAGAGGGCGCTCTTATCGTTACCTGACTGCTGGATGCCACTCTTGACCTCCAGAAATTTCTACAGTCAGTGCGTTTACTTGCACAGTTTAATCGGAATAAGCTCATAATTCGTCTTGGGTTTTTTTTGCCAAACCGGACCTTTCTCCTTGTCCGCAGCTGAGAAAACTGAATTAATGACGTGAACGTGTCCTCCTCCCCAACACTAGGGGGCGATATGGGTCTTTTCAGCGGCGCTGTTTCCAACCCCAAACAACCGACTACGCTGGTTACATGGTAGAGAAAATCGAATTCCAATCATATTATGTGAGTGTCTTAATAGGAGTTCTCAAATTCCAATTATGGTCAGACTAAGGCTACGTTCAGACTGCAGGTCAATTCCGATTTTTTAACCATCTGTGACTCATATCTGATTTTTTCATCTAAGTGTGAACAGGTCAATTCTGATTGGTTCTAATCCAACCCAGGCCTCTTCTGTATGTGGATATAAATCAGATATGTTTCCGATGTGACTGCAGTGTGGACGCTCAGGTCGCGTTTATCCGACCTATACGTCATTAATATTGGACAAACGTCACCATTGTTCGACAATGTCACGTCACGTCCTGCTTTGTGTCCATGTGTGTGCATCAGAACCTGCTGTGTGAACGTAGCCTAAGGTGTTTACATGACCTTCAGTTGTCCGGTCTGAATCGGAATAAGGCGATAATTCGGTTTTCTCAAGTGGAAACGTACTGACTGATGATTTCCTTCAAAAATAAAGACGTGTGGTGGTCAAAGTCATCCTGAGTGAACAGTCATGGGAGTACTTCAGGTTTTTACGCCACAGACAGAAAAATGAGACCGAAATGAGGCTGCACATCGACGTCAGGGGAATCCTATTTAAACATAGATATAAACTGATATAGATTCATCAAATACACACCCTTTACCATTCCCCCCTGAATATTTTGTCACCTCTCGTCCTGAAAACCTGCTCACTGTTGAGCCGTCTGACACAGCTGCTCACTGTTTTTTAGCCAAAATAGAAATCTGCATTTAAAGCGTCTGTCAGAGCGACATCAGAGTGACTGACATACGCGGCGCCGCCCAGGCCACACACTGCTGCACACTCACACACACGAGCAACAATGTACACAAACATGTTTTTAAAGCAGCTCCAGCAGCGGTGAAAAGTACACCCTGAAGTGTTCCTTAAAAACACACACACACACTCTTTTCATCCCAAACAGGTAATAGCGTCATTTTTCACCGCAGAGCCGGCGTCCCCGTCCTGCTCGGCCCTCATTAATCTCCCTAATGGAGAAGTAAGTGATCGGAAACACAGGCTTTAATCACGTTTCCTCTTTCAGCTCCACACTCTTTTGTTCGTCTGTTTTCTTTTTTTCCTTTTCACGCCTCAGGAGTGATTTTCTAAACTCACCTGATCGGCACACCTGTTGGTGTCGGTGTTATTATTCCAGCAGAGAGGTAGATGATGTCCAGAGTCTAAGGAGGAAACTTGTTAACCCTGAATTTGTTCAGCGTAATGTCTCAAACTGAGGATGCAGCATCTATGATTTCAAGTTCTTCGTTGAAAGGACAACTGGACTTAATTGGGACGTTTCGCCTTAGGTGAAACGTCCCAATTAAGTCCAGGTGTCCTTTCCAAAAGAGAGTTCGGTTATCCCTTTCTGTCTAACTTTTCATCCCCGGTCTTTCCTTCCTTTCTCCGTTTTGTCCTTCTTTTTCATTCTTTGTTTTTCTTGTTACTCTTCGCAGTCGTCCTCCTCCTCCTCTCCTTGTCCTGTCTTGTCCGGTTTGAAAAAAGTCCACAGAAATTGATCAATACCCTCGACTTTAGTTTGACCGACCTCTCCAGTCTGAGGTGAGATCAGTGATTAGCAGCCTGACTGTAGTTTTAGGTGGTACAGCGTTGGTCAGTTTGTCCTTTTTGCTCTAATAAATGAACTATTCAGAGTTCTGATGAGGAGGCAAAGAGCCGTTTATCGCCCAGCGGCCTTTTGTTGCTGTTTTGGCTGAGTTGACACGATTTGAAGTTGCTCTTTGCATCCCGATGAGCTTTGTCCGCTCTGACTGAACTCATTTGCATTTTCCTTTTGACACAGCGGCTCACACTGATGGGACGAATCATGATTCACAACCTCCACGCTCGGAGGATAGGAGATGATACGCACTTCTAAAATCTCTGTTAGGATGAATTCTCGTGTTAGGAAACATTTAAAACCAGGAGACTCAGCAGTTGATGTCGGACACACGTCCAACAGTGTGAGAACAGGGGGTCTACTCAGCAAATTCAAGAGTCAATATGCACAAATAGAGAGTTACTTCACATGCACGCAACAACAGCTACACAACCTCAACTATTCTCTGGAGCAGGACAAGATCCACATGGAGACATGAGTGGTGCATAAAACGACCACAACCAAACTACAGTATTATGGAATATTTTAGTAAGGGAGTATTCTACTAAATATTCCATCGATTAATCAAGTAATCAGACTAAACTTCTTTTTTTTAGTTAAAATGCGATAACCGCGGAACAATTTTGTGCGTTAGCGGATTGCAATGCTCGTAAGAAAGCGAATTACCGTATTTTTCGCACTATAAGGCGCACTTAAAATCCTTTTGGCTTGTCGGAGCGCTGCAGCTACCGTAGCCTCGCGGAGTTATTGACTGTTTTGTTTGGTTTAATGCGCTTTATAATCCAGTGCGCTTTATGTATGAAAATAGATGCAAATAGACGCGTTCATCGATGGTGCGCCTTATAATCAGGTGTGTCTTATAGTGCGAAAAGTACGGTATGATATTAACTTTCATCATGTCTCTAAAGAAATTTGTGTCTGAGCGCTGAATCGCTCCGATGTTACCTGCTTCTTCTATAACACAGGCAATGTTAGGCTGCACACCAGCGTGAAGAGGAGTGTGCAGAGCAGCGCTGTCTCCGCCCACGACTCAGAGGGGAATTACTAATGAGCTGCTGGAGCTCTGCAGAAGAAAAGACCTTCTCATTATTCGTTTTTTCAGCTCCACAAAACCAGAATCACGCTAACCGTATTTTTCGCACTATAAGGCGCACTTAAAATCCTTTATTTTCTTATAATCAGCTACGCCTTATGTCTGAATTCTGGTTGTGCTTACTGACCTCAAACTGATTTTATGTGGTACACAGCGCTCAAAAATCTGTCAAAATGTTTTATTACGACTTCGGCCTTTTGGCGTGTCGGAGCACTGCGTCTACAGTAGCCTCGCAGAGTTATTGAATAAGTTAAATCAATTTTAACTTATCTGACTGTTTTGGTTTCCTTGAAGGCGTAGATGAATAAGAAATAACCAGCATGAGAAATGATTTTACACGCCAGAAAAACTTGATATCGATAAAAACTTTGCAAACATGTACAACACCTTTGAATGAGTACACAGCGTTGTATTCATGCTCGCCAAAGAGAAATCCAGCTGTTTGTTTTTCTATAAATTTCAACTTTATTTTCATATTTTTTATGAGAAAGAAAATTTGATTATCATTTCCAAAACTTGAAACATATTTATCTCTAAATGGAAGAAAAGAAATGACAAAAAACAGTTTCCAGAGCCGATAATGTCGACGTATTTATGCAGCAATGTCCGTCTGCAAACACAAAGAAACGGATGATATTAACGAAGAGCTAACGGCTCGTCTCTGTTATACATACCCATCTGTGCTGAGGCATGTGAAAGCTGCGGCATGCAGAACCAGAGCCTCATTCAGCGTTTCCTCTGCCCTCTTCATCCTCATTACAGCTCTCTGTCCTACACACACACACACACACACACACACACACACACAAACACACACCATCATACACTCGGGAAGGCGGCCACTCAGATGGTGTCAAGTTGCAGCAGAGAAGCCATTTTGGCTCTGCTGGGGGAATCAATGGCCCATTCTGTCTCTGGCCATATTGTGTCTGTGGGCTAATCAGCCGCCCAGGCCCCATAATGGAGGCAGGCTGAGTGCACACACACACACGCACACACACACACACACACACACACTCGGTATGCCTCTGGATTGCAGCAAAGAAAAGAGGAGAACAAACGCAGCAGCAGCAGCAGACTTGTCAGACCGAGCTGTCCGACATCACACCACTCAAACGCCGCGTTGCATACAAATGTACGTGCTCTACTTGCAGTTGCATCGCATGTCTCCTAGCAACCGTGCTCTGCACAGTAATGGAGGCTGGATGGAGGTGTGTGTCTCAGAGCGAAGTCACGCATTTGCAGTCAGAGTGAGCTCACATCTGAGCTCATAAGAGATCCGTGACACGTGAAAACAACATGGCGGAGGTCAAAACACAGAGGCCGAGCGTGCGCGAGTTCATGAGCAGGTCGTGTTTGTGTGTCCTTCTGATGTCTTTGATGTCTTTGTGTCCTCGATGACCGACCCGGCTGTGCTGCTTAATTCAACAGGTGTGTGTTTGTATGCGAATCACACAGAGAGACACACACAGACCGGCTCAGTGTGTGTCTCGCCGAGGGCGTCTGAAAATGCAGAAATGTGCGGCACACACCGATACAGGTGCATGTTCTGAAAAAGTTCATTTTTTTTATTCCTTTAATTTCATTTAAAAAGTTAAACTTCCGCATATTCAAGTTTGAACTCTTACAAAGTGGAATCATTTAGACTTTTTTAGGTTTTGATTTCGATGATTGCGGGTCGTGAACATCCAAAATCACCAATTCAACAAAAGGATTCATAATGGAAACCGGTTTCTGGAAGTTCTGGTGCTGTGGGCAGGTCCAGGTCCTGCAGGAAAAGGAGAGTTTCTCAGCAGATGAAGCATGAAGGTCTCCAAAACCTCCTGGTAGACTTTAGACTGCATTGACTCTGGACTTAATCAAACACAATAGACCAGCACAGCAAATGACATGACACCTCAGACCTTCACAGACTGTGGAAACTTTTGTGCTGGACTCAAACACCTTGGATGAAGCTGCTGACTGATGGGAGTATTTGGCTGGAAACCCTGCTCCATCCCTCACACACTGTTTTATGGTGTGATGTGCAAAAACATTCGATATCCAGAGTTTCCAAACACTCAAGGAGAAACGATTCCCATGTAAACCCCAGGAAACTCAGCCATCAAACCAAAACCCTTAATGGTTCATCCAAAGGACCAAAAAGACCCTCATTTTTAAAGTCCCAAACCTCTTCTGAAATAAGATAAAAAAAACACTGAGATAACAATGATAATCATCGGATAGAGATAGTTTGGTATAATAGGACTGTCTCTAATACAAGCCTGCTTCATACAGAGGCCTGTCTCTAATTCAAGCCCGCTTCATATTAAGGCCTGTTGACCCTGCTTATAGTTTAGGATCATTTTTAACAAACCTTTAATTCTCTGGTCCATCCAGAAATTAATCTGTGACTCCAAACTATCAGATGATCCAGTTTGTGATCCTGTTCTGCATCTGAATAACAAAAAGTGTGAAAATATTTCAGCTCTTTAGTTCGTTAAAAACGACAAAAAATAAATAAATTAAAATGTTTGTTAGAGTTAAAATAAAACGAACCCCTCTAACTGAAGCGACAAACACTCATTGAAACGATGTCATAGATTCGTCCCTGAAGGCCAGATTTGTGTGTTTGAATGACGTGGCCTCTTTCCCATGAGGCCTTGGGAGCAAATGGCCCTTCAGTGTAATTGCTCAAGGTCCTGAGGTGGAGAACACACAAATACACACACACACATACACACTTAAAAATCCATCAGCGCTGGAGGCCACCACACAAGGACAGATTTTAGTAGCTCTGGAGAGTTTCCACATTTGTATGAACATGTGAGCGACATGGAAAAATACGTGCGTCTTCAGTTTCGTATATAATGACCTGAGTTCAAAACGGAAACAAACCTTTTAGCCTCTCTGTTCAGTCTTCAGATGTTTCACTGCGTAAATAAAGTTCTCATCTTCTTAAAGGACCACTTCACCCTGTCCTTCATATCGATTTCACAACCATCAGCTTCCTCTGTTTTTACAGTTTTGCAGGATTATGAGCACAGTGTGAGCTAAATGTTAAACCCCCCTCGACAGTCTCTTATTTGTCCAGCTGCTGGAGTTAAAATGAGATGATAAAAAATGCAAATAGACTCTCTGGGCTGTTCCACCAGCTTTGTAAGCACTTTAGGAACTTGTCTTTGCAGATTGAAACTGTAGATTTGATCGTTTGCTGGATTTGCTCTAATTTTAAACACATTCAGAGTGGAGACAGAAAAGTGAAGGGTGCATTTTATTGGACTTTTTAAAGACGTGAAATATTCATCATATATCTTTATATATATATATCAGTTTATGTGGCATCTGGAAGGTGGATCCAAAATGAAGAACCGAATTCAAGCTGACCAGGAAAGTAAGACGACGTGTTTTTAAGACGTATTTTTGGGACAATAATGAAAGTTTTTAGGGTCAAAGAAGTAAAGCGGGCATGACCAGAGCTACAACTGTTTATTAAACTGTGAATGTTAAACATCTCAGACTTTTGCAGCCCAGCCGGCCTCTAGTGGACAGTCAAGGAACTGCATTATTCTGCACATCTGCTGCATTTGTGACCATTACCTTTGAATTAGCATCATAACTCGCCTCAGTTCTCGTTAAATCCTGCAGCTCTTGAGTGACTTTGTTCTGGACCATCTCTGTGTCTCTCCTTCTTCCATCCCCCTGGTGCTGTGGTTATAAGTGACTCCAATGAATACCGACATTCATGGACCGATAGGTGATCTAACAGGCTCAGTCCAAAGCCAAAAATGAGTCAGGGCCCGCCCAGAAGCTCGTGTTTATCTGTTGGTTTTGGGTGTAATATGTCATATATTTAACCAGTGTTTCTTAAAGAGACAGGAGCACCAGCGGAGACATGGGTGTTACTTTTTACACAGTAGACTCCGCTTTGAGTCAGTTAATTAGATTTGACTGAATCCCTCAAACACACAGGTCATTGTGTGAGTCATGAACATGTTTGGATTGGTGTTAAATCATCTAAAAGGATCCCTCTGAACAGCAGAAGGTAAAATCACTTTTGACAGAGATTCACACATTTATGTCATTTGCTGTGAGGGTACTTGGTGTGAATTCTCCTCTCAGTTCTCATAAAGACGATCTTCCTCCTCCTCCTCCTCCTCCTCCTCTTTTCTTTCTTTCTCTGAATCTTGAGAAACTTGTCGAACCCTCTCTGAATTCCTCCACTTGTTGCCTCCTCGCCCTCTGACTCCATCTTTCCCGTGTCGTCCCATCTGCATCTTATAATTGAGGTCGAATGCATTCTGTGTCTGTATTCGCCGCGCCGTGGCGACCCTCCTCTCATGGTCATTATGCGCCGCGCTCCCTCACTCTGTATGCAAACGAGGTGACAGCTGGACCTCGGACACCCCCGGCCAATTGAAGTGGAGTTTTTCGGTGGCGCGGCCGGACGTCAGCGCGGCTCCTGCAGACAGATCAATAACTACAACCGTCCCTGCGATGTCTGTCTGAGGTGTTTGGTAATGACCCCTACTGCTGCCGCTTTTACCCGTCTGGCACCGCCACGCCGCCGCTACAGCCGCGCTCCCATGAATAAATCAAGCCTGATGAATGCCGAAGTGGATTTGAGGTTGTGATTGGACTCGGAGGAGTTGCTCTGCTGCTTGGTGAATGTTTTAGATTTAAGGGGAGCTGCTTTCAGTCTAACTTCTCCTTTTTAATGCAGTGACAGATTTTCTTTCTTTCTGACCTCCTGCACATCCCTTACTCTCGCCAACGAAGATTCACTTGAGCATCATTTCGCCAGGTTATTATTTTTAACTCTTGATTCTCTGAAACCGTATCGTTCTTCCTTCAGTAACAAAAACTACAGCAGGAGAAAATAAGTATGTAAGTTCATGCAGCAAATATAAACAACTTTGCACCCCTAATTTCATACATCATCTACTTCTGGATCCAAGAAACGCCCCGCTGATCCGTTTTGGGTTTCGTTTACCAGTCTCTGTGTGTTTCTGGCGCAGCAAACTAAATATGGAGTAAATTATGTCCCATCCAGACATTTCCAGCAGCCCCAGTCGAGTCAGATGACAGAAAATGTTTCAGTAACTCGGCACCGACTGGGCGCCATCGCATCGCTCAGCAATCTGTTTCTCTGCTGGAAACTCTCCCCACAGGCCCGCTTCACTTATTAGTGAAAGGCACACAGAGGGATGTTTCTGGGACAAGTGGGAAGTCAGACAAACCAGCTAAAGAGAGAGGAGAGCTTCTCAGATTCTGTGACCAGTTTTTTTTCTCCAAACTGGCACCTCTGAATGTCTAAAATCCCCCCCTCCACAGTCATCAGACTCCTCACCGAGGGTCTCCTTTGGATTCCCAAACAGATGTAGGATGACAGTAACTCTCAGAGCTGTTTCCAGGCCTCCCTTTGCAGAGTACAGCTAAAATGAGACGGTTTCTCTTTGTTCGGCTTGGACTGTAAAGGACGATTTTGGTTATGCAGGGTTTGAAATCGCCTCATTGCGTGTTTTAAAATAACTCTGTGTTGACTCTTTGTTCACACTAGATTCAATCCCTGGTCTTCTTTCAGTGTCTGACCTTTTCATTTCACTGTACAGTAAGGTGATCAGATTTCTATAATGAGATCATGGGCTGCGAGATCACGGACAACATCTCGGTACGACTTACTAGCAGCGCACGCCCCCAGGACTGAACAACATGCTTACTCGCGCTTCCTACCTACTCTGATACCGTAATTACCGTTGTTCTAGTCTACACGCAACATTTGTGTTCTCATTCATGAAACGCAGGGACGGACAAATCAGGGACATCTGGTCACCTTATTTTACAGTCACCTTTGTGGATTTTTTCAGTTTTATCTGAATCCACACCGGCTGAAAAGTTGGAGCAGTTTCTTTAAGCACCTTGGATTGCCAAGGAGGGTCTCAATCCAGAACTCAACTTGGAGACGACTTGATGGTGATGAGCTGAAAAGGGGGCATGTTACCACCAACCGTGGCAGAGGTGGAGATGCTTCTGTAGTCCAGTTAAATCTATAACCATGGACCAAAGAACAGCAGTCTGGTCTTTATCAGTCAGCGCCTGCTCCTCAGAAAAACTTTAACCATTCTGATGTTCGTCTCATTCATCACGAGTACAAACAAATTTCCAACTCTGAGGCTCGAGATCGAACTATCGAAACTCAGCAGGATGGAGCGTCCAGGAAGTCGTAGTAGTAGATAGCCCAAAACATCCACAACTATGAAAACACATCATTGTGTTTTCAGGAGATTTGCATTTGGACGGGACCTCTGTCTTTCAGAGCATAAGAACTTTAGCAGGTAGAAGAGCAAGTTTTCACTCAAGCGTCTTAAATCATAGATTTGTTTGATAAAGATCTTTAAGGTCTGTTATCTTGTCTGAGTTTCATGATCATCCCATCCTCGACATCTTCTCTTTCACTCATGCTCATGAATATCTCTTTACAACGGGACACCTCAGTCCCTCTTCGATCTCCATCCTTCACCGCCGCCGCTCCTTCATTCAGTCTGAGCGGGAATAAAAGGACGGAGGGATGAGTGACGACTGCAGACAATAACCCAAGAGTCCGGAGAGGAGGAGGAAGAGGAGGAGGATGGGGGTCAGGGGGGTAAATCTGAGGAACAGCTGGTCCTGTCAGAAACTAAGAGTGATGAGGAGGAGGCTGGGATATTATAGAGGAAGGACTGAGGAGTCTGAAATGACGGAGCGGGACAGAAGAAGGACCCCAGGGAGACAAAAACGTCATGTCCAGGGAAATGAAAGTTCTCCTCTTCATGTCTGCTCACACGGACAGGATGTCAGGGCGCTGATGGATATCAGAGAGTCGCCGTTTCTGTAAAATTAATCACAGGAAGAAGAACGTACGTGGCGAGGAGGGAAGGCAATTTTCTGAGTGGCTTATCAGGAGGAGAAAAATCAATGTGAGGGTGATGTAAAGGAAGAGGAGTGTGACTCGGCTCCACACCTGTGGAAGATCTCAGTCAGGTCGATAGTTCCTCACCTTCAGTCCAGAGGAGCTTCTACAAAGACGTGAACATGTGTGGATATTGTTAAAGAACTGGACTCTCTGCAACGACATGGACCCAGTTATGCACAAATATTCACAGATGGTCCGAATCATGAACATGGCAGACAGACGGGTTTGGTGTCAGCTGTTTTTGGGTCATTGTGGAGGCGGGACTTTAAACGGGACAATGCAGATGAACGCCATCAATCAAGGTTAGATCGATCCGAAATAAGAGGCGGTACATGGGAACTTTGGTAGGATCCATGACAACGCTGCTCTTCTGGAGGAGGCCGACATACACCGAGTCCAGGTCTGAAAGTGGACTTCATACTGGATCCTGGACTATTCTAACCTGGGAATCCCACTGGATCTGGAACGGCTCCGCTCCGGACCAGCAGGTGGATCAGATCTGCAAGTATACAGCACCCACTGGATCCAATCCACCGCCGCCATCAGAGGAGAAGCGCTCACGAGATTACCGATATTTCTTGTGAGACTGGACGAGATCTCGCATGTTTCCCTGAATGTCACAGAATGCGATCTGCTAATCGGTGTATATAAAAGGCCTTGCCTTGCGTATCTGATCCGGCCGCTGAGACGATCCGCAGCGGACAGATTCCGTGGAATCACACACATTGATTATAATGCTTACGTATTTGATCCGCCTGCCGTGCCTGAGCAGAGCGGAGCCGTTCCGGATCCGTGGAACTATTCAAGTCCTTCCTGTCCCGTTCTGTCCAGCTGCAGAGATAGAGGATGCTTTCGATGGCGCCGCCGTAAAAGTTCAGAGAAGAGACGTGGGTCAGAGTCTCTCAAAAGTAGCTGGACTCGTGGTAGACCTTTTCTCATCTGCAGAAAACTGCAGCCTAGCTTGTGTTCAGGTCCCCCTGATCCCCTTCACCTGTCTCAGGACTGGTGATGGGGATAAATCATTAAATATATTTGAACATCAGAAATAGACAACATCCTGTAAGTTAACTGTGTTTGTTAATGAAGTTTATGAAGTACAGTTTACCTGGAAATAAGACAAGAACACTTGCAGCATAGATTCGGGTTTTTGGTTGGTCCCATTCAGAGTCAAAGGTTGGAGAGAGCTGGACTTCCTGACCCGGGGCGACTTCCTGATGACTTTAGCTTGTTTTTAAAGAAATCACAGAGAAATACTGTCGACATGTCAGGTAGTTAGAGACAGACAGAAGAGAGAGGACAGAGGCGACTAATGCACGGTGATAAAATGTGTGTTTGTCTGAGTCATTACACGCCTGCGTGCACATCCAGTCTATCTGCCTATCAGCGCGTACACGCCACCTGTCTGAAGCCAAATATAGCGCCAAGCTTTGGTGTGATTACCACTCAGCCACGGCACTACCAGCCTCCCGTCGCCCGATGTCTCTTCTAATGAAGCCCTTGTCTGAAAGGTCACTGCGGTTTGCGCTTATAAAGAACCACGCCGCCGCCGCTATCTTCCTCATTTTAACGCCCCAGAAGTGCCACATAAAGGTGACATGAGGGAGCGAGTCATCCGCCGGAGAAGAAGAAAAAAAGTTTTCAGTACAAACATGTTTCCTCTCAGATCTCAGAGGTGTCAGATGGAGCCGTTTGTCTGCTCTCAGGACGCAGAAACAACGGTTCCAGTTTCACAAGTGAAGCTAATTAAAGACGCTGATTTAAATCGTAAATACTCACAGGTCATAAGAGCAGAGTGAGCAGGTCGTTAGAGAAATAAACAGAGAGAGAGTTTCCATCAGAGAGTAAATAAAGCGTGGGAGGAACAATTTCTCTAATCACTCCGAGAGCAAAGCCAGAAGTTCAAGAGGAAGATTGAAAGAAAAGAGGCTCCGAAACAAACACGATGATGGACGGACGACGATTATTCAGATTATACAGGAGCTGCAGAGTCCTGGTCTACATGGTCAGGTTACATCGAGGGTTGGGCATCGAGTCTCGAGCATCGATGGGAATCAGGACTAACAATCCGATTCTCCCAGAACAGTTCACATTTTAAAATTTTGATTCTAAGTTTCAACGCCGGAGTCTGAACACCAACGAAGAAGACGAAGCCACAGAAAGAGAGAGGGAGAGAGAACGCGATGGAGGAACACAGTTTGGCTAAACTTTAGCTGGAAGAATGAACTGTCATCCCAACATTAGCATCTTAGTTATATCGTGTAGAGGAGGATGTACAACCAACACGATTAAACTCCTCCGGATTCATGGAGTAGGAATAACGGAGCGCCTCATCTTTGACACGCTGCGCCGGTCTTCTTCTAACCAGTCAGAACCAGATCAGTAAAACAATAACTGACGTCTGTCTTCTGCTAACATTGAAGCGGTAAACAAACTCTACTGTATATGATGGGTCAACTGGGTCAACGGCCAACAAATGTTAGGCCGTGTTCTTCTCCATGGACAAACGACCTGATGACAAAGATTTATATTTATATACTGGATGAAAAAAACCCTGTGAGAAATTCACAGTAAAGTTCATATTATTTATAAGTTTAAGCCAAAAATAAGAGCTCTGGTTAGCGCCTTCATTTAAACTTTTTAAAAGAATCAGAATAGAAAATCTAAACAAGAAATCGGAGTCGTTCAAATTCAGACAACGCCTGACCGTGGATCGATCAAAGATGAACCAGGAGGTTTACTGAGTTCAGAGGAAACTCCAGTCTCTAATCAGGTCCATTTTTAAACCGCTGATGTTTGGGTCTGCTGGTTCTCCGATCATTATTTTGAGGTTTAGAAGTTGTAGTCGTAGAGTGTGGACGGTGGGATCACTGATAATGAGACATTTTTTCATCATGTGAACGATAGTTTTACATAAAAATGTTGAGTTTGGTGATGAGTTGTTGCTCTTGAGTGTCAGGGTTGGATATTTCTAAGTGTTGGTTTGATCACGGCGGGTTCGTCTGTAACAAACACGGTAAAAACACCCTGACAGACTTTGACGTCCGTCTCTGTCGGTGAAATCATGATTGTCTCTCAGGTCGTTATTGTCTGAAGATCACACCAGCAGCTGTCCGTCATATTTCTGTGTTTGATCTATGAAACATTTCTGCGGTCTTCTGAAGGCTGAGGAGTGAGAACATGAATCTTTGAGGGAGTCGGGGGACTCTGTAATTACACAGACGTGTTGATGAAAGCTCGCAGGACTCCACTTTCTTCCCTGATTTCTGCTCTTGGCAGGAACATACCGAGTGAAAAGACTCACATTGTGCTCCCAGCTCTGGCTCTCTGGGATGATTCTTTCACTTTCACCTCAGATTCTCCGAACCCTCCTGAGATCAAACACGCCGCTGCGGGCGCCGCCTGTTTGTTTTGCATGGATGTGAAAGTGTGAAATTGGGCGAGGTTCAAAAACACGGAGAAACAAGTCGACTCGACAGAAAACCTCTCAACATACAATCCTGTTTTTCTCTCACCTCTAACAGGGAGAGACGTCGGAGCTCTCCTCAGATATCTGGTGATTTGCAGGTTTTTTATGTCACAGGGGAACTCCTCTTTGGTATGGATGCCTGATGGGTCCAAATTAGAACTATTTCACAGCTTAAAGTCCGACTTAGGGTCTGGATTACTGGAGGATTCAGGTTTAACATCAACACCTCAGAGACTGGATGGTGTTTTTCATTTCTGAAGTGAATTTGTGGACTCAGTCAGGTCCTCGGTTCTGATCCTCATCATCAGCTGTGAGAGTAAATACTGTAAAAGGACTAAGAGCTGGTCGCTGAAACCAAAGGAGGTTCACAGTATCCCTGATGGTTTAACACTTGGAACTCTGCTGGATCGCCGGCGATTCCACGTGACAACATTAATATAATTTACAGTTTCTCAGGAACTATTCCGTGTATCTCTACGGGATGAAAAGTCTTCAAAATCTTACCCTTTTGGCGATTCATCGAGGATTATCAGACATTTCTACACCTGCCACAAGGTTTCGATCCAGCCACAAAAATCTGTGTTTGAGATGTTTGATGGTGACAGCTGAGGTTGTCCTGAAAAAAAAAGATGCATATATATTTGCTGTGCTTGAAAGGATCGACTTGAAACAGAGATTTTTACAAACAAAAATACAAAACAGGCAGACCAGAAATACCAAATATAGCAGGGAGTTTTAAGGGTTAAGGGTTAAGGGTTAAGGGTGCATAAAACAGGCCTGACTCTGTAGTGGACGTCACCACATCATCTCAGACTCTCTAAAAACACTGTCTGTGGACTCACTGATTTACTGCATCCACAAGTTCAGGTTCAGTCAAAGAGGAAACCCTAAAGTGGTCCAGAAACACTCACACTCTCGGCTCTGAATGATCTCTGAAAACTCCACAGATAGACCTGACACCGACCAGGACCTTCAAACTGATCTGATCCCCGGTCTCTCCGTGGTCCTCGTCAGTTCTTCTTGTTTTCGGTGGTTTTGTTCAGAAAAACTCTCAGCGGTTTGTGGTGGAGGTGAAGGCTGAGCGAGGTGTCAGCGTAAATCTGTACTCGGCACGGTTCCAGCCGAGCAGAGGAGGCTGAAAATCAGCGTCTGGTGCTGGTGAAGACTGGTTACCATGCCGACACAGTGAGCGGTTCTCAGGGTCTGATGGTTTGTGTTTGTTCAGAACAAGTAAAGATGTGGACTTTGTGGAGTTTGGTGGGTTTTTTATTCACCTGTTGGTCTGAGTTTGTGGTCACGTCGACCCTTCTGTTGTACGTTTGACCTCGTGTTTTTACCTGAAAGACTTTTAGATGTTTTTAATTCATCCTGTGGAAACATTGACTAAACGATCATCTTTATTCTCCTTTAAAATAACTTTATCTTTGAACAACAAGGTGCTAAAAAAGGTCAAAAGTCGTTCGTATTCTGGCTTAAACTTCTCTTTCCCGACCTGACAGACTTCTCTCTGACAGATTTAGTTTAAATCTCAACTCTTTGGCACAAACTTTGATTTGACTCTGTTTTCAAACACAGAAATGTTTATTTTTGTGATTTAAGTGATAAAAAAGACAAACAGGAGTTCGCTCAGCCTCAGAAACTCCAACAGTTTGTAAAGGAAGTTTGTCCCGGTAAATAAATGTTGGAGTTAAACTTCTGTAAATGTTCTGATCCGATATTCACTGAAATCCATGTTTTTTATGTCTGTGGTGGTAAATGTTTACATTAACATACAGATACGTAGGACTCTGACTTTCCTTCTGCTCAGATCTGATCCTGTTAGTTTCCTTCCTCCTCAGTTTCCTTTGAAAAGCTCAAAGATCAAAACGGAGCGAGAAAAATCTCCTGCAGGAGCTCCATGTTCCCCAGAGGAGGTCTTCCCGCCCTCCTCTTCACTCGCCGCCTCCACGCTCTCCAGATATCCGCCATCATTACGCTTTAACTGCGAACTGAAGATGTTTTTCCATGTCAAACACTGTGGGAACAAAGGAAGTCGTGAAGTTTGACATTTGGAGTGCTGAGCACGCCGATCTGTGAACGGAGACGTTGTTATTTATGACCTTATTACACAAGGATTTATATCGATCAGTGAAACATGACAGAGGAGAGCGGAGCGTGTGACGGCGTCAGAACAGAGAAGTTAAATTTCTGCAGATAGTGTTTTATTAATTAAACACTGAGACGAGAGTTTGGACTGAAAAAACTGAGGATGAACCTTTAATTCGGCACAAAATACTGAGTCAGCAGGTCTGTGGTGTAAAAGTGCATTTTAATTTTTTAAACAGATGTTCATAGTTTGATTTTTTTTTTTCATTATTTAAGTGGAAAAAAAGTCTGAGGCTCTTTTATCGTCTGCAGGAGACGCTTCAAGATTTACCGTAATTTTCTGAATAGAGAGTTTGTTTTTTTCTTCCTTGAAATAGATCTTTAAAAAATAGAAAAGTTTGATGTTGTAACTTACGGTAAAATCCACTCGCTCTGTGAGACCAGCAGCTCGCTGGTGATAAATCTTTTCAGAGATCATCTACGTCCGTCGTAAAAACAGGAAACTTTGATTATATTATAATAATAATCTCGAAAGATTGAAGCTGCCATCTTTGTTTTGGTCTGCTGACCAATCAGACGCCGTATCTGGGATCAGCTGATCTGTAAAGTTCCAGTTCAAAGTGAGGATATCTTGACACAGATGCCACAGTCTTCTCTCTGTATAGAAATACAACAGATAGAAGGATTCTTGGTTTCTTCTCCTCCATGTCTGATCTGTTTATTTATTTAAAGGTACAGTACGGAGTTTTCGTGGTTTCAGCCTCTCTCCTCTGAATCCAGCCTCTCTCTTAAGTCTTTGGGGAAATGAAGGTGAAACTCCTGGAGATGTTGCTGCTGCTCGAGGTTCTTGACCATCTTGACTTTTTCACACATCATCCTGTAAAATAGAGACCAACTCCTCCTCCTCCTTCTCCTCCTCTTTCTCCTCGTTCTCGGCTGTCTTGCGTGAAGAGCAGCTTTTAACAGTCACACTGAGGATGAGGAGGCTCTGTGTTTTTTTCGTCCCCTGACAACGAGAGCGGCAGAAACTATCTTGACTCGTCTTGACAGGATCATGTTGACCTCCAGTGATGTCGGCGTCTCAACAGCCTGGATGGAGGTCGTGGTTAAAAGTAGCTCTCCCTGCAGCTCTGGATATTGAGTAAAGTAGAAAAGCTCGAGTGTGTTTGAGGGCAGAATGTGTTTTTGCTGGTTTTAGATCTGATTAAAGAGGAATTATCCGCTTTTTTGTGATGTCTTTAGTCGTCTCTTTTCAGGGCCGTACTTTAGTCTGGAATAAGTCTGTGAGAAGGCTTTTAGGAAGGTGGACAGTTTGAGCAGGAGACACGCAAACGTAGATGGATATACGTTCAGTTTAGTTCCAGAAAAAATAGAACTCTTGTGATCAGCTGTGGAGTCCGGCGATCCGCAGAAGAATGGAAAGAAGTCGGTGTAAATCGACAGGTTAACTTGAATGGTTACGATCAGCTACGATCGGAGGATACGACCTTTTAGGAGACGATCAGGATGAAGGTGGAGATTGGGGTTAATGTGGATGTTTGGACTCCTGTGAAGAGTCCATCCTGTCAAGAACTTTGAAAAGAGTTTTAGACAGTTGTGGTTGATTTCAGTCCTCCGGTCTTGTTCGGTTCCGGTCCAGATTTAGTCTGTTTCAGGTGAGGTTTAGCTCGGCTCTGTTCGCCCACAGGAGTTATGTCAAGTTTTGTTTGACTTTATGGCGATTATTACGACACCTCGCATCGTCACCTGAACCTTCAGTCCACCTGGAATCAAATCTTTTATTCCTCTTTACCACGGAGCGCACGTCCAAGTCCAGTCCAGGGTATTTTAAGGGTCTCAGATCTGGATCAGGTCTCTCTTTTAGGTCTAAAGTCAATATCTGCGTCATGCTGAAACTCTGGATCTGGTTTTGGTATGACTTGGAATAGATTACATACCTTTGCATCTCCAAACGAGGAGGTAGGATGTGAAGAAGAGTGAGCTAAGGCGGTGAAAGTGTTGCAGCTTGTATCTATTATTTATAGCCGACTCTCAGGTAGTAAAAACCAATAAAGTTACAGCTTGTAGGAGGCTGAGCTCGGTTTTTATCGCTGCAGTTCAGTTCATTTCTCCAGATGAGCGCCAGCTGATAATAAAGCCGGAGATGTTCTCTTCAGCTTTATCTGAACGTGAAGATATTTTCTGCTGTTTCATTTTCAGATGTTTCTTAAACCTGCCCGTCTGACTGAAGATTAGATCCACTTTATCAAAACAGGGCACGCTTTTGTGATTGAAGAAAGGAGTGAGCGTTGATTTCCTCTGTGGCACAGCTTTACTGATTTTCCTCCACTTTAATACCTGTATTTTCCAAATGTGATCCTCCATTTTCACTTTTAAAGAGACGAACAGAAAGATGACAAACTGCAGAGAGATTCAGGGACTCCCCAAACCAGAAAAACTCTCATGTGAACGTGGAGACAAACTCGTTTTAGGGGATTTTTTCTGCCGTTCTTACAGCCGCAGGTGTTTCCTCTGCAGCGGTCGGCTTCCTTAATGGTAACAGACTGGGATCAAACCAGTAACTGAACTGGAGCAGCCTGTCCCTGCTGCTGCTGCTGCTGCTTCACTTCCTGTTGATTCTTGTTGTCAGGACTATTAAGCCTTCAGATGGAGAGAGGAGGGAGCAGCAGAGCGTCAGAGAATCCGGCTAACTCGCTAATCCTCGCACGCCGGACCGCTTACATCCCCGAGTTCTTCTGCAGAAAGGAAACAGTAACTCTGAAAACCAGAAGCAGATCTGTTTAGGTTTAACTTTGACAGGAGGTAAAAATCAGTTTCACTTTTTTACAGCTTTGTAATTTATGTTGAACTCAGTCAGCAACCATCACTAACTTTGGTGTGCTCGCTTACAGCAGAGAAAACTGATCTTCAGAGGCTGGTCCAAACAGCTGTTGGCTTCAGTTTGGTGGAGACCGGCCTTAAAAGCTGATATCTCAGCGTACAATAAATCGACACCACTGCATACAAACGCAGAAGCCCTGGAGTTTCCATGCCGGACTTTGGTTCAGAAGTTTAACAGCAATAAAATGTTGTCAGGAGACAAAACCTGAACAGACTCAGACAGAACGTCATGAAAGAGGAAACTACGGTTTCATACGGACAAATGGTGCGTTCGAGTTTCCTCAGAAGTCAGATGTCGGGAATGACGTCACACCCGAGTTACCATCATTTCAGTTACTAAGTCGGAAAACAAGATGGCTATATCTACTAAAGTTATTTTAGCGCTTGCCTTGTCTGAGCAACTTCTGGACAAATATGTGGTCTTTATGCGACATTCAAACACAGTGGATGAAGAGGAAACTCAAAGGCGCCGAAGGTAGCCAATTTTTTATTTCTAAGTATTTCATTGTTTACAGAAAATATCTATCGCCGTTTGATCGGTCATTAGATAATAATGGGTGAGTGACAATAAAATTTGAAGAGTTTAAAAAAAAAGGATTATAACAGGAAATTCAACTTATAGTTTACAACTGGCACCGCCATCTTTAAACGTCAACTTGGGGGACTGTGTTGACCATACGACTTTCTGAGTCAGAATTCCGACCTCGACATCCGTTCCAGTTGAAAGTTCCAATTAGGAGCTCGTAAATTCCGACCTCCGAGAACAACTGGAACACACTGAAAGGTCCAGAGCTGTAAAAGTGACGATGGGTTTGTCTGATTGTTTCGGTCCATGATTGGTCGATCTGGTTCTGATAAGCTGAGAGTGGACTTCTGTGATGGAGGCAGACATGCTCCCGGGTCAGAAGTTCAAGTCTTACCTGCCAACTTTACTGAGCATAAAAACAAACTGGTTTAATTGGACGGTGAACTGGCCAACGTTGGCGTCCTGAAGCCAGTGTAACAGAGTAAATGGTTACTCTGTCAACTGGGGACTTTCGGCCAAATGTGTCTCTTGAAGTTCTCCACTGAGGAGATGTCTAATGGTTATAAAAGGAGTAAATATAAAGTCTGTGATTCCAACAGCTGCTGTCTGTGTTCATGACAGTGAAAGTCACCAGATTACAGGGAAGCTCCAACAACTGGAACACCGCCCTGCTGCTATGCAAAGCAGGATTGTGGCGTTGGTTCACCAGTGTGGTTGGAAAATGAGACGATGATGTAGTGACCTGATAAAGACCTGAGGGAGGACTGGAGGACCGCAGCAGAGCGTCACAGTTTCATCTGAACAGGAAGGAAACAAACGGGCCGAGAGTCGACGTTATGAAGTCTCTGACGAACTCAGCAGAGCTGGAGTCAGGTGTGATGATGATGATGATGACGATGACCATCTTCATCTTAAAATAACTCTGAGTTCTTTTTTCGTTCAGTTTGTGTGTTTGTGCTTCAACATTCAAAAACGGAAGATCACATTTGAGCTCCGCTTCTATAAATAACTCTGAAGCCGTTTGTCACTCCGTGTTTAGCAGGGTTACCCTGATTCTGTCTGGCGCCCTCGTGTTTCTCACCGCGCTGGATCGATACCTCATCAGTACCTTGTAAGGTTGATGTGCCGCGGGGAGAATAAACAAACAATGGGAGCAGAAACAGCAGAGAGAGAGAGAAACAGATCTCTACAATATAGAGTCTTCATTTCTACAAGTCTGCAGCCTCTTCTTCTTCTGTCAGCGTATTTATGTCCAACGTTTCTGCAGCACGCCGCCCTCCAGGCAAAACAAAACTGGTCGTATTTGTTTATGTCGTATTTCTGCACATTCAGTCGTGGTTACCTCCCGTTTTTTAAGGTCTACTCGAGCCGCCTCTTTGATGAAACTGACATTCTTACAGGACAGAGTGAAGTCCTAAAAAACTCAGAGGAGCTTCTGTTTAATTACGACGCTCTCAGATGTCAGACCTGCAGATCTTTTCAGGAGCTGAAGAGTTTCAGAAAGAGCGAGGAGCGGCTCTGTGGCGGTTTAGATTCGACAGGCGAGGCTTGGCGGACTCTCGGACGACAACAACATGTTTTCAGATGAAGTGTTTTCAATGTGGCGTCGTTCGGAGTCGGTGCAGGCGCTCAAAGAGAAAAAGTGAGCTTTGAATAATTCAATCATTCAACAACAAAAGCCTCTGTGGTGGCGAGGAGAGAGAGCGCCGCAGCTGTGTTGATTTTTTTATTTTATTTATTCTGGTTTTTTCCTAAAATCACCCGTTTGGAGCAGATTTCCATTTCACCTGCAGTGATAATTATTCAAACCCGTCTGCTGGACCGTCGTTGGTTTCCAAAACTGCTTCACTGTCAGAAAACTCAGCTAATGAGCGCAGGTGTTACTCCCAGATTTAAAGGACCAGTCCGTGTTTTAAACCTGGACCTGATTTATGAATATGTAGGAGTGTAAGTAACCAGTGATCACTTCAGACTGGAGGAACCAGAAAACACCTGAATCACTCGAGTACAGGAGGATCTTAATGTGGAACAAAACATGTACGTGTTGGTTTTAGACTTGGACACTGGAACGGTCTTTTCAAACTTCCTAACATCTGAAAACCAGGTTTTTATGGAGCTGCTCTGATCCGTCTTTAAAAATCATCTTTTCAAAAACTACATTCGCCACCAAAAACCCTGAAGAGTGTAAATCTAAAATAACGAGGTCCAACCTCTGAAGTTGGCATTTCTGGCATTCAAAATTTTCTGGTACGCACCCCTGATGTCGGATCTCTGACTCGTAAAGTCGGCCGGTCCTCACCAACTCTGACTTGACCACAACATCATAATCCAAGATGGCAGCACGGTGTGTCAACAGTAAAGAGTAACCCCCCAGGTTTTCAGACGTCACATTACCTTAATGACACCATGGATGAGGAGATGCTGATTCTAGAAGTCTAGAAGTAGATTTCCTCCTCTGGAAGGACACAATCTACTGCTTATATGTCTATGTGTCTGTCTTTAGAGAGACAACTCGTTATCGCGCGATTGAACGTGGATCTGCTGGTTCTTGTGATTCCTGCCGTCTGTAACCTGCCATGAAATTCACCTCACAAACGGATCAAGTAGGAATTGGCGGCAATTTCCGGATCGGAGCTGTTCCTGGTAACAGTGAAGCTCTCATCATGTTGTATTTATTAGCGCTTCTGTTTTGTTTTAGTGAAATCAAATAAGTGTTTTATGTTGTACTGCCCAACGTCTAACTGCGAACACAGAGCTATGTTATGTTGTTGTTGTTAGCTATCTTAAAGCTAACAACAGCTGACAATTGTCAACAACAGCTAACAGTAGACGTCCATCTTGGTTTTTCCAACTTGTTTAGTGGAACGCCGTCGACTCGAGTGTAACGTCATTCCCAGCTCTGACATCTGACTTCTGAGGTGACTGGAAAAACAACAGAGGTTATGACATTACGTACAAATGAATAACGGTTCACCTTTGGTCTCCTGTGATAAGCGTCCAGATGACGTGATGAGAAGGTCGGACTGTATCTCTGTCATGTATGAGAGAAAAAAAGGCTAACTGTGTGAAGAGGAGATGATGCTGCTGCTGCTGTTTACAGTCGGTCTCCTGCTCCTCAGGCCTCCTCTCTGCATCATTTTCTCGCTCTCTCTCTGTCGCCTGCTTCTCTTCTCTCGCCAGCGCTGAGCTCCTTGCACATTTGTTTAGCTGTCACTCATGTGAGTCAGCCTTCATCATCGTCATCCTCCCTCCTGTCCCCGCTGGGCGGACCGCTGCAGCAGGAAGGGTGGCGGTTATGTGACCTCGTCAGACGAAGCGGAGTGAGCAGCCGGTGTGTATGTGGCGTGTCTCCGCTGAACCGTCTCTTCACCTTCATGTCCCGTCTGTTCCTCCAACAATGTCACAGGAAATTTGGTTTGGACTCTGAACTTCTCTGCAGCTCAAACATCAGATATGAGGAAGAGGAGAGTCTGATAAGAGTCTGCTGACCAGGGATCGTCACGTCTTTATGTGATCCAGGGAATTCTGAAAACTGAAAAGAGTCCTGCTGAGAAACTTGACCAAAGCAGTCCTGACCTGTCCCCCATCATGAGTCCAAATTATTAACTTCATTATCGCCTTTAAATGATTTGTTAACCCTCCGATTTTGTTCAACATTCAACATTTTCCCCACGATTAAAGGTGAGGTTGTCAGGATCTGAGGAAGTTCCAGTTTTTGGGAGAAATCTTGAATGTAGACTCGTAATGTAACCTCGTATCATTAAATTCCGATATAATGCAGATAAATACTTCAGATCATTACAAATGGGGCCCAGTCAAGGTGAAAGTCAAAAGCATTGGTGCTACTGTAGGTGCCAACAGACTACCAGCAAACACAATGTTTGCAGGACTTCTACAACGAGGATAAAGTGACATAGTCCAGGACCCGAGGGAGGACAGTTTAGCGATGGCGCTACAACACGCTACAGCAGGTCCGTTTGACAAGAAACACTTCTGTTACAGACACTTGTCTTACTTTGTTAAAGCGGTTTACCTGTCCAGCAGAAAGGTTACAGGGTCACCAAGATCCCCAAGCGTCCCCCATCGTTTATGTTGACCCGGCTTTTTAGCTCTTGTCCGCTCTACCTCCGTTTTAAGCGCCTGTTATTCCTCCAGAGTCTCCGGTATTTACTTTGTTTTCTTGAGGATTCGGACCATTTTCCGAACTTTCTGGTTGGTTGCTTCTTTAACGTGATCCTGCCCACCTCACCTCTAAGACCTCTGTGGGTCTGTGGCTCTAAAAAGCTGCTAATTGAGTCTTTTATTCCAGTCTTTACCAGCCCGCTGTGTCTCTGGTTAAAACCTCTCTCTCTCTCTCTCTCCACTCGAAGCTGAAAAACATGTTTTTTACTCTCAGGTCCTGACATGTAATGGTCGGATACTCCAGTTTCTGCCGCTACAAAGACAGGCGGTGTTTTTGTGAAGATTACAGAAAGTCAGGAAGGAGACGTGGATTTAAAGACTCTGGAATAACAGAGCGGTGTTAGCGGAGAGTGTTGGAGGTCTGCCTCCATGTGACTCATGTGTGATCTACCTGCAGACCGTCTAAAGGTTACACTGACAGGTGCTATATCTCAGAGCAGCAGATGGAGGTGTGTTAGAGGAGCACCTTAACTGAAGGCTAACAGGGTCACCGGCTTTATTAGCTACACACACACACACACACACACACACACACACACACACACACAGACTCATAATGACAGCTGTGAAGCTCTTCAGAGGCAGAGGTCGAAGGTGACTGACAGCTGTTGAGATGCAAATATACGTTTGTGCACCGAGACTCACCTTCTTTTATGAACGAGTGAAAAGAGTGTGTGTGTGTGTGTGTGTGTGTGTGTGTGTGTGTGTGTGTGTGTGTGTGTGTGTGTGTGTGTGTGTGTGTGTGTGTGTGTGTGTGTGTGTAAATAAATAAGGTGTTCAGTTTGGTTGATTTCTGCAGATATACTTCAAATCAAGACTAAATGTGTGTTTGAAGCCTGTAGGGGGCGCTCAGAAGACTGACTGAGTATCTTGAACTGATTTCTCCTGCAGCTGTTTCATCTGTTTGTGGATTTGTTGTTGATCTATCAGCAGCATGCATGTTGTCCTTCAGTCCTTTTTTGTTCTGTCATAAGTTTTCTAGTGTTCTGTGTTTTTGTATTTTTGGGATTTGCAATAGAGATCGTTTATCCCCAATTTTCGCCACATCCGGAGTATCTCTGATCCGGATTGGAAATCCGTTGCGGATTGCGGACAGTGGTAATCATGAGAACTTAAAAGAACCCGAGGATTCACATGCAATCGTACGATAACAAGTTGTCTCTATAAAGACAGACACATAGACATATAAGCAGTAGATTGTGTCCTTCCAGAGGAGGAAATCTACTTCTAGACTTCTAGAATCAGCATCTCCTCATCCATGGTGTCATCGGGGTGAAAGAAGCTGGATGTTTTATTTTGTGTCTGTGCCCGACTTCCTTTCCAGCACGGGTTAATCTGTGCTGAATTTATCCGCCATGCTCCGGTGTCCAGAAAAAATAGAACTCTTGAGATCAGCTGAGGAGTCCGGCGATCCACAGAGGAACGGAAAGAAGTCGGTGTAAATTGACACGTTAACTTGAATGGTTACGATCAGCTACGATCGGAGGATACGACCTTTTAGGAGACGATCAGGATGTGGTCAAAATTGGGGGTTCATCTTGTTTGCACCCTGAGAAACATCAGTCAGGCTAACTGTATTATTTCTCTAAATGCACGTCTGTACGTATTTAAACCTGAACTCGTGTTTTTCCTCGACAGAATTTTATGTAACTTTTCTGCACTAACATCCTTGTTTTAATCATCTTTGTGCTCCTAATCAAACTCCTCTAACATGCTGAATGATCCTCAGTGAAGGTTTTGTTCCTTTCAGTCTCTGCATGTGCAGAACTGGAAGCAGAGGGGTTTCAGTTTGTGTTTTTGTGAGCTGCAGGGCCTCTGTTGAAGCTGTAGTTTGACTTTTTTTGTCTGAGAACCATCAGATAGATGAAGAGACGACTGTTGGTCATGATTTTGAGGTTTTAGGAGCTTTTATAGCGCAGCTGGTTTAAGCTTCATGTTATCTTCAAAGTCAGTGAAGACGCTGATCTTCTCGTAAAAGTCCGACCTGAAGTTTTCAGTCATTTCTCGAGGTAAAAGGAAGAATTAAACTCCAGGGATGTTTGTCGGAGTTTCAGAGAGCTCTCAGTTCTCACTTTACTCCTGTAGCGATAAAGTGAGATGTAAACTTCCTCGCTCTGTTGGCAGTGACCCGCTGAGCTCAAACCTGTCTGCTATCGTCTGCAGGATGCTGCATGTCATTAGGATTATCACACGGTGGCAGAGGAGCGGCCCGACCCTCGGGGCTTTGATAAGTGCAAACCGCTCGCTCCCTGAAAAGCTTTTGTCGCTCGACATTTTGGCAGAACAGCCCGTCACAGAAACGACAGAGGCGTCCTCGTCGTTGTTTCCGGGGAGGTGAACTTTTCAAAACCGCCACCAGACAAAAACGACACGAGCGGGGAGGAGAGGTGGGTGAAGCAGCTGCGGAGTGATTCAGCAGCTGCTCCTGTGTGTGATGATGATGGTGAGGAGGATGAAGAGTATGAGCTGCTGTGATTAACCCCAGTCTTCATGTCTTTCTCTCTTTGTGTGTCTGCAGGCGGTGGAGACGAACCTGGCCTCCAAAGACAGTCACTGGGTCTTTGTCAACGAGGTAAGACTCGACCTGCAGAGACACTCCTGACACGTGATTGGTTTTCTTCACACCACATGAAAACATTAGTGAAGAGAGGACACTCGCCGTCTGTTAGCATGAATGAGAGGGCTGGGCGATATGAGAAAAAGTTTATCACGATATAATTTCTCTAATCTATTTAATTTCTATAATTTCTATAATCTAGAGAAAGCCGACTGAATGGTCGTCTGTTTCTCCTCGCTCCTCTCGGGGTTTGTAACCTTTTGCGTTGCGCGTGCTCTGCGGCGTGGTGCTGCTTCAGGTGGTGAAAAAGATTTGAGGTATTCCCCGACTTTGTGAGAACATGTACTCGACATAATTTACAGTCCACATTACTCTGCTTCATGTCCGACCTCCAAAAACCAAAATACCTCCACACCACCGACGTTTTCCTAACGCCAGTGTTGTGGTTGACATTGATGTGGTCATCTGTTGAGCCTTCATGGTCATTTCTGTCGGGGGTAGCACTCATTTTCTTTGTTTCTCACCAACAGTGCTGTCGGCTTCACCTGTTAAAGTGCTATGGTTGGGTGTAGCTGCTGTCTGCTATGATGGACCCAGAGCAACTCCCCTTTTCATTGGCTATTCGTATAGTCTACTAAAACATGACTATTGAAAAGCATATTGACCGTGTTTTAAATTGTTATTTAAGGAAGTTAATTTTTAATATATCGTTATCGTTTTATCGCCCAGCCCTAATGAATGCTAACAGGGACCCAAAGTTTGTAGTTTTAAGATTCTGGTCCACACGGACTCGTCTGAACCAGGACCTCAGTATTTTTGACTTCTTACAAATCTTTGTAACTTTCTCCTACAAACTCGAACACCCCTGATTTTCTTTTTTGTGACTTTATAAATGCACGGAGCTGAAAAGTATAATTAAAGCTCTCTGATCATTAGAGAGTAATAAATGTGAAGAGCTGAACTCAAGGTTGTTTCAGAGGTTAGGTCAGACTCTGTTTTAAATGCATTACTGTCTGCGGCGGTAATTACAGCTGAACGTTTAAAAAAAAAGGCGGCGCGCTGACTCTGAATGAAAAAACATAAAAAGGCGGACGAGTTCAAGAGCACCTTTCTGTGTTGGTTCAGATAAAAAAGCCTCCAGTCTGGGTTAAAACACCGGCCTAGGGGCTTTGTGGCTTTCCTCCAGCGGCTGGCTGCCTTTTGCTTTTTTATTGTGGCTCTCGGCCGGACGTCTGCCAGCATGGGCGACTCTCCACACTGGAGGTAAAATTGAAATGAGTGGGGGTGAAAAGAGGAAATGACAGCGCCCCGCACCCCAGCTGGGATTGTGTTAAAAGCCAGAATTGTGACATCTCTGAGCGCACGCAGCGCTGACTTCTTGGCCGGGGTGGAAGTGATTTAGTTTCTGTTTTTAAATGATCGTTCCTTTTTAATTTCTCACCCTGCCTCCGGTTTTAACATCCAAGCACCTTCCCGGCCAATTAACCGAGCTGACAACAGCGGTAACGGAATAATTCAGAGAGAGAGAGAGAGAGAGGCGACAGAAAGTGTCATCTGCTGGAGGCTGAACTCCTCTGAGCTGCTCCAGTCCCAGATTTTCTAAACCCAGATGTGTCTATTTGAGTTTAAAAGTCCTCGTTTAGCTTTTTACATTTTAATACATTAATTATACAGGAGGGAAACACACATTTGGGCTTTTTAAAGCGTTATAAAAAAAGTGTATTTGTGCTCATTCCTCTGCTGTCCAAAATGTGAGCTTTCTCCAACGTCTAGTTTCCTCTGAAGACATCTTTTCATCAAAATAATGTTTCATTTCAAGTCATTCAGCCGACAAAATTACCCCCTTTTCCCTCTCCGTCCTCCTTTTCTTTCACGACTCGCTTTTGATTTCGGTTTTATCAAAAAATCACAGTCGGGGCGTTTAAAGTTAATGGAATTTTCCTGCAAACAAAATGAAAACTAAATTAAGAGTCACCTTTGGAAACAACAAAGCAGTGCCAAACACCTGCGGGTTCCTGGTTGGTGTTAAGAGCAGTCACTCGGCCTCACTCCTGTCTCCGAGAAAGACAGAAGCTTGACAAATATGTCAGAATTCATTTACAGTCTCAGCGAGGTTTGGAAAAAACTCCCAAAAGGTTCGAGTTGTCCTTTCACCGTCTGTGTGAACGTGACTAAACCGAGAAAAGATCATTAAGCTTTATTAGGCTGAGCTTATTTGATGGTCCGGGTTCAAGACTGTCAGCCTCATCAGCGTACCGTACATGATGGTCATAATGAATGTCTGATAAAGAGTGAACAGGTCTCACATCAGATCCAAGGATTAAAAAACTGTCAAGTAAATAAAAGTTAAGTCGGTCAAGTTTAATCCAATCCAGTCAATTACAGTCCAGTCCAGTCCGCTACAGTCAATGTAAATCCAGTCCAGTTCATTAGACTACATTCCTGCTCAGTCCCAGCCAGTTAAGTCAAGTCTAATCCTATCCAAGACAGTCCAGTCCAAACAAAAATAATCAATCCGATCAATCAACTCTGACGCAATTTAGTCCAATCTTAACTAGTCCGGTCCAGTTCAGTCCAGTCCAGTTTGATCCAATCTGTTTGAAAAAGTTAAGTCCAGTCCATCCTAACTTAATCCAGTCAAATCAGTCCTCTTTTACCCAGTTGAATCAAGTCAGATTAAATCCAATCCAGTTTTATTTAATCCAGTCCAGTTAGATCCAGTCTAGTCTAAAAAAGTCTGATCCTGTTCATTCTAACTTAATCCGTTCCAGTCATTTCCAACCACCCAGTCCTGCCCATTTCTATCCAATCCAGTCAATTACAGTCCAGTCCAATCCAATCCAGTCAATGCAAATCCAGTCTGGTTCATTTGACTACATTCCTGTTCAGTCCCAGCAAGTTAAATCAAGTCTAATCCAGTCCAAAACCTTCTGATTTAGTCCAGTCAATTTAAGTTTAATCCAGTCCAGTTTGGTCAATCAACCCAGTCTAGTAAAAACCAAACTAGTCATTTCCAGTCTAGTCCATTCCAGTCTAGTCCAGTCCAGTCCAGTCCAGTCAGAGAAAATCCTCAAACAATACTCGAGTCCCTCTGACCTGTCGGCTGGTTTTGAACCTGTTTATCTGCTCCTATATTTCCACTCGCACCATAAAAATGTGTTTTTTTTGTGTTTCCTCGGGGTTTGTGTCACAGTTGGAGAAGACACGGATCTTAAATATTGTCAAAAAGGCTCCATTTCCCCCCCGTTTGCTCAGTGCAGCTGTGCTCAGACAGCTCCGGGGCGAGGCTGTGATTGTGGTGGCGGGTGGCACCGTAGAACAAAGTCAGGCGGGTTGTCAACAAGAACCAACTGTCCTTTTCACCCTCCTTTCTGCTGGCATCACAAACACACAGGAGCTGACACCAGCGCTGATACCAATTAAAAAGACCTGCAGAGAGAGAGAGAGAGAGAGTGAGGGAGAGAGGAGAGGGAGAGAGGGAGAGGGAGAGAGGGGGGAGAGGAGAGGACGGAGAGAGAGGTGTGGAGAGGAGAAGTGTTACAGTAATGAGAGGGAGAGAGGTGACGAGGGATGACAGCAGTAATTAACCAGAGGAGGAGAGGGAGAGCAAGGGGGGAGAGAGAGGGAGAGAGAGGGAGAAGCCTGCTGGTTAAACAGAGGCTGTGAAGCAGCAGCTGTCAGTTTAATCTGATGAGCAGATCGACGTCAATCCAAATTAATTGACTGTGATTCTCCCGCTGAGGCTGCAGAGAAAACTGTGAATCTCTCCCACTTTCTTTTTCTTTATTTTCGGGGTTTTAAATCAAAGATAACAGAAAAAAATGAATGCAGAGAAGTATTCCTGTATGATACAGGCTCCAAGCCTCTGGATTAATCTGGATTAGGATCATACAGATTTGGAAATCCACTTTTCTGATAACCCAGAACCGTTTATCCGGCTCTTTTTTGTCGTGTTTGAGAAAAACTATCAAATCAACCAGATTGTACAGGTCACAGCATAAGTAGTTAACCCTTACAACTCCCTTAGAACTCGTCAAACCCGGAAGACATAAGCGGCATTTAGCGATAGCGATCTTGTTTTTTATCACAACAATCTGATAAATAATCCTGTTTTCACCGGTATATCACTGCAGATTTACCATCAAACGTCTCTGATCAAACACCTGTTTTTGAGGCTGGATTGTAAACCTTGTGGCAGGTGTAGAAATGTCTGGAAACCCTCGATAGATCGCCAAAGGGGTAAACTTTTGAACACTTTTTATCCCGTAGAGATACACGGTATAGCTTCTGTGAAACTGTAAACAATATTAATGTTGTCACGTGGGATGGACGGAGATCCAGCGGAGTTCGAAGTGTTAAACCACAGTCACAAGTATCTTGGTACTTAACTCGCCTCCACCTCCTCTGTTTCATGGTCGTACAAGGCGGCGGCGAGCACAGCAGTAAAGAAGTATAGAGAGTTTAGAACAAAGCAGACATCAGTGACCATCCCAATGACCACTCTTACATGATGTATTATGCCGACCACTAAACGACCCTTCATGAAACAAAAGCAGAGACACACCATTTCTTTCTCTCTCTGTTCAGGACGTCTTTATCAGTGCGGACATCTCTGCGTGTGGAGGTTGTATTTCTAAAGCAGGTTAATGTTAAAACTGAATCACCTGAAGCATCTCTTAAAAGCGGTCGGCGGGGACGAGATGAAAACGAAGCGTAACTGTAAACGACACCTTTGAAATGCAAATCAGACGGCGTGCGAACAAAAGAGACTCCGGGTTACATTACAGCTTCTGCAGGTGTGTCTGTGAAAACATCCGTCTGTATCGACGCGGCCTGCTGTTCCTCTGTCTGCTCCTCTCTGTCCCTCTTTTGTCCTCCTTTTATCCGTCCCCATCGCCGCTCAGAAAGAAAGCAGAGTCTAATGACCCGTTAGACTGCAGGTAATGAGAGCAGGGAGCGCCGCCAACACGGGGAGGAAAAGTCTGAGTGGAAACAAAGAAAGAAAGAAGTGCAGAGTCCAGGTTCATCTGGTTTATTAAATAAATAACACGACAAATAACACAGCTCCTGAAATCATCTTTTTAAAAGAGGCAAAGTGTCGATGCAGAAGTAATATCACGGAGTCTCATTATCGACCCGAACTGACAGGAGATGTATATTTCCCTTTCTCTGAGCGATGATGTGGTTTTCTGTTTCTTTAGAAAAATCACCAACAAAGTTTTCATGGAGAGCTGAAATATGTCTGAGTGTGTGAAGAAGCCGCAGCGCATCTGAAAACAAGTTCACAATATCATCAAATATTCATTATCTACTGTGCAGTATCACTTCACAGCATAATATGCAGTTCATGATCTTACATGCATAGTGCATTATTAACCAAGCTATACACACAGTCATGTTTTCAGACAGAGTACATCGTGAAATATGCAAATTATATTATATTACTCATACATTGTTTAAAATGCAGTATCCATCATCAAAAGTTTAAATCAATTATCCACACTGCTGAGTGCATAATCTACTATAGAAAATACAACATCAGCTGTTAGGAGTGCATGAAATAGAGGTTTTCATGCATATTTAATACCCACTTTGATAATCATTATTTAATATGGAAACTTTATTTTATTTCCTGTGCAAAACCAACATTATCCAACGCATTTAATACATTATCTGCCATGAAAACTGTATGTAAAATACATACAATCTTCAGTACAAATAATTGATAATCTAGCATACAGAATATACATTACTGACCACGTTAACTTTACATTATCAACTAAGTAAAACCAACATAGTTAAAGCATCAACTAAATTATCTACCATTCAAATTATTTATTTGTCAATTTGCAAAGAAAACATTGTTTAGCATTTGAAATGTTCATGACTAACCAAATTTACATATGTGAGTTTGCAAACCCTACATTATCTTACATGGAAAACTAAGATTCAAAGCATACAATACATTATCTATGAGGCAATTTTATTCTCAAAAATATTTAAAATATTTGAAAAATATATTTTTAAATATCTTTTCATATTTTATTCTCAAAAATATAAAAAATTCAAAATATATTTTTTAAATAAATAAATATATATATATATATATATATATATATATATATATATATATATATATATTATTTTTTTATTCTCCTTGCAAATTGTACATAATCAACCCCAAAAAATCCTTTACATTATCTTCCATATTAAATATATTTTAGGCATGAAATACATTATCTACCATTCATAATCTGCATGATTTATCTTGTCAAATGTTAATATCTAACACAAAATCTAAATGTTAATTACCATGCAAAATTTAGAGCATTAAGTGCATGATCTACCAGTCAATAGATTACTTTTTACCATGCAAACTTTCATTTTCTCTTATGCAAAATCAACATTATACAAATAATTCTCTGTAGACATTACCTGCCATATAGAATATTCATGTTTTTAACCTTCCCAAAATAAACATCTCTTATGCATCCTGATCTTTTGCACAAACTTTTTTATTTTTCCACATGCAAATTTAGAAAAAGATCTACCATGCAGTGTAGACATTATTTACCATACAGAATTCACATTATATACTGTGGAATTATCTAAAGCATGAAATACATTATCTACTATTGAAATAAACTACGCCAAGCTGTAATATACATGTTCTATCATGTTATATAGGTACACCACCTCCCTGAAGTAAACAGTGCATGTGCAATTATGTGAGCCGTGCACTATAATTGGTGCAGTAAACATGATCTACTTTACAATTTCCTATAGTGGTGCACTGCAGGGGGAATCATTATCTTGTCTTAGTTGAACCGTGCTCAGCTCAGCTTCACGTAAACAAATGAAAGTCAAACTGAAGCCGTCAGCCCGGCACAATCTGGAGTCCAACAGCTTTAGTTCCTGGTTTGCAATGAGCTACAAGCCTGGTATAGACGTTAATGGTGTAACAGCAGTTGTATTCTAAAGTCTAACAGCGTGTTTATGATAAACACCTCCACATGTTTTCTATTACGTGTGGAGTCAAGCTGCAGCCTCATTGCTTCTGTATAAGCTGGAGTAAATTCTACACTATGTCGTCTTAAGCTCCCTCCAGTTAGGATCTCATCTTCTCTAACAACACCATTACCTGCTGCTGAAGTTACATTACACCCCGAGCTGCTCCAGAGAAAATAACCACCATCCTGCCTCTTATCTGATTCTCTCTGTGATTCCCATGATCCCCGGCTCATCTCCCATTTGCTCTTAAGACAGCCTGTCTCTGCATGCAGGTCATTACCATCCTTTTGTAATCTCACATCCATTTATGCTGCTCTCTGCCTCAATTTGGTGGTTAAAAAGGGACCAGGAAGTACTCTGAATATTGATTGTATTGCTTTGTCTCTCTCTGAGTTGGTAGACTCTCTGTGTGCTGTTTCAAAAGACACGGTCTTCATTTCACCTCCATGAAGTCTCACCGAAGAGCACCAATAGCTAACAAAATGTTTCACTGAGTAAAAGGTCTGACGGGACTAATTAGAATTATTAATGCTTTAAATTCATTCAAGCAGGGGGCCTCCAGTTAGAGAAATACTGACTTAATATCAAGTCTCTGGGTAGTTCAGGACTTATAAAACTCACTGATAACACTTTTTAGATGCACTCCAGGGCCTGTAAAGGAACACAAGGGCAAAAAGCCAGGTCTATAAAGACCGCTTTTCTCTGGGCCTGATTCGCTTTAAGACTGTCTGGCTTTTGTACCTGCTATATCTGTGCAAACAAGACAAAAGGAAGCCCAGTGAAAACCCCCTGATACGCACAAAAAGGACGGAGGAAACCAGATATTTCCCACAGTCTCATGAATCAAACACAGGAGGATACAGAGACCATGAAACAGAGGTCACAACTTAGTATGTGCTATACTGAAGGCTGAGATACCTATCATGATAGGGACAACAGTGCAAATCATGACAGCTGTGATACTATCATGATAAAAGGCTATGAGTCATATCAGAATACAGAGAACATGAAACAGAGGCCACAACTTAGTATGTATAATACACAGGGCTGAGATACCTATCATGATAGGGACCACAGTGAAAACATGATATGGAGACCACAACACAATAGATATCACAATACAAACAGCTGTGATATTATCACGATAAAAGGCTATGAGTCATATCAGGATACAGAGACAAAAAAATTCTAAAGATCACAAATCATGATACATATCATGATAGGGACCTCAGTGAAAACATGATACAGGGACCACAATTCAATAGATATCACAATACAAACAGCTGTGATACTATCATGATAAATGGCTATGAGTCATATCATGATTAAGACCACAACCTAACCTATATCACAACACTGAAGGCTAACATACATATCATGATGGAGGCTATAATGCCTCATGGTACTAAGTCAACAACACTATATGGATCACAATACAGTTAAATGTCATGATGCATGTCATGATACAATCATCGCGATATAACAAATTTTAAATTACATAAGGCTGAGATACATATCACAATAAAAGGCTATGAGTCATATCAGGATACAAAGACAAAAACATGGTAAGGATCACAATACAAAAAGCTGAGATATATATCATGATAGATGCCACAATGCATGTCATGATACTGAGACAACAACACTCTATGGATCACAATACAGACAGCTGTGATACTATCACGATAAAAGGCTATGAGTCATATCATGATTTAGACCACAATTTGATATATATCACAACACTGAAAGCTAACATACATATCATGATAGAGGCCACAATGCAAATCATGATACAGATCAACAACACTATATGGAACATAATAAAGTTAAATGCCACAATGCATGTCATGATATAATGATCACGATACAACATATATCACAGTACCGAACACTGAGATACATATCACGATAAAAGGCTATCAACAGCAACACTGTAAGGATCACAATACGGATGGCTGAGATATATATCATGATAGGTGCCACAATGCATGTCATGATATAATGACCGCGATATAACATATATCACAGTACATAAGGCTGAGATATAAATCACAATAAAAGACTTCTGTTTGTATCATGACACTGTGTCTTCAATACAGTAAGTGTCATGAAACAGAGGCCAGATTACACATCACAGTACAGGGGCTGAGATTCATATCATGATAAAAGGCCACAGTATGGCGGTCATGATACAGAAGCCAAAACAAGTATTACAATACATGAACACAATGTTGCAGCAGAATTTGAGTTTGTTTGTGCAGAGCTTGTCCGTCCTCTAAAACACTCCCCCTCATGTCTTGTCTGAGAAATCTGCTGCATCATGTTGTTTGGTGTTTTCCCCTTTTATTGTCTTTATTCTGCGCTGCACCATAACCAGTGTGTCTCTGAAAACAGCTGACAGCCTTCACCACCATGTCGGCTCTGTAACATGTGAGCTGATTCATGCATTGACAGGAAGTGCATGAGGGTGTATCGCCATATTGATTTATTTTTTTTGCACAGTGCTTTTAGGAACCTTCTTGCTGCAGGGCAACAGCCTCTGCAGTCGCTTCAATAACTCATCCAAATTTAGTTAAAGGTTGAAGAAGTAAAATGAAAAGTTTTTTTTCTTTAAGATTCAACAGTGAAAGATCAAACTCCAAACCTGAGAGATTTTGGAAATGTCAAAGGGTTACGGGGTTTAGTTTTCACTGCGTCTCTCTCTCTCTCTTTAATTCTAATAACTTCCTCAGTTTGGTCTTCTTTGAAAGGTCACAGTGGTATCGCTTAAACCAGGACTGCCCTGTGTGTCAGCTCAGAGGCATCCCAGGACCTGGACTGATGCTGACCTGTCTCCTCTTCTGTTATTTAGTGAAATAAACAAAAACAAGTTAAAACTCTTCAGCAAACGTGGCAGACAGGTTCTAATAACTGGGCTGCAATTACAGAACCTGGACTTGAACCTGTTTTGACTCTAAAGCCTTTAACCTGACAGAATGACATGTTTTCTGATAAAGGAGCAGCAAATCCCGCTGACTTTGTTTACCCGCCCGGCTCCTTTTTAATTGGATAGCAGGTACCTAAATATGAAAACGAAACAGAGTCGACTTTTCAATTTAAACCCAGAAAACAAACGGCGTCATCATCAGCGGAGGTGCTGCTGGAATCAGGAGCTGTAATTATGTTTGGTGTCATAAAACAGACTCATATTATTCTGATTATTTTCATGCTTTTAGACTTTAATTGGGTCTATCTATAATTACACCTCAGAGGAAATAATGGGTTTCTCAGAGTCCGAGCAGTCCAACACGCACTTGATAAAAGCAGCTTTTTTTTAATGGTCTTTCTGAGTCTTTGGTCTGTTTGGGTCCGTCAGTGTCGTTTGTTTTTCTGAGTGAAGACTCCCTGATCAATGCTGCTAATTACTGTCGTCACAGACGTAAACACTGTGCCATTTATCAGAGCGACTTCAGGTTAGTCAGGGTGAAAACAAACTTTCAGTCAAACACTTGGCAAAATGAAAATAATAACTTCTGCTTCAAGAATCTGTCAACTCTCCAGAACAGGAAATAAATGAGCTTACAGAGCTTGACACTGACTTTTTTTCACAAGGAGCAAATGTGCTGCTAAGTAAGTAAGATACAAAGAACTTTAGCGGCACAATGAAAACTGATCAAATCATGTTTGTCTTATTGGCTGACATCAGTACTATTATTAGAAATCAATTTTAGGTCAATTGGTCACATGACATGAAAGCTATTGAAGGAAAACAGTCTTTTTCATTTATTGACGGCCCCTTATTTAACACCTGACGTTAACAGTGAGGGTGTCGAGTAGATTTAACCGCGCTGCTGTTGTTATTCCCGGTTATGGAGAGTGAGAAGACACCGGTAGATCCTCAGAGAATGTCCGTCAGATATCCAACCTAAAACTAACTTTATGAGCACATGTGACCCGAAATACATTTTACAATTTGAACACATCTATTTTTAGTCGCAAATACGAGTGAAACGGCTGCACTGTCGAGCCCTGGCTTAAAAACATCTCTCTCTCTCTTCTTCTGCAGGAAATCAGTGACACGGAGATCCTGGAGCTTACCCACAGTGCACTGGGGCGGATGACGGTGATCCGGCAGATCTTCCCCTTGTGGAGGGACAGCAGTACTCGCTGCATGAGACAGAACCACCGGATCTCGTCTCTGCTGTGTGACCCTCAGGAGGGGTACCTGCAGAACCTGGAGGTAAAGACTGTTAACAATGAAAAGAGTGGGTCAGGGGTTCGAGGATAGGAAACAAATCGATTCAAGCTTTTCAAAATAAAATCATCTTAACAACATCTTTTTGATACCTTATCAGTCCAGCTTATCAATACTATTCTTTATTGGTTCCTTCAGTGGTTCCTGTGGATTTTCTTTGACTGGACCTTAAAGTGGTTTATCGCTTTGGTTGCGGTCGGACTCTCAGTCAGCTCATTTAAACCGGTTTTAAACTTGATTTCCTGACCCCTGGCTTTGTTTGTACCTCCTAATGTTTCTACTGAGGATGAAAATATTAAACTTTATTGCATAATGACTTCCACTGTGACCTTAACCATCGTCTATAAATCTGGATTAATGTTGCAGCTCTGAGTTGATAGAAGCAGCAAACTTCAGCTCGGATATTTCACATCAGTCTCTCTGTAGGAAGTGTTTTTCTCAGAGTGCTCATTATGGGATCATTATGTTTAATTTACTCAGAATAATGTGTGTCCTCCACTTTTTAAACATGCTGTAAAAGTGTTTAATTTCATCCTTTCTTTCTGTTCGAAGGAGCTAAAACTGCCTCAGTAAATACAGATTACACAGAGCTGTGTATATTGGCCAAACACAAAGAATCTCCTGATTAAAATGGTCCATAATAAGAGGGAGGGCCGGCATGAATGACTGCTGCAGGGACTTCATTAAGCACTTTAAGGTCTCGACGCAGTTTTTCAAAGGCGCCAAATATTAATTTGAGGGGACAAATGAGGTAATTAGTCGGAGCATGTTATTAAACGGAGGGACAATTATGATAAGAATGACTAATTTAATTAAGAGTGATGATTTCTCACAGTTTGACCGTTTTTGTTTTGAGGGGGGAGGGGAGAGGCACTTTACAGATCTCCAGAAACAAAAACAGACTTATAAACTCCCAAATTTACGTTATTAACATTATTATTATTATTTTAATCGTCATGTTGGTTTTCTGGAGACCAAAGTGACCCGATCTGAATTAGTGGGTGTATCTGGGGGGGAGTGAGGGTCCAGCAAACACTAAAGTTAACAAAGCTCATCAGTCAGCGCCTGAAGTGAATTCATTAGCCAGCTAATGAGCTAGTTAACCATCGTGTTTCCAAGAGAAAAGTGCTTTAAGCTGACTGGAGTGGTTTATTTAGCGGACTCAAAGAGGTAAATTAGTGGACTCATCCTACTGCAGAGGGACACTGGACAAAACCCAAATGTAAGGAGTGTAAGAGTATCAAAATATATCTGGTTCAGGTCTGGGTCTTAAAGTTTTCGTGAAGACAGGTTCTAAAACTTGATTTCCTGTATTGCAAACTTTAAAAAGCTTTTATAGGTCATCTAAAGTGCAGCGTAGATACTTCAGGTTTGTTTTTAAACATCGTCAAAAACTGAGGAAAAAAATGAGAAAATAAGAGAGAAGTGTGGTTCACCAAATAACTTCAGTGTTGAGGAGAAAATATCAGGGATTGGGGGGATTCATGGGGATTCAGTCAGGAACACGTCCGGACAAATTTGTGTCTAAAGTTTTTGCAGATGGAAACATGTAAATCCTGGTATTTGTCAGTAATTTAGAAGTAGTTTCGATCTTTACATCTTCGGGTTGGTACTAATAAATTTTCTAACTGCTTCTGACTTAGCGTAGCTGCTGTGTGATCAGTGAATGAACATAAATATATAAAACAAAAATATTTCCCTTATTATTAGAAATCACGATTTTAATCCATTTCATGTTCAAGGTATGGAGTAATAAATCACAATAAACTTTAACAGACATGATGTGAAGAGTTTGTTGAACACCAATGCACCAAACAAAGAACCCAGCTGTCACTCAAAGAGGCCACACCCCAATTTCAAACTTCAGAGAGGTGGGCTTTATAAAATTAACCCTTCACATTTTCCATAAATGGAAAAGAAAAACAGTTTTAACTTCTTTGTCTCTCTTGTTAAGTTGGATATTTATCATGAGGCTCTATGGGGATTGACTCACTCTTGAACCTGGCCTCTAGTGGCCACCGAAGGTACTACAGTTTGGATGTTTGCTCTTCATTTATTCAGAAGGACCCCAGACTTCTTCAGCGGTCCTCGAACTGAGAGACTTTTAGTTTTAGCACAAAGGTGAGCCCCAGCCCGCTGCACAAATCCCAGACCCACATTCATAAATTCACCTGCACACACTCGACGCTGGTTCAGTATGCAGCGTGTGCTCTGAGGCTGTCAGAACAAATCTCCGTGTTCAAATATCAGACGAATATTAAACTAGATCACACAAACTCTCTCTTACACGCTCCAGTGATGTTATCCAAACTCGCTCACTAATCCTCCAGATTTATGATTTCACATCCAACAATCAGAAAACAAACACACTGATACTCACAGCCGACTTGACTGTACTATTATCTCCAGTAAAGAGGCATCACTCTGATGTGTGCTTGACATTTGAAGACAGCAAACACAACCAGGACTCTAATACACACTGACAAATATTGTGCCATGTTTTGACATTTGTGGAGGTGGGTTCTCGTGATTTTTCGACATGTCTGACACCACAGCTGGGGAAAGAAAAGACCCAGAGGAGAACCGCCAAGGTCGGACTCACAAACACAAGTCCAGTTTGTGTTTTCTTTGTTATTTTCATCATCTTTATTCACATCCTGAGCACTGACAGCAACACGAGGAGTCCACTGGAAAGTCCGGTGTTGTGTGGCATGAATGAACCTTAATTTTGCAGCTTTAACGAGCACCAAAATTTTAACAAGTTAGAAAAACAGGGGGCGCCAAAGTCAACAAAACAACAACTGTTCCTCTGAACTTTAACTTTTGGGTTGAATTAGGGCTGGGCGATTAAACGATAACAAAATATATTGAAAATTAGTAATTATAAAACATGGTCAATATCCTTTTCAATAGTCGGCATTTGGATAGTCAGAAAAGGGGAGATGCTCCTGATCCGCTTCGTTCTGAACCAATCATGTGCTGAATTAGAACTGCATCACAGCAGACAGCAGCTACACCCAACCATAGCACTTTAACAGGTGAAGCCGACAGCACTGTTGGTGAGAAACAAAGAAAATGAGTGCTACCCCCGACAGAAATGACCATGAAGGCTCAACAGATGACCACATCAATGTCAACGACAACACTGGCGTTAGGAAAACGTTGGTGGTGTGGAGGTATATATAGATATATATGTCGATACCAACTGATATGAAAAAATTAATTGTGAAAACTTTTTTATCATCTCGCCCAGCCCTAGTTTGAACTGGACTTGAACTCTGGTCCAGTTACAGACTGACATCACGGTTTATGGCGCCCACACATGTCCCGATCTGTTAACTCTGATCACTTTACGAGGAAACCTCTCTCTATCAGCTTTGCGTGCTTCATTTTATGCAGAAATTCCACAGTCTGCTCGTCTTGTCAGACTTGTATCAGTCTCTGCTAAAACTGGTTTGTATTGAGTGATGTCCGCTCCACCTGCGGAGGAGGATAGAGTTTTTTGTCGTGGTGTTTTGTTTGCTCTGAATCTGTTTAAAACAGAAGAGCTGCTGCATTTGTAAAACCTTGTGTTTTTGGCCGTGGGCTCTGTGTCAAACATTTCCACTCAGATTCATGTCACGGCGTCTTTACTGAACCAGCAGCAGAGAGTGTGAACTGTCTGCAAAGATATCTGGGGTAAATATGACAGATTTCAGCACTAATACGTGTTTATGACACGCTGCTGTCTGCAGTCGGTCCCACGTACTGAACAGCTGTCAGTCAGAGCAGGACTGACAGCAGGGTTCGGTCTGCTGCTGCAGACATGAACCTGCAGATTGACGATGGCGCTTGCCTCCGTTTCCATCCATCTTTACCGTTTTGTTCTTCTCTGATGGAGCTTTTCCACGACACACGTGTGTGTGTGTGTGTGTGTGTGTGTGTGTGTGTGTGTGTGTGTGTGTGTGTGTGTGTGTGTGTGAGAGAGATGGCATGTCATGGCCCGGGGCAGCGTGCTGTATGGACTTCATGCCAGTCAGCTGTACTCATCTGGACACACTGATGCTCATTTGTCACCCCGCGTTTGGTCCCTGCTCCCTGCTTTGGCATCTGTGTGTGTGTATGTGTGTGAGTGAGCGGTCGGTCGGTGTGTGTGGGCGTGCATGAGCGGTGTGTGCATGTGTGTGTAATTTGTCACAGTGTGTTTCCTCTGCCCTCTGCAGGGCAAAGCAATCACATGTGGACAAGTCGGCTGCTGGCTGACTGTCATCTCCACACCGACCAAAGTGTGTGTGTGTGTGTGTGTGTGTGTGTGTGTGTGTGTGTGTGTGTGTGTGCGTGCGTGCATGCGTGCGTGCGTGTGTGTGTGTGTGTGTGTGTGTGTGTGTGTGCGTGCGTGTGTGTGTGTGTAATAGACACCATAGTATCTGTAGCTTGAAGCAGCAGATGATTCATCACCCAGCTGACTAACACATGTGGCCTGAGTGATTTTTCTGTTTCTAGAGTCCTTCAAAAATCAAAAAGAGGAATTTTCAGTCATAGAAACTTTGATTTTTTCTTTCTGTTTTATTTCGTCAAAGTCAGGGTCATAAAAACGTGGACGTGACAGAAACAAAAACAGGATCACAGTGCTGTCTCTGTACATAAACTTCTTCAGATTTGGTTTTCAGGTGGGTTGTATCTACCTGTCCTAACTCTATGTCCCCTGTCTCCTCTCAGGTATCGAACCTCTACCTGTACGACAGCGTCCTCATGCTGGCCAACGCCTTCTACAGGAAGCTGGAGGACAGGAAGTGGCACAGTATGGCCAGTCTCAACTGCATCAGGAAGTCCACCAAGCCCTGGAACGGGGGCTGGTCCATGCTGGAGACCATCCAGAAGGTACTGAGATGGATTTAGTCTAACGGGGTGTGAGTGTGTGTGGTTTTACAGCAGCAGTTCGTCAGTGTAACGTGTCTATCTGTGAAGCTGTTCCTTTAATTACACCCCTCAGACTGTGCTCCTGTCCTCTGTCTGTGGAGAGTCTCAGTTTCACTGTAAACACTAAGTTACACAGAAGCTCCGCTTAAGGCTTTTGGTTCATCCTGCTGGTTAGTCTCAGTGTCACTGTAAAGCTGTACCCTCTGGATCTACCTCAGGTTTTGGCTCATCAGTTTTTTAGTGAGTCTCAGTTTCTCTGTAGATAGAAAGTTACACAGAGACTTTATCTGGCTTCATGGTTCACTTTGCTGTTGTGAGTCTCAGTTTCACTGTACATAGAGAATTAAATAGAACCTTCTCTCTGGCTCATCACTTAGCTGTTTCAGTCTTAGATTCACTGTAATAGAAAGTTACTCATGGACTCTTTGTAATGAGTCCCAGTTTCTCTGTAGATCATAAGTCACACAGAGGCCTGATCCAGCTTCATGGTTCACCTGTTTCTGTTGTGAGTCTCAGTTTGACTGTAAAACCTAACTAGAGCGTACCACAGATTTTATGAAGCTTCTCTTTGATGAGTCTCAGTTTGACTGTAAACAGTAATTCACACAGAGGCTCTACTCCAGGCTCTTGGTTCATCCTGCTGTGGTTAGTCTCAGTGTCACTGTAAAGACCTAAACTGAGGATACACCTTGGCTCATCTGTTTTTTGGTGAGTCTCAGTTTCACTGTTGTCCAGCTGTGTTGGGGTAAATCCCTTAATGATGAGTCTCAGTTTCACTGTAAATAGAGAATTAAACAGAACCTTCTCTTTGGCTCGTCACTCACCTGTTTCAGTCTAAGATTCACTGTAAAGGAAAGGTTACTCATGGACTCTGTGATGAGTCCCAGTTTCTCTGTAGATGGTAAGTTCAGGCTTCATTTGGCTTCATGGTTCACTTTTCTGTTGCGAGTCTCAGCTTCACTGTAAATAGTTGGTCATATGGAGGCTTGAACCTGACACTGATTTTCTGTAGTTTCTTTGTTATTGTTGAACTTTCTGAAATAACATCATCAGACCGTTTGGTTAAAAAGTAAAAAGTCCGTCTTTGTCGGGTCCGTCCAGGTTCCTGACTGATGAAGACACCTGACCCGGACAGACATAGCCCAGTCCACACCTGTCCTTCACCCCCGTGGACCGTCAGCTCTGTCACCCGCTCAGAATGAAGAAGTTTCGTGTTTGAAACTTTATCAGTTTGTTTTCCATTTTTCATGGATCTGTATATTTGGAACAGATGTGGTTTTCCTCTCCGTCTTAATGAGTCTGAATTAGAGTTTGAAATTTAAATATCTCATTACTTCACTCCACTATGCTGCTGATTTCTAATGAGAGTGTTTTCAAGGCCGTTAAAGTAGTTAGCAGCTCCATTGTGATCGTCGGTTTACTCTGTTTTGATCTCTGCTGTGGCATCTAAACAGAGAGTCACTTTATTGAATCGCTCTGATTCATCGTTGGAGAATATGAACCATGATTAAATTAGTAATAAAAGAGGAAAACACTTCTTTGTGAAGAGAAAATGAATGAAACATGAAAGTCACTCAGAGTAAAGCCAGACCAGCGTCTTAATAACCTGCTCTCTCTTTCACTCTGGAATAAGTGAAGGGTTGTTTTCAGGCGAATATTAACGTCTAATCTATCAAAAAAATATCAGTTTAACCAACAACTTAACCACCACTCAGCTCTTTAGTGACTTTATTTTTGTGTTTAATCATCTCAAACATCAGGATGGAGGAAACTTCAGGTTGTTTCTTTCAGACAGACGTATATCCTTGAAATTATTGCATTTCCTTTAGTACTGAATCCAGATTTTGTTTCATTGTGCAGTGAGAGCAGTGAAGTGTCTCTCTAGGTGTTTCTTCTTGTCGTCATTTTTGGGGTTTTCTCCTAATTCATGGAAAAAGGTTTTAAAGCTTGGCAAACACAGTGATACACAGTGGTTTTTAAAACTTTACTGGCCCTTTTAATGACCTTATTCAGCACCATGGACTGGGTCCTTGAAAGTCTTAAAAATTTATATCAGGTTTTAAAATTTAAAGTCTTAAAAAGTATTTAAAAACAGTCTCATCTTCTGAGAGGTCTTCAATTTTAATTTGCACTTTGGCAGACAGATGCCTGAATACTTCATCAAATCTACATTATCTGGTTAATGTCATATTTTTCTTAATATTCTGTTTTTATAAATTTCTTCATTCATTAATTTCTGTTCCACTCTCGGTGAATAGTGAGCTTTTATTTTGAAAGGGAACATTGTCATGGTTTTCCTGCCTTAATGACATTACTTTAGCAGACTCTTTATGTTAACTTTTGACTAAAAATCGAGCATTAATACAGAAATGAAGTCTCTAAAAATAACCTCTATATGAAAGTGATGAGAATAAATAAAACATCTGCACCAAAGCAGAGCTCCTTTTTCATGAGTTTGCCCGCTGTGTCAGGAGGTCATTTATACGATCTGAATTATATATGGGCTGTTTTCCTGCGGTGGAGGCAGAACAGTACATCAGCACTTCTCATACACGCGGCAAAATGACCTTTTTTGTGTTTTTGTTTTTTGAACTTGAACATTTCCACCAGCAACAATCTCCCCGACGACTCTGTTGATGAGATGGAAAATGACTTTGTGAGAGGGGGACAAACACGAAGTGAAAAATGGGCGTAGCAGACGACTTCTTCATTGTTTTTTTTATGTTTGTTGTATCAGAGGATGTAACCTCCCTGTCTTCTCCTCCTCCGACAGAATATTAAATCTGATTTTTTTTATTGAGAGCCATATAAAAGTACACGGCACACGCCAGCCTGCTTACAAATCATGAGGGGTACAAAGAGAGGGATGGGAATCAAAAACTGGTTCCAGCCAGTTGGAGTCATTGACATAATTATCATTTATAATCTTATTGACGCCTTTTTTTTACTTCTGCATGTTTTGCAAAATAATGGAGTCATGCATCGTTAAAGGAAATCATTGCAAACGATAACCAAAGAAGTGATCATGGAGAACAGAAGACAGAAACATTTTTAAAAACTGCTGTGCGTCAGAGAACAGCTGCGAAAAAAAACGAACTTATTGTAAAATCCACTCAATTCGTGAGACCGGCAGCTAGCCGATGACTAACCCCAGAATCAGGTGCGACTGCAGACAGCGGAGTTACTTTTTACCCAGCAGGCCTTTCTACTTCCATACACGGTTATCCTCTCTTCTTCCATTTTAAGACAAATACACTTAAGAGTGAAAACGTGGGCGCCAGTTCCCATGCAATTTAAACAAAATGACTATATAAATAATAACAGTTGTGCTGCACACCCAAACACTTAACACCAAGTTTACAATCAGGCCTCTTTGTCTCATAGATAGTCAAAGAGTGATAAATTACAGTAATATATCGTTTTTCGTTGAGGGCGTCAGTGACTCTGTAAAAGCTGAACTCAAACCGAAACAAACTTTATCAAACATTTCTCCCTCTTGGTGACAATGACTGCGACCTTTCCGGCTGACAGGTGAACATTTAGCTCGCCGGCTGCAGGTGACAGGTGTGTTCAGTCTTTCTTTACATCCAGCGTGAACTGATGGAGCCGTGAAACGACATTTTATTGTGGCCTTTCACTGCAGGAACAACACAGACGGGATTCAGCTCGCTCACTCGGGCTGAGGTGGTATTTTACGGGGCATGTCGTACATCTTTAACACAGTTAGCCTGTTTGTATATTCTGCAGTAAAAACCTCAGAGGCGGCTGATCTTCCAGAGAGCTGGAGAGCATCACTGACCATGAATTAATAACGCTGATTTATTGGGTCCATGTAGATCATGGTCTTTCTCCTACTAATGGCTTCCCTGCAGGTTTTATGCTCTTTGTATCCCTTTGGGGTTGTCAATCCAACATCAATATCACTCAGTTGAGCAGCTCTCAAAGCATCATGGGAGCCAGCCCGATATTATACATACAGGGCAGGCAACAGCAGCTGTAAAGGTCAGAGCGGAGCAGAATTTGATGAAGCTGTTCGGCCATCTTCTCAGTTTTTCTCTTTCTGTTTCTTTCTTAAAACCCACCGTGGCGCCGTCCTTTTGCACATCTTAACTTTCTCATTCAGTCGCCCTGACTCATATTTAATCTGCAAAGACATTAGACTAAACAAAACAAGACAAGATGGCTTCAGGGATCTTAATTTTTCCCACTGGTTTTAATTCTGGTATTAATGGCAAAACTTAAGAAACTCTTAAACGAACAAACTCCTGAGAGAAAGTCGCAGTTTTCTTCACCTCTTAAAGAAAGACCCGACAAAGTTCAGAGGGACTATTTACAGAGAAACTGAGACTCTCCACAGACTGATGAACAGGAAACCAGAGTGAAGCCTCTCAATAACTATAATAATAATAACAACTAATAATAACAGTGTCATGAGCTAAAGTCCAGACTTGTATCTGGAACTCTGTCTCAAATATAAAGTCATTCCCAGCTTCAATGTCTGTCTGCAAAGATTAACGCAGTCCAACACAAAGGCGGTGCTGGCAATGACACGACAGAGGGAGGGGCCTAAAAGTCCTGTCAGTAAAGAGATCATAGTCACAGGTTTACAGTCATCAGCTGGTTAAGAGATTTGTCATGTCAAGTGTAAACAGCTTTAGTTGTTGTTTGAAGCTTGAATTGATGCATTCCTGCATTATTAATGCAGTCGTAGCTGATGTGTGCTGGGCTGGACCTGATCTCAGTTTATGTTGGGTGAGGGGTGGGGTACACCTCTGACAGGCTGCCAGTCAAACACAGAGCAACCATCTAAACTTGATCATAACCCTGACAACATGAAGTTAGCTGTTTGATAATTAATCCTAAGATCCTGTATTAACGTTGTTTTAAGTTAAATCTAAAGCCATCTGATCGTGGAGCCTCAGTTTTTTACGGAGTCTTACCTGCTGTTTGACTTTAGCTAAAACGCACCAACAGAAAAACAGCTGCTGCAGTAACAGAACTACTAAAAAATAGAGGTTTGAGGTTGAGGAGTACTTAAGTTGAAATTGTGACATTTCCTCTAAGGAAGTAATAAGAGATGTAACACTAGATGATCCTCTCTGACTTTGACACATCTCTCTGTTTTTCTCACCCCTCTCCTCAGGGAAACATCACCGGTCTGACAGGTACGATGGATTTCAAGGACAGCGGTTCCAACTCTCACGTCCAGTTTGAGATCCTGGGCTCCAGCTTCAGCGAGACCTTCGGCAAAGACATCAAGAGGGTGAGTTCTCAGCTTTTCTCTCACTGGCCCATGAAGTGGAAATAAATGGTGCAGAGGCGGCATCGCCTACAAGTGTCAAAGCTTCAAAATCTGCAGCCTGTACTCCAGACTGAACCCACATTTGGTTACCCAACTGTTATCCGGTCTGACACCGGCCTTTACTGTGGGAGGAGGATCAGAGTCTGCCCGCTCACGGTCTGCAGAGGTCAAGAGGGAGGCAGGCGAGATTTGGAAAGAATAAGTTTTTCAGGTTCTGGTGTTACATGAAGTGCTGCACTGGTGAGATAACAGTGAGAGACGAGTTAAAAACTTAACATGAAAATAATGAAAGACCACAAACTGGTATTTCTGATGTTGGTGAAGTCTTGTCAGCCACACGAAGGAGCTTGGACTTCATCTGATGGTGGTTAGAGCTCCTTCACATCCTCCTTTGAGATGACCTTGAGTCTGTGTTTTTATGACCCTGAGACCTCCGTCTGTTCCCAGACTCCGGCAGAGACGCTGTATAAATCACCGTACCTCCATTGTTCCTCCATCACTGCCTCATGGGAGCTGTAGTCTTTGAACAGGCAGATTTACGGCGCTGCGTCTCCCTCTGTGGACAAAGACGGTCGTCATTTACGCTCAAACCGTCATCGCCTCATTAATTTTTCAGATTATTAAGAGGGTTGTTAAACTTTGTCACGTTAACACTGATTAACTGTGTTCATGTTAACCAATCAATACTCGGCGGGAAAAATGAGGTTTTAATTGACTCTGTAGGGGAGGAGTTTGGCGTTGACCTCGTGAGCACATACGTGTGAATATATACAGTGAATGAATCGATAGAGATGAGCAGCAGAACAATGAATCCCTCTGTGTGGAGCGTCTCTCACCTTGACCTCGAGGGAGGTGTGTATTATTAGCTTGTGTTTCACCTTCGAACCCTCAGAGGGACGGAGGCTGCGGCGCTGATTTAACAGGCGCTAATGTTCCTCGATATTCACCGTTACATGATGATGAAGAAGACGGTCTTCTATAACACAGAGCTGAAATCAAAACACCAGTTTTAGTTTGACAAAAATACATCCATCAGTGTTTGCTGGTTCTCTCCAAACTTAGTCCTGCTTTTTCCCCGTCCACCCACCATGAATCGAACCCCTCACTTATCCGTCTTCACAGTTTCATACAAACATTGAAATGGTCTCTAAAGCTCCTCGAGCGAAACATGAGGGAATACTGAAGGGCAAACAGAGGAGATCAGAAGAGAGTCCCTCAATCATCCCGAGGTAACCCTCCTGGTGATTTACAGAAACTGAACATTTATAAGGAAGTAAATTCATGAAACCGGGCGCTGGCTGCAGTAACTCAGAGAGCCGAAAGTTATTCAAACTAACTAAAGTTTTTATTCTCAGAAGATTTAGTCTGGCTGTGAATCAATAAAAGAAGCTCATGAGTTTGAGAACATAAAATATGAAGAGCAGAAAAGGGAGAAAGTGAAGAGACGCAAAGGAAACAGTTTATGACGTCCTCGTTAGGAATTATAGAGAATGTTATAAAAGTTTCAGTAAGTTTAAGTTTAAGTCGTTTATTCAGTCATGACAACACCAAATATTGCACACAGTATTGACATTTCACACAAAATCACTAAATCAAGAATCATGTGTTGAATATTGACTAAAAAGGCAGAAGCAGACTGATTATAAAAGTCTTTCCTGTGTTGTCGACTTTTTAGGTTACCGACCTCCAGAAGAGCAAAGAAACCACAACAACAGAGAATTAATCGCACTTATAAGCTTCAAAAACAGCTTTACAAACTATTTTCTTAAAAACAAACAAAAAAGAACGACATGTTTTTAGATTTATGTCGGCGTCATTACAGAATTTAACTCCAGTAATGGAGACACATCTCCTTTTCAGACTTTTTTAAACTTTTTGTTCAGTAAATTTGCAAACACCTCTGAGATTATCCAGACTGTAAAATACAGATGGTAAAATAAAACATTTAAACTCTTATAATAAACAGTATTAATGAGTTTAAAGTTAGAGGGGAACTAAGTTGTTTCCAGGTCGAGTGGAAATACTGTAAAAAGTTTCATTTCCATAAAATCACAGCTTCAATAAAACCACACCGCCTCACAAACTATTCAGTCAGATCACAACAAGATCAATATGATCTCACTGTTTGTTCAAAGAAAGTACAATCTACACAATCTCTATCTATACTATACAAGAAGATACAATACGATATAATACAAAGTGATGGGATGGATTCTGCTACAACACAACAAGAGATATAAACAGCTGATACAATTGGATATGATAGAATATGATCTGTTTTATGTAACTTTTATCATTTGTCATATTATATATGGATGATACAGTGAGTGTTTATAATAATATAATACAATATATGATATGATATGAAACATAATGTGAGAATATGACAAAACATGGTCCATGAAATAATTAGATGCATTAATCATCGCCTGTGGGAAATGTTGCACAGATAAAGTCGCCTCTATTTCAGGATAAATATAAAAAACACAGATTATATTTACTTTATACAACAACACTGTACATGAGTCTAAGAGTGGAAACAGGAGGGGATTAAATTTACAGGTATTTTCCTGTTTCATCCTGACATATAAAAGACTTCCCATCATAAAAGAAATTAATTAGTTCGTGTTTAACAGGCAAATATAACGTTTAATATGATTTATCAGCACACACACACACACACACACACACAGAAGGAGGGCGGGAGCTGAGAGATGAAGATTTAATCACCTGACTCCTCATGCAGAGTTATGGGTCCCTCTGTGGAGGATAATCGCTATTAGAGAAACACAAGCAAATAGCCCACACACAACAAAACATATCAATACCACCACCCCCCCACTCTGCTGTGTGTATGTTGGATGTAAACACCAACATGCATCATAAAGCCCACCCTCTGTGTGGTTATTACACCCCCTCACATACACACTAATAGGCATGAGAGCACATTAATAAGAACTAAGAAGTCATCTGGGAGCTCGTCTGCTCGGCTAAAAGCCTCTCATGCTTGAACTTCTCTGGATCCATCATCATCTATCTGAGCGGGAATACTTCTGCTCCTGTGTCTTAACTATTACTAATGCATGCAAGCCCACACACACCCACACACACACACACACACACACACACACACACACACACACACACACACACACACACACACACACACTCTCATTTATTCAGGAGACGGCTCAGAAGACTCCGATATAATCACCTGTATTTTTCACTGATAGTAAAAACACGGCTGTAGAGGTGAGTTTGGTTTTTACCGATCAAAGCGGTTCTTCTGCTGAACTTCATTAAATCTCCTGTGAGCTGATATTTAGACCCAGTTAAGGACCTACAAAGGTAAGCAGGACCAGTTAGTGAGTGGACTGTCACCACAGTCATAGTCTGTACACTTCCATGTTCTGGGCTCATACTGGTCTGTTTAAAGGCTAAAACATACAGGATCAGCGTGTTTGGAGTGTGGCAGCAGCGTCACGTCCCACTGCGCACTGCGGCGTCGAAATGACACCTATTTAACGTATTTTTTTGACAATGAGGTTCAAATGTGGACGTCATTTCAACGTCTAAAAGAGGTCCAATAATGATGTCTTTTGCAATTCTTAACGTCAGAGCAACGTCTAAAAGAGGTCCAATCTGGACGTCGAAATTTCTAACCTGACGTCTAGATGTGGTCTTTGACGGATTGACTCAATACTGACTTGATCTGCACGTCTCTTTGACGTCCGATGTTTGGTGGAGTATCTCGCAGCAAACAGGTTTCCTTTCTAATCAAAGCAGTAAAGCGTACAGGACGAGTATCGGCTCTACGCAGCATCGTATCGAGAGCAGCTGCTAAAGATACACGGCGAGTCGATTTTTGCTGCTCTACGCTTCCAACACGCGTCAATTTACACAGAGAAGATCGTTCCAGACAGGAAGTCAAGCATGAAAACCGTGCATGTCATGCAGTTTTCAAATAGACAGAATGAGGCAGAAAAGTCGATGAAGATGAGCGCTGCTGGTCGTGTCAGGGATGAACCAAACTTCCTCATGTCAGAGTTAGATTGACTCTCTTATTAACTTTCTTCTTATCACCAGTTTAGATTCATGAATAAAGTAGAGTAGTCCATCTTTTGTAGACGTATATATTTATTTATTTGATGGTATTATAGAGGAATTAAAGAGACATCTGCTTTAAAAACGTCCTGAACTCGTAGAAAAAGAAACCATCTGTCTTTAAATCCCGTCTTTAGCTCAGTAACCGTCTGCACCTGTTTGTCTGATACGTCTCCGACTCGGCAGGATTACCCGAGTCTGAAAACCCAAACAGCGAGCGAACAGATTATCAGACGGCGGCGGTCTGAGAGTGTTTTCTGCAGAGCGAAGACAAGGCCGCGGTGAGCCGATCTGGCACACCAAACTTTGATGGAGTTTCTGACTCGACGCAGGTCTACGCAGGTTCTCCTCCTCATATCAGACACATTTTCCCCCTACAGTGTCGGTGTTATCGAAATCTCCATCTCCATCTTCCTGTGCCGTCCACGCCTCTCCTCTCGCCTCCCCGGGCCATTTCTCAGAGAACGTTTTCCCCACAGACCAGACACCTCCCCCCCTCCCACCTCCAGATCAGACCTGATAGAGATTGAAATGTCATTTCCCTCTTTTCCCAGGGAACTTCAGAGCCCTTCAGACCTCCCCCGTGTGCAGTCCCATCTCTCTGTCCTCACTTTTCTCATCTCATTGACTTCTGATGTGTCTCCGTAGCAATTTGTTGTGGTTAACTCCCCCTCCCACAGAACACAGAAGGGAAAAACTTTATTTTTCATCCTCTTCGATTGGTAACGGCGTCTCAACGTGTGTCAGAAGACATTATGCTCTCGCCCACGCTCCTCAGAGGGAGTGTCGGCGAGGAGCTGTTTTTAATCAGACAGAAGATGGCCGCTGGGATGACTGCAGCAGACAGATCACCTCTCCAACTTCTAATCAGGCTCTGATTTAGCTCCAGTGGTTCACAAACTGGGGTCTGAGGACCCTCAGAGGTCCTGCAGGGACTCGAAAGAGGTCACTCTGTAAAATGAAGAAAGTGAAGGACTGTTGAATCATGAATCGAACGAAACGAGGCGGTGATGATCTTCAGAGGGGTCTCACAGAGAGTGTCCATATACAGTCAGGGACTTTAGGACTCACTAGACCACAACAGTCCAGGTCTGTGTACCCCGGGCCTCATTTAGTGTTCAGACTGTGCGCCGCTAAACTAGCAAAAATAGATCCAGGTTCATGTTTTTGTCCTCAGCTCTTCTTTCTTCAATCCTGTAGACCTTTGTGAACCCTCCAGACCAGATCTGTAGACCAGTGTTTCTCAACTGGTGGTCCCAACCCACAAGTGGGTCGTGGACAAGTTCTGGATGGGTCACAAACAGCTGGTCAAAAAAAGTAAATATTTAATGAGATATTTGATATTTTCTGTAACTTCAGTAGTTGTTGTCGTCGGTTCATGTGCCCTGAAATGCATTTTACTCGACAAAACAAGTGCATTTATGTTAAAGATTTGAGTCTTTAATGGTTTTTTCTTATAAAAAAATTAATTTGCTTTGATTGAATTCTATAAAAGTGGGTCAGGACTTAAGGACCATGGGGAAATGTGGGTCCCAGAGTGAGACCAGTTGAGAACCGCTGCTGTAGACCTTAGTGAACCCTCCAGACCAGGTTATGTAGACTGTAATGAACCCACCAGACCAGGTTCTTGAGTCCGACAGTGAAAGGTGGTCCTGTTCTTGTTTGATAGTGTATTTCTGCTTCCTCTAAAGAACTTATGACCTTTTTTGTTGAAACTTCCTGATCTCGTAGACTTAAATGAATGTTTGTTGGTTTGTTTTTTTAATGTATATTTATGTATATGCATGTATACATAAATATACATATTTTTTTCATTTATTTAGTTTTTGCTTTGTCCCTTTCCTTTGTTTCATTATTTTTTTTTAACTTTTATTAGTTAATATTGTTATTTTCAAATGTTATCTGTTTTATATAACTCCCTAAAACAAGCATTGATACATAGGCATACACACACACACACACAAAGTTAAATTGTTATCCTCGCTTGTGTCTTAGTTAGTTAGTTTGTTGTCCCTCACCTGTCATGTTCACTTCATAAAAAATAAATAAAAAAAAATAATTAATAAATGTTAATATCTGTAATTTAAGACAGAAAGGGTAAATCTGATGTCCTCATGGTTCCTCCTCCTTCATCCTCGTCTCCTCGTCTTCTCTGTATTTCCTGCTCCTCTCACTCGTTTGTCCACTCGTCTCATTATTTATTCAGAAGCTGCTTCCTTCACATGTTATTGCCTCCTCTCTGTTTTCAAACAGCAGCTCTCCCTCCTTAAATAATTCAGCGCTCATGCTGGATGTATTCATGGATTTTCTTGGCATTGGTCGGCTCTCATCTATCAGAGCAGCCTAACATCATTATCTAACTCCAGGGTCGTGTATTCATGGATCACATCTCGTGAAAAGTTGCTTTGTTACGGACTGAATACCAACAAGAGGCTTGTGTAATCCGTTTACTCAGTAGTGATCCTGTTGTCGAAGGTTGTGTAACCTTTTGTGTAACTTTGCTGCTTATTCAGGACTCAGAAATGAATCTGATTGGCCGACAAAGACGCAGCCTGAGTCAGTATCATGGTGTCTCTCTCCGTCCCTGTCCCCTCCTGTCTGTCCCCGTCCCTCTCCTCTCCCCCAGAGGAGCTGAAGGGGTTTGTAATTATTTTGTTGAGGATAGAAATTACTCACCCATTTGTTGGTAATAGGGACTGTATTGTTAGCGGCCCTTCTGAAATGAATCCATTAGAAATGTTGGAGAAGGAAAATGAGCCTCAGACGCTGCTAATTTCAAATCCCAGAGGTAATTTAGAGTCGTTAACAACAATTTGTGCCTTTGAAATCTTCAAGCCTGCTAATTTCTGTGAATAATGCGCAGACCCAGATAGATCTTCTTCTGCTGTTTCAGTTTTCCCTCCAAGCTTCAGGATCGAGCTTCTCGTTCTTTATTAGGCGTGGGCGACGATGAGAGACCGCCGGGCTTCTGGACATCCCGTAAAGAGACGTCAAATCAGACGTGGAGATTAGTGAAGGATTAAAACGCTGCGTGATGCTGAGAGACAAGAACAGATGTTTGGATTTCAGAAAAGAAATACAGAGTAGACCCGGACATGAATGTTCGCTGTTTCTTAGTATCTGTGTGTCTCAAAGAAGCTGAAAGTCATGATTACCTGAAGAAACACAGAAAGAGGAGAAGACAAATCTAGACAGTCTTTCCTAAAACTCCTGAAAACCAACATAAACTGTTTTAAAGTGATTGATTTGACTTTGATTTGAAACTCTTTATTTTGTGCTTCTAATTATTTCATGCGGTGGCTTAAACCTTCAGTAACGGACGGATAAACCCTCATGAGACGAAATGTTCTGCAAATGCAGGAAAGACACAACCTGTAAAAAAACAGGTGCAACAGTGGAAATGTGAAAAAGTGATAAAACACTGAAACAGCTGCAACCCTCCTGTGTTAGTGTCCGCACCGACCCGTTTTTGATTTTAAAAACTTAAAAGAAACACTTTTTTGTCTGCATCAAGACTTTTTGACTTTGTGAGGAACCTCGATTTCACCAAAACAAAAGTAAAAAAAATAAAAATACTAAATTATAAAATGCTCTTATTAAAATTATGGCACTTGTCGTGTTAGAGTCGCTGTCGACCCGGTTAGATTAATATCTAATAATTAAAACAAAAACTAAAACCATAAGTGCGCTGACAGTCAGATCCTCTTCATGTGAGATTTAGGAAATTCTAATTTTTCATGTTTTTCTCTGTCCAGACATGTGAGATCAGTTCAGTATAGATGTCTGTATGAGGGGTATACTGACAAAGAAAGGCCCAGAGGACCACAACAAGAAATATCATAATCAATATTTTCATGGATAATGAAGCCGAACAAGGAAACCTGGAGAGGAGAACCAAACTGGATGACAGGGAACTGATTTTAGTGTAATTTACAGCTGATTTAAGACATGGGTCAAAACTGACCCTTAACATAGTGAGTGTGTAGTAAAAGCTAACACAGGAGGAAGGTTAAAAACAAAGTGTTTTAAGTTTATATATTCGAGCTGAGCTGTGTGAGAGTGAAGTTAAAGGGGAGTGTGTCTCCCTCATGGTGGTAAAGGTGGGGTTAGTTACACACCGAAACATCCTGGACCTTCTCTCAGCTGTGGTCGGTCCATCACAGGGTTAACAAACTCAGAAGTGATCCGGAGTTTCAGTCTTGGCTCGTGTTGATAATAAAATTCAGTGATTTTGAACATCTGTACATTAGACCGCCGTTTGAAGAACTGTTGGTTTAGTCGCTCTGAAGTTTTCCATCCGAGTGTTTTCAGAGACTCACAGAGGAAGCTTTTATTTCTTTGTTTCCCTCTTTCTTTTGTTTTTGTTTGTTTTCTCTTTTGCTTGAAGCCACAGAAGTTTCCTCGTCCTTTCAGTCGGTACATAAACGAAGCGTTTTGTCACAGAGCCGTTAATGAGAGTCAACGTCGTGGACTGAATCAGCCTGACAGAAAAACAGAGATTTTTTTTTACAGTTTGGTGATCAGCAGAGGGTTGAATAGGAAGCCCTGAGGAGTCCCTGATTATCTCACACCCACGGATCGTCTTTTAGGGAACAAAAAAAGGTGGATATCAAAAGCTGTGAAACACACCTACTCACACAAACACACAAGCACACTAATTGCCATTCATCATATCAGTGTGTTTTTCTTTGAAAAGGCCCCGGAGAGCCGAGCCGTGTGTAGATCAGACTCTTCAAAAGAGCTTTCAGAACCGTGAAAAAGAAGCATCAGAGGATGGCGTGTAGAGACTCCAGGACCCGTCGAGTGTGTGTTTGTTTGTGGGGGGCGGACATGTGTGTTTAAAGACCTGACCTTCTCTCACAGAGGGTTTGTGTCCTTGCAGTAAATTTGTGTTTACCTCAGCAGAATCTCTTCACTCTTTAACCCGCCGCTTGTTCCCAGATCGTAAACGTGCGACACTGAGGAGCTCCTTTCGTACTTTTTCCATCTCTTTTAGCGGTTTGTGTTTGTAGAGGTTTACGGAGGAACTCCTGATCTACCAGCAGGAGGAGAAGTTCGTTCCTGATTTCTGAGACGCTTCAACATCCGAACGAAGAAGGCGTTCAAACCTCTGAGAGAGAAAAGAGCGATGAGGAGGAGGTGAAGGTGTGGGATTAAAAAGACAAATCGGTCATGGAGTCAAGACAGCAGGGGGGAGGTGAGAAACGGTGGTGAATGCTGGCATTTGGCGCCGCCGTTCACGGGAGAGCGAGTTACAGAAATACAGCCGGCGTAGCCTTTAGGACGACGGGAGGGAAAAAAAGAGGGCTGACATTTGAGGAACGAAACAGAGAGGAGGGCAGGAATAATGCATGAGCTGAGAGCCAGGTAGAGATTTATCCTCCATGTTTGACCTCCGCTGGGACCAGAGCGCCACGTAAAGACAGGGGCTGATGGGAAACCAGCATGGGGAGGACTCCCAGATCAGATTGAAGCTGACAGACTTTATGAGACGATTCTTTAAGCTTCACCTTTATCAGGTGGTCGCTTTGATATACAAACCTTTCAACCTTTAGACTGAGCGTGTCACTGAGGCGGGTTCAAACACCGCCGTCTGTCGAGAACTCTTCCCATGTGTGAACATCACGTGTCTGGAAGGATGGTTTCTGGAGACCTCAAAGCTGTGAAGATCTTGTTTTTTTACCATCACAGAGCAGCTACAGGAACCTTCTCTGTCGTGGTTTAAGGTCACACTTTCTTCTGTTACGATGTCTTCTCTTGTGACCCTGTTTGAGAACCCTTAAGTGTCTCATTTCACTCACTTGTGTTGAGTCTAACTGCAGAACTGGATCAGGTCTACAGCAGCTGAGTCCTGATCCCTTCGAGGACCACATGTGAGGACTGAATGCTTCACAGCGGCGTGTCGACGGCTCCTCCAAATGCAGATGTGTTCCACTTTTCCCAGGCAGTGAAGTCTGCATCAGGAGCATCCTCAACTGGATTGCAACCTGTTGCTAAGCAACAAGAGCAATACTATGTGTCAGGGTAGTAACGTGTCGGCGTGTGATTCTCCAAAGGGAAGATGGTCTCACTTCACGCCATCCTGAACAGTCTACACAGACCACAACAGCCCAGTCCTCCGGATCAGGACTCGGCTCAAGTGTCCACCTGTCAGTCAAATCAGCCGAGTCCTTAGAGCCGAAAAACTGGACTAATGTTGAGTTTGGGTCTAAAGGTGGGCTTCTTTAAATGAGTGTGTATGTTGTCACAAAGCTTCTGCAGCCAGCCTCTAGTGGACATTTGGGGAACTGCAGTGTAGATTCTGGGGCCCTTAAAGAGAAAACCCCAGGTTCATATTCAGCACCACAGTGTTTGTCTGAGGAGGAGTTACCCCCCATTTCCACCTTCATCCTGATCATCTCCTTAAAGGTCGTATCCTCCAATCGTGGCTTATCGTAACCATTCAAGTTAACGTGTCAATTTACACCGACTTCTTTCCATTCCTCATAGGTTAGCCTGTGTGGCTAAGAGAAAACTTATCACGCGATTGTATGTGAATCCGCAGGTTCTTGTGAGTTCTCGCAGTTCTTGCCATCCGCCACGAAATTCGCCTCACAAACAGATCCAGTAGGAAATGGCGTACGCCGAAAATCGCTGCCATCCAAAATCCGAGCCATTTTTGGATGCAGTGAAAATCCCAATTTATCGTTTGAAGGACAGCTGAAACTCTTCGTGTAATCAATGAATTTGAAGGATCCATTCGCTCATCTTTCTTCTTCTGTGTTGGAGGCTCCTGTCATTTATTTTGTAGTATCATGTATTCAGATGTTGTTTGTTCAGGATGAGGACAGCCAGCGCTGACAGACTGGATTTGAAGGAACAGCAGACATTTGAGCAGATTGTGTAAAATGCTGATCCTGCACAGAAACCCGACTCAGCTCTCTCCGGCGGCATATCTCACCGTGTTGTTGTTGTTGTTGTCTCCTCGTCCTCTCATTAGCAGCTCCTCTCAGCGCAGAGCAACATGGCGGCCGTAAGTCAGCGAAACTAGCCGCTCTCAGAAGGACCACCGACTCTCCTGGGAACGTCTGGCTTTTTGGAAAATCCATATCCAGCATTAATAACCTGATAATTGTCAGGAAACGAAGCTGCTGTGGAGCGGGAGGTCTTCTCTGCAGAACAGGTTTCCTATTTCAGGGAAGTTTGGTGTTTAAGTACAAGGTGTCAGAAACTGAAATTTTGATGTAAAGCATGTGAGGAAAAACTCTGCAAACATCTGGACTCACAAAAGCATCATGTGCTGAGTATCTGCAACATCAACTTAGAAAAACAGACTCAGAGGAAACTTTAGAAACTGTTTTTATTCTGTTAAAAAATGTGAGTTCGACCTGAGTTTCAATTTGGATTCAAGGACGTTAATAATCAAGTCATTCTTGCTGAATTTGCACAATTAAGCAAAAATCTGAGGCCTCTGACCCGCTGTGAGTTTCAGTCAGTCTGAATCCTCATTACAGACCCACAGGGACTTCAATACCAGAACCGGATGGAGGAATGTCAGCCCAACAAGACGATACTCTCCTTCTTTTGCAGCTGCAGCAACCCTCGGAGGGTTCGAGAGTTCAGAGACAAAGAGAACGTGGAGACGTGGCCGCAGCTTCACACCAAGGAGTTAATTAATCTGTCGGTGTGAGTTAATGAAGGGCTCACTAAGTTTCTCACACGTATGAAGAGGAACGATCGAGATCATGTGGAGGACAGCGCGGCTCTGATTATCAAAGAAACACTCCCTCTGTCCTTTCTTCTTCTGCTGTCTCCGCCTCTTTGGTTTCATCCTCTCATCCTGAAGTCGGTCTAAGGATGTCAAACATTAAACGATTCAAGTTAACGTGTCAATTTCCACCGACTTCTTTCCGTTCCTCTGCGGATCGCCGGACTCCTCAGCTGATCACAAGAGTTCTAGTTTTTCCAGACGCCGGAGCATGGCGGATAAATTCAGCACAGATTAACCCGTGCTGGAAAGGAAGTCGGGCACAGACACAAAATAAAACATCCGGCTTCTTTTCAAAATAAAACACTCCGTGTTTCAGGAGGATCGTATTTCACACCATGCAAACGGGCGGAGACGAACAAGTGAAAGGTTTTTAGACGTCATTTCACCCCGATGACACCATGGATGAGGAGATGCTGATTCTAGAAGTCTAGAAGTAGATTTCCTCCTCTGGAAGGACACAATCTACTGCTTATATGTCTATGTGTCTGTCTTAATAGAGACAACTTGTTGTCGCGCGATTGAACGGAACTGGTAGGAATTGGCATACGGCGAAAATTGCTGCAATTCCGGAATCGTAGCTGCTCCGGATGCTGTGGAAATTGGAGCCCGCCGCTGGAGTGTTCCTTATCCGTCTTCTGTGTTGCTTCAGCTTCTGTTCGTTTGTGTTCTATAATCTATTCAGATCTATACTCCAAATACATTCTTCGCCTTCCTGAACTTTAGCTTCCACCAGAGCTGAACAAACTCGCTCCTCTGTGTTCGATCACACAGAAACATCCTCATTAGCAGCATTAGCCGAGTGATTTGCCGCCTGTTTTATTGTACGACCTGGACTGAACGTCCTCAGCTCTGCAGAACCAGACGGCATGTTTAGCTTCATGACGCTAATTAAGACGTTCAGACAGAGATTACGGAGCATGCTCACTTTAACTGTCAACTCCAATGAATCCAGCTGCTTTATTAGCCCTCTCTAATGTGAAAGTGACCTGTTTCATTGTATTGATTATTTTTCTTCATTAAACGTCGATGCCGGAGCCCCTCGGTAAACAGATTAGGTTAAGTTTGATGTAGCGAAGCAGACAAAGAGATTGTTATAATAAGAGGAGGCTTCATGTGCAATTACACCCACTTACTCTGGAATAAAGCAGCTAATGTGTGCTAACATTGAACTGATGTTCATAGAGCTGGAGACACCATCAGCATCCCACCTAATCAATAAAGTCTGAAAACATCAAACAGCAGCTGTAACGTCAGAGGAGAGAAAAAAAAGACGAGGGAGGCTTTCCATGAAAACACACCGCACATATGCACCACTGCTCTCTCTCTCTCTCTCTCTCTCTCTCTCTAATGGCAAACACCTGCTGACAAAAACATCCAGATAAAAGTCCAGGTGAATAAAGCAGCAGCCTGTTATTAGCCAGGCTGGATAATGAGCTTCACTTCCATTTAGTTTTGACAAAAACGTTCCTGGAGCAACAACTGTGACGTACACCGCCATCAAATGTCTCATTACCGTGGAAACCAAAGTCAAAATAGGAATATTTCTTCATTTTAAAGCTTTGTGAAGCTGCCAACTCCCCGGTCATGCTGCTTATTGAGGTAAAGTGAGCTCCACACTCAGATCTTTAAACACCCACAGATGTTGGAAATGTGAGGGAGTCTGCACACGGCCGCGGGTAATCACGGAGTGGACAGGTTTGTCTTTAAAATGCATGAAGTGTCTACGCAGCTAATGCATGTCTCTCCTCTCGAACTGAAGTGTACAGACTTTCTCCTCATGCAGCAGCATTGTGCAGACTTGATAAGTTCATGTAAGCACAATCCAGAAATCTACCATCCTGCTGCACTGACAGGGTTGAGAAGCTGCTGTGTGCTGCGGTGGGTGTTGACCCGAGTCTGTGTTTTTGGATCCTGTCCTCTTAATTAGCCGGGCATCAGTAAAAGAAGAGAGGAGGCTCATGATCTGCAGCAGAGGTCTGAAGCTGCAGCAGAGTCTTCCCTTCCTGCCCCCCCATGACAGTAATTAACTTTAATTATCTCTTTGTTACGTGCACACGCATCATTACAATCCCAGCTCTCACTGCAAAAGGCAGAAAGACCATCCTCTAAGGAAATTATAAGGAGCTCTGCATGTGATTTCACACACCAGCTGAAGCCACAGAGCTCGGTTCATGGTCCGTTTTCCAGAGAGGCCTTCTGCAGACCCCCGTTCGGGTTTTAATGAGGTCGTGTCTTTTCTTTTCGGCACAAACGCTGAAACATGTCGGAGTGTGTTGTTCACATGTTGCACTGACGTCTCTCTTATTTTCTGGTGAATTCTCTGCGCTCGTCTCTTTGTCCCCGTCCAATTTGCCGAAGCGAGCTCTTCCACATGAAAGCTGATGAGGCGGCTGAATTAACTGTAAAATTGCAGCCTGTGAGCCATGAAGCATTAGCCTAATTGACGGGTGCTGTGCGTGTTGTGTGTCTCTCCCTCTCAGGACCTTTGACACACAAACAAATGAAATGATTATAACTCCGCCTGGTGTCACTGATGCCGGCGGATTAACATCCCGTCTTCTCTCTGCTTTATCCACAGCTCGCCACGTGGGACTCGGTTCACGGTCTGAACGGCAGCCTGAAGGAGAGTCGGATCGAGAACGGGATGCAGGGAGTTACGGTCAAAGTGGTCACTCTACTGGTAGGTAAAAATAAAGTTAAAAAAACTTATTTTAAGGTGTTTTAAAGCAGATTTACCATCCTGGGCGACAGCAGCAGCAACGATGAACGGTCAAACGAGCAACGAAAACTCAAGCTATCCTGATTCTCTGATTGTAGGAGACAAACAATCACACGTTATTGTGTCATGTCTTTGCAGCTGCACCTTATACAAATGCACTGACACACTTGGGCAGCATTATTTAAATGGTGTTTCATTGTTTGAGTTACTTAAAGAGTCCAAAGTTCATGTTGTTTTGAATTGGTAAAAAAGTCAAAGTTTTCTATAGTTCCTAGAACTTTAAAAAAGGCCTCAAAACTTCTCCTGTGCAAACAAATTTTTATTTATTTTATTGTTTATTTGATGTGGACATCACAATTACATTGGACAAACCAGATGCATTGTTTAAGTTTTTTAGCACCTAAAAAAATTTAAATTAAAAAATTAAAGATGTAATTTTAATGTCCAAACTCAGGGGAAAAAGACACGAGGAAAGTCCGTTTTGTGGAGAAACAGAGGAGATGGAAGTGAGAAGACGTACAAAAATTCAGAGGGAGCAAAAAGTCAGGAGCACTTATCCGAGAAGAAGGCCAGGAGACGCGTCTGTACCGCTCAGGAGTGAAGACAATACTCAGGCGCTGAGACTGAGGGCTGCTGGCTTCTGAAAGGGCCTCGATTGCAGATTCGGAGTCTCACTCAGCCTCAGCGACTGGGGGAGGGGGAGGGCGCTCTGGAACAGAGTCAAGCCAGACCAGGAAAACAAAGAAAAACAGGAAGTCCAACCAAAATAAAACAAGAGGAGGAGGCGTCTCAAGAAAAGTACTAAGAAAATAAAAAGGAGGGGGAAAAAAAAGTAATACGGTGTAAAATAACATTACTACACTAAAAGAGAGACAGGTTTTTTTTATTAAATTCATACATAAGCTACAAAGCAAAGGCAAAAGCAAAGACAACATGGTCAAGCAATCAGCCCGTTTAAGACAGATTGTGTGAGCGCTGTTGTTTTGATTTTAGCCACTGTTTAAGTCCTTTCTTAGAAGCATTACTGTTGGTCTCTAATTTCAGAGCAGTGGGTAGAGAGTTCCAAAGTTTTGCTCCTTTTACGGAAAGAGCCGACTGACAGAAAGAAGAAATAACCTCTACATGTTTTTTATTTGACTTTTATTTATCCAGGTTTGTCCCTTCACGGTCCCAGATCTCTTTTCTAAGAAAGTCGAGAACTTCAGTGACACAAAGTTTGGGGTTAACGTAGTTTAGCAGTTTTTAATCAGCTGTTCCTGGTAAAAGGTGCAGAATACCGAAACCTTCTCTTCCCAAACTCTGTTCAAACTTTGGGAACAACAAACCACTCTGTGTCCGAAGACCAAAAACTGTGAACTCCATCCGTCAGGACTAAAATGGAGATAAGGTAGTCCGGTATTTCAGCTCCATGAGACCCTGTTCCTGTTAAACCGGTCAGAGTGCTCCTCCTCCTCCTCCTCCTCCTCCTCCTCCTTCTCCTCTGTTGAAGTTTGGCTTCGCTCTGAAAACAACTCTGGGATGTTTGCTGACTCAGCCAAATTATTTTCAATTCAGATCTTTAAACACAAGTTGGAGCCTGATATAACCGAATGATCCAGAACTTCAGCGAGTCCACAGAAAATCCTTCAGTCAATAAAGAGAGAGTCGAGTTCCTGCAGCTCATGACTGTTGATGATCGCTCCGCTTTGACTCACGTTCCTCTGCACAAACTTTCCTCCATCTGTTGTTCGGACATCGATCCTGCCCTCAGGTCAGAGCTCCACCTCAGGACGCTGTGATTACTTTTAAGAGATAAAAACAGGTGAGTGTTTTTTCACCTCTGATCCCTCCACAGCAGCAGAGTTTTCCTCCTGTGACGGCACAGCGGCGTGGAGAAGCTCTTCTAACCAAGCGGGACTAATACCTCCACCCTGCGTTTGATCCCCTGCAGCTGCAACACTTCCAGCTCCGGGCGCCGACACAACACAGCAGCAGCCACAGATACACAACACCTGTGTTCCTCTGCAGAGTGACTTTGTGCTTTAATGAGCTGCTGCTAAACTTCCTGAAGCTCCTAAACTCACAGGAAATGGTTTGAAAGCCCACGCCACGGTCAGGCGGCGAGAGAGTCAGAGATATTTTACAACTATGGCTCTCTGTTGGAAAGACGGACCATTTTTCACTAATTATTTACTAAAATAAAAATTATTCGGAGTCATTTTTGACATGATTTTCCTGAAGTCAGAGAAACTTTAAGAAAGATCTCGAAATCTCGCCACGAAGAGTTTTGACTCTCGCTGCAGTCTGCTACGATGCCCTGTATCTAACCCGTGAATTTAGACAAATTTGACCTGGTTTTAAGTCGGTTCTGGTCCTGGATTCCCAAACCTGGGCCGATCAAAGGATGGCAGAAGACAAGGACACCATCAATAGTACCAGTACACGTGTGTTCGCCTCTTTAGACGCATCTTCTGATTGGTTTGACAGGTCACGCCCTCTTACACCTGCTAAAACGACCTCTTTTTTCCTCCGGGGGGATTCCCAGAGATATAATCCCTCCACCTGGTCCTGGGCCGGCCACGAGGTCTCCTCCAGAAGGCGTTCTAACCAGATGCCCGAGCCACCTCAGCTGACTCCTCTGGACATTGAGGAGCAGCGGTTCTCCTCTGAGCTCCTCCCGAGTGTCCGAGCTCCTTACCCTATCTCTAAGGCTGAGCCCGGACACCCTGAGGAGGAAACCCATTTCAGCCGCTTGTATCTGCGATCTTGTTCTTTCGGTCATTACCCAAAGTTCATGACCATAGGTGAGGATCGGCACGTAGATCGACCGGTAAATCCAGAGTCTCTCCTTACGGCTCAGCTCTTTCTTCACCACGACTGATCGGTTAAACGTCCGCATCACTGCTGACGCCGCTCCGATCCACCTGTCGATCTCCTGCTCCATCCTACCCTCACTCGTGAACAAGATCCAGAGATACTTGAACTCCTCCACCTGAGGCAGGACCTCCCCTCCGACCTGGAGAAGGTAATCTACCTTTTTCCAACTGAGGACCACGGCCTCAGACTTGGAGGCCACAAACCGCCCCAACAAGACCTGAAGGTCACCGCTCTAGAATTACCGAGTCTCATGATTGTAAAACTTAAAGGAAGTGTCCCGTCTGTGTATTTCTGGTCTACAGACACAAATTGTCATTAAAGGAGCTGAAGACCTCTCTGTTAATGAAGGTTTAAATCTCTCTCTTTAAACTCCTGTTTTGGTCTCACTCTCAGGTTGTAAAGTTGTCCTCTCTCTCTCTCTCTCTCTCTCTCTCTGTTCCTCAGAGGTTTTCCGGGTGAAGCAGCACTTTTCTTTTTTCACACATTGACTCAGTGTTTTCCTTCAGTTCAGAGGCTGTTATCCTTTCTAACACCTCCTGATTCCCCTCTTCTCCTCCCTGCAGGAGGACCCGTTTGTCATGGTGGCAGAGAACATCCTGGGGCAGCCAAAGAGATATAAAGGTTTCTCCATCGACGTCCTGGACGCTCTCGCCAAAATCCTGGGCTTCAAATATGAGATCTACCAGGTGAGACTCTCTTTCCTGCGTGTTTAAAGGTTTTATAGCATCGCTGCAGTGGAAAATCTAAAATATTACCTCCTTTCTTTAAGTATTGTGTGAAAACAAACAGCTGAGTGGATGATTATCCTCAGTCTGAGTGGGAACGATGAGAACTGACATTTTTATATCGTTTCCTGAGTGATCTGGGAAGGAGCAGGAAATATTTCATACCCAGATTTCTGATTTAGTCTTTTTTTGATGTGAATCTTATTTTAAACGTTTTAAACTCCAGATGATATTTTTCACCGTTTTCCTTTAAGACTCTCGTCTGAATAAATTTGGCGTTTTGGTGTTTTGGTCCTCGTCACTCTGAGACTCTGACCCGGTCTCTGCAGAGTCACTCATCTGTTTTTCTCCGTTCTGCAGGTGGCGGACAGTAAATATGGATCCCAGCTCCCCAACGGATCGTGGAACGGCATGATCGGCGATCTCATCAACAAGGTAGAGCCGTCCTGTCTGATCCGGTTTAGTCCCGCCTTGACCACACCTGTCACTGATCACACCTGTCCTTCCTCCTGCAGAGGGCCGACCTCGCCGTGTCCGCCATCACCATCACACCTGAGAGGGAGAACGTGGTCGACTTCAGCAAGCGTTACCTGGACTACAGCGTGGGCATCCTGCTGAGGAAGCCTGAGGAGAAGATCAACATCTTCTCGCTCTTCGCGCCTTTCGACCTCGCCGTCTGGGCCTGTATCGCCGCCGCCATCCCCGTAGTGGGAGTGCTCATCTTCCTGCTCAACCGGCTGCAGGCGCTGCGTTCCTCCTCCTCCCAGAATGCACCACCGGGACAGTCCCCGGGTGGAATGGGGACAGGGACTCTGCACAGCGCCATCTGGATTGTTTACGGAGCGTTTGTGCAGCAAGGTGAGAAAAAAGTGGCGACAGTGGCGTGTTTGGCTAACGGTCTTACTACAGCGATAACGGTTCATCGTCTCTCGCCGTCTGCCCCCCGGCTTGTTAAGTTAGCGTCCTGCAGCGCTCACAGCGTGGCGACGATGAGCTTCCTCCCTCAGGTCCAAACAGCTGACTGTGAATCTGAGAAGCTGCTGCGTTTGAAATCTTCTCACAGTTTCGCAGCTCAGCTGTTTGGCAGACATCAATCAGGCCTGATCACAGCAGAGGGAAGATTATCTGCTTTGTAAAGGCGGATTTCTGGGAGTTTGAATTCAGAGCCGTTACACGGATTACACCGCAACAGAAGAAGAGAAACAATAACCGCGGGAGGATTTGTAGCGTCTGAAATATTTAACAGAAGAAGATTCAAGGGCATAAAACTTTAAAGTGCTTAAATGAATTAAGGCGAGGCTTAGATTACCGAGCAGAGCTCCAGGAAATCTGTCTGTGAAATAATGAACTTCATGAGCCGGGCGTCTGAATGTGTCTTATTAATGAAGACGTGTTTGTGTCCAACTCATCCCTTTAAACCCGCAGATTTAGTCGTTTCTTTTCGGTGGGAAAGCTCCGGTTTCATGTTCGTGTATAACAGCCTGGGAGGAGATGAATGTGCAAATTCACCCCCTGCTTTCTCCCGGCACATGCACCTTAATTCAGGGAAGACCAATCACTTCCACTTTCCCACATCGCCTGAAAGAAGTCAAACATAAATGGAGGGGAGCGAAGTAAACGGGCGGAGTGGAAATGAGAGTAAATTCAGTCCTGCTCTCCTTTCATCAAAATGTTCCAGAGAATCGTGACGTTTGAACGTGTCCTGGTTTATCTTTCAAACTAAAAGGATGTCGACCTCTGCAGACGGGGTTGGAAAAGTCACGCATTAGAACATGGACCTCCAAAGGAGTCTAAATCAATGGGTGATTTTGGGACCCTCTATTTCTGCCAATATTATTGATTGTTGATCGTTCACATACCTTCACAAATCTCTTTGATTAACGCTCCCTGACATGCAAACACCTTTATCTTGGTGTTTTTTCTCTTCTTCCTCTTTCTTTTCTGCTTCTGAAGAATTCGTCCTTTTTTGCGACATTATTTTATCCCACAACTTCCTGCTCTTTAGATGCTCAGTGACCATTTCTCAGCAGAAGGAACATAAAGGTGGGCGGAGCTTCGACGTATCGGCAGTAAGAATCATCGGCCGACATCAGCAGCACTAAAACGTTTTTACTTTATTTTATTTTTACAATAATTTATATTTGATCAGACAGAATCACTCATACATGCAAACCCCTTTTGGCCCTAAGGAGACGTGTAGTTCGCTTATACTTTGGGCCGGTTCTGGACCTCACAAATCCAGATTTGAGTTTTTCCAGTCCTCCTGGAAAGTTCTGAACCACAGAAACTGATTTAGGTTTACGTGGATCTCCTTCACATTAGATAACCTGATTTTACTCTTAAGGGATATTTCTGTATTTTTTAAGTTACGTGTCACTCGTGAGTGTTTTCGCTTCAGCTCGACTCCTTCACTGACAAACTGGCACCAAAGCTGGATTTTTCAGCGCCTCACTTTCCCATCATAAAGCCCCTTTATTGAACTATTTTCAGACGCAACATCATGAAGAAATAACTGGAAAGAAAAGCTGAACGATCACTGATCTGAAATATCGTCCTGAACATCTCAAACCTCCTCTTTTTGATTTGGATTTGGTCGCTCTGAGTCTTTGTCCTTTTTCTAATGTCCTCAGAAAGACCTCGCTCACATTAAACCTTGTCTCTTTTGAAAATCATTTGCTTATAAAGTGAATTTTCCCCTCCATTCACCGAGTTGTCCTTATTTTTCACAGATGTCCTCCAATGTTTTCAGACCCGTCCTCGCTCACAAGGTCAAAAACTTTCATGTCCTCACAGAGATAGAGAAACACGCACGCTGTGTCCAGCTCTGTAAAAACACATGCATATAAACGAGTGGGTCCGCACACTTCAGAAAACACACACACACACACACACACACACGCTTTCCCAGCAGAGGCTCCCAGCTGCATCTATTATGGTCTGGCAGGTTGCCTGGGAAACCTTTTAGGCCTAACGGGTTGTGATTAGATTCACGGCGTGGCCGCTCTGCTCGCCGTGATAAAGCACCTTGCTCACCTGCTGTTTGGAGCGAGCGGCAGGTGGCTCCGCGGCCCCGGAGTGCAGATCTGAACCTGACAGTTCGCAGGTTTGATCCCCACAACAGGTGTCCATTAACACCTGCGTGACGCGACGCCGACTCCGAGAGCGCTCGAAAACCCCTCAGTCTCGGTAATCACTGTGTGTGTGTGTGTGTGTGTGTGTGCAGGTGGCGACGGCGTGGTCAGCTCGGTTGCTCTCAGGATCGTCATGGGCAGCTGGTGGCTCTTCACGCTTATCGTGTGTTCGTCATACACCGCCAACCTGGCAGCGTACCTGACCGTGTCGAGGATGGACCACGCTATAAAGTAAGACACACACACACACACACACACACACACACACACACACACACACACACACTTGGCATTAACAGCTGTGTGTTTCCTGATATGACACATGCATTCAGCTTTATTTTTGCATCGTTGCCATAAATCACTCAGGGACGGAAACATGAAAACGTGACTCACACACACACACACAGACACACTCACACACACACACACTGAGCTGAGAGTGTGTGTGTCGGCTGTTCTGGGATCAGCGATGATCTGACGGTAAATAAAGCTCCTCTGGGACTCGCTCTCTGCCGCTCAGTCTTCATCAGTCGGTCTGGACGGAGTTAATTTGGTTTTTATGATCTCCGAGGTCAGACTCAGACGGACTGGAAGTCCAGCAGGATCAGGTTTATGGAGTCCAGGGTTTTAGAGACTCTCCATGGTGTGTGGTTCTCTCAGCCGTCTGTGTGTGGAAAAGGGTTTTTGCAGATTTAGACGTGTCACAGAGAGTCAGAGCGCACAGACGGCTCACAGGAACAGCAGCAGATCTTACTCCAATCTTACTCGATCTTTTTAAGGATGAAGATTTTTCTACCCCAAAGATTTAAATTTTAATATATATATAAATACCGCTGCCATCTAGTGTTACCTGGTTGTTACTACAAATTACAGTCATAAAAACACATCGATATTAATGGATTAATTTATATCTATAGCTGCTACCGTCCAAAGAGATAACCCTGACCCTTGACTCTGAACAGCCACAGAAGTTTCTTTATCGTCTCGGTAAAAAACCTCCGATCGTGGCGTGAACCTCGTTTCTTCGAAGCACATTAGAAATCAAACGTTGCCTCACAGATGAAATATGACTCACAAACCGGCGAACAAACGTCTCTCTGACGGACGGCCCCCTCCCTCTTTGTGTACAATTAGTCTGTAAACTGATGGACGCGGTCAGGCTCTGTGGGCAGGTCATTAGCGGAGAAGTCGAGCGGCGTCTCTGAGCGATGACTCGTCTGTGATCTTCCTCGGCTCGGCATGGCCGCCTCTCCGAAGCTACACGGAGCTAATTGGCCGTGACTCCTCGGGAGTTTCTCGCACGTTTGGCTGATTATTAATCTTAAGGAGGCTCCAAAAATGATTGATCACCTCAGAGCGACCGCACAGATCCACGCCTCACATTATCAGTAGGTTAACACGGCCTGGAGTGGGCAGCGTGAAGAGGATGGAGTCGAGCTGTGATAAATGGAGAAGGTTCACGGTTCTCAGTGTGAATATTTCTCCATGCAGAGGTGACAGAACAGCCTCTGGGTTCGAGTGTTTAATGCATCTGGAAAAGCGAAAGTCTCTCTCTCATTCTGACACCTTCACCCTCCTGTTGTTACCGAACGACACGTTGACCTTCGTCGAGTATTTCTGCAGCTGAGAAGTGCAGAGGGGACAGCTCTGAAGTGATCAGAAGTTCTAACGGTTTATCGGTTTAATGTGAAAGTTATGATAACTGTGTGAGTCTACGATTAAAGACAGAAACACCGGAGCTGAAAACCTCCAATTCAGTTAAACAAGGTCGTCTCTTTAAGAATTCAACCTCCCACATTATATTTATATGCAACAGAACAACACAAGGTTTTTCATGCATCATTGACAAATAACAAAATGTTAGTCTTGCATGACGGAAGCATCAGTCTAGTGAGATCTAATCGGCTTTATATTTCAGACTAATCTCAAAACTGAGAAGGCTAAAGGGAATAAAATGACAAAATGAATTTAAGACTTTCTGAAACTTTCTGTTTATAGAGAGCACACAAGCAGAGCACGCTTTTTTGGCACCTTTTCGGTTTAACTTTCAGGGTGAAGTCCATCGTTTCTTCGCTGCTGTTCTTCGAAGACGACTCGAGGAAAAAGTAAAGCTGTGTTTTGGTCTAAAAGTTGACCCTGCTACATTTGAGGCTGAAAATCAAAACAAACCGGCAGGAGGCGAAAATAAAAGCGTGAGGAGGGAAGAAGAAGAAGAGGAGGAGGAGGAGGAAGGAGCTGTGAGGCTGTTTGTATCGTATGGAAAAGAGAAAAGCATTTTTTCTGCTCTCCAGTTGTTTTTGTTGATGGTGTAGAATATCCTCCATCAGCTCCGTTTCACAGCTCCATGGCCTCAGGTGCAAACAGACGCAGCGCTAACACGCTCACTTTAAACTGTAACAGTCACATCTGCGACCGACGCTAACGGCTGTCAACAGTTTAGCTTCTGTTGTTAGCAGAAAACACACACAAACACACACTCATAGTGCTGATCTGAGGTCAGGTGGGTTATATTTTCAGGAAACAAAGACACTGACACTTTACTTCAATCGCTCACGCTGTAGCTGCTGCTGGCTGGACTGGAATCTCATTCGCTTTACTTCAACTTTACCAGCAAACTGGGAAACTTCTGTTTTAGACACCAAATGAAACGTTTTTAAGAGGCAGAGCGGAGAACAGCATATCAGTGAAGTCGTCTCAGGTGTGACCACATTTAGTCTGAGGACTAATTGTCCTTCTGTGGTTTCTGATGCCAGGATAGTGTTCAGAGAGCTCTTCACAGCGTTTGTAAACTCAGATTAAAAGGAAATAAAGAAGACTGAAGACTCTTGAGGTGAATCAGAACATGTCAGCCTGTGTTTTGGTCCTTAACCACCACAAAACCCGGTGCTGAGAGATTCTAAGGATGTAGAGAAGTTGGATTATAATCCTGAGGGATTTACAGGTGTGTGTTTTAATCCTAACACCCAACTTCTACTGCATCTGGAACGTCTCCTATAAGGTCGTATCCTCCGATCGTAGCTGATCGTAACCATTCAAGTTAACGTGTCAATTTACACCGACTTCTTTCCGTTCCTCTGCGGATCGCCGGACTCCTCAGCTGATCACAAGAGTTCTATTTTTTCTGGACGCCGGAGCATGGCGGATAAATTCAGCACAGATTAACCCGTGCTGGAAAGGAAGTCGGGCACAGACACAAAATAAAACATCCGGCTTCTTTTCAAAATAAAACACTGAGGAGATGAGGATGAGGAGATGCTGATTCTAGAAGTCCAGACAATCTACTGCTTATATGTCTATCAATATCTAACAAAATGAGAGTAACAGAGCGTGGCGCTGTCTGCAGAGTCAGAGACAAAGACGAGATGAAACCGAGCGTCCCTAGAGCGTTAGGGCGAGCCTGTCAGTCAAACTGGTGGGACATTAAAATCATCATCTTCACTTTGAGTCAACAGGCTTCATCGACTTTAACACACAGAGTTTATAACACCGACTGATCGACAAAACTTCACTTTCTTTCCTCTCTGAGCTTCAGGCTGAGACTCTGTTTTCAGGAGCAGATAAACTTTACATGAACTCTTGGTGTTCAGCGTCCATCAGAGGAGCCGTCTGAATCATCTGGACCGTAGTTTAATGATCCAGACATGCAGGACCGGAACCAGACTGCTCAGAGTTACGTCAGGTTTTTTTTAAGGCGGCTGAAACGTCTGTCATGGTTTCTGAGGAGAGTTTAATGTGCCTCATCTCCTGCTGCTGTTTGCCTAAATAAAGACACCCTCAACTAATCATGAGACTTAAATTAGCCTGATTGTTCGCTGCTAAACTGGCATGTTTGTGATCTGGAGTATTTCTCCGTAGGCCATGTGCTTTTCGTAAAAGGAGGTCCTGTATGTTTGAAGCTCTTTGTAGCTCACGAGCATCTTAGCAATTTATGAACCTCATCTTTGACTCGACTTAAAAAGCCAAAGTGTTAAACACCTCTGAGGGTTCAGATGCTAACAGGCGAGTTCTCTCCTCCAGGCTCCAGTTCAGTCAAAAGATCAATAGAAGAATATATTTTTTTCATTTTTATGAGCGTTTAACATCAAAAATATGACAAATATCAAAGTGAGGGGCGTCTTTTATCTCCTGATCCAGCCATCGTGGTCTCTCAGCTCAGATCTCATCTTCAAAGATCCACCACTTCATTGACAGTCCGGAGGAACAGACGGGAACCTGCCTCTGAGCCGGTCTGTTTACAGGACCACATTTATGTTTGGAGGTATCCACGTAAACAGACTGTCTGTAAACACCAAATACATATCATCAAACGAAGTCGACATGGTGTGTAGATGTCAACAAACACGAGATAAATACATGTACAAGTATGTTTATGTAAAACAGTCACAGAGGGATCTACATGTACATGATCTTGTGGAGAGACGACCACCTAGCCTCGTCAAAGAGACTCAACAAGGATCTGTGCAGGACTTCCATGAGCTGGTTTTTACCAGATGTTGTCCTGCTGGTTAAGATTCATCAGCCAAAATGTCCCGCTGGAAGAAAACCCGATAAAAAAAATAAAATAACAGAATTTAACTCCAACTCCTGTACAGGGAAGACTGTAAAATGGTGACTCCCAGGGCTTCAGGAGGGTTAACAGCCAACCTCTCAGCAGAAAAACACAGAACAGCGTCATCAGCATAGAGAGGGAAATATTGTATAAATGGTAAATAAAACGGGACCAGATACTGCGCCCTGCGGAACACCTTTTAGTAAATAGGAGTTAGAAGTAAGGCAGCAGTAGTTCAGGAGGTAGAGCGGTCGATTCCCCTATCCCGTATCTGTCCGTTGTGTCCTTTGGAAAGACACTTAACCCACCTTGGTCCCAGTGTGTGTCCTCCACTGGTGAATGACTGTGACCCCCAATTTTACCGCATCCAGAACGGCTCCAATCTGGAACGGTGGAGATATTTCACCATCCGCCAATTCCTACTAGATCCTACTGTGCAATCACACAATAACAAGTTGTCTCTATAAAGACAGACACATAGACATATAAGCAGTAGATTGTGTCCTTCCAGAGGAGGAAATCTACTTCTAGACTTCTAGAATCAGCATCTCCTTATCCATGGTGTCATCGGGGTGAAATGACGTCTAAAAACCTTTCACTTGTTCATCTCCGCCCGTTTGCATGGTGTGAAATACGATCCTCCTGAAACACGGAGTGTTTTATTTTGAAAAGAAGCCGGATGTTTTATTTTGTGTCTGTGCCCGACTTCCTGTCCAGCACGGGTTAATCTGTGCTGAATTTATCCGCCATGCTCAGGCGTCCAGAAAAAATAGAACTCTTGTGATCAGCTAAGGAGTCCATAAAGAATCCGGTGTAAATTGACACGTTAACTTGAATGGTTACAATCAGCACATAAAGCACAATATATTATCATTATTATTATTAGTAGTAGTATTATTATTAATTAATTAATTTATTTATTTATTATTATTTTTATTATTATTAGTAACTAAAAGTGTAAAAGTTTAGGTGCAGTAACTTTTGAACTACTTTAGTGTATTTAAATCAAAACACCATCAGGTGCTTTTGATCAGACTTAAAGTAGCCATAAAAATAGTGGTTATATATAATAGTACATATAATAGTACATTGGTGTGTAGTATAAGTGTGGTGTATTGAGTTGTTCTCAGTTGTATAATGCGTGAATAAAGAGGTGAATGTGTGCTGAAGTCCTGACGGTTGTAAAGCCCATAATTCATACTGTGGTTTAATCTCACAGCGCTGAGTGACAGGTCTTTTGTTCTGCAGGCGTGGACCGCTGTTACATGCACATTAAATTAAGTCTGATCCATACTGAGAACAGAAAGAAAGGAAATGTACATGTCTGTACATTCAGCTTCATGTGTTATACTTTAGAAACTACTGCACTCAACAGTTTTTGAAATGAACAGAATAAAGATAATCAAAGAGGCATGTAAACAGAGGATAATAAGATGTGGACACGGCTGTGGTTGAATTCTTGCTGTGTGCTGTGGTGGACTCCTGACTGTGCAGCCCTGATTTGAAATCCTCCGTCAGCCTCCCAGTGTGTGTTATGAGTGCAGAAATATTGCTCTGCTCTCAGGCCTGAATGCACCAGTACACTCTCCACAATAATGCAGCTACATCATCTTGTTTTTGTCTATTTATCTTGTGCATGAATGAAGAATAATTCCCTCTAAAGACTCGCAGCAGACACTTCATCTCTGCACAGTGACGCATCCTCCGTCTCCTCCGCAGTCAGAACCAAATCCAGCTGACATTTTCATCAGTAAATCCCCGGCGCGTTACTGCATGAAGGGCGATCCATTCAGGAGTAAATGCTAAGAACAAGACTTTGCTTTTATGGACATTCAATGAATGCTCAAGTGGAGATTTACATACGTTATAGACGACTCGAAAGCCCCTCAGACGAGTGAGCATCATCTCCTTATGACTGAGTACCACACACACTGTGTCAGGCCTGTCACTGCTGCATCTAAACACACACTCACACACACACTGAAGGGCTGCTGTGAGGGAATCATGTCTTTATCACATCTCCATATGAATCATTACACCTCGCTGTGTTTGATACAAAGACATTAATGCTTTAAACCTCCGCCCTGCTGTTTCAAAATCAACGTTTAAGACCACAAAGTCAGGTTAAAGACACAATAACTGACCAATCACGGCTGCAGAAGACGAGCAGCTGTTATTTCCTGTCAGGTGACTTTGAATAGACGGACATAACAGCTGATTCATCCAGTAGCAGAGAAAGTGCAGATCAGCAGCTAAAGGCTAAGCTAACCATCAGCTAACTTAAGCGGACACTCCGTTCGCAGAGAAAAACAAACAAACTTGCAATTTATTCCGTTTACTGCACATGTTGGCCAATCGGAGCGCCTGAGGGCAAACAGTGTCCGAGGCATTAAGAGCAAACACGGGCGTAAATATTCATGAGCTCCAAAACAAAACTTTCCTCATGGACTCATCCCGTTTTCACAGACACTGGGTGACGTGAGGAAAACTGCACCAGAAAAGAGAGAGATAAAGTTGAGGAGGAGCCGTGTGACGATGAGAAGCTGTGACAAAGAGAAGACGCTCATTATTGACTCTTTTAGATATTCAGTCTCAGTAACAGCGGCCATGTTCACAAAAAACAGCCTCAGGCTGCTAAATTAGGCTGACAACATTTTCCTCAGAGTATCACATGTTCATGCAAATGGGCGTTTATGCACGCACACGGACCGGAGGCATCCGAGGATCAGGATCAGGGGCGAATTTTTCAATCAGCTGATCAGCAGCAAACTGACAGTTTCTATCAGAAAGAGCTGCGAGTGCCAGACGACTCTGAAATCAGGCCTGATAAAAAACACAAACACTGAGGGCTGAGATATAAATACCAGACAAGAGAGGAACAGGATAAAACTGGTTCTTGTTACTGTCCGTACAGGTACAGGTACAGAGTCAGATTGATCAATGATAAACGACGCACAGACAGTTTTCTCTTCAAATCTTTTAGTCTTTTAAACTCTGCCATCGGTTTCATTGAATATAAATGACGTTATGCTAATTTCCACTCAGGATCTTACTGCACTGATGATATTTGAGAGCCAAAATGTCCACACAGTTTCGCGGCGCTGTGCAGTTTGCTCCTGTTTTGCATCTGTGCTGAGCAGCTCTACGCTCTGTGATTCATGGATGACAGGAAAGATTTTGGCGTTGTCGGCAGGAGCAGAAACAAAGAAGACTCATCCTGATGTGGACTACTTTGTTCTGGACCCTTCAGAGGGTTTTTAGTCCAACACAGAAGAAAAGTGATTCAGACTCTGTGCTGTCGAATAACAATATCAGTGAGTTGGTAAAAACGCCAACATCTTGACTTTTAAAGGAAGTGACGACGGCTTTGAGTCGGCCTGATACTCCTGTTACTTCTTCGCTGGTTTTCTAGACGGTTTCATCCAATCAGGAGCCACCAAATAATATTTATCTCCAGCTTTAGCACATGAAAACATCTGTACACGTCGTCTAATGTCCAGACAGATAGATCTGTATTTGGGTCCAGCAGTACATTAATCAGCCCTCGAGCTAAAGGTCCGTACTTAGACACCATTTTCTGAAGAAAAATCACTTTTCTTGACCTTTTTTTGTGCAAATCAGAGCTTTTCATACTGGAGCGTTTCCTCTTTTTCAGTTCAGCTCATTTCAAACAGTGTCATTTGATCTGAAGTGGCCCCAAATCACAGCTGACCTGAAATACACCTCATCTACGTCTGCAGAGCGGAGAGCGGAGAATAGAGACGGGAGGGCGGAGAAAATGGAGAAGCTGTAATGAAAGAAACCGCTTGAAAAGATCTGAGAAGTTTAGTCTAATGTGAGAAACACTGACGCTTTAATTGTTATTCACTGCAGGGTATGAAGAGCTCTTATTAAAGCTTGTTGTTGCGTTTATGATCTGCATTTATTTATGATGTTTATTCCATGAGCGAGTCCTGCTTTTGAAATAAACATCATGTGTTTGTGGTGAAGGAGAAAAAAAACAAAGAGTTCTTCGATTAAATCTGCTGCAGATCTGAGCAGCTTTGTGTTAACATTCATTCTTCTTATTCAATAGACGTGAATCTTTATGGTGAAGTCGTTCGAGCCTGAGCCATAGATGCAGACTTCACTAAGAAGATAAGCAATGTTCAACATGATGGTTTTACATTTTAGAGTATTCAACGCAAATTAAAGTTAACATTCAGTCAAACATGATGATGGTAAAAGACACAACGACAAAGGCGTGCTGAAAAGAGGGCGGAGACAAACTACCCTCTTTCACTGCTGTGTTCCTAGCTAGTTTGCTTTGAGATGACGCCACATGTGCACTGATGTGTCCAGTCATTTGCCGTAAACTGTTTTGTGGGTTTCGATGTAAATTTACTCGACTTCTTTCCTTGAAAACAGCCTCTTTAACCAGCCTGGTTAGCAGGGTTAGGATTAGGGTTAGCTGCTCACTCTTTATACCGTGTTTAGCATTCTCAATTTTTAAGACTTTGACCTTCACAGCACTAATAGAAGATAAGGAGGCCAAGTTTCAGAGCGAAGCTGCTGTCTGATAACGACCTGAAAATCAATCACCTTTCTGTTTTAGCTCTTCTAGACTAGAGTTCAGCTTTTGACATTGTTTATCAGATCCTGATACAGTGACTAGAAAACCCCGTTAGACTTTTAGGACCTAGTCTGTCATATCTACAACAATGATCATCCTCAGTTTCACTTGTTTACGACTGTTTGTACCAAATCACTGAAGCATTTACTGTGGCGTCCCACAAGGTTCAGTTCTAGGCCCACTTTTATTCAGTCTTTCCATGCTCCCTCGAGGTACATCATACAGAAACCCATCTCCTACCGTTTCTATGCAGATGATAAACAGTTAAACTGTATGTCTGACGATCACCTGAAAACTTAATTCTGCTTAATAACTGGTCAAATGCAGATGAAATCAGCCATCATGTGTGGTTCAAGAAACTCCAATTTTATTCACTTTACTCCATTTATATATTTTTCAAACTGACAATGAACACGTTATGAAAAGGTCTCATCCGTGGTTTATTTTATAGTTTAATGGTGAATTTATTAAATAAGTGTCCTGTTTTACTGACTTAACCCCACAGATAACCTGCAGACGTGCAGAGTTAACCCTCTGAAAAGCAACAAACTGAATAAAGGAAAGATTAATTTGAAAAAGGTGAAAAAGGCAGAGAAGAAAAAGAGCTCCAAATGAGACGCGACCGCCTGCAGAGAAATATGAAGCTAATTCCAGAGAGAGAAATGACCGCCTGTTGATGATAATCTTTGAATGATGACCCTGAAACGTACGGCTGCCCTCCAGGGACAAAAAGCCCCTCAGCCTGGTTTATATTCCATACATCTTCCTGCTGCGAAATCCAATTAGACTTCATCTCTAACCTCCACCCGGGCTACAATTATGTAATTAAAACTGCCGTGTTATTAACGTCTCAGTTGACGCTATCCTGACAGAAGCCCAACGCCTTCATCCAGAATTCAGCGTGCAACACGAAGACAGAAATTAATACAGACATTAAGAGAAAATCTAATTCCAACGGAGCAAAAACAAGTCTTCATGTGCTGATTTATTCCTGCTGAGAGGCTCTAAACCAACACCACTGAAGAGCAGATGTGTCTTCACAGATCTCAGACCCTTTCAGCCGCCAACAGCCCAAACAAATCTGACCAACGTTATTCTCCAAGTATGAAAAAAAACACATATTTAAAGGAGGAGGACATTTAACATTTTTCTGCCTGACTCCTGATGTGTTTAATGTGCATGTTTGTAGTTGCACTAACTTCATTATCTCTGCAGATATTTACTCTGGATTAGACGGAGCTGTAGAGTTCAAACTTCCCTTCAGTCAGAGCGAATTAAAAACTTTAACATCAGTTTTAATAAAGCAGCAGCTTCGGAGTCTGATCTGCATGTTGGAGCGCTCAGTGAACCTTCATTAAAAACAGACCTCCCTCTGATAGACTGCCTGACGTGTCCTGTCACAGCAGGTAGCCAACAGCTGCTGCATTAATGCTTCATGTCTCCTCTGTCAGTATTAAAGCTGGTTAATGTTAGAGGATGTGAAACACACCAACACATGTTCAATCCTTAATTACTGCTCTGAACGTGTCAGTTTGTGTGGACAGATCTGACTTTTATCTTGTTTTATCTGTGCTCCACTTATTTTGTCTTTATGTAGTAGTCAGGTAGAGAGCTTTCTGATTGGCTGTCAGGGTGATTGATAGGCGGAACAAACTCTGGGTTTCAACCATGAGTGTGGCGAGCCAACAGGGATGATATTGTAGTGGTTTAAGATTACTTTATTTGAAAGTTTTGACCCTGCTGTCTGCTGGCCTGGTCTTCCTGCCAAAATACCACCACAAGGGGGAATCGTTGTTTAGTGAGAGAATTGATAAAATTTTGACCCTGCTGTCTGCTGGCCTGGTCTTCCTGCCTGAACAGTTTAATCAAAATACCATCAGAAGGAGAGAATGTTATTGATTAGCACTTCTTAAGTAGAGAGCTTTCTGATTGGCTGTCAAGGTGATTGACAGGAGGAACAAACTCTGGGTTTCAACCATGAGTGTGGCGAGCCAATAGGGGTTCTATCATAGTGGTTTAAGATTACCTTATTTGAAAGTTTGTCTGTGCTGATGCTCTCCCTGTCGGCTTCTCCAGTTTTTACTGGTAATAGCAGTTTTGACCCTGCTGTCTGCTGGCCTGGTCTTCCCGCCAAAATACCACCACAAGGAGAAAAGGTTATTGATTAGCACTTTCAAAGTTCAACTCCTAGATATCCATACTCACTGATTGAAAAAAGTAAACTGTCTTTATTAATGGTGATAATTAACTGTTTATTAAACCTTAATAAAGTCAGAATTTGATCATTGAGAAGTCATTTGAACCCAAAATCGATTAAACAGTACGAAGACAACAAACCAAATCTCCAAATCTATTGTTTTATGGACCTCAAATCACTCTTTTCAGGTTTTTATCACCAGCAGGTTTCTTTATATTTTAGTTACCATGAATTTTTGTGAATAAATACCTTTTTTGGCCCAAAGATCAATATTTTTTCTGCTGTTTGTTTGATGAAATTCTGAACTTGTCCTCTTTTCTTATTAAAAGTAAAAATAAAAAACACTCTGGAGGCCGTTTGGAGCAGCTCATCAGTCACTCTGGAGGGTGTAGTTGATTAAAACTGCTCTCCCTCTTCTTAAAAAAAAAAAAAAAAAAGACTGTTTTCGTCAAACTGAGCTGACCTGCAGTCAGTTCACTGTCACGGCCCGGCTCTGAGGCGGACGAAAACATGAATATTTTTAAAGTCAATTTACAAAAACATCACCACTTTTCCTCGATGAGTGGAGTTGTGGCAGAGCGGTTAAACAAGTTCGTTTTCATTAGTCACCGAGAGTCCATCAGACCCTGATATTAAAAAGTCCAGAACTCTAAAATATCAGGATTTTAGTTTAAAAAAATAAACGTGTACAAAGAGTCAACCAAGGTTACCTGAACGAGTTCAAACGAGTCATATTTCATGTTACACCCCATAACTCCAGTGAAACTCGACCACATATTCAAATACAGACAGGTAGATGACGGCCCCTAACTCAGCTGATGTCTTTCCAGGTCTTTCCAGGACTTGGCGCGGCAGATCGACGTGGACTACGGCACGGTGAGGGACTCGGCGGTCTACGACTACTTCAGGAACAAAGGCACCAACCCTCTGGAGCAGGACAGCACGTACGCCGAGCTCTGGAGGACCATCAGCAAGAACAGCGGCATGGACTACTCTGTGTCCAGCCCGTCTGAAGGCATACGCAAGGTGAGGCTGAGGGTTTGTGAAAAAGATATAAAAGATGTAACAACAGGAAACAAAACCAACGTTTATTCAAGTTTAAAAAGATGGAAGAGTGGCTGGGAGGGTTTGCAGCACATTTGGTGAACAGTTTGGTGTCATCTGCGTAGAGATGATAATTAAAAATATAAAGTTAATAGGCCCGAAAACGCTTCCCTGAGGAACTCCATGATTAAAATACTATGTCTCTGACTTATGCTGTGTAAAAAGTGTCGGGATTTTGCAGACGTTAATCTTTTTAAAGGACTAAAATTACCTATAAAGAGACACAAACTTTAAACTTCAGATGATAAAACTTTCGGACTCAACCCGACAAAAACAGTCTACGACACATGAGCCGAACAGATGAGTATAAAGGGGACCCCAAAGTCATGTGCTCTTTTGATTTAAAGTGTGTAGCTGTTACACACACACACACACACACACACTCACGCAGAGCTGTATTAACATTCATTTAAGTGTCTAAACAAACACACACACACACACACACTCACACACTCTCGTTTGATTCGCAGCAGGCAGACGTTCAGCCACACTCCTGTTTACCCATTACTGAATTATAGCTGCAGTTTCACAATACACCAATTAGTGTGTGTGTGTGTGTGTGTGTGTGTGTGTGTGTGTGTGTGTGTGTGTCTGCTCTGTGTTATTGTGCCCATAGATCTCCAAAAAGCTGATGACAAATTAGCATCAGTCTAACCGGCTCTGAGCGCGCTCCATTATTCCGCCATTTGCATGATAAACACCCCCACACGTTCCCCATGACGTTTCTTCCCCGCAGTCACCCCCAAACTCTCTCTCTCTCTCTCACACACACACACACACTCAAACACACACATTTAATCACTTTTATTGCCATCGTTCTAAAACATCGCCGCTCAGCTGCCCTCAGTCCTCCCCCACGCTGAGAGAGAGAAAGAGAGAGAGCCTCACATCTGAACAGAGGGTTTCCTCTCCGGCTGCACCGAGAGGACGTTTTCCTGTTTTTAGGATTATCGTTAAAACCATAATGCAGGAGAAGACGCCCTCAGAAAACAGCTCCACACATGATGAGCGTTTGAGTTTCTGAAGTACCAGCTGGAGAAAATACTTGAGTGATGTGTTTGTGTTTTTTCTGGTGCTGTTTAATTTGATCTTAAAGTTTCAGTATCTCCTTTAGTCAAACACAAAATCAGCTGCACCCGAAAGTTAAAACACTTTTGAACGCTGTTTTTTAAGACCTCTCTTGATCGCACTTTTAACACTTAAGGTCCGATAACTTAATGTAGAGCTTGACTCGTGATACCAGACAGCGAAACTCTTGAACCTGACTGTAGTGACTCTGGGTCAGTGATACAGAAATATTAACGTGGGTTTTCAGAGCGGTCAGAGTCTCTCAGACTTATATAAATGTCTGCCAACACTTACATTAAAGTCTGAGTCATTAAAACAGATGCAAATGTGGAAATACACAAACTATCACAGCTGTTCATTATTTACTACATAAAGAACTTTAGTGAGACCATTTTTCTTCTCCACTTTGGACCTTTTGTTCTCCCTAAAGTTAAGAGCTTTTTTGTTGAAGGACTTTTTAGGACTTTAACATGTTTTTAAACTAAAAATTTCAGGTAGAGTCACTCATGAATTTGGCCAACCTTGGTTCCAGCTGAGGAGACATTTTTCACCTGCAGTCTGAGCGAAGGTTCGAGTCCTTGGATGGACTTTTCTGCAGAGATGAATCTCTTTCGTCCATCTCCTTTCTTCTCGTCCTTGTTTGTCCTTCTTTCATTTCCACTGAAGACGCTCAGCTCTCGGTATCACAGCGTGTCGTCGTGTAGCCGAGTGTCAGCGCTCAGTTTACAGTCCCCGTGATTCCTGCAGAGATAAAACCCTCTGTCTTTAAATTAGGAGAGCAAACAGAGAGAGAGAGAGAGAGAGAGACGGGACGCAGAGATCGGAGTGTAGAGACAAACACTGAGAGACGCACTAACAGTCTGCACACACACTGACACACACAGACACACACTGACAATTATCAGTGACATGAGCAGGTTGAAGTGAAGCAGACGCTCCTGCAGCAGCTCTGCTGACATGATAAAATCACTTTTACACACACACACACACACACACACTCTCTCTTAGACACACACACACACACACACACACACACACACACACACACACACACACACACACACACACACACACACACACACACACACTCTCACACACACTCTTTCCTCTGTGTTCCTGTCACTTCCCCTCAGGACGATAAAACAGAAATCGTGACGCCTCCGTTTAAAAACTATCGAACCTCTTTTCTCTCCTCGGCTCGTTCTCTGAACTTCATCTGATTGTTGTTTCTGTCTGCAGGCGAAGAAGAGCCCGTACGCCTTCCTGTGGGACATGGCGGTCCTGGAGTACGCGGCGCTGACGGATGACGACTGCACCGTCACCGTGTCGGGGAGCAGCGTGAGCAGCAAAGGTTACGGCATCGCCATGCAGCACGGCAGCCCCTACAGAGACCTCTTCTCCCAGAAGTAAGCGAGCCTCAGAATCAGGTCTCCTTACAGATGATGTGGTTCTGTTGGCGTCTTCAGGTTTGGACCTCCAGCAGGCTTTGAGTTTTCACCGCATCCGGATCTGTTGGTGAGGCGAATTTTCGTGGCGGATTACAGACAGCAGGAATCACGAGAACTCACAAAAACCTGCGGATTCACGTTCAATCGCGCGATAACGAGTTGTCTCTCTAAAGACAGACACATAGACATATAAGCAGTAGATTGTGTCCTTCCAGAGGAGGAAATCTACTTCTAGACTTCTAGAATCAGCATCTCCTTATCCATGGTGTCATCGGGGTGAAATGACGTCTAAAAACCTTTCACTTGTTCGTCTCCGCCCGTTTGCCTGGTGTGAAATACGTGTTTTATTTTGAAAAGAACTCTTGCGATCAGCTGAGGAGTCCGGCGATCCGCAGAGGAACGGAAAGAAGTCGGTGTAAATTGACACGTTAACTTGAATGGTTACGATCAGCTACGATCGGAGGATACGACCTTTTTGTCGACGTTCTGGATGAAGGTGGAAATTGGGGGTAAAGCAGCTGGGATGAGCGTCAGCACCTTTAAATCGAAGGTCGTGGCTCTCTGACGGGAAACAGTGAATCGCTCTCTTTAGGAGGGGAGAGGGGACAGACCTGGGGGGTTTCAGGGGTCTTATTCACAGTGAGGGTGAAATAGATCAGGAGATTGGTGCAGCGTCAGCGTTCTGCAGTCGACCTACGCTCTAACCCTCACCTTCAACTATGAATTATGACCAACAGAATGAGGCGGGACATCCCCCGTATAAACGCAGCACGGTGGTCTGAATGTGTGTGAACGGTGGCGGAGCTCAGAGACATCACATGACGTGTATTTAACCTTTAACATGTTCTCTGTACATTAGAGATGATCCCACGAGTTTTTCAGGAGCAGGATCGGCTCAGTCCCTCAGTGGATCAGACCTTCAGTCCGCCTCATTAGTCCTGTTCGCTCTGCTGCTACCTGTCCCGCTCCATCACATCCACAAACATGACAGCTGGAGTCCGTTTGAACCCGGCATCAGAGGAGTTCGTTATCGTTAGCGGGATCGCTGCAGCATTAACGGATCAGAACCGTGATGAAATCAGACTTTGATTCTGCGGCTCAGATCAGGACTGCGGATGAGAGCTTTTGTGGGCCGCCGCCGCTGTTGATGTGCGCTGAAACAAAGCCTGATGTGGACTCGGTGATGAAACCTGAAGGCTTTTTTTTCTGTAGTTTGATCCTCTTTGTTGACTCTCAGTCTTCATTATCAGCCTGTAAATCCTCTGATATGAGAGCTGAGTCTGTCTGAGGCAATTACAACGCAGGGCTTTATATTAACAAGACAACAGGTTTACTGTAGGATGAGAGAGGAGTCACGCTGACTTACTCCCAACTTGTCGGAGCAGTGCGGGTGTTAAAAGGTGTTTATGTGAGAGCGAGGAGGAAACACCTCCTGCAGGCAGATATACAGAGCGCTGAGTCAATAAGAGCAGTGACGAAACACGCCGCTGTTAGAGAGTGCTGCTGCTGCTGAGAAGCAAAGGGGATTAATCACAGAGAGAAGTGTAAACACAGAGACGTGGGCTAATTACTGATCTGATTTGGTGAGCAGATGTCTCTGCAAAGGATGGAAATTTTTAAGAAATTCAATTATCTCCTCCAGAGTGAGTGTGAGATGAAATCAGCGAGCAGCAGAGCAAAACCTCGTCTTCTTCCTTCTTTCTTCTTCCCAAACTCAAATTAATCCCTGTGCGAGTTTTAAAAACGTGTCGATCATTTAGTAAATCTTCACGTTATTACGTCATGAATTAACTCAAATAAGCTCCTCCGAAGAATCTGAAAACTCTCCCATCCGTCTCGTATCGATCGACTCTCAGGAAGCAGACAGGATGTCGGTTTAAAGAGCAACACGAGCGGACCGACTTCTTCTGCCAAACACTTAAAACTCAATATTTTCATCATTATCTTCACCGAGTTTGGAAATAATGAGTGGAGGGTCGAATAAACATGGAGAAACTCGGAGAAACTGCAGATATGAAAACAGGAGAAAACAGGAGGGAGGTCCGGTTTGGGTTTAGCTCTGGTCATGGTGGATTACCTTTAAAACAGGGACCTCTTTACATGTAATACTCCAAGGTCTGCAAAAGGAGAGGACAGGAAAACAAACATCTCTTTTTCATCATGATATAAGCATCCATACAGCTTGGAGGTTTATATGTTTATGAATTTTTCTGCATGAAAACAAAAGAAATTACGTCTGTTACATCTAGATTCTGGGGGTAAAAAGAGACGAACAAAGATGATATTGAATAACGAAAGTTTAATAACAAGGAAGAGGACATTTTCTCGTTACATCAAACTTACATACTCGCTCCAGTCAGTTAGGATCATAATCTCTTCGCTGCTGAAGTTAGGTGAAGTTAGTTTTAGGTTGGATATATTTTCCTGTAAATACGGCGGTGAAGTTAGTTTTAGGTTGGATATCTGACGGACATTCTCTGAGGATCTACCGGTGTCTTCTCTCTCTCCATAACCGGGAATAACAACAGCAGCGCGGTTAAATCTACTCGACACCCTCACTGTCAACGTCGGTGTTGAATAAGGGACCGTCAATAAATTACAGGTTGATGTTCTCAGAAAAGGCTGTTTTCCTTCAATAGCTCCACTGTCATGTGACCAAAAGACCTAAAATTGATTTCAAATAACAGTACTAAGGTTGCTCAATAAGACACACCTCTTTAGTTCCCTTATTTGTCCTCTGTCATGGTGGATTGGTGGATTTTCCAGTTTATCAGACAGCAGGGTCACGGGTCATTGTGCCCATAAAGTTCTTCATGTGCTTCTTACTTTTTTAACTTAGGAGCTCCTTGTGATAAAAGTTAGTGTCAAGCCCTGGGACTGTATCATCAGCACAGAGCAGAAAAACAGCTTTACAGTAGAGCATCACAAAAAACGTTAAAAATCAGCGTACCTAATATTGAACCCTGGGGAACACCTTTTTTAATTTGTCAAAGATCAGCTGTTTTTGAGTCAATCTGTTGACTGATTGGATGAATTAAATGTAACTTAGATAACGCACCAGACTTTACCTGTTGTCCTACTTACTCTCCTCCTCTGAAGCTGTACTGTCATGGCGGATTGGTGTATTTTCCAGTATATCAGACAGCAGGGTCACGGATCATACAAACAGCTGAACAGAGTTAGTTTAATCAGACTCTGAGGTTAAAATGACTGACACTATTTTCTTATCAAAGCGGTTTCTGAATCGTTTTAAAGGGATAGTTCTCATTCAGAGGACCGTCTGACTTTCAACCCAAACTGTCAGAAAATGTTGAACTTTTCCTTTAAAACTGCTCCGACTCTTTCAGACGCTGAGGAATCATAGTGACAGCCAACAGCAGGAAGTCCTGACTCAGATCCTCTGTTAGCTGACATTTCCCCCTCACAGGAAATGACCCCCTTTCATATTAAGAGAATTTCATTTGAAATCTGCCAGCTGAGTCTGAATGAAAGCTCATTTTCCTTCCCCGCTCGGCTCGCTCTGTGTTTCCCGGCTCTGCAGCGGCGGGGGGGCTGCACCCGTCCTCTCAGGTGTAAAAGCATCTGTGATTTGGTGTCTGGATTGAAAAGCAGCGGGGGTCACAGTCCCGAGGAGCCGCTCTGAACTCTCCGTATGAAGTAAGAAGAAGGGCCGTTTTCACAGACCGCTCACAGCTGGAGACCAGAGGGCTGTTTGAAGTCTGCAGAGACTCCATCACCACCTCCTCCTCAGAACAGAAACCACCGTGGAGACGTGCGTCTGTGTGGGCTCTGAGAGGACCGACTCACTAACGGGGACTGTGGCGTCGGATCGCAGCAGCAGCTTCATTAATGGAAACGTTAACAGAAAGCATTAGAGGCTGAACTGCTGTGACTATCAGAGCTGACTGCAGGTTTATCATGAACCCCTCAACCCTCCCCCCTCCTCTGTTCAGCTCCATGTCGCCCCCTCCCTCTCTTTTAACCCGATCAGGTAGAGTCTTCATCAGGAAATAGAAAGACACTGTTATTTTTACATTATTACCCCAAAAATAAACATTCATTCCTGCTCCATCAGGGAAGAAAATAAACGAGTTAAAAAAACAAGAATAAACCTTTTGGTTCATGATGCTGAACTAATAAAAACTAAACATAAATAATAATAAGCAGAAAGGACAATTAATTATAATTTAATCATCAGGAGGATGACCAGAGGACAGGTTTTCACATTTTATTGACTAGTCATATTCACTGGAAGGTCCTGCAGGGTGGAGGGTGGTCCAAGAGGGGACATCCACAGTCTGGACCCCCAGAGTAAACCGCTGTGTTGGACTGTCAGGGTAGGCCTGGGTGATTTGGCAAAAAAAATGATCACGATATATTTTGTCATTTCTTCTGATCTCGATTATTATCACGATTTTCTTAAACTGCCAGTTTTAAAGCATCTGAACTAAAAACTAAAGAAACTCGAGATTAGTTCAATATTTTATTAACATACAAAGTAAATAACAAAGAAAATTAAATTAGATAAACATAGAAAAACATAGAAACAATTGATTGCTTTGGTCTGGTGTCTGCACCGCTAGTTGTTTCTAAACTGCTAATGCTACTCGTACTGTCGGCAGTGACAGGCTGTACAGACTCCGCCCACATTTTCATGTTTTCCTCATAATCACTCGGGAAGAACTTCTTCAAATGATTAAACAGATTTCTTGTATTGCCGGTTTTTGAGGCATCGACCGCCAAAATACTTTACACATCGGCTTAATTACTCAACGTCACTTTGGAGAAACCCGAACCACCGCAACACAACTGTCGATCAATAACTTCTCAACAATAACATCTTCAGAGGATAACTCAAAGCCATGATTGACAGCTATTTTGCTGCCCTCAGCTCCACGTTTAGCTCCTCACTCGGTCATTCTGTTTACTTCTCTGACAACTTACAGAAATGGAGCAGGAAAAGCTCGACTGATTGGCTGTTGTGACGCACATTTCCGCCACGTTTGATCAAATAAATATGCTCACAGCTGATCACCGTGATCAAACTGAAATTGATCACAATCATATAATCGCCCAGTCCTCGGTCAGGGTTCATCCTGGTTTGAGGACTTTCACAGTCAGGGTTGTCCTCTTCATTGATGGTTTTAGCTCCAAACCAACAAATATTAAATATCTGCTCGAGTTCTTCCACACTGAAACTAACTCAGAGTTTAATTTTTAAACGTAAAGATGTTTCAAAGTCGTCAGAGATCAGATTCAGGTCTGAGATGGAAGTTCATGTCCTGAAAAGATCCTGACTCTGTTCAAACTCTCTGAAGTTGTTTGATTGGATGAACGTGCTTCCTCAACAATCATGAACTTCTCTCCTCCTCCTCCTCCTCCTCCCTCTGCTCCTCCTCTTTAATTAGTGTTTATTCAGGGATTAATTCCTGCTCCTGAACTTTTATTGATGACGTCTCTGCGCGCCGCCGCCCGGCTCAGCATGCGTCCTGCAGCACGGCGTCCTGGGACGAGCAGGACTAATGTGTCCGAGTGTTAAATGGAGGGTAGAGCTATTGTTGAGTGAGGAAACCATTATCTCCACAGTCCCGAGCATCATTTTAATACCTCGTCCCATAACTGCCGTATTACCTCCATCCTCAGCTTTCCATTTCATAATCCTGCCATTAATAACCCCGGCAGACTCTGCTGCCTCTGCTGCTCATTTGTGCTGTGAAACTATTTTGTCCTCGGGGTGTTTCGGGGGCTCGGGGGGGGGTGTTGCACGCGCTGACCTTCAGCATGTTCACGCTGAGCCGAGCAGATTAAATATAGCAAATTGGGCTGTGATTTTACTGCAGCTAAGAGCAGATTGGACTTTGGTGGCCGCGGCAGAGTTTGCTTAATTAACTCCATAACTCAACATAACGAGAGCAGCAGGCGCGCCGGATCACGCTGAGAGACGGTCCTTAACTAATACTGCCATTTAGGGCAAGTGTTGACATGGTCCGGGTCATGGATGTGAGTGGAGAACCTTTGTTTCTGGAGGACTGGCTTTGTCTGTAAAGACCGACGTAGACCTCCTGAAAATCACAGATAACAGAGAGGAAGAAAAACATGAGAGGAGAAAGACGGGGAAACGGCGTGAAGAAGCAGGTCCTCAAACGAAGGTCAAACCTGCTCAGATACCTCCTGGAAAAGTGTATCTATAAGGGCGAGGACTCGTCTGAAACCGTCACGGGTGTTTCTAATTGACTTTGCGCTCCGTCACTTTAAATCCTGAAGTTTAACAGGAAGTCCTGACCCGTCTTCTTAAACCCAGACAGCTCCTCTGTTTTTAATGAAGCCTCACTCTCTCCGGTCACTTGTGTAAACGTTAACTCCGCCATCTTCAGACTCAGCGAGGGTTAATGTAGGTCAGCGCCTCCTGCTGTTTAACGGTTTTACCTGCTTTAAGAACAGAAATATTCAAACACATAATGACCACCTCTCTAAAACGAGTCAAACAAAGATCATCGATCGTAGTGACAGTAAAGATCCTGTTAGTCCTGATCCTGGTCCATCGATTAGCCCCTCTGAAGACCCCCTCTCTCTCTTTTTTTCTCTCTCTCACAGTCGAACAGAAGAATTATTTGAGATGTCATTGAACTGTCTGTTCTTCTTCTGTTTGTGTCTGGAGAGGTTTTAATGAAGGAAACTGCAGCTTTTCTCTCAGACCACCTGCTGGGACAGACAGAGAAGACTCGCAGTTATTAACCTGCCAGCTGCTGTCCGACTCCGACTCGACTCTTATTTCCCCAAAGACGTTTTTAATAACAGACAAAAACACTTTTAGGAGAATATTTAAAAACCTGACTGCAAAAAAAATAACATTTTAACTTTACAAATATCTTTGACATCCTGTTTTCTTTGAACCTCGACTAAAACAACATGATTGACTCTCTTTAAATGATAACCACTAAGAAAGGATTAACACAACAGTAACGCTTTCTTTTCTGGTACAGTTATTACCAGGTAATTAACAGGTAATTACCTGGTAACAACATGAAATTATCTGGTAATTACATGATAACTACTAAGTCAATACTGTCTAGTTTTTCCATTTTCAAAAGCTATTTGAGGTTCTTATTTCCTTTATACAGCCTGTGGGCGAGCGAAGATTGCGTAGCGACACGCTGTTTGAGCCGAGCATTATCACAGCGACTCACCCGCCGAATGCGTACAACGCTACTGCACAAGTGGTGGTTTCAGGAAGTGAAGAAAATCCTGGAAATACCAGAGCAATTCAGCTTCAAATCTGTATGATGATGGAAGGTTACCTACCTGGTAGATAGACAGTATTGACTTAGTAGTTATCATGTAATTACCAGATAATTTCATGTTATTACTAGGTAATTACCTGGTAATAAGTGTACTAATTTATTAAATATAGTTTCATATTTATACGTTTGTTTACTGCGAGGTGCATACTTCTCGGCAACAGTGGCACAAGCGATCGGCACCATTTCGGGTCCATTTGGAGCAAATGGGGGGCTGGGTGACGTCATCGCCGAAAAGTTATGTGTGTAATAAGTTAATAACCGTAGAAGCACAAACAAAATTTAAAAGGCACAAACGAAGCCCGACTATTTTCCCGAAATTTTGCGTGGGGGTGGGGGGCCAGCTTCATGCAGGTAAGGATGAACCGTGAGCTGAGTCTGAGCTGGTGTAACAATCAGCTGACGTACTGTGGGGTCAGCTCGACTTTCAGACCTGCCTGAACTAACACCGAGCTCTGTTTGAAGCTGTCCGATGGCTGCCGGCAGAAGATATCAGGTGGTTTGAGTTAAACCCAAAACTTCTGGTCCAGATTGGACAGAGAAACGAGGTTTAGAGAGAAGATTAACCAAAAACTGAAAACTACTGATCAGGAAACATGATGGCGTGCAGAGACAGCCGCTTCTTTTAAAGGTGTTGTAGTCAGGATCTGAGTTAGTTCCAGTTTTTAGGAGAAATCTTGAATGTAAACTCTACCCCTCCCAACCAGTTTTCCAGACGCTCCTGCTTGCTCGTATCGTTCCAATTAAATTCAGATATAATGCAGATAAATACTTCAGATCATTACAAATGGGGCCCAGTCAAGGTGAAAGTCAAAAGCATTGGTGCTACTGTAGATGCCAACAGACTACCAGCAAACACAATGTTTGCAGGACTTCTACAACGAGGATAAAGTGACATAGTCCAGGACCCGAGGGAGGACAGTTTAACGATGGCGCTGATGTTTACAACTGTTTGTCAAAGCACTTTGTAAACTTCTGATTTAAAAGTGATATAAAAATAAAGTTATTATTATAATTATAAAAACTGGAACAATCCCATGAAGTTGGCAGGAAAGTGTTTGACTGTTTCCTCGGTTTAGCTGGACTGAAACTCTCGTCTCTTTCTCTCTTACAGGATCTTGGAGCTGCAGGAAAAGGGCGACCTGGACATCATGAAGCAGAAGTGGTGGCCTCGCACCGGCCGATGTGACCTCAGCAGCCACTCCAACGCCCACCCGGACGGCCGCTCCCTCAAGCTGCACAGCTTCGCCGGCGTCTTCTGCATCCTGGCCGCGGGCCTGCTGCTGGCCTGCCTGGTGGCCGGGCTGGAGGCTTGGTGGAACAGCAACCGCTGCCGCCAGGAGCAGCCCAAAGAGGTGACCGAGCACAGGGCCCGGCGGACGGGCCAGCGGGGGGAGGACACTGCCACACTCTACTTTAAGGATCCAGCCGCAGACGCGAGCCCTGACTTAGTGGAGCTCCAGTACACCCAGCTGTAGAGGGGGTCAGGGGGGTAGGGTTAGAGCCGGGGCACAGAGGGGGGTGAGGCAGGACAGGGTAGAAAGACGTGCTCTGTGCCACATCAGTGTCCTGGCACTGATTGAAATCAAATTTGGTCTCTTTAATTACCCCCCCACCACCACCACCACACCCCTCCATGTTTTCTTTTTTATCTGCCATCGCTCCCCCCCCCCACACACACACACACGCCTCGTCTTAAACTCACAGATCCCCGAGCTCATCTGCAGCGCACACCTCCCCTGACCATTACCTTTACTAATCCGCTCATAAACAGCCGGTTCTGACCCACTCGGGGGTCCTTTTCTTTGCCTTGATGAACACGCTCCGGGCCTTAGGGGAACAGCGTCCTGACGGCTGTTATTGGTGCTGGAAGTACAGACCCCGAGTACAGCGGCGGCAGACTTTAATGATTAATTCCCTCTGTGCTGGATCTGTCTCCGTTCAAGTGCTCGGCGCTGAAATATTGTTGTAAACTCATTTTGTACAGTGAGGCTTTGGTAGTTTCCTGCACCCGAGGGTTCTGCAAAGAGATTATAATTAGCAGGAGAGAGAACCAGAACAGTTACAGACACACTTTCTGAACACTTTTCCATTTCACTGTGAAATCTTTATGCAGCAAAAACTGATTTATCTCATTTAAAACATCTTCTGAGTGCAGCTCGCTCGCTCGCTCTGGGTTTGAACGTCGACACTTCCTGTTCGTCTTAACGAGTACAGGAGCCTTAAAAAAAAGTGCCTAATGAATAAAGAAAACAGTCAGTTACAGTTTTCTCTCTAAAAAAAAAACACAAAACAGGCTTTTAGAGCATTTCATCGTGTCACCTTCACTTAGTGAAAAATAGAGCGGTAAATTAAGATAAGTGGCTTTAATCAGCAGGAATAAGGAGACGGATTCATGTTCACTGCAGATAATTATCATGTTTAAGAGTAAACTCTTATCCCTGATTAGACACTGAATCATCCGGAGTTTCTTTGGGAAATATAATGGACAGTTTACACAAGTGCCAACCTCCCTATTTAGGTTTCCTCAACAAACATACAGCCGTGTTTTTCTCTCCTGGAAGAGGACGGTGTCGTCTTTTAACGAAAACAGTCGCTGCTCTACCGCTGCCTTCATGAGTTAACTGAACTCTGAGGAGAGCGGTGAAGCACTGTCACTGTTAAATTATCGTTTATGTCTCTTTTTTATTGTTTCTACCTTGTTTTAGTAGGTCTGTCTTTGGTGGGACAGAAGTAGAGTTAGAGTTTTAATCCGGGCTTAACCTTCAAACGACCAACTCAGACCAGAATTTTGAGTTCTACCTCCAGACAACATTCACCTCAGTTCACCAGGGGATTCACCTCAGACACAAACCCAGGCTAAGCTTTCAGATGGATCCATAAACTAAAGTGTGAGCAGACACAGTCTACACTGAGTGTGTCACCCTGTAGCAATAAGATTTGTCTCCAACATCCCCGTCCATACCCTCTGGTTCTGTCACTGTGTCACGTCTTATTGCAAATTATATGTCAATGTGGACACCCGTGTTATCTATCTCCCCTCTTCTCTCCATCTATCCCTTTACATTTTTGATTTACACTTGACTGTCTATGATCTCGTGCAGGTTACTAAGGATTACAGACTGGCAAGGGTTTCTGGTCCATTGACATATAATGACATTACAACTGCTTCATCGGAGGGGAGGAGGGACATTTGGACAGACAGAGAGAGAGGCTGGGATGAAGCAGAAGCTATTGATACAGGTCAGACTAGACCTCCCATACATAACCATCCAAACTATAAGACAAAAACAAAGTACACATCTGTGCCATCGCCCAGATTCTGATTTTTCTCTGTGGTGGTTTCATATCTGAATCGAAAACCCGACCAAAAACATGCCTTCGAGTTTTATTATTTGTGTCCCAGGTTCTGGAAATAGATCTGTGATTGGATTTTCAGAAAGATATGAAACGATAAACTTGGTTCATAAAGGTGGATAATAATTGGTTTGATCTCTAAAAGCTTTAAATAAAACATTTCTTATTCCACGGGGAGTTTTTCAGCCGTTTCAAAGAGTTTAGTTCATACTGTCTGATCTTGTCCTTTTTTTAATTAAAAATTCCTTTTCTCTTTTATTTGGAGATCAGCTGCAGCAGTAGACGGTTAGATTCTTCCTCCAAACATCCTCAGATCAGATAGTTTTTTATAGTCAAAGTTCTCGGTAGCTCAAAAAAACCCTTTAACAATAACACTCATTAAAGCGGCCCACTTAGTTCTCTTTTTAGTGAGTGAAACTCAAAAATATTTCCAGAACCAGACTTCTACCGTTTTTGAAAAAAGCTCACGACAAAGAAAAAACGAGCCCAAATGGATTTGGTCCCGACAGCTCGGTTTTAATTGTAATTGATTTGAATTTGGGCTTCTCCTCTACGCAGACGATGTGATAATTAAAGCTGTAATTGATGTCGGGCCCCGGCTGCTCCCGAGGGCCCTCGAACCTCTGACACCGAACCCCCCCTGCCAATAGAAACCCTCCTGGTTCTTCTAGTGCCTTTCTCTTCTCTTCTTGCTTTCTTTCAGTCCGCCATCTTTAACTGTGGTTAGCATTTCATGTAGCCTTACTCCACGTTTACCTGTTTTTGGCGTGTTCAGCTGGAGAAACTGAAAAAAACTGTGATTGAAATCTAAAGAAACGCTGTCAACAGGTTAAGTGCCTTTTAACGCTCGCCGTTCACACACCGATTAAAATAAGGACAACATGTGACCTTTCCCAAACGACAACTACAAACTATCCCAACTGAGCCGGACTGAAGATAAAAACACATTATGATGGTTTGGAAATCATTTAGAGTCTTTATTGAATTGAAATAGTGCAAAGACATCATAAAAAATGTTGCAACTTCAAATAACGGTTTTATTTTGTTAAAGTTACATTATTTGTTAGATAATTTTGTTTTTTAAGTTAGCATCGATAACATCTGATTGGTGACTCTCCTCTCTGGAGCTTCATCCATGATTCCATCCAAGAGTAGGGATGGGAATTGATAAGGTTTTATCGATATCGATGCTATTATCGATTCAATTCTTTAACGATTCCCTTATCAATGCCTCTCTTTGATTAAAAAAAAAAATGAAAAAGTAGACTGTCGGTTTTCACCATTAACTCAAAATTTTATCGAGTCTGATAACAAAAAAAGATGTTTGCCGCCTTCAGTGAGAGTCTAAAAATGCTATTTGTACAGCATTTCTGACATGCATTGTGTTTATGTTAACACAGGACATACGTTAGGGTGACCATACTCTGAATGTGAGAAATTCTGAGGGTAGAAAGGAATCGTTAAGATAAAATGTAAATGACGTTGATGGATTGAACCATTTGAACTGGTTCTCAACAAGAACCGGTTATCGATTCCCATTCCGAGTTCAGATGTTGATCAGTCAGACCATCTTACTTTAACCCGAGCAAAGTAAAGTCCTGAAGTGATTCTGAGTCCATGTGGTGATTTCCACTCCAGAGTCCTTCTGTTTTTAATGCAGTGCTGCCAGTTTTGGTTTTGGTCCTTGTCTGTCCCACACAGTCTCTCACAGAGTGGTGAACCTGTTAGGGTTGGGCGATATGGCCTCAAGTCAATATCCTGATATATTGATCAGTTCACCTCGATAACGATAAATGGACGATAACTACTCCACAAGCTGCTCACCCCCTCCCACATTAACTTTGTCTACTTCAGCCGCTCCAACTTTTGAACCGTCCTCCATCTCCTCACCTGTCTTTCCCTCTTTGTTACGGACTGGATGGGGTGGAGTCACGACCATAGCCTACCTACACACATCCAAAACCAACTCTGATTAATTCTTTTGACAACGAATATACCGACATGGGCAAAATGACGTCAGTTATTGTCGTAAATTTCAGCATCGGTAAATTTTCGGTCTATCGCCCAGCCCTAGCACCTGTTCTATCTTTCCTGTTTCTCACAGTTATGTTTGTTGTTTTATAAATTAATATATCATTTGTCGTCTTTGCGCTGATTCCAGTGACAAACAGGATCTGAAGATTTCCAAACCATCTAAATCTGTTTTTTATCGAGCAGCATCCCGGCTGTTTTGAAATCGAGGTTGTAAAAGAAGTTGACAAAAAGCACATCAGGTCTATATAAAAAAGTTCCTGGTTTAATACCGGCCTGTTTAAATCCTTTTCAAAGAAACGTTATGAAACTAGCAGAGCGACTCCGGGTGAGTCATGAGTTGTTGGCGTACCTTCAGACCAGCGGCGTCCAAATTATCCAATCAGGTGTTGAGTGCTGACGTTTCTCAGCGGCTGAACTGCTCAAAAAGTTTCTGTTTGTTGGTGTTACAGCTGCAGCGGCTCTGGAGTGTCGAAATATTTAGTAGTGCCTCTCAGCTCGCTCACAAAACCTCGGTGTATTCGAAAACTATGATTTGATTCAAAAACTTTTAGATTGCTACTCGGCCAACTCACGAATTAGCCTTGCAAATGGCAGAGACACTGTGGGGAAGAGTGTGAATGTAGTATGAGTCAGACGAACCTTTAAACTAGTTTTTCAATTAGCTTTCATTAAGTGAAGTGCTTCTCTGCAACTGTGTGACTCAACACAGACGGATCTGAAGCAATTTTCTCTGCAAGTTTGAGAACTATCTGACATTTCTCAGAGGTGACAGTGTTTACCTGTTTACAGAAACAAAAGAAAACGAGAATTCAGGCGAAATGAAAAGCTTCACAACGCCAGATGAGCCTCGCGCTGAACTATAAGGAGAGTTTTAATTCAGTGAAATGGTGAAAATTAGCATAAAGACTTCAGGGTTGGATTTGAGTCCGGCAGGTTAATGAAGACAGAATTATCCCGAAACTTTTGGAAGAATGGAAATGAAATTTGGTTTTCAGATGAGCATGTCTGTGCTCTGAGCATGCCTGAACTTCTCATTTAGAATAATCATCAGGTTTCACTGTTAGTCATGGGAAACCTCCAGCAGCTTTAGACAGCTCCAAACTTTCTACTAAATATCAACCAAATTATTGAAGGTGAGCTCTGAACTGCTTTACTATCACTGTGTCGGTATGTTAGCAGGTTAATGTGGCTCAAAGCAGACCTAAGAAAACTCTCAGCTGGTTTCATAAATATAGTGATTTGTTTTAAGGCCAAAACTTCACATGAGGTCGTCAGGTATTTTAAAACCTGGGCCTTATTTCCATGTATTTGAGGGTCCAGTCTTAGACTGTACAAAACATGGCAGAGTCTGTGTGAGTTTAAACTTTATCTAAAAGTCTGCATTAGTTTGGCTGAAACTGGACTTTAAAAAACATGTAAATACGTTAGTGAGGCTGAAATCACTCTGAGTTAAATTTAAAAAATACAATGATGCAGGTACAGATCCAGTTTCCAGTACACTAAAAAACTTTACAGGCCTGATTGACATGCAACCAACTAGCCTTGAGCTAATGCATTAGCTGATTTAAATCACCTAACTGATCCATGGAAAAGAGACCCTTCACTCCTGCCCATCGTTCAAGTCAGTCAACACAAATGTGAGACACTTAAGGACTGAAAACCGTGTTTTAAAAGAAGCTATTTAGATGGACATGTTAAATTAACATGGGTGTTAATGGGGTTTTCTCAGCTTTATAAACAGCCTCAAGTGGACACTGGAGGAACTGCACTTCTAATTTTCTTTATTTGTGACTTTAGAGGCTGCTGCTAAATGTTATCACAGTAACAGTCACCGTAATGACTCTAATATTAATCTGACTTTGTGTGGAAATACTTGAATCACAAACATTAACATTAGTTCCAGATTTACGTTTGTTTCAGATTAAAAACAGGCTTATGAACCAGCTTTGAGAGTGTGGATTTTTAAAGTAAAAGGGCTGTTCCGGTGTAAAACTAATTGAGGGTCAAACATACCATAACAAAGAGTTAGACCCCCCCTCCAGAGATGAATGTTGCCGACCGCTCACTTCTCTAGTTATACCAACTTTAGTAGATCATAAATGTTCTTCCTTGAGCTGCGTCCCCTCATTACTGAAGTTGGTGTAACTAGAGAAGCAAGCGGTCGGCAACATTCATCTCTCGATGGGATGTCTAACTCGGACCCTTATTTAATTTTACAACGGAATATCCCTTTAATTTTAAGCCACTTTGACTTGATTTGACCGGACAGCTGAAGAAAGGCAGCATATGTTAGAGAGAGACGTACAGCTGAGGGCTGAGTTTGGATCAGATCTAAGGTCGGTGTCGAGGTTCATTTAACCAAACCAACCTCGTGATTGGACGAAGATTTTAAGAGCCGCTGTTGAGCAGAAATGTTTGAACTTTTTTAGGCTGTCGACACAAAAAGTTTTGAATGACCCTTTAATGGCTTGGACCAGGTCTACTTTAAGCACGGCAGTGTTACAGCTTTGACTGGAGTTCGTACCTGAGACTCTGAATCGAGTCAAACACGGGCCTCAGGTATTAAATAGACCACCTTTTATAGATGCTGCATGAAAAGGTAGATTTTTTATGGAGTTAATATCAGAGCTGCTGGGCTCCTCTCTGGTTTTATGAACAGGATTTTACTCCAACAGAACTTCACCTGATAATTGACTTGAATTATGAACACGTCGACAGAGCTTTGAGTGGATATCCGCCTCTGAGAAATGTCCAATCTGCACATCTGAAGCCATCTTCATCAGCAGTGCCCACAGGGAGAGTGGACTTGTTAGGAGTGGTCCCAGTGCAGAGACTCCTCCAGTAATGGGAGATGTTATATCAAAGGCAGCGTGTTATAAAGTAAGAGCTCTCCGCTAAAAGGCTTAAACGTTTCTGAGGGCCACTTTAACCCAAAGTGAGGCAGAAACAAGCAGAAACTGTTCTTATCACACTTGAGCACAACCCACTCAACAGTCGCCGTGTTCACAGACGAGCAGGAGGAGAGTGATTTCAAATCCCCCCCGCTGGCAGCTCTCATTAAAAGAGCAGTTTGTTTTCCAAATTAATGGAGGCTTTCACACGCCTGTTGTTTTCTGCCTCTCCACTTCCATCACCGGTCCGTCTTTAACGACCGGCTGAGGTTTAATCCCAGGCACTTATTTATTCAGGCTAGCTGCCAGGTTGACGCGGCTGAAAACATATTTTAATGAGACGGCGGTCCGCTGAAACAATAACCTGAGCTGAGATGTTTTAATTGGCTCTGAGAGGACTTCTTTGAGACTGGAGAGGGATCATTCAGAGCAGAAACACACGCTGTGTTTTTCCTGGAGACAGATGCTCGGCCTCCGCACTATCGAGATGCTCTCGCGCCTTTCTCCGAGCGTGTGCTTCATGTGTTAGCGCGTTAATACAGGCGCGTTTCTACCTCAACATAAAGACCTAATCCTTAGAGGGTCGACGTTCGCTTTATTACTGCCAACTCTGTTTGCTCTGCAGAAACAAATTACTCATTTAATCTTAACTTGAACCACTTCCTGTTCATCAGCGTCCAGCTGCGCCCACTGTGGGCACAGAGGTCGGGTATAGAGAGGTACATAAATACTTTTTAAAGACTAGGTGGGTTTTTTAATCTCCTTGGATTTAACGCTCTAATTATGAAACACAAACATCCATCAATTCAGATTGAACTTTTTCACCCCGAGTCAATGACAGACGTGAAATTATGTCAGATAGACAACAAAGAAGAAATAAATTAAGACAAAGGGCTCTATTTTCATGCCTCGCCGGCAGTGTGGCGTAGACGAAGTGTAAATCAGGTCCACCGAGGTCCGCGCAGTGGTATTTTTGTCAGGTTGATGAAAATACCACTGCACGGAGTCCGCCACCTTCCGCCGTGCCGCCGGCGGGCACGAAAATAGAGCCCATAATCTTTCAGGTTTTTGTTAGATTTGAACGTTTCTGTCAAAGATCCTAGTTTTAATTCACGACACAATCATGATGTGGAGAGTAAACAATAACCCTCTCTGCTGTTGCATTTTAGTCAAACCACCTGTTTTATTCTCTTTACGTCGGTAAAAGCTGCACTCGTGCATCCTCACACACACCTACTCTGACTTCCCTCCTCTCCCCTCGATCCTCTCTCCTCTGAGCCGCAGCTTCAGCTCTGAGAGGGTCTGTAACTTCCTCCATGTCGTCACGTTAGAGAACTGAGGTGCACCGAACATCTCTGATGACAAACTTTGAAAAATAGATCGTCGTCAAACTGCAGAACCTCCAAGTCTGCAGAAACTCAACATTGCTAAACAGAAACTGGAATAATATGAGGATTATCTCTCTAAAAATTAACGATCAAAAACCAACCTTTTTATTCTCCGCGGGTGTCGAGACGGTTAGCATGTTGACAGATTTCTTTATCAAACTCGAGCGCCGACAAACTCTGTGTATTAATATGTAGTGTAACTGTGTCTTGTACATTGTTCTGGATATCACTTGTGTCACTGTGATGAGTTCCTGTGACTAATATCATTGTGCCTCTGAATAAAATAAAGAGTCTAATGCTGGAGCCAAACCGGGCTGCGTGCAAACGTGCACGTTTGTTGTAAAGCTGCTGCTCTCGTACACGCAGACGTGTCTGGAATCGGGATGTTGACTTGATATGCAAGTCAGGTCTGGAAACTCCCTCTTTAGCCCCCGTCCTTTACCTTCCCCTGACCCAGTGTACTAAAGCAGGCCTGCAGTTCAACAAGGAAACACTCAAGTCTCCATTAATGCCTAACAAGTATGCATGTCTGCAGTCAGCAGGAGATGCAGTGTCAGCCAATGTTTTGATTAAATTGTTCTGATAGTGAACCAATTCCCCGATCCTCCTGCACAGCATGTACCAGCTCCAAGGGCAGCGAGGAGGAGGAGGAGGAGGAGGAGACATGGCAGAGAGGGAGAAAAACATCCCTCTGCATCTTTATACCATCAGTTTGGAGACGCAAAGTTAGACTTAACTTAAAACCAGACAAACTTTTATACTTTAAAACCTTGATTAAACCCGTAACCAGTCAAGTTTCCCCCAGAGAAGTCTTTAAAGAGTTCTCGTTCTCTCAGTCGATCTAAAGTTCAGGCAGCTTTACAACAAACCGCCGTCAGTCCGTTTGGCTCCAGGATTCCTCGTCTCCAGACATCAAACCTTTTAATATCCTCTGGCCAAGTTTGATTTCAAGGTGCACATAGTGATTGGTCTCTGTGGCTTCAGTTCCCACTCTGGGCTCAAATCAGCTGCTTATCAGCTGACCTGATGATCGCGGTCCATCCAAAACATGTAGAATGCATGGAGCACCAGCAGACCTGAACCAGTCTGAGAAACCGGCCCATCGCCAATCTCAGCCTCTGTGTCCCTCCTCCTCCCCTTCCTCCCCCTCCCCTGTCTCCCCTCTGTCCTCTTCCAACCCCCCCACTCCTCCTCCTCTTATAGGACAAGGAGGTGAATCTGGAACAGGTGCATCGTCGTATGAACAGTCTTTTGGACGAGGACTTGGCCCACAAGCAGATCCCCGGCCCCTCTATCGAGATCTCTGCGCTGGACATCGGCAGCATGCAGCCCAGCCAAGCCTCTCTGGTGGGGGGGGCGGAGTCCGTGCGGGACTACCCGGGCCTCGGTGTGACCACCTTCCTCCCAGGGGAGGGGGCACAACCTCCCCCTCTTCCCCATCCTCACCATGGGGGGACCCTAGGCAGGACGCTTCCTCCGTCCCAGGGCCCTGGCAGCAACACGTTGCCCCTGCACCACCCTCTCAGCAGCACCAGCCTCAGCGGCACCATGCAGTGCAAACACAGGGCGCCCAACGGGGGGCTCTTCCGGCAGAGCCCTGGCAAGACACCCATGCCAATGTCCTACCAGGCAGTCTCCGCAGGACCCATACCCGAAGCCATTGATGCCACCCACAGTACATCCATATAGATGTCCTATAGGATGGGCTCAAACTGCATCAATGAGGAAGGAGTCGCCCCCCCCTGGACTGCGGTCCGGTCTTAACTGAGGCGACTCCGGTTAAGGATCTCTAAAGGAAAATTATTACAGAAGGAAGAAACATATATGTACAAAGAAAAAAGATTTTTTATCTCACTACCTGTTCAGAAAAGCCGATGTTACATAAAAACAAAACAAAAAAAAAAAATAAAGAAGAAGAGGAGGGAGGCGGGGAGATGGGAGGGACGGCGGTGTAATTTTTCTCTTGTACATATGTGTAAATACCGAGAGAACGAAGTGAGGTCAAAGTGTATTTTGAATATTCTCAATTTTTGAAGTTGAGTTATAAAAAACAAAAAAAGACATAAAAATATATATATACATTGATGACAAAGTTATGACTGTTTGAATGGCTTTGTAAATTTTGTTCAATATGAAACAATGACGCGAAATTCATTGTGATTGTTTTCTAAGTGCCGAAATTAAACGATGTCTCTCCACAACTCATCAATGTAAACGACTACCCATGATGCACCGCTGTAGGGACATTTTTAGTGTCGGACACCTACTGTTATGCACCTCTGTACCAACCCTATATATATCTTCAGCATCGGAGGGAAATGATCACACTTTCTTTCTTCATTTGTATTGAATATATAATATACGTTGTTTTTTGGAAATCAGAAGTCGACATTCACTTTCTTACGTTGACTGTAAACGGTGTTTCCTTCAACGACGAGGAGGAGGAGGCAGATTTTGATCATGTTTGACACTCAGCTCGGTGGGTTGTTGTTTTTAAAGCTTCTTTTGATTTGGCGTCAGTGCTGTGAGGGTGAGGACTTTCAGAAAAGGAGGAATGAAAGAACAAAAAGGGGAGATTGTTTGGCTGCCATCACACCAGCAGGTTGGAAAAGGTCGGGTTGATTGGTTTCTGAGCGCTAGTCGATGGGAAGTAGAAAACGCTCGGAGAGACAGATAACTTTCATTTGGAGGTTTTGAGTCAAAGGAGAGTTTGACTTCTGGGTCTCATGGTCCCTAAAGCCGACATGACTCAGCTCGTACTGTGACAAAAGCCTGTTCGCTCCAAAGTGGTGAGTGGGCCAAGACCGATGCCCCGTTGGAGGAGCAGAATTTGATTTCAAAAGCCAAAGATGTGGGCCTCTTTCCAAACCACCATCCTTATTCTGTCAAGGAGTATATCTCCCTTTGAGGACTGCATCTGCAGAGGTCTTTTGCAGCTACCTCTACGTCTTGGTACCCAGAGTAATTGGCATACTAATGAGTTTTAAAGGGATGCACGAGAATCAGAGGGCGGCTCGTGCATTTCAGTGGCTGATTTGAGATTTTTAACTTCAACCATCTTCAAATTTGCAGAGCTGGAACCAAAACGCTCCACAGCCTGCAGAAATACTGAATTATTCTCAGCTTCTTGGCTTGAAACTCCTGATTGAACCTTCAAACGTAAGATATTCACACTTTGGTGAATATCTTCTATGATCTCTCAGTCCCTTTACCCAAATGCTCCAGATCCATCTCCGGTTCTTGGTTCCAGATAGTCCTGGACACCAGTACCACAGCCCTCCGATCAGAGGACCCATGCATCCTCAGGCATCCCAAAGCTTTTTGGGAGAAAACGGAGGAATCATGAGAGTGTAGGCGGTGGTGTGATCGCAGCCTCATAATCTCAGACGTTTGTATTTGTTATATTTAACCTGAAGAGAAAAAAGACAAATATTAAAGATCTATCAGCTATAGAGATAATTTTTCTACCAGAGAATTTAACGTCAAACACTTGTATACAGGTTTTCCTCCTGCAGAAGGAAAGCTGTTATTGTAATCACTTCCAGAGTGATAGAAGGCGGCCTCATATTCCCACAAGTCATTCCTAATGAGATCCATTATCACCTGCAGGGATGACAGAGGGCGTCATTACCCAAAGTGCAATCAGAGGCTGGTGATGTGGGGGTTTCTGCAGGTGCCATACCTCAACTGCTCCTAATATAGAGGGAGTCTGATGATGTTTGCAAACACTCGATGTTTCTCCTCTGTGGAATACAGTTTGACGAACCTTTACGAGGAACCGCCTCCAAAAGGAGAGATCAAACCGGCGCTCGTTCTCGCCCTCTTTCTTTGCTCTCATAAGTGCGATTAATGTGCATTTGATGAGTTTGGAAACACGCCGAGGAGGTTACAGGATACCAGCAGCAGATAGGAAGGTGGGAGTCCAGACAGGAGCGGGGTCTCCATCCAAACAGGTGGGATGAAGGTTTTAGACGAACAGGCGGTGGATTTGTTGCTTGGTTACAGAAACTATGATCAAGTCCTCTTGAGTTTTTTACATGCAGTTCCATGTCTGTTCTAAAAACCAGATCTTGGTCTCTACAAGGGCAGCAAATCCAGAAAACCTGTGGTGGCACCAGCATCTTCACACTACAGTGAGCAATCTTTAGAGCTAATGCTGCATCGACATGGACCCAAACAAATTCCAGTCCTGGTTATCCAAGGCTTGGTCCACAGGGGGCAACTGGACTCAAACTGGACTAACAATCCAAACACAACAACCCAGGATCATGTGACTGAAGATCCTCCAGGGGTTCCAGGCTCCAGGTCCAGCTGCCTTCTTTGGATCAAAACTTGGATCACCATAAAAACTGCAGACAGTTCACCAAAAACCACCAGCAGCTCCTAGAAAAACAGTAAATCTACATGATGTCCTGAGGACTTTAGCAGCTGCTGGTGAATTTGGGACAGTATCCCAAGTTGCTGTGAGGTATCCACCTTAAAAACTCCATTTTCTCCATCGTTAATTTAAAAACCATTTGGTCAAAAGTTTCGTATTTCCTACAGGGAGCTGCAAACTCTAAAAAAAGTTCCTTAAATTGGTGAACAGTTTGTTTCCGGTCCATCACACCTTTACTTTGAACCACCAAGTTCTGGTTTTGGACATGAATCTTTAGTGCAGAGTCCTCTGATACCACCTTATATTTTCGGGTCACTGAGCTCATCCTGAACCAGTTTAAACCAGTCTCGACTGTAGGACCAACACTCTCTCTCTGGTGCATTTCTTCTCTGTGATCAGTGGAGGTTTCATGTGTGGATGCAGATGTGAAACTCTCCTGACTGTCCCGCTTACTCTTGATTTCAGTTTCTCTGTTAAAGAACCATAAGTATATTTAAGATCTGCTGAAGGGGGTTCATGTTTAAGTCCTGGTTCACTCAGTCTGAGACGGACCAGGACTGTCGGACTCTGGAGGTTTTTTTATCGTCCGCTGGATCATCATCGACTCTGACGCAGCTCTCATCTGAACAGACTCTACGTGGATGTTTTCTAACTGTGTCAGTAGTTGCTCTTGTGAACCGACTCGCTTTTTCACACTGTGCTCCACAACGTGACGGCTGGACGGACTGAGAACGAGGACCCTGAGGTTTGATTGGTCAGCAGACAGGAAGTGAGCAGAGCCCGTGTGGCTTTGTGTGTCAGGCTCCTTCAGAAGACCAGAACATGAACTGTCATAGCATATAGTCTGTCACAGTCCATCTAAGGGAGACCCTTATTTTATTTATGAATATGCTGCTTGGAGTTTCTTAATCTTTAATAAAGAAATATGGTTTACAGATTCGGCTCCACGTTTTTCTTCGACACGCTGCAGGAGTAAAAGGTTTGTAGATCTGAGGGTTTAAAGGTGTCGTTTTTAGGATCTTTGTTGGAAACTGAAACTTACAAATATCAATAAGTCAAGAACAGAGCCAGGGGGAACTCCTAAATAAATAAGTGTAAATAGAGTTTCAGCTGCTTTCTAACTTGTTAAATGTGTTTCTTAAAGGTCTCAGTTTCTTTTCTGAAGGTTAATGGGGCGTTCACACCAAATGCAAGTAAAATCATTTCCTCGCTTCATTCGCGCGAATCTAGATGCATGAATAAATAGTATTTACTCGCTTTATTTGTACGTCAAGGGCGGCACAGTGGTGTAGTGGTTAGCACCGTTGCCTCACAGCAAGAAGGTCCTGGGTTCAAATCCAGGTCAGGGTGTTTCTGTGTGGAGTTTGCATGTTCTCCCTGTGTCTGTGTGGGTTTACTCCAGGTACTCCGGTTTCCTCCCACATCCCAAAAACATGCAGAAGTGGGGTTAGGTTAATTGGCCACTTTCAAATTGCCCATAGGTGTGAATGTGAGTGTGGATGGTTGTTTGTCTCTATATGTCAGCCCTGTGATGAACTGGCGACTTGTCCAGGGTGTCCCCTGCACTTGCCCAAAGATGCTGGGATAGACTCCAGCGATAGAAGCGGTAGAACATGGATGGATGGATTTGAACGTCAATGGTAATTTCAGGATCAAGTGATAGACAAAGGTTTTTTTACAATTTACCAGATAATCCGACCTCCTCACTGACTTTCCTCCAGACAAGGTCCTTTTTTATTCCTGTTTCGGTAATTGAAAGAAAAGGTACCGTAAAATTTGGGGCACCCACACCCACCAACCCTCGTGCTGATTAGTTACTGTGACGTGAATATCTGCTCAAGTTGATCTGCGTCAATCGCGCCGCCAGAGTAGTAGGAACGTCTAATCGCGTCTTTGCATTGACTTAACATGTAATTCATTAGTGCGAATGAATTGACTCGCACTTGGTGTGTGGAGACAGAATAAAGGTTTGAAGCACCATTAGGACAGAGGACACTAAAGTGTGAAACTCCACACATGAACTACAGTCAGGTATAAAGTCTGGAGGACTGTTGCTCATGGTGCTAACCCTGATCTGGTACCTTCACGGTTCCCTAAATAAACCAGCCCAGATTACGCCCAACTGAATCCTGTTTTCTCAGCAGACCTTCGACTACACGGGTTCTCCTGAAACTTGAGCAGCAGTATCTGTGTCAGAAATCAGCTGGAAACCCTCCTCACTAACTTATTCCTGCTTATTCGAGAAGCTGTGATCATATCAGAAACCCTGACATCATGTCAGAGTTGCTCCTTTATCACTGCGAGGCGTAAAGTTAAATTATTCCACCTTAAAAAAAAGGATTCATGAGTTTGGGGGTTTGGACCGGCTGCACAGGAGCTGACGAAGCAAATCTCTTGGGTTGGTAATGAAGCTGAAAATCTTCACTTTGATAACAGCAGGACTTCTGGAAAAGGTTCGACTGATGGAGGGAATACATCCAAGAATCTCCTCCGCCTCATTGGTGAGTATGAACAGTGAGTCATTGATTTAAGACAAGGCTGAAAATGAAAATGTATCACTGCTCAGGAGTTATTCACCTCCTTCGTTTACTCTGTCCTCAGATTAATTTGATTGATTCCACTGCAGAGAGATTTTTGGCACTAACTCTTTTCCCGCTCTGATAACTGAATATAAAGGCTGCCGTCGCTTCACTGGAATAAAAACTCTTCAATCATGAAAAACTCGTCGGCACATTAATCAGCGTTTTTAATTAGCCGAGTTTGACGCATCAGAGTCACACAGAGCGGCAGTAACTCAGGAGGTAGAATGGTCGTCCAATAAATGGAGGGTTGGTGGTTTGATTCCCCTCTGTCCCTAGTCTGTTCGTTGTGTCCTTGGGCAAGACACTTAAAGGGATATAATGGCGTAAAAAGGCTATCCAAGAAAAGTTTCATTACATTCGAGAAATCTGGACTAATGAGTCAAAGTTAGAATGTGAAGAAGATGAGGAGGAACAGGAAGAGCCTGGAGAGGAATTTAGACACCCTGGAGGAGTTTAGAAACTCTGCAAACCGGAGAGACGAGAAGAAAACTGGATCTGAAGGTGGTCTCCAGGGCTTAATACCCATCTGTAAATAAAGCAGTACTCATCGTCGTTTGCTTCCACTTATCCAGATCCAGGTCCTGGGGGCAGCAGCTTCAGGAGGGAAGCCCAGACGGCCCTCACCCCAGCCACTTCCACCAGCTCCTCCGGGGGGGTTCCCAGGCGCTCCCAGGCCAGGCGAGAGATATAATCCCTCCACCTGGTCCTGGGCCGGCCACGAGGTCTCCTCCGGGTGGGACATGTCTGGAACACCTCTAACGGGAGGCGTCCAGAAGGCGTCCTAACCAGATGCCCGAGCCACCTCAGCTGACTTCTCTCGACGTGGAGGAGCAGCAAAGCAGTACTTCCATCCAAATGACCCTACAGATGAAACAGCAGGATCCGGGTCAACAACGTGACGGAAAACAGTAAAAAGGCGACTCACGTACTGGCAGGATGAACGAGAGGACTCTTATTCATGATAAAAACAAACATGTTAATGGTTCGACTGCCTTGATTGATCGGGGGTCTTCCTCTCCTGTCACTCAGTGTACGATCACAGCCGTCTAACTCCTGATTTCTGCGGCAGTTCTGGGTTCAATCTCAGTCTAGACTCCATGAGAGGAGCTCCACCCTGAGACCTTCTTCAGAGGCTCCATGTGACGCAGCAGAAGCTGATGTTCTCCATATTTAAAGACCCCCTGCTGTTCTCCGTACTGTGGGATCACATCATTACCTCGACTGCAGAGCGCCGAGCCGCTGACAGAGCGTCCCGTACGAGGAGAACAGACACGAGTCTTTGTGCCTTCACTGCTCCTCTTCCTCGCCGCTGCATCCTGCCATCAGCTCACCTGGCAGAAAACATCCTCCGCTCTGTCAATTAAGGGGAAGGTTTAGTCTGGCGCACCAGGAGGCGGATTTAAACAGACACACCAGGACGTGCTCTGGCTGTAAACTCATCCGCTCCATGTTTGCCTGTCAGCGCTCAGACGGGGGAGGATGGACGGCTGACTCGACTAAATGGTTGCCGCCATTTAGTCCGCCGCCTGGGTGTCAGTCTGAAACTATGCAGGATGGAGTTTCTGATTGGTTAACTGGCAAAGAGTCGGGTTTTCAGGTGTATTAAGCGATCAGACGAGAAACTGACGGCCACCAGAGATGAAGAAAGTTCCAAAAACTCCAAAAATGAATGAAAACAGAAACAGAGCGATTTTCTGATTTCTCTAAAATCTCCTGTTAGTCTGTTTTCAAACCCATGAAATGAACATGGATTCTCTCTCTCTCTCTGTGATACTTAACTTTCTGCGCTCAGAGCTGTTAGCCGTTTATATGACACATCCCTCCTCCTCCTCCACCTCCTCATCCACCCTGCTGCTGCCGCTGAGTGCTGCCGTCTGGATAAAACACCTCATTACTCACTTCACCTCCAGCAGCTGGAAGGAATAAAAGCCGTATGAATGTGAGGGTCCAGTTGTGGTGGGCAGTTATGGCCCATTATATGGTTACAGGCTGAGCCGCGCTCTCACGGGGAGACGGGTCAGTGTCTGTAAATCAAGCGCCGGACAGCGTGAAGCCGTGAGTTATTTTAGAGCAGCAGAGATGTGCACATGAAATTCAGAGTCGGGCCACTCTGGAGGCACACAGGCATGAAATGGAGACCAGACCAACTCCATAAATATGCAGATTCACTAACAGAGCTGCAGAAACCCGCCAGCAAGACGAACTGAGGACAGGGAGCACACAGGGGACGCCAGAGCGGCGACGGGGTCACAGGACCTGATATTTAATCAAGTTTTCTTCTATAGACTGAATACAAACATGACAGATCCTTTATTATGATATACAAATAAAGGGATATTCCTGCGTAAAATTAATTGATCATAAATGTTCTTCCTTGAGCTGCGGCACCCCGCTGTAATCCGTGATTGACTATGTCTGTGACCCTATATGTCCTGTTGATGAAGTTAGCTGCTGTTCTGAGCATTATTTGTGGCTATAGAGTGGCGTTTTGGTTGGGGGCGTGGCTCTCTGTATTGCTATCCTGCGGTCGTTACTAAAGTTGGTTTAACTAGAGAAGCAAGCGGTCGACAACATTCATCTCTGGAGGGGGGGTCTAACTCGGTGTTACCGTGTGTTTGACCCTTTTACACCGGAATATCCCTTTACGAGAAATTAGGAATGAATGTATGCCGCCCAATATCTTTGCTGGTTTTCTCTGCAGGATGGTGTGGACTGGGGTCTATCTCTGCTCTCATTGGTTGAAAGGTAGGTACACTGAGTCCATCACAGGGCTGATCTATAAGTATAGAGTCAGTATCAGTTCAAGTCCAGTCCAGTGTGTCTGATTTACAGGTGAAATATGTCTGTCACTGATTCTTCTGTCTTTGCTGATGCTCTCCCCGCCTCCATCCAACCTCCTGCTTTTCCTGTTTCTTACTGTGTCTTTATTTATCAGTGCCGGATGTACCCACTGATACTGGACTGATTCTGTTCTGAGGTCTTTGCTGATGCTCCCCCCGCCTTGGTGTTTCCCTGAAGGATGTAAAGGGTCAGGGAGTTTTCGTTGTAAACTGTATTTTCTGTTTTATTTCTTGTGAACTTTCCCGTCGTTCTCTCCTGTTTCTCTCTTTATTAATTTTTTAATTTGCTGCTCTCTGTATCATTTCTTCTTACTTTACTCTTTTCTGTTGTTTCAGTTTTACATTTTTCTTCTTTATTCTCGTCTGAATTTTTCTGTATTTCATATTTTATTCCTGTCGTCCCATTTTTTCAAACCTTTGTTTTTCTGACTGTATTTTTGCAGCATTATTGTTTTTTCTCTGAAATCTTTGGTTCTTCTCTTATGTTCCATTTTCCTCTCTTAGTCAGTTTTTCAGACTTATCTTCTCCTCAGTTTTGTTTTGTTTTTCCTTCTTTAAATCTTCTTGTTTCATTTTTTGTCTGGTCGTCTCTGTGTTGTTTCATATTTCTTACTTTAGTCTTCTCTGTATCGTCTCCTCGTTTTAATAATTCTCTCTGGCGCGATGATTTGAGTTTTTCTCCAGAAAGGTGACCCTGTATCAGGTTTATCTGAACGCCTGTCTACTGTTAAAGAAACAGTAACTTTATTATGACTGTAATGAATCATGAGATTTCTGATATCTTAGAAACTCATAAGTGAGCGACACATTAACTAATGAATTAATCAATTATCTGAGCTGCTCCTCATGAAAAGAGTCGCTCTACACAGACTCCATGACTGACTCTCACTATCACGTGATGAGGAATCAGGATATCCATGATGTGGTCCAAAACAGGCTTAAAGATGACTGAAATTCACTTCAGCTCTCTCTGATTCTGGTCGGTCTTTGTCCTCTGAAACACCAAATACAGACAGAGTCCAGGACTATTTGTTGCTGCCAAAACCTAGATCTGCTCCACAGGAGTCCTGCACCACCTGGATGTTCTCCTAAATCCTATTCTTCAGGAGGATTACACTTCCCAATCCGAGGAAACCACCTCCAACCGGCCGACATCCTCAAAGGAGACATTCTCCACACGCTGATGTAACTGCCTCATGCTGTCAGTTTTTCTGTTCGAGCTGCTCAGACAGAGGATGAAAACGCCATGCAGGACATAATACAGGGTGTCCGTGGGGTCTTCAAAACTGTTAAAGATTGATTAATCAATTATGGGAAAGATGAGGCCCTTAAAAGAATCAAAAAGTCTTAATCACACTGCATCAAAATCCTGATGCACTGCCCACAAATGTGAGAACTGATAGATTTCATGATGCATTAAGGTAACAGGGGCAGTCCAACCTTTTTTGACTGGGGGGCCCATTTGGTGCACAGACTTTTATTGATCTTTTCTGCCACCTTTTATCATGTCTAATCTGTCAAATTCAGAGTATTGTCATTTAAAAAGTGAGCTGCATCCTGCACATCTCTGCGATCAGTATATCAGCAAAAATAAGCGAGATATTCTGTTGTGTTGCAGTATTTTACCCAGAAGGTTGTGCTCAAACAACAAAGTGGGGTGGAGTGACATAGCTTTTGCCAACCCTGGATCCGCCCCTGTACATGATTTTGTCCCGGCCCTGCTGTACATCATTATAATTAATGCGTATATGCTGCCAGAATAAGGCAGATTGTGTTTTTCAGTGAAACATGCCCAATGTTCATGAATGTGTGGAGTCCAAAGGAGAGAGATTTGTGTTGTTTGGTTTCACATTTTTTAACAACTTATTGTTTGAAACATTGAATCATGGTTTGGGTTTTTTGTTTTCAAAATAAAAACAGTTTAATTAGACTTCAGCCTCAAAAGTTTACATACTCCTTTTTAATAACTACATATTTTATGTCATGGTGTCATTTGCTAGATTTATGGAGCCATTGACCTCTGACAACCATCCTCAACAAGGACCTTGTACCCATGTTTAACATCACTCAGGCTCCCAAAATATGTTGTGCTTTGTTATTACCTTATATGGACTCTCCTTTAGGTCAAGGATAGCTATTTACACATGAAGGGTCTCGGACCGATCTCTGTTACACTTGTGGCATGATGAAGCTGTAACCCAGATCTGCAACCAGTAAAGCTTGTTAAACTGATCATTTGTGTGGACTTTCTATTCATTGCAGTGTGAACATTGGCTAGGCATCCTTACAATGGTTTAGAATGATAAAAAATTAAACATTATAGTGTGAAAAAAGTCAAAGTCAGTATGTTGGAAAAAAATCATAGTGAAGTATGACAAAAATTTACATACTTTAATATTCATTGTATAGTATGTGAAAAAGTGTCACAGTATATTATGTTGAAAGTTTTAAATTTTCTTATGAAGAAAATGTCATAGTAAAAAAAAAAAAAACTTAATAAATCGCAGAAGGGAAATTTGATACAATGAAATAGTATGAAAAATTTGGTTTGAAAAAATGTCATAGTATAGTATGTTAAAAAATGTCAAAGTATAGTAGGATAAAATTTTCAAAATTTGGTTTGAAAAAGATGTCATCGTATAGTGTGTCAAAAAATGTCAGAGTATCATGTGTTAAAAAATGTCAGTATAGTATGTTAAAAAATGTCATAGTATAGTATGATCAAAGAATTTAAAATACAGTTTGAAAAAAAAATGTCATAGAATAGTATATTAAATAATATCATAGTATGTTTAAAAAGGTCATGGTATAGTATGATAAAAGAATTAAAAATTTAAGCATTACAATTAATGTCATAGTATAGTATGATAAAAAATGCCATAGTATAGTATGTTAAAAAAGTGTCATGGTAAAGTTTGTTAAACATGTCATACTATAGTATGATAAAAGAATTAAAAATCCAAGCATGACAATTTTTGTCATAGTACTGTATGTTAAAAATGTCATAGTATAGGATGATTAAATTTTCAAAATAAAGGTTGAAGAAAAATGTCATAGTATAGTATGTTAAAAAATGTCATAGTGTAGTATAAGAAAAAAATTCAAAATCCAAGCATGACAAATAATGTCATAGTATAGTATGTTAAAAAATATCATAGTATTGTGTTAAAAAATGTCGTAGTATAGACTGTTAAAAAAGTCATAGTATAGTATGTTAAAAATGTCATAGTATAGAATGATATAAGAATTAAAAATTTAAGCATGACAAGTACTGTCATAGATTAGTATGATAAAAAATTTGAAAATACAGTTTGAAAAAAAACCGTCATAGAATAGTATATTAAATAATATCATAGTATAGTATGTTTAAAAGTGTCATGGTATAGTATGATAAAAGAATTAAACATTAAAGCATTACAATAAATGTCATAGTATAGTATGATAAAAAATGTCATAGTATAGTATGATAAAATTATCAAGATTTGGTTTGAAAAAATGTCATAGTATATTATGTTAAAAAAGTGTTATGGTAAAGTATGTTAAACATGTCATACTATAGTATGATAAAAGAATTAAAAATCCAAGCATGACAATTATTGTCATAGTATTGTATGTTAAAAATGTCATAGTATAGGATGATTAAATTTTCAAAATAAAGGTTGAAGAAAAATGTCATAGTATAGTATGTTAAAAAATGTCAGTGTAGTATGAGAAAAAAATTCAAAATCCAAGCATGACAAATAATGTCATGGTATAGTATGTTAAAAAATATCATAGTATCGTGTTAAAAAATGTCGTAGTATAGAATGTTAAAAAAAGTCATAGTATGGTATGTTAAAAATGTCATAGTATAGTATGATATAAGAATTAAAATTTTAAGCATGACAAGTACTGTCATAGATTAGTATGATAAAAAAAATTTAAATACAGTTTGAAAAAAAAATGTCATAGAATAGTATATTAAATAATATCATAGTATAGTATGTTTAAAAATGTCATGGTATAGTATGATAAAAGAATTAAAAATTTAAGCATGACAATTAATGTCATAGTATAGTATGTTAAAAAATGTCATAGTATAGTATGATAAAATTTTCAAGATTTGGTTTGAAAAAATGTCATAGTATAGAATGTTAAAAAAGTGTCATGGTATAGTATGTTAAACATGTCATACTATAGTATGATAAAAGAATTAAAAATCCAAGCATGACAATTATTGTCATAGTATTGTATGTTAAAAATGTCATAGTATAGGATGATAAAATTTTCAAAATAAAGATTGAAGAAAAATGTCATAGTATAGTATGATAAAAGAATTTAAAATCCAAGCATGACAAATATTGTCATAGTATTGTATGTTAAAAATGTCATTGTAAAGTATGATAAAATTTTCAAAATTTAGCTTGATAAAATGCCATAGTATAGCATAATAAAATTTTCAAGATTTGGTTTGAAAAAATGTCATAGTATAGTATGTTAAAAAATGTCATAGTGTAGTATGTTAAAAAAATGTCATGGTATCATGTGTTAAAAAATATCATAGTATAGAATGTTAAAAAATGTCATAGTATAGTATGTTAAAAATGTCATAGTATAGTATGATAAAAGAATTGAAAATTGAAGCATGACAAGTAATGTCATAGTATAGTATGATAAAAAAAATGTCATAGTATAGTATAATAAAATTTTCAAAATTTGGCTTGATAAAATGCCATAGTATAGTATGATAACATTTTAAACATGTAAGTTAAAAAATGTCATAGCATTGAATGTTAAAAAAAGTCAAAGTATCGTGTTAAAAAATGTCATATTATAGTATGTTTAAAATTTTTATTGTATAGTATGATAAAAGAATTACAAATTAAGCATGACAAATATTGTCATAGTATTGTATGTTAAAAATGTCATAGTATAGGATGATTAAATTTTCAAAATAATTGTTGAAGAAAAATGTCATGGTATAGTATGAGAAAGAATTCAAAATCCAAGCATGACAAATAATGTCATAGTATAGTATGTTAAAAATATCATAGTATTGTGTTAAAAAAATGGCATAGTAAAGTATGTTACAAGAATTAAAAATTTAAGCATCACAAATAATGTCACAGTATAGTATGTTTTGAAATGTCAAAGTTTAGCATAAGATTGTCAAATTTGGTCTAAAAAAATTTCATAGCATAGTATGTTAAAATTGTCATAGAATTGTGTGTTAAAAAATGTCATAGTATAGGATGTTAAAATGTCTTAGTTTTTTATGTTTACAAATGTCATAATATAGTATGACAAAATAAATAAAAATTAAAGCAAAACAATTAATATCATAGTATATCTGTGTTTAAAAATGCCATATTTTAGTATGATAAAATAATCAAAATTTGATCTAAAAAAATGTCATAGTATAGTATGTTTAAAATGTCATAGTATAGTTTGTTAAAAAATGTCATAGTTAAGTATGATAAAAGAATTAAAAATTTAAGCATGACAAAAAATGTCATGTATGACATTGTATGTTTAAAAATGTCATGGTATAGTATGATAAAAGAATTAAAAATCCAAGCATAACAATTAATTTCACAGTATAGTATGTTAAAAAATGCCATAGTATAGTATGATAAAAAAAATTAAAATTGGCTTGAAAAAATGCCATAGTATAGTATGATAAAATTTTCAAAATGAGGGTTAAAAAATGTCATAGTATAGTATGTTAAAAAATGTCATGGTATTGTATGATAAAAGAATGAAAAATCCAAGCATGACAAATTATGTCATAGTATAGTATGTAAAAATGTTATAGTATAGCATGTTAAAAATTGTCAAAGTATAGTATGTAAAGAAAAGTCATAGTATTGTGTGATAAAAAATGTCAAAGTATCATGTGTTACAAAATGTATTAGTATAGTATGTTTAAAAATGTCATAGTATAGTATGTTAAAAAATGTCAGTATATTATGATAAAAATATTGTCGTATAGTCTTATAAAACTTTCAAATTTTCCTATGAAAAAAGTCATAGTATAGTATAATTAAAATTTTAATAATTAGGATGAAAAAATTTATTGTAGATGATGGTAAAAATAATAATTGTAAGCTTGAATGTCATAATATGATTAAACTTTAATAGTGTAGTTTGACAAAAATGTTGTATACTTTCATAAAAAATATAGAATAGTATGAGAAAAATGTTATAGTATACTCTTACCCTAACTCTACACACCTGAGCTGGATTTAAAAAGTTCACCATGTCAAAAACAAAAGTTATAATCTAAGTTGAACTAAAAACTTCGTCCTGATACATCAGCAGCATAAAAACTCAAACAGCAGCTGAGCGTTACATAAAAAAACGAACCCTACAGCTGCTGAAAACATCTATAACACTATCAGGAACCTTGAAGACCCTGAAGAAGTGAGCCAACAACACAACCACCAGAGGGGGGGACCTATACGTTTATAAATAAAAAACACACACAAACACACTGTGACTCTATGTCTCTTTATTTTAAACAAACCCTCCTCCCCATGAACCCCCCTCTCCTGTGTCTCTCTCAGGTTGAAGTTCATCTTTATGATGTTTGGTTTTGTTCCTGATTTTAGTCGTAGTAAAGTCTAATGTCTAATGTCTAAATCTATTATTTCACCCTTCCCACTGAGTGCTTAGAGACTCAAGTCAAGATCAGAAGTGAAGATTTGAAAAACTTTAATCATTTACTTAAAAGCTTTTAGGTATCATTAGTCAGCAGATAATTTAGAATAGTTCAGATTGAACCATTTTCTCGTTGAAATTATCTTCAGACTTTAAATCTTTGCTTTGAATGGAAATGCCAGACAACACTGAAGTGCACCAACATTTCCATTCAAAGTCTTACGTGTTTTCGGGTTAATGATATTCTGTTATATATTCCAATGGACTGCAGATACTGCTGCAGCTTCTCCATGTTGTTCCAATCTTCCAGATTCAGCTGTAGGCACAACAGTTTCTCCAGCTGCTTCCAGATCTCTGAAAAGTTTCCTCCTTTGGGATGAGTATCTTTTGCAGGGTAAAATTACATGAGTCACAGTCTCTGACAACAAGCAAATAAACATTTGATCAACAGAAAACAGAGGAAAATACTGACATTAAGTCTTTTTTTCCAATATTTTTGTGAAAATTTTTCAAATAACAGGATGTATTTTTGTCTAAAAACGTTAAGTTACTGTTAGCCTAAAATGTTTGTTTTACTGATATTTCAATCACATTTCCAGCAAAACTCAAAGGACAAGTGAAATACCTACATTTTTCTAATTTAGATTTTAAGAAAAATGTTCACAAATAAAATCTAAAAATACAAATTTTCAGAAATAAATTATCTTTTTTCATTTTTCTTTCTATCATGTATTTATTTTGATACGTTTGAGCGAGTTCTGCCACAGTTTTACTGTCATAGTACTTAGCTGCTCTGTAACAGGCATGCAATGCGAAAATTATTTGAAACTGAAATAAAGTAAAATACATTAAAAATTGGAATTCACACTGATGTCACTCAACTGTCAATTGTAGGGTATCAACAGGTTTTCTTCCAGTTCAAAAGGTGAAGTTAACATTAACATTTTGTTTTTTTCTTGATAACGTTATCCCTCTTTCATACTCTAGACCCAAAATTAGAATATATTACACAGAGGCGACATGATACAGATTGTGTTTGATGAGGTCTTAAATTTTTTTTTTTTAAGTCTTAAAAAGGTATTGAAATCAACCTCAGGATTCCTGCATGTACCCTGTATTAAACAGACCATTTTTTCTCCTGAACACTGAGCTTTGATAAACGGAGACGCCTGCACAGCTGCCTCTGCAGTGTTTATCTTCCACAGCCGATAAAGGCCTGAGAGATGAATGGAGGAGTTTAGTTTTATTGAAAAGAAGAACAGATTATTGCTGACAGGCAGTTTAATTTGGTGCCTGAGACGCCGTCTGATACATCTCCTCCTCTTCAGAAACAAATGGCAGCCTCTTGTGGGTTTAAAAAAAGGCAGTCAATGTTTTTTTTATATTTCCGATCATATTTTTACTCACAGCTGGCTGGAGTGAATAATGAGGACTCAATGAAACTACAAAATATGGGCGGAGGGATACGCAGTTTGAACAAAAGGGGGCGGGGTGAATTCTCTGGGAACACACCAGCTGACTATAGTAAAGTAATGAATGAAAACTGGACCAGAGGGACTCGAACCTTGTTTGTGTTAAACATAACGTTAAAACTGAAACTAAAAGGGAATATACCAGAATTCCTGAATTCCGGCCTGAATATCCCTTTAAAGCTCCTGTGAGGAACGCTCTGCTTCCTCTAGGCACCTGTACTGTTTTACTGAGTTAAGTTCTGTTGGATCCCTGAGCCGCTTTGAGGGACAGAGACTCTTCAGCGTCTCTATGTAACTTCAAAACTGAGCAGACACACAGTACCTACTGCTTCTGTGGGGTTCCCCAAGGCTCCATCCTGGGGCCTCTTCTGTTTAACATCTGCACGCTTCCACCGGTTCACCATCAAATCAAGTCACCATAAGTACGCAGATGCCACCAGGTGACCACAGCCCCACGCCTTCATCAGACGCAAGACGCATGAGTAAGTGAATTTTTATTTTAACAAATCAAGACAAACAAATTTAGAGCTCAGCCTGCAAAAAAAAGTCAGCTTACATTAACTCAAACATGTGAAATAAATATATACACGTCTTAGTCTTGTTCTTCTTTTGACAAACAGGGTAATAGTGCGCTACTGCCACCCACTGGTAAGGAATGTGAATCAGGATGCAACTTTTTAATTAGAGCCAATAAAAGAGACAAATAGTTCTCTGTTTGGTAGACAGTCAGCCTGTGAGGATGGCCGACTGTGAAGGCTGACAGTTAATATGAAATACCAAAATAAGGACCACGCTGCTTCTTGATCCCCGTTCCTCCTCCTGAGTGATTCAGTCCATCCGTCCATCTAATGAAACTCCTTCAAAACACATCTACACACGTGACCTCTGCCATCCCCGAGTGTCTCCCTTCATTCATCACTCCATCCATTTATCCCTCCTCTCACACACTCCTGCTGGCTGAGCCCTCACACACACACACACAGACACACACTAACAGGTGGTTGCTGGGAAACAGCGTGGAGCTCCTCGTTCAGTTTGAGTATCCCTCCCTCTTTGCTGTTTTTCATGGAGCTGCAAACTTCCATACAGTCTGCAGTTTTCAACATTGTATGTTGGTTTGAATTCCATCAAAGCTCCATGGTTCTGTAGGTCCAAACTCCAGAACCAGGTCTCCTGGGCTGATGACTCACACTGGAAAACAGGAAACTTAACATCCACCTCTCAGTCTCTGTTCTGTACATTTATTAAATAAAACCCATTCTCCAATTTGTCTAACTCACTTTAAATGTCATGTGTGTTATTGTGTTCCATAATTCTCCCTATAATAACCACGTCATCGTAATAATGAGGGTCATTATGGAAGAAAAGGCAGGCAGGGGAAAAAGAGCCACTTATGGAGTCAGAGGGCCTTTTTTTAAGTGGGGCCATTTACAAGAGAAGAGGTGGAATATCAAGAAGGCTAAAGAGCGGCTGAAACAGAGGAGAGGAAGCATGATTTTATAATTAACCTTTTAGCCTTTCATGTTTCTGAGAGACGAAGTGTACAGACTCAAACATGCGGACATCCATCAAACAGTGTGTGTCTGACGTTCCCGACATGTGAAAGAAGAAAACATCTGAAGGATGTGAGAGCTGCAGAGAAATCTACTGGTGCTCCTGTGTTCGATGATTTTCTGAGGGTGGGCTTCCTGTACCCCGAGTTCAGACTGTCAGGAAAATGAAGTTGGGTTGTGGGTTTTCTTGACCTGCGTTTGGGCGATATGGGAAAAAGTTCATCACGATACATTTTTTTCATATCAGTCAATATTGACAAATATCAGGATGTAAAAAAAATTAAATTTAACAGTGCTTATTGGTCGCATGTCTTTTGCAATACAATAATCTACTGTATTTTTCGCACCATAAGGCGCACTTCAAATCCTTTTGGCTTGTTGGAGAACTGCAGCTACCGTAGCCTAGCAGAAACCAAAATACCTCCACACCACCGACGTTTTCGTAACGCCAGTGTTGTGGTTGACATTGATGTGGTCATCTGTTGAGCCTTCATGGTCATTTCTGTCGGGGGTAGCACTCATTTTCTTTGTTTCTCACCAACAGTGCTGTCGGCTTCACCTGTTAAAGTGCTATGGTTGGGTGTAGCTGCTGTCTGCTATGATGCAGTTGTTTTATACTTGGTTCTAATTCAGCACATGATTGGTTCAGACCCGGAGAAACTCCCCTTTTCATTGGCTATTTGTATAGTCTACCAAAACATGGCAGAATGACAACTATTGAAAAGGATATTGATCATGTTTTATATTGATATCGAGGGAAATTAATTTTCAATATATATCATTATCCTTTTATCGCCCAGCCCAAACCTGCATCAGTGTTAAACCTGCTTTCCAAATAATTCAGGCTCCTGAGGCTGACGTCACTCCCCCTCTGTACCACCTGTAGGCCTCCACCCCCATCTCATGACATTTGCATGAGGGGGCAGAGATGTGGCCCGTACCCCCAGAGCTGACAGCCAATGACGTGAGCCGACTTCAGGATCACCAGCAGCTACGAAGGCTTATCGTGACACGGCAGCTGTCGTCACGGAGACGGTGAAGACCTTGAGAAGCAATTTGGAGGATCAATATTTGCAGGGAAGAGAAGAAGAAGGAGGAGGCAGGAGGAGGAGAGGTGGAAGGAAAGGAGGAGAGAGACGGCACATCAGAGCGTATTCTGACAAACAATTAGAGGAAAGATGGAAGTGAGAGTGTGTGCAGAGTTAAAGCATTCAGAGAGGAGTGATCCTCATGTCTGCTTCCTCTGCCTTCATCAGACTGTTAGAGGAGAAAGAGCCGCTGCTCTCACACTAACAAACACCGAGGTCTGTTCACTGTCAGCACTAATGAGCTCAGCGCCACTCCTCTTCTTCATCACTCACAGAAACTCTTCTTTAGATTTGAGGGGGCACTCACACCTCGGCCCCTGAAGTCCACTTAGTTTGGCTCCCTTCCTCTGCTTGGCCTTGTACACTTTCTCGGCCTTGGCCCAGTTGGAAAACAGCAGGATATAAACACTGTCAGGTTTGTTCAACAAATTCAGCAGAAAAATAAAAACTTCTCTCAAACTGGAAAAGAAAGAGCGATAAAAAAGTGACTCCAGTACCGGCAGATGGAGAAAACTAACAATTATTATTTTGAGTAATTTAATAAGAAATAAAACACAGTCAATGATCGGACAGCTTCTTAACCTGAAACACTGATGTCTGTCTTTTCTCACGACGAGCTTTCAGTTCATGATATTATCAAGAATTAAACTGATTAAAGGTGGTGTAGTCAGGATCTTAGGAAGCGCCAGTTTTTAGGAGAAATCTTGACTGTAAACTCTAACCCTCCCAACCAGTTTTCCCCTCAGCTCCTCCTCTCCCCTCAAGCCCCGCCCACAAACAGACGCTCCTGCTCGCTCGTATCGTTCCAATTAAATTCAGATATAATGCAGATAAATACTTCAGATCATTACAAATGGGGCCCAGTCAGGGTGAAAGTCAAAAGCATTGGTGCTACTGTAGATGCCAACAGACCACCAGCAAACACAATGTTTGCAGGACTTCTACAACGAGGATAAAGTGACATAGTCCAGGACCCGAGGGAGGACAGTTTAGCGATGGCGCTACAACACGCTACAGCAGGTCCGTTTGACAAGAAACACTTCTGTTACAGACACTTGTCTTACTTTGTTAAAGCGGTTTACCTGTCCAGCAGAAAGGTTACAGGGTCACCAAGATCCCCAAGCGTCCCCCATGGTTTATGTTGACCCGGCTTTTTAGCTCTTGTCCGGTCTACCTCCGTTTTAAGCGCCCGTTATTCCTCCAGAGTCTCCGGTATTTACTTTGTTTTCTTGCTTGTGTCGGCAGTCGTGGCCAAAGGAGGATTCAGACAATTTTCCGAACTTTCTGGTTGGTTTCTACTGTCCGATATTGTAGCACGCTAACTTTGTTTGGGTCCCTGCTGTTACGATTCTTGACTTCAAGCCCAAACGTCTTCACTCTGCTGCCTGTTCACAATCCAATTAGAGACGATCAGTTCAATGGATCAAAAGTGAAGTGACCTTTAACCCTCTGGATATCTCTGCGATGGTTCTTGGTCCACGTCGTCCTGCAGAGGAGCCCCAGTTGGTTCCCGTCGACACTCACTAAACTGTTATCTGATTGGCTCTTACTGTATGGGCTTGATAAGACGATGGGAACTAAAACACTTCACAAACTCTCAGTAAACTTTAATAAGAGAAAGCTGAAGATGAACCTGCTGAAGCTCATAGATCTTCACTTTCACTCAAACTGGCCTCTCCTTTGAGTTTCATTTTCCCATCAGCCCCTGCAGCCCCCGCCTCCCCTTATATTAGTGTCATTTTGAAGTCCAAGCACAGAGAAGACGATGATGAAGGTCAGAAACTGTTAAATCAGACTCTTCAGGAGGTGAACGAATATGGCAGGAGGACTGAGGAGAAGATGATGAATCTTCTGCTCGGAGGACAGAGTGATTTTCTTCCTCTGAGGGTCAATTTTCCCCTCGTTGATCTGATTTTCTGTTTCGATCAGTTTCAGGAGGCTTTAAGTGCAGACCGGACAGACGCTGAGAGAGACGGACAGATCAGATGAGACCAGTTTGACTCGTTCAGGTGCGGTCAGCGCTTCTTCTTCTTCTTCTGCTGTGAGATGATTTTACGGCTTCAGGCGGCGTTTTCTGGTCTTCATACTTCAGCCTCTTTTCTCCTGACGCTGCTCCTCCTCTCTGTCACTTCTCCTCCCCTCACAGCTAACCAGATAACCTCCCCAATCTCACATCCTCTCCCTCGTTTCAGCCTCAGCCCAGAATCGACCCGACAGCCTCGTCTCCTCCATCCCTTCACCTCCTCCATCCATCACACTCCTCTTCCTCCTCTCCCGCCTGATAGCAATGACCTTCTAACAGAGTCATCTCTGTCCTGACAGCTCTTCCATGTTCCTCCTCCTCCTCCTCCTCCCTGCTGCTCCTTCATCACCCCTCCCCCTCCTGATTCTCTGTCACTCCTAATCGCTGAAACCTGGCGCTGTCACCTCCTCGCCGTGCTCCGTTTGTCCCTGATTTTATCGCTCCATCTCTCCTCCTCTGACCTTTGGCTGCGACGATGTCTGAAACTTACAGTCCTCTATTTTGAACCTGGTTTTTGACTCTCTTTGACATTTTTGATGACGCCTGCAGCAGCACCGTGAAACACGAGCACGCCATGACCTGTTTTTTTTCGTACAAAAGTTCCTTTCTTTGGCTGGAGGTACATCTGGAGCTCTGGTGGATTTCAGTTTGTTCCCTCTGTAGTCGGGTTTCCACAGAGTTTACAGCAGACTTTTACACCGTAACTTAGACTTATGAGAATTAAACCATAATCCAACTAATGAAGAAGCAGAATTTAGAGAAACGTTTAGGTGCTATGTGACGATTTATCGATGCTAATCTGCAGCAGCAGGAGGAACAGAGAGAAAGACTGAATATCACATTTTTACTCCTGTTTTTACATGTATGGAGCTGTCCAGTCATTTCACTGTATGCTTTATTTGTTGTTACAATGCATTATGTGAAAGCCCACAGTATATTAGTGCAGAGAAAGACGTTAGTTTTAACAGTTTTTGTTATGACTGATATACACTACTGTTCAAAAGTTTAGAGTCACTTAGAAATTTCCCTATTTTTGAAAGAAAACCACTTTGTTTTCTAAATGAAGATAACAACCAACTAATCAGAAATACACTCTATACGTTGTTAAAGTGGTAAATGACTATTCTAGCTGCAAACGCCCATCACTCCAGCGTTCTAATAGTACATTGTGTTTGCTAATTGCGTTAGACGGCTAATGGATGATTAGAAAACCCTTGTGCAATTATGTTAGCACGGCTGAAAACAGTTTTGCTAGTTAGAGAAGCTATAAAACTGACCTTCCTTTGAGCTAGTTGAGAATCTGGAGCATCACATTTGTGGGTTCGATTAAACTCTCAAAATGGCCAGAAAAAGAAACTTTTATGTGAAACCCCGAGAGTCTATTCTTGTTCTCAGAAATGACGGCTATTCCATGTGAGAAATTGCCAAGAAACTGAATATTTCCTACAACGGTGTGTACTATTCCCTTCAAAAAACAGCACAAACAGGCTCTAACCAGAGTAGAAAGAGAAGCGGGAGACCCCGCTGCACAACTGAGCAAGAGGACAAGTACATCAGAGTCTCTAATTTGAGAAATAGACGCCTCACAGGTCCTCAGTTGGCAGCTTCATTAAATAGTACCCACAAAACGCCAGTGTCTACGTCTACAGTGAAGAGGCGACCCCGGGATGCTGGCCTTCAGGGCAGAGTGACAAAGAAAAAGCCAGATCTGAGACGAGTCGATAAAAGGCAAAGATTCATATGTGCAAAAGAACACAGACATTGGACAGAGGAGGATTGGTAAAAAGTGTTATGGACGGACGAATCGAAGTTAGAGGTGTTTGGATCACACAGAAGAACAACTGAAAAGTTGCTGGAAGAGTGCCTGACGCCATCTGTCAAACATGGTGGAGGTCATGTGATGGTCTGGGGTTGCTTTGGTGCTGGTAAAGTTTTGTAACCCCATGCCATACCCTGTGGACAGATTGGAGCCAATTTCCTCCTACAACAGGACCATGACCCAAAGATCACCTCCAAGTTATGGAAGGACTATTTAGGGAAGAAGCAGGCAGCTGGTATTCTGTCTGTACTGGAGTCACCAGATCTCAACCCCATTGAGCTGTTGTGCGAGTAGCATGACTGTACGGTACTCAAAAAGTGCCCATCAAGCCAATCTAACTTGTGGGAGGGGCTTCTGGAAGCGTGGGGTGAAATTTCTCCAGATTACCTCAACAAATGAACAGCTAGAATGCCAAAGGTCTGCGAGGCTGTAATTGCTGCAAATGGAGCATTCTTTGAGGAAAGTTTTAAGAAGAAATTTATTATTTCAAATAAAAATCATAATTTCTAACCTTATCGATGTCTTGACCGTAGTTTCTACTCATTTTTTATTCATTTGATTAAAAATAGTGTGATTTTTCATGAAAAACACTAAATTGTTTGGGTGTCCCCAAACTTTTGAACGGTACTGTATACTGTTCACTTTTTTTCTTATTTGCAGGATTTTAATTTGGTTTAAATGTCCGGAAACAGCAGGCGCTAACTTTTCTCTCCGTCATTAGTCAAACATGGACGCTGACGGAGCGACTCCCAGATTTACAGCTGAGCGACGGTCGGACGAACACGACCTGCTCCTCCTGTCAGAACCCCGTCCTGCCTCTGAGCTGCAGGCTAACGAGATAGCATCACCTCCTCACCCGTCCTCACCCTGGCTGCACTCACTCCCATCACCCCCTCCCTTCATGTCCTCACAGAGGGCTAATTGGAGGTCACCCTGCTCCTCCTCCATCTCCTCCTCCATCTCCTCCCCCCTTCCTCCTCGGAGCGGCCTGACATGAACCCCTCACTGCGGGCTGAAGAGGCAGCCGTCACCTCCTGTCCTCCTTTTCTGTTGCAGAGCAAAGTCATGTGGTTGTGATGCGTTCAAGGACAAACTGTGAACTTTAATCTTATTTTCTGTTTGTGTCTCTGATGTTGTTTGTTCATGAAAGTCTGATTGTTTTCTTTGGGTCAGTTTTAAACCTGATTGTCCATGACTGACTCCAGATTTACACCCAATTAATCCCTAAAAATGATGGACTAGGAATGAGATTTGAAAAGGTTTGATTAGTACCGTTATTAATTCTACTTCCCTGTATCCTGAACCGCTCAACTGCAGTTTTCTCCATCCTCTTGTGAACCTGAAGTGGTGTTACGGAGCCCTGAATACTGCATAGAGGAGAGAGGAGAGAGGAGAGAAATCAGAGAGGCAATGAGAGACACGCCCCTTTATCGAATATCACTTTTTGATTGGATGCTGAAGCACATTGAATCTCGACATCACTAGAGTTTAAAAACAGATAAAAGCCCAAAAACCCTATCACTACAGAAAGTCAGGTCATGTTTTGTAACCCTTATTTAAGAGACTTAAATCTTTGCATCGCATTAAAAAGTTGGACAAAATGATGCATGCTTTAAAGGGATATTCCGGCGTAAAATTAATTTAGGGTCAAACACACCGACAACATCAAGTTAGACACGCTCTAGATGAATGTTGCTTCTCTAGTTATACCAACTTTAGTAACGACCGCAGGATAGAAATGCAGAGAGCCACGCCCTCAACCAAAAAGCCACTCTATAGTATCCCACGCCATAGTAATATCCCTTTAAGGATTTGGCCCAACAGTTTTAACATTTAAGCCTCCTTTGACTCTGGTTTTTATCACCTTTGCATCATTTTCACTCATCCCCTGAGGACCATGAACGCTCAGTGCTTCAACTTCATAATCAATCCAACTACAAAAGCACATTTATGTTTTCGATCTCAGAGCTGAACCAGGTCCAGGAAAATGATTGTAGTTTTTCAGAAAGACACCCTCAAAAATCTGAAACTTTTCATCCCATGATGCATCTCTGAAAACATTTTATTTTGAAAGCGTGGTGCTCTTGAACCTCTTCACCTTCCTGCTGTTTGTTCTCAGAGACGTGAATCCGCAGCGAGGCTCTGCAGCTGCTGGAGGCTAGAGTCAGAAAAACAAGGTCAGAGGTCAGAGCCGTGAAGAAGAAAGTCCTAGTGGACATCGAGCCTCCTGAGCGTCCTCCCCTCACCTCCTTAAACTCTCCTCTCCTCACGTCCACCCCTCGCAGCTCCCTGACCTCTCCTCCCTCCTCGGTGCCTGAATACACTGCTGAGGGCAAAATAGACCCTCAGGAAGATCAGAACAACGTGTGAAGTTCTGCTTTTATACCTTCACCTCCTGACACAGCATCTCTCTCTCCTGCTTTTCTTCTTCATCGTCTGCCCACACTTCCCGAGGTGTCTTCAGAAAAGATTATTCTGTCTGATCAGCAGCCCTAAACTCAGACTGTTTCAGAGAAATACAACCTCACCGAGACCGCTCTGTATTTTAAGGTTGGATGATCAGATATTTGGCATTTCAACAACTATCTATAAGTGCGGATTATTTATTACCATCAAATCTGTGAGCCCTGTTTGGTTTTACTAGAATTTATCTCCCACTATAGAGTTTTATTCACAATATGTCCCACTAAAAGTTCGTCATGCATCGAGTAAGATACTAAAACAGGAGTCCAAAAGATTGGCGTCCTGCAGATTCAAACACCGATGCAATAAACGGTGAATCCTTTGAATATGAATCTGTAACTACCTAAAACACTTTCAGTGGACTAACAAACGTTGGGCAACCAGGGTGTTCGACTACTGTGACAAAGGTTCCACTCACCATTTCTCTCCGATATTCACGCAGGACTACTTCTCATAAATGTAAAATAATACTTTCCTTAATTATCAGAATGTATTTACGTAGACAAAGAGCTTATTAATCAAAGTTCAGTCAATTATTCGATATAATAAAACAGCTGCAGGTTTTAGTTGGAGGTTTTCAGGGTCAGTCCAGGTTTGAGAGACCCTAATCCCCCTCAGTTCTGAACCTCCTGTAGTTATACTGACCTCTGTGGCTCTCAGAGGCCTCCTCTTCTTATTATCCGACTGTCTCTGATCATTTTATTTTTAATTCACCATCTCTTGATCAGTTAATTGATTTATGGTCTAAGGATCAAACTGCTGCCTCATCACTACTACTCCTCCTCCTCCTCCCTTTCTTCCTCTCCTCTTCTTGTTTCTTTGACCTCCTCCCTGACTCAATCGAGCCTCCTGCACGGCTAACCAGATAAATGCCGATGTCTGCGGTGATGGATGGGGAGACTCGCCGCCTACCCAGCATGCACCTCTGCAGTGCGGGGCTGCAGCTTCATTAATTATCATTCACAGTGGAGGCCTAAAGGGGGAGATCTGTCTGTGTCTGTCACTCTCCAGAGTAATTCAGATCTGGGTTTTTCAGCTGGTTTCAGTCCAGCCTTTAATGGTCGCTCTCTGTCACAGAGAAGATGAGACACTTCCTCTTCCTCTCCTGTTCCACATGTTTCACCTCTGGTGCAAGACTAAATCAGACTGCAGGATTCAAAAAGGACATTTGGTCTTTTTATGAAAATATCCCTGAAGTGGAGACGAGTCGCTGTGAAGAAGAACAGATCATGTTCCTCAGAATAAACAGAAGCTGTTTACAGTGACGAAATCTGTGATTTTAAAACAGATCTACAATCACATATTCAACTCAAACCCTAAGTGGGTAATGAGAGAATTGAAGCTCTTTGTGGTGATCCGGATCCACAGCACAGACCCCCTAAACTGCCTTTTCTCAGTTCCATTTGGACTCTCATTAAATCTCTCTTTTAAACTTTGATTTGTCTCTGCTGTCCCAAACAGAAACTGATGAAGAAGAGCAGAAAGAGGTTTTCAAAAAGGTGGTTGCCAAGGTCACATCTGTTGTGGATGAGTCTGGCCTTATTTCCATTATTTCATGATTATTATTATTATTATTATTTCCATGATTTCCACCACAGCCAGAAAGGCTCCGATCCGGAACAGTGGCGTTTTCCACCGTTCGCCAATTCTTACTGGATCCGTTTGTGAGGCGAATTTCGTGGCGGATTACGGACCGCAGGAATCACGAGAACTCACAAGAACCCATGGATTCACGTGCAATCGCGCGATAACGAGTTGTCTCTATAAAGACAGACACGTAGACATATAAGCAGTAGATTGTGTCCTTCCAGAGGAGGAAATCTACTTCTAGACTTCTAGAATCAGCATCTCCTCATCCATGGTGTCATCAGGGTGAAATGACGTCTAAAAACCTTTCACTTGTTCGTCTCCGCCCGTTTGCACGGTGTGAAATATGGCGCGTTCTGGACGCAGTGGAAATTGGGGGTGGTGGAGTCCCTCAGGGTTCTGCCCCGGGTCTTCTGCAATTGTCTCTCTCGGGTAAAAGGAGTCTCTTACAATTTTTATGCAGATAACATCCAGCTGTTCACGTCTAAATCATTTATTTTACTCGACTGTGTGATCTGAATTAAAACATGAACAGTAAATAACTTTCTCCAGCTGGTTCTCGCCTCATCTCCTGATCATGTCGTGTCTAATCTGGTAAAAGTCTTGATGTGATATCCTCTGCTGAAAAAACACGCCCTCTGGAGTCTTCATAACCAAACAGGCCATGCCTTAAATCTGGATTAGCATGAAACGGTTTGGTTAGCTCAGGTCCAAAGTGTCCAGAGCTGGACCGTCTGTAAGTGGTCCGAGAAAACTGCAGCTAAGCTCTTAAGAAAACCACCTGACACTGAATCTCAGGTCTTTGCAGAATACAGTTAGTAATGCTCGTGTTGCATGGTCTTGTTGAAGCTTATACTGGAGACCTGTTGAAGCCCTGGACTCTGAGGTCCCCTAATCAGGGTCTGCTGGTTGTTCCTCAATCCCACAGGAGACTGATTTGAAACCATTTTGATTCGTTGAAGCCCAACAGTCTGTGAATGTGACAGCTGAGCCGGTCCTCCAGTCCGTTGGCTGTAAATGAAAATAAAAGCAGATCTTGTATCCCTGCAGGTCTTGATTTCCCACATACAGATAAGGAGATTTGACGTCTTACTGCAGGAGTTTGGACGTCCCCACTCGAGTCTCTCTCTGTGCCTGAAACTGAATCTCTGAGGCCGTTAAAGTGAAGATCAGATCTCAGTTTTCCTTCGCCTCTCTTCCCAGCAGCTGATTTCACTGATTTGTTCCCTCTTTGTGTGAAACAGCTGTTGTTGTGTCGGTGGGAGAATATAGCTCTGATTTATGTTTGCTCTTCCAGATATCTCACGTCCTCGAGCACCGAGCCCCCGTGATGAACCCCGGCTCTTCAGCATTAGGATTCAAAGGGGGCGTGAACTAATTAACCGCCCTGAATGGGGGTTTAATCAGCGGCGGAGCAGCAGGGGGTCGGGAGGAGCTGTGTTATCAGGAGGGGAAAAGGGCGAACGCCGCCTGCGCTGTGTTTGATTTGGCGCTGATTGTGTGTGTAATGTTCTGGGTAAATGTGGAGGAGATTCCCTCCTGGGCGTTTTGACGTTGGGAGCTTCTCCCCGCTGCGTTTCAGCGTCTTTGGGATGACGGCGTGACGAACGCTTTAATGATCATTTATGGCTGTTTGTATCAAAGTCGACCAAACAACATCTGTTCCTCTGGAGTTTGGGCTGATGGATGGAGGTTTGGGGCTGTTCCCATGGAGATTAAATAACGCTGTCACTGCTCGGCGACATTTATGATCCCGACATTATCGGAGGAAGAGGAACAGAAGAAACAGAGGAGAGCTGTGATGAAGAGCTCTGTGTGTTTGACAGAATGATGTCCGTTTTGTGATAACTCCTCATCACTTATTTTTATCAAAAATACTTCATACACAGACAGAAGGGCTGGGCGATAGAATGATAATGATATATATCTAAAATAAATTCCCCTTAATATTAAAATGAAACATGCTCAATATGCTTTTCAATAGTCGTCATTCTGCTATGTTTTGGTAGACTATACGAAAGGCCAATGAAAAGGGGAGTTTCTCTGGGTCTGAACCAATCATGTGCTGAATTAGAACCAAGTATCAATCAACTGCGTCACAGCAGACAGCAGCTACACCCAACCATAGCACTTTAACAGGTGAAGCCGACAGCACTGTTGGTGAGAAACAAAGAAAATGAGTGCTACCCCCGACAGAAATGACCATGAAGGCTCAACAGATGACCACATCAATGTCAACCACAACACTGGCGTTAGGAAAACGTGGGTGGTGTGGAGGTATTTTGGTTTTTGGAGGTCAGACATGAAGCAGAGTAATGTGGACTGTAAATTATGTCGAGTACATGTTCTCACAAAGTCGGGGAGTACCTCAAATCTTTTTCACCACCTGAAGCAGCGCCACGATAGTGTTGAAATGATAAACAGCGAATGTTAACATATTTATATTAAACAGAGTGAAATAAACAGATGTAAAGACATGATAAGACGAGTACTTGAACCGTATAAGTCTACTCTGAGTTATTTTTTCAGTAGAAACAGGAATATAAACCCAACACTGACTGCACTTATACTGTGATCATGAATCGTCTTTCCCACAATAATCTGGAGGTGCATAATTTAAATTGATGATATTTCATCAGTTTGACGTTTTCTTGATTGCTGCAAAAGCTTTTGTCTCACCCCAAATATTCATATTTCAGACGAATGAAAGGTTTTAAATTCAGATGTTTCAGCAGAAACACCTCAAATTAGCAGCTTCTTCTCTTAATAATATTCATCATATTCCTGTTTGAATAACGCCCTCAGAGCAGCTGTGGAGCACTGACCTCCATTCACATGACATGATATATACATGTATGCATGTAACAGAATTGATTACGTACGTTCAAGGATGAAGAAACGGATCAGACCCTGGAGGAGCTCGTGAATCACTGACATCCTTTACCCGAGTTTTTAATGACTGGATCAGCCCGCTCCACTAACCTGCAGAAAGTCACTCAGCGCCGTGACCCTGAGAGGTCCGTGTTTGAGAACCAGGCGGGTGAATGAAGATTTATTTCACCGATTAGCAGCTGCAGCTCTGCAGATCTGCAACCCCTGACAGCAGGTCCTGGTCTCTGATGAGCTGGTTCATGAATATACATTTACGATAACATGACACCCACACCGGGATCCATGAAACTGCCTGCAGCTCAGGATGGGCAATTATTCAAATGATTCCGGATTAAAAATGAAATAATTATCACCTACAGCTTTCATTTTCTGTCAGCGGATTACAGCAGAAACATGAAATTCACCTCCCTGTGTTAAAACAGCAGATTATTTACATTCTTATTATCTATTTACTGGGTTAAAGAAAGAGTTCCGGTTTTGGTCAGCTATCTGGGGGCTTTGGTGTCTGCAGAAAAAAAACAGTCTGCATAGAGTAAAATCAGGCCGAAAACAGTCTACCCTGGATGTCTATCCATCCTGATAACTGAAGAATGAAGATGGTTTATTTCTCTGTATGGACAGAGATCTGCCTGCCTGTTCAAGATCAAACATTTCAACTAAAAGTGCTTTACACCGCCGCAGCCTCAGAGTTTCATCTCTGCTCTTTGCAGATGATGTGCTTCTGTAGGCCTCTGTAGGCTGGGACCTCAAGCAGGTCAGGATGAGAGTCTGCAGCTCAAAGTCCGAGTCTGTGGTTCCTTGTTGGATGTCAGGAGGGCATAAAAAAGCTGTTTGGACATAGAAGTGAATATTCATTTATTTAGATTTAACCAGGAAGAGCAGATCCCTCAGACCCATGTTCTCTTTGCCGGAGATTCCAGGCTGCAGGAGCAGGAGACCTAGAACTCTTTTTGCCCTTTTCAAGATGAACCACAAGGACAGAACCAAACAAACACTTTTGATTGGGTTAAAAAGAAGAGACTGTAGCTTCCTGCTTTTTCTGATCAATAAAAGGATCTACAGATGAGTCCGAGACTCGTGGAGACCTCGATTAAGAGTCTTCAGTATTTTTATGAAGATACAGATTCAGTCACATCACTCTGAGACGTAGTGACGGTTGACATCTTTCAAGTATCATCTGTATATAATGTAAATTAGCATTAGGAACATGTATCCCTGGTCTCCAGACGAGGAACCTCACTGAGAAGTCCATCAGGAGAGCACCACTAGTTTCCAATTCCCAAAGTTTCCCCGTTTTGTTCGAGGATAACTCTCTAACCCTGGCAGATGTTTTAATTCAGACTAAAAAGGCCCCCGAAGACCAGACTGCTCCCTCCAGGTCTACATCACACCCAGACAGTGCTACCTAACCCCCCCACATGCTCCACTTTCCTCAGATCTCCAGATTAGGATGCAGGATGCCAGCCGTCTGGACTTGTGTGTGATAAAAGGTCTTGTTCCAACACTCCAGCTGTCACCGAGGAGCAGAGAGGCCAGCGACAAACAAGGAAAAGAGCGGGTGATCAATAACCTGCAGGGAGACGCCACAGTCAGAGGCAGACATTAAACTTTCATGTGTGAGTCTCTGCAGGACTTCAGGGAGAAATATCAGCATCTGAACAGACACCAAACTCCAGAAATACCTGGACTTCTGACTCTCTGAACCTGGACTTCTCAGGAGGATCTCATTACTCTGACCCCGACCTGGACCTCTATGATCAGCTGATTGACAGGACATTCAGAAGAGACATTTAAAGACATATCCTGGGAAACTGTGATGAGTTGAACTTGACATTTAACAGCCGACATAATTAATAAAACTACCTGTAAACTGGATGATTGACGTGACGATCAATCCAGGAAAAGAAAAGTAACCAGTTTTCACCTCTCTGAATAAACTTAAAAAAGATAGGTGCAGTGAAGTTTGTGTTTCTGGATGATCCATGAGAGACAGGTGAGGATGGAGCCGAACCCCCAGTTTCCACCACATCCTGAACATCTACGAAAAGGTCGTATCCTCCGATCGTAGCTGATCGTAACCATTCAAGTTAACGTGTCAATTTACACCGACTTCTTTTCATTCCGCTGCGGATCACAAGAGTTCTATTTTTTCCGGACGCCGGAGCATGGCGGATAAATTCAGCACAGATTAACCCGTGCTGGAAAGGAAGTCGGGCACAGACACAAAATAAATTGTTATTGTGCGAGTGAGCATAAATCCGTGGGTTCTTGTGAGTTCTCACTATTACCGCTGTCTGTAATCTGCCACAAAATTCGCCTCACCAACAGATCCAGTAGAAATTGGCGGACAGTGAAAATCACCATCTTTCCAAAGTGGAGCCGTTGAAAATGGGGGGTGAGGAGTCCTCTAGAGAAACTGCAGTTCTTCAATCTTCAGATCAAATCCTCACGACTGGACGATGAAAAATCCAGGAGTCCCAGTTTGTTTACTGGGCACACAACCTCCCATCAGTATTTCCCAGAATCCCTCAGCGTCCTTGGTCAGCTGATGTTTGATATTAGGATCAAACTGGTGTTTCCTGGTGCTGGCCTGTACTTGGTCTCCGTTTAAGAGTATTTAATGTGAAGTGTGCAGATCTTCATCCATGAAAGGACCACTCAGAGATGTTGAATATCCAAACACGTCTTCAGTCGTTTCTCTAAATGGGAATATAAGATAAAAAAGACGTTAAATCAACAAACCCTCATTTGTCCTCGTACTGAGTTTCCCGCTCTTTCATCAGTCAGCAAACATCCTCTCCACACACACGCTTGTTTAAAGTGCTGACACATGTTGGTGAACCGCCGATCCAAACACATTTCTGTTTGTTTACGTCGTCCCTCCTCACATTTATTTTTCTGTTGTTGCAAACAGAAGCATCGCCTGCTGTTTTCCTCCACTCTCCTCCAACTAAATCCACCTTAGTCTTATTTTTCTGACAGCGCTGTCCGCACCGAGAACTCTAAACGGCCTCTCTGCAGCTCTCACACACTTCAGGACAAATGCCGTTAGATCGCCGCTCGCCAACAGGCCACGCACACGCTCAGATAAATGTCCCGTCCGTGTGAAATGTTGTGACGGTTTGAAACTTTAATGCGGGTGAAAAATGGACGAGGACAGGAAGACGGTGACATGGAAACAGCTGAAAGAGACACTCAGAGGGGAGACATGAGAGTCCGAGCGAACAGAAAGAGAGAGCGACCTCGAATTCTGCTGACCAACACCTCAGCGAGACTGAAACTGCAAATTCTCACTTTAACAGACCGATCAGCGACAGGAGTGAGAGGAAACACAGAAGGAACAAAACTAACAAAGACGGTGGAAAAACAAGTCCTGCAGCAGGATCTGGTATCTCTGGGATGAGGACTTTACAGCCCCTGGATCTGGACTGAGATCCGCTCTGTCCTCAGGCAAACAAGAACAAGTCCAAGTGTTGTCCAAAAACCTGAACGAATGGAGGAGAGAGGATTGGAGAGAGAGGAGAGAAATCAGAGGAGAAACCCAGCAGAGATCGACCAGCTCCCCCTGAGAGGTTTGACTTTATTTCAGGATCTGAATAATAAAAACAGAAATATCATATTTACCCTCTGGGATTAATAAACTTATCCTTATCTTATCCATCACTGAAGTTCTGAATACAAAACAAAATACAAAACTTTAAAAGAACTTAGACAGTTTAAGTCAAAGTTAGTTACAAACAGGAATAAGTAAAGAAAGTTATCATAGTTAGAAAAGTAAGTTAAAGTACATACAACACAATACAAGAACTTTATTGATCCCTGTGAGGGAGCTGGAAACCCCTCCCCTCACTGAGGTGAAGTCAGTACAATACCTGACTATTCATGGACATGTTTTTTGTTTATTTTATTGTTAAACACTGCTAACCTCTCCTCTCTTCGAGGTCACCATCTTGTGGGGGCGTGTCCGCATGGAGTGCACACATGGGGATGCAGCAAACAGGTCCCAGCAGTAGCAAATCAGCTTGTTAGGCTGGGTTAGTGAGCAGAGAAAGGGGGAGGGGTAGAGTTATTTAGTGGGATTTAGCTTTAGTTTGGTCTGTTTCGGGTTATTTAGCTATTTTGGGTTAATTTATATTCATTTATGTTCTTCCTATTAAGTATTAGGGCCATTGTATATCCGGATTAAGTTAGTTGTTAGAGGTCAGATTTGCACATACCTATCACTGTCATGCAGGTGAGAGAAAGAGGGAGGGGGGAGCAGGTGAGAGAGCCCCACTCAGCTTAAAAGTGGACACACCTGTGTGAGTGTGGAGAGGTGTGGGTGGCTTTCTGCAGCCTGCTACTCAGAGGATGATCATTGTTAAGACTGCTGTGTGTGATCACTTGGATTTATTAAAAATATCAGAGCTCTGAAACCTGCTGTCTGACACCATCCTTTTTTCCTCATGCTGGAGATCTTCACTACCGCTTGGTTCCATTCCGTTTAGAGGTTTTATGACCATCAAAACCTTACATGTGGTGTCAGAAGTGGGATGTGACGCAATCAGAGTGAAGAGTTTCAGCTTTGAGGACAGACAGCATGGGACCAAAAGCTCAAGCCAAAACTCCAAGGGGAGAAGCTGTTGAGGATTGCCCGGATGAGGGTGCAGCAGGAGAGTCCAGAATCCTGAGGCCAAGGGAGGCGCACCAGGGGCCTCCAGAAATGGATTCCATGTACAGCATGTTGCAGCAATGTCTTCACTTTCAGCATGACCTGAGTGAAAGGTGGGAAAAAGAGACAATTAAACAGGACAAGAGGTGGCGCCAAATGCAGATACAAGTCAACAGCATCAGAGATGAACTAGAGCAGCAGCAGAGGGGAGAAAGCTATCCTCAGCAGAGCATGCCAGGGGCACAGCACGAGGTGGAGGAGCAGGGGGCCCAACCCAGCACCCGCAGTGAGTCAAGGGGTAGGAGCTGGGGGCAGGCAGCAATTCCTCGGCTGGAGGAAGGGGACGATATTGAGCAGTACCTGACCACCGTTGAGCGCCTTGCAGTGGCCTACCAGTGGCCTACCAGTGGCCAGAGGATGAGTGGGTCATATGGTTGGTTCCTCATCTGACTGGAAAGGCTCGAGCAGCTTATGTGGCCATGGCTGCAGAGGACACATTGGACTATAAGAGGGTCAAAGAAGCCATCCTTGCCAAGTATGAAATCAACGAGGACATCTATCGGCAGAGGTTTAGAGAACCAGACATCCGACCAAATGAGAGCCCAAAAGAGTTCTACAATCGACTTAAAGACCTCTACAACAAATGGATCCAGCCTGAGAAGAGGACAAAGGACCAGGTGGGAGAGATCTTCATTCTGGAGCAGTTCTACCGTTCCCTTTCCATGGAGCTGAGAGTGTGGGTGAAGGAAAGAGATCCAAAGACTGCACGAGAGGCAGCTCAGCAGGTGGAAACCTTCCTTACCACTCGACGGGGGTACAAGAACTACAGATTCGAGTCTCCAAAAAAGTCCTGCTCGGTACGGGGTAAGCCATGCGGGTCCGGGGTTGGTAGTGGTCCTAAGGAAATAGAACCAGTTAGACCTGTAGAGAAGCCTGTAGCTAATTTTAAACCAAGGTCAACTGCTAAGCCTGTATGCTTTTATTGTGGTCAGGAAGGTCACATTAAACCAGAATGCCCAGCTAGAAAAGCTAAAGCTGCTTATTTCTGCACTGTACCTCGTCCTAATCAGAATGAGAAGGGCATAGTAGGAAAACAGCAGGTCACCACTGTTAAAATTAATGGTAAACCAGCAAATGCTCTACTTGATACTGGCAGCTCCCAGACTTTGATCCATCCTTCATTAGTTTCAAAGGAAATTGTCTTAGGAAAGCCAGAGCTTGATATATCTTGTGTGCATGGACATTGTAAAACTTATCCAACCACAGAGGTGTATCTGGAGGTAGCAGGGCAAACTTACATAGTGTCAGTGGGGGTGATAGAGAGCTTAGCTCATCAGGTCATTTTGGGGCAGGACATTCCAATCCTTCAGGAGTTGGTTCGGGGATGTAGACCAGTTAACATAGTTACTAGGTCACAGAGACAGACTCAGGCTTTGGAGGAGAAGCAAGTGAGTGGGAACCAGCCAGAACCAGATGTAGAGGAGCAAGTCCCCCAGCCAATATTGCAGAGTGAGACAGATGTAGGGTGTCCACAGTCCATAACTGAGGAGGATTTCAGGGCCCTCTCAGAGTTTCCTTTCTTTAATGAGGACTTTTTGGATAGTTCTGTTAAAGTAAGGAAAAGTCGTAGGCAGAGAAGGCTAGAGAAAATGGAAGGGACAATTAGATCAGGTTCAGGGCTGGCAGAGCTAGAGCCTAGGGGTGAAGACACAGGTAGTAAATTCTTACAGCAGCAAGAACAGGATGAATCATTGCAGGATTTCTTTCAGCAAGCAAAAGTAGTGCAGCCGGGGCAGGTAGCAGGGATGGGTTTTTTCCTCAGGGGCCAGGTACTGTACTACAAGGCTGATCTAGATGACAGGGAAAGGTTAGTGGTTCCACAGGGACATCGGGAGCAGGTGCTTAAGCTAGGCCATAGCATTCCATGGGCGGGTCATCTAGGGGCCAAGAAGACATTGGACAGAATTTCCAGTCGGTTTTATTGGCCAGGGTTAAGCTCAGATGTACAAAAGTACTGTCAGACCTGCTCTGTTTGTCAGCTAACAGGGGATAAGAGGGTTCCCAAATACCCATTGCAGCCTCTTCCAGTCATCGATGTCCCATTTAGTCGAATAGCTATGGATATTGTTGGCCCTCTAGAGAGAACACAGTCAGGACATCGCTATATACTTGTAGTCTGTGATTACAGTACCAGATATCCTGAAGCATTTCCACTGAGAGATATTACTGCTAAACAAATAGCATATGCATTGTTGCAGCTTTTCTCGAGAGTAGGCATTCCATCTGAGATACTGACAGATCAGGGCACAAACTTTCTTTCAAATACACTGAAACAGGTGTATAGGCTCTTAGGTATTAGGAGTATTCGGACCACCCCTTACCACCCACAGACCGATGGCCTGGTGGAGAGATACAACCGAACTCTCAAAAGCATGCTGAAAAAGTTCATCTCCACTAACGCAAAAGACTGGGATAAGTGGCTCCCGTATCTCCTTTTTGCCTACAGGGAGGTACCCCAAGCATCAACCGGCTTTTCACCGTTCGAGCTCCTCTATGGAAGGCAGGTGAGGGGTCCCCTTGATGTGCTACAGGAATCCTGGGTGGCACCCCAGGAGAAGAAAACAGGTCTGCTGACATTTGTACTGGAAATGAGAGAGAAGATGGAGCAGACTACAAATCTGGTGAGAAAAAACATGATGAAGGCACAAAAAGGACAACAAACCTGGTACGACAGGGCGGCCAGAGAGAGATCATTCAACCCAGGGCAAAAGGTACTGCTTTTACTTCCAACAGTGGAGAACAAGCTGCTGGCAAAATGGCAGGGTCCATATACTGTGCAGAGGAAGCTAAGTCAAACAACTTATGAGATTGAGGTACCAGAGAGGAGAAATCCAAAGCAGACTTTCCATATTAATCTGCTGAAGGAGTGGAAAACCCGGGAAAATCCACCCCAACAGCAGTTTTTTGTTCGAACTGTGGAAGAGGAAGATGATGTTGTTGGTGAGTTTACTCCTACCTGTCAGAACTCTGCATCCCTTGACCTCTCTCATCTCTCCCCAACCCAGCAGCAGGAGCTACAAGCCATTGTGCCACCAGACCTGTTTCAGGAGAGACCGGGGGCGACGAATCTGGTGGAACACGACATCCGCCTGAAAAACAGTACCCCTATCAGGCAAAAGATGTATCGCATTCCACACAAGTTGATCCCAGTGTTAGAGGAGGAGGTGGCAGTCATGCTGGAGCTGGGAGTGATTGAGCCCTCGACCAGTGAATGGAGCAGTCCTATTGTGCTGGTAATCAAGAAAGATGGGAGCATCAGGTTCTGCATCGACTTCCGGAAGGTGAATGCACAATCTGAGTTTGACGCCTATCCTTTGCCCAGACTGGATGACCTCATTGAACGGGTAGGCCAAGCCAAGTTCATAACTACCCTGGATCTCTGTAAAGGCTATTGGCAGGTGCCACTGTCTGATGCTGCTAAGCCTCTCACTGCCTTCAGAACACCTCAGGGACTCTGGCAGTTCACCAAGATGCCGTTTGGTCTCCACGGCGCCCCAGCAACCTTCCAGAGGTTGATGAATCAAGTGCTGGTGGGTATGGAGTCCTATGCAGCAGCTTACCTGGATGACATTGTTATTTACAGTACCTCCTGGAGGGACCATCTGAGCCATCTGCAGGTCGTGCTGGGGAAAATCAAGGAGGCAGGCCTTACTATCAACCCTAAGAAATGTGCAGTGGCTAAGCAGGAGACACAGTACCTGGGCTACATCCTTGGGGGCGGAGTCATCAAGCCTGTACAGGATAAGGTGGAGGCGATCCGGGCAAGGGAGAGGCCGACAACCAGGAAGCAGGTGAAGTCCTTCTTGGGTCTGGTCGGCTGGTACCGGCGTTTTATCCGGGATTTCTCTGCCAGGGCGGCACCTTTAACAGACCTCACAAGCACAGCAAAAACCAAGGTGGTGTGGGGTGACGAGCAGGAGAAGGCCTTTCAAGACCTCAAAGAAGCTCTGTGTCAGGACCCTGTGCTGCAGAGCCCAAACTTCAACTTACCCTTCACAGTTCAGACAGATGCATCACAGCGGGGGATAGGAGGAGTCCTTCTACAAGGAGATGGAGAGGGGAGGAAACCAGTGGCCTACATCAACAGGAAGCTTTTTCCGCGGGAGACCAGATACTCGGCGGTGGAGCTGGAGTGTCTGGCCATTAAGTGGGCGATCGACACCTTCAAATACTACCTGATGGGAAGAGAGTTCAAGCTGGAAACCGACCACCGAGCACTGCAATGGCTGGAAAAGATGAGGGACACAAACAGTCGCATCACCAGGTGGTTTCTGTCCCTGCAACCATATCGGTTCTCCATCCACTACATGCCAGGGAAACAGAACACAGTGGCAGACTTCTTGTCTCGCAACCAGGTTGGCGAGCCTGCCGGAGGGGAGGAGAAGTGTGAGGGAGCTGGAAACCCCTCCCCTCACTGAGGTGAAGTCAGTACAATACCTGACTATTCATGGACATGGTTTTTGTTTATTTTATTGTTAAACACTGCTAACCTCTCCTCTCTTCGAGGTCACCATCTTGTGGGGGCGTGTCCGCATGGAGTGCACACATGGGGATGCAGCAAACAGGTCCCAGCAGTAGCAAATCAGCTTGTTAGGCTGGGTTAGTGAGCAGAGAAAGGGGGAGGGGTAGAGTTATTTAGTGGGATTTAGCTTTAGTTTGGTCTGTTTCGGGTTATTTAGCTATTTTGGGTTAATTTATATTCATTTATGTTCTTCCTATTAAGTATTAGGGCCATTGTATATCCGGATTAAGTTAGTTGTTAGAGGTCAGATTTGCACATACCTATCACTGTCATGCAGGTGAGAGAAAGAGGGAGGGGGGAGCAGGTGAGAGAGCCCCACTCAGCTTAAAAGTGGACACACCTGTGTGAGTGTGGAGAGGTGTGGGTGGCTTTCTGCAGCCTGCTACTCAGAGGATGATCATTGTTAAGACTGCTGTGTGTGATCACTTGGATTTATTAAAAATATCAGAGCTCTGAAACCTGCTGTCTGACACCATCCTTTTTTCCTCATGCTGGAGATCTTCACTACCGCTTGGTTCCATTCCGTTTAGAGGTTTTATGACCATCAAAACCTTACAATCCCTGAAGAGAAATCTATTATTCATTCAAGTATGTAAATGAGTCGAGGGAATAAGAAAGGCAGTTAAGTCAGTAATGAAGATCTGTAAGTGAAATTTCAAACTAAGTTAGAGAAGGTTAAAAAAAGTAAAATATGTAAAGTGAGTAAGATAATTAGAGTAAGTTAAAGGTGGGGAAGGCAGGAGTCTGTTAAAGAAGCATCTTTTTTTGTGGTGTATTTACAAAAAATCTTTGAATATCAGTCAACAGTTATTAGTTATTGATGACATTTGGGAATATGACGATATCGCTGTGTTCTCTTATGTCTGTGTCGTCAACATTTAAACATTTCAGAGCGCTACGCTCTTTCTGGGAGACACTACGCTCTCTTTTCAGGGGAGAGGAGGAGCTGAGAACTGTTTTTATATTCTGATAAAGAGAGAGGAGAAAATATCACCATGGTTACGTCCATCAGCTGACCACACAGACCGGACTGGACTGACAACAGTAATATATATTTATTGATTGATTATATATAATTTATTTATAGAGGGATTTTTTATTCCCGTACTTTCTTCTTCGGACTCACTGAACTGTTTTTTTAAACTCAGCGTTAACGCTAATCTTGGTTTAAGCTTTATTTGTGAGTGACACGGTCAAATCCACTAAACAGGACCAGGTTTTAAAGTCTTTAAGTCCTCTAAGAATCTCTGGACGTCTTTGTTTGGATTAAAAGGAATATCTGACTGCAGGGACTTTTTCAGGGACAGAGAAGATGTTCAAACTTCACCTCTGAGTGAACCGCCCCATGACGCTCAAAACTACATCTCTGTCTTCCAGCCTGAGGGGCGTACGAATGCTAATGGCTTCACCTCCTCCTAACTCTCCTCCCCGCCGTGGTTACTTTCCTGACAGCTCCTCAAACACTCGTCGACGGGACGTTCGCCTGAACCTGCAGCCTCCTGAATCCGTAATAGCGTTAATCTACACGTTTGTATTCTGGTCCAATTAAAGCCTTGGGCTGGAAACACTCGGGCCGTCATCGACTCAGAAACACTCAGGTAAAAACAACAAAAAACAGAGGTACTGCCACAAAGGAAGTCTCACCGGTCTGATTTTCAAATTAAGAGCCCGAGGAAGTGGAAATAACCCGCCAAAGAAGTCCTAAACAGAGCAGCTAACCTGAGGTGTTGTCTCTGAGTCGGGTTCAGCTTCTCCTCTATTTACCCGCCGCCGTTACCCCCGAGGATGAGCCCTGTTTAAAGTCATATTAGCCACATCAGCTAATGTGAATCCATTTTTCATAGAGTTCACCTCAGGCTGTTTTCTCCTCACCCGGTCCCCAATTCTTCAAATGAGACGCCGCTCACTCTGTAAGTGCAGAATAATGTTTGGAGCGTCTCTGTCCTCAATATTTCAGTTTGGAGGGTCTGACCTCGACAACATTCACGAAGGAGAGTCCATGACAAAAAGACTCAGACATCCTCCTGGAGTCTGAAACAAACATGAGACGTAGTTTTGTTTGGAAGAAAGAGAAAAATCAAGATTCATGATGCTCACGAGGACAAAGAGATCTTGATTTGCATGTTACAGAGGTCTGCGTCATCGTCCCTCGTGTTTGAAGCTCTAGCAGCAGACAGTTTTAAGAGATCTGACTCAGACCTCCTGCATCCACACACCTCAGCTTTTAAATATTATTAAAGTTGAACATTTTCCTGTACAATACTGTAAAATCCAGAGAGTATGAGACCCAGCTCCTGTTTGAGAAGATTCCTGAGGGTAAACGGTTTAAAGCGTGTCCCTGAGAAGAGAAGACTTTCATGCTTTCAACAAACAGAGAAGTTTCTCTGCAGCTTTGAAGCTCTTTCTTTGAACCGAACTGGGAACAGAAACAATTCACTGCAAACTCTGACTCTGCAAACTCTCTTCCTCTCAGTGTCCTGACTTCATATTCTGACTGTTTTCATGTCGTTTTAAAACAATAATTCATTTTTTATAGAATTATCCTTGTCTTAAAGGCTCAGCCCAACCCAAAGTGCAAAACTAGAAATATCTGACACAAGAGGAAGGAAATAAAAGAGATGGATAAATCTAAAACTGATCTAGTTTGCCTCCATCATGGAGATCTGATCTACTATAGGACATCCAGACTCAGGACGTCCACCTGAAAACATCTCTGTCTCTGTCAGAGTCTAACTGACAACAGAAATAATCCAGATCTGCAGACCTGCTTCACGGGGAGCTGCTGACATTGCCGGAGGAGGGGGTAACCTCGCGGCGAGGAAGAGCAGCCCCCCGCCTGCTTTAGGAGAGGAGATGAAACCTCCCACCTGATGACAGATGCTGCGCCGTCGTGTCAGAGAGTGAGAGAGCGTGAAAGGCAGCGCCAAGGTGGTTAGTTTTTGTTTTACTTCCAGTTTTAGTTTTGGTTTGTGTTTCTGTGATACGGTTGCCGAGAACCGCCACTGCAGCAAATAAAAAAAGATAAGATTAAAAGAAGCCACAAGTTACGACGCAAAAAAAGTGGTGATGGAAAAATAAAAAGTTACTTAATGTGAAAATAAAAGGATGCAAATACAAAAAGTCACAACAGAAATGAGCTGCATCGGTGTTTTACGATCTCGGCACAGACAACGACGGTGAGAAGACGAGCAAAGAAGTAAGTGGGAGGGTAATTGTGTAATTTCGCTTTTCAATGTGTCATTTGGTTAGACCATGTAGCGCCTGAGTGGCTGTTCTCGGCCCCCGTACCATGAGAATGATTAGTTTTAGTTCCATTTGTGGCCCTGCAAACAGGATCAGGACTCTTCCCTCTGTCTCTGGTTCTCTCCTGCTGACTCTAGTTTGACATTCAGCGAGTGTACGAGCAGAGAGACGCCCCCTCTGCATGACTAATGGACTCCATCAGCTCCCCCCCTGCAGGACGGGAAACCCCCCGTAGCCTCCCCCGATTGCCCAGTCAGCACTCCTCTCTATGATGAATCTTTCTTCCTGAATAGAGAGCTTGAATCCAGCGACACACACACACACACACACACACACACACACACACAGATCTGGAGGAACTGATCAATTAGCAGGACTGGGATAAAAAGGATCTCTCTGTAAGACGAGGATCTTTAATTGGTTCAGAAAAGAGGAAATCTGTCCGTCAGCTGGAGGTTTGAATTAATTTGAGTTCAGAAACTCGTTTTGAAATCGTAATTATGAAACATGTTAATCAAACGTTTAACCCTTTAATGCCCGCAGAAGAACTGTGAGAATGAGCTGAGATGAAGAATTTCTGTCTTTGGCTCCAAATGTTTTCAACGGGTGGGAAAGTCAGGACCGCATCAGTCCAGGACTCTTCTCCTACAGAGCCATGCTGTTGTCAGAATGTGGTTTGGGATCATCTGAAGGTCTTCCCTGGAAAAGTCTTTGTCTGGATGGACGCAGATGTTGCTAAAACCTGCAGATGAGCCATACCGGATGCGGTGAAAATCAGCTCCAGGCAGCCGGAACAGATATGCAAGGCTTCTATTTTTGACGCCATAGCACGGAGCATCAATTCAGTGCAGCGCAGCACAAGCAGCAGCGGAAGTTGTAAATGCGGCTACAGAGTAAAACATCCGGTTAATTTTCAAAATAAAATAAAGTCAGTAAGTTAAACTGTTTTTGACTTGATAATAGGAGCAGCCAGGGTTGAGGGATGTGGGTGTTCATATACACAGATCGGCGGATCTCATTCAGTGTCTTACAAGGAAACACGCAAGATCTTGTGAGATCTTGTCCAGTCTCACGAGAACGATCACTATTATCACAAGAGCTTCTCCTCCGATGGCGGCGGTTCCGGTGGGCGCTGTATGCTTGTGTATTTGATCCCATGCGGTGACTTCAACTACAGAGTCTTTAACCCTTTAGTTCATTTCTCTGCAGGAATGTTATCGGCTGTCAGATGAGTATCATACTTTTCAAGATGTTTTATATCACTCCTGTTGAAATATTCAGTCTGAAAGTGAACACACATCTCTTCATTCATGCATTCTTTATTAATTTAACATCTCCCCTCCGGACTGCTGTGAGCTTGTGTGCGGGTTTGTGTGTGTGTGTGTGGTGTGTAGTCAGAGCAGTGCAGCATCTCAGGCCTCGGGCATGTTGAGGAATGATCAATGATTCACCACCTGCAATTAGTTTGGAAGGTGTCGAGGCTTCAGAGGCAGCCTGAGTGTTGACTGATGATCCACACAGCGTCTTATCAATAATACTTATTACGTACCCCAGAGTGTGTTCATTTATTTCTACAAGGAATAAAGGAGCAGAGGGACGTGCACGCTCAGAGTGGCATTGCTCTGTTTGCAGCTTTAAAGGTGGTGTAGTCAGGATCTGAGGAAGCTCCAGTTTTTAGGAGAAATCTCGAATGTAAACTCCCCCGCCCACAAACAGACGCTCCTGCTCGCTCGTATCATTCCAATTAAATTCAGATATAATGCAGATAAATACTTCAGATCATTACAAATGGGGCCCAGTCAAGGTGAAAGTCAAAAGCATTGGTGCTACTGTAGATGCCAACAGACCACCAGCAAACACAATGTTTGCAGGACTTCTACAACGAGGATAAAGTGACATAGTCCAGGACCCGAGGGAGGACAGTTTAGCGATGGCGCTACAACACGCTACAGCAGGTCCGTTTGACAAGAAACACTTCTGTTACAGACACTTGTCTTACTTTGTTAAAGCGGTTTACCTGTCCAGCAGAAAGGTTACAGGGTCACCAAGATCCCCAAGCGTCCCCCATCGTTTATGTTGACCCGGCTTTTTAGCTCTTGTCCGGTCTACCTCCGTTTTAAGCGCCCGTTAGTCCTCCAGAGTCTCCGGTATTTACTTTGTTTTCTCGCTTGTGTCGGCAGTCGTGGCCAAAGGAGGATTCAGACAATTTTCCGAACTTTCTGGTTGGTTTCTACTGTCCGATATTGTAGCACGCTAACTTTGTTTGGGCTCCTGAACGACACGGGGGAGCAGCGTCTGCCTCACAACCAATCAGGTCGGGGAAGTGGAGAACGGCAAAACACAGCGATATTGTTATATTACCAAATGTCATCAATAACTAATAACTATTGACGGGATTCTGTGCAATATCATTGCAGGTATTTGCTCAGGGTATTTTTTTAAACTAAAATCACAGTAAAAAATAGACTAACCAGAACCTGGTCTCTTGGATCCACTAAGGTCAACAGAGGTTTGGTGAAAGAAGAGCTGAGGAAACATGAACATCATTCATTCATTATTCAGATTTATGATGAAGCATTTTTCAGTTTTTGACACGATAAATCGGGTTTGTGCTTCACTTTCATTCGCTGCTTATTCACTGCGTTTGTCGAAGTTGGCGTCACGTTTTCAGCTGAAAATCTGTAGAGCTACAAATGCAACAAAAACCACAGCTGATGTTCATTCTCCTTCCCAGAATGCCTTGCTGCTGTTAATCCGTCCCAGGTATTAATCATCCTCTGATTAGACCACTGCACTGGAAACCAGAGGGGTCAGAGGTCACTGTTCCTGGTGATGGGAAACACTAACTTTGCTAATATTTAATCACCAGCAGCTCTCACTGACACCGATGTGTTCGGGGTCCTTAATGTCGTGGGAAATCAGAGGATTGAAATTCAGCTCGGCTGCCTGACGCTTGCAGCTCATTTGCTGCAGAGCTGGATGGCTGCTTGTCTCATGTCCGGGGATGTGGAGTAATTATTACACGGCCGCTCCCGTTTATTCAGTGTAATTGCTTCCAGTGTTTCCGGCACACAGAGAGGCTGCTGGAGCACGGCAGCACTAATGCACAGCTCTCATTTACACCTATAGAGAGAGAGAGAGAGAGTCTTGGAAACATGGGGAGAGGTCACTCACACCATGTCAGACAAATACCCACACACTGCTGTTGTTTGTGGACAGCATTCATTCGCTAAGACGAGGTCATCTGAAAATAAAGTGTTTGAAATTATTTCAGCCTCAAATCTTAGTCCAAAAAATGGCCGAGTCGGTGTAACCCTGAGCGGCTGTTGGAGGTATTTCTCATTAAGAGTTGGACTTCTTCCCACAGAAGGTCACAGGATTGAAAGTGCTGCAGAGAAGGCTAAGAAAAGACCTTGGGTTTGAAAACTGAGTTTTTTTTGTCTGATACTCATAATGACGGTTCTCAGGTCTAAACTACCACCTCTGACTTTCTGTCAGACTCAAAGGTTCTGAGAATAATTTCATCACACTTAGATCAAGTTAAATCCAACTCTGTTCCTGCTAAAGTGAGCTGCAGTTATACCTTTAATATTATCAACCTATAACTGAAGCCAGATCACGGGCCGAGCGGTTCCTCTCAAGGACCTGACGTCCATGGTTTCCAAAAAGAAAGTCTCGTTTTTAGTCCACCTTACCCCTAATTTCCACCCCATCTGGAACAGCTACGAAAAGGTCGTATCCTCCGATCGTAGCTGATCGTAACCATTCAAGTTAACGTGTCAATTTACACCGACGTCTTTCCGTTCCTCTGCGGATCGCCGGACTCCTCAGCTGATCACAAGATTTCTATTCCGTGCTGGAAAGGAAGTCGGGCACAGACACAAAATAAAACATCCGGCTTCTTTTCAAAATAAAACACTCTATGTTTCAGGAAGATCGAGCGGAGACGAACAAGTGAAAGGTTTTTAGACGTCATTTCACCCCGATGACACCATGGATGAGGAGATGATGATTCTAGAAGTCTAGAAGTAGATTTCCTCCTCTGGAAGGACACAATCTACTGCTTATATGTCTATGTGTCTGTCTTTATAGAGACAACTCGTTATCGTGAGATTGCACGTGAATCTGCGAGTTCTTGTGAGTTCTCGTGATTCCCACTGTCCGTAATCCGCCATGAAATTCGCCTCACAAATGGATCCTGGTAAGAATTGGTGGACGGCAAAAATCGCCGCTGTTCCGGATCTGAGCTGTTCCAGATGCGGTGAAAATCTTGGGTCAAACGGGCTCAGGTCCAGAGAAGTCCCTGGTGTTTCTGGATGGTGTTTCATGTAAACCAGGACTGGTTTACATGTTTAAATTGTTGATCTGTTTGCTTGAACCTTTAATATGCCATCTTTGCTCTGTTTATGATTTAATAAGGAGTTTTTAAAATTGTTATTGTTCAACACTTTAAACACTAACCTAAGCACTCCTCAGGTCTCATAGTCTTTGTGTTTTACATCTGTGGTTAGAAATGTCTCCTATCAGGACATCAGCTGCCATTAAATTAAAATACTGCTGTAGTTACAGACACTAATGCCGTCACAAACACCGCCTCCCTTCAGCTTCTGCTCATCCTGAACACCTCTAACAGACATACAAACACTATAAAGGTTTATGGGCTGGAACAAGGTGAACACTACTCTGAGAAACCTGCCCTTAAAACAATCTCAACCCCACCACCCCTGAAGGAGCACAGTGGGTGTGATGTCTGCTCTTTAACACTGTGTGTCAGTCTGAACTCATCATCGCCCTCAAACTGAACTCCTCAAATCTGCGGACCGTCTCATATTTGCTCTCAGGGTGAGTTAACTGTCAGCTGCTGAGAAATGAGATATCAATCCAAACAAGAGGAGAATCACTGTTAATTATAAATATTATTTCCTTGTGGAGGAGAAACTGTGGATCTGTCAAGGCCTCATTTATACTTGAGTGAGAGTGTGGATGTGGAGGTGAGGAACTCCAGGGGAACCTGGATCAGGCCGGGCCGGGCTGCCTGTAAACTTTTGATCATCCAGAACTCCTTCAGTCAACTTCTCTTTCCTCCCCTCTCAGATATCAGATCTTCTCAGCCGGGACGCTCTCTAATCAGAGACAGACCTCCAGACCTTAGACAGAGATCCTCCTGAGACCGAGTGATCAGATGGAAACAGATGAAAGTCTCAGATCATCTTCAGCAGCTGCTGTCAGGAGGTTAGAGGGCCGGAGGACGTCGCGAATATTAAACATCCTCTTTAATGACCCTCATTCTCCAGGAGTGTTTTACCTCCACTGTAACTTCAGCTTTCTATAATAACTATAATAACTTCATTTTTTCACAAACTAAAGGCACTTACAGAAAGAAAACACCGACATGGATGAAGGTGCGAGGGCCCGCCCATCCTGCTTTAATAAGCTGTTCATGAAAACAGTTTATTCCTTAAAATCAGAGTTTTTAAGGTCGGCTGAACTGCTGTGAGGTACAAGTGGTCCTCACAGATATAGTGATTCTGATACAGTGGTGTGTGTGTGTGTGTGTGTGTGTGTGTGTGTGTGTGTGTGTGTGTGTGTGTGTGTGTGTGTGTGTGTGTGTGTGTGTGTGTGTGTGTGTGTGTGTGTGTGTAGAAAAGTGTGTGAAGCTGGTTCACAGTCACCCATCTTTATTTGAGGGTGTACCTTCATTACTCCGTCTCATCAGGCAGGAAAAGAACCAGAGCCGGTGTGTGTGTGTGTGTGTGTGTGTGTGTGTGTGTGTGTGTGTGTGTGTGTGTGTGTGTGTGTGTGTGTGTGTGTGTGTGTGTGTCTGTGGTGATTGATGAGCGCTCATCAGACTCTTGCAATCACTAAACTTTCTTTTTCATTTCTGCTCGTCTTTGCTTCCCTCCATCTATCATCATGTCATCCTTTCATTCTGTGTCTGTTCCTTTTCTAACGTGCACACTTCAAACTCACACACACACACCTCTGAAAGAGTGATACATGTGCTGGTGTTGTGGTCACATGTCAGTTTGTTTAAATCAGGGTAGTAGAGCCCTATAGTATCATAACACAGGCATTAACATTATTAAGCTGACATGTAATTCTGGAGCCGATTAAAGGTACACTTGGTAAATTTTACCGGCATTAAAGGGATATTCTGGCATAAAATTAATTTAGGGTCAAACACACCGTAACACCAAGTTAGACCCCCCCTCCAGAGATGAATGTTGCCGACCGCTTGCTTCTCTAGTTATACCAACTTTAGTAACGACCGCAGGATAGCAATACACAGCGGAGCCATAAACAAACCTCAACCAAAACGCCACTCTATAGCCACAAATAATGCTCAGAACAGCACCTAACTTCATCAACAGGACATATAGGGTCACAGACATAGTACTAGACACCAAACATCTTTTTAACTTTGACTCATTTCTTTGGCAAAGAGACTAAACACAACTCACCTACTCTCTTCCAGCAGACGCTTGTTTGTAGAGAGACCTCAGGCCAGTCCATTACGGACTACAGCGGGGTGACGCAGCTCAAGGAAGAACATTTATGATCATTTCTTTATCATTTCTCGAAGTAATAATCACCACATTAATCATTTTTCACTGCAGACGCGGTAGTTCTTCTGTCTTAGCGTCTCGGTCTGATTGCATTTCCATGAAGCGTTAAAGGGAGTCCAGCAGGGCTCCATGTTTGGATCTGTTTCATTTTCTTTCCATGTTCATGATCCCCTCAGTGCCTCACTTGAGGTCATGTAAATGTTTAAATCTATGCAGATGATGTAGTGATTTCTACCTCAACTACAAACACACAAAATTTGCACTTTAGCATGTTCGATTTTTCTGAAGCCTCCAAGAGATTTCTCACTCAAATGTTTGCAGATGTTAGTGATGTTTACCGTCTAAGAAGGTGACAAATGAAGGATTATACGTATTGTGCATCACAGGCGCTTTTTGTCCTAGAAGGCCACCGTCACTGAGCAAGGGAGCGTTTCAATCTAGAATCTGAGAGGTTAAATGAAGTAAATATATCAGACTGACCCTCAGCCGCTGAAATAAAACGACTTTTGCATAAATCAGCTGTAGACGGGTCACTCTATCCTGATAATCGCGGCTGTGAGGCTTTATCGCCTCCTTCCTGCAGGTGTTGACATTATCCTCTTAGTGTTTAACAGCAAGAGGATTACAGGTGATCAAACAGGTGTATTTACGGCTCTCCAAGTGTGACCTGAGAGCCGCACGCCTGCGCTTTGTAATGCAAACAGCTGACTGTAAGTGCACCTCCGGTTAAAGAGCTTTGTTGGTTTTCCTCTGAGGAAAGGATGATAAACTGGGAGAGTTCGGAGGGATGGCGGAGCTTCCAGAGCCGGGCGGGAAATGGAGCGTCAGGCGGCGGCGGAGTCAATTTATTTCACCTGGAACATGTAGAAAAGCCAGAGGCCACGCTTTATCAGAGAGGGGAGAGCGCGGAGGGAGCGAGAGGAGAGCCGAGCGCTGTTCATAAATTAGACGCTGGAGGAGACGGAGGAAGAGAGGGAGTAAGGAAGAGTAGGCAGGTAATGAAGTGAGGAGGTGGATGGGAGGCAGGCGGGGCGAGGAGGAGGAGAGGAAGCGAGGAGGGATGTTTGCTCCGTTGTTTCTTGTTAACTTCAACAGCCCATAATTCAGGCCTCAGGGGGACTCTGCTATCGACAGGGACAGCTCTGTTTTACATTCAGCGGCTGGCTGCAGGCGACAGCGACGGATGATTAGCTCGCCGCCTGCAGGCCGGCTACGCCGGAGAACAGGCGGTTGAGCCGGGTTGTTGGTACACTTCCTAATTAGCCGGTTGGTTTTTTAGGCTGAGCGAGCGGCAGCTGAAGGACGGAGGGATCAGACAGACCGTTCAGGGGGACTGAATGAAACGCTGCTGGAAACACTAATTACCTGTTTTACTGACTGTTTCATTAAACGCTAAACCCAAAACCGCACCAGACGGACAGTTTACTCAACCCTGGACCTTCAACTTCAGACTTCCTGAAGTTTATTCTCTAAAGTTGGGAAATAAGGCAACAATCAAGTAGCCAATTAGAGCTAGGCCTCATTATCATAGCAGCCCCGCCCAGTACTATAATAAGGCAACAATCAAGTAGCCAATCAGAGCTAGGCCTCATTATCATAGCAGCCCCGCCCACTTTGTTAATAATGGTGCATTCCAGTTGTTCTCTGAGGTAGGAATTTACGTACTCCGAGTCAGAACTTTCAACTGGAATAAACATCGAAGTTGGATTTCCGACTCGGAAAGTCAGACCATCAACACAGCCCCCGAGTTAACGTTTAAAGATGGCGGCGCCGGTTGTAAACTGAAAGTTGAAGCTCCCGTTTTAATCCTATAATCCAAATGTATCACTAGATGTTTATATACTGAAATGCTGTCATAGTGTAATTTACATTTTTCATGTGAATATGCGAACTACAACCGTGCTAACAGTGGCTAACTGTAGCCTGATGGTTTCAGCTGGTGTTTTTTTGTGTATTTCAACATATAATTAACTAAATGCGTGTATGCAGTTGTTAAGAGCACTTGCCTGTTATCAACTGATGACCGATCAAAAGGCGATAGATACTTTTTGTAAACATGAAATGAAACATGAAAGAAAAAATAGGCAACCTTCTGCGCCATTGTGTTTCCTCTTCATCCACTGTGTTTGCATGTCGCAGAAGGACCGCATTTTTGTCCAGAAGCTGCTTATATTTCGGACAAGGCAAGCGCTAAAATAACTTTCGTAGATGTAGCCATCTTGTTTCCACCTCCGATTTTGCTTTTTTCTGACTTGGTAGCTGAAACAACGGTAACTCGGGTGTGACGTCATTCCCAGCTCCGACATCCCAGCTCAGCATAAGACGACATTTAGTAGCCAATCAGAACTAGGCCTCATTATCATAGCAGCCCCGCCCACTCTGATCACCGCATGGATAATGAGGTTAGGAACTGAGAGGCTGCAGATCCTGACTGTCATATTTTATGACTTATTGAAAAGACGACTGGCGCCCCTGGTAACGTAAATAGTTCATGTAAAAAACAACATGTTGTGGTTCCTCTGTCTTCTTGTGATTCACTTTTTACGGTCTCTTCTCCTCTCAGCTGACTCAGAGGTGTGAGGATTGAAGTGTCAAACTCTCTCTCCTTCCTTTAAGATACATGAAGTACATTTTTGCTGAGAAATGCCCAGAGGAGCATTTAGGATTGGATTTAGACTTGACTTGTCTCTGCAGAGGTTTCTGGATCACGCATCGCTACAGATCTGATCTGTTTGCATCGGTCAGGGAGCGGCAGGACTTTGATTTCTTGTTGCACATGTTTCTATCTGATATGTAATCCTGTCTTTGTTCCCTTCTGCCTCTCAGGACCCTCTCTGAGTCTGACCTTCCATCTTCACACCCTCACTTCCTCTGAGTGCACAATCACTCCGGTCTCATCTCATCCACTCATCCCGGCCTTCGATTTCTGCAGGTTGTCAGCGGCGGCTGTGGGAAGATGATGCCTCGGCTCTCGAGGGTTCGCAAACGGCTGCGAGGAGGCGTAAAGCCGAAATGAGGCCGATTTACAGAGAATCAAACCAAAACCTGGAGTACTTTGTCTTCAGGGTGATGAGCGAGGAATTATGTGTTTTTTCTCCTCTTCCTCCACACACACAATCTCAAACAGAGCCAGACAGGGTTTTTAAAATGACCCAAATGAGCCGAGCTGCAGATCGGTGCTGCGGCGTTCAGGAGCATTAGAGGACAGGAGCAAAGAGCTAAAATCACAGCCCTATTGAAGGAGAAAAGCTGCTCGCTGCTTTGTGGCATTGTTCTCTGGTGTTGAATCAATCTGAGCGCTATTGATGGAGAGCGTTTGGGAGGAGGCGAAACAGGAAAACACGGGATGAGGAGAGGAGAAACAAAAGAACAGAGAGAATCGCTTAGATGAGCAGGAGAAGTTCTGCTTCGGGGGGAAAACAAACTTTTCTTTTGCGGAAAGTTTCGGTGGCGGATGAGCTGCTGCAAAGATTGTTTTGGAGCTTTTATTAATAAAACATTTATATTTAAATCATATTCACATTATTACACAAAGAGCTGCAAACGTAGAGCAGAGTGTTTTTGCTCTAAATGGGCCCATCATGGTTTACTGAAAGAACAACAACATTATCAAAGAAGATTATAAACTTCTGATTAAAAACATCAGCTCATTGGGAAAATCTTAACTTAAAGGAGAGATGAACTCTTTTCTGTTTTTGTTCACAATCAAAATCTCTGCTCCACCCACGACGTCAGTGCATGGACCCTCTATAGAGACCAGAACCAACCAACCATCTCTTACAGGTCTCTTCAGTAAAACCTATAAAAGGTTATGATCATGCTTAACTCCTTTTTGATCCATCTTACCATGGTGGATCCAGGTCTGGATCCTTCTTAGACAAGTAAACAAATAGATTTCAGGAGGTAATGTGTGTCCGCAGACTGCGCAGATCCAGAAGCTGCAGATTTGGGACTGCAACTCTCAAGGCTAAAACTTACAGGACGTGTATCAGCTCCGTTGTAGCATCGTACCGAAAGCAGCTCTGCTAAAGATACGCGGCGCGTCGATTTTTGCTGCTCTACGCTTCCAATACGTAGAGCAGCAAATGATCTTCTCTTCCACACAGAGAAGATCATTCTAGACAGGAAGAAACGCGCTAAATACGGATCCTCTATGTTTTTGGCTTCAGGCGACTGTTCGATGTGACAGCAACACGTTGTGTATTGGATTGCCAAGATAAATTACTTTCCAAAATGAAAATTGTCTAAATTCAGACAAAAGTCAAAGGTTTTTCCAAATGACTGTCTCTATTAAAAAGTAATGCCATAAACAGACGAAGGTTAACCTCCCTCTAACGGTCTGTTCCTGATGTTTGGCGTCCTCGCGGTCGCCCATTCATCTCCACTTGTCCTTGATTTTTCACTTCTTAAATCCAGACGTGTTGAAGGATTTCCAGACCTGCAGCTCTGCAGCACTGACTGCAGTCCTTCAACACAAAGAGCCAAACACTCCTAACTACACCCTCACACACACACACACACACACACACACAGGTGGAGTTCTCCTTCACATCTCAGCAGTTTAGCTGACGAGGCGTAACACTCCTGGACCTGCTGAAGCATCAGCGAGGAGGAGCAGGAGAGAAAACATCCAACCTTTCTCAGCTGGTCAATGACAGAGTCAGGAGTTTTCAGCGTTAAAGAAGACATTTTTCCCTCTAATGCCGTGCATGTCAGATGAGATGAGGCTCAGATGGCTTTTTAATGGTCTGCTGTCAATTAGAGGGAGCTGGAGAGGAACTATTGGCCTCCTGAGGAGGAGGAGGAGTAGAGGGGAGGGAGGAGGGGGGAGAAGATAAGAGGAGGTGTGGGAATGGAGAGATTAGAGGAAGGTAAGATAACACTGGATGTAGTACAGAGATAAAGCGATAGGGTAAAAGAGGAGGGTTTTTTTATTTAAAGAAGGAGAAATCCAAAATCAGAGGAGTTTCAATCAAGCTGCTAAAATCACAAAACTGTTTAAACTGAAGAAACTCCATAAAAGTCGTTTTAACTGCATATAAAACCTGCATTACCTATAACGGCCAGCAGGGGGACACTGAGCTGAGTCTATGGAAGAGTAGTCCTCCTGCTGGTCTCACTCTGAAGTTTGGAGTCTCCTTCAAAACAACATGATGCTCATTCAACAGATCATGGTCCCATTTAGACCCAAACAGACCAGAAAGAGGGGCGGGATCAAGGCGGGGCTACCCGGGATTGACAGGTCACAGACTGATCAGAGGAGAAAGGAAACTCGTGTGTGAAGACGTCAGTGATGAAGAGGTTCAGTCAAGGACTTTGGTCTCAACTTCCATTTTCATCCATCCAAAGACAGGAACGTCAGCTCTAACGAAGCTGCTGTCTGCTGGATTGGTGGACGTCCATCATTTCATCAGAAACTAAAATAGTGAAGTCTGAGAAAGTTTTGTAGTTGTTTGTGGAGAACTGAACTCCACCTGGATTTAACCGGATCTTCACGTCTGCACAGGTGTGTCAGGCCCTCAGCAGGTGAATGTTTCCAAAGTGCAGATTTACCGACACAAGATCATTCTTCCTCAGATTTGTAGAAGCGGTCGTGGGTTGTAATTACTCATCCTCAGCACTATGAATGAGATCCATTACACGGCCTGTCACTGCAGACGTCTGAGATTGATTAAAATAAGAACCTCTGCGCTCGGACAGACGGCTCTCTGCCTTTAAAACTTCTCCAGAGTGATCATTAAGGAAGTTACCGTCAGAATCATTCTGGAAATTGCAGCTTTTCAGGTTGTCATTTTGGTCCTAATGATTAATCACACAATCTTGGTGTTTGGCAAAAAGATTTGAAGGCAGTTTGGCAGCTGGTTCGGAGTCATAAATCCAGGAAAATGTAACTTCAAAAGTCATCAATGGGTCGAAATGACTGAAATGGGCCGTTTATTTTCATTCTGGCACACGGTTTTGGTTTTCCGTCAAGAAGACATCGATGTAGGACCGCCGAACTGGACGTAACAATGAAGAATGTGTAAGGTGTGACCTCCTAAGACCCACCCCCTCTTCTGATTGGATGTGGTGTGTTAGATTAACTCTGAGAACGGCCAGAAACCCAATTACTCCACTGTGTGTGTGTGTGTTTCAGCTTGTCAGATGTAATTAGCTGAGGACTGCTGCCTCTCTTTCTCTCAGAACAAAGTAACATAATTATAAATCACACTTGTAATTTCAGTCTGTTTTAATAAGTGCTCTCTGTGACAGCACGATTACTCTCTCTGAGCTCCATCTCTGACTCCTTTTTCTCATTTTAACCTCTTTATTATTATTCCAACTTGCTCTCTACAGACGTCTTTGTGTTCACACCTCTACAGCCGGGTCTGACCCCCGATTTCCACCGCATCCAGAACGGCTACGAAAAGGCCATATCCTGATCGTAACCATTCAAGTTAACGTGTCAATTTACACCGACTTCTTTCCGTTCCTCTGCAGATCGTCGGACTCCTCAGCTGATCGCAAGAGTTCTATTTTTTCTGGACGCCGGAGCATGGCGGATAAATTCAGCACAGATTAACCCGTGCTGGAAAGGAAGTCGGGCACAGACACAAAATAAAACATCCGGCTTCTTTTCAAAATAAAACACTCCATGTTTCAGGCGGATGCAAACGGGCGGAGACGAACAAGTGAAAGGTTTTTAGACGTCATTTCACCCTGGTGTCACCATGGATGAGGAGATGCTGATTCTAGAAGTCTAGAAGTAGATTTCCTCCTCTGGAAGGACACAATCTACTGCTTATATGTCTATGTGTCTGTCTTTATAAAGACAACTTGTTATTGTGTGATTGCTCGTGAATCTGCGGGTTCTTGTGAGTTCTCAAATTACCGCTGTCCAAAATCGACCATGTAATTTGCCTCACAAACGGATCCGGTAGGATTGGGCGGATGGTGAAAATTGCTGCCGTTCCGGAATGCGGTGGAAATTGGGGGTGAGGAGTCAAACAGTCAGTGTGGATGAAAAGCTTCCATCATCGCTGGGGGGTATAATTGGATATAAGTCAGTCAAAGTAGATACCAGGGGCCTGAGGTTCCAGCTGCTGTGGTGGGCGCACAGGTTTAAAAGGAACCTCGGCTCCATTCCTCGCATGTGACCCTCGTCTACCAGTTTCAGTCTTGGACGAATACTTGGATACTTGAGCAGAAAGGTGCTGACCGTCATGAACTCCAGCTCCTTATATAAAAAACTTTCTGAAAACTCCTGATTAAACTTTTGCAGTGGAGTTAAATCAAACACAGGGGAGTTTCTGACTCTGGGTTGCAAAGCTGCATTAAATTACACAAAATGAACTGCCTCTCTCTATCTCTTTTTGTGCATGTTTGTCTTTTATCAAACTCTGAGCGGTGAATATGAGCTAAGATCGCCCACAGACAGTGGAGCTGAACTGCCTTTCAACTGCGTATGAATGAGGGGTGAACCTCTAAAGCTGCACATCCGTGGAAGTACACACACAAACACACACACACACACTTCATTCAGCCAACCTTCAAACATGTTCTCTCTGAATGAAAGTTTATTGAAATAATGCGTTTCCTTTCTGCCGTTTCTGTCCGTGCTCCACTGTTTATGTTGTAAAAGAACACGATGAAAAGGAAAGGCAGACGAAACAAAGAGCGAGTGTTTGAGAATAAAAAAGGAAAAGAAAAAAAACGCTGCAGAGGAGGAAGGATGAAAAGAGGAGCGGAGAGGATTTCCATTTACTCCACCAGGGGATGTGATTAAGGTTGCCCTGGTGATGCTTGCTGTAGCCATAGCAACAGAGATTGTAGGTGCTTTGTCCAGGTCCATGCTAACAACCAGCAATGTGATTTTCTGCCCGGACATTAGAGGATAAAAAGGAGTCCCAGCAGGAGCAGCTCCTGGCTCTGTGCTAACACTTTAATGCACTTTAATACACACTGTGCTGAGACTGAGCTGAAGAGGAGGATGTATAGTGGGGGAGGGGGGGGTTGAAAGGCGCAGCAGGTAAAGCAGGATCTCATCATGGAGGGTTTCCTTCGTATTACAGCTGTCCAGGTTTGGAGGACGAGGCCGTGTCAGGAGTTTTTTTAATTAATTGTTTATAAGTTTACAGTTTTAACCTCCTCTGTGAGTGGAACTTACTATTAACAGCGAAACTGAGACTTACAAGATCTAAATAAAGACTGAGCTTTAGTAAAACATATGCATTACTAACTATTAACAGTTAAACTAGGACTTACAAGATACAGAGTGTGCTTTAGTAAAACATATGCATTAATATAAACAGTAAAACTGAGACTTAAAAGGTCCAAATAAAGAGTGAACCTGAGTAAAACATGCATTACTTACTATTTATGGTGAAACTGAGACTTGTAAGATCTATATAAAGACTGAGCTTTAGTAAAACATAACTATTAACAGTAAATCTGAGACTAATAAGATCTAAATTGAGCCTGAGCAAAACATTACTGACTTCAAAACAGTGAAACTGAGACTCTGCAGGAACTGACACATTCAGCCAAATAAGTATAACAGTGAAGCTGAGACTCACCCTAAACACATCAATACTGAGCTAGAGAAAAAACTTACTGTCTAATCACAGTGAAGCCTCCGTATTTAAAGGACTACAGTGAAACTTAGACTCACCAGAAGTGTTAACAGTGAAGCTGAGACTTATAATATTTAAATAAAGAGTGAGCTTTGGTAAATCATATCTGACTTACTTTAAAACAGTAAAACAGAGACTTACAAGATCTGAATAAAGAGTAAGCCTGAGTAAAGCGCATGTACTTTAAAACAGTAAAACTGAGTCTCTGCAAGAACTGGCACATTCAGCCAAAAGGGCCTTCTATTAACAGTGAAGCTGAGACTCACCGGAAACATATAAACAGTGAGCTAGAGAATAAACTTACTGTCTAATAAGATTGAAGCCTCTGTATTTAAAGGACTAAATACAGTGAAACATAGACTTATCAGAGGTGTTAACAGTGAAGCTGAGACTCACAAAACTTCATTACGCCTTAGTTACTATTTACAGTAAAACTCAGACTCGCTCACAGATATACAATAGAGCAGAGGAAGCTTCAGTTAAACTGAAACTGAGACTTTAGTCAGAAAATAAAGTTAGGCAGAGTGAACCTGGGTCTGACCGACTGTGTACAGTGAAACTGAGACTCATAGACTAAGACTGCAGACCTTTGTGGAGAGGTGACTTTAGCTCATCGCTAACTCATGGACGCTGCTGTCTGCAGGTACATGCACCATCATCATCACACGGAAACTTCTGGAGTTAAAATGAAGTCTTTAAACATAAACGTCATCACTGCAGCTCATTTACTTGTTTCCAGTTTTGAAAACAGAATAAAAACATCACAGGATGATTTATTTCCTCTAAAATCCACCTGCACAACAAAAGTTCTGCTGTCTATCAAACATATGAAACTTCTGACTGGGTTATTCAGCGCATGTGCCGTTTAGGGTGAATACAGGGAAAAGAGTCCAGGCTCTGAGGCAGCTATAGGCGTCTGCAGGTAATCATATCAGATAATTGAATCATTGCTTTGTATGATCAGGCTTGTAGAAACCTGCAGCCTGCAGTTTTACCCCCCTCAGTGTGTTTTTAACATCCTGATGGTATCAGGCAGCAAACAGACAGAGTAATATCAAAGATTTTTAACGCCGCTTCAAAAAAAGATAAAAGTTTGTCGGAGGGAGGCGGATAGAGAAAGAGAAGGATGAAACGTCAGTCAGGAGGCCGCTGGAAATCAATCTGAAAATAACAACTATCAAAGACGGAGAGTTCAGTTTTTCTGCAGAGGAAGGCTGAGGACGGGACCGCCTTTATCTTTAAAATATGACGTTCTATCACGAGGAGACTGAAATTTATATCTGCCCTCTATAAAAGCTGAAGCCTCTGTATTTTTACAAATGTTTAATACATTCGTTCATTTTGATTTATTGTTCTGTTACTTAAAAAAGGTTTACAGCATGAACATGAATAAAGACGTTCACTGTCCAGATCAACAAACTCTCTCTGACACGAAGGTTGAAGTTTACGAAGTTATCTACATGTCATGATAGAGCCGATCCCGTCAGCAGTAATGAGGAGTTTCTGCAGAACCTCAGATTGAGCCTTCAAAGGTCAGCTGATCATGGGTATGCCCTCTGATTGGTCAACAGAAGCAAAACAATATCTCTCAAAACTGATCAGATCAGATCACCTTTAATTGTGAGGGATCAGACTCTGACGGGACAGAGAAGCTCCTGGGTGTAAAGACTTGGATCCCGGTCTCACAAAGCGAGTGGATTTTACTCTCATTCTGTGAACTGTTCCCCTGAATATAAAGCTGATGTTGTAAACTGTCTGACATGATTTCTTCCTCGGCTTCTCTTGGTTTGTCATCCCCGCTGACTGTCTCTCCCGTGCAGGTAGAGAGTACCGAGGAGTACCTCGTTTCACCACACTTAAAAAAAAAATGAAAAAGAAATGTTTGCTTTGCCAACTGATCCAAACCAGCGAGGCTCAAATCATCCTTCCTCCAGGGACATATAGATCCTAGAAATATGACGCACATCAAGATTCTCCAGGAAATGAAGCTTAAATAAGCGAAATGACTGACGTGGTCTGTTTAAGTGTGCTGCTGCTGCAGAGCTCAGCTTCTGTCTGATGTCCATCGTAATTACCAGAAAGACTCTTTCTTTGAAGGCGTACGTCAGGCCCGTATAGCTTCCTGCGCTTCAGAAAATAACCCTGAAAGACTCGGTCTGCGGAAGGACTCGCACTGAGGGTGGAAATAGGAGGCAGTTAAACAGAAATTACAGCACAGAGAGCTCCATCGATCCACGCCACACCGACCCGACAGAGCCGGCTGAATTACTGTCGATTTTTCGGTCCGCTAACTATCATCCCCATGAGGACTAGAGGCCTGTAATAATCACAAATAACAGTGTTTGTGAGGACTCAATTCAATGAAGTGCAGCAGTGGGTTTGACATCGCCACAAGGAGCGCCCTGCTGGGACCGTGAAGTCTTTGTAGAAGCAGGAAGCCGGGCTGGAAATGATGCATTGTGGGACAGGTCTGTGTAACAATGAGCTGCTCTGACTCGGGTTCGGTGTCAAAAATCTGGTCAGTGCAGGTTTTTCTTTTCATTCAGTCACAGTCTCCGGGGAGAAGAAACACAGCGCACTTTGGAAAGTTTGAAGAACAACAAAATACTCCGACAACAGCTTCAAGAGGAAACTTTCTTATCAGGAGACGTTCAGAGCGACGGACACACCGCAGGACTGTGAGGCTGACGCATCGACTAAACAAGATACTCTATCAGTCAAATAAGGACAGACTGTAGGAGGTGTGAAATATCAAAGCTTTCAAAACTCATGTTGGCTCATAATAATTAACTTTTCAGCGATCATGTGCCAATGCCAATCTCAATAATCTTGTACATCCCTGAACTGAAAAGGTCAGATGCTCCTCAAACTGGTCTGTAGATCAAATACCGTCTCTGCACCGGATCTGTTTGGACCTTTAAATGAACCGCTCTGTCTTCATTAGGGGCAAGTTCGGGTCCTTTCTCTGTAAAATGAACCTCATTGCATAAAAAGACGACTTTATAAACAATAGCAGGAGTTAGAGTAAAATTTATAACTTAGAAAACATCAAATTTTGATATTATTGTTGTTGTTAGTACATAAGGTGTTTTATTTTGAAGATGACCTTCTATCGTTTGAGTTTTTGTTCAGTTTAATGTGTCAAAGAGCTCCTCCAGGTCCAACACATCAGTCAGTCTTTTTGCAGGGTTTTTCCTGCGTTCAAAATTGCGTGGCGGCCGCCTCCACCTAATTTTGTGCCGCCCCCAGCCAGAGCGATTGATTTCGCTCAACACAGCGTAAAGCTCCAGCTGTGTTGATTGAGCGATTGATGTCCCGATGCAGCAGCAACGTATTTTAACTGCAGTTGCAGCGTTGCGCCACTATAGAGGCGCTATATCAACAGCAGTGCACCGGAAAGACCTGAAGCATCTACCGAAGAAGAAACGGATCGAATCATGTTTTTTCAAGTTTTTTTCCCGCTAGTTGGTGCTATCGGCGTCCTGATTTTCCCTGGCGGATGGTACAAACAGGTAAATACTGCTTCTCTTTTTTGCATCCAAGCATGTCGTGTTTATTTAAAAAAAAAAGTTTACTCCGTTTTTTAGCGTTGCAGTTATGACAGGCAAAATCAGACAGTACTTTAAAAAGCGACCTCGCGAGGAGGAAAGTCAAGAGTCCAAGTGAAACACAGCAGAGAAAAAACGTAACAGGCAGTTAAAATGCTATAATTCATGTTGGTGACAACGTGGAAATTTGTGTCAGGTCTGAAAGTACTTCACAAGGGACTGGTGATCGCGAGGGTCAGAATGCAGGACAGGACGAGTCGGCGAGGCGAGGGTAATTAATTAATTAGTTTCCAATTAGGAGCATAACAACGCAAAGCCGACGTGTACGTGGTTTTTATTCCTCTTTCCAGATCTTCTCAAAAACACAGAGCCAGTGGCTTTGACAAGCAGTGGCTCAATCAATTTACCTGGCTCAGGCATACTGAGGAAGGCATGCACTGCTATTTATGCCAAAAGCACTGTGCCCCAACACAGCAGGTAATTGCTGCCTCCTTAGTGAGACAGCCATCAACCAACTACAGGCTGGACACATTAAAAAGACATGAGGTGACAGCCATTCACAAAGCAGCAGAAGAGAAGGAGAAGTATATTAAAGATGGTAGTACCTAAAAAAACTCAACTAATAAAGTTACAAAAAATAAATAACATAGTTTAGATAGTTTAAGAAATAATTGGTTGTCGTTTTTTTTTTTAGGGAGGACACTGCAGCGTATACATATATATAATATATGATTGAAAACACTATCACTCTTCATGTCTGTATCAGAATAAAAACAAAAAATGCTTAATGCATGATGAATTGTTTTGTTTAAGGTGAAGACACCTCTGCGGAACAGACTGAAGGAGAGGCACTTGGATGTCTGTTGTAAGGTGGCCGTTGATGGACCAGACCAGGAGGCCTTGGACTACAAGGAGTGCATGAGGAGGTTCTACAGAATGAAGAAGAGGAGGCTGAAATGTTCTGTCTGGTTGCGAGATGTGTGGATGAAGTGTACTTTCAATTTAAAGTTGCCAGCTGATTTGTGTATGTATATAGTTTTAATAAATGAATGCTTTAACATAATAATGGTCACACTCTTTTTTGAACTCTTAACTTAAAGTATGTTGCCTGTAAAAGAAAGTGAATCGGTTGAATTTACAAATACATGCACGTAGTGGCGCATGGTCAGGATGGTGCCACCTCTGCCTCAATTTGAGCCAGGAAAAACCCTGTAGAGTAAAATTTATACCTTAGAAAACATCAAATTTTAATATTATTATTGTTGTTAGTACATAAGGTGTTTTATTTTGAAGATGACCCTCTATCGTTTGAGTTTTTGTTCAGTCTAATGTGTCAAAGAGCTCCTCCAGGTCCAACACATCAGTCAGTCTTTTTGGGTCTACATCCTTATTCCATTAAAACTGAGGCTGATCATGTTTTTATGTCAAACAGTTTGTTAAAGATCAGAAACTCTGAATCCTATTTTACTATGATCACGCCGTCCCTTGGCTTTTCAGACACACACACCTGCTCCTCTCCCTGCTCTCCTCTCTCCTTCTCCTGTGGCCGCATGTTAGTTTGAAGTCTCTAAGTTTGATGGAGAGCGTTCACTTTCCAGGACTAAATGAGGACAACATGTCAGGCGTTTGTTCAGTCTTTGTTTTCATGATGTTAAAGTCCCTGATTGTCCGTCCCTGCTGGTTTTGGTCCAACAGGAGGAGGTGAGGATGTGTAATCTATCCAATAAAGATCTGGATTCAGAGGAGATGATGACCATGCAGAAAAGACTCTCACAGAAACTCCTCCATATTAGTGTGCTTATTGCACATCTTCTCGTCGTGTTATTGCGTTAAAGCACAGACTCTCCGAGCCTCCACCATGGTGCTGTTTGTGATGTTTTATGAGTCCACATAAAAATCTCTGCAAATCCCCTAATAACCGAGCGGCAGGGCGGCGGCAGCCTGCAGCTCTGATGATCAGACCTGGGAGAGTAAAACATGTTCGTACACCTGCTTCAGTGATTTAAATCTAAGTGACTGTACATGCTTCAAATTACTTTCTCCTCCTCGCATGGTGGATCATTTCTCTCTGTGGTTCTGGAGAGACTTTCATCAGAATTGACTCAAGCAGCGATGGGAAAACAACCCAGAGAAAAATATCAGTAATTATTGTTGTTGTTTTCTTCTCTGGCGTGAAATCGGGGTGGAAGACATCGCTCTGTTAACGGGAACAAAATCTAATTTCCTCCCAGTTTCAGAGAACAGCAGCAGAAGTAATGGCCTTGAAAATATCTTGTATAAACATATAGTCAGTCTGAGAGCGAGCGTGGAGAAAAAGTTGGATTGAAAAGACGGAGTCGTGCAGTTCAATAGAGGGAGCAGAATTCATCCCGGCTCTCTGCTCTCTATTCTTTTCAGCTCTTCTCTAAAGGTTACGCTCACATTGTCATGCACTATTCATGCTGGGACGGACCATTGTGTTCCGGATGGTTCCATAGAAAAGGTTGGAATCTGTATAAAAATCGAGCTTTTTCCTAAACGTGTGGCCGCTGAGAAAGAAGCTTTAGACGGCGGGTGTTTGATGTTTCACACCTCAGCCAACAAGCACATTAATATTTCAAAAGGAGTGATGACTCTTTCTCACGTCCGAAACCTTTTTTTATTACCACCTGCTGCCTTCATATCTGCTCCGATCATTTCCGTTTTCTCCTCTTTTCCTCCTCTCTCTTTCTGAAATCCTCTGATCTGTCACTCCTGGTCAACCTGATCCAGCTTTAAAGGACTATTTCAGAGTTTTTGATGTCAGGTTGTTTGAGTTTGTGGGTGCCGCTCAGCTGGGCTGCAGCTTCTGCATACATGGCTGTATTTAAAACAAGATGATGATTTCTGTGCAGATTTTAGAAACGTAATATCATGGTATCTGCTGACTATGTTAGGGTGACCATATTCTGAATCCCAGAAAAGAGGACATGACTACGCAGGGGTGGAGTCACAGAGTTGCGTGTAGCAAATTTTGAGAGTTTTTTGGGTTGGGTCGAGTGTTTCTTACGTGCCTCTAACTTGGTTAGTCCGCGTTACACAAACTCAAAACTACAGTACAAAACCACAGACATTTGAAGGATTTCATAAACCCCCCCAACAAGGATGGACGGCCCCCCAAAAAAAGGACATGTCCGGGTAAAAGAGGTAAGTGTCCAATCAAAAGCAGTTAAACTTGTTAAATGAATTTCTGTCCACACCAAGAATCAATCAGTGATCAATGGGCAGAATTGATCATGTCATTACAAGCTTTACTAAAACCCTGTGTGTCACAGAGATTCTTCTACTCAACACCAACTTTGACATTTCAGCTCAGAAAGTGTTACGGTCCGGGGTTAAACAAAAGAAAAAGACCCATGCAGATGTAGCACCAGTATCGACTAATGCAACAGCAAAGCTACTGGACCAGTTACAGGTTCGTAAGGAGTGGGAGTAGCAGTATAAATGCACAATAGACCAGATACAGAGCAGAACACGGTACAAAACGTGACCCTTTACCTCAGTTCAAACTCAGCTTGTGTCAAACTCAGTTCCAGTTCAGTGGTTTCAAGATTAAAAGGTGAAAAATCCTTCAGATCATTACAAATGGGGCCCAGTCAAGGTGAAAGTCAAAAGCAATGGTGCTACTGTAGATGCCAACAGACTACCAGCAAACACAATGTTTGCAGGACTTCTACAACTAGGATAAAGTGACATAGTCCAGGACCCGAGGGAGGACAGTCAACAAAGGAGGATTCAGACAATTTTCCGAACTTTCTGGTTGGTTTCTACTGTCCGATATTGTAGCACGCTAACTTTGTTTGGGCTCCTGAACGACACGGGGGAGCAGCGTCTGCCTCACAACCAATCAGGTTAGAGGAGGTGGAGAACGGCTTTGTTTACAGTCAGAAAGAGCGGACCGCTCAAAAATGTTAAATTGTTGACTACACAGACATAAAAGAACACAGAGATATTATTAGATTCCCAAATGTCATCAATAACTAACTATTGACTATTTGTCAATACACCACAAAAAAGATGCTTCTTTAACGGATACCTGCCTACCCCATCTTTAAGTTCAGTTCAAAATCCACTCTTGTTTACAGTTTAGCTTAAAAGGGAGAAAAAGAAACTCCAAAACACTCCTACCTCTTACTGGAGCGACGAATGAGGGCCGGTGGAATTCAAACTAACGGTTGAGTCGCCATCTTGTCTCCATCTTGTGGGTGTCTTCTCACACACACAGCAAAGTCCAACTCCAAACAACTTCACAGAAGCATCACAAAACAAAACCCGACCTGCATGACAGGTCACAAAAGAAAATAAATCACTCTGTCATAATGTTTTGTGTTGAGTGCTCAGGCGCATATAGTCCACTTGAATGGACACTTCTGTAGTTTTGTGAAAAAATAACATTTTTGGAAAAAAACAGTTTAACATGTTCTTTTATGTCCTGAGAATGATAAAAACACTTAGGAAAAAAATCTTGATCAGGGCTTTTATAATTCATGCATCAGAGGGTTAAAAAGAAGGAAATTTTAAAAAGCAACAAAAACTCAAAACACAAGGAGACGAAGGATTCACAGACAAAAGATCACTGGGAACAGGCTGACATTCACACACATTTACACACAATAACCCAACCAGGACAGAGGGGAAGACAGAGACTATACACACAGGTAAACAAGCAACAGGTGAGACTCATGGGTGATTTGTGAAGGAGGGAAAATATACACTAAAAATGCACTTAAATAAACAACAGGAGGAGAAAACTAAATTTACGGAAACATATCAGCTCAGAAAGGTCCTTAAAATAACTCTGCTTTTTGAGTTTAGTGACATCTGCGGTTTAGGAACTCAGCTAAAGGCTTTTTAAATCCACCACTTAGTGTCGGGAAGTAAAAACTATCATTTATTTTACTCCAGTCAGCACTTAATGTAAAAGTGAAACGATATCTTAATGCAGACGGAGCGCTGAGATTTGACTCCTGAGGGCTTCTTCTTCTTCTTCTTCTTCTGTAACTCATCAAATACTACATTTAAGGGATATGAGGGAGCTCTTCTCTTCGTCTTTTCTTCCTCGTATTCTCTCTATCAAAGCAGAGAGAAATAGGTCTGCTCCAGAGGGATGGAAATCACCGAAGGGGAGAAAAATATCCCTCTTTTTTTCTCTCTATTGTGTCCTTTTCTTTAAGGGCAAACACTCTGCTGTCTCAAATCTGATTTATTCCACATTTTCTTCCTTTGTAATCAGACTGTCACTCTCCTTTATTCTGTCCCACCGTTTGTCTTCCCTTTCATAATTACTTTCCTCATCTTGTCAAACCTTTTGTTTTAACTTGAAATGTGACTCGAGACAGAGGAAAGTCTCAGTTTTACTGTAACTACTAAGGCCTCACTCTGGATTATCATTCAACTGTGTCTGTTGAGTCTCAGTTTCAGAGTACATTGTGATTTTTATTGAGTCTTAACTCTGGCTTTCTATCTGTGAGGTTTGGAGAAGTCTCAGTAAATAGTCTCTCTTTTTTCTAGTTTCCTGTTGTCTGTAAAGAGTCTCAGTTTCTCTGTAAATCAGCTTTCTTCACTCTAGTTTTCTTCTCTCTGCAAAGAGTCTCAGTTTCTCTGTAAATAGTCTCTCTTCACTCTGGTTTCCTGTTCATCCTTACTGTGAAGAGTCTCAGTTTCTCTGTAAATAGTCTCTCTTTATTCAAGTTTACTATTGTCTGTAGAGAGTCTCAGTTTCTCTGTAAATAGTCTCACTTCCCTCTGGTTTCTTGTTCATCAGTCTGTGGAGAGTCTCAGTTTCTCTGTAAATACTCTCTCATATCTTCATTCTGGCTTCCTGTTGTCTGTCGAGAGTCTCAGTTTCTCTGTAAGTAGTCTCTCTTCACTTCTGTTTTCCTGTTCTTCTGTCTGTCGAGAGTCTCTGTTTCTCTGTAAATAGCCTCTGTTGACTCTAGTTTTCTTCTCTCTGTAAAGAGTCCCAGTTTCTCTGTAAATAGTCTCTCTTTATTCTAGTTTACTGTTGTCTGTAGAGAGTCTCAGTTTCTCTGTAAATCATCTTTCTTCACTCTAGTTTTCTTCTCTCTGTGGAGAGTCTCAGTTTCTCTGTAAATAGTCTCTCTTCACTCTGATTTTCTATTCATCCTTACTGAAGAGAGTCTTAGTTTCTCTGTAAGTCTTCTGCCTTGTATTGTGCTCCATTTTCACTCCTCATGTGATTCTTACAGAAATAGTTGAAACGCTCCTTCAAACCGGTTCCATCCTCATTCCCCTGACCTCTGCTGGATCCCCCGACCCTCACCGAGCAGCTTTGAAGGTCCTCTATCTGCTGAACACACAGACCATATGTCGTTTTATGAGCACAGGTACATGCAGACACACCTGCAGCGAGAGCGGCGATGACATGGAGGGAAGCCCAGATTTATATTTGACAGCTGGTTGTCATCGTTAAAGCGATGATAGAGGAAGAGTGAGGAGCATTTTTAAACAGTCAGGACAGACGGAGGGGAACAATCACTCATCTAAAGTTTTTTTTTCAGAGTAAAGGTTCAAATATGTTTTATGTTTGATAAACTTACACTGAGGAAAATGGATGTGACTGTCTCTTTACAGTTTTAATAGTTTGTATAAATAAAAACTCAGAGTTTAGTGCTTCACCTCTGTATATATCGTCACGAACATGAAAACTAGAGCACAGAAACAGCCTCATCTTGTTCTCACTTGATGCTTTTATTTTGAAAGTGCGTCAAAGACATCTCATCTTAAACTGTTTCTTCATTGAATACAAATAAAAACAAAGTTGTAATTCTTTCAGGTCCATGATTTTACTGATCGGATTATAATAATCCAGTCTGATCTCCTCTCATGATCCGCAGACTACAGCACCACCCTGAAGGCTCAGATCGACCCAACAGACGGTGCCAGACTAAGTGGGTCAGAACCACTCAGTTATTGAGGAGCCTTTCCCAGTTTTTAACAGTATGGAGGTGGATGTAACCTGGAACGAACAGAATCAAACCTCCAGGAAAATGAATCTGCTAAAGGACCGGAGCGGACCGAACTTCCTGTCACTGTTTGGTGACTCGGCTTTAACACCAAACTCACCACAGTCCACAGAAAAAAGAAGAAAATATCTTCTTCACTCACCACGTCCAAAGTTTTCGGCCTTATAAAATAAATAATATTACAAATATCTTCACTTTGCCACAGTGTCAACAGGTAAATGTAGAATTATAGTCAGCCATGATTCGATCCAATATTTGACAATCACAGAATAATACCATTTTCTTGTTTGTTTTTAACCAATCAGAGTCAAGCATTGAACACAGCTGAGTAATAATAGTTTTTTAAGACTCTAAACAAAGATGTTTTTATATGTATTTAAATAAAATAAAAGGTCCCCTGAGTTGTTTCTGTGCTTGACCTCAGACGATCCTTACCTTCTCTCTGAGTTCACGCCATCCACTCTCCCCGGGATGAAGAATACTTAATAAAAACCATTCAGCCTGATGCAGGGTTAGACAGCTCTGAGCGGAGAGAGAGAGAGAGAGACAGTAATAAAGACAGGGACAGGTGACTTATGGAGGCAGAGAAGGTGAAGACGGAGTGATAAAACGACTGGAGGCTGTTTGAGCTCTCTGCTCTTCATCCCTGTAGAGCTCGGGGCAATTTCTCCTGAAATGGACGAGGAGCGAAGACGAAGCTGGACGGACATTTAAAATGGAATAAATTACTGTAACCTCCGAGGCCTGAAAGAAGAACCAAATCCATTTGACTGTTGAGAGCAGATTAGCATCAAAGTCAGGGATCAGAGAGGAAGATGATAACATCCTGGTCCTGATGTGTTCATCCTTTTCATGATCGAGTTTCTGAGGTTGTAATGAGAACAGGAACCTGCTCTGACTCAATGAAAACCTTTACCTGCTCCATCAGAGAACGAACACCGACTCACTGAAACCAGGAAAAGAGGCAGAAACACTCAAGGTGGAGACTGTGAGGTAACTCCAGATATAATGGAATACTTCATGATACAATGATGACAATGGGAACGATAAAACCACGTCTACGACTTTAACTATAGAGTAGTTGATATTAAATTAAGTTTAACTCATTAAAAAAAGATATGTACCATGCCAGAGGAGGTTGGGGAGTAAAATCATCTACTCGCTTAATTCGCACGAATCTAGACGTGTAAATGAATAGTTTTTACTCGCTAAATTCGCATAAATGAAACCTGTTTACTCGCTTGATTCACGCAAATCTAGATGCGTAAATAAATTGTATTTACTCGCTTAATTCGCGCGAATCAAGATGCATAAGAGAATAGTATTTACTCGCTTAATTCGCGCAAATGATCAGTATTCACTCGCTTAATTCGCGCGAATCTAGACGCGTATATGAAGAGTATTTCCTTGCTTAATTCACGCGAATCTAGGTACATGAATGAATAGTATTTACTTGCTTAATTTGTGCAAATACAGACATGTAAATAAATAGTATTTACTTGCTTAATTCGTGCGTCAATGGTAATTTCAATGGTAACAACAACAACAATAATAATAAGAAGAAGAAGAAGAAGAAGAAGAAGAATGCTTTAGATTTTATACAGTGCTTAATCATAGACCCTCAAAGCGCTTTACATTGGATACATCATTCATTTGCTCACAACTTGGTGGTGGTAAAATACCTTTGTAGTCACAGCTGACCTGGGGCAGACTGATGGAAACATGGCTGCCAGTTTGCACCCACGGCCTCTCCAACTACCACCACACAACACTCACAATCACACACCAGAGAAGGACTCACTGGGACCAAGGTGGGTTAAGTGTCTTGCGGAAAGACTCGAGGGGGGAATCGAACTGCAAACCTTCCGGTTATTGGACGACCGCTATACCTTCTTAGCTAATCCCTGCCAATTCAATTACTTAACATCTGTGTGAATATTTTTACTCACGCTTGGTGTGTGGGGACAGTTGGAGGGGCTTTGCTCGAACCTTCCTCCAGGCCATAAAAATGGAGGTCAAGCTGAGCTTCAATGTGGGGAAAGGAGGGAGACCAGAAGAACCAAGAGAAGAGGAAAACAGTTCCCCTGGTAACAACCTTCACCCCAGCACCAATCCAATTAACCATGTCGGTCAACAACACGGGAGATATCACGAATTAAATAAACTAAATGATAATTGAGATGAAATAAGGTGACGATAAAGATTTTCAAACCACTTTAAATAATATAAAGACAATTAAAAAGCAAGTTTGAGAACAAGTTTAATGAGTCACTGCGTGTGGGTGAACTGTACTTTTTCAACAACATTATAACAACTCATACAATTAAAGTGGAATTAATTAATTGGAATAAACAGTCGAAGATGCGTATAATTACTTAGGAGCAGTTATCAAAACTTATCAGTGATGTGTAAATGAGTCTGTTCAAGTTTTCCTCTCTTCACTCTTACTCTGTCAGATTCTTCGGTCTTCTTGAACCCGAACAAAACCTGCTCTTGTTTTCCTCAGAAGAAAACACGACATATTTTTCTGTGGTTTTGGAGCAGATATTGATTTTACCTGATATAACCCGAGCTGGAACGAGACAAGGCAGAGAAAATAAATGTAAAAAAAAAAGGTAAGCAGACAGAGAGAATATTTCCGCTCTGTATTCAACACAACTCAACAATGAAACATTAGGCGAGGACGTCCTTACATAGAAGGCAGAGGTCTGCAGGGCGCAGATGAAGAAGAGGAGGAGGGAGATAAAGTTTTGTGGTAGAAAAAGAGAAAATTTCACTTTCCAACTCAACTTTCTCTGCGCTGAAAGAAGCGCTTTAAATTATTTACAGCCGGGGTTAAGGTTCACGTTGAAGGACTCAGAGAGCATTTTGATACCTGCAGAGAGGAGATGCAACAACAGGAATACTGAGACAATCTGAGGAGGAAGAACAGCAGAAGTTTTCTGTCAAATATGATCGAAGTAAAAGACACAAATTAAAATGCAAGAAACGGTGGAAACTTTGAGCAGATATCCACTTGAATTTAGGATGAAGTTTTGAACGGTGTGTCTGCTGGAGGCCCTCACAGGGTTCGAGAGGTCCGCTGATGTATTTGTTTTATTTTCTCGGATAAATCGAGGAAGTGAAAGGAAAGCAGCTTTAACCTGAGGGGGGCTCTTAAAGCAGAGCTGCTCCTCTTTAATGCTGGCTTTGTTATTCAGAGCTGCAGGGAGATTAGATTTAAAGAGAAGTCAGAGGTGGGTATTAAAATAAAGCTGAAAACCATCTGCTGCAGACTCCTGTATCAAACGTATGGATTTAACCTCACTGACTGAGCTCATAAACAAGGTCCAGCACTAAAGATAACCTTCGAGTCTGAGTCAAGTCGAACACAGCTCAAGTTTAACTGAAGTTAGTAAAAGTTCGACAGATGCCAAGCCAGAGGGAGAGAGAGATAAGACAAGTAAACAAACTATCAAGGACCTTTATACCCGCCTGTCTCTTTAAATCTAAACTAACCTTTAAATTCAGTCCAGTTTAAGACAGTGAGGACGCAAACTTCAGCAACAAACACGAGACTTTGAAGACGACAGAGACCGACGGTTTTACCACAGAGTCAACAGGAAGAGGTCTGATAGGAGGTGCAGGTGAGTCATAGTTCAGGGTCATTTATAACTGGGTTTTATCTAATCATAACTGAAAGGACTGTGATGGATCATGACAGTCTGATCATTATTGTGTCCAACCAGTGAGCGGTATTTTGAAAGGGGGCGTGGCTGAGTGGGAACACTTCCTTCAAGGCTTCTCTGATTTCTATCCTCTCTCTTATATCCTTTCTCCTTTATCCTCTATCCTATGTCCTCTCTCCTTTTTCTTCTCTCCTTTATCCTCTCTCCATTGTCCTGTCTCCATTGTCCTCTCTCCTATGTCCTCTCTCCTACATCCTCTCTCCTTTACCCTTTCTCCTAAGTCCTCTCTCCTTTGTACCCTCTCCTACGTCTTCTCTCCTTTGTCCTCTCTCCTAAGTCCTCTCTCCTTTGTCCTCTCTCCTTTGTCGTCTCTCCTACAACCTCTTTCCTTTGTCCCCTCTTCTACATCTTCTCTCCTTTCTCCTTCGTCCCCTCTCCTAAGTCCTCTCTCCTACATCCTCTCTCCTATGTCCTCTCTCCTTCGTCCTCTCTCTTAAGTCCTCTCTCCTTTGTCCTCTCTCCTACATCCTCTCTCCTAAGTCCTCTCTCCTTTGTCCACTCTCCTACATCCTCTCTCCTTTGTCCTCTCTCCTACATCCTCTCTCCTTCGTCCCCTCTCCTAAGTCCTCTCTCCTAAGTCCTCTCTCCATTGTCCTCCCTCCTTCGTCCTCTCTCCTAAGTCCTCTCTCCTTTGTCCCCTCTCCTACATCTTCTCTCCTTTGTCCTCTCTTCTAAGTCCTATCTCCTACATCCTTCTTCCATTGTTCTCTCTCCTTCATCTTCTCTCCTTTGTCCTCTCTCCTACATTCTTCTTCCATTGTTCTCTCTCCTTCGTCCTCTCTCCTTCGTCCTCTCTCCTTTGTCCCCTCTCCTAAGTCCTCTCTCCTTTGTCCCTAACCCTCACAAACCCTCACATTTCCACCATGAGGACTTTATTCTTCTTAATCCTGATCTTCTCTGTTGATTCGTGTCCCTGAAGCGTCAGCAGTCCTCTTGTTAAAGTCAAACGATGTTAAAATGCAGTTTTATCACTTTTCTCACTTCCACTTCTTCCACTCTTCTCTCCCGAACCCTCGAGACTCTGAGAAACTCAAAAATCTCATTTTGAAGACACAAACAGACCATAATCACAAATAAAATGTCCTTATTGATGCAAACAGGCCGTGTTCAGGATCCTGATGGAAGCCGACCAAAGCTTTACGATCGTTTTAGGGCCATTGGAGCCCCGCTGGGTCTCGTCTGATTAGAGCTGGCAGTAAAAACCTCCGGGCTGCTGAACAGAAAAACTCGCAGTGTTTGATCTGAAATGCTCCTGCTTTTTGTTTTTCCAGGTCTCCTCACCTCAGGTGGTTCCTGGCAGGAGATGGTACACACTCGCTCTTTGATAAACACCGCCGGGTTAAAACGCAGCAAATGAGGACGAGGCGCAGGATCAGGACCAACGTTTGAGGAGGTGGAGGGAGAAGAAAGGAAGCTGAATGAGTTTGTATTTGGAGGGATGATGATGTTCAGCGGTTTGACTAATATCTCTGGCAGTCATTTCAGAGAAAAACACAATCTTTCAGTTCCATCAATGAAAGTGAACGATAGAGTTTAAATGAAAGTAAGTAAGTGAAGTTTATTTATGAAGCGCTTTTCAGGTTGGCTCCCAGGTACTGCTCGCTCGCCTCGTGATGGGGATCCAGATTCAGCAGAGGAAAGACATGTTCTTGGAAGATGGGGAAGCAGTTTGAGAGCTGGGGTTCGTGGGAGGGGGAAGGATTGGAAAGAGGAGGTGATTTCCACGACTCGATTTCCTCGGGAGGGGATGGAGGACTGGACTTTGGAGTTCGGGATGAAAGAGTCTTGACCAAGTCTTTTGAGTTTGGCTCCCAGTTTGCACCAGCGGTCGTCTTGGGGGGGCTGAACGGGAACAGTGGAGTCTAATTCGGCATCCAATCCAAAAACTGCTAGTCTTGATTAGTGGTCTTGATTAAAAACCTACAACGGTTCCCAAATTTTGAGGTTCTATCAAGCGATCTGAGCCAGAGATCTTTGTGTACGCTTGACTGTCTGCTTCTCTGATTTCTCTCCTCTCTCCTTTGTCCTCTCTCTTATGTCCTCTCCCCTAACCCGCCAATCGTAGCTGATCGTAACCGTTCAAGATAACGTGTCAATTTGTGTCAACCGGCTTCTTTCTCGTTCCGCTGCAGATCGCTGCTTTAATGAGAAAATCGAGTTAATTCTTCAGAAGAGTTTCAGTTTTCTGAGACTAAAGCTCTGAGAAATGTCTGAACAGAGCGAACACTGACCCTGACAGAAGACCGTGTTAATACTAAAGGACCAAACTGACCAGGATCTTTACATCGGCACGTAAAAACATCTTTAACACGTCTACTGACAGGATAAGTCGCCATACGACTAATCCTCTATTAGCATTTTACACGAGATCTGAGCGTCTCACACCTGCAGGATGAATGTCTGACCTTCGTTTATCTGATTTGGACCGAAGACCTTATCAGACTTTCTGAGGAGCCGATTGAAGTCAAATCAATGAAATAAGGTCAAAGGTGACGTTTACAGAAGGTAAATCCAAGCTTGACCAATCAGGAGATGAAATGAGACGAACCGCGGCCTTTCGAAGGTTTTGAAAATAAATTTAGGACCGTTTTTTTCTTCCAGCTCATTACAGAGATTTTCCTCCCACACACTCACCTGAGAGTGAAACCTCTGCCACCGGAGAGGAGAAATATTCAAACGTCTGCCTTTTCATGACGCCTGCACTGACAGAAGAACGATCACAGAGGAGAGACCCTGACAGCAGATGTTACAGCGTGTCTTCAAACACCGACTGACTGACTGAGGCGGCTCTCCTCTAATGAAGCTCGACTGTCGCCTCTTATCTTATAATGAGTCAGGACGTGAAAAAGACCCGCCTGGAAACCTCACTCTTATCCTCCAGGCGGCTCCATTATTCTGGACGGCAGCACTCTTTTTGTCCACTCCAGGGACCCGTACTCATTGTTCCTCTGCTCTGATGACTACCTCGTTTATTTGAGGAGTTCAGGGTCAAACTTTTGATGAGGGAAATTTGTGTTTTCTGCAGCCCAGACAAAAACATTTCTGCAGACCAAAGTAGCTGATAAATCCCAAAATCCCAGACCTACTTTGACTGTTTTTTCCAGATAATTTAGAGAAGTTGGAGCTCCACGGCGAGGCTGGCTGCACGCCACCACTTCACAGCACACCGAGGGCCTGCAGCAGAGCATGTTAGAGCCGGTGTGATAATTAGTCAGCCAGTTTAATCTAAAAGAGGGTTTGTTTTTCTTTTTCCGGGGGTCAAAGGTTAAATTCACTGCAGGCAGCAATGCTAAATCAGCATTGTTCATTTGTGAGGAAAAAGACTAAAGGGTCTGTAAAGACAGGAACCATTGAGGATAAAGAGGTCGATCCTCATGAGATAGAATAATAAAACTTAATTACAGAGCTCTGAAGGACAGGATGGCACCTCTCTGTCGAACCCTCTTTTTCTTTATTTCTTTGTGTCTCTGGTTCAACAGAAGAGGAATGAGGAACGGAGTGAATGGAAACATACTCACGGTCACTTTGGATCCAATATGGCGGCAGCAAATCACCAAACTTAAGAACCCGTGTATGGGTCTGAGAAACAGCAGTTTTGTCTCTGATTGACCTCCATGATAGTTGAAGGAAACACATGAATCCAGTTATCAACTCTGTAAAAACACCAATCAGCAACAGTCACCCTGAAGATAGCCAGTTAGTCTAAGGGCCCCATGATACTCATGATACTGTCATTATCATATACCATATATAATAATGAGAGAATCTGATAATACACTGTCATTATCATATATGGTATAATGATAATGGTATGGTATATCTCATTATCATTATCATATACCATATATGATTAAGACAGTGTATTGTCATATACTCTCATTATCATATACCATATATATGAAAATGAGAGTGTATGATAATAAACTGGGATATGCAGTATATGATAATATTCTCTCATTATCATTATCATATACCACACATTATTATGACAGTATATTATCATATACTGTCAGCCATGGTGCCATTCAATCATAGAGTACTGTGATGTCTCGGTAACACTGTCTGTTTTATTTTATTTTTACTCGACAAATCGAACTCTTTAGCTGAGTAATGAACTTCTTATTATATCATTAGCTAACATGATGTCACGGTACCATACTGTTATGTCATATTGTCTAATTACAGTATCTCATCTCATTGTACGGTATCCTGTTTTATCCTGTTATTTGTACGATAAGGTAATGAAACCTACAGTATCTTACTGTATTTTGTTAAATGAAGCTCCAGTCTAAGTTCAGTCCATTTAACATCCTCATGCTCACTCCCTTTCCTGCTGTCATCACCCAGCACAGTCATTGGTTAATCAGCTTCTTCTTTATCCAATAGCATGTTAGCACACGCTCACTGTCAGCCAACCACTTAGATCCTCTCTAACTCAGTCCACCTCTTATTTCTCTTTCATCCACAGAAACTGGTCCGTCCTCTTATGCAGAACTAACTTCTGGATTTTCTATCAAACCCTTAAAGAACCGTTTCGTTCAAGGACCAGCTTCCCTGAGGTCTGGGACTGGACTTGTGCTGGGTTCAGTGTTGGTTTCATCATCCCAGTCTGCTCTGATACCCAAACTGCAGTCAAACACACAGCTGTCAGGATGAGAGGAAGGGTGACCTCTCACATGGATGAAGAGTACTTCAGCTCTCAGAGTCTTTTACTGCGGAGGTCGACCCCGAATAACACCGAACCTTCGCCGTGACTCGCCTCAGCTCTCAGCAATCAAAGTCTGGACCTGAAGCTCGGCCTTCATCTCCATCTGATTCTGCCTCTAACCTCCACCTGCAGAGAAAAACACCTGCACAAATATCTGTGATTCTCTCTCCGTCTGTCCCACTCCTTCTCTGTCATCTATCATCCAAAATCGCTGCAGGCAAACAACCAACCTGCAAAAATCCAACAAATCAATCCGAGCCTCCGAGGAGGAACGTCAGAAACTCTCAAACACACAAATTAGTCAAAGTGAAGCAGCTGTATGTGGACTTTACTTCGGTTTGAACCATTCAGTGTCAGATTATAAGAATTGTTGTCAATGAACTTTTATCACGTGACGAAAATGAGACAAGATGAAACGTAAATGATGGTCTTCTGTCACTGACTATAACTAAATATATAATACAGTATTGTAGATGAATAAAAACAAGACTAAATGTGGTTCACAAAATAAAAACTCTGCTAAAGCGTGACAAAACAAAATTTTTTAGTCGCGTTGTTGTTGTTTTCTGTTTTCTTGGCTGTGCGTCGCCCAGCTCAGATGCCGACGCACATCCTCAATCCCCTAACTCATGGTATTTTTAGATGCGGTAGTCAAAGACGTTTTTGGGTGAGTTTGAGTCATTTTCGGGTTGTCGGCTTCTTTTCAAAATAAAACACTCCGTGTTTCAGGAGGATCATATTTCACACCATGCAAACGGGCGGAGACGAACAAGTGAAAGGTTTTTAGACGTCATTTCACCCCGATGACACCATGGATGAGGAGATGCTGATTCTAGAAGTCTAGAAGTAGATTTCCTCCTCTGGAAGGACACAATCTACTGCTTATATGGTTAGCCTCTGTGGCTAAGGACAACTTGTTATCGCGCGATTGAACGTGAATTGCACGCTGTCTGAAATCCCCCTCGAAATTCGTTTAACAAATGGATCCAGTAGAAATTGGTGTCTGGTGAAAATCACTGTGTTCCATATCAGAGCTGTTCCGGATGCGGTGGAAATCCCGGGTTTAGTTTCATCAGTTTTGTCGCCTCAAACTTCACTAAACAAAAGTGAGTTTGAACTAAAACTAATAAAAACTAAAATAACAGTTTCACACAAAGACTAAAACTAAACTCCTGTCGTTGTCTCCTGTCGTTGTTTCCTGTCGTTGTTTCCTGTCGTTGTCTCCTGTTGTTGTTTCCTGTCGTTGTTTCCTGTCCTTGTCTCCTGTCCTTGTCTCCTGTCGTTGTCTCCTGTCGTTGTTTCCTGTCCTTGTCTCCTGTCGTTGTCTCCTGTCGTTGTCTCCTGTCGTTGTCTCCTGTCGTTGTTTCCTGTCGTTGTCTCCTGTCGTTGTTTCCTGTCGTTGTTTCCTGTCCTTGTCTCCTGTCGTTGTTTCCTGTTGTTGTCTCCTGTCGTTGTCTCCTGTCGTTGTCTCCTGTCGTTGTCTCCTGTCGTTGTCTCCTGTCGTTGTTTCCTGTCGTTGTCTCCTGTCCTTGTCTCCTGTCCTTGTCTCCTGTTGTTGTCTCCTGTCGTTGTCTCCTGTCGTTGTTTCCTGTCCTTGTCTCCTGTCGTTGTTTCCTGTCGTTGTTTCCTGTCCTTGTCTCCTGTCGTTGTCTCCTGTCGTTGTTTCCTGTCCTTGTTTCCTGTCCTTGTCTCCTGTCGTTGTTTCCTGTCGTTGTTTCCTGTCCTTGTCTCCTGTCGTTGTTTTCTGTTGTTGTCTCCTGTCGTTGTCTCCTGTCGTTGTTTCCTGTCGTTGTTTCCTGTCGTTGTCTCCTGTCGTTGTCTCCTGTCGTTGTCTCCTGTCGTTGTTTCCTGTCCTTGTCTCCTGTCGTTGTCTCCTGTCGTTGTTTCCTGTCCTTGTCTCCTGTCGTTGTCTCCTGTCGTTGTCTCCTGTCGATGTTTCCTGTCGTTGTTTCCTGTCCTTGTCTCCTGTCGTTGTTTCCTGTTGTTGTCTCCTGTCGTTGTCTCCTGTCGTTTTTTCCTGTCGTTGTTTCCTGTTGTTGTCTCCTGTTGTTGTCTCCTGTCGTTGTCTCCTGTCGTTGTCTCCTGTCGTTGTCTCCTGTCGTTGGTTTCCTGTCCTTGTCTCCTGTCGTTGTCTCCTGTCGTTGTCTCCTGTCGATGTTTCCTGTCGTTGTTTCCTGTCCTTGTCTCCTGTCGTTGTTTCCTGTTGTTGTCTCCTGTCGTTGTCTCCTGTCGTTGTTTCCTGTCGTTGTTTCCTGTTGTTGTCTCCTGTCGTTGTCTCCTGTCGTTGTCTCCTGTCGTTGTTTCCTGTCCTTGTCTCCTGTTGTTGTCTCCTGTCGTTGTCTCCTGTCGTTGTTTCCTGTCGTTGTCTCCTGTCGTTGTCTCCTGTCGTTGTTTCCTGTCCTTGTCTCCTGTCGTTGTCTCCTGTCGTTGTCTCCTGTCGTTGTTTCCTGTCGTTGTTTCCTGTCCTTGTCTCCTGTCGTTGTTTCCTGTTGTTGTCTCCTGTCGTTGTCTCCTGTCGTTGTCTCCTGTCGTTGTTTCCTGTCCTTGTCTCCTGTTGTTGTCTCCTGTCGTTGTCTCCTGTCGTTGTTTCCTGTCGTTGTTTCCTGTCGTTGTCTCCTGTCGTTGTTTCCTGTCGTTGTTTCCTGTCCTTGTCTCCTGTCGTTGTCTCCTGTCGTTGTCTCCTGTCGTTGTTTCCTGTCCTTGTCTCCTGTCCTTGTCTCCTGTCGTTGTCTCCTCTCAGTCTCTGCTCTCTCATTGGCTCTCTCAGATTTATCATTGAATCGTTTCATCCTGGTCCTCATCCTCATGCGGACTGGACTAGTTTTATGGTGGTCTGTGTTGTTGTGTCTCTAGTTTGTGCGTCGTCTCCAAACCCTTTAGATCAGGTCTTCTTCACGCCGAGCGCTCTCTTCTTCTTCAGCGTTACGACATGTGAGTTAAGTCGTGTTTTCATCCGAAGCGCAGGAGAGAGCCAGAGACAAACCAGCGTGAAACAAAAGCAGACCAACTTTAATGGTGTTTCCCATGATGCAGTGTGAGTCTTTCTCTGCGGGCGGGAGCGGCGTGCGTCTGCGGGGTGGACATGCTCTGGCTCTTAACACGGCGCCCACACGGCGTGTTAGAGGTGAGACACCTGAGCGGGGCTGCTTAGCATTGCAGAAGAGAGGAGGCGAGCCGCTGAGCGCCCTGAGTGGTGATATTAAAGTCGACACACGAGCCGTGGGCCTCCTCTGAACCGACGCACAAACAGATGCTCATGTTTTCAAACCGAGCTGGACCGAGTGTGCGTCTGCGAGGAGGGCGGCGATGATGTTTGTGGATGTGAACTCCACAAGCATCTTTACGGTCCGTGCGTCTCTAATGTGCGTTTTTATCCCCCAGCCTCGTATTTCAGGTTTTAGCTCCGCTGCTGAAAAACGTTTGTATTATTTAAAGCAGGAGATGAATTTAAAGTGTTTGTGTAAAATGAAGCTAAAGTGCAAACTGGGGGCTAAGTGGTTCTGAATGAGTGTGCGGCAGACTCACTGAGAATTAAAGAGTTACATAAGCAGGTAAGTGTGCAGGTATGAATAGTTTAGTGTCAGCAGCAGCAGAGCGATGAGAGATGAAACCAGGAGCCGAGTGTGAGCAGGAGTTGATCTTTTTCTCTGCAGCAGAGAGACGGAGAAGAAAAGACCACTCACAGCTCCGCCTCATAAATAATCTTCAGATGTTGTTCAATCAGCTGACTCTCCTCTGTGATATGTAAACAATAAGACGGCCTTCAGTCTCTCAAAAGACTGTTTACTCGTTAAAGGGTGAAGAGACTGTAGGAGGACTTAACCCTTCATGATCTGATGTTATTGACTCTGCAGACTGAGAGGATTCACCTGTGGATCTCCACGGACACGTCTGATGTTTGCTAAAGGTTTGGATTTGTTTGCATTAAAGATTAGACTGCATGTGTGTTGTGTTCGTATGTGACTGTTGATAAAAGGCTCCATAAAGGCCGGTCCATTGGTGTTTAAATGAGATAAAACCACATTATGGAGAGAAAACCATCAACTGTTTTATGCAGAAGAATATAGAAACCATGCAACCTCACACAGATCTACCCATGATGCTCTCTGATCCTGGATGGTCAGTGTGCTCGTGAGCATTGAAACTTGTAGATTCACAGCAGCTGCTCTTTGTGGCTCTGCTCCTCGTGTTTCATGTTTGCAATAAATAATCGGAATAAAAAATCGTCATGCAAACATGTCGATTGGGAGATTCTGATCCAATTCGGCTCAATCGGAAAGATGTTGTATTCCGATCAAGTGGGGTGGTTTATGCCGATCATTATTCCGAAACACGTCCATGTAAACACTTATTCCGATCGTGACTTTCTCACCCAGGATTTCATAACAAGGCGTACATACAGCATAATGATGTCACATTTGCGCGCACAGTCCAACCTTTTCAGAACGGTAAGATAAATACGAAAGGGCGCCATCTAGTGACAGGGGAAAACTCTCTTTGTCTTCTTCAGTTGTTTTAACAAAATCAGACAACTCTGCACGTGTCCAAATGCTTCTACTCTGAACGTCATGATCAGATTATCTGATTTTTCGCCCGTATAAACAGTTGATTCAGATGATTTAATCCCTCAAATTTTTAATCGGATCAAGAGATTTCACACGTGTAAACATGAATATTGAAAAGGTTCACAGAAGTGTACATGAACCCTGGTTATACTCCGGTCTTTATCCAGCAGGTCAGGGTGGTGATGAAACAGCAGGTTATTGTGAAACCTGAAACTAACACCGAGCCGTGGACAGGACCGCTGGGTGAACCAATCAGAGGTGATGTGTGGCCTCCTCCTCCTCCTCCTCCTCTTTTTCTTCCTCTTCTTCTTCTTCTTCTTCTGCAGCTCTGTGCAGACTCCTCCAGGGCCAAATGAAACCGGTTTAAGGAAAGAGTCACAGGCTGGAAACTTTAGGAAACTCTGCTCCTCAGAGACTCGACTGTTCAGTATATATTCACACAGAACACATTATCATCTTCCTCACGCTCTTTCTTCAACGTTCTCCCATGTGCTGCTCCGCCTGCCTCAGGCGCTACACGTCCTTCAGCTCGATCCCGTTTACATCCAAAAGGGATGAAAGCCTCCAGCAGGATTCAGCAGCTCGGCGTCCTGGAGAAAGAAATCTGTACAGCACGCCTTTTCTACGGAAGAATTCGCTCCTCCTCGCCATGTTCCCTCCAACTCTCTCTCTCTCTCTCTCTCTCTCTCTCTCTCTCTCTCTCTCTCTCTCTCTCTCTCTCTCTCTCTCTCTCTCTCTCTCTCTCTCTCTCTCTCTCTCTCTCTCTCTCTCTCCGCCCGGATAGAAGTGCAGACGTTGGAAGTGTTTGACAAACTTCAGTTTGAAACCAGCAGGGAGGAAATAAACTGAATTAGAAACTCCTCAGACATCCACAGAAGACAACACCAAACTCTTTAGTCTGAGTTTAAGTCTCACAGCTCAATAAGGAGCGTTTTTAACCAATCAGACGAGGAGTTACTCCTTTAAATTGTAGGAACATAAAACAGCATTTCTGCTGATTTCAAGGACAGAACCAGATCCTCACGGCTCGATGCTTTCAGCTCGTTTTGGTCGTCTTACAGCTATACAAAACATAAAAATAAATAAAACAAAACAAATAAAGCATCATACAATTACCATAAAGTAAAACAGAACAAATTTAAAATCTACTTTCCTCTTAAGACCTGCAGCTTTCTGGAGATAAATCAGGGATTCTTGAGAGTCGGGACAAAACACTTCCTAAAAAACTTTTTTAGAGAATGCACACTATATTGATTAGAGTTATTTATTACTGTAGAGAAAGGTCTTAGCTATTTAACCCCGTAAAGGAACAGGCTCTAAATAAAAACATTTTTTCTATAAATTAACATGTTTCCCTTAGACAGTGGATTTGTGTCAACTCCATCAGACACACAAAAAAGAATATAATTTTAATAATTCTAGTCCAACAAGAATCTAAAGTTCTGATGTATGTTGTAATAGTGTTTAGTTACTCTGATATGCCATGAAATATAATATATAAACCTAATGTGTGATTTCACACTATTTTGAAAACCAAGATTTCTAAATAGTTGCATTTTCAAACTTTGTTTTTAATTTTTATATTATAAAAACAATTTCTGTAAGTAAATAAGACACAAGAGGATGTAGAGCCAATGCTCCTTTATTACTTAAACAATATAAACTGAAGAAACAATTTTTTTTTTCTCCAAAATTGAAGAAAAACATACATCTGACCGTGTTGACGAACACCTGACGGAGTTGACGAGAACTTGACGGAGTTAATGACATTGCATATGTTATTGAACAAATGTGTTTTTAAACTGATTGACAATAGGTTAATAGGTGAAAATAGATTAAGAACTAATAACTCCTTGTTTTCATACTGAACATACCGTTAATGCAATTAACCACCGCGCCGACAAGGCGTTTCCAAGCACATTTTCGTATTTTGGTGAGTTGTGCAGCCCGGCATAAGTATCCCCCCTCCCCTAACTCAGCTCCTTCCAGCGGCGTAGGTCATAGGGAGGGAGGAGAGAAGGCGTTGAGTGGGTTTAACACAGCCGAGACCTGTATTGACCAATAACATCAGCTCTTCTCGCCTTTGAATCCGCCACTAGCAAGGCGTATTACAATTTTCGTGAAGTAGTCAAAGAGATCAAGAGATGTCTGAAGACAGCAATGCCACACGATGGCGACAGAAGGCAGCTCCTCAACAAGTGTCACTGTAAGCGCTGCATTGGGCGTCCTCCGCACTGTCTCATATAAGCACAGATGGATTTGGTGTGTGTAATGTTGGACCCACTGGTAAGACAAACACCCTTTTCCACAAATAAAGACAATCATATTAAATTGCATATATTCAAACCTCACATGACAAAGGTGGGTTGTGCGCAAAGGTCACAACATAAATTCCAATAATGGCATTAAAATCAAAACCATCTGTGTGTAAATTGCGCTCCGTGGCCTGGCTCTTTCTTTCATAGATGTTGGCATGTAAAATAAATTTGGCATACAAAAATGAATACTATAATATTTGTATGTAGGCTTTAAGTAAAAAACTCATCTGATCACTGGAACAAATCATCTGTTCAGCTGCCGCAGCAGAAGCTGCAGCAGGACGGGTAGAGGACACAGAGACATGTCCAGGTTGAGCTGCGCGAGAAATAAGAGGAAGAGGAAGCTAGAAATGGGGGCAGACAAATTAAATATCTTGTTAACTTCATCATGTGTGTTTATTTACTAGATATTTGATTCAATTTCATGCGGATTCAGCAGCTGTGTTAATTTGGTCAGGTTGAGTGTCCAAACGCATGCCAAATGCGTTCATCAGATCAGATATAGATCAGAATATATCGATATAGATCTAAATGTATGTGCTGACACAGATTATTAGTTGTTATTGATTATTTATTGCACGGAAATGTTCCTGACACTGTGGAAACCTGCTGGTGAGGCCGATATGCCGCTCCCAAAATCTCCCAAAAGGTCTCCCAAAATACCACTAGCCCATCCGGATCCACCTGCGCTGAAAGCTGACCAGGTTTGAATCAGCGAGCTTTCAGCGCACTTTACACACCGGCAACAAGTACGAAAATGTCACTGCACCAGCTGATTCTGTGGACACCTCACCCTGCCACACATCCACGCCCAGCTTGGCGGACCTCGGTGCACCTCAGTCCACGAAAATACCAAACTGGCTGTACGCTGAGCTCCACCAGACGAAAATGCCACTGCGCGGGGTTCGCCACCCTCCGCCATGTCACCGGTGGACACAAAAGTAGAGCCCAAGGTCTGAGGGTCCAAGTTAACAATGTAAAAATAATAACCTTTTTCTTCTATCTGGTATTCCACCTACACTGGGGTTTAAAAGAGCAACATAGAACTTCTTGCGCACTCTATAAGAAGCCAGTGTGTAGATTTTAGGTAGTGAAAATTACATACTGCACCTTTAGGATTGTACATTAATCAATGAATCAATGAGATTAGGTGTGTGTGTGTGTGCGTGTGTGTGTGTGTGTGTGTGTGTGTGTGTGTGTGTGTGTGTTTTGGGAAAGTTTGACAGTTATAATTAAGCAGACAGCCTGCCCATGGTCTACTCTACAAAACAGAAGTATATGGTAAAATAACGTAATATATGCTATATATGTACTTTTATGTGCAGATAAGACCCTGGAATAATATTGTTATCCTTAACCATGTTCAAAAATAGCATAATGTCAGCACATTAAGAGGTTATAGGTGGATTTGTCAACTCCATCAGCTTACATGTCAACTCCGTCAGACACAAAATCTGACGGAGTTGACGTCTGACGGAGTTGACGTAAGGGCATGTATTTTCCCTCCAAAACATTTATTTTACAATCCAGGTAGCTACTTTTTTGGCAGTTGCTAGCTGTCCTGACAGTCTCACTAAAATACTTTAATTGAACTCACTATGGTTTATAAAAAGTATAATAATGGAGAGACGGTGTTGACATGGTCCAGCTGTGACCATACAAATATTGACATTGTTTGTCTAAAATATCAAAAACTGTAAAACCTACCAGACCATGTGTGGTGGTGTTGCATTCACCAGAAGCAGGAAATGAAAAGGGGTGGTCAGGGATATAGCTGACCATGATATTGCATGATTTAATGAGGTTTATAGAATAATCTGATGGAGTTGACAGAAACTGAGGACACAACTTTGATAGGCAGATTTTTAGGCAAAAAGCTATTTGATGTTCAGGCCATGCATTGTTTTATATATTTATAGCCCTGAATTTTTATTTGATGTATATGTTTTCACAATTATAGAGTTTTTTAAAGTTTTTTGGGGCTGGTCAATATTGTGACCTCTTGCTGAGGACACAAGCAATAACATGGACCTTCTAACCACAGACGTTTCATTTAAACAAATATCCCCCAAAAAAGTAAATATCTGTGCTAAAAAATAGGATTGGTATACACAAATCCATTAGATTTAACTTTTTGAGTATGTCAAACATTTAGAATTTCTTAATTGTTTTGAATAAATTAGACTTTTCTATGTAGGACATGTTTTGTCCCGACTCTCAAGAATGGGTGAAATATGTTTTTCTGGATCTTGAACAAAGACAGCCTCCTTTGAGCGAAGTTAGCTCACAAGAAAAATCACAATATTTCACTAAAATTTACACTTATATCATCTAAGATTGTCGTCATCTCTCTCTGGGATAGAAAACCGCTCAGATTCTGCAGAAACACGAAGGAATCACATAAAGCTGCCGGTCTCACGACACGAGTGGATTTTACAGGATGATATTTAGATTAACTCATTCAGTGCCATTGACGTATTTGGACGGATTTTTCTTTTTCTTTTTTTTTCCACCAGAGGGCACTCCTCCCCAACATGCAACCAAGTTTGGGGTCGTTCTGAACTCAGAAAAGCCATAAATGCATCATAACCCTGTTACAGTAACAAAAGCAAGTACTCATCAGTGAGAGGTGTGCTAATTAGTCGAGTTGTTGAGTGTTTTTTCCTCTATGAGGAGGTAAAGGAAAATACCGAAGTCATTAGCCAAAGGCTAACGATCTCAGCACATCGGCTACCGTGGGTGCGGTGCTACCGTCACTGGATCCAGTGGAGATCCCGGTACCAGACCTTCACATTGTCAGCAGACAATCGAAAAAACAATTTTCAGGTGTGTTGATGTGCCGCAGGTGCCGGTACTGGTGAGCGAGACTGAGCTAAAATTTGGCGACAGTCCTGGCGAGGAGGAAGTGTTAATACAAAAGAGGATCACACTATATTGAAGGAGATTTACAATCAAACCGAATGTAAACGGTGAAGTCGCCACCTGCTGGATGTCAGAGGTACTGCAGCTTTAAGGTAGATTATCAAACCTTCTTACCTTCATGTGTTCAGGGTTTCAGTCTCAGGACTCTGAATCTAAACCTGAACCTGCTCACTCTAAACTCCTGCAGCACTCATGGAAACTCTCGGCCGTGCATCAAAGTTCATTTTTCTCTCACTTCCTGTTCTTCTTTATCGCCACGGAAACATCCGACAGATACAAACTCACATTAAGGCGAGGACGGCTCTGATGAATCCGGCTGTCAACGCAGAACCGATGTAAGAAAGAAAAGTCATTAGTTCCCCTTTTGTCAATGAAGTCTTCACTCCCAGTTAATTAAACCAAGCAGTTCATTTCACACAGTCAGAGAGTGTGTGTGTGTGTGTGTGTGTGTGTGTGTGTGTGTGTGTGTGTGTGTGTGTGTGTGTGTGTGTGTGTGTGTGTGTGTGGGTCAGTATTTCAGCTCATAGACAGAGAAAATGAGACGTGGAGGGAGGAGGAGGAGGAGGAGGAGGAGGAGAGTGATGAGGAAATATGAAGTGAAACTCTCCAACTGTAAAATTGAATCTTCTGCATGAGAACAGAGTTTGGAAACGGGAACAAACAAACACAAACGAGTCCGTTGTTTGAGATCCATTACTAACTATCGGAGTGTGAGAGAGAGAGAGAGAGAGAGAGAGAGAGAGAGAGAGAGAGAGAGAGAGCTCCACGGAGTCATTAAAGTTCCTCAGAGATCAGATCCAAACTCATTACCACGCCGTCTTTGCGCTTCGTTTGATGGTTCAGAGAAACCACGAGAACCGACCATCTGCAACGCCGGCCTGCGTGATCTTCATCAGGAGAAATGTGCTGCATGTGCAGAAATTATGCAAAATCAGAAGAACAGATGCAGCAGCTGGAGTTTAACTGATGTTCATGCACAAAGCAGACCAGGTTCTGGGTCTCCTTGGTCCTGTTTTTGGGGTCGTGATGCTACAAACCTTCTCCTACAGAGCCATGCTGTTGTCAGGATGTGGTTTGGGATCATCTGAAGGTCTTCTCTGAAAAAGTCTGTGTCTGGATGGACGCAGATGTTGCTCCTAAAGCTGGAGATCGTAAATGTGTCAATTTCCACCGGCTTCTTTCCATTTCGCTGCGGACTGCCTGACTCCACAGCTGATCACAAGAGTTCTATTTTTTCTGGACGTCGTTGCAAGTAGGTTCTTGTGAGTTCTCGCGCCCTACGCCATCTAATATCCGCCAAGAAATTCACCTCAAAAAAGCATCTTGGAGGAATTAGCGGATAGTTAAAATTGTCTCAGTCATTCCAGATGTGGTGGAAATTGGGGTTTATGTTTGAGGATGCAGCATCTACGATTTCCAATTCTTCGTTAAAAGGTCAACTGGACTCATTTAGGACGTTTCGCCCAAGGCCTGAGGTGAAACGTCCAAAGTAAGTCCAGTCGCGGGTTCTTGTGAGTTCTTGCTATTCCCTCTCTGCCGTGAAATTAGCCTCACAAACGGATCTGGTAGGAATTGGTGGATGGAGAAAATCGCTGCCGTTCCAGATGTGGTGGAAATTGGGGGTTAGATTCAAAACTGAAGATGCAGCATCTATGATTTCCAGGTCTTCGTTGAAAGGACAACTGGACTTATATCCCAACAAGTCCAGTTGTCCTTTCCAAAAGAGCGTTAGGTTCGATCCATCAGACCTCAGGACAGTTGGTGATATTAAACCCATGCGGTGACTCCAACTACAGAGTCCTGAAGCTCCTAAACCTGGAGATATCGCTCCCTGATCATCTGTAGATGTTCCTGAGGTTGTGTTTGCTTCACTCTGTTTCCATCTTCAGATCTCCACCCTGCCCCTAACCTTCATGGATCTGCAGACCTGGGTGAAGTGGGTCTTGGTCCTGAGTGGATCCTCCTCCTCCTGGTCTTTATTGTGTTCCTGACTTTATGAGTCCTGAAACAGCCTGTCTGCTCCACACTCTGGTGTCCTTTATGTGTCTTTGCTCCTCCAGCGCCTCGTCAGAATTTATAGCTGATGTCTTGTTTGTCCATGTCGCCGCCGCCGTCGTCGTCGAACCCCGGTGATAAATGTGTGTATGTTTAAGTGTTCCTGTCCCTCCTCTCTGCGGCTCTTCGCCTCTTTTTAGTGAGAATTTACAGTGAAGAAAAAGCAGCAGATGTGCTCTCTCTGTCTCTCTGTCTCTCTCACCTTTGTGTTTGCGCAGTATTCATCACTCTTACTTCCTCCCGGAGTGAATGGCAGACATTAATCTCTCTGTTATACCGATAAGACATGACGGGGAATGGGGCCGCTGCAGGGAGACGACATTTTCAGGATATCAGAGGAAAGTCTAAAGGGAGAAAAGTTTGCAGTAAAATAACACAGCATGATCGCTCCGGGATGTTGGATGTTCAGATGAGGATGAGAGAACGGCCTCTGGTTTCTGGGTGATAATCAGAGAGTGACGCTGGTGTTGTCTTTAGTCCAGGCCTGCAGCTGTAAAACTCATAAACATTAACACGGACTGTCCTTCTCTCTGTGTGCTCCGAATAAAAACGACATGTTTAAAAAAACTCTGAAATACATCAGCGTGTTTGTCTCCTGAAGGTCTTTTTCCAGCATCTGAACCTGACAGGACTTTTCAGCTGACTGCTCTCGTTCTCGGACAGCATGTCCTCGGACTGAATGATGAATCTGTTTGCTGCAGCAGGAGTTCTTCAGTTTGGACGGATCAACATTTCTTCTCCTCCTCTACGCCGTCTTCTCGACTCCTTCTGAATATCATCAACTCAGTGACGACTTCACCAAACTTCACTTTAAAAACTACAAAGTTTTTCTCTCGTCTCTGAAAACCAAACCACGGAAAATGATGTAGTACATATGCCAAGACAGTAAGTGGTGCTGTAACGCTGAAGAAGAGTACAGAGCACGTGTATAAAGGTTGTTTTGGCGCCATGAAAGAGTTACGCTGTGTGTCACATGATCGTTTCCAGAGATGCAGATAGACATCCACACGGAGATGAAATGGTCGTCGTTTATGGATTCCGTGTGGCTGAAATGCCAATACGACAAAAACTTTAGCGTTTCCTCCTGAATTCGTTTCCGTGGTGACGGGTTGATACCGCCTTCAGACAGACTTTTCAGCGGGGAGTGGTTTACTCTTCATCTCAACACGACTGACTCGCTCTTGTCCTATTTAACCATGAAATTATCGCCTTCTTTTGCAAACGCCAATTTTGTTTAGGGGGAGCCTACGGTGGCCTGGAGGCGGGAGACATGACAGAGAAGAAAACTGATGTGAGGATTTCCTTTTTTTGTAACATCGTCATCGTCAAATAATCCGATTCTGATTTAATTCGTTCTTCTTCTCCTTCCTCTCTGAACATTATGCCAGGAATCCTAAAGTTTCCCTTGACGTGTTCTTTGAATCGTTCTTACCCCCAATTTTCACCACATCCAGAATGGCCACGATTTTCGCCGTCCTCCAATCCCAACCGGATCTGTTTGTGAGGCGAATTTCATGGCGGATTACTGACAGCAGGAATCGTGAGAACTCACGAGAACCTGCGGATTCACGTTCAAAAAAGAAAAAAGAAAAAGGGAGAAAAGTGACCGCAAAATAACCGGAAAAACACCACGAATATAAAAAGACATCTTAAGGTCTTCCATGATGAACTTGAGGGAACCTAAGACACTGATGTAACGTCACTTTTCTAAAACTAAAACTAAAACAGGCCACAAAAAACAACACGACTCCGTACAGCTCTGAAACGTCCTGTCAGCGGACTGAAGTCCAGATGTTTGTGGGTTCAGGTCTGAAGGATCGTCTCTGTTTTCAGGTCAGGAAGTTTCTCCGAGAACTTTCTCCGGTTATCTCCGTACAACTCTCTCCGGCTTTTAAGTGACTCATCTCTGCTAATGTCACCAAACACACACTGAACACACACCTGACACACACTTCCAGGAAGACAGAGCATGCTAACACACACACACACTCACACACACACACACACACACACACACCTTTGATACCTGGAATCTCAGCGAGACTCTGCAGATTGACGAACATTTTCCCAGAAATTAATCTGGATCCCGGCGAGCTCGGCGGGTTTAAAACGGGCTTAACGGCGCTCGACTTTCAAACAACCAGGATCTGATGATGTAAACCGCGCTCAACGCCAGCTAATCCGGGCGATCATCCAAACAAGACGCCGCCGGCCTTGATGGTGCTTTTCTCCAAACATAAGAAGGTCTCCTCATGTGAGTGTTTTAAGAGGGGATTGGTCGGAGACGGAGGCGCCGCTCTGTGATTGGACGATGAGGAATGAAGAGGCTTAAAGTGGGATGAAGATGATCACAGGTGATTTACTGCAGGCTGAGACCCCGAGAGGTCAGCGAACGAAAAACAGAGAAAGACGGAAATAATTCAGAGCTGGAAGAGAAGCAAACAGACACAAAGGTCAGGAAGAGTTTCCTCAACAGTTCAGGAAAAATCAGGACGAAGGTTTGAGTCGGAGCGCGGCGAGAAAGTTCAAAACTTCACTGGAACGAAATCAACAACAAACTTCTACGACCCGAGAATTTAGGGGCAAACTTCTTCGTTTATACGTTATTTTTAAAAACAGAGACATTGACCATCGTTTGCACTCTTCCTTTAGACGCAAACGGAGAATTCACCCCTTAAAACGATGCTTTTAAAAACTGCGGCCAGAGTGGAGATTTCGGAAAACTCTGTTTACATATAAACGGAGAAAAACAGAGATTTGGGTCGCCGACGGCAGATTGTGCGCAGGAAAGAAGGAAGGGACGTTATTGTTGTGGCGACTACGCAGGATTCTGATTCTGATTGGCTAACGTGAGTTTGAGATTCTCGCTACACCGCCACCTACAGGTTTGGAATGTTTTTGACGGCGTATATACACAGGTAAGTGTAAATGAAAACTCTTCTGAAAACGTGGTGGTTATGGTGACCATATGTCCTCTTTCGATTTGTGTCACATGGACTAACTGAGTTTAAAGCGCATAAAAAACATCCAATCCTCCCCGATAATCTCTAAAACTTAATTTTGTGAGACTCTGTGACTCCGCCTCTGATAGTCATGTCCTCTTTTTAAGAAGTCAGAATATGGTCACCCTTGTAGTGGCATGTGTGCAGTTTTTTTTGTAAACAGAGAGGGTGAAATGTCCCTTTTTGAAAATAGCCGAACATGTGTAAACCTCGTCTAAATTCATGACCACCGTAGATTAACAGCTCCAGATTCACCTCTCCGTTCTTAACTTCATTGATCGAGTGTTTTTTCAGACTTTTAAGGCGAAGAGTCATGTGACTAACCTGTTGGACATTGTTGGTTTGAAATCATCTGAAAACCATAAAAATCTGTTTTATTTCCGATCATTTTAACCCTTAAATGTCTTTTAAACTTCGTCCCTCCGAGTTCGTGGTTCTCCGACTCCAGTCAGATTCTCAAACTCCGATTATAGTCGGACTAAGGTGTTTACATGACCTTCAGTTGTCCGGTCTTAATCGGAGTAAGGCGATAATTCGTTTTTTTTTCGAGTGTCATGGAAACGTACTGACAGTCTTTAGATGTTTGATGCAAACAGATGATCGTGGAGAAGGTGAAAAGAGACGAATTTCCCAGAAAATCCTCATAAATCTATCGACAATAATTCAGGTTAGAGGTGAGATCGTTTCACTCTCATGTTGGATTTTTAACAGTCGAGTTTGTTTTTTAGTTCAAAGTTCAGAAAAATCTAAATTTTCACAGCCTCACTGTAACTTCCTGCAGGATATAAACCGACTTTGAGGGTGAGGAGGGTTAAACACACACACACACACACACACACACACACACACACACACACACACACACACACACACACACACACAGATCCTCTCATTATTATCAGTGAGGAAGAATCAGTGAGTCAGCAGCAGCAGCAGCAGCGAACACTGGAGCTCCAGGGTTTATTTCACCTCCTCACACCTGCTGTCAATCAGCCAATCAGGCTCTGACACACCTGAACCTGAACCTCCTCCAACGCAAGGACTGACCCGAGTGAAAAATGTCATAAAATACAAAAACACAAATTAAATAAATGAAATAAACAAATAAAACATCGATGCATAAAATATCTTCGTCTGTTTGTCATTTTAAACTTCGTCTGACTTCACCTGAACAGACAAATCTACGTCCAGCACACATGTCGTTACTATAAGGACAGAAAAAAGAGTAATGTGTGTGTGTGTGTGTGTGTGTGTGTGTGTGTGTGTGTGTGTGTGTGTGTGTGTGTGTGTGTGTGTGCGCGTGTGTGCGTGTGTCATAAGTGCAGCAGGGCTCCCAAAACAAAGATGGCAGCCGTAAAAATCAGCAGCAGAGACTCCTAAATCTGTCACTCCGTTTTACGGCCGCCTCGACTTTATGTCGGCACTGATGGAAAGACAGGAGCAGAAGATTGCCTTCATGATTGGCTGCAGCTGGACTACACACACACACACACACACACACACACACACACACTGACACACACACACACACACACACACACACAGATGTCTCCCGACTGCCATCATCACGCCATCGGAGGTCATTGAAGGAAAAATTCAAGCAAAAAGTAATAAAGTGAAAACAGGGAGACATGAATAAGTCAGACTGTCGATTCATTAGTGCACGCACACACACACACACACACACACATGCACACACACACACACACACACACACACACTCTCAGGAAGCCTCATGTTTAAAGATGTGTTTCTTCACGCAGTGAGGCGGTCGACCTCTCCTGTGACTGCGGCTCAGATAAACACAGAGACGACGTCATCCCGGCCTCTTCCTGTGACTCTTTAAACGATTGGTCACATTTCAAAGTGGGCGTGGCTTCTCATCCAACTTTGGCGCTTAACGTCCGAACAGGAAGTGGATGTACAGTGACTCCTCCTTACAGCGATCAATCAGTCTGATATTTTATATCTATGATCAAAGTCTACATCTGAAGACATCTATACTTCTCCACTGCAGCTACAGCACCACCCTGAGGAGGAACACGGTACTGACCTTTGACCTGTGGCCATGATATGAAAAACAGAGAGATATGTTTTATTCTTTTTGTCCAACTTCTACCCTGATAGCGCCCCCTGGAGTTCAAAAACTCACTATAACAGTCACAGAGTTCATCTTAAACCGCCCAGATCTTCATCTAGACCGAACAGGAAGTCGGCCATCTTTAATTCATGGTCATAGTTTGACTCAAAGGTGAACTAACAGGTTCTGTATTTTCCAGGATTAGATCAAACTTCTCCCTCGAGTGTTTCCACATCTTCAGATTATGAACATTCGTCCTTTTTTTAGTCTAAAACTCTGAGTGTAAGAGGACCAGTTTCAGCGTAACGAAGTTAAACTCCACCGTCAGCGAAGGAACATCAATCCGAATCACGCCGAGGAAAATCACGCCGCTGACTGAGCATGTGTTTTCATCATCTCTCTGCGGCGTGACAACAACAACAACAACGACAACGACAACGACAGCAGCAGCAGCAGCAGCAGCAGCAGCAGCAGCAGCAGCCATCTAAATGTAAATCACATGTAAATCAGACAGACGGTGTGTTCAGGTCGAACACGACACGTGTCGTCTCTGCAGAGCGTCACAAACTCAGAGTTTCGGTGTTTTTCAGGGACGATCAGAGATAAACACGGAGCTCTGAAAGTGTTTCCCTCTGCAGATCTTCACCGTCAGCAGAAACTCCTCCTTCTTAATCCTGTTTGACTACATTATCATTTTCAGATTCCACTTTAACTCTTGGTTAAAGGTTCGATAAACAGATTTAATTCAGAGTCTGCAGCCCTGAAAACATGTCTGTGATCGTTTGAAACATGTGCTTCAAATCATAAAATAATTTCACCTCAAAAACGGGATAAAAACTCTCCTCCTCCTCCTCTTTCTCCTCCTCCTCCTCTTCGTCTTCTTCCTCGGCCCGTAATGAGGACAGGAGGTGTAAAAGTTTAAATCTGCTCTGATTGGTAATTATCCCAGCCGAGCAGGAGAGGAAACGCCGATCCGCGGCGTAATCACACATCTGGAGATTTGAAATCAGTTGAAATAAAACGCTAACGAGTGAAAACAGCTTTTTTTTTTTTTTTCCTCTGAAGGAAAACCTGCAATCATCGTCTTAGAGGAAGAAAACATCAACACTTTTCTGAACGTCTTTACTGATCAGAGTTTTCATGCAGGTTTGTGTTTTATAACCACCTTATTTTATCTTTTTCATATTTGTCCGTCTACTTAGTTATCTGTCTTTGTTTACGTCCCTTAAGTGTCTTTTTCTCTCTGTTTTTGTATTTTAAGGTTCATAATTCTTCTCTTGTTTCGTCTCTTTGCTTAAATCTGTTCTCTACTCCATCATATAGGGACATTCAAACTCAGAAGAAAACAAACTTAAGCGGGGGCGTTTCTCCACCTCTGTAGTCTATAAGCTGGGCCAATAAACTTCTACTGTAGTAAAATGAAAAGGTAAAGGTGTTTTTATTGAGCCGAATTATCAATAAAATCCTGATTTTGTTAACAGGTATGGATTTATGTGCTGTTGAGTTAATATATTTGAACAAGAGCACAGTAAAGTTAAATCAGATAATTTTCCAATGAGGTTCTGTTACTACACGGAACTACACCATGTCCTACTGAGGTTAGTACAAATAGGGTCCAAGCCATAGTACTAGCCACCAAACATCTTTTTAACTTTGACTCATTTCTTTAGCAAAGAGACTAAACACAACTCACCTACTCTCTTCCAGCAGCCGCTTGTTTGTAGCGAGACCTCAGGCCAGTCCATTACGGACTACAGCGGGGTGACGCAGCTCAAGGAAGAACATTTATGATCATTTCTTTATCATTTCCTTGAAGTAATAATCATCATATTAATCATTTTACAGACGCTGTAGTTCTTCTGTCTTAGCGTCTCGGTCTGATTGTATTTCCATGAAGAAATGATCATAAATGTTCTTCCTTGAGCTGCGACACCCCGCTGTAGTCCATTGGTATAACTAGAGAAACAAGCGGTCGGCAACATTCATCTCTGGAGGGCGTGTCTAACTCGGTGTTACAGTGTGTTTGACCCTAAATTAATTTTACACCGGAATATCCCTTTAAATGTGTTTTTTTCTCTCTTTGTTTTTGTATTTTAAGGTTCATAATTCCTCTTTTGTTTCGTCTCTTTGCTTTAATTTGATCTCGACTCCATCTTAAGTTTGTCTTTTTGCTGCTTTGTTTGTGCTACTTTAAGAGTTTGTAAACTGGAGTTAAAATGTTTTAGGTTGACATAAAGTAAGTCAGTATTCAGTATTTTATCAGTTAAAGGTGTTTTTAAATCTTATTGTCTCTCCATCGCTGTCTGTTTATTTCAGTCAGAGAAAAGCTCATCATCATATTGAAGAGGAAAGAACATAACTCGTTAAAATCTCATCAAACTTGTTCAAATCGGTGGATCGAGCTGAGACCTGCTCCCCTCCTGTTCCTCGTCTGTTTGTAGTTTCAGTGAATGAGTAAAAAAAAGAGGCTGAAAGTCGAGACAAAACAAGGTAAGAGAAGATAAATCCTCCTGCAGGGGCGGCCGTATCAGACGGAGAGGAAATGAAACGATCAATGAGGAGAATCGAGTGAATATTAGAGAGAGAAGTTTGACAGGAGGAGAAAAGTCTGAGTTCAGGTTCAGATATTAAAGCTCGTTTCTCTCTTTAAAGTCAAGTTTGGTGTCTAAACTTCAGGTCTGGATGAATCGGTGAACGACACCAAGAGGTTTTTTATTTTCCTTTTCTAACTTCAGTTTCCAGTTTGGAAAGTAAAATATTAAAAAACAAATAACAGAAGAAAACGTCAAACTTGAGTTTTTCACAAAAGTCTGATGAAAAGTCGAGCTCCAACATTTCCATTTTGATGAATGTTTTCTCTTCGTCTTTTCACCTGAAAGTTCAGACTCACACTCATGTCTGTTCCCTGTCAGGTGTAAACGGGACGTTTCTGTCCTCCAGAGAGTGGAGAGAAAGGTCTGTGACGGTGGTGCACTCAGCCTTTAGAGCCGTCATGTATGAAGAAATCACAGCTGTGGTCTCAGCTACGACATTAAAGAAAACCTCCTTTAGAGAGAGGAGCCTTTCTGCTGGAGCATCTGAACGCTCTTCCAGAATTTTAACTTTAATAAAAAAGAAAAAAAACAACCTTCATCAAAAGTTCCCTCAGGACGTCGCTCCTGGATACAAAACTTGACAGGTAATTCCTGGAAGCTTGTCTGGTAAATAATTTGTAAAAAGCAGAATATGTAGGGTGACCATGTTCTGAATCCCCAAAAAAGAGGACGCGACTACTTGGGACGGATTAATGGTGGTTAATTTTGAGCTTTGAAACACGCTTCTAACGGGCAATTTCCACTGCATCCTGATCGTCTCCTAAAAGGTCGTATCCTCCGATCGTAGCTGATCGTAATCATTTAAGTTAACGTGTCAATTTACACCAACTTCTCTCCGTTCCTCTGCGGATCGCCGGACTCCTCAGCTGATCACAAGAGTTCTATTTTTTCTGGACGCCGGAGCATGGCGGATAAATTCAGCACAGATTAACCCGTGCTGGAAAGGAAGTCGGGCACAGACACAAAATAAAACATCCGGCTTCTTTTCAAAATAAAACACTCCGTGTTTCAGGAGGATCGTATTTCACACCGTGCAAACGGGCGGAGACGAACAAGTGAAAGGTTTTTAGACGTCATTTCACCCCGATGACACCATGGATGAGGAGATGCTGATTCTAGAAGTCTAGAAGTAGATTTCCTCTTCTGGAAGGACACAATCTACTGCTTATATATAAATATATATATATTGCTCGTGAATCTGCAGGTTCTTGTGAGTTCTCACGATTCCTGCTGTCTGTAATCCGCCACAAAATTCGCCTCACAAATGTTTCTGGTAGGACTTGGCGTACAGTGAAAATCGGAGCCGCTCCAGATGCGGTGGAAATCTCGAGTAACTCAGATAGTCCACGTGACACAAACTCAAAACTCTCGTACAAAACCTCGGACATTTGAAGGATTTTATACATACCAGACGTAAAAGAGGACGTATGTTCACACTAACACTATGGATAAAACACACGATAAACCGCCTTCTTGGTGTGTCTACTGAAAATAAAATCTTCCTGACAGTTTCTGCGATGACTAAAATGTAAAAGAGTTCCATTTGGATGTTCGTCCAGGGAAATTACATTTTTAGAAAGTGTCTTCTGGACGTCCTTTCAGAGAATTAAAAAGTGAGAACCCTAACACCGAATGTTCTTCCGGTGCATGAAGAGCGAAACGATGCAAAGTAAAGAGCTACACATTTAGTCGACTGTCCAAGAGGAACCAGGAGGAGTCTGCAGAAAACTGTCGCCCAGCTTGCGTGAAAGACCTCCTGGTAGTTTCTGGGACTCGTGACGTGGATTTGAGATCTGGACTTAAAGAAGAGTCGAACCTCTCCTCTGAACCTGCAGCTTCTTCAGGCAGTAAAACTTTGTTCTTCCTGCTGCTCCTCTTCTTCACATCTCTCATCTTCCTGAAAAGGACGACCTCATTAGTTGAAATTTTCTCAGTTAACATTAATTATGTCGTGTTTGTCGTATTTTTAGAGTTTAGTTTAAAAGCGTCCTAACCTTCCTGCAGCTGTACGACAGTCTAAAGAAATAAAGAGAAGAAAGGGTTAAAAGGATAAATGTGAGGAAAAGTGAAATAAAAATGTCTGCTCGGTGATTTCTCCTCAAACTCATCCATCAGAGCTAAAAACCTGCTGCCTCTTCTCATCCATTCTGGCTGTTTTCAGGAGGTGACAGCTCGATTATCTGCAGAAACAACCTCTGAGCAGATTCAGTTTGCAATAACTGCTGAGCTAAGTTCATTAAACTCACATTTATAGTTAATAATCGTTCACAGCAGAGAGTGTTTGTGCCGCTCTAATCCTCCGCGCTGCTCGGCTGAACTTTAAAAATACAACAACAGCTGAACCTGATCATTAAAAATACATTAACTCACCTCCAGGCTGCAGAAACGATGATGATGATGATGATGATGATGAGGAGGAGGAGGAGGAGGAGGAGGAGGGTTCTTCTGTTGCTATCGGAGTCGACAGCTCGGCTCATTTGAACAAACAGATTATTTTAATAGAAAAATCAGAGAAAAAAAACCCCGCTGACAGTGAGGAGGATTCAGGAAACGCAGGTGAGGCTGTTTTATAACGAGCAGACAGAGGTAATAACCACGGCCAATCAGTGTCCGTCTAAACGAGGTGGATTAATCTGAGAGGAACAGCATTTCCCAGAAGCCTTCACTCTATTCTTCTTCTTCTGTAAACGTCAGAACAGAACGAAGAAAAAGGCGCTCCGATCATAGACTATACATAGAATAGACGCCGTCTGCCTCCTCGCTGGGTGAAGTCACTCTGAGAACAGCGCCCTCTGGTGACCGGCTGCAGTATAGGTCATAAATCCCGCCTCCTTGTGGACAAACATTATAGATTAATGACACAGAATATAAATGTTTCTGATGTTGACATGTAGTTACTGTCAGACTGGTTTGTGGAGGTTCCTGTTTTCTATGATTGACACCTGGTACAGCCTATTAGTGTGTGAAGATCAGTTCTTTTGACTGAATCTTTAGAATCCGTTCATTAAAACGATTCGTTCAAAAGATTCGTTCACTGAATCAGTCAGTTCTTCGGAGCCCCGTCCTGCCGCTGAAGTCACAGCGTCGTTCATCTCTGCACCTTCTGCTCGCAATACTTTTTTTTAGTAGGACAGTAGGAGAAAGTCCCGCCTCCATCGCCTCTGATTGGTTAGAAAAGCTGGAAACGTCATCACACACTCAAGCCAAACGTGAGCTGTCGGCTCTTTACATCGAACAGAACATTATCACACTCCAAACCCGACAGATGATGACGTTTCACAGCCATTAGGAAAAACCAATCAGAGCCCAACACTTCTAGCCAATCAGAGGCGAAGGTGGGCGGGACTTTACCCTACCATCTTACAAAAAAAAAAATTCACCTCCTGCTCCTCTCCCTGCTCTCCTCTCTTCTTCTGCTCTTTTGTTGCCCTTCCTGAATGCCTTTCAAAGTAAAAGCCTCTGGCTTTCACAAAAACAGACTCTATAAACCCAAAGACGAGCAGAAACTCCCTCTGTGCAACATCGAGAGAGAGAGAGGCGGATTATTCATGAAGGGTTCACGGGCTCGCTCTCTCTCTCTCTCTCTCTCACGGTGGGATCCTGCTCAGTTGGAGAACATGTTCTTCTCCTCGTCTTCGTTTCGCTGCAGGGTTTCTCATCTCACATTCACATGTTCATCATCTCCCCAGAAACACCCACACATGGTCAGACATGTACAGCTCACTCTCTCACACAGACGTATAGTCCTCTCTCTCTCTCTCTCTGCTGCTGTTTTCTCGCCTCGGGTGAAACAGCAGAGGTAGAGATCCTCCTCAGAGCGGATTCTCTGAGGTCCAGTTACCTGAAACATCTGAAACAGAAACTTTCTCCTCTAAAGTTCCTCTCGTCCTAAAACTCGTCTTTCTGAGGCTCTTTGTCTTTTTCGACCTTTAGACGTCATCCTTTCTGCTGATCTGTGAAGATGTTTGCTCCCGCCGCCGTCATCTCTGAGGCATCGTCTCAGTCTTCATCATCAGCTCGGCCTTCAGCATCGAGACGGAGCGCCGTCTCAGCTGACCATCAGTCCTGCTGCGTTCAGGGTGTCAGAGACGAATGGCGGCATTTTTCAGCGTTAAGGGAACCATCAGGAGGCGAGATTAGAGTCTCAGACCTCAGGGGGACAACATGAGTGAGAGGAGAGCTGACCTGGAATAACCCGCTTTTATTTTGAAGGAGCAGAAGGAGGATTTTGGATGACCTGACCCGGAAGAGAGGGGAAGGCGGAGCTTAAAAACACCTGAGATAACGAGACACAGGTGGAGCACAGCAGAGCGATCAGGGAGCAGGAAGTACCTGAAACAGGAAACGGGTACATTTCAAAATAAAACAGGAAAGACGAGAAGGAGGGACGTATCAATCAACTGATCCGGAGACATGACAGCTGTGACCTACCTGTCCACAGGAAACACACGCCCTTATATGGTGTTCATGGATGTTCACCTGTAAATCTACATAAATACAGCGAACAGTTCGACAGTTTCAGAATAAAGTTCCTGATTAAAAACAGACCCAACAGTTTCAGTTTCAGATTATTTTTATTTCAGCTTCTCAGCAGCATCAGAGACTCTCAGCCAATGACAGGCGAGAATGTGAAATATCAACCAATCAGCAACAACAGGGGGAGGGGCTTTTGTTACAGGTCTGACAGGTAAAATAAACACACATGATAATCAGACATGATCAAACAAGGTCATGATCTGAGCCTCATAAACATCAATTAGTTTTAAACCAATCACGTCAGGGTTCAAATTTTCAACCAATGAGAACAGAGCACGGAGGTGTGAGCCGATGACGCTGCGTTTACATCACATGGGAACATTTTCAGGGCGGAGTCAGGCCGTAGGAACATAAAAATTAAAGGATCAACCACCAGGGGGCGACTTTGGAGAGACTCGTTGACTCGTGTTCATGAACCAGGAGAGGATGGAGTTTAACTTCAGGTCTGAACACACCCAGGAGGACCAGAACCAGACCTCTGGAGTCAGACGGAGATATGTTTGAGCTTTAAACGTCTTTTTTCTGACCCGATTATTGGAGGACATTTCTAAAAACTAAAATGGTTCGATCTCTTCCCATGTGACGTAAACGCAGCGTCAGTTTAAACCTCGACAAAAAGTTTAAATTCAGCAAAAACGAACTTTTCTTTTTCACTCTGCGTTCATTTAAAGTGCACTTTCAGACTGAGACGCTTCACAAGCAACGATTCAAAGTGAACGTGAATATTTATCGTAGTGACGGCACTGTACAGAATTCAACATAAATATAAAGAGTTAACGCTGCAGCAGGTCAAACATCCAGTTATTGCACAAAAATCAAAACCAACAAAAAAAAAACCAGCAGGAAATATGGCAGGATGCTTTTCTTTTCAGAATAAGATACCTGTCCCTTCAAGTTTCAAAATAAAAGCACAGGAACAGCAGGATTGAATAGTTAAGAGTGTAGATATGAGTTCATAACTGTGAGGATTAAAGGCGACTCCACGTTAAATATCGTTTTTAAATACTGAGCGATGATCACCGACACGGCAGCTGAAACTTGGACTCTAAAAAAACGGAAAAGAGAGGAGAGGCAGCGGGACGATCAGCTGATCGGAAACTGTCGATCAACCCCAGCAGGTATTTTCTGAAGGTTCGGCAAACGGACGTCGGATTTCTTCAAGTGTTTGAAAGTAACCCCCAATTTCCACCTTCATCCTGATCGTCTCCTAAAAGGTCGTATCCTCCGATCGTAGCTGATCGTAACAATTCAAGTTAACGTGTCAATTTACACCGACTTCTTTCCGTTCCTCTGCGGATCGCCGGACTCCTCAGCTGATCACAAGAGTTCTACTTTTTCTGGACGCTGAGGCACAGAGACAAAGTAAAACATCCGGCGGATCTTATTTCACATTACGGGCGGAGACGAACAAGTGAAAGGTTTTTAGACGTCATTTCACCCCGATGACACCATGGATGAGGAGATGCTGATTCTAGAAGTCTAGAAGTAGATTTCCTCCTCTGGAAGGACACAATCTACTGCTTATATGTCTATGTGTCTGTCTTTAAAGAGACATCTCGTAATCGCGCGACTGAACATGAATCCCCGAGTTCTTTTGAGTTCTTGTGATCCCTGCTGTCTGTAATCCACCACGAAATTCGCCTCACAAACAGATCGCCGCCGTTCCGGATGCGGTGGAAATTGGGGGTTAAACAGCAACAACAACAACAACAAGGTTTTTGTGCAGAAGTTTCTCATGGTGGTGTTTCTAACCGCTCCATAGCGCCCCCTGCCAATCTTTAAAAAGGGGTAATATGGCGAACAGATGCAGCGTGGAGAGATCTAAAGAAAAAGATCTTGGGTTGACGCTTTGACTTTGACAGGAAAGACGATATTAGGAGGTCAAAACAGTCAGAATCCGAGTTTTTCTGTTTGACTTTAGTCACTGGAGTTTTGATCTGATCCACTTCAGACATTGTTTACAACTCCAGGACTCCAGATCAAAGTTTCTGTTACATGACTGCATCAAATAGCATTAATAAAAATAATCATAATGACAGGATGGTTTAATTAAAGTGCTTTTCTGGAGGAATTTCCCCTCGTAGGACTATTAAAGGAACATCTTACCTCTCTCTTTTTAAGTTTCTTGTATCAGGACATTATTAAAGAAACTTAAAAACAAACTTTCCTGACTCTGCGGACAGATTTCTCGAACACATCAGAAACTCGAACCCTCCTTTCTGAGTTTATGATATCTAAAGGAAACATTGATTTGAACTTCTCCTGTTAAATCGAGTCTATAGAGACTTTTTGAAGCAGAAACTCTTTCAGCAGGTAAATCCGCTTTAATCTCAGCTGAGGGTATAAAAGCTGCCGATGTTGTTGTTGCTGTTTTCTTTAATTACCTTCAGATTTCAGATTTTTAATTCCAGTTCGAACCTCAGACCGTCTCCGACTGTGTGACATGTGACCTAAGCTGAGAGTAAATTTGCATATTCTTGACCCCTCCCTCCTTCCTTGCTCCAGGGCACATAAGCAGAACTATGAGTGGGATTGAAACCTACAGGATAATGATGTTTTTTTGTGTTTTTTTGCATACTTGATTGCATATATAGAGGTTATCGTAGAAGCAGGCGGCTCTCCTCCTCCTGACAGACCGGCTCTGATAGAAATGAGATCGTGTTTCAGTTTGTCGGAGCGTCTTCGGAGAGTAAATGTCAGCGGGCTCGTTTGAACGTTTCAGCAGGGTTTTTTTTCGTCTCTTTTACCTGCAGAATGATAAAATGTTAATGTGAGGAGAGAGAGCCTGAAAAACCTCCTGAATGAAAATATCAGTCCAAAATCTCTCAAATGTCAGCGAGTAAAGACAGAAGACTCTTCCTCTGCAGCTCGAAATCAGAAACCTCCACTTCCCTCTGAGTCCACACGCCCTTTCTGAAGGTTTCTGACCTCCTTATGCTTCACACAAACGGCTTCACTGCCCGTCTCTGAAACGCCCGCTGTGATTGGCTTCCTGTTGGTGCATCCAATGATCTCTTTTGTCTCGCTCCAGGAACTCTCTGTGTGTCTTTGTTTTGATTTCAAAGACGGATAACCGAGCGCAGTTATCGCCTTGAAAGCAATCACACTGTTGTAAGTCTTTGCATGAGGTGGAGACAAGACGTCCAGTCATGAAAAACGACATGTGAGAAACTTTCAATTTAACTTTGACGGGGATTTAATCTCAATAAAGGGTCTGAACTGATGCCAAAACAACAAAGTTGTGCTGCAGATTTGGAAAAACTCCACAGTCAGGATTTGTCAGGTTTGTCTGCGAGGCAACATGCGAGCAGCTCTTAAAATGCAAGTTTTTTTTAATGAGGTTTGGTTTAGGGAAACTTTCAACTTAACTTTGACAGGGATTTAATCTCAATAAACGTTCTGAACTGATGCCGAAATAATTAAATCATGCTTCAGATTTGGTAAAACTCTCCAGTCAGGATTTGTCAGGTCTGTCTGCAAGGCAACATGCGAGCAGCTCTTAAAATGCACGTTTTTTAAATGAGGTTTGGTTTAGGGAAACTTTCAATTCAACTTTGACTGGGATTTAATCTCAATAAACGGTCTGAACTGATGCCGAAATAACAAAATCATGCTGCAGATTTAGAAAAACTCCACAGGCAGGATTTGTCAGGTCTGTCTGCGAGGCAACATGCGAGCAGCTCTTAAAACGCACGTTTTTTAAATGAGGTTTGTTTTAAGAAAGCTTGTCTCAGATTTGTGTCAATTTGTGCTTTTGCATTGGCTTTGAATCTTACTGTGCCGTTAAAATTCATTCAGTTCGATCATCTCTGAGTAAGAATTGAATAAAAACTGACACTAAGAAGAAGATGGAGAAGTTTCCAGAACATGCAGGAGCTTCTATGAGGAACATCCGGATGTATTCCTGATTAAAAGTAGCTCACAGTCACTGAACTTTGGATCATTATTGTTGGTGAATCAAGTGTGTAGACGCACCAAACACACCGTTAAAAAAGCATGTTTGAAGATTTTACAGGCCTGTTGGAGCGAAACTGTCTTTTTTTGTCGTGTTTAAGCAGATTCATGGATGTTATTATTATTTCTGGTATTTCTAGTGTCAGGTTCTTAGTTTGTAAAATCTTGATCTGCAGCGCTGCACTCAGAAAGAGCAGAAAAGGACATTTGTTTGAAGCATATGAGACCTTCATCCTTACAAAAAACGTGGACATGCTGACTCCTCCCAACACCAGACGGATGGCGTTCGACCACCTGTGGAGCCCTTAGACAGAGTTTTAAAGAGGAGAAACAGCTGAGTCCTGTTCGGAGGAGGACTTTAAACTCTCCGTCCTTAAAAAGGTTTTCTGAATACAGCGAAGAGAGGAGAGAAAGACAGAAATCCAGAGTCTGAACACCAACAGTGCAAAGATGAAGAGCAGGAGGGTCAGGAGGGTTCGACTCACGGAGCAGCAGCAGGTTTCAGACGACGCTCTGATTCCAGGAAGGATCCGGCGTTTTTGGGGGGTTTATTTAGGGGCGTGTCGGGTAACAGTTCTCCCCCCGGAGAGGAAGACTAGGAGAGGATGAAGGCAGGAGGAGCAGCGAGAGTTTCTACAGTCCAGTCAGGAAGAAGAAGATCAGGCACCAGGAGGGTCACAAGGAGTCAGAGCGAGCGAGTCGGCGGCGTGAGGAAGAGACGGTTTCGAGTTTATACAGTTAACTTGATAAAATAAATAAATAAAAACAGACTGACTGGATCAGAACAGAGAGTTTGGACCGGTCCTGAGGTTCTCTTAAGTCTCTCTTTAGTGTTTACAGTTATTCTGATTTAGTTCATAGATTTATCACGACTTTGATTTGATTATTGACTGTTTAGTTAAAACTAAATTTAACTTTTTAAACTTCACGTCTGACCTTCTCTGTGAATATTTAATCCAATTACAGAGAAAATATTTCAACAACTGAGTTTTGAAGAACCGAGGGGAAGCTGAGGTTTTAATCCTTAAAGGGACATTTCAGCCAATAAGAAGTGAGACTGTGAGATTCGTCCTCCTCGGATTAAAACCGTGATAATCTCAGTCTTCGTTTACAGATTTGTCAGGACAGATTTAAGGAACTTCAGGACCTGTGAAATCAAGTGTCTCTGTGTCAGTGCTCAAAATAAAATAATAAATAAGTTACCTGCTCATTTAAATAACCTCCTTGTCATGTGACCACGCCGTACTCCGAGTTTAATAATCTGGATTAAGGATTACAGAGTCAAAAGTCGCCGTTCTGTTTCAGCCGCTCTTTGGCTTCGGGAGGCGAGACAACCCGTTTAAAACCGGTGTTTTCACTTTAACCCCCGCTGTGCCGCCGCTCTCTGACTCGTGAGAAAGCTGTCTGACCGCCTTCGTCTTCGGCGGCGGTGGTGGCGTGAAGGCAGCAGAGCTCGGGGTCAGAGACTGAAAGAGGCGGAGCTTAGAGGGCTGAGGGGGCAGCAGGGATCGGTTTCCTTTCCTCTCCTTCTTCGCTCTTTTCTCATCGTCCGTTTCTTCCTCAGTGACGGCGGAGGTGGGGGCGGGTTGGGCGGGGCAGGTGTTAGCAGGAGGCGGAGCTTGAAGTGGCGGTGGGGGTGGAGCCGAGCATGGGTCTGTCAGTGGTTTCTGGTCGTCCTGGCTGGAGGAGTGAAGTACCGATGACTGAAACAAAGACGACAAAGAGAAAAAAGAGGTTAACAGGACTCTGCTTCTTCTCCTCCTTATCTCCTCCTATCTCCTAATCTCCTCTCCTCCTCCTTTCCCCCTATCTCCTTATCTCCTCTCCTCCTTCTCTCCTCTCTTTGTTCTAAATCCATAAATCTTGACTTCGACATAAATCTGAATATAGATCTGATCGTAGTTTGTCACGTCTGTATGTGGAGCTCTGAATCGCGGACGTCCTGCTTTTATTTGTCGTCCTGTCATCCCTCTGTACCTCTGTCCATCTGTCTGTCTTTCTGTCTGTCCGTCCTTTAGTCTGTCTGTCCTAAATCTCCTTTGTTTCATTATTTATCGTCTGTGGAGGTGAGACGCAGACGAACTTTCTCAGACTGAGAGAGAATAAGAGATTAAAAATCAGAGTTATTCTCTCTGATGACTGCTGGTCATTTCGGACATCGATGCTTTGATCTGTGTGTGTGTGTGTGTGTGTGTGTGTGTGTGTGTGTGTGTGTGTGTGTGCGGCCCTGTTTGATGGGTGTGTGTTTGCTTTGATGAAGCTGTGGCGTCCTGCTGTGTGATATGTTTGCGTCTGTTGAAACCTGAACCGATTTTTCTATTTTTGAAGAAGAAGAAGAAAGACTTCATGAGTTTGTTTCTCTCTTTTCATCTAATCAGAGAAACTCTGAGTCACTTCAGGTTAAAGTTTGAGGAGGTAACACAGACGATAACACAGACTGAAACTATGTCGGGCTGTTTCCACTCATGAGGAAACTTTTAAAATCCTTCATGTTGACTTCACCGTGTTGAATCTGAAACAAGCCGAGTTAAAGGAACTCGGAGTTTGAACAGCAGGAACCAGAGTCTGACTTTTGTAGAGGGGTTTATAAACCTGAGTTTGTCCAGAGGTACAGAGTCAGGGCCTGAAGACCACACCTGCCAACACTCCCGTTTTTCACTCTCCCGCCCCCATTTTCTCCCAGAATCTTCCGTAGTTTGATGTTCCACCTTCATCCATGAATCAGATCACTATATTTGTCTAAAGTTTCCAGACAACCGAAGATTGTCCTGTGTTTCTGCTGAGCCTCACAGACTCTGGATTGATACTTTGACTTTACAGTTTGGGATGATTCAGGTCAGTTTAACCTGTAAACTATATTTGAACAGTGTTTGTTGCAAAATGAACACTTTAATGAAAGGGAAACAAAGGTGAGATATAATATTTATGTTGATAGTCTTTCACTGTCTTGTAGTGATGCGTTCAGGGCAGCCTCAGATAAAAGAGCGCTGTATTTCACGACGACGTTCAGAGAGCCAAACAGATGAGGACTTTAACACTAATATTATTGGACTAAATAAGTTCAAGACAGATCATTGCTATTATTATTTTTATTACTATTTGTTATCGGTAAAACAAAAAAGTGTGCAGCTTCACTTAGACTCATTTGGATGAGTAATCTAAATACAAATACTCTCATAATGAGCTTATATCCACCTTAAAAGGGAACCCCAAAACTGCCCGACGCTCGCCGAAAAAATCTCCCGGATTTTATCACCTAAATGTTGGCAGGTCGCTGAAGACCCCGTTAAAAACACTGTCCTCACTTTAAAAAAAGTCCCCGTTAATCAAAATGTCCGAACTTTATCCCCTCTGTACCCTCCAGATCCTTCTGTTCGTCCAGTTAATGAGCTCATTTAGGAATAAAAGTGTCTTGTCTTCAAAAGTTTCTCATTTCTTCATGGAAATACAATCAGACCGAGACGCTAAGACAGAAGAACTACTGCGTCTGTAAAATGATTAATATGGTGATTATTACTTCAAGGAAATGATAAAGAAATGATCATAAATGTTCTTCCTTGAGCTGCGAAACTCCACTGCAGTCAGTGGACTTGCCCGGAGGTCTCGCTACAAACAAGCGGCTGCTGGAAGACAGTCGGCGAGTTGTGTTTAGTCTCTTTGCTAAAGAAATGAAAGGTCGGCAACATTCATCTCTGGAGGGGGTGTCTAACTCGGTGTGGTGGGTTTGACTCTAAATTAATTTTACGCCAGAATATCCCTTTAAAAACAGACAGGACTCTGGAGTAGAAAACACAGCATAGAAAGGACAACTGGACTTTCAACAAAGAACTGGAAACCGTAGATGCTGCATCCTCAGTTCTCTCTTCACGTCTTAAATATCATTTCCTCATATTTTTTCCATCATCACGTTTCTTTTTTTTTTTTTTGAATAAATATCTCACTTTTAACAAACATCCTTTTAAACCCATTTTTTTCTAATCTCTGTCCTCTCTTTCATGACTCCGTCCCCCTCGTCTTTCCGTCCTCTCTCTGCTGATCTGAATGTCCTCCCTGACTGATCCTGGACTACAGAGCTCCTGGTTTTTCTTTGACACCTTTAATCCTCCGCCCGGCTCTGATAATCCGGATCGCGGACAGAATCTGAATCAGAGTCACAGTCAGGGAGTCAAATCTGAGCGATGAAATCCATCCCGCGCTCCAATCGGGGTTTATTGATCGAGGTAAAGTCCTGTGAAGTAAAAACCAATCAGCCGTCTCTGTGTGCTCTGATTTCACAGTCCTCGCTCGCCCCTCTCTCATTTATTTACCCTCCTGAATAAACGAAAACGCCGAGACGTTTCACAGAAAACTCTGATATTACAAAGTGAAGCGAGGTGATTTACGGACCACGCCAAGGCCAAACAGACTCGGCGAGGGTCTGAACTTTGGAGGAGGACCACAAAGAGAGACTCTGGTCTTCATAAAAACATGAGTCTGAATAAAACATGGACTTCCCAGATAATCAGAGTTTTTCCTCCTGACAGGTTCGGATGTAATCAGAGAAACAAACGCCGCTCCGTGTTCTCGCTCTGCAGAAATTTAAGAGAGAAACAGATGTTCGCCGAGATCTGTCATGTTTTATTGATCCTGTCAGTCTCTGTGAAATAAACCCACTCTTCTTCTTCTTCTTCTTCTCTGACAGATCCTGACCCCCAGTGAAGACCCTCTCCTCTTGTCTTATATCACCAGCGTTGAGTTTAGAGACCATGAATCCATAAACCTGCAGAAACAATAAACCGACGACTCCTTGATGGAATTATCGCAGTAAACAGAAGAAAAAAATCCAGTTCTTATCCCAGAATCAGTCGGTGTTTTACCTCCGAGGACAAACAAAGAGGGTTTCTGCCTCAGCCGCTCGCTTGGGATGTTTAAAACATGCAGGAGACTTTACAGAGACGACAAACACAGACTTCTCACTAACATTACTTCTTCATGATGGGTTTGTTTGAATCATCTGCTCGGTCTTAGAGACACTAATCTGTATCACAGCTCTGAACATGCGGCCTTGAAAATGACGTCCTATGGCAATAAACACTTGATTTATTTCACTTTAACTTACTTACATAAAAGTGCGCCTGCGCCGTCTTATTGTACTTCTGTCTGTAATGAGTCTCAGTTTTACAGTAAGTCTTAAATTTCACTACCTTTAGTTTACTGGTTATCAGTTTCCAGTTACTTCAAGTTTGACGGTAAACAGTGAAATAAACAAATACTTCTTTTGGCGGACTGTACATCTGTTTTTGGTTAGTCTCAGTTTCTCTGTAAAAAGTCTCTCAGAGCCTTCACTCTGGTCTCCTGCTCATTTGTTTCCAATGAGTCTCAGTTTCCCTGTATATGGTAGGTAATACAGACTCTGACTTACAGTTTATCTTTAGATTGTGAGTCTTAGCTTCACTGTAAACAGTAGATAGTTTCTATAATCAGAGTCGACTGAGTTTCAGTTTAATAAATGTTTAACTGCTGCTCAATGTTGATGTTTTTCTGGTCAGTCTCAGTTTTACTGTAAGTTTCATAAAGTTACTGTTCTGATCAGTTCTGATGGGTCTCACTCGAACACAGAGGGTCCACTCTGGTTTACTGTGAACATGTTAATGGTGAGTCTTAGTTTCTCTGTAAATAACAGCTACTTCGAGGCTTCAGTCTGTCTTACCGTATGTAAGAAGTCTCAGTTTTATAGTAAATCATAAATTTCACTACTTTTAGTTTACTGGTTATTAGTTTCCAGTTAATGTAAGTTTGACGGTAAACAGTGAAATAAACAAATACTTCTTTTGGCGGACTGTACATCTGTTTCTGGTTAGTCTCAGTTTCTCTGTAAATATGAACACAAAGGCTTTAGTCCGGCTCACTTCAGCAGTATTTTAGTGTTTTTTAATGATTTTTAGAAACTATTTAACTTCAGTGTTTTCTCTGTTTTCACTGATTACTGTGGAGCACAGACAAACATAAACATGAGAAGATCTTTCTGCTTTAAAAAGGTCTAACTGTCTCCGTCCTGAAGAGGTTTTACTGAAGGATCCTCTAAAATCACTTTAAAATCCTCCACCAGGGGGCAACACTGAGCCTGTTTACTGTATTAGTGACATGAAGACATCTACAGTTACTCTGCAGAACTAGACTTATTTACAGGTGAACACTGACACCTGGTGGTGACTGATGGTACTGCAGCATGTCTGTTTCCTGCAGGGACGCCAGTGATGAGTGAGAGAGTGTGTCTGAGTCCATCAAGCATGAGAGAAGATGGGAGAGAGAGAGATAATGAGAAAGAGAAGGAAAGAAAAGAGAGAGAGAAGATGGGAGAGGAAGAGAAGAGCGTCCTTGTCTTCCTGCAGGTGTTTCCATCGAGGATTCACCTTCTTAGACGAGTCAGACGTCTGCCAAATTTCTTCTGCTTCCCTGACAAAGACTTACAGGACGTCCCAGCAGTAAACACAAACACACACACACACACACACACACACACACACACACACACACACACACATTCACACTGCACTCCCTCTTCCTGTCTCTGCTGTCCTCTGATTGGCTCCTTGTGTAGTGAGTTATTTTCCATCATGTTGTCGCTCAGTAATCGACAATAAAACTAATTTGTTTTTCTGTAACTTTAGTTCTAGTTTGTCTTTTTTTTTTAAGGTTCAAAAACTCAGACCCCAAACCGCCCCCCAACACACTCGCCCTGCGTTTGCCTTCACTCACAGGTATACAGTTCATCCCTTCAGCAGTAGTACTGGATCAGATATCGGCCGATACGCTCAGCCCAGGTATCGATATCGGACTGGATCAGAAAAAAAAGGATTGGTGCATCTCTAGTCTGAATGAAACTCACTTTAACTAAGTTTGTCCCAAAAATGGACCGATAGGTGGACGGACGCTCCAGAAAGGTGAAGAACAGCAGACTGACCCAACAGTGATTGAACCGGTCTGCTGATCCACCTCCCAGAATCCTTGTTGTTGTCTCGGTGCACACTCTTCCTCCTCCTCCTCTTCCTCCTGGTGCGGAGGAGGCGATGGCGTCCTGAGTGATCTCCTCTCCTCAGTGTGACCGAACACGCCCGACTGAAGTGCTGCTCGTCTAATTCAACATTTAAGAGCCATTTAGAAAGATAATTTTAGCTCGGCGCCGACTCCAGACGGGCCTCTGGACTCGGCTTCACCGGGCTCATTTCAGTGTGAAGGAGAAGGTGTGACCCGTCCTCGGGGAAGCAATGAATCATGGGTAAAAGTGTCAGGAGAGCGGCTCTGCGGGGGGAAGTTCTTTATGAGCTCTACTTATCACTGCTTTATGTTTTGTATATAAACTCTTTACGTTGTAAATCTACGCCTCGCCGCGTGTCGGCCTCTGAAAGTTCAATTTGTCTGATTTATGGGGTCTGCGAGGTGAAACGATCAGGATTAAAACAAAAGTATTAACCTCCCAGAACTACCAGCTGAAACTCCATCGCAAAGGTCGACAAATAAACGGAATCGAAAAGAAAACGCTTCAAGACTTCCTGAACTACCCAACACAAGAAAAGACCTCAAAACAGACCGTTTACAGTGAAACTGAGACTCCTCCTCCTCTGCGTAACTACTTGGAGTGAATTTATGTGTTTTACTGTCCTAACCACATCCTGGATCACAAACTCAGGTCTAAGCCGAACCAGAAGGACCATCTGGGACGATCAGAGTCCATCACTCAGTTCGTTTACAGTCACAGTTTAATCGGACTAAGATCGTAATTTGTCTTTTTCGCTGAATCAGACTTCCCTCCTTGTCCGCGTTTCCGACCCCATACAACCGTCAACAACAACAGCATGTCCATGCCAGACTCGATTTTCTTTTGAGATTGGTTATTCCTTCTGGCTGTGAAACGTCATCGTCTTGGATTATGTTCATTGTGTCTTTTTTGATTAATTACGATCAGAAGTTCTTTTACACAGACACGGGTTTTTTAATGACCTCGCTGACATGTTTCGACATGCTGGCACCAGTCTTCCTCAGAGCGTCACGTGATGGTTGTGTGACGTGTCTTAAAACAGCTGATGTTTCCGAAGGCGTGACCTTTCCGTCGGTTTGACAGATCAGTCAAATATCGCGTGTCAGACGTCAGAAGTGTCTACAACTGCTGCTGATGGAGCATTGTACAGCGTTGTTTTTGTCCAACATGATGGATGCGCTACATCGGGTTACAGGGGCGTGGCGCACATGCATTGTCCGATCATACTCCGACTACTGCCGGCTGGTTACATGGTAGAGAAAATCGAATTCCAATCAGATTATCTGGGAGTCTTAATGAGAGTTCTCAAAGTCCGATTATAGTCAGACTAAGGTGTTTACATGACCTTCAGCTGTCTGGTCTTAATTGGAATAAGAATAAGAAGATTTTTATTGATCCCCGAAGGTAAATTCAATTGTCTGTTGTCTCTCGTAATATGTCCATAAAAGTAATATGTCCTATTATTTACATAAGAGTTATAAAGCCTGATGGCTGTTGGTACAAAAGATCTTCTAAATCTTTCTGGCTTAAGGCGATAATTCGGTTTTCTTGAGTGTCATGGAAACATACTGACTGAGGAGACAGACACTAACTTTAAGAGGCGGTGGAGACCAAAACAGAAACAAAAAAAAGAGGAAAAAGTGCAAAAAATTAAACTTACAATGACTGATAAAATCTCAAAGTGACTTTAAAAAAAAAATAATTCACAACAATAAAAAAATCACTGATGGAGCTTTAAAGTGAGAACAGATGAGGATGAAGATGAAGAAGGAGAGATGAGGATTAAAAAAGGAGCTACCGTACCACGCCGTGTCACTGAAGTAAAGCACTAGATTTTCCACTCCTGGGCGAGAGCAGAGGGGTAAAAACAGAGAGAGAGAGAGAGAGAGAGAGAGAGAGAGAGAGAGGAGGGAGGGGGTGTTAGAGGGATAAAAACACAGAAGAGGACAAACAAACAGAGTTTATTCAGAGGAGGTTCAGAGAGAGGAAGACGAACACGTGAAGAAGAGTTTTCATGGAGCGGGTTAATGAAGACATCAGGAGGCAGAGACGGACTTTAGAAAGTTCAACCAGGAACTAAAACTCAGACTCTCTTCACTAATGTTCATCAATAAGTCAAACTAACCTTCAGACTCACTCAGGAACTCCTAATTTGGACGTCTGGATTCAGAGCAGCTGCTCCTCAGCCGAGCATAATTCAGAGTGTAATATTAATTCAGTTAAAGCACGTCTCCATTAAAAACAGCACTGACCTTTGAACCCTCACAGGCTTTTCTGGGTTATTTTGATTTCAAAGTTTTTTTTTAATAAAACTGTTTTACTTTTTTAAAACAATTCTGCTCTGAGTCACAATTTCTGTTTCCTATTTCGACTGAAGATCCAGTTTTTACTCGACAATCGATCCAAAGACGGTGAAGACGAGGACGAGATGAAGAAGAAGAAGAAGGAAGTCTTCAGGGTCGTCGTGGTCGAGGTTCGGAGGTTTTGACGGGATTTAAGGGGACAGACTACGGGACTCACTTTTTCTAGCGAGGTGGGAGGGGATGCTGGGTTTGGGCCTCCCCCTGTAAGGCCTGGAGCGCTGATACTGCCAAGGAGGAGAGAGGAAAGGAGCAGGAGGAGGAACCTGAGGAGAGACGGGAGGAGACAGGAAGGAGGAGACAAGGAGGAGGAGACAAGGAGCTCATTCATAACGTCAAAGAGAGGAAAAAAGAGGGAGGACGTCTGCTCAGAGGAAAAAAGACTGAAAAACCGACATGAGACAGAAGGTAAGTCTACAAAACTACATTACCCAGAAGCCCTTTCAGGAGACACGAGTTATCAGACAGAAAATACATTTCTAAGAAAAGAAAAGCTGCTGAGGAGTCAGAAAAAATGAAATTTGAGAAAAGAAGAAAGAAGTTAATTTTTTTTTACCAAAAAAGTTTTTAAAAGTTTGTAAAGATAAGTTTGAAGTTTGTTGAAATAAATATTTAAAATATGAAGACTTTGGGGAAATGAAATATCTGAAGATACTTGAGGAGATGAAAAAACGAGCTGAAGTGAGCAGAGTCTGAAAGTCACCAAACGAGGGCAGAAGAAATGTTTCCACCGAAACAGCTGATCGAAGTTTTTACCTCATTTTAGTGTTCGGACCTCTGCTGTCTTAATGTCGGAGTATGAGGGACGATACAGTTTTATCCTGATGCTAACACACAGGAGTCCGCGCTATCACACACCACACACTCTAGAATAGGCTGACGTACCTGCCATCTCCACCAGGGGGAGTCAGAGAGTCAAACTCTGTTTCACCACAAAACCAAAATGAGGATTTGCAAAAAAACGATTTTTTTTGTTTGATTTTTTGACCAAAACTGTACGAACCAGAACTAAAAACCCGTTAATATTTTGATTTTTGTGTTGTAATTGTGTAACCGTCGTGTGTGTGTGTGTGTGTGTGTGTGTGTGTGTCTCTGTGTGTGTGTGTGTGTGTGTTCTCACTGTGTGCTCTCTCCAGGGCGTCTGCGAGGCCACGCTCTCTCTCTCCGCCACACTCGTCTGCGTGTGTCGATCCATCCTTCCTGTTGACTCCTCCTGACAGTGACACCTGGTGGCCGACACGGGAACAGCCTGCTCACACTGACAGAAACACACCAGAGTGAGTGAGCGAGTGAGTGAGTGAGTGAACGGCTCTTTACTCTGAGATGACAGCATGAATGAGAAGGGGCGGGGTTTAATAGAAACAGACCAGCTGCATGGTGAGCTGGGCGATGGTTCGGTCTCGGCTCCTCAGCTCCTCTCTGAGCTGCTGCACCTCCTGCAGGAGACTCTGCACCTACACACACACACAGACAGAGGGAGGCGTAAATATAATCATGATGTCCAGAAGCAGGTGAGGACGTTCAGGATCTGATCGATGATTTAAAGGTTGAAGGTGAAGCGGACCTGAGAGTCGGAGCTGTGGGAGGTCTCGTTGGTTTCAGGACTCAGCGTGTCCGTGGTCAGAGTGTCGTCGTCTGCGTCCTCCTCCTGAACGACACACAAACACAAACATGACGTCCCAGCACCGTCAAAAACATTTACATCATAATTATGGACTTTTTAACGTCTAATTGGTCATCTGCTAAATTAAATGTTTATCATAGTTTAAGAGAATGTGGTCATAACAGGTTAATATGAGGACACGTTTGCCCTGAATGAGGTTATTCAGAAGATTATTAAATATTTCATATAAACTCAAAAAATATTTTAAAAAGATCCGAGCAAAAAAAAATCAAGAAAACACAATTTAGAAAAAAATAACAAAATATGTTTTTAAAACAAGAAAAATTGTTAATAATTTTGAAAACTGACTTATTTTTGAAAAATATAAAAAAAAATAAAAATCTAAAATATTTTGAAAATGAAAAAACTAATTTAATTCAAAAGAATATTTTAGAAATTAATTTGAATCATGAAAACATGAAAATCATTAATTAAACTTAAATAATAAAAAATAATATATTTTAGTTAATACAAATAAATTATTCAACTTAAAGATATTGTTAAATCTTCACAGACAGAAAATGCAAAAATATTTTCTTTGACAGAAAAACATTTTGTTTTAATTGTCTGTCCCTTGTTTTTTTTGAATGAGCCGAGTGAGATCAGTTTGTAAAAATAAAATAATCTGTAAAATAAAATAATGATTTTTGCTGAATTATGGACACAACTTAGAAAAACCTCCTCCTATTCTCCTCCTCCTCTCCTCCTCCTCCTCCTCCTCCTCTTCGTCTCTCACCTGCAGCAATAACCTCTGCAGGAACTCCAGCTGTGACTTGACGGCCGAACACTCCTCAGCCAGCTCCTCCACATCCAGACCCAGACCAGGAGAACCCAGAGACAGACTGGGAGACCTGCAAGAACCGAACAGACGGGGTTTAGAATAAGAGGCCAAAACAGAGACTTTATTAATACTAAAAAAACAGAGCTTTTTTTGTGTTGGACAGCTTCATTAACCTGTGAAAACGACGTTGAATAAAGCTGAAGAGGTCAGACAAACAAGAAGAGTACTGGGTCCAAGTTTATGAACATAAAATGACAAAAATGATTAGAGTGAGATCAGTTTGGAGGTTTTTAAATCACCTTGGAGAACACAGATCCAGAATGAGATCCCCATCTCGGGTCCCGTCTGTCCTCTTGTTTCCAGGATCCTCGGTCAGCTTGTAGCACTGAAAATCACTGAGGAGACGGAGAGAAGAAGACTTCAGTGTTTCTGCTCTCACTAACCAGATATTCCAGTCTGCTTTTCCTCCTTTTTGATTTAAAGACGTGTAAAAACTGTTTCCTAATACTGACGTTAATTTAAAGTTAGAAACACGTCTGCTGTAAAAGTTGATTTTATGTTTATCACTTTAAAACACCCAAACCTCTCTGCGCTGTTGACTCTACGAGCTGTTTTTAAAAATTCTACTAACTCTAATGTTTTAAAAATACAAATTCTATTTGTTTTTATGTTGCTTTCCTTTTTTATGTCTGATATAAAACACTTGAAATGAGCTTTTTGAAAGGCTCTCTGCAGAAATACTGAAGATTATTATTCCACTCCTGCAGCAAAGAAACAGGAAACGCTTCACAGTTTTATTTACATTATTGCTCTGACTCGATTACATTATAAAGTTTTCTAAATATGCAAAAATAAGTGTGACAGTAACGCTCAAAACAAGGGGGCAGTAAAAGTGTAAAACAATCCAAACAGAGATAAAAGTCTGAATCAGATCACATTAAATCACATTAAAACAGAACTCCCTTCAAACAAACTGATGCAGCCTCAGTTCACCTCTGAGAGGTAACTCCTCTCTGCAGGTTAATCCGGGGCGAGTGTCTGAATACCTGAATGACTGAATCTCCGTCCCTCACCTCTCGTTGTCGTTGTGGACGTCCTGAGTCCCCCAGCAGAGCTGCCTCCTCCTCCACTCAGCCATGTGGGAAATCCCATCTCCGTCTGCAGACCAGCAGAGATGAAACAGGAGTGATCAGTGACGACAAAGAGCTCATTAAGAGAGGAGAAAAAACGAACGAAGACCGGGGAGTTCATCAGAGAACCAGCAGGAGAGGAAAAAACGTCTAAAACATCTTAAAAATGAGGAGGAAGATCCCGCAGGAGGAGACGGTCGAGTTTAAAAGAAGAAAAACAAACGAGAGACGAAAACCTCATAAAGCTTTAGGACGTCACTTTTTAAAAGAAACTCCAGAAGTTCTTATAAAAACGAGCAGCAGGATCTTCTGATCCAGCAGAGGGAGCTCTTATCGTAACCTGACCATTGAACGGTCGAGCGTACAGACAGAAATCTAACTAAACCATGTCTGTTTCCATGGAGACTCAACCGTCCAACAATGTAACTGAGAGGGTTAAAGTCAAGAGAGCAGGAGTCCAGGAGGAACCGTCCCTCTGAAACCCAAACAGACCTCAGAGTCTCCAAACTCACCGCTGTGCAGAGATCCGTCTTCAGGGACGTCTGCGTCCAGCATGAGGTCGTCATCCTCCAGATCACAAGACTCCAGGTTATTCAGGATGTCCTGAAACACACATACACACAGAGAGACAACACACATTTAGACTGCAAACACTGAAAGGCATTCTGGGAAATGTAGGAACGCAGCCACAGAGGAGGTTGAAAAGTTTGATGGAAGCAGAAGGAAGATGATTTTTTTCTGAAGCTTCATGAAGAGAAACGAGAACAAGAATAAATCTGGATAAATATTTACATGATGAAGTCTGACGAGTTTTAATGTTTCTAAGATAAAATAAGAAAAAAATTATTTCTCTGTTAAAGACAGGAAAATGGAAAGATGGAAAAAAATAAAAATAAAAACTAAACGACATTTTTTATTTTAATGAGTTCATTAAACACGACCCGATCACCTGACCTCGAAAAAGCAGGAACAAAGAGAGGACGGGTTCAGAGTGAGGACACAAACGGGTTTCCTCTGAGAGACTGAAGAGGACTAACACACACACACACACACACACACACACACACACACACACACACACACGCACACACACACACAGTGAGTGTGTTTGTCTGCAGGAGCTTAGTCACACCACAGTGACCTGAGAGGAAACCAAACATTCAACCTGAACAAGTGCAGCATTTAAACACACACACACACACACACACACACACACACACACACACACACACACACACACACAGACACCTGTCCCTGCTGTTGCTGTGAGCAGTCATCCTCCTAACAACATTACCTCTCTCTCTTTTTTCTCTCCTCTTATCTCCTCTCCTTTTTTGTATCCTTCTTTCCTCCCCTTCTTTCCTCCCCTTTTTTCTGACTGTAATCTCAGGAGTTTTTCTCTTTTTCTCCTCCTCCTCTTCTCTCCTCCTTTTCCTCCTCTTTGCTTCAATTCACATTTACACACAAACACACACACACACACACGCATATATATATATATATATATATATATATATATATATATATATATATACGCTCGTTGCTGACCCCTAGTGGTCATTCCTGTACTCTACTAGATTAAATCATTGCAGCCAAATCTTGATTCCAGGTCTGTAGAGAAGGAGACTTCAGTCAGACTTTGGTTCAGAGCTCGTTAACGTCCCTCGTTAACATCGTTAAGACTCAGAGCTCGTTAAAGGGGATCACTCTGCTCGTTAACACACAGGCCACATTAAGACAGAGAGCTAATTTACACCAGAGAGAGAGAGAGAGATCATCACCATGAATCAGGCGCAAAACTACCCACAATCTCTTTCAGCTGTCTGTTCTTAATGTGACTGACGAGGTTTTTATTAAAATCTGATTTAACGATAAATGAAACAAGACAATCGGGACTGATATTAAAGGTGGACCTAAAATAATAATAATAATACATCAGATCACTATGACGGAGTATAAGGGCCACATTAAGAAAACAAAATTAAGACATCGCATATCATTACCACAATAAAGTCGTAATAAAGTAATTACTTAAGAGAGCAAAGTTGTAGTAAAATCATTACTTAGGAGAATATAGTCATAATAAAGTAACTACTTACCAGAATAAAGTCGTAGCTAATAGCTATTCTAACCTGTTGTTAGTTGTTTACTTTATTCTTGTAATTAATGATTTTACTACAACTTTATTCTCAAAGTCTTGATTTGTTTTTTCTTAATGTGACTCGAATACTTCATCTTAATATTTATATATTCAGAAATACTTAAATTCATCAAGTTCTCCTGTAATGAGCAGCTCTTAATAATGAACCCCTGCAGCAGTTGAGGTTGTAATTCACCGTTCAGACACTAGAGGGAGTCAGAGGGTTTTAAAAAAGAAACAGCAGCTCTGAAACCTGAATCAGAAGTCTGATCTCAGCGACCTTTGCAGCTCATTATTTAATCATGTCGAACAGAGAGTCGGGTTTTTGTTCAGCAACGACCGAGTGACTTAACTGACATTTCAACCTTTAAATATTCAGAAGGAGATAAACCGAGTCTGCTGTTTTTATTCACCACTGTTGATGTAAACACCGTAGTTCAGGGTTCGATCTGACAGAGAAAAACTAAAACACGTGTTTGAAGGGTTAACTCCGACGTCTAAGTGTTCAGCTCTAAACTATTAACCTGTGAGAGAGCAGCTGTTCAGATTAAAGCTTCACTGAGAGACGTCAAGTTCAGACCCGTCCAAAAATGTTCAACTTCAAACAGAAATCTGACATTTACAGTCGCTCTGCTCCTGTTCCTGCCTGTCTGCAGTCATGTGACCTGATTCTGTCTGTTTCTGGGACCGGGTCGGACCGGCAAAGAGACAAAAAGAAGAGTTTAATATTCCAGCAGCATCCTCTCTGTCCTACTTCAGAGCTCTTTGTCTGAGGAAACCCCGAAAACAGACAGAATCAGGTCATGTGACGGCGGAGGAGAAGAACGGCTCTACGGCTCCACGTGAGGTCCAAACTTCACGAGGAGCCTTCGACAAACATCAGAGACTTACGAGGCTGTTCAGGTCGGAGTCGAAGCTCCCGATGTGATGGGTGGTGTTGCTGTTGGTGTTGATGGAGTTGGACGTGACGGCGCCCCCCAGAGGCTCCAGACCCTCCTCATCCCACATGTAGGTTCCCCCGGACCCACAGCTGTCGGAGGGGGACAGGTCCAGAGACGAGCCGCCCTGAGATCGATCACAGAGAGGACGAGAGTCATTTAAAGAAGTTGACTTTGGAGATTCAGGAGTTTTGGTTCTGGTCTGTAAACCCGGTCTGACCCGGTTCACAGAGACTTTTCTCCACATTTAGGATCATTTCACATCTTTGTTTTCAGTTTATGGAGCAAAAATAAAGTAAAATAAATGTGAGAGTAGATTCAGAACCATCAAAGTCAACCGAAAAACAAAAACGGAAATTGATCCCAACAGAACTTTGCTCAAAAACCCATAAATCTCCAGTGACCGAGCCTTTTCTCACCTGAACATCATTCTCTCAGGTCTTGGGTATCATAGAGATACATGGTAGAAACTGTCAACTATATTAATGGTGTCATGTCGGAGTTCTAAGAGCTCAGAGACAAACACGAAGATTTCACGTTTTACTTTAACGTCAGTCTTTCCTCAAACCTTCAGGAGTGAAACAGCTTCATCAGGATCTACAGGACTCTGACAGAAACCACCGTCGGTTCTTAATCCAACTTCAGGGTCATTAAGTCTGTTTGGGTGGAGCAGCGCCTGACAGGTGAGAAACACCCTGATGAGTTCTGTGGAGGGTGGAGTCCAGAGCTGACGGTCCCTCTGATCTGACTCACCCGTCGTGACTCTGCAGGTGCGACTCTAATGACATCATGTTCAGGTGAATCTGAGAGCGGCGCTTTGTCGCTTTGTCGGCGTCAGTCTAACAAACAGATTTTTCTCAGCAGCGATAAAACGACGTGAGAGGAGGAGACGCTTTCTCAAAACAAACGAACTAAAGCGTTTTTTCTATCGTCATGGAAACAAGGTGACGTAATAACCAGAGAAATGTAGTTTAGAAACAGGCTGACCATCCTTTCAGCCTTTCTTTAACAGGAATAAATACAGATTAAATAAAGGGAACTAATCCTTCCACCCTCTTTTAATTCATCATGAGTAACTGGGATGATCTGTCACGCCGTTTTAGCCGCCATGAGTCAAAGATCTTTAAACGTGTTCACGAATAATTAACAACTCCTGTCAAATTAACAGATTTCCTGTGAACATGGTTTCTAGGGGTGGGAGTGAAAATCGATTCACAAAAGTATCGCAATTTTTTGCTTTACAATTTTTAAAACGATTTTTAAGATCAAAAATCGATTTGTTTTTTTTCAATTTAAGAAAAAATCTTAAATGTGACGTCTATTTCTGGGGAAATATGGTTCCTTGAATAGTCAGCTGACAATCATAATCATTCAACTGTTTCACTAGAGTTAAAAATGCAGATTAAAAATCAAAAATTTGATTGAAAAAAGATCGTGAAAATTGCAATTTAAATCGAATCCCTACTGGTTTCCATCTGAAATGTTCGATCTGTGTCTTAAAAGTGAGTGAAAAACTTTCTTTTTTTAGACTTGGGATGTTTCTTCTGATCCAACCACATGACTGCAAGAAAATATCTCACATATAAACAGTTTATTCATATATAAGGGGGTGAATGTGGAGTTCCTCAGGGTTCGATCCTCGGTCCTCACATGTTTTATATTATTGTTAAAGGGAAGCAGCTGTAGAGTTCAGGTTTAAGGAGCTTCAGAAAGTACCTGCTCATGGTAGTCGGGCTGACTGGTCCTCCTGCGATGTGGAAGTCGGGTCAGTCGATGCTCGCCCTGCTCACCTGGAAGAAGAAGAATTTGTCTTAAAACTCGATTTAGTTTTTGGTCATTTTACACTTTTTTAAATTTCAGTTTGATCCTGTTTAACTAAAAGACTTTTCTCACTTCCTCTGTGCTTTAACCTTTTAGAGCTCACCGTTCAGCCTGAGACCGGCCCAGTCCACACCATCGTCTAGGAAGCAGAGCCCTGTTGCCTTGGTGACACCATTAACAGCTGATTTGTCATCGTCAAACCTGGCACACGATTGGTCGAGACCTGAGTCATCTTCGTCATTTTTGGCGGAGAGGAGCAGGATGCCCACGCCTCCGTTTCCTGTAAACCCAGAAAAAAAAACGCTGTTTAAGATGAAGGATGTGGACAGGAAGAGGCCGAGCTGTCAGCCTGCCTGGACTAACTCTGTGATCGTTTGTGTGGTTTCGTACCCAAGTTGTCGAAGTCGTCCATGTACTCCTGACTGGTGTCGTTTCTATCCAGAGACGAGCTGGACGACAGGGACATGTCCTCCAGCGTCTCCCCCATGATCGACACCTCTCCCTTGGACACGGGCTCTGCAGACAGCCCCTCGGTCTCTGGAGCTTCTGGGGAGCTCTCTGAAAGGGGGCGGAGTTTAAGATCAGATTAATGCTGCAGATGTCGGAGCTGAAAATGACGTCACAACCGAAGTTCCTAGCGTTTCAGTTACAAAGTCGGAAAAAAGCAAAATCGGAGGCGGAAACAAGATGGCTACATCTACGAAAGTTACTTTAGTGCTAACTTTCGTAGATGTAGCCATCTTGTTTTCACCTCCGATTTGTTAACTGAAACGCTGGGAACTCTGGTGTGAAGTCATTTTCAGCTCCAACATCTGACTTCTGAGGGATAAATCGAGCGCAGCGTAAAAACAGGTGAGAAACGTTTTCGGAGACTCGTCGTTACCTGGGCTGGTCTCTGCAGATGAAGTTGTTCGGCTTGTTTGCAGTTCATGGTCACCTCCGTGCTCATTGGCTGTCGTCACCCTGAGAGGGCGGGACTGTTTGATGAGCGACGGGCGTGACAGCTTATAGCTGATTCCGCTGGTTTTAGAGGCGGGGCCATGGCTCAGTAGGAGGGGCTTCTTTAAGGCTGAGGGAGGCAGGAGGGCGGGGATGCTGCCGCCTGACCTCACCGGAGAACCGTGACTTTTGGCCCCGCCTCCCGGCGTCCGGCTGGTGACGGGGGATTTCGCTGAGGTCTGAGAGAGGGAGGAGGAGGTGGAGGACGGGGTGAGGCCGGGTGAGGGCTGCCGCCTGACCTGGGTGAGGCTCCGGGACCGAAGGCGATCGCTCTCAGTGAGCGGGACGGACGGAGTGACCCCGAGGCTGTCACTGGAGTGGGACCGGTTAGCGGGCTGTTTCTTCTGAAGGGGCGATCCGGACCGAGAAGCAGGACCAGAACTGGGCCTCGTACCACCAGAGTGTGTAAAACTCTGTCTCAGGGAGTCGTTGTGGGACCAGCTCCGTGGTTTGGGTCCAGGAAGACCGTTCAGGACCTGTTTGGTACCGTTCATCAGTCCAAACGAAGTCTGACCCGGTTTGGAACCAGGAGATCCACCTTTAGAGACAGGATGGGTTCTGATACTAGACTGGGTTGCTGATGATGGCGCCCCCTGATGGCTAAAACTCCGCCCCTTTCCTGCAGAAGTCGTGGTTGGCTTTTTAGCGTCACTCCAGGACCCCTGCTGCCGCTGGGAAAAGTACTGATTCTTAACGGGTCGGTTCTGTCCGACTTTCCCACCTTTCCCCTCGTCCTGAGTCTCCGCCTCTTTCCTCCACTTCATGGAGAAAGACGTCGGCACCCTGAGGAATCCATTTTGCTTTAAAGCAGCGGGAGGCGTGGCTAAACTGCCGTTGACCCCCGCCGGACCTGGGTGGTGGTAGAACCCGTTGGTGAGGCGGGTGCTGGTGGCGGCGGTCGGCCCGGTCTGAGCGCCATTTGAAAGTGCATCCTGTTTGGGCCGCGACCCAAACTTGGGTAGTCGAGAAACCATGGTGGGCATGGCGGGAGGGTTGTCAAGAGGAGGGGCTGACATCAGACCCCGCCCACTTCACCATGGAGACACTCAGCAGGATTAGCTGTAGAGGAAAGAAGCCATTTTGTTTTAGAGGTTTTCAGGTTATTACATCAAAGAGCATCAAAAAAGTAAAAATATGATCTTTGAGAAACAACAATAAAAAAGGAGCAGGTGATTGGACAGACATCGGAATAAGAGAATCACTGATTGGTTCATAACTGAGAGCCGTACAAAAGGGTGGATCTGTAGTTTATTTTGTCGTTGCTGTAAATTATAAAGTTGTTGCTGTCGTGAATATTATTGTTGCTGTAGTTTATGTAGTTTTTGCTATAGTCTAAAAAGTTGTCGCTGTAGTCGACTTTCTTGTTACTGTAGTTTATAAAGTAGTTTCTGTAGTTTAGATTGTTGTTGCTGTAGTTTATTATGTTGTTGCTTTCGTTGATATCATTGTTACTGTTGTTAATAACATTGTTGCCGTTGTTGATATAGTTGTTTCTGTAGTTCACATTGTTGTTGCTGTAGTTTATATTATTGTTAATGTAGTTTATAAGGTTGCTACTGTTGTTCATTTTGTTGTTGTTGTAGTTTATTTTCATGGTTGTATAGTTTACATTGTTGTCTCTGTAGTTGATTTTGTTGTTGCTGTAGTTTAAATAGTTGTTGCTGTTGTTTATATTGGTGTTGCTTTAGTTTAAATTGTTGTTTCTGTATTTCTTAAAAATTGCTGCTGTAGTTTTTATAGTTGTTGCTGTAGTTTATATTATTGTTGATGTAGTTTATAAAGTTGCTACTGTAGTTTATTTTGTTGTTGTTGTAGTTTTTTGTTGATGTAGTTTATATAGTTGTAGCTGTCGTTCATTCTGTTTTTGCTATAGTTTAGATTATTGTTGATGTAGTTTGAACAGTTGCTGCTGTAGTTTATTTGTTGTTGTAGTTTCTTTTCATGGTTGTATAGTTTATATAGTTGTAACTGTAGTTGATTTTGTTGTTGCTGTAGTTTATATTATTGTTGCTGTAGTTTATTCTCATTATCGTTGTTACCTTTAGCGGATCACTTTGCAGAAAGAGAAAGTCTGACTCCACCCAGAATCTGACTTTAATATCAAACAGTCTCACAGCCCTGCAGGCCTGAAACAAGCCGGCCTTGTTTTTAAAACCTCCAGGGCCTGAATCCTGTCTCACCTGTGCATGTGTGTGTGTGTGTGTGTGTGTGTGTGTGTGTGTGTGTGTGTGTGTGTTTAGAGCTGTTGCAGGATGTGATGATGGGCGTGTCTTACAGAGCATGTGTCTGATCTCTATCTGAAGGTTTTGTCATGCAGTAACTGCAGCTGATTGTTTTTACACCGGGTGTGGTCTCTGTGTGTGTGTGAGCTAGTGTTTTACCAACCACACACTCACACACACACACACAGAGGTGACACGTGTGGGTGGGTGGGTGTGTGTGTGTGTGTGTGTGTGTGTGTGTGGTGGATTTTTCCACTGAGTCAGAGCTGTCAATCATTATTCAGAGGCTCTGCTGTAAATCTGTCGCTAACCTTGTTCAGAGTTTATCTTGACAGACACTTTTAAAGAGACGTGACATTAAATAACATCAACCAACAAATAACAGAGAAGAGAGAAAAGACAGTTCACCTGAGACACAAACACAGATGAAATATCATATTTCTTTAGTTTGTATTTTTTTAGTTAACTGACTTTGTTTGGTGACGTTTAGTTTCATATCTCTAAATATTTCATAACAGTTTGTCTCATGTGTTTGTTTTCTATTATTGAGATTACGTATTAAAAAGATGCTGAACATCATGAACCTGAAAACACACACACACACACACACACACACACACACACACACCTCTGTTATGTTTCTGCACATCTGACTTTAACACACGTGTTAAAAAAGGAGAGAAATCAAACCCTCCTTCTGTCTCATCATACGTAATCATCCAAACAGGATCACATCTCTCTCTCTGCCCTCAGGTCTGAACACATGGTGATTAAGTCAGTTAACCTCAGTCATTTGTCCGCCCAGGGCCACCGTACCCTGAAATAGTGCCCCACAGAGCGTCACGAGCTCCTGTGGACGTCTAACTTCGAACAGCTGACGTGGTTATCTCCCACGGCGGAGAGGAAAGTCTGATGGATCGAAAACTTGTGATTTCAGAGAAGATTAGAGAATATGATCATCTGCACGCCCCGCGGGGCTGCGGGGGTCAAAAATAGAAATACTGAGGATCAGACGGAGACTTCTCGGAGAAATCAGGAGGTAAACGACCACGGAGTTACACAACCTGCAGAGACCTGCAGCCTGATGAGACGACCAAACGTGTCAAACTCAGAAAATGTTTCCATAGGAATCTCTGCGTTCAGCTGACTCATCACTTCCTCTGCTGTGTCACAGAAACAGAAAAGACCGACCACAGCGGCGGGCGGCCCACTCCTGCAGTCAGAGCTGTTTGTGTGAGAGTACTGCAGCAGAAGGACGCAGGAGGCTCTGAGACGGATGAACAAGGTCACAATGATAATGACTCTCTCTCTCTCTCTCTCTCTGCACACCTGTCTCTGCGCTCTCACTGCTAAACCAGGGCGCTCGCTCCATCAGAGGAAAATCTCCAGGCCTGTTTGTGTTCCTGTACACTGTGTGGTCCGTCTCTGGATCTGCAGCAGGTTTCTTGCTGACGTGTCCTGACCTTGGCCCTCCTGATATCAGCTGATCAATAACGGCTCCCATGATGTACCGTGCTTACGAGTCACTCTCACTAATGGATTCACGGCCCAGCAGCCAGGAAAGTAAAGCTGCAGAGCTTCAGCTGCTGCAGAGTCCGTTTTATATCATCTATTATTTATTATCTTAAAAACACAAGTCCAAGTTTGACCACGACGATGATTTAATATCACTAAAATCCAAATCAAAAGAGCAACGAAAAGAAAACACAACATAATCTGTTCACTAATAATTTACACAACTATTTTAAATCTGATCACAACAAGGAAACCATGGAAACCACAGGACGACCTTTTTGGACATCATGGACACTTTGTCCCACATCTTTAAAGAGAGAAGATGATCCAGAAAGATGGACTGACCCCCAACCTCCACCTTCATCCTGAACGTCTATTAAAAGGTCGTATCCTAGCATGGCGGATAAATTCAGCACAGATTAACCCGTGCTGGAAAGGAAGTCGGGCACAGACACAAAATAAAACATCCGGCTTCTTTTCAAAATAAAACACTTTGTGATTCTAGAAGTAGATTTCCTCCTCTGGAAGGACACAATCTACTGCTTATATGTCTATGTGTCTGTTTTTATAGAGACAACTTGTTATCGCGCTATTGAACGTGAATCTGCAGGTTCTTGTGAGACCAGGTTTTATCAAACAGTCATCAGACCACGATCAGATCTTTGTCTGTCCTCCTCTATTCGTCCATCCCTGACCTCCTTCTCCTCCCACTGACCCCCTCCCCCTCTCTATCAGTCTGTTATCCTCCTCCTCCTCCTCCTCTTCCTTTTTTTACAGTCCGTCCATTAAGTCATCCTCTGTGTCATCGATGTCCTCATGCTCCAGTTCTCCACTCACTCAGCTGAAAGCAGACCAGGGCCGTCTGCCAGAGATCCATCTGAGTCCTCATCACTCTTACATCTACTGGAGGTTCCTACTGGTCCCAGTCCGTCTGTGGTTTCACCTCAAACAGCAGAACAAACCCTGAAGGTCACTTCTTCCTCTGCAGCTCTAACTCTCAAAGTTTGGTCACTACCACAGCTTCGGTCTCTCAGGTGAGTCCCTCCACAGTCAGTGACTCAGATTTCATTCACACCCTCAGACTGAGAAAAGGCCCGAAGCTGCCAGAGCAGAACCTCACAGATGGAGCCGAGACAGAGCAGATGGTCGGCGGCAGTGACCCTGCTGAGTCTGTAAAACTGGACACCGTTCATCACTCTGAGGTCAAAGTTCAGCAGCTCTGCCAGCAGCAACAGGATCATTAACGTTATCAGGTATCGATAAACGGATCATTAGAAACCTGATAAACTCGGAGTGTGAATCATAAACACGATAAAGAGAAGAGGTGAGGAGGCGGGGCTAAAGTTTGAGATCACGTTTCCTCAAACTAGATTAGAAACAGACCAACTCTAAAAAAACAAGTTGATCTGTGTTTTTAAAAATCTACTTTAAGTTGACTTTTTTCTTCCTAATTTGTTCATTTATCTAAAAAAAAGACTAAAATATAAAATAATAAAACCCAAATCTCCAGAATCAGAACATTTTCAGTTAAGACTGTGAAACTAACAGAGGTGTTCCTCAGGGTTCCATCTTAGAGCCTCAGTCTTTTAGGATCCACATTAATAATTAACCACTTAAATTAACTTTTATTTAAAAGACCAAATGAAACCGCCTTTAAAAAACACTTTTAACTGTGTTCAGAAATCTCATACTTCCACGTCTACGGTGAAAGAGAAACTGTGTGTGCTGCAGTGGGGAGGTCAAAGGTCGGGATGATGTAACCGGGTTGTTTTATCTCTCTGCTGATAAGACGAGCGAAAAGACAAACTTCAGAGGAGATAATGAGACACACGTATCCTCGTCTCTCCGTCATGTCCTCGTTTCCTCCTCAGAGAGATGATGGAGAGATGGAGTCTACCTGCAGATCATCAGAGGACGGAGATATTCTTAGCAGAGGGCAGAGCAACACCACCTCCTCCTCCTCCTCCTCCTCTGTCTTCAACTCTGAGGTAAAACCATCATCTTAAAGGGATATTCCGGTGTAAAATTAATTTAGGGTCAAACACACCGAGTTAGACCCCCCCTCCAGAGATGAATGTTGCCGACCGCTTACTTCTCTAGTTATACCAACTTTAGTAACGACCGCAGGATAGAAATACAGAGAGCCACGCCCCCAACCAAAACGCCACTCTATAGCCATAAATAATGCTCAGAACAGCACCTAACTTCATCAACAGGACATACAAACACAACTCACCTACTCTCTTCCAGCAGCCGCTTGTTTGTAGTGAGACCTCAGGCCAGTCCATTACGGACTACAGCGGGGTGCCACAGCTCAAGGAAGAAAATTTTTGATCATTTCTTCATGGAAATACAATCAGACCGAGACGCTAAGACAGAAGAACTACTGCGTCTGTAAAATGATCAATATGGTGATTATTACTTCAAGGAAATGATAAAGAAATGATCATAAATGTTCTTCCTTGAGCTGCGGCACCCCGCTGTAGTCTGTAATGGACTGGCCTGAGGTCTCTCTACAAACAAGCATCTGCTGGAAGAGAGTAGGTGAGTTGTGTTTAGTCTCTATTTGAAGAGGTTTGGGGGTCATATATTCTCCTGAGTTCACAGAAACAAACTCTTCTGACAGTTTTACTTGTTTTAGTGACTTTAAAGTTGAAGACAGCCATCTGTACTAAAGAAGAGTTTAAAGAATAAGAACTGAGTCAAAGATACAACTCTGTTCATCCTCATCATCATCATCATCATCATCATCACTACAGTGAAGGTCAGGCAGAGTCTCCATCCAGTCCAGAGCAGCTGGTTTTTGACTCCAGCTCAGTCAGAACGACTCTGGATCTAAATAGAGGCTCCACATTTAGCCTCTGTGTGCGTGTGCATGTGTGTGTGTGTGTATTATTCATGGTTACTGGGCGGATGCTGGGTGTGTGTTTGGGCGTCTGGCAGACTGAGATATCTGATCCATGAAGCATGAGGAGGACAGGTTTTTCTTACAGCCGGAGAAGACCAGAAAAACTCCTGAGTGGAGCTTTAATGTCGCTGATTTTACAGACCTGTGGGTTCGAACCTCGTTAATAAAGTCTAATGAATGAACAACGATGAAACAACACACCTGTGAACACACACACACACACACACACACACACACACACACACACACACACACACACACATTCAGACCCGGCTTCAGGCTGTTTATGACACACACAGCATGAATGCCTCGTCTTGTTGGGCACAAAACCAACCAATAAACACACACACCCTCCCCCTCTCTTTAACTCTCTCAAACACACACTTACAGCCACACACACACACACACACACACACACACACACACACACACACACACACACACACACACACACAGGGTGAATGAATGGCTGAATAGAGCAGGACCATGCCTGAATGAACTCCGCCCACAGACCGACAGAGAACAGTCTGATCTGAAGAGTCAGACGTCAGCTTCACCTCCAACACACCCAGACAGGAACGACACACTGAGGAGAACTGAAGAAGAAGAAGAAGAAGAAGAAGAAGAAGAAGAAGAAGAAGAAGAAGAAGAAGAAGTTCAGGTGTTTCCTTCAAACACTTTTTTAATCCTGCCAAATCACAGGAACACAGCTGGATCAATCCGCCACTGAAAATAGTCCCCAAACCCGCAGAAATCTGAAGTCACTGAGTCAGGATGATCGTTAAGAAGATCTTTGATTAGATAGAAGATGCTTAACGATCAATCTTAATCAATCAACCAATGAGAACAGACCTCAGCTGTCAGTTTATGGAGCGAAAATGATGTCAAATAAATGTGACAGTAGATTCAGAACCATCAAAGTCGACCAAAAAACAAAAACAGAAAGTGATAAATCTAAAAATAAATCTACAGTCACCGAGTCTTTCCTCACCTGCACATCATTCTCTCAGGTCTTGGCTATCAGGAGAAGAAATATTGGGATCAATAATCATGTTTTCACCGTATATCACTGCAGATTTACCATCAAACGTCTCTGATCAAACACCTGTTTTTGTGGCTGGATTGTAAACCTTGTGGCAGGTGTAGAAATGTCCTGAAACCCTCGATAGATCGCCAAAAGATCGCCAAAAGGGTAAACTTTTGAACACTTTTTATCCCGTAGAGATACACGGTTTAGTTCCTGAGAAACTGTAAACTATATTAACGGTGTCATGTGGGATCGTGTTAAAATCCGATCTGAGGCTCCACAGACCGACACAGACCAGATCTACCTGTGCAAAGTCAAGTCTGAACCCACTGGCCCGCTCAGGTCCTGGTTCACCATCGGATCTATTCCTGGAGGGTCTCAGTTTCACTTTAAATAGTTACATAAAGGCTGAGCTGACATGTACCTCAGGGTTAGGAAACCCTGTGAGTCTCAGACCGGTCTGAGCGTCCACGTCCGTAACAACAGGGTGGACTCAGTCTGATTTAGTACCCGGTCAGTCTCAGCTTCACTGTAAACAGCTGCTTACAGAGAAGCTTCAGAAAAACTGTTATCTGGTGGTTTATCGTCCCTGCAGCAGAGCCTTTACAAACCTCCAACCTCGTATTTTTAGCTTCTTCAGAAACCGTTTCCTCTGAATTCCTCCTCATGAGGAGGACCTGAAGGCTGCACATGTTGGGGGGCCCTCTCTCTCTCTCTCTCTCTCCCTCCCCCTCTCTGTCCCTCTGGTTTCATAGCAACTTGGCACAGACAACATCCCTGTTGTGCAGAGAGCTGTGTACCTCCACTCTCTCCCCTCCACCACCATCATTAATCTGCCACAAAGCAGCTCTTTCTCTCTCTGCAGCTCTGCGCTAAACTCCTGACAGGCTAACTCCCTCCTGATAATCCTGAAAACTTCAGCCTGGAGAGACAGAGAGAGAGTGAAACACCATGAAAATCCTCAAACATGCACACAGAGACAAACACGAACTGTTTCCCCTCTTTTTTGTCTTGCAGGGCGACCGAAAAACTAAACTACCTCTGCAGTAATCTTCTCGAAAAAACCTCTCCCACCGCTAAGTGTTTGAGTAAAAGCATCCTGGGCTGAGATGATTAGATCAGACAGAGGAAACACTTCAGACAGTCACCGCCCAGAGTCGGAGAGATGGGAAGATTCACCCAACACTTCCTGCCACCAAAAAAAACCACCAGAGAGAGAGAGAGAGAGAGAGAGAGAGAGAGAGAGAGAGAGACAGAAAACATCAATTATCTTTCAGAGCAGACTGATGAGAAGAGAGGAGGGAGTGAACTATGAGGAGAAACTTTGGAAAATAAGAAATAAAGTAGAAAACGTGAAACTTTGAATAATAATCTACCGTATTTTTCGGACTATAAGGCGCACTTAAAATTAGGGCTGAAGCGATTCCTCGAATACCTCGAATACCTCGATTACAAATAATGATCGAGGAATTTTCTCTGCCTCCAGTTCTCATTTCTCAGCTCAAATCGTCGCTGTTTCACACGGATTCTCTTGAAGGTGACACAACGCACTTACGTCACCACGGCAGGAGGAGGAGTTAGCGCTGTTTAGGTTTTGCGGAGCAGAAAAAATAAACGATGAGACGGGCTTTTCTTTCAGTGTTGCCAACCTAGCGACTCTGTACACTCCTCTTTACGTTAGCTTGTAGCCTAACATCGCTGGTGTCGTAGCAGAATCAGGTAACATCAGAGTTATTCAGCTCTCGGACACTAATGTCTTTAGGGACATGATGAAAGTTAATATCATAATTAGCTTTCTTACAAGCATTTCAATCCGCTAAAGCACACACTTGTTCCACGACTGCCCTCTATTTCTCTAAGTCTGGCCTTCATTGTGGGGTTATAGGAAATCTAACTATGCTAGTCTGCCGTTTGGGTCCAATTACTTGAGTAATCGATAGAATATTCAGTAGAATACTCGATTACTAAAACTTTCTATAGCTGCAGCTCTACTTAAAATCCTTAAACTTTCTCAAAAATTGACGATGCGCCTTATAATCCGGTTTTATGTGGTACAATACATTCAAAAATCTGTTGAAATGTGTAAGTACAATTTCGGTTAGCAACAAAGCTGCTCCGCTCAGTGGATATTCATAGCATTACGGTAACCGTCGTCTGAGCTGGAATCATCAAAGTACCGGGAACAGCAACGAGACTGACTCGGATAATGACGAGAGGGATCCGGGCGCGCTTGATGCCGAAACCGCACAGCTGTTTAACTCAAGACACTGAAGAAGAAGAATTCATTGCCGGTCGGCCATGTTGGATATACCGGTGAATCAGATGTCGCAACAACACGAAATCTGATTGGTCAGAAGTGGACACACAGTCTGCGCAACATTAGAAAATTCGGCCATGATACGAGAAGATAAATGCCGCAATATCGCAGGACGGGAAAACATCGCTGATGTGAACGCTTGTATTGACAGGATACGGGTTTGAAAGAAATAGTGACGTCCGAAATAATCGCACGACAAAAATGTTCCCGGTGTGAAAGGCCCTTTAAGTCCTACCAAGATGCTGCAGTTTCAAGACCACAATCCTGGGACCTCCTCTCTGGCACCCTTGTGTATTTCCGACAGTTATATTTGAGATTAGTGTAGAAGCTAACGTTTGGATTTTTGATTCTTATTCGACTAAAATGCGGTCCTTGGTGATCCAAAGCACTAACTGGGGGGTCTTAGATCTGCAGTCCTGAATCTGCAGCATCAAGATCTGCAGAAACGTGCTACCTGTAAAAATCAGTCACTTTGTCATGGGTGTGAATGGGCAGTCCTGCACTTTAAGAGCCAGCCTCTAGTGGACACTGAGGGAACTGCAGCTTTTGAACTGTCCAGAGGAGTGATCGGCCCTGCTGTGGAGTTTATCGGACTGTCAGACCCTTCAACAAATCAACTCTTCCTGTGCAGAGTCAGGATTTCTGTTAGCTCAGTTCGATCCATCGTCTCGGTTACATTTTTGTTGTTAAACACAGAAAACTTAAAACGAGATCTGCATCAAACCCAAGAAACAACGAGAGTCCGAGCTCTTAAGCCTCTTTGCCGAGCAGAAATGTATTCAAACAAGATTAGCAGATCTTTCCTTTTTTCCTTGAAAGTAAATAAATGAAATTCCACCCAAACACTGAGCTGCTCGAGCCCACTCTCACCTCAGCGAGAAGACAAAGAGAGAGAGAGAGAGAGCAAACAAAGAGTCATACAGAGACGGTAAACAGAGTCAGCTCCAGAGAGGAAAGAGAGAATCAGCAGAGAGAGAGACGGAGAGAGAGACAGAGAGAGAGAGAGAGGTCAGTAATTTTATGTCGTCAAAGCGGACAGTCAGCAGAGAGAGAGAGAGCCTCCACTCATTAGCTGACGATTCTTCTCCTCACCAATAAAGCTCAGAGATTAATGAGGCCCGGAGTCACGTCAGAGCCTCTCTCTTTAATATTTCACGTCCCTGTGACCTCCACACTCGTCCTCAAGTGCCGGACAGAGACACGAGGTCCTCAGGGACATGAACAAGTCTTCAAATATTCAGCTTTGTTGGAGGTAAATGTGCATAATTCAGTTTGGGAGAAAAGAGCCGCCAGCAGTTTATGACTGTGTAGGAAACCGAACAGAATAAAGTGAACTTCCTGTTTCAGCCGAGGTGTTTTTGTTTCCTGAGACAATCTGGAGAAATTCATCTTTAATCAGCTGGAGCCAAACTTCGCTCCCCTCTGCGTCTTCATCTTCATCATCCTCTTTACCCCTGAAGAAACGACGAAGAGTTCCTGATACTCTAATGAAGCGTTAGCATGCAGATTTATTTACCTGGAGGAAGCAGCTGTTCACGACTTCACTAAAGTTTGCAGGGGCTCAAAAATATAGATTTAATGAACACAGTTTTATGAACTTTTTCCACTTTTTAAAGCGTTGCTGCAAAGATATGTTGATGCTGTCGACAAAAATAGATGACGGTGAATTTAGGAGTCAACATTTGTGTTTTCCTGACAGGCACAGAGTTTGTTTGCGGACAAGGAGAGAAGTCGGATTCAGAGGAAAAAAACGAATTATGAGCTTAGTCTGATTTAACTGTGACTGTAAACGAACTGAGTGACAGAAGCAACAGGTTATGAAAACCCAGCATTTTTAAAGTCTGGGGCTGGGTACGGTCTACTTCCTGGATGCACATTACTCATATCAAAAGGAGGAATATTAAACTGAACAGGACGAGTAAGTGAAGTTGTTTCTCCATCGCTGACTTTATCTGCTCTCTGCTGAAGGACAGATCTGAAGGATGAATAATCACCCGGCAGAGGGAGAGAGAGAGAGAGAGAGAGAGAGAGAGAGAGAGAGAGAGGGCAGCGGGGCGGAAACATTAGAAAGAAAGAGACAGATGGAAGAAACACCTGGACCTCTGCCAGACGATAATGGACCGAAACAAGGATCAGTCACAGCGTCAGCAGGTTCCCCAAGGATCCAGCTTCTGTTCTGCTGCTTCTACAGCCGGAACCAGAATAAACAGAACCAAAGGAGGCGCAACGAGAGGCAGAGGAACCCAGAAGAGGCAGAAAACCTGGAAACCAGGACATCCAGAGGACAAAGAGTTTTCAACAAAGAGGTAAAAACTGGAGAAGAAGACACTGATGTTGGACCTTCAGACCGAGACGGGTATTAAGAAGTTCACAAGACTGATAATAACCGGTGAAATAAATAAAAACTAAAACTAAAAAAGTAAAACACATTCCTGTAAAAATTTTAGGATTAAAAAAAACTCAAAACTTCGATTAACCGTCTACACTGACCTGCTCAGAAACCACAGTGACATGGAAAGACCAAAACAAAACAACCCGATCAGACCCAAGTCCCAGACTACAACCCAAATAACAGGTTCTGTTAGAGCGGGCTCTTATTGGACACAGTCTGCAGTGGTCAGAGGTCAAACTGGGATTACTGGAAAGTACGAGTGGAATTTAAGAATGAGATTATTGGAGTTAAATACGTAAGAAATGTGGACGGTCCGTACGCTGAGACGGTCATTAGCATTGTTGGGATTCCCCAGATGGACTCGGACTCTAAAACAAACAGAGTTTCTCTTTCTGTCCAAGTTCAGACCAGAAGAAAACACTTAAGTGTCTTTATGTCCGACAACTGAAACCAGATAAAACCACGACGAACCTCATGTTAGTGCCAAAGAAGACCTACACTTGCTGTGCCTGATATCAATCAATCAATCATCAATCAGTCCTTACTTCAATAGCACTTTTCTTACAAAAACGATGTAGCATAAAGTGTTTTACACGGACAAGGGGATAAAAGAAACAAAGAAATCACAAATCTACCTCAGCCCAAAATCTAACCGCAACAGAAACAGAATTAAAATACATGAACTTAAAAGGGTTTGATTTCTCGGAAACACTGAGGAAACATCATCTTAAAACTCAAGATAAGGAAACCCTGGAGGTTTAAAATCTAAAAACAAAGAAACACTGAATGAAATTTAAGAAATAGTAAATAAAATGAAATAAAAACAACAGTAAAAGACACTAAAATAAGAGCATTAAAATAGCTCAATAAAAGACGATTCTGTCATTAAAACAATAAAGAGATAAATGCTAAAACACTGAAAGTGTAATGATGTAAAATTTAGTTAAAAGAAAGACTAAAAAGGTTTGTTTCAAGTTTGTTTTAAAGTCATAAAGTTTAAAGTTATATGAACAAAATCAATCAAAATAATTTAGTCTCAAAGGTTTTCAAATTCAGGACGTGTTCACATGTTCAGTTCACTTTAATAACCTTTAGGGTTTTTAGAAGTTTGGACCTAAAATTTAAGACTTAATTATAGACTTTAGGACATTTGCAGCTTCTTTGGCATTCATAGAATCATTTATTTGTAGTTTAAGTTCAGGTTTTATCATAAAATATTATTGTAAAGTAGAAAATAAGTCAAATGTCTAATATTTTAGCAAAGCTCTTCACTACCTTTGAGCATATGAGACTTTAAAATAGAGGTCAAACACACCTGAAATATCTGAATGAACCATTTTATTATTATAGTGTTTGTATCTTGTTTGCATACGGTTGTATCTTATAAATACTGACTGTGTGTCATTTCACTTAGATCTCTTTAACAACTGTATTTGTTTTTCTCTTAATAACTGTATTTAAACAGACAGAGATGGGTTTATGAAACGGCTCAGACTTTAATACAGATACATTAATGATTATAAAGGTAGTTATCGTTTTAACAGGCTCCCCCTGCTGTAATAAACTCTGTTCACCTTTAATACGTTAATGGTTATTAAAGCAGCTGTTTCTCAGGTGTGTCTGTTTCAGTTTCATCTGACAGGTAACCCTGGATTATAGATTAGATTATTAAATGTGTGTTTTTATCGCTGTTATGTAACCGGAGGGTCTGAGGCTGAAACTCACCTGCCGGGGAGACGGAGCATCAGACGGTCCAAATGCGGAAATGTTCGTGTGTTTGAGGAGGTGGATGAATGAAGCAGCTGGAGGTTCGAGGTTCGGTTAGATCCAAACAGAGAGAGTCTGAGGAACCACACAGGGAGATAAGAGTCCAAACAGAGACGGGTAAAATCCACGGGGAGAAGGAGAAAGAGCTCCGACACGGCGGTGGTCCTGCTGCGGTGTTTTCGCTGCTGCTCTCCGGCCTGTGGGCTCCAAACACTCCCGAACACTCTACGGGGTCTCCCGGTCCTCTGGAGGCTCCACAGGGGCGGACAGTCAGCGGGTAATATCACCGTCAGAGCCGCTGGTCCCGGTTCTAAAGGAGGTCCCGGTTCCGCCGGCTGGAGCTGCTGTGACTGACTGACTGCTGCCGCCGCTGCACGAGCTGCTGAATCATCCGCACACGCGCACGCAAACACACACGTGCGTGCACGCGGACAACGCTTGCGCGAGACACAGCTGACACTGACGTCACCCTGCAAACTGTAAACATAACCCTTTCACAACCGGAATTATTAACGACAACAAATAGAAAAACGCTTTTAATTCTCATTTATCAAACAATGAGATTTTATCATTTTAATTAAAAGACACTTAAGTGTGATAATTCATTTGTAAGACTGAGAATTTTGGGTAATTTAACGGGGGGGGGGAAAAACGGATTTGATGGTTTAAAAAAGAATTAACCCTCATGTTGTGTTTGTTTCAGGTTAAACATTTTAATGTTGCCCTAACATTCAGACTCATCATAAAAACTGTAATAATACAGAAATAATCACTACTTGTTGTGTGTTTTATTTTCATTAAAAAAAGAGTTGTTATTGATGGCCTGTAGGCCTCATTGATCCGAGTTTATATATCTTGAATTTGAGTTTTAAAAGACAAAATTTCCAGATTATTTTGATTGTAAGAAATAATCCAAAGAAAAATAGTCTAATTTTTAACACAGACTATTTTGCGTCAAAGTTAAAAGAATAATTGTTCTGAAATCATGTAGAGGGTTTATGTGATCACATGAAGTGACGAATGTTGTGTTTCTGTCAAAAGTAACCGGGACAACCAAAACGCCACTCTATAGCCACAAAGAATGCTCAGAACAGCACCTAACTTCATCAACAGGACATAGAGGGTCACAGACATAGTACTAGACACCAAACATCTTTTTAACTTTGACTCATTTCTTTAGCAAAGAGACTAAATACAACTCACCTACTCTCTTCCAGCAGCCGCTTGTTTGTAGAGAGACCTCAGGCCAGTCCATTACGGACTACAGCGGGGTGACGCAGCTCAAGGAGGAACATTTATGATCATTTCTTTATCGTTTCCTTGAAGTAAAAATCATCATATTAATCATTTTCAGACGCGGTAGTTCTTCTGTCTTAGCTTCTCGGTCTGATTGTATTTCCATAAAGTAATGATCATAAATGTTCTTCCTTGAGCTGCATCACCCCGCTGTAGTCTCTAGTTCAGGACTCTGTGAGAGACTGCGTGAGCTAACAGTTAGGGGAAACGTCCCAAGTAAGTCCAGTTGTCCTTTCAATGTCCTTTTATGTCTTTGGAGTCTGATTTAGATTTTAAAAACTTTTGATTTCAGCTGAAAAAGACCTGCAAACATTTCTGAGGTTACAGCCAATCAGGCCACTGTTGTTGTGTTATTATATTTGTCCACTAGAGGGCAGAATTCACTCGCCTTTTCCTCCTGACATCATGATTGTTTTGAAGCAACAGCTGGATTAAAGCTTTTAAACATGCAGTCATTTGATTTTCGACATGTAGAATAATAAAATATAAGCTGTTTAATGTTGAATTTTGAAGTTTTTATCTTGTTTATGGTACATTATGCTCACTAAAACATTATCACTGTAAAAAATAAGCAGAAAAACATGCTGGGTTAGACATTTGAAGCAGATGTTTCACTGTTAGTTTCCATAAATGTGTCCAAAATAAAAGAGATTTGCCTGAAATGTTCACTTTTGTACACGAAATCCTCTCAACTTCATGTTTTCATGAATTAAACCTAGAAATTCACTAATTAAAGTTTTATTTACACTCTTCATTAAGCTCTTTTGTCAATCTCTGGTCATTCTGTATTTAGAATTCATCACCTCAGAGGATCTGATGGTAAACGCTGTAATTTAGGCCACGGTGAGATCGATACGTCGAAAGCTCTTCACGTGAGTCTGAATATGTTTAAGGATGAAAAAGGTAAATGAGGTTTAAGGCGCTGAGGGTCGCCATCTACAGACTCAGTCTCTCTGCGCGCACTGCAGCGGACAAACCGGAGCGTCTGAGCGCGTCTCCAGCTGAGATCACTCACAGCTGGGTTCATATTTGGAAATTCAGGAAGGCTTACCGTCATTTTCTGCATGTTTGGAGCTGAAGTTCAGGGTTTGGAGCTGGGGGATGGTGGACAGAGGAGGAAAGAGACGGTCCCATGAGGAGAAGTGTGGGCTGGAGTCTGAAGAGGGCGCGCGTTTGGATCTCTATCCATGGAGAGTTTTTACAACAGGAGCAAGAACCAGATCCAGAACCAGCAGAGTCAGCGCCAGGTGGTCACAGCGGGGGCGGACAGTCCCGAGCCGGATGGAGGTCTGAGTCTCCGCGCGCTGACCGGCTGCGTCCTGTGCGTCCTGATCGTCTCCACCCTGCTGGGGAACACTCTGGTGTGCGCCGCGGTCATCAAGTTCCGCCACCTGCGCTCCAAAGTCACCAACTCGTTCGTCATCTCCCTGGCGGTGTCGGACCTGTTCGTGGCCGTGCTCGTGATGCCGTGGAGGGCGGTGTCCGAGGTCGCGGGTTTCTGGCTGTTCGGCCGCTTCTGTGACACCTGGGTGGCCTTTGACATCATGTGCTCCACCGCCTCCATCCTCAACCTGTGCATCATCAGCATGGACCGGTACTGGGCCATCTCCAGCCCCTTCAAGTACGAGCGCAAGATGACGCGCAGGTTCGCCTTCCTCATGATCGGCGTGGCGTGGACCCTCTCCATCCTCATCTCCTTCATCCCCGTGCAGCTCAACTGGCACCGCGCGGACTCGGACAACTCCACGGCGGAGAGCCCGGAGGACTGCAACGCCAGCCTGAACAAGACTTACGCCATCTCCTCGTCCCTCATCAGCTTCTACATCCCCGTGGTCATCATGGTGGGGACGTACACGCGCATTTTCCGCATCGCGCAGACCCAAATCAGACGTATCTCCTCACTGGAGAGGGCGGCAGGGCACCGCGCGCCGAACCGTCGACACCGCGCGTCAACGCACGACGAGAGTTCCCTGAAGACGTCCTTTAAGAGGGAGACGAAGGTGTTAAAGACTCTGTCCATCATCATGGGGGTGTTCGTCTTCTGCTGGCTGCCCTTCTTCGTCCTGAACTGCGTCGTGCCCTTCTGTGACTTGGAGAGACTCGGAGAGCCGCCGTGCGTCAGCGACACCACCTTCAGCATCTTCGTGTGGTTCGGCTGGGCCAACTCCTCCCTGAACCCGGTCATCTACGCCTTCAACGCGGACTTCAGGAAGGCTTTCTCCACCATCCTGGGCTGCAACAAGTACTGCTCCACCTCCACGGTGGAGGCGGTGGACTTCAGCAACGAGCTGGTCTCCTACCACCACGACACCACCATGCAGAAGGAGGCCTGCGCCATGCCGGGCCCCGGGCCGCAGAGGCTTATCCCTCCGCCTCCGCCGCCGCCGCACACCGAGGGAGACCCGGAGCAGAACTTTGACAAAGTTTCCGTCATCTCAGAAGATCCCCGGAACCACAGGAACCCTCTGCTGCCCGCCATGCTCCAGTACGAGTGTGAGGCGGAGGTTTCTCTGGACATGATCCCCTTCAACTCCTCCGGACCCACGGACTGTTACGTGATTCCGGGTCAGATCCAGGACATGTGAGGGCTCTGGAGGTCTGACTGTGAACCGGTTCTGTTCATATATGTTTGCTGTGTGATGTTTAACCTCCGAAACAACTTCATTTATTTTATTTTACAGAGTTATTATTTGTTTTGGTCGTGAGGTTTCCTTTCAGACACTTCGGCACTGTTGCTACCCGATCCATCCCGGAAACCCGATTTGTACTGCGCATGTGCGAACTGTACGTCACTTCCTCTCTTCGTATTTGAATGCTTTTTACGGCAGTTAGTCTCTACTACTGCGCAAATGCAAATTTACTCACCTTTAAAACTTTATTTAAACTTCTGATTGATTTCAGAAACAAGCTAGCCCCCTGCTGGGCTAGCTAGCAGGAGGCTACAGAGCGCAATATTTTTTTTTTGTAGGATGGAAGGGGAAAGTCCCGCCTCCTTCGCGTCTGATTGGCTAGAAAAGCCGGAAACGTCATGACACGCTCAAGCCAAACGCGGGCTGTCTGCGCTGTACATCGAACAGAACATTACAGAACATTATAACACTTCTGAATCGCCTAACCTTAACCTGACAGACGATGACGTTTCACAGCCATAAGGAATAACCAATCAGAGCCCAACACTTGGACTCTTGGAGTTTATCAGAGGCGAAGGAGGCGGGACTTTCCCCTACCATCCTCCAAGAAAAAATATTGCGTCCCGCAAACCTGATTTCTTTTTCTACAGCAGATTGCTCCGTATGAAACTGGTTTGAGCTGTTTTTAATTGATTTACAGAGCGCTCAGAGCTGTTGACACTGTTGTCTGAAAACCATTAAAAACACGTTTATCTCCATAAAAACACACCGAGCTTTAGTTTGATCGTCAGATTGATTTGAATTGTTGAAGAATTTTCCTTCTTATCTTGTCTCTATTTTCCTCGTTGAATAAAGACAAATGTTTGACAATTGTTGCTCCTGACTCGGTCTTCCCTCAAAATCATGAACTATTAATGAGATTATTAAACAGACCCACCAGGCCTTTGTTTGAGACACTGATGCTCTGATTTAGAGACATGTTGAACCCGTGTTGTTTGATGTCAGTCCAGATCTTTGATATGTAAAAAAAGAAGGGTAATTAAAACCAATTAGTTCATTAGCTCCAGTGTTTAACTGCCTCTTCAGATGATTGCGGACGGTTCAGGGAGCAGAGACCGACGAGAAATCAGGAACGTGAGTTTGTTCAGGTCACATAAAGACAGGACTGTATTTATCTGAGAGTTTAAACTGCCAATCTAACTTCTAAAAACTGAGTGTTTTTTTACTGTTAATCTAACAAGAAACTCATTGAACACTCGAGTTAAAGACAACCTTCTAGAGTCTGTAGATATTTGAGATTTCAGCACTGAAGGTCTTCCAGAGGACATTATTTTCTGCTCTATCTTCCAGAAGAGAATCTAAAAGTCACTTTTTAATGTCATCCTCTGGAGTGGCAGCCAAGATGGTCCTTTTCTCACATCGTAAACTGAAGGGTGTTCAGACAGTTTTTAATGCCTGAGCGGAGCTTCTACCACAGCATACAGAAAGGTCACAAAAAGGGTCATTTTATAACATTTCATTGACTCCAGGAGCAGATCAGTGGGGTGGGAAAAGGTGAACATCTGTGATTCTGACTCCATCCAGACGGAAAGGTCAGAGCTGGTTAACATTCAGCCTCCTGTCAGACACGGAGAAAGGGTGGAGGAGGTGAAGGCAGCGGACGAACTCTCTTTGGAGAACTAATTCAGTGTTGATGTTATGTGATGATTCCAATCGATTAGCTGAAAGTTAAAATAAAAAGAGAGGATCCAAGTTTATACACATTATCAGCTGTGATTCATGAGGTCAGAAAGTTACCTCCAATTTCCACCACATTCTGAACGGCTACTAAAAGGCCGTATCCGCCAATCGCAGCTGATTGTAACAGTTCACGTTAATGTGTTAATTTCCATCAGCTTCTTTCCATTCTGCAGCTGATCGCAAGAGTTCTATTGATCGCCGGAGCATGGCGGATAAATTCAGCACAGATTAACCCGTGCTGGAAAGGAAGTCGGGCACAGACACAAAATAAAAACATCCGGCTTCTTTTCAAAATAAAACACTCCATGTTTCAGGCAGATCGTATTTCACACCATTGCATGTGAATCTGCGTGTTTTGAGTTCTCACCATTACCACTGTCTGTAATCTGCCTCGCAAACAGATCTGGTAGGAATTGGCGTGTGGCGAAAGTCACCGTTCCGTATGCAGTGGAAATCCTGGGTTAGCATTAACTAAATAAACTCAGTATTCACAAGAAAGGCCTTTTCAGGTAAGATATGCAAAAGTAAGAAGGCCTCAGTACATGAGGATCAGTCCAGGACCATCAAAAAACCTGTGGACGGAGAGACCGTGTAGGTCCACAGACTGGCGCTATAGCTGTAGTTGATAAATGGTTGCGTTTGTATTAAGGGCTGGACCTTAATCATGAAGCTGTTAAGAGTCACTTCCTGTCTGACAGTTAAGTTGAAACCCCAGAAGTTAAAGTAAACATGGGCCCTGGTTGGACTTTAAACCTTTAGCTTTCATAGAAGACCAGAATCCCAAACTAGGACAGTCAGGATTAACTTCAGGTCCATCACAAAGGAAGCAAGAAAAAGAGCTTAGAGTGTCAGTGAAAACTTTAACCTGCACAGCTACTAAAATGTGAACGACCATAAAAACCTAGACTAGAAGCTAGAGTCAGTACCGGTGAGACAGTGTGGAAGAGTCAAACATTGACACTGGACAAGTCAAAGTTCAGGTTTAAGTTTGTTTATTCTGCAGTTTAATTTCCACACAGGCTGAAGATCGAAGTCCAGAGCCCTGTAAGACAAAGTCAGTTAGTCAGGACTGAAAACAAGGAGAAGAACAGGATGTTTGAGGAGCTGCAAAGTCTCACCTCAAGGTTTCTTTCCTTTGCCTCCCTTCACTTGTTCATCCTGAGGTTCTGCTCTCTGGATCACCTCGTAGTAGATCACTGCTGGTTCAGGGAGCTCTGGGGAGTAGTTCATGTGAGAGGTGACTTGTCTGGCTCTCTGGTAGCCGTTCCTGGTCTGGACGATGTAGGATGAAGATGGCACAGAGAAGGTCTCCTGCTCTTCCTCCTCCTCATCCTGCACCCCTTTACCTCCTTTGCCTTTTCCATCAGGGTTTGCTGGTTCTTCTTCTGCAGGGCCCCACACGGTGAAGTCAGGGAAGGAACGAGACGGCATCCAGCCATTTGGGTCGAAGGACTCGAATCCGATACTTGGCAGAGCTGCCCACTCGGTTGCAAAAGTAGGACCGTCAAACCTGAAGCTTGGAGCGCCACTATAGACGACTCTTGTTTCGCCACCAGGAGCAGCACCAGCAGGGTAGGAAGCAGCACCAAACCCACCATGAGAGGCTGCAGGAGCGCCGTACGACATTGTGGGGGCGCTGTAAGAAACTGGAGCAGCACCAGCAGGGTAGGAAGCAGCACCATACCCACCATGAGAGGCTGCAGGAGCACCGTACGACATTGTGGGGGCGCTGTAAGAAACTGGTGCTGCGAAATGTCCAGAGCTAGCAGCAGACTGAGGCTTCATGGAGAAGCTTGGAGCACTGACATAACCTGAACTCTGAGGAGCTCTGGCCGGTCTCACAAAGCTGCTCGGCTGGTAACTTGGCCAGCTGGCGGCTCCAGAACCAGAGGGAGCTTGTTGGGCTGGAGCCTGCTGAGCAACTGGGGCCTGCTGGGCAACTACAGGCTTCTGGGTTGAAGATGGTTCATATTGAGCACCAGATCGAGGAGACAGTTCCTCAACAGTGGACTCAGTGCCAAAGTCAGGAGAGGATTCCTCCAAACTTGACTGGAAAGTTGGTTCATCACTGGAGGCCTCAGTGTAGGGATACCGGTAATCTGAAAAAAAAGTTTGGATTAATATAGAGTCTGAATGTGGACATCTTGAGAAGTTTCACCAAACTGACCTTCTGAAGTTGCAGGAAAACAAGCTCCACTGCTGAATAACAGCAGACAGATCCATGAAACTCTGCAGAGTTTGAGAAGAAAAGGTGTTATTTCCTTCAAAGTTAACAGAGCAGATTCTTGTTTCAGTCCCATCATGAGTTCCTACCTTAGAGAGAGACCGTGCAGCATGTTGAATCAGCAGTCTGATGTCGAGCAGCTTCTCCTCTGCAGCCTGTGGAAGTTTGGAGACTGAAGCTTGGTGTGATGGTCTCCTTCCTGCTCCTCTGCTCTTATACTGCTGCAGTGATTAGACTCATGACCAACACCTGGACCACAATCAGAGCCTGCTGAGGAACCACCTGGTCCAACAGTGAGAGAGAGAGAAACTTCACTGATCTGTATGATCAAAATGGCAGATTAATCAGGAGGTCAGAGTTTTAATAAAGATATTTGGTGATAATATCTCTCAGCTCCACCTTCTTCCTCTCCATATTCATTTACATTAACCCTAACATAATAAAACTCATGTTTCATACTTGGACATGGTCTTTTTTTCTTCTGTCTATTCATGAAAGATGAACTTTGCTGAAGCGATGAAGCTTTAAAGCTCGTTTCCTTATTTGAGCAGCTCTCAGATACAAAAACAGATTTAAAGATCTAGTAAAAGAACATTTATTAGTCAAACAGCTCCTTATTTAGATGAAGATACAATCAATCAGTGTTTGTCTGATTTACTTGAAATATCTGAAGTCTGCTGATGTATTGGGTACTGTTTCTATAAATTAATTCAGTCACGTCAATCTGATTATTTCCGAACTATAGCTACATCGTGAAAATGAATAAGGTCCAGTCATATGTGTCTGTTGTTTGTATTGTTCTAGTTTTGTTTTTGTCTTGTAGGCTGTTGTGAGTTGTTGACATTGTCTTTGTATTTGTGACGTGATGTTTTTTTGTGTCTTTGCACTGCGATGGAGAGCTCACTGTAAATGTAGACTCCAGGAAGAATAGCGATGGTCTTAACTAAAGCTAACGGAGATCTAAATAAATGACATGAAATGAAATCAGCTTCAGTCCATCAACTCTGACTTTATTTCTTTTTAATGCATGTGGTAAAAACATTGAACTATGAGAGGAAGTGACAGAAGACAAACTGTGTTTTAAATCGTTTATGTGAAACTGCAGAAAACTGTCAGGCCTCGATTTCTGCTCATGAACTCTTGTGAGTTTTGGATGTTAAATCTGAGTCTAATCATCTTGTTTTGGTGGAAACTGCACCTCAGTATTGATAAGAGAGGTTAGGCTCAAAGTCAGCAGTGATGGAGTTTGAGGGTCAGTCTCTGAGGAAGGATCAGAAACATGGAAATGTTTACCTTCAAGTAAAAAAGGGATTTTGTTTTTAGTAAAACATGGAGGATTTAGCTTCGGTCCATTTATGGTGAACTCATCAGTCAGGTTTTAGTTTTTCAGAGGAAACTCTCTGAGACCCCACATGAAGCTTTTGTTTGGCTCTTCTTCACAACCTTCAGAACGTCTTCAGTCTCCTTTAGTTTCACAGAGATGCTCAAGTTTCCTCTGCAGACAAGAACGTTGTACTTATACTGATGCTATCTGCCTCTATGTAAACATAAATATCACAGTTAGCCTGTTTGTTTTTTCTCAGAGTGCATTTTAGATAATATTCTTCCTCTTATTTTTACTTCATATCATCCCTGACCCAAAAAACAGTATTTCTACATCTCAGTATTTATCAAATCAAACATTCTTGGAGACAGAAGTGGGGAGTACGCCTTTAACTTTCTCTCACCTCCAGCACCAAAGCCCGGCCCACCAGGTGAGGCTAATGAGTCTGATTAGCACACTGAGCATGTGCAGCACCGGTATAAAGCCTGGGCAGGTGGAGGTGAAGTCCAGCCCACAGCTTCTGTCTTCAGCTTTGAGCAGACTGTTGAGTGAAACCTGCTGTAGTGTCACACCTGTGTTAGGTTGATCTTCTCTGACAGGTCCATCATGGTTTCCCTGGGGTGAGTCACATGGTCTGAACTTACTGGAGTAATGAGAACTTTTCCTCAGACTTAACCTTGTTTGATCAGCGTTTGCTTCTTCTCAACAGGTTTGTGTGGATTTGTTTCATGATCTTCGGCCTTGGAGCTGCTTTTCCTGCGACCAAAGGAGGTCAGTGTCAGTCAGATCTTCAAGAGTGTCCCTCAAACTCAACTTTTAACAGATGTACCAAACTTTAACTTGTGTTTTCAGGGCATGCTAGTTGGGGCACAGGTGCTTCCAGTGGTCTCGGTGAAGGATTTGCTTCTTACGGCGCTGGTGACTCTCATGGTGGGTTCGGTGCTGCTTCCTACCCTGCTGGTGCTGCTCCTGGAGGAGATGCGGCAACAGTAGTCTCTAGCGGCGCTCCAAGCTTCAGGTTTGACGGTCCTACTTTTGCAAACGAGTGGGCAGCTCTGCCAAATATCGGATTCGAGTCCTTCGACCCAAATGGCTGGATGCCGTCTCGTTCCTTCCCTGACTTCACCGTGTGGGGCCCTGCAGAAGAAGAACCAGCAAACCCTGATGGTAAAGGCAAAGGAGGTAAAGGTGTGCAGGATGAGGAGGAGGAAGAGCAGGAGACCTTCTCTGTGCCGGCTTCATCCTACATCGTCCAGACCAGGAACGGCTACCAGAGAGCCAGACAAGTCACCTCTCACATGAACTACTCCCCAGAGCTCCCTGAACCAGCAGTGATCTACTACGAGGTGATCCAGAGAGCAGAACCTCAGGATGAACAAGTGAAGGGAGGCAAAGGAAAGAAACCTTAAAGGAGGTAAACTCGTCTAAATCTAAGTTTTCTCAGATCTCTTCAACACTTACTAACTTAATCTTTTATTCTTGCAGGTGTGACTAAGCAGAGCTCCAGCTGTCTTAATGTGCGTCTGTGCTTTCAATAAACTTTGACATGAGACAATACTCTCTGCTCTTCACTTGTATAACTGAGTTCTTCTACCGCAAACAAAAGCAACTTGAGCTAAGAGGAGTTTTTGTTCTGTTTGAGGCTGGAATCTGAAGAGCTGCACACTTTAAAAACTGCTTCAAAGTTTTTGGCTGTGACTGAGTCAAGGACAGAAAATGAGAATTTTTTTTTTAAGCAGCTAATCTTTTTGCTGTACAAAAATCAGAGTGTGGTCTTTGACCTTAGAGGAGGCAGACTTTCAAAGTTAATATAGGACTGCTCTGTGCCTTCAGTTAACCCTTTTTATACATGATGTGAACCGTTTTAACCACCAGCAGGTTGCTCCACAACACTTTGTCATCTCTTCCATGACTATTTGAGGTATTGGATCAGAAATTAAACCTGGCGACTGCAGGAGTGGCTGTAAAAAAGCAACTTCACCAATCCTGAGTGTTGGGATTTCTTCTTTTAAAGAGGACGAAAGTAGAAAAATATTAATTTAAAGTAATGCTTTTTCACTGAACTAAAAAGGATCATTAATGTAGATTTCTCTCAGAATGAATTTTTGTCTATGTTTACTCCAGTGGAAATAAAGCACCAAAAGAGTCTTTAATTGGATTCTTTATTTTGTAGGTTTAAAATTATGATTTGAGGTGAATAATTGAACTTGTTTTCCAAAAGCAGTTAGACTCACCAGAGACAAATGAACACTACCAGGGTTAAACATCAATGTAATTTAGTTTACAGTAAAACTAGGACCCACCAGAAACAACTGAGCAGTCGGCCAAAGTAGACCTTCTGTGATTCAATATTCAACTAAATCAACCCAAAACTCACTAGAAACAAACAGGAGTTAGTCTCTGTAGAGACTATTTACAGTAAAACTGAGACCCACCAGAAACTACTGAGCAGTTGGCCAAAGTAGACCACCTGTAATTCCACCAGATCAATCCAAGACTCACTAGAAACAAACAGCAGAGAATCAGGAGTTAGCCTATTTACAGTAAAACTGAGACCTGCCAGAAACAAATGAAGACTAGGCCAGCCTCTGTGCAACTTCAGTAGTACTCCCAAAATTGAGAAAAGTGGTGTTTAACTGACTGTTCACAGTGAAACAAGGCCCTGCCGATGTTTATCAGACTATTTACAGTAAAACTAAGACTCACCACAAACAAATGAAACGTATGCTGAGATTTAACTTACTTTCAACTTTCAACTCACTGTTTACAGTAAAACTATGACACCTAAGAAGCAGGTGAACAACAAGCCACTGTGGACCCTCTGTAGAGCGCCATTTACAGCGAAACAAAAACTTTCCTTAAATAAAAAAAACAAAACAAAACAAAAACAAATCAATGGTAAGATAGCCAAGCCTCCATGTAATATAATCTTTACAATGAAACTGAGACTCCTCTTCAACGGGTAAAGGAAAACCAGGAGAAGGCCTCCGTGTAACTCACTGTGAAACTAGGACTTACCAAGAACAATTAAAAAGTGATCAAATGTACAGTTTTGATTTATCCCACTATTTACATTAAAACTGAGACTCACCAGAAACACATAAACAGCAGCCAGAGTGAAGCTTCTGTTTCACTTACTGTTTACTGTGAAACTACGACTCCACAATAACAGATATGTGATAGGCCTGAACAAAATATAACACATGAAATAAGAAGTCTGGGCTAGGAGGAGTTTACGGCTAACTGCTACATACGACAGAAACACTAAATTTAGCCAAGATACCATCAACACGTGTGCTAACATTCAGAAACACAGCCTCCTCAGGTGAGATCTGACCAAAGTTACAGATATTTGTATTAAGATATTATTTTTATTTTTTAGTGGTTTATCTATAACTCTAACATCTAAAACCCGGTTTATTTGCGCTTCTGTCTGCACTGATGGACTGGACCGTCGTTTTAAAGCCCACACTGTGTGAAGACAGTGATGCTGAGCTGAAGAGACTTCAGAGAGACTCCAACACAATCCCATCCTTCTCCTGCAGATGAAAGTGAAGTGCATTCATGGGCGTGTGTGTGTTCCTGTCTGATTTGCTCTCTGACCTTTGAACTTGCTGCAGCTCGAGCGTCCACGAGACGAACAAAAGCTTCAAACAGACGGCGGTCAGCTTGAGACACTCAGAGCCGTCCTCCACTCAGAGACAACACACCGAACCCTGAGCGGTGATTTAATGGAGATGTTTTTCAGCATGTGTGTTTCTCTATCCTCTGACACAATCTTCTCAAGTGATTATAACTGCGGCACATAACTCAAGTGACCATTGAGACCTGCAGGATGAGGGTCATGTGACTGAAGCAGCGAAAACACAGAGATTTATCAAAGTCAGCTAATGACTGGAAAGCGTCTTGGTGCTTCAAAAACCAACGACAAAGGAGCGGTGTGTTTAATAACAGGAAAGATGACTGAATACAGAGCATGGGAATCAATCAAAGAGGTTCAGGACTCTGTGAGAGACTGCGTGAGCCAAGAGTTCAACAGTTTCAGAATAATGTGAAAGAATGAGTGGATTTCATCTTCTACAGCAGCGGTTCTCAACTGGTCTCACTCTGGGACCCACATTTTCCCATGGTCCTTCAGTCGTGACCCACATTTATAAAATTTAAACAAAGTAAATTTATTCTTTATAAAAAAAAACTCTTTAAAGACTCAAATTTTTAACGTAAATACACTTGTTTTATTGAGTAAAGTAGGATCTGTAGGAGAAGAGTCCAGCTGCTGAGAAACATGACTTTAATTTGTATTTATTTTTTATTTTTATCACTTCTTTTTTCTTTCAGTTTCTTCGGTGTCTTTTAAATGTTTTTTTACCTGCTTTTATTTTTTTCCTCTTGATGTTTTTTTTTTTATTTCTGCAGTGTTTGTTGCTCTTAATTTTACTGCAGCACTTTGGTAAACTTCCATGTTTTTTTTAACTGTGCTGTATAAATAGAGTGGATTGGATTCAACTGTGAAAGATAAATAAAGCACTTGTGTTTCATATTTTGGATAAATTTTGAGAAAAATCTGAAGGCTCTGCATCAGTCTGAGTAAGTGTTTTTCATGTTAAACGGTTGAAAAGTTTTTTTACTTTTATGAGGAAAAGTGTGAACTGCAGGAAATGAAGCTGACTAAAAAACTGTTTTTTCTCCTGACCCTGTCATGCATGTGCCCAGGTGGTTCCTCAGCAGGCTCTGATTGTGGTCCAGGTGTTGGTAATGAGTGCAATCAGTGCAGCAGTATAAGAGCAGAGGAGCAGGAAGGAGACCATCACACTGAGCTTCAGTCTCTAAACCTCCAGCAGGCTGCAGAGGAGAAGCTGCCCGACATCAGACTGCTGATTCAACATGCTGCACGGTCTCTCTCTAAGGTAAGAACAGTTGAGCATTATGTACTCAGTTTAGTGTGAACTTCAAAAGGAGGGTAACCTGTTTACTGACTGTCTTTCAGGGTTTCTTGGATCTGTCTGCTGTTGTTCAGCAGTGGAGCTTGTTTTCCTGCAGCTATAGATGGTGAGTGAAGAAAAAATGTGCCTGACATGCTTCTTAACAGAGGCTTGAAAGTTTAGTTTAAGGTCATTTATGTCCTTGACTCTCTTGCATATAAGACTTGTTCTTGTCTCATTTGAAATTTCTTTTTCAGATTACCAGTATCCCTACACAGATGTCTCCAGTGTTGGACTCTCTCCCCGATCTGGTGCACCTGACAGCCACCGGCCTCCTCTGCAGTCCCTGGAGCCTGCAGCTGCCCAGGAAGCTGAAATCCAGTCCCCCTCCACCTCTGGAGCCACCAGTTTGGCCTCACCGAGCTATCAGCCAAACAGTTTTGTTGTGAGTTCTGAATCCAGACCGGCCAGAGCTCCTCAGAGTTCAGGTTACGTCAGTGCTCCAAGCTTCTCCATGAAGCCTCAGTCTGCTGCTAGCTCTGGACACTTTGCAGCGTACAGCCCTGCTGCTTCTGCGCCGTCTCACTCTGTTGCTGCCTATCCTGCTGCCAGCTCCCACTTTGCAGCACCAGTTTCTTACGGCGCCCCTTCAATGTCGTACGGCGCTCCTGCAGCCTCTCATGGTGGGTTTGGTGCTGCTTCCTACCCTGGCGGTGCTGCTCCTGGTGGCGAAACAAGAGTTGTCTATAGTGGTGCTCCAAGCTTCGGGTTTGATGGTCCTACTTTTGCAACCGAGTGGGCAGCTCTGCCAAGTATCGGATTCGAGTCCTTCGACCCAAATGGCTGGATGCCGTCTCGTTCCTTCCCTGACTTCACCGTGTGGGGCCCTGCAGAAGAAGAACCAGCAAACCCTGATGGTAAAGGCAAAGGAGGTAAAGGTGTGCAGGATGAGGAGGAGGAAGAGCAGGAGACCTTCTCTGTGCCATCTTCATCCTACATCGTCCAGACCAGGAACGGCTACCAGAGAGCCAGACAAGTCACCTCTCACATGAACTACTCCCCAGAGCTCCCTGAACCAGCAGTGATCTACTACGAGGTGATCCAGAGAGCAGAACCTCAGGATGAACAAGTGAAGGGAGGCAAAGGAAAGAAACCTTAAAGTAAGTAAACTCAAAATTGATCAAACTTACTTTTCCAGTGTGCAAGTGTACGGTCCTAACTGTGTCCTCCTCTTTTGCAGGGTGAACCTCAGGACTCAGCCTGCTGAAGTGTTCCTGGAACCTTTTACCTCTGGGAGGGAAAAAATAAAGTGACTTTCTAAACTACTCAGTTTTTCACTAGATTATTTGTGCTTGGGATAAATGCTTTTTGAAACATTCCAGTTTTAAACAAAGCAAAACTGGTTCTGGATCACAACATTCTATCGGCTGGTTTTATAGATATTGGAACCCTAAAAACACAAATTGCTCTCGATGGTTCCCCAAACCTTGATTATTAAACAGCAGTCTAATGTTGTCCCCTAAAATTAAACTGGTATATTTTGGTGTTTGACCATCAATGGCACTTTCTGGCGTGTAGAGTGAACTGGTTGCACCTTTTTAGTCTCCTGAAGAATGACGCCCTACTGTTAAAATCTTAAATTGTCCTTTTTATCCTGTTTCATACAACACCCTCTTTTGTTACACAGGGACCCTTTCAATTCCCTTGGTGTGACTCTGGCAAGAGTAAATGGCAATATCTTAGACGATGTTGACCGATGACTTTAACCTTCCCTATCACAGCCGGGGGTCTTCAGGAAAAGGCATTCGACAATATGATCATGTAGCATGGTTCAGTGGAGAGCAGCTCCTCTATAATGGCCCCCGCTCCTCTTTGCAGCTTCAGTCCTGCTGCTCAGCATGTAATTTCACACTAATCGCCCTGCTGATTGCCTGAGTGGACATCTATTCACACTGGATTGAGAAGTGCCACTTCTGGACAGACATTGGTTTCAGCAGATGGCATATATCCAATCATTAGCACAATGATTGTTGCTTATATGGTGCTGGTGAGACTGAAAAAAGATCTCTACTGGAACAAATGTACTTTTTTAAGAAACCTGAGAAGTCTTTGGCCTTTTTGTATCATATTGCGTCATGTTTGGGACTTTTTCTGGATTTGCTGCATGTTTCTGCACATGGAATCAGTTTTTCATCCTGCTGCAAAGACACATCTAAATTTCTGCTGCTTCATTTGAGTTAAAATCAAAATATCAAAAAAGAGGGGAGAGGATGTAAAAGGTAACGGATACAGAGGCGGGAGGTGATGGACAACATGGACATGAATACTGTTTTAAACAAATCATAACTGATTAGACAGGCAGTCCTTAGAGGAAAACACACACACACAGACGCACACACACACACACACACACCTACTTGAACATATATAGGGTAAGTATCACATACATGTGTCATCTCACCCTCACCAGTGACTGTGTGCCCACTTTCTGTCTCTTCAATCAGCAGCTCATCAACTGTAGGACGTTATGAATAGAAGTGTTTTTCTGGATGTGTGTGTGTGTGTGCCTGTGTAATGAAGTTTGTGGTGTTGAAACAGAAAACCTATATATATATATATAATTATGCCAGAGTTTCTACATTTTTACGGATAAATAACTTTTGAATAGTGTTTTGAGGGTTATTTATTAGATTTTATTTTAGATTGGAAAATGACTTTTCTTTGTAAAATGCTTAAAAGTGATCAAACTTATTTCAAACTTGGAGTCATTAGTTTAAGAGAATAATAATAATGATAATAATAATAATAATAATAATAATAATAACTTTATTAATCCTCGAAGGGAAATTCAATTGTCTGTCGTCTCATTTGTCATGTCTCTAAAAAAATATTTAAAAAAAAAAAAAAAATCATCTATTTTTTTACAGAACAGTTGTACAGTCTGATGATACATACCGTCTTAATCATCACTAAACTAACAGGACTTGTTACACCCCGACAAATAAGTTTATCTTCTTTATAGATATTATACACATACTATATATAATATTATATATAAACAGTAAGTACAAAAATAGTTGTATATATATATATGATTCTTAATATTTATCTCCTTTCCTATTCTTGTGTATAGTTTTCATTTTCATTGCACTACTGTACCTTTTCTTTTTTTCTTATAACTATTTTTATACTTTTAATTCTGTCTGTTTTCTTTTTGTATCTATTGCACTGAAAAAAGAGAAGCTCTCCAATCTTGTTGTACCTTCTGTATAATGACAATAAAGGACATTGTGATTTATTAATCAGAAAACATGTCACGTGTAAGTTGTGACACAACATTTTTAGTAGTGACAGCAGTGTTACAGTAGTGACCACAATAGTTTGTGTATATTTTGTCTGGTCCAGTTTGTCCTTTCAGCTTGTGTGTGTTTTGTATAATGTCTCTCTCCTTACATACAGATGAACATTACATATATACTTATATATTACACCTTCAGGGGAGGGGGGAGGGGATGAATAGAGCAAACATCAACAATAATGAATCACCTTTTTAAAAAATTTAAAATCATAGTATTTAAGTCGCATAAAAAGCTGTTGATCGTTTTTATTTTCTTAGTTTCTTTGACATCGTTGTCTCAATCATTTTTCATCCTCCTCCTCCACCCCTCCTATGAAAAATGGTTGAACCCACTTTGCCCCGAATTTTCAAAATCTGAAAGCCCCACCCCTTTTTTAAACTTTCAACCGTCGTTAAGACTAACGGTCGAAAACGGACAGATGAAAACTGTAAAAAAAGACACAAGAGGAGAGGAAAGGGGATTCAAGCGCATTTTTGCAAAAGATTTAAAGTGAGGAGCGAAGAAGAAACGACAGTGAGGTGAGAAAGTTCGACACACAGAGACCCACTAATACCCGGAGTTCAGCCTAGCTTAAAATGTCCTACCGTTAGCTTGAGTGAAACCGCGCGCTTTCTGACAATAGATGGTAGCGGAGCAGGTGACCCAGCCGAGGAGGAGGAGGAGGAAACGGAGGAGGAGAAAGCAGGAAGGACCGCCACCAGCGCGGGAGAAAGAAAGATAGAAGTATGGAGGTGGGGTATGGGCTTACTGCACGGCCGATTCAGACGGTCCATAGTCTGAGAGATCAGAGACCGGAGTCGGTTTGGGTGATCCTGGGCTCTCGGTGCTCAGAGTAACACAGGGAAATGACGGCAATAATCTGGCGGTGATGCTAGGTGCGATTTCGGCATCTTGACAAATGCTGCGTCCGAACTGCCCGCTCGGATACTACATGCTACTGCTACGTGCTACTGCTAGATCCTACTCCTACATACTAAACACGTTTGCCCAATTCGGACACACTAGACGAGCGGTGGGGAAAGACGACCCCCGCAGGCAGAGAGTAGGTACTGCGCCCGTGCAGACAGTGGTAACTGAAGCCCCTCATCTGCGGGCCTGGCTGTAGTACTGCAGCTGTGCAGTTTAATGATGGAATAAGTGAGCTTTACCTCCATGATGTCGCCACATATTTGCTCATAAAATGATTACTTGGGCAAATATGACACCATGACATGACAAAGAGATACAACCGCACATTTTTTAGGACAGTGTGTGAAGTTACATGAAACTTACATCTGTACTGCTGCGGTCCCGCCTGCTGCTGCGACATGGTGCGCGCTGCTGTGGCCAGCCGGCGTTCGCGACACATTTAAATAGGCAGCAGCTGGTGGCGCTAGCATCACATGCGCTTCTACAACTTTTAAGAGGACGAAGAAGAAGCCCGAGGTGCATTATGGGTCAGTAGCATGCCCGTAGGATGCACCGAGACCAACCTACAATGTGGGCGTGTCTAGCATCTGAAGTAGTATCTGAAGTAGCATGCTACTCGCTCCGGTGGCCAATTCGGACATGCTAGATACTACTTCGACTACTACTTGGCAATTCGGACGCAGCTAAAGTGACATGGACAGCTCCATAGATATCCATAAGAAAGGCTAGATGACTCGAGGCGGAGTCACCGGCATCCCTACACAGCGGCCATCTTACTCCAGTATATCATTCTGGTATGCTCTGTGGTAGGTGACGGGAGGTGAGTAATCTACATGATCAAAAATACTCTGAACTCGCTGAAATCTTGACAGATTTTACATTTAAAGAAATTAAATTTAAAGATTTGAAGAATATAAAGTATTTTTAACTTTATAGAAGTTAGACAAGTATCTGCTCTGCTATCTGATACAGTCAAAAACTTGTTGAATGTCTTAAGACCCAGTAAAGGAGCAGGAAACTGTTCGTGTAAAACTTGAAATTTTCATTCGCACTGTCAGGAAAAATTTGCTGGCAGTGAGTTTTTTTGGATTGTAAACAAGTAAATATTCTCCTGTCAGAACTTTCTTTATTATTAGAATTTATATGCTTTGTTTCATTAAATTGATTTGATTGTCAGCTGTGATTTAAATTGAAGAAAAATTTTTGGACATCTTTAAACTTTGGCAAATTTTTAAAGCAATACACAGCAGGTGAAGCTGTTCAAGCACTTCCATTTATTGATAAAAGATAGAAACACAAACATACAAGCTCTTTGTTACACAGTTCAGTATGTATTTGTAATAGAGGAGACTAAACCTGCAGGTGGCGCCAAAACATAAACAACAATGAAAACATGCACCTCTTAACACATATCCCACTAAGACAATACATCAAAGTCCAGTTGATTTGAAGAGAAAAAAACAGGAAAATGTTGTCCTTATAGAGGATGAAAATTAAGTATACATTCAATCTTGAAAAGCAACTTACCCATAGAATTGTAACATTTAATGAGACCCAGTAAATAAGTGTTAAAAGTTTATGTGAGATTATCTATACTTTTTGTAAAAACAACATTGCTGAGATTTTTAGAGTTTTGTTAATTGATAAAAATCTGGCAGTGATTTTAAGCGCAAAATGAACCCACTTTCCATATCTGTACAAACTAGAATCATTTCAGAAATCTAGAAGGAGTGAGAAATAGTGCTCACAGATTTTTTTCTCAGATTCCTTGGATTAATTTTTGCAACCTGGTAACAGCAGCTAGACATTTTGTGGTTCCTGCATCAGCAGGAGGTCAAAGTGAAATGGCTTTTGTATTAAAATGATAGATGGTGACTTATTGTAACAGATTCAATCTATCAATCATTTTACATGTAAAGCTATTGCCAAATCACAACAAATGAATAATCATCCAAATATCAAATCCTTATGCCAGGTACCCTTACTGACTTTTGTGACTTTCTATGCATCTTGGCCATTTCTCCTGCCACTCACGTTTATTTAAAAACTGGTATTTCACTTCACTGATTTAACACCAAGTTATGTGGAACCAATTTCACAAGTCCAACATAAAGGTGACCTCCTCAGTGGGAGAAAAGATAGGGTAAACAGGCTCAGTGAATGTAGTGTGGAAGGTGTGGAGGTGCCAGGACTTGTACATATCAAGTCTATAGAGGGACAGAGTGCCAGCATGCCAGTCCAGATACACCCCCAGTGAATCACATGGCAAGCCAGAAAATACATCAAGCTGCTGGTTGTTGTGCCGGGCTGTGACAGTAATCGCTTGACCTTCCCAGCTGACCTCTTGGACGTCCACACACCAGGACATGGCATTTGCACCAACTTTAGCAGCATCTTCTTCCCCTTTTCTGGTTATTCCTTTGTAGCAAACACCTGCAGACACTATACCACTGAAGGTTTGCCACCCCACTTCCCAGTAACAGCGCCCAGTCAACCCCTCTTTGCACAGAACCTGAGGAAGTGGGTTGAATCTCTGTTGGAGGTCAGGAAGCCCCTGGGGGTGATTTGAGTGTTGCTGCCCTTTTTTCATGTGACAGAGCAAGGCAGTCATTTGCTGTGTCCGGGTCCAAAGTCAGATAACAGGCATCTGTGAAAAAAAAGGATCAAAACATTATGAAATTAGGTCATCCAGCCTGAATTAACTCTGAGTTAAAAAAATGTATACTCAAAGTTTGAAAAAATTATTGCTGGGTCCCAGAATTGTTTTCATCTTATTTATTTATTCATTTATTTATTTGAGATTCTAAGAAAAAGAGAAGAAAGAGAACCATTGGAAGTCCCCAAATCCCTAAAGTGCGATCCAATAAAAATTTTATGTGAAACAAAATGCAAGGGAGAAAAAACTTCCTCACACTGGCTCACATTTTGCTGATTGCTTATGACCTTCATCATCCTGGTATAATGAAGGTCTGCTAGGCCCATTGTAAGTTAAAGATATCACAAAAAGTATGACGTGGGAATTTTATTCACTATGTTTTTGGTCTACCATCCCCTGCCTCACCTTTCACTTAATCTGGTGTGCAGAAGTCCTCTTCAATGAGGAACCAAACAAAAAAATCCCAAGGGCCTTATATCATTGGACAAAGTCCTTTAATTTTTTGCAAGGTTACAAGAAACTTTTGTGCAAATCTGGGAAAATAATGTGTTAAAGTTTCTTGAAAAACTTTTCATAGCTCAAGAACAATATACAAAATTCTAAGAAACTTTTACTAGACTTGACTAGATTCGTAGGAACTTTTACAAGATCTGGAAAAAATTTTGTGTGACCAATGAAAAATAGTTAACTACATTTAATATAGCAACCGTGACATTGTAGAGCTAATATATGAGATTTTTATTTACAAAAACTCAAATAAAATGCAAACGCTTTGTTCCTATGTACTTGATATTACTGACAATTTGTAAAAAAAAAACTATGGAGTATGTTGAGAAAATGCAATAATTTTGAGATAAATTATGGTCACACCACACACCACATGACATTTTTAAGGCCACTGGCAATTCATCTATGCATATATAAAAAAAAAAAAAACGCTAAAATTGCCTTATTTAAAGATTTAACGTCAATTTTTGTATACAAGATATTCTTATTTTTGGTATTTTAAAATTGGCATGTTGAAAAACCTTATACGTCATTGACCGACATGTGAAATTATTTATACTTTTTGTCAAGAAAACACAAAAACAATATGACTGAGATTTTTGGAGTTTTGCTAATTGAGAGAAAAAAAAAAAAGATCAGAATACAAATAAACGGTGTAATTTAGTGAGATATATTCATACAAACAGACACATGAATTGCCCTGTGACAAGAAAAAAATCTGCACTGAAACATTTGTTTGGAAAATAAGTTTCAAAACAATTAATTGGCCAAAAATGTATATCAAAAAATTCACAGCATACATGGAAATTAGGGATCACTGTTGTATTTTTTAAATTTCCAAATTGGTTTTCCTTTAACTCACCCTGATCTATCAGATCAGTGCTCATGTCTTTATTATAACCTAATACTTGATACAAGGTCCTAGCTGTGTAATTATAGTTTCAAGTCATGATTTTTATCCAAACAAAAGAAACTTTATTTCCCTTTTAAATAAATAAATGAACTGAATGAACATGCTTAAACTTTAGCAAGTACTAGAAGTAATTCACACCCGGAGTGACTTGACCAACATTTCCATTTATTGATTATCGAAGGAACACAAAGATACAAGTTCTCTGATTAACAACTCAGCACACATTTGAATAAAACAAGACTAAACCTGCAGATGGAACAAAATGATCTGAAAAACATTAAAAACATGCACCCTTAACCTACAGATACTCCACTAACTCAATACATTTGATATATTTGATATTGTCTGGTTTGACGGAAATAAAACCAGCTCTAACCTTACCTACCAAAATAAAACACACACAAAACTCAAAATTCCTCACAGAGATGAAATTAAAGAAAAAAGCCCAAAATAAACCCAATTTCCATCCTTGTACAAACTAGAATCATTTCTGAAATATAGAAGCAGTAAGGAATACTGCTCACAGATTTCTATCATATATTTTTGCAACCTGTAAACAGCAGTTAGACATTTTGTGTTTACTGCAACAGCAGGATGTTAGGGTAAAATGGCCTCTGTATACAAATGATATATGATGACTTAACCTACGAGATTTAATCTATCAATCAGTTTTTCGTAAAGCTACAGCCAAATCACAACAAAGGAATGAGCATAACAAAATTTCTTAACTTTCCATGTATTTTGGCAACTTCTCCTGCCCCTCACATTTGTTTAAAAACTGGTATTTCTGGTACACTTCGCTGATTCAAAACCAAATCATGTGGAACCGAATTCACAGCTTCAATTCCACATAATTTGAATCCTTAACGACAGCGAAGGCGGGGTAAACAGGCTCAGAGAATTTGGTGTAGAAGGTGTAGAGGTGCTTGGACTTACTACCCACAAGATTGTAGAAGGACAGAGAACCTGCAGTCCAGTCTAGATACACCCCCAGTGAACCGCTTGATCCAAATTTTTTTAATATAGTGAGTTTCTCATGGTTGTGCCAGGCTGTGGCAGTATTCTCTGTCATTTCCAGACTCCAGGTCAGGGGACTTGAACCAAGTTTAGCATCCTTTTTTTCCCCTTTCCTGATAATCCCGTCGTAGGAAACTGCCACAGCCACTAAACCAGAGTTGGCCTGCCACTCCACTTCCCAGTAACAGCGCCCAGTCAACTTCTCTCTGCACAGAACCTGAGGAAGAGGGTCAAATCTCTGTGGGAGGTCAGGAAGCCCCTGGGGTTGACCGATTGTTGCTCTCTTCCCGTTTAATGTCAGAGTAAGTTGGCCATTTGCTGTGTCTGGGTCCAAGGTGAGAGGACAGGCATCTGAAAAAAATGAGATCAAAACAAGATAAAATTCAATTATCTGTCCTGAATTAGTTCTAAATGAAAAAAAATAATAATAATAAATATATATATATATATATGTACAGTTTTAAGAAATTCTTTCTGGATCCCAGGATTTTTTTTTAAGATACAGATTTTTTGTGTGTTTGACCCTCAGACATGTTTTTGTGATCTAAAGACAAAGAGAAATCTAAAATGAGATCCAATAAACATTTTCTGAGAAACCAAATGCAAGAAGAAAACATTTTCTGCACGCTGTCTCAGGTTCTGCTGATTGTAAACTCAGCAAAAAAGAATCGTGTAAAATATGGCAGCGTGGGGGATTTTCTTGAAAAACTTCCAGGTACCTGGAAAAAACAATCTTCTAAGATCTTAAACTTTCCTAATTACTTTTCAAGTTTTTTTGAGAACTCTTTGTTGGATCCTGATAATTTATGGAAGATTCTTAAAAGAATCTCTGGATAGACCTTTATCTATACCAAGCTACTGAGAAACTTTTGTGCTATCTGTAAAAGCAAATGCAAATTTAGAAGAGTCCTCTAAGGTTTCCCAATATATATTTTTTTGAGATCTTGTAACTATTGTAAAATTTTAATTGAGTTTTGTGAAACCTGCAGAAACATCTGTGGGATCCAAATAATAGCCATTCTGCCATTTTTAAGTCCCTGGGTTAAACTAGTGATCCTTTGGGTCTGGCCCCTGGGCTGGAAGCCACTTCATCATAATGTATTTCTTTATGGGATCTTAAACTAACTTTAACAGGTTTCATAAAACATTCAAGGCAAATCTAGTTTTCAGAGTAATGTGTTATTTTGTTTTACAGTAACACAAGTACTTACATGAGAACAACTCTGCTCTGTAGGTTACATTTTGATACTCTGTAATCCCCTCTTTTTTGTAGGGAATGCTGTTTTTGTAGGTGTAAAGGTACACTCCTTTGTGTTCTTCATTTGGAATGGCCGAAATGAATAATATGTTGTTGTCTCCAGAAGTGACAGTCATGGCATCTACGGCCAATTTTCTCATTTCTTGAAGAACATCATCAGAATAGAACCATGGGACTTCTTCGGTACTTTGGGTTTCCCCTGAAGCCAAGAAGCTGGTCATTGCATCCAAGCTGGGGTCAGGACTTTCCAGGGAGGTGAAGGCATAGCACAGCTTTATCTCAACCTGTGTATCAAGGATGACTTTGTCCAGCTCAGACTTGTTCGGGAGGATCTTGACTCCCTTCAGGATGTCCAAACAGGACCTGACAACATTGATTTCTCTCTCCTTGTCGTCCATCCACTTGTTAAATTGTTCTGAACTGAAGGGTGAGTTTTCCCTTATTTGAAAGACCTTCATCAGTGCCCCCTCATCTTCTTTACCTTCACGTACATGGAGAAGTTTCTCTGCAAATGTCTTCCTGATGTCATCTTCATAATCCTCACACAGGTTTTTAAACCTTTGTACCTTCTTCTGGATTGGTGGAAAGCTCTGTACCACCATGTCAGCTAGAGCATCGTTGCATCTCATTTCCACTTTTCTCAAGCCTTCCAAAGTATCCTGCATCTTCCTCACTAATGCCTGACTGAGTGCACTCTTCACTGTAACAGCCTTGCTATCAAGATCTGTCAGGGGCATCAGCCATACCGTCTGGGGGACACAATTCTCATTATTTTTCCCCAACAGATTTGGAAGGTCCTTGTAGGTCTGCACTGCCTCCATAAATGTTGCAGGGTTACTTTTGAGAAGAAGGTCACCATAGAATTTGCAGGAGAACTGGTTTGTCAGTTTTTTTTCTTCTGCTGTCAGTTTTACCTCGGCCTCCGCCTGGAAGTCAAATTCAGGGATCTTGTTTAACATAGCCTTCATCTTACCACTGATGTCCTGAACCTCACTGCTGTCTACCTTTTCACTGTCAAACACAAAGAAGCAGTTTGCTCCATAGACGATGCCTGTTACTACATGTGTCGCAGTGCCCTTCTTAATGAGCTCTGTCTGTTTTTCATTCAGGGTTATCATGTCGATCATAGACAGCTGTTTGAAGGTGGTCGTAGTGATGTTCTGGAAGGTCACTCTGCTCTGATTCTGAGAATGTTTGGTGTCTTTCATATACTCTGCGGACCCTGAAACACTAAAGAGTCCACCCATGAAACTGGCCTGTAGAGACGCACTGACTTTCAACATAGAGGACTTGGATTCGATGGAGTCAGATGTAGAAATTTCATAAGAACTGCTGGGCTGGGGGGTTTCAACGTTTTTTTCCTCTAGAGTTTTCTCATCCCACAATGTCAAACCTAGATGTGGAAAAAGAAAATAGTCATCTGATGAAGAAGAATAAACATTATGTCTGTAAAAGTCAAAGGACATAGATGATAAAACCTTTGAGTCCTGCAAACCTTAAACATTTTTGCAAAGATTTTAACTTTGATAACATTTAAACCCTTTTTTTTCTCAAAGTCAATAAAAGTTAATAGAGACTAGAGTTAAAGGCCATTTTTAGATGGAAACGGTCTCCATAGAAAATGGAAAAGTGCCGTTTCGTTTTCCGTTTTTATGCTGTGTTTACACAAAAACGCAATGTGGTTGAAAACGCTGTAATGTGCATGCCAGGTCGCTAGGTGGCGTGTGTCGGTGTGACCGCGCTCCCATATAGACCAACAACGCACAACCCTTGTTCCCCTCCGCCGACCAATTGGCACATTAATTGTTTGATGCAAATAATTCAGACGCCTCCTCTGCTGAGCAGTATGATCTGTGAGGATTCTGTACAGGTCGAAATTGAGCTCCTGCCCGTTCAATAATAACGACAACGTGACTCAAATGTCTAGTATGGTTGTTGTTGTTATTTTCAAGGAAGCTGTGCATGGCTATGATGTCATAAGTGTGAGCCGACGTGAGCCAGGACATCACAGGTTTGACTGTTTTCAGCGTTTTTGTACCTTAGACGAAAGCGGGACTAGCAGAGCTTTTACATTTCCACTCTGGAGGGGGTTTCCACTTTGATACGTTTTCATCTCCTGAAAACGCAGTTGCCGTTTTTTTTCCGTTTTCTATGGAGACCGTTTCCGTCTAAAAGTGGCCAAAGAGTCTTATGATCCGCCCTCTTCCTGCTGTATCAGAGAAATCTATCTAATTACTCCAAATCCACACATGCTGTTTTCTGACGAATAGGTTGTGTGTGATTCACATGAGGGAAGGTTTTTATCTTTCCCGTTTGTTGTGAAAAAAAAAAAAAACTCACTTCTGGTTCTGGTTCTTTTTAGTGTTGAAGATTTTTTAAGTTCAGCAAGAAAATTACTATTTTGACTTTTAGATTGCTCTCTATAGTATTATTTACACACAACTGCTGATTTTGTCCATGAGCTGCAAACATTAAGTATAGTGTAAAAAAATTTCAAAGCATATCAACTCATGGTGATACAATCCCAGCAGAGTTTCAGCCTCATCTTGCTCCTGAAGTTTTGGTGTCTGTAACAAACCAACCAATGTGCATGTCAGCTGGAGGAGAGAGGGGGAGACGGCTATCGCTGATGTTTTTAATGTGGACTTTAATACTCATACTAAACCCCAGGTCTTTTAACTACCTGTTACTCCTCTATCAAATATAACCCTACTTTTTATCTTACAGTTGGTGGGATTTATGGTTTTATTTGAAGTTTTGACCCATATTATGATGATAAAGGCTTACTTCAACCTCAGTGGACAGAAACACATCAAATTAATTTGCAATAGATCACATGCCTCTTCACTTTACCCTGCAAAGATAAATATGATGTCAGTTTGACAAAGGTAGTTAAGTGCTGTATTTTGGATAACACTTGTGGGGAACCAGGGCCCTCAAGCACAATACAACAAATACAACAAAATGCAGCCATCAAGCATCCAGTGAAAAGCCAGCCTCATGATGAAGTGAGAAGTTTCCTTATAAATAAACACACCTAACAGTAAAGCTGATGAAAACCAGTAGCCTGCTAACTCATCCAGTGTCCAATACACCAAGTGCAGTTATAATTTAAGGCAGTCATATTTGCATTAGTTAAAATTCTTACCATGCTGTCCACACATAAGAATATAAAACCCCTGAAAAGGTTTCTGAAACCCTGAAACTCTGTTACAAGTCTGTGTGAGCACATCTGTTAGAGGAGTGGTGTAGATGAGGACCTACCGGGGATCAGCTCATCTTTCCGGGCATCATAGAGCATCCCCAGGGTGAGAGGTCGGCCCAAGGCAGCAACTTGCCTGTGCTCTGAGGTCATTTCTTCAACCTGTTGAGAAATAATAACCAGGTAATCAAAATTCCCTCAGTACTTTATGTAATGTTCTCCGCCAGCCCAATGTTAAACAGATACACAGCTAAAAAGAAAAAGTTCAGTTTGCCTACAAACCCATAGTTTTTCATTAAAAGTAGTCCTACCATGATAGTTTTTCACAGACTGACGTTAAGTCAAAGCTTCTATATAGATATATACATGTATTTTCAGAGTCAGGAACCGTGCAGTTCTTAAGAGGGGGTATTATATGTTTTTTTCAGACTCTGTAGTGTAGGTTAATTTCTATTCATGATTTTCAGATTAAATAAGCCTCCTGTTTCTCACTCGTGTATCAAAATATTTGAGCCTTCCCCCTCATTTTGGCTGCCCTTTCTTTAGGCTCCTCCCCATCCACAAGCCTACTTTCTTCGGATTGGTTACCTCATCCAGAGGCTGGCTGACGGCAGAGCTCAATGTTCTTGCCCCGCCCCCTCTACTGTGGTCAGTCAGTAGAGCAGCTTCACCCTGCTCAGCTGTGGGCATCACCTTACACTCTGTTGGAGGCAGACTGTTCAGCTTTTCTCCTGAAGCTCAGATGACCCAGTAAGGGGAGACTAAAATACTGGCGCAGACATTTTATTGAGTCTCACGTTTTCTCGCAAGGGTCTGTGATTTGAAGAGCTTACATCTATTTTCTAGAATTATGACAACATGGTTTGAAACTTTGCATACATTTAATATGGACCAAACTGTGTAACTTGACAGTTTTTGTTGTAAATGTGGAAAAACATGATACCCACCCCTTTTGAAGAAGATATTTCAATGATTTTTTTTAAAATACAAAATGCATGATGTAGATCTTTTAATTCTACATCAGAAAAGTCTAAGCCCACTCTTAAAAACTGTATATTTTGTGTCTTTCAGTGTGATTAAAATGAAGACATGCATTGAGAGGTGTTTGTTTTTATAAGTTGATTTAATATGATCAGGAAGGGGACGGACCAGAGAGGCTTTTTGCTGCCTTCTTAAACTCATCAGATGTATTTTCTAGGGCTGAGGCGATTTGTGGACGTATTCAACGTAATAGACTACAAAAATTCATCGACGCGTCGCATGATGACGTAGACAATGGCTACTTCAGGTAACGGTGGAAGCATGGACGGCAAACGGGCTCCACCTAATGGGGTCGGTTTCAAACCTACTTTAGCATGATCTATGAGCAGCTCCTCTCCATCAATGCATGTGTTCTTCCTGACTTCCTCGTTCACATTTCCAAGATCGCGCTGCTTTCATTCAGAGAGACATGTGGTGACCTGTCAATCAAATAACCTACCGCTGGTGCAGCAAATGCCACAGTGAACACTGCATCATACGCCCTGCATCCCATATCTAATTCATTCACTTTAAGCAGTGAACTCGAAGTTGAAGCATCAGTTTGTGCTTTTATTTGTCCGATAACTCGCTAATTAATCAGCTTTGTGATCGCCGACAATAGCTCACTAATGCTAATACTCGGCGCATGCGAGCACTGCTGCACATATGTATACTGATACCATACCTGCCAACACTCCCGTTTTTCCCGGGACTCTACCGTATTTCAGACCTATCTCCCGCCCACCTCACGTATTGTCATTTCTCACGGCAATCTCCTGTAGTTTGATGGTCCATGTTCATTCATGAATCGGATCACTAGATTTGTCCAAAGTTTCCAGACAACCGAAGATTGTCCTGTGTTTCTGCTGAGCCTCACAGACTCTGGATTGATACTTTTACTTTACAGTTTGGGATGATTCAGGTCAGTTTAAGCTGTAAACTATATTTAAGTAGTGTTTGTTCAAAAATGAACACTTCAGTAAAAGGGAAACAAATGCGAGATATAAAATTTGCATTGGTAGTCTTTCGCCGTCTCGGAGTGATGTGTTCAAGGCAGCCTCGGGTAAAAGAGTGATGTATCTCACACACAGATGTTCAGAGAGCCTTATACGGGAGAGCATGTCAAACATATGAGGACTTTAACACGAATATTAGTGGACTAAATAAGTTCAAGGCATATCGTAGCTCTTATTTTTTTGTGGCCATTTGTTATTGTTAAAACAAAACAAAAAAAGTGTGCAGCTTCATTTATCCTTATTTGGATGAGTAATCTAATTACAAATACTCTCATAATTAGCTCATATCCACCGTACAAGATAACCCCAAAACTGCCCGGAGCGCACCGCCAAAATCTCCCAGACTTTATAACCCAAATATTTAGTTTTGTTTAATTTCAAGAGATTCTTGACTAAATCATTGAATTAAATAATATTATGACTAGGACAAGTTTTTACTTGCTATTTTGGTCAAATTCATTGTAATATTAATTGGTTGATAAAAAATAATCTTTAGAATAATCAATAAATTAGTTGATAGATTAGTCGACTAATCACAAAAATAATCATTAGATTAATCCATAGGAAAAATTACGTAAAAATGATTGACAAATTTGATATCAGACGGTTTTGTTTCAGGGTTTTTGGATTAATTGCACCGTTTGTCATAACTTTTATTTGCTGCTGTTTATGCAGTTGGAAAAATGTTGTGCAGTTTATAGATAAACTACAGACAGAAGTACTTACAGAAGTAAGGATAAAACAATTGGTTTTAAGTTTCCATCCAACTCTCTATTTGCCCTACAAATAACTGAGGCTGTCATAAATTTCATGTGCGAGAATCTGTGAAAATGGTTCATGAAAATGCGAGCGTCCAAAGCCTCTTTGGTACACTTAAACCACTCGATGCGCTTTAAGACATTTTAAGATCATGGCACAGTGTCCATCACAAAGAACTGAACTAAAGTGAACAAATCAGATCAAATCAACTTTATAAGAGAGAATCAGATCTATTCTGGAAATCTTCTTTTTGTGTCCCTCTCTGTCCCCATCCACGCTGGTGTCACTCACCTGAGAATGTTTTGCGGGATAGCTGAGTTAGGTGCGAGTCTTCTTGATCTCCAGCTGGGGCTGTAAGTCTGACCCTCTGTGAGGTTATTTATACCTTTTCAGATATGTTCCTCTGTTGGCTCTTCCTATGGCACACCTGAATTTCTCATCAGTGATTAAGTTCAGTGATAACAAATGTCAGTGTTTGCATAAATACGTCGCCACACCCCTCCAAAAAATCTGTTGTGTAACTTTCACTGTTTTATTTGCTTCTGTATGATTTCAAACCCTTGTCTAAATAAAGGTGAAGATAATGTGTTGGTAAGCCCAGGATTTTTTTAGAGAAATGGGAATTATGCTGTGAGTCAGTTTTTCATGGACATGAAGTCCTTTAGCTTCTGTTGACCTTTGGGGTACAAAGATTTCTCTTATGATTAATGGGCCGAAGTTTTCACACAAACATGATGACACACCTTTATTTAACTTCTCGAGAATCTTTGTGCTAACAGCAGTTTTGGTATAATTAACTTGTAACCAGCTGCCAAGTTTCTGCTGTTTTGTTGTTGAGATAAAACCAACCGACATATCTTGTGGTATGTCTGTTTAAGAGTCGAAGGGAGGTTTTGTTGGCAAAAATCTGCAAGTTTGATTGACAGAACACCAGGATGTTAGCGTAAAACTGCAATGTCTTAATAATTAGATATATCAATAAATTAAACCAGAGTCCAACAAGAAAAGCACTTGGGGAGCGCAGACCTCTGCCAAGCAGCTCACGTCCCCCCTTATATTGTGATTCACACCAAAACTTTGACTGTTACGTGTCTTTTATTAACTTTTATTTGTGTTTAAACTGGTATGTTCACTGTTCATAATGTTCCTAAAACAAGAAAGCTCATATTAGATACATAAATGCATGATTTATTGTGCAATATTTGTAAGCGTACACTTCCTTGTATCGTCATTGGTTATCTTTCAGCATTGAAAATTCCAACGACACCCTTATTTTTGTGTGTTCTGGATCACAGTATCCGGAATTTTGTCTGGACCTTTGGCACCCCATAAAGCTCATTGAGATCCTTTTGTGTAATTTTTTACTAAAGACTCTGGCCATTTTTATAGAGTTAAATGCAAAAATTCCAAAATTTGCCCTATCTCACAATGATAAAGAATCCTTCAAAAAATTCCTGGATCCAGAAGGCGATCCGGATCACCACCAAAATGTAATGGGATCCTCCTGGGGCTGAGACGCACCTCTGGTGAAAATTTCAGGTCAATCCGTCTGTAACTTTCTCCGTAAAGTTGCTAACAGACAAACAAACAAACAAACCAACGCTACCAAAAACATAACCTCCTTGGCGGGGTTAACAAACCCTTTTTTCAGAATAATCCACCATAATATCACTCCTTGTTTTTGTAATGCTTAATTGAAGCCTCAAGTTCAGACATTTGGCTGCCATGCTGCCCTCTTGGCAAAGTCAACAGGTGCTCCCTTTTAGATGTACAACAGAGTACTGGGGCCATAATAAGGAAGAAATAAAACTCAACTCAACTCAACTTAACTTTATTTGTAAAGCACTTTAAAACAACCACAGCTGAACAAAGTACTGTACATAAGTAGACAAAACAATGCAAATATAAAAAACAATCAAAAAACGATTAAAACAATGGATAAAATAAAAGCAGATATTAAAAAGTAAATTATAGTTTCAATGTATTTAAAACTAATTTAAAAACATAGAAACAAATAAATAAAAACAAACCATAAAACACTAAAACGGGAGCTGAGTCTCATGCAGGGTTGAAAGCCAATGAATAAAAATGGGTTTTAAGACAAGTTTTAAAAATGGACAGTGTGGGGGCTTGTCTAATTTGGAGGGGTAGCTCATTCCATAATTTTGGGGCCGCAACAGAAAAAGATCTATCCCCTCTGAGCTTCAATTTGGACCTTGGTCAAGATAAGAATAAAGGAATATTATGCAGGTTTAGGTTTTAGTGTTGAGGATTGGTCCCCTGCTGGTAAAAATTACAGATGATTAAGGATCTCAAGCTCTATTTTGGTTCAAGAAGGCACTCGACCTTCCTGACTGTGGTCCAGGCTGCTACTACTGTTTCAAAACTACAACATGCATTACTTTGTTTTCTTTTAGATAACTCCATTTCCACCACAAATTGAATAATTACTATTCAGTAGAATGAAAGAAAAAAAAACTATGTTTTTATTTAGGTGATTAATAGAGCAGCAGTTTGTTGAGACAACATTTTTAACCTGAAACCATTTCGTTTTATGCCTTTACTGTTTTTTATTTTTTTATTTTTTGGTGTTTCTTGGTAAACTCTAATGTGCAGAGAGTCGTGTCTCTATGATACAGCAAATATTTTCCCACAGTAAGGATGACCAACGTTAAGCATGAAACCCTCCTGTCAACACCTGTTTTGACAGAAATGAGTTCAACTAGTTTCTAGTTGTTTTTTCTTTTCTTTTTATTAAAGGCACAAAGATTAGACAAGCCTTCAGGAACTTTAACAGAATAATGTCACACCTGAAAAATGAATAGATTATTGCCAATAACCCGTCAAGTAAAATAAACATTTGATGGGCCAAGTTTCTGTTGATTTGATTCCAAAACACCAAACAAACCTCAGCTTTTCATGCACTAAAGTGACGAGGATTTTTCACCAGGGTGTAGTCCTTTCAACAGGCCGTGCTTAACCTGGCCTAGAACAGGGACTTTTTTCTTCTGTTTTTGAGAAAGAAGACTTAGATTAAGACTTGACAGTTCTGAACTTAATGAGAATTTTGAGGCCATATTTAACAGATGACCTGAACTAAAATGTTTTGATGATAATTCAGTAAATTTCAGTTTTATTTGTTTTAAACATTACAGTGTAATACACACTCAACATGCTGTAAAGGTAATAAACCTAAATCAAATCATTGATACAAAACAAAATAAATAAGTTTTTAAATAAAGCATAGCACCAACCTGCAAAGACACATGAAGACACACCTGCACATTCTTGTTAATGGATGCAGAGAGTATCAAAGATGAGTCAGTTAGGATCATGATACAAGGGTTGGTTGTTAGACTGGCTTTTCTTCCTGTTGGGGGCAGCGTTGTTCAGCTGAAAGAGCCTTTCTTTTCTCCTGACAGATGTTTTATGAATATATACAGTACATGCAGATTTTAGTGCTGTTAAAAACAACTGTAGTTATCTTAATTTATTATGGCAGTCATGGTGTGCAGTGCACAGTTGTAACTCATTCAAAGGTTAGAGCTTTGTGCAGTTGTAATAAAGAGGACTTGGATTTGGACAATACTCCTCTGAGCTTTGTGAGAGTTTTGAGGCCTTACAGTATATGTGACTATAAATTATCTTAAGTACAATGAGGTGTTTTTAAAAAGTGTTGAAAAAGCAGTCAAAGCGATATGAAAACAAAACTAAAACTTGAGGTAAAAAGAGCAGACACTGCTCTTGGCACAGGTTTGTTACAGAGCTTCACTTCTTCTGTCGTCTCTTATCGATTTCAGTTCCTGCTGAGTGGTTGACTGACTCTCTGTCGAGGATGCCTCCTTTCCATCACCTGCGTCCATCATACAGCGCAAGGCACGGGGCAGCGAGCTGCAGAGGGCTTTCCTGAACATGGAGCTGGAGAAAACATAGATGATGGGATCCAGAGCTGAGTTTAGGAAGTTCAGACCCAGAGACACAATGGTGAGCTGGGTGAAGGTGTAGAAGGAGGTGCAGTCCCATGGCCGGAATGAGCGGATGACCCATATCCCAATGGTGGTCACTGTGGTGGGTAAGAAGCACACCATGAAAACCGCCACGATGGCAGCGCACACTCGCATCGCTTTCCGCACCTTGTCGGGTTTTCCAATCTGACGCTTTCGCAGGAAGCAGGAGATCCGAGCAGAGCAGAAGATTAGCATGCCGAATGGTACTATGAACTCCAGCACAGTCAGGATACGATGCATGGCGACCAGAATAATAATGGCCCGTGACGCCTCTTTGTAGGAGGTGAAGAAGAAACACTGGGTCTTGTCGCCGCTGCCCTTGATGTGGTTGTAAGCCAGCATGGGAACCCGAGGACTGATGACCAGAATCCAGACAAACAGGGACACAAAGGCAGCCTGACGCTTTGTCATGCGGTTGAAGCGATGGTGAGGGTGGACCACCTGTGGCAGGAGGGGGTGGAGATTCAATCAGCCAACTGGAATCATCTACACATATAACCCTTATTTAGCTCCAAAAGTCAGGACGCCATGTAAAATGGTTATAGACTGACTGACTGTCTGACTGACTCTTTGTTAACCATTTGAAGCCCCAATGAAATACAAAGATACCTCAGTTCCTTACCTTAAAGTAGCGATAGATTGCCACCACAGTCATAAGTGCGATGCTGGCCGACCGGTTTGAAAACATCAGGAAGAGATTGATCCGGCACATGCCATCTCCAAACACCCAATGACCCCTGAGCAAGGCATCAATTCTGAGCGGCAAACTCAGAAGAGCGAAGAAGTCTGCGATGACCAGGTTAAACAAGAACAGGGTGTTTGGGTTCCAGCTTTTCAGTTTGAAGCAGAAGATCCACAGGGCAACTACATTTCCCAGCAACCCCAGTATGACGTCAATGGTGAGGACTGGGGGCAGAATCAAACCCTCCAGTTGGATACCAACAGGTGGGCATCCCCCTCTACCACCTGGACCACCTCCACCACCAGGCACTGGTGTCGTCCAGTTTGACTCAGTAAAATTTCCACTCAGCTCCAAAGACATTTTGGGGAATCTGAGTTTAAACTTGAATTAGTCCCAAAGCTCTGATAGGACACTGGAACTGAAACAGCTGAGGGTTCGAGTGTGACCACTCCAAGACTTGTTTTCAGATTTGGGAGGTTTATTGCTTCCCCTTTTTTCCTTCTTCTCCTTTTCTCTGATGAAGAAAATCTTTGAGGACAAAGAAAAAGCAGAGTAGGTTAGTTCAGAGTCCCTTCTCTACACATCACAGAAGTTCTCGTCTGCATAACAGAGAAAAGAAGCAGCTTTATGCACTTTAATCTATGTCATTAAAAAGTAAAAAAAAAAAAACAAGATAAAATTATCAAACCAGTAAAAGTCTGAGCAAAAAGTGAACATTTAATGGAGCTGTTGTCACTGCAGCACAGCTTTAAAATATGAAAAAAACAGACTTGAAATCACATTTTAAATGTTATAACAGCAATTTAAAATTTTGTTTTTGCCCCCCCCAAAAAAAAATAATTAAAAGAGAACTTAAACTTAACTTTTGCAAAAAAAAAAACAGCCTTTTAAAAATTAATAAAACTATTTAAAAAAAAAATTAATAAAACATTTTTTTTATTCAAGTGAAGTTAGGCTTTTCTCAACAAACTGAATATGTTAAATATTAATCTACAAGAAAAAACTCACCTGTCATAAATGAAAAGAAGTCCGTTATTCACCTGTTAGAGGGATAAATAAAGTGATTTCTGACGCCTCAGTGTATTTATGTCTCTGACAGGAGGAAGTTCCTGTGAGGTTAACTTTCAAAAACCACGTCACACATTTACCACATGAGTACTAGAACAGAGTGGACAGAAAAACAAGAAGTGCTGTGTAACATGAAATCACATTTAGCAAACTAATCATGTGTTAAGATATTAGTGCAACAAATCAGTTTCTGAAAACAGATTCTGTAGATAAACCAAATTTAGGTATCACCAGTGATGAAAATCTTTTATCCTATTAGTGGTTTCAATCTTGGTTAAGATTATAGATCACTGAATTGTGACCCTCTCAGCATCTGTTTTACTAACCCCAGGTCCAGAGGAGTTAGGATGTTGTTTAAAACAGAGTACAATGATTTTCAGATCCTTTTCTACCAAATACAACTGAATACACGTCTGAAACTCTGACTTTTCATGAAGGCTTAAAGAAAGCAAAAATATTGGGGAATGTTAGTTAATCCAACTGTCAGAGGAGAGATCAGACTTGAGCCCTATTCAGAGAAACCTCAACATGAACTTTTGTTCCCCTTAGTCATATCAGGTCTGGTTTCCTGTCTCTGTTCCCCTACAAACGGTCTTCAGTGCATCGGGGTCATTGACGTTTGCAGCGAGTTTCCCCTCTGGGCGCAAATGTGCCAAAAATGGAGGAAGTTTTGAAATCGAAGGATTGCCATTCTTTCTGTTATTTCTTACTCACCATCACTGGTCTTTTTTCCTGAGCTGAAGTTGATGAAAATCTGGAAGTTATCTGTTGACATATGAAGATCCTGTTAAAGGCTTGGTAGTCCGGAAAGTTTGGAGCTATCAGCCACAAAGTTTAGGTTCAGAAACTGCAAACATATTTGTGCAGCAGAACACAGAAGACAGCAAAAAGAGGCTAATAGAAGTGTGTTTTAAAATAGAAAGGTTAAAAGAAATCAGTAAATAAAAAAATGACACTTATTAGATATTTATATAGTGCACACAAGATATTTTCATGTAAGATTAAGATCGATATCTTGTGTGGAAGGGTGCAAGATTATTTGAGTTATTTTAACAGAACACAGTAGATAATAGCTCGTGTGCAGGTGTAACAACATGCACACAAGACAATAAAACTTGAGTCTGAGTCAAGATCATGTCTGCACAAGCTGAATCTGAAGAAATGAAACCAAAAATTCATGTATTCATCAAACTCTATAACCAACGTGAGATTGTTAAAGCTGCGGAGTGGAGCTTCTGCGGTCTATCCTCCAGTCAGACTTGGTCTCTCAGGTGTGTCCAGGTGACATGGACTCCTGCAGAGTTGGAGCAGACAGGTCTGTTATACAACATTAGGCAGAGATCACCACGTTTAATCTGATACCAGTCCAGATCGTCTGATACCGATCCTTATTGAGGTCCTAAGCTGGAGCCGCTCTCACTCTCTCTCCTCTTTTTCAACATCACAGACGCTCCCCTCTGATGATTCATACCCTATTGTGCGCTCCGTCAAACTTCATTTGAATTTCAATCTGGGTGCATTCAGATGTCTGCCTCCTCTTCCAGTGCAGTGTTTACAGGTGATTTATCTTTGGGAGTGCGTTTCAGAGACGCCAAAGAGGCAGCGTGTGCAGACGTTTAAGCCTCCTCTCGGTGTTTTTTACTATAATGCTCTAATCCCTCAGCTGGAGAAAGGACAAGACTTCAGAAAAACGCAGCCTTTAAAGTTTCATCTTCTGTGAGGTTTGTGTGCTTGTGCTCACACTGTGCCTGTGTGTGTGTGTGTGTGAGACGGACGGGTATCAGCATGGATTAGTGAGTAAAGGTAAGCGTGTGTCTCTCCCTGTCTAGGCGGATTTCCATCCCTCTCCTCTCCGCTCCGGTCACACACACACATCGACCTGGTTTGAACCACCGCCGCCGTCTCTTCTCATCCCGTCTCCTCCTCAGAAACACCCGCTGCTGTCTCATGGCGGTCTAACACTTCGCCTTCTTGTGTGTGTGAATGTGTGTGTGTGAGGGAGTGTGTGTGATAGGTGGGTTGTGATTTTTTTGTCTTGGACCGCCGTGCGATGCCATTCCTCACTCAGGACGCGGAGCGATTCGATGGGCTGTCTCTCCTCTACTGGTGAGCTATTCATCCTGTGCTCCTCCCTCCTTTCCTCATTTCATACCTCCTTTTGTCTCATTTATCTTTAGAAACTTGTCTCCTAAAGGTGTGTTTTACTCAGTTTTGGTTCGCATGCTCTGTCCCTGCGGTTTTTGCGGCAGGAGTTGATGTGGGTCACGGACTTCAGAGGGGAAATTGGTTTACAGCCTGTTTACTGGCAGATGCCTCGGAGTTTAAGTCCGCATGCATGTGTGCACTTCTGGGTCATGCATGTTAGTGCAGCTTTAAAGGAACAGGACAGCATTTTTAAAAATCAAAACAGTCTGTGCACGCTGGTTTGGTCTGCACAAATTAAAGAGAGTAATGGAATGATTACTGTTTGATATCTGCATCAATTTAACTTTGAAAGAAATCCCTCTTCTGTGACGATAGGAGCTAAACAGATTAGTAGACTGATATGATGTTATGGGTGCAATTGGCTTCTGTGTTGTGTTTATGAGATCGGAAACACACAAGGATTTTCACTGAACACTTAATAAGACTTTAAACTGAAGTTTTATTTTAATTGTTAGAACCGTTGGAAACCTAAACCTACTCAAATCTTTAACCTCTGTTCATCCAGTGTTTTATAAACACAAGGTTTGCAATTGAGGTTTTGTAACAGTTGTGAAAGTTTATTTAGTAACACCTTTGGTAAATGTTTAATGACGTCTGAGCATTTGTATTCTTTCAAGGTGAATTTCCAGAGGGTTCAATCTGGAAAAATACGTTTTCTCCTGAGAGATTGACGTGTCGCAGCAGTCTTCTGACAGAGAAGCTATTATCAGTTATCATTAGCTTGAATAAAGGGGAACAGGTGGTTATTTCACACCATCACAAAGACAGACCAATAAACTGAGGAACAGCTTCTTCCTCTGAGCTGCAGCCTCCAGATCTCACTCACACACACACACACACACACACACACACACACACACACTTCATTAAGCTGAGAAGGACTGTCATAAAAATAACACTGCTGCTCTTTAAACCTGTGACAGTACCAAAGACACGACCTACACTTACTCACTCTTATGGACTGGTGTTCAGATCAGCTGACGTGACTTGACTTTGAGGCTGAACTGACCCTATACTCAATATCTGAGGTGCATATAGCTTCAGATTAATTTTGACTATTACCTGAGGCACCTGGAGGATTTCTGAAGTGAGATGTACCATTTTACGGTTCAGTGGTGTCACTGCCTTGCGGCCCGTTTTCAACCAAGCTGCCCCTCATTATTCTGGGTCTGATTTTACCAGGAACATGTGGATCACTGCCGCTCCTCTCTGTACCTCAGGCTTTTGTATCTCAAATAGTCTTGCTGTCAGGCAGAAACCTCACTTCTCTGTGTGCGATCCTTTTAAATGTCCTTTCATAAATCAATGCTGTCAGATATTCTTTACATTTTTTTATGTTCGAAAGTTTCAACCAATGTAAAGTATTAAAGCTCATGTGACTCAATCCCATAGTTAGCCGGTACAGAGACAGTAAAGAGGTACTGATGTGAATGAGTGATGAGTGAATATGCCATATATGTTCATCGCAATAATGAGTCGAAGCTGAATGTATCTTCACATTGCTGCTGGATTGGAAATTGTCGTCTCATCAGCGGACCCCGACCCTCAGGTTTAAACACCAAAAATCTGCCACAAATAGAAGATAGTTTGAAGTCACCCCAGTGAGCCAAATCCTCTCTCTGATCAAGACTGAGACATGGTGGAAAACTCCTTCAAAGCTTTAAAGTGGAGTCTTTTTTCCACTCTCATAAATTCTTTCCTTCATCACAGGATTACTGTCGGATTCAGACTTCTACCTGCCAGACGTAAGCTGTGGGGGAAGAAAGTGGGTGCAACAGATGCTGCTTTTATCCTCTGTGGTGTCTCCATAGGTGGTAAAATCACACGCTCTGTACCCCAGGAGATACCTGTGAGATAACTCAGTTTATACTTAAAACCATTCAATTAAAATCAAAGCAAAGAACAGTGAAGATCGTGAGCATTCACACTCACTGTTGATCTGCACATGTGGACCAATGTGACTCCTAGAGAGCTCTTTAGTGTATGGAAAGGTTTGGAAAAACATTTAAAATAAAGCACCTGAACTTCCCACAGCAGTCAAGAACAAAGGCATCTGAATGTGTTGCTCTTTCCATGAAATTAAAGCTGCAAGCAGTGATGAAGGGTCATTTGCACCATTGGTTATGTCTGGGTTTGGTGCACATTGGGCCGGAGCAAGTGTCGGGTTGCTGGGATGACGGTTTAGGGTGTGCAGACATGATGCATAAGCCCCTGAAAGCACATCTGTCTTTGAAAAATCGTGGTGCAGTGGCTGGATGAATAACTTTTAATTTATTAACAGTTTTAATAACTATGATAAATAACTACAGGGCTCGACAGTACGACTAAAAATTGATGCATGCGAATTGTAAAATGTATTTATGGGCACAAATGCGCATCAAAACAATCATGCGAGGCCACAAATTTGTTTTCATGTAAATACTGTGGTGAAGTTAGTTTCAGGTTGGATATCCGGGAATAACAACAGCAGCGCGGTTAAATTACCTGTCGATGTTCTCAAAAAAGGCTGTTTTCCTTCGACAGCTTCCATGTCATGTGACCAAAAGACCTAAAATTGATTTCAAATAATAGTACTTATGTCAACTGATAAGACAAACATTATTTGATCAATTTTCATCGTGCCCAAAAGTTCTTTGTGTGTGTCTTACTTTTTTAACTTGGGAGCACCTCTGCTCTTTGTGAAAAAAGTTAGTGTCAAGCCCTGAACTATTATGAACAAAAGAAAGTGGATTTCTCCGTTTAAACCAAATGTTAACTGTTCCCTTAGAAAATAAACCCAACTCTCTGACTTTTATATCAGTATTACGGCTTAAAAATGACTCAAACACTCAGCAATCGCAGCGTCCTGATCCATCTATCAGCTCTGACTCTTTCTGTTTTGATCCTCCAAACTCTGAGGACACCACAAACAAATCCTCCCAGCATAATTTCATTAGAGCTCTGGGACTTAAAGAGGCTCTTTAGCCATGAATAAAGTATCAGCTCCTTTTACTGAATTAAAACGACAAAAATAAGAAGAGCAACAGTTCACATTAAAAATAGCTTCAGCATCATTTTAATGTCTTTAAAATCACTGTGATTGATTTGCAGATTTTTCCTCACCTTCATGTATTACCCCGACAGTTTTTGCCATAATTATAATTCAGAGATCTGAAGTTGTGCTGGTCAGTGACCCGGATTTAGTTTTGACACATTTCATTTGTTGTTTTTGCCTTTTGAACCAAAATAAAGAAACAGGCCGTCCAACTCATAAAAAATCACCAGAGATACAAGAACACAACATTCCAGGCGTTTGTTTACGTTCCAGGAAGTCTGTCACCTCCTTTTCTTATTTAATATAGTGAGCCGTGATTGGTCGAGGATCAGCTGAGTCACGGCGAGACATTATGGCTCTTTAATCTGTAATCTTAGCGTGACGTTAGACACATAGCTCTATTTACCTAACAGAGGGAGCGTTTGCTGCCGCTTTTTTCTGCAGCGTGAATTCGAGCGCAGACAGAACACAGGTTGTGTGTGTGTGTGTGTGCTCAGACGTCTGTGCTGTTACTGCGTGTTCTCTTGGCAGTCGGCCTGTGAGTGATGATAATCACTCGCGGCAGGTAATACAGATTATCAGGTATTAAGTGATCAGTTTAATTGCTTCCTCATGTCCCTGCTGTTGGCTCAGCTGAACGTCGACATCATCTGCTGCCGGTGAAGCTCACAGCAACTGAAAACCAACAATTAACCAACAATTAGCATGAATGTGTCCGAGAGCATTGAAATGGTCATGGTCATCTTCAGAGCATGGCAGGAAGTGTCCATCTTACACTGTGATAGTGTCATTTAGCAGACACTTTTACCCAGAGCGACGTACATTCAGAAACAACTGGGAACAGCCAGGAGGGGCAAGCAAGGTTGGGTGTCTTGCCCATAGATAGAATGGACGCTGTCTGCCTTCTCGCTAGGTGAAGCCACTCCGAGAACAGCGCCCTCTTGTAATGGGCTGCAGAAAAAATGCAGAAATACCGAGAGCTTTTCGGCTTCAAATCCGTATACTGACGGAAGGCGGAACCAAGTTGTCCGTACAATCTATGATCTTGCCCAAGTGCACTTCAGCACATGGGTAGCTGGGGAATCGCGCCCCCGGCCTTTTGTTTACGAGATAAGTTTTGATTTGTCGGCAGAGACGGTTTCCACTTTGTCGGTCTTTCTGGAACATGTTGTTGGTCTCAAATTTAAATGAGAACTTATAAAATCTTACAATTTCTTGTCTTTGCACTATTTAAAAATAGTAAGATGGAAGCAGCGTCTACGATTTCCAAAGACAATGTCAAAGTTCTGCATCCTGGTTCTATCTGGTCTTTTCTTTCATGGTTCAGTTTGAACCTCATCAGTGGATGAAGTGATGAACTGTGTTCACAGTCAAGTGGTTTTTGAAGTGAAGACTGAGGACAAATGAAGAGAAAGGACAACTGGACTTACTGGAGACATTTCGCGTCTCAAGCAAGTCCAGTTGTCCTTTCCATGCGGTGATTTCCACTCCAGAGTCCTGTCTGTTTTTAATGCCCTGAAGATCAGAACCATCCAGTCCTGGTTTTGGTCCTCGTCCCTTTAGTACAGAAATTTCTCCAGATCCTCTGAATCTTTGAATGATATTATCTACTGTAGAAGATGAAATCCTCTCAAACTGTTGATCTGTTAGCACATGCAGTCTCTCACAGAGTCCTGAACCTCTTCCATTTTTCCTTCTGAGAGACTCAGTCATGTGACTAACCTGTTGGAGATGTTATTCCACCTGTTTTTTTAGCATTATAACTCTTTACCTGTTTGACTGCTCGTCTGAAACACCTTTTTAAATGAAATGTAAAATCAGCATTTTTTTTTAACAGTTACATTTTTAAATTCAAATATGTGATATGTTGTCTTTTCTTTGCACTATTTTTTAAAATATGTTTTAAATGATTTGAAAACCTCCAAAGTCTGTTTTTATCAAGGGAACTTTTCGGAAGCTGAAGTTGGGCTAACGCTGACCTCACGTAAAGCAGCAGAAATTCCGATCTTTATTTCTTGGCTGATTTTCAGAAGTTTGTCCAGGCTTGGAATCTTTGGGTTTGAGTTTTGGATGACGGCAGGAGTCGGATAAGAATTCAGAATAAAGTATGAACAGGTGGACATCTATCTGAAAATAGAGCCATCTGTGTTTATGTTTCTAAATTTAGACCCTCGGCTCTTTGAACGTTGTGGTTTCACATTTTAATCAGCAGCCTCTTATGATCTATAATACTCTCAGTCTTTGGAGGCGTGTTAAGTTGGATAATATTTCAAAATAAGCCCTTGTTGAGAGATCAGTGACCTCCATTTAACCCCCAAATCTTTACTCATCCAGTTGACTGTACATTATCCCTTACATAACACGCAGTATAGCCCAGCCCTGACAGCAGCGAGGCCTCACAGCTCATTGTAGGTGAAAACAAAAGGCAGGAGGACACCGTAAAGACATCAGAGAGGACGAACAGTCCTGAACACAGCTTCAATATGACTGGATTTCAGATGGAGATGTAAAGGAGCAGAGTTCATCCCATAAGTAGGAGCTTAAGTGGACAGACTGAAGTGCTGAAGGTGAGAGCAGGCTTTGAGCTTCCTGACAGTTTAAAGTAAGACCAGTATTCGTGTAAATGGACATTTTTTATGCACTAGAAGAAGTGAAAACTAGATTTATTTAAATTAACAGTTTAGGGTACCTGAGTTGTCAGCCTTCTTATTGTTGTCATGAAACTCAAGGTTTGAAATGACGTGAGCTACATTCTCTGCAGAGGTCCCTGCTAAATATATCTTTGTATGTAAACCAGCAAAAACAAATCTCCTGGTTGAAAAAGAAAAACTTCATAAAGTTTCAGGATACAAAAATTTGTGTTTTTTCAAATGCTCTTCTGTTGACAGGATGTCCCATGAAGGGGCTGCAAGCTGAGCTGCCACGAGCGTCCACAGTGTAGGAGTCATGTTACAGTCTCTTAGTCCTTGGAGGATGATTGGGTAAATTTCATTGTCACATTTAAAGTAAAGAGTCTGAAGTTTGTAATTGTAGAAACATATTTTTCCTCCTTGTTTTGTCTTCCTTCATTGCTCCTCTGATAAAAGCAGAGAACCACGAGGGGCTGAGAGCTGAGCTGTCACTACTTTAGGTCTGGATTGTTTTGTGGTTTAAAACATTAAACCTTTGATCAATAAAAGTACCAGACATGCTGTGAGACCCCTCCACTGCTGCTCTTGGCTAGATTTTGGCATCTCTTTTTATCTTCATGTACTTGTACATACTTGAATCAGCCTGGCAACTCTGAAAATGTCTGAGTAAAAAACTTTGTGTTGTTTCTGCAGCACACCTACTGGAAAAATACACAAAGTCAGGGAGGAGGATGATTAGTATAGGCTTACATTCAAATCCACTCCCACTTTCACTCCTGGAGTGATTATGCTTCCTCTCACACTGCCATAGCTACCCACTGACACCACCAATTACATGAAGTGGCACACAAAAGCATCCTGTCGTAGCCAGTCACCATGTTAAGGATCATACCCTGGATCATAGGTGTAGGTACTGGCTCGGGTTCTCCTGGAGTTCTTGCTAAATTTGTGTTGGTGTTTTTCTGCTTCTGTATCCTCCCCCTTACCTGGGATTTCAACCGCATCCGGAACGGCAGCGATTTTCGCCGTACGCCAATTCCATTTGTGGGGGCAATTTCATGGCGGGTTACAGACAGCAGGAATCACGAGAACTCAGAAGAACCCACGGATTCACGTTCAATCACACGATAACAAGTTGTCTTTAGCCACATAGGCTAACCATATAAGCTGTAGATTGTGTCCTTCCAGAGGAGGAAATCTACTTCTAGACTTCTAGAATCAGCATCTCCTCATCCATGGTGTCATCGGGGTGAAATGACGTCTAAAAACCTTTCACTTGTTCGTCTCCGCCCGTTTGTATGGTGTGAAATACGATCCTCCTGAAACACAGAGTGTTTTATTTTGAAAAGAAGCTCAATGTTTTATTTTGTGTCTGTGCCCGACTTCCTTTACAGCACGGGTTAATCTGTGCTGAATTTATCCGCCATGCTCTGGCGTCCAGAAAAAATAGAACTCTTGTGATCAGCTGAGGAGTCTGGCGATCCGCAGAGGAACGGAAAGAAGTCGGTGTAAATTGACACGTTAACTTGAATGGTTACGATCGGCAGATACGGCCTTTTTTGTAGCTGTTCCAGATGTGGTGGAATATGCCGGTTAGACGACATTCAGGCAGCTCTTCACTATCATAGTAACTCCGCCCACTTAGATCACTGCATTAATAATGAGGTTGGAAACTGAGAGGCTGCAGATCTTCAGAGGCTGAATTTGTGATGTATCTTGACACTTTTCCTGAAAAACAGCCTGTAAACAATTAAAAGTACCATTATATTGGACCTTTACAATCAGAAAAAGTTTGTTAAAGAATTAACGTTAAAGTGAGTCGGCTTTAAAAATGCAAATAATCTGAGATCTAGCTACATTTTCGTGCAGGAAAATGATCATTGTCTTCCATGATGCTGTTTCTAGCCAGGACTTTCCAGAGGTGATCTCATGCATTTCCATGACTGGATTTGGCATCATTGTTAGCAGCATTGCAAGTTATTTAAGCAGCATGACTCAGAGGTGTCACCTGAAAACCATGTCCTTGTGTAGTGTTTTCAGTCTGGACTTCCTGAAAACAATTGTAGTAAATCTGTCTTAACAAGCTTTTGGATGTAACAGTGGAAAACAATGCAAAGAGAATGAATGATTGAGTGTTGTTTGGCTGTGACGGGTCAACTTGGAGTAAACAAAACCAAAAGCTTAGAGCACAACCCCAATGTTCGGGCCATCTCTCAGCAGCTGACCCAATAGCCTGAGGTGCACTGATCAGCGGGGCGTTTATCAAGCCCAGATTTCCTCGTGAAAAAGAAACCCTGTTCAAGATCAGGAGCTCTACATTTTTTCCAAAGAGATCCCAGTGTGTGGATATAAGCATGAACCCCTGCAGGGAGCAGCTTCATCGTATGATTGTGTCGGTAGGGTTGAATGATAGCATGTCGTGTAAAGCGCTTTGGATGGTAGGGAGGCTAGAAAGGAGCTAAAGAAGTCCAATCCATTTACCCTGAACCGGTCACTTCCATTCATTCTGTGCCAGATGGTCTAATGTGCTTACTACTTAGCCTTTGTCGCTCCCTGATCCCTGCTGGATGCTTGGTCCTCTGCCTGTTCACCTGATCCCTCACCGGATGACTTTACCTGGTCTTACTGCCCCTGTGTGATTATTGATCTCTGCCTGTTTCAGATCAGGAGTAAAACTGAACTTTTAACCTGCGCTCTGTTCCTTTTTTTAGCTCCGAATCTTGAACAGTACGTTGTGTAATTAAACTGGAGGACAAACACTGCTGGCACTACTTATATCTATCGTAAAAGTGCAACTATGGCTTTTTTCAACTAAAAGCATAAAGACAACCCCAAAAAATCCATGATTTCCAATATATACGCATCTTTTTTATTCAGGACAACCTCAGCTGTGACAGTAGATTCAGAACCATCAAATCAACCAAAAAACAAAAACAGAAATTGATACCAACAGTACTTTGCACAAAAAACACATAAATTTACAGTGACCAAGCCTTTTCTCACCTGATCATTATTCTCTCAAGTCTTGGCTATCAGGAGAAGAAATATTGGGATTGGAACAAACACACAACAGAAACTATTGACATATTTACACTCATTCTTCCAGGCGTTTTTGACTATTTACAGTTGTTTCTGCCACTCCTGGGATGAGACAGAGGACCACATCATACTGCTCACAATCTCTTCTTTGCTTGTTTCCAAACATTGAGGACCATTATTTCTGATTTTACAGACAAGCAGGGAACTTTCTTGTCCCTTGTTGATCTTTGGTTGTCTTTTATTGGACACTACCGTCAAGGGAACAATAGAAGAAGAATATGAGACTGTGTAATTGGTCGAAAGTTTGACAGCTTGTCAAACCCGGAAGACATTAGCGGCGTGCAGCGATAGCTTTTTTTTTTTTTTATCACAACAATATGATAAATAATCCTGTTTTCACTGCGGATTTACCACCAAACGTCTCTGATCAAACACCTGTTTTTGTGGCTGGATTGTAAACCTTGTGGCAGGTGTAGAAATGTCTGGAAACCCTCGATAGATCGCCAAAAGGGTAAACTATTGAACACTTTTCATCCCATAGAGATCCATGGTATAGTTCCCGAGAAACTGTAAACAATAATGACGGTGTCACATGGAATTGCCAGGAATCCAGCGCAGTTCTAAGTGTTAAATAATTGGAGAATGGAGAATCCTCAGTCACAGTATGGGACTCTGATGGGGGTCACAGTTGACTCTGGGGTCGGCTCTGTGCAGTGCAGTTGTCCAAAATAATAAGTAGTTTTTCAGCTCAGATTCTGTGACAGGCGCACACAGACGTCAGCATCTGAAGCTCTGATCTGACAGTGAGCCGAGAGTCGGGACCAAACCAGCAGACAGCAGCATCATGTCAAACAAGACTGAGGAGTCTTTGGATCCCTCTCACACAAACCTCTCCTCTCACACGAAGTCGGGAAATGTCGAGGGCACAATGACTGCTCTGTGACGGAACACTGTTTGTGTCTGCTCATAACATTCAGGTCGCCGCTCGGTTCAGATGCGGTGTCGTCTAACAGGCAACAGATTTTATTGGTTTGGATGTTCTGAGGGAGGGGAGTGAGGGAGGGGAGAAAATGACAAATCCTGGGATGATTTGATTATTTTCTGCAGCCTCGGAGCGAGCGAGCGAGAGGGAGAGTAGGAGGGAGGGAATCGTTGGATGAGTCAGGATGTTGATATGTTTTTGAATCTGTTGTGTTTTTGCTCGTTGCCAGGACAATCATGGGCCCACACGGCATCAACCGAGCCATACAGAGGCTGGAGTTCTGCGACTGCAAGAAGGGACTGGGTGAGCGTCTTCCTCCTGATCTCTGTGACCTCTGGGTGCAAACATTGTGTACTTATCATCAGACCTGACCTGAGTCTATGTGTGTGTGTGTGTGTGTGCAAAGGTGTGAAAATAATCGGAGGCTACCGCGAGCTGACAGGGGAAGAGTTCGGCATCTACATCAAGAGGGTGATCGCTGGCGGGTTGGCCGCTCTGGACGGTGGGTAACTCCCTCATTTCTTTAGTTGTAGAGTCACTGAAACAGTTATTATAATCAGGACTTTAATTATTATGATTACCCCCCCTCAGCGGCTCAGCCCGCCTGTCTGATTGTCACTCTCTGTTCCAGGTCGGCTTAAGTCAGGTGACCTGATTCTGGATGTCAATAACATCAGTCTGATCGGGGTGACCAATGAGAGGTGAGGTCAGCATGTGCTGCGTCTGAATTTCATCCCTCTGTATGTGTGTGTGTGTGTGTGTGTGTGTGTGTGTGTGTGTGTGTGTGTGTGTGTGTGTGTGTGTGTGTGTGTGTGTGTGTGCAGAGCTATTTTTAGGCAGGAGGTATTTTCTGGTGCAGTTCCATGGAGCGGTCTGGTTTAGTTCAGCACATTTAGGTATGACTGGTACCTCAGCGAGGGTGACAAATTTAAGGAAATGTTAGCGGTCGGTTAACGTCGATTTATTAAATAAATTCAGATTTTTTTCTCCAATATAAAACAGAACAGGATGAATTTTCCCTTCATATGTAGATCCTAAAAAAGAAAGAAAGATGTTTAATATTTATGATGTAAAACACCTGAAAGTTAATGTTTTTATCAAATTGTAAAAAAATAAATAAAGTTTTTACGTTTTTTAAATATTTTTTATGACGCACTCATGTAACACGTTCAAGTGTGTGACCTACACACCAGGTGATGACCTGTCCTGTGTCCTGGTAGGGCGGTGGAGATCTTGAGGACCGCCTCGCTGTCTAATCACATGTCCCTGCTGATCACCAGAGATGATGAAGCCAGGTAAGACGAAGCTCTCTCATATCTCTGTTTGTGTGATGTTTCGTCCGTCTGGTTGCTGCGATTGTTTTGAACATTTGTGCGAGTTGAAACCATCATGGATGCCATCCTTAATTGTCCAGGGCTGAATCACAATACCATCAAACTATGTTCTTCTACTTTGTGGATCAGCAGGGTGACAGAAAATACAAAACTATGTGCTCTGGATTCTCCGAAAACCTTCTGGACTGATGAAAACTCTGCAGGGAGTCTCAGTTTCACAGTAAAAAGTACATAAAACTTTAGATTCTTGCCATACAACTACGAATCTGCTTCTGGTGAGTCTTAGTTGGAGTTTTAACAGCGTTTTTACCAGAGGATACAATCTGGCTCTCTATTCGTCAGTTTTCTGATGAGTCATAGTTTCACTGTTAATAGTCAGTAACACAGATGCTTCACTTTTGCTTACCCATCATTTGTTTGTCACAAGTCTAGACAGTAAATAGAACCACGTGGTCTCAGTTTGACAGTTAACAGTGATTTACAGGGGCTTTACTCCTGATAAACATTGATCTCTGTCTCAGTTTCCCTGTAAACAGTTAAGCAAAGGTGAGTTATAGTTTCATTGTTAATATTTAGTCACACAGATGCTTACTGTGACGTGGTGTTCTGTGTTGTATTAAGTCTGAGTTTCACTGTTAACAGTTTAACAGAAGCCTCATTTCTGCTTATTAACATCTGTTCTCTGGTGAGTCTCAGTTACATTGTGAACAGTAAATGACAGATTCACACTTTTGCTGCTCATCTGTTTGAAGTGAGTCTCAGTTTCATTGTACATTGTGAGTTTCACAGTGGTTGAACTCCGTGTTACCCTAGAAGTCTGAACCTCTGATAAAAACAGATTCTCCTGAAACAACCGATAACAGATGCCACCTTCCTTCCTGGTTCTGATATCTTGATTAGACCCCTTCAATAACAGCAACATTCATGTTGTTTTCATGTTGAAAAGCCCCTCCTTTACGGCTCGACTCGTCAGCATCCTGCAGTTCACCAGTACGACGAGGTAAACTGACCTGGCACTCTGCTGTCCCCTGTGCTTTTCCATGTCATCCTGCCACATCGGGACAAACACACAGTGACACAATAAGGGCGCCGCAGTGCCGTCCCTCTACCACCAGGTTTGATCTCCAGCTGATCACAGATGTAAAACAGCGCAGGGATCAGCAAAAACAACACCAGAATCCTCGTTGCACTTTTTGCAGGGGACACTGTGAGAGCTTCGTCTAAGCCTATTTAAAAGTCTCTGTAAGCTTCGAATCTCTTTTACTACACGCAGGTTACATAACTCTTCACCTCGAGGGTTATGTCCAAAAAAATCACTGCCAAACAGGAGGGCATGAAACAGGACCTGACCTCAGTTTTCCAGGTCTTATTTTCGCATCATTTGTTCTGTTCTGCAGCTAAATGTTGAAAACAAAACCTCAGAAAACGTAAGAAAAAAGTCCCCAGAAGGACTTTGATGGTGTTTCTGCTCCTACATGAGTATCTAACATAGTTACAAATATCACATTTAACCCATGAAGACCTGAACCCTGTCTGAGACTCTGAAGTCCTGAGGGCCGTTTTGAAAAGGACCCCCAGATCCTGAGGTTTTCTCAAGTGTTGAGGTTTACAAAAAAGCTGATATCTCAGCCTCTGTAGCAGGTAGAAACAAGATTCAAGAAGTATTTGAGAGCTTACACATGTGGCTTTAAAGATAACTATCTTTTATTTTTCTGAACCTTCATCACATTATTGAAAACCTTGAACAAACTCAAATGAAATAAAGCGGCTGTATAAATAAAAGTAAAGACTGCACTGGAGAAATAGTATACAGCTGCCATAGTATAGTGCCAGTACAAAAGCAGAACTAAGAAATAAAAAATAAATAAGTGGCTGACAGTGTGTTCATCTCTGTGCTCAAGTCGTGCAACACTCAGAAATTTCTGACAGTCTGAGACAAAGACCTCAATATGAAGAAGTTTTTCACACTGCTGGATGTTTCTCCCCTAAAGCTGCTCTCTGCCTCCGTCAGTGTTTACTTTCCTCACGAAGCACGTAGCAAGATCTGAGCATGAATCTGATCGCTTTATTAGCCTATCAGAGGCAGACGGGTATGATGATTTGATTTGCCAATAAGAGGTACTTTTTTATAGCAGGAGCAGGTCTCAGGAGGACCCCCCCTAATCTCTTGGCTAAGGCCCCCATCATTAACCACATCTAGCTCCGCCCCTGCAAACTGAGAAACCAGTTCTAAACAGAAGTCTTTTAATAATAATAATAACAAAAATAACTTTATTTTTATAGCACTTTTAAAAACTGAAGTTTACAAAGTGCTCTGACAAACAAAACAAAAAAATAAAAACATGAAATAGGTAAGAAAAAGAAATGTAATAAAAGAGAGGGTAGAAAGCAGGAAACAGGATAGTAAATATAAAAAGACAATATTAATAATGATAATAAAATCATAATAAAATAATGATGGTAATATTAATGATAAAATGAAATAACAAAAATGAGCAGGAAAAAAACTATAAAATCAGTAAAAGGCCTAAAAGGTTAAATAGGAAAAGATCATAAGTAAAACAAAAGCTAAAAGGACAGTAAAAGAGAAAAGAAACAAGATTAAAAAATACATGAAACTTAAATCAAGCCGTTTAAAGTGAGTTTTTAAATTTGACTGAAAAGAAGACGTTTCCAGATCCTCAGGGGAGTTTTAAAAGTTGGTGAAGGAAACGAAACGGTGTAGTGTTAGAGGTAAAGTGTGACCTCAACTTTACCTCAAACATGACACCGTGTTTGAGGCCTGCAGCCTCTGTGCTGTTGTCAGCAGAGGAAGGTCGTCCCCGTTCATCTACATCCTGTGTGGTTACCAAACCTGCAGCCAGACTGTGTGTGTGTGTTTCTGTGTGTGTGTTTGTGTGTGAAAGCAGCTTTGTGCCAAAATGTCTGGTTCCACCTGAGAGCCATTTGTTTCACACTTTAACCAAATTGTGATGACGACGACGATGATGACGATGATGATGTGCAGCTTTGCCGGAGCGGGACAGCGGGTCACTTTGAGCCACCGCTGGTCAGTGCGAGTCCAGGGATCTAATGAAATCCTGCTGGGAGGATTTGTTTCTGGTGTCCTCCAGGTCCAGAGGATCAAAACCGCATAAACAGACGTTCAGTCTGAGCTCCCAGCAGGAGTTCGGTGGGATCAGGACTCTGTAATATCCGGATGTTTGTGGAGTTTTAAGCTGTTCTCCTGATATGAAAAGTCAGCGTGTGGAGAAGAGTTCAGAGTTAGGAAAACACCTTCTCAAAAGTCTGTCTTTATTTTCTTAACAAGGAAACCTGAACAAGTCAGCAGTTATAGTTTCAGGGGTTTAGCTTTCGTCTTTTCATCCACTTAGTTAGGATCCAAATGTCTCTGCAACTTTCAATGAAAGAAGATCGATCTGCTTTTCCACAGCTGGGTGATCATCAGTGAGAAAACAGCTTTAATAATCGAGAGATCCTCTTTGTTCTTTTAAACACAGACAGTCGAGTTTATTTTCTCCAACAAAGGTCAGACAGACAATCAGCACCTGTGAGCTTTGACCTCTGAGTGTTTGGGCTGAGAGTTTAAGAGGCATTAACAGATCAGACAGGGGTAAAGACAGAGAGACAAAGAGGGAGGAGGGGAGGAGACTCCAGGTTTCAGGCTTCCTCTGCGTCCAGGTGAGGGAGACAAACTCTCACTCATGGAATCAGCGTCCTTCAGTCCTTATTGATCAGATTTTAGATTTTTAATGTTTGTGGATTGAATCACCTCAAAAAAGTCTCATTAGAGAGTCTGATGAATAAAGACGGACACTAAAGCTTATCGTGTTCACTCTCATTTTAAGTTCAGATTTACAATTTTTACAGCTACTTAAGAGCAGTTTTATGTTTACAGACGAGTTAAAGAAGCAAAGAAAAGTTTGAAATCAATGAAACTAATAAATTCCCCTCTATATTCATAGATTTTAGGGGTAATAAGTTTTCCCAAAAGTGCTATTCTGTGGAGTAAAAGTTTTTTTTTGAGATTAAAAAAAATCTTTTTTCCTCATGTGAATTCATTAGTTTGAATTTTATCCCATAATTTTCCTTTAACCAAATTTTTGACTTTTTACTCTTGACTCTGATTTTTATTTCATTATATTGATTTGCAGCTTTAATTTTTTTAAAAATCTTGCTTAATCATTTGGTGACGAATTTGACTTTTTATGTATTTATTTATTTTTTTGCTTTTTTTTTTTTTTTACTTAAAATTGTTATTTTAATTTTATGTTTTAATCAAACTTTTCTAAGTTTGAACTTTTTTCCCAGAAATTTTTTTGTTTTATTTATTTCTTTTTTTAAGATCACTTGATTTTTTTATATTTTTTTATTAAGGGGAAAGTCCATGTTATAAAAGGAAATCTAATTTTTTCCTTTATTCTTTCTTATATTCATTTTTTTCCTCTGAATTTGACAGTTAATATCTTAAGTCTTTTTTATATAATCAAACTGTTCGGTTTTAAGATCAAATTCAGTCACTCTGATTAAATATATTTTGTTGCAAATTTTAAATAGTTTGTTCGAGTTGATAAAGTTGTTATCATCAATCAAACCTCTTTCAGATCTAGAAGATTTTTCTAGTTTCATCCTGTTGAATTTACCTGTGAAGGTTAAAAACTTAATCTCAAAGTTCAGTCACAAAAAATTATAAAATTCCTCAAAATTTGGAAAATGTTTGAAAAAGTTTTTTGACTTGTATAAGAGTTTTTCCCACAAAGTCTCCAATCCTTGTTGTCAGTGAAGGATTCCGATTCTCTCCTGCGAATACTGATGTGTGTACCCGACCCGTGTGTATTTTTTTGTGTGTCTCTCAGGAGGGAGTTTGCCGAGCTGATGGAAAAGTACGGCTCCAATAACGTCACGGCTTCAGGGCGGATTTCTCCCACTCAGCTCTCCACAGGTGAAAACAGGCAGAACACACACTTTAAGACTCTGAGTGGGTTTCCTTCACTTTGAAATGAGACTTAAGTAGGATTTCTCTGTTTGCCCCGCCCCTTTTTTCATCTGCCCCGCCTCCTCCTGCTCACCTGTCCATTTCTTCTTCTTCTCTTGTTTTCGCTCAGGGAAGCTCACAGACACGGCGTCCTCCTCGTCCTCTTCTCGATCAGAGAGTCCTCAGCTCCTCAGTCCTAAAGAGGGCGTCACCACCTACACCCATAACCCCGCCTACACTGTGCACACGCCTCCACACGCCTTCAGGTAAACAGGAAGTTCACAGAGTTTCCCATTAATGATAATTATCTATCATTATTTATTTATTATGATTATTTATTTTAAATGTATCTGCTTTGAGATGCTGATCTGTTCCGGTTAACTTTAATCTACGGAGTCACAGAGGAGTCAAAAATGATCACCTTAGTTTAACTTTGACTCTCCACAGCGTCTCTGTTCAATTATTTTCAGTCTTAAGTGACTTTTTAAACCTAAACTAAATTAAAATCGAGTTTTTCATGGACCTCAGCCGTGACAGACTTTTATGGTTTTAAAATATCTGAACTGTGTTTTTGCAGCTCAGTTGGGTGAGAGCTAAAAATAGTCCAAAGCATTTTCATCAATCTCCAGAGAGGAGCAGAAACCCAGAGACAGAGAGAGGAAGAGGAGGAAGAGGAGGAGGAGGGCAGATACAGATTATGTCATGTGGGATTGAATGTGAGCGGCGGCGGTGGCGGCGGCAGCGTGGCTTCGTTGGTTTTTAATCATGCTTAGTGTCATCCTCTCTCTCACTCCCTCTCCCCGTCTCTCTCTCTCTCTCTCTCTCCCCAGTGACAGCATCATTCAGTTAATATGCGTTGCCAAGGGAACAGGCCCAGGGCTTGTCATCAAGGGCGGAGCCAACCGTGCAGAAGGACCAATGGTGTTCATTCAGGAAATAGTGCCTGGAGGAGACTGTCACAAGGTCAGCACCCCCACTGAGCGCTTCATGCATGAAGTTATCCTTTAAAACCCGGATTTTAGAGAAGATGGACCGGAGTCGATGAGGGATGGGAAAATGAACAGCAGAAGGAAAAAAACATAAATATCAGCTGTTCGTGGAAAAAAACAGTCAACAGAGAGCAAAAACAGAAATATTTGAACCAAAACGACACTCAATACACTAGAAATCTGCAGGAAGGACAGCTGACAATTTAGCAATACAGCACACACACAGAAACAACAAAATAAAATAAAACAAGAACGACACAAAAACAAAACAAACACCTTCCTCATCCCTGTGCCTCTTCAAAATCATCTCTTTATACTATTTTGATAGGGCCCAACCGATTTATCGACAAACTGATTAATCGGCCGATTTTAGCCCGTTTGAGACTAATCAGTAATGGGCTAAGATTCGGTTTCACTTGGAAAAGGTTCCGCCATTTGAAAAGTTCCCCAACTTATCCTGTAGATGGCGCTACAGCGACCTCATGACAATCCTAATCCACTAACTACCTCACAGCACAGCAGAGTGAGGATCTGAAGCAGCAGCTCGGGGACGTACGGAGGAGAGTGGTCCGCCTCAACGGGAAATAAACCAGTTTGTGAAATACACAATAAGTCAACAAGTTAGTATATAGTTTACTGTAAATATCTACTGTTTTTATAGCTTCATAAAAATTTTTAAAAATTGGCCGACTAATCGGTAATCAGATCCCCCCCCCCCCCCCCCCCCCCTAATAATCGGTATCAGCCCCAAAAAATCCATATCGGTCGGGCCCTAATAATTATGATTATTTTGAGCTTTAAACATTATTTGAGATGTTTGTTATTCCACACTGTCTGTGAATTTTAACAACAAAATAACAAGTTTGTGTGTTCCTGATAGCCAACAGTGTGTATAACTCGTATCGCTCTGTTTTGAATGGTGGTTAGAGACTGTAATGATGTTTTATAGTTCTTGTCTTAAACCTCAGCTCAGTATGAGAAGTATGTTGAGATTACAGAACAGAGTGTGAAGTGATTTCTGTTCAAAAACATTTTCTTTGCTTTGTTTATTATTGCAAAGCTTCTTAAGATCAAACATCAAACATTTACACCGAGACTCTGATCTGATGCTTAGAAAGGAAACCAGAGTGAAGAAACTGAGACTGTTTACAGAGAAACTGAGACTCAGACTGATTCAGGACAAACAGTTTATTTTGAAGGGTTTATCAGGCAGAACAACTTCGAGTAACATTTTCTCGATCTTTTAAAACTCACTTTAAATAATTCCTTAAGTATTCCTGTGAATTCAGCTCTGAGTTTTGTCCGTTTTTATGTGTTTGTCGGTGTTTCAGGACGGCAGGCTGCAGGTCGGGGACCAGCTGGTGTCCATCAACAAAGAGTCTCTGATCGGAGTGACGTACGAGGAGGCGAGGAGTATCCTGACACGCACCAAACTCAGGTCTGAAAGCCCTGCAGGCAGACATTATTCAGGAGGAGGAGGAAGTTTGACTCTGAAATGAGGAGGATACCAAAATAAGAGTCAGGATGGTGGTTTGTAAACTCAGGAATAAGACTTCTTCTGAGGGTAACTGTTAAAAATTCAGTCCAACCTTCCACAGAATAACTTTGATCTAATTATGATTCAAAAATATTAAAAATACTTTATTTTTATGACTCAAATCAAAGATATTCAGTCATAAATATATATTTTTTTTACCACCATGAGTCAAACCGTCTTTGTGTTGCAGACCAGACCCAACAGTAGAAATTGCCTTCATCAGGCGGAGGTCGTCCTCCAGCTCCAGCAGCGGTCCACACAGTCCCATATCCCTCCAGGGCCACTGTGGGGGAGCTGGACCCCAGACCAGGGGCCCGACGCTGGGCGCCATGCCTCCGCAGCCCGCCGTGATCACCAAGATCACCTCCAGCCGAAACCCGGCCAGCGAGACTCTGCCATCAGTCAACGTGAGCCAGGTGAGGTCCAGCAGAGAGAGGGGGCCTCTCACTCTGTCACCATCATGCTGTCACTTAAACTTGAACCTGGATCGGTCCGTTCAGGAGGAGCGGACCGTTCTGGTTCTTATTTTCCACAGCAGCTACTTCCTGTTATGTCAGAAAACTCTGGAGTAAAGCGGGTCTGTCCTCTGCTGAGTTTATGAAACACGAACGCGCTCTTCTCAAACCGGCGCTCACATGTCGTGTTCATGTCTGCAGGTGAGAGTGCCTGCAGCCAGAGCCGAGCCCACATCCATCCCCTCACCACCAGAGGGCGACAGAATCCCTGAAACACATCCAGGTAGGTGTCTGCTTCCTCCGACTCTCTGCTCTCTGTTTTTTCTTTTCTCATTTTCTCTTTTTCAGATTTTTTACATTAAAAAAAAACACATGAGGGCAGAACTTTGAGTCTTTAACGGTGAAAATAAAGTGAAACTTTCATTTTAGAGCGGAGTTGTTTTTTTTAGACCTATCACTTTAACCGTCATATATTTTACACACATTTGGACCAGCTGTTTCTCTGTTTACTGCTGTTGTCATTGTTGGAGTCAAATCAGAATTCCCATCAGATTATTTTGTGTTTCTTTAAATGTACATTAAACAGATAATTTCATGTTCTTTGTTGTTGTTTTCGGCGTCTTTGTGGCTGTTGAGTTTATCTCTGTGGTTGATTTGTTTATTTCTGTGGGAGACTTTTATATTGTTTTAGTTTCTTTATACCTTTAGGAGTTTTATTGATTTATTTTTCTGAGTTTTTCTGTATTTTGTTTGTTGGTTTTTGTGATTTTTGTGAATGTATTTAGTTATTTTGTGTTTTTTTTACGTCTTTTTTCAGTTTATTTTCGTCTCTTGTTGTCTTTGATCGGTTATTGTTGTATCTTTGTAGTTTTGTAGTGGTTTTGTGTATTTTTTGACAGCTGTTGTGGTTGTGCCGTGTGTTTTCGTTGTTGTTTTGCGGTGTTGATGGTTTTGTGTCCTCTCTTGTGGGTCATTTTTTTTACGTCTTTCAGTTTATTTTCGTCTTTTGTTGTGGATATGTCGGTTTTGTTTGTCTTTGGACGGTTGTTGTGGTTGATGTCTCACCTCAGGATGGTGTCTCTGTCGTCACTCTTAGTGAGTTTTTTTTATTTGCGGACCCTCTCGTGTTGTTAACTCGTTTTTTAATCGTATGTCGACAAACACGTCTCTGCACAGACGACCTGTGAATTAAAATCGGGCAGCGGCTCAGATGGACGCCATCGAGGGAGGGACAGATGGCGTGTGGTTGGCCGCCTGTTCCAGCAGGAAGTAAAGCATGCGGGAGGTCTGGCCTGTGATTGGCCGAGGGGATTTGAAGCGTCATGGCGTCTCTGTGTGAGAGGGATCCTGAGGTCTTTCTAAAGTGAGGGTATTTGTTCAGTCTGACGTCAAACCTAAAATAGAAAAATGAGGGTCCAGCCGAGAAGTGGAGCTTTTATTTTGAAAGTCAGAGTAAGAACATGTGTGACTGACCTTTCTGAAGGTGGTTTATCAACAGCAGGGAGGAAAAGTGTCGGACAAAGATGATCACAGAAGTTTGTCCTGGAGGATCTAACTTCATATTTTTGAGTTTTTCCCTCTTTAGAAATGTTTACGAACAAACTCCGACTTTTATGATAAACTCAGAGTTAATTAAACTCTTCAGACACTCTCTGAAACGGGCTCTAAGATGAACTCATGTCCTGTCTGATTTTTATGGTTTAGAGGTTCTGCTTTGAACCCTTCCTGGTGTGTTTTGGACTGTGTGTCTCATGGATCCTGTTCAGTCTGAATTCAATGATATTTGGTGACATTAGAAATCAGCTGAGAGTTAAAAAAGCCTCTTTGGTCTGCGTGTGTGTCTGTCGTATAACCAAGGACGCTCATGAGTTTTATTGTGTCTGATTTGGTTTCCCTGAGCCTCTTTGTGTCTCTGTGTGTTTCTCTGTGTTTCTTCATGTTGTATTTGTTATCATCCGCCTTCATTTGTTTTTTTGTGTGTGATTGTTTTCTCTTTTTCAGTTTAGAATAGAATAGAATATTCCTTTATTGATCCCCCATGGGGGAAATTTTTTTGTCACAGCAGCATCACAGACAAGACAGAAAGTGCAAAATGCAGTTATAACAATAAGGGTCCTAATATTAAGAACTTAATAAATGTAATAATTAAGAAAAAAAAAAAAAAAATTGAAAAGAGAAAAGGGAGAAGAAAAAATAAAGCTTCCTGCAATATACACAATTTAAATGCCATAAAAAAAGTGGTGGTGTAAATCCAGTTTTGTTACTGTTCATTGTAAAGTCTTATTGCAGAGGGGAGGAATGATCTGCGGTAGCGCTCCGTCCTGCAGGGTGGGAGTCTCAGTCTGCTGCTGAAGGAGCTGCCTAAAGCCCCCACAGTCTGGTGCAGTGGGTGAGAGGGATTGTCCATGATGGATATAAGCTTTGTTAACATCCTTCTCTCACCCACCTCCTCCAGGGAGTCCAAAGAGCAGTCCAGGACAGAACCGGCCCTCCTGACCAGTCTATTCAGTCTCTTCCTGTCCCTCTCGGTGCTCCCTGCCCCCCAGCAGACCACTGCATAGAAAAGTGCAGATGCTACCACAGAGTCATAGAAAGTCCTGAGCAGAGTCCTGCACACTCCAAAGGACCTCAGTCTCCTCAGCAGGTGGAGACGACTTTGGCCCTTCTTGTACAGAACGTCTGTGTTTGTTGACCAGTCCAGTTTGTTGTTGAGGTGGACACCCAGGAATCTGTAGGACTCCACCATCTCGATGTCCAGACCCTGTATGTTCACTGGAACTGTTTGAGGTGTCCCCCTCCTGCGGAAATCCACAACCATCTCCTTTGTCTTACTGGCGTTGAGCTGGAGGTGGTTTGTGCCACACCAGTTGACAAAGTCAGTGATGACATTCCTGTATTCCCGCTCGTCCCCTGACGATACACATCCGACGATGGCTGTGTCATCAGAGAACTTCTGGAGGTGACAGCTCCCAGAGTTGTAGCTGAAGTCTGAGGTGTACAGGGTGAAGAGGAAGGGGGAGAGCACTGTCCCCTGTGGAGCCCCCGTGCTGCAGACCACCATGTCCGATACACAGTTCTGAAGCCTCACAAACTGTGGTCTGTCGGTGAGGTAGTCCACGGTCCATGCGGCTAGGTGACAGTCCACTCCCGCCCGCTCGAGCTTCCCCCTGAGCAGTGAAGGCTGGATGGTGTTGAACGCACTGGAGAAGTCAAAAAACATGACCCTCACAGTGCTGCCAGTGTTCTCCAGGTGAGCCATGGACCTCTGCAGCAGGTAGATGACTGCGTCATCCACCCCGATGTTCGGCTGGTACGCAAACTGCAGAGGATCCAGATCAGAGCTCACCAGGGGGCGGAGGTTCCTCAGCACGATCCTCTCCAGAGTCTTCATCAGGTGAGAAGTGAGGGCCACAGGTCTGAAGTGGTTGGGCTCCCTAGGGTGCGCTGTCTTGGGGACAGGAATCACGCAGGAAGTCTTCCACAGTGTTGGGACCCTCTCCAGACTCAGGCTCAAGCTGAAGATGTGCAGTAGCACCTCACAGAGCTGGTCTGCACAGTCTTTCAGGAGTCTGGGGCTGATGCCGTCAGGACCCGTGGCTTTCCTTGGCTTCATCTTCCTCAGCTCACTTCTCACCTGGTCAGCTGTTATGGAGAGGCTGGGGGTGGTGCTGGAGGGGGTGGTGGAGGATGAGTGGAGGGGGGTTGATGGTGTCGGTGCCATGGGACTGAGGTGGTGTGAATAAGAATAAGAAGAAGGAGGAGCAGCAGACGGGTCGTTGGTTAGATGAGTCGGGGGAGGAGTGGGAGTAGAGTCAAATCTATTGAAGAACAGATTCAGCTCGTTGGCCCACTCCCTGTCTCCTGCTTCAGATCCCCTCTCATGGCCCCTGCTATGACCTGAGATGGATTTTAGGCCTCTCCAGACCTCCCTTGCGTTGTTCTGTTGCAAAAGGTTTTCCATCTTGGTCTTGTAGCTGGCCTTTCCCTCTCTGATCTTCTTCTTCAACTCCTTCTGCACCCTCCTCAGCTCCTCCTTGTCCCCAGATTTAAAGACCCTCCTCTTCTCCTTCAGGAGGACTTTCAGTTCCGGGGTCACCCAGGGTTTGCTGTTGGAGAAACACCGTACTTTCCTGGTGGGTACGGTGTTCTCAACACAGAAGTTAATATAGTCCGTGATGCAGTCAGTCATGGTGTCGATGTCATCACCATGTGGGCCGCACAGTACATCCCAGTCTGTGGTCTCAAAACAGTCCTGCAGCGCCTCAGTGGCCTCCTCAGACCACCTCTTAACATACCTGATGGTGGGGGGTTGTTTCTTCACCATAGGTATGTAAATGGGCTGCAGTCTCACCAGGTTGTGATCTGAGCGGCCCAGCGGGGGAAGGGGGAGGAGGTGTATGCATCCTTGGTGTTTGCATACAGTAAGTCCAGAGTTTTATTGTCTCTTGTTGGGCAGTTTACATACTGGCTGAAGGTAGGGAGAGTGGAGGACAGCGATGCATGATTAAAGTCTCCAGAGATGATGATCAGAGACTGAGGGTGTGATGTCTGTAGCTTGGACACTTCATTATGGAGGAGTTCACAGGCTGCAGCAGCCTCAGCCGAGGGGGGGATGTAAACAGTTAACGCGATGACGTGCGAAAATTCCCTCGGCAGGTAATAAGGCCGCAAACTCACAGCCAGCAGCTCAATGTCCTTAGAGCAGAGCTGCTCTTTAACACTGACGTGCCCAGCATTACACCATCTCTCATTCACATACACCGCTATCCCGCCTCCTTTCTTCTTACCACTCTCCCTCACGCTCTGGTCCGCTCTGACGAGGTGAAATCCGTCCAAAGTTACGAGCGGGTCCGGAGTGAGTTCGTTCAGCCATGACTCCGTGAACATCATGAGGCTACATTCCCTATACTCCCACTGCAGCCGAGTTAGCGCTGTGAGCTCTTCCATCTTGTTGGGGAGAGACCTCACGTTTCCCATGATGATGGACGGGACAGTTGGTTTGTAACGCCTCCGCTTTGCCCGATGCTGAACTCCAGCCCTGCATCCTCTCCTTCTTCTGCGGAGCTTAGCGGGGATGTCCGGTCTCTCCCACGAAGGTGGCCGGGCTTGGCGCAGCGCCAACAGCTGTTCACGGCTGTAAACAATGCGGCCGCTGAATGGGTCGCCGGTCGCGGACTTAAAAACTCCGAAAAATAAAAGAAAACAAAGTGCTAGAGTCATGAACTGCACATCCATGGCTGGAATATGCAGACACAACACTGCTGAATGAAGAGAAAGATAAAAAGGTGCAAAAAAACAACAATAAGAACGCAAAAACGTGAAGTCGTTGAGGAGCTGCTGTGACTTGCTGCCACTCTCAGGGCGCCCGAGTCACCAAGGAGTTTATTGTTAGTGTTTGGTGTGTTTATATTTTCACTTTGTGTAGTTTATTATTTGTATTTTGTGGATGTTAATGCGTGTTTTTGTCACTTTTCAGTTTATTATGTTTTGTGGTTGTTTTGTGGTTGTTTTGTTGCTTTTTTAGTGTACAGTGATCCCTCGCCACTTCGCAGTTCACTTATCGCGGATTCGCTATTTCGCGGATTTTCATAATGCATTTTTTATTTATTTTTTTTGGTGCATTGTGTTCTGCATTCTGATTCGCTAAAAACTCACTCCCGCTTCTTGTATCAAAACATGCTACGAATTGTGCTATCATTTTGTCGTCTCGTGCAGTTATGTGTACGTACATAAAACAGCTTGGCAAATTTACATTAAGTTGGCCAAATTATCTTGTAATTTCGAACATCTCCTAAACCCATAATGTCGACGAAACGGCCTGGACCGACAAAAGCACCTGCGGATGGGCCCAAACGGCGGAAGATGCTACCTATCTCAGATAAAGTTAAACTTCTGGACATGCTAAGGGAAGGTAAAAGCTATGCAGCCGTTGCTCGCCATTACGGAATCAATGAATCTTCCGTTCGTTACATAAAGAAGGAGGAAAAAAACATAAGGACGACAGCAGCAGTCAATTTTAATACGAATGCAAAAAGGGTTGTAACTGTCCGCAACAAGACCATGGTACGGATGGAGACGGCATTAGCTCTGTGGATTAATGACTGCAGGAAAAAAAACATAACCCTGGATACAAATGTTATCTGCACAAAAGCGAGAATGCTGTATGAAAACTTTGCTGTCAGTGACGGGGAAGAGGGAGAGGATGCCGGGCCCTCAGTAAGTGCTGCTGACACAGTGGGAGAGGATGCCGGGCCCCCAGCAAGTGCTGCTGACAAAGTGCCAAGCGCATTTAATGCAAGCAAGGGCTGGTTTGAAGAAGACGCTTTGGACTTAAAAATGTTTGTCTGCACGGTGAGATGGCGTCTGCGGATACCGCTGAGGCAGAAGCCTTCGTGAAAAATAAATTCAAGGCGATCATTGAGGAGGGGGGATATAAGCCCGAACAAGTTTTTAACATGGATGAGACTGCCTTATTTTGGAAACGAATGCCCTCCCGCACCTTCATCATGCAGGAAGAAGCCAAAGCCCCAGGATTTAAAGTTCACAAAGACCGTTTGACCCTGGCTATGTGCGGAAATGCCGCAGGTTTCATGATTAAACCGGGGCTGATTTACAGGTCTAAAAATCCCAGGGCGCTGAAAAACAAAAATAAGGATGATTTGCCTGTTTACTGGATGTACAATGCAAAGGCTTGGATGACAAAAGCGCTCAATCTGGATTGGTTCAAAAACTGTTTCATCCCGGAGGTCAAGTGTTATTTGAGAGGAAAGGGACTGGACTTTAAAGTGCTTCTGCTCCTTGACAACGCCGGAGGTCACGGTAATGATTTGGCATATGATGGTGTGCAAATCGAATTTCTGCCGCCAAACACTACATCCCTGATTCAGCCCATGGACCAAGGAGTCATCTGTGCTTTCAAGGCTCTCTATACGCGCAACACCCTGCAACATCTTGTTGACGCTATGGACTCGGATCAAGATTTCTCACTGAAGGACTACTGGCGTGGATACACCATCGCATCATGTCTCCAAAACATTCAGAGGGCCATTCAGGAAATGAAAACGGAAACTCTGAAGGCCTGCTGGAAAAAACTATGGCCAGAGGCAGTGCAAAACGCAACCGGAGGCTCGCTTGACGAGGTCCACCACTCTGCCGTAGAAACAGCTGTGAATCTGGCTAAACAGATTGGAGGAGACGGCTTTAATGACATGAGTCCGGATGACATAAACGCCCTGATTGATGGAGACGCACAGCCGCTGACCGATGCAGAGCTGGCAGAAATGACAAAGCCACAAAGCGACGATGAAAGAGAAGAGGGAGAAGAGGACACGAGAGATGAGGAGGAAGGACTAACGCTTGGTCGCTTAGCAACCATGGTGCGAATGGCCACTGAACTTAAGCGAGTAGCTGAGGAATGGGACCCTCTGATGAGCCGTTCATTACAGTTCTCCAACGTAATCGATGGTGGCATGTCGGTGTACAAGGATCTTTTTGCAAAGAAGAAAAAAGAGCGACAACAGCTGCCTATCACTATGTTCTTCTCCCGAACAAACACACCTGCACCGCGGGCTTCAGAAGAAGAGAACACTGCAGAGCGCAGTCAGGATGCAGCGGCCCAGTCTGAAGAGCAGTGAAACGGCCTACACGTGAGTCACTGTATTTGTATACATGTAATAGTTGCTAATTGTAAAAAAAAAATAAAGTTTTCTATTTCGCGGATTTCACTTATCGCGGGTCATTTTCGGAACGTAACCCCCGCGATAAACGAGGGATTACTGAATTGTTAACTATTGTTGTGATTGTTTTGTGTTTGTTTTTCACTTTTTTGTTCGTGTTTAGGACGTTGTTGGTGTTTTGTGGTTGTTTTTGTGTGTTTTTTCTCTTTTTCAGTGTAACGTTTGTGTTTTTTTTTCACTTTTTTATTATAATGTTTGTGTTTTGTGTGTTTTTGTCACTTTTTTGTTCAGGTTTAGGATGTTGTTGGTGTTTTATGGTTGTTTTTGTGTGTTTTTGTCACTTTTTTGTTCAGGTTTAGGATGTTGTTGGTGTTTTATGGTTGTTTTTGTGTGTTTTTGTCACTTTTTTGTTCAGGTTTAGGATGTTGTTGGTGTTTTATGGTTGTTTTTGTGTGTTTTTGTCACTTTTTTGTTCAGGTTTAGGATGTTGTTGGTGTTTTTTGGTTGTTTTTGTGTGTTTTTGTCACTTTTTTGTGGTTGTTTTTGTGTGTTTTTGTCACTTTTTTGTGGTATTTTTTGTGTGTTTTTGTCACTTTTTTGTGGTATTTTTTGTGTGTTTTTGTCACTTTTTTGTGGTTGTTTTTGTGTGTTTTTGTCACTTTTTTGTGGTATTTTTTGTGTGTTTTTGTCACTTTTTTGTGGTTGTTTTTGTGTGTTTTTGTCACTTTTTTGTGGTTGTTTTTGTGTGTTTTTGTCACTTTTTTGTGGTATTTTTTGTGTGTTTTTTTCCACTTTTTTATTATAATGTTTGTGTTTTGTCACTTTTTTGTGGTTGTTATTGTTATTATTTTTTTCCCTCCGTTTGTTTCGGCTCTCTTCCGTGGGCGCCGCGCCTCTTCTTACTCATCTTTGGATTATCCTGTATGTCAGTGTCGTCATGTTTGTAGGTGTTGAGGATGACAGATCCACCAGCAGCTTGAACACTTAAACACACCCACAGGCTTCTGCTCCGTCTTTACCTGACGTTCGATCTGATGATGAAACAAAAACTAATTTACACCCTTTCATTCAGCGCTCTGCTGACAGCGCCGCCTCAGTCCGCTCTCGCTGAATGACTGATGATCTCTGGATGGATGTGAACGACCTCTGAACGATAACTCTTTAATATCCGACCTCTGCGTCTGTGTTTCTGCAGAACCGTCCAGCAGTCAGCCTCCTCAGACCAAATGCTCCATCAGCACCAGCTGTCGCCTCCAACTGGACAGACTGGAGCAGGTAGGTGTGTGTGTGTGTGAGGGAGGAGGGAGGGAGTGTTTTATATGAGCTTTAAGTGAATCTCATCATGAGACGTTCAACCTTTAAAGCAGAGAGGCGAAATAAAAACATCAGGAACCAGAAAGAGTTCATCCAAATATTCAAACTCCTCAATAAACAAACGAAGAAAAGAAAACCGTTCCTGTGAGGCGATTATTAAACTTTAAACACATCTGTGAACATGAAATAAAACAGTCTGAACAAACACAGACCTTCACTGGAAAAGAGGATTTTTACTCTCAGGGTCATTAAGCCTCAAAGGTCGGATTCTGCCCCAGGCTGCAGGACTCAGCTGGACCCTGTCAGCTGAAAACCACAAACCACCAAGTCAAGGGATGAGGACTCTGTTTTAAAAAGAGGTTCAGACTCGTCCTGCATAACCGTGAACTCTCCTCTGAGTGAGAAAAACAACAATCGATCATCTCAAACTCCTTTAAAGACGAAAACGAGCTGAAGGTTCAGAAAGAGACGTGACAGGATGAAGCTGCTGATTGATTTTTGTTCCAAAACCATCACTACACTCTATTGATCTGTCAGTGTGTGTGTGTGTGTGTGTGTGCGTGTGTGTGTGTGCGTTTGCACGTGTGTGTGCGTGCAGGCTCTGGATCTGCTCGGTCTCAAACCCACAGAGGCTCAGAGGCAGACGTTCAGGTCCAGACTACGACCTGACCCAGCAGGGACGGTGGCCTTCACAGGTAAGACCCTCCACTCTCTTTTCACCCCGTCCTCCTCTTCTTTGAGTCCTCCTCAGGGTCCTAAAGTCTGTGTTTTTAGGGTACAAGGTCTGAAGCTCGACTCCACTCTTCAGCTCATCAGTACATCGATAATTCTCACTCAGTGACCTGTTCGTGGTTTCTGTGTCTTTAAAGGAGGGGGGCCGAACAGAGCGGCTGAAATCAGCTGTGTGAAAAGTAACACAGCCGCCTCTGTAGGTGAAGAGCAGACGCTGCAGCACTTTAACGCGAGCCCTGTCTGTGTTTTCAGAGTTCGAGGTCCTGATCAGGGAGCTGTTTAAGCCTCAGCTGGAGGAACTGGGAGTCACCCAGCCGGGGTCAAAGTTCACGTCTGATGACCTCTACAGCTTGTTGGAATCAAACACCAACACACAGGTACGAGGTCTCTGCAGGGCAAGATTTAGAACACACTCACAGAATTATTCAAAAGTTTGGAGACGATCATTTTAGAGAGAAAAGTTCGTTTTTCTTGTAGCAGCATGAGTGATCCGACACTTTCAGGGTGACGCACCAATGAGGTGACTGCTCAGGAAATATTAATAACTTTATTTGTAAAGCACTTTTAAAAACAGAAGTTTACAAAGTCCTTTGACATGTAGTCAAAGAGCAAATGGAAAAAGACAAGTAAAAAAAAAAAAGCTCAGTTGAAACTGAATCGAAGGCCAATTTTTTAAGATAATACAAGAACCACACAACATAAAATGAGACCAGGAGGACCAAAATAAAAAAATAAAATAGGTAAGAAAAATAAAATGTAAGTATCCCTGAAATGCCTGAAACCACAAATTAAGGCCAGAAAATTCACATTTTTTGGAGCTGAAACGTTTATTTCTCTGACGACTGAAAACCAAAAAAAATCAAAATGTCCATAAAATTTAACGAATATATTTATTTATCTGGTTTGATACATTAGATGTTGTTGGAAACTAATAAACTACAGGAGGACATTTTTATCATTTATCATTCAGGTGTTTTTTAGTAATTTATTGATCATATTGATTTGATAAAAGTATGTATCAAATATGATTCATTAAAGGGTGAAAAGGGGGTCAAAAACGAAAACAGGATAGTAAATATAAAAGGCAATATTAGGCCTGTCACGATAACAAATTTTGCTGGACGATAATTGTGCTACAAATTATTGCCGATAAACGATATTATTGACACCGTTTTTTAAATTATAGATAATGATATTAAATGGCATAATAATGCGAGTACACCCTGTCAAAAGTGATAAACTTTAATTTCACCCACGACGAAGACGTAACGTTGACGAGCTAAACATAAGTCGGAGATGACTAAAATGTGACGAGACGAAAGTGCGTTTACGTTGATGGGACGAGACGAAAATGACGAACAGAGTTGCAAAACTCAGTCAGTTAAACGCTAAACATACAGGAGCAGCTTCAGTCCGCTCTGACAGCTCTCATCAGCCTGCTGTGCTCCTCCAACACACAGACACACACGCACGCGCGCGCACACACACACGTGGAGTTTTGTGGTTGATGAAAACAAAACTGGTTTAAAGCCGAAATATTCCCACACTTGGGCTGTTGCGTTCGGTTTAGACACCAAAGCTGTCGTGTTCATTCTGTTAGCTTGCTTTTCACTCACGACGCTCACTTGCAGCGCTGTATCCAAAAGTCTGTGTCTGTGTGCCTGTGCACGCCTACGTGTACCTGTCCGCGCGCCTCCTCGTAACAAAGATACTGAATGACTGACAGGAGGGTTCACTAACTCTGTTCATTCCGCTATAGAGCCAACACCCCCAGGTGCCGAGAAAAATGCGCAGAGTGAGACCTGTTCTCTCACCCAGCGTGTTTGGTAGCGAGAGAGGAGGAAAACAAACCCACGTCAATTATCGAGGCTGGCAAAATGACCGACCTCGTTTTTATTTATCGAGCGATAAGGCGATTTATTGATTATCGCGACAGGCCTAGGCAATATCAACAATGATAATAAAATAATAACAGGTAAAACTAATAATAACATTAATGATAAAATAGAGCAACAGAAATGAGTAAGAGAAAAAAAAAACAATAAAAGGCCTAAAAGGTTTATTAAGAAAAGAGCACAAGTTTAACGAAAACTAAAAAGACGGTAAAGATGAAATAAGATAAAAGATAAAAGACGGCGTCACGTAAAATCAAGTCTGTAAAAGTGAGTTTTTAACTTTGACTTAAAGAAGCGTCTGTCTCTGCTGTTCGCCTCATCTCCTCTGACAGGTCGTTCCAAAGTCGAGGAGCTCTGATGGACAAAGATCGATCAGCTTTAGTTTAGAGTCTCGACTTTGGAACGACCAGGAGGACTTCACCAGAGGATCTGAGGCTGCGAGTTTAACTCATAAGGTGGTAAAAACTCTGAAATGGAGCTCGGAGCGAGTCCATCAAGAGCCTTACACCATAAAATAACACATATGAACATTTAGGACCTGATTAAAGAAGAGTGAGTCTTTGCTCTCATCCTTCAGTGTGATTTACACAGACACACACGTGCAGATGGAGGGTGTCAGTGTGTCTCTATATGTGCAGGTCTTTACCAGCTCCGGTGTTAGATAACCGTTTGCACACATGTCCACATGACAGACACCTTCACACGTGTCATCAGGTGCGTGTCGCGGTCCTGCTGGCCGTCACGTGACGATGTGTTGGTGTGCGGCTGGATGTGAGCGCGCTCATCGATCTGTTGGTGTGTGAAGCGGATGTAAAGATTTTCTGGGTCAAACTGTATCAGAGGGATAATCGACACATCCTGAGAGCAGCGAGCCGACCCTGAAATAAAGAGTCTATATCATCATCGGAGTGTCAGTCAGAGCGGCGGTCTTTGTTAGGAACACCTCTGACTCTGTTTTTGTGGTTCTGACCCGTTCAGCCCTCGCTGTCCGACTCCGACGACCTGGAGGAGATGGAGAGGCTGAGGAAGGAGCACATCGAGGCTCTGAGGGAGATCAAGAGGCTGCAGGTAAACACACACACACACACACACACACACCTGTCTGTTTTCCCCTCCTCTCATTGGCTGATCTTCTTAGACTTCCAGGTGATGTCTGTGTTTTTATCCTGACTCAGGAGCAGCTGGTGGAGTCTCAGAGAGTTCACCATCAGATGGAGGAGGAGCTCAGTAAGGTCAAACAGGTGAGTCACACCTGGGTGAGGTAGAGATCTCCATCAGTGAGGAGTCATAACTGTTTAAAGTATTATTCCTTTATAACAGTGAACCATCGATTATTTCCACTGTATTCTGGATGTTAGAGTGACGATAATTAAGATTAAGAAACGATAATTAAAGGACTCATGTTTAGATTAATGAGTAAAGGGTTCAACATGAACTCTGTCAGGGTACGAACCTGCACCTCTGTAAGGTTTTACTGCATGCTTTTTTACTTTTAATGTTACTGCAAGTTTTATTTTATAATCATCAACAGAACAAGCAAAACAGATGATTGCCCAAAATTTCTAACAACAGGTGTATTTTTACATATTTTTTCATCTTTGAGTTTTTTCTTTAAAAAAGGAACAAAAAAACATTTTTTAAATTAATCTGTTTTGGTAAAAAGTTTTAAAAAGGGAAAAAAAACAAACGTGTGTGTGTGTGTGTGAGAAAGTTTTTGGTACAACAGCTGAAAAAAAAAAACGGCAGGTGACCCTAAAAACACAACAACACCTGAATAACTCAACATCTGCACACCTGTTCACCCTCTGTTTCTGCTGTAGAGTGTGTTTCATATGTGTGTGTGTGTACGTGTGTGTGTGTGTGTGTGTGTGTGTGTGTGTGTGTGTGTGTGTGTGTGTGTGTGTGTGTGTGTGTGTGTGTGTGGGTTGTTGAGGTGACTCTGAACAGCAGCATCAGGTCCGCAGTGGGAGGAGTGAAAGGTCTCCAATGAATCTTATTTTGGACTGGTGTGTGTGTGTTTTCAAGTTTGTGTGTGTTTTTTTAAGTGTGTGTGTGTGTGTTTTTAAGTGTGTGTGTGTGTGTGTGTGTGTGTGTGTGTGTGTGTGTGTGTGTGTGTGTGTGTGTGTGTGTGATTCACAGCTGAAGGGTCTCAGCCTCTCTCACTCCCACTCCGCTGCCTCTCAACTTTTATTCTGTTGCGTAAACGATCGATATCCAGATTTAGACGCGGCTGAAACAACAGAGACGGGTCAGGACGTTTCAGTGTGTGTGTGTGTGTGTGTGTGTGTGTGTGTGTGTGTGTGTGTGTGTGTGTGTGTGTGTGTGTGTGTTCAGGCTTTTATTTTGCTTCTTATCCACCTCCTGATCTGCCGCTTCAGAGAAAATGAATCAGAAACTGTTTGATCAGATTTAAACGATGATCTTCTGTCACCTCGTTTCTGCTGCCCTCTGGTGGACAAGAAACGACCTTCTGCAGGTTCAAGTCTCAGTTAATTTATCAACGTAGGTTTTACAAAGAGACCAGGACCAAAACGATTACGATGTTTAAACGATATACCATGTAGCTCTAATCCAGTGTCAGGAGGACGAGGAGCTGAAACGATAAGAAGTTGTTTTTAACATCTGTTGTGTTTTTGATTTGAGTGAAATCTGGAGGTTTTATAAGACGGCCTCCTCACCGCCGCGGTTTGGAGAAGTTTTCACTCCGAAGTGTTTGAGTCTGGACGAACTCGGCGTGTGTTTAATATCCTTTCTTCTCTCAGGGCAGCTCTTTACCGGCGCTTTTATGGCTTTTAGTGAAATCAGCTCTCAGAGACGGAGACATTAGTCTTACATAACATTCAAACAAAGACAGCTGTAAGTGCCGTGGTGAGCGAGCGCCGTTTCTCAGCGAGACCGGGAGCAGAAACACCTCTGACTCAGGAAGAGACCGGACCCTCGCCGCTCTTTTGTGGTCGTCTCTGTTCGCAGCGAGAAGAGCGTTTTCCTCCATTATGTCGTCTTTGCTGCAGAGGTCGACACGCCGCCTTGTTAGAGCTGCAGGTCAGGGGGGAGGGGCCTCTCAGGGGCCACAGCTGGAGGGAAGGAGCTCACACTGGGATCCATTACTTACCCAACAAGACGAGTCCCCCACACACATACACACACCTAAACACACACACACACACACTCACGCTCTCCACCTGCTGCTGCTGAAAATAGTCTGTAACGTCTCATTTTAACGCCGACTGTGACCTCTTCCTCTCTGATGTACACACTCGGCGCGCTGACAGCGGCGTTAATGTGCGATAACATTTCCTGCTAACGCCGACCGAGCGTGATTTATGTAAGCGCCCGATCTTTCAGATGAGAGCTGCTCTGAGGGAAAAAAGACTTTCAGCCCGAGACGAAGAACAGAGTCGGTGTTAGTGAACATGAACGTTTGAGGAGAGATGAGAGAGAAACGACTGAAGCTCAGATATGAAGTGAAAGAAGATGTAAAAACTGTCCATGTTTTATAGAGACTGTCTCTTTTCAGCTGATTTTATTCACTTTATTTTAAAGAGTTCAGACGGTGATCTAAAGTCTGTTACGAAGCTCTCGTACAGTCAGGAAATAAAGACGACTCGCAGCTCTGCGGAGAAAAGTGAAGCGAACAGATGGAGCGCTCCGTCTCCCTCTGAGTGTTTGTGTGTTTGTGTCCCGGTGTGTGAACACACAAACACACACACACACACACACTCATACACAACACCTCTCCAGTGTGTTTCATGTGTGTCCTGTTAGCTGTAGATCCATATGAGAGCTCCACAGGAGGAGAGAGGAGAGGGGAGAGGAGAGGAGAGAGGAGAGGAGGAGAGGAGAGGAGAGAGGAGGGGAGGGGAGAGGAGAGAGGAGAGGAGAGGAGGGGAGGGGAGGAGGGGAGGAGAGGAGGGGAGGAGAGAGGAGGGGAGGAGAGGAGAGGAGGAGAGGAGGGGAGGGGAGAGGAGAGGAGAGAGGAGAGGAGGGGAGGGGAGGAGGGGAGGAGAGGAGAGGAGGGGAGGAGGGAGGAGAGGAGAGGAGAGGGGGAGAGGGGAGAGGAGAGAGGAGGAGAGGAGAGGGGAGGGGAGGGGAGAGGAGGAGAGGAGAGAGGAGAGGAGAGGAGGGGAGGAGGAGAGGAGAGGAGGAGAGAGGAGAGGAGGGGAGGGGAGGGGAGAGAAGGGGAGGGGAGGGGAGGAGAGAGGAGGAGAGGAGAGGAGGAGAAGAGAGGAGAGGCTGGCACAAACACTCCCCTCAGTTTTCTGTTTGAATCTTCTGGATGAACCTTCACAGTCAGGAAACATGAGGATTGAAGTTCTGCTGTCACGGCTCTGAAGCACCGGGTCAGACCCAGATGAAAACGGGCCTCTGTGGATGGAGTTCTCATGAGTTCTGGATCCAAAGACCAGAACCAGAACAGGAGAGTGGAGCAGAGGCGGCCGGACTGAAAATGTTGAGTAAACGTGTGAAAACTCTCAGTCTGAGGTTAAACTCGTCTCTTAATTTACTGTTTACTCCACTGAGGGGTTGAAGTTACTGGTTTCCAATGTGCCGACACTACTGGGAGTGGTTGTTTCCCAGTAAAGAGGTGTTAGTGTGTCTGTGGGTGTGGGTTTCACCATGAGGAGAGTTATGTAACCTCCACCCTGAGGACTGGTTTCCCTCTCTCACAGACTCAGACAGACTGAGGAGTAAATGTTCAAACCAGATGGACTCTCAGAGTCCACCAGAGTCCAGGTCCCCTTTATCCAGGACAGAATCAAATGTCTGTAAAACACGGCGCTGATTCTGCAGACCGGATCTGTCCAGGCGGGTCACTCAGAGTCCTTAAAAGTGAGTTTTAATGAGTCGTTTAGAAGATGCAGCTGTCTGTGATGCTGTAGCTCCAAAAAAAGCTCGAATAGGTGATTTTATGAAGCGTAGCTCCTCCTGCAGGTCTTTCCAAAGTCAAGTTCTTTAAATCTGATGTGGTTTTGAAGACCGCTCTGGTTCTACACGTCTCCTCATCTCAGGCAGGTTAATCCAGAAGAAAGACCTCCTCAGATTTAGGTCTGACTCTTGAACGACCAGAGGAGCCCCGCCTGAGGATCTGAGGCGTGTTCATCAGGTGACGCCAAGAGTCAGAGAATATGATTTTCTTTTTGGCAGTATTTGCACTCAGTCTTTCTCAGTTGTCAATATGAGTTAACGTTAATTTTTAAATCTTCAGTAGTACAGGAGTAGCGCCCTCTAGTGGCTGTCAGTATGAAAATAACAAACGTGTGAAATAATATATTTTAATATTTATAAGTCGCACCTGAATTTAAGTCGCAAACCAACCAAAATGAAAAAAACTGTGACCTAAAGTCCAGAAAATACGGTACTTTAGAAAGTAAAAACCGTTAAAACCAGAAAAAAACGGAGCTGCTGTTTCCTGAACAGGTCAGAGGTGAGTGAGCGAGTTTTGTGGGTCAGAACACAAATGTTCACTAAGATTCTGGGTTCTGACCCGCGGGCTCTCACGGGTCACTCTGCTGTTGGTTCTCCTGTGGGATGTCGCTCCTGAAACGTCGTTGACCTTATCACAGACAGAAAAATGCTGAGTTCTGACAGGTCTGAGCGAGTCCTGCTGGGACACGATCCCACCGCCTGCTGATCCGCTAAAACGTCCCTCAGGCCCAAACTCTGAGCTCCGTCACGATAACTCACCCTGACATCAAGAACTCAACACCACAGAGGCCCACCTGAGCTCGGGTTCAGATTTCTCTTCATGTCTTCATCTTCAAACAGGAAGTCAAAGTGGGAGCGGAGGAGAGCCGGGCTCTGAGGACCCGGATCCAGCTGGCCGAGGCGGCTCAGAAACAGGCGAGGGGGATGGAGATGGACTACGAGGAGGTCATCCACCTGCTGGAGGCTGAGATCGCTGAGCTGAAGACTCAGAGGGCGGAGCAACCGGCGTCGGCCAATAAGGTGAGCCTCAATAGAAAAAAGGTTGTTAAACTCCCCCTAGTGGCCGTTTTTAAAACTGACCTAATAAAAGTTTTGATTAAACCGAACTCATCATGGAATAAAAGTCCAGTAAATGATTAAAATTCAAATAAACTTGTAATGATTCAGATCTTCTCACCAGCCAAATATTAACCCTTTAAATGACGGTTCAAATCACAAGAAAACTTTATTATGAACCTTAAATGAATAAAAATATTGAGTTGACCGTCCACTCTCAAACTTGAAGTAATGTTTGGCTCTTGTTTTCATACAGGAGGAGACGGGGGAGCTGAGGAAGAGAGTCGCCGTCCTGGAGTGTCAACTACGGAAGAGCGAGGCGACCAAAAAAGGTTTTGAGATGTCAACGGGGAAACTGCTGAGCTTCGTGGAGGTAAAAACCAAACCAGAGGGTTGATTAGGAGGTTCTCAGAGTGTCAGAGAGTCGACTGAGAACTGAAAAACTTTGATTTAAGAGAGAAACTCCAGTGTGAGGAGGAGAAATCTGTAACTGAACTCATCGTTTGTTTTATTGATTAAATCTTCTGCAGAATGTCCAAGAGTTCCTGCTGGAAAACCACGGACCAATCAAAAGCCACAGGTACTTGTGTGCGCTTGTGTGTGTGTGTGTGTGTGTGTGTGTGTAGAAAGAGAGAGCACTAACAGCACTTGCGGCTCGCTGTTCATTAGCAACACTGTGGTTATGCTAATGAGTCAGGTTTGGTCGGTACAAGCTGCTAAACTGGTTGCCGTTAGCAACCGGTATGTCTGCATCTTGTGTGTGTGCATGTGTGTGTGTGTGTGTTAACCTGTATTTTTGGGGTGCTGTGTTCACTCTTAAGTGTGCGGATAATTGTCTGACCCTGACACCGTCGTTAGAGACACATAATGAGAGATCCTGCAGAGCGCACAGCCCATTAGCCCGACAAACACACAGCTGCCCTCCTTCACACACACACACACACACACACACTCACTTGGTGGCCCAGCTTGGCCTACTTCAGCTCAGGTAGGCCAGCAGTTAGAGCAGATAATGGCCGCCTGCAGCGGCAGCCAGGAGACGGTGATGTTATGAAACGACTCGACCTGCGAGGTCACGGCGAGATTTCCTCATCAAACTGTAAGTGGGAGTTTAACAGGCGCTCTTTTATAAAACACCGACGGCACTTCTCCACCTCCTGCTGCACAAAAATGAAGACGAAACGACCTCCATGATTCGCACCGACATCTGGAGATGGTGATGGTTCAGAGCCAGAGTCTGTGCGGGAGACGAACCACAACAACCGTCAGGATCCCAGCAAAAATCTGTTCAAATCTGAGAAGTTCAAAATAATCAGGACTAAAGCTGTGAAATAGAAATGTGCATCAGTCTGAGAACGCTGGTCTACAGTGACCTGGATCTGTAAATATCACAAAAAACGAAGCTCTGATCCGGTTTACAAAGACTTTGCTGTATAATCCCCGCACTCAGAGACTCGACAGGTTCATAAACTAAATAATAAGACCATATTACAGTGAAGCTGAGACTAACAGAAGTGGGTGAACATGTCCTCCTCTTGAGGACGTCGTAGACAAAGATGGGGACTTTTTTTCAGCGTATCTGAATATCCTCTACTTCTGTTCTCCATCTCTCCTTCCCTCCTTTCCTCCCTTCCTTCCTTGTCTCCTCAGCAGTTATATGTCATTGCTGTAATCAGACCCTCCGTCTCCTCCGCTCCGTCTTTTCTCGGTTTTCTCTCCTGATTTCTGATCTGATATCTCTCCAAGCGTAACATCATAAGTTACCTGCACCTGCTGCTGGGTTGTGTAAGTCTGTCCATAAATCAGGTCAATCGGTCACGCTGTTAAATCACCCAGCTGCGACACCTCCTGCCCAGGTTTCCTTTTATTCCAGTCCAGGTCAGTAGGACACCTCGGCTCTCCTTTCATAACCCCAGGACCCCCTCAGGTTTTTGTTTTTTCTTTATTCACCTGTTTCTGAGCAGAATGTGGGCTGATTACGGCGCGGTTCATCAGGGTCGGCCGTTCTTCCTCTCCGGTATAAAAGGCTGTGTGCGGCTCTTTGTCTCCTGTTAATGACTTTTCTAATTAAACTGTTCATCTCTTACACACATTAGTCAGAGCCGTAATCAGGAGAGAGGACATCTTATAATAGAAGAGAGAGAGAGAGAGAAAAAAACAAGTATTGAGTTCTTTCTGTGTTTGAGATCAGAGTTCACGGATGAATCAAAAAGAGTCTCTGAATAACAGCTGCAGACGAGGCTTCGCTGCGTTTTCACATCGGTTTATCATTCAGAAAACTAAAGGTGAGAATTTAGTCATCATCCACAGGCAGAGAGAGAGAGAGAGAGGGAGAGAGTCAGGATCTGAATCTTTACATAAACAGAAATAAATCTGTCACGGCCAAAACTGCAGTTCCTTAAGTGTCCACTCGAGGCTGTCTCAAAGTGAGTCTGTCTCCATAGACCTCAATGTGAAAATATGTTTCAAGACACCATCTTTTTAAAAATGATAGTTTAAATTAATTTCTGAGAACCTGTGACTCCGTCCCTTTACATACTTTTCCAAAAATCAGTTTGTCGTATTAATCCGAGTTTTGACCCAGAAACTGATCAGCATGTTCGCTGCAGGTGTCGTGATATGTTCTGACGATTTAGTTTTTGACTGGTTTTGTGATTTGAGTTTATTTTCTGTATATTTTCCCCTGTTCCCCTATAGTCCTGTTTCCCTCCTGTTCTCTGTGTTCGATTCGAATCGAATTCGATTTTCTCTACCATGTAACCAGCGTAGTCAGAGTATGATCGGACGATGCATGTGCGCCACGCCCCCGTAACCCTGGAACAAAACCCCAGAGTAGAGGAGTAGCGTTGGTCTCCTCTTTAGGAAAAGTAGCGCGTCCATCATGTCGGACAAAAACAACGCTGTACGTTGCTCCATCTTCTTGTTTCTCTAAAATGCCCAGCAGCAGTTGTAGACACTTCTGACGTCTGACACCGACTGTCTGAGGACACGTTCACGTCAATAATTCGATTTTCTCAGCTGCATGTAAACCAGGACAAGGACAGAAGTCAGATTTGACGAAAAGAACAAATGATGAGCTTCGTCTGATTAAACTGTGACTGTTAACGAACTGACTGAGGACGTTTTTCTGTCTCTGGGATTCGGTCCTGTTTTGAAGGACTTATCCCTTACCTCTCTAAACCCCGTCCTGGGGTGTCACACAGGGACTCCACTGATCCCAAACAACTGGACCCAGATGATAAAAATAAAATCCGGTCTGATTCATGCTCTGAAATTGGATCAAATCTCGATAAGAGAGATAAAATTGGTAATTGGATCGTCCGAGTTAATCCAGTTTGTGGTTTTGTCCTGATCAGACCTTCAGTTTGTGTTAAAACTTTGGAGGACCTTTGGGACAGTTTAGAGAAAACCTGGATGATCCTGATCCCGGCAGAGGACTGGACTTCCTCTGGATTACTGGGACTAAGTAGAAGAAAACTTTAAGGGTCAAGAGGTCGAATTTCTTAGATTTAGTCTCAACCTTTAAATGAAGACACTTTTAACTTTGAGTCAAACCAACTCTGTTCTGTTTTGTTCTTTTAGCTCCGGGGAAAAAGTCGGAGCGTCGTCTCAAGGCCTCCCCCCTCGCTACAAGAAGAGCCCCTGGACCGCGGCCACGCTCGCTCAGGAGGCGAAGGAGCTCACACGGACTGTCAGAGCCATCCTGGAGGTCGACTGTAAGTGATCTGAGCTCCACGCATGCAGGTCTGCACGTCCTCCTCCTCCTCCTCTGTGTTTCTGAGCTGCCCTGCATGAGACTCTCGCCGGATGAAACCGAACTGATCCTGCAAACCTGCTGTTGTTCCTGTCCTCCCCGTTTCAGTGCTGACCTTCTAGAGGATCCACCGCACAGAGTCGGCGAGGCTCTCGGACGACAGCGGGACCCGACAGACCACCGTCAACCCGAACTCTCTCCCCCTGACATCTCCACAGCTCCTCTGAACCTGCTAGCAACGGACTCTTGTCTTAATCTGCATGAAACTCTGTTTAGTTTCTGTCAACCAGCTCAATAATCTCTGCGTAGTTTCTGGATATTCGGTTTTCTTCTCTGTGTTTTCACCGTCTCAGATCTTCACTGATGAGTCCTTTTCTGATGAAAACGTCTCATCTTTAAAAGACTCCCATATTTCTGAGCAGGTCAAAACTTCAGGAAGAGACCGCAGTAGATTTACGGGACCACACAAACGTTCAAAAGTTTTGTCCACCGTTCACTGAGAGAATGATGAGAGTTTTGAAACCCATGCTGCTTCACCTTCAGGTCAGAGGACTCAAGCCATCTGTTAGCTCCTCCCATCCAGGAACCAGAACGAAAAACAGAAATAACGTTACAGCTATGCAAAGTTAGTGGACTGTTCTGAAAGAGGTCCCTAAAATAGTTCAGAACTTTTCAAAACAAGCTTTCAAACTTATCGCCAAGCTGCGTGAGGCTGAGCAAGTTCACCGTAAAATCTCAGATTTTAGTTTTTCGGACTTATTTCTGGTGAAAATGTCTCGATATCGCTGCAAAAAATAGACTTAAATCACTTACAATGAGTTAAAAAAAATAATGTCAACAGGAAATACAAAAAGGCATTCAAGTTTCTTAAAATCCCACATCTTAGTGCTGGCCTCACCGTGTTGACCACAGGCGAGTGACAGCGCTCCCTTTGGAGATTCGTTACCAGGCACGTTAAACAAATGTAAATATTTTTAGCTTCTTTTATATCTAAACTCGTGGAGATTTTTCAGCAGTTGCAGTTCCTCAAGTGTCCACTAGAGGCTGGCTCATACGGTGAGTCGACTCCCATAGAGCGCCATGTTAACACGTCTGACTTTACAGCAGAAAAAAACAAGTTTACAGACAGGTACAAAATCAAATCTGATATTTTGAGTTTGTTTTTTTTTCTCGATCAACTCTTAGAGGACGATTTATTTTATGTAACTCTACGTTTTTTATTTTACTCAGCTTTGAAGTTACGTACAATTAGGGGTGTGGCTTCTTTGAACAACAGGCGGGAGCTGCTAAATGTCACCAAAACTCACATTATCTAGAATTGTGCCTTTTGAACAACTTTTCATGCAAATATCAAACAACAATAACAACAACAGCGAGTTAGCGGCAGAGTTAGCATTTGTCTCATAGATTTTCTGTATCCAGCTAACCTGCTAATAATCTGGATGAAACACAATAATCTGAATATCAAACCCTCAGCTGACACCTGGTTTGGTCATTTCTGTCGACGAAATCCAAGAACACTTCGGTCTACATACCCAAACAAGCCAACAGTAGCTATGCACCTTATATAGAGTCCACGCTAAGGACTTCGGACACGCAGATCTAGTGCCTAAAACTCGTCTGATGGAGCGTTCAGTGAACGATGGACAAACCTGAGCGAAGGTTGCCGTCGTCCTTTAGATGAAACCCTCTCTGTGTCTTTATGGTCAATCAAAACCTTCATTTCAATAACATTTTAAAGCTTTAACGTCACAGTATCATACGGTTGCTATTTACTGTAGCTAGCGTTCAGTTTCAGCGAGTTCAGTTAGAATAACGTACTGTAGCTCTCTGTCGTCGCTGTTAGCTCTGTGTTTGAGCGGCTCCGCGCTCGTGTTCGTGCCGTAGATTAGCCACCTGAACGAAGAAGCCTAGAAATATCACCAAACACTGTGGGAGCAGAGACCTGGAAAACCTCACTCAGCTTCAAAAAGGAGGTCTGGAAGGACCGAAGGAGGCGTGGAGGAGGTGAAACCCTCCTACTGGAATTCAGCCGTGGTGGTTTGATACCAGCAGCGATCCAAGGACAGGTCCTGTAGATGTTTTGAACATGTCTGCAGTTATTTGCTGTGTGTACTTTGAATTTTTCTGAGTAAATATTCCAAATAAAAACTGTAAATATGACGAGTTTAGAAGTTATCAGTGTACTGTCTGTGAGAGTTCATTTTGGAAATAACTGCCAACCAAAGCACGACTTTCAGTCTAAATCATAGACCGTATGTAGAATAGACGCCGTCTGCCTCCTCTCTGGGTGAAGCCACTCCGAGAACAGCACCCTCTGGTGACGGGCTGCAGTATAGGTCATAAATCCCGCCTCCTCCAGCAAAGCTTATGGGGCTGTGGACAAACTCAGACCCTAACCCTAACCTGACAGATAATGACGTTTCATAGTGATTAGAAATAACCAATCTGACCCCAGCACTTCTAGCCAATCAGAGGCGAAGGAGGGCGGGACCTTCTCCTACCATCCAAAAAATAAATAAAATTCGCCACCCGGGGGATACGGCTGTGTTCAAGTTACCTGGGGAGTCAGAAGTCTGAGCTGAAAATGACGTCACACCCGAGTTCCTAGCGTACTTACAAAGTCGGAAAAAAAAAAATCGGAGGCGGAGACGAGATGGCTACATCTACGAAAGTTATTTTAGAACTTGCCTTGTCCGAATATAAGGCAAGCGCTAAAATAACTTTTTTAGATGTAGCCATCTTGTTCCGACTTGGTAACTGAAACCCTAGGAACTTTGGTATGACGTCATTTTCAGCTACGACATCTTACTTCTGAGGTAACTTGAACGCAGCTTACGCAGTTTGAGCCGAGCGTCATCACAGCAACAATGCAACTCTCCCACCAAATGTGTACAACGCTACTGCGGAATGTTGGCTAATTACCAAGAGCTTTTCAGCTTCAAATCCCTATACTGACGGTAGGAGGAATTTGTCCATAATATATACAGTCTAAGGATAAACCTGATAAAACTGACAGGACTTCACTGTCCGCAGCGTCCTGTGTCTTCAGAAAATCGTGTTTTTGTGAGATTTCGTCCTCCGCAGTCGTGTTATTTTGAGAAACCTTGAGACGGTTCAGTTTGTCCGACACAGTTTGTGAGTTTGTGACACAGTCACCTAATTTCCTCATCAGAGGAGCGGTGGGAGGATGTGGGCCAGCTTACATAATGAACAGCCGCCGTGCAGCATCACAGACGCCCTCCATCCTCTTCCATCACGTCCTGCTGGAGACAAAAACAAGCCGAGAAAGTAGGTCAGACTCATCCAGCTCTCACTGTGAGTGTGTGTGTGTGTGTGTGTGTGTGTGTGTGTGTGTGTGTGTGTGTGTGTGTGTGTGTGTGTGTGTGTGTATTTGTGAGTGTGTGAGCATCACCTGTAGCAGCGCTTCATAACATCCCTGGTTGCCTGGATACAAGCTCACCTTTTAAATCATGAAGCTTTAACTGCAGGAACCTTTGTCTTCCTCTCTCTCACACACACACAGACACACACTCGGGGTTACCATGACAACCTTATCTCTCCCTTATGACTTGGACTCATAACACACGCACCGACATCCATCTCAGGTTTAATGACAGCTCTCTGATTCTCCGTTTCAGCCGATGAGACTCTGAAATCCCAGCGCCGCTCAGTCGTCGTCTAACTCTCCATCAGTGACTCACGGCGAGGAGACGAAACCTGACGACCGTTATTAAAAAGTTCTCGATGTGTCTCAGAAATTCAAACACGATAGAAACGTTTTAAAAGTTTGATTTCAGGTGGAAGGAGAAGATGGAGAGGATCAAACCTGATTTTATGAACACTAGTCTGCACGTCTGTTTTGGATGGAGCTGAAAAAGAACTCGAGGTTTAAAAAACTTTTACCAGGAATTACAAGTTTGGAGGTTTAGTAACTAAAATGTAGGTATTAGCGCTCGCCACCTCACAGCTGTGTAAAAAGTAACACCCGAGGCGAGGGTTTTAACGGACGCCAGATCAGGACCAAACAGAGAACAGAAAGGAAGATCTAAAAATACAAATATATTCACGCAGGAGTGACTCCGGTAACAACCTCGCTTCAGTCACTCTCTCTAAAATCTTCTCTCCAAATCCAGCTCTGATCCAAAACAGACCACATGACCCGCTGTGAGCCGACTAAAACCCTCGCAGCTCCTTTTTCTGAGCCTCGGTGTTCTCGGCGTGAACTCTGATCAGGCAGAAAAGGCAAGTGAGGCGAAACGATGAAGCTGAAACAGGCCAGAGGAGGAAGAGGAGGAGAGAGGAGGCTCAGGCAGGAGGCCGCTCTGTGAGAGTGTGTAGATGTGTGTGTGAGAGTTTGGATGTGTGTAGGAAGAGATCATCACGTTTATCATGCATTACTTCCTCTCCTTACGGCTGAGTGTGTGTGGGGTCTTGCTGAGTCAGAGTGTGTATGTGCATGTGAACAGGTGTGTGTGTGTGTGTGTGTGTGTGTGTGTGTGTGTGTGTGTGTGTGTGTGTGTGTGTGAGGTAAACACCTGCTGAGGTGTTGGACCTGAGTTTGACGTCCCGCACAGTTTCAGACGACCGTCTCTCCATCGTCTTCACATTTAATCAAACGAGCTGAGTGCGATTGTGTGTAAATGTTTGTTACCATGGAGACGCGTGTCCTCCCTGCCGCAGAGACGGATTAAATCGGTCACATGACGCTTTTGAAAGTGACCACGGCGGTGTTAGGTAACGGCGCTCACTCAGGGCTCTGACAGAGAGCTGACCTGGTTTGAGAGAGAGAGAGAGAGAAAGAGAGAGAGAGAGAGAGTGAGGGAGAGAGAGAGGGAGGGAGATTGTAAATGAGAAGAAAACTCTTCCGTAACAGCGACGGGTCAGGAGTCTGAAAACATCGGACAATGACGATTCATGTAGAGAAACTAGGAGTCCAGAACCTGGTCTGCTGGGTTCACGAAGGTCTACAGTCATGATGGGAAGATCAGTTCTTTTGACTGAATCTTTAGAATCAGTTCATTAAAGCGATTCGTTCTAAAGATTCATTCATCGAATCAGTCACAGCGTCGTTCTCTGGGTGACTCATGTCGTTCATTCGCCAAGTCCTGAAGGAAGAATCACTTCCCTGCCCTGAAAAACTCGCCTCTTCGTGTGTCGCTGTCTGTCGGTGGAAACAACACGGCAGCGAGCAGCACGCCGCTAAATGAGCACGAGTCGTCGTTCTACTATATCGCAGAAAAGTGGAGAAATTAAAAATAAATAAACATGTCAGCTCAACCAACCGCTGCTCGGCAGGAAGTGAACGACGCTACACCTCCCTCCCTCCTCTGCCTGAATAAAGTCGTTGAAGTCGTTAATTTCGTTCACAGTCTGACTGATACATGTCGTTCAAGACTCCGCCCACTCGCTGGCTGGCTGTGTGTCGTCCACCAAAGAGTCAGAGGCGGCAGTTCCACTCCTGATCAGCACGCCAGACTCAAGGCTGAACTCAACTGAAGTGAGAAAGGAACGAATCAGATCTCAGAGCGATTCAGTTCATGTTCGGTTCTTTTGAACGAATCGTTCATGAACGACACAAACACTCGTCTGCAGACTCACCCTGATCTGAGGAGGTGAATTCGTCCGTCATATGAAACCATGAGACTCTCTTTTTATGAAATCCTCTGAGGATTAACGCTCCAGAGTCAGAGTCCGGGTGAAGACCTACTTCATTCAGGTCCAGCCGGACCACTTGGCCCCGGCGGCTTTTGTTCAGGTCGTCACAAAGACGGTAACTGAAGACGGCGGTGGAGGCTTTCAGGGTTTCTAGGAATCTTTAGAGTCGTGTAAGTGAGCCGATCATTAGTGTTTCTTTGACGGACGTGTTTCTCCACCTGACACCCGCCTCCTGCCCCCCCCGGCCCCCCCGGTAACCTTCAGAGTGAAACCCGGTCTCTGAAATGGACCGCACATCTTCACACTCTTCATTCACAGACTCACAAAGCAGCTCCTCGCTCCGATCAGGCGTCTTTGTCCCGGCGGTGAGAACTGCATTGTGGGCTCTGTGTTCATACATGAAGATTACAGTGACGGGGCGAGGACGTGGGAGCGTGTGACTTCCTGTGGGCTTTCAGTCAGAGGTCGTTCACAGCAGCTCAGGATGATGATAGACGATGGCGACGGCAGCAATCAGACCAATCACAGAGCTCGTGGTCCACGCCACTTTCACTGATACTCATCTGAAGCGTCTTATGGCGGGGAGAGCACGCCTCTGATGTTTCCTGTTCACACATGAAAAACCAGAACAGGCAGAGCAGCAGCAAAGACCCCCAAGACCAGAACAGACCGGCGTCAGAGACACACGAGGACTTTAAAGTCTCAGAACATCCCCGTCAGTCCCATCATCATCATCATCATCATCCATCATCATCATCATCATCATCATCATCATCATCAGGAGCTCCACCTCTCCGTCTTTAAGACACAAACAGGTTAACGCACACCTGATCGCAGATCTCAGGTTTCCTGTTCCCTGAAAGACCCGGTCCCTCCTCAGAACTGGTCTGTGGACTGATCTCACTGTACTTTTCCACCAGGTCTCCTGGTCTCTCCTGGTCTCTCCTGGTCTCTCCTCTTACTGTACCGGAGCTGCTGGATCAGGAAAACCCTCTAAACCTCGATTCAGGAACAAAAGAGGGTTTTAGACGCCTGTCAGAAAACTGAAACCAGAGACGACTGAGGAGAGACCGAGGCGTAGACGTGATACACTAGATGACACTCTATGAAATCCATCTATACTCAAAGATAGCGGGCTAAGAGCTCAGGGACAGGGTCTGGGACTACAGGTCCTGTAGAGTACACGCAGGCAGGAGCAGCTAATCTGAGCTAAATGCAATCAAGCTAACAGGACCCGGCGTCAATGCTAACATTCAGAAGATACAGAACCCGGACCATTTAGCAGGTTAGCATGAACTTTTAGCTGTTAGGGGGTGTCGCTACCAGATCCTTCCCAGAAACCCGATCCGTACTGCGCAACTGCAAATTTATGTCTCCTTAAAAACTTTATTTAAACTACTGATCGATTCAGAAACAAGCTAGCCTCCTGCTAGGCTAGCTAGCAGGAGGCTCCAGAGCTAACGTCGATGCATTCGCCAGAGCTCCTGCCCAGAACGGTGAGACTTTTTGGGCCACAGAGAGAGCGCCACCACCTGGTCAAATGATGGTTCTCTGAGTTTTCAAAGTATCAAGGGGGGACGGTCTGGAGGTGTGTGCCCACCCTTTATGCACCCTTCCTGGGCCACAGAGAGCGCTACAACCTGGTCAAAATCGTGGGTCTCCATTTCTCTAGTATCAAGGAGGAACCTTTAATCATAAAACTGGGCGCCATTCTCTTAACTTCTCTTGGTGTTCCTCCTGCAGGTCTTCCTTACGGCTGGGAGGAGGCGTTCACCGCAGACGGAGTCAAATACTTCATCAAGTAAGAGTCCGACACAGAACACAGATCCTGTTTCTGAACATTTGTTTGATAAATTCTGATGTTTTTGTTCTTGTGCACATTAAAAATTTTATTCCTACGTCAGAATTTAGAACCTTTTCTTCGCACATTTGATAAATGAGGCTCCTGGAGAGGTCATCTGAGTGAGTCCTGCTCCATCTGGTCTCATCGTCTCAAACTGATTTAGTGTTTCTGATCTTTCGGACCTCTTACAGTCATGTGACCCAGACCACCTCATGGAGTCTTCCTGTGACCACCACCAGCAGCGGCAGCAGCAGCGGCGTCCCGGTTCCTCATCCACCTTCAGGGACGTCTGAGCTGGAGGCGGAGCGGGACGTGGAGGGGTCGGACCGCAGGCCGAGCCCGTCTATAGAGACTGAGATGTAGAAACCAGAACCAGAGTCTTCCTGGTGTCCCTGCTGTGATGTTAAAGGTTCTGTTTGTGTTTTTACTGAAGTGACTGAATATTTAAACTTGTCTGTGTTTCTGTTCGTGTTCGTTTAGTTTAAACTCTGAGAATCTGAGGAGGAAACAAGTTTAAACTCTTTTATTTTACTAAAGTGCCAAACTCTGACTCTGTCCTGGTTTCTGAGGAGGTCCGAGCAGGTTCAGGTTCAGGTCTTCGGTTCTGCTCTTTCTTTTAAACTCAGGTGGACCTCTGAAGAACCTCCCGTTAAAACAGTGACGATGTTTTCTGTGTTTTTAGATTAAAAAAGAGGATTTGTTGATATAACCGTGTTTGTTATCAGACTGTGAAGTTTCTGTCTCTTTAGTTATTTATGAATAAAAGCTTTAAAGAAATTTTACTGTAAATAAATCTGATTTATTAACGCTGAAATGATCTAATACTGTATCTAAACTGTTTTTTTTTTTCATATTTATCATAAAAATTAACTCTTTCTGCAGCTTTTAACAAATCTGGATCATCTCAGATATGAAAACATGAACCGTCAGAGTCAGGGAGATTTAGTTACACTTTTTACTTCAACAGAAGGAACTTCAACAGAAGAGGCTGTTAAAGCTCCTGTGAGGAACTTTTGCATCTGTGCTGATGTTGGCGCCCCCCCTGTGGACAGAGCAGACATTGTTGTAAAGTAGTGAAAGTCGTCACTGACTTTTACACTCACAGAAATCCTTTAATGTGAATATTTTCTGTCCTCTGATACCCTAACAAAAACTCCTCATTGAAGCTTTAATGTGATCATCTAACTCTGAACTCGAGCACTTTAAAGACAGTCTGCCTCTAGTGGACGGTGGATGAACTGCAGGTTTTCCTCTCCAGCTCCTTCCTGCTCCCTCACCCCCGTCCTCAGAGTGTTTTTATTCCCGGTCACAGGAAACCTTCCTCAGCTATTGTGGGCCGGTCCTCGGTCCTGGATCTGGATCTGGATTGTTCTTCAGGGCAACAATGGAGCCCAAAGTTTGCTGCTCCGAGCTTATCCAAACTAACACGAGCGCTTTTTTCCTCCTGGAGGGGAACGCCGAGAACGTAAACACGGCGAGAACCGACACGTCGTGTTTCCATCTGACAGAGAAGATAAGGAGGAGGAGGAGGAGGAGGAAGAGGAGCGAAGAGGAGGAGCGAGGAGTCCCTCTGAAGTTTGACATGATTTCACTTCACCTTTGACCTTGGCGTGAGAAAAAACAATCAAGTTTATCTGCTGGAGTGTTTTTATAAGGACAGACGGAGCCTGTGAACGTCAAGGCTGTTTGAGCTCCTTCAAAATAAAAGTCTCTAATAAACAGACTGAGAATAATTGTTTATGGTATTATTATACAGCGCCCACCAGATCCGATCCGCCGCCACCATCGGAGGAGAAGCGCTCACGAGATTACCAATAGTTCTCGCGAGACTGGACAAGATCAAACGAGATCTTGCATGATTCCCTGTGAGTCATAGAATGAGATTCACCGATCGGTGTGAATAAACGGCATTTTATATAAACACCCACATTCTACAACCCTGGCCTCTCCAGTTAAAAACAGTTCAACTTCTTGATTTTGTTTTATTTTGAAATTTACCGGATATTTTATACTGATACTTCATGTCCTCAAAGTCTTCAGTCCTCTTGTTCGGACGACATCAGCATCATCACACACAGAGAGACGATAAATGTTGTTTCGGCACCGACAGACTTCAGGCCTGAGATCCAGGAGTTCGGGTTTGTTACATAAGATCGACTCTGAGCTGCAGGAGAAGAAGACGGTCGTGAAGAAGAAGAAATCAGTCTGACAGTGAGCTTGTGTGTCTGTGGAAGTCGTACTGTACCACATATTGTGTTATTAAAAGGCTTCAGCGCGTGTGTGTTATGAAAGAGTCGATCAATATGGAGAACATCTCTGCGAGCAGCAGCTGATGTGGGATTTGGACCCGGTCTTCTCGGTTTGGTTCTTCTGCTGACGTGGGAAACAAAATGAAAGTCTGTGATAATGAGATTATTCTACTGTTGGTTCAGGGTGAGAGGGTCATTGGGGGAATCATTTATTAAGTTTATCACTGTGTGTGTGAGTGTGTGTGTGTGTGTGTGTGTGTGTGTGTGTGTGTGTGTGTGTGTGTGTGTGTGTGTGTGTGTGTGTGAATGGTGGTATTTTTAGTGTGTGTACGAGGGCTGCAGTGGAGGGGCCGAGTCAATATTCTTCCTGCCCGCGGCCCCGACTATTGATTTCCCTTCACACCAGCAAGTGCAACTATAAATATCAGCTGGGCCTGGAAACTCTAATGACATTACACACACACACACACACACACACACACACACACACACACACATACACACACTCATGAAAACCTTAAACTCGACCACAGTTTTGTGTTTTTCTGTGAGTGACGGAGTTTACCGAGGGAAACATTTGACACCTGGTTTTTGTATTTTGATGACATGGACCTGATCAGGTGGATCAGGTCCATGTCGAACCCTTTCAGAAGGTTCTAGTCCAGATTTAAAGGTGGAGTAGGCAGGAATCCGTTAAAGTTGTTGATGACGTTTGGTAATATAACGTCATCTCTGTGTTCTCTTATGTCTGTGTCGTCAACATTTGACTCAGCCGAGAGCCTGGCGTGCCGGTCGGGATTGGAACTACCGCCTTTGACTCATTGGTTAATAAGCGAGCGAGCGGGCGGAGTCTTCCTTCAGGACTTGCCGAATGAACGACATGTGTCACCCAGCGAACGACGCTGTGACTTCAGCAGCAGGGGAGGGGAGGGGCTCATTCAATGAATGAACTTGCCATCAGCGACAAGACGAGGCTCTGAAGCACTGACTGATTCAGTGAACGAATCTTTTGAACGAATCGTTTCAATGAACGGATTCTAAAGATTCAGTCAAAAGAACTGATCTTCCTAACTCTCATGACGAGTTTCCAAAGCTCCTTCAGGTGGATCCAGTCCAAGGAGCAGCAGGAGCCTCATTGGTCAACAAAGCTGTCAATCAATCATCTTTTCAACATCTAGCAGGTAACTTGAAGTGAACCTCCAGGTGGGGTCCAATCAGAGCAAAAACTGAGTGGGCCAAGGATGGAGCCCTGAGGAACTCCACCTCTGACCTGAAGTCTGTCCCACAGACAACCTGAGATCCTCGTCCAGGAGGAGGTCATGGACCCCTTCAGTCCCCGACGTGGTCCACTGTTTGGACCTCTCAGCAGCTGATTGGTTGGAGACCATCATCAGAAGCGCTGACTCGTTTGACCTGCGGGATAAAAAGTCTGAATCCTGCGGGACGATAAAAGGATGATGGATGATGATGGATGATGATGGATGATGGGGGGGTCATAGATTATCGGAGGCTGCGTGTATGAGATCATCTGCTCATGTACGTACGTGCACACACACATGCAGCAGCCTGAACGGTTACACAACCTGCAAAGCCTCTTTACCTTGGCTGAACCTGGAGGTCAAAGGTCAGGGCTGTGAGGGCTGGATTAAAGAGCTCAGCCCAAACAGATCAAACTCCGCCCGTGATTGGCCTGTTAGTGCGGCGCTGATGTTGATGTGTGTAACATGAACACAAAATGACGCCATCAACGCCAACGCCTCGTTTATTTACTTTCAGAGCGGCGAGGGGGGGGGGTCATTAGGTCCTGTGAAATGAGGTCCTGGCTCAGAAAGGTGGAGTCTTAAGAGGGTGCAGCAGGTCAGCGCTCTGACTGAGTTCTTTCAGGACAGATTTGGCGGTTACGTAAATCATCATTTCAACCCTGGAGAGTTCAGGCGCTGGGATTACACGCCTGTTTTCTTGTTTTTGTCGTTTTTTATGAACCAAAAACAACCAGAACTTTGTGTTTTCAGACTGGAGGCAAATCCTGTCCTTTCAGGAAAATCCAATTAACTCCTCTGTGGTGGATTCTTCGGGGCCCAAACTCAGAGAGAGAGACATGTGGAGGGTATTTTAGAAAAGGTGCAGGATGTTCTCGCATCAAAGAGTCAGCGTGACGGCGGTTTGAGACGATAATAACGTGTTCGAGTCGTCTTTTAACGTCACAAATTCATCTGTTTCTTACTCAGAGATCTGAGTGGGCGGGGCTGCTGTGCTGCGCAGTGTTAACGAGGCTCTACTCTGATTGGCTGCCTGAGTGTTATCTCATCAATGCAGAGGTGGAAAAACTCCAAACCTGTTGATTGTATTAGAAGGTCTGAGCAGATTGGACGTCAACCTTAAACTGAATTCAGGTCATCGACCCGCTTCTTGTTATTTGGATCATTTAATCTGTTATTGATTTTTAAAAAAGGGCTGAGGCGAAACGTCTCAAGTAAGTCCAGTTGTCCTTTCAATGAAGGACTGGAAATCATAGATGCTGCATCCTCAGTTTTAAACAACATCTCAACCTTAATCTCCACCTTCATCCTGATCGTCTCCTAAAAGGTCGTATCCTCCGATCGTAGCTGATCGTAACCATTCAAGTTAACGTGTCAATTTACACCGACTTCTTTCCGTTCCTCTGCGGATCTTCGGACTCCTCAGCTGATCACAAGAGTTCTATTTTTTCTGGACGCTGGAGCATGCCGGATAAATTCAGCACAGATTAACCCGTGCTGGAAAGGAAGTCGGGCACAGACACAAAATAAAACATCCGTGTTCTTTTCAAAATAAAACACTCGTATTTCACACCATGCAAACGGGCGGAGACGAACAAGTGAAAGGTTTTTAGACGTCATTTCACCCCGATGACACCATGGATGAGGAGATGCTGATTCTAGAAGTCTAGAAGTAGATTTCCTCCTCTGGAAGGACACAATCTACTGCTTATATGTCTATGTGTCTGTCTTTATAGAGACAACTTGTTATCACACGATTGCTCATGAATCCGCAGGTTCTTGTGAGTTCTCACGATTCCTGCTGTCCGTAATCTGCCATGAAATTCGTCTCACAAACAGATCCAGTAGGAATTGGCGTACAGCGAAAATCGCTGCTGTTCCGGCGCCGCTCTGGATGCGGTGAAAATTGGGGGTTAGGGTGACCATATTCTGACTTCCTAAAAAGATGATACGACTACAAAGGGGCGGAGTCACGAAGTCGCACAATGTTAATTCTGAGAGTTTTTAGAGTCAGATCGAGTGTCTTTTACGCACTTCCAACTCAGTAAGTTTACCTGACACAAAAGTCCGCCCCCAAAAAAGAGGACATGTCCGGGTAAAACAGGACGTATGGTCACCCTAACAAACTAAACTTTCATCTTCAAATAAATGTGCAAAAATAAAATTCTCGATATTCAAACATCTGCAGACACGTAAACTCCTGCTGCCTCCCTTCGGTATAAACAAACTCAGACGGCGTCGTCGTCCTTCAGCTTTAGGAAGTTCCTGTCGGTGAGTCACAGTCAAATATTTGCAGTTTCACTTCTGCTTTTGGTCGCCACCAACCAGACCTCTGCGTGTGATCCTGATCTGATCTATTTTAGGTTAAACACACAAAGTTAAACAGTGACGACAACTGTGTGTGTTTTTAAATTGAGTTGAATTCTCCTGAGGACCCGCTGAGCGTTAATGTGTGTGTTCACAGATATTCAAAACACACTTAAGGTGATCATAAGTGTGTGTGTGAGTGTGTGTGTGTGTGTGTGTGTGTGTGTGTGTGTGTGTGTTCAGGAGTGTAGTGAGTCAGGGCCTCGTCACGGCTCTGCGGCGAGTGGCACAGCAGGCGTGTCAGAGCCCTGTCCTACTTTCCTGTGTCACAAAGGTTGTCACAACATCACCGTGCTTTGGCAACCGCTGTTGCTAAGGAGGCTGTTATCAGAGCGAGGCTGCAGACGAGGACGTTCTCTTCTTCTTCTTCTTCTTCTGTGTCCATCTAATGTCACATAATGTGTGGAGCTGCAGCACAGGAGACCTTCAGAGAGGAGGAGATCTGGTTCATCCACGAAAACAAGTCTGAAAAAGTTTGAGACTTTAACGAAATCTGTACAAAATAAACAAAATTAGACAAAGTGTAAAATTTATCCTCACAGTCTGGATATCAGCAAACATGAAAAACAGACGTATGAAGAGCAGAAACAGGTGAAACATCGTCCTCCATCATGACCTTCAGATTTCTGCAGATGAACAAGAAACCAGAGTGAAGAATCTGAGACTCCATGGAAACAGATGAAGTCTAACGATGGATTTAATGAACGTAGAGACAATGTTTCTTTCTCACAGACTCTGATCCGAACATGTTATTTTATTAAAAAACCTTTACTAAAGGATTACCGTAATGTTTCTAATATATTCAGATGGTTTAAAAATAATCCTGATTTCATTACACTGTGATGAGGGACTTTCCTCTTTCATTCACTCATTTTTCCTCTTTCTTATTTTCTCCTCCTATTTCCTCACCTTTTCCCTCCTTAACTCCTTCTCTACTCTGCCCTCCTCTCCTATTTTCCTCCCCTCTTTCCTCTGCTTTCTTTTCTCTCCACTCTTTCTCGTCCTCTTTTCCTTTACTCACTTTTTCTCCTCTCATTCTTTCCTCCTTCTCCTTCCTACTCCGCGCCTCATTTTTCCACCTTTACTTCTTCCCTCTTTTCTCTTCTTTCCTCCTTTCCTCCTCTCCTCTCTCTCTCCTTTTTTTGGTTTCCTTTCCTATTTTCCTCTTCTCCCCTCTCTCTCTCCTTTATCTTTCCTTTCCTCCTCTCCTCTCTTTCTCTCTCCTTTATTTGTTTACTTTCCTTCTCTCCTTTCTTTTCATTTATTTGTTTCCTTTCCTTCTTTCTCTCCTTTATTTGTTTCCTTCCCTCCTCTCCTCTTTAGCACATGAGCTTCAATGTGTCCTGGCTGCAGGAGGAGTAGAGGAGGGGGGCGGAGACGTGGAAACGGTGGCCCTTCATTGGACGAAAGTAGGTCAGCCCCGCCCACTCATGTGACCCAGCATTCCTCTGTGCAGCCTCAGTGTTCCAGTGTGTGTGTGTGCGTGTGTGTGTGTTCGTCATCATATTTAATAAAGATTTGAATGTCAAACAATAAAAAAACTTTAAAAACACAGTAAAAACTTTAGTTTTCATGAGGTTTGAGTTTCTGCAGTTTTGACTTTTTTGTTCAGAATTCAGTTTAAAAGTTTGAAACTTATTAAAATTTAAATCTAAACAATAAATACAGACTAAAATAAAGTTTTTAAAATCACATTAAAACTTTCAAGAAAAAAAACTGCTGCTTTAACTTTGATTTACTTTTCTGCACATACTTTTCATGGAGATCTATGGAGACTGAATCATTTTTTGGACTGACTCCCAGTGGACAGTCTAGGAACTGCAGTTTTTAGGACATTAATATCTGCTTCTTTATTAAGCTCTTATTATTAATGGAAGTAAAATCAAATAAAGCTAAACAAGAAAAAACATTTTTTTAATTTTTTTAATTTTGTAATAAAACTTTCACTTTTTGACGTTCGGAGAATTAAACAGACTTCGGACAAATTTCCTGTTAAACGTGTTCAGTTTGTCGGCTCTATTATCAGATCAGTTTTAATATTTTATTTCATTTTTTACTGATAAAAAGAGAGACAATAATAAGCCATAGAGACTGCTTTAATGTTTTGTTTAAATGTTTGTTTCTGTTTGAAAGTCAGATTTACTTTGGAGCTCTACAGAGATCGACCCATTTTTGGACACAGCCTCCAGTGGACAGTCTAGGAACTGCAGTTTTTGGAACTTCCTTCTTTATTATTGTAATTAAATAAAGTTAGAGAAAATAAACTTTATTAAACTTTGACTTTTGTTTTTCTTAAGTGTCAGCTTTGACCTTTAATGGCCTTTAATGACCTCTAAACTAGACTAAAGTTGACCTGCTGCAGGTTTGACGTTTTTCTTCTTTCTGGGTCAGAATATTTTACACCTTTATTTCCTGTATTTACTCTTTACAGTGTGTGTGTGCGTGCGTGTGCGTGCGTGTGTGTGTGTGTGTGTGTGTGTGGGGGGGGGCGTGGCTGCGGTGAGAGGAGGGCGGGTGTTTGGCTCGCACTTTGACGTCAGCAGTCCTCCGTCCTCACACATGGGATCGGTGATCGGTCCGAGTGCGGTCAGGCACCTTCGCACGCGCCTGTGAACGCGTTAGTTTGTGTTTTTTCCTCCAGACCCGGGTCCGACTGTCTGAGGGGTTTCATGTAGGACTCTCCAGACCACCACAGCAGACCACCACTCTTCTCTCTCCTCTTTCTGGATCTTTCTCTCTGTTGTCTCCGTCTCTCTCGGTTCGGTCGGCTCGGATCCGCGGTTCCCCGATCAAGGAGGCGAGATGGAGAAGATGTGCCGACATCCCGTCCCGCTCACCCCGGGTTTCCTCCCTCCGTCGACGCACGGAGTCCTCAAGTCTCTGCTGGAGAACCCGATGAAGCTGCCCATGCACCATGAAGGTGAGTTCTGCTGCGCACTTGGACCCGGCTGGTTCCGAGGTTCAGATGTGATCAGTGAGGACTCTGCGTCTCTGTGGAACCTCCAGCAGGTCCTGAAGATCCACTAAAAACCTCCTCCTGAGAGCTCACCTGTTGACAGGAGACTCAGACTCGGTTTTCAGTCCAGGAGAGGGTTTTAGTGATCTGGGTCCGAACAGAACCGGGTCAGGAGAGTGTGAGGAGTGACTGTATCTGTGCAGGTGAAGTTCAGGTCTTCTAATATTTAAAGATGTGAACCTGCGGACATGTTCAGACCTGCTGCAGGATTTTAAAGGACTGGGGGGTAAAAGAGTAAATCCCTCCATCCTGAAAAAAACCTCCTCCCTCCTCAGACTCTTTCCTGGAGGGGGTTAAAATCTAGAGTTAGAAAAAAAACCAGAAACATTTAAACATTTAATGACAGTTAAAAACAAAAAAAATCAGGTGAAAATCTGTGAGCGTGTTACATAAGAGCAGAGAGGAGGGAAATATTGATGTAAACATGTGAAACAGGAGAGAGAGAGGACATTCAGCCTGATGGAAACACCTTCAAATTAAAGCTGTTTTAGTTTAAATCTGAACATAAAGAGGTTTTTAAAGATTACTCTTATTTATTTTATCATGTCTGTAATCTTTTATGAATTCAGTCCTGTTAAAAAACTCATTTTTTATCTTTTTTCTCCATAAAAAAATGTGTTTTAATGTCAGTTTTTGTCACTAAGATGATTTCAAAATAAATCCAAATATTATTAAAAACATTATTAATCTTTTTTCTCTCTAAAAAATGTGTTTTAATGTGTTTAATGTTTTCTTAAAGACTCCAAAAACAGGAAACTGGACTGTGTAGAGTCGCCTGTTTTTGGAGTCTTAAAGACCTGGTGAATGAGAATCTACATGGACGTGTTTTAATGTCAGTTTTAGTCGTTTAGATGTTTCAAATTTAATTCAAATATTATTAAAAACACAATAAAGCTTTATTTTCTTTCTGAATTTGTTTAAATTTAAAGATTTTAGTGGAAAAACAGTTAATGTGTTTATAATCATGTGAAATTTACCTGCATTTTTTGTCAGTTTGATTAAAGTGACTGTTTCAAACTGAAAATATTTATTAATTGTTGTTGTTTTTATAACCAAAACTATCAGTTTAAATTCTGTTTATTTGTTTCCTTAAGTGATTAAATCTCCAAATCTGTTAAATTTAAACACTGTAAATAAAAACTATTAATGGAGAATAACTGTCTGAAATGAATAAAACCACAACTTAGATTTAAAAAACTTACTTAAAAGATATTTTGTTCAAATTTTTCCTTTTTTTAACTTTAAACTCTGAAATGATGAAAATCACAAACATGAAGATGAAAAGTGAGTGTCGCTCCTTTACTTTATTTCTGAACTTGTTTCCAGCTTTTATTTTGAAAGAGAAGTTGAAAAATTGTCCAGAATAATGAATTTTAAAAATTTCACCTTCTTGAATCTCTTGAAAACAAAGATTGGAGATCATAAAGACAGACGGAGGAGACGCCTGCTGTGATTTTCTTTCTCTCTTTATTTCTTTGACCCCATAAATTGAAACATAAATGAGTCGTAGAATCGTCGTCAGGTGTTTCCAGAACCGTTCAGATCAATAGTTTAACATGAAGTCGTTCTTATTGATTCCTGTGGGAGAGGTCCGTCTGTACATGTGGAGGTCAGAGGTCAGCTGAAGGTGATAGAGGTCCACAGATGTTCTCAAGGTAAAGTCAATAAGAGGCCGAGTGGTTCTGAGTAGAAAGTTACAGATCTGAACAGTCAGTTTTCTGTTTATTTTCCGTGTTTAAACTCGTGTCTCTGAGGAGCAGCGATCCTGTAAACCCAGATCTGGACCAGCTGAGTCACGGGTTTGGCTCCTCGTCATCAGAGCGGATAAAAGTATGTCTGAACATTCCCAACGAATGACGACGTAGGAAGTTCAGAGGGTTGGGCCGGCAGATCCACTTCAAACTGGTTTGATACCAAAACCTCAAAGCAGCTTGTTTTACCAGTTTGAACCACTAGGTGTCTCTTTGAGCTCTGCTGCTGCTGCTGCTCTGTTATTATTGACAGTTTTAGTTAAGAATTAATTATAAAGTGATCAGGGACGGAATCACTGAAGATTATTAGATGGATTACGGTAATTTCACCACTTTTCAAAGATTCACCGTAAAAAGACGGAAAGTCACTGTGAGCGGTAATGCCGCCATTTTCCAGAATGTTAGCATCGGCATTCATTAGAGGTGGGCGTTAACGACTAAACCCTGCATTGGCGTGAGGGGCGTGTCTCTCATGTGCTCATCAAACCCAGAATATGTGAATGAAGGCAGGCTGAAAAAACTCGATGTTTAAAAATCTGTTTATCGTGTTTTTCCACCTGAACTCGACCTAACTCCTTCCTTTGTCCTCCAGCGTTCAGTAAGGAGCAGGAGAAGGAGAAGAACCTAGAAGATGAGCGCAGCGCCCCCCAGTCGGCCTTCCTTGGCCCCACGCTGTGGGACAAAACCCTGCCCTACGATGGCGACACCTTCCAGCTGGAGTACATGGACCTGGAAGAGTTCCTGTCGGAGAACGGCATCCCCTCCAGCCCCGCAGAGCACCAGCAACACCAGCACCAACCACACGCTCCTCCACCGCACCACCCGCCAATCATTCCCCAAGCCACGCCCACACCAGCGCCATCAGTGATGGACCTCAGCAACCACGCCACCACCTCTGTACGCACCGCCATCGTCTCTCCAAACTGCCTTCACAGCAGCCCGGCGAGAGCAGGTAACGCACACTCTGAGGTTTTTACAACAACTTTAAGGTTTCAGAAAAGACGAGGAGAGCTCTGGAAAATTCGCTGGTTTTCCTTTAATATTTAGTTTTGTCGAAGGCATGGAGGTTAATCCGCCATCTTTGTTCCTACGCTGTGAAAAGAGCGGTGAAAACAGTCCCTCAGATCAGCAAAACTGACTTTAAGTTTGGAGTTTGATGGATAGGACAGAGTATCATCAGCATACGAAGAAAGAGGAAGTTCAGGGTTAGAGCGACCGAGTTAAACCTTAGACACGTCTTCTATTAGGGTCATTACGGTACAGACGATATCAGGTCCATCAGATATTCATAAACCACAGATATAATGTTGATTTATGTGGATTACAAAGTGTAAACACGTTCAAACACAGCTCCAAAGTTTGGGTTTTAAAAGAGTCAAAAATCACTTAAAAGCCTAAAACCAGCTGAACTCCCCCGCTGTTTTATTTCTGCAGATTGTCAATTAACAGAACGTCCCAGAAAATATAAATAGGAAACAAAAATCTCACACGCTCCTTCTTTAAAAAGATCACATGTTTTTCTTTTGGTTGTTTTTCACTCAACAGCAAAAACAGCAACAAGAGCGTCTCTAAGGAACAGAGTTTTATTAGGAGCCCCACGGTTTCCTCTCTCTCTCTCTCTCTCTCTCTCTCTCTCTCTCTCTCTCTCTCTCTCTTTTTCTCTCGCTCTCTGAAAACAAAAGCCGTTCGCCTCCTTCGTGTTGTAGCTGCAGGAGGAGGACGAGTCTGTCAGCGTCTTTGTCCTCTTGCGTGATTAGCGCTGATGGACGTCCACACAGCGGACCGTTGTCAGTCAGAGCGTCAAGCGGGAGGAAGGCGTTCAGAGCTGCTGAGGAAACGTTTGTCTTTGTTTGAGAGAATCAATCAGCAGCACGGCGTTAAAAATGTCAGAAAAACTTCAGAAACCAAAAATATTCACCAGGAAGGAAAACTTCTTTTTCACTCCAAGATTGGAGACATAACTGAACTATGGCTGCACACCAGAAACTGAGCTCAGGGTACCAGAAAAAAACACCAAAAACCTTTAAAAAAAACACTAAAAACTTCTAAAAACATCAAAAACCAAAGATAAAAGTGAAAACCCGCTCTGTCCTCGAATATAAAGTTGATTTTTAGTGTCTGGAGGTTAATTTAGTTAACCCTGTCAAAGTTCAGCAGATCTCCTGCTCCAGTTTTATGATCCTGACTCTTACATAACTTCATGATGTTGTTCTGTTATCATCCTGTTTTCATCACGTCACATGAGTGTGGTCTGAGGAAAAAACAAAACAAGAAGTCAACAGACTGAAGCTCAGCAGGCCGGAGGCTTTTAATTTGAAAGGGTTTCAGATTTCCAGAGGATTTTAATTTGTAGGGGTTTTTGAAATTTTTAGGGTTTTAATTTGAAAGGGTTTTAGATTTTCAGAGGGTCTTAATTTGAAAAGGTTTTAGCTTTTTTTTTTAGGTTTTTAATTTGAAAGGGTTCTAGAATTCCAGAGGGGTTTTATTTGAAAGGGTTTTAGATTTATTTTGGGTTTTAATTTGAAAGAGTTTTAGATTTATTGTGGGTTTTAATTTGAAAGGGTTTTAGATTTATTGTGAGTTTTAATTTGAAAGGGTTTTAGATTACCAGAGGGTTTTAGTTTAAAAGGGTTTAGACATTTTAAACATCTGATGTTTTTTCGTAAACATATTTATATTTCTAAGTCTCATATGTAAAGGAGAAAAATTGGATGAACACTGAAATATCCCTTTAAAAAAACGAAATATCCCTTTAAAAACACTGAAATATCCCTTTAAAAACTCTGAAATGTCCCTTTAAAAACACCGAAATATCCCTTTAAAAACACTGAAATATCCCTTTAGATTGGCTCAGGTGTAGACGGAGGTTTGAGGAAGTGTTCTGACGGAAGGACTGAAGTCTTTCAGGGTTTTTGGGGGGTCTCTCTGATCCGTCCCCCTTTTCTGTAAAAACCTCTTCATGTAGATTTTAAGACCCTGTTAGAGGAAAAAAAACCTCCATCCTGCTGGTTAATCCTGTTTTTCCAGCAAACGCAGCAGAACAAAGAGTTCAAAGTTCAAACCCGCGACCTTAGCGCGGCCTGAAACCTGCTGAGTCAGGAGAGGAGGAGGTGAGAGAGCGGCGTGTTCAGGTGTGTTCAGGTGTCTGAGAGGGAAACACGCCACGAGGGACGGAGGGAGAGGACGGTCCGAGTCAAAGACCTGACAGATGTCCTGGTCTTAGGCAGACTGTCCGTGTGTGTGTGTGTGTGTGTGTGTGTGTGTGTGTGTGTGTGTGTGTGTGTGTGTGTGTGTGTGTGTGTGTGTATGTGTGTATGTGTGTGTGTGTGTGCGAATACGAGAACTTCCGCTTCAACTCTTTTGCTCGCGGTGTGTTTATCAGGAATGAAAACAAGCCGTTCTCTCTGAGCGTGCAGAAACATGTGACCCTCCTGAGTGTGTGTGTGTGTGTGAGTGTGTGTGTGTGTGTGTGTGCATGTGCGTGTGTGTGTGTCCCTGCAGAGATCAGAGTTTTAGGAACACACTGTTCCTGCAGATGTAGGCCAGTGGGCGGAAACCTCGACAATTAAAGTTCAAAAAATCTGTGTTTATATTAACACACACACACACACACACACACCTTCAGGGCTGTAGTGTGCTGGTCAGAGTTCATGTTTGTGGTTTTAGAGATTTTTGTTTGAGCGTCTCGAGGAGTTCACGTTTGTTGTAAATCGTCGCTGTTTAGATTTATTGATCGATCGATCGATCGATCGATCGATCGAGGATCATTGTCACAGGGAGAAATGAAAGGGGCCGAGGATGGAGCCTTGAGGAACCCCACAAGAGATTGCACTTTTGTGAAGCCCCCTTCATCGGCCTCCAAAAGCCCCTCAGGTGTCGGGGGTCCTGAGCAGAAAAATAACAGTACTAATCAGGGCCAATGCCGATACCGATTATTAGGGTGGAAAAAATCTGATTACCAATAATCTGCGGATTTTTTACATTTTTTATGAAGTTATAAAAAATATAAATATACTGTAAATATCTACAGTATACTATATACTGTATGCTATACGATTTTTTTTTAATACACTGGAGGCTGCTGCTCGTCATGCCGACAGGAAGACCGACTGATCAAACTCGGACCGGAAAAGCGTTTTATACGGTTTATACCGTCATACCGCCCAATTCTAGTACTAATTGACATTTTGGTTAGCAGGTACTTCCCTTCATACAGGAACTTCTTGTCCTCGAAGGCCACCGTACTTCAGTTACAGGAGGAGTGAGCAAAGGAGCATCTCAGTCTAGAATACGACAAATGAAATATTCTCATTTCTACAAAAATGATCAAAAAGTTTCTAAAAACAAACAGAAACACGTCTTTTTAAAGCAGCTTCTGGGTTAATGAGGAGAAAACAAAACATCATTGATTAGACGAGGATCAAACATTGCTGAAGACGCCCCCTGCTGGTGAGAGAGGCTGTAAACAGACTGAAGATGTTGATCCTCATGAGTGTTTCTATACAGCGAGCGTGTTTGTCCTTCAGTTATAACCAGATTCATGAGCGCAGGGTTGAACTCCATCCACCAAGTTTGAGCGCCGTTTAATCTGCTGCTCCAACCGCTAAAAATAGACGAATAATCTAAGACATAATCTGGCATATTTGCATTCCCACATGGCGCTGTGACGGCGCTGCAGATAAGGAGGCAGGAACAGCCGAGGTTAGCCAGCGTTCAGCAGATAATGAAAAACAAACAGAGACAGACAGGAGGAGGAGGAGGAGGAGGAGGAGAGGAAGCACAAACATCCTCATCCTGCTCCTGAGGTGGAGTCTCTGAACAACCTGAAATATTTCCTCTGTCTGAAAAAAAAGTCTCTGATCCAAACCGGAGCGAGAACGGAGAGCTCAGATCCTTCAGATCTGGTCTGCAGAGAGTGAAGCTGAGAGTGTTTTTCATGTCTTTAGTTTGTTAAACCGTCCTTCAGAAAAATAAATATCTGACAGAAAAATTACTCTGCAGAAATCCTGAATAAATGTGTTTTTGTAGAGCGAGAAACGATGCAAAGTCAACCGTGTGCAAACAAAGAAAACCTTAATTTCCTGTCATATTAACAGAAGTGTGTTAGGCCTGTAGGGGGCGCTGCTTGACCTGGACTATGAACAAAAAAGCACACGGTCTCCAGGTCTTTAAAGGGGGGGAGCAGCCCAATAGTACATAGCTGCGTCCGAATTGCCAAGTAGTAGTCGAAGTAGTAGTCGAAGTAGTATCTAGCATGTCCGAATTGGCCACCGGAGCGAGTAGCATGCTACTTCAGATACTACTTCAGATGCTAGACACGCCCACGTTGTAGGTTGGTCTCGGTGCATCCTACGGGCATGCTACTGACCCATAATGCACCGCGGGCTTCTTCTTCGTCCTCTTAAAAGTTGTAGAAGCGCATGTGATGCTAGCGCCACCAGCTGCTGCCTATTTAGATGCGTCGCGAACGCCGGCTGGCCACAGCAGCGCGCACCATGTCGCGGGACCGCAGCAGTACAGATGTAAGTTTCATGTAACTTCACACACTGTCCTAAAAAATGTGCGTTTGTATCTCTTTGTCATGTCATGGTGTCATATTTGCCCAAGTAATCATTTTATGAGCAAATATGTGGCGACATCATGGAGGTAAAGCTCACTTATTCCATCATTAAACTGCACAGCTGCAGTACTACAGCCAGGCCCGCAGATGAGGGGCTTCAGTTACCACTGTCTGCACGGGCGCAGTACCTACTCTCTGCCTGCGGGGGTCGTCTTTCCCCACCGCTCGTCTAGTGTGTCCGAATTGGGCCAACGTGTTTAGTATGTAGGAGTAGGATCTAGCAGTAGCACGTAGCAGTAGCATGTAGTATCCGAGCGGGCAGTTCGGACGCAGCACATGTCTGCAGAGCCGAAGAGCCAACCTTCTTTGCGCCCCTGCTGGACAGAGTAGGTCACTGCATGACAGATCCACAACCCTCTTTTGTTCCACATCCGTTTTTGTGCCCAGAAATTTAATTTAATGAACAAGTTGATAAATGATTAAATCAGTGACTGCAGTCACAAATTTATTATCGAATCAAAATAAAGTCTTAAAATTCTGAAGAAAGTGTTCAGTTCTTGGGAATCACATATTTAAATATTAATCTAGATTTCGTTAATTTTACTATTTTTTACTTACCATCTTTTTCTGTAATGTCTGCTTTATTCTCCCAAAATATCAACTTCTATTATCCCAATATCAGAGGGACTGGCCTCGCTTTTATACTCTTCATTCCTCGGCGATGATTTTGACCCTAAATCTAATAGTTCGTGTCTGCAGAGCCGATGAATCTGATATTTTCTGTGTTTTTCTCGTATATATTTATGTTCAGTCTCATGGTCATTATTAGTCATCGCACTTCTGTTTCATTCACTACAATGCTAGTCGCCTATGGGTGAAATCGTACATTTCCGACTTCGGACAAGGTAATGTTAGCATTAGCTTGACCGAGAGTTGCAAATCAAAAGTTCCTCTTTCTGTGTGTTAATGAAGTTTGAAAAGCGTAAGAGCACAAAACGAGACCGTCATCCTCGCAAACCGAGGAGGGTCACGTGACTCTCAGCAGGAACGGAGCGGGGCTTAAAGAACATCCTTCACGCTGTTATCAGGAAACTTCACACCTGCTCCTTAAACAACAACATCCAGACGGACAGGGATAAAAAAACCCACTCTGTGTGTGTGTGTGTGTGTGTGTGTGTGTGTGTGTGTGTGTGTGTGTGTGTGTGTGGAGGAGCAGGTGGGAACAGCAGAACAGAACAGCAGCACATGATGTGCCTCGCTGCAGAAACGTGACGCTGACAGACAACCAGACACGTGCACGAGTGTGTGTGTGTCTGTGTGTGTGTGTGTGTGTGTGTGTGTGTGTGTAACATGAGTACATTTCTTCTGCGTGAGCCGCTCGCTCGCTCGTAGTTCCTGAAGTTTCCCACTGAGCCCAGCTGGTCTCAGGTCTGAAATCCACTCCTGACCACATGTGAGTCTGTTTACGGCTGCAGGACGGAGGGAAACACTGACGCCGTTACTGAACCGCCTCCACCCGCTCCACATCCACCCGCCCCCTCCTCTTCAGAGCTTTAAAGGAAAACCTGTGAGGGACCAAAGTCAAAAACAAAAAGGAAAAAACTACAAACTCTGATGACTGAGAGTGAAAGATGTGGTTCATTTATTTCATCAGAGCGTGGAGGAGACGTTAGACAGTTCAATCGGCGTTTGCAGGTATCAGTGTGAGGATCGACGGTCCAATCAGGAGCAGAGGGGTTGTGTTTGTTTACTGTCAGTCCTGTTTTTATTTTATACGAGTTTCCTCCTGCCGTCTCTGCTGATGTGCAAGAATAGAAATCTCATTCAGCTCCGTCAAAGAGGTTGTGGTAAAATCATGCGGGCAGTCACACATCGAATTATGTAATCCATGTTTCCATGTTTTTCCATTTTTCCATTAGCTCTCTCTCTTTTTTTTTTTAACAGGAATCACTTCATCTCTTTACCGTCTCCTTCACTTTTTAACAACAAAGTTCCAACCAAAACATCGGAGCAAAAAAACACACGGATTCGAGCGCGTTTCCAATTTCCTCCGAACTTAAACTCACCTGAGGTCCTCACAAAAATAGACAAACACTCACACTCTCAGACACACCTGGCCCTGACCCCGCAGGAGCAGCTGGAGAGGAAAAACAAACGTTCACTTCCAAGAACCGCAGCAGAGGTCCGAGGAAGAGGAGGGAGGGGGGGTTCAGTCATCTTCACACCAAACTTTAAATTAATGTTGTCATGACAACGGCTGCTGCGGCGAAATGAACAGCCTATAAAAGCGTAAATATTTGTTTATAAAGTAGAAGACAAAAACAAAAAACTTTAATTTTCCATTATTTATACAGCTGTAGTTACTGCGTTTCACCACAGGGGGCGCCAAAGATGACCAAAAATCTCAGTCCCATCAGTGAATTGTCTTTTTTCTCTGAATAGATCGTGTTTGTTTTGGCCCTAATGAGCTCCCGTACACCCTCAGGACTCCAACAGCTTTATTAGTTTTTTTTATGGGGATCATTTCCTGAAGAACACTTAATAAAAACGACTTTTTAACACCTCATGAAACACAAACGTCCTCCTCTTTAGTAAATAAGCTATTTATATTTCTAGTGTTAGTGTGTGTGAGTAATTTTACTGCTGGTACGGCTGATTAAGACGCCCACAGATGGAGTTATGTAACGGCTGACTGTCCTGAAAACCAGGGTGAAGAAGACGAAGTCTGCAGAAAAACAGAAGCTCGGGATTCAAGAGTCAGGAGTTAGGATTGAGGATTCAGGGGTTAGGATTTAGGATTCAGGATTCAGGAGTCAGGAGTTAGGATTTATATTTAATCAAACTATAAATTTGGGAAAACAGACTCGAGTAAAAACGCAGAAATCTACAGAAACCTGTTTTTAAAGATGTTTTTTTCATATTTCTGATCTCACTTTTTCTAGTATCTTAATGTCCCTGATGGTCATGTGATCATGTGATCCTAACCCCGTCACAGCTCAGAGCTCAGAGGACAGAAAGATCCCGTCAGTTCGTCACACCTGATATCTGTTCAGGACGTCCAATCACACGTGTCGGTCAGAAAACTGCTTTTATTGACGCTGAAATACTTCCTGTTTGTCACCTGCTCACAGACCTGTCTGTGTGTCCGACCCCGCAGGGAGGGACACACACACACACACACACACACACACACACACACACGCACACGCACACGCACACGCACACACACACACACACTCCCACTCCCACTGTGCTGCAGTCTGCTAAAGCTTAGATATTTCGCCCTCTGCTGGCTAAAGTTTGTCACTGCAGCCTCAAAGGACACTCATGAAGTCTGATTTGATTTAAGAGATTTTTAGGTTATTTATGTTATTTAAATGTTTTTTTTCTGTTTCTATTTATTTATTTATTTTCCTGTTTCTATTTTTTATTCAGTTTTTCTGTTTGTGTTTTTTTATTTATATTTTTAATCTTTTAGTTTTTTATTAATGTCTTTTATTTATGTTTTTTCTTTTTGTTCTTTTGTTTGTGTTTTTTATTCTTTTTTTTCTGTTTCTGTTTTTGTTTATTTTTTATATTTTTTATGTACCTTTTTTATTTATGTTTTTATTTATGTTTTTCTCTGTTTGTTGTTTTATTTATGTTTTTTTCTGTTTTTTAAATATTTTTCAGTGTTTTTAAAATGTTTTTTTGTTCCTGTTTTTGTTTTATTTATATTTTTATGCTTTTGTTTATCAATTTTGTTGTTTTTCTCTCTTTTTTATTAATGTTTTTTCTCTTTCTGTTTTCAAATATTTTCCGTTTTTTTTTTATTTATTTTGCTGTTTCTGTTTTTGTTTTTATGTTTATTTTTTTTTTTTTATGTTTTTTAAAATATTTTTTTAGTTAAAAAAAAACATTTCTGTGTCCTTATTTTAACCCCCGTAAACTAAACACCAACATTTCTCCCTCTTTTTCTTCCCCAGGCCTCCCGAACTCCAGAAACACCCCCAGCCCCATCGACCCAGACTCCATCCACGTCCCCATCGGGTACGAACCCGACCTGGCAGATCTGGCTTTGTCCAGCGTTCCGGGTCAGGAGATGTTTGACCCCCGAAAACGCAAGTTCTCCGCAGAAGAGCTGAAACCGCAGCCGATGATCAAGAAAGCTCGTAAAGTGTTCATCCCTGAAGACCTGAAGGTAAGCTGGAGCTGGTTCTGACGGACCTCCAGAGTTCCTGACCCTCCTCTCAAACATTTGAAGGATTCAAGTACTTCCTGTTTTTTCACGTCTCCTCTCTCCTCTCTCTCGCCCTTTGAGCAGGACGACAAATACTGGGCTCGGCGCAGGAAGAACAACATGGCGGCCAAACGTTCCCGCGACGCACGGCGGCTCAAAGAGAACCAGATCGCCATCCGGGCCTCCTTCCTGGAGAAGGAGAACTCGGCTCTGAGGCAGGAGGTGGCCGAACTGAGGAAAGAGCTCGGGCGCACCAAGAACATCCTCAACAAGTACGAGGCGCAGCACGGGCGGCTGTGAGGACGCACAAACGCACATAAACACTCTGAACACACAAACACACACGTCCTGACGGCGGCGGCGCTCACAGCAGACAGAAAGCAGATATAAATGAGTTTTTCGAGGTCCTTTTTCTACAAGATGCTTACTGATTTGCGCCAGATATGATCTTGTTTTCATAAAGGATGATGTATAAACTCTTTATTTTTTTTTTTGTTTTTTCTTGATGAATTTTGTTCTCAAAAGCTGTTTTTTCTGCTTTTTTTCTGCGTCTTTAATAGCAGAAAACATTAAAAATCAACATTTTAGTTAAAAACATCTAAAACTAAGTCAGATATCTTCTCACTTTCTATCTTGACTTCTCGGCAGCAGCATATTTCCACTCCAGAAGTATTTATAAAAACAAACTTTCGTGTCTTTTTAATCTTCCTAACGTTCGTCGTCTGCAGTTTTCTGCTGCTGTGAGCTGAGCCCGTTACTCAGGATTATCTAACACACACTTATACAGACGCACACAAACACACACACACCCACACGACACACACAGCTGTTAGGACGTCTCTACGGCCCTGTGAACCCTCCTCATGGACCTCCTCTGACCTTCGACCTCCAAGCCCCTCCCCTCTCAGTGTTTGGTTAAGGCACTTTAGACCGACCGACACCCCTCCTCACAGACTCCGCCCCCTGCCCCGCCCCCCTGCTACACCTGTTTTCTGTACATACCTGCCTTTCTCCTGAAGACTGTAAATGAATGTTCTCACCTGTGGCTCACCTGTTCTTTCTCTGACAGTTTTTATGGACGTTTAAAATCTTTACTGGAAGATTCACAAACACGGATTTTGATACCGCTCTAAAAAAAAAAACGCTCCGATTATTTTATAACCGCCCCGAAAAAATTTGTAACTTTTATACACAAAGTTTTGTCCACAGAGCCTCTATAAGACTCTGACTTCATCATTATTATTATTATTACTATTTTAAACGTTGCTGTAAAAAGATCAGGGAGTGAATCTTTAAACAGAAACTGCAGTAAGAGAGGAAACCAAAGAGTTCGTCTTTGGAGCCCCCTGGTGGCCGAGACGGTCTGTGCGGCCTCAGTTTATCTCTCTCTCTCTCTCTGTCTCTGATGAATGTGGTCAGACTCGTCAGTTTGATCTTGTTCTCGGTGTTTGTAGATTTATTTCTTCGGTTTGATCGGTTCATGTTCGAGTCCTCGTGTTTGAGACGAAACGGCTGCCTCTGTACAAATGTTCTAGTCCAGAGGTTTCCATCCACTCAGTTTACAGAAAAACTCAAACACTGTAGAAATCTGACCCTGCTGCAGGAGCGCCAGATCTCAGAGGAATCATGGGGGAAAAACAAGTTCATTTTGAACAAGATTCAGTAAAAGACGAATTCTCAAAAAACAAAAAGACAAGTTAGAAACCCGATCAAGGAGAATGATTGAAGTCAAGACAGTATTTTGTGTGGCTGAGATAATCTTACAAAACAAGATAACACTCAAGATAAATTATTTTCTTAAATCTTCTTTTGATTTCAAGATTACAAATTTACTGCGCAAGATTGTGCCGCATTTAAAATACAACTTTAGATGATATCTGATGTAAACTCTGATCGCATAAAGGTATCTTGTGTGGACAAGATTAGTAAGATAGCTTGTTTGCGTAGATAGTGTTTGGCAAACATGATAATCTAAACATAATATTTTTACACCTTAGAGAAATAATGGTATCTTGTTTAAACAAGATAACTTTCTAGTGCCAAGACGTGCCAACAAGATAGATACATTTGTTTCTCAAAAACTGTGCCAATAAGACAACAAGTTTAGGATCTTGTGTAAACAGGATACAGTTGTAACAGCATAGATGACCATTTCAGAATCTTGACTGAACAATATAATTCTGTCTTGGTGCAAGATTTAACAGTTAAATGATATTTTCTGTAAACAAGATAATCACTTGGATGTTGGAGCAAAAATCTTAAAGAAACAAGATGATTTTTGTACTGGGCATCTTATTTGAACAAGATACTTTCTACTTGCAAGATGCACCAACAAAAGTATTTTATTAAAAGTTAAGTATCTTGCATAAACAAGATACCCACAGGAGCATTAACATAAAACTTTCATGCTGGACAAAGTATCCTGTGTAAACAAGATAACAAGTGAATAACTTCAGTCATTTGAAGATACGTTTCTCCCAAAGGCTTGTTTGTGCAAACAAGATAACATGCTTGGGATTTGCATAAACAGGATATGTAAAAATGATATGACTCACCTGTCTCACCTTCTTATGATTTTAGTCTTTGTGGACAAGATGAAACGCCACACAAAATACTATCTTGTTTGAAAGCAAGATATTAAAAATTGAAACCTGTGTTTGCTGATCTTGCTGATCTTGCGCAGGTTTTGAACCCTTGAAAAATTGTATTCAGCATCTCCTGAGCGTGAGCAGCTTTGAGCTCACATGGATCTGGTTCTTTTTGGTTTTCTGTCAGGATGAATCTGGCGCAACAAGGCCTGAGCAGCATGTGTGGATTTCTGCAGTGATACATGGATCTGATTGGCTCAGATTAAACCCTCACCTGTCATATAATCACAGTTTATGTCATACATGGTATGATGTGCGTAAGTGTGTGTGATAACAGTAACACACACCCTCACACACACACACACACACAGACTCACATCAGTGTTTCCGTCTTTATTCTCCCGGCAGCTCCTCCTCCTCCTCCTCGTTTGTTTTTCTGTTTTTTTTCACACAGGTGAGTCTGGACGTCCAGGTGAACCCTGTTTTTAGTCTCATTTAAAGAGCGCAGAGCGAGTTCGTACAGAACGAGTTTTCTGTTATTATTATTATTATTTCAGATTATTTCAGATTATTTCGCTCTCTGCTGTTTCCGATGTTTTAAAATCTTTAATTCTGTTTATTTTAGACTCCGGTCTCGTCCTCTTCAGTGCAATAGACGCTCTTTCTTGTTCTCGTTTTCCTCTCTGTGGTTTTCTCCGAAGTGTAGCCCAGCGACAGGTGCGCCCCCTGGTGGCAGCGTGAGACATGAATGTATATTTGAAACGTTGCGTGAGTGTTGTTGTCTTTACTGTGGATTCACTTTAGTACTCTTTACTACAGACCAAAAGCAAAGCGTATATATATAAATATATATATGTAAAGGATATATTGATATATTAAAGGTTTTAATGTTTATACAGAGATATTCTTCTTGTTTTTGTACAGTCTGTTTTCCTACGTAGATATTTCCTACATAGATATTTCCTCCGTATTTTGGGAAGGGTGACATGAGCAGTATATTCAATCTATATTCATAAATATTACCAAAACGGCGTGCCCGTCTGTGAGGGCAATGCATGGGCATTACCTTTTAAAGTTCGTCCTGCCCCCCTCCTGCGTAGTTGAAATACCTCACCCCTCCACCCTGACCTTTTTGACCTCCATCTCACCTCTGCGGGCGCCACGTTCTCTCTCTTTTGGCGCTCCTGCTCTTCTGTCTCCGGCGAGGACTCTCTGTCCTCCGTGTAGATGCTTACGTTTGTGAAGTTCACGGCTCATCCGGCCCAGATGAATGTATCCGCCCGACCTGAAGCACTTATACTTTCATTTGACCTCTTTCTCTCTCTCTCTCAGTGTGGTTTCTCTTACTCTCTCTCTCTCTCTCTCTCTCTCTCTCTCAGAGCTGTTTGAATCTGTGTTTAAAGAGATTTTTTCCATGTTTGTTCCTGATTATGTTTCACATGATCAAAATGAGAGTATCAATAAAAAGTTTGAACCTGTCTGTGTTTGTCTCGTCTGCTCTGAAGTGGAGGTGAAGCGACTGATTTTCTTCGACAGAAAAGGCAGCTGGGGTTTCGGTTCGTTTGCATCTGTGACTCAGTTTGAGTGTTAAAAAAAAGGACAGAAAACATAATGATCCAGCTCCGAAACTTTTGTCTGCGAATGAGAAAGTGAGAAGATGAAATGAGGTTAAAACAGGATGAATGAAACAGAGAAAAATGGTCAACAGAAAAGTATCAGAGCTTACAAAAAAAACATTGTCTGACTACAGCGGTGAGATTTAAATAACCCTCCAAACATCCCAAAACCACACCCCTCAGTGACAAACGTGACGTACCTTAATAGAAATCATATCCTAAACAAAAACAGACCCTTTCCAAAAAATTAGAATATCATTAAAAGTTTGTTTCCATAATTCCGCTCAAAAAGTTAAACTTTCAGAGATTCACAATTCAAACAATTTCAAGTATTTATTCGTTTATTTTTACATAATTTGGGCTTCCAGCTCATAAAACCACGAAAACAGGAATTTAAAACATTCGAATACTGTGAAGAAACCAGACCAGATTTTGTGGGTCATGAATGTTTTAAACTGAGGCTGTGTCTCATTTCAGAGACCGTATCGGGATAAGCGCGCTTAACGGCGCTTAGCTGAGTGCACTGCCGTTTTGTGCTGCTATGTGCCGTTTTGCGCCGTTATGTACCCTTCCTGTGTCCCATTTCAGAGACCGCAACCGTTGAACGGCGCATCTGAAGCATGCGTGAGGTCATCACGCGGCACGAACGGTGTCCCTTTTGGCACAAAATACTAAGCGCGCTTCAAATTCGGTCTCAAAACCACACTACCCCGCCTCTTTTTCAAGCATGCATTTATGCACGCTTTCGTGCCGTCGGTATCCCAGAATGCTTTGGGTGCCGCTGCACAGCTTTGCATTTCGGGTGAGAGGCTAGACTCGCTTGGAGACACAGCGCGTCTTCAAAGAAAATACAAGAAATCCAAAACCAGCAGACAGTCAGCTCAGGCTGTATGAGAGCATGATCTCTGAACTCACTAAAATCTGTAAACCAAACATTATAGTATTTCGAGACATTTAGTATTTCATGTATTATTGTATTATTATTATTTTAAAGTCCAGGAGCAAAAGTACCAAGATAAAAGCACGCAGAGCTCATCCCCAGCTGTGGATGGTCTCCGGTGGCGCAGTGTGGTAGACATCTGACATCCTAATGTGAGCCATGTGTTCTGGTTGAAGACCAGCTTGAAGACAAATGAAGTGAATATTTCAAAAGAGTAATGCACTGTAAAAAAATAAATAAATAAAAATCCCTGGACCCAGGCCTGCAGGCATTTCATTCAGGTGGACCCACTGAAAATTTATATGAAGACCCCTGCTCTAGACCTTCAAAATTCACCAAGAAGTGGGCAAGGTAGGACTCGAACCTATGACCTCAGGAGTCACAGTCAGTGTTCTTATCCTCTGAGCCACTTGGAGACACAGGATTATACCATTTGTTTCCTCTTTCACTTTCCTGTCTAGACACTAGACTTCAAAATTCATCTTGTCCCGAAAAAGGCTCGAACACACCACCTCAGGAGTCCCAGTCAGTCTCCTTATCCTGTGATCCATGTGGACACACAAGAGAATTGGGTTCTTTTTTCACATATCGCTGTCCTTTGTGGACTCGAGACTTTAAAATTCTCCTAGAACTGGACAGGGTAAGACTTGAACCCACAATCTCAGGAGTACCAGTGAGTCTCCTTATCCCCTGAGCCATGTGGACACAGAAGACCATCATGTTTTTTTTTTCATATATCGCTGTACTTTGTGGACACTAGATTTCAAAATTCACTTAGAACTGGGCAAGGTTGGACTCGAACCTATGACCTCAGGAATCCCAGTCAGTGTTCTTATCCTCTGAGCCACTTGGACACACAGGATTATACCATTTGTTTCCTCTTTCAATTTTCTGTCTAGACACTAGACTTCAAAATTCACCTTGTCCCGAAAAAGGCTCGAACACACCACCTCATAGTAGGGTCTGTTAACTTGAAAAAATGGCCAAATACTGAAATACTTTTAAATGTGAACATTACATGAGGACATACAGTTCCCAACTAAGAAATTATGTGTTAAAACGGTGGATTTCATGTTTTCATTGCCCACCCCTGCTGTAGTTCCTCATCTCTCCACTAGATGTCCTCACAGCTCCTTTTTTAAATCAAAGGCCTGATCACGGTTCATCGTTCACACCTGAGTCTCTCTGAAACACACCTGTGCTGCGTTTGCAGATTCCTCTCGCTCTATAAAGCCGCTGATTTCATCGCAGCCTTTTCTTAAATAAAGTCACTTTCATGATGGATGCAGAAGTGCATGCTGGGAGAAAGTCGAGTCTTGGTTGTGCAATATTCTGAACTCAATACTTGTAACTCTTACAACACACTCTGGCTTTTATAACCTGATAGCTGGAGCTCGTCCTGTTTAGTTTCAGCATTTACATCATTTTAAAATCAGGAGGAACTTTTCTGTATAAGTGTCTCAAAAGAAAATCTGTTTTTATTTTTGTTTTATGATGTTTTTGAGTTTTTTTCAACTTTAATTTTGCCAAAGTAAAAATCTTTGAACACAGAGCTGCAGGATAAAACCTCTTAAAGCTCCTCAAACAAGACCAGACTCCTCTAAAGTGGACCGGTCTCTCTCTCTTCCAGAGTTTATTCAGTTAAAGTTTCTGCTTTTGTTAACGTGCAAACATCTCGAGGATTTAATCTCAGCTTTGTCGGCTCCGATCATCTCCAGGCCCGTGTGAAAGAATAAATTCTACACAAGAGGACAAATGACGTGTCCCGGTCCAGATATCTGACCATCCGAGCGGATAAATCCACAGCTCTTTTCATTCATCCTGTTTCCCTCTTTAGCGCCCCACTAAGTTGAAATTGCCATTATGTAATTCCATTTTCTCAAAGTGAAAGAGAGCAGATTAGGATGCTCCGTTAATCCCAGCAGTTCAGACCGACACACGGTGACGACAGAGAGGTTTTTAGTGCTGCTTTAAAACCCAAAAGGGGGACAGAAACACTCTGGTCCTGCTGAATGAAAAAAAGTGTGTCCGAAAGGATGACGTACGTCCGACTCTTCCAGACCATGTGACTCTGAGAAACTTTTAACAACCAAAAACTACAAAAACAAGTTCAGAGGCTGAGTAAAAAAAGGTTTGATTAATGTTTTTAAGTGATTTCAAGTCAATATTTAATTAAAAATGATGCAGAGATCAATAATCTCATGTTAAAACCAGATGATTTATAGTTTAATGAAAATATATATCTGCTCATTTAGAGTTCATGACAAAAAAACATGAGAAATCTGAGAATTAAGTGACATCTATGAACTTGATTAAAGCTCATCTACGAGTATCATAAATAAGAGGTCAAAGACTGAAATTAAAATTTAACATCTATGAGAAATGAGCGAGAATTAAGTCCTAATAGTTGAACATGAAAATTTATGAGTTTAAAGAGTTTAATGAAAGTCATGTCAGTTTATGAAAGAGTGAAAAAGATGATTCAACAAGAATGAAGAGAAAAGAGATTATGGTTTTAAAAAAGTTGAATATGAGAAAAAAGTCTTTAATTTTCAAGACTTAACTCATTTTTCACAGGACTGAAGTTCAGAGGACTTAAAATCCTCCGACTGAAGAAGCAGAAAAGGAAGAGGAGAATTAAAAATAAATGAATGAATGAAAAATACGTGACTCTGTCATATTTCCTCAAATATTATTTTAGTTAAAAACAACTTTTAAATTCCTTTCAGATCAGGATTAGATCAAATCTGTACCCCCTGTGCAATGCGACGTCGAAATGACATCTAATTTATTTTTTTTTTTCATTTTTTTGACAATGAGGTACAAATGTGGACGTCATTTCAACGTCTAAAAGAGGTCCAATAATGACGTCTAAATCTTGGATCCGTTTTGCACGTTTTGCCGACGTCTAGATTTGGTCTTCAGATGACGTCCAAATTCTAAACAACAGAGCGACGTCTTAAAAAGGTCCAATCTGGACGTCAAAATTTCTGACCTATTTTGCACGTCGCACTGACGTCTAGATGTGGTCTTTGACTTTTGACTCAATACTGTCTTGATCTGCATGTCTCTTTGATGTCTCGATGTTTGATGGGTATCTGGACTGAACGATAAAAAGTCTGGTTTCATCTCGATGAAGACTTTAGACTGATGTGTACGTCGTCTTTATTTATGACACATTTTACAATCAGGACAATAAGTTATGATTTATTTACAGTCTGTATTTACATTTCTGAGGGAAACACAGTTTGGTCCTTTTCAGCGACACTTCAGGAACTTTCTGAGCTGGTGGTCTTCACTGTTTTCAGGTCTTTAGTAGGAGGTTCAGCCGTCCAAAGACCACCTCACTGACTGTTACAGTTTTTTGTCCTGTCTTCGGCGTGTCTTCACCCTCAGACACATGTGGGCATCAGATGAGCCGTCAGGTCGGTCTGAACACCGCCACATCTCCGCCCGTTGACGACCTGAAGTTTACGTAACCTTCCCGATGGACAAAAAAACAGCACAGGGCAAAAACAAATACATAACACAGGCTCCTAATACTCGGCCGCCGTCAGCATTTAATCCACAGACATGAAATATGAAGGGGGGGGTAATTGTGCAATTCATATTATGGATGAGCCGCAGCCATTGGTGGGCTGCTCAGCTGGCCGGCTGTTTTACGTAAGAGGATTTGTCCTGGTTCAGGCCGCGGTGGCACGAGTCCGCTAAAGACCCGGGGTTGGATCATCTGTCGGTGGTGCCAGAACCAATCAGCGAGCGGGGAGGACCTGACGTGGGAGGCGAGAGTCTTTTGGTCGGAGAGGATTTTGTCAATTTTAGGAAGGAAGTGAGATTAAGCCGGCTGCACAAATGTGCACAGTAACCACTGCTCATAACGCCGACCACCAGATTCAGCCCGAGAAAGGCGCTTAATCCGCTCGCCCTAACGGCGTTCTGACGTTAGACCACATCTGACGGACCAGCTCATCACAGGAACTGGTCCCATGGCGCTAAAACATGATCTAACAGGAGACAAAACCAGATCCAGTGGTGCAGTTTGTGGTGCATTTAACCCTTTGTTCATGTTTTGTGAATTAGAAAACATCTAGAAGAGCTGACTGAGTGTGTGATCCTGTTTTTGTTCAGAGAGAATCTGATCTAAAGACCCTGTAATATAAGCCTACTTCAAATAAAGGCCTGGTACCAACAAACTGGACTTCAGGGTCTGTGGATCCTCTAACAGACCACCTTTGGTTTTCTGATTCTCATTTCTCTAAAGACTCGCTTAAATAGTCCAGTCAACACTTTTAACGTAATCTCAGATTTCTGGACTGTTACAAAAGTCGTGATAGGATCACATGTTGTTCTCACTGACAGTACAGTGTTAGAAAAGTCCACGTCCAGCTCAGTTTAAGTTAAATAAAAAGTCAGGGTGTGAAGTCCACTGTTAAGTCTAAGTTGATGCCATCTTTAGTCAGTTCTCACGGCAGTTTCCTCTGAATCTCCTCTCTGTTGTCCAGCAGACGTGAGACCTCAAACTCAAAGTCCGGGGACACCAGTCCAGTCCGGAGTCAGGATTAAAATGTCTCGACTGTCCTCCAGGATATTCGCACCTCAGAGATCCGGCTGAGGTGAGACCTGCTGGACATCTTTGAGTCCTCATCAGCCTCTTTAGTCCTTCCCAGGGTCCACAATGAACAGTTTTATGATGGAGGTCGATGATGGGATTTATGGGGCTTCAGGATTTGCAGCACGCCGACCAAAACCCTGAGGAAACATAAAAAAAAACAGTTAGCTTACTTTGTTTCTGCAAATGAGTATTTTCTTGTTTCACCTTCTAACTCAAGGAAACCTCCAACAAATGTTCAGACGATTTCATGAGTTTGTCTCTCGTCACGGATGTCATGTATGAACTGTGAAGAGAGTCTGTTTGTAAAGTCAGGATCACAGCTCTCCTCAGTCCCGGGTTCGAGGGTTTTTGCGGCCTCCTTTTGACACGGTCGATTTACTTCGTTGACTGTGAAACGAGCCGGCTCTGGTTCTTGATGAAATGGTTCCTTCAAACTTATCGGACCGTAACCCCCAATTTCCACCGCATCCAGGATGGCAAACGTGGGCGGAGACGAACAAGTGAAAGGTTTTTAGACGTCATTTCACCCCGATGACACCATGGATGAGGAGATGCTGATTCTAGAAGTCTAGAAGTAGATTTCCTCCTCTGGAAGGACACAATCTACTGCTTATATGTCTATGTGTCTGTATTTATAGAGACAACTCATTATTGCATGATTGAACGTGAATCCGTGGGTTCTTGTGAGTTCTCGCGATTCCTGCTGTCTGTAACCTGCCACAAAATTAACCTCTCAAATGGATCTGGTAGTAATTGGCCGTTCCGGATGTGGTGAAAATTGGGGGTAAAATGTTTTTATCTGAGCAGCTAGATCTCTTCCTCCTGTATGTGGGGTCCCACAGGGGTCGATCCTGGGTCCACTCTGTTTTACCTCTCAGCGATCATCTTTAGCCTGACTGAGACCTCTCGACATTCTGACTTCCTCTCTATGCCGATGAAACACCGTCCTCCATTTCCAGCTCATGCTAACGTTGAGGTCAGATTCTTCCATCTTTCTGATTCGGTGTAAAGGTCTTTGATGAGATTTTGGTGAATTGCAGTTTGAAAACCTGAAAAATGACCTTCAGATCATCGAGATTCCTCTCTGCTGGCTTTACTTTGTGCTCAGCTGTGTGCAGATATCAGCGTGATGGTGTCACATGACCTCCGCCCCGGCACAGATGGTTAATGAAACATACGTTAAGGCCATTAGGAGTGTAAACTGTATTTCTACATTAGATAAACAGTGTTGTGGAGGATTTCCCTCCAAACAAACATCAGCTGAGTTTCTCAATCAGCTTCTTTTAACACCATCCATCAAATCTGCGTTAACGCCAACATCTGCTGCTCGCCACACGTGTGGACCGTAACCCTCTGTCGGCCCAGCATACGTCAAAGGGATGAGTGACGAGCACATGTCCGTCCATCCATTCATTCATTCATTCATTACTTCCTGTCCTCTGAGGGTTTATAATGTCAGCTGAATTCATCTCAGTGATGCAGGGAGGGGGAGGGGTCTGACAGAGGATTTACGGGCCGGTTCAGAGCGCCATACAGCGGGACGAGGAGCTTACAGTCTGGGACCTCAGATTCCAGGGTTTGAGGGGGAGGGGAGTCAACAGAGTCTGGGTCTGATGGTCTGATGGTCTGATGGTCTGATTCGCACCAGTTATTGACATGCAGGTGAACGACTTTCAGGAGGGAAACCAAAGTTCTCGAGTTTGGTTGAAGGTTCCTGTCTGACAAAGGGACTTCTATCTTAACCCTCGGTGATTACCTCGAGTCATTTCAAGCCCTAATATTTACTCCCCTGCTCCATCTTGTCTGACATTTGGAGGTGTGATAACTGGGTTAACTCTTTCTCTACTTAGAGGTGTTAATGGAGGTGAGATCAGGGAAGGAAAGAGGAGATTGGAGTGGACATTTCTGTCTACTACTGATACTGACAGACCTTGAAGGGATAATGTCAGTCAAGTTGGTCTTTTTCCATTATTACACTAATCATCAGTGTCTATGTTCAAAGATGTCCGCCTCTCTGTGCCGATGACCCATTAAAAGATTTTAGCCAAAAACCTAGTCTGCTGACAGGTGGAGCACAGAGCGTGGGTTAGCTCTGAAAGTCGACTATCTAAACGAAGGTCAAACAAGTTTTCACCATGATTACAGTATTTTAAAGACGTGCAACACAGATGCAATCTAAGCTAGATTCCTGCCTTTCTACCTCAGATCTTTATATCTCAAACTAACCTCAGACTTTTAAAGGAAGGAAACCGTTTCCCCTTCCCTAGTTCTGCGTTCTGTCTGTAATATCTGTCACCTAGTAAACTTTAACAGGGTCTCAAAGAAAGGCCCTACATTTTTCCAGAGGAATTTTAAGGAGTTGTAACTTAAAATGGTCATGACTTTGAGGATAAAATAGCTTTAATTTTACATATTTGATCATGTAATTGGTGATATTTTTCATACCAAGTCTACACCCTAAAAAAAAGTTAAAGTTTTAGTTTGTTCTTTTAAGGAAGTCCCGATGATATTGCCTCTAGAAACCGTGAGTTTGAGCAGGAACAGGGTTTCGACTAAAACTTCACGTGCATGACATGAAATGGTTTAAAAGAAATGTTAAAACCACATTTCCTTCCTGTTTCTATGAAAGTAGATCCACTTTCATAAAGTATCTTTTATTATGCAGCCGTGTTTACAGCAACATACTGTAAGTTTGAACTTGTTGGAAAAACTTTAAGGAAAGTTTAAACCAGATCATAATTCAGAGTTTTCTGGCCGAACTTTCAGCAATGAATTCCACTTTAATGAAGAGAGAAAAGCATCACCAGGAGCTGACAAACATCTTCACAAACTGTGTGAACTTTATAAAAACATAATCATATTTTTCATTTGGTGTTTAGAGGTCAACAACCATCTGCAGAGACAACTTAATCAGGTTTTATTTACTGTTAATCTGATTATAACCGAAAGCTCCATCCAATCAGCTGCTCAGAACCAGTGTTGTGACAATGGCCTTGATCCGTGCCACAAACTCAGACACATATCTGCCTTAATTGATTTCCATACATTTGTTAATGCACAGTGGATTATATCTGCAGCCTACAGACTCTGGCACGACACAGTGCATGTATGAACAGATGTTTAGGACACACAGTGACCTTCAACACACAGATATTCATATTTAAAATGACTGTGTTTGTGTCTAAATACAGTCTGTAATATACTTTTGCATTCACCAAAGTCAGTTCATAATAATCCTTTTTTTTCTTTGGTATTCTTTGCTTGTTTAAAGGTTCATTACACCACGATTAGACTTTGACAGAAAACTCTGATCATATGTGTCAAAAAAAGAACCGTCTTCAGAGTCTTTAAACTGCAGCTGTCCCCATAAGACACAAGGTCCTGTTTTTGTTTTTGTCCAGGGTCCCCACAGTGGACTTGGCTCTCAGAAGGTCAGGAGGCTATCAGTTTTTGTAAATACAGACAAGATTGAGTTAAATGGGTAAAACCAGTAAAGTTAATTAAATGACTTTCACAGTAAGGTTTTGCCAACTATAACCACAAAGCAGAAGTCCCCATAATTCACAGGGCCCCAATTTTAACCTTAGTCCCTGTGTGCACTGTAGATAAGAACACCAGTGTGTGTCATGACAGGGTCAATTTTCAATCATTGTTCAAAAAAAGTTCTTTAAAAAAAGATCAAATTAGTATAAAAACAATGAAAGAATTACTTCATTAACTAATATTTATGCTCAGTCCTACATCGTTAAAGTATGAGTATGTTTAGGACTAAGCATAAATCACTCACACACACACACACACACACACACACACACACACACACACACAGTTATTTTTAAGTGATTTTAGTCATTTTAAGTTAGTCATAAATGATTTTAGTCATTTTAAGTTATTCATTTTAAGTCATTTGAGTCATTTTAAGTCATTTTAAGTTAGTCATTTTAAATTATTCATTCGAAGTGATTTTGATCATTTGAAGTGATTTTGGTCATTTTAAGTGACTAGTCATTTGAAGTAATTTTAAGTGATTTTGAGTCATTTTAAGATACTCATATTAGATTATCCATTTGAAGTGATTTTGGTGAATTTAAGCGATTTTAGTCATTTTAAGTTATTTTAAGTTAGTCATTTGAAGTTACTAATTTCAAGTGATTATGGTAATTTTAAGTGATTTTAGTGATTTTAAGTCTTTTTAAGTTAGTCATCTTAAATGATTTTAGTCATTTTATATTTGTCTTATAATTGCTAAAGATGTCTGCTGTGACGTAAGGGTTTTTGGGGGTTGGAGGGTGCGGCTTAGGTCGAGGTTTTACTCAGGAGGGGTCCAGTTCAGGTAGGGGTTTTACTTGGGTTGGGTCCGCCTCAGGTAGGCGTAGTTTTTGAAATGTTGTTGTGATCCGCCCTTCTTGCTTCTTACCTCCTGCTGAGCTCTTCTGCAGCCCGCCATCCAGGGGGGTTAAAGGTCAAAAACAGAGTCCACAGTAGAATAAGAGTTGAACGTGAAAACGCAGCATTTCATGGCGGTCCTCCATCCTCATCCCCGTCCTCGTCTCTAGACCAGGGTGCTCCTCTTCTCTCGCTCTCGCTCCCTCTCTCGCTCCCTCTCCCGATCCCTCTCACCTCTGTCCCTGCTCAGATCTGGCGTCTGCAGCTCGTGTCCGGCCGTGTTGTTGGGTTCATAGCGGGAGGAGGCGGGCGAGTTCTGCATGACCACCAGGCGTATGGGCGACTGGCTGGGCGGCGCCAGCGTGTTATCAGGGGCGTACTCTTTGGTGGGGTCTTTGCCCCGGCAGTCGTAGAGGATACAGGAGATGAGGAAGACCAGGAGCAGGATGACATAGCTGGCGACCAGGATGATGAGGTTGAGGGTGACGGGGTCAATCTCCAGGTAGAATTCCATAAAACCCATGGTGCCGCTTCATATCTCGCCAAGATCCAGAGAAGGAAGAGACGGCGAGGAAAAGGCAGCGATGACCGGCGAGGGACAGACAGCTGGTCGAGAAGAGAAAGAGCAAAAGACAGCAGAGGGCAACATCAGAGAGATGAAATGAGAGGATCAGCTGAGAGAGAGAGGGCGAGGGCGAGCGAGGGGCAGTGACAGCAGGCTGGCGTGGAAATGAAGCTTTGTGCTTTAAAGGACGTTAATCCTCGCCGCTGCTCCAACCTTGAATTTCAGCAGCCAATGATTAAAGCTGCTCAGTTTTAATAACTTAAGCCTCCATTTTGATTTTGCCATCATGAACAGGACGGCGAGGAAATAAAAGTGACATGGAGGCGGCGCTCAGCACACCTGTCAGCATCTACGGACAACAGGCCGCAGTCTGAGGAGTTTAGCTGTTAGCATGTTAGCATGTCCTGGTCATGACAGCCAGATCTGAGACTCACAGACCAGATTTCCACCAGACTCAACTTTTGAATGATGATCTGGTTCATGACAACATACAGAGAGGACCCTTCAGGGGCGTTTTCAGACTGTTTTAGGGGCGTTTTCAGACTGTTTTAGGGACTGCTGTAAAATATTTTTAATATAATTACCATTAAAAAACATAAATAATCAAGTGTGACTGCCAGGCTGGTATTTAGTTGTTTCTCTGTGTTTTATCTGCTACAAAAGGACACTTGCACTCTTTTTTCAGTGATGGTGATCTGGATCTGAAGTATAACTACAGATCATAAATTTACCCTTTAATCACAGCTGTACAGTTTATTCAGAATTTAATCCCCTTACATCAATAAATAGCATTTAAAAAAAACTTCTCTATGACTGTATGTTTGTTTTCACGACTCTGAAGGCCGCTGGAGAGGATATATTCATTTAATTCTGTATGTTTTATGATGAAGATTAAAGGATATGGAGGATTTCTATAATCTGTATTAAGACCATATGTTCAGCCATTTATCATCACACAGAGCGAGCAGAGAGTCAAGGGTATATCTACATATCTAGATATCAGGGTTCTACAATTCTGGGCTTTAGAATGCTGGGTTCTGGAAGGCTGGGCTCTAACATGCCGGGTCCTAAAATGATGTGTTTTGGAATTCTGGGTTCTAGTACGCTGGGTTCTAAAATTCTGGGGTTTTGTAATGCTGTGTTTGTTCTAGAATGCTGCGTTTTAAAATGTGTTTAAGAAAGCTGGGTTCTAGAATTCTGGGCTCTAAAATGATGTGTTTTGGAATGGTGGGTTCTAGAGTTCTGGGTTCTGAAATACTGGCTGCTATAATACTGGGTTGTAGAAATCTGGGCTCTGGAATGCTGGGTTCTATAATGATGTGTTTTGGAATGCTGTTTTTTTGTTCTGAAATGATGTGTTTTGGAAGGCTGGGCTCTAGAATGCGTTGTTCCAGAATGCTGGATTCTAATATGCCGGGTTCTAAAATGATGTGTTTCAGAATTCTGGGTTCTAGAATGCAGGGGTCTAAAGGATAGCTTCGGAAATGCTGGGTTCTCGTATGCTGGGTTTTAGAATGCTGGGTTCTAAAATTCTGGGGTTTTGGAATGCTGTGTTTTAGAATGTGTTTAAGACAGTTGGGTTCTAGAATTTTGGGTTTTAGAATGAAATGCTGAGTTCTAGAATTCTGGGCTCTAGAATTCTGGGTTTTAGAACTCTGGGCTTTGGAATGCTGGGTTCTACAACGATATGTTTCAGAATGCTGTGTTTGTTCTAGAATGACATGTTCATCTCCAAAGAAGGAATTGTGATTTTTTTGCCTCCTCGGTTAAATTGCTTTGGCCCCATTTTTGACTCTGCACTCATAATCACTCGCAGACTCTCTTCAGCTGCTTCCTGTTGCAGATTAAAGCGTCACTAACTCTGAACAGATCTCATATAAGAGTCACCCAAACACAAAGAACCAGCAGAGTCCTCTCACTGACAGTATACAGGACCGTATACATGCACAGTGTGACCCCATCACCTACAGAAACCACAGGGAGTTTCAGAACCGCCTCATGTTTTAAAGATCCATCTGCTCTACATTATGCATCAGATCTGCAGCCTCCAGAAAGTTCTTCTCCGGTTTCTTAGCTTTTCTCAGGACACCACAGAGAATCTTAAGACTGCATGAAAAGTTCAACAAGTCCACAGAAACATCTGGGCTTCTTCTTACAGGAACCTTCAGACTCTGTTTGGATGTGTGCGTCGTCTGCAGACCTCCAGCAGCCTTGAAAGTTCTGAAATGAAATGAAGAGAGAGGATATCCAGTGTCTTTAAAAAATGCTGTAAAATAACATCATCAGGAAATACCTCTCAGACCAGAGACACCGTACCACTGTCCTCCACAGCAGCAGATGTTTAAGGAGGGGTAAAACTAACAGAGCCGGGAGGAACAGAGCGGATATTAGACTTTAGAAAGAGAAACAGGACACCCAAACAAGCTAACATGACCTGCTAATGGTTTAAGATGAACCGGACCCACAGCACAGCGGCTCAGACTGCAGAACCGGATCACACAGGAGGGGGAAAACATCCTGAAACATCAGATCTGTTTGGCCTCTGTCTGAAACACAGGTGGGTGTTACTTTTTACACAGCTTTGTCTGTATGCTATGACCTCAAAAGGTTGACCTTTACAGAAAAGGATCTGACCCTCCCTGACCTGAAATCTTAAATATTCAACAGGATTATTACTTGTGTTTAAAAGACATACATTTGCTCTTTTATTGATCTATTTATTTATTTATCTGTTTCTGACTTTTGTCGACTCGTCGTTCCTCTGTGTCGACCCCAAACCTGCAGACCAGGTCCAGATCTCCTCACGTATTGTTTCTGAGTCGGACAAACAGCATTCATTCTTCTTATCACCATCTTCACAGAGGGGCTTAAAGACCGGCTCTGAGCCACGATGGCCATCTAAACGCCGCTGCCATTCTTCTGAAACACAATGTGAACTTCCTGCGTTGAGGCGGCACCGCTGAACGCACCCTCCTGTCCGTCACAGCTGCCGCCACAAACCAGGAGCGACCCTATTATTCCAAAAGGCTTTCAATCTGTCAGCGGGCCGATGAAGAAAGAGACGGATGGAGAGAAAACCTGTGAGAGGAAAAGTTGGAGGGAAGTGCCTCACCCTGGTTAATGGGGTCGTTCGGGGCCTCCTCGCCATTGTGCGCCCTGCTGGTCGGCCTCCTTCAGGGACTGAAAACCCGCGTCTATCACAAGATCTTTCTCGCCAACAGGAGCCGCCCAGACTGTCACAAAGAACCTGAACCACGTCCTGCATCCAGTAATTCTTCTGTCTTAAAACGCTCTCAGTCTCTGTCTGCTCCTCCAACTTCGGTCTCTGTATTTCTAACTCCATCAGGGTCTCACTGACGGACTCTCTGAACCTCAGGGTCAGCAGTCTGAGACCTCGTTTCCCCCGCAGTGTTTACCAGCTCCTCATGTAGGCTCCTGAGGTGTTTCCAGAGCAGACAGGATCCATCCATGGAGCTCTAGATCTCCCCCTGGATCTCCTTCTAGTTAGTTTTAACCCTCAGGTTAAAACTAACAAAGCCTACATTGTCCCCAAGACAGACATGCAGATAAGTGTTCATAAAATAATCATTTATTATCATTTTTTTCATTTTTTGACTCACATCTTTTCAGCAACTTCACCTCGAACCATTAAAAAAATAATGAATCAAAAATTTGATGTATTTTCCTTTTTATGTCAGTTTTTGTGCACCAGGTCACTGCTATTTTTAATGGTAAAAAAACACAAAATCACCTTATTTACCATTTAAATGACCAAGATCGAATTTTCTTTTTGATAGCGTCTGGGCCATGTCAATGATGAAACATAAAACCAATTTTGGTGAATTTAAATCCTTTTTGTAGTTTCAATTTTTTGTATTTGAAGCTCCATCCAGCCAACTTTGTCCCCAAAACAGACATGCAGTTTAGCGTTCATAAGATAATCATTTTTTTGACTCAAATCTCTTAAACAACTTCAGCTCTGATCATTAAAAAAGTAACTGGTTTGTAAAGTTTCATTCAATTCTGATGATGTTTAGTGGATGAATCAAAAAACCTGTTTTTAACGGAAGTCTATTGGCCGATTTGTGGACAAAGGAGGGTGGGCGGAGCTAAAATGTGGCGACAGAGATCTACAGGTGACACCGAGTTTTTTTTTGTTTTTTAATATAAGAGAAAAATAAGAACTTACATCAAATTTGATGACCTAATCTTTAAAACTGCGACTGTCAGCTCAAAATAAAGAGGAAAACAATGACAAATGTCCTCAAAACGGACAGAGGAGGAACCGAGGGTTAATGCATCTTCTCTCCATGACTTCACTGGTCAGTGTCATGTGACCTAAATGTGTGTATTTGAGTTGAAACAGATCTGGTCCGGAGTGTCCGTGGACGTCTGTTAGCTGGTTCAGTCTGTGCTGCTCCCACCAGATTCTGGTTTTGGCTCGGATGGTTCTGCAGCAGAAAACAGGATATTCAGGTTTCATTGTGAGTCTGTAATGAGCTCAGCCTCCTCCCTGACTGACAGCAGCAGCGCCGCGCGGCCTCATTACCCGTCCTCCTGCCTGTCTGTCTGCTGACGGCTGAGTCACAGAAACACGGACTCTTTCTGCAAACTCAAGAACTGTCAAAGTTCAACTCAGAGAAACTTAACTCTGCAGGGACATTTCTCTGTGCAGGTTTTTATTTACCTCCAATAAACTGCATCTAAAGTACCACAACTGCGCTTGTGTTATCGCTCCGGTCGCATCATTTCCTGTTACATGGCGTGCGTTCTTACCTCAGCGCCTCTCGAACTTCAAAGACTTTCCAGGCGGAAACGTTCCTCTAAAAATCTGCAGTTTCCTTCGTTCATGAGTCATCAGTTCGTTTCCTACAGATCAAAACAGACACAGGCCGGGACAAAGGATCATCTACGGAGCGCGGTGGAAACGCGTCCTGATACCAGAGGAAATAATTTATGTGAAGGTTGACAAACACAGAGTTTGAGTCTGTTTGTGTGACGAATGTTGACAATAAAACTACAAATGTGTAAAAACTGTCGGTGTAAGGTGACCATATTCTGAATCTCCAAGAGGAGGACATGACTATGTGGGGGTGGAGTCGGGTCGAGTGTTTTTTACACGCTACACAAACTCAAAACTTCTGTACCAAACCCCGGACATTTGAAGGATTTTATAAACTCCCCCGGACAAAGCCGGACATCCCCCAAAAGAAGAGGACATGTCCTGGTAAAAGAGGACGTATGGTCACCTTATGTCGGTATAAACGTGGTTTTTTTCTCAGGACAGGATCATTCCCACAAATCAAACTTAAGCTAGCTTTGGGTTTCCTGTCTGAAAGTTATTTCTCGTGTTGATGAGAGATTTCTAGATTTCTTCCCGGACAAACAACCAGAGTATAAACCTCATACTTGTACTCAGGTGAAAGGTCAGTGTGCCTCACAGGAACATCTTTGACTGTTTATAAAACACAGATTTAATCTCCGTCATCCACGAACGTCCGTCTCAGGAGTTCAGGTTCATATTTTGTCAAATGTCAAACTTCAACATCGGCTGAAATGAGACGCTGAGCTGCTCTGCGGAGACCGTGAGTCTGTTTGAAAAGAGGAAGTTAATGAGAACAACCTTTGACCACACAGGATGGACCCCCGCTGATGGAGAGCACAGATTTCTGCTGAGTTCTGTTCGCAGACTTTTTTACTCAGATGCAGAAGTTTCTCACTAAACCGAGAGAGAAAACTGAACTTTTTAGCTTCGTATCTGCGAGAGAAGTGGAAAACAGTCGGTAAATAAAGAGCAGGCCTGTTCAGCCCGGGTTTGTGGAGGTGTGGGAGCAGGTTTCTTGTGTCTGTGTTGACCTCCAGGCTCTCAGCGTCCCACCCTGCAGGAGGGAATTATCCCAGGGTTTTGGTAAAGGGTGTGACAGAACAGAAAACTCCTTCCTGTTCTCCGGCCGGTCCCTTTAATCCCGCCGACTCCCCCGTCTCATTGCGTGCCAGGCTGTCTCTGGCTGAGAGTCAGGGGTGTGTTGGAGGGGGAGGAGGGGTGACACTGCCACTGTGTTGGCCTTCTGGTCACTCAGCTGGTCAGTGTGTTACAGGAAGGGAAGGGAGGGTCGGGATTTCCCCTCTGAACTCTCCGCAGATTCAGAAACACAAAGAATCATTCATTCTGCTCAGAAACACGAGCTCACAATGCTGCCGCTCCACAAAATCAGGAGTATTGATCCAGACTGAGACACATTTATCCCACAGGACTTTCTGTCTTTGACTGACAAATGACCCAGAATGTCCTTCCTGTTTATAATGTACGATCTGAGCTGGAAGACGGACCACCTAAACTTGGGAATCCTGAGGAGCCCCTTCTCTGACCTCCATAACCACGAGTGAAACTTCGGTAGTTTGGGGAGGAATCCCAGTTTAGTTTGAAATGAGCATGTTAGTTATTTCTGTGTGAACATGATTGATGGAGGGTCAGATGTTCAGTAACGGGCCTTATATAATATCCAACATTGTGAGCGGGATCCTAATCCCCAATTTCCACCGCATCCGGAACAGCTACTAAAAGTTAACGTGTCAATTTCCACTGACTTCTTTCCGTTCCTCTGCGGATTGCCGGACTCCTTAGCTGATCACAAGAGTTCTATTTTTTCCGGACGTCGCAGCATGCCGGATGAATTCAGCACAGATTAACCCGTGCTGGAAAGGAAGTCGCCAGGATCTGCCACGAAATTCGCCTCGGATCCGGTTGGAATTGGAGTACGGCAAGAATCATTGCCGTTCCAGATGCAGTGGAAATCCCGGGTAATGTGGACTCAGGCCCTGTCTCCAGTGTTTAAACTCTTTTTTTCACAGTCTACAGTCTTTGTTCGCCCTTCCCCACCCTCTCCGACCATCACTCAAGGAAGTTTAAAGTCTAGATCAGGGTTTTTATGCTGATTGGTGATCACGTTTGTGGAGTTCCTCGAGGGACAATACTGGGACCTTTGTTATCTTCACTGTAGGTGCTACCTCTTCACCAAGCTACACATAGACATGATATTTAATTTCACTGCTATGCTGACGATACGCAGATATATCTACCATTTCATACCTCACAGATCCTACAAACAGGAAAACATGACAATAACAGACTACCGGAAACCTGGAGTGACCTTTGATATCAACCTCACACAAACAGTCAACCAGTCCAATACTGTCGATTAGCGACATGCTAACATGTCAGATTGTACCAGAGTTGAATTGTTGAGCCTGATAAGATCATCTTAGTGGGAGTCATGGAGAAAGCAGTTACCAAACTGCAAAGAGAAGTGGCTAAAATGATGTCGGTTCACCGGAGATCTTTGCAGGAGAGGCTGAGAGTTAAAGAGCTCAGACCAGCACTAGAATAGAAGCTCATGTGTTTTGTCTTCATTTTGGACCCAGTGTTGAAACAACGTCGAAGGACATGTTAGTGCGAGTCAACAGACCATGAAAAACTGATTCAGTTCTAACAGAGCGACTCAAACATGCCGATAAAACCCAGTCCTCTCATTCTTTGGTGGAGTAATTTATACTTGACCCCTGAAATTCAGGTCTCATGACTTCATCCGAGTCCTGGACTTGGTTATGAGACTCTGATGGTCTGTGGGGGGTCACTTTCCGTCACTTTTCCACTTCACTGCGACTATTTTCATCCCGCCTCTCCGTCACGCTCAGAGAGGATCTGAACTCCTCCGAGCGTCTGCAGGAACGAGACTGAGGATCCTCAGAGGTGATGCAACTCTCTCTCTCTCTCTCTCTCTTTCCACTGTCTGTGAATGTCTCTCGCCCCGCACACACACACATTCCCAGGATGCTGCGCTCCGCTGTAGATAAAGTTAGCACTGCAGAAGTGACAACGCGTTGTAAACGTTACCCATCAGCACCGACTCCCGCTCCTCTGAGTGACGCACCCGCCTCCTCCTGCAGGTTTATTATCTGGTCATGTGTCTGCAGGATGCTAGGCAACATAAACACACCTAAATATAACAGCCGGACTCCCCTGACCCCCCAGCCTCTCCTTAACCTCCCCTGAAACTGAATCTTTGGAGAGAAAGTCAAAAAGAGACGCTCAGCTTCGGGTTTGGAGATTTATTTTGAGTTTTAGAGAAAGAAAAGAATAAATAAGAGTGAAGAAGGTGAGACAGAGTCAAAGTGACCCTCCGTGAAACAGCAACATGTGAGCTCTTTAATACAGGATACATGATTGTTTAGATATTTCACTCACTTTGGATCGTAGTGCAGGAGTTTCAACAGACAAAGTGGCATGCATATCAGAGATTGACCCACGAATGTGAGCTCAGCACTCAGACACTGACTCTGCGATTGGACGAAACTGTCAGGGATTAGAAATGAAGCCAAATCCAGGAGAGTCTTAAACCTGATCTGACAGGATCAATCCCAGAGTGACGTTCAGAGAGCTGAGATCACCGACGGGCTTCATCAGAAATCATCTAAGTACCGTGTTAAACATCTTTGAGCTTATTAGCAGCATTTACAAAGAACGACTGTACACCATGACCGAGCTTCAAAGAGCTCCAGTAACTTTTTACAGACTCTTATATGGGGGGCGGGGTTAATAGATCCAGACAATGGTCGTCTGATGGGGCTCATCATCTTTAGGTGTCATTATTGGCAGAACCATTCCAGTTTGGACTCTGTGTTGAATGTTCACTATGTTCACTAACTGTCTCTGTTGAATTGAAAATAGTGCAAAAACAAACCGTCAGTGTCCAACAGGTGAGTCACATGATTTGGGTTTAAGGGACCGGCAGAAATCTCTGTACTGAAGAGACAAGGACCAAAACCAAGACTGGAAGGTCCTGACGTTCAGGGCATCAAAAACAGACTCTAGAGTGGAAATTACCGCATGGACTCAGAACATAGACTGTATATATAATGGACAACTTGGTTCCGCCAGAATATGGATTTGAAGCCGAAAAGTTCTTGGTATTTCTGCGATCTTTCTTTATTTCCTGAAACCAACATTGCGCAGTATCGTTGTTCGCATTTGGCGGGAGAGTTGCCGAGAGTCGCTGTGATGACATGAGCTACGCCATCTTCGTACGCCCATAGGCTGTATCAGGTTTCAATCATAGAAAACATGAACCCCCTAATAACTGTCCAGAAAAAAGAGGACTTGAGCACAAACCAGTCTGACAGTAACTACATGTCAACATCACAACCGGGGTGCTGTTCTCGGCGTGGCATCACCCAGCGAGGAGGCGGACGGCGTCCGTTCTATATACAGTCTATGACTCAGAATCACCTCAGAAACCACGTCTGTGAACACAGTTCACCGATTTATCCACTAATGAGGTTTAAACTGAACCAGGAAAGAGGAGACCATGTGAGGACGGGACAGCTGACAGAATAGAGAACTGGGCAGTGAGTGAGGAATGTAAAGTCCTGAAGTTTCAGTAAACGGGGACGTGATTTAAGAACTTGTCCAAACTGGTGACCCAACATTAGACCTTCCTCTTGGAAACAGAAGCTTGTGCCTGAAAAGTTTCTCCTTAAGTCATAAAATGAGTCCAGGTCCACTGTCCAGTAAAGTCTACGTCTCCACAGTTTACAGTCAAACTGGATTCCCCAGGATCAGACAGACTTCGTAGAAATCACGGACGTCGTTTTCTTAGTATTAAAGATAAATGAAAGACTCTCCACCAGGAGTCCTGAGTCTCCACAGCTGATTATGTTCTGGTCCTGATTGGTCCACCATGAGTCTGAACTCTCCTCCTTCACTCTGACCAATCACAGTCTGTTGTTGTTGAAGAAGATCCTCCGTCTCTCCTGAGTGTTTACATCCTTTTAGGTTCTCAGAGTCGTTCATCTGAACCGTCAACATAGACATAGAGAACTTAGACTCCACTCCTCCACATTCAGGCGATGCAGTACCCCTGACTGGCCATGAGGGCGGTCTGACTCTCCCTCCGTTTGTCCCTCTTCTTCCTCAGTCTGACCCTCCAGCAGAGGGCGCTGGACCCCAGCAGGCCCAGTCCAGCAGACAGCAGCACCAGTCCCAGCACAGAGATGGTTGACCCGTGAGAGTTGAAGGTGTACGCCACTCCTGTGACCACGATGCCGGCGATGAGGACCACCACGCCAAACGGCACGGTGCAGCGATAGCAGGACATCTCTGCACCGCCGGTCGCCGCCGTCAGCTGGACCTCATTGATGTGGGGGACGTGTGTTGTCACGATGACGCCATCCTTCCCGCTCTTCTCTTGGCTTGTTTTCTCAGATGAAAGTGTTGGCGGCATCCTGGCGGCGTTTTTGGGCGTCTTGGGCCCGCCTTTGCCGTGGAGGTCATCCGGTGTGATGATCTTACTGGCGAGGAAGAGGTGCGCCATGTTGGCAATGATGTCAGCCAATCAGAGAGCAGATGGCTAAAAACAGAGAATCGAAAACAGAAAGATCGTTAGAGTAAACTGTCTGCAGAGGCAAGAGTTTAATCTGATATTTGATCAAATTTAGGAGGTTAAAAAAAACTGACAGCACTATTTTAATAAAGTTGAAAAGTCTGATGAAGGGTTACCCCCAATTATCACTGCATCCATAACGGCTTCGATCCGGAACAGCGGTGGTTTTCACCGTCCCCCAAGTCCTACCACATCCGTTTGTGAGGCAAATTTTGCGGCGAATTACGGACAGTGGGAATCGCGAGAACTCACAAGAATCCGCAGATTCACGTTCAATCGTGCGTTAACGAGTTGTCTCTAAAAAGACGCCACATAGACATATAAGCAGTAGATTGTGTCCTTCCAGAGGAGGAAATCTACTTTGAAAAGAAGCCGGATGTTTTATTTTGTGTCTGTGCCCGACTTCCTTTCCAGCACGGGTTAATCTGTGCTGAATTTATCCGCCATGCTCCGGCGTCCAGAAAAAATAGAACTCTTGTGATCAGCTGAGGAGTCCGGCGATCCGCAGAGGAACGGAAAGAAGTCGGTGTAAATTGACACGTTAACTTGAAGGGTTACGATCAGCTACGATCGGAGGATACGACCTTTTAGGAGACGATCAGGATGAAGGTGGAAACTGGGGGTTAGGATCTCAAAAAAACAGGACTGAATAATAACATGAATAAAGTCGGGATGATAACACGTCATTGAAGAAAAAGTCATCAAGCTGTAAAATATAAGAAAATATTTGACAAGACTATCAGTTTGTAAATTCCCGGGATTAAAAGTCGTAAATTGATCTTTATAAATGATCAAATGAATGAAATTTAAGCAATAAAGCTGCTTCCAGAAAGACGCTCTCTGATATTTCCTCTCACGGACTGATATTTCTACTTCATTCTCATCAAATACAACTTTTTTTAAGGGAATAATATCTGACCCATTTATACTTTCCTGGCCAAGACTTTCAGAGGTACGTTTTTACAAAGTTACAGACAAACAGTTCATGACGATTAAAAACACAAATTACATCCTGGACTAGAAAGTCATCAGTCAGCTTCATCTTCCTCCAAAACCTTCAATCTGCTTTAAAAACACTTCAAATCCTCTGTGATTCAGCAGCAAAGAACCCAAAACTCTTTTCTCATTTTAACATGCAAATGAAAAACAGGTCAGAGAGCGAAGACTGCAGCTTTCAGCAATTTCCAAAGAAGACATCCAAATGATTTAGAGCACACAGAGATGAGTTTCAGGCTTTAACCTCAGAGCTCCATGGTGGACTGAAGGTTTAGAGATGATCCATGTATGTATTAAACATCACTTTAGTCAATCAGACGTATAAAAGGAGTCAACTTCAACTTCTTAACCAGCTGCTGGAGACGGAGACACTGATTCAAACCCTAAAACTGCTGCATGTGCACATCCAGACAATGAAACCAACATTTACACTATACACGTCGTCTCTGTGCACTTTTAAAAATCAAACTTCATGATCGTCCCTTTTTTAATCTGCACATCTTTGCTGCAGATTCACAAACTCAGACACAGTTTGAGCAAAGATCTGAATCCACTGACAGATTTTAATCTCACAGTCTGTAAAATCTGTATCTGAGGTGAATCATTTTCTGCAGTTATAGGAAAAAAACAGGATTTAGGTCGCAGAAACAGTCATGCTCTCACTTTTCTCCTCAAACCTCTTCATTCAAAACTGTAAATCGACCTGAATATGGAGAACAAGATGTCTCAGACTGAGCTGAGAGATAAAATCAGAGAGAGGAGCTGCTTCATTTCTGCACAGATTTACTAAAGTTTGCAGTAACGTCTGCTCACCTTTCCCTCTCAGACAGGTATGAGGTGAATGTTGGAGTAAATCTGTTATCTCTGCAGGTTTTTTTCTGTCTTGGGTAAAAATGAGAATAAAAAGACTCACAGAGAAGATGATCAGCTCTTCATTCCCACAGACTCTTCTTCTCTTTTTCACTCAAACGCTCGGATATCTCCGTGTTTTCAGTTCCTCTGCAGCTCGTCTCTCTGCATCGCTCAGACTGAAGGAATAAATGGGGGAATATGGCTATCAATAGAAAAAAACAGGGGGACTGCCCTCCTCCACACCTCCCCTCCTCTCCTCCCCCCCTCCATACCACCTCCTGCTGGAGGAGAGAGAAAACTTTTAACTCTTTCCTGCCCTCGGCTGCTGCTCTGGCTCTGGAAAACCTCCACTGACACACAAATAAACCTCGTTTTTACTCTGAACTGAAGCAGAAACTCTCCAACAAAATGAGAAAAGCTGTTAAAGAAGGAGGAAACACAGTTATGGAAGTCCTGAGCAGACATGAAGACATCATGAAGGAGGTTTTCTTCAGCTCTGGACTCATTTTCCTTCTTAGATTAAGATTATTTCACCGTTTCTTTGTTTAAAGTCACAAACAAACGCCAGATAACCTCATCTTAAATCTCTTAATGTCACTTGTGAGGAAAAACCAGCATGGAACAAAGTGAAGCTGAGACCCACCAGGTTCACAGCCCTGAGAAAGCTCAACCCTAATCCTAATCCTATCCTAATCCTAACCCCAATCCTAACCATAATCATAGCGCTAATCCTGATCCTCATCCTAGTACTAATCCTATTCCTAACCCCTACCCTAATCCTAACTCTAATCCTAATCCTCATCCTAGTCCTAATTTTCATCCTAACCCTTACCCTCATCCTAAATCTAATCCTAGCCCTAATCCTAACCGTTACCCTAATCATAACACTAACCCTAATCCTAATCCTAACACTAATCCCAACACTTGCCCTAACCCTTATCCTAATCCTAACCCTAGTCTTAATCCTAATCCTAACCTCAACCCCAACCCTGACAGTAATTCCAACCCTACTCCTAACCCTAATTCTTGTCCTAACCCTAACCCTAACCCTTACCTTAATCCTAACCCTTCCACTAACCCTAATCCTAATCCTAATCCTAACCTTTAGTCTGAAAATCCGACTGGCTGAACTTTGAGTTAAATTGTAAGAGAGTGGATCCTCTGTGTGTGTTTCCTGTTTACAGTGAAGCTGAGAGTCAGCCTGTGTATAATCCTTTGTTTTAATCTCTAGTCTCAGTTTTACTGTCGATGCTCAGGCAGAAGGTCGACGGCTCAGTCAGAGTTTAAACACGTAATACTTTAATCTGAGCAGCTCTGATAAATGATTTAAAATGATCAAAATTCAGCAACAAAACAGAAAAACTGGAACTTTTTCTTCTGGTGGAAACTGCCTGGGTCAGGGTTTCTCTCCCAGAATCCTTTGCAGCCCCCCCGGGGAAGCCTCCGCCCTTCAGACCTGCAGGCTCAAACATCTGGTAGGAATCAGCTGAGAGAAACAGCTGAGGTTTATTTATCATCCAGATCCCGGGTGTCCTCTGAAGCCTTCAAACTACTCAGCTCTCACATCCTCGGTGGTCTCAGAGCAGAGGGGGATTATTATGGACCCGCCCTCTTTTCTGAGACTCTGAGGGATCGGACCAGACCCTCTATGAGAATTGACTGAGATGAGATGAGAACTCATTTCCTTTTGTCTCAGTGTCCTAGTGTAGAAAACGAGGAGAGAAATCGGATGAAGATTTTCATACTAAACACCTGAGAATGTTGAGCTGCAGCGTGAACAGATACAGTCTCAGTTTCACTGTAGAGGCACAACTGTACCTCAGTTTCTCATGAGTCTCAGCTTCACTGTAAAGCACCACTCTTCCTCACTGTTTCAGTTTTTCATGAGTCTCAGTTTCACCGTGGATGCAACACTCTTCCTCAGTTTCTCATGAGTCTTGGCTTCACTGTAGAGGCACCAATCTTCTTCAATTTCTCATTAGTCTCAGTTTTACTGTAGAGGCACCACTCTTGCTTACTGTTTCAGTCTCTCTTTCACTGTAGAGGCACTACTCTTCCTTACTGTTTTAGTTTCTCATGAGTCTCAGTTTCACCTTGTATGCAACACTCTTCCTCATTTTCTCATGAGTCTTAGCTTCACTGTAAAGGCACCACTCTTCCTCACTGTTTCAGTTTCTTGTGAGTCTCAGCTTCACTGTAGAGGCACCATTCTTCCTCACTGTTTCAGTTTCTTGTGAGTCTCAGTTTCACTGTAGAGGCACCAATTTTCCTCAGTTTCTCATGAGTCTCAGTTTTACTGTAAATAGGGAGTTACAGAGAGGATACACTTCAACCAACTGGTCATTTGTAGCTGTAAGTCTCAGTTTTATTGTTAACAGCACACAGAGGTGTCATTCTGGCTGACATTCGCAGCAGAAACATGATAAACTGTGTTTTTTTTTTTTTTTTTATGATTTTCATGTAATTCAAAGGTTTCAAAGGTACAGTTTAGGGTACTAATAAAAAACTCAAACATGCTCCCAGATCTGTTCTTGTCATTCACTCTGACACAAAGCCAGGGGGTCCCTGTATCTCCCAGATCAGGCTGATCTAAACCCCGTTTGAGGAGACCCTCTGCAGACCTGCGTGTCTCAGTTTTATAGTCGAAGAGTTACATTAATTTTCTGTCCCTTTAGGATCGAATAACAAGAATGTTGCATGTAAAACTCCCTGATATCTGTAAGTGTTTCTGCATGTGAAATCTGGACATGCTTATGTTATGGTATGTGTTTTCATACGGGAAACATCTCATGTTCTGATGCTGTTTAATAATATTCAGCTATTTGTTTCAGAGCAGAGTCCAACTCACTTCTCAGAGAGGTTCTGGTCCTGTCAGAACATGTTGGACTAACAGTCTGAGCGCAGACGTGTCAGGGTTTGATTTATGTGTTTTAACGTGATACAAATCTGACCTCCTGCAGCGTCTGCAGAGTCCAGCTGGGCACATCTGGCCTTGTTTTCAGGCTCAGACCAGACTTTGCTCTTCAGATGGTTCTGTTGGGGGTCAGTGGGGCCCCCGATGGATTCTTTGATCCGGATCGAGGGGTCAGCACAGCAGGGCCTGAGAGAAACATCTTCTCATTTTTAATATGTGTCTCAGGAGAACAGCAGCTCCTGGGTTTGAGATGATGTCCTCGGAGCGGCTCTTTGAGTCCAGGTCCGATCGTTTCCCCTCAGGATGTGTTCTGATTGTTTAAAAAGTGTCTCTACAAAGTAATCGGACTAAAATGAGATGTTTAATGATTGCACTGATGGATTTTCCTTCCCTCCCGTGGAAGCTGTAAATCACTTCCTTCCCGGATCTGTTTCTGGGTTGGAGATGATGTGAGTTATTTGTTTTGGATCCTGGTCTCTGGAGACCTCCTCCCCTGTTTCCTCTTTGCAGCAGATGGTTTCAGCCTGTGAATATAGAGATGTGAGCAGCTAGCAGCTAACCCAGCACATCAGTGTGTTTGTGCTTTTCCTTCCTCTCAATACAGGTGCGCTCGCCGCTTCCTAATCCGACAGGCGCTTATTTTAGGATCGGAGCGAAGTGGAAAAGTTGACTTTGCATTTTCGTCGTTTCACGCGGCCCAGAAACTTTAAAAGTGCGGAGTCACATTGGACAAAACGTCCGGCTTTGAAACTTTTTCTGCTTTAACAGCATCAGAATGATGTTTTTTTTTCCATCATAATAAACATTAAAGTAATAAAATCAAAGTATCCAGTGAAGCCTGAAGTAGGAGAAAGTGAAGACAGCAGAGAGGATGTGACAGAGGAATACAGGATGTGTGACTGTCAGCGTGATGATCGCTGGTTATTTAAGGACCAGAGGAAACAGAGGATGCTGTTACAGAGAGAAAGAAGAGACACCGAGACGGACGGAAGTCAACATTTACAAAACAACCGAGGCCGGGTCACAGGTGCTGAAGGAAAGGTAACTGACGGTCATTTTAATCCTGACAAACTCAGTGAAGTGAAGTAACGACAGGTAATTAAGGTGAAGGAGGAGGGCGTACAGGTGAAGATGGAAACGAGGAGGAAGAACTACACACAGAGGAAGAGGAGCTCCAGGTTTCCCATAATTCACGGTCAGACTCGTCACGTCAGCTGGAGGATTACCTCACTTCGCGACCCAGGAGAGCGGACAGGAAGTGCCTCCAGTTCAGAGGTCATCAGGTTACAGAAAACACTCTCGCTGAAAACACGGTCTGAGGAAACATTCGATTTAAGGGTTAATATCTAATATAGATATTAAAAATACTAAAATGTTTATAATATCTATGTTCAGTATCTGTATTTAAAATGATGTGCGGCTCAGTCTGTTGTCTCACTGTGGGAAAGTCAAATTTAGAGCCCTGCTGATCGACTGACAGCAGAAAAAAGGTTTAATATGTTGTTATGGAGCCGTAAACACACGCTCAAAAAAACTGTTTTTAATGGAAGTCTATTGGCCGATTTGAGGACAGAGGAGGTTGGGCGGAGTTAAAATGCAGCGACAGAGAACCACAGGTGACACCGAGGTTTTTTTTAATATGAAGAAAAATAAGAACTCTCAGCAAATTTGATTTTCCAATCTTTAAAACTGATAAAATAAAAATGATAAAAATGACAAATGTCCTTAAAAACGGACAAAGTATGAACCGAGAGTTAAAGTCTGTTTTTAAATTTCTGTTTTTAACCTTAAATCAGAAAAAACAGAGACTCTAAACATGTTCACTTCAGCTGCACAAATGGATGATTTTACATGAGTTCTAATGGACCTCATGGATTTTTGGACACAGCCTCTAGTGGACAATTGGGGAACTGCAGTATTTAGCACCTCAGCACTGGTGTTATTTATCACTGAGGCTGCTGCTCCGCTGAACCTTATTTTCATTTCATTTCCAGATGAATCCAGAATAAACAAATGTCTTCAGTAGGAATTAAAAGTTTTCTGTTCACTTATCAAGACGGCTGACCCTGATTTAGAAGACAAAAAACTGTTTATTAGTCGCACACTTCCTGTTTGTAGAGGCTCCTGAACGAGTTTAAGGTCGATTCAGCGATTCGAAGGGCGCTGTTGAGTTCAGCCTCACTTTTGGCTCCTGTAATTGAACAGAAAACTGCAGAGATTAATATTTCAGGGTAATAAGAGAACTAAACTTCAACTGATCAACGCTGGTCTGAATAAATGGATTTCCTTTTGTAGATCAATAAAGTTCTTGTATTATAAACAAACTGATTCAGTCAGCTCAGAGGAGTTAAGGACACATGAATTAACCCAAGCAAAGGGAACAGCAGAGACCCCTCGAACCTTCTCTGATACTATCTGAGAAAACTGCAGAACCTCTTTGGTGAAGTTCAAGAACCCTGGACCCTCTTAAAGGACTTAAACTGCCACAAAAACCTACCTTGAAGACTGTACTGACTGGACTTGGTACCTCTTAACCACTAAAATGGAATATTTGGGAACAAACCCAGATATTTTACCGTGCACATAAATCGTCCCAGTACGGTGGATGATCAGACGGATGCCGGGCGTGACCTGGTAGCGAAGGGTGGAGGACAGCTCGGGTTCATAACTGTGGAGAGAAAACAAGAAACAAAGATTCTTGGTTTGACTTGAAGATGATTTGATTATAAAACTTTGGGGTCCTTAAAAAAAGTCACACTGAGGTCCTTAGATGGACAAAAATGTCCATCTCCTAAAAGTGCTATAAAAATATCATACATTCATATTTTTTACCATTTTTTTGTTTGCTTAAATCTTTTAATCAACTTCATTCCTGATCATATTTATCAGATATTAATTTTTTTTAACTGTTATTTTTAATGAACAAAAAAGAAATTTGAAGTTATTTTTCATATATTTGATGCTGGGCAGGAATCTTCTTTTTTTATTATTATCAATGTCTATGATGTGCCAATCATTAACAACAACATTAATTTTTATGCATGATTATGTTTGATGTATTGTCTGATTTTTAAGAAAGTCACACTTAGGTCCTTAGATGGACAAAAATGTCCATTTCCTAAAAGTGCTATAAAAATATTAAAAATTAAAATTTCTTGTTACTTTTTTGCTTAAATTTTTTAATCAACTTCAGTACTAATCATAACTACCAAATATTAATTTATTTTCAGAATTGTAACCCTTTATTCATTGGCTTTTAACCCTCCATGAGACTCGGCTCCTGTTTTAGTGTTTTATGGTTTGTTTTTAGTTATTTGTTTCTATGTTTTTAAATTAGTTTTTAAAAACATAGAAACTATACTTTTAATTCTGCTTTTATTTTATCCATTGTTTTAAATTGTTTTTTTTGATTGTTTTTTATCTTGTTGTTTTGTCTAGTTATGTACAGCACTTTGTACAGCTGTGGTTGTTTTAAAGTGCTTAACAAATAAAGTTGAGTTGAGTTAAATGCCAGTTTGACTGTATGGCGTCACTGTTATTTTTAATGGACAAAAAAGAAATTTGGAGTTATTTTTTCACAATATTGAATGCTGGGCAGGGTTTTCCTTTTTTTATGGCAGCCTATGGTATTTATCTTATTTGCATTAACAAAGCCAAAATGATCAACGAATAAAAAGTCACCAAAAATGGCCCCTGAGGGTTAAAAGTTTCTGTTTTTGATGGAGTTTGAGTCCCCAGAGAACCTCAGATCAGTAGAATAAGTTCTTCTTCACCCTGAGTTTTAGTTATTCAGGTTAAAAACCGAGTCTCTGAGTCTCCTGACCTGCTGTGAATAAAGTTGGCCAACTGGTCCAAACGGATCGGGGAGGTTCGACATATGGCTATTATACCGCAGATCTTAAAGTCCAGAAAGCGAACAGGGAAGCCCAGCTTCTGCACGATGCGGGCAAACCTTCTCGCCGCGATCCTGGACTGATCTTTGCTGCACAAACAGGATCAGAGAGTTAGAACCACCTCAGAACTTCACACAATCTCACAAACGAACCCTGACAGACCTTTTAGCTCCCAAACAGAGCAGAGTCCCTGCTTTAAAGATTATGCCTGTACACCTCGGGTTTCGGATCCTCATATGAACCCGGTCGGACTTCTGAAATGAAATGAAACAACATGAAGCGGAGATTGTGAGGAGGTCCACATGTACTGAAGCACGTCTTTAGTCTGAATCAGTGTGATCTCCTGAGGTCAAACCCGTGTCGGGTCAGGTTCTGGTGGTCTTACCCTGCCGAGATCAACGTTACGTCCATGGGAAGCGATGTAGTGCAGGTCCAGCATACAGCCCAGGTTTGCTTTTGTGTTAAAGTTCCTGCAGACAAACACCAGAACCATGACAGATGTCTCAGGGCCTGTGTCCACTTACAGAGTGTTTCTACATGCCTCAAACACCTGATTTCCTGCAGTTATGGAGGACTTTAACCCTCTTCAGAGCTTTGCACGTTTGTGGTTGAATTTCTGAGATAAAATGAATCACTCTGAGATGTCTGGGCTCTCAAAACCTCGTGTATAAAGTCTGATGAAGGTGGTTTTAAAGATTAAGAATGAATCTGAAAAACCCAGAAACCTCTGTGTTTCACTGAGCTCAAACTGAAATCTGCAGCGATGCTAACAAATGAACGTGGTGTTCAGAAGGTTTTGAGGTGACTCACATGACCTTTGGCTTTAATTTCACCGTCTGTGATTTGCAGATGTGGTCCAAACTTGGCTTGTAATAAGTGAGGAGCTCATCGGGCAGTAATTTGAAGAAGAGTTCTTCATTCTGCTCCTCTTCATCCTCTTCATCCTCCACGTCGGATTTGTTCTGCAGAAGAAAATCTCGATTTCATTTTTTTAACTTTACAAAAACAAAAAAGAAAACTTGAGAATAATGTCAGTAATAGTTTTGCTTTTGACATTCATCAACCTGCCACTGAAAAAAAATCTCTAAAGGGTTCATGCGAGTTTATCATCAGTTTTAACACCTCTACATGTTTAGTGAGTTTAAAGACAGGCGGCTTTGGTACCAAACATCCTGGAATCAAATCGAAACTGTTTTTCTATCCATCTCTGCGTCTGGAGAGTTAAATCAGTGTCATGAACAAACCAGCTAATTTCTACACTCATACAGGAGAGGGAGCTGTCTGTACTCACATCTGCAATGTACTTATCAAAGAACCTCTCCAACGCTGACTCGGCCATGACTTCAGGACTTTCCAGGACTTTTCAGGGATCAGGTTTGGGCTGAAAACCACTTATATTATGTGGTGAGACTGTATTGTTTTTTTTTGTTTAGGATGGGTGCATACATTCAAACAGGTCAGTTGATTAGGACCCTGTTTCTAGGCAACAACAACAACAAAAACAAATATGGATTCAGACTTTCATTCAAACAGAGAAAGTGTTTTATTATCACCAGAATAAATCCTGATTTACCAGGAAAAAAAACTCATTGTAATGAATTTGAAGAATGAACGTCCACTCTCTCTCTTTCTCTGTGTGTCCCACTCTCTGACACCACAGGCTTGTTTGATTATACTGACACCTGCTGGAGAGAAAAGGAACAACAGCAACAATCTAATAAACTACAAAAACCAATTCCACTGAAGTTGGGAAATTGTGATAAATGTAAATAAAAACAGAATACAATGATTTTTCAACCTATATTCAGTTGATTACACTATAAAGAAAAGATGTTTAGTGTTCAAACTCATAAACAAATAATTATTAACTTTCATGGCTGCAACATGTGCCAAAGAACAAAAACAGAAGAAACTCAACTATTGTTTCCTCGAGGATGCAGCACTTCACCTCTCTTCTGTCTCCCTCCTCTCCTTATTATATATATATATATATATATATGTGTGTGTGTGTGTGTGTGTGTGTGTGTGTGTGTGTGTGTGTTTGTGTGTGTTTGTGATTTTTGTGAAATAAAACAGATTATATCTCACATGTAAACCTCTTTACAGCTCTTTTGACCACGTCTCTCAGATACACAGAGCTGACGTCGGTTTATCATGAATCTCCTTCAAACCTGAAGTGAATACGTCCACCTGTCTGATCTGTATCTGTCACTACAGGTAAAATAAGAGCTGATAATGAGGCCTCAGTCGGTTCTTAAACCCTCCTCTGTATCTGAGGAGCGTCTCAGCAGCTCTCGTCTCCGCCCTGAGCTCCTCACAGTGATTCTTCCTGCAGAGGTTTGGGTGTTTGTCCTGACTGCAGATAATTACAGCTGCAGCTTCTGAACAGCATAAACACACCACATCCTGTCTGTAGTTATCTCTCTGTTCAAACATGAAGAAAGTTTTTATCACCAACAACAGAGACCAACTGAGAATTGTACAGTAATCTCTGACGATGGAGGGTTCCATTTCTGATTTGACGTCTCCTTTTCTTCATTTGCTGCTGTCCTCCCACTCGGCTGATGACATGTTTTAAAAAACCTTTAAATATTTTGATTTGATTAAATTTCCAAAAGAAAACCTCAAACTGTTAAAAGAAATCATTTCACGGCTTTGGTAGCAGCTCTAAATCGGGCTAAAGTACCTATTCTTTCTTTCTTTCCTCTTTATTTATCTCAAACTTTAGGAACAACAACAAAAAACTATAAACAAAATAATACATATGTACATCAAACAACTGTACATGTCAAAGATAAATTTACACAACATATGTATGTCAACATAAACAGTTTGAGAAGAAACAGAATGAAGCAAAGAGCTTATCTAGTCCTGACCCTTCCTTAAAAATTAGAGATTTTAAAAAAATATCTAATTATATAAATTGCAAAGATCTGTATAAATACCTACATATCATACACAATGTTGAGTCGGTCTGTTTAACACTGAAAATTTTTTTGTGTTGATTTTTTTTTTGTTACACATTTTTTTAAGTTGGATTTTTACTAAAAAATATTTCGAGGGACTGATTTTTTTACACTGAATTTATTTCATTATTGTGAAGGAGTTAGTGTCAGAAATAAAAATGCAGTATCGTGGAAAAACACAGGCGTAGCGGAAAACATGTGATGGTGAAAGGATTTATTTGTGCAAAAAAAATGGTCAAATACTATTTACAAAATGTACAAGGCAAAAAAGAAAATGGCAACAAGGCAGAATTTCCACTATAACTTAAGAGAACAAAAAAACAGAAACACAGCAGCACTACAAAAGTCAGTTTGGCATTATTAACCTTCCATACAACAAACTCCAGAACTCAAAGACAGACTCAGGCAGCCTTCTTTAACCCTCTTAGCCCCTCCCAGTGGGCGTTATTTATTACATAAGTTCAGAAAAAAACATATTCATTCACATTAAAACCATTTTCACCATTTTTAACCTCCAGACCTTTTTCTGTAAGTTTCTACACAAATACATGGCTCATTAATTTTTTAGGGATTCAAGGCAAACAACAAGGACATTTATTTTTCTAGCATCATGTGACCACTTTGACCCTCCATACCACCTATATCACACCCGGAAATCACACGCTCTGTTTCCTTATTTGGAAACCTGACCCGGCACGATGGCGTGAATGGACACCCGGTAAGTAAGTGGAGGAGTGAATGAATTTATGTTAAAGTTAACTGATAGAGCTCCAAGTGTGCAAACTTGGTTACTCTATCCAACAGAGAAGGGAGAAGGAAAAGTCGAGCTGTTTAGTGGGAAATTAGCGACGCTGGAGGAGGGGAGGGAAATGTGTTTGGCGCGTATTTAGGTGTGTGTATGTGTGTGCGTAAGGCTTCATGCGCCGCCCGCAGTCAGTGAGGACGCAGCTACGTCACACCCGCAAAACGTTAAAATGGCGGTAATATTTCTAATGTTAAAATAGTAGTAGTATTTCCACATTCATTGACAAAAATGGCTCAAAGGATGGAAAGTTGGGACGACCGTTTGAGAAGAGGAATGATTTTGACCATTTTCATTTTGTGCTCAAGTCCTCTTTTTTACTGTACAGCTCCATTTTTAAAAGTTATTCGGGCGTTCATGTTTTCTATGATTGACACTTGATACGGCCTATAGGTGTACGAAGATTGCTTCGCTAACCCGGCAGATACGCTGTTTGAGACAATTTGTGAAATATATTCCTACATGATCTGCTTTCAATACTGTGTTGGGTTTTTCAACCATAGAGAGCAAAAAAAAAAAAAAAAAAAATAGCTGCTCGTTCTCCATTGACCCCGTTTGGCTCTTGAGCGAACCTGGAGTGGGGAGACCCATCTAGTATGCCGGCGTACGCTCCAGCACATAATGAGTTGTCTATGTGTAAAATGTCTATGACTAAAACTCAGAGATTTGTTACAAACCAAACTGTTCAAGAAGTGGTTTAAAATGAATCAATCTATGATTATTGAAATGCTACATGAACCATAGACTATAATGTTAGGAGTGGGCGAGCGTCCCGTAGCAAAATGGCTGCCATGAGCGAACGTAGGTCTTCATTGGCTAACAGCGTGAGTAAGCCATCTAGTGTGTTTATAAATATCTATGTCTCGGACCCTCTCCTTCCCTCCTCCACTTAATTGTGTGCCGCTGAGTGTGAGTCAGAAGAGTATTGGGACGCGGCCTCGTCCAGATGTGGGCCTGCCTGCCTGGGCGTCTGTGCGGTGAGTTTAACCACAGTGAAATCTGAGCTTCTCCCGGCCTGGCTCGCTGTATTTTGGGATGTTTTACACGGGGCAGGACAAAGACACGTTACCAGGCGGGATCCCGGAGTGAGCAGATGTTCGTGCAGTGGGAAAAGAAGAAGAGAGGACATTGTTTCTGCGGAGGAAAAGGGACCCAGAGACGGTAAGAGCCCGCGGCTTGTCTCGGTAGTTTCTGTGGTTGGTGTTAAAAATGTGCAGAGCTGGTAGAAACGGAGGAATTCCTGCAGTCAGGAGTGGAAGTGAAGGACAGCTGACTGGAAAACGAAACGGCTGATTTAAAGCAGAAGAAGAGTGAAAATAAGAGTTTAAAGGAGCTTTAAAGTTTACTGACATTAACTCTGAGCTCTAACTTTAGTCCGAGTTTGTGATTTACTGCCGTGTCGCCTTCAGGGCTCTCTCCGGGTGTTCCCGATTTAATGACAGACCATCCAAAACATTAACCACGTGTGGTCGCACATTAACACCATCACTGCTGAGTGCTGTCCGAGGGTCCGAGGGGGAAAACCGACCTGTAAATGTCTGTATAAGAGATATCGATCCACGATATCCAGAAAAGAAGAGTCTGAGAGAGATGAGACGGATAATAGGGACTAGTTTGTGGAAATGAATGAGAATCTACACAGACTTAATGTCGACTTTTAATCATGGTGGTATCCTAGATGACAAAAATAACGCTGCTGTGAGTTCACGATAATAAAAGACGAAGAAGAAAAGAGCGGGAAATGTTAGCTAAAAGATAGGTTAGTTACTTTCGCCAAAGTAAAAGATAAGGTCTGAATGCCAGTTTAATTAAAAAAAGATACATTGAACCCAATTAAAACAGACACTAAAATGTTTACTTCAACACTAGGAAGCTGTTTGACTCACGAAAACTCTGCTAACGTTGACGGCTAACGTCAAATGTTAAATTCATAACAGAAGAAGAATTCTGGTCAACGTTAGCTTGTAATAGAGAAAGCTGAGAGATGCACTGGTGGTTTTCTAAACCAAAATAATAAAGAAATCTGCCGTAAAATTCTTAAACGCTGTCTAAAAATCACCCAAATAAAAAAAAAAAAAACAGCTTAGCTAGCGGAAAATAATCAGAGACTAGTCGACTAGCATGAGCTAACTGTCTAATCAAAACTAGTGGGAAATGTTAGCTAAAAGATGGGTTAGTTGCTTTCTAAGATGTCATCTTAGCTGTTCACCTGATCATAAAGTGACATTGCCAGGTAGCTAGCTGACTTAAATATTAGTGTTGACTAAAGCCAACCAAAGAAAAAGAATGTTATTTGCCAGATAGCTAATAAAGAACAATATGAAACCAGGCTACCAGCAAAAATACATGAAGCATGTTCAACTAATAAGCCGATTTAATCTCATCTAAAGTGGTAGACTGTAGCTAGTAGGTGATATGGGAAAAAGTTTATCACAATATTTTTTGTATCAGTCGATATTGAAATTAAATTTTAATTAAATCCTCCTCTCCTGTTTTGATTAGAGAGAGTTAGCAGTGAAAGGAAACTCTGATATACCAAACATTTTGTTCATATTTTAGAAGAGACTCCCTCAGAAATCTCTCCCATAGTAATTTTTGTCTCTTGTTGTGTTTTTACCATCTCTATTGTGTCTTATGTCCACCTGAAGAAAGTTCTGTACAGTATCTAAGGCCTGTGTTAAGAGCTCAGACCGTTCTCTGATTGAAGTCCTCTCCTTGTCTCCTTGCAGATATGGCTGAAAATGTCCCTGGATTCAGATAACTCCTGTGTTGTGCTGTCAACGAGAGACTCCAGGACCTCCTGCATCTTCCAACCTGCAGATGAGAAGGATGACATCCCAGGAGTGGGAGAGGAGAGGTACCTGACTCAAACTCTGCGCTCACACTTTGAAACTTTTCAGTAGTTTTTATACTTGATCTCACTTTGAGTATCCTGAACTCAAAGTTACAAACACAGTGAAGTCAAACTTGACTCAGCTGTCTGTCCTCCTGCAGCGTCCTGGAGATGCTGAGCTACTCCAAGTACTCGGACTTGGAGACATGGCTTTGTATGCCATCCTCTCTGCTGCTGTCCAGAGACCTGGACTCCATCCTCACCTCCTGCTCTACCTCCACCAACTCCTCTTCCTCACATGCATCCAACCACTCCTGCAACTCAGCACCAGCATCCTCCTCCTCGTCTCCGGCCTCCAACCCCCGACACTCCACATGCAGCGAGCCGGGAGAGAGCAGGACTCACAGGTGGGTTTGTGGTGGTGGACTTTGAAGGTCAACTTCAGGTGTTTAAAGATGACAGGGGGGGGTTTTAATCTGTATTTATACATGCAAACATTTTCAGTCTGATAGACCCCATGTGTCCTTTTTAAATGATGTTTAAAGTTCTGCTGCACTGTCCCTCTAAAAAGTGCAAACTGTGGTCACTTCAGAGTCTTCTCCTCCTACTTCTCCTCCTCTTCCTCATTGTTCCCCAGTTGCTGCAGCTCATAAAGTATTTGTGTGGCTCCATGGTGATGGCGGCTATGTGGGGAGAGATAAGCGTAAAGGCTGCAGGGAGTCTGAGAGGAAACATGGGCGTTTATAGATTTGGGAATTGCGTTGCTGGTGTGAGGAAGTGTGGTCATTAGGAGTGTTTGTTGAATAGCTGCAGGGGCTCTGTAGGTGGAGGCACCGGGAACATAAAGGAGCAGATTAGTTTGGACTGATTGTAGGTAATTACAAGACGAGAGTGGAGGAAAGTTTGAAGCTGCTTTTAGAAGAAGTGGAAGACTGAAAGACTGCGGCTCCATCTTTGACATTTGGAGCATCATGACTTAAAAAGAGGACAAAGGAGACCTGGAACTGTTAAAGGTCAAGATTTCACTCTCCAGACTCCAGAAACTGGTCTGCTGGGTAGATCTGTCCCATCCATGAACCAGTAGAAAATGACGCCTTTCTGGTGGTCAAACTTTTGTAAACTTTGAGTTTGTTATTAAGGAAGATAAAAAAAACAGCTGAGAAAACTTTTGTTAGAATTCTTTTGGGGTCAAGTCATATTTTCACCAGACTGTAAACCTGGAGGTTCCTTCAAATCACATTTAAAATGAGCAGAAATGAATCATAAAACACTCAAAACAAAGTCAGTTTTTGTTTCTGCTGCGTCCAAACTTTATAACAATGTTTGATAGTTTATCAGCAGGACTCTTCCACTGCAGAGAAGGTCTCCTGGTGTCCCTCTCTGTCTCGTACAGAGGTGTCAGTATAATTTTCATTACCTGCTGAAACGCCTCACAGAAGCTTTCAAACCTCAGATGATTTAAGCATCTGACTGGTATGGACATTTGATCTCCTACTTTAGCTGGAGGTTTCCTTTCTCCTGACACAAAGGCTCTGACTGATCAGACGGATAAACTCTGATACTGTTGAGTCCAGGTACACTCAGGTACAGAGTGGGGTAAGCTAACACCTCTGCTGAACACCTGAGAGGAACTCTTCCTGCCGTGGACCTCTTCTCCTAGTTTACTCCTTTCAAACGCTGAGGATTTGGATTTTTAAAACCCAACTTGATCTGTTGAAGTGCGCTGGTCACACATGTTGAGCCGGGCTCAGCTGCTGGACTTTGTTTTCAGGAGGAAAAAGCCGAGAAGTGGTCGGGTTTGGAGGTCCTCCTGGTGGAGCTGCAGCTATGAGGTTTCAGAGATCAGGTATCAGGAGGACGCAGCAGCTGGACGTGTTTTTACTCTCTTAGAGGAGGCTCCATGAACAGTCTTTATGTGACATGGTCTTCTGAAGATCATGACCTTCTCTCTCTGTTGGTTTCTCTGCTGCAGGTCATCAGAGGAGATGCTCTTCCTCCCCATCCTCTCCTCCACCCCTGCTGCTCCTCCTGCTGCAGAGACGACGGTCGGGGACTCCTCCACCTCCCACGGCGGGGTCAGCATCAGGAAAAGGAGACGACTCGCTGCCAGTCCAGGAGGACTCCACTGGAACTCTGCAGGTGAGACCAGATCTGGTAGATAGTGGAGTTTAACACAGACCCCCCGTCTTCTTCTACTTCTTCTTTATGTGAGGGTGAAAACAGCCATGAAATCCCCCTGTCTGAATCCAGCCTGTGTGTGTGTTTGTGTGTCTCTGTCAGCTGCAGTGTTGTGTACATGTTTACATTCTACAAATACAGATGCTGCACAACGATCACTTTCGCTGTGAGCCGATGGGGGGCAGCATTCAGAAAAAATCTTTGTTTCAGATCAATCGTGGATAAATGAGGAAGTGTTTGAGGTCATGTGACTGACTGCTGTCATGTTCCTGTTGCACGTGTGTTCAGTACAGATTTAGCAGCTCTTTCATTTCCTTTTTTCTTTTCTCATTTTTATTCTCTCTTTTCTTTTCTTTTGTTCTTTTTATTCTTTTTTCTTTAATTTCCTGTCTTCTTTCTTTTTCTTTTTTATGTTCTTTTTATTCTTCTTTTTCTTTGCTTTTTTCTCTTATTATTTCCTGTCCTTTTTCTTTTCTTTTTTCTTTTTTTCTTCTTTTTCTTTTCTCTTTTTCTTTTATTATTTTCTGTCCTTTTTCTTTATTTTTATTCTTCTTTTTCGTTTTTTTATTTCCTGTCCTTTTTCTTTTCTTTTGATCTTTTCCTTTTACTTTCCTTTATTTTCTTTCCCTTCTGTTTCCTTTCTGTTGTTTTTTCTTTTCTGTTTCTCTTTCCTTTCCTTGTCTTTTTATTTTTATTTTCATTCTCTTGTTTTCTTTCTCTCCTTTTTTCTTTTTTTAATTTTCCGTCTAGTTTTCCTTATCGTCATTTAAGTCTCTATGATAGTTTTAATAAAGAAATCACGTTTTCTTTTAAACTCTGAAAATCACATTTTACCCCGACATTAAAAATGAGTTTTAAAAGGAGGTGGAAATGTCTCAGGATGTTTGTGGGCTGATTTTTACAGCTCTGCTCTTTCACTGAAACAGAAACTGTAGAATCACATCTGCGCTGGTTTTATTAGTTTTACCAGTTTTTACTCTGGGATTCAGGTGATAACAGGAGTCAGTGATGGTTAAATTCAGGAGTCAGTGATGGTTAAATTCAGGTTGGCGGTGATGTTGTGGACGTGCCGTCGGGTCAGGAATGTCTCAGACTCTTTCTCCTCTGTTGTTCTTGTTTACTCTGTCCGAGGCTTCACTTCCTGTGTTGGTGCGTCCGTCTTTTAGCTCCACCCTTCAGGAGAATGATAATTAACTTCCTGCTGATTAAAGTCGGTCTCCTCCTCGTCACTCTGAATCTTTGAGGATCGGAGTTTAAAATAGCCTCAGTGCCAGAAAGAGTAAACACATTTAGACTACGTTTGTCCGTCAGCTCTGAATTTAACCCTCAAACCAGATTAAATTAAATTAATTCAGATTCAAATCCATCAGAATTAAAAACACAAACTCTGATTTAAAACAGACGCAGAGCGGAGAGATCAGTCTGCATGAAAACTGACATGTCTCTTTGGTGTCTGTCCTGACGAGGTCGACCTGACGGGTGTTTTTTAACGTCTGTGTTCAGACAGAAAAATCAGTTTAATATTTCAGTTTGACTTTAGTCCACCAGAGGGCGCTCTTCAGCTGCACACACACCGGCCTGGAGATGATAAAAACACACACTCAGACTCTGTTCAGCAGATATTAACACAGAATTATTAACTAAATTAATAATATAAGAGTTAATCATTTATACTGACTTCTGATTGGCTGGAATATTAATGAGCTTCAGTTGGTTATTAAAGCCTCACTCACCCTCTTCTTCTTCTTCTTCTTCTCCTGATTTCAAACCTCAGCAACATAAATAAAGACTTTGATCCAGATCACTGAGTTGAAGCTTTGTTTAATTTTTTTTAATTAAATCTAAGGTCAGGATTAAAATAATAAACATGTCAGTTCATTGGTCACAAATAAACAAGTAGAAAAAAATCACACATAAATATTAATTATTTAATGAATTAAAAAAGTAGTCAGTAAAATATTTATAGTAGAAGTCAAAATAAAAAGATTTGTGTGAATAAATCAATAAAAATATGACATTTAATAATAAGGAAATAAAAGCCTTCATGTAGTTCTCTCTCTGTCCTCCGGGTGTCCTAACCAGCTCTCTTGTTTAATCATGTCAGTAAATGTTCGTCAATGTTCATTCGTTTTCTCTGCTGTCGTTGCTTTCAGAGTTTATCTCCTCCAGTCGAACCTTCGACCCTCCTCCTGACTCTCTCTCCCACTCTTCCTCACTGAACTCTGATCTTCCCTTCCTGTCCCTCAGCTCAGCGCAGACCTCTTCTTCTGCAGGTCTGATCAGCGTCTGTCTGATATCACCGAACAACACATCCTTTTACTGTTTCTCACCTCATGAAGATTTAATGCAGCAGCTCAGGTAGTCAGCTGTCCTGCAGCCCGACACCTGATCTCTCTCTCACACACACGCTCACGCACACACACACACACACACACTCACACACACACACACACACACACACTCTCACACACACTCACACACACACACACACACACACACACACACACACACACACACACTCTCTCTGAATGGATGGAAACAGAACACCTGTAGAGTAAATTGGAGGCTCTTTGCAGAAAAACCTGCAGACGGAGGTTTTGATATCTGACTTTAAATAGGAGCTGGGAAGTCTCTCTCTCTCTCTCTCCTTTCTCTCTGACCTGTTTCTGCTATCAGTTCCATCCATGAACATGTGGACATGATCGTTTTCTCATCAGGACTCCAAAAATATGATAAATGATAATCTGAAAGAGAAATAAAGAAAAAGTCGAAAGATGTTTGTTTGATGACAAAAAGTTAAAAAAGTTAAAAATCTGCTCTAACAGAGTGTTTACGCTGGATTCAAGCTTCAGAACGGAGACTAGAACTGTTCAGGTCAGATGTCACACACTTACTTTCCTCTGTGTGTGTGTGTGTGTGTGTGTGTGTGTGGTGTACAGTATCATCAGTGTCTCTGGTTTCTCTCCTCCAGGTTCGGTGCAGCGGGACTTCTGGTCACCTGACTCATCTCAGGTATCAGCGAGGACAGCAGGAGGTGGACAGGGAGGAGGCGCGAAGAGTCTCCCCCTGACAGATGGAGGCGGGGCGGCGTGGGGCAGCGAGCGGGCGGTCCTGAGAAAGACGGTTTCAGTCGACGATCGTCTGCTGCAGCCGGCAGGTAGAGAACAACCTCACCTGAGACTGCTGAGCCGCCTGGAGAGAGGGAGGAAGAAACTCCGCAACATCAGAGTGAGTCTGTCTTTTTAAGTGTCTCTGTAGACCTGAGGGAACCCACCAGACCAGGTTCTGTAGACCTGAGTGAACCCACCAAACCAGGTTCTGGAGTTTAATCGAGGGTTTCAGCTGCTCAACAGTTCAGGGTCTCCTTGGTGTTGTTGTCAGAATGTGGTTTGGGATCATTTGAAGGTCTTTCCTGAAAAAGTCTTTGTCTGGATGGACGCAGATGTTCCTCATAAACCTGGAGATATTGTTTAAAACTGAGGATGCAGCATCTATGATTTCAAGTTCTACGTTAAAAGGCGAAACGTCCCAAGTAAGTCCAGTTGTCCTTTCCAAAAGAGTTTTAGACTTTGATCCACCAGACTTTAGGACAGTTCACGGACATGCCGTGACTCCAACTACAGAGTCATGATGCTCCTAAACCTGGAGATTTAGTTCAGCATTAATGGAGCCTTCACAGATGTCCCCCAGACCATCAGGGATACTGGATTTGGACTGAGAACAAAGCCGAGTGGACTCTCAGCTTGACGTTGAGTTTTGTCGGCCTGTTTTCAGTGTGTATGTTGTTTTCTTTAGTGTGTATTTTTTTGTGTGTATTTGGTTTTGAGCGTTGACTCTTCTCCCTGACCCTCTGTGCTTAAATCTGTCACACCTCCTGCTGGCTGGTTCTGCCGTCCGTCTGTGTTGTGTTCTTGAGAGTTAAACTGGACCTGGGTGAGCCTCCTCGGTTACACACTCACGCTCACAGTGACTCACACACACACACACACACACACACACTGACACACACACAGCCGGCTCTGCAGGCTGACACACAGATGGAGGAATAAATCTGCCCAAATTAGAGGCTTTTGACGAATTCTCATTAAAGAAGTGTCCGAAGGACAAAGATCTGACGTCAGAGACACATTCATGAGGAAGAGGAGTGAGGCTGTGAGGAGCTGAAAATACACCAGAGAGTGTGGAGAGAGGAGCAGGAGGGTCATTAAAGCTGCAGTGAGTGACTTCTCATCTGTGGAAGATACAAAAGAGGAGGAGAGAGGGGAGATGAGAGGAGGAGAAGAGAGGAGAGGAGCAGGAGGGCTATTAAAGCTGCAGTGAGTAAGTTTTCATCTGTGAGAAATACAAAAGAGGAGGAGAGAGAGGAGCAGGAGAGGAGAGGAGGAGGAGAGAGGAGCAGGAGGGTTATTAAAGCTGCAGTGAGTAAGTTTTCCTCTGTGGAAGATACAAAAGAGGAGGAGAGAGGAGCAGGAGAGGAAAGGAGGAGGAGAGAGGAGCAGGAGGGTTATTAAAGCTGCAGTGAGTAAGTTTTCCTCTGTGGAAGATACAAAAGAGGAGGAGAGAGGAGCAGGAGAGGAGGAGAAGAGAGGAGAGAGGAGCAGGAGGGCTATTAAAGCTGCAGTGAGTGACTTCTCATCTGTGAGAAATACAAAAGAGGAGGAGAAGAGAGGAGCAGGAGAGGAGAGGAGGAGGAAGAGGAGAGAGGAGCAGGAGGGCTTTTAAAGCTGCAGTGAGTGACTTCTCATCTGTGGAAGATACAAAAGAGGAGGAGAAGAGAGGAGCAGGAGAGGAGGAGAAGAGAGAGGAGAGGAGCAGGAGGGTTATTAAAGCTGCAGTGAGTGACTTCTCCTCTGTGGGAGATACAAAAGAGGAGGAGAGAGCAGGAGAAGAGGAGAAGAGAGGAGAGAAAGATGAGAAGGAATAGAAGAGGAGCAGAAGGGTTATTAAAGCTGCGGTGAGTGACTTTTCATCCAGGGAAGATACAAAAGAGGAGGAGGGAGGAGGAGCAGGGAGAGAAGAGGGAAAGAAGAGAGGAGAGCAGGGAGATGAGGATTCATGAATCTGCAGATCCTTCACCGGTAAGTAACTCTTCTTAGTTTAAGGCAGGAAGAGGAGCAGCAGCTGGAGGAGGAGAGGAGGAGGAGCAGAAGAGAGGAGAGGAGGAGCAGAAGGGAGGAGAGGAGTACGAGAAAAGGAGAGCAGGATGAGAGAGGAGAAGAAGAAGGAGAGATGAGAGCAGGGAGAGGAGCAAAGGGAGGAGAGGATAGCAGGGAGAGAAGGAGAGGGGAGCAGGAGGACAAGGAGGAGAGGAGAGAGGAGAGCAGAAGAAGGAAAGATGAGAAGAGAGAAGCAGGAGGAGGAGGAGGTGCAGACCTCTTTTGCTGCTGAGTCCCAAAGTTAATAAAGGACCCACCAGGTCTGGCTCAGGGTCGACGTTGAGGTTCTGATGTCAGCATGGTCCTTTTTCAAATCTCTTGGTTTATGGAAACTTTTGTTTTGATGACCTGAAACTCAGATTGTTTCCAAAAGTCAAACAAGGAGAGAAGAAAATGAATTTTGAAGTAAACCTCAGAGTTGAAGTTTAGTCACAGATGTCTCTAAAGGTCGTTATCACAGATCCTCAGAATCAGACAAAGACGAAGAGCCGGCCTGAAATATCACCAACACCTCAAGTCAAATATGGTCGAGAGCTGCGCCTCTAAATGGTGTGGAATCATGAACTATGGATGTTCTGGATCGACTGAAGGACCACAGGGAGCTTAAATCTGCAGCAGTGAGGCTTTGACTTCCTGTTTCATAAACGAGGCTCCTGAGGAGAGAGAGGGAGAGCAGACGGGTGAGATGAGGTGACTGCTGCACAAACCTTCACAGTTAAGAGGGAGGGAGAGTAGAGTCAGTAATAATAATAACAGTGATTAGAGGAAAAGGAAATACTCCAACTCTTTAAAACAAGGACAGTTACATAACTGCAGCTCCCATCAAAGAAAGGTGTTTATTCACAGCTCTCCAAATGAGCTGCTCAGGTCAAGATTTCCTCATCAGAGGTCACGATCACTTTAGTCAACAGGTTTTTGAACACTGTTGCTTAGCAACTGAACACCTGAAATAAGGGAATTCATTTGAATACGTTTGAAACGGTGATTTGAGGTTTTCTGCTTTCTAATGTCCTGAGATGATCCAGAACAAACCCGATTCTTTATCGATTAAAGGTCTGAGATGAACATGCTGACATTCAAACCAGGAGCCGGCTCATTAATCAACGTCTAATTAAACTAAAATACCTCAGTATGAACGTCTTCTTGATTGAACGGTTCGATGTCTTTTTTCCTGTCCTCACGTTAACTGATTTTTTTAGACTTTGAGAGTAAAAACAGAAAGATCCTCTGAACCCGACTAAAAAACTCAGATGTCTGAAAAACTCTCCGTTTTGTTTGAACTAGGGCTGGGCATTATGGGAAAAAGTTTATCACGATAAATATTTTTTTCATATCAGTTTGAACAAAGTGAAGAATAATCCAGAGAGGCAGGAAGCGTTTCTGTACCCGGCTGTAAACGGGTTTATTCCTGCTGTAAAGTTGGTCTCTTTAACATGGAGCTCTATGGGGACTTACTCACTGTTTAGGATGGCCCCTAGTGGACACTAAAGGAACTGCAGTTTTTGGGACTTTTGTAATGGCTTCATTTTCTAACAGTGAGAGTTTTGAACCTCACGTGTCCAGTCCGGGTCCAGTCCTTCTGACTGATGGACCTTCTGATGGGTCCTGTTTTATCCTGTAGTTGGTTCTTCCAGACTCTGATGGAGTCCTCCTTCTCCTCCCTCTCCTCCTCCTCCTCCTGTGTGTGAACAGGTGGAGGTGACTTCACAGACCTGAATCTGTTGTTTTCTATTTCTCGGTTCGATCACGGTTGTGTAATCACAGGACGAACGAGGACAAACTGAAATGTTCACTGACCTCGAAGCTGCCACCTGCAGGGATGGATTTCTCCGTCTGCTGTTATAAAGGGAGGAGCCAACAACAGTGACTTTGGATCAGCTGTTTGATCCTCCTCATCTTCAACATCATGTCCCTCTGAGATGAATCAGTACCTCTGTGTCAGTCAGTCAGTGTATATCGATGAATCATGGACTTCATGATCGATGAATCAGGGCTGGAGCTGAGTGATCCATCTGAGATCTGAACGTTCGGAGTCTTTTTAAAGCTCTGAGTGGGATTTTTGGAGGATATGACGCTGTGTGATTGATATTTGAGGGTCCCTGATGTCCAGTGTGTCTTCTACCGTCATTATTATCACGTTTATTTTCTGACTCTGACGGACAGGTTCACTTTTTAAAATCACAACCTGGTTTAAATATGAAAAGAAGTTAGTTCTGGTTCAGGTCTGGACCAGGTCTTGGTTAAGCTGCTACAGGTATAGACTGCAGGTAGTACTGGAGCCTCTTTCCATCCATCTCTCTCCTCTCTAGACAAAGAGAATCTAGAATTGACTCTCTCATAGCTAACTATCTAGAAGGATAATTGTTTGTGTTATTGTGTATTTTTACGTCACATATATGCGTGTACCAACATTACAGAGTAGGACTTTTAATTAGTGTTTTGCTGATTTCCATGACAGCAGAACCTCTTGGACCTGAAGTGAGGGTTATCAGGACTCATTGGGTCCAGGGTTTCTCAGAGGGAGGTAAAAACAGGAACATCTAGACTTGAAGGATTCTCACTGCTCGGTGAATCTGTTCGGGTCGAAGGTTTCCTCTAAAGAAGGTGCTACTCTCTGAGGGTTTTTGATTTTCCAGTCCGTAAAAACATGCTGGAGTCGATCATCCTGCTCAGAGGGAGTGATGTCAGTGCGTTTGTGTGTCTGTCTCTGATGATGGACATGTCCTCTGGTCTTTTCTCTGCCGTCTGCAGAGTTTGATTGATCGGCCTCCGTCCCTGTCCTCTCTCTAACTGGGTTTGGTCTTCTCTGAGGATCATCTGTCCCAGAACACGGTGTGTGTGATCTGTGACTCACTCTGAAGATGTCTCAGAAACACGTCGTTACTGCCTCTATAATCTCCCGTCATTACATCGACTGAAGCAGCTCCTGTTGTAATCACAGGGTTGTTCCTCTGAGACGACCGTTGATGCCTCTGACTTTTTCAGGTAAAAAAAAAGCGGATCGGTGCGTCCTTAGTATGAACCCGTGCATGTGTTGTGTCGCTGAAATGCTTGATCTTAGTTTTACAATACTTGCTCTCTGTGTGCATCACGTCCAGCTCAGTGTGTCGGAGGATTCGGTAAAAAGCGAAATGACGCCAAACTTTAGCTTTTAGCGAAGACAGGGCTGGTTGGATCTCCTTTTCCTCCATCTTTGTAGTTCCCTCTTTGTTTTGGTGCTTTTGGCAAATGCGTGCGTTCCGGAACCAGCTGCGTGGTGACGTCAGGACGTCCCGGGTGGTTACAAAATGAAAGTGGATATTTTAAATTTTTTAAATTGATTTTTGGACATTTTTGGATCTTAAAATGATTTTAATTTTTTTTTCACATTAAAGAGAAAATGTTCAGAGGTTTTCATCTCACTGTGACTGAACTCCAGAACCTGCAGGATCCATCTGTTCGACGTCGACAGGAAAACTTTAGGGGGAAGTTTTCGTCTGTTCACAATCAAACGTCCGGTTCACTCTGCAGAGTTTTGATCGCGTGTGAATACAGTTCATGATGCTGTGAGGACAGAAGATCACATTCACGAAAATGAACTGCGTCCTCCTTCCTGTCCCCGTGCGTCTGTTTGTAGCGTCGAAGACCGTCTGGTGTCTTTCTGCTCTGGTGTCTCGGTCAATAAGAGTCTTCCAGGTAACACAGGCAGCCATGTGTGGGCTCAGAGACTCAAACATGTGCTCGCTCCTGTTTACCTCGCCGTCATAAAACCGCGGCTCAGCGGCGCAGCAGGTGGTGGAGCACAGTGAGCCTCCATGCATTATGCAGGACGGTTTCTCCCTCCTGGACTCCTCCAGTACGGCTCTTTAAAAACCAGCTGCACACCTGTAAACCTGCCTGGATGTGTCCTGCAGTTATTCCCAGTTTCATTTTCCACCAAACGCAGCGTCAGAGTTTCTCCACCTGAGGCTGTTTTCCCTCCGCAGGCGTCTGAGTAATTTATCCAGAAAACAATCCCTCACAAAAACACCAGCCTGGTATTACAAAACCGGTCTGAGTCAGGAGGCGCTGTGATCTGTTTCAGAGAGGAACTATGAGAAACTTCATCAACACCTCCTTCAGGAGTTCACAGTGAAGCAGCTCCACTGACAGGACACTGAGATGGACGGAGGTATCGGGTTCGACATGAAGAACTCAGAGCTGTATTTACTGCAGAGGCGTGCTCCTCTGAACTGTGATCCGTAGTCTGTGTGTGAAGACGCACTCGCTCCTCTGAGAGGGTCCAATCTGCAGCTGTTTCCCCCCTCAGCACCAGCAGGGGGCGAGCTCGTCCTCCTCTCTCCTCCTCTGGACTCTCACCTCCTCATTTGGAGATCTTTTGGTCTCTGCTGCAGCTCTGAGACTCTGACGAAGATCTTCATTTCTCATATTTCATCGTTTGAGATGAGCTTCTTCGACGATCTGATCAGACTGCAGCCGCCTCTCTGCTCCTTTACTCCTGCAGGAGATCCAGACTGTGAAGGAACTGAAGGAAGAGGAGTCCTCCGCATGGCTGTGTGTGTGTGCGTGTGTCTCCTTCACCTCCCTGACTGATACTGTGAGCTGCTGGTCTGTCCGAGTCCTCAGGTTTAACTTCTCATGTTCTTCTAGACTCTAGAATCTAGAGGAACAATCATGGACACCTCCTCTTTGAGGGTTTGAAGGACCACCTCCAGGTCCAGGACCATCATCCCTGTTGGTATGGGGATCATCAGAGTCCAGATCTGTCTGTGTTCACTCATGTAAAGTCTTTGACACCCTTGTTCTCAGACCTCCCTCTGTCTTTTTTAGCAGTATCGATCGGCGAACAGCTGATGAGTTTGTTTGCCGCAGATGAGGTGATGCGAGGTGAGCGGCGGGCTGACAGCCGGCGCCTGCTTTCTGTCATGGCGGCCGTGCGGAATAGAAATACATGTTCCATACATGAGTCCAGCACAGGAGGGATCTGTGCGCGCGTCCTGTTTACTCGCAAGATTTCTGCGGCGGCCCGTCTTTGCACACAAACGCTCACAAACACCCTCACAGTGGAGTATTAAGCAGGCGGAGTCCCGCGGGGCTAATCATATCAGAGCAGCAGTCAGCCAGCTCTGTCTGAACATCCATTAAGCTGCTGCGCTGCACCCAATCCTCCATGAATCACCCCACCGTGAAATATTAGCTCCATAAATTCAGACTGCCATCTTATTAAGCCTAATCCCTTAAAAAAACACCTCCACCTCAGCGGAGCCGGGTTTGAAGGACTGCAGACACCCCCCACCTCACCGCTGGAGCAGACTGGAGCAGACTGGAGCTCCTGCACAGACCAGGAGGGTTCTGACCAAAACAGGAGAATATCTCTGAGAGCTGAAAATGTATCTGATCAAAGCAGACAAATCAATCAGTCCTCAGGAGAGACTGAGCAAAGACATGGAGCTTCAACAGGGGGCGCTAACGTTCTCACTGTAGATCCTCATCAGGTTTCTGCTTTATTGTTAGAGCGCACAGATGTTAAACCGAAGAATTCACATTCATGTGACCCCCAATTTCAACCGCATCCGGAACGGCTACGAAAAGGCCGCATCTGTCGATCGTAGCTGATCGTAACCATTCAAGTTAACGTGTCAATTTACACCGACTTCTTTCCGTTCCTCTGCGGATCGCCGGACTCCTCAGCTGATCACAAGAGTTCTATTTTTTCCAGACGCTGGAGCATGGCGGATAAATTCAGCACAGATTAACCCGTGCTGGAAAGGAAGTCGGGCACAGACACAAAATAAAACATCCGGCTTCTTTTCAAAATAAAACACTCTGTGTTTCAGGAGGATCGTATTTCACACCATGCAAACGGGCGGAGACGAACAAGTGAAAGGTTTTTAGACGTCACAATCTACTGCTTATATGTCTATGTGTCTGTCTTTATAGAGACAACTCATTATCGTACGATTGCACGTGAAATTCCTCTCACAAATGGCGGATCATATTTCTCACCATGCAAATGTGTGCGGAGACAAACAAGTGAAAGGTTTTTAGACGTCATTTCACCCCGATGACACCATGGATGAGGAGATGCTGATTCTAGAAGTCTAGAAGTAGATTTCCTCCTCTGGAAGGACACAATCTACTGCTTATATGGTTAGCCTCTGTGGCTAAAGACAACTTGTTATCGCGCGATTGCACGTGAATCCGCGGGTTCTTGTGAGTTCTCACGATTCCTGCAATTTGCCTCACAAACAGATCCTGTATTAATTGGCGTATGGCGAAAATCCCTGTTCCGGATGCGGTGGAGTATTCATGTTTGGAGAAAGCCTCTAGTGGAGAGTCTGGGAACTGCCGTTTCGCTTTAGTGTCATATTTTTAAACAGTCTCGTTTAGACAGCACCTCGATTATCTGTTCATAATGAGAGAAAACTTTGATTTTCAACAGTTCTGTCAGGCTGCGAAATGAAAACATCCACCGGGGTTTAACTCCTGCTTTTGATCATCTGTGATCATAGTGAGTGAACTGGTTTTAATCTGCTTTTACTGCAGAAAAATGTGATTATTGAGGATCGCTCTGAAAAACATCGTCTTTAAAACCTAAAATATAAACTTAAAAGTGATCATAGTGGCTCTGCTGTCAGGAAGGATTCAGATTTTGTTGTTTGGTGTAAAGAAACGTTTCCTACTCAGTGCAGTTCCTCTCTTTCTATCGTAAGTCTATCTTTAGACCCTCTGAAGATGTCGGCGTCTCTCTGTTTTCTTCCGGTTTAGCTCCGTTTGTTGTGCATTAGCTCGGATGAACCCGAGCGAGCGTGTTTGATCAGCTGGATGTCTCTGACTGAACTGACTCACGGTCGTGTTGTTGTTCTGCTCGATTTTCCTCGTCTTCACGGTGACGATGTTCAGCCAACACTTTCACAGCGATCGGTGATTCATGAACAAACATGTTTGTCTTCAGTGGTGCGCTATTGAACAGGAGGCTATGAAAAGACAGCAACATTCATCATGGACGACCTTTGACCCCTCTGATGAGACCGACTCTTATTCCCTCTGTGGGAACCTTTTCTTTAGTTCGGCAGGAAGGAGAACCGTCCTCGCTCAGACCAATCACAAACTTTCTTTCTGGAAATCCTGGACGTCATGGTTTTACAGAAAATCGTAATCATGATTTTTAGAGAAATTATGAATAAAAAATAATCAAAACTGACTAATTTGAACATATAACATCCCCCCCCCCCCATAATTCTGACGGCTCTACTGACAGCAGACAGCTGGACCCCCCCCCCCCCCACACACACACACACACACACACACACACACACACACTCTTCACCGTCCTAATTTGAACAGAGCTTTATTTTGATATTAGCCCAGAGGGGGACTGTAGCGGGCCTGTTGGCCTCTGGACCGGGTTAATTAGCTCAGAAAAGCCACCATTCATGGCCGGGCCGAGCGCCTGCAGACGGAGGAGACAGAGCTGAGCCCCCCCCCGGCAGCCGCCGCGGGGTCTGGCACCCCTAAGCGCTGCCTGGCAGGCTCGAACGCGGCGTGAGTGACAGGCAGAGTGGCATGAGTACGGAGACGGGGAACGCTGAGGAGGTTTTGGAAGAAGTCAGGAGAGACAAGGTGGATGAAACAGAGGAGGAGATGAGGTGACTATTGAGAAATGAGGCTTTGATTGGGATTCAGCAGGAGGAGAAGGTGAGAGGAGAGCAGGGAGTGGAACAGGAGGAGGAGAGAGGGAGAGGAGGAGGAGAGAGGAGACTGAGCTGGAGGAGGAAAAAGAAGAGCAGGGAGAGGAACAGGAGGAGGAGAGAGAAGAGCAGGGAGAGGAACAGAAGAAGGAAAGAGAAGAGGAGCAAGAGGAGGAGAGAGAAGAGACTGAGCTGGAGGAGGAAAAAGAAGAGCAGGGAGAGGAGGAGGAGAGAGGAGAGCAGGGAGAGGAGGAGAAGGAGAAGGACGAGAGACTTAGCTGGAGGAGGAGAAAGAAGAGCAGGGAGAGGAACAGGAGGAGGAGAGAGAAGAGCAGGGAGAGGAACAGAAGAAGGAAAGAGAAGAGGAGCAAGAGGAGGAGAGAGAAGAGACTGAGCTGGAGGAGGAGAAAGAAGAGCAGGGAGAGGAACAGGAGGAGGAGAGAGGAGAGCAGGGAGAGGAACAGGGGGAGAGAGGAGAGCAGGGAGAGGAACAGAAGGAGGAGAGACTTAGCTAGAGGAGGAGCAAGAAGATACTGAGCTGGAGGCGGAGAGAGGAGAGCAGGGAGAGGAACAGGAGGAGGAGAGAGAAGAGCAGGAAGAGGAGCAGGAGGAGGAGTGAGAAATAGGAGAGCAGGGAGAGAAGCATGAGGAAGAGAGGAGAGCAGGGAGAGGAGCATGAGGAAGAGAGGAGAGCAGGGAGAGGAGCATGAGGAGGAGAGAGAAGAGTAGGAAGAGGAACAGGAGGAGGAGGAGAGAGAAACAGGAGAGCAGGGAGAGGAGCTGGAGTTAGATTAGTGTCTGATAACACTCCTTATCTCTGCTGACTCCCTCACTGTGATCATTCTGTCCCTCTGCTAAGTGACCTCCTCCTTTCCCTGCTCTCTTTTCCCCCTCCTCCTGTTCCTCCTCCTGTTTCTCCTCCTGCTCTTACTCCTCAACCACTGTTCCAGGTTCAGTCGAACAGCAGCTCTGAATGTATTTCTCCTCTTGTGTGTCTCCTCCTGATGAACCCTGATATCCTCCGTTTCATTAATTCACACTGAGCTTAGCGTTTTGCTCTTACACACAGTTACTGATAAAGAGTTAAAGGTCAGGCGCGCCCCCGCTCCAGCCAATCAGCTGACAGCATTAATTAAGGCTGGTGTTGGTTTCTCAGCAGAAAGGATGTCCTCTGACATTAAAGTACTCTTAAAGAGAGAGGTGGTGCTGAACATGTCCTGACATTCAGAGGAGGAGGAGGAGGAGGAGGAGGAGGAGGTCTGAATCAGAGTCAGGTCAGCAGAGAGGAAAAGGCTGCAGCTCTTTGATAATGCAGATTTATCAACGAGAGACACTTTATCACACAAAACCAAACTATAAAAGCAGAGAAACCTCCGCACAACAGGAGAAAAGACACAAACGCCAAAACCAAAGATTATATTAATGCAAAAAACACTGACATGCACACAGACATGCATTCATTTACAGTTTAACACATGAAATAAGAAGATATCCTCATGCATTATAAAGATTCGGGCAAATGAAGATCCATGTGTGTGCAAAGATATTGATATAAAATAAAGACCATAAATATAACAAAGAGGATGAATGCAAAACAGATCTATTTACGAGTAAAGCAGACATCACATATACAATAAACACGTACATGCAAAAATAAACCTATTTATGGAGGAAATAACAGATGATACACATGCAGACAGATGTTCTTCAGTTTTAAACCAGTTTTTATTCATGCAAACACAGATTTTAAACATCCTGCAGGAAACAATCACAGCAGTAATGATTTCTCGCAGAGTTCAGCGCGTCCTTTCCTCTAAGAGAGGCAGACGATTAAACTGAAAAGTGTCTGAACCGTTTAAGGTAAACTGAGCGAATGTGAAATGAAGGATTCATTAAAGATGAGAACAGCGTCTCAAACTGCAGCAACAAATAAACACAAACTCTTCATCTGTGTGAGCGTCAATAAAAAAACACTTCAAGTGTAAAGAGCAGAAAGAAATGAAGAAGGAGCTGAAATGTCTGAGAGACTTTTCTAAGAAAACGATTAAAAGACTTTATCGATTTTTTTCTTCTTAAAATGTTTTTTTTTTTTTAATGAAACTGGAGCCACGATGTTCGATGAAGTGCTTAAAATAAAAAAAAACATGATTTTCACGAACTCAGAGCTGTAAATATCAAGAGTTTTGTTCAGATGATGAACGAGAGAAAACTGAACAAAGAGGAGGATCGTAGTTTTTTCATTCATACGTGTGACATTTCAAACTCTGAGGAAACATCGGATGAGTGGAAGGAAGGACACGAATGAGGAGACGACTAAAGGAGATGACAATTAAAACATGACGACTGTTTAGAAGAAATGTACCGTCGTTCTACAAGTCCAGGACAAAGACGAGGAGTATCAGTGATGACTGTGAAAGTCTGAAGGAAGTTTACTCTGAAGACGACATGGTGGGAAACAGACAGAAGAACAGACAGGAGCTGCTCTGGTTCATGGTGATCGTCAAACAGCCGACATTAGCTGGTGTTAACGGGCTTCTGATTGGTTATATGTGCAGTTGTTCTGTAGATAAAAAGATCATCTTCGGTAAATCGATGGGAATTCAAAATGATCATATCAGTCTAGATGTGAGTTTTATTTTTCTCTAATAGTACGAGTAAAAGATAAAGACGGTCTAACGAACAAGGTCTGATTATTTAACTGTCACCTAAACGCCACACGCAGAAACGTACTACTCAGCTGTGAACCAGAGTGTTGTCTCTGTGTGAGTATTTACAGTAAAACTGAGACTCAGCAGGAACAGATAAAACAGTCAGCCTGAGTAAAGCTTCTGTATAACGGTCTATTTACAGTAAAACTGAGACTCTGCAGGAAACAGATGAGCGATTTAGCATTAGAGCATCTGTGTGTGATTGTCCTTTACTTTTGAAACTGAGACTGATGAGAAACGGATGAAGAGGTTAGATTTAGGTTTTCTTGAACCTGTTGGTGACAGTGAAACTGGGACTGACATTAAAACAGTGAATGTCTCTGTTTATTTTTCTAATCCCTCAGTCTGATTATTATTGCACACAGAGATGAAGCTCTGTCTCTGCAGACTCAGATCTCTCATAAAATCACAGCAGATGTGAAGAAGTCTGATAAAGTCCAGTTTAGTCTGGGATTTCCTTACAGGCCACCGTACCCAGGATTAAGGCCCCTCTGTTGGTCCACCTTCAGACTAATGAAGGTTCTAAGAATAGAAAACTGGATCAGGTCTGATTTGTGCTTCGTGATGAGCCGCTGTTACGACCTCACACCTTCGTCCTGTGAAGCTTCTGCAGAGACTCAGTGACTCTCCAATCAGCTGCTTTCCTCTCTGACATGAAGCTCCGAGTTAACGAGTCTCCTCCATGTTGAAGAATCTGAGATGAGGAACCTGTTAGACCCGTTTCAACTCAGTCACGACGCCGAGGCTTCCTGTTAACGATGCTCTCTGAACTACTGTGTGTGTGTTCAGCTCTGTCAGCCCGCTGTGTGGTTCTGAGCATGTGCAGCTGCGTGCTGACACGCTGAACATTGACAGATTTCTCCCTGCGGGTTTAGAGCGATAATCTCATTTCAGGGCTGACAGGGGGCAAACCAGCCGCCTCCAGCAGGAAATCACAACAACAACAAAAACGCGTTTTTTTAACCATCGACAAAACCGCAGAGGAGACGAGAACAGAGAGAGGAAATAATGAAACTATCAGGAGAGACACACGGTCAGCGGCCATTCCTGAACCATGACTTCTCTGGACCTGAGCTCATTAGAGGTGGTGTAGTCAGGATCTGAGGAAGTTCCAGTTTTTAGGAGAAATCTTGAATGTAAACTCTACCCCTCCAAACCAGATTTCCCCTCAGCTCCTCCTCTCAAGCCCCGCCCACAAACAGACGCTCCTGCTCGCTCGTATCGTTCCAGTTAAATTCAGATATAATGCAGATAAATACTTCAGATCATTACAAATGGGGCCCAGTCAAGGTGAAAGTAAAAAGCATTGGTGCTACTGTAGATGCCAACAGACTACCAGCAAACACAATGTTTGCAGGACTTCTACAACGAGGATAAAGTGACATAGTCCAGGACCCGAGGGAGGACAGTTTAGCGATGGCGCTACAACACGATGATATTAAAAAGCTTTTTTGTAAATACACCACAGAAAAAGATGCTTCTTTAACGGATTTCTGCCTACACCACCTTTAAGGTGGACTAAGAGGAAGAGGGAAACCTGGTCCTGTGGTCTGAAGAATCAAAATCTGACTTTCTTTCTGGAAATCGTTGACGCTGCATCCTGTCCTGTTTTTAAGTTGAACTATAAGATGTGTTTAAAACTGTCTCGTACAAAGAGCTCCTGTGCGCTCGTATCTTAACTTTCCTCTTCAATCCTTCATAGTAAAAGTCGAAACAGACGTTCAGGGACAGAAGACGTATCTACGGTTTTGTTTGCAGTGCAGAAAACTTTAAACAACAAACTTTTCGAAACTGTTTTATTCCCTGAAACCAAACTGAACCTCAGCGGTGAAAACTTCATTCTGCTGAAACGCTCATTAAAACTCTTAACAGAGTCTCTTTGTTTTGAGTTTGAAGGACGTTCATCTGTTTTTGTTTCACTTTTCACTCCGAACTTCAGTCGGTGTAAGGTCGAAAAGCTTGGAGAAAAAAAACTCCGAATCAGTGCGACACAAAAACACAGATGTCTTCAGTTGGAGGGCGGGTTCAGTCGACTCCTTAAAGTTTATGTTTAAGATCTAAAAGCGGTACGAAGGTTTGGAAAAGTTAACAGTGAAGCTGCAGAAGATCAAAACGTTCTGACTCGGAATAATGAGGCTGAAGAACGATGGCGGATCCCCGCAGGTCAGTGTGTCGGCGACAGGTGACCCTGAGGAGAGGAGGTGGAGGAAAGGGCCAAAGTGAGCGTTCATCTGCAGAGAGCAATTTACCAGCACAGTGTTGACTTTGGTCGTCGTGGCAACAGAACAATTTCCCCTCCAGGCGGTCCAAACTCTGCAATTTCTTCACGGGGTCAAACTTAACAGGCTTCTTGATAGATTTATTACACTCAACATAAACTGTCTTTTCTTTTCAGAGGGAATAACTGCACCGGGTTTCAGAAATAACTCTGAAAACAAAGAAAGTGAACATGCGTGCTCTTCAAACTTTAACGCACAGACCACTGCAGAGAGAGGGAGATGATGAACAGTCTCATTTTGGCGTTGCGTTGGATAAATAAGCAAATAAAAAAACCTTTGTGTGTCAGCGGTGAAATGATGAAGTCTGCGGCTGCATCCCTGATTCCTTATTAGCTCTTTTCCTGCTTCTACAGCTTCTATACATCCTGTTTGTGTGTTTTAGCGTGACGTTAATTTGTTTTTACCTCGGCACAGGAGAAGAGCAACACTGAGTTATCGCTCTTCATGATCCTGCATGGAAATTGATCATTGTGTCTCTTCTCTCCCTCAGAGTCTGGGAGCCACCGGACGATTGGACAACAGGAAAAAGTAAGTCCAGTCTTGTCCCTGATATCTGCTCAAGGTCCGATCTAAAAATCATTTCAGTGATATTAAAGTCCAAACGTGCTGAGGGTTTGCAGCTCTCTGCAGTTTGCTCTTGAGTCTGATTGTGTAGGGCTGCACGATTAATCGATTCTGAATCCTATTTAGAATATTTGATTATGAGGATGTTAAAAAAATTTAAATCATCAAATCGATTTTCCTCTCTATCATGTCTCGCTCCTCCAGCAACAACAGAAAGAAAGAAAGAATATGAGCGCTTTCTGATTTTGATTTCTGTGCTGTGAGGGCGGTCACTTCTTCTACGTACTTCATCTGGTAAAGCTGACGCATTTCCCCGCTGATTACACTGGCAGTATGTTGTTGGTTTCTCCAGGCCACCGTAGGCTCCCCAGTTCCCACACACACCAGTGTAAACAAACATGGCGTTTGCTAAAGAAGGCGATAACTTCGTGGTTAAAAAGGACAAGAGCGAGTCAGTCGTGTTGAATTGGTACGACTTCACAGTTTCGATGAAGAGCAAACCACTCCCCGCTGCGAAGTCTGTCTGAAGGCGGTATCAACCCGTCACCACGGAAACGAATTCAGGAGGAAACGCTAAAGTTTTTTGTGGTATCAGCGTTTCAGGTGACTGTAGACGGTACTTTTTGAAAACAGGTCAGAGAGTGAATAAATCTGTAAACGACGACCATTTCATCTCTGTGTGGATGTCTATCTGCATCTCTGGAAACGATCATGTGACACACAGAGTAACTCTTTTATGGCGCCAAAACAACCTTTAAAAACATGCTCTGTACTCTTCTTCTTGGCATACGCACTACATCATTTTAAGTGGTTTTGTTTTGAGAGATGATAGACAAACTTATTTTTGAAGTGAAGTTTGGTGAAGTCGTCACTGACTAAAAAGAAACTCCGATCATTGCACCTTATAAAAAAAAATCCCCTGATCAAAAATCGCCTCGGCGCTCCGGGCCCGTCTGTTAAAAACAGCCTCAGAAACCTCAGGGTCGTTTCTGATCATGCCATGTCTTTAGAGGGTCATTCCCCACAGCTGACCAAAAATAGTTTTTTATCACCTGAGAAATATCTCAAAAGTGAGGAGAATGTTGTCGAAACCAGATCTTGAATTGATCATTTATGCATTGATCCCATCCTGTATTGATTACTGTAATTCTCTGTTCATTTGTTTTAATATGGCGGCAATAAAGAGACTTGAGTTTGTCCAAAACTGAGAGAGGTCAGGATCTCCTTGGATCTCCAGTTCTTCGTTCAAAGGACAACTAGACTTACTTGAGACGTTTCTCCTCTCAGGCGAAACGTCTCAAGTAAGTCTAGTTGTCCTTTCCATACGAGAATTTCCACTTGATTCGTTATTCTTCATCTGAAGATCTCAGATGTTTCCTGTGTGTAGGGTTCAGTTTGTTCTGAATGAATGAACGCCTCTTTCTTTATATCTCATAAACGCATTAGTGAGGTCAGCTGTGCGGCGTCCCTGTAAGACGCTCACTGAAGAGTTCTCGCTCTTGGTCAGGAGGTCGTGGGTTTCTCTTCAGCGCTAATGGAGAGGAAGAGCGCTCTGATTTAAAAGAGATGAAGATGTCTTTCTCTCTTTTTTCTCTCCATTCATTCAAATTCTATTTTAGCCTCAAGCGGTGTTGACTTTGTTCATTTACATGACGCAGAATCCTCCGTCAGCCAACGCTCTCAGGCTCGGTCCTTGAACGTCCCGATGAATGAAAACAAAAGTGAAAAAAAAACAGACACTAAAATAACCGCCGCAGTCTCTGTTAGCGGGAAACAACCTCAGCTGGAGGAGAGCAAGAAGAACGACAGTGAAGGTCTGAGAGTCCGATCAGCTGTGACACTCTGATCTGATCTGAGCGTGCTCAGTTTGGTCTCTTCAGTTCACCCTGATGAGCTCCACAGAAGCTGAGGACTGAGTTTTATTCTGCTCCGTGGAACGCACCGGAACAGTAGATCACACACCCACGGTTTACGTGTGTGTGAGTGTGTGTGTGTGTGTGTGTGTGTGTGTGTGTGTGTGTGTGTGTGTGTGTGTGTGTGTGTGTATGTGTATGTGTGTGTGTGTGTGTGTGTGTGTGTGTGTGTGTGTTTTAAATGAGTGCGAGAGGCTTTGAGCTCCACAGAAGCAAAGATGACGTTAAATTAATCGTTCAGGCGAGACAGACAGGTGTGGGAGGATTAAAGAGAGAAAAGAGATTCATTAATTGGAGTGTGTGTGTGTGTGTGTGTGTGTTTGTGTGTGTGTGTGTGTGTGTGTGTGTGTGTGTGTGTGTGTGTGGATCAATACCTGCCCCCGTCGGCTCTTGGTTTCAGAAACACGCCCTCAGTCTTTGCGGATCGATATTTTATTCTCCGTCAGCTGATGTTTGATGATGGTTTTACTAAAAAAAGCAAATTAAAGGAACAGTCCAACATTTCTGGGACATTCAGAGTCTCACCTGAACTCAGGAAAGAAGAAGAACCAGACTCTTGCCTCTCCATGGGCCGAGGTCCGTTTAGCTTCTCACTTGGAAATCCTGGTCCAAGAGTCTGGAGGAAGATCAGAGAAGCCCAGAATCCAAGGAGTCTGAAGTCCAACAGGAAGTTGTCATGTCTTCTGCTGCTGATGTTGGTCTACTGGGTTTGATCAAGTGGAGAGTCAACACATCCTGAAGTCCACCAGGAGGTTTTCGAGACCTTCACGGTTCATCGTATTAGGGCCCGCTTGAGACTAATCAGTAATCGGCTAAAACTCGACGGTTTTCGACGATATTTTCAGAAATAAAATGCAAAGAAAAAGATTCGGTTTCACTTCAAAAATGTTCAGCCATTTGAAAAGTTCTCCGATAATAATAATCAGTATCGGCATCGGCCCCAAAAATTCCATATCCGTCGGGCCCTCATCTGTATGGAGATATAGATTTTCTTTTCCAGCAGGACCTGGACCTTCCCCACAGCGCCTGAGCAAAAAAAAAACAAGAATGGTTAAAAACGGTCATCTTTGAGAGCTGTGGACATCCTGTAAACCAGAAAAATGATCATTATTACGGTTGCAAAGGGGCGGAAACTTTCCGGTAAATTTTCCAGAAACTTCCCATGGGAATTAACTGTAAATTTGGGTTAATTTAAACAAACTGTATCATATCCAAACATAAATGTAGACATCCATGAAAAATACACAAAAAAGCTTTTAAGAACACTAATGCAGTGGCATGAACAGAAATACAGTCGGATAAACAGCTGGAATCGTCTTTTAAAATATTTGACAATTGATGAATAAATTATTGTTTGGTTACAGAAAACCCTCAGTCAGGAGTCAGAAGAAACGCCTATAGCACCTATTTTTATTTAATTTCCACAAGTTAAATATTAAAAATTTATAGATCAAATATATTTACTCCACAATATTATCCAAACTTCACTTCTATAGTCGTCGGGCTCCAAAGTGCGGCTTCCAGGGTTCAAGAAATCATCTGTACATGTGATGAAGGAGTATCACATGTATACTTGCATTAAATCTGGTTGTTTTAGTCAAGATTATGCTACAAGATATTTTCACCAACTATATTTATATTCCCTGTTGAGGACCAACCTTCATTTTTGTACATTTCAGATTTATTCCTGTTAATTCCCACGGAAGGTTTTCAACTCTAAAAATTCCTGGAATTTTGCAACCCTAATAATTATTAAAGGAAAGTGTAACACACACACACACACACACACACACACACACACACACACACACACACACACACACACACTTCTCTGTACTCTCTGAGATTAATTGAAGTGCAGTTTTTTTGAGATGGTGGTTCCACTTTGAAGATAGAAAATAGCTCACACACTCACACACACACACTTACACACACACACACACTCAGGGGCCCAAGGTAGCCATAAAGCATAATGGCCTCTGGCTGAGTGTTGCCATGGCGATGTAAAGGAGGAGAGAGTGGCGTGTTCAGACGGCGGATGATGGAAAAGAAACTGAGGCTTTTTGTTTCCTCTGAGGACGTTTCAGACGACGTGGTCAGAGTTTCTTTTCTGCTCGGGTTCGAGTCCTTTCAGGTGAATCTGGGTTTTTCTTTTTCTTCTTCTTCTTCTGTGGTGGAAATGTGAACTGATGTTTGGAGGAATCACAGGGTAAAGAGGGTGTGCATGAGAATGAAACCTGAGTCCATTCAAGCCCTGCAACACCATCCTGAGTTCACCTCCTTCACCGCTCCTCTTTGTTCAGGATGCATCTTCAGCTTCTTTTACAAAGTTCATCTGAAGTCAGTGAGTCTCTGAGAAAGACGTGACGGACTTTGACTTTAACTCTCACCTGGTTTGAAAGGATTCGGTCCACTCTGGGAAACATCAGCCTGTTAGTATGAAAACCAGCACCCCTGAGAGCTCCTGAAGTCACGCTGCCGTTTCTACAGAGGATGAAAAACCTGAACTGAACAAATTAAATTCAGATTTTTCTGAGACATCAGGCACAACAGAGCCTGAAATCAGCTTTTCTACTGAGTAGGACCAGAGCTCCCAGCTTCAGAAACTTTAAAGGGATATTCTGTATAATTAATTTAGGGTCAAACCCACCGTAACACCAAGTTAGACCCCCCCTCCAGAGATGAATGTTACCGACCGCTTGCTTCTCTAGTTATACCAACTTTAGTAACGACCGCAGGATAGAAATACAGAGAGCCACGTGCTCAACCAAAACGCCACTCTATAGCCACAAATAATGCTCAGAACAGCACCTAACTTCATCAACAGGACATATAGGGTCACAGACATAGTACTAGACACCAAACATCTTTTTAACTTTGACTCATTTCTTTAGCAAAGAGACTAAACACAACTCACCTACTCTCTTCCAGGAGACGCTTGTTTGTAGTGAGACCTCAGGCCAGTCCACTACAGACTACAGCGGGGTGACGCAGCTCAAGGAAGAACATTTATGATCATTTCTTCATGGAAATACAATCAGACCGAGACGCTAAGACAGAAGAACTACCGCGTCTGTAAAATGATTAATATGGTGATTATTACTTCTAGGAAATGATAAAGAAATGATCATGCGATGGTGGGATTTATTGGCTGACAGTCTGTGTCTCGATCCTGAGTCCATCTCTGTGTGTTTCTTTGTAAGAGTAAACTTTAAACCCAGGTGATCGATAAGTCAGAGAAAATAATTTTATTGTTTTTTGTTTGTTTGTTTGTTCGTCTCCCTCTGGGCTGCTGTAACAGCTGTTTAGACTGAGCTGGTCCAAATGAAGGTTAAGACAGCAGGAACTGGAACTAGCTGTACAACACAAACACACTCACACTCTTCAACACACACACACGCACACACACACGCACACACACACTCAGCAGCAGTCGTGACTGAAAGTTTTCTGACTCATCGGCTCATGAGACGAATTGTTCCCTTCCCTACTTTCAATTCTCCTCTCCCTCCCTCTCTCTCTCTCTCTCTCCCTCTCTCTCCCACTCTTTCTCTCTCTGATTTCCCCTCTCGCCCCCCTCTCTCCCTCTTGTCTCCTTGCTCTCAGACAGGATGTGTGGCAGCGTTACTTAACTGATTTTGTAACAAAAAAACCAACAACTTTTTAACAAATGTTAAAACCGAGTGATCGTAAATACACATGTATAAATGTTCAAATCAAAGTAGTTTAACAAATGTGTAAAAATCTGTTTGTTTGTGAACAGATTTACACTAAACTAGATCTAAAATATGTGTGACTGTGTCCTCAGACGTGCACATAGATGTGTGTGAGTGGCTGTAAAGATTTTTAGACGTGTCCTAAACTCTTCTCGTTAGTGTAATAAAAGCTCCGGATCGTCTCTCCCCCGTGTAAACTTTTATCTCTCTCTCTCTGTTTTACTTGTTCGCCTCCTCCTCACTTTGATGTTTGAGTCTCTGTCTTTGCTGCCGGCGGATTTGAAACCAGCAGAGAGATCTTATAACTCTGCTTTATTTGCAGTGTGAAAGGCCGCACTTTATAGAAGCTCTGTGCTTTTTATTTGCCGCTGCGGGCTTTTTATCCAGACTGGAACAGGTCTGCGTTTATAAAGGTGTAAGGGTCTGCAGTGATGTGGGCGGGATGCTTCAGGTAGCAGAGAGACGATGAAATATCCCAGCAGAGGAACAGATCAGAGGCTATCATCTCTATTCACTGGAGCTAATGAAGACAAAGAGGAGCTCAGGACTGTTTCTCCCTGCCAATAAAACCGAATTTCACAAAGAGTCCGGACACGCTGGAAAAAGTTTGATGGTGTGCAAAGAAACAGATCAAATATAAAACATTTAAACTAATAAGTGTTATTTTTTTAATCAAAACTGTATATTTGTCAACAACCCGAGGCCAGGAGCAAACATGTTTAGTTTGTTACGTAACCTCGTCTCTAGAAGTTTCTGCTCAACTGGTCCAGTTTCTCAGTTGGACTCTTCTCCTACAGAGCCATGCTGTTGTCAGACTGTCGTTTTGGATCATATGAAGATCTACCCTGAAAGAGTCTTTGTCTGGATGGAGGCAGATGTTGTTCCTCAACCTGGAGATATAGATCAGAATTAATGAAGCCTTCACAGATGTGGAAGATACTCATGACATGGACTCTGATGATCCCTATACCACCAGGGATGCTGAGAACAAGCTGGTTTGACCCTCTACTCTTTAAAACTGAGGACACAGCATCTATGATCTCCACTTCCTCGTTGAAAGGACATTTCGCCATCCTTTCCATGCGGTGATTTCCACTCCAGAGTCCTGTCTGTTTCGCTGAAATATGAAGGTCTTCACTGAAAACGTCTTTGTCTGGATGGACGCAGATGTTGCTCCTAAACTTGAAGATATTGTTTAAAACTGAGGACAAAGCATCTATAATTTCCAGTTCTTCGTTGAAAGGACAACTGGACTTACTTGGGACGTTTCGCCTAGAAGAGTGTTGGATTTTTGATTCATCAGACCTCAGGACAGTTCACGGACAAGAGATATTAAGCCAATGCGGTGACTCCAACTACAGAGTCCTGATGCTCCTGGACCTATAGATATCGTTCAGCATTAAAAAAGCCTTCACAGATGAGGAAAATACTCATGACATGGACTCTGATGACCCCCAGACCGTCAGGGACACTTGATTTGGACTGGAAAATGAGAACAAGCCTGGTGGACCCTCTACTCTAAAAAACAGAGGATGCAGCATCTATGATTTCCAGTTCTTCATTGAAAGGACAACTGGACTTACTTGAGGCGAAACATCTCAAGTAAGTCCAGTTGTCCTTTCCATGCGGTGATTTCCAGTCCTGTCTGTTTGCTGAAATATGAAGGTCTTCCCTGAAACAGTCTTTGTCTAGATTGTAGTAGATGTTGCCCCTAAACCTGGAGATATAGATCAGCATTAATGAAGCCTTCACAGATGTGCAAGATATCCAGGACATGGACTCTGATGATCCCTATACCATCAGGGATGCTGGTTTTGGACTGGGAGATGAGAACAATCCCGGTGGACCTTCTGCTCTTTAAAACTGAGGACAAAGCATCTATGATCTCCAATTCTTTGTTGAAAGGACAACTGGACTTACATGAGTCAAGTAAGTCAACGTCTCAAGTAAGTCCAGTTGTCCTTTCCTAAAGAGTGTTGGATTTTGATTCATCAGACCTCAGGACAGTTAGTGATATTACACCCATGCAGTGACTCCAACTACAGAGTCCTGATGTTCCTCAACCTGGAGATATAGTCCAGCATTCATGGAGCCTTCACAGATGTAGAAGACTCCCCCTGACTCTTAAAGTTACTCTAAATGAAAATGGACAAAAACAGCTTTTGTGCGCCGACAGGTTGAACCTTCTTTCTTGACTAAATTCAGACTTTATTTCTGTTCTTTGTTCATGAACACAAAGAGGTATTCACAGTTTGCCGAGCAGGAGTCTGTCTCCTCATTTTGAATTAGAAATACATTAAATTTGATTGTTCCAGTGTCGGTTTTGAGCCGTGGGCGGAAATCCACCATCTCCTATAACACATTCAGGTATAACTTTCCTTTTAGGAACTCTTAGGAGGATGTTTTTTACCCTGAACTCAACGATGAGGTATCTGACTCACAGGTTTGTAGAGATACATTAACAGAGAGATACTTTACTGTGTTACACTCATTTACCCAGAAGATGGCGCCTGTGAGAAGACAATCTGCAAGTATTTTAGATACACGGTAAGGTGGACCGGTGCCGTGGAGCCACATTAAGAGGCTTTTGTAACACACATCTTAAACGGTTCGAGGAGGGCGGTCCTGTAGGCCTGAACTTTATTAGAACGTTTTCACTGCTGTCCGTTAGCGTCGCTGTGAGATGACTCAGCTGACTGATGTTCTCAGTCTGCACGTGTAACGAGATGCTGTTTGTGTTTATCTGGTGGCGTGTTTTTGCCGTGCATTCTGGGAAAACTGTCCATAACAAACGGCATCATCGGACTCTGCCAACCTGAGCTCCTGCTCTCATTAGTCATCGTTAATGTTCCAATTAACCCATGAGTCATGTTGCTGGCGGCCATGTTGGAGTTAAGAGTGCTGACTCATGCAGTCAGGGTCACTTTGTGGATTAATCACCCTCTGATGGACTCATTAACACAGACCTGGACCTGGACCTGGACCCGGACCCGCCTCCTCTGAGCCGATCTCTACATCTGTCGATGTTTTTAATGATGAACTGAGATCTTCTTATTAGTCTCCTTTGACCATCTCTGCTATCAGGGACTCTGGCGGTCTGGGACTCTGGCGGTCTGCTGTTTGTGGGTTCGGACTCTCTGGGGTTTTCTGTGAACCCTCTAAAGTCCAGAGTCTGTGAGGCTCTGAAGCTGTTTTCTCGATGATCTGAACGGAGCGTCCATGTTGCTGCAGTTTGAGTCTGTCTTCACATGACTCTCTCAGGGAGGCCGAGTGCTGCACGTCTGTGATGGATGCGAGTCATTTCCTCACTGTCGCACACATACACACACACAAACACACGCACACACACAAACCCCGACCTGCGGGTGAAATAAAACTCCCACACATTGAAAACCTCTGTGTGATTCACACACACTGTATGGATCATTAGTCGGCGCTGCCGCTCAAATATGAATCGTGACTTTAACGTGGAACATAACGAGTTCTTACGAGACAATAATCCTGAAAATATCACGTTGACACGGCGTCTCTATGCGAGACACAAATATCAGGGTTAGCTCTGCTGCGTCTCTGAACTCAACCACCTGCTCAGGACAACCAATGACTATATTTCATAAATCAATACCGGCGTCTCAGCCTGTTTCTGAGTGTCTGTGCACTCAGACACCTTCGTAAGTGACTTTAACAGCCAGAATAAACAGGAGCAGACACGAGGGAGAGACAAAAAAGACAACTTACCCTCCAAATAAAATCTCATGATCAGACGAACCAAAGAAATAAAGAAGTTTAAATGAAAAAAAAACTCAAATGGGAACAAACCTTTGAGAAAAAACATATTAAACCAGAGTGAAGGGAGACTAAAAACAGGGAAACTGAGACTCTCCACAGATTGAGGAACAAGGAACCAAAGTTAAGTCTCTGGGAAACTATTTACAGAGAAACTGAGCCTCTCCACAGACAGACAGATGCAAAGGAAACCAGAGTGAAGAAACTTAGAGACTACTTACAGAGAAACGAAAGACAGATGAACAGGAAACCAAAGTAAAGAAGCTAAGACACTATTTACAGAGAAGCTGAGACTCTCCACAGTCAACAGCAAACCAGAGTGAGGATCTGAGAGACTTTTACAGAGAAACTGAGACTCTACAGTAAGGATGCAAAGGAAACCAGAGTAAAAGAGACAATTTACAGAGAAACTGAGACTCTCCACAGACTGATTAACAGGAAACCAGAGTAAAGAAACGGGTAACCTACTTACAGAGAAACTGAGACTCTTTACAGACAATAGAAAACCAGATTTAGGAGGGACTATTTACAGAGAAACTGAGACTCTCCTCAGACAGGTTTTACCCTCCTGTCTCTCTCGGCCGTTGTTCTTTAATAACTGAACTCTGTCCGTATCTAATCGGTGTTTTTGTGATTGTTGTGGATATTCAGTTACAGGTTACATGACTGACGTGTCGGACGTGTCGGACTCCTGACTCCGGTGTTGTTTACCTCTTACAGCTGCAGCTGCCTGCATGTGTTTACCAAGGACTTCAGCATCAGACTATGTGACTCACTGTTTATTGTTCAGGGATGTCAACACTACATGTATCTCTGACCTCTGACCTCACGTGGACTGTAGATGTCGTGAGCGAACAGAACGTGTCGGCCTTGACTCGCTGCTCAGAGGTCTTCATGGATTTATGAAGTTGGAGATTTTCCCTGTAAAAGTATGTGAGGATGATCACACTCCTGTTCTGCATGCAGGTTCACCTTAGTTACCTAACGCTCAGCTGTTCAGAGTCTCTTAGAGCTGATTGGGTAACATTTTCCTGCAGCTCTCTGAAACCACAGAAATGGAGTATTTCATAGATTTGTCCCTGACCTTGAGCTCCTCCCTTTTTGAAGACTTGTGTTCGAGTGCCCGAGTGTTTCTGCCACCGCTGCTGTCGTGACTGCTCTGAATGCGCTCTGATGTTCGGGTACAAAGACCTGTAAAACCTCTGAATATCTCCATAATGAGAGGTGCATGAGACGGGCCTCACGGTGTTTACACACAAACATGATCTCGCCGCGCTCCACCGTCACTGAGACGTTTTTGTGTTCTTTGTTGCTGTGAAGAAAATCAGCGCGGTGAAAAAAATGAAACCAGCCGCTCGGATATTTAAATGAGGAGGCAGGAAAAAGGCTGCACCGAGGAACTGAGAGCGCAGGATCCATCCATTGTGTCCGTCTCTCCCCCGGTCCCCACCCCCAGCCCCCCGTCTTCACCTGTTGCTCTTCTATGGGAACCATGGAAACAAGGTTCCTGAGGCAGCTCTGAGCCAATGAGACGCAGCCGCCGCCGCCGCTGGCTCTGCAGAGGATGCTGGGATGTTGGCACATTAATTGTTTGGAGTTGTTTTTGATGTGAAAACGGAGCCGTTTGTCGGTGCTCTGTCACTCTGAGCCTCGTTCCCCTCGGGTGCAGCTGTAACTGAAAACACTCAGAAATTCATCTGCAGAAATTCTTTGTTTGAGTGTCACCTCAGCAGGCGGCGGAATTACAGTTCAATAAAGTCATTTTCCTTTTTACCATCTCTCCTCCTCACAGTAGAGACAGGCGCTGAGCTTCTCAAACACACTTTCATGGACTTTTCACCCCTAATGTCGTTATGGGGGCTGAGGATGCAGCATCTATGATTTCCAACTCTTCCATGTGGTGATTTCCACTCCAGAGTCCTGTCTGTTTTTAATGCCCTGAAGATCAGAACCATCCAGTCCTGTTTTGGTCCTTGTCCCCTTTTAGTTCAGAGATTTCTGCAGATCCTCTGAATCTTTGAATGATATGATGTACTGTAGATGATGAAATCCACTTAAACTGTTGAATTGTTAGCTCACGTAGTCTCTCACCCGGCCGTACGCCAATTCCTACTGGATCCATTTGTGAGAGGAATTTCACGTGCAATCGTACGATAATGAGTTGTCTCTATAAAGACAGACACATAGACATATAAGCAGTAGATTGTGACGTCTAAAAACCTTTCACTTGTTCGTCTCCGCCCGTTTGCATGGTGTGAAATACGATCCTCCTGAAACACGGAGTGTTTTATTTTGAAAAGAAGCCGGATGTTTTATTTTGTGTCTGTGCCCGACTTCCTTTCCAGCACGGGTTAATCTGTGCTGAATTTATCCGCCATGCTGCAGCGTCCGGAAAAAACAGAACTCTTGCATCATTCCGAGCTCCGACATCCGACTTCCGAGGTAACTGGAACGCAGCATCAGCCTCTCTGAATGTCCGTCTAAGACCTGCCTCCTTCGCCTCTGGTTGGCCAGAAAAGCTGGAAACGTCATCACACGCTTAAGCCAAACGCGAGCTGTCGGCTCTGTACATCAAACAGAACATCATCACACTATTGCATCTCCTAACCTTAACCCGACAGATGATGAGATTTCACAGCCATTAGGAACAACCAATCAGAGCCCAGCACTTCTAGTCAATCAGAGGCGAAGGAGGGCGGGACCTTCCCCTACCAAAAAAAAAATTGTGACCCGGTCATGTGACTAACCTGTTGGACATTCACCTCATGAGTTGCAGATGTTCCTCCAGATGTTTTTTTAGCATTATAACTTTTTACCTTCTTGTCAGATTTCAGTGTCATCTTTACGTTCAGAAAAAAGATCATTTAAATCAAAACTCCCTCCTGCCTGTGGATCCATCCGCTGCTGAAAATAGTCCCTCTAAATACTCCTTTGATTTAATGTTCGACAGAATAAAGTTTCTTCTGTTTTTGTCCATTTTAAGACATCGAACTGTTCGGTATACGACGACATTTGAATGACTGGATTATTAAGATCCCATTGTAAGAATACGACGTTGTTTATTTTAGTGGTTTCTGGATATTTTTGGTGGTTGCTGCTGTTGTTTCTGCTCGTGACATTTAACGTGTTTGTTGGTGGAACATAAAGAGGCTGCAGAGGAAGAGTAGAGCAGCTGCTCCGTCGGCGGCGGCTTTAAGTGCTGCTTCTTTTTAATTACAGTCTTTAACCACAAACTGTCAGCCTCAGCATCAGCTCCACCATTATTTTAGCCCGCAGCATTTACATCCAAACAGGGTCAGGAAAGCTCTGCTGCAGGAATACGTTTTTTAACGAGGTCTGCGTGAACTCTGTGAGGTCAACAATCTCTGATATCTCAACTTCAATAAGAGCTCTCTTTACTCATGATAGAGAGCTGTTTGACATCCATGACGCTCCGTGATTTAAGAAGAGATGATGACTCCCATTTCACTCAGGCTGCAATATAACTGAGTGATGTATTGTGGTGAACTGCTCCTTTAAGCCTGTGTATGTGTGTGTAAGTGTGTGTAAGTGTGTGTTAGTTTCTGCAGGGTCAGAGAGGTTGGTAGTTTTCCACGGTTGCAGCAGAGCAGTAAAGATGAGGTGGAGCAGGTGGAAACATGTATCGCCCTGAGATACCCGAGAATCCACCGAGAGCTGCAGCTTAATGACCGAGCTCCGGTCCTGCTGGAGGAACCTTCCAGAATCTCATCACCTCTTGGACAGGTGTCTCTGTCCTCCATCCAAACTCTGATATACACAATAAAGAGGGAGGGGGGGACGCAGACTGTCCGTCTGTAAAAGTCTGAATTAAAACTGTGATTACTGAGGATCTGAACGAACCTCTGAGCAAAGTCTTTCTTTCTTTCTTTCTTGTGTTCTTTTTTCTTTTTTCATTCTTTCATTCATTCAGTCTTTCTTTTTTTCTTTATTTTTTCTTTTTAATTTTAATATTCTTAATTTATATTTATATTTATTTTATAAATTACTATTTTTATTACTGTCTTTTTTATTCTCTTTTTTCTTTTTACTTTTCTTTTTTGTCTCTTTTATTTTTCTTCTTCTCTAATGTCTTTCTTTTTTCTTTTGTTCTTTTGTTCATTCTAACTTTCTTCGTTTCTTTGTTGTCTTTTTAAAAATATATATATTTTTAAATTTCTTCTTTATTTTCTTTTTCATGAATCACATTAGCTCGCTAAATGTTTCAAGCAAAAACCCGTTTAAGGGCCGCATCGGGTCCCTCAGGGGGTCAGTTTGGAGGACATCTTTCTGCAAACGTCTCACTGAAGTTGATTTCAGTCACTTTAAGATAAAAGCGTTTTTCCTGTTTTCCTGAATTTTCCTGAAATGAGATCGTGATCGTCTAAAGCTATATTACAGGACGCGGCTGAATGCTAACGTTAGCTTCGTTTAGCTAACGTGTCTTTGCAGCTGAGTATTAAAGTGATAGCATTTAAAATCGGCTGTAATTTGTCTGATTGTTGACATTTGTGTGATTTACACAATCAAACGCTAAAATCCGAAATGACGCCGATGTTTGAGCCCCCCCACCCCCACCTGAGCGGGACATCGGGGGTTCAGGGACCGAGAGCTGAAGCATTAAGTCTTCATAATGAGTGGTAGTTAATGGCAGTAGCTGTTCGGGAACATGTTTAACTCACTTCACCATGAAAACAATGAGACTGATCAGAAAAGAGAATAATTATCCAATATTTTAATTGATTATATCATCTCTGGAGCAGAGAGTTATGACTCAAACGAATTAATCAGCCTCCACAGGGACAATTATTCATGCAGCACACCATGGCTGTGACGTCCTGAACTGATCCCATTTTACCGCTCCGATGTTCCTCCGGAAAATCGATCGTTATTTTCACATTTAATTTTTTTTCTGTTTTCTTTCAGTGGATTTAGTCTCAGCTCCCCTCACTCGCCCTTTTTGATGCTCTCAGTCGTATCAAAGAGGCTGCAGCCCCTCCTCCATCGGGTGTAGATGGTCCCCATAGAGCAAGAGAGTGTGTGTGTGTGTGTAAGTGTGTGTGTGTGTGTGTGTGAGTGTGTTTTATATCACTGATCACAACAACCAACCCCCCTAACAAATGCTCACACACACACTGAGCCCACACACTCCTCTCTTCTCCTCAAACATCCCTCTCCAGTTACCCTCCCTCTTTCTCTCTCTCTCTCTCTCTCTCTCTTTCTCTCTCTCCCCCCCCCCCCTGCTGTGTGAGAGACTGTGCGAGTGTGTGTCGATGCGTCGCGATGCGTCCGCTGCCTAACAGGTGTTCAGTTCAGTCTTTCAGAGCCGGAGCTCCGCAGTGAGGAGCAGACTGACAGCAGCCTCTCTCCGCTCTCACACCCAGGACTGAGCTCCTTCTCTGGGGGGGCTGCTGCAGCGTCCACCCCCCCTCCTCCTGGAGAGCTGGAGGCATCAAACAGAGAGATCGAACCCAGCGGAGCAGACTCACTCGCTGGGATAGATCTGCTGCTGAGCCACCGACACGCTCTCTTATTGCTGTCTTTGCGGCGACGCCAGGAAACTCTTCAGATTTCAGCGCACTTTGGAGCAACTTTCTGAGCGCGTTTCCATCACACAGGTGTCTCCTCCGGTGAAGCAGAGAAGTTGAGATGGGTTTTGGTTTTTGTGGAGGATTTTGGAGCAGGACAGTTCGAACAGGGATGCAGCTGAAGCCAAAGTGGACCGTTTGGAGCTGAATTCTCGTCTTTTCTGTGTCGTAGTTTAGAAAATCGGATTTGTAGACCTGTTGAAAACACAGACGAAGGTTTCTGAAGTCCTCGATGATGCTGTGAAGTGTTCCCGGTGACAGTTTGTCTCGTCAGAGCGATGATGCAAAACTGAGGGTTTGGTTTTTTATGACAGGGTCTGATTTTTGGACTCTCGGAGAACGGTGTGAGAACTTTCCTGACCCCCTTTCTGCTTGTTCTGGTGAGGTTTTACCTGAAACCACCTGCTGCAGACTCTCCTCCTCTGTGGCTCCACTGATGGATTTTTCAGCCGTGGATTTAGTGCTTATCCATCCCTCTCTTCTTCCTCTGTGTGTGTGTGTGTGTGTGTGTGTGTGTGTGTGCGTCAGGTCGGACTTTAAGCTCTCCCGGTTGGCTCAGAGGTGGAATCAGAGGTCGGCAGGAGATGCTCTGATTAAAGACCTGAAACCCTATTTCTACGCGGGAGTCCCTCGATCTTCACTGAGCCTGGACAGGTGAGACACACACACACACACACACACACACATACACACACACTGTTACACAACCAGCTGATCAGATAATGAAAGTTATGTTCTGTTCTTTTTGTACAAAATCTCACTTTTGCAAACGTGACAAATATCAGATGATCGCCCTCCTTTTTAGGACTTAACGCCTGAACCCTGTTTTCATAGATAAAGAGGTTAACTCTGTTTTTAAAGGGTTGATCTTCTTTGTCGGACAGAAAAACTCCTAGATGTTACAGAGGTACAGACTTTTGCTGCATTTGAGTTTCCTCGGAAGGCAGGAGTCCGAGCTGGGAATGACGTCACACCCGAGTTACTCGTGTTTCAGTTGCCAAAGCAAGATCTGGGAAAGTTATTTTAGCGCTTGCCTTGTCCTTGCTTATATTCGGACAAGAAGCACTAAAAAAACATTTATAGCTGAAGCCATCTTGTTTCTGCCTCCAACTTTGCTTTTTTCTGACTTGGTAACTAAAATGCTGGGAACTCAGGTGTGACGTCATTTTCAGCTCCGACATCTGACTTCTGAGGTAACTCAAATTCAGCATTTATCCTGTCTGTAAACCTGCCGGTCTCACACAGTGAGTGGATTTGACAAAAAGTCTGTTCATCAACATCATACCCTTCCATTTTGTGAGGTGATATCTGTGTTAGGAGGAGAAGGAAGAGGAGGCAGGTGTCTGTGTGTCTAAAAAGGAGAAATAGCATTAGCATGCTAATAGAGAGGCTGAAGCCGTTAGAGTCATTGGTGAGTGTTTATGGAGTTAACGTTTACAAGTCCAGAAAGAGTCCCCGGTCTGTTTCAGTGTTAATATCATATGTTGTTTCTGTTGTCAATAAAAGAGTAAATCTAGCAGTTTTATATCTACAGTGGCTGTAGACATCTTTATTTCTTTTTAACACAGGGCTCTATGGGGACTGACTCACTGTACAACCAGCCTCTAGTGGACACTTGAGGAAGTGCAGTTTTTGTTTTTCTGTATTCATTCTTAAGCGCAGGAGGTTGTCACTAAGTCTTACCCCATCAGAACAGAAGTGTCACTTAAACCTGTCTGTGCCGTCGTCATGGTTACCTGTCGTCTCATAACTCCTGAGCTTGACCTGCTGACCTGAAGCAGATATGAGTTTAGTACCTGCGTCCAATCCTGTGGATGCACTGTGTTTGATGTGTGTGTACAAGTGTGTAGATGTATCAGTGTGTGTCTCTATTAGTGTGTAGATGTATCAGTGTGTGTCTCTATGAGTGTGTAGATGTCTCAGTGTGTGTCTCTATTAGTGTGTAGATAATTGTGTGTGTGTTCAGAATGTGTCTCTGAGGATTATCACATTGGGCTCCTTCAGCAGGTTCTCTCTGCACAATAATCCGGCTGATTTTTACCCTGATCCACATATGTAACAAAGGTCAGTGAAGTCCTGGTTTTCTGATCCTCTGAGGAGGATCCTGTCCTGGTTTTCTGATCCTCTGAGGAGCCAGAAGATCCTGTCTGCACTAATGTGGCGTTGTCAACATTCAAGCATTGGGATTAAAACGATAACTGCAAAGGGACAAGGAAGCAAAACTAACGCAGCCATGGCAACAAGAGTAAACACTGAGTTTAAAGTTAGTGACGGTGACTCCGCCCACTACAACAAACAGGTAGTGATTGGATATTCACTCACAGGGAGGAGTTTCTTCATCAGAGACTTATCGACGTCCCTCTGGACACGTTAATATTAAACTGAGAATTGAGCTACATGAGTGTTTTTTTTTTTCTGCAGACTGGCGTGTTAAACACTCGCCGTAATCAGAGCTAATCATCAGCCACCATGTTGGATTAATATAAGGTCCGCTCTCCATCCCTGAGGGTGGCGTTATTAAGTCACAGTCAGCCGTTAAATATCGAGCGACTGTAGAAGAAAATGAGTTTGTTGTTCTCCTTCGTTAATATTTCAGGAAACACTCTCCTCCGATGCCTCCTGTGGATTTACTGAACGGCGAAAATACTAAAGCTGTTTGTCCGTTTTAATCGTTTAAAGCTCCTCCTCCTCCGCCGCGGTAAACTCAGGACATGCAGATGTGGGGGAGGGTCGGAGGATTGATATTTGGATCAATCTGTGAGCTGAACCCAATTATCTTGAACACAGCAGATATTTCCTCTTATAATGAGACGGGATGTCTGAGTGGATTCAGCGGACACAGCTGTGAACATGAGGACTTTAGAGGAGCAGCTTCATGCGCGGCGCTCCTGTCTGCAGGTGCAGCTATTAGATAACAGGTGCTTCGTTTTCCAACCGCTGACTAATTAAATAATCCCAGAGTTGTTGCACAGATTAACATAATAAACTGTGCAGCAGGGAGAGAGGGAGAACAGTCATTTACTGACCTGATATTCAGCGCTGTTCCACACGGCTTCACAGACGAAGACCTCAGACTTAAATAAACTTACATTTGTTTTTTTTCTTGTTTTTTTAGACACAGATTTCCTCGTCTGCTTTATTCATGTTTCCTCTTCTCAGGGTTTGTGGATGTGGTGATGAACTCTTCTGTTTTTGAGAAATTTGGAGCCCGTGTGATAGGGCTGCACGATATTGGAAAAAACTAACATTGCCGTTTTTTTTTAACTCTGCGATATTAAAAAATAGAGGAATTTTACTAAAACCTGAATCTCACTTTTTGCTGAAATCTTGAGGACAGTTAACCTGCACTGATCTTTTAGTGAATGTTTTTCTCTTGTTCGTTACTCATTTTGCATTCGTTGTTGTTATTGGTGTTGTGTCGAGAAACACATCCCCACCGAGAACTGCATGCACCTCTCAAAACATGCACAGCTTATAGTCGAGTGGTCCATGAAAATGTCCAATTTCAAACCCATACAGTTCTTATTTGTGGGGCTAAACAGTGATGAGGAATGTTCCCAAAGTAATTCTCGGTGGATATGAGTTTCTCGGCACAACATCGACAGCGCCAGCGACTCACTCCATGTGTGGGGGCGTGGTTTCCTCCTCTCTGGTTTTGATTGATGGCTGGCAGGCTAGTCTGATTGGCAACTGAGTTACGAACGAACGTGATTGGTCTATAATTGAAATTAGATGAGTTCATTCACCTCCAACATCGCAGGGTCTGCAATGTGACTATTGCCATGGCGATGCTCAAACGATCGTGCAGCCCTACCGTGCGATGATTTCCACTCCAGAGTCCTGTCTGTTTTTAATGCCTGAGAGCAGAAGACCAGGACCATCCAGTCTTGGTTTTGGTCTTTGCAGAAGGAGGCTAGAGTAAGGCAGTGAATCTTACCTCTCATGGAGTCACAGCAGATGTGAAGCAGTCTGATAAAGTCCAGCTCAGTCTGAGATGTCCTTACAGGCCACCGTACCGAGGATTTAGGCCCCTCTGTTGGTCCATCTTCAGACTCAGGATAATTACCGATCTAAGAATGAAAAACTGGATCAGGTCTGATTTGTTCTTCGTGATGAGCCGCTGTCACGACCTCACAGCTTCTGAAGCTTCTTCAGAGACTCAATGACTCTCCAATCAGCTCCTTTCCTCTCCGACACGAAGCTCCGAGTTAACGAGTCTGAGAGGAGGAACATGTTAGACCAGGTTCAACACAGTCAGGACTGACTTTGGTTGCTGTTTCCAAATTTCAACCTTTGACGTTTCAAAGAGAAGTTGAATGAAATCGAGATGCTTTATGAGACGACTGCAGGATGTGAAGTTGATTGTTCATGCTCCACCCTGTGGTGATTTAAAGTAAGTGTAGTGGATCAGAGCAGTGACCCGACTCTGAGGACTTTTATTTTGGAGGTTTTGCAGCCAGAAAACTTAAAGTGGAGAAAATGACGGTAAAATAAAAACAGAAGAAGAAGAGTCTCTTCTTCTTTAACTCAATCTCTCTCTCTGTGTTATCGTGTTTAGCTGTCCCTGTAAATGCTGAATAAACATCGTTTGTCCTCAAACTCACATGAGCTCCAAACTGGAATAAATGAACACAAACAGAGTATAAGAGTTTCTGTGTGTTCATGGTTAAAGACAGTAAATTGTTTCTATGGAAACGTCCTTAAGAGGACATACAAAACCTCCTCAACAGCCTCAATATCATGTTTTTGGTTCAGCATGAATGTGGATCAAAAACTGTGTTCAGATTTAATGAAACGCTGTCGGCTGTGGAGGGTCGTTCATGCAGATTTTAAGAGCCAATCAGCCGCAGCGCCTGAGTCCTGATGAAGTGAGAGCAGAACAATCAGCCGAAGCAGCAATCATCGTCTGAGAGCGTTAATGAGCGACCCTGCAGGTGTGTTTCCTGCAGCTACAGCGGGATGAACGTCAGGGGCTTCATATCAGGACACAAAGAAGATAATGAGTGTTTTTTTTCACCATCTTTATACAAAAGACAGAAAATGAACCAGGATACGACTCACTGAAACTGCAGTTCCTCAAGTGTCCACCAGGGGCTGGTCCCAAAAGTGACTCAGTCACTTGGAGCCCGTAGAGTCAAAATAAGCCTTTATTTAGAGTCTTTATTTTTTTGGTTTGTTGTCAGACTTTAGATATAGATATAAAACAAAACAGATCTGTTCAGAATAAACAAAAAAAATGTCTGTAAACTTTGTAAAGTCAGAGGAGTCTTTTTAGAGTCATAAGGTAGGACTTAGACATCTGCCAAAACTGCAGTTCCTCAAGTGTCCACCAGAGGCTGGTCCCAAAAGTCAGTCAGTCCCCATAGAGCCCCATGTTAAAACCTTTCCAGTAAAAATTAGCCTTTATTTAGAGTCTTTATATATATATATTTTTTTTTGTTTCACTTTTTTTTTTTAAACACGTCAGACTTTAGACAATATAGAAATAAAACCAAACAGATCCCCCCGGAATAAACAAAAATGATGTCAGTAAACTTTGTAAAGTCCAAGAGGTCTTTTTTTAACATAAGGTAGGACTGAGACATCTGCCAAAACTGCAGTTCCTCAAGTGTCCACCAGAGGTTGGTCCCAAAAGTGACTCAGTCCCCATAGAGCCCCATGTTAAAGCCTTTCCAGCAGAAATAAAAATGTTTATTTACCAGTGAAGTCTCTTAGTTTGTTTCTTTATTAATGATGTTTAATAACGGGCTGAACTCACCAATTCAAATTAATCAATAAACAGTGACATGATGTGTCGCCGTGACAACCAACATCATCATTTAAGAGTTTGAAAAAAAGTGTCAGTTAAGATTTAAACAATCCAGCGCTGCTCGGCGCAGCACCATGACTCAGAGGATGAAAAGGAGTGGTCCAAAGACCGACCCCTGAGGGACTCCTTCAGGGACCGTTAGTGGGCTGGAGTGTCGTCGTCGCCCCCCCACAGACTGAACTCTGTATGGATGTCGTGAACCTTTAAAACGTGGAAACAGTCGGTGTTCTCCAGAGTTCTGGAGACTAAATAAATGCAGCAGATAAACCCGAAGAGTGTGAAATCCCAGCGGCTGCTGCATCCTTTTATTATTTTATAAAGATTATCGATTTGACTCCAGACCATTAGCTTCATCTGGATTTCAGACCCCCCCTCTCTGCTCCTGAGGCGTTGAATGATCACAGTACTTATATCTCACCCCGCTGTCCTCCATCACAGCTCCCACTGAGGACACTTTGGACAGTCCTGTCATTTCACTGACGCGCTGAAATTGTCCAAGCGTGTTGTTGAAGATGAGCGAAGAACGGGGGGCTGACGGCGGGGGTCATATTTTCTCCGGACGACAGAATGAAGCGATCATTTGTGACGGAGCGAGAGCAGAGAGACGAGTCATTAAGATCCTGCTGGTTTTCACATTTTACATTTCTCTGTGATGGAGTCGATGGAGCAGAAACACGAGGCTGAGAGATGCTCAGCTCCCAGGATTTCAGTGTGTGTTTCATTAGCAGCTCTCTCTCTCTCTCTCTCTCTCCTCATAACTACACTTTCATATCCTCTCTCTATCATCCCTCTCTCTCTCTCTCTGTGGTGAAGGTTTCTTCTCTCTTCTTCTGCAGGTTTCAGTCCTTCATAACGACAAAACTAACAGCCGTCTCTCTCTCTCTCTCTCTCTCTCTCTCCTCTCAGACGCCTCCCGGTAGTCATGACCCAGCAGATGCAGAACCTGCAGCTGGCTCAGACCAGGAAGTGTCCCGGTGGGCCCGCCTCCCCGAGCGCCGCCAAGCGTCTGTACAGGAACCTGTCGGAGAAGCTGCGAGGGAGCACCTCCTCCTTCGAAGACACCTACTTCTTCAGCAAGACGGACCGCCTACGCAAAGCCTCGGTGAGTCCAGATAGGTGGACTTGATTGGACCCTGAGTGGTAATAGTCTAGATGGAATAGGGGGTCCACGCACAACCCCCCAAGGTTTTTTTTTTATTCTTGAAGTTTGAATTTCCAGGATATTCCAGGTACCAAACTGAATTAATGTCCGAAAGGTTTCATTTTTAACTCCAACTCAAAAATCCAAATATAAGTGAGATAACTTTTGATGTGAACAACTTACGGAGACAAATTAACACATTTTCCCAAACAATTTTGACACAAATAATTCAATTAATATTTATTTTTAATATTTGACAAAATCTTGATTCTGTTTTCATTTATTAATGCCCAAAAAATTGGCAGAAAAAGCTCATTTGGCAGCTCCTCATAACTAATACTTAATCGTACTAAATCAACCAGAGGAACAGATACTTATGTCAGAGCTCCAGGTGGGCCACCCAGGTCCAAAAGTCTGGACACGCCCCTGCAGAGCAGCTCAGAGGAACCCGAAGGATCTGAGGGTCGCCGTGTTAGTCCAACGAAAGCCGCAGGAAAACGTCTTTCTGCTGATCGTTAAAGAATGAGAGAAACCTTCAACTTCTGACCCGGAAAGACGGTAAAGAGGCGACTCCAGAACCGGCAGATAACAGTCAGTCAGAGGGTGACCCACAGCCCCTCTGGACTCGGGTTCAGGATCAGGATTTTCCCTCACAGAGGACTCTGCTGATGGATATTTAGGGTTTGAAGTGATCATGAAAAATAAAACAAACACACAGAGGTTTTTTCAGACGCGGTGGATGACCACGTGAACGGCGGTCTCTTTATCTCAGGTCTGAACGCTGTCACGATCCCGTAAACAGAAAAACTAACGATTTTAGAAACTCCTGGTTCATTCGTCGGTTTACTGAGTTTTTAATGATGATCAGAGATTTAACCAGCAGCAGGTTCCTGTGACTCGTTTCAGACACGGGTCCATGTGTCCGACACACGGAGGGATCGATACAGATCTGCTTTGGCTCTTCTCTAATCCCGTTAACATCCTCGTCTCCAGAGGCTGAACTCTTCGTCCTCGCCCTTCTCACGTCCTACGATTCGACCCGAGAGCTTCATGGTTACGTCATGAAATCTCTGTCCATCCTCGCTCTGAAGGATTCAGATTTATTTTCTTCTTCAGAGGAGGAGGAGGAGGAGACTCTTACTCCTCATGTCCTTCTACTTCCTGTCGCTCAGGTTCATCCCGACCGACGGTGTTACAGGTCGTCCTCTGAGTGAGTGACATTTACAGAGCGGACATGAAAGAGAGAGGAAGAGGAGGGAGAGAGGAAGAGGAAGAGACCAAAAATGTGAAGTACAGTATTAAATCTGTCAGGGACTAAAGGTTGGAGTATAAATTATAAATAAGAGTCAATCAGGAGTTTGTGATCGGAGAATAAAGGAGACGGAAAGAAAGACAAACGTTTAAGTAACAAGAAGAAGAAGAAGAAGAAGAACTTTATCGATCCCTGAAGGGAAATTCAATTCTCTGTTGTCTCACATAATATGTCTCTAAAAATTATCTAAGAGTTATAAAGTCTGATGTCTGTTGGTACCAAAGATCTTCTGGATCTTTCTGTCCTGCAGCGAAGAGAGAGGAGCCGTCCACCACCACTGGTCCTTTGGTCCATCAGGGTGTTGTGAAGTGGGTGATCCATGTTCTTTAGGATAGTCTCCACCTTCCTCAGTGAAGATTAATTGGAACAAGACACTTCAAGACAAGACATGACACAACAGGATACAACAGGATGAAATCTACGATACGATAGAGGAGATAAACCAGAAGCTGTGAGGTGTAGCAGAGAGGAGTCCAAACTCTGTATTTGGAGTCTGTTTAGAAAATCCTGGTTCTGATGTGAACAAACGGGTCATCAAACTGGGATCTGCTCAGTCAGAAGGCTAAAACCTCCAGGATGTGTATTTGGAGCGTGGCAAATAGGTTTCCATTCTAATCAAAGCAGCGAAGCGTACAGGACGAGTATCAGCTCCGTCGCAGCGTCGCACCGAGAGCAGCTCTGCTAAAGATACGCGGTGAGTCGGTTTTTGCTGCTCATTCCACACAGAGATCGTTTCAGACAGGAAGTCAAGCATGAAAAACCGCACTAAAACACCTTATGTGAACTCCTGACTGTGTATCAGTTGGTGTAGATGAGAAATCCTTCCTGGTTCTGGATTTATCAGTAACACAGATTCTGATGGTCGATCCCTGATCCATGTGGACCCAACAGGACTTTGACCTGCTAACTCTGTCTGAAGGGAACAGCAGAAAGGAACAGAGTTTACTTTATTAAACACCAGGAAACCTGCAAAAACACAAACTGGAAAATCACTTCAAGCTTTTTCACAGACAGTCGAGGATCAACAGTCACTGAATTATATCAGAATTATCAGGAAATCGACCACAGAGAGGAAAAACAACCTGCTGTGAGTGTGTTGTCTCCTCTATACTGAGCAAATACAAATACGCTGATCCTGTACGAGAGACCCAACGCTGCTCTACGGAGCAAACACGGAACAACGAGCTAAATATGGATCCTGTATGAAGGTGGGAGATCATCCTGAGTCCATGTAGATCCTGAAAACCCAGACAGGCCCAGGTTTGGGGTTTAGATGTTTGTGGTCAAACTCAGAGCTGAATCCAGGATGATGGAGTCGTTCATGACAACCTGCAGCTGAATCTCCTCACCTGTCCGTGTGTGTGTGTGTGTGTGTGTGTGTGTGTGTGTGTGTGTGTGTGTGTGTGTGTGTGTGTGTGTGTGTGTGTGTGTGCGGCGGTGCAGTCTTTGTAGTTATAGGACAGATGGACACTCAGAGGTCAGCGACTGATCTATATGGACAGGATGTTTGGATCTATATTCAACCTTTCTATGATGAGGAGAGGCTTCAAACAGAACCTGAGGCTTCAGATCTGCAGGAAAAACTCGGACTTTCTCTCTTTTTTATCCTCCACCGAACACGTGCAGAAATCGAACATGAAACCACGTCAGCTCCTGCAATGATCGATCGATTAAACGTTATCCGCACAGAAATTAGATGGCGATTTTTTAGGTAAATGTCAAAGACTGTCGGAGGTTTTAAAGACAAAACAAACTCCTCCTGCTGCTGCTGTCGTCTCTCTGAAACCGCTCTGTCTGTGTGAAAAAAGGACGGATATTTACAGGAATGGAGAGTTTCTCTACAGATCACTGTTTGTCATCTGCAGACAAAAGAAATGTGTGGACCGTTCTGGTCTTAACATTCGGTAAATAGAAGCATCGTCACACATTTGATAAAAACCAAGAAAAGTTTGTGGTCGTCACGGTAACGATGGCGTTATCTCTGAGGACTGAGAGGGAAACTTCTATTAAAGGTCCTGTCAGGAGTTTTTGACTGTAATAAATGGACCTAAATTCAGAACAATGTTTTTTAATGGTATTTAAAGGGGAAACAGGACCATCAGAACCTGGATCAGTATTTAGTGGGCCTGTTTTTACTGATCCGGATCAGTCAGGAGGTTTATGACCACGGCGTTCTCATCCGCGCTCTGATGAGTCTCATGTCTGAAAGTTGAATGTTTGTCTCTCTTCTTCTTTTTGAGAGTTTCTCCCGCTCATTATGAACTTTTCTGAGCGGAGGAAACTTTACAGAAATGTATTCACCCCAAAGTTCTGAAGGTTCTTCCAGAGCGGGGAAAAGTTTCCACGCAGAACTTTGGAAGATCTTCTGCAGGTTCTAAGAGTCTGTTTGTGTCTCCTCCTCCGTAGACCATGCAGGGCAGCGACTGCATCTTCGAGGCGGTGGAGCAGCAGGACCTGGACACGGTGCAGATCCTCCTGTACCAGTTCTCGGCGGAGGAGCTGGACCTCAACACGCCCAACAGCCAGGGCCTGACGCCGCTCGATATCGCCATCATGACCAACAACACGCCCATCGCCAAGCTGCTGCTGAAGGCCGGAGCCAAGGAGAGTCCGCACTGTGAGTACGCCGGAGAGGGGCGGGGCTTATTCTCCTCATTGGCTGTCATCAATGTCTTAACTTACCTCGCGTTCAGCATGGAGGACCTCGAGATGTCTTTTTAGATTCATGTTGTTTTTCTCGGCTTTTTCCCGGTCGCATTTCTCCCCTTTTTCTCTTTTTTGTTTTCCACTTGTTTGAAATTAAAGTCTGTCCAGATATTATTTCTTCATTTCCTCCCCAACAACCCGACCATGACACCAACTCACCCAAAAACGTCTTTGCCCCCCGCATCTAAAAATACGGTGAGTTAGGGGATTGAGGAAGTGACGTTGCAGAGGAAACAGAAAACAAGAACAACACGACTGAACAACTTCGTCTCGAGTTTTAATTTTATGAACCACATTAAGTCTCTTTTTTATTCGTCAACAATACTGCGTTATATATTTAGTTATAGTTATCGTCACAAGACCACCATTTACGTTTCGTCTCGTCTCGTTTTCGTCACGTGATAAGGATTGTTGACGACAATATTACGAAAGGAACACAACTGTTCTGGTGTGTGAGGAGACAGCAGTGAGGGTGTCCTCGTCTTTTGGCGTCCATAGATCAGTCTCACCTGACCACAGACCGTTTTACGACCAGCGTGGGTGCAGGACCTGAAATTGAATGGAGAATCACAACATTTCACCGTACACTTAAATGCTGTGTTCTCGGTGTTTGCTCCTTTTTTATCAGCTGCACAGAAAACAGAGAAAACATAGAAATCATGACCTTACAGGCGGTTTTTCACGAGCACTAAAGATGTGACAGCTCCGCCTCCTTTTTGCTGCGATCATGTTTGACAAAGACGTTTCATAAACGCTCTGATCAGCCTGACAAATTCAGGTAAGGGTTAATTCACCGTTAAGGAAAGACTCTTTAGTTCCAAGATAACTGTTAGGATGAGTTTCTTTAACCCGTCATATCAGCCTTTAGAGTGTTGGAGCTGTGTCACTCAGATACCTCAGACACTTTGGTGTTAGATTTTTTTTGGTGTTTGTTTTGACCTCACATGGATTTCTCTTAGGGTCAACTAAATATCAACAGTATGTTTAGAGTTGTGGACCGCTGTATATACTCGAACGGTCTTAGACCACTCTTTGCTACACTTGATGAAGCTGTAACCAGGATCTGCAACCAGTAAAGCTCGTCAAACTGACCCTTCGTGTGGACCTGAGCTCTGCATCCTTACAATAACCATAGAGAGATTTTCTTCGTCCAGGTTTTGAGCAGCGACTGTTTCAAATAAAAGTCTTATTTCTACCTGGATCAGCAGGAAAAAGACGTGCTGCTGTTTTTCTTATTTCTGTTTGTGTGAAGATAAGAAAGAAAGACTCGCACAGACAGACAGACAGACAGACAGACAGACAGACAGACAGACAGACAGACACAGTTGGTCTTTTTGTTCCTCCTCCTTTCACTCGTCTGTAATCCTGAGCTGTAGATGACAGACTGATTAACTTTTTCAGCCTCAGCTGTGAATAATGTCTCAGAGGAGAACAGAGGAGAACAGAGGAGCCGCTCTGCTGATTGTGAGTGTTTATTGATCGGAGGAGAAGAAGAACATCAGCAGGTGTTGGACTGTCTGCTCACTTTGTCGGCTTCTCCACCACAAACACAGTAGAAGGATCATTTCACCTTTACTGAAGATCTGAACCCAGGTTCTGCTCCGTTATCAGGACCGGCTCTTATCTGCTGTCCTCCTCTGCAGCTCTGTGTGTGTGTGTGTGTGTGTGTGTGTGTGTGTGTGTGTGTGTGTGTGTGTGTGTGTGTGTGTGTGTGTGTGTGTGTGTGTGTGTGTGATTCCTGTATTTCTGTTCATCTCTGATCGTCTGCTCGGCTCTGCACGTTTTTCATCAGTCTGGTCTGACCTTTCAGTCTTATAGACCCCCAAACTCATTTACAGGTGGACCGATCAGGGCTGTTATTGTTTACGCTGGTTGTCATGGCGACGCTGATGTAACTCTGTTTTGATAAATACGTATGAAGGGACGGCGTTAGAGGTTCACACTGGACCTAAAGTTTTATACCAACACTCCTGAACCCTCCAAAGACAGGTGGTCTGTGTGTGTGTGTGTGTGTGTGTGTGTGTGTGTGTGTGTGTGTGTGTGTGTGTGTGTGTGTGTGCGTGTGTGTGCGTGCGTGTGTGTGCGTGTGTGTGTGTAGGGGGTAAAACAGTGACCACTTTACAGCGGTGGGGCCTCCTGCGTGCGCCCCAGCTTTAACAGTGTTTGTCGTTTAATGGTTTAACTGTTCCAATGATGCATGTAATGCCGAGGCAATTACAGCCCAGTGATTTATCGTGGGGGGGCGGGGGACCGCGAGGGTTCTCCTGACGGCGGCGTGGGGACTCTGGGCGGCGGTACAATCCCACGGTTGTAAACAAACAGAGAGTAAACAGAGGGTCGGTTTTCCCCGAGGGGGGCGCCGCGCTCTGTTTATGTCATTCCTCAAGTGCCAAGTAAATCAACCAGCCTGACAGCACAGAGTGTGTGTGTGTGTGTGTGTGTGTGTGTGTGTGTGTGTGTGTGTGTGTGTGTGTGTGTGTGTGTGTGTGTGTGTCTGTGTGTGTGGGCACTAGGTAAAAATCTCCATTACAGACTGAAAGTCCCGCCCTCATATTCAGGATAAAGTAAACATGTGTCTGAGGCTTCAGGACGTCGGCTCAATTAGGGGTGGGAGAAAAGGCGATTTATTTAAGTATTCCAATTTTAAATAGATTTTTTTCATTCAAGAATCGTTTTTTTTTTTTCAAATTTAAGAATAAATCTTAAAAACTGACTTATATGTTATATGTATTTTTAGGGAAAAATGGTTCCTGGAATAATCAGCAGACAATCATTCAACTGTTTGACTGATGTTAAAAATGCAGCAAGATTCTTACACACCGGGAACGACGAAAATATACGACATGAAATTACGAAATATTCTGAGGCGAATTTTGAGGCGCCTGACTGTACACATCAAGCACGATGCGATTTTGCGACTTAGAAACGAGAAGATTGCCCCAACAGCAGACTGAGTGTTTTCAGCTCTGATTAGACTCTAGTGTTGAGATGTCTGTCTGTCATGATAGCATGTACTGAGTCGGGGCCAGTACCAGATAAACACATGAAACTATAGTAACAACCGTTAGCTTACGTTAGCACAGATGAAAGTTAAAACAAAGACGTTTATCAAACTGTTAAAGCACACAAACCATCGTCATATGAGAAATCCGACTCTATGACTCTCCACAAGTCATCCTTCAGGTCGTTATCTTTGTAATATTTGTGTCTTTTATCAAAAATCACTCTGTTCTCTGACACGTAAACAATCAGCCGGTCGGCCATGTTGGATGTACTGGTGAATCTGACATCGCAACAACACGCAATCTGATTGGTCAGACGATAAAATAAATGCTGCAATATCGCAGGACGGGAAAACGTCGCTGATGTGAACGCTTGTCTTGACAGGATACTGTCAAAATATTGACGTCCGAAATAATCGCACGAAAAAAAACGCTCCCAGTGTGAAAGGACCTCAAAAATCAAGAAATCGACAATATTGTAGAATCATAATTTAAATCGACTCGGCATCCAAAAAATCGTACAAAAATCGAATTGAGAGAAAAGCATATCATCCCAGCCCTACTGCTCATGTACGAAAAATGAAAATTAGTAATCACTTTAAAACTTGGCGAGTTCTCCAGGAGAGCTGCGCTATGATAAAGCCCCACGTATGTAATAAATCCTGTATACTAACCTAAAGTCTTAATAAAAACTTTTTCTCACAAAATCCAAAAATCTCTCCAAACTGAAAAAACCAAAAAGGTTAATTAAAGATTCAGAACACGGAGCGAGATTTCAACACTCTTATAGGTTTAATAAAATATTGTTGCTCTCAGTAATTTGATATTGACGTGAGAGCAGCAGCAGCAGAGCCTTATCATTACTGTAATTATTCTAATAGAGGGGCACAGATGAGCTCTGGGGGAGTAGAGGGAATTAAAACGATAATGACTGTCACCAGGATTAAAAAGTAGACGGTGAAAATTGTTTTTTTCACTTCAGACATTTGAGTTTCAAACCTGGGACTTTTTTTTTTTTAATGAAGGTCATAAAATTTCATCAATTGTGTTCGTGTTTCATCTTTTTTCTGAATATCTTTGCAGTTATTTTTTAATCATCACAGTTTATCTTTGAATAAATTTAAAACATCCCTGAGAGTCCAGAATATGAATAAAAGCAGAAATATGAAAAATAAAAGTTTAAACTGCTGAATAATCTGTGTGTGAAATAAAGGAGTTAAACCGACTCCAAACAAACTCAGAGTTTGTTTATCCTTCAGTTTTAAATTCACGTTTGTTTGTGAAGATTAAAGATCGTATCAGAAATATTAATTCTATCCACTCTGCACGTGTGTGTTTGTGTGTGTGTGTGTGTCTCCTGAGCTCACCTTTGTTGTGTGTATTAATTTACGAGACCCCGGAGCCCCTCCAGGAGTGAGTGTGGCTCTATATTTAGCCCCCCCTCCAGTCTCGTCCTCTCTCTCTCTCTCTCTCTCTCTGTCTCTATCTCTCTCTCTCAGACAGTGTGTTCCTGTGTCCCTGCGGCTAATTTACAACCTGTCCAATTAGCTGTCATTAGCAGCTAGCCGGGTTCTGACATGGCGAGCAGTAAAGGAAATGACACTGCTGTTACCATCGGCAACCAACTGATGGAGGTCGATCACAAAAAGGAAAATTCTGAAGTATGAGAGAAAGAAAGTTGATTGATTTTAATGGCCTTCAGCATGCCTCCTGTAGCACACTCACTGTCCACCAGGGGGGCTGTGGACTCGTGTGTGTGTGTGTGTGTGTGTGTGTGTGTGTGTTTGCCTCTTCTTCCTCCTCGTCTCGGTGATGTCGAGCGTTGCTCCTTTTATGGTCTTGAAGTGTTTTGTCGTGTTCTCACGTGGACTCGGCAGCGTCGCTCTTTGTCTGCTGTGAAACATGTCCGACCTTCACCTCTCCCGGCCTTGACGGAGCTGAACCTGCTGCTCACACTCCTACACACACACACACACACACACACTCCTCTCTTCAGGCACACTGAAGGTTGGAGCTGCTGGATCTTCCTCTGACGCCGTTTGGCTGATTTCAGTTTTACTTTTTAGATTTGTGGTTTTCTGTTAACTCTTAGAACGCTGCTGGATCGCCGGCAATCCCACATGACACCATTAATATCATTTACAGTTTCTCAGGAACTATACCGTGTATCTCTACGGGATAAAAAGCGTTCAAAAGCTTATCCTTTTGGCGATCTATCAAGGGTTTTCAGACATTTCTACACCTGCCACAAGGTTTACAATCCAGCCACAAAAACAGGTGTTTGATCAGAGACGTTTGATGGTAAATCCACAGTGATAAACCGGTGAAAACAGGATTATTTATCAGATTGTTGTGATAAAAAAAAAGATAGCTAACACTAAATGCCGCTAATGTCTTCTGGGTTTGATAAGTGGTGTGTCCCAAATCGCATACTTCCATACTAAATACTAAATTAAGTATACTAAGCATACTATGTACTTCTTCTGTCAAACTTTTGACCAATTACATGGTCTCATATTCTTCTTCTATTGTTCCTTTGACGGTAGTGTCCAATAAGAGGCGAGAAAGTTCCCTGCTTGTCTGCGAACCAAAAATAGAAAAATATAGCTAGGAGTTCGAAGGGTTGGACTTCTACTGAAACCTTACAGACCCCCCAAAAAAAGTCCTCTATCAGACCCAGCCTCCGTAACTCCCAACATCTGAGTCACCACGTTCATCCGGCGCTCCTCAGGGCTCCGTACTCGGACCTGTTCTGTTTTCTTTATGTCGTCATGATCTCTCAGTGTTTGTCCTGATTTTGATCGTCTGCGTCGCCAAGTGTCCCAACTGTCTCCTCTGTCTCCTGTTTTGTGTCGCAGTTGTGAGCGTGGAGAGTCGGGAGGCCCACCTGAGCTCTCTGGTGGTGGAGGCGGAGCGGCGGGCGGCCGACCTGGCGGCTCAGGCGCAGAGGGACGGTCTGTCTCTGGAGGCGTGTCAGAAAGACAAACAGCTGAGGGCGTGGGAGTGGAGGAGCAAACTGTACAAACGCATGAAGACGGGGTTTCAGCACGCACGTCAGTACACCACCGACTGTGTTTATGAATTAAAATGATTAAGTAGAGAGTTTGGCAGCTTTAGGGTCACTTCAGGTCCGGATCGTTTCCACCAAAAGGTCCGGTTTGGTTCGGTTCTTTCCTCTTCTGTTAAGAATCTTTCTGATGATACTCTTGGCCCCTGCTCAGGTGCCCCGGAGGCCCCGTCGATGGTCCGTCTGAGCGTGAGCAGTAGCACCACGCTGACCGTCACCTTCCAGGAGCCGCAGTGTCTCAACTCCACCGTGGTGACCAAATACAGAGGTGAGGAGACCCACAACAACACACACACAGAGACACACAAAACACACATTTAAAGAGCAGACATGTCGGATCGCTCTCATGACCCGGTCCATGAGAGTCCTCCAAAGGTTCTCTGATTATCTGGAGAGAGAGTCTGTTCATTTACATTCAAATAAATCCATTTATCACAGCTCTGTCCTTTCTGAACCTTTAAAGGACGATGAGGATATAAACCGAGTCAAATATGCTGTTGCTATAGTAACTCAAAATCACTGTCTGACCGTGAGTGAGTTTCATTTAAATCCGTGTTTCTGTGTATGATGGCTCTGTTCATAGAGATCTCAGAGACGTCCTTCGTCTGTCTCTCAGTGATTGGTGATAATAACGTTTAATACATCATTTTTTTAAGTTCATCGTCTTTCAGGAGGAGAAAAAAAGAAATAAACTCTAAAGGAAATTAACTCTGCAGATAAAAAGGAAATACATAGTTAAAGTGACAGTTATGGGTTTTTAAGTGCAGATCTATGAGTTACAAATTATTATTTTGTGTTTGAGCAACAATAGATGTCTGACAGGGCGACTCTGTCACTCTAAAAACCATGTGTTAAAGACTGTTTTTGTCAGGATAACAAGATGAAACCAAGACATGAGGACGCTCTATATAAATGAACACAGTAACAAAGACGTGAGGGTGATCTATATAAATGTACACACTATGATCAAGTAAAAGGGCGCTCTATATAGATGTAAATGTTCTAACAAGATGTGTGGGCGCTCTATGTAAATGTTAACTCTGTGACCAAGTAAGAGGGCACTCTTTATAAAGGTAAATGTTGTAACCAAGATGTGAGGGCGCTCTATACAAACGTACACACTGTGACCAAGTAAAAGGGCACTCTATAAAAATGTTAACACTGTGACCAAGTTAGAGGGCGCTCTATGTAAATGTTGATACTGTGACCACCATGTTAAGGCACTCTTTATAAATGTAAACCCTGTGACCACAATGTGAGGGCGCTCTATATTTATGTACAGACTGTGACCAAGACATGAGGGCGCTCTATAAATGTAAATGTTGTAACCAAGATGTGAGGGCGCTCTATACAAATGTACACCCTGTAACCATGACGTGGAGGCGCACTATATAAATGTACATACTGTGACCACGATGTGAGGGGCGCTCTATGTAAATGTAAACACTATGATCAAGTAAAAGGGCGCTCTACATAAATGTTAACACTGTTACCAAGTTAGAGGGCGCTCTATATAAATGTTTAATGCTGTGAGCATGATGTGAGGATACTCTGTACGGTTTAAAGCCATGGCTTTAATTAATCATCGAAGCGCAGACTTGTCAGTCAGTTTTAGGGTTTGACGTTCGCGCTTGTCTTTCCAGGCTCAGACCAACTTTCATGAAAGTCTTTGTCGTCTTCTTGGAGGAGGTCTGAGCAGCGTCTTTTTCTCTGCTTTGGTTATGAAACAGTTTCCCTGATCCAGCAGTATTTTTCATAACCTTGATTTAACCAGGTTAGTCCCAAAGAGAGACCTGGCCGAGGTTATGATGCAGTAAAAAGAGACAAACTCAGCTCGTGCTGCTAAACGCTGTTTCTGCTGCAAACCTCTGGGGTCCCTGAGACAAAGCAACAGTTGATCTGAGACGGTCTCCTCCGACTTTGATCCGCAGGAAAAACTCGTTTAATGAGTTAATAAAGTCTGTTTTCATACGTCGTCCGTGAAATGAGCCTGTAGTGATGCCTACAGAGTAATTGAATCGTCTTTTCAGTGCAGCTCTTCTTTGTTTCATGCTTTTTAAATCTCAAATATTTGAACCCATCTTCAAACGTCTCCCTTGGGCCTCGTGTGTGGAGGCGGCTCCGACTGAATTCATTTTAAAATCCTGTTTGTTCTGAGAATAAAGAGGAGCTTGAACTCATCACTAACTCCAGCTGAGGCTCTGAAACGACTCTCTGAGTCTGTTCAACAAATCCTTCACAGCCATTAGGACGATCAAACCTCCACTTTTCAAGACTTTGTTCGTATCTGATGACTGCAGGTGTTTCCTAAATATAGAAACCAGGACTCAGAGAGGACAGGCTGTTGAACACGGTATTTTCTAACAGAGAGAGAGATGTGTAAAAAGAGATGAAGAGAGATGGAGAGACAGAGAGGAGGAGACGATCAGAGACACCCCGAGGTCCTGAGCTCAGAAGGTTAACGACGGTTTCCTCGTCTCAGGAGGAACTATTGATTTTTTAATAAAAGACAAAACCAACATTTACCGCTGACAGGGCGCGGGTACTTATCCTGTGTGTGTGTGTGTGTGCGCGCACGTGTGTGTGTGTGTGTGTGTGTGTTACAGTGGAGTGGAGCTGCCTGAAGGATTTCTCTCTTCTCGCTGGAGAGACGGTGTTGGATAATCTGCAGAGCCTGAAGTGCATCATCAGCGGGCTCACCACGGTAACAGCAGCATCCCTCCTCCCCCGCACCGTCTCCTCTCCTCACACGCAGAGTACACAGTGATGCTGCACACACACACACACACACTAGCTCGTCTACAGAAACACCAGATCCTCCTCTGGTCCAGGTTTTACTCGTTTTGTTTGTTAATAGGTGACCTGAAGTCCAAAAACTCTCACACAGCACGCCGGCTCGGCTCAAACTCAGAGGCTAACACACGTATTTCTGCTGAGAAGGAGAACATCTGTTGGTTGCAGACGACTCTGTTTAGAGCCAACTTTTCAGACTCGAACTGGTTCTTCAGAGATCTGTTTGGGGGCTGAAAGAACCAGTTCTTGATCTGGATCTGGACCACAAAAACGGGTCCTGAATTCAAAGATTCAGAACCAAAATCAAGGTTCGAGCTCGAGTCTCTTCAGGTCGTACTCACTGACCGCTTCAGTTTAATAACTTCTGGATTTCAAAATAAAAGCACAGTTTTACAACGCAGGAAATAAACCAACCTTAAAGAAGTCGGAAACACTCGGCAGTGTCTTCTCCAAACTCCAAAGAATTTGTGAGAGGACAATAAAGACAGACAGAGTAAATTACAGAGAAACGTAGAATAAGGTGAGTTAAAATTACAGTTAAAGTTAAGTGTAGAAGGATTATAATTTTAAAGATAATAATAAGATTAAAAAACTTGTATTTTTCAGGTAAGAAGGATCACAGACAGCTTGAGGAGGATCATACATGATCAGTGAATCTCACTCAGTCGGTCCTGTCTCCTCTGCTCACAGGTTGAATCAGCTGTTTTGGACCTTACCTGTCGTTGTGTTTGCACCTTCACAGGGTCGGCTTTACTACGTCAGAGTGTCGGCTTATAACATGAGGGGCTGGGGTCCTCCCGCCTCCTCCCTCCCTCCGTCTGCTGCTCCCTCCAGTAAGTTCTTCAGACTCCTCTTTCCCTCAAACACATCCAACCTAACTCTCTTTTGGAAAGGACAACTGAAGTCCAGTCGTCCTTTTTAACGAAGAGATGGAAATCCTAGATGCTGCATTCTAAGTTTTAAACAATATCTCCAGGTTTAGGAGCAACATCTGCGTCCATCCAGACACTGACTTTTCCAGGGAAGACCTTCAGATGATCCAAAACCACATTAATCGGAATAAGACGATAATTCTGTTTTCTCGAGTGTCATGACTGAGTGTTGAGCTGTCATGTGGTCCATCTTTGCAGGCTCTGGTTCTGGTGGGTTCAGAGGTTTGTGAAACAGGACCAGAGGATCCAAGGACTCTTAGAGAATAAAGCTCCTCTGTGTCTGAAACAGGAAGTCGAACCTCACCGTGTTTGAGCGTTTCCTGTCGTTAATGTTCTCGCTCAGCTCGAGGTCCTCGGGCTGGAACAGCAGAGTCATCCGCCCGTCACGACTCTCTTTCTCTCTGCACATTCAAGCACCGCGGCCTTGAGTGTGTGTGTGTGTGTGTGTGTGTGTGTGTGTGTGTGTGTGTGTGTGTGTGTGTGCGCATATGTCAAAAGCAGAGGACTGAGTGTGTGTGTGTGTGTGTGGGTGTTAAAAGGGAACAGAGAGTGAAAACATGAGTACGACTCTGAAAGCTGTTATTCCAGCCTGTAGAGATGTTTCACATAATCAAACACGCCTCTGTCAGCCTCATGGTGGTGCTACAGCAAAGGCCAGAGGTCAACAAACACTGACAGGGTTCAGTTTATCAGAAAGAAGAGGTTATTTTTTTATCATCTTTCACATGATCAGAGTGGAGGAAGTGAACGTGGGCGGTTTTTGTACTCGTCTGTTTTTCAGCCTTAAAACGGTGAATAAATCCAACGACTGAATCCGGTCAAATTCAGGAGTCGTCTTCAGACATGTCAGTTTGTCCATCCTGATTTTTAAAGAGCTGTTTCTCCTTCATTCCTGTTTTCAGATTGGAGAGAGAGCGACGGGCGGGAGCCCAGGAGGCGGGGCCACATCGAGGCCATGGAGCGTCTGCTGCAGCAGGTCCGAGCGACGCACACGCACTACTGCTGCGGAGGTGAGGACCTTAAAAAAACTTCTAAAACTTCTCCTGAAGTTTTTGTCTGAATTTGTTTTTCTCTGAGATAAATAAACTCCAGCTCATCAAATCAAACAGCCGACATGAGATCAAGAGCAGAAACATGGCGGGTAAACAGAAGGTCAAGATCTTCTGAACAAGATCTTAACTGAAGCTTCAAATCAATCCCAAGCGCAGCCTCATTATCGATGCAGCGATCTGAGTGGGCGGGGTGTGACGTGGTTCGGTCTGCTGTCTACGGACAGATGCAGAGTTAGGAAAAAAACCCAAAACAAACCTGGCGAGCCCTCCAGGAGAACCCAGTACCAGGTCCTGGGTCTGTGTCTGCACTGACCCGGGTTGTTGAAGCAGTCTGAGGTGAAGTGGTCCACAGCTGCAGGTTGTGACTCGATCTCAGAGTTGGTAGCAGCGTGATGGCGGTAGAATGTGGCGATGTCCAGCGTTAGGGCTGGTGGGAACAACAGTGTTGTGGGTAAGTGCTTTCCTGACAGTATAATACCGTTAAAATCACACAGTGGGACGCCAGTGTCACCGGCGTTTTTCTCAAACTGCGATCGATCAGAAGAGCACTTGAAGGTACTTTAGCTCCCCTCTCAGTCTCTAAAGGTTGTTTCCTCCTTTTGTCGGCGTCTGATCCTCTCCTAAAAGAGCTGCGAACCTTTAACGCGTAAAAGCGCTAAAACGGTTTTAAGGTCGCTCTCAGACAGTTTTTTGATGTTTCTCTTCTTTAAAGTCTCCTAAATTATCCTGTCAGAGTTTTTTTATCCTGTGAATGTTCAAATAAAAGGCAGAGATGTGTTCAGACTCAGGCTGTAGAGTTTAGGTGTTTTTTTAAACCTCAGATAGGAAGTCGAGGAAAACCTCAGCAGGTGATCAGAGTAAAGTTTGTGATGGTCGACCTGTTCTCCAGCAGACATGATTATAAGATATTAGTCAGTAAAAAAGTTAAAGAGCATCAAAAACAAGAAGACAGGACACGATCGATACGGCCTCAATATCAGGCAGTTCAACACTGTATGACAAGAGGGTATACTTGATATATGATATGATAATATCCTCTATATGATTAAGACTGTATGATATGAGGATATACTGACATGATTATATACTATATGTATGATAATATACTCTATATTACATGATAATATATTCTATATGATATGATGATAAACTCTATGTATGATAATACACTCTGTACATAAAAATAAACTCTATATGACATTATAATATACACTGTATGATGAGAAAATATACTCTATATGTTATGAAAATATATTCTATATGATATGCTGATGTACTCTATATATAAAAATGTACTCTAAATGATAAGAAAATATACTCTATATGATACGATAATATGCTCTATATATGATATGATGATAACCATCATATGATATGATGATACTATAATATATTCTATATATGATAATATACTCCAAATATAATTACGTACTATATATGACATCATCATATACTCTATATATGATAATATACTCTATATGATATGATTATAAACTCTATGTATGATAATAAACTCTATATATAAAAATAAACTATGTGATATGATAATATACTCTATATGACATGATAATAAACATCGTTTGATATGATGATACAAGAATATACTCTACACGATATGATGATATGATAATATACACTACATAATATGATGATATACACTATATGATATGATAATACTCTATATGATATGATAATACATACTCTATTATATGATAACATACTCTAAATGATATGAAGTTATTATGACATATTATGATAAGGTTTACTACTATAATGTGTTTTAATTGTGTTTTTGGTCATTTAGAAAACGCACCTTCACCTGGTCAAAGTCTGAGACATGATGTAACCTGGGCCGCTGCCAGTGCAAACACACATATTTCTGTATATACTACACACACACACACACACACACACACACGCACACACACGCACACACACACACACACACACACACACACACACACACACACACTCAGCAGTAAATCCTTGTAGTTTTTCTCAAAGCTGTAGAAATAAAGTGTAAAAGTAAAAATCCTTCATGTCTTTAACTCGATGTAAAGAAAGCTCGCTCAATTCAGCGTTAACCCTGAATGTTTATGAATGTAATGTATACCTTCAACAGTGTGTGTGTGTGTGTGTGTGTGTGTGTGTGTGTGTGTGTGTGTGTGTGTGTGTGTGTGTGTGTGTGTGTGTGTGTGTGTGTGTGTGTAGGCTGTATGTTTACACAACTTATCCTCTGTGCCAGAAATAAATGTGTGAAATTAATCAGAGAGGTACAAAGCCGGCTCTATTGAGGGTCCATTAGTGACTGGATCTCTTAATTTATGATGTGTGTGTTGGACACACACACACACACACACACACACACACACACACACACACACACACAGGAGGCTGTGTGGTCGGATAGAGAAACACACTCAGACACAGCGTCATGTTCTCGGCTGGTTTCTGTAGAACAAAACGATCTGAAGAAGTTCAGCTGACTGTCACTGAGATCTGTTTAAAGGAGCAGTCTCATGTTTTCTCCTAATTAGCATGTCTTTAATTAGACCTGATTAACAACAACAACACCTCCTGTGTGTGTAATCATCTATCAGTTAGACCCTGTCTGTACTTTAGAGCACAGATGACGACGACAACAACAACCTTCAGCGTGTGATCAGTGGGAGTTTTCTGAAAGTCGCAGAAACAAACTTTTTAAAACACTCGCTGATTCGTGTGTTTGTGTGATTCTCCTCTCACCTGTCCGCCTCCCTGTCAGCTGTCATTATGAATGTTTCATGAACGTGCGACGGCGCTCAGACGACAAACTCTAACAGAGACATTAATGAGACATCAGAGCGGCGAGCCGAAACCAAACCTCGTTAATCAGCTGCGAGCGTCTCCAACCAAAACTCCTGTCTTTATTTATTCAGAGTGACGTTCAGCTGCTGTCACATTATCCACCTGTCAGACTCTGTTAGCCTCCAACACACCCCCCCACACACACACACACACACACACACACAGCAGCCTTTTACTGCCGCACAGAGCAGCTCGACCTGCTGCTGGAATAACAAGCCCACAGTGTGTGTGTGTGTGTGTGTGTTTGTGTGTGCGTGTGTGTGTGAAGCTGGAGGCGTCCTGATGACGTCCAGGTCGACCTGCCGCAGAGATTTTCCTCTGACAGCCTCTAAAAGGTGATTTAAGGGTTAAAGGTGTGTCAGACCCTGCGGCGGTGGCGGCGTTGGTCGTGGTTGTGTATCTGTCTGTAGTCAGAATGGCGAGCTCCGCAGACGTCTGTTTACAGGACGCTCGTTATGTGACGCTTAATTAGCCGGAGTAAAAAGGCCGCTGTGGTCTGTAGATTGGCATCACAGACCGCCGTCCTCACAAGGGGGGAGAGATAGGCGGGCGAGCGAGGGAGATAAGGAAGTCAGATCTGTAACATGGGAGAGTGACCCGACCCCGCTGACCCCGAACACACGGAAGAACGACCACATGTTAAGTGTTTGGACCTGCGTTAAAAACTGATCCATCAGAACCAGGTTTCTCTCAGATGAGTAAACTTCCTCTTCTTCTTCTTCTTCTTCTTCTTCTTCTCAGACACCTCGAAGCTGCAGAACCCGAGCAGGAAGCAGTCGGTCTCCAGGAGTCTGAAACATCTCTTCAACTCCTCCAACAAGTTTGTGAAGACGCTGAAAAGGTTCGGAGATCCGTCAGAGTCAGGGTCCTGAAAGGAGTCCTCCGTGAGTCTAACACCAGTGTGTGTGTGTGTGTGTGTGTGTGTGTGTGTGTGTGTGTGTGTGTTCAGGGGGATCTACCTGGCCGCCGTGTTCTACCACAAAGACAGTCTACTGGTGACGGCGGAGGACCAGATCCCCATCGTGGAGGTGGACGACTCGTACAGCAGCTCCCTCATGCAGGACTTCCTCTGGTTCACGAAGGTACCGATCAACACTCAGGTGTTCAAACAAAGTGCAGGTGAAGCATATCAATAACCAGATTGGTCTGTCAGTCATGTGACCGTCATGGTCCTCCTCTGGTTGGCTGACAGACTGTCATCGTTCAGTATGTTGAAAAATCATAGTTTAGTATAATATGATAAAATCTCATATTTATGTTTGATATAAATAATTGCAAAAATTGCAGCGTAGGCTCGAGCTCTAATGGTTTAAAAATGATCCGTTATGTCACTGATCAGCTCTTTGCTTTTGTAGATCATCATAAAAAAAAACTTAACTTGAATTTGAGTTAATTTTAAAGATGTCAAAACATCATCACTGGAGCTTTAAGTTAAACCAAAATAGACTCAGTCTTGATTCTGACAACAGTGTGGATCTCGTGGACCAGAACTTTGAGTGCTTGGAGATTTGTGAAAACAAAAACCTCAAGAATGTACAACTGTTATTTCAGCTTCATACTCAGGGACAAAAACCACCTGATGGTCTGTAAAACCGTCCGTGTCCACGTATAACAGATGATCTGAATCTGCGTTAGATAGAAATGAAACAGCCTGAATCGACATCTCTGGTCCAGCCGTGAAGCTTTTCTTGACTCTCTGTCAGGTTTTCCCCTCGGAGCTGCAGTCTCCTGTTTTTCAGAGGATCAGGTGTGAAGTCTCGGTTGGATCTCAGACGTGTTTTTGAATCCGACCGCCGCCGCCCCCGAACGCTGCTTTTATGAGGCCCTAAAGTTTAATAAGTGTCTGCATGTGTGTGTGTCTGTTTGTGTGTTTGTAGCTGTCCTGTATGTGGGAGGACGTGCGGTGGCTGAGACAGAGCATGTCCGTGTCCATGTCGTCGTCCTCCACCCTGCAGGCCCGACACAAGATGCTCACCGCCGCCGGACAGATGCAGGTCAGCCGCAGAAAACGCTCTTTACTTCATTACATCAGAAATAAAAGATCTTTAAAGACCAGGATCCTGAGGGTCTCTGTCCCCGCAGAGCCTCCTCGGGACTCACAACCTGGGCCGCGTTCACTACGAGCCCATCAAAGACCGCCACGGGAACGTGCTGCTGGTGACGATCCGGGACACGGAGAGCCAGCACTCGCTGTTTAACGGGAAGTGGATGCAGGTGACCAAACTTCAGAGCCAGAGGAAGAGCCTGTCCACGCCGGAGGAGCCGTACGCCCTCGACATCCTCATCATCACCATCCAGGTAACCTTCAGAACCACGGTCAGAGCGATAAACCCAAACGCAGACGGACCTCTGACCTCTGACCGCACAGGTATCTGTCTCTCTGTCTCCGCCCTGCAGGACATCCTGGCGTATCAGCGGCGCAGCATGAACCGGCTGGCCCCGGGTCTGTACCTGGGTTACCTGAAGCTCAGCAGCTCTGTGGACCAGATCCGAGTCCTCGTGTCCCAAAGGACCCCCAACATGCTGTGTCACACCCGAATACGGGACAACGGCAACGTGTCCAAGTACGCCATCTCTCTCTCTCTCTCTCTCTCTCTCTCTCTCTCTCTCTCTCTCTCTCTCTCTCTCTCTCACTGCTTCTTCATCAGATCTGGATCTTAAAGTCCCCGGCCTGAACCTGTCCCTGTTTTTGGGGGTAGAAGGTCTACACTGTCCGTCATGTTCTCCAGAGTTCTTGTCTGTGTCCCGGTTTTGTTCAGGGAGGAGTGGGACTGGATCCAAACGCTGTCGGCTGCAGGAGATAAAGAGGGCGAGGAGGCGGGGCCAAGGCCGGAGAGCCACGCCCCTTTACTGTACTATGAGCTGCAGACGGCCATCAAGTCTCTGCTGAAACACATCAACCTACCTCTGCACCAGGTAACGCCCACTCTGACACAGCTGGAGCGGTTCTGACCTCTGACCTGGTCTGACCTCCTGGTGTAACGCTGATGACCTCTGACCTTCTGTACGCAGGCCCGTCACTTCCGTCTCTACAGTCAGGAGGTGGTCGAGCTCGGTCACGGCGTCTCCTTCCTGCTGCTGCTGCCCGCCGCCGACAACGTTTGCTCCGCCCCCGGACAGTCCAACCCCTACACGCCGCTGTCAGGATTCCTCCACCTTCCTCTGCAGATGTTTGAGCTCGGTAACTCACACACACACACACACGCACGCACACACACACACACACACACACACACACACACACACACAAATCCTCCTTGAATGAAACTCTTGGACGTGAATCTCAGCGCTCTCACCAAACCTCTCTCAGATTTTCACTCATTTTCACTCAGACTTTCACTCGTCCTGATTCGCCGTCCTCTCACATCCAAAAGTTGTGGTTTTCGTGCGGCAGGAGGACTCGGCTCACAGCTCAGAGCGAGCGAGATGTTCTCCTGGCGCTGAAAAAACCCTCACAGAGCGGCGAGAAACACGACGAGAACGTGCAAATGAGCTGCTGATCAGACGCCAGAGTCCATTCAAGTTTCTGCCAGAGAAAAAAAATCTGAGCGCGGAGAGTTTGAGATTTCTGTCAGTCTGGACTCGTACCGTGGACTATGACGACCACGCCGTTATAAATAAAGATGAAATCATGAAGAAGAAGAAGAAGAGAGACGCTGAAGAAGAAAACTTTATTTATATCAGCAGGTAAAAAAACACTCTTCTTCTTCTTCTTCTTCTTTAGTCCATTTCTGCACCTACAAAGAGAAGTTCATCAGTCTGTACTGCCGCCTGTCCTCCGTCCTCGACCTGGACGCCCTCATCACCCAGCAGGCGTTACGAGAAGCCATCACCGACGGCGAGGTGACCACGGCCAAACAGAGACACCAGCTCATACTGGACTACATCCAGGTGAGGAACCGCACCTGCACCTCCTGTTTTACACACACAGAAGGGACACATGTGCACTGAAACAGCTGATCGTGAACAGCTGTTTGTGTGACGATGAATAAAACATGAATGTTAAAGACCTCAGTATCAATAAACCACGGCGTCGCGTTCAACTGGTACAGTCTGTATTTCTTTATTCCTTGCTCCCAGTACTGTGAAACTAGAAACATACATAATAGTACTTAAATAATTGATTTTTTTAAACACAATTTCACTATTAAAACAACCACAATGATAACATTCAAAACAATTTCTCCCCCGACATTATCAAGACCACGCACGATCGCAAACAAAACACGCCACTCAAATTATTTCACACTACCTGCCTCTCTTCGCCTACAAAAGGTGCAAACTGGACCAAAAAAGCCTCTTGTACTCGACCCCAGATGTATGTATGTACATGTAAACGCCGAGCTAATTATCACAGACAGTCGGAAAACCTCAGTTCAACTTTCCTTTAATTACACTGACTTTTAATCTTTTCCTCTCTCTACAACAACCCGATCATTTTCGTGTGACAAACTGCCATTTGACGTCACTATTTAACCCCTTTGTCGGTGTGCCGACCCTGAATGTGAATAACCAGCTTAACTGGCCACCAAATCATGTTAGGATTAATAACTTGGCAACACTAAAAGCTGTCCTAACATGATTTTCAACTCGCTAAAAACACTCGGTCTGCTGGTGGCCGAAGCGATCATTCAGTTTCTCCAACTTGAACCTTGACCTGGCGGACCAATCTGTCAGGTCCTTCGGTGGCCTCCACCACCCGTCCGAAGTGCCACTGATTTCTTGGAACAGTGTCCTCCTCGATAATGACAACAAAATCATGGCGTCCGATCATGGTGAAGTTTTTTCTGCAGAGTCAAAGAAAAGACGCAAACGTAGAAGAAATTACAGAAACACTTCCTGAAGTTTCTGTTTTGACCACATGAGAGAAGTTTACACCAAACTTCGTCAGATTAGAAATGTTCGATCTTTGCCTGTTTGTGTAAAAGACGGACTGAAACGTGTCGGACTCACTCTTCGATAGAGGAGCTGCTCTGGGATCAGTTTTTAGGAGTCCGTCTGTGGTTTTAGATCCATGAAGTCAGACCTGGACCGTCAGAAACTGTGAATGTTTCTGTGCAGAACAGAAAACTTCAAAACGATGAGAGACTGAATCTCATTTTAATCATCGCTGATTTATTTTTACAGACAGAGAAACGTTAAAGAAGGAGCGAGCGTGAAAACAAAGAGTCAGCGCTCCACTTTGAGACGTTTATTGATGCCATAAAGTCCGACTGCTGCCACCATTAGCCGTTAAACTGCTTGTTTTTCTTTGGGTTAAAGAAGTTCACAAGTCCACAAGTACCAGAGCAAACTCGTCTCTCTGTGAAGAGTCACCGCCGCCGTTAATGGAGACGCACCGCAAAACCACACGGGCAGGCGCTCTCCGATCGCACGCTGCCAGACCCGTGTGTGTGTGTGTGTGTGTGTGTGTGTGTGTGTAACAATCTGTCTGGCTCTCTGTCTGCCGTTTTAATGCTCGGAAAAAAGCAGCCCCCCGACCACAAATTACTCCGAGAGGGAGGGGGGACGTCAGGGGAAAAAATAATACCAATCAGAGCACATGTGTGTGTGTGTGTGTGTGTGTGTGTGTGTGTGTGTGTGTGTGTGTGTTAGTGAGAGACAGTAAAATGTTGATGTGAAGAGCAGAGGAAGAGAAGGTCCACGTCTGTCAACACAGGGACTTCTATACTTGTGAGGACCTTCAGACTGCTCTTAAAATGTTCAGAAATGTCTCACAGCTGAGCAATAACTTTTTTCCTTCAGTTTTTAATCTGCTGAAATTTTAGAAAATTCCTCTCAAAGTGTAAAAGTTGAAATAAACTCTCCGTCATCAGTTTTTTTCTTTTATTAAAACTTATTTAGTTTGAAAAGATGTTGAATTACAAGGTCCAACAAACAAATGTGACTGAAAATCAAAACTTGTATCTGAACACAAATTTAATTTCTTAATAAAAATGTTCCCAGTCTTCTTGAAAGGCCTAACTTAATTCATTTATTCAAAAAACTGTTCACATTTTCTAAGTAAATGAATAAAGTGTTTTTTTAAGCGTGAAATCTCCAGTTGTAGAAAAATGTGCGTCTTTACAAAATAGTGCAGCTTTCAATAAAACCTCATCCTTTTGAATTTTGATGTCTCCTCTGTATTAAATATTTTATCCAAGTTAACCTGTTGAATGAAAATATTCTTCTTTAACTTAAAAAAAATATTTTAAGTAGATCTTTAAAACCTTGCCTCTGAAATATCTCAAAATATCCTTTACCTCTGAAAACATCAACTTAAATTAACCGGAATTGTCTCATATTTTCCCACCATTAAAAATACGATTTTTAAAAGGTCATTTTTAAAATTATTTCTTTCATTAATTTTTTGTTGAGGAACTGAAAAATGTCTTTACTTTTTAGGACACTAAGTTTCATTTTTAAACGTCCCCACATTCATGGTGCCGATTTTGTATCAGTCCTCAGACAGATAGAAAAACAAGTTGAGATACACACACACTTAGATCATGTGATCTGGGAGGTCCTGACACCGTCTGTGTGTGAGTGTACGAGTGTTACAGTGAAAGTGGGTTAGGATGACGTGATGCCGTCTAATTGGACAGTTTGTTTAGACTCACCACATGTTCATCAGACAGATCAGGACTGTCTGCACACGTGTGGTTTCTCCTCACACTGTCACTGACATGAAAACTTCAGAGCTGTTAGAAATGATAAAAACACAGACAGGAAAACATTATTATTATTACTAAAACCAGGAGACCTTGTGTGTGTGTGTGTGTGTGTGTGTGTGTGTGTGTGTGTGTGTGTGTAGGATGATAAATGAGCTTCATTACAAATTCATTATTTTTCTGCTCTTCACGTCGTTTAATGTCGCTCTTCTCATCAGTCCATTAACCAAACCTTTTTTTTTTTATCTCTAAGTTCATTAGATTGTTCTTAAAAAGACTGATGAGAATAAGAACATTTTACAGACCAAACCAACCAGACCTGATAAATCTGGACTTTTTACCTTTGACAGATCTACTCCTGCTAACTTCTCTACCTCCACACAACCCAGGTCCACTAAAACTGAGACTGATCCTAGACCAACAAACTGTAGATGAGAGTTAAGTCCCAGTAGAACTAGTGATGCACCGATCAGATATTTGGATCGGATATCAGCTCCGATTTTGACAATTTATATTAACTGGATCGGATATCGGATGAATGATGCTGATCCAGCGTTCCAATCCTGTTTTGCTGTTACCTAATTTTTCTTTTATTACATAGAAGTCTGACTTCTTTTTGCTGTGTGCTAATGTGCAATTTGTTAATTTGTTGTTAATAAATAATATTAAGTAAATTCATATCTGTGTTAATTTGTGACTTTTTTTTTTTAAGCTAATGTCAAGCCTTCACTGATGGACGATGAAGAAAGTCTCTGCTGTAGGTTTTCTGTTCCTGTGCGTCGGCGTCTCTGACATCCTAAAGAAGTGGTCGTTCATACTCAGAGGGTCCACAGACAGAAAGCAGATGGGTTCAGGGTCTGAGTGAATTCATAAAACAGTTTTAGTCAAACACAGTTTCTGAGTCTGAACCACATTTATTCAAACTCCATCTGAGAGCTGAAATTTGTGCGTCTGACCCAAAGTTCTGGAGGGATTATCCACCAGCACACTCCTCTCCAGAGGATCGTGTGTTAGTGACAGCTTGAGTCTGTCCATGATCTTCTGGAGGCATTCGTCTTCACGCTGGCGTCACGCAGAGTGAACTCTGTCGGGAACTGATGCGTGATCCGCAACACAAAACCGTAAAACACGGCATGAGGTCTGTGGGAAGTGACGCTGAGCAGGGAGATCTGCTGTTGCTGCAGGTCGTCCTTGGAAACCTGCGAGTATCAGTCTGTGTATCTGACTCCTGACGCTGCTGTCAGACTCTGACCAGCTGCAGATGTGTCTCTGCTCCGGAAAGTTCTTTACTACATGTTCACAGAGGCGGACGGAGGCGGCGAATTTTCCTTTTTACAGCAGGACCGTGGAAACGAGTCTGAAACCTTTGTCCGCTCTCCGGTCCTGCGATGTCTCTTCATCGAATCATCTCTTTATTATTTATCAGTTAATCAGTCCTGCACCGCCTCTGATCGCCACAGGAGGGCGCCTGTAACACACAAGCTGCAGGAAACACACAGTGGATCATATCAGCATCACCTCTGCCCTCTGCTTCAGGCCGACCTCAGTAAACATGGCCGAAAAAACATGGCTGACAGCAAACATAGTGCATGCACCACGTGATCGTCGTCGTAAACTCAGAGAAACTTCCGGTCTCCTGAGTCCAAATCCAGAATGGCGCCCCTCTGCATCAGCTGAAATTTCGCCAGTTCTATCTTTGGACTTGTAGCGTGTTGTGTTAGCCGGTCATGCTAACGTTAGCGGTGCTACAGTCTGACTTCAGTCACTGTTCCTACCTGATCCGTCCCGGAAGTGAATTTTTTTTTTGTAGGGTGGTAGGGAAAGGTCCCGCCCTCCTTCGCCTCTGATTGGCTAGAAGTGCTGGGCTCTGATTGGTTATTCCTTATGGCTTTGAAACGTCATCGTCTGTCAGGTTAGGGTTAGGAAATTCAGAAGTGCGATAATGTTCAGTTGGATGTACAGAGCCGACAGCCCGTGTTTGGATTGAGCTTGTGATGACGTTTCCAGCTTTTCTAGCCAATCAGAGACGAAGGAGGCGGGACTTTCTTCTACCATCCTTCAAAAAAAATTAGCTTCTGGGACAGGTCAGTTAGCGACAGTCGCCTCAGAGTGATGTCTTCCTCAGCTGTATCATCAAACTCAGCCCACAGTTTTGATGACTGTCAGAATAACGAGTGAGATAACGCGCCGTTATGGTCATGTGACCTCATAAACCGCCGTGGGTTATTTACATCACACTTGAACCTTTAGATAAACTCCAGCTGTGTGTGGCAGCAGACTCTCAGCAGACAGGTTGAATAATGTGAATGTTTGAAGGAAAATACCAGCGCCGCTGTGTTTGCTGTTGGTAAACAGAGCTCAGGCCTCCCTCTGTGGGACCAGCAGGAATCTCCTCCGTGTTTTTCTCTCTGCGCGCTCGCTCCGCCATCGCAGCCTCGGCATTCTTTCCAGCCGAGTCATCGCCCCTGTCAGTCTCCCCGCTGTGAGTGTGTGTGTGTGTGTGTGTGTGTGTGTGTGTGTGTGTCTGGCGCTCCTGCTTTCTGTCAGACAGTCGGCTAATTGCTGCTTAACTTTTGTCACAGTTCGTTCTCTTCAAAAGCGAACACTCAGACGGTTTCTCTCCCACACACTCACATGTTCTCATAACACACTCCAACCTTTAATAGAGGTCAGTATCAATGAAATTAAAGTCCCAGGTGGTGATGAACGGACGCTCGCTCTTCAGCGCGTGTTTGGACCTGCTGCAGCTCCGGGATGTTCAGCTGCGGTAATTTGTGCGATCGCTGTAAACACGAGTTAACCGTTTATCCTCCGCCCTTTTACAGCAGCTGGACGAGATGCGTCGTGACCTCCGGTGGATCACAGACGCTCTGCAGTACGCTCGCTACAAGCATCCCCACGGCGGCGCCCCCATCACCTGTCTGGTGGACGCCAACGCTCCGGAAAGCGACCCCAGCCAGCAGAAGACTGACTCCACCTCCTCCAACATGGACTACCTGCCCACACCTTCCCCGTCACCGGAGCTGCGCAGAAGGAAAGCCGTCAGCGGTGAGTCGCTAACGTCCATCAGAGCCCGTTTGTTTGTGTCACATGACTCGGCGACAGCGTGAACATTTGACGTTAATAAAAACTTCTCCCTCAGACTCTCTGCTCGGCTCAGACGAGGACGGATCCTCGGAGGTTTTCTTGCCGACAGACAGCGACTACGACTCCAGCGACGCCCTGAGCCCCCGAGACCTGGACCTGCTTTACTCACCCCCACAGGATTTTTCCCAGCAGGCCGTGCACTCGCTGGGTGGGAGCGCTCCAGATGTGCTCCAGATCCACGAGCTCAGGTGAGAAGTGGTGGAAACAGTTTACTAACCGACTTTAGACTCATGAGAGGAGGTGGAAATCCCGGGTGAGACCTGTTAGAACCTCAGAGTCCGAGTCTCTGATCCTGGTTTCTGTCCGCCCCCCCAGGTACAGCGTCTGTCCCCCTGCAGACCCCCCCCTCACTCCCATGGCGAAGGATCCGAAGTCTAAAGACGCTCCCCTCTCCTCCTCCCCCCTCCTCCCCCACTCCCCCTCCCTCTCCAAGCACTTTCCGTTCTCTACCTCCACCCTGCCGTCCTCCCCCTCCCTCCCTCTCTCCCCCAGGTTCACCAAAGACCTCCCCCTGTCCCTCCCCCACTCTCCCTCGCTGTCCGACACCACCAAAACTCTGGAGGGCCTCTCCCTCTCAAAGAGCCACCATGAGGGCATCACCCCCCTGAGGACCCTCGCCAACCCGCCCGCCAAACGCAAACTGCTCTCCAGGAGCCACCGGGGCCAGTACTTCAGCGGGCCCCAGCGCTGGCTCAGGGGCCACAGCGGAGAGAGTCTCACTGGGTCTCTATCTGAGGGGGTCTACACCAAGCAGCTGGACCAGGACCTAACTCCGCCCGGGGACAGCCCCTCCCCCACCTACGTCAGCAGGAAGGGCCGACAGCGAGAGCCGCGGCCCCACGTACGCAGGATCTTCGTGGAGCCCTGTAAGGAGCTGTCCCCGGGCCACGAGAGGAGGGGCTGGGAGGAGGGGGGAGGAGGGAAGACGCCCGAGGTGACGGCCGCAGGTGTGTCTGTGGTCGTGGCTCAGGTGGAGTCAGGAGAAGAGGGGGAGGAGTCAGAGGGAGCCGCCACCCAGGAAGTGGACTCAGACGACCAAACGAACTCCCAGGTGTCAGAGATCCTGAGCAGCACTCTGTAGGTGAGCAGGTCAGTTTGACTCCTCCTCCTTACCTAAGTCCAGTCCTTACTGGTCCAGACAGAAATACCAATCCTTTTACTGAACCCTGATAGGCTGTTGTTCGTAAAAATGTCGGCTTTGTTTCGCTTTTCCTCACTAATAATGTAAAATATGTAAAAATAAAACATAATCTTTGATTTAAAGGTTTCAGATTAACACCTGACTACCCTCCTCTGGTCACGGCAAAAAAACTAAAACTGCATCATGAACTTTTTACATGATTATTAAAATAAATAATGAACGGAATAGGACCCAGTATTGACCCCTGTGGAACGCCATTCAGTATTTTTAAAATTAAAGAGTGAACTTTTTCCTTCCTCTAAGCAGGGCTGGACATAAACTTTTTTCACATGAGCTCCTACGTTAAAAAAGTAAGGAGCACAAAGAACTTTAGGGGAACAATGAAAATTGATCAAATAATATTTGTCTTATTTTCCGACCTTAGTACTACTATTATATGATATCAATTTTAGGTGTTTTGGTCACATGACATTAAAGCTATTAAAGACAACAGCCTTTTCTGAGAACATCAACCGGTAATTTATTGACGGTCCCTTATTCAACACCGACGTTGACAGTGAGGGTGTCGAGTAGATTTAACCGCGCTGCTGTGGAGAGTGAGAAGACACCGTAAAACCTCAGTGAATGTTCGTCGAATATCCAACCTAAAACTAACTTCACCGCATATGTGACCCTAAATACATTTTACACTTCGCACACATCTATTTTTAGTCGCAAATGTGAGTGAAACGGTCGCACTGTCGATCCCTGACTACCCTCCTCTGGTCACTAGCATAAAACTAAATTTGCATCATTAACTTTTTTCATGATTATTAATATAAATTATAAATGGAATTGGACCCAGTACGGACCCCTGTGGAACGCCATTCAGTATATTTAAAATTAAAAGATGAATTTTGACACTTTTTCCTTCCTCTAAGGTAATTTTTTAACCACTGGACAGAGTTTAGTCAAAACTAAACAAACTAAACGATGCCGTGATTACTTCGTCACTGAAAAGCAGCATTTTGTCAACATTAGACAAACCTGAAGTTCTGAGTGTAGTTGGAAACGTGAACTTCAGCTGATGGGTTTCATAAAAATCTTTCTCTCTCTCTCTCTCTCTCTCTCTCTCTCTCTCTCTCTCTCTCTCTCTCTCTCCTCCGCAGTGACAACATGCTGTGCGTGACCTCTCCTCAGACTCTAATCTAAAGTTGCTGGTTCAACTCCACCAAGCCTCAGCACCCATGGCATCGACTGTTACAAAGAAAATAATCAATGCAACGACAAACCAAGCACTGCTCGTCCGAACAGGAACTTTGCACACTTTGACTCGACCAAAAAAAAAAACAGAAGCTTCGATTGTGACTTGTACAAATAAAACCTTTTCGTTTAGTCGAACCCTCAGCCCTGAATTTAAAGAGATGGTTTCCAGAGTATTATGGATTCTTTACTTGAAGTGAATGTACAGCCCGGTCCGTCCCTCCCTCTGTCTGAGGTCTCCTGTGATGAGTGAATCTGTGGGTCCGTGAGCTGCTCCCACTGTGGTCGGGTTTGAACCTGTGGTGATGATATTAAATATGTCTGATTGTCCCCTCGCTCACTAAAGACAGACCACTGAGAGTATTTTTGTAGTCTGAGGTTGAAGATGTCTTTCTCCTGATTGGTGGATTGTCAGGTCTGTATTTTGGCATGAAGTCGTCTGTAGCTGTCTGTCTGTTCGTCTGGACTGAAGCTTCGTGTCCGGTTTGTGCCTCTTTGTTCAGCATGACGGCGTCCGGGGTCAGAGGGGGGTCAGGATATCGTTTGTCTGCACTTTGCCCCCCCCCCGGACTCACATGTCAGTGTTTGTTGTGCTGTTGTGTTGATTTTTTTGTCTCTGTCGTGCTGCTGCTGTGTTTTTTTCTTTTCTAACAAGCTGCACCAAAATCTTCGACTCCGGCTGGTGAGTCCGAGGGCAGTTTGAGCATGCACAGGTCCTCCTCCACATGTATGCACGGTATTTTAACGGTGCGTTTTTAATGTTTGCACAGAGCAATTATGGAATAAAAGCTAATGGAGTCTGTTTTTGACGCAGTGGGGCCTTGACTGTGGCAGCTTCTTTCAGTATCGACTGTAAAAGGTCCGTTTCACGTCCTCAAAAGTGTTGATGATAAAAAAAAATCTGAAGAATTAATTGACTGTTTTCTTGTCTGGATGTGAAGCACAAACTCTGCAGTTTTCACTGAAGTACAACACCTTTCCTTTCCTACACCCAACCCCACCCTCCAGCCGCAGCAGATGATTAGCCTAGCTTAGCATGAAGACTCAAAGTAACGGGAAACCGCCTGTCAGGGTCTGAGCGAAGTTACATTCATATCAACACAAAACAAACTGAAAAATATTTACGGCTGTCAAACAAATGATTTTTCACAATGTGTTGGTAGTTAATCGCGATTAATTTCTAATCGCGTTGTCTTAATCGTATTATTTTTCATTTTTTTATTAAAAACAGCAGAAAGCCATTTATGATCGTTTCTTTATCATTTCTTTGAGTAATAATCACCATATTAATCATTTTTCAGACGCAGTAGTTCTTCTGTCTTAGCGTCTCGGTCTGATTGTATTTCCATGAAGAAATGATCATACACACGTGGACAAAATTGTTGGTACCCCTCAGTTAAAGAAGGAAAAACCCACAATTCTCACTGAAATCACTTGAAACCTACAAAAGTAACAATAAATAAAAATTTATTGAAAATTAAATAATCAAAATCAGCCATTACGTTTGAAATGTTGATTAACATAATTATTTAAAAAAAACAAACTAATGAAATAGGGCTGGACAAAAATGATGGTACCTCTATAAAAGATTGAAAACTATTTGACCAGAGTGACATGATTAACTCAGGTGTGTCCTTTAATTGACATCACAGGTGTTTCCAAACTCATAACCAGTCAGTCTGCCTATTTAAAGGGAGACAAGTAGTCACTCTGCTGTTTGGTGAAAAGGTGTGTACCACACTGAACATGGACAACAGAAAGCGAAGGAGAGAATTGTCCCAGGACATCCGAAAAAAAATTATAGACAAACATCTTAAAGGTGCAGGCTATAAGACCATCTCTAAACAGCTTGAAGTTCCTGTGACAACAGTGGCTCATATTATTCAGAAGTTCAAGACCCACGGGACAGTAGCCAACCTCCCTGGACGTGGCCGCAAGAGGAAAATTGATGACAGATTGAAGAGACAGATCGTTCGAATTGTATCCAAAGAGCCCAGGACAACCTCCAAAGAAATTAAAGGTGAACTCCAAGGCCAAGGTACATCAGTGTCAGATCGCACCATTCGTCGTTGTTTGAGCCAAAGTGGACTTCATGGGAGACGACCAAGGAGGACACCACTGCTGAAAAAAAATCATAAAAAAGCGAGACTGGAATTTGCAAAAATGCATGTTGACAAGCCACAAAGCTTCTGGGAGAATGTCCTTTGGACAGATGAGACCAAACTGGAGCTTTTTGGTAAGGCACATCAACTCTGTGTTCATAGACTCAAAAACCAAGCATACGAAGAAAAGAACACTGTCCCTACGGTGAAACATGGAGGAGGCTCAGCAATGTTTTGGGGCTGCTTTGCTGCATCTGGCACAGGGTGTCTTGAATGTGTGCAAGGTAAAATGAAATCTGACGACTATCAAGGCATTCTGGAGAGAAATGTGCTGCCTAGTGTCAGAAAGCTTGGTCTCAGTCGCAGGTCATGGGTCTTCCAACAGGACAACGATCCAAAACACACAGCCAAAAACACCCAAGAATGGCTGAGAGAAAAGCGTTGGACTATTCTAAAGTGGCCTTCCATGAGCCCAGATCTGAATCCCATTGAACATCTGTGGAAGGAGCTGAAACATGCCATTTGGAGAAGACACCCATCAAACCTGAGACAACTGGAGCAGTTTGCTCATGAGGAGTGGGCCAAAATACCTGTTGACAGCTGCAGAACGCTCATTGACAAATACAGAAATCGTTTAATTGCAGTGATTGCCTCAAAAGGTTGTGCAACAAAATATTAAGTTATGGGTACCATCATTTTTGTCCAGCCCTATTTCATTAGTTTGTTTTTTTTAAATAATTATGTTAATCAACAATTCAAAAGTAATGGCTGATTTTGATTATTTAATTTTCAATAAATTTTTATTTATTGTTACTTTTGTAGGTTTCAAGTGATTTTAGTGAGAATTGTGGGTTTTTCCTTCTTTAACTGAGGGGTACCAACAATTTTGTCCACGTGTGTAAATGTTCCTCCTTGAGCTGTGGCACCCCGCTGTAGTCCGTCATGGTCTGGCCTGAGGTCTCGCCACAAACAAGTGGCTGCTGGAAGAGAGTAGGTGGCTCTGTGTATCATTATCCTGCAGTCGTTGGTATAACTAGAGAAGTAAGCGGTCGACAACATTCATCTCTCGTTACTCTTTGTTACGGTGTGTCTGACCCTAAGTTAATTTTACGCCGGATTATCCTTTTAAGTTTCTGTCTTTATGCTCGTCCTGTTCCTGTTTTTTCATTTTATTTGACTCAAAGTGGAGATAACTTTGCTGCAGCAGCAACAGGAAGCTGCTTAACAGCTATTTTAGAGAAGAAACAACAAAGTGTTAAATTCAGATCGTGATCGAATCGTCATTTACGAAGACAGAGTCAGGCTGGCTGTTTCCCTATGAGTCTTTATTCTGAGTTAGACACACAGAGTGAGAGTTATCAGAAAGAGAGTAAACCTCAAAGTATTAAACTCCTCCCCCTTTAATTTTCATACCTGTTTGTCAAACTTCTCTTCTTCATTACTGCCTTTTCTTTTCGTTTGGTTTTGATCACATTAAGTTCATGTTACGACCGAAACTCAAACAAAAAACCTTTCAAACTTTGACTGTTGAGCACAAACTAAAAACCCACGGATGCACAAATGTGGATTTACACACGTGTAAATGAATCGGACATCTTTGAGAAAGCATGTAGAAACTTCCTGTAAGAAGCCAGGAAGTCCATATAAGGACAGCTGACATGACGTCACTTCACAGTCGTCCAAAGTTCACTGAGTCTTGTGTTCTTGGTTTTCCTCGACACAGCGCTGCAGGAGCCTTATTGGTCAATTACGATTATTTAACTCCTGTCCCATCTGTTTACATGGAGGGGACAGGCTGTGTAGTACCGCAGCCAGTCAGCAGGGGGAGCTCTTTAGGTTTTGGCTTCACTTTTACAGCGATTTTACACTGTCGCTCTTTTTCATCAAAGCTTTAGTAACGACAAGATCCTCGTGGATTTACAGACGGCTACAAAAACGTTTTTTCGTGTTTTCCCGACATGTCGAATATGTCCGACAGATCCTGCTCTTGAACTGATTCTTTCCTCTTTGTTTGTTTGTATCTCCAGTATTTTGTCACCATGTGCTGATCCATCTTGTTTGTATATTTTTGCATTTTTATCTCGGACCCTGGACTTCATGAAGGACTCACTTTGAACTCTGGACTTTATTTATTTGCAGCTAAAAGACTTTTTTTAATTATAATTTGAAGGAAAAGGCTCCAGTGTTTCCTCGACCTCTGAACTCACACGGTTGGATGTATTTTAACGACATGATTAAACTTCGTCTCATGTGGATGTTGTGCACTCAGACCTGAGAGTTTGTCTTCTATCGGAGAGACGTGTGGATGATGTTTGAGTTTAATATGATGATGAAGTTTTACTGAGAGAGGAGCAGACAGTCACACAGGATTCATGAGTCGCTTTTCATCACCACATCCTCCTCCATATCTGAGGCATTCTGGGTATGTGAGTCAAGCTCTGCCAATCAGAGGTCATGTGACACCGCTGTAAGGGGGCGAGACAGGTGAAGTTACCTGTGAGCTGAAGCTCTTTGACCGTTAAAAACAGTGAAGTTAAAGCTGTTTTCTGAAAAATCGACCTCAAATTTAATGTTATTACATGTCTTATAAGGTAAGAAACAAATAGGTTAAAAAAGTTGTCTTTGAACATCCGTGAAGACTCCAGTAATGCTGAACTATATCTCCAGGTTTAAGAGCTTCAGGACTCTGTAGTTGGAGTCACCGCATGGGCGCAATATCACTTGTCTGTGAGCTGTCCTAAAGTCTGATGGATCAAAATCTAACTCTCTTTTGGAAAGGATAACTGGACTTACTTGAGACGTTTTGCCTTAGGTTGTCCTTTCTACGAAGAACTAGAAATCATAGATGCTGCATCCTCAGTTTTAAACAATATCTACAGGTTTAGGAGGAACATCTGCTGACAAAGACTTTTTCAGGGAAGACCTTCAAATGATCCCAAACAGCCTTTGGAGCTCACACTGACCCTGTACCAACGTTAAAGGGACCCCCTCCTCAGTCTGTACAGCTGTAAACGTGTGTGTGTGTGTGTGTGTATGTGTGTGTGTGTGTGTGTGTGTGTGTGAGGTCTAACTGACTCGTGGTCTCTGAGTTTCTAGTTTCCCCTCCTGTCAGCTGGTTCTGGTCCTGCAGCCTCTCCAACAGTCTGGAGGTGTCTGAGGAATCCGCCGCTCTGCTGCCCCGAGTCCTGACTGGCAGGCTGAGACCGCCGTGTGGGAGGGTGTGAACCAACTGGAATCTCACACCACGGCTGGCGGGGAGTTTTCCCGCTGGAGCGTTCAGGAGCGCCGGGCCAAACCACAGGATCGCTGCAGGACGACTGGACTCAGGTCCGTTTATTCAGCGCAGACTGAAGGGAAATCTGTCCGAGTCACATGACCAACAGGAATCAGATTTACAGAAAATCTGCTCCAATCATTTTTTTAATGTTTCTGAACCAACAAATCCAAACTTTAGAGACATTTTCAGGTCTGAAGGTTCAGTTCAGTCTTAGTTTGCTGCTGAATGACCTCATCAGAGCCTTTAAGACCTGATTCAGGGCTCAAACACAGACCCTCTCTGTGTCTGTAGTTTTAATGTAGATGTATAAATACTGCTGTCTGTTATTTCCAGTCTTTGCTAATGTGTCTCTGTCTTAGGACTGGGCGATTTGGCAAAAAAAAAATGGTCACGATATATTTTGTCGTACCATCCAATCTCGGTTATTATCACGATTTCTTTTTCAATTGACATTTTTAAAGCATCTGTATTAAAAACTAAAGAAACTAGAGATTAGTTCAACATTTTATGATCATAAGTAAATAACAAAGCAAATTAAATAAGATAAACTTAGACAAGTATAAAAAAACATTTTAACTCAACCGTAAAACAAAAGTAGATAAATATTAAATAATACAGTGAGCTAGTTTACAGTCCTGAGTGTTTTTGTAAGACCCAAAATAAACAAATCGTCCCTTCAGGGATAACGAAGACGTCTTCAAATGTAAACATTAGATTATGGAATTGTCGACGATACGATTGATTGCTTTGGTCTGGTGGCTGCTTCGCTAGTTTTGGCTAAACTGATCAAGTAAATAAGCTCACAGCTGATAACCGTGATCGAACTGAAATTTATCATGATCACTGATTACGATCTTAAGATCACCCAGTCCTTCTCTGTCCGCCCGTTTAATCGTCTCAGTTAAAATAAACACCACTGCCGCCTAGTGTCCTGGAGGTGTAACTGCAGGTACAACCATACACCAAGTACTAAATCCTGAACGTTGTTGTGAAATATAACACCCCTGCTGCATTTCATCCTGTTATATTGTACCGTTGCCATGACGATGAGATGTCAGTTACTCATTATTATCACTGTGAGATCATTCTGACTGTATGCAGCGTTTCCCCTAGCGATTCTGTGTCGGGGGTGGGGCGTTTTCGCTGTTACCTCCACTGTTTGCCGTTGCCGCTCATGGAGCTACGCTGTTACGTTGAGGTTACGTTACGTTACCCGCGCTACCCGCTATTTAGATCATGTCTGAGCTTGAACGTTAACTTTCACGTTGATGGAAAACAGGATTCGATCCACTTGTTCAAGACTCAAAACAAGTTGAAAATAAGATTGTGTGTTGTTGCGCTCACACAGTGCGAGTAGAAATCATTAGTGGCGCATTGATATTAATGATCATGTGAAATTTCAGGAGCGGTGCAATTAAGGTAGGAGAAACACTGTGTATGTCAAACCGTCGGTGTCTGATGGTGAACGCATTCCTGCGACTGTTTGAGATGATAGTTCTGCTGCAGTGTGTGTGTGTGTGTGTGTGTGTGTGTGTGTGTGTGTGTGTGTCTCTGACCTGCCTCGGCCACCTTGAAGCCCTCTCACCCAAATGGAGCGTCCAAATTGCTCTGGTTGTCTCTCCATCAAAGCTCTCGCTGTGGAGGAGAATTACAGAAACAACAAACAGTTTTTGTTTTTTTTATCTGACCGGGTCACGATCGGAGCAGACGACTGTTTGCGCCGCGTCCTGGGAGGCCCGACTGATTCACGATTAAGATTAAGCTAACGCGGCGGTACACTAACATCAGACACTGGAGTGGACGAGCCACTGATCCACGGCGCTGGGCCGTATCACCGCCGCCGCACTGAAGAAAATCAAAGGAAAGAGTGATTCAGAACATGTGTGTGTGTGTGTGTGTGTGTGTGTGTGTGTGTGAGTCTGTGGAAAACGTTAACGGCAGCATGAGTCTTTTGATGATAAGTGGATTTGATCGCTGGACTTGAACCTGACGTAACGTTTTTACCCCGTTCAGAACCAAAACACTGACCCGGGTTTCTGAAGGTCCACAAAGTCACGTTTAAGACCTCCGAGAATTTCTCACTTTTACGGCTTATTGACCAGAAATATTCCAGATATGATGGAAAAAACCAAAGTCAGGCGTCTGGATGAGAGTCAGAAACCTCCGAGTCTCAGGCTGCTGAAAACGCCGGATCGCTCCCTCCGGGTTTGGACCGTGAGTCTCTGCTGGAAGTGAGGGAAGCTCAGATATCCCAGGTTCTGTTTGGCGAGTGAAGGTATCGTGAGAATGTCAGAACTGTCGGGCAGGAATGTAGCCGTGTCGAAGTGTCAGCAGCGAATCAAAGCTCGCCATTTACCTGTGATAAGAGTTCCAGCTCCACCTGAGGCTGTCAGCGGGTTCAGGGTCCGACACAGATGGAAGGATCTGGAAAACCACAGAGAGAGACTCCAGGGGGACTCAGTTTGGACTTCAAATCCACTTAAAGGGATATTCCAGTGTAAAATTTAGTGTCAAACACACCGTAACACCGAGTCAGAGATGAATGTTGCCGACCGCTTGCCAACCAACTTTATTAACGACCGCAGGATAGAAATACAGAGAGACACGCCCTCAACCAAAACGCCACTCTATAGCCACAAATAATGCTCAGAACAGCACCTAACTTCATCAACAGGACATATAGGGTCCCAGTCATAGTACTAGACACCAAACATCTTTTTAACTTTGACTCATTTCTCTATCAAAGAGACTAAACACAACTCACCTACTCTCTTCCAGCAGACGCTTGTTTGTAGAAAGACCTCAGGCCAGTCCATTACGGACTACAGCGGGGTGCCGCAGCGCAAGGAAGAACATTTATGATAATTTCTTCATCATTTCCTTGAAGTAATAATCATCATATTAATCATTTTCTCTGCAGACGCAGTAGTTCTTCCGCTTTAGCGTCTTGGTCTGATTGTATTTCCATAAAGAAATGATCATAAATGTTCTTCCTTGAGCTGCGGCACCCCGCTGTAGTCCATAATGGACTGGCCTGAGGTCTCGTGGTCGTTACTAAAGTTGGTATAACTAGAGAAGCAAGCGGTCGACAACATTCATCTCTGGAGGGGGGTCTAACTCGGTGTTACGGTGGGTTTGACCCTGACTTGATTTTACACGGAATATCCCTTTAAACTCCAGGTGAAAACCAGGGCAGCAGCTGCAGGTCTCTGAGTGTCCCTGAGAAGTGCCCAATAAAACATCGGCGTCTCTACGAGCTTTTTAGTAAAGCAGCTCCTCGTGATTTCACCATCAGCTGTTTTATTTCAAAGTCCGAGCTCTAAACTCTCAGCTTCTCCTGCAAAGATCTCCTGACTGAGTCCTCTAAGTTCTGCGGTTCAGTCAGAACCTCTTTGGGTCCATAAGAATGACTGATTCACATGCAGGACTCTATTTTCAGCCGTCTGTCTGTCTGTCCGTCTGTTTGTGGGTAATTTTCTGGCCCGCTGACGTGACAGTGTGTGACGGGCGCCGCTAAACTGTCATATCTCTGTGGAGAGGAAGTCGGCGACTCAGATAAGACTTCCTGTCTCTTTGTAAACCTTTCATCCTTCACTTCCAGATCAGGGTCAGAGGAGGATCCCAGGGGGACTCCAGTTCATGCTGGGATGGATTTGAAGGCCTTGAGGACTTTTAAGGTTCCAGGAAAAGTCGGCACCGGGTCCTGAAGGTACAACAACCTCTGATGTGGACTGAGTCTCTAAAGGATTTCCATCATCTCGAACTTTGAGTGAAGCTCCTTTTGGGGTTTTGCTGGACCACCTAACACCCATGAAATAGGGGACACTGGGTCTTGTTGACACACTTTTTACACTCTTATATTTCTTTGAATCAACATCATATAAAAACAAAATGTGAACCAGACTAAAGACCAAATCTCAGGGGCTTCACTTCAGCTGAGGCTGAGTCTCAGTTTCTCTGTGACTCGTCTCTCAGAGGACTCTCTCTGGTTCTCTGCTGATGGGACAGTGTCGGATCTCTGGGACGTGTCCTGGTCCACAGACCGGTAGCGCTCCCCTCTGCCCCCGGTCTGTGATGTGATCTTGTAAATGAGTTTTTCCTGTCTCACTAATTGCCCTCAGAGAGTACAGAGAGGCTCTGCTGGTCTCAGGTCACACCACATACTGCTCTGTTACAGCCCCGCATGGACACATTAACCCCACAGGAACCAGCTCCACACATTCAGGGCCTGTTTGTCCCGGGCTCAGTGCGGTCCAGACCTGCACAGTGGGCTCTTTATCTCCCAGAGTTCTTCTGCATTAGTGTTTCAGACAAGAGTTGTTTTTTATCAGCCTCATAATTCAGCTTTTACAACATGTGCAAACATACCAGCGCTCTCTGCTGCTGCTGCTGCTGCTGCTGGTCTCTGACGGACCGACTGAATGAAGTGTGACCGTTTCAAACACTCAGTCTGAGTCCGCACCGGTCCGTTTATGAACACACTGATATTAAAAAACACTTTTTACACTTTTTACGCCTCAAAAAGTTTTTCTCTGAATTCAGAGTCCCTCCTCCTTAAAGGGATATTCCGGTGTAAAATTGATTTAGGGTTCTGACTTGGTGTTACGGTGTGTTTGACCCTAAATTTTGAAAAGAAGCCGGATGTTTTATTTTGTGTCTGTGCCCGACTTCCTTTCCAGCACGGGTTAATCTGTGCTGAATTTATGTGGCGTGCTCCGCTGGAAATTGACACATTAACTTGAACGGTTACGATCAGCTACGATCGGCGGGTACATTAGTAGATGCAGTGACGAACTTTGTTCACAGTTGATGGTTTTTGAAGTGATTCTGAGCCCATGTGGTGATTTCCACTCCAGAGTCCTGTCTGTTTTTACTGCAGTGATTTTTGTTTGTTCCTCTTGATCTTCTTCATCTTTTTTTTCTAGTTTCAACATCTGATCGGATGTTCTTTAACTTTTTTATTTTATTTTCTGCTTTAAAAAGTTGATAAAAAAACCATCAAACCAGTTTTAGTGACGCTTCTCTCAGCATGTCCAGGTTTTCTGGAAAATTTGGATTTGGATCCTGGTACTCTTGGACTTTCTCTCCGCTCAGCCTCAGTCTCTGGTTCAGACAGTTTTCCTCCTCCATCATTACCTCCACACAATCCTCGATTTTTGGTTCATCTGTTTTTAGACAATTGACTCCTGACTTCTTATCTCCTGGTTCTTTTTCCCCAAATCTAAAACCTTAAATCTAAGAGGAAGTTTCACTTTTCAAATGTTTTCCAGACTATAAGGTATAAAATCAGAGCATCCCCAGAAATCTGAAAATGTCTTTATTCTCTCTCCTGTTTCTATCAGCTCGAACTTTCACTCCATCACTCTTTCATCTATTCCTCATCAGCGTGCCCACGCTCATGTGCGCGTGCTTGTGCGTAAACGGTGTGTTTGAGCGGGATGGGGATGGGTGGGGGGGTGTTTCTCGGCTTACATCACCGCCCTGTTGGATATTTGGCTGCAGCCAGAGGCGCCTTCAGTTCGGCTGCAGGAGGACCAGAAGCAGCAGCAGCAGCAGCAACATGCGGACTGAGAGCGGAGACCTGCGGGGCTGCGCGGACCTGCTGTCTGACCGGGACCTGCTGACCGGGGCGGCTCGGGGCTGAGGCGGTCTCTCTTCTCTCCAGCGGGGTCCCGGGTCATGGAAACCCTCTCCTGCTCCCCCTCCCCTCTTTCTTTCTCAGCTGTCTGATAGTTGTTGAAAGTTTCGGAGCGCGTCTCGCCGCGGTTCCTCCCCCGGTGTGAGCGGTGCGTCAGCGCGCTCTGCGCTCACACTTGGATACCCTCCCTCAGACAGACGTTCGGAGGACGACCCGGGTTCGAGTTTGTGTGGATTAACTCTGAATCTGTCTGACCTGGAGCCCCGAGGAGATGGATAAGTCCTCTTATTTCCTGGCTGTGGTTATTCTCGTTCTCTCCGTGGGCTTCAGGATCGAGGAGGGCATGTGCCAACACTACTTTCTCCTCAGACCCATCCCCAGTGACACTCTGCCCATAGTGGACCTAAAGGAGGACCCGGACCCGGTGCTGGACCCCAGGGAGAAGGACCTGAACGAGACTGAGCTCAGGAGCACCCTGGGCAGCCACTTCGACCCGCACTTCATGTCCGTGTCCGCGCCGGAGGAGAAACACGCGGGGAACGAGGAGCTGAGCGAGGCGGACCTCCGGCTGAAGCTCTCCGGAGCGATGCCCAAAGAGATCCGGGCCATGGAGTTCGAGGTCCAGCACGGGAAGAAGCAGAAGCCGAGCAAGAAGCTCCGGAGAAGGCTGCAACTGTGGCTGTGGTCTTACGCGCTGTGCCCGGTTGTTTACGCATGGAACGACCTGGGCAGCAGATTCTGGCCGCGCTACGTGAAGGTGGGGAGCTGCTACAATAAGCGGTCTTGTTCGGTCCCTGAAGGGATGGTCTGCAAACCTGCCAAATCGACTCATTTTACGATCCTGCGATGGCGCTGCCAGCAGAAAAAGGGGGGTCTGAGGTGCGGCTGGATACCTGCTCAGTACCCCGTTATATCCGAGTGTAAATGCTCCTGTCCCAACTGAGAGCCTCTCACTGCGGCTGCGCACAGGGACCTACACACACCTTCATGGATACCTTAATACAACAACTTTACAGACAAATTCAGATTCAGAAAAGTCCGAGAAACTCTGATTTCTTCCTTCTAAGAGACGATGAACTCATTCAGAGTCAGAGACTGTTCTAAAGGGGCAGCACTGTCCAGGGTCCGAGTGTATATTTGATGTTTTTTTATTCTATTTTATTTGATGACAGAACTTTGTATAAAAGGGAGGTCAGTATTATTATTGATAATATAATCAAATCTACTGTATTTGCATCTTAATTTCATGTCTTTGTATTTATAAAAGGAGGATCCAAATGATTCAAATCTGACACTGATCTTTAAGACGTGTCCAAACAGACCAAATATCATCATTCAGAGATTTTTTCACCTCAAATGTTCAAATTAGACGATGCTGTCAAATAAAAAAGGGACATTTGGTCTAAAATACCAACGAGACTCTCCTGGTTCATTATGAAGAACTTTAGTTTCCAAAGATTCAGGGTTTGAGAGCGAGAAGTCAGACATGATTTTAAAACCAATAAAACAGAAACTGACTGAAAATGAAGAAATACAGAAAAAATACAGAAATGCACCGTCAACTCAGACGAGGTGCAAATTCAGATAAATGTGCAATTCCAAAAACACAGAGAGAGCATTTATTACTGTTACTATATTACATAAGTAAACATACATGTATGAATACATATGTATACAATACATAAACAAACGTACTGTAACAACAGCAATTGCACCAAAATGCCAAAACATGCAAAAATGCACCACAAAATCCGGAATGCGCTGAAAATACAAAAAAGCCCTTTACCTCAATAACGCTCTAAAAACATCTTCTGTGCACTGATTTTAACCCTGACAATTTCAGAAATGCACCGCAAATTCAGGACTGCATAACAAGCCGCGTAATTGCACCTTGGATATGTGAGCGCAGTTAACTACAAGCAAATACGCAAAACACAAAATTCCGATAATCATAACGGACGAAATCAAGCAGAAAAAAGACCTCAAGATGCAAACCACAAAATCAGAAATGCACCAGTAATTTAAAACTGTAGCGGAGTAACAATTCAGAAATGCACCACAAGATCAGAAATGCACCAATAACTCAAAATTGTGCAGACAGACATGGAAATGTACCGCAAATAAGGGTAAGAATATCCAAATACAGGAACACAGTAATAATGCAGAGTGCATAACAAATTCATAAATGCACCACAAGATCAGAAATGCACCACAAATTCATAAAAAAACAACAACTGTAGAATCAATGACAAGTTTAAAGTTAAGTTTAATGTCGATGCATAAATGGATGACAGAAATGCACTGTAAGTACAGAAAACAGAATGATAAATAAAAAAATGCACCATAATATAATAAATGAGATATGCACTTCATATTTGAAAATGCACTTCGAACATAAACATGCACCTGAAAACATAAGAATGCACCAAAACTCAGACCCACAACAGAGAAACGCTCAAGTTAAAGTCAGAGAAGTTTTCCAGAAATAAAGAGTTTTAAATAAAGAGAAAAATTAACGCACTACAAATAAAAACGCACCGCTAATGTAGTTACACTGCGACTGTTGTCAAATTGACCAATAGAAGCGCAGAACCAGGAAGCTAGCGAACGTCAGTTTTGCTCTCTGCAGCTTTTCTGAATCTACTTGTTCTTTTCTCAGTTGCAGCGGTTTGAGCCTCCGGGGCCTCCGTACCATCACAGGAAAGACACAGACAGATATGAGAGAGTCAGGAGGAGGTTGGCGTCATTCAAAGAATCTTAATGAGTTTTTCTGCTGCAGGTTCAAAGAGTTTTCATGCGAGAGATTTCACTGATGTAGATCCTCCGTCACGTCCTTGACTCTGAGTCGGACCCTCAGAGTCCAGCAGAGGAGGTTTCATATCTACTAACATCAGCTCTATGATCTGAGGGGGGAGGAGCTTCAGTCTGATAACGTCTTCAATCAGTTTAACTTCCATAATGATGATTAAACTGCATATTTCTGTCCAAACCAGGTATGAAGTCCCACAGTTTAAAAGATAATGTATTTATTCAGATCATGTTTTTGTCTCACCACGTCTGAAGTTCCTTAAATCCAAATCTTTTATTTTAATTTTATTTTTATCTTCATCTTCACTATCAACTAGCGATGGGCAGGGCAGTTCTTTTAGATTCACTGAATCAGTAGAATCAGTTCACTAAAAAGATTCGTTCACGCAAATCGGGTCATGTGACCATGTGGAGGCGAGGAGGATTCAGAGGTTTCAAACAGACTCTTATCGCTTCAGGACGGACAGGTACTCAGGCCGAGGTCGAGCTCTGCTTTGGTGTGTGTGTGTGTGTGTGTGTGTGTGTGTGTGTGTGTGTGTGTGTGTGTGTGTGTGTGTAACCTCTCCTCTCACACAGGTCTCTCTGATCTTCCCTCTTTAAGCTCCTCTGGACTTTCACTTTCAGATGTTCGGACTCATTAATGGTTCACCACAGTCTGTTTGATCTGGAATCAAGAGGAAGCTCCGCACACACACAGACACACACACACACACACACACACACACACACACACACACACACACACAAACACACACACACAGTCCTCAGTAAAGGTGCATGAAGACAATGACATGAATGTTGACTCTGGAGGAATAACGGGCGCTTAAAACGGAGGTAGACCGGACAAGAGCTAAAAAGCCGGGTCGACATAAACGATGGGGGACGCTTGGGGATCTTCGTGACCCTGTAACCTTTCTGCTGGACAGGTAAACCGCTTTAACAAAGTAAGACAAGTGTCTGTAACAGAAGTGTTTCTTGTCAAACGGACCTGCTGTAGCGTGTTGTAGCGCCATCACTAAACTGTCCTCCCTCGGGTCCTGGACTATGTCACTTTATCCTCGTTGTAGAAGTCCTGCAAACATTGTGTTTGCTGGTAGTCTGTTGGCATCTACAGTAGCACCAATGCTTTTGACTTTCACCTTGACTGGGCCCCATTTGTAATGATCTGAAGTATTTATCTGCATTATATCTGAATTTAATTGGAATGATACGAGCGAGCAGGAGCGTCTGTTTGTGGGCGGGGCTTGAGGGGAGAGGAGGAGCTGAGGGGAAAACTGGTTGGGAGGGGTAGAGTTTACATTCAAGATTTCTCCTAAAAACTAGAACTTCCTCAGATCCTGACTACAACACCTTTAAGTCAGCAGAAAAAAGTCAAACACTCGTAAGAATAAGATCTTTAAAGAGTCCTGAACTCATGAGAAGATAGTCAGGATAAAGTCGACGATTTAAAATCCGAATCTCAAACTAATAGAATCTGAATCACGTCTGAGAACTCCTTAAACTGTTGAGTTGACTGTTTCTTCAATAAGGTCCATGATCGTAGACTCCAGCTGTGTGTTTCTGACATCTTCAGAGATCTAAAGTTCCTCAAACTTTCACCGTTTTTATCCCGTAGGATCCTGTAGGTCATAATGCTGCAGAGAAAACCTCACTGAGCGTGAAAGAAACACACAGACACACACAGAAACACACACAGAAACACACACACACACACACGGCAGTGATGGAGCTGTGAAAACAAACTGAGCACAGGTTCAGACAGGTGAGACGAGTGGGAGAAGTCGGATGTCACACTGAGATGTTTCAGCGTTTCCACTGAGGTGTGAGGAGACAGCCGGCATCTACAGCCGCCCACCGCCAGGCCCGCCGCCGCCAAGGTCGCCTACACACACACACACACACACACACACACACACACACAGACAAAAACACACCAAACAGACTCTGTGCAGGAGCTTCTCTGACAAACACTCCACATTGTTTCCTCTCTCTCTCTCTCTCTCTCTCTCTCTCTCTCTCTCTCTCTCTCTCTCTCTCTCTCTCTCTCTCTCTCAACAGTAACAGAAAGTGCATCAAATTCAGAAACGCACCATAAACATGGATGATGGTGTTAATACAGAAAATCATGTTATTCTCAGAGCACACTTCAAACACATCAGAGGGCGCATCATTATAATAACCTGAGATAAGATGATTGACAGGAAGATGTGGGCGGGACTAAAAATTGAAGTTAATAGAATATAATAGAATCAAACTAGTTCAGTAAAAGATCCTCAGACTGTGTACTTTGGAGGATTAAGAGTAAATACTGTAAACCTGCATATGCAAAGGTGTTTTCTCCCGTGTGTGTGTGTGTGTGTGTGTGTGTGTGTGTGTGCAGCCTCTCTGGGCTGTTACACTGCCTCACACTGTTCCGAGTGTTTATCCGAGCGCTGCTGCTGCTGTGAGGCCTCTCTGTCGCTGCTGTTTACTCAAACTTATTTTGGGAAAATTCCTCCTCAGTGACCATAAATCACTGAATCTGCAGCTCAGAGGGATGATAGCTGCTGTCACTCACACACACACACACACACACACACACACACACACACACACCTTTAACATTAGATTTATAGTTGTTCGCTCCTTTTGACCTCCACATTCTTTTATTCTTTCATTAATCTGTGTCACCGTCAGTGATCTGCGCTCTTATTTTGAAAATCTCTTCATTATGTTTTTAGTATTTTTTCTTGGTTAAAATAACAAAATTCCAGCAGAGGGCAGCAAACTGACTTCTCTCTGGACATTTGGCTAAAGACAGTATTTAAGTTTGTTTGTGTGATATTTAGAAAGACGTAAAAACGATTAAAACTCTTTCGTCTCAAAGAAGATTAAATCAAAACAACATACAGCAGGTCAGATTAGTACGGTGGCCCTGAAGGGCAACTGTTTGTCCAAATGAAAGAGAGGATATTTGACCAAACACATCAAAATTTACATAATTTTCACACGTTTCTTATTCATAATTTTCTCATTAGAAAAAAACTAGTTCACTTTTGTAAATGATTTTTTCCATTTTTGATATACTTTATAATTTTGTTTTATAACAAATTTTTATAACAAAAATTTGTTATAAAACTTTTTTTGTTTACTTAAATATTTTTGTCATTTAGATATTTTTGGGTCCACAGTAAATTTTGCATTTTGCAATATATTTTTTTCTGTTCCTATGATAATTTTGCAGTTTGTCTTCATATCGAGACTCTATTTGTAAAATAGTTTAAATATTATGTTTCTAACAAATCTAATGACCCCAAAACTTTTCAAACTTTCAAAACATTTTATTTTGAAAAATGTTTTTTGCATTTATGAAGTTTTTTTGTAGGTTTTTAACTTTTAGAATTTTTTTTATCTATTAGTAATCATTTTGTCATAGTCATTATTTTTGGTTTGAATTGATTAAATCAAGTTAAAGTATCATTACCTGGTTTTATTTTCTATCATCATATTTTTTTCTTTGCAATCATGAAATAGTTTAAAATTATGTGAAATGTTTTAAAATGTTTGTTTTTAGGATTTTAGGGAATTCGGTTTGTTGAAATATTTTTGAACTGCGATGAAGTTTTTCCTAAATATGGAGGTTATTAAATATTAATGAAGTCAATGTTGAGGACCACCTTAAATTTACTGACTGGTGCTTTAAATCCTGATGCAGAGACATTAGTTTTCTCCTTTAACACTTAAAACAAATTAAATATAACAGCCAATGAAATCAAATATTAGAAAATTAGTTTCAGCTGAAATAAAGATTGATAGTTCATGTGATCAGGATCTGAAACTGATGAATTTTCCAGGTGATTAATATAAATGTAATACAAACAGGTGGAGCTGGTTTCAGTCCCACAGTGCCCCCTGCAGGCTGAGCTGTAAACAGCAGCACATCAGATCATCGACACCATCGGTGATTATTCATTCTGGTTTATTTGAAATAGCTTGAAAACGTCAGAGAGGCACACAGGCTGCACAGATCTGAAGCTAGTTAGCCAAACATGAGCACCAGATAGATATCACATGAAAAAAAAAACATATTTACAAGTATAAATTAACACTTATTCACCTCCAAAAGACACCGAGACACGTATGAAACTGTTATAAAAGTGGTGAATATACGTGATGTAGGAATGTCTCTGAGATGAAGAGGGAGTCAGCTTACATTTAGACTGAGTGTAGTGCAAGAAAACCATCAGAAACACCAACAACACCACCGGGTCAGTCACATTCAAACACCTTTGGTCCAACGACAACTGAAGGAGACGGGTCCGAGTTTGGAGGAGAGTCCAGCGTTCACGCTCGTCTTCAGAGACTCCGAATCCATCTGGAAACGAGGCGGCGAGCCGAGCGTCTGTGGAGAACCTGAGGCACTGGGGGGGTGGAGTCGTACGTACATCCATCTGAAGGTTCAGAGCGCCGTTTACACCTTTATTTAATAAATACAGGCTGAACGCCGGGAGGAAACCGGATCAAACACTGGATTTTATTTTACCAACTTAAAACCGTTTGTACCAAGAATCTAAACTTAACTCTGCGCTTCTGATTCTGAAGAAAAAAGCAGGCGGCGTAGATAATCTGGCTCTACGATTAATTATTTAATAAGTGTTTTAATCGTGTTGTTAATACAACTCTGAAAAAACAATTATGAGAGCTGACGTACCGTCTGAACATCCCTAAACCTGTGATCAACTCTTAAAGGGATATGCTAGCGTCAAATTGATTTAGGGTCAAACACCGAGTCAGACCCCCCCTCCAGAGATGAATGTTGTCGACCGTTTGCTTCTCTAGTCATACCAACTTTACTAATGACCGCAGGATAGCAATACAGAGAGCCACGCCCCCAACCAAAACGCCACTCTATAGCCACAAATAATGCTCAGAACAGCACCTAACTTCATCAACAGGACATATAGGGTCACAGACATAGTACTAGACACCAAACATCTTTTTAGCTTTGACTCATTTCTTTAGCAAAGAGACTAAACACAACTCACCTACTCTCTTCCAGCAGACACTTGTTTGTAGTGAGACCTCAGGACAGTCCATTATGGACTACAGCGGGGTGACACAGCTCAAGGAAGAACATTAATGATCATTTCTTTATCATTTTCATTAAGTAATAATCATAAATGTTCTTCCTTGAGCTGCGACACCCCGCTGTAGTCTGTAATGGACTGGCCTTAGGTCTCTCTACAAACAAGCGTCTGCTGGAAGAGAGTAGGTGAGTTGTGTTTAGTCTCTTTGCTAAAGAAATGAGTCAAAGTTAAAAAGATGTTTGGTGTCTAGTACTATGTCTGTGACCCTATATGTCCTGTTGATGAAGTTAGGTGCTGTTCTGAGCATTATTTGTGGCTATAGAGTGGCGTTTTGGTTGAGGGCGTGGCTCTCTGTATTACTATCCTGCGGTCGTTACTAAAGTTGGTATAACTAGAGAAGCAAGCGGTCGGCAACATTCATCTCTGGAGGGGGGGGTCTAACTCGGTGTTACGGTGTGTTTGACCCTAAATAGATTTTATGCCGGAATGTCCCTTTAAATGCAGCCCCTCCTTTAAACAGAGAGAGCAGGAAGTCTCTGTACCTGTGCGACTGTAGAATGTAAACACGCCTGTTAGTCGTAACTCCACCGTTTCCTGAAGATAACCAGGACGCCTGATTTGTGAGAGTCCGGATCTTCTGCTGCTAACAGATTATTGAGAGTTTGTACCTGGTCCATCGCTCCGTAACTGTGATTAAAACAGGATTATCTTGTTTGCGTAAGATAAAGATGTAGTTCAGAAAAGATCTTTTTTTTTATGAGAAGATTCAAGATTTAACCTGCAAACCACGAGGTTATGTTGTGGAAACAAGGTAGTATCTTGTTGGAAATAGTTAAACTGTGCTCACGGGTAAATATCTTGCAAGTACAACGTCAATATCTTGTGAGAACATGTTACTATTCTGCACTGACGAGTTCTTATCTTGTTGGACCGACATATTCTCGATTGTGCGCCAAGATCTCAAAGTGAAACCGAAACTCTGGACCGGGTTTCCTCCTCAGAGTCAGACTGCGCGGTGGTTTCAGGTGTGAACAGGATCTGAACTTCAGGGTTCCTACATAAACGGCGGGACCGTCAGCTGATTGGATATCTGAGTGTCCGGGCGCCGTTTTTGTGCGAGTCTCTCTGTGTGGATGTGGGCGTGAAGGCGTAGGAACCCTGAGCGCTGCAGAAGAAGAGTTGTGGGACCGTTCGTGTCCTCGCTTCGTCTCAGACGTCCTTCAGTGATTTCTGGCGTTGAAGAATCCCACGCTGGTCGGCGACTCTTTCACCGTCACTGTGATGAAGTTGGCGGTGACGTCCGTGACAAACACGTGCTCCAGGAGGCTCCTGGTCGGCCTCCAGTCGGTCTCTGTGTCAGACTCCGTGGCGTCCTCGCCGAGGCTGGGCCGGCTGATGTTTGGGATCAAAGCGGCGCCGTGCTCTGATTCGCTGCTGCTGCTCTCGTCTGAGTCTCCCGTGCTGAGCTCGTTCAGGCTGCGCGTCTGCGAGCTGAGGCCGTGTTTCCTGTCCTCGTGCCGGCCGCCCGCCGTCTCCTTCCCTCTGTCGTCTCTCGTCCTGCTCTGCTCTGCGGCGCCGCCTACTGACACGCCAAAGCGCTGCCCTCCAGAGGACGTCCGGGTCTCCTTCATGCCCCCGCCTCCTGCTTTGACCACCATGGCGCCACTCCGTAGACTCGCTCTGGATGCTGAGGCGGTGGCGTTGCTGCCGTGCGGAGTCTTGCTGACGCTCTGCAGGTTGAGCGCCCTCAGACTGAGCGCCTGACTGGCTCGGTCCCGTGGCGTTGGGGAGGACGCCGGTTTGGACAGGCTGGAGTTCTGCTGTTTGTGTTGAGCCGACCCGGCCTGACCCCCCACGCCGTCCTGCCTCCTCTGACTCAGAGACGAGCGCTGCACCGCCTGTCCTCCTCCGAAGCCGGCGTGCAGACCCATGGCTCCGCCCCCCTGTTTGTGAGAAGACGCTTTGAAGCCGCCGTCTCTGCCGCCGGAGGTTTCAGAGAGCGAGCGCTTCAGCTCGGACAGCGAGTTCTTACTGTGGGGGGCGGGGCTAGCTTTATAGGAGGAGGAGGGGGACATGGAGCGGCTCGTCCAGATGCAGCTCAGGGATCCGGATTTGGAGGCGGAGCTCTGGGAGAAGGAGCTGGAGGAGGTCTGGGCGGCGGCGGCGTCCTCTCTGGAGCTCCGGCTCATCCCCGTGTAGGTGAAGCTGGCGGGCTGCAGGGGCTTCTTCACACCGGGGCGGGGCTCATCTCTGGGTGCTCTGAGCGCCTGGTGGTGGCGTGGAGGAGGCGGGGGAGGGGGCGGCGGAGGAGGCGGAGCAGACGGTCGGCTCTTGGCTTGTCTTAACGCCCTCAGGTCGGGGTGGAGCGGCTTCCTCCCCCGCTTCTTCTTCCGTGGAGGTTCTGGTTTGGCCAGCAGGATCTGAGGCCTCTTCTGGGGGACGGGGTGAGCGCGGGGGCCGGACTTGGCCTTCTTACTGTGATCTTCATCCTCAGAGGAGGAGGAGGCAGACGATGTCAGCCCGGAGGAAGAGGAGGAGGAAGAGCGGCTGTCTTTGGTGACGGCAGGAGCCGGCGGCTGAAAAGAAGAAGAAAAAAAAGAAGAAGGACGGATGAGAAAAAGACGAGTTTGAGTTTGTTCAGAGTTTAGAACGAGACGCAGAGGAGGAGGAGGAGACGTACCAGAATCTTCCGCGGACGTCCTCGAGGTCTCTTCCCTTTCTTCTGGAACAGAAGTTCTCGCTCTTGTTCTCTGAAACACAAACAAACATCCTGTTAACGGGCAGACGGCGCTCCAACAGGATCCGCACGGATTTTAAAATCAGAACAATGTCTGAAAATATCGGAGTGACCCCGGAGAGTTTAAAGAGGTCAGAGATCCAATTCAATGACTGTGACACACTTAAAGATCTTGTTTCTACATCATTTCGTGGAACAAGATCTGATCTCGTCATCTTGTGTGGACAGTTTAGGAATGACTTTGTTTCTACAAGATCATTATTTCATGTTAACAATTATCTTGCAGAATAAAAGTCACAATCTTGTTGGCCAAAGGAAGATCTTTCCATGTTTACAGTAGAAAAATCTTGTTCATGTTAAATCATGATCTTGTTCCAATAAGCGAAATATCAAGTGTGCTCAATTATCTTGTTGGAACATGTTATCTTGTGAGCACAATCATGTAACTTGCACCAAATTAAACACTTTTTGACATGTTCACTCAAGATGATTATCTAGTTCTAGCAGGATAATAATTTCTCCCCAACAAGATGATAATGAGCACAAAAGATAACTTACTTGTTTGCACAAGATTTGAACTTTTTCCCTCAAGATAACAACACGTGAAACAAGATTATAATGATGTTTAGTCAAGATAACCTGTGCGCATAAAGTACTGACATGATTATTATATTGAGTGAATCAGATAATTAAACTGTTTCCACAAGATAATAACTCTTCTATTTTCTGTTTTTTTTAGCAGAATCTTGAACATTTTACTGATCAGCTGATTTTGATTCTTTTTAAATTGATTTTTAAATTGATCTTCGTTAGGGCTGGGCGACATGGACCAAAAGTCACATCCTGATATATTTAGGCTGAATATCAATAAACGATATATATCCTGATGTTGTTTTTGCAAAGTGAAAGCCAAATATGACACGTCACGAGTATTTCTATTTAACCTGACTGTATGAAATTCTGCTCAGCTGTTCAATAATCAATAAAATATAAACATAAATACTCTATAACCACAGGAGTACCTTTGTTTTTTAATTAAAGCTACTCCTTTCTTATCTTCTTGACGGTCTCAACCAGTTGCACAAGACTGTGAACGTGTTGAGAAACACCAGCCTGTCAACAACAACATCTAATATCTGTATATCTATATATGTGATTTGGTCCCATCCATAACTCATTAAAAAATATATCGATGTATTTCTTATGTCGATACATCGCCCACAGTCCTAATCATCGTTAATGAATAATCCGCTTACTGATCCAATCACACAAACAGCAGCTCTAGAAACACACACACACACACACACGCACACGCACACACACACACACACACACACCTTTTGTGGAAAGCTGCCAGCAGCCTCGGATCCAGAATATTTTCCTCTGGCTCCCAGCTGTTGTGCCTGAAACGCCAGAAAAAAAAAAAAACGGTTAAACAGGGTAAAAACAGTCGGATACATATTTTTATTTTATTAATATTTTCATGTTTCCTTTTTTCTTTTTTGTTTCTTTGAATATTTTTGTCTTAAGGATATTTTTGGGTCCATGGTAAATCTTGCAATTTGTAATTTTGGGAAATTCTTTGTGTTCCTATGATAATTTTGCAGTTTGTCTTTATATTGTGACTCTTTTTTTTTTTTAATATATTTAAAAAATAATTAACATATTTTGTTTCCAACAAGTTTAAAATCTTATAGAAAAAGAAATTCAACGTTATTTACATTCATGAAGTTTTTAGTTTTTAACTTTAGAAAAAACATTTTTTTTTAAAAGAAGCTTCTTAAAGTGGTGAATGATTAAAAACAAACTCAGACTGAACTCAGTTCAATGATAATAATAAAGAGGTCTGAATGTGGATGTAAACACAGCTGATGGGCGTCTAAACTGCTCTGATTTATTTGTTTTTCTGGTTATACAGAAAAACAAATAAACAAATACTGACTCGTTTTTTTTGTTTTTTGTTTACTAGTTTGAATGGACGGATAATACATAGACTGAGGTTTAATTTTGAAGTTTATCTGTTTTTTTTTTGTATGACATCTATTCTTCTCTTGTTTTCAGTCACAATGATGTATCAGTAAAGATGTTTATTAATGGTTAAATATTAGGATTAATGATTCTCAAGTGTTGATCTGTATGAATGGTCTGTTAAAAATATCTAAAATAATGATCATTATTTTCATTATGTGAAAATGTGTTTGGTCTTCAGAACTGAGTTGAATAACAATAATAATAATACTAAAGAGGTGTGAATGTGGATGTAAACACAGCTGATGCTGTCTAATCCACTCGGTTTTCTCTGTAACTACGCGGTTATTCTACATTTTCCATCCACTCTACATTAAACATGTAAATCAGAACCCATCCGTGTATTTTCTGGTGGTTCTGGTCCAGTTTTTGGAGGATCAAATCGTCGCTTGTGTTGGTCTGATTCTGGTTCTAGCATCAGCTAAACCCGAACACTAAGGATGTAAAATGTCTGCTTTATTCTCTCTGTGTTATTCGGACCCTGTGTCGGTAATAACCCCGCTGTTATTGAGGGTTCTGCCCGGTTCGGAGCCCTGCAGCAGGTCCGTTAACCCGGAGGAGCAGCTTCATTGTCTGAAGCCATTTTTCATGTTGTGTCGTTAGCAGCGGCGGCTAACGCAGCAGGCTAGCTACTTACTTAGACGACCACCCTCTCCACTTGACCAGATACTCAAACTTCCCCTGAAAAAAGAGAATAAAAACAGTCAGAGAGAAACTGTGAGCCGAGTCCCGGGGAAAGAAGAGTCCAAACGGAGCGTTTAACGGGGATTTCTTACCTTTCTCGGCCGTTTGCTGAGGATGCATTCCGCATCAAATACCTGGCCGACTGTGACCCCCTCCATTACAGCCCCTCTGAACGAGCGGAGAGCGCGCTTTTGACCCGGCACGGCCACCGTACCTCCAGGTTCACAGTTACAAACCCCAAACAAAAACAAACCAAAATAAAAACCCCTACATTTAACACATTTACCCTGTACCAAGTATAATAACATCAGACAGAAATAACACATCATTCATGTAAAAACATTATGTTGGTATAACCCCAGTTTCATAAGAGTGGGGACCCGATTAAAAATGATGATAATAATAATAATAATAATAATAATAATAATAATAATAATAATAATAATAATAATAATAATAATAATAATAATAATAATAATGATGGAAAAATCATGCTATATATTAGGAAATATATTCCAATATATGATATTTAGTATTTATATTTACAATTTATTACAATATATTATACCAATACATAATACATTGTATTATGTATGTATCACACACACTGGAAAAGCATCACATATAAGCAAGTCTGTAAAAGTGAGTTTTTAAATCTGACTTAAAAATACCAAAAACAAATCCTATTAACTGACCAAAGATAAATCTGTCTCTGAGGACACATTCAGACTATAAACTGTAAAATACAGTCAGTGGTTAATAAACACAAAGTGGAGGCAAAATTTAACATCCTCTGGGGAAATCAAGGATGCTGCTCCATAGAGAGGTTATTGTCAAAATAAGACATTCATTTTGACATTAACTCCATATTAATAAAGAGTAGAGGGTCCACCCAGCTTGTTCTCTGCTCACAGTCCAAAGTCAGCACTAACTGTTACTAGTTATTGTTACCTTTTACGTATTTTCGCTTTATTTTATTTAAACTTACTGCCCTTTTAGCCTTTGTTTTACTTATAATCTTTTCTTATTAAACCTAAGGCCTTTTATTGATTTTATTGTTTTTTTCCTGCTCATTATTGTTTTTCCATTTTATCATTACTATAACAATCATTATTATTTTATTATGATATTTTTAATCATTATTAATATCGTCTTTTTATATTTACTATTCTGTTTCCTGCTTTCTACCCCCCTTTTTTTATTGCATTTCTTTTTCTTTCTTATTTTATGTTGTTTATTTTAGTCCTCATGGTCTCATTTTATGTTGTAGGGTTCTTGTATTGTCTGGGTTTCTTATGATAAATAAAATTGTCCTTCAAATCAGAGGTTTTGTTTTTAACTGAGCTTTTGTTTTTTATTTGTTTGTATTTCCATGTACTGATGTTTTTATGCTATAAAAACACAGTTATCATATTATTATTATTATTATTATTATTAGTTAGTAGTAGTAGTAGTAGTAGTAGTAGTAGTAGTAGTAGTAGTAGTAGTATTTTAAAATAACTGAAGTTTTTGAATTCCCAGTCTCGGTCATTGGAAACCGAATATTGGTCGATAACTAAACTCGACAACCTGCGGAACCTCGTCGTCGTGTTCACAGGGGAGCCATTTCCGCGTTGCACAACTGTCATGCGTGTTTCCGTGTAGTATGTTTGGTAATGTGTTGCTGTTCTGTAATTAATGTCAGTGGATCTTACTTTGAAGGTAATAATCAATATCATTTATCGATTATCGGTCATAAAAGATAGACAACGTTTGTATTTGATAAGTCTGTTAGCATGCTAAGCTAACGTTATTCCGGACTCTTAGCCGGTGACTCCTGCTGTTGTAGGTCAGACTGTTTGGTAAGATGAGTTAATAACGTGTATTAAAGCAACCGATTAAAATAATAATAATTTAATTTCAACTCGTTAAGCCTTTGCAAATGAGGCTTAACTTTTGACTAAATGTCATTCATGGTTAAATAGGGAATCTCGACTGAAAAGTTGAGAATTAAAACATTTCTGACACTCAGCGCTTTAAAACACATCGAATTGTACACGTAAGGTTGTTTTTCAAAACAAAAGTTTTTTATTTAAACTTCGGCTGACATGGGACTGACAGAAAAGACCAAATTTAACTCAAGTGTCTGTTTAAAGAAGTGGATCCAGCGGTCCTCCTTGGTCTTTCGTAATAGTCCGTCTTAAAGAAAAATCCCTATTTTCATCTGGATTTTACTGAAACAAGCGCTACCTTTAGGTGTATACATACACCGAATACAAGAGTGATTTTAGATAAGAGGAGAACAGATTAATTTATCACAATATACTGATATACTAGCGGGGAAATCAAGTCGGACTTAAATTATAGCTTTTGTGAATGGGGTTTGGTTGAACAGAGACAACAATGTATTTGCTTTCTTTTGCATTGTTTAGACAGTGTATTATCAGGAATTGTTTAGTTAAAAAAATTACGATTTTGCTACACTATGAGTAAGTGTCTTTAAAGAATTGTTTATTTTGTTGTTTTTTTTGTGAGTAATTTTTCTTCTCTCTGCAGTCCAGGTGATTTTGCCCAGCCTGACCCGGCTCCAGGTGCAGACTGACTGCAGTCCCAGCCATGCTGCTCCCCCTCCTTCTGCGTTCGTCCCTGCGCTGCCCTCAGGTGTCGTTGACACGATGCATCAGGTGCGACTCCCAGAGGACGCTGCACTCTAAAGCTGAGAATTTCCTCCGACGGAGACTTCCTCTACGCTTCCACGCTCAGAGCCGAGGCGCCAAGGGTCGGAGCAGAAAGACGAAGAGCCAAGAGGAGGAGTGGAAAACCAGGAACAAGACGGTGCTGACGTACATCGCTGCTGCAGGGGTGGGGATGATCGGGCTGTCATACGCTGCGGTGCCGCTCTACAGGCTGTACTGTCAGGTGAGGAACCAAAACTCCCCTCTGTGTTTGTCAGAGCTGGAACAGGTGTGACACCTGTGTGTGTTTGTGTGTCAGGCCTCAGGGCTCGGCGGCACGGCGGTGGCCGGTCATGATGCAGACCAGGTGGAGACGATGACGCCGGTGAAGGACCGCATCATCAAAGTCTCGTTCAACGCAGACCGACACGCCAGCATGCAGTGGAACTTCAGACCGCAGCAGACGGAGATTTTTGTAAGAGAATCATCCGTGTTTCTGAGTCTCTGCGTGGACCTGTTCCTGTTCTCACTATCATAAGCTCTGAACAGGCTCCTCTGCTAATCAAAAAACCTTTATTCTTCTTTAATCTGTCGTTCAGGTGGTTCCAGGTGAGACGGCGCTGGCTTTCTACAGAGCCAAGAACCCCACAGACAAACCCATCATTGGTATCTCCACCTACAACGTGGTCCCCTTTGAGGCAGGGCAGTACTTCAACAAGATCCAGGTACATCCAGAGACTGGTACTACCAAGCAGGTGTGCTCAGGTAGGGTGGCAGAGGTGGGGATTTCTCCTCTGATGCTAAAACCCAACAAAAGTGTCCTGATCTTCCTATGGAAGCGCATGAAAAAAGTAGGAGCAGAGAGGGAGGGGAGAGGAGGAGCTGAGGGGAAAACTGGTTGGGAGGAGGGGTAGAGTTTACGTTCAAGATTTCTCCTAAAAACTGGAACTTCCTCAGATCCTGACGACTCCACCTTTAACTGATAGAGAAGATGAAAGAGTGACCTGTAGATGAACATAAAAGGATGAATTTCTGCCTCGTTAAGTTTCAATAATCCTGTTGGTACCAGACTTTGAATAACTATTCCCGGTCTGTGACTTCCACGCCATCATCCCCAAATAAATACCCGCCCCGGTTCTCTCAGCTCAGCTTCTTCGGACTCATCTGCAGCGTTTCAAACCTCTGTGTCGTGTCTTTACAGTGTTTCTGCTTCGAGGAGCAGCGTCTGAACCCTCACGAGGAGGTCGACATGCCCGTCTTCTTCTACATCGACCCCGAGTTTGACGAGGACCCCCGCATGGCCCGCGTGGACACCATCATCCTGTCCTACACCTTCTTCGAGGCCAAGGAGGGTCAGAAACTGCCTCTGCCCGGATACAGCTACAACTGACCAGAGAGGGTCACCAAGACGCTGAACCGAGAACCTGATCTGGTTTGAAGATCAGAGGGAGACCAGGGTCTGGAGAACAGTCAGAACCTCAGAAACTGAACTGATGTGTGTTTTCTTACAGAGACGGTCGGACTCAGAGTGATCAGGGACTCTGGAGCCCGGGACTGAACATGTCAGTCAGACAGAGTCTCACTTTACTGAGGACGACTGTCAAAGACTGACAAAGTGAATAAATGATGTTTGAAACAGAACCTGGAGGTTTTCATGAGGTGTGAGAACAGTCTGACACAAAGACTCTCAACTTTAAAACCAACGCTAAGAGGCGACACCGAGTCGAGTCTCTGATTTTGAAGTTTTTGTTTCAGCTTTAGAGAAGAAGATCCTGAACTGAATCACATCTGTAAAGTCAGTAACAAAGTAAAGCTTTGAATAAAGAGGTGTTTATTTGAATATTCATGCTTTTATAAACTTTTTTAAACCCTTCAAAGTTCTGCCTGTGATGTTTGGTTCAGTATTGAGCATCTATTCACCCTCTGATCCACGGGTGTTTGGACACCAGGGGGCAGCAGAAGAACACAAAGCATATTTCTGAGAGGTGGACTTTGTTTTTCACCGATCAGCAGACCCACAATCCTGCTCTTCCAGCTTCTCAAGAAGAGTTGACAGGAGTAGAAGTCGACAGATCTGCTCGTCACACCTTTGAGATAAACTGAAAATGTTAGACGGTTTTAAAGGAGCTTCTATGAAATATTTCTGCACTCTTAGGCTTTTATTTTGTAGGCACAGACCGGAAACAGTACGTTCAGCTCATCCTGTGGTTATTGACGTCACTCCGGGAGCGAATGAACGTCGCCAGCGTTAGGTCCGGGCTCCAGGTTGGCCTGGCAACTCGGAGGAAGAGCCAATCAGAGGCGCGCAGAGTCAGCCTCCCACCTCCCCCACCTCCTCCTCCATCCCAACCCGAGACACCACCTCCTCGGAGCGGGGAGGCGGAGGGACGGGGAGCAGAGATCCGTCAGCTCTTCCTCAGTCCGGGAGCAGAAACTGAAGCGTCTGCGGAGGATTTTCACCTTCGTGCGTAAAAGTGCGGCGCGTCCTGTGCGCGTTTGGCACAGAGGAGTAGGAACCTCGTCTCCTGGGAGCTGCCGGAGGTTCAGTTCATGCTGCTCACTTGTAGCTCTCCGTGTCTCACTTTGAACCAGGTGACCTGACTGTTTGTTGCATGTAAACAAACGGAATATCAGGTCCTGGATCCCGGAGAACCTTTAACCGACGTGTAACTGACGCGGACTCTACGCGTCCCTTTCGTCTCGTCTTGGACAGGACTGTTGGAGGAGCAGAGGCGCGGAGGGGGTTCGAGGGTCTTCGGAGCCGGGTCTCATCCCATGATGGGACACGGCAGCTGTCATCTGGCGCGAGGATGAGCCACAGAAGCAGTCCAGCGCGGGCGTACGACTTCCTGCTCAAGTTCCTGCTGGTGGGTGACAGCGATGTGGGGAAGGGAGAGATCCTGGCGAGCCTGCAGGACGGAGCCAGCGAGTCCCCGTACGGATACAACATGGGTGAGTCAGGGGGGGAGAGAGGGTGTGAGACGGGTCAGTGTGTGAGGAGGTTATTTATTTATAATCCACCCACCTGTCAGGTTATTTTGGGGGTAAACGCACGTGGACGTCCTGTTTTTACGCACAGTTGACGCTCCGTCTGTGAAAAGCAGCTGATCAAACCGAGAGAGAGAGAGAGAGAATGAGAGCTTTCAGCACGAAAACCAACACAAACACAACAAACTGATCATAACTGGTCTGTTCCTGCCTGAGGTAACACGAGACACTTTGGCGAGAATCCCAGTTTGAAATAAACCACTCTGAACTGGAACAGCTCCCAGTCCCCCTCACTGAGAGTCTGAACAGACCGAGCAGAGCAGAGATACTCACAAACTCACCTTTACATCTCAGAACAACATCTCACTGATCCACAGGTCCCTCAGTCTCCAACATCAGTTATAGATTTACAAGAATAATGTCACATTTATGAGAATAAAGCCGCAAATTCCCTCAAACTCTCAGGAGAAAACTAGTTCAGCTAAAATCTAAAGTTGTAGGTTCACAGTCATAAAGTATCACATTAATAAAAGTGAGGTTTTACAGTGTGAGGAACAGTTGGATGAAAACCTGTTTACATTTTCAAATTTTGAAACTGAGAATAAAAATGTAAAGTTTACAGAAATAACCTCAAATGTGCAAGAATGAAGTTGTAAAGTTTACAAGACCTCAGTTATAGAGTTTACAATAAACAAGTCAAATTCAGAGAGGTCAGTCCGAACAGCTGACGGACGATAACAAAGTTTTTCATCGACTGAATTAAAGGAAGAACATTTATGATCATTTCTTTATCATTTCCTTGAAATAATAATCACCATATTAATCATTTTAAGAACGGTAGTTCTTCTGTCAGAGAAAAATGTTTGGTCTGATTGTATTTCCATGAAGAAATGATCATAAATGTTCTTCCTTGAGCTGCGGCACCCCGCTGTAGTCTGTAATGGACTGGCCTGAGGTCTCTCTACAAACAAGCGGCTGCAGGAAGAGAGTAGGTGAGTTGTGTTTAGTCTCTTTGCTAAAGAAATGAGTCAAAGTTAAAAAGATGTTTGGTGTCTAGTACTATGTCTGTGACCCTATATGTCCTGTTGATGAAGTTAGGTGCTGTTCTGAGCATTATTTGTGGTTATAGAGTGGCGTTTTCCCTCCTTTTTCTGAAGTTTTTGACTCGTCTGTGTCTCAGCGGATGATCGATCTCTCTAGTTTTATAAATCAGTGAAAACACGTGTCTTCTCTGTTATCAGGAACTCTCTGTGTTTTTAAAACCTGAAGGTAAATGAAGGACTAGACCGGTGGGTTTGTGTCTCTGAGGGTGAGGCTGGTTCAGACTCTCAGATTGATTCAGTCTGACGTTGTCGTTGTCGTTGTCGTCTTCACATGTAGATTTTTCGGACATGTCTCTGCTCGTCTGGAGAAACTCTGTACCTGTGTGAGCGCTCTCACTGATCGATCAGAGAGTCACACCTTCAGCTTCAGTTCAGTGACGACAGCTCTGAGTTCACAGGGAACACAATTCTGCTGATTCAGGAGAGTTCAACATCTGAGCGGAGAATCAGCTTTCTGTTTGTGTTGACTTTAGCGCCCCCTGTTGACTGAGTGGTTCCTTCCTCGTGTTCTGAAACCTCTCCTGCCAAGGTACCACAGTCTGTGGATCTGTTTTGTGCTGCGTGAGAGTAACCCCAAGTTTCCACAGCATCCAGAATGGCTATGAAAAGGTCGTATCCTCCGATCGTAACCATTCAAGTTAACGTGTTCCCGGATAAACGCAGATTTGATCCACCAAAGTCTGAGTTTGTGACCTGAGCCTGAATCGATCTCAAAAAACTGAGCTGGAGAAGAACTTTTTCCCCATCGTACCTTCCTCTTATTATTAAAAACCCTGACTGTGTGTGTGTGTGTGTGTGTGTGTGTGTGTGTGTGTGTGTGTGTGTGTGTGTGTGTGTGTGTGTGTGTGTGTGTGTGTGTGCACATGTGTGTGTCTGTCATGTTAATAAACCCGTGCTGGCAGGCAGATGCTCATGACTCACGCTCGCTCAGCAGGAGGGCGGCCAGGACGAGTCGTTGCTCTCAGCTCCTCACACACAGATTACTGGTGATGATGTAACACACACACACACACACACACACACACACACACACACACCGGCGGCGGCCATGTTGGATGTCTGCAGCTCCAGGCTGACAGTGACTATGTACAGTTCATGTTGGACCTGTTGTTCTGGACTGTGGGGTCCTCAGGCTCCATCGTGGTCTCTGTGTTTCCCTGAGATCAGCTGATCTGTGGAGATCTCTGAGGTTAGCGTGGACGATGGCGGCGGATCGTGTCATGGTCCAGACTATCGCAGGGACAGGACTGACCCCTGTGTCATGTTAGGAGCTGTGAGAGAACATCATGGGTCATGTGACCAGAGCGTCTCCTTCAGCAGCATCCATTCATCCATCCATCCATCCATCTATCCATTCATCATCCATCCATAATCCATCCATCCTTTACTCATGATCTACTATTGGCTCCTGATTGGACAGGTTAAGGTCAGCTGATTGTGGATGAAGCTCCTAACTGGTTGACAGACTAAAACAAAGATGGCGACTTTAATCTGTTATCCTCAGTCAAGAAGAGAAATGAGACTTTTTCACCAAAATACGATAAATCAATAAATCCTCAGGGATGATCGTTGTTTCTGAGAGATCAGGATCTGGATCAGGATCTGAAATACTCTTGTCGTCTCAGTGGGACAGAAAAACTCCTGATATCACAGAAACACTCAGAGAGCTGCCGGTCTCACAGACGGAGTGGATTTGACTGAAAGTGAACATGTTGTTTTCTTGATCTATGAGCGTTTGGGACAGTCCCGTCTTCTGTCCGCCATGATTACTTCTGTGGTTTATCATCAGGAACAACTTCCTCCTGTCATGTGACCTGTCGTTGTTTGATGGGATGTGTTGGACGAAGATGTTGGACTTATAAATCTCCTGAAAAAGTCGTTTATTTGACAGGAAGTGTTTTATCTTGGATGTTTGAAACCTCAGGAAACATGAGGTTAATTTTCTGCTCCACAGTTAAAGAGTATTTTTAATTTAAAGTCCTGAATCCTCCGTTCACCCTCACGTGTCGGCGTGTTTTATACTCGACAGCTGATCTCTGTGTGAGTCAGGTTTTACTGTTCGCTTTAATCCGAGCGCGTCGCTGCTTCTCTGTGACGGAGGAGACGAGCGGATCGTCACGGGAGGATTAATCCGGCGTTAATATTTCAGACATTTAGCTGACATCCAGAGCAGCTTAGTGAGAGGGCGGGAAAAGCCGCTCTGCTTCGATCAGACCGCTGACATAACCAACAGACAGGAGGGTCAAAGGTCGGAGATACAGAGAGGCAGCAGCAGGAAAACCAGAGTCTGACCCCGGAGTGACCCTGAAGGACGAGACGAGGCTGAAGAAGAGTTTAAGAGAGAGTCCGTCTGTGAACAGAGGAGTTATTCTGAACTCTACATGAACACTCTACACACTTAAAGGTGGTTCATGATCCTGAACCTGTGTTCTTTGGTGTTGAGGACTGTTCCAATCTGATCCAATCAGGAGGCAGGATTCTCCGGCTCAGCAGGCGGCGATGGGACTAAAACTACAAATTAACGTCAATGAAAAAAAAACACAAAAATAGTGAAGGTCAGCGCTTTGATTTTAGATTTAGGGATCAATAAAGACGATCACTACAGAAGAGAGTCTACCAGGTTACTAAGCAACAATAATGGATGATGGATGGATGAATGGATGGAGGGATGGATGGATTATGGATAAATGATGGATGGTTGATGATGTATAAAGGATAGATGGATGGAATATGGATGGATGGATGGATAAGGGATAGATGATAGATGAATGGATGATGGATGGATGGATGGATGGATGGATGGATGGTTGAGTAAAGGAAAGATGGATGGATGGATGAATAGATGATTAGATGGATGATAAATGGTGGATGGATGGATAAAGGATGGATAATCGATGGATGGATGTGTGGATAAAGGAAAGATGGATGGATGAATAGATGATTGGATGGATGTTGATGGATGAATGTTGGATAATCGTTGGATGGATGGATGGATGGATGGATGGATGAATGATGGATGGATGGATGATGGATGGATGGATAATGATGGATGAATGATGGATGGATGGATGGTTGAGTAAAGGAAAGGTGGATGGATGAATAGATTATTGGATGGATGTTGATGGATGGATGATGGATAATCGTTGGATGGATGGTTGGATGGTTGGATGGATGGTCGTCTGTTCTCCTCTGCTCTTGGTTCCTTCATTCCTGGACTTTTCTCTCCTTCAGTCGTTGTTTTTTTTTAAAACTGTTGGAGGTTTTTGGAAAACTTGTTTTTTTTGTTTGGACTTGAAAAAGAAGCTCTGAGATTCACCGTCACCTTTTTTTTGTTCACCAGTTCAACTGAAGGAACAGTGAAAACCAAACTGGTCTCACACTTTGGCCAATTAGGAGTTACACCATATTAATCCCCCTCTTGTTAAAAAAGCGTCCCCCCTCACATCCTCCGTCCTTGTTTTGGCGTTGATGGGAGTCCTCCACCCGCCGGTGACGACACAGTTCCAGGCCCACGTCAGGCTGTTTTGGCTGAGTCGGAGCAGCGCAGCCTTGATGTCTGCTGTTTCTGGGTCATCTCCTTTAATAGGAGGTTTGACGGGAGACGGAGACATAGCTGTGGTTGGCCGCCTGCCTGTCAGGGAGTTTTGTGGCGAGGTGCGGGATGAATGCAGGCCCGGCTGGAGCAGGATCAACACTGTGGAGGCCACAGGCGTCTGACCTGGAGGGGGGCTTTGCTCTTCATCCAAGTCCAGAGAAGAGCTGCTATTACAGGCTGAGCTGGAGGAGGAGGATGCCAAACCCGGAGCGGGGGACGCGGTGATCGGATCTGGACAAGGACACCCACAGACAGCCTCACAGTCTCAGTGATGGCGTTTAATGAAGCGTTTATAATTACTCACATTAAGGCCGATCGCTCGTTCACAATTTGTCCCCGACATCCATTAGCAGCTGTTTTGTAACGTCTTTACGGGGTTGTGTAACTTCACAAAAACACATCCACACTTAGAGCGGGCCGAGTGTGTGTGTGTGTGTGTGTGTGTGTGTGTGTGTGTGTGTGTGTGTGTGTGTGTGTGTGTGTGTGACAGTGCTGAGAGCGGCTCAGCGGGGGGATAATGACGGAGAAAGTGGAGATGCTGTCGGTGCTGCCAGGAGAGGCTGACTCATCCTGTGGATGTTTGATACCTCTGGTAAAGATGGCCGACCTCTGACCTCTGACCTCTGCCTGTATGAAAACTGCGATTTCTCTTTTTCCGATGAAACATTTGAGTTTGTTTTTTATGTGACGCTCTGAAAACAGAATCTGTAACCTGATGAGCTTCAACGTTTGTTCTGTGAGTAAAGTCAAATTTAACAGTTTAATCTTAACGTGGATGTTGAAGGAAGGTCCATGTAGTTCCTCAAGTAACTACATGGTGGCGCTATGACTGCAGTTGAAAAATAAGCACATGGATGTGATCAGGGGTTGACCCGGATCATGAGTCTGAAATTGTATGAAAAGGATTTGTCGCAGGTCTTGGTACGATACCTTTACCTTGCTAAAACCGTGTGTAGGTTGAACCTTATGGCAAAGCTGAACTTTTGCAGAAGGGGGCGCTGTTTAGCCTTTTTTTTTTGGCCTGATGCCGGTGAGAAGTCCGCTAAAAAAACCTCCCTGATCACAACTGGGTTCACGAGCTTGAGCCGTTTACCTCATTAGCCTTTATGCTTTCTACGTGAGTACAGCCAGCACCAACGCTAACCATTCATGTGAATCAGTACTGCCTGTGTCCAACAGGTGGCAGAAATCTATGTATGTAGATGGGCTCAGGTTGGGATCATGTTCAAGTCTTTTTTTCAGACTTCTTTTTAACTTGAAGTGTTTTCAGTTTGTTTACATGTTTAAAAATCCTTTAATAGAGTTATAAAGATAAGTGTTAGAGCATTAAAATGGAGTATAAGGACATCTGTTATTTAATGAAAAGTTGTTGGGACATGGAGAGGTGTGGTATTCACTTTGGCACAGATCTGAGAGGTAAAGACACGTTTTCTAAACCCCTGTTGGTAGGATAGTCAGACCATACCTGCCAAAATTTGGGTGATAAAATCAGAGAGATTTTTTTGAGGCGCGTGCCGGGCAGTTTTGGGGTTACCTTGTATGGTGGATATGATATGATAGTATACATTATATCACGTTTGTTTTCCTGTGAGGCTCAGCAGAAACACTCGACAATCTTCGGTTTTCTGGAAACTTTGGACAAATATCGTGATCTGATTAATGCATGAAAATGGAACATGTAAATTACGGGAGAGTCCCGGGAGAAATAACAATACGGGAGTGTTGGCAGGTATGAGTTAGAGGCTAAAGGGTTATTTCAGGGAAAAGGAGGATGTATTCACCTCAGATTCAGCTGTTTTATTCAGATAAAAACTCTCAGTTCTTATTGTGGTGAAAAGTACAAACGGATCAAACTGGTTAAAGATCATTTACGCTCCAATAATCCAGGATTATCTTGGAAAACAGTGACCTGGTCCTTTAATTCTGCTACTGTAAGCATTACTAACCACCTCTGCAGCAGCCCTCATCACACACACACACACACACACACACACACACACACACACACACACACACACACACATAAATAAATGTATACTGTACACACAGAGCCAGCAGGCAGCTCCAGTCTGTTCAGTTTTCTGGTTTTGACGTGTGTCTACAAACCTCAGCGCTCCGACCTCCTCTTATGTAACAACACTTTCCCAAGATGCCTCATGTATCATGCATGCCAGAGAGCGAGTGAGTGTGTGTGTGTGTGTGTGTGTGTGTGTGTGTGTGTGTGTTATGACTTGAACATATGTGTGTAGGTTGTACTGGTGTGTTGTCCTCCTCCCAGAATAACTCCAGGATTACATCACATCTTGTTCCTCCTCCTCCTCCTCCTCCTCCTCCTCTTCTCCTCGCTCTGTTTCTCTCCGTCTCTTCCTGTCAGCTCCTGTTTCTTCTTCTTCTTCTCTCAGATTTTACGATCGTGTTTAGAAAGGAAGAAGAAGAAGAAGAGCCAAGCTGACCGACCTGCTGCTCACTTTGATGCAACGATGGTTTTCTAGTAGATTGGAAGTAAAGTAAAAAAAACAATCAGAAGCTGAATCAGACCAGGTTCTGGAGTCAGCTTCTCAACAGTTCAGGGTCTCCTTGGTCCTGTTTTTGGGGTCATGATGCTCCAAATGTTTTAATCAACTCAGGGATTCATCAGTCCAGGACTCTTCTCCTACAGAGCCATGCTGCTGAATGTGGTTTGGGATCATATGAAGGTCTTCTCTGAAAAAGTCTGGATGGACGCAGATGTTGCTCCTAAACCTGGAGATGTTGTTTAAAACTGAGGATGCAGCATCTATGATTTCCAGTTGTCCTTTCCAAAAGAGAGTTACCCCCAATTTCCACCGCATCTAAAACAGCTGGTTTGACTTTGACACACTTTGCATAAACCTTGGATTAATCTGTTGTAACTTGTAACTGGCCAAAGTGTGAGACCAGTTTGGTTTTTAGTTGAACTGGTTTTGCTGGTTTTAGATAATCAGCAGTGTCTTTGTCTTTTGGTTTAACTGGAAGCTTTTCAGCAAGACACAACAAAGAGCAGTCGAGAAGAGCATTTACATAACCTACATATCTGTGTGTTTTAGTGTGTGTGTGTGTGTGTGTGTGTGTGTGTGTGTGTCAGCCTTTGTTCAAGCATCACGGCGCAGTCGTTCCTCGCAGACAGCTCCTGATAATTACTGTAATAAAAAAGACGAGCCACTCGCTGCTTTTGTTCCCGGCGGAGACTCTGTGACAGCAGCCTGATATTAACAGCTAATCAGGAGAGTGTGTGTGTGTGTGTGTGTGTGTGTGTGTGTGTGTGTGTGTGTGTGTGTGTGTGTGTGTGTCTCTGTGTGTGTGTGTCTTCCTGTAAAGCTGGTACAAATCTCTGATATTCTGAGGTAAATCTGCGCCCGTCTTAGTTTGAAGCCTCCAGCGGTGGATTTTCTTAATCTGCTGTCAGAGGAAACATTAGTTTGGAGGTTGAGGGTTGTTGGTTCTAATCCCTGTGAAACGGCTTTAAAGTGACACTGTTTAACCTCGGCCTCCCACTGAAGACGTGGATGATTTCACTCTTTTTCACTACAGTGTTGAAGGTTCAGATGAAGTTCCAGTGAGACGGTTTTAGAAACACTCAAGAGTCGATGATTTTACTGCTGCTATGAGTTAGGCCTGGGTGATGTGTCCTCAAATCAATATCCCGATATATTGATCAGTTCACCTCGATAATGATAAATGGACGATAACTACTCCACCAGCTGTTCACCGTGTCGACCTGTTTTATGTCCAGTCATCGTTCCTTTAAACTCTGCTCTTGTTTTACTTTACGCCTCAGTGTAAAATTATCATGTTTCATAAATAAACTCTTGTCGGATATTTGACCTCCTGCCACACTCGTGTTTCTCCTCTCACTGTTTATCTTCAGGATCCTAACAGCTGCTCTGTTTTTCTTCTGGTCCAGGGATCGACTACAAGACCACCACCATCCTCCTGGACGGGCGAAGAGTCAAGCTGCAGCTCTGGTGTGTGCTCACTTTACTCTCTCTCTCTCTCTCTCTCTCTTTTCTCCCTCCTGATAAAAATCCTCCTGAGAGCGGCCCGGCGCTCGTCCTTTTCCCCCGCTCTGTTTCTGTCAGATCATGTGACCGTCAGCAGAGAGGCTGTTTCTGCGGAGGGAGAGAGCTCGGAGATAAACAGGAAGCATGTGAGGCTGTTTGACGGGATAAAGAGCTGGTTCAGGTGACGCAGCCTGAGGGGGACATGAGGTTTTAGACCCTCTCATCTGAAAACATCTCTGTTTTTCTGTTTTATGATTTAAGTTCATCTTGTGGTTGACCTTTAGGGCCACCGTACCAACAGGAGTCGGGTGATAAATCTGTGCAGAGCGTTTTCTTAAAAACACGACGCTCACTCACAGAAAAGTCATTTCTACGGTGACTGAAGCGTCTCTCTGCAGACTTTTGACGCACAGATTCAGAAAATAAGACGAATTAATTTGTCTGATTGTCCTGAAAAATACAAAAAAACAAACAAGAGCAAAAAGAAACGAATAAGAACAGAAACAGGAGCTAGATCTAAAGCTCTGTGTTTGAGATCTCTGCGGAGAGAGGACGATGTGGGAGGGATTATAGGGCACTTACAACACACACACACACACACACACACACACACACACACACACACAGCTAAAGCGTCTCATCCGCTTAAACATCAAACAAAGTTTCAGATTAATAATTTAATATTGACTCGGCTAAGAGCAAAAGCTCTAAAAATACCTCTGAGAGGCCTCTGTGTGTGTGTGTGTGTGTGTGTGTGTGTGTGAGTGTGTGTGTGTGTGTGTGTGTGTGTGTGTGTGTGTGTGTGTGTGTGTGGTAGCCTCCCCCTAGGCTGCACACACTCTGAGTAAATCCAGCTCCATGAACACACACACACACACACACACACACACACACACACACACTGGTTTTCTGGTTTCATGGTCACACTCTCTCCCGACTCTGATGGCGAGCGTTCGTTCGTTCGGTCCGCCCGCCCGCTCGAACAGACGGCCTCTCTCAGGATCAGATCATCATCGTTGTGGATTTGATCGGGTTTTATTGGACCACCTGGCGTACGGGCTGGCAGCCCGCCTGGTATCTGGTCTGGGTCAGCAGCAGCGGGACGGCAGCCAGCGAGCATCCGCGCCGGCCAATCAAAACAGAGCTCTGGTATTCGGCACTGCTGTTCGGAGACACTTTTGTTTTTCCTCTGTGGACTCAGACGAGCGTGTCTCTGCAGGACAGTCTGAGGACTTCCTCTGTAAACACAGTCCTGACTGAACATCATAAGAGAGAATCAAAACAAGTCCGACCACAAACAGATCCAAAACAACAACCTCTGAGTCCGATTCAGAGTTATTTCACACCTCAGTCAAGACCAGGACGCAGAATCTAGGATTTCTAGTTCTTCGTTGAAAGGACAACTGGACTTACTTGAGACGTTTCGCCGAAACGTCTCAAGTAAGTCCAGTTGTCCTTTCCAAAAGAGTGTTTGATGTTGATTCATCAGACCTCAGAACAGTTAGTGATATTCAAGGGATATTCCGATCAGGACACGGGTCAAGATCACAGTGAAGGTTAAGCAGAACCCTCTTATCAAATCCAGCCTCAGGTCGAGACCAACAAAGACAGGAGTCCAGATCAACAGGTTTCAAGTTCAGACCACAAAGCAGGTCTTGCTTGTGACAAGGACGTCAGATGTTGACGATCTCAGAGTCTGCAGAAGGTGAAGAAGCTTCGATTTAACTCCTAAATGTGTCTTCTGTGTTTCAGGGACACGTCCGGACAGGGTCGATTCTGCACCATCTTCAGATCCTACTCCAGAGGAGCACAGGTACCTTCACTCACAGCTGAACCTGGACTTCTTTAACCCTGTCACAGGTTTTACTAAATAAAGGAGGGTATAGGAACCAGCACCACTGTCCTTCAGGTTCATGTCTTTGGATCTGGACTCTCTGCAGGTTTACCTTCTTCAAACCCTTCCTCGATTCAGCACCTCGGACAGCTCCAGTTCAACGATTGCTTATTTCGTCATTATCTGCTCTAACGGCGTCTCGTTCACCGCCCTCTTGAGTTTGCTGCCAGAAGGTTGTTAATTCTGTCACAGACACCCTCCCTGAAACTTCTGAGACCAGTTTTGGGTCTAAGACTAGCTGGTCTACAAAAACTCCTCAAACTTAAAGGTGGGGTAGGCAGGATCTGAGGACTGTAAACTCTACCCCTTCCCAACCAGTTTTCCAGCTTTTGCTGGGGCGGTTTGTGGCCCAGTGCGAAGCGGCTGGGATGCGAATCAGCACCTCCAAGTCCGAGGTCATGGTCCTCAGTCAGAAAAAGGTAGATTGCCTTCTCCAGGTCGGAGGGGCGGTCCTGCCTCAAGTGGAGGAGTTCAAGTTTCTCTGGATCTTGTTCACGAGTGAGGGTAGATTGGAGCGGGAGATTGACAGACGGATCAGAGCGGCGTCAGCAGTGATGCGGACGTTTAACCGATCAGTCGTGGTGAAGAAAGAGCTGAGCCGTAAGGAGAGACTCTGGATTTACCGGTCGATCTACGTGCCGATCCTCACCTATGGTCATGAACTTTGGGTAATGACCAAAAGAACAAGATCGCAGATACAAGCGGCTGAAATGGGTTTCCTCCTCAGGGTGTCCGGGCTCAGCCTTAGAGATAGGGTAAGGAGCTCGGACACTCGGGAGGCGCTCAGAGTAGAACCGCTGCTCCTCCACGTCGAGAGGAGTCAGCTGAGGTGGCTCGGGTATCTGGTTAGGACGCCTTCTGGACGCCTCCCATTAGAGGTGTTCCAGACATGTCCCACCAGGAGGAGACCTCAAGGCCGGCCCAGGACCAGGTGGAGGGATTATATCTCTCGCCTGGCCTGGGAGCGCCTGGGAATCCCCCCGGAGGAGGAGCTGGTGGAAGTGGCCGGGGTGAGGGCCGTCTGGGCTTCCCTCCTGAAGCTGCTGCCAGGAGGGAAGCCCTGAAGCCGTTCTACACCTCCTCCAACCTGATTGGTTTTGCTTATTTCCTCTCCAGGTCCTTCATGCTGATTTCTAGCTTAGCTTTCGAGCTCGTACCCCCGAGTTCGCTTAGATCCTGGTCCAGCCCATGCTTTACTAACATCCTCGGACCTCTTCGAGTTTGTTTGTGACCTCTGAGACCAGATGACGCTGCCCTCCATGTGAGATGCTTTTAACAGACAGGCTCTGTGTCCCCTCCCCTGTCCTGGATCTAAAGCTCCTTAGAGTTCGTGGCGGTGTTGTTGTTCTGACCTCAGACACGCTGAGCGGCGAGTGGATGTGTGAAGAAATTCATCCCACACATCAAACAGCCACAGACCGCCCTTGTTATGTTCCCAGCGGGGAGAAAGAAAAGCACTTTTCATTGAATGAAGTTGTGTTGATGTCAGCGCTCGCCGGGCTTTTAGTGAGTACAGAGGAGATATCGCCATGGCAACAGTGACACCATCGACACGGCGAGGCTCAGAGCTGATCATGAATCTTTATTGTGTCTGTGTTTGTGTGACTTGATCATGACGTGATGCACATCCACCTGCTGCTGTAACCGTCCAGGTGACGAGTCCGATCCTGGGCTTCTGTCCAAAGAGATGAAACAGCATCAGATTAAACAAAATAATGTCTAAATCAAAATCTAATCATCGATATCCTTCTGTTTTTCATTTTTTATTTATTATAGATTCATTTAGTTTGATGTAGCTGTCTTTTATTGTTCATTATATGCATCAACTAAGGGAAGATAAAAATCATTAGAAACTGTGTTTATCCCCGTAGTTCTGGTTCTGGTTCTGGTTCTGGACACTCTTACCCGGGATTTCCACCACATCCTAAACGGCTCTGATCCGGAACGGCAGCAAATTTCAGCATACGCCAATTCCTACCGGATCTATTTGTGAGGCGAATTTCATGGCAGGAATCGTGAAAACTCACAAGAACCTGCGGATTAATGTGTAATCACGCGATAACGAGTTGTCTCTCTAAAGACAGACACATAGACATATAAGCACTAGATTGTGTCCTTCCAGAGGAGGAAATCTACTTCTAGACTTCTAGAATCAGCATCTCCTCATCCATGGTGTCATCTGGGTGAAATGACGTCTAAAATCCTTTCACTTGTTCGTCTCCGCCCGTTTGCATGGTGTGAAATACGATCCTCCTGAAACACGGAATGTTTTATTTTGAAAAGAAGCCGGATGTTTTATTTTGTGTCTGTGCCCGACTTCCTTTCCAGCACGGGTTAATCTGTGCTGAATTTATCCGCCATGCTCCGGCGTCCAGAAAAAATAGAACTCTTGCAGAAGATCGGAGGATACGACCTTTTCGTAGACGTTCAGGATGTGGTGGAAATGCGGGTAACACATCTTATTGCCTCATGTTACTGATTTTAATTCATAAAATCATCTCTTTTTTCAGGGAGTTATTCTGGTGTACGACATAACGAACCGCTGGTCCTTCGATGGGATCGACCGCTGGATCAAAGAGATAGACGAGGTCAGTGATTGGTCGGTCTGTCTGTCTTCACGTCGGTGTTTCTACGACTCGGACCGTGATTGTTTCTGTTGATTTGTTCCATCTCTAGTGATTTTTTTACTCCAGTCAGCACGTTGTTATTTAACAGACAATCTGGGCTCCTCTCTGAATGAGTCAGCTACATTCACAACAACAACAACCCACACATCGCTGCAGACAAAGCTGCTCTGAAACAGGCCCGCACTTCAACAACAGATACTCTCTGATCAGAGAACGTACCCGGGTCCTATCTGGAACATTTACACATTCATTCGAGGATTTTTGCTTTTCAGGGTCCACTTAATGTTGGATTAAATAAGAGTAATATGTGGATAAGTCACTGAAAGTAGAACAAAACAAATGCTTTGTTAGCAGAAGAACTACAGCGTCTGCAGTGCAAAATGATTAATATGGTGATTATTACTTCAAGGAAATAATAAAGAAATGATCATAAATGTTCTTCATTGAGCTGTGAAACTCCGCTATAGTCTGTAATGGACTGGCCTGAGGTCTCACTAGTTTAGGCAAAGTTTGTCTAACTCGGTGTCACGGTGTGTTTGACCCTAACTTAATTTTACGTCGGAATATCCCTTTAATACCAGGTCTGAATTCCAGTAATCAAAGGTGTCCCCACTTTTTAATAATTAAGTGTTGGTCCCCACAAAAATGGACTTACAAGAACACCAACACACACAAACACAAGTCAAGTTCCAAACAAAAACAGACTTTTAACCAGTACTGAAGTCTTTAAATTGAATCTAACATGTGAACTTCCCTGTTTACCCAGCATGCACCTGGGGTGCCCAAGATCCTTGTTGGGAATCGTCTCCACCTGGCCTACAAGCGTCAGGTAACCACAGAGCAGGCGCAGGTGTACGCAGAGAAGCTGGGCGTCACCTTCTTCGAGGTCAGTCCGCTGTGTAACTTCAACATCACCGAGTCGTTCACTGAACTCGCTCGTATCGTCCTGATGAGACACGGCATGGAGCGGCTGTGGAGACCCAACAAAGGTCAGCCCACGAGAACCTGTCTAATCTAACTTGTACAATTAAAACAGTAAATGTTAGATTAGGGAGTTAAAAGTTTTTGTACAAAGTAATAAAAAAGTGACATGAAAAGGAGAAAGTCACACAGATATCACAGTGTCTTCAATCTGCATGTCTCTGAACTCCACATGTAAACTATCATTGAATTGAGTATCGTCTGGCATGTGCTGCCCTCTGCTGGATGATAAAAGGCAACACGACGAAGCTCCTTATTTGGTGTCATGTGATCAGTTTTACTAAAATCCATTTTTTAAAATGAAAGAAAAGGATAGCTGTGTTTTGTTTTTTTTTAAGATTTTTATTCAGCTATGTACTCATTTTTATTTATTTGACAGTCAATATTTGCATAAAAACTATGAAACAGTTAGAAAATAATAACAATAATGTTGCACCATAGGGAAATGTATGTTTATTTAAATCAGTTAATCATTGTTTTGTGCACATTATTATCCATAATAATAATAATATTAATAATAATAATAATAATCATACTAAAACAACAACAATAATCATAACCATAATGATAATAATAATATAATATAACAAGAACCATAGAAATGATAATGATAATAATAATAATAATAAAATAATAATAATAATAAATAAATAATAATAATAAAATAATGATAATAATGATAAAAAATACTGAAAAAATAATGATGATGATAATAATAATAATAATAATAATAATAATAATAATAATAATAATAAAATAATGATAATAATGATAAAAATAATGAAAAAATTATGATAATAATAATAATAATAATAATAATAATAATAATAACAAGAACAACAACAATAATAATAATAATAATAAAAACAGCAATAATAATAACAATAACAATAATAATAATTAAAATGAATAAATGGTGTAAGTATCATGTTTGCAGATCAAACCTCAGGAGCAGTAGTTCAGGTCATTTTGAGCAGCTCTTCTTCTCTCTCTCTCTTAGTGTTGAGTCTCCAGGACCTCTGCTGCCGCTCCATCGTCTCCTGCACACCTGTTCACCTGGTGGATAAACTCCCCCTCCCTCTCACCCTCAAGTCTCACCTCAAGTCCTTCTCTATGGCCAACGGCCTCAACGCTCGCATGATGCACGGACGCTCCTACTCTGTCACCGCCAACGCCACTGCTCACCACGGCGCCACCAAGAGGACTGGAGGAGCGTTGCTGAAAAAACCCAGACTAATCAGACCGCCGCCTCTCAGTCCGTCTGCACAAACATGCAGAAACAGCTGTAAAATCTCCTAAAGGCTGGACGCACTAACAGAGGACACATCACCACTCGTTTACAAGACATAAGAGTTTGACGGTTATTTTCTTGGACTTGAACTTTCGTATCTTTGTACATATAGAGCTGAAAGTCAGACTTTAATCTGCTGGTTTTGAAGAGCAGGATTTCACTTACAGCTTTGAGTAGAAGAAGCATGTGAGGAAAATAGACGGACACTAAATCTCAACTGAAAAAGGCTGATTTTGTGCTTTTTCTGGATCTCTTTGGCACCTAATGTGTTTGGCTGTTTTACATCATTGTGTTTACTAACGAGAAAGTGACTTCATTAAGACATTGTGTTAACTGCCCATGGTTCATCCATAAGAGTAATGAAAAATATCATTTCTGAGAACGAAGCTAAAAGGATAAAAGTGTAAGCAAGGCATTTCAACATTTCAGGTCAAATAGTCATTATTCAGCCAAAGTTTCTATTCAGAGAAAAATAGTATAGTGTGTGGCTTACGCTACGTTACCATGCACTAATGTTTACACAGAGTGCTAGGTATGACTAGGTATGATGTAGAAGCGCTGTGGTCCAGTCGTACCAGTTTGATCCAGAGTCTGATCCAGAAGGAGAGACTCCTGGAGAGATTCCAACTCTGTCTCTGCAGCAGGACGTTTCTGAACAGTTAGCTACAAATATTATGCGTCATCATATTTTCATTTTTACTTTGTTCGTGTTGGTACAAGGTGACTTACATCACGTCATGGAAGGCGATAGTTTCAATGATAGGTGAAACAAGCAAGAGAGGGAGAGGATAAACTTTTCTCCTTTTGCGAGGTTTGTAGACAGGCTGGGGATAAACGTTGTTAGAAATCCATTCTGAAGTGAATTTTGCATAATATCTGACCTTTAAGTCAATAACTTAAATCAATATGTTTGATTTTTTTATCTTCTGGTATTTCTGATTTGACAAAGATGCAAGTGTTTGGAAGAGGATTAGGGCCACTGAACAACAACAACAAAAAAAAAGCAAAGATGTTTTTCTCTTCAGTTAAGAGCTCCAGCGCATTTGAGGATGCTTTAAGCATCACAAACTGTAAGTTAAGCTGAAAGGACTTTATACAAGAACAAGTACCTGCAGGAAGATTCACAGAGGCTGATCTTATTGATGTTTAAATGCAGCTGAATTTCTCGTTTACATCTTTTTAACAGCAGTTTATTGTGCCCACAGTTGTGCAGCTTCTTCCTCAGAAAGTTTTTCTACAAACACACACAAACTAGGGGTGCATGATATAATTGGCACAGCATCGGTAGCTGTAGTTAATAGCTGAGGAAGTTAATTCCCACTGATGTGACATCTTATGTGCTCCAATATAAGATCTGTATGGAGTATTTTTAAGTGTCAGGACTCTGTGGTCTTTACTGTAAAAAACTATGAAAGTATCAGTATTGGTGTTGACCTAAATGGTTTTGAAAATATCATGATAATGGAGAAACAGCTCGAGAAGTGTGCATCCCTAATTAAAACACACATTTCTGTACATACCAGCACTTTGGACACAGTACTTTTGCACAATGTACTTTAATGTTTACCTTCTTTTTCTTCTTTACAGCCTGTTTAACTGGCTTTTAAGACACACTAACAGCTGTAATGGGTGTACAATATTTGTACGTTTTGTAAATATCTCTGTTTGATACGATAATAATGGAGAACCTGTGGGGTTTGTATGTTTTCAGTGTTCTGTGATATTTTATTTTCCCTGAGTGACACCAAAGACTCACCTCTTTCTCACAGAGGAGGTCACTGAACTGAAAGGTGTGTTTTTCACTGTTTGTCGTGTTCAATGAAATGCACCTTTACAATAAACTTTCCCACCGTCACTTAACTGCACTTTCTGTTGTGGTATTAAAGTCTAACCAGATTTGTGACCCTTAGAAACCAGATCTTGTCGTTTTCACCTCCAAATAAAGCTGACTTGACAACATTGCTTAAAATTTGATAAAAATAAAGTCTTTGTAGATATAGCAGATTCATTGTTTTTCTGTGGTTATCAGTAGTCTTTGTGGAGCCAATATAAGCTCATGTTTAAATATTTTTTGTCATAGTTTAGTAAAGTAGGATAAAGAAAGGTCATAGTATAGTATGTTCAAAAAAATGTCATAGTATGATAAAAAAAAGTGATAGAAAAAGTATGTTCAAAAATGTCATAGTATAGTATGATAAAAGATTTCTTAGTATAGTATGATAAAAAAAGGTTATAATCTAGTGGGTTCAAGAAATGTAAAAGATAGTAAAAGTATGATAAATAATTTCATAGTGTAGTATGATAAAAATGTAATAGTATGGTATGATAAAAATGTCACAGAATAACATGATCAAAAATGTCATAGTATAGTATGTTCACAAAATGTCCTAATGTAGTGTGGTCAAAATATGTCAAAGAATAGTATGATAAAAAATTTAATTATAAAGTGTGTTCAAAAAATGTTAGAGAATGGTAAAAAAATGTCATAGTATAGTATGTTTAAAAAATGTCATAGTATAGTATGTTCAAAAAACGTCTTAGTATAGCATGATAAAAAAATGTCATAATAAAGTTTAAAAAATTGTCAAAGAAAAGTATGATAAAAAATGTCCTATTATAGTATGATAAAAATGTGAAAGTATAGTATGTTTAAAATAATGTCATAGTATAGTAAAATAAAAAATGTCATAGTATAGTATGTTCAAAAAATGTCATAGTGTAGTATGATAAAAATGTAATAGTATAGTATGATAAAAAATGTTATAAAATAGTGTGTTCAAAAAATTTCAAAGAAAAGTATGATAAATAATGTCATGGTATAGTATGTTCAAAAAATATATTGTAGTGTGATAAAAATGTAATAGTATAGTATGATAAAAAATGTCATAGTATAATGTTAAAAATGTCATAGTATAGTATGTTCAAAAAATGTCATAGTGTAGTATGATAAAAATGTAATAGTATAGTATGATTAAAAATTTTATAAAATAGTGTGTTCAAAAATTTTTAAAGAAAAGTATGATAATGTCATGTATAGTATGTTCAAAAAATATCATATTGTAGTGTGATAAAAATGTAATAGTATAGTATGATAAAAACTGTCAGTATAGTATGTCCAAAAAACGTCATATTATAGTATGATTAAAAATGTCATAGTATAGTATGATGAAAAATGTCATAGTATAGTATGTTCAAAAAATGTCATAGTATAGTATGATAAAAAATGTCATAGTATAGTATGATAAAAATGTCATAGTATAGTATGATCAAAAATGTCATAGTATAGTATGATAAAAAATGTCATAGAATTACATGATCAAAAATGTCATAGAATAGTATGTTCACAAAATGTCCTAATGTAGTGTGTTCAAAATATGTCAAAGAATAGTATAATAACATTTTATTATCATATCAAGTGTGTTCAACAAATGTTAGAGAATAGTAAAAAAAAAAAATCATAGTATAGTATGTCTAAAAAATGTCACAGTATAGTATGATTGAAAATGTCAATGGGTAGTATGTTCAAAAAATGTCATAGTATAGTATGTTCAAAAATGTCATAGTATAGTATGATAAATAATGTCATAGTATAGTATGATCAAAAATGTCATAGTATAGTATGATCAAAAATGTCATAGTATAGTATGTTCACAAAATGTCCTAATGTAGTGTGTTCAAAATATGTCAAAATTTAGTATGATAAAAAATTTAACTATAAAGTATGTTCAAAAAATGTTGGAGAAAAGTAAAAACATGACATAGTAAAGTATGATTAAAAATGTCACAGTATAGTATGTTCAAAAAAATGTCATTGTATAGTATGATCAAAAAATGTCATAGCATAGTATGTTCAAAAAATGTCATAGTATAGTATGTTCAAAAAACGTCTTAATGAAGCATGACAAAAAAAGTCATAATATGATGAGTTAAAAAATGTCATAGTATAGTATGATGAAAAATGTCACAGTATAGCATGATAAAAAATGTCATAGTATAGTATGTTCAAAAAATGTCATAGTATAGTATGATCAAAAATGTCATAGTATAGTATGATAAAAAATGTCATAGAATTACATGATCAAAAATGTCATAGAATAGTATGTTCACAAAATGTCCTAATGTAGTGTGTTCAAAATATGTCAAAGAATAGTATAATAACATTTTATTATCATATCAAGTGTGTTCAACAAATGTTAGAGAATAGTAAAAAAAAAAAATCATAGTATAGTATGTCTAAAAAATGTCACAGTATAGTATGATTGAAAATGTCAATGGGTAGTATGTTCAAAAAATGTCATAGTATAGTATGTTCAAAAATGTCATAGTATAGTATGATAAATAATGTCATAGTATAGTATGATCAAAAATGTCATAGTATAGTATGATCAAAAATGTCATAGTATAGTATGTTCACAAAATGTCCTAATGTAGTGTGTTCAAAATATGTCAAAATTTAGTATGATAAAAAATTTAATTATAAAGTGTGTTCAAAAAATGTTGGAGAAAAGTAAAAACATGACATAGTATAGTATGATTAAAAATGTCACAGTATAGTATGTTCAAAAAAATGTCATTGTATAGTATGATCAAAAAATGTCATAGCATAGTATGTTCAAAAAATGTCATAGTATAGTATGTTCAAAAAACGTCTTAATGAAGCATGACAAAAAAAGTCATAATATGATGAGTTAAAAAATGTCATAGTATAGTATGATGAAAAATGTCACAGTATAGCATGATAAAAAATGTCATAGTATAGTATGTTCAAAAAATGTCATAGTATAGTATGTTCAAAAAACGTCTTAGTATAGCATGATTAAAAATGTCATAATAAAGTTAAAAAAATTGTCAAAGAAAAGTAGATTAAAAAATGTCAGTATAGTATGAAAAATAATGTCATAGTATAGTATGCTTAAAAAATGTCATAGTATAGTATGATAAAAATGTAAAAGTATAGTATGTTTAAAATAATGTCATAGTATAGTATAATAAAAAATGTTATAAAATAGTGTGTTCAACAAATTTCAAAGAAAAGTATGATAAAAATGTAATAGTATAGTATGATAAAAAAAATTCATAGTATAGTATGTTCAAAAATGTCACAGTGTAGTATGATTAAAAATGTCATAATAAAATGTGTTCAAAAAATCCAAAGAATAGTTTGATAAAAAATGTCAAAGTATAGTTTTTTCAGAAAAATGTCATAGTATAGCATGATAAATATATCATAGTTTAGTATGATGAAAAAATCGCATAGTTTGGTATGAAAAAATTTAATAGTATAGTATGATAAAAAATGTCACAATAAAGTATGATAAAAATGTCATAGTATAGTATGTTGAAACAAAAGTCATAGAATAGTATGATCAAAATGTCATAGTATAGTATGATTAAAAAAAAGTTATAGTTTAGTAGGATAAAAAATGTTTATTGCAACATCCTACCAGAGCAATCGGATGTAGATAACACCCTCTGCTGTTGGAAGAGGATATTGCAAATAATTCCTATTTCACTGCCTTCACCTGCACTATTTTTTGGCTCTCTCAGGTTTGGTTAAATCTATATGAGATAAAATTTTGCTTTGTCTCTGCTGCAGCATTTCCTGTCTAAGATCACCATGACCCACATCCACCCCCTCATGTCCTGTTTGACCTGCTCACTGTCTTCGTCCTTCATCATCCCTGTATGAGGTCATGCACATACACACACACACAAACACACATACACACCAAAACGAACAGCCCTAATCGTCTAAATTTACCGATTTCTTTTTTTATCCATGAGGAAGCGTCTGCTTCTGTTTCCTCCTCTGGGAGTCTGAATCACTTCACCATCAAACATCCTGGAAGTCTAAGGAAGTGCAACAAGTCTGGAGAGAGCTCAGATCCTCTCACTGTCCTACATGTCTGTGAACTAAGGCATGTCCTTAAGATCCACTCCACAAAACAGCTCATGAAATCCCACTGACGTCCCAGATGTTTTATGATTTTTATGATTTATGATTTTTATCGTATATATTATGACATCTTTATCATACTATACTATGACATTTTTTTTATCATACTATACTATGACATTTTCATCATACTCTACTATGACATTTTTGAACATATTATACTATGGTATTTTTATCATACAATACTTTTTTTTATTATACTACACTGGCATCTTTATCATACTATACTACGACATAAACTTTAGAGAAGCAGAGCAGAACAAAATTCGTTATATAAAACATTTGCAAATTTGAATGTTAAAAAGCATATAGTATTTCTTTATAGTATTAAGTATTTGACCAAAAATGTGATTTCCATATAAGAGCATTGTAATGTAATCTTTTTTTCAGACTCAGTTAGTCCATATCATACAAAACAACAAAAAAAGTATTCCTCCTACTGACCAGCAGATGGCAGCAGAGGCACAATAAACAGCTGTGAGCGGTGTTCACGTTTACAGGAGTTATCAGAGCTGCAAGTTCACCCATCAGTCAGCATCCTCCCATCACGTTCTCAGAGCGCCGAGCACTTGAGGCTCCTGTGAGGCATTAAGTCGTTGAGTTTTCCATGTGTCAGTCCTGCCGGCTCGTGATAACAGGCAGGACTGACAGCTCTCTCCTGCACAATTATCCTAAGGGAGCTGAAGCTGATGAAGCGTAAGAAATGTCACGAGATTAAAGCTGCAGCTGTCAAAGCTTTCCTCAGAAATTCATCGGCAAGTATTTCAAAACTTTTAGGAATCAGAAATGAAAACGATGGGCGTTCCAGTGTGGAGCGGTTTGCTGCAGGAGGAAACACTCACGGGTATCAGATCAAGACTAACCTAAGTCATGTTTGAGATACCGTCTGCTGCTCTGTGTACCATGAGGTTAAGAGCAGGAGCCCCTGAGGCAGGAAATGACATCATCTAACTCAGTGTGTGTGAGTGTGTTGGTTGGTTCTGCAGTGCAGGAATGCTGCTGGGTGAGCGTGGTGACCAGACGCTGCAGACGGGCGCTGACTGACCACAGATGGGAATATTTGAACTCTAATCAGAAGAAGCCATTAGAGTCAGGTGGAGGCAATGAGCTTTGACCGGGAACGAACAACACCGACGCACTTACCTGAAGAAAACGACTCCTGCTTTGGGCGATTAATAACCGATCCAATAAAAAAAGCTGTTAGAAACAGCAGCAGTGGGTGCATCATAACTCAGGGGACATCCACCTGTGTTTGCTGACCTTAGCTGACAACATTTTCATGTGGAGGCTTGTTTTTTTAGGGGGGGAAATCAGACATACCTGAATCCATCCATGCTGGCTCTGATCTGGAAGTTTAAAAAAGGGACAAGAAGAGAAAAATAAAGTATTAGCATCAAAACACACCTTCTTAGTAAACCAGCAACCTGAAAACCACTTACTGTAATTTGTCCCTTTGTCCCTAAAGTGCTGTCTAATTTGTTTTTGTTGTATGAGCCGATCAGGCTTAAGCTCTTAAACTCTCAGCTTCCCCTGCAAAGATCTCCTCTTCTCCAGTAAAAACTGCTGTTTTATCTCATCTAGTATGGTGTGAAATACGATCCTCCTGAAACACGGAGTGTTTTATTTTGAAAAGAAGTCGGATGTTTTATTTTGTGTCTGTGCCCGACTTCCTTTCCAGCACGGGTAAATCTGCGCTGAATTTATCCGCCATGCTCCGGCATCTGGAAAAAATAGAACTCTTGCGTTCAGCTGTGGAGTCCGGCGATCCGCAGAGGAACGGAAAGAAGTCGGTGTAAATTGACGCTTTGACTTGATTGGTTACGATCGGCTGCAATCGACGGATACGACCTTTTCGTAGCTGTTCAGGATGTGGTGGAAATTGGGGGTTAAACAAAATCATTTAAGGTTCTTTTGCAAAGATCTTCTCACAATTCTCAGCTTTTTCTCCAACTATCCCAATTTTCTCCCTCAGGGATCTTTGAGTCCTTCTCATCTTCTGTCCTGCAAAGATCTTGTCTAAAACAACCTTGTTTTCAGATTCACCTGAAATTTTGCCCTTTCAAACTTTGATACGGTCTGTCATCTGCAAAGATCACCTCTCAAACAGTCTTTTCTTCAGCTCCTTCTGCGAAAATAACCTGATTTCACGGTGCACAAACACTTAATTCCACAGTCGATTTGTGCTTTCAGGGGTTTAAAGTGAATTTTCCTCATTTAGTTGTTGCTTTCTCACAGGATGAGTCAGATCAGGACCATGTGTTCTGGTTTTGCTACCTCAGTCTGAGTAAGGGTAACCATAATGTGACATATTTTGGTCGGTGAGGTGTAAACACATCTTAAAATATCTCGTGGAAGTTGAAATACCATCATGGCGCTCTTTTAGCTAATAATGCGTGTTTGAGAATTTGAACCGTCATGGTGCTCATTCCATGTTCCCCATGGGCCGAGAAACCCACACATCATGAGTCCCTCATTAAGGTCGACTCCAACCCACAAGTGTCAACACTCGCAGGGAGGCGGATCGAGCGGCAGTGACCTCAAACATCTGCTCTTTACAGCCACACAGACTCGGCTCTTCGGCTCAAACCCCTCATGACAAAAGTCCACGCTCAGATAAAGACTCACTTTCTCCAGCTCACACATACACATCCTCTCAACTTCTCACCGCCTTGCCTCGCTGATAGTCCCACACTTTATAAATAGCGTGCACTTTTAATATGCGCGTGTGTCCAGTGGATAACGTCAGTGCTTTGGGAGAAAGGCTTAAGGAGTGTTTCATTATAAACCTGTACCATTAAAACTCGCTGGCCGGGTCTGGAATTTGGCTCTTACGTCCCCTCTCAAACTTTTATGAGGCTGGTTATGATCCTAAATCGATGCAGGAAACTGAGATGGAGGAGTTGGGTAAGGTAAGAAGTGCTGTGACCCCGACAATTAAAGGTAATGTCAGTGACCGGAGACCTTTGTAACACGGGATATCGTATTATCCTGCAGAAAAGGTTAACAAAAGAAAAAATACAACAATATTATCAGGCGAGAATTTTGAAAAATCAGAAGGTGGTTTTCATTTTTTTAAGAGAGAAAAACAGGCCGCTGTACTTCGACATTAAACTGCTATAAGAGTCTTATTACTAAAGCTTAAATCAGGGTGTCAATTATAAAATAGAAGAACAATGCAAGAAATTAGGAAAATGTATGTATAACTTTGCATTTGCAAGTTTTAAGTTTCAGTCTGCAAAGCCATTAGTGACCGATGCCTCAAATTTAAAATATGCAACACAAGAATTAAGTATTTTCTTCTGCGTTTTGTCGGAGTTAAAGAAAGCCAAAAAAAAAAAAAAAAATGCTGGTGATGGAAAAACTTCAAATTTCCACAATTCCAGTGAGATTGAGGTTATTTTTAAATGGGACAATAATTAACATTTACATGAGACAGAAACAAAAAAGTTTGTATGAAGTTATACGCTGACGATACACTGATGTTCACTGTAGTTTCATGTGTCCTAGATTTAGAAAAACAGTGAATTTGTAGTGGGACACCCCACAGTGTTTAGACATGTTATCACTGTTGTGAATAGAAATCTAAATACTTCATAACATGACCAAACTCATGTACAAATTAATAAATATCAGTGCCAAACACCAACTCTAAAAAATAAACTGAATAATTATTTAAATCTGTTAATTCTCCAGCAGAGGGCAGCAGTTTGTACTCTGAGTGCAGATCATGTGACGCATCACTGATGATCTTAGTGGTCGGCTGTTCCTAAAGAGTCTGCATGGATGAAGACTTATTTTTTTAACACCAATGATTTTATTTCTAAGTGCTAAAACTGCAGTTCCCTAAGTGTCCACTTGAGGCCGGTTTCAAAAGCACCAGAAACCACATACACACTCATTAAAAAAAACACAAAAATAAACAGGTAAGATCTTCACATATATCTGACTGTACACCTTTGATTCAGAGGAGTTTGGATCCTCATCCTCACTGCCCTCAAGTCTAATAAAACTAAAACCAAAACAAAAGGTTTCAGTCCTTAAATACCGTCAGCCCACACACTTTGTTGCGATGATGTAACTGGCGTGTCTCTGGCCGAGTTCAAAGTTTACGGAGGTCAAGCGGCGAGGCTCGCAGGTGCTCCGGAGAGCAGCGAGAGGAAGCGAAGGAGGAAGAGACGGCGGAGTCTGTGAGAGGAGCAGAATCACGCAAACTGTGTGTGGTTTCCTGCTCCCTGCCAAGACCTCTCACTCTCTGCGTCCCAGACTTTCTCCTTCAGTTATCCAATCCTCCTGTCATCTGCACCGGCTGCCCTCCCCACTCCCACTCTTCACCGCACACAAATGGTTTGAATAAAAGGTCTGCATGACTGGGCTGTGGCTGCAGATGAAATCCTGAGGAGTGATAGTTTACTTAGCCTAAATACCCCCGATTAGACAAATTGAAACATTGTTGTTATGCGGTGGAAACTCAAGGACCTATTGGCCGAGTCCGTTCACCCCGTTCCGGAAAAGGCTGCGCTTTCGGACTTTCGTCATGCGAAAACCACAAGAGCTGGCACAAGTGGAAAAAAAACACAGCAAAACAAAAAATAGGAAACAAAATAAACCATAAAAGTTAAAAAAAATTCACATAAATCTGATTCGCAGAGGAGGCAGGCACACGCGACCCAGGCTCCTGTAACTACCGAAAAACACGTCCAACCGCAAACCTTCTGTCTTGACTTATGGTATGCCTCATGATGTCACATTTTCCCCTCATTTTGATCGACTCCAGGATCACAAACAGGGCAGCATCGAGGAGCTGCCCTGAAATAATCACAACCTACTCCTCGAGGAAGAAAGAAATCAATCAGGCATGATGGAGAAATAATTCAAATAGGAGTGAAACAGCCTGATTCTGATTTCTGGGTGTTTAACCCTTAAAACTCCCAGGTATATTTTGCTATTTTTGGTCTGCCTAATTTTTTTTTTGTAAAAATCTATGTAGTAACTCCAGGACAGGACAACCTCAGCTGTCAGTTTATGGAGCAAAAAATTCTGTAAAATGAAAATGACAGTAGATTCAGAAACATCAAAGTCAACCAAAAAACAAAAACAGAAATCGAGTCCAAAAGTACTTTGCACAAAAAACACATAAATTTACAGTGACCAAGCCTTTTCTCACCTGATCATTATTCTTTCAAGTCTTGGCTATCAGGGGAAGAAATATTGGGATTGGAACAAACACACAACAGAAACTATTGACATATTTACACTCATTCTTCCAGGCGTTTTTGACTATTTCCAGTTGTTTCTGCCACTCCTGGGATGAGACAGAGGACCACATCATACTGCTCAGAATCTCTTCTTTGCTTGTTTCCAAACATTGAGGACCATTATTTCTGATTTTACAGACAAGCAGGGAACTTTCTTGTCTCTTGTTGATCTTTGGTTGCCTTTTATTGGACACTACCGTCAAGGGAACAATAGAAGAAGAATATGAGACCATGTCATTGGTCGAAAGTTTGACAGAAAAAGACGTCATCAAAACGGCTTGTCAAACCCGAAAGACATTAGCAACATTTAGTGATAGCAATCTTTTTTTCATCAGAACAATCTGATCAATAATCCTGTTTTCACCGGTATATCACTGCAGATTTACCATCAAACGTCTCTGATCAAACACCTATTTTTGTGGCTGGATTGTAAACCTTGTGGCAGGTGTAGAAATGTCTGTAAACCCTCGATAGATCGCCAAAAGGGTAAACTTTTGAACGCTTTTAATCCTGTAGAGATACACGGTATAGTTCCTGAGAAACTATGAACTATATTCATGGTGTCACGCTGGATCGCCAGCGATCCAGCTGAGTTCTAAGTGTTAAAGTCAAAGTCAGCCAATCGCCAAACCTCCTCCATCTTATTAAAAAACTCTGAGCTGCACAGACCCATTTCTTCAAGCACACACACGCGCACACGCACATGCACAGAGTGATATTACACCACAGACTGCTAAATAGTCGAACACAATCAGCTGAACAGCAGTGGAGACTCGTAAAAATGGATTGGTAGCAGCCTCATCCCTCAGTGGACCCGGTCTGGCCGGGCAGTCTGGTGTCGGTCCTCGATGGCTGGAATATTTCAGCCGTGAGTCTCCTCAGGTTTTTCTATGGCTGTTGGCACCAGTTCCTCCTGCAGAACGAGGAAGAGAGACTCACATCCGCAAACATTATGTCACCTCTCTCTTCACCCCCCCTGCCGCCTGGCATTACGTTGTCTTGATTTTGCAGGAATTAGGTCATCAGGGCCATTACACCAAGTCCCCTCAGAGGCTGACCAGGGTCTGTGTTGTTGCAAATGGGATCTTTCAGGAAGACAAAAAGGTTGTGCGACTGCAGATAATGAAGTATAAGAGTCTTCTCGTGCCGGAGAGCTTTTCCAGATCGCGGTGACATGATCGCAGGTGTGTTCCCGCGTCATCGCCGTTACACAACCTCATCAGGTGATGATGCATTTGAAAGAGAAAAGGAAGTTTAGCAGCCGACTTGATGCGAGAAACGTGATCAGACTGCCGCCTTCGGGCTGTGGCAGCTCCGGTTCAAAGGATAGATTTTGGAAAATTGAGGCCTAATGACCTTAACTGTGGAGAAAATGGCCTGTTGTCCTCAGAGTGTGCAGCTGTGGAGGATGAGACGGGGACCTCTTAGGACAGCTCTCAGACACAGCTGCTGTCACCTTGTGGAAATGAGCACATGAGCAGAGCAGTGGTGAAAAGGTAGACAGACTTCTGGCTTTAATATCAAGAGCTGAAGATTTTGTTTGATTCATTTAACCTTTACTTTTTGGTCCTCGTTCACCAAAGGTCTTAAAAAATCCAGTTTACACGGAGATTCTGACGTTTACCAGTGTTGATATGTCAGAATAAAATTATAAGATGTGGTGTATGAAACACCTTCAGATTGGACAACTTTAATTTCAGCCACTCAAATGTAAACAAAGTACCCTCTGGACGCTCTTTCAGGGTATAAAAAGGTAAACACAAAGACATCTGCTATTTTAACAGATAAAATGTCAACACAGTACCCTTTGGTTGCTGTTTTCATTGGTATCATGTAAAGAAAATTTGCCCTCTGGATGCCTCTCCGGTGTATGAAATAACAGATACCCTTCTGTATACTTTAAGTGAGTAAACTGTAAACAAAGCGCCTTCAGAGGCTCTTCTAATGGAGAAAATGACAACAAGGTACCCTCTGAAAGCTCTATCGATGAAATGGAAGCAAAATGCTCCCTTAAATGTATATGTATGTGTACTTTTTATGTATTAAATGTAAACTGAGTACCTCTGGATGCCCCTCCAGTAAATGAAATGTCAACAAAGTGCTCTTTAGTTGTTTTTAAGTAAAAAAAATCATAAACAAAGTGCCATCGGGTCGCTCTGATATCAAGAAATTTAAAATTACTCCTGTAAATAAAGGGCAATGTGGCTGTTTTTCAGTGTTTGAAAATGTAAACAAACACCCTTTGGTTGTTTTTAAGTAAATCAAATGTAAACAAACACGCTTTTGTTTTTTTTTAGTGCATAAAAATGTGAACAAACACTCTGTGGTTGGTATACAGTGTATTATTATGTAAACAAACACGCTTTTGTTGTTTTTTAAGTGTAAAAAAATGTAAATAAACACCCTTTGGTTGTTTGACAGCATATAAAAATGTAAACAAACACCCTTTGGTTGTTTTTTTTTTTCGGTGTATAAAATGTAAACAAAGGTTGTGGTTGCCCTTTCGATGGATAAAATATTACCCCTCTGGATGCCCTTCTCGAAAACTCTTGCTCTTTCAGGTAATTGCGTGTAAATAGAGTACCAAAGTAGATTTTTATATAATCTTATTTGTGGTCGTTCCACTTTGTCTTGCTTACAAAGTCTCTCACGGCATAAAGCAGGTCCTCTTTCAGTCCTTACCCTTCAAACATCTTTAGTACACCTCCGTCTCACACACACACGACAGGTTTTCTGGTCAGAGTTACTAAGTCTGTATAATACCAGGGTGGTCCACGGAGGGGAAGTCTTTGAACCACTAACTTTCACAGTGAAACTGAGACCCAGGCAATCCCCGCTACTGCGAGGGATGGAGAGAAGGAAAAAGGACGAGTTTATTTTCTCTTCTTTTCATTCATTTCTTGCAGACATAACAGGGAGGATGAATTTCCCTTTCACTTTTGATCTGAAGGAAGGAAGTCTCTGCTGGTCTCGCTAAAACTGATCTTGGTACAGGTTTTTGTTTTGCGTGTCTTTTCCAGGTCTTGGTGCGCTCTGCGGAGGAGCCTCCCTTTGTTTTTCTTCCGCTCTTATAACAGAGGAGTTGGTTTGATTTCTCACATTATCAGAGTATCTTCTTAAAAAACAGCTCTTCCCATGGGCGGGGGGATCAGGTTTGAGAAAGTTCAGCGCCGCAGCCACTCAGAGGACAGCCAAGCGGAGGAGCAGGAGCGGAGTTTCTCAGAGAGGAGTTCGTGTGGACTCTGCACCGTCCCTTTCAAGTACAGAAACCGCAGGACCTGGACAGAACCGGCTCTGTTTTCTCTTGACGTCAGAGCGGCGTGAACCGAACCTCATATCAGCCATCAGTCTCCCCTCATGTCATTATAACCGTCTCAGGTCCACGGGTTTATGATACGCCCCAGCCTGATGATGTGCTATCAAGTGTTTGCTCGTGTGCATTTATTATTGTGTCCATATGCTTTCAGGGGAAAATTCTGACCTGAGTCAAACGTTTCCGTTGCTCACACCATAAAATATTTCCAGCCTATGAATACCTTTCAGTTTCAAAGTGACACAGCGCATTATATTTTTAACAGAGCTCACACACAGTGAAATTATTAGGACCTCCTCTGAAGCTCTGATTTTACTGCAGGGTTTAGATTTTATTCTGTGTAACGGAGAAACAAAACAAAGAGAACTATAGAGGATTTGTCAGTGCAGGGTTAACTCCGTCATGAGGAAAGTATCATAACGCTCAGTATCAGTCAGGAGAGTCAGAGATTGGGTTTACATTTCATTAAGAGAAACTCAAAAAGCAGAAACACAAATGACTGGCAGCAGATGTTGCTCCTAAACCTGGAGATGTTGTTTTAAACTGAGGATGCAGCATCTATGATTTCCAGTTCTTCGTTGAAAGGACGTTTCGGCTAAGGCGAAATGTACCAAGTAAGTCCTGATAAAACGTGATAAAAAGTGAATCTGTATTGGTGTGAGATGATCCAGGCTGGACGTGTCAGAGAGAGAAAGAAGAGTCTGAAGAACTTACTGGAGGGAGCAGCAGATGGAGGGAGGGAGGAGGCAGGAGGACCCCAGCCCCTTATATTATACGCCGACACTCTGAAGGTGCAAACACAACAACAGGTAATGTCCGAAACAGCTGATTCAACCTGTGATCAGAGGAGACAGGACAGACTGAGTGAGCTGGACTTTACTGATCATGTATGATCCTCCTCAAGCTGTCTGTGATCCTTCTTACCTGATTTGGAGAAGACACTGCCGAGTGTTTCTGACTTCGTTAAGGTCGATTTATTTTCTGTGTTGTAAAACTGTGCTTTTATTTTGAAATCCAAGCTTCCTCTTGGAGATCAGAAGTTATTAAACTGAAGCGGTCAGTGAGTATGAGCGCTGAGTAGATCAGTAAACCTGAAGAAGAGACTTGAGTTCCAACCGTGATTTTGACTCTGAATCTTTAATTTAGAACCCGTTTTTGTGGTCCAGATCCAGATCAAGAACTGGTTCTTTCAGCTCCCAAACAGACCTCTGAAGAACCAGTTCGAGTCTCTGAAAACAGAGTCTTCTGCAACCAACCAGATGTTCTCCTCCTCAGCAGAAATACGTGAGTTTGCCTCTGAGTTTGAGCCGAGCCGGCGTCCTGTTGTGAGAGTTTTAAGTAAAGGACTGAGACGGATGTGCGAACATGGACATTCTTCATGGTTTCCAAAAAGACCATCAAGTTTGATTTTTTAACTTCACCTCAGTCTAAAGAGCATTTCTGGATCCTCTTAAACGGTTTAGTTTGATGGTTCACAGTGAGTCCTGTCTGATTTTAATGCAGTGCTACCTGAAGACCATCAGCTAACGTTGTTTTTCTTCTCCTCTTGATAAGACAGCAGATGTAGAGCGGACCCGTCCTTCAGAGGAGAGTAGGTTTCAGCTTTAAGTGCACATGCAAAGATAGCAGGTGAATTCACAGACCTTTATTTTATCCGTTCGCTTATACTGTCTTTAAGAGCTCCATTAACCTCTCCACATGTATGTTCCTGCAGCAGCACCACCCACTACCTCTCCTGTTAAAGAGAAGGGGCTCTCTACCACTCCAGGCAGCAGATTTTCCACCGCTTTAATGAGAATCACAGACAGAAGAGAGGAAATGTGCAGAGTATTTATAGAAAAACGAGAGGAATGCAAGCCCCCTAATTGTGCTTAGTCTATCTCTCTTTCTCTCTCTCTCTCTCCTGCAGGACCTGCTCAGCGCTGCTGCCTCTCCTTTTCTGCACGAGGATGAGGAGGGAAGGAAAGGAGGCAGGGAAGGAAAGCACAGAAAAACTTTCAGGAGTTTTTATTTATTGTTTTATTGTCTAAATCAAATCTGAAAACTGAGAAATAAAACTCAGCGTGTGAATCAAAGAGAGAGTCATCCTCATCCTGCTTTAACCAGCGTGGAAAGAGTTTGACTAAACGAGATAGAAACAAATCAAGATCCATTTTCTGTAGGTTCAACTCAAACATGTTGATTCAGAGGAGAATTCATTTCTACGTTCACTGCTGGAGTTTTCCATGTTTTCTCATTTTCTCTCTCTGGAGTATTTACTTCCTCGTGGTAGTCAGGTGAAAATAGCCTCTTTGTTTCCAGTCGAACCCCTCCTTCTGGGTGGGAGAGCTCATCCTCGTTCCCTGGAGGCCGTGACGTTCACCTCCGAGCTCAGATCCACACACGACCCCGTCATCTCCGACTTCTGGAAAATCTAAGAGCCCCAGTGAGCTAACGGCTTTAATTAAACACACGCTCCGTCCTCCGCTCTTTGAAGGCTTCGCAGCGTGGTCGTGTGTTTATGTCATGTTTGTCCTCCGTTGTCGCTAAAACGCCGTCCCCTCCATCACTGCCGCTGCTCTGCAAGGTGCACCCAGAGGAGAGGTTTTCCATTTCATCTGGCGAAGTGGAATCAGACTTATCTTAAGTCTGTGATTAACGACATTAAACGGGCTTTATAATCAGCTAAACGAGTCTGGATAAGACATCACAGGGATGAGCAGCATGGAAAATAAGTCTCATCATCTCCTCTCAGCTCCCAAACACAGGAGCCTAATGTAAGAGCATGTGCCTCAACGTTATGTCATTTCGCATGCGGCCAGGAGCTCAAAGCGTGCACATCTGTGAGCCTGAGACTGGCGGTGCAAAAACCTCCAAACACCGGGAACTGGACTGTCTGGATTTGAAAACCAAAAATTAGTGTTGGGCGGTATGACGGTATAAAAGTGTCTACCTGTAGAAATGTTGCTCTACCGTTTATACCGAAGAGAGAGTGAGAGAGCAGATGTCTGCTGCGTCTCTCTGGGTCAGTGTGGAGTTGTCAGCGCTCCGTAACAGGAGAGCAAGACCGCATCCATTGGGGTGCGTTTCCGCATATTCACCAGTGTGTGTGCGGAGTTCGTTCCCTCCATTTGATTGGTCAGGTTTGGGTGCGCGCCCAAATGTCGCGACATCATTTGTCTGGAGATTCTTCAGATTTAGAAAATCCAACAACGATCAAAAAACAAAACTATGCAAAGAGTGTCGTGTGACACCGGAAACCTCTTCCACCACCTGAAGATGAAACACGCCAAACTCTATTTGAGAGACAAAAGATGCGTGACGCACCTGCTGCACCAAAAACCAAAACTGCAGCAGCTCCTCTCAGACTAAAGAGCTTTCAGAGTCTTGCCATATGATAAAAAAAATCGCTCAACTAATCAGACATTTTGTTTACATTTGTATAAAAATAAAAGAAAGATGAAGAAATGCGACAGTTTGGTTAATTTTAAGACATTAATTGAATTTACAGTGGAAAAAACATACTGTGACATATACTGTTAATGTGATTTAAAGTTACTTATACAGTGATATAAGATTTTTTTCATACCACCCAACACTAACCAGAAACGGTGAGAGCATTTTTAAATCGACCAATGGGAGCTCTCCTTTTGTCCTGTCATTTCTGTATTTCTTCTGCAGGGCCACATGCTGGTATTTACCCTCAAACAGTCGTCTGAACGGGGGAGGCTGACAGATTGGATCTGTCTATTTGGTAAACAGGGGCAGTGATACACCTGTTTTTACCCTTAATCTTAGCCTGACCCCAAAATGTCCTTTTGTTTTCCTGTTGTGATGAATGCCATTCCTGTTTTTGATTTTTTTACAGTACGGTGGTCAGTTTCCTCTCCTCGAAGATGTAATCTTACACATAAGCAGAGAGGTATTCAAACAACAAGTGAAAGTAGAGCTCCATCTGTGTGCACACTGTGGTTTTAATGGTTTTAACTCCTTCTGTGCTGCCTGACCTAGAACCAGGAGGATCTATTTTGTTGTTGTTCAGATTACTGGCTCATTTTAGTGTATTTTAGAAAGAGAGAGCACACACACACCTTTGGTTTCCCTCGAACACTAGCATCAACACAGCCTTGATTGGATTGTTTTTTTTTGTCATTTTGATCAGGATAATCAAAGACAGAGCTCGATTTTTCATCTTTCTGCGGAAAGTTTTTTCCACTCTTTCCGATCAGACAATCAGCTCAGGAAGCCAAGAGGTGAGACATCAGGTTTTTAAAACTGAATACATAAAAGGCCAGCCTGTGTCTGCGCCGTAAACCTGCAGCAAAAATAGAGGATTATTTACATATAATGAGCTCTATATGGCTTTAAATTAGGGCTGGGCGATACGGCCTCAAATCAATATCACGATATATTGATCAGTTCACCTCAATAACGATAAATGGACGATAACTACTCCACAAGCTGCTCACCCCCTCCCACATTAACTTCGTCTACTTCAGCCGCTCCAACTTTTGAGCCGTCCTCCATCTCCTCACCTGTCTTTCCCTCTTTGTTACGGACTGGATGGGGTGGAGTCACGTCTCTGATGTAGGACAGCGTCTTAAAGGGACATGAGACCATAGTCTACCTACACACATCCAAAACAAACTTTGATTTATTTATTTATTTTGTCACCGAATATACTGATATGGACAAAATGATGTCGGTTATTGTCCTAAAATTCGGTGTCTGTAACTTTTCAGTTTATCGCCCAGCCCTGATTGAAATGACTCTGATCTGAAAGCTCCCTGCATGTCCTTCCTGCGTACGTGGGATGCCAAAGTCTAATGAGGCGCTCACACCAAGCGCCAGTAAAATCATCGACTAGCTTAATTCGTGCGAATCTAGACAGGTAAATGAATAGTATTCACTCGCTTTATTCGTGTGACACATTTCACACGAGTAAACTCAGACTCAGAATAAAAGGGAGGAGCTGGAGTGGAGGTTTGCAGGGAGAGCAGCAGCAAAGACGCCAGGGTACACAGACAGCTAAGACAGGCTGAAATGAGATCATAGGGCTGAGCTGTCAGGTGATATTGGATATTGGAGACCTTTCAACAAACTCCAATTCCAGTGCCAAAAACTTCATTTTTTTTAATAAACCACAGAAAAAGCTCAATTTTCCAAAATACCGGCCCACTCATGGTCTAGGCCTGAGATCCGGTTGTCCCTTGCACCACTTTTGCGATTGAGAGATACTCAGAGTATGATGAAAACATTCCTCTCTAAAGCAGTCTTATACGCTGCAGATGCACTTAAAAATTCACTGTACAGTTTTTGCCCTGCAGTAGGATTAAGAGCAGCCTGAACTGATTTCCTTCACCAGGTGTTTCGCTGCACATGCTCCAATAAAGCATTATAAACTTATATGAGGTTATTAGTTTGATTAAGAGCGTTTGCATTTATACAACTTCCTCTCAATGATGTAAAATTTTAATACTCAGAGTCTTTGTCCAGCTATAACCTTTGAAGAGTCTGCATAATCAGAAAATGCTGGTTGCATGTGTCTCTTATTCAGGGTGTTGTCTTAATCACGTTAATACTGGAAATATTAGATTGCATGTTAATATAATGTCTGTGTACAGCTGCCAGAAAAAGGCCCGAATTTGGCCGGGGTTCTGGTCTGAGAGCCGAGAGACTATGGGAAGTCATAAAACAAGACCAGAGTACGTTGAATTACACGTGAAAAAGATCTCAAAGGTGTATGGAGCTGGACTCTGACATGAATACAATCAAAATTAAAGACTTAAAGGTAAAAGTGTTCTGGGAGAAGGAGACGGGCCTTCCATGTAACCAGCACATTTCCTGGTCTCACAGCTGTGCAGGTCATTAGAAAACAGTTGCACGGGAACCGCGGGCCCTGCCAAAACCTCCGCTGCAGCTCCTGCACTACATCCTGAGGTCATAGCAGGCCTCTGAGCCGGATTCATCAGAAGTCTGAGACTTAAACGGTACCCTCCCAAACACAAGAGCCGCCGGTGATGACAGATCCTCGAGGCTGCACAGGATCACGGTGGCTGATTCGTGACCTGAGGTCTCAACAGTAGGAAGTCTGCAGCACGCAGTGGCACTCTCAGACCCAGCTTGGCCACGTGCTGCCTGGAGAGCTGAAGGGTCTGAGGTAGAGCTTTGGACCGAAGACTGAAATGACTGAAAATAAAGAGCCTGTGCAGCCAAAGAGCCTCTGAAAGCCTGCAGGCCCTGAAACTTCATCTCTAACACTGAATGTCGTCTCTCTGCAGCACATGCAGGTTTCCCCTAACCCAGCCTGGTATCTCACTTTATATTATCTCTCTGTCAAACACTACACACACTCACAAATCCTCAGATGAGGGTTACCAAAATACACCGTCAGGAGAAGGTGACCACTGCTGCACGATAATCTGTGTGTTGCCACAACATATGCAGAGCCTGACATGTTTACCTGCAAAGGCCAACATGTCATCTTCTATTGTCACCGTACGCTCCATGGAGACAGGCTCTCTTTTGAACATATAGTGCTGAAACTGAGAGGCGTGCAGTAGAAACAACACCTCCAGCTCATGTTGTTTCAACTACAGACACAATCAACTCAAGTGGAATCGTAATTAAAGAGCAGTGGAGAGAGGTGAATCAGCATCTCCTCATCCACGGTGTCATCGGGGTGAAATGATGTCCCAAAAACCTTTGACTTGTTCATCCCCGCCCACGTTTGCATGGTGTGAAAAAATCGAACCCATGCGATCGGCTATGAAGCCTGCTGAACCGCAGGAGGCCGGAAAGAAGTTAGTGAAATTTGACACCTTAACTTGAATGAAAACGATCAGCAACAATTGGCGCCGACAGCCTTATCGCCGCCGTTCCACATGCAGTGGAATTTTGGGATCAGACTCAACACCAGTTATGATGACGTACTGTTTGTTTTGTGTCCGTTTTCTTCACTTTCATTGATGACTCTCATTGAGCTTCTTGCCTCACTTCTTCTTCTGCAGCGTTCTCTTCCTCTTTTCTTCAACCTTTCTCCCTCTTGGTCAATTACAGAGAAGTCATTAACCACAAGTCAGAAGTTTCATAACAGATGAAAGTACGATGATTCAAACTACCTTTGTTGCCACAGTGTCAGCAGGCAGGAATATAATGTGTCATGCTAGAAATACTTCTCCGTTCTCCACCAATCAGAACCAAGTCTAGAACACAGCTGGAGGATGATATTTGTCATTTTTATGTATCTGAAGTCCTCCTAATGTTGTTTTGTTACCAAGGAAACAACCAACCAGAGAAGCCTCTCAAAGACCGAGCATTCCTGACAATATTTGGAGAGTTCCAGCGACTTTGTGTTTTTGTTAATCATGTTTGATTGTCTTTGCTCCAATACAAAAATACACTGGAGTCAGCAGCACGTGTGCCGCTCTCTGCTGCCTGCATTTGAAGCATACCTCGGGGCCAAATCTGAACTCCATTCCCACCTCTAAACCGCCGCCCCCCGAGGGCGATAGTTATTCAGCGTCTGCTGTTTTTCCCAGTGTTTGCTGGATGTACACAGTCGGCTTCGGTGACCGTTCAGAGGGGTCTGGGTGAACGAGACCACACGAAGCCGCAGATTGTGTTGATTCAGTTGCCTTCCCTGAGGCTCGATAACAGCCCCTGAAGAGAGCCAGAGAAACGGATTGGGCCTCTGGCGATGACCTTCTTCCCTGTTCACCTCCTCTCAGACGGAAGAGGTCGTGGCCCTCACAGCTGAGATCTGAGTCCAGCCGCGGTCCTGCTGGCCGTATCCTACTGGCCTGTATTCTCCAAATGGACATTGATTATTTACCTGCTGCTCGGGCGCCTGTTTGATCCGATGTTGCCTCTCTGGAACCGAACCAGACATGTGACAGCGTCAGACCCCATCAGCCGTGAGGATAATCACCTGAGATCTGAAGAACATCGGCATTTTGTGTTGCTGCAGCTGAGCAGACTTTACATCATGATAATTACACTGAGATGGAGGAATAAGTCCAAACGTATCTGGGTGGAAGCCATGGAACCTTCTCACCAATCAAATGGATTTGAACAACACACAAGACCACCCTTCTGCAGAGGAAGTACTGTAGATCTCTCACACTAGAGGAAAATCTGAGTCATTGCTCATTTCCAATAAATCCTTTTAAATCTGACCAGAGTCCAAGAACATGCCCGCTGAAGAATTTAACACAATTTCATAAGTGAGGATATGTTCTCAAAGTGACCTGCTCTGCTGTCAGTTCGAAACAAGACTCTGAGTTGAAAAACGACCCAGTAATCAGGAAAAAGACGTAGATAATGGTTCGAGTTTGCCAGCGTATAACTGGCAATCATTTGAACCACATTGATGCTGCTTTGACATGAAATCACGCTGAAAAACCTCCACTGTGAGACTCGAAGTCCTCAAATGTCCTGGTGACAAACACTGAAACTAAGGGAGTGATTGGATTTCAAAATATTTAGTGCATCTTACTCCACATGGAGCTTTGGCTCCGGCGGCAGCAGCAGCTGAGGCAGAGCTATTGAGGGTTACAGTTACAAAGTCAGTCAAACCAAGGCCATCTTTTCCTCTTTCCTGGTGGTTCTGCAGTGTTTGTGTTTAACACGCCAATGAGTCACGGCTTTACCTTAAAATCTCCTGCTAATAAACGTCTAAAATCCAAACACCAAACCAAAGGACTGGTCTTCATGGAGCAAAGGAAGAGGCCTTTGGATCCCTGTACAATCGGACTGAATCAACATGAAACTTTTGGTGCTTTAGCTGCTTTAACTGTGAGGCTGCATACCAACAGGACTCACTGTACATATCAGATGACTGCGATCACCTGTCTGTCAAGAGGGCAGGAGGGTCATTAGGGTGATTCTACACCTGTTCTTCTGCTCCACCGCTGAGGCCCAGTCTGGTTCTGAGACTGACTCAGGACATTCTAATATTTCTAGTTAGACTTTTTAACCTCTTTATGACGTTTTTAATGATATGCTCTTATTTTAAGTGTCATGATGGATAAGATGGTGATGTGAGATGTGATGTGATGGTGATCTTAGCGCTTGCCTTGTCCGAATATAACAAGTAAAAGGAAAGTAGATGTAGCCATCTTGTTTCCGCCTCCGATTTTGCTTTTTTTCCAGAGGAACACCATGTACAAATCAAACATGTTACATGGAATAATAACAGATGTTATTATAGAATTACTGTATTTTATCAAATGACAGCAACAACAATAACAGGCTGTCTGCACAGTACATTTGGCTGACCTGCTCTCTGTTTATAAAGAAGAGGGCGCTGTGATTTGATTATTTACATTCAAGTCTTGATTATCCTAATGGCTGTGATAGTTTAAGCACGGATTTATAAGAGCTCACAGGAAGTTTGATCAAACATTAAACTTTAAAACCCTTTTCTCAGATTTCTTTGCTGTTTCTAGAATCTTCAATTCGAAGCCCAAATCTATTAAACCAAATTGATTTTTCCTGTTAATAGTTTTTATTGCTCTTTATCAGGATGATAAATGTGTTCTGTAATTACAAATAAAAACATTTTTCCAGGTGAAAAGTTTCCAGCTATAAGTTAGGGATTAAAACCATGTGTGATGGGCGATGAAGACACGCTCTTGGTAATGATTTTGCAACATGACATCACATGTCACTGTTACTCCAGTTGTTTCTTTGTTTATTAGTGTTGCTCCTCTCCTCGTCTTCAGTTTCTCCCCCCTCTGCTGTTTGAGGTCAGAGGTTGATTTCCTATTTCTATCTGGAAAAGAAGGGCAGGTTTTTCCACTCGGTCACCGCTGTGTGTCTTTAACAGAGCGCGCAGATGACATGAATCATGTTTTTAATATCGAGGAGCTGCTTCAGTGAAGTCAACACTTCTCCCTCTCGACTTATTAAAAACAGCAACTCCAGGAAGAGGAGTGATGGTGTGTTCAGATGTTGATTAACATAACTGGGATATCTTATCCGCCTGTTGGCATGTGCATTGTTTAGCTGATGTCTTAATTCCTTTAGATCCACTTGGTTAAAACAAGTGGATCTCAAGAAATAGCAGCCTAAAAATGAAAAATGAAAAAATGAAAGAAGCACTTAAATCTGTCAGTGGTGTTAAAATGGCGCCTACACCGCCCACACGTGCACTCGGCAGCACATGCTCCCTGTCCTCTTGGCACCCCCAAACAGGTTTAACCCCTGGTCAATGACCCAGTCCCCACAGACAAAGGCGATAATGTCCCACTCTTTCCATTCAGCCTCTGTAGCTGCACGCCGGCCCGCTGGCCTCCTCATTGGCCCGGCCGATGTGCTTTGAAAGCTGTGAGCAGAATCATCTGCACACTCATCTGTCAGTCTTTATTGTGTACAAGCAGCGATAGGAAGCTGACAAAGCCACACAGTACATTAAGTAATGTGCTGAAGTCTGTTATTTATGATCATCCCACCCATTATCCACTCAGTAAGGACCTCTCCCTGGGGAGGGAATGAGGTCATGCTGTTCGGGAACAGACTCATCTATCAGGACAATGGACCACTCACAATTTCCCAGGGTGCAGTGCTGAGTTGCGCCAATCGGATGGCTTGGAGTCAGTGCCCATAGTGTTACTTTTTTTCCGGAGAAGTCAAAAGGGTATAACTTAAATCTGATATGACAAACTGCTTCCTTGTTTGGCGAGCGCTGAAGGAAACCCAACAAAGCAAAGCTAACACCCAACAGTGACCGGTCCCTCCCCAGTGCAGCAATTTATGACGTTTGACAGCGATGATGAAAACTCAGTTTAAAAGAATCTGAGAAATGACACAAGTCCTGTGATTGGTTCCTATTTTTAGGAGTTCAGTTTAAGAACGGTATAAAATGACTGGAAATCTTTTCTAACGTGATTAGACAGTTTTTAGCTGTTGCATGTGGACCGAAGCGTTGGTGAAGCCTTTAGGTGTAGTCGCTGCTCTGTTCATTTCAACGTGGGTCAACCAGGGACACAGAACACAGCAAAAACCAGACACACCTAGTTTAACAGAAATAATACTTCATGATTTGGTTATTACAAATCTCTGCCTTCACAACTTTTAAAAACGAAACAAAAAAAAGTCTCTGCTCCGGCACCCTTTACAAACCAGAAAACAGCAGAATTTAAAGTTCAACTGACCTATGAAGCTCTCAAAGATACGGCACCAGCCTAACTAGAGAGCTAAAAGTGCTCTGTAACCCTCCCTGTGGCCTGATGGGAGTTTCCAAGAGTAGTATGGGAAGATAGAGTGTCGGCAAGCAGCAACCTTTGGGCTCAAGAAAAGAAGACAAGGCAGAAGTGCTAAAAACTACAGTTCCTTGAATGTCCACAAGAGCAAGGGAGATTTACCGACCTGTGAATGAGGAGCATTAGCAGTGTTGTGGTTGTGATGGAGGGCGGAGCAGAGACACAAAATTAGCAATGAGACTTCAGCAACTTCAGAACCATGAAAACAAACCTACAGCACTTTCCTGCATGGTTGTGTGTAGGCAGGGATGTTCTTTGAAGCGAGAAACACAACCAGACAAGGAATAAACTATTTGTATCTCTTTACTTTATTTCTACATTAATCGACCACGACTGCCTGCTCTCTCTCTCTCTCTCTCGCAGGAGCTTTGAGTTAAAAATATAACTGCAGATCTCATCTTTACACAAGACTTAGTGCTTCTTGATGCTATCGAAAGTAAAAATCACAAAGATGGTATCGTTTTAAAACAAGTGGTATTAGAAAAAAGTCAGTTTCACTACCTTATTTGGAACTAGAGCTCCCCCCAGTAATAGTCATGTCCCAGTAATACCTGTTATACTAACGTCATGTTTCCTGATTAGCTCTCTCGTTTTGCAGGTTCTTGTGGATCCTGGTTTCAAAGTGACAGAGTATAGTCCAAATAGAAGCTGATTAGTTGCATTGTGGTTATTCATTTTATTAACAAAGATCTACCAAAAAAAACTCTCAGAATCAGACTTTACCTCATGAACATCTTTACTGACAGGAACTGTTTCAGATTGAATTGTACTGAAATGAGTTATGGTGCAGTTTAGGAACAAGCATACATCCAAAACTCTACGAAAAAAACATGCAGAATTTGTCACTGAAAATGAATCAAATTAATATTTTGATGCGAGTATTCCCGTCAGGTTCTCCTGAGGTGAAGCATTTGGTGTTGAATTGGTTACTAAAATAGAGTGTTGTTAAGGGAAGGGACAGAGGACTTTAGTCAGATCTGGACGGTCATCAGAGGAAGTTTTTCTCCCTCCAAATCTCTGTTGGTGTGACTGAATAGATTGATAACGTCTGAGCTGGATTAAGAGGGATGACACATTACTCAGGTCTTCACGGAGCTTCTTTAAATAGAGGTGTTGACTGTATCACCTCTGACTGACCTGACACACTTCGCTCTATAAATGGACTTCAGATGGATGTCAGTCTGGACCACATCCTACAGTTGACTGTAGCTTTAAAAAACATTTTCATTTTAATTTTAATTTTCATCTTTTCGGGTTTTTGTTTTTCCAATGATGTGTATCATGTATTTTACGGTAATGCATGAGGCAAAAGGAGACAAAATCAACAAACTTCTGCAACAAATCTCTCTTCAGCATTTTAGCTCTTTGTATTTTGAGTGCAAAAACAAAAAAAAAACGTCCACCTGCTTTCTCTTTGTTGATGTGATGGGCTTTTTTGAATGAGTGTGTATGTGGTGTTCTCTGTTTTTGCTGTGACCCTCTAGTGGATACTCAAAGAACTGCAGTTTACACACTTGATCACCTGCTTCATTTCTCATTGCCTATTGGTTTTGACCAATCAGAATCAAGTATTTGACAAAGCCAGGAGATTTTCGAGCAGCAAAGGTGGGCAGTTTGAAATAAAAATGATCACCTGGACCGTCTGCAGGTTCTTTCCTTCCTCTTTTTTCTGCAGTACACCACACTCGTTTTTCAGGTTATCGCTTCAATCCAGACAAACAAACAGGACTCAGAGTGCGGCGTACTACAGATCAGAGTAGCCAGGCAGGGTTTCACACAATTTCCAGACAATAGACTCCCCCACCTCCCCGACCACACTGCCTGAACAGCAGCAGCTGACAGTGGAATAACCACTGACATTCCAGCTGGCTCTCATTTGGCCGCTTTCCCCTTCTTTCACTAAATTTTATTATTATTTTTAATCATAACTGTTTCCTCTTGTGGTTTCCTTAATATCTGGAGCTACACTCCTGCAGCCTCTGAAGTGTGCGTGGTTTGTGATTAAGGGCGCCTGGCGGGCCTGAAGTTCGGCCTTTGCGTGGGTAGGCAGAGACAGCAGCAGTGGCAAGACCTTCCAGGAATATCTCAAATAAATCAGGTGTGATAGCCGAATGGAAAAAACTGCCCATTTTCCATATCCACTCTCCAAATATTCCTCTTACCGGGAAGCCAAGGTTTAACACCTTCTGTCAGAGAACACTTCAGCTGAATTTGAACAAAAGACAAGAAAAAAAAAAAAACGCAGATTTTGTCTGTAAACATCTTTTTCCACGGGTTTGTTTGTTGTATTTTCCCAGGCAACAACAGAATCATCCGTTTACGCACCTCCGTCATGCTATCAGCCATTTTCCCCTCCTCCTCCTCCTCCTTCTCCTCCTCTTCCTCGCTCCCATTCACCCAAAGGTTTTCCAATACATTCAACAACACTCTTTGAATAATTGTAGTGGTTAACGCAGAAGGCCAAAGATCCAAACAGGAAGCAGGAAAAAGTGCAGAAATTATTCCGATGGAGTTCGAGTGGCTGATGGAAACAAGGCAAGAGAAGAAAGTGCACTCTGGAGGTCAGCTTCACACCGCCGCCGCTTGTTTTGATTTCAGCGATTAAAAATGGACACTCTCACAGTCACATCTTGATTTTATCAAAACACAAACGTAATCCTCTGGAATTATTTTTAGCTACACCGGTGTTATCAGAGGTCTCCCGCTGACTGGATTCAGCTGTGTGGGATTATGCCGAGGTGAGAGACGAAGGTCTTTGCATGCAGACGGGCCCACAGAACGGTCATTCAGAGGTCTGCGCATCAACACTGGGGCGGCTGCCATCAGAGGCTGGTCATGTTGTTTGGCCTGTCGTACAGTGTTGATGTTTGGATGGAGAAAATGAAAATGGAGTGTAATTTTTGGATGAGAATTTCTATTTTTTCTCTCCTTCTTAGAAATGTCCTGCCATGGTTGTCTTTTCAGTAAATGAGTAAATATTGTTCAGTGAAGTATCAGTGAGAGAATTGGATTAGATCACTATCCCTCATGTCTCAGCACACTTGACCGTTTATTAGTTTGGTGAGAGGCTAATGAGTTGTATAATTCTTGAGGTTTTGTTGTGGGGTTGCCATGGGAAATAATATTAGGAGGATGATGGAGGTGAAACAGAGTATCTCAACCTCAGTCAGGTCAGTCCGTCCCAGAATGGAAACACAATGTTTGGAGCTAAAGCTATCTGATACCAGCCATCCCCCGATATCTCATTCATCTTGGATGTTTTCTTCATAAAATGGGGATTTTTAAGTCCAAACCAATCAGTTGTGAGTGACATATTTCTCCAACAAAACCATTTTTAGTCAACATAGAAGCTTGTCAGCGGCCAAAGCAGAGAGCTGACTCACAGCGTTTCTCGTCATCAGTGATATCAATCAATCGTCATGAAGAGGCATGTTTTGAAAAACCTTTTAACTCTGCATTGCTGCTCTGATGCAGTGGTTCCCAAACTTGTTTCTGCCATGTCCCCCCTCGGAGGATAAAAAGTTTCCATGCTCTCCCACGGACCACATAGAGCTTATTAAAGGGATATTTCAGTGTTTTTTAAGGGAGGCTGTATGAGTGCACCTCTTCTCTGTCACATGGGCATACATGACAATCAGAGACAGGGAGAGCATCAGCAAAGACCCCCTGGAAACAAAACATAGTAAATATTGGTGAAAATAAGTATGAAACTGGTGAAAAACACACACCATAAAAAGAGCTGGGATAAAGGCTGGTTGCAGAGTGGTTTGCAGATAAATAGGTAAGGCAGGGAGAACATCAGTAAAGACCATCGTGAATAAAGCAGAGCAAGCATCAAGAATTAGAAACAACCCATAACACTTGTGAAAATCAGACACAGCATCAAGAGAAGGAGTGGGAAGGTGGAGGCAGGCGTCTAAATGGTTTGTGTAAAAAAAAAAAGCAGGAAGAGCAGCAGCAAAGACTTCTCTAAATAAAGCAGAGCAGGCATCAATGACGATCACTATGACGTTGGAAAATATAAGACACATCATAGAAAGACAGGGCTGGAATAAAGGCTGGATGCAAAGTGGTCTGAAGACAAATAGTCAAGGCAGGGAGAACATCAGCAAAGACCCTCATGAATAAAGCAGAGCAGGCGTCAAGAATTAAAAACAACCTACGACACTGGTAAAAGTCAGACACAGCATAAAAAGACAGTGCTTAGGTGGAGTTGGATTTTATAGCAGTATTTGATGGAAAAGCTGTGGCAGGGGGAGCAGCAGCAAAGACCACCGTAACAGAACAGAGCAGGCATGAGTGAAAATCCCTATGGCATTGGTAAATTCAGATACAGCATAAAAAAGGCGCTGAGAGCAGTTCTGACCAAAGGACTAAATGGCACACAATTTTCCATTTTTTATCCGTTACTGGAAGAGAAAATAAAAACTCCACTTAGAGACAAACAAGGTCTGTTATATGACCACACTGGCACACATCGGGTGCTCAAATCAGTAGTCAAAATACAGCAGCTGGGAGGTGCCAATCCGGGAGCCAGATTTAACAGGACTGCGTCATTGTTTTGCAGCGTCAGCATTCGTCAAGCCTGGGCAGCAGGAAAGTGGGTCTGTTGACGCAACAAAGGACGTCAACCTGTGTTGGTGTGTGAGTTAATATACAAAACAAGAACCGCAAGTGTTCATGTCGGCAACGTAACCGCTGTTTAAATGTCAAAAAAAACAAAACATTGACATTCCCATTCCTAATCCAAATGTTGATCCTAGTGACAACCAGTATTTGTTTGCAGTCTAAATGAGTCCAACAAAACAGTTTAGCAGTCTTAAGGCTTGTGGTTGACCAGTCAGCAATGTTCAGCAGTGTAAACTTCAATCAGATGTTTCCTGGTAGGCAAGAATTCGCTGGGACATGCATGCTCGAGTTTGGGGCCAGAATCCAGATTTGGTCAGATTTGTGCACTTGATTCATAGACTAAAATAAATTCTGGTGGGCACTTGAAATGTGATTTTGCAGATTCACTAACTGCCTTATTTAACACTGAATACACAGAAAAGAATTTGGGGTAAAAACAAAAGATACTGAAGGGCCAAACAATCCTGACTCATTCAGACTGCGGACTAAATCAAACGGATGTAATTGAAGCCACATTCCTGCGAGTAAAGCTTGAATTCCAGAGCTATTCTTGCGTTTGGTTTATGATGGACACCACACACCCACTCACATATGTGGAAAACACACCCAGAGACCAGAGGTGATCCAGCTGACACAGGTGAGAGATCCTGAATTCATCATCACGGTGGAAGCGGAGTCATTACTGGGCTACGATGTGGGATCCCTTATCTCTCCCCTCAGAGGCATCAATGAGGGCATCTCTGTTTTTGTGCATGAGAAATTTCTCCTGTTGGATGTGTGGTTGTGATTCACCATGTTTACACTCAGACTTTCCCCACAGAGTGGCTCTGGCCACCCAACCATAACAGTCCGTGAAAACGCAGGGTCAAGACTTCAAAGACTTTTTCAAGATCATTCCAGTCAGGAGCATGAAATAACACTGTGACAAATACAACTCGCATGGCAGGATACAATGTCCCTCATCCGTTCACATTCTGTTCTCAATCAGATTGCTTATAAATGTCCAAAATTAAACCCGGCCGCTCCCTGGAATGCAGCTTCATGGTTGCACTGGAGCTTAACACAAACAGGTCAACACTTAGCCCCGTGAGCAGACCGGCCTTTATGTAGGCAGTCAGGTGCCTTTCTATCACTTTCACTGTATCAGTGTAGACTGGTAGGGACTATGATTACATAATTGGATGCAGGCAAGCTTAAAATTACCATGGTGATTTGGGTTTAGTGTGCCATAGCTGTTTGAAAGGCTCAGTAGGTCTCAGAACAAATCGACTAATTGGTTACCAGCTCCTCGAACCACACCAACAGCAGTTATTGACTTTTCAGGAATTCACAACTGAGACAGTTTTTAGTTTCACCTTTTTAAACTTTCTAAACATCTTTGGGTTCTGTAGCATTGGTTAAACACTGGTGGAAGGTGTGATGCAGCCTGAAGGAGGCTACGAAGATCCCTGTTTGTTTTGCATAAACCGCAGTGGTGCACTCTGGTGCCGCTGTGTCTTATGAAATTCCCCAAGAGTGTCAGCTAAAATGCTTTGGTACAGCGGAGAAAACCCTCTCTGGTGCCCATGCAGATGGAAAAAAACACACTAAGAGATGCCTTTACAGTAGGTAAAATATGTAAACAAAGTACCTTCTAGATGCCATTCCCTTAGAGCATATGTAGACAAAGCCCTTCTTGATGGCTTTCCCTTAGATCATGTGTACACAAAGTAGCCTCTAGATGCCATTTTCTTGGATCATATGTAAACAAAGTACCCTCTAGATGCCATTCCCTTAGATCATATATAAACAAAGTACCCTCTAGATTCCATTCCCTTGGATCATATGTAAACAAAGTTCCCTCCTGATGCCATTCCCTTTGATCATATATAAACAAACTACCTTCTTGATCCCACAAGTACTCTCTATTTGCTCCTAACATGTAAACAAAGTGCCCTCTGGGTGCTCTGTTAGTGAATACAATATCAATGTCAAAGACAGTGCCCAGTTGTTATGACATGCTCTTTTAATTTTTTTGCCCCTCTGCCTGTGCCAAATTAAAACGTTATAAAACATTATAAAAAGAAAAGTATTGTGGAAGTTACCATCAAGGGACTGTAAGATAAAACTAATACATACAAATGATAAATTCTCCTTGATAAAATTAGTCCTGACTGAAGTAGCCCCACTCTTATGACCAACATATTAAAACCAGATAATCGAGATTTACCAAATTTTAGCACCTTTGCTCAGAATGAAAAAAAGCCAAGTCAAGATTTCACATGACATTATGATGACAGCTGAAACTGAAAGTCATCAGTTAGGGGTCACCTGACGCTGGCTCACCTCTGACAGTGGGAGTCACTGATATGGAATGAAGCAGCTTTGTTGTTCTCATTAATGTATCTGCTGCTGGAGGTTCATCATCTGCTGCTCTCTCCCTCACCCCTCTCTGCTGTGCACACTGGGAAACTGTTGCAGGAAGTTTGGAGTGTATGTAAGAGTGTGCGTGTGTGTCAGTCTGTGTGTGAGGTTTCAAGTGCACGCAGCCTCAGACAGCTGTGAAAACACAGACTCTGCACCGACCGCTGCAGAGCTGCAGAGAGATGCCTCAGACGCTGCACATGTGGTCCAACCTGGCGAAGATGAGCACAGGTGAGCCAAAAGCTGGAAGATGATTTTCTCCTGTAGCTGTTTGCTTGGGAACTGGTGGTGTAAGCAATGATGAAAATCTGATACAGGATGAAAAGCATGTTCCTGAGCCAGAGCACCAAATGCTTTATTTATTACCTCCCACACGTCCCCTGGTTCTACTTGTGCTTTTCAAATTGTTCCACAAATTCAATTCATTTCAGGAAACCTGAGCAAGTGTTTTTTCTTTCATGAGAAACTCTCTGATCTAAATAAGACTCCTCAAAACAAGAGGGAAAACAATCTTCTCGCCAATCACAGTGGAGCGCCAGCCGTCCAAATGGATGGCAGTCATCAGCCGCAACATCTGTCATTACCTTTTTAAAGCTTTCCTTGTAATCGGACAAGACACAAGTCGCTGAGGAAAAGTCTGGCTCCACAAGAATGCAGTAAGAGTGTGTGTGTGTGTGTGTTTAACAGGGGGACGAGAGCTCTGAAGGCTTTTAACATGCTGCCTGCCATGTAATTAGTGTCTATGGATAACTAGCTCCCAGCAGGCAGTTTTAAACACTTTCCATGGCTGCACACCTCACAGGCCAAGAAGCAGTTGCAGAGAAGAAAAGTCATGAAAAATCCTGGTTAAAGGAGACCTATCATGCTCATCTGTATTATTACAAATCCAAACATATGATGCATGGATTTTGGCATCACCCTAAGATGTGCTTTCTTTTCAGGCCTTTTTTTGAACAGCTCGTCTCTGAATCCGATGTGAAGCTCTGCGGCAAGACAATGAAGAAAGGCGTAAAAACAATAACGTGGACAGACAGGACGCTCAACATATAACACTTAAAATTTTCACAAAATAGAGGTTGGAATTCTGCAAAGCTGTGTATAAAGTAACACCCGTGAGCGGTGTCTAATGATGCGTTCGAGTTACCTCGGAAGTCAGATGTCCGAGCTGGGAATGACGTCACACCTGAGTTACCAGCGTTTCAGTTACCAAGTCGGAAAAAAGCAAAATCGGATGTGGAAGCATGATGGTTATTTTAGGGCTTACCTTGTCCTTGCTTGTATTCGGACAAGGCAAGCGCTAAAATAACTTTCGTATAGGCCTGCATGATATATCGTTTGAGCATCTCCATCGCGATGTATGTTTGCGCGATAGTCACAGAGCCTATGATGTAGGAGGCAGATTAACTTATCTAATTTCAAGTGTAGCTGACTGAGATACACTGCATTTGAATCTGCATGTGCTGTGCAGCGATCCACCAATCACGTTCATTCTGTACTCAGTTGCCAATCAGGCTACCCTGCTAGCAATCAAAATCAGAGAGGAGGAAACCACGCCCCTGCACGTGGAGTGAGACGTTGGCACTGCCGGTGTTTTGCGTGCCGGCCGAGAATTACTTTGGGAACATTACTCATCATCGTTTAGTACCACATAAGAATTGTATGGGTTTTAAATTGTACATTTCCGTGGACCACTCTACTATAAGCAGTTCGCGTTTTGCAAGGTGCATGCAATTCTCAGAGGACATGCGTTTCTCGGTAAAACACTGGTAACAACAACAACAATTGCAAAATGAATAACGAACAAGAGAAAACCACCGAAAATGAAGACTTGTTTGCAATGTTAGTTTTTTCCAATATCGCGCAGCCTTACTTTCGTAGATGTAGCCATCTTGTTTCTGCCTCTGATTTTGCTTTCTTCCAACCTACGCTGGTAACTCAGGTGTGACGTAATTCCCAGCTTGGAGTTCTGACTTCTGAGGTAACTCAAACTTGACATGTTAGCAGACAAGCAGAATGAGCTGATTTAGGCAGAGGCTGAAATGACTGTTTGCATAGGCTGCAGTGCAAGATGCAGTTAATGCAAAGCTACTCTTCATTTTTACCCACATATGTGAACAAAGGCGAGTCAAGCAAACATCTGTTTATGTGCCGATGAAACTCCTGTATGGACCAGTATGACTGAGCATGCTAACGCAAGTTATTCTATCGAAGTTGAAAACGCCTCTTTGCAACATATGGACGCTGTTTCCTCAATCTCAGTTGCTTTAATGTTTGATTAAAATGAACAAGTTTGTTAAGCCGTTCCTCTGCTAAAATAATGGGTTTTTAATTCGGTCAAATTCATCAGTTTTCTCACCTCCAGAGCTACATCTGTGAAGAAATGCACTACCTTTTATCAGACACTAGAGGCGATACCTGTTTATTTACAGATCTGCAGACACCGTGCACGTACACAACTAAAAATGAGGCATTCGCTGTCCCACATTGGCATCATGACAGGTAAAAATTAGTGCAATACATCTTCCTGAAGAAAAGTATACTATGAGTGAAGGTGAACAAGCTGGTATCAACATGCAGAATCTAAGCTTTCTTTCTATAGCGGACTCTAAAATGCACATCCTGTTTTAAACTCTCGTGCTCACAAAACCTGAAGCTACTCAGCTGAGATTTCAAAAAGTCTGATAAAATATTTGATAACATGTGGCTTTCAAAGGAGCCCAGGATCTGAGCTGACCCTGGAAATGATGCAGCCTGATAGAAAGCCAAAGCTGGAGTTTTCTGAAACTCAGTCTGGCTGCTCTGTGGAGATCTTAACATGAGGAAAATGGAAATATATAATACCAAACATTTTTACAGATGTGTGTGGGAGCGTGTATGTGTAAGAGTACGTGAGAGAGGCAGAGACAGCATGAGATAGAAGTGCTATTTGCATGCGAAGGCATCTGGATTTGATCAGGTTCCCACTGAGCCGCCTGGTTGTGTGGTCATACAGTGTGTGGTGGTGCACGGAAGAGGAGCTTAATATGTTTGTAAGGTTCATGGAAGTGCTGTGACATAAGGACATCTGTAAGCCGTCTTTCTGTAGGGCTCTCCGGGGAGCTTCAATTATATAAAGGAGCACATGCTATCCTCCTGTAAAGAGACGTTGTGCTGGGAAAACACAAGGTGAGAAGATGACAGAGAACAACACAACATGTTTGGAGCCACGACTGATGTTTGCTCAAGACTCGAGACGTGAGAGGAGTGAAAACAACTTCTAAATTGAAAACTGTCCTCCAAAACAAGACTGTCGAAGGAGACAAAAAAATATTTGTGGGTAAAGTAGCTGTCTTTTTCCCATGTGTTGAACTGGAGAATAAAATTCAATTATCGAGTTCACTGCTGTCAGTAGGAGCACATGTAAACAGAGGCAGGAGCGCCAGCCGGGGCCAGGTTAGCTGGGTTAAACATTCCCGTGAGTCAGACACAGTTGCGTGGCCTCCCAGCCGCTGATATCTTCACTCATTAATGTGTGGCATGAAGGGAAAACACATGGCAACAACGCGCCTTGGCTCGCTCCAGCAAGTTTATGAAAGTAGAAGAGACCAGACACGCAAACGGATGCCGACAGTCCCGCTGGCCCCGTCCTCGCTGGACGTCTACATGCCTGAACGTGCGTGTGATTTTCTGAGAGTGGCTGCTGTACTTCATTTTTCTACATTTATCTGCCCGGGATGTGGCCTTTGAGGTCCGGCACTTGTCCACCGGAGCTACAGATGTACGCTAACCAGTAACAGAGCTCCCTCACTCTCTCTCTCCTCTAAAAGGGTTTGGCCGGAGCCGCCCACCGATCACAACCGCCCATACCAGACGAGTGCATCACCCCTGTTCGGAAAGAATGAACACATTGCTTCCTAATGCGTTCCCAATGGGTGCAGGTATTTGTCAGTGAGCAGCAGTATAATTGCTTCTTAAACTAGGCCATGACGCTGTGCAGGCAGATCCTCCCTCTGCTGTGACATCTGCACGTTATACAGCTGAGACATAACAGCAGTTTGTAAACAGCTCGCTCTGTGATCACCGCTCCAAAGCAGTGAGAACAAGAGCCTGAATGAAAACAAAGAAAGTGACTTTCCCATCATCCTGAAACCGTATCTCACAACAACATCCTGCTCGTAACATCTTTGAATTGATTGCCTCCTCTCCAAACTGGTGGCCTCGATCGCAGCAGGGTCAGCACTGTTTGTTCCTTTAACAGCAGTAACCCGGCTCGGTGGTCCCTCCGATTAAAGCCCAGCTGAGGTCTGACAGCAGGTTTCAGCACAAAGACATCAGGACCACTCTGGAGCCCCTTAAAAACATGCCCTTTAATTATTTTTGTAAGTGTAAGTGAAGCAGTGAGTGGAAACTATGTGGAGTCCAGCCCAACCTCTGCAGGGGAGCCAGGCTATTAGGATACATTTACACAACGGAGGTTTAGGTTTGTGTAAACACATTTGGATTTAGGTCATCGTTACGTTCAGTTGACATTCATTAAGCAGCAGCTGGTCTCTTGAGAGGCCAGCTTCGAACTTAACTGAACTTTAGCGAACATCACAGTGACCCTTAAACAGATTATTCCAAAGTGTTAGGTCTGACCACTAAAACCTCAACAGTAAGTCCCAATGAAACAGTCCATGCATGCTCCAAACTGCATGGTCCAAAGTGCATAGTCTAAAGTAGATGATTCAAAGTGCTTTGTCCAAAATGCATGGTCCAAAGTGTATCCGGCTACTTTTTAACAATGACGCAAAATCTGGGTGCTGAGTGAGCAGAGACGTCAGGTCAAGTTCTTTGTTTGTTCATGGTTGCGTTTTTGTCACAGAACAAATTCAACCAATGGGAGTGTCCGATCTCATTCCTTCAAGAGACAGCTGCATCTGAAGACACTCATATTTCTGTTTTACCCGGCAGATTGAGGCCTTCTGTCATAAATACAGTGACTCTGCACACCAATTGTCATTTATATCAAAACCTTTCCAAACTTACACATTTACTGTCGAGGCACAGGGGCATTAATCTTACCGATTATTTGAAACTTAGGGCACTTGGAGAGGATCTGATAATAGATGTTCCTTTTATCAAAGAAAAGCAGGCTTTTAATCTCTTTTTGCTCAGTTTTGCTGCTGGGTCTAGTTGATGTATTGTGTGTGCATGATGGGGAGCTTGATGACGGTCTCTGAATTGAGCATTTGTTCCCTGCAGGGTTGAGGTGAAGCTTGTTTCTGAGAAGATCGCAATGAGAGAGTCCTGGGGATAAAACAGTCCCTCATGTCCTTCCAGACCTGCTGTGTGTCCCTTTGTGTAAAAATGCTCAGGTACAGATGAGGTGACAGCCCAAGGCATCTAGAGGAGATGGAGTGGCTTCACCTTTGCCTCAAAGAACCCAAATGGAGGTAGGTTGGGGATCTGATCTGGATGCCTCTTGGGGCACTTTTTTTGGAGGCTTTCCAGAAAAGTCCAGATGGAAAAAGATCTGGAAGTGGGTCTAAAGCAAACTGGAGGGAGTCCGTATCTCATCTGGGCTGGAAACACAATGGTATTCAAATGATGAAACTGGGAGCACCGCATGGATGTCTGGATGGATACTTGGCTCTTTGGTGGATGGCTGGATGCATGGATAAACTGATGGGTACAGGGTTGTTGGACTCTTCTTCTGAGTGTCTGTAATCCTCCCTGAAGAGGACATGATTTTTGGATTACATAATGCGAAGTCTTGCACTTTCACATGTTTGAAACCATGTGGAAAAACGTGACAGCCCTCTGTTTGTTTCAAGTCTTCATCGAAGGATGTCATTGTCTCCTCATCACTCCACACAGATCTGATGCTTCCATCAGCCGCTTGGCCGGTCTGAGTCTCTGAGTTTACGTCATCTTTTATTTGCTGAGTCTGTTTCCACTGCTCTTTATTGCATTTTGCTTTTATCAATGAACCAACTTTCCATTTTAAGTCGAAGTGAAAATTGTTTTGTATTTTAACAGGATTCCTCTGTTACCACGGAGGTTTACTGATGTGCCAGCTGAATATGTACATTAAGAACCCAAAGTGGATGGAAACCCAGTTTTCTGGATGCGTGTTTTTGGAGGAATTTATGGGTCGGTCCGATTTAGGTGTCAGAGGAGTGTTAGAGATGAGATCTTTAGCTCAGAGCGTCAACACACTGAGAGTGGCTTTGAGTGGTAAGGTTGAGTTTTCACGATGCGAGACACGAACTGTCACTTTGAGCTGAGTCTGCTTCTGTTTATTTCTGTTTTTTGAAACTCTCTTCATTACATCATGGTGTGTGGCCCGTCTATCACCCCGTGTCCTCTCCAATCTGCCACTCCCCCCTCAATAATCTGTTTCTCTTTTTCTGCTTTCCTCGCTCCACCCGTCCTCACCTCAGCATCTTCACCGCACACTCTGTCCCGGTCAGCCTCTCATTACATTAACCCACCAGAATGTGGACCAGCTCCACTTCATGCGAACAGAAAACCACCAGTTTTGTTCTGCCTGGACAGGGACCAGGTTCGAGAGCTGCTCCCCGTCTGTTCAGCGGCATCTCTACTTTCTGAATTGCTGATGTATTAAAGGCAGATATAAAGGAAGGAAATGCTAACTTTTTGGGATCCAGAGATCATAAATTCTAACGTATCTAGCTCTAATGTCCGATCCTGGTGACTGGGTGAGACAGCTGGCTGAGTGAGTGAGCAAAAAGAAAAGGAAAACATTCACTCGCTCTATTTTTCTCCATGTCAGCTCTCTCAGGATGCTGGCACGTTTCCATCACATTATGAGCTTCCCGGCAACACTTGCCAAGAAGCCCAAGCCCGAGCACAGTAGTGACCAGAGCTGTGAGAGTGTGCCTGAGATTAACTGTCATTAGGTCATACAATAACTGCTAAATGACGTCAAGGTTACGAGTGTTCATCAAGGCAACACCATGACTGGAATCGTCACCTCTTGTTGTAATTAACACTTTGATCGGTCGTATTAAAGATGCCTTCTCAATAGCTGGCAGCCCTCTGAACTAGGTCAGGTTTGGCAGGAAACTGGCAGGGTTTGGGGCAAAAGATACAACCATTGTTTCTCTATTCAACTTTGAATGCTCCCCTTCAAGTTAAACTTTGTAACCTCCTGAAAACTCATGAAAAATTATCACCATTATCGAGACTGAGATCAGTTTCTTCTAGAAACCAGTTGTAACATGCCCAGTTAGCTCATGGATTCATGGTGAACTAACACTGGCTCCACGTGTTGATGGCTCATGTTAGAAATCATGTAAAAAAGCCCAATATCATTTTACTCTTAAGTTATACCAGTGGGTAAATGTTGCTACATCGCCATAACTTTTAGTCAACCTACAATAAAACAATAGTTAGATTTCAGCCAACTAGCTAATCATTGAACCCTGTTTACGGCAAATTACCAGTGCCACTAATCGTGCAACCTGTTCCTAAATCATAAATATATCTGACTGCTTGTGTTTATCAATTCAAAAAACGAGGATTCAAGATAACGCGATGCACTGTAATCTGTCTCGTAGACAAGATTATCATACTCCGTGCAAAAGTGAATCAACGATCTATTCCGTGCAAACTGTGTCTGAAAGCAGGTTGTAAAATTTGGCATTTTCAATCAGGTGTTGATGCCGCCAGTGGACACTTCAGGAACTGCTGTTTTTTGCCCACTTCTCTCAGTGAAGGCTGCTGTTTGATTGCTCTGTACACTGTCTCTAGCTTTAATTCCTGCTGACTATAAGTAGCATATCTCAAATACTGTTTTAACATCTGTATTTGGTTCTCTGAAATCCAGCTCTCGCTCAGTTTTTGCAAGTTCATGTTTGTCATCTTGCGGCAACCCTCCGCAGCTAATTCAGCAACAGTCTGTTCGTCACGGGTGAACATGTTGGACAATCAAAGGCTGCATTTCCACACATCCAGCTCTGGCGTCATTCAGGCATGGAAGCATTTTTCCACAGAACAGAAAAGGCTACAGCAAGCTTTGAAAGGACAGATTTGAACCTCACATCAAAACCATGGTCAGCGCCCTCTGCCAATCTGACTGCGGCGAGTTGACTTGTGCTGACGAATGGTTGAAAGAGTCCACTGGTCCTATTAGCTTTCTCCAAATAAGCCATATTTGCTAACTGCCGTTGACCAAGGATGGAGAGTTAACTGGACCAAGGTTCACCGAGGTTTGGGGAGACTGGTTTTGGCAGCTAGACTGGAAACCAGAAGAAGTTGGGACTGTTTTTGAACACAATGAGCTGTCAGCTGTCGTGTCGACTAAAAACTGAGTCTGAAAGTGTTTCAGACTGGTTGGTGAGGAGACCCAGAACAACTCACATATGCCTTTCACTACAGATAACTTTCTGAGAACTAACTTTCTAAATATAGACGGCGCTGTACATGTGAAATGATGCCGTACAAAATGATCACCCGTGGGCAAACAGACAGCTGCAAATTCATTAGTCAGTGTTTTCCTAGAAGATCAATAAAGCTAGACTTTGCATGCTATAACCATGAGCACAAATTATATTATTACTCTGTCTGCATGCTTTTATTTGCATGGTGACTACATCAACAAGGTATTTGCTTTTTAGCTCCACTCATGCCAAGAAATACGCAACAATGAATAAGAGGGGCTGAGAGAGGAAGCTCAGATTGTTTTTTAAAGAATAGAAAGGTTTTATCAATTTCCCAAAAAAATGCATCAAGCGAAAAAGACAGGAAGAGCTCACACTTGAAGCAGTTTTAGGTTCATATAAAAAAGTTATGTTTTCCCATGTCATGTCCCATTTGCTTGTTCAGCAATCAAAATCAACCCAACTGGGCCAAATAATTGAGTCCAGCCCGAGTGTGTGAGTGAAGAAGGAAAAGCTGTATCGATTTATGCAGCGAAACATCTATAATCGTTGAATAGTCGCTATTAAACTAAAACAGAAGGCAAGGATTCAATTAAAATGCACCCTTACAATGTTTTACTTGAGAGAATAATGTGTCTGCGGCCTAACAAGAAACACAACCCAATAAGCTCTTTATAATGAGATGAACGCTTACGTGATGCCTGCAGCCCTGCTCTGCTTTGTCTTACTGAGAAAAATTTACTATTTGGTTGTTAGTTCAAAGTCCTAGCAGTAAATTCTTCATGTAGACAGGACAGGAGAAGTAATCTGTACCTCTGCTGTTGCCTTTATAGCTGCAGATTAATACGAGGAGAACTGGAAGACCCTCAAAGTTAGGTCCTGACTGTTCTCTACCTCACATCCCATAAAGCTAAAAAAGGACTTAAAGGCGTTAAATTGGATTTCTTAGAAAGTAAGGCTCTGAGAGCATGTTGAACTCTGGCATCCTGTAAAAAGCCCACAAATAGAAGTTTATGGAAACAAAAAGGTGGGATAGTAATCATCAATAAAAACTGGACAGTTTCGCTAAATCTTGATGCTTTTATGAATGCTTACGTAATCCGGCTTACCTGATAACCTATTGGAGCAACAGAATCTGTCATCTGAATACTCCCCAAGTTAGTTTGTAGACCTTAAAATCGACTGTATGGACTTACAAATCATTGACTTTCTTTTAGTTCTGAGGAAGAAGTCTTACCTTGTTTTCTTGAGAATACGTTGACTTTATGAGATCGACCAAAGACACAACCTGATCGATCCTCGTGCCAACGCGTCTTCCAAAGCTTAAATTATATTCTAAACATATAAAACAATAATTCACATTGGATGGATGAGCCAAGGAAGGGGGGTGAAGGATGGTGCACAAACCATGAGATCCCCCAAGAGCAAGAATTTGGCAGAATTTGGCAAAATACTTACTACAAACAGGCAGAAATCTCAAGCAAGAATTGCGAGATCCATCATGAATTTTCTGTCCAGCAGAGCATCCAACGACCATCCAACAGGACTGGGTGGCTGATCAAACCACATAGGGGTGGATACAGAGAGCATGTGGAAACAGTAGCATGATAAAATTACAAAAGGAAGAAACCCTGAATTATGGTGAACATCCAGAAAATAAGTGAGGGAAGACAGAAAGATATTGGGAGATCCTTCAAGAGAGACAGCTAATAAGAGCAAGCTTTTGACAAATCGTGGTAAAATTAAGTTGCTGGAAAAAAAAGGCAGAAAGTTGAGCCGGACCAGACTCATGCTGAACAATCATCTGCCTGTCCTAGGTGGGCAGAATAAAATAAAATGGAGGACGATACAAAAGAGACACCTATCATGTTCAAGCCTCCTAAAAGATTTGGCAAAACTCTCATTGATTGAAAAGGCAGTAACCCTGGGCAGGACTAGACTTATGGGTGCCGTTATTTACTGGGATTAGATGGGTCATAAGAGTGAAATAAAGAATAAAGTAGAAACCGTAAGATCCTACCGTCAGCATGACTTTGGCAAAGTGGCAAAATACGAGCAGAAACCTCAAGCAGGAAGAGACTCATGGTGAGCACCGTCTGCCTTCATGGACGAGGCAAGAAGACAGGATAGAAGAAAAAGCAGAAACCATGATCCACCATGAGCAAGCCTAGGTAACATAAAGGTAAAGTAGTCAGGAAAACATCTTCTCTTTTACAGGCAGACGCTTTGTGCAGAACCAGAATCATGGGAAAAACCAAAACTGTTTCTTGAACATAAATACATCTTTAATCTGCTGAGCATATTGCCTTTCCTATCTTGCACAAAACACTCAGTTTTCTTTTCTTGAAAAGTGCTGTTCAAATAAACTTGCCCTGCTTTTATAAACCACAGCTCGACTGTAAGGCCAAACTAAACCAATCTTATTACACTAAGTAAACACAGTTTTGAAACATCACAACCATCAGGATGACGTTTCCCTCTTTCATTTGGGAGAACACAAATGTGAGGTTATGTCCTTCCTCATGAGACCACAGGCTGCTGTAGATGCTAATTAGAACTTTGTCACAGTGTTGGAGGTGTGACATCCACACCTTTTAATGATTTAAGGACGAAAGGCAAAGTGTGCATAAATGGATTACTGGACTGTTTTCCAAAGAGCTGACTGAACCATTCACAGTCCTCGTTAAAGTCTTCACAGTTAGGTCTGAGGTGTTGCTTAAACACACACTCTCAGAACATGTCTGTTTTTATAAAGGTTAATAAGCACTTTAAAGAGGGGCACACATTTGGAATATTGTGTAACATGAAGAAAAAAAAAGGTTGTGCAGGCAGAGGCTGGATAATGTGTGGATAACATGTTGGGAGTGATTGAGGGAATGTGGGAAAATATCATGGAAAATATTAGCAAATCGGAAAATGTTACAGGTAGTTGGAAAACAAGAGATATTGTAACAATATAATACGTTCTGAGCTTGTGATGACAAATCCTCTAGAACAACATGAAATCTCACCCTGTACTCTCTCCTTCACACACACACACGCGCATATAAACCAGTCCACAGTGAGGATTGTTTCACTAATGAGATGGTTTGGCTGCACTTGAGTTATAGGCATGAGTGTGTGGTGGGACCTCACCCCACTGCTGCCCAGGAGAGTGTAATGAGTGCACCCAACATCACGCTCTGCCAAGGTCCTGCACTGACTGATTTATCAGCCTGCAACAGCCGACTTATGAGACAGGGTGACATAGAGTTTACAAAGCGGTGCCATGACCTGATTCAAGAAGTCCGCAGGAAATGGTTATATCCCATACTAAATGTCAAACAGGAGTTTGGTTTCCCTTCAGTGTTGCAAAATGATAAATCAGAAAATAAGACTGCAGTGGTTATGGTTTTGTTTTCAGAGTTTCTATTACTTTTCTGTGTGAGCTGTGTGAGCAAGTGAATGACAACTGAGAGACACTATCAACTTTAAGAACGCTGTTTACCGAAAAATGAGTTTTTCTTTCACATTTATATCATGCTGATACAAGCGGGAACTATTAAGTAGAAAACTTAAACACTTATTCCCACTAAATACATTTTTTAAAACCTTCAAATTAATCCAGAATTTTATGGTTCAGTTCTGAGAGCACCCTGCTCCGCCATGTGCATACATGACAGCCACAGCCTGCGGCGGGGACAGCACACCTCTCCTCTGTCTCATTTGCATACATGAAACCTGAACATGAAACCCTCTCATACATATGATGCCCGTAATATCAGACACAGCTCAAAAAAAGGTGAAGGTGTGTTTCAAAGTGGTTTGTAGAGGAAAAGCCAAGACAGGGAGAGCAGCAGCAAAGACCCTAAGACACAGCAAACATCAGCAACACTTCATATGACACTGATCAAATCAGATACCGCATAAGAAATAAGGAGCTGAGGTGAAAGTGAGTTGGCGCGATATGCAGAGGAAAAGCTGAGGCAGGGAAAGCAGCAGGAAAGACCTGAGCAGGCATCAGTGACAGTAAATACAACACTGATTGGCTACTTTCATAGAAGACCCGTTGGATGTGTAGAAGTTAATCTGCTGTCTGCTGTTATGGCCTTTCCTGAGTTTGACCTTGTGACCCTGCTTGACCTTATGCAATGTCGAGTTTCCACACATTTTACTCGCGTTCAGTTCAGTTCAGCTGACAGATTAAAACATTAATGCAATTTTAAGAGAACATCTTTAGTTCTTTTTCTTGACTGAAAAAAAATGACACCTCTGCAGCACATGAGAAGACATTTACCACTGTCCCATCAGAGAGCATTATCTGAGTGAATCAGAGGTGAACATAAGAAGTAGCGGCAAAAGAAGGTGATTGAGTAATTACCTACAGCTGCTGAGCTTCGCTGAAGAGGTATAAATCTGTAACCACATCAGAAATCATCCATAAAATTTACAGCTTAGGAAAACCATGTGTGTGGCTCTTTAACACTTCTTAACCTACAGAGCCGTCTCATACTCTGCCCCGGAAAGGAGCCAGTAGGCAACGAAAGCTTTTCACTATAACTATGCAGCACACTGACATATCGTATAAATTCTTTAGGGGGGACAAAATAGAGGATCACATTACCTTACACCAGCGCAAACTCAGATACGATCCAAAACAGGTAAATAAACTAGTGGAAAAAGCTGAGCCCCAAGCAGCCAATCAATCACTTTAATGAGTCTGTGTGACTGTGAGGAGTTATGAGGACTGGGCAGAATATAGTCCAACAAAAAACACAAATATATAAATGTGGGAATACGCCAGAGGTTGTAAAACACAGAGCAAGAAGTTACTTTCTCACCAGGACTGGAACCATTCACACATCTGAGACCAATTAATGCGTCTGACCATTCATTTACCTCTCAATGAACAGAAAAGGTTAGAGTACTTCTAAGCTCCTGGACCGGGCATGACCAGCTGTCTATGTATGTAGAGGACCTGATGTATGGCGAGCACGCTTACAGCTTCTTACATAATGAAGTTTATGATCCAAGCTCTGAGATTGAACTTAAATTCATACAGCAAAGAATCTTAACTGAAAACTTTGGTGGATCTAAACTGCAGACTCTCTATTTGAATTAAACAGAGTCTAAACATGTTACACTTGTAGATTCACATGTAAAGGAGGACTGCACTGTTTCAACTCTCCAAGTGCTGGACTAGCTCAGGTTTGCATCAAAATGTGGACAGTCTCTCCAGGTCAGCTTTAGGATATGTAGTATCACACATTCCTGGTTGGATCTGTCCCCAGGATGATCCCAGTGAAAGCATTAAATGGCGTCAGTGGACGGGAGGAGGTAATAAAGCTGTTTATTGTCACAGGTGGGGCCGAGTGTGTGATGCTGTTGCGGTTGTAGGCCCAGCTGGAGGAACCAGCAGTGTTCAGAAGAAAGCCCCATCAGGGCTGTGCCTGAGGGCCCTCTCCATGATCAAGCGGACATGTGGACATGTGACTACAGTACAGTGACTTCTCCATGGAAAAATAAGACCTTGACTGTTGGGCATTTTGAGAACAACTTATTGCCCTACTTCCCAGCAGTTCCATCAAAATCTGCTAACCTTGACCTCCATCCAGCTTTTCCAACACCTCTCCCGTGAACATAACTGAGTAACCCAATCATGAGGTAAGCTCGAACAGCTTTTTGAGAGGTGTCTTTTTCATATTTGAGCCAACACTAATGACGTACATTTAAAAAGCAGGATCATAAAAATGGCCAATATGGCAACTAGTTAAACGGGACTTTGGACTGACTGATGTTGGCCACCGTTTCTGCTCATTTTGTGGACCTAACCACTTTACACTAATTTAGACAATTTCCCACATGCATGTCCACCAATGTTGGTCGAAAGGCATGAAATTTGCGTACTGTCATCTTTAAGAAAGGAAATAGTCAAATAGACCTTTCAGACGAGGGGAAGTTATGAAGAAACACGTCCTTAAACATCGCTTCAACAAGGCAGCCTGACATCAGGTTCAGGTCCAGTCTTGTGAAGTTCCTGAAATGGAATGTCCAGGGAAGCTGGTAAAACAGGTCCAGAGACGACGCTGACATCTGAGTTTCTCATGTCTTGAAACTTTGCCAAAATTTAGTGAGGACATACATCTTCATGAGACTTGGTTCCAACGAGTTTGCCCACTTTGATGGCAAACCCTTCTGCGGTGGGGGATGGCGCAGCTTGGCAGGGTAAAAATATACTGAAATCAGCTATATAAATATTCAGCAAACCACCGGACATTGATTAACGTGGACGCTATTTAGTCTTCCTGTCTCCAGTCGGTCTCCAGTGGGTTGGATGAATCCAAAATGATGAAAACAAGGGGGGGTGTTCTGAGACAGGCTGTTACCTGTGAAACAGGGTCGCTCTAAAAACACCCCCAGGTGCTTGCTACATTCCTTCTGATGAAATTAACTGTAGACTGTAAATTTAAAAAATCGACTCGACCAATCAGGATTTTGGTCGACTGCGCAAGTAACGACCAATAAGTCGACCAGTCGACTGGGACTTTACAGCCCTAGTATAGACGGCTGTATCTGGTGGAAATCCTCGTCTTTTTTTCAGTATATTGCATTCAGGAAAAAAAAAAAAACTTCACAATATGACTGTTTTTTTTTATAGACCAAGCAGCTGAATGGCTGACTCTGCCATCCCTGGAGCCCTTGTGCTTGATACTGGATCAGCTCTTACATGCCAGCTGTCATTTAAAAGATAGGGATCTCAGAGAAACATCAACACCCTGCTTATTACATGACAAACCCTTTAACACATGTCATCCTTTACAGTGCAGGAAAGTGAAGCTTTACAACAGAGAGGGAAGAGGGGAGTATGAAAAAGGGAACTGCCAAGAACCAGAGTTCAGGCAGAGGAAGCGACTGTTAAAGCGTTTGTCCTCGCTGTGGTGTTCAGCACAGTTCTGGCCTTATGGCTGCCTCGCTTCTTCCACTGTGACCCGCTCCGGTGGCCGTTCGTGGTTTTTCCCCGGTCAAGTGCTGCAAACTCTTGCCAGACCGCCACACACTGGCGAGAGACTCTGTAGTGGTTTCACTCAGAGGGACGGTGGCTTCAACGAGCTCCAGTCCTCGTTCTGCTCTTTCCTACAGCTGAGCAGATCAGGCCCTTAAATCTAGAGAGCTTTCAGCAAAGACTTTATTACTAGTCCCATGACAGATGTGAATTCACAGAGGCACAGTCTCTCCACATTTCCCCGTCTTCTTTTCACTCAAATGACTCATCACCTACTTCAGTGGTTGCAGAATAGAAAGATATATCCACATTATTTCAATTTTTAACAAGACTAGAACTCTCCAGTGAGTGAGTTCACAGAGTTTCTCTTGTTTGTCATCCAGCTGACTAATGCTTCAAGTCCCACAATGCCTCTCATTTTACCGAGCTTCTTGTCAGATCCTCTCATAACCAATTCCTAATCCTGCTTTTGATGTAGAGCAGCTCATTGACCAGAACAAAATATCTATTATCTGTTTCTCATCCTGATTACCTCGCTCTCTCATCGTCACCATGCGTCCAAGAGAGCTTACGAGGAATTTTAGAGAAGGATGGTTGCAGTGTTGTAAAATCTGCATGCGGACGACCGAAAAGGTATATGTCCTCAAGGTGCTGACGGAGACAAAAAGAGTGGAAAGCATGGAAAAACCCAAATGGCTGGAAACACTTACAAGCCATTCTCCTCCACTGTTTCAATCTACAAATAAACTCCAGAGAATTTTCCAAAGCTGTGTGGGATTGAACAGAGAAGGAGATTGAGATGGAAAGGAAAAGTGACCATTAATTGTCCTTTCTCATGCTATGTGCATTTACATTCACACAATGTTCCACCTCCCTGTGTGTAAAAACCCGAGAGTTCACGGACACCGAAGGGTAAACGCGAGCACAGGGAAAACCTCTGAGTTTGTGTTTAAATCACAGCTTGGTATCTCTCAGACAATGTTAAATAGATTAGCATTAACCATTTTGCAGTCAGAGTTAGAATCAGGTTTCTTGCTAAAATGGATCATCTGTCCAATTATATCCTTTTATTAATCTACATTTCTCCATCCAGCAGGCCATCTATCATCCCTCCTTTTATCCATACATCAATCCATCTATCTTAGGGCTGTCTTATCTTTACGGTGATTGGAGGATAGTTTGTGTACTTATATCCAATTTTAATGATATTTAAGTGAATTACAGTATAATAACAACTTGGAATAATAATTAATAATAATAATAATCAGAAGACACCAAATTCATAAGGAGCCGATGTGTTGAGCAGCAATAATGAGTCAGGCACTACAATCTGTTGAGTAACCGCTCTTGTATTTTTACAGTGAATGAGAAGAAATGTTTAACTTCTACAAAACATACATTAACCACCAAAATAACAGAATATGGTGTGCACACTTATATGAAATAAAAGCATCCATTGGGGCCCTTATGAGGTAAAAGTTGTTGCAGGTGCATCTTATTTCAAAGGTGAATGTGTGTGTGAGTGTGTACGTGTGTATCTCCTTTGTGGTGATTCCTCCTCAAAGCGGTTAGCTCGCCATCCGTCATGACAGGAACCTCGTCCTGGTCCTCAGATTTTCCTCGTCCTCTCAGAAAACCTGACCTACACACAAAGTCATATAAGTTACACTCTATTCTGTGATGCATCATTGAAGGTTTAAACGTCAAAAGTCAATATATCTCATCAAACCTCATATGTTAAACTTTAATATTATCAAATCTCAAAGCTTCAGTTTTTAGTCGTACAACATTCAATGTTCAAGTATATCAAATATGAGAATTAACTGTTCAAGTGCTCACGTTTATCTGTTCATGTCAACAGTACTCCAATAACATTTAAGTTTACAGTCAAAATACATATAACTATATCAAAATACTGTGCAAATAACACAGAAAATACACATATTGAACTTGTTTTAAAGGTTTGAAAGACAGTGTTTCCAGTGGTGGTGGAGGGGGGGGGTTTCGCTGTTACACCCACTCTCTTGCTGCTCATGGAGCTATACTGTTGCGTTAACATAACATTACGTTACCCGCACTACTCGCTATATGGACCATGAATAAGCTTGAAAATTGCCTTTCACATTAATGGAAGAGGGTCCAACAGGATTTGATGCACTCGTCAAAGACTCAAAACAAGTCGAAAATAACGTTGTGTGTTGTTGTGCTCACACAGTGCACGTAGAAATCAATAGTGGCGCATTGATAATAATGCTACTAATGCTATTAATGCTACTCATTATATAGATCGTGTATAAGCTTGAATGTTACCTTTCACGTTGATGGAAGAGGGTCTGACAGGATTTGATGCGCTCTTTGATGACGCTGAACAAGCCCAAAATAACACTGTGTGTTCTTGTGCTCACACAGTGCGAGTAGAAATCATTAGTGGCGCATTGATATTAATAATCATGTGAAATTTCAGAAACGGCGCACGTAATTTAACAGCGGCAGTGCGCCGCTACTGCATGAATGTAGGGGAATCACTGAAAGAAGTGTGCTTATTTACTCAAACACTATAGGCCTTCTAATGCGAGAGAAACTGCACCAAAAATTACCCTCTAAGTAGCTTTAAACTCACTGTTAAAATGAAATAGTTCCTTCAGTAGTTTGCCTTTTACAGAATTAAGTATTATTTTACTCTCAACAAAATTACTTTCTTTTCCCCTTTAAATTAGCACTAGGAAAATAAACAAAACCTCCATTTTACATTCATAAATCAGCATAAAATGTTGCTCTATCATTCACTTCAGTTCACTCTCATAACCTTTAATATCACCACTGCTCTCTTTCAGCACACTGAGAAATAACAGAGAAATACCTTCAGAGCGACTAAACAGGCATGTTTCTCACTGTTACTCTTGATTTCTTTCTCTGATGTCAGAGCTGCAGCGGCTCTTCAGATGGAAGGGAAGCGGTTAACCTGTTTGATACAGAGCTAGCATTAGCATTAGCATGGACGACAGCAGTAAGTCCTAACAAGTTTTTTTTTTCTCCAGATAAACAACTCGTCTTACCGACAGGACTTGTCTCCTTCATGTAGTCACTCGGCTGCGGTATCCAGTGGGTAAGGGCGCTGGCTTTCTATTGCTCTTTCCGCAGTTTAATTTGGTTTTTCTCTGTCTGCTAAGAAGCTAACTGCCTTCACCGGCCGAAAGAAGAACGACGCGCGGGCAGCGGCAATTTTTTTCGTGGGATGGGATAGGAAGATCCCGCCTCCTTCGCCTCTGATTGGCTAGAATTGCTGGGCTCCGTTTGGTTGTTCCAAAGATAAGCATATAAACGCTAGATGGCTTACAATGGAGCCAATGGAGACCGACGTCCGCGCATGGCGGCCATTTTGCTACGGGACGCTCGCCCACTCATAACATTACAGTCTACAGTGCATGTAGCATTTAAATAACCATAAATTGATCAATTTTAAACCGATTTTCAAACGGTTTGGTTTGTAACAAACCTCAGAGTTTTAGTTATGCTCAAGAATAATTTTAACCATGGATTTTCATAAATAAACATTAAGCAGAAAGGTAGGGCAATAGCTGTAGGCATACACACCCAAGGCAGTATTAATAAATCATTTATATATAAAACATTTAATCATTCCATATATGTTATAATAAATAAGTAAATAAACTTTAGTAATGACCGCAGGATAGCAATACAGAGAGCCACGCGCTCAACCAAAACGCCACTCTATAGCCACAAATAATGCTCAGAACAGCACCTAACTCCATCAACAGGACATATAGGGTCACAGCCATAGTACTAGACACCAAACATCTTTTTAACTTTGACTCATTTCTTTAGCAAAGAGATGAAACACAACTCACCTACTCTCTTCCAGCAGACGCTTGTTTGTAGCGAGACCTCGACCAGTCCATTAAGGACTACAGCGGGTGTTTGACCCTGAATTAATTTCATGCCGGAGTACCCCTTTAAGAGTCACTAATTCAGCTAATGAGTCAGTCTGTTGGGGAAGTCGGTGTACCTGGAGGGAAACTCACTAATGATGGGGGTGAAGGTGCTCAGACAACATGTTCAGACACGCTGCACACCTGACTGTTGTTTAAAACCTGAGCTTACATCAGAAGGCGGGAAGGAAATCAACTTATGTCTAACCAAAGACATACACAGACTGCTCAGTTACAATATTGATAACACAGAGTGATCAATTAGCTGTGTTTTTCTTATTGTTCAGCCCTTCCTGCTCTGAGGGAAACTCTTTGATGGGACTTTGGCCCAGCATGCTTTTCTGTTAGTCATTCCTGAACTGGAGATTAATGTACAAGGAGATGATCCAGACTTTACCACATAGTTTTTAGCTTGAAGCGGAAACCGTCGCACTTTTGATTGGCTTTAATTCCAGGTTGTTGCCTCCCCATTGAGGACATACTCAGACAACCTGCAGATGTAAGTGATTCTTATGGTTTTCCCTTTCAGACGGTGAGAGCAGAATTCAGTCTGAGACCGTGTCAGGGGTCGCTGAGTTTTTCAAACAATGCAACTCTTATTTTCACCTCAGCTCAGAGTTTACAGGGAAATGAGGCCAACTCTTTCTTGACAGACACTGAGAGTGAATTCAGGGCAAAATAAGTGAGCTGTAGTCAAATCATTAAATTTACTGCACCGATCTCCAACCTGAACACTTGACCTGCAGAATGCTGTCAGTCTGACTGGAAACTTTACGCTGATTTTCACAAGACGGCGCTTGAAGTCGATGATATTTTTAGTGCAGCTGGAAAGGAGACTGTTTAAACAAAAGCACTTCCAAAAGAGATTCTGAAAGGTTGAATCATTTTGTTCAGCACAATCAAAGACATGAAGCTTGGCAGATCTGATGCAAAATGTTAGATCACCGATCGTGTTTCTGAAATTGAAAAAGAAATGAAATAACTATGCAAAAAGGAAACAGATAACATGGCAGAAAGAAACACCAAAGTCAGAAATACTAAGACTAAATACAATGCTGTAATAGCTGCAGCTTCCAAGTTCAGCCTTCACTGATAATACATTTGGAGTTAAGTAAATGCAGGCCTGTTTTTATAGAGAAACCTAAAAGGCTGTTTACACTTCCTGTATAAAAGCCAGCAAACAACACAAACAGACGTAGGAAACGGCTCTGTCTCGATACGTTTCAGACGCCACGATTTTATAGATCCAAACTCTAAGTATGGCGCAATAAACAGGGTTTACAAACCATTTAATCTGTAATTAAATCCAAATAGGTTAATAAAGAATTTAATCCTTTATGAGTCTGGTTGATTAAATTAATGTCTTAAAGCTATTTAAAGAGGTTAAAGCTGAATATTCCGTGTTGGATTTAGAGGTTAAGCCAGGACTTTAAAGGAGGGAGAGAAAAGGGCTTGTTAGTACTTTTCCCATGAGTTTACTGCTCATGTCAAAGAGGAGCACAAACGTTACAACTGTTAAAACTTTAAACCCCAAGAGTAATAAAAAATGACACTGGTATAAAAACAACATCACACTTGTTTTAAACTAAATTATTCCACATAAAAGGACGCTTGAATAAAACTTAAGCTGTTATTCAGTCATTTCTCCCACTGACTGATTCAGCCACTCAGACATGTTTATGTATCGCTGTATATTCGTCTCAGAATCACTGTATCATGATGTTCTCATGACTATGAGCTGTGTGTCATGTATGGTGCTATATTTTTTAAATTCCTTCATGGTGTCGTAACATATTGTATCATGAGATATCGTTTTGTTTCATATCCTATCACATTGTTTCCAATTCTGTCCTGTCCTATCTTGTCTTTTCCAGTTATTTTATATATATGAAATTATATTATATCCAATTTTTCTCCAACTCTCCCATTTTCTAAATATATCTAATATGTAAAGTAACAAAGCAATAAATCACATTTTATACCTTTTTACTTTATCCTTCTGTATTGTATCATATTCTAACTTATTAATCTCATTATGACATATCACGCTATTTTGTGATGAATCTCACCATAATGTACCCTGTCACATCACATCACACTATATCATATATCACAACACATCACATTACATTATATCACATCATATCATGTCATATATCATATCATATATCATATCATATCACATCATTTCATATTATATCAAATTATATCACATCATTTCATATTATATCAAATTATATCACATCATAATATATCACATTATTTCATATCACATCATATCATATTACATCATATTAAATCATATCATGTCATATAGCCTATCATACGATATCATATCATATCTTATCATATCATAATATATCTGATCATTTCATATCACATCTTATTATATCATATATTATATCACATTATAACATATTACATCACATCACATTATATCATTGTACATCAGTGAGAGGAACAGAAGTGTCTCTGATCTCAGGATGATCTGCCCAGTAGAAAAAACTATGAATCCTGATGATACTGAAGTAGTTTAGTGTCACATCTCAGCCTCATGAGCTCTGACATCAGAGCTGTTATGAAACACAAACACTCACACACACAACATAAAGGAGTTATTTCTGAATGAAATATGGACTTGGTGAAATTCCACAGATGTCTACTTGGTGAAATTCCACAGATGTCTACATGTCCTCCTGAACACTTCACATGAGTGTGTGTGTGTCTGCTCTCTCTCTATTATTGAAAAGCACTCGGACTGAAACAACAGCACTGTGAAATTTTAGCTGTTTCCCTTACATCCAGTAACAAGAGGCTAACCTAAATCTCCTGTAATCTAAAGACGGCTTTAAACCCACAGAAGAATAAATGAGGTGAAGAGAAGAGCTCTGGGAAACAGAGACAAACAAAAACATCAAATCTGACGGTCGAACAGGAGGATCCATGCAGGTCCAGAGTATTGAACCCACTGCTATTTTTGAAGTAGTTAAACTGGATGTACCTGCAGTGTTGATATCATCACAGAGTATTATCACTTTAGTCGTTCATATCAAAGTGTATTTACTGCAAAAGCCTGAGAGTTTTACAACAAACGAGAAAAACAGTCTCATGCAAAAAACAACAAACTTATTATTCAACATGGTGACGTTTCACGTCATGGTTTCTCGCCATTTTCATGCAGAAGCTCGATCTTCTCACTGAGCTAAACTGCCCTAATCCTCACCTTTTATTTTTGTTCATCACTCTTGATATTGTCTTTATGAAGGTACAAATAATTTCACATCCTTTGTTTCTCAGTTCTGTGCGAACCCAGCTGAATACCTTCAACCTGAAAGCTTCTGTTATTTCCAGAAATTATGTAACTTCTGATAAATTTGACAGAAATAAACAGAAAGAAAAAACACAAATATATGCACATGTATCTTGGTTTAGACTTCCCTCAGAACAAATAACCACAGCTCCATTCATCAGTCTGTGACTCATGCTGCATATCGAGGAATAAAACACCTTTTTTTTCACTTCTCAACCTGTGCTGCAGCCTCAGTACTGAACATGTAAAGCAGGTCGGTCTATACGGGGGTGAACAGAGGCCGGATGTGGAGCCTACAGCGCTGCTCGCTCTGTTAGGAGTGACTGCAGTGAACCAGACCAAAGCAGCTGCTAAACAGCCCACCAGCTTCCTAGTCCGGAGCTGTTTGTTTGCTTGTTCTTCCTTTTAGGAGAAGATACACCCTGTGTCATTTCATGCCAACCACACAAACCTAGTAATGCAGGAAGACACGCGACATGCATGCAATACAAACCTCACACACATTTACACTCACACACACCCGCTGAACAGATGGCTAAGAGACAAAAATACACGCAAACAAAACATGCTCACACACACAGGAAACAAATGTGGGATCTCGGCATGGATGGAATTACCAACAGGGTTTCCTGAGAGGACACCCAGGGGCCCAGCATGGCAGTGCGTACCAGTGCACACCCCCAAAGAAAGACAGGAAGGGGGGATAGAAATAGATCATAAGGAAATACTGTTCTGTTACAGAGGGGGGTAAACTTGTCAGTAAGAGCAGACCCACTCCCAGACCCACGAGTGAAACACTTGACAGCGTCTAGAGAGTTACAGCGGAGAGGAAGAACTTCATTTAACAGGCAGAAACCTCGAGCAGAACCAGTCTGATGTTAGACCGTCATCAAGAGAGACTGAAGCAGCTGGAAAACAGCCATCCAGAGGAACCTACATCATGACTGAGCTCAGGGACTCCCAGAAAAGACTGAGTGTGACATGACTCTGCAGAGGCTGTTTTTCATATTAGCAAAATGATGTTTGTTGATAATAGCAGCAATAATAAAAGTTAAGTTTGCCTCAGTTTTACGTTAAGTTGTATCATCTACAAATCTTGAGAAAATGGAGATGTAAATATTAGTGTAAACTGCTTCACTGTAAATGATCAGTTTAAAGAAAACTTTTCCTTTAAGGAGGCTGATGAGAACTAAAATAACTAACCCTGAAATTGGCGGGACAATTTTATCAGCTGTATCTATGAATCTACTTTAAAGGGATATTCTGGCGTAAAATTAGGTTAGGGTCAAACACAACGTAACACCGAGTTAGACCCCCCCTCCAGAGATGAATGTTGCTGAAATGTTGCTGTAAAGAGACTAAACACAACTCACCTACTCTCTTCCAGCAGACGCTTGTTTGTAGAGAGACCTCAGGCCAGTCTATTACAGACTACAGCGGGGTGCTGCAGCTCAAGGAAGAACATTTATGATCATTACTTCATCATTTCCTTGACGTAATAATCACCTTATTAATCATTTTACACTGCAGACACAGTAGTTCTTCTGACTTAGCATCTGTAGTCTGTAATGGACTGGCCTGAGGTCTCACTACAAACAAGCGTCTGCTGGAAGAGAGTAGGTGAGTTGTGTTTAGTCCCTTTGCTAAAGAAATGAGTCAAAGTTAAAAAGATGTTTGGTGTCTAGTACTATGTCTGTGACCCTATATGTCCTGTTGATGAAGTTAGGTGCTGTTCTGAGCATTATTTGTGGCTATAGATTGGTCGTTACTAAAGTTGGTATAACTAGAGAAGCAAGCGGTCGGCAACATTCATCTCTGGAGGGGGGGTCTAACTGGGTGTTACGGTGATTTTGACCATGACTTAATTTTACGCCGAAATTTCCCTTCAAGTTTTCCTCAGTTTTGCTTAAAGTTGTATCATTTGCGAATCTTGAGAAAATACAGATGTAAATATTAGTTTAAACCTTTACTGTAAATGTTCAGATTAATGAAAACAATAACAGCTAAGCCGGCTGATGTTTGGACTTGACTGCGATGAAATGTTCACTTGATAACTGATGACTGATAACTCATGATAATTGATTTTTACTTCAGAGTTTTTAAATATCGCAACCAGCGAGAAGAACCACTACTGCCCCCTACAGTCAGTCAGTATAAAGATACACATCCGATCAATGGTGTCTGTGTGTTCCCGGAGTAATTAAAACTTCTTCTAAAAATCAGGATTTCTATAAAGCATCATATCCACGAGTGTCCGGACTCATCTGTGTGTGAGTGAAGTCCTGCTATCAGAGCATCTCTGAATTTCACACTCTGAAATCTTTCTGGCCTCTTTAATTCGACGCCCTGGCTTCCTCCTCTATTGTTTTATCAGACGAAATTGAGATCATGCATTTCTGCGGATCATTTTTATTGGGAACAAATTATTTCTTTTTTCCTGGAAATGAACAGATTTGTTACAGGTCCACTTTTTTTTGTTGTTGCTGAGACCCTCGTTAACCCCCCTGCTGTGCGCACATGAAGCAGCACACAGACACCAGCAGAAACATGGACACACACGCGTTTGTTCACCTTTCAAATATGCGGTCGGATTCATAAAAAGAAAAACTGTTAGCTCTCAGACTTTCTTTCTTTAGACACTCAGAGGAATTTACTGACGACCCCCCACTGAGCTCCAAGCAGAAAATCAGACCGCTGAGTCGTTTCACGTGCTCCGCGCTCTTACTCAGCACATTTCAGTCAGGTGTTATAAAGCTACCAGCATGACGTGCATGAAGTAACCGAACCTTGAAACTTTACTGCTGATTTTTAATGTTTGAAAAATACTCTATAATAACTGCAGGAGATCTGGACCTTTTGATGCTCCTGTGAGGATTTTATTCGACTCTAAAGGAACAGACAGTCCTGGTCATCAGACTCGGGCGATTAAACTCAAACAATGAAATTCTATTTCTCTCTCGGCCCTCTCATCCAACTCACTCCTAACCCTTAATTTAGCTCCAATAAAGTATTTTCAAACTTTGTTTTGTGACCCATTTTTAAATCACGCAACAAAGCATTCAGTTTCGTGATATCTTCACATACGTGGTCATGATAGTGAATGATCAATAATCACCTTCTGCACAAACAGATTCTGTAGGGTGACCATATGTCCTCTTTTTTGGGGGCTGTCTGGCCTAGTCTGGGGGAGTTTATAAAATCCTTTAAATGTTCGAGGTTCTGTGCAGAAGTTTTGAGTTTGTGTCGCGGAGACTTACCGAGTTAGAAGCGCATAAAAACACTCGACCTGACCCAAAAAACTTTCTAACATTGCTATGCATGACTCCATGACTCCCGCGTATTCGTGTCCTCTTTTTGAGGATTCAGAAAATGGTCACCCTAGATTCTGGATTTTCACGTAGAAATCTGCTGACAGCGACAACGTCCTCTAAGCTACTTCGACAGAGGAGTCTGTCATGGTGTTGTGGTCGTCAGACAAATATTTAAAGATTAAATTTAATTCGACTGAAACTGTGATTGAGTGGAGAAAGGCTGGTACATGGGCAAAATCTCTTGATCCGATTCAAAATTTGAGGGATCAGAAATCTTTATATGGGCGCAAAATCAAATAAATACAAGCACAGGCCTGGCACTAACTTTTTTCACAAGGAGCACGAAGAACTTTAGGGGCACAATGAAAATTGATCAAATAATGTTTGTCTTATTGATCAACCTTAGTACTATTATTTTAAATCACTTTAAGGTCTTTTGGTCACATGACATTGAAGCTATTGAAGGAAAACAGCCTTTTCTGAGAACATCAACCAGTAATTTATTGACAGTCCCTTATTCAACACCGACGTTGACAGTGAGGGTGTCGAGTAGATTTAACCGCGCTGCTGTTGTTATTCCCGGCTATGGAGAGTGAGAAGACACCGGTAGATCCTCAGAGAATGTCCGTCAGATATCCAACCTAAAACTAACTTCACCGCCGTATTTACAGGAAAATATATCCAACTTAAAACTTACTTCACTGCCGTATTTACAGGAAAAAACATTTGCACACGTGACCCTAAAAGCATTTTACAATTCACACACATCTATTTTTAGTCACAAATGTGAGTGAGAGTTGTCTGATTTCGCTAAAACAACCGCAGAAGAAGAAGAAGAAGAAGAAGAAGAGTTGTATTGTCGCCTGTGCTGTGAACAAACCATCCAACGCGGTAGTGGCTCACTTCATTCAATTCAGAAGTTTTCCCCGTGTTAAATAATGTCACTAGATGGCGCCCTTGTGTACTTATTTTACTGTTCTGTCAAAGGTCGCACTGTGCTCGCAGATGTGACATCATTACTCTGTTTGTACGCCTTGCTATGTTATCGGAGGAGCAGAAACGGCACCTGTTTAATGTTAATAATGAAACCTCCTGAACTGACCTCAATAAATAAAGAGAGAAGATCGAGTCAGGTGAGAGAGAGTCATGATCGGAATGAGTGTTTACATGGAGGCGTTACGGAATAAAGATCAGCATAAACCAACCTAATCGATCGGAATACAATTTCTTTCTGATTTTAACTAAATTGGATCAGAATCTTCTGATCAATCAGCTTTTTTATTCCGATTTTTTATGCTCCTGTAGACGCAGCTCCTGACATGATGGTACAACAGGATAAATTTCCACTACAGGTCTTAGTTAAAGCCACAGACCCTCATGCGAAGCTGTTGAGCGGCCATTCACTCTGTCATCGAGTCACTATTCATACAATAAACACTCACACTACCACCATGAGGGAGAAGTCACGTTGACCTGACCGCAGTCTCTCATTTCCATCGTCCCAGATCTGTTTGTGGGTACATAAGAAAGACTGTCAGTGTTATCACAATATGTCCGACCTGTGAGCCTTTCTGAAACACCGTGGAGGCAGACAGTCAATAGATTTGCAGGTTTGAAACCCGAGTTCGGCCTTTTGCTCGGGACAATGCAGAGAGTTTGGTTGCAGAGCAGTTATTAAGTAAAAGAGAGAAAGAGTTAAGCTCTCTAAGGAGTGTCAGGCAGGGAATAAGGGATCTTAAGTCTTTCAGAGAGATCCTCAAAGGAAGAAGAGGGTCCAACTGTTGGTAATATCTGCTGCGGTGAATAAAGGAGTGTTATCGAAGCTGTAAAAGGAGGTCCAGTTCTTACACAAGCTTTAAGATAGTCTTTCTACCCTGATAGAGACACTTATACCTAACTCTGGTCAATATGAAGAAGCAATTTCATCTAATGACCCGTCTCTTCTTTTCCGCCCAGGAGGATGTGTTTTTGGTTACGTCTGTTTGTCCGTCAGCAGTATTACAGAAAACTGGCACCATCCGTACAAACCTTGGTGGAAGGGTGTAGCACTGGCCGAGGAAGGACCGATTAAATTATAGACAAGATCCTGATCTGACTCACAAACGAGCAGTAATAGCGGATCTGACCATTATATCCAGACATGGTGGTTGCACTTGCAGATTTGTGCATCATGGACTTTTGGCCTCTGCGGAGGTCTAAGCTGTCTGAGTGCCCGTCTTGGTTTTTGTGGATTTTAAAACCTCCTTCTGATGGGTTAGAGTGAAAAGATCACACTTTGGACACTCGAAATGTCACTGATTGGTCGAGAAAATGTCGGACAAAAAAGAAAGAAAAAGATCATGGTAATATTTCAACACTTTGAAAAGTTTATATGATCACAGTTTAGAAGTTTTTGTCTTATTCTTGTGACACCTCTAAGTCTGATCCTGGCCCTCTCTGCAGCCTCATTCATATTCATGTTTTCTCAGAGACACAAACACAAACAGACGCGGGTCTGTGCCGCACCATGTGATGCTGTAGGAGGTGTTAATCTTTAGTTTTTGCTGTGACGAGCCGGCTGGTTCATTCCTGCAGGTGACCGCTGAACTACTGTGCAACCCTGCAGAGAGCTGTCCCACACACACACACACAGACGCACACACAGGTGCACACACTCCTGCAGCTGATCCAGCGTTTAAAAGGTAAGAACCAATCTGAGAAATCTGATTTAAAGATGATATTCATGTGCAGATCAGAAGTCAGAGTGTTTGATTGATGTTTAATCTGTAAATCAGACACAGAAAAGGAGGCTTGATGTGTTTGGGGTAAATTATGTAAGACGCTGCGGTCATACAAGTCAAAAAAGTTGTTTATTTAACTTCCTAATCGGATTAAAATCTTTACTAAACATTAACTTCACTGCTCCTAAAGTGTAGATGTGATCTTTAAAGCTTTATTTCTTCCTAAAACTCATATTGGAGTTACAGTATCATCCTCTGCTGCTGGTTTAAAGGTGTCAGAGTGAACAAAAGCTGGTGGGTATAAAGGTTGTGGTCAGCACAACAATCAGTAATCTGAGCTGCAGCATTAATACAAGCGGTAACACAATCCCTGAATGCTACAGAAAGACTGAACAAGATGTGGTCAAGGTGATAAGGAAAGTTTGGGATCAAGTTCCAGACTGAGATCTGACGTAGAAACAAAAGGTTTTTATTGCAGTCTTTAAATACAGGAATTAGCAGCGATTTGAGGAGTTTGGGAGAGTCAAACATTAAATGCTGGAGTCTGATGGATTATTTTAACTGGAATTATGATAATTTTTGGAAGTTTTTACATTTGGAAAAAAAGTCTGGTGGATTAGAGACAAAGAGTTCAATATTTGAGGATTTTATGTGTAATTCTTTAATCTATAAAAAAACGAGAGACTTAATGAATTAATCTAAACTTTTGTGACTACTTTATGAGTCTTTTGTGTGTTGTGTTTTAAAGGGTGACATGAGATGAATGTGTGAGGCAGCAGCTCTGCTGACACAACAGGACCTACTGTTTGATAAATACGAGAGTATTGATCTTTGAAACACTGGAGCATGCAAAGCTGGTTAGTCTGAGGGTCGAGTTGGTCTTCAAGAGGATGAAAACAAAGAGAGATAACAAACTGACCGCCAGGGCTGCGGGAGTTTGGCCAAGAATCTTTTTCTCTGAAAACTCGATTTTCGATGTTTCGATGACAACTTCACCAAACCAAGTTTTTCTATCATCTCTCTGAAAACGATGTCGTGCATATGCCAAGCCAGTAAGTGGCGCTGTAACGCTGCCCAGGAAATGCACAAAAGACAGAAGAAGAGTACAGAGCATGTGTATAAAGGTTGTTTTGGCGCCATAAAAGAGTTACGCTGTGTGTCACATGATCGTTTCCAGAGATGCAGATAGACATCCACACGGAGATGAAATGGTCGTCGTTTACAGATTTATTCACTCTCTGACCTGTTTTCAAAAAGTACAGTTTACAGTCACCGAAAACGTCGTTTCCGTGCAGATGAAATGCCGATACGCTAAAAAACTGTAGCGTTTCCTCCTGAATTTGTTTCCGTGTGGACGGGTTGATACCGCCTCCAGACAGACTTTGCAGCGGGAAGTGGTTTGTCCTTCATCCAAAATTGTAAAGCCGTACAAAATTATCGCCTTCTTTTGCAAACGCCATGTTTGTTTACACAGGTGTGTGTGGGAACCGGGGAGCGCTCTCGCAGGAAGGGCCTGGAGGCGTGAGACATGATAGAGAGGAAAATCTAATTTAATTTTTTTAACATCATCATATTCAAATAATCCGATTACAATTTAAAATCGACTAATCGTCAACTGCCTATATATCTTATTTAATGTCAGGTTAGCGGTGCAACGTCAAACTTAAATCCTGTAAAGACAGAGAGGAGTCTGAATCTGTGCTTAAAATCCACGTGCAAGAGCTGAAATCCTGCACCTGGTGTTCTCTTTAAGAGGCAAGACAGAGATTTTTGTGATGAAGCAAAACTAAACCAAACACGTGCTCTGGTTCAGTTGGTGCTTTGAAGCTCGGATAAACCATTAACCTTCAGGAGGAGAAAATGAAAGACAGGAGTCCTTCCTCCGGCCCGGCCTTCAAACTGTAGTCAAACAAACTTAGGAGCAGATTTTCCATCGGGTTTAAAACTTCTCCACAGAAGAAGCTGAGTGATCTTCCTCCCGCTGCAGGAGGCTCGATCTGACAGGCGAGTGAGCGGTTCAGTGAGCCGTGAAGACGGAAATATCTGCAGTGCCGAAGTTTTGAAAGTCATTCAAGGTGGGAGAAAGCTGCAGGGCAGATTTAAGACCAGCCACCCATGTACAGGGCTCTGTTCAGTGAACCACAGATGGGTGGCACAATGTCATTTGCAGTAAGTGAGCATGTAATGGAGTTGTAAGTGCCCCGAGCAGCAGAGGAAACGAGCCAATTGGCTAAGTTGTTTCCAGAGTTCATCCTACTGTCAGCGGCGGGTGACGGACCTGGACTCTAACGTTAAATACAAAAGACGCTCTGAGGGGGATAAAAACCTCAGAAATATGAAAGTATCCGAGCCTCGTTCAGGCAGAGTGCAGCGGAAACTTTGTGCCAAAGGTCAGGCTGTGTTTTGCTTGTAGGGGGTTGTTCTCTGTGATGTCTTGTTTTGTACACAGAGCAGTTTGTTTCAGGTCATAAGCTCCGCAAAGGGGTAGAGTGAATGTGGAGAAAACAGCTCAACCTAGTGGGTCAACACAACACAGGGGACGAGCCGGGCTGCGCAGAGGAGAAACCACATCACTGAGTCCAAACGCATATCGTTAGACTCGCCGAGCTTTTAAAGAGGCTCGTCGCTCTGCACTTGATTTGCACTTTGCAGCCTTCAAGAACAATGCAGTACTGTGTTTGTAGTTGTATACAAGCATGCAACAAGTGAAGGAGGAGGTAGAGAAATCCTGCTGAGTGTCTTGAGAAACATCCAGAGTTTTATGTCCCAGACACTCCAGATGCTGCTCTTGTGAAACTCCCTCCAACAGCAGTTTAATCATGTTAATGAATGGATAAATTTGTCTTTGGGAGTTAAACCATCTGAAACAGATGGGAGAGATCTTATGTAACTTTTTCTACTTTTTAAATTAGTCACAAGGGTCTGATTTCTTTCTTTTTTTATTTTTACAACTCACAGTTAAAGCTGCTAAGTCCACTTGATCTTCATGCAGAACCAGCAGACGTTTTATTGAGTTTGTCGAGTTTATTGAGTTTGTCCAGACTCACCAGAGCAGGACGATAAAATGACAGAACTTTGTACCAATTGTTGGAGGAGAGCATCGGCGTTTTTGCAGTAAAACGTAAGCTGTTTCCCCGTGAATGAGGTACAACACCAAATCCAGAAAAAGTTAGCGCGATGTGAAAATGACGCTTAAGCAGATTTTATGGTTTGCAGATCATTTAAAGTCGAAATATAAAAGTACAAAGACAACATTTCAGATGTTCTTGAGAAAAGTGCTCTCAAACGGTGCCAGCAACAGATCAGCTCTTCTTTAACAACACTCTGTGAAGGTTTGGGAACTGATGAGACCAGTTTCTGGAGATTGGAGAAACACGGTCCCATTCTTGCCTGATAGAGGATTTCAGCTGCTCAACCATCTGAGGTCTCTTGTTGTATAGTTAGCTAGTTTCCCAGCAGGACTCTTCTCCTACAGAGCCATGCTGTTGTAATCCCTGTTGTCAAATGTAAAGTGTCCAGTGCAGCAGATGTTGCTCCTAAACCTGTAGATGTTGTTCAGCATTAATGGATTCCAAGTGTCCGTGTTTATATTCCTTTACTGTGGATTTGAGGGACCCTGGGAAGCTAAGAGGACCTCATCTCTGTGACCTCATGGAGTGAGCTCCACAGTCTGGCAGCGTGGACGCCGGCTGAAGCCAGGATAAAGTGGAGTCTGTGAGAGGAGCCCAGTTCACTCAGTCAGATAGCGGTGATTCAAACCCCATTTGTTTTGGGCGTAGAGGATGCTCTCAGTGGTTTGGCTGTGATTGATCCTTCCTCTGCCTGTGATCGCACCGTGACACTATTCCAGTTTCCACATTCATTTTTCCTCTGCTGACTTAGACCAGTTCAGAGCTGTGGCGCTTCCTTTATTGGACCGCTGACAGCTCTTTGACCACCACCCAGAAGAAAAAAAAGGTCTGGGGCCATCGCTTTGGTGAACAGAAACCGCAGAATGGAAACATTTCTTTATTGCTGTATTCACACGTACACAAGACCCCTGAAAAAGTCCTCAGATGGTCAGGGTGGGCTGCATTTGTAAACATACATTTACTAAATACTTCACCTGGGTTTTCCTTGTTCGAATTCTGAAAGAAGTCAGGGAACACAGCAGGTAAAAATCAGGAAAATTCACTGTGATTGATAAAGTTTGGAGCATGCTCATTGTGTGATCTTTAGGCGTACAATAAAACGGCGTCACTAGTTAACTCTTTTAACTCCTCTGTAGAAACCATGAATATGTTTGTTAACACATCAATTTAAAGGCAAAAGTGTCAGGTACTGTTTCGTTTATGTTTTAGATATCCCGTTGGGAACTCTTCCTACAGGCTCATTGTTTGTTCTTGGAGGCGGCTCTTCCTCACTCACCATCAGCAGCAAACTGAGAGGCTGCAGCTGCTGCTGAGGGGCCACAAGGCTGAGCTCGAAAGTTCAGGCTTTATAACGCCACATAAATCGCTGACTCCATTCATAAATTTGAACGCCAAATGCAGATCTGACATCTTGATTTTTCACTGCTAGCTTTCTTCTGTCATCTCTACCTGCAGTCATAGCGATCAGCTTTGGTTCATTCAGTCACAGCAGTTCAGCAGCTCACTTTCTCAGCACCACATTTGCTTATTTTAGTAGCTCTGTCACCACAAACTGTACAAATCTATGTTTCTTATATGTCAGGAAGAGGAGTAGTAAGAGTAAGAGGTTGTAAAAGTTACCCAGGGGATAAAAGGAGAGGGAAAAATAACGGTCTGGATGCACAGATGTACCTAACTCAAGGGTTTATATCACCTTCCTTTACCTGGTCTCACTCAAGCCAATCAGGCACTGAGGCACTAACACACCTGAATCTGGTCTTGGATGATCCCCTCCTCCATCTCAAGGACTGACCAGAGTGATAAGATATGTGAGAATATGAAAAGAGGCAAAAAGGAAAGTAAAACATGTTCAAACAGCTTCATAAACTGAATCTCCGGGGATGAAAAACTAAATGACTGGGAAAAACATTATGATAATAATCCACAACAGGAACAAGCGCAGAAATGGCATCAAAAACCTCTCTGAGTGTTTTTTTCCCGTCAGCTAAGATCTGATTATTGTGTATTTATATGAGATACTACATCAGGGTTAGTAAGAGGCTGGAGATTCCCAATGATCGGCCAACGTTTTGGTACACAGAGGACTCTGCTGTTAATTTTTTCTTCCAAAAATACATGCTGGAAGAAAAAGTTGGAAAATTGGCGCAGCAGTTTGGATGGATGGCTGTTTTTTTTATTTTTATTTTTTTGTGTGAAGAGGGACAGGGAAAGCCGTTAGAGTGCACTCTGAATATTTGTTGACCTGGTTATTTTGGTTATTTCTTTTTCCAGCTGTGGAAAAATGTAAAATGCACGTTATCAAGCACAGATTAGGCCTTAGGACCCCATATTTGGTCTCCCAAACCAGCCATCCCAACTTTCTCTTTGCATTAAACTCTTATTATTATCATTATCATCATAAAATTTAAGGATTACAAACGTTGGTCCCCTCAGTAGTAAAACAAACACAGATTTTGTAGATGGCCCTGCTGCACATAAAATCTGAGAGGCTTCGAAAAAAGCTCACAGTAACTGTGTCTTAGTGCCTGATGTTTTCAATGATTATTAACACCAGTGATGGTTCTTTTGTTTTCCTCCACAGACTCCTGAAGATGTATAAACAGTACACCTCAGTGAGCCCCACTGAAGACGTCAGTGTGAAGACAGAGAACGGACCTCAGCCAAAGAAACATCGGTATGTCCGCAAAGAGGGAACCTGTAACGTGGTGTTCCGGCATGTTCCCGAGGAGTGGCTGCTGTTTGTGACCGATATCTTCACCACCCTGGTGGAGATAAGATGGAGGGTCATGTTCCTGATCTTTGCCCTGTCTTACATCCTCTCCTGGCTTTTCTTTGGGATCCAGTACTGGGTTATCGCTCTTGCACACGGAGACATGCAAAACCACACAAATGACCCCTGCATGTACGAAGTGCGCAGCTTCACAGCTGCTTTCCTCTTCTCACTAGAAACCCAAACCACCATCGGCTACGGCTCCAGAGGGATGTCTGAGAACTGTATGATCGCCATTATCATTGTAACCATACAGGATGTCATCAGCTGTTTCATCGACACGTTTGTCATTGGAATTGTTGTTGCCAAAATGGCCTCTGCCAGAAAGAGGGCCCAGACGGTCGGCTTCAGTAACTGTGCGGTCATCAATCTCCGGGATGGGTTCTTGTGTCTTTCGTGGAGAGTTGGAGACTTTCGCAGGAATCATCTGGTTGAAGGAACTGCTCTCGCTCAGATTGTGCGCTCCACTGTACATGCAACAGGGAAAGTGGATGTGTCCTACGAAGACCTGGTCATCAAACAGAAGGACGTCATCCTGGTCACACCAGCCACCATCTCCCACAGGATCGAACCTGGCAGCCCCCTGTTCAAGATGAGTCTGGCAGATCTGCGGAAAGCAGACTTTGAGCTGGTGGTGTCTTTTACCTACACAGACGATTCCACAGGTATGCTGCACCAGACCCGAACCTCGTACACTCCTGCTGAAATCCTCTGGGGTCACCTGTTCCAGGAGATGATCCGGGTCAGCAGGAGGCACTACAGGGTGGATTACACCTTGTTCAATCAAACTGCCAAAGTTCTGGTTCCGGAGGTCAGTGCTGAGGCGTATGAACAAAAGAAGCAGCTGAGGCCATCTCCCAGACACTCGCCGCGACACTCCCCACGACTCTCCCCTCGCCACTCACCTCGCCTCTCACCTAGATCCTCTCCACGACCCTCCACAAAGTCCCAGCAAAACCACGAAGAAAAACATCTAAAACCACCAAAGGTTACGGTGGAGATGGTAAATGACGGTCGCCCTGATGCAACTGATTCCACATCTGAAGCAGGCGGTCAAGAGCGAAACACTTTGACTCTGCCTAATGACCTGACAGATTCAGAAAAGTAAAAGACGAGTTGAGACCGGACACTGTGCCTGTCTCACCGTTAGTCTGTAGTGATGGTCTGGCTAACCCGGTTTAAACAAAAAGTCAACAACGGACGTTTGAGCCATGCCACCGAAAAGGTCCTCAACAAGCACACGGTCAAAGATACTGAGGGAATCTTAAGATGTGTTTTTGAAATGGTAAATATATTTGTTTTTTTAGTTATTTGTCAGGCTCCTGAGCCTATCTTAGAAAAGACAGCTAAAGCAGATGGTGGGGTAAGACCACAGCAGAGACTTGAATCTACAAGTGGAGCCAGAAACCGCTACAACAAGGACTGTGGCCTCATTGCATGGTGCAAACCACCAGGCCAACTGGCGCAGCAATGGTTTTTGTTTCCAGGTATCATGAGTGTGATGACTAACAAGAGGCCATAAATTTCCAACTTTGGCCCCAGTCGCTGTAGAACTGAAGAATCCTACTGGAAGAGAGGAGGATTGTCTTTAAGAACCTCAAACAAGTCCAGAAGAAGAGTTGGATAACCATGACCTGGATGAAGGAGAGCCTACAGAGACAAGCATTTCGATTGCTGGTATCCCATCTCTGACTGCTAAAGCATCACTTTTCATCTCAATAGTCACGTAGGAAAGTTTGTATACTCTATATAACAATGCCAACTTATCGATCCTGTTTACCACATTTGCTATCAACTGTAACCAACACGGACTTTTAAAACTTTTTACAACTACAGCAAGATATAAGGTCTAAGTGTCTGACAAACTATTTCATGTAAATAATGTACAGCAGAAATATAGAGTTAACCTTAATAAATAAAGGGCTACCATGACATCTATGTTAAGGCTTGGCCCAGCGTCGCCATCTTTGTGATCGGATCTGGAACCATTCACTTCATTTCATTTCATTTTCCCGGGGGCGTTTGAAGGGATCGTACAGACCTCCAACCTATCAGATTAACTCAGCGTGTGTCTTGGTTGTTTACGAGTACGCTGACACAGCATGCCTGGTTCATCACCTTTAATAAAGGACTGTGATAACATTGGTACATTTGGAGAACATTGAAAATGAGAGCGGTTCCAGACCCACATGCTTCAGCAAGCTTCAGCCAGGATGGGAAACAGCTGCAAATTACTGTCATAATTTATCAGATTATTGGAGTCTATATGATTTATGACCAAGAACACAGCAGTAATACTTCGTAACAGTATACAAGTGCCCCTCCCTGAGTGTGACCTCACAAGAAGATGACTGCCTTGGGTATCTGGTCTATTGGACCGTATGGCGTGACTGTCTTTCTATACATATTTCTATTTTTAATTTTTTGTGAAATGAGAAGAGTCAAACTTGGACTGAGTCTGTAACTTATTTTAAAAAGAGGTCTGTTTGTATTATTCTACATGTTATATAACTTTGACTTCATGTCAGGACGTATTTATTCAAATTAAAGCTTTTCAGTGGGTCATTACTGATAATGAATGAATAGAAGTCCTCTTTTAATCAGTGAGGTTATCAGAATGACATGTTTGCCTTTTTTAGTGTGTGGTGGTGGAAATACACAGTTTCTAGTAAAACACAGAAGAGTCAAGCTGTAATAGTCCAGTTCATCAAACTTCCACCTGAGCCGACAGCTTCAATAAAGAGATTTTTAACGTCTGGTTTGTGTCTTCACTTCCTCTGATCGGTCTGACACAGATCCTGTTTCCAGGACTGTCACTTTGATGTCACATAACCAGACAAACAAAATCAACCAGACGCTCCTCTGAAACCTGCTGCTGCTGCTCGTTTCTCCGTGTAATCCCATTAAAAACAGGTTTTCTTTTCATCCAATCCGGATCAAAATAGATCAATCCAAAGCTGGTGACGATACTCCCACACCGGAGGTCACGAGACCCTGACGGAGCTCGTTTACTGGGAACTTCTCACATCTAACGGTCTGATCTTTCACTGATGGTTTGGATCATCAGAAGCAAAGTTCTCGGATCTCCTAATGGTTCGAGATGTTGAACAGATTAAAGAATGACAAACTGGTTAAGGTAATGACGATGATGGCTGTTTTATATGCTGCTGGACTGCTGTTTGCAGTGTCCATCATAAACATCTCCCCTTAAAGTCATGGTTGACAATTGGAGATATTGTTAATCATTATGAACCTCGTTACTATGGTGATCATGGTCCTATAGTGCGATCTCAACAAAGTGAAGAGAAAAAAAGAACAGAAAAAATCTGTTCACCCTTACAGGTGCAGGGCTGCAAAAACATTGACCAATGGGAGCCATCCGTCCCGGACAGCTCCTATTGGTCAATCTCCTGCTCCGTCTCTCCATCCAATCACCTCGCTGTATTCGACACACCCCTCTCCCGTAGTTCCGACTCATCTCCTCCCACTCTCCCAGCCCTCCTCGGAGCTCTGAGCGGCTAAAAGTAGCATAGCAGCTTAGCTACAGGAGCTGTGATGGAGAAGGACGCAAAAAAAAGACACTCGCCCCACAGCCAAAAGTGTCATGCATGGCTGAGATGAAGCTTCTTCCTGTTTCACAGGGAAACGCCCATCTTTGCCACACCCACAGACAAAAACTCAGGAGTTTGAAAAGTTCTGATCTTTACTGTCCACTATACTTTGTGCTTAGAGTCGATTGGATGAAGTTCAAATGCTCAAATTGAAACTAAAAAGAGGAAAAATTTCGAGGTAGTCAAGGGAATTTTCATCTCATTGGTCTTGATTTGACTAATTTGGTTCTACATGAAGGTGAAAAAAACTGGAGGTTTTATTGAAAAACTTTAGGGGGGGCTATTGAGCAATTATTTGGAGCCTTAAAAAATCTAGATGCCTGACATCACTGCTGGACAAAAACCTCATATCTGTTGTTATTGTTAAAATGTTTTTAAATCAATCAGTGATATCAGTCGTCTTTTATATCTGCTAGTGAGCTTTCAAAATTTCAACCAATAAAAAATATTTTTAAAAGCTTGTGACTGAATTCCATTAAGATTTTAGTCGTCTATTTAAAAGTTTAGCTTTCATTACTAATTTACCAGGTCCCAGTTCTGCAGGATCTGCAAAGACAGAAGTTTCTGAGGAGTTCAGTCTCAGCACCCTCCTTCTCCTTTTCCTCTGTCTGCTGCCTGCTCACACTACAAAGCTCTCTCTCCGTGTGTGTGTGTGTGTGTGTGTGTGTGTGTGTGTGTGAGCTTATCAGTGTTTCATTCCAGTCTCCAGCTCTCCACCTTGTGGTCCACACGCAGCACTGGCTGCTGCATGCATCGCTCTCTTTATTGCTGGAAATTGGGCATGGAAAGCAAACACTCACAACGTGCGCACAGTTCACTGACACAGGTGGTTTGGGCTAAATATACGTGCTGCTATAAATAACCAGAGCCAGAAATAAAGCTCACAGGGGGGAAAACCAGCAGTTCAAAAGTCCGTTTTGGAAAACTTGCAGCCGCGTGTTAATGTTTAGGATGAATTAGTAAGCAGGAAGAATGATTTAGTCAACGGCTTTACGACAACACGGCTTCAGCCTGACCTAAAATTATAGGGCAACAGATGCATAGTCTAAACATCCAGAGCAACTTGATAGCTCAGTGGAGAAAGACAGTCATATCATAATACAGGCATGTAGGCCTTTATTGAGTGACTCATTCTTTCCAACAGAACACATTTTCCATACCCACATTAAAAAATAAGATCTATAAAAACAGCGGATATCACTAAAAAGAGGCTGGTGAGCCGTTTGCTTTGCAAACTTTAAACAGCAGGTGGTCTCAAACACAGCAGTCAACTCTGTCCAAGCTTTCAATTTAGAATAAATCATATTATTGTTTTGACATCCATCGTTGGAAAATGGATGTTTTTAAAAGTGTGCTCATCATGTTTTAAGTTTTTCTGTTTATTTTGGAAAGTTTGATGGAAATTTAAACTTTCTTTGCAGGATTGGACCACCTTTCAATCGGACTGAACCGCTCCTGTCACAAACATCAATAAAGAATTAATTATTCTTCACCCACTTTGATGAATTGATGATGCACAGTTGTTTATTTGAGTTTATTTCTCAGTGTTTGAACTCTCTGACCCCCCCTCCTCACGTCTCCATCCCTCCCCACATTAAGCTTGAAGGTATCATTGCTCAATTAGCGTCAAATTGCCTCTCATTACTTCCATGTTCAGTTCTCCTCACATCACCAGTATTGATCAAACACTCTGAATTGCACAAAAACACGGAATAATTGCGCCTGTTTTCTCAGCGCGCGCTCCTCCCCTCTCCATTGGCCGCTCGCGGAGCCGGAGGGGGGGCGGGCCGAACCGGTGCGTTCCCTATTAAAATGCTTTGGGGAAACTCATCGCGAGGCACATTACCGAGACCGGTCCTCCAGAGATGTGAGGGAACTTTAACACTTGAGCTTTTTTTCGGTCCAAACAAACAAACAAACAAAAAAGAAAACAAGGAAAAGGACGCGGAGAGGTTCCGTCTGGATTATATTTCAACAGGCTGCATCAACAGGTCCACAAATGAGCAACAGGTAGAACCAACACTCCTCTCATATTAGACTTCATAACATTAGGAAGAGCTTTGAGCATGTCAGAACTGTTTCTTTTGGCGGACAGAGTCTCATTCTGAGGGAAAAAAGTGGGTTTTTCTTAACTCTCCATGACGCGCAGACTTCCTGCCTTTTACGCACGACATCTGCTGCTTCAACAACTGTCAGATGACCCGCCAAGAGTTTCGCTCGATCCGCGCATATTTTCCTCATATCTCATTTCACGATGTGAAGATCTGGGTCCTTATTGTGGTGGCGTGAGTTTGGATGAAGCGTGTGTGTCTCCGTGTGCAGGGCTGTGCGTGTGAATGATTGCATCAGTAGTCTGCTCCCTTTTCTCCCCTCGCACCTGTTAACATTTGTCGCTGGCATTTGGCTCATTCCGAGAGCAGCTCGGCCCGTCTAACAGTCACATACTGCTGAATAATACCGGATAAAGCCCGCTTTTATTGAGGTTAATATAAAACATCTGTTCAATTGTTAGTTTAGTTCGAGAAAGGAGGACTTAATGTCTTTAATAAGTTTGATAAACTGAACAAAAACGCTCATTTTGAGGTTCTATGAAAGACAAACAACCTGCTGCAGCAGCCTCTCCAGAGTGGACACATCAGCAACCACCTAACCGAGTCTACACATTGCTTATCGTCAGGCATGAGGATCAGTGGTGCGTGAGTGAGATGCCACCTGCTTGTATAGATGTTGTTAAAGCTGCAAAGTGCATCCCAAATGTGCACCTTCATGTGTAAAAGCCTTGAAGACAAGTTGCATCAGCCGCTTTGGCGTTGGCACATCTGAAACTTCAGCATGACTCAGTGACTTGCAGCTGTGCTCGAATCACATTGTCTGTGTTCAGCCTTTCACTTTGAGCCGATCACTAACTTCAGAAACTTCCAGAAAAGCCTGAAAAGATCAAGAAAAGGAGATAAAGAGGAGTCAGGAGGACTGCAGCAGCAGCAGCTGCAGGTCGATTTCTTCTCTGTTGCCAGGACAGCCAAAACTAATGAGTGGTGTTTGAGACGAGCCGGAGAATCCTCACAGGACGGCTATTATTGCAGTATGAGAGGAGAAATCCCAGAGGACGCTGTGAGAGTCAACAAGCTGTGCATCTCCTCTGCACAAAGACAAACTAACACTGTCCTCTGAAGCTGCTCTGAAGTCAAAGACGAGTTCAACCGACTGAGTGAGGCAGAAAAAATGTGAAATTCACTTCAGATTCAGAGCAGTGAGCTGTGTTGTTCTTTATAAAATTACATATAAATCAAAGTTAGCATGTTTTAGGTAGATTTAATGTTAGTGAATGGCTGATAGTGGTTTTAAAAAGATCATATGTTGTTATTTTTGCCTTTCCAGTAGTGTTGACTGTGAAATTTCACTATTTTGGACTTAGATTTCCATTGAGCCACCTGCAATCGTCAAAATAGAAAAAACATGAGGTAAACACTTGGGTTTATGAAAAAAGTCACCTATATTTTCACTGTTACATGCACATTAAAGTCTAATATGCACAGTCATCTCAGCTGGTAACATGATTTTAGTGAAAAATACATTCAGTTATGCAAAATATCCCTGATATTTATGTCAGACGTAGATTTAAACTGCTACTTGTTTCAGATTTAATTTGTTGTTGAGGATGTTATAATTTAGGAATGACAAACAAAACTAACTTTTTCACCACCTAACAAACAGCAGCTTCTATAGACATTAGCTGTTTTTTGGTGGAGCTCGATTTCACTTCTACTTCATTCTCTTAACTTATAAAATTCATTGTTACTCGATGAAAATTCAGTTCAAGACTCGACATATCTTTGGTTTGTTTTATGTAACAGCTCTGCTTTTTTAGTTTCTTGCCGCAAATTGTTCAAAAAAACATCCAGAAAATCGTTCTGCAACTTAGAGAAAATGTCAAAGTTAAAGTCTTTAACTTGATCCATCAGGAGCGTAAAACCATCAGTTCATGGGATCCTGCAGAAACGCTGTAACCCACAATCCAGGAAAGAAACGGCCGAGTCAGAGCGGGGCAGCCAAGACAAACAAGTGGACTTTGTAAATGACCGATAACGGGACCTGAGTCTAATTACAGGGCGGCCTCTCTCAGTGAGAGTTGAAATGTTAGGTTGGGGTTAAATATCAGTGTTTTTGTTCGTCATAACTGGATGAAATATTGTTGGCAGAGCCCAGAGAGCTCTTCTGGCACCGGGTCTGAAGATTTGATGGGTTTTCTCAGGCTGCATGCACGCCTGACTCAGCAGTGAAGTTATCAGTTCTGACATGTCAAAGCCGAGTGAATCCAGCCGGTGTCTGCTGAGATGTCGAACTCTGCCTCTACAGCGCTGCGACTGAATGTGACTTTCTAGAAGTCTTAGATCAACCTGGGACTGTTTTCACTGACATGTTTTCTCTGTGTGTTTTCTTGAAGCAGATGAACCCGATGAAGTCCAGCCAGCTGATGAAAGAGGAGTGACCACTTCATCCTCTTCTTCTCCACCAAGAGGCCAGCTGAAGAGGCACTCCCTCAGCCCGCCTCTTTTTGTCACCATTTCTTCTTTGAGTCGGTCCCCCAAAGCGTTTCAAAACTGTTTCTCCAACGCTTTTTCCAGAAACTCAGACTGTTTTCCAAAGCAGAAGCAGCACAGCCCTCCCAGACTGAGGTGATGGGAAGCGTGCGAGCCAGCCGCTACAGCATTGTGTCATCAGAGGAGGACGGCATGAAGCTTGCCACTATGGCAGTGCCTAACGGCTACGGGAACGGCAAGGGCAAGGTGCACACCAGACATCAGCCGCAGAGCAGATTCGTAAAGAAAGACGGTCACTGCAATGTACACTTCATCAATGTGAGCGAGAAAGGTCAGCGATACCTGGCTGACATCTTCACTACGTGTGTCGACATCCGCTGGAGGTGGATGTTCATCATCTTCTGCCTTGCCTTCCTCCTGTCCTGGCTCTTCTTCGGCTGTGTCTTCTGGTTGGTGGCCATCTTTCATGGAGACCTGGAAAGTGACGCCCCGAAGTGTGTCTCTAATGTCAGCAGCTTCACTGCTGCCTTCCTGTTCTCCATCGAAACCCAAACGACTATCGGCTACGGCTACAGATACGTGACTGACGAGTGCCCCATCGCCGTCTTCATGGTGGTTTTCCAAAGCATCGTGGGCTGCATCATCGACGCCTTCATCATCGGCGCAGTCATGGCAAAGATGGCGAAGCCCAAGAAGAGGAATGAGACGCTGGTTTTCAGCCATAACGCCACAGTAGCCATGAGGGACAATAAGCTCTGCCTGATGTGGCGTGTAGGCAACCTGAGGAAGAGCCACCTCGTTGAGGCACATGTGCGAGCTCAACTCCTGAGATCCCGCACGACAGCAGAGGGGGAGTACATCCCCCTGGACCAGATGGACATAGATGTCGGCTTTGACAGCGGGGTCGACCGCATCTTCCTGGTCTCCCCGATCACCATCGTCCATGAGATCGATGAGGACAGTCCCTTCTACGACATGAGCAAACAGGACCTAGAGACCTCTGACTTTGAGATTGTGGTCATCCTAGAGGGCATGGTGGAGGCAACCGCCATGACCACGCAGTGTCGCAGCTCCTACGTTGCCAGCGAGATCCTCTGGGGTCACCGATTCGAGCCTGTGCTCTTCGAGGAGAAAAACTACTACAAGGTGGACTATTCCCGCTTCCACAAGACATACGAGGTGCCGAGCACGCCACTGTACAGCGCCAGAGACCTCGCAGAGAAAAAATACATTCTCTCGAGCTCCAACTCTTTCTGCTACGAAAATGAGATGGCACTAGAGAACAAAGACGATACCGACGAGGGGAACGGGGGCAGCGTGGGGCCCGACGGCACCCAAACAGACAACATCTCAGAGAACGAGCACAGCCAGGCCACGGTGCCACTAGAGCCCCGTCCTCTGAGACGAGAGTCCGAAATATGACTGCTGAGCCCTCAGACCTGCTGTGAGGGTTTGTCTGAATTCACCTCTCTGCTCCTGAAGGCACGGCGAGCAGAGCTGGGCCTGGGGTAGAAGAGGGCAAGCGGAACGGTACTGCTGAGGAGAGCGGCGAGGGGTTGGACTTTGTATGTAGGAGTCAGTCTGAACTTTGACTACATGCAGTATGACAAAACATAGCACTACCATGGACAATGTGCATTTTGCAGGAGGAATTCTCAATAAAGTCCCCATGAATGTGTGCTTGGTGTCTGGTGGCTGCAGAGTTGTGAAGACTTGAAAACTGCAGGCATGTCTCAGTTTGTCTGTCCGGCTTGAACAACACGCTTTCCGAAAGGAGCGCTTTTAAAAACGCTCCTGAGTGCTGCTAGAAAATAGTCAAAGTCAAACTTGTTTGGTAGAAGCGGAGAGTACACTAAAGGTTAGATGTCTGGAACAAAGTCGGTACAGTAGAGTATTTGTTCAGGAGCTGGTCTCATTTAAGACATCAGATTAAAACGTTTCTCTAAAGGTCAACAGACGTGTCCTTCACTTTTTCCTCTTCTTACACAGCACTGATTTCTTTATCCTGGACCTGAGAGACTGTTCATCGCTGGTTAGACTGATAGAAACATGCCTGCTCACGAGGAGACAGAGCAGGGGAGTATTAGCGTCATCAAACTGACAGAGAAAATCGTTAATTTAAAGAGACCGGGGTTTATGAGAATCTGAATGTTCTTAAAAGTGCTGCTATGATGTTGCTTTTTTTTTTTTTTTTAAACGTTTGATAAAAAAGTGCCAAAGAGTATTATTATTATTATAATTATTATTATCATAGTTATTGCCTTTCTGAAATCAAAGACCTGGCTAGATTTGGTACAGAGAAGTAGAACATGTAGGAGTTTTAATAAGGTTTGTTTTTCAAGAATGTGTGTACAGTTTATCACTTTTTACATCCTTATCTTGAGCCACTTCAACAAGCCTTAATCTGGAGGTAAAAAGTTAACGAAATCAGCCCAAGTGGCGAAGGCTTTACTGTAAAAAAAAGTACAAGAATGACGAGCTGGCTGGACTGAATCCAGAAGGAGATGTTTGGAGGATTTTAGCATCAACTTGAGACAAAACCTCAATTTTTATCTTGTGTGCAAACTTCTTTCTAATGTCTGTCGTTTTGGCTTCATGCAGACTGAAGTCCAGCCTCCTTTATCACCAACACTACTTGACTTCTCATTCTCTGTTGCAGTGCTTTTGTTTCACGTGAGAATGTAAGATTTTAAAAGTTGTTTCTTAAAGCCGAACGTGCTGTAACCCTGCAGAGAGCGTGCTGCACAAGAGTTTGCATGAACATGAATTTTAACTTTTTAAAAGAAGACAAAAAAGTGACAGAAAGCCCCCGGGCTCCACAGACTCGACATGTGTATATACCTCCCTGTCCCCCTTTTTGCAGTTCTTTTGTATCAGTCTTCCAAATGTACTGCAAAACAAAGGAATGTACAGATTTTTGTATTAATATTATTGTTATTATTATTATTGTACATGTTATTATATTGCTCCTTTTTCAATAAAATGTCAGTGGACAATCAGAATTACGCTGTGACTCCTCATTAAAGATGTTTTTGAGCATTTGAGCAAACAATTCAATATGCAATACGATGTTCAATATATAAATAACAATGCACCATATGATATATCACTTTTCACTGGTAATAAAATGTATTTAGTTTGGTTCTGACACTTAGATTTATCTCAACACTCTGATTTAAGCTTAAATAGTGAAATTCAACTCAATTTAAAGCTCCAGTGAGGAGTTTGGCGCCCCCTGTGGACAAAGCGGTCTTTGCTACTTGCTTAATTAACACCGTGATGGTCCTGGACATCATAAAAAGACATCAATATGAATTGATTGAAAAAATCAGTAAGGTGTTTATTTTATTATAAGACTATTATAGGACACGTTATGATTATAATTAGCTTGTTCATACACTTAGAGGGAAGTTATACCAATTAAAACAATCAGGCAGCTTTTGATATTTATTAATATGATCATTTACATCAAAATCACTGAACAAAGCTTTATTAAAATAACTATTATTTATCATCGCTTGGAAGCTCCTCTCTAAGCACTTGCCACTTATAAACGCAAATTAGATCTTTTAACATGCGAGTAAATATAGAGATTCACTGTGAAAAATGAAAAAAAATATGTTCATATATCGTTAATTAACTGTTATAAAGTCTTATTAAAGGTAATAAACAGCCTATTAGTGTTCATGACAGGGATATAAACTAAGAAATAAATGTTATCATTACGCTTGATAAACACTTACTAATAAGCCTCTTCTGAGGTCTTATATTTAGCTTATAAACTGTTAATTCATGCTCAATACAAGGACTTTAATATAAAGTGTTTAAATTGAACAGAGGTAGACATTTCATTTAATTCATCTCTTGTTTTCAGACACACATATTTCGACCACGACGTGTGTTGTTGTTATGAATAAAACCGGGTTGAAAATGAATGACAGACATCAGGATTTTACATAACCGCTTCTCAGGTCTCAGTTCTGAGAAAGAGGAAACTTTTTTTCTCATCCTCAAACGTTTGGACCTCCGCAGCTCTCCGCTCGCTCCTCAACGGCCCAGAAAAAAAAAAAAAAACCGAAAAAAAGGAAAAAGTGGACATGAAACCGGCTGAATGGAAAATTCCTGAGTTTACCATTAAGGAAGAGTGACACTAATGTCAACGTGTGATGTCAGAAGTCCACTCTGAGCTTTGAACATGATGCTTCTGTGTTTCTGAGCGTGTGTGTGTGTGAGTGTGTGTGTGTCCATTCATCTCATATAAAGCAGTTACGGTATCTGATGAATCTCGATCATTTTGAAAGAGGAAGAGAGAGAAAATGAGTCAGACTTGTTTCAGCCGCTCATTATAATCAGGATCTGTGTTTCATATTTCCTCTATGAGACATTATTTGAAATCACAACAGAGAAATAAGGACGAATACTTGAGGAGAAACTTGGAGAAAATGGGTGGCACTGCAGAAATTCACCTCCTTCATTTATTTTTTCTGGAACAAAAGCGTTTGTCTGAGCGCAGAAGGTGGCACCGCTTTGTCCCCGAAGGCCGCCGCTGGTGGGAAAGTAAGGAGGAACCATCCGGTCACACCATTTAATATTGCATTTATTTATTGAATTATTAATTTAAAGTTGTGACCAGGAAAGGCACATTGAGGTTACGTCCTGTCCGAGAGGAAGACGAGTGGCACATTGTGAGTGTGGCAGCTCTTTCTGCTGTAGGTGAACGTCTGTGTTTCTATTGTGCGGCTCTGTTTGTGAAAACAATAACTGTGTGTATGAGCCGAGTAAACATCCAGAGGTAAATGTTAGGCCAACTTCCATTATTCCTGAGTAAACCCCTGAGATATCATATCCAAACTGTTTACTCTTTATCACTATTTATTTGTCTTTTCTACATCACGCTGCACAGCTGATTCAGACTCGTAATCTGGAAACAACAGCGCAGGAGTAAAAAAGCTTGGACCTGCTACACAAACACAATCTGCGCTCCTGAACTATAACCGGAACCGCTGGCTTTCATGGCGAGCTTCTGGGAACCTGACGTTCAAACGGAGCCAGCTCAGCTCCAGACCTGTGATCCTCTCTGTGTTTTGTCTTTGGCTGAAGCCGAGTCTTCCTGCTTCACACGGACCCCCGCTCGGCCAGACAAAACCAGCGAAGCTGCTCGGACGCTTCATGAACACAGGGATCAAACAAACCCCGAAGCTTGGCCCACTTTAGCGTGAGTTATTACCCATCTGGACCGAGTGGAAATTCTGACTTCCTCATGTAATATCATAACGCTCATGACGACATTTTCAGTGACTTCATGCGTCAGTTTGAAAAATCACTTTCCTCCTGTGTTTGAAGCACTTTCCACAACAAAGGGACCATAATTACGGGAACGCAGATACCATCAGGATCAATCCGGGGACTCAGAAACGCTATTACCACCTTCTGATGGATGTGACCGAAGAGACGCTGGCTGTTTCAGTGTCACTGCGGAGTTCGTATTAACAAACAAAGAAGAAGAAAACAGCTGTTTGAGTCTGCGTGGGCGAGCTCAAGACTTGAAGTGACCACCATCAGGTTATTTTGGACTCAAAGTTTATTCAATCACAACATATTTAACGATTCGAGGCGAAGGACAGACTGAGCACGACAAGAGAGAGAGGCTGCGCTAGATCACAAGTGTGCACGATCATGTGCAAACGAGCTGCAGGGTTCAACAATAAGAGACAGAGTTCAAACAAACAAGTGAACATGTTACTGAAGAGCAGGGTTGGGCATCGAGTCTCGAGCATTGATAGGGATCGGGTCTAACATTCCGATTCTCCCGGAATCATTCAAATTTAAAAATTTCAATTCCAAGTTTCGATACTGGAGTCCGCTGAGCGGAAGAAATAGCTGCCGAACACCAACAAGTGAGACGCCGCAAACACCGATGAAGAAGAAGCCGCCAAACACCAACGAGGACGAAGCCTCACAGAGAGAAAAGAGAGACAGAGAGGGCGAGTACATTGCAACCCACAGCGGCCAAAAGTTTGTCTAACTATACCAGGAAAAATGAACCCTGACTCAGTGCAACATTAGCAACACAGTTATGTCATGTAAAGGAGGTTGAACGACCAACATGATTAAACACCTCAGGATTCATGGAGGTGAAATACCTCCAGTTGATACACACAGATGAGTCACTAATTTGACCTTATTGCTCTCTTTGAAGACTGTTTAAATACCAACATAAGTCTAAATATCCTCAAATCACTTTTTACTCCTAATCTTACAATAATCTCAGATCTCTGATGCAGGAATATCAGCGACTGTGTCGTCGTTTCATCAATAATAGGAATAGTAGGAGATAACTTGTATTTCTGCTGCTCAGGCCTGCAGGGAGACGCTGGAATTTTCCGAGTATCTCGAGGACTCCAAACGCCTCGCTGCTTCTGCACTTTGAAGCTCCGCCAGCTGAGGCGTCCCGACTTTGATGGAGCGCCAAATGCTGTCACCGAAGCAGACCGGACCTGTCAGCACATAATCGATTTCTCCTGAACTGAAACCTCTTTATAATATTTCCTCTCCGCGATGAAACTTTCAGTCGGTCTTTGTGGGATCCTGCTGCAGGAGTCTAAAATTAGACATACTGTGGAGGTCCGCCTGCATTGGTTGCATGATTTGGCAGAATGAGGAGCAGAGGGGTTGACAGATGAGTGCTTTGTTACACCTCTGCTTTGTGTTGTTCGCAGGCGGGTCAAAGTCAATGTCAAAGATAGCTTATAGAAAAACAAAAACAAAAAGACAGTGACGTTTTTTTCTTCATGCACTCGCAAACTCTGCAGACGCTCCGGCTGTCCTCGCTTCATCCTGAATAAAAAAAAAACAAAACCTGGGCCTGTGCTGCAGAGTCCTACTTCTAAATGGGTTACACAGAAGTTTGTCGAACAACATGCTGCTGTTATGTCACATCTTGAATAATTAAGCAGCCTTCCTGACTCTTTTCTTCCTCCTCTGTTGTCCTCTTTGAAGGCAGAATTAGATCTGTTGTGCTGCTGACCAGATGAATCATATCCCCAAAGAGGTGTCTCCATTTCCTGCATCTGCTCGCTGGCAGCGAGGCCACACACACAACAAAACACCCGAGTATTCCTGAGGCATTCATTCACTAGTGCAACGGAAACAAAACCGATGATAGCTTGAAAGTTTCCAAAGAGTTAGGCAGAGATTTTAGAAGAGTTGAGTGAAGATAAACAGTGAAGTGAAACTGAATCAGTACCGAGCTTGGGTCTATTGTTCTGTTCAATGTTTTCTTCTAGTTCATGCTGTTAAAATGGACCTAAAGATAAAATTAAAAAACAAGTTCAAAACTTTTCAAAATTCAAGTTTGGAAGGATGTGCAGCCCTGCTTTTATTGGATTGGGTTTCTTTTTTAGAATATGGTTAAACGAGTTAAAGATTACGTTTGAAAGTAAGTATCCTGTGCTGAATTTATCTGGCATGCTCTGGTGTCCGAAAAAATAACTGTTGTGATCAGCTGCAGAGTGCAGCGATCTGCAGCGGAACAGAAAGAAGCCGGTGGAAATTGACACGTTAACTTGAATGGTTACGATCAGCTACGATCAGCAGATACAACCTTTTTGTAGCCATTCCGGATGCAGTGGAAATTGGGGGTAACTGTTCAGAGATCAGCCAAAGTAATAACTAGAGACATCTTTACATCAGGAATACAATCGTCTGGAGTTCTGCGATAAATATTCGTCTACACTTTAAAACCTCTTAAAGCCATTCGAGCAGAGACGTGATGGAGAGTCTGTCTTTCACAGAAACCCTTCAGGGACCAACTTATGAACTAAATTCCTCTTCCTGTCAGATATATCAAAAATACATGCCGCTCATAGTTGGGTGATAATTTTGGTCGGAGGCTCCTCTCATGAGGCCGCCTCTGTTTTTAAACAGTCCAAGGATCAGGCCTCCGTCTGACCCGGCACATGCAGGCTAACCCTGACCTCCGTGGTGGTGAGGGAAGCTGAGGTTAATGGGACACCCAGGAAAAGAGGGGATGAGGTTAAGAGCAGAAACCTGAGCTTGGTTAGCGGGGTTTATTGTTGGACAGATCAGGTTCTCCTCAGATTTAGCTCAGAGAGATTATTCAGACGATGACAGACGAGCAGAACATGTTGAGGTATAAAACTGACCCTCAGCTGGATTTATGACGAGTCCTGGAAAACAAGGAGCAGGGGGGGACTCAACTCTTAACGGACATGTGATCCAGTGAGAAATGACTGATCTGTTGTTCAGTTTCTGTCCTTGGTCCACGCATGTGTGTCCTGAAGAGCCGGACTACACCAAGTCAGTGTTTCCTGCATAACTGCGACTGTAGGAGTGTTGTGATTTGCATGTTTATATTCTACATTCATGTAACACTCAGTTATAGACACTTCTTTATGTGTTCAAACAGCAGCTGCATTAAAATTACCTGCTGCATATCAGAAATGCTGCCTCAGCCTAACCAGAGGCGGGCCTTTCGCCTTCTCATAAACAGCCAGAGTGTTTTCCGCCTGTCAGTCTAGGGATGGGAATCCAGAACCAGTTCCAAATGGTTCGATCCATCAACATCATTTACATTTTATCTTAACGATTCCTTTCTTCCGGGTGCCTTGCATAACGGTGTCACGAGTGCTAGTCTACGCAAACGGGAACAGAGACAGAGAAAAAAACATGGGGGACAGTATGAAAAGTAGGCAGAAATAAGCTAATGCGTAGCTTAATTTTACCAGAAAGACGACAACAGTGCAACGTTTGTCGAGCAGTGATACCATGCAAAGGTGGAAACAGCAGCAACATGCTTCAACATTTGTCAACGGTATCAAATATAAGGAGTCACATGTGTTCGACGTTCTCTGACGGTCATCAGCTCCGTCTCAGCGCAGCATGGAAGGTACCTATGTTAGGGTGACCATACCCGGACATGTCCTCTTTTGGGGGACTGTCCTGGGGAGTTTATAAAATCCTTCAAATGTCCGGAACGTGTATTCACTCATTATAAAACAGTGCAGAGCATCAGTCCTCTCTGCAGCTCTGCCCATCCACTTCTAAGCAAAGCCACTGACGTGATGCATGCTTGCACTGTCTTTCGGAATTCAGAATAATATGTGTTTAACTGAGTAAGAAGTGCATAAAAACACTCGACTCGACAAAAAAAACCTTTAAATTTCGCACACAAGTCCGCCTCCGCATAGTGGTGTCCTCTTGTTGGGGATTCAGAATATGGTCACTCTAACATATGTCCTGTGTTAACATGAACACAATGCATGTCAGAAATGCTGTACAAATAGTGTTTCTGTTTGATTATTTATAGACTCTCACTGAAGGTGGCATACGTCTTTTTCTGTTATCAAGACTCAATAAAATTTTGAGTTAACGGTAAAAACCTACAGTCAACTTTTTTTTTAATCGAAGAAAGATATTGATAAGGGAATCATTTAAGAATTTGAATCGATAATGGCATCGATATCAATAAAATCTTATCAATTCCCATCCCTATGTCAGTCAAGTCATCCGTGCTCCTGACTGGGCCTGTCACATAACAGACTGTTTTTGAACCAGGCTGTTAACGCATATTTTTGCATTAAAAAGAGCTTTTTTTTTGACTCAGGTGGTTTTTGGTATTGCTGCAGACTAAGTTTGTAAAGTTTAGCCCTGTACAGTATGACTCAGCAAAAACAGTCCATGAGAAAAGTGCTTTAAATGTGACTCTTTACAGATTTTACACCATTTTGTGCTGCTAAAAGTTCCTGTTTAGTGCTTTTAACCAAATAGAGGATAAAGTTTAGTAAAATAAAGGGAGAGATCTGCAGTAAACCCCCCTCTTTAGACTGGATCTATGGGGACTTAAAAGGCTGAAAGCTTTTGTTGTGCAGTTCGAACCACAAACCTCTTTCCTGTGAGGCTGTAGGAGGGAGCTTTCAGCTGCTTTTATGAAGTTTCCCCAACAGCAACAATCGGAGAGAAAAGGGTCGAAACTCACATCCATCTGCTTCACCTGTTGGAAGAATGCAGCATTATGGACTCTGTGGACCCACAATGAAGGTTTCCGAGCCAAAGCAGCAGAGTTTGTTCAACAAATTCCTGCTCTGATCCTCCTATTATCCACCTATCAAACCCCCACCAGAATGACAGGTTGGCAAAAAAGCCAAAGAATGCGAGCGATGTGATGGAGCCGCGTAACGCCGCGGTCGTTGGGACTCTAGCGGGCGACCACAACAGGGTGACAATGTTTCACAGAGGGTGAAAAGTACATGAGCAGAGAGCTGTGCTGCCTCATCCTCTGATAACACACACACACACACACACACACACGCACACAGAGTGAGAGCCAATTAGGAAGCGCTCCCATCATCATCATCATCATTACAAGGCTGAATCATTTAGACAATTTAATCTTTTTATAGAGCAGAACACAAACACCACAAACACAAACTAATCCAATCACAGCCTCTCTCACAGGTCTGCAGGAGAGCTCAGCATGAATGAGTGAATGTGAAGCTGAGTGACAGGCTGAACCACACTCCACCCTCTGTTTTAGCAAAGATGCATTCACAACAAACTCCTACAGGAAGTTTCCTGCTCGCTCGCTCACATGTCAAAGCGCCTTCATGGTCTCCTCCTAAATTTAAACTCTGAGGGTTTACATCCTGAGTGCAGCTGCTGGGCGGTTCAATCATGTTGTGTAATATTTGATGGCAGGAGATCGGCTCAAGTGCAGAGTTAGGAGTGAGGAGCGGCCTTGGCAGCTCAGCGCTATAACAGCGCTAACAGTAGCAGCAACTGGAACGAAGCCGCTGATTGTATTTTGGCCGGTGACGTCAAACACAGAGGCGGCAGGAACTGGACACAACCTGCTGCTCGTTCCTGGTGATTTGCACACTGAGGAGGCTGGCCTACTTTTCAGAATTAGTGTGAGTCTCCGAGTCTTTAAAAAAAATTAAGATTTTCAAAATGGTTTTATGTGAGAAAGAAGCAAAAACTAAAACAAGACCAGAGGATTCAACTGAATCATGAATAGGATTGATTATGACAACCTGCAGAGTATGGAAGCAAATTTGTATCATAATTCAAATGAGAATTTTCAGAATGCACCTGCACATCTTGACTCAAATAAAATTTAAAAGAAATAATCCAAACTGCTTTTTTCCTTTTCAGAACTGATCGTTCTATAACTTATTTCAAATGTACAAGAAAAAGCCATTAGAGATTTAATTTTTAAAATATGCCCCAGCAAACATGTACCAAAATGTCAAATCTGAAAATTCAAATACATTTGCAGTATGGCTCTTTGTTTCCAAAGTCAAAACTGCATAATTTGACTCAGAAATCAAGTTAAGAATCAATAAAACAAACCGCATTTTCATTTTCTTATTGGTTGTTCTTATGGTTATTTAAATGCTACATGCACAGTAGACTGGAATGTTAGGAGTGGGCGGGCTGACCTTAGCAAAATGGCCGCCATGCGCGGACACCGGTCTCCATTGGCTAACAGCGAATATATAAATATCTATAATTAGCTACGTCAGTTAGCTTTAGTAACGAGATATAACAAATATGCTAACTTTGGCAAATATAAACAAACTTCATGCAAATCATGAGCCATTCTCGGTTGAAAACACACTCATTCAACATAAACATAGAGTTAACAATACTCACAAAAGTCAATTTAAAGACCAACTTCGTGTTTGATTTCGCGGCTTTTCGCGGTAATCCCCGCTCTCATTTTTAAACTTTAGGACCCCAAAACTGCCCGTATCGATGCCTTAATAAAAATGAGGTAAATACCAAGGACCCCGGGATGCTCAAACAGGTGCCTGAACAAAACCTTTATAATTTATAACAGAAGTAATAAGTCAGATTTTAAATGTCAAAACTATGAGACCAAAAATAACCATGCAATGAAAAAAGTTATCTAACAGTAACAAAGTCATTATCAATAGATAAAATGCCTTAAATGTGCGATTAAAAAGTCATTTTTAAGGGACAAAAAGTCACTCAATTATGAAAAAGTTCTATTATCCTAATATATTGAATTTTAACCAAAAAAAAAGTTCAGATTAAATCAAAAATTTTAGGGAAAGATCCAAATAATGTGGTCAAATGTTGGCCTTTTGTCTGTTTAATTTGATATTTTAACTGAAAATACTATGATTTTAAAAAAAAACACACGAGAGATTAAATGTTTAAAGCATGAGATAATTTACATATGTAAATTATGTATGGATGTGAATATAATGCATGTACATATTTTGTGTCAACTCAAAGTTTTTTTATCTTTTAATTCTAACTCTTCTTATATCTATACTATGCTGCTGTAAATATGTGGGACTATTAAAGGAACATCTCATCTTATCTTAACAAGTCAGAAAACCTAACTGAGAAAAGTCCTAAATTGGAGACAGCTGAATTAAATAAGTTAAAGGTTTGAAATCGCTCTAAAATCCTGTCAGTGTTGAAGTCGCAGAGACACAAATCTAGATCTGGTCGCTGTATGAAAGGTTTTCCTCACTCAGTCAAAGCGGACTCTGGTTTCTTGTTTCTAACAGTCAGGAGGTTTGTTTTGGTGACACCATTTTGGACGGTCTTGACAGGCTGAGCTCCTCCGCATGATTCGTGTCGGTCCATCACATGCTTGTTGGCGTGCTTTAAGGTCGCCATTGTGTTTCACATTCCCACACGAGCTCTTCCTCCACATGGAGGTGTCGGCAGCTCCAGTAATAAGTGGGATTACTGTACCATCCTCTGAATCTAATGACTGTTTACTCGAGGTTTAGAGCTGATATCGGACTCTTCCTCTTTGGGGGGGTTGAGAGGTTTCACTCTGACACAGGGATCTGTCTGAAAGACCTTTTTAACGTGAGCAGATGCTCCTCGGTGTCCAGTTATCGTCACACTGACTAAGATCGTTAAATCCTTTGGGAACTAAAATTGTCTGGTTGAAGATCTGGGTTATGAGGCTGTCTCATCCTCTTCTTAAAGGTTGAGCCCTGAATGAGAGAGGGTCTATTACAGGAATAGATTTATGTCGGTCTGTCATCCCACAGATTTAAGGAGAGTCTCTGAGAGCAAACCTGCAGCCTGATGAAAAACCATCATCACCACAAACCGCTGTCAAGTCAGTCAGACAGTGCAGAATAAACTAAGAGCTTTTTTCTGTTACCTGGTGGTATGTGAAAACTCTAGCTGGACTGTGCAAAACAGAACAAAAGAACCAAGAGGGATGTAAATATCCACAGCTGGAAAAAGTGTTTCATATTGGAGAGAGTAGAGAGGAGTCGCTTCAGCTAAAGGACAACAACAAATAAAGTTCAACACAACAAACAGGCTGAAGAGAGTCAGAAACACACAGGAGCTCAGGTCACTGATGAGCAGAATTAATGAACACACGCTGATAAAATGAACCTTAATAGGAGAGAATATCACCTGGTGACCCACAACATTACAACGTGACACAATACAGCGAGACAGAGGATGACAAGATACCAGAGAATATGAGACAATAAACTGGACACAGGATGACAATTTTCAGCATGATGAGATAAAACATGATATGTCATGATACGACATGACAAAAAAATAACAATATGATACGATATGATATCATACAATATAAGATGTATTATATGACATGAAACAACAGGATAGGATATGATACAACATGACATGATATGTCACGACATGATATGATATGACATGACATGACAATATAGTATAACATGATTTGACAGAACATGATATGATACCACATGACATACTACGATGTGATACGACAGGATATGATATGATGCTATTTGATATGAAACAACATGATATGTCATGATACGACATGATATGACAGGGGAAAATAATGATATGATACAATATGATATCACACTACATATGATGCATGACACGATATGACACAACAGGATATGACACGACATCACATGACATGACAATATAATATGACATGTTTTGACATTACATGATACGATATCACATGATATAATATGACATGATATATTATGACATGGTATGCTACGATACGACATGATACAATACAATATGATATAAAACGACATGACATATTATGTCATGACATGATATGATACAATATGACATGATATGACACAACATTACATATTATATCATGACATGACATGACATAATATGTCATGACATGATATGACATGTTAAGATATGACAGGATATTTGGCGTTTGCGTCAAACACAGACTTGTTGGTATTTAAGAGTCACTCTTTGTTCTGGAGGTTTCTCACTTGTTAAAAATACAGATCAGCTTCTTTTCAGTTTAACTCTTCTTTAACTGAAGATGATTTTAATCTGGACATTCACTGATTAAAAATAATGAATCCATTATTGTTTTACCTCCTGATCTGCAGCCTTCAATCTCAACATATTGAATAACAGTCGCTCAGCAGCTTCATTAAAGTCAGCTCTCCTGTCAGAGGGTCTTATGTATGAATATTGGAAGTAAATGTCGCTCTGCACACACTGTAAACACTTGTTACTGCAAACAGCATATCTGCATGTACAGTGTCATTGATTTTCATCTTGTCGGGAGGCTCATGGTTCAGTTAGCGGTGCGCTGATTTTATCTCCCAGGATGTGAGATATACAAAGACACAGTGAGTGATTAAATGGACAGCACAGGAGCTGGGGATATACGGCTGCAGCGCTGTATGAGCCAGATATGTACAGGCAAACACAGAGGGGATTAACTATTCAGAGGGAGGGGGTGGGGTTGGTAGTTTATGGTGGGACTGGGGCAGCGGGGGAGAAAACAACAGCTGTGGGCAGGATGGGATTGTTTTAGAGAGCGGGACGCATGCTGGCAGAAGTCTGGCAAGCACTTGACTTTTCTCACCTTCTCTGAGAGCGGCCACATCCTGAATACTGAAACCACCGCCTGACCTGGAAACAGGGCTGAGAGGAGCACTGACCAATCAGAGCGATGAAAACACTCAAATTACTTCGCTCAGGACGAACACAACCAGGACAGGACTCACTGTCCATTTACAGACACCACAGCTTTGTTATTGAGAACTATAAACCACACACCTGATCAAAACTTTGACTCTCAGCGTGACACAAGTTCTTTTTTCTTTGCAGATCAAACTAATGCATCATCCAAACAGAAACCAGAAGCTGAAAATGTGTCACCTGTCGGCTGAAGTTGTTCTAAAGTCGCTCTGGATCCTGCAGCTCAGTGTGTCTGCACAGATGTTGCTATGGGCACAGAGCCCAGAGTGTGAGGACGCTAACAACCGACCGCGTCAGCTGTGAGAGCGCGGTCTCCTGAGAGCGATGCGTGGCAACATACAGGTACATCGAAGTAAAACTAGAGATCTGCCAAAAATACCGGACTGAGAACAGAGCAGACAGAGATTGAGCTCCTTCAGGGTCAGCAGGTCAAACACACAAACTGACTGATTCTGATTCGTCTAAAGGGGGATGATGAACCCGTGTGAAGAAATAAACTCGCTGTGTAAACTTCTGCTCCGGCGTGGTTTGGTAGAGTCAGCACTGGATCTCTGCCAGACCAGATTATGTCACCAGGATAATGCCTAACCATCAGATTAACACGGGTAACCACACCGCGAAGGTCCAGGACTTACATTTGATTTCAGTAAATACGCCGATAACCACGTCTGACTTGACTGATGGGATTAAAAATGACTAAAAACTTAAAGATCCATATTTTAAATAGTAACAATAATTGTGTTTAGAACGTCTTAAGTTGTTAAAATACCGTAACAGAGCTACCTGTGTTTCAAACATTTGAGTGATGTATTTTCAGTATAATTTTGAGTTTAGTGAAACAGTTTCTGGAGTCGTGAAAAGTTTGACCATTTGACCTTTGAGGCCACCGTACACCAGAGACCAAACTTCCATGCAGCAGGTAAACAAACAACAATGCTAATGAGGTCTTTGATTGATTAATTAATGAAGCAGGTTGATCAGAACTAAAACAGAGAAGAGGGAATAAATCAAGATCATGAGGAGTTTTAAAATGTTTGTCCACCAGGTTTCTGTTGAATTCAGACTCAAATGTTCTCCGTGTTCTTTGAGAAGACTCCAGCTGGAGTTCCGGTTGATCTTCAGACGCCCAGAAACTCCCAGAAATCACCTGATCTGAGCACACAGGATGATGGGAGAAACCTGCTGGTACATCTGCACTAAAGAGTTCACAAAAACAGGCCGGGGCTGATTAATGCTGACAGGCTGCGGCTTTTTATGGATGCTAATGGTTACTGTGTGTGTGTATGTCTGTGTGTGTGTGTTTGCTCCTGTCGCTGCGCCTGATGCTCCTGCTGTTGCTGCCGCCGCCGTCCTTGGTCACAGACCCTCCGTGTCGTAGCTCTCGCCTCTCCATAGCAACCAGGAGTGTGGAGAGTCAGGTAAACACACCCCAGACATGATATTCAGTGTGATGTGGAGATCATTTACTGACGGTTAGATTTTAACCACGTTAGCTCCGTCATATATAAGACTTAATTATATCATAAAGAGTCGATGATGTTTAAGTGGAAGAACTTTTTAATCAGATGAAACTCCATCAAACTTCATTTGGTCCAAATGGCCTACTTCTTATATAAGGATGCTTGATGTAATCCCTGCTCCTGGTCCCAGGTGTGTTGAGCAGGTCTTCTCCAGTTTGAAGGGTGAATCCTTCGAGGGCCGAGGGGCCTTTAGAGTAAGAGGTGCATCAGAGTCCCGGAGGTCTGACTGATAGTAAACATGCTGCTCTGTGGTACACCGAACCAGAGACTCCTCAGACTGCGATACTTCATCTTTGGAAACTATAACTTCATTTTAATTTCTAATGTATTTCCCCTGATCTGTCAGTCTGTCAAACCAAGATATGTTTGCCTATATTTGTTAAAAACATCAGTTCTTCTCTGTCTCTCCACCTCCTGTCCTCATGTAAACAGAGTCTTAGGTCACGATCATAAACTCCCAGGAGGAACCGGTTGCATCATTTTTCCCAACAGCAGTTAAATCATTAAATCCTGAAACACAAACTTCAACTAAAACTCTTAAAAGGTCTAGTAAGGAGTATTTTGGTGTTTATGAAATAGACTGACAGTCATAATGATGCCTTTAATGACATCCTTAAAGGGATATTCCGGGTAAAATTAATTTAGGGTCAAACACATTGTAACACCGAGTTAGACACTTGTTTGTTCGTAGCGAGACCTCAGGCCAGTCCATTACAGACTACAGCGGGGTGCCGCAGCTCAAGGCAGAACATTTATGGTCATTTCTTTATCATTTCCTTGAAGTAATAATCAGCATTTTAATCATTTTTTACTGCAGACGCGGTAGTTCTTCTGTCGTAGCGTCTCAGTCTGATTGTATTTCCATGAAGAAATGATCATAAATGTTCTTCCTTGAGCTGCGGCACCCCGCTGTAGTCCATAATGGACTGGCCTGAGGTCTCGCTACAAACAAGCGTCTGCTGGAAGAGAGTAGGTGAGTTGTGTTTAGTCTCTTTGCCAAAGAAATGAGTCAAAGTTAAAAAGATGTTTGGTGTCTAGTACTATGGCTGTGACCCTATATGTCCTGTTGATGAAGTTAGGTGCTGTTCTGAGCATTATTCGTGGCTATAGAGTGGCGTTTTGGTTGAGTGCGTGGCTCTCTGTATTTCTATCCTGCGGTCGTTACTAAAGTTGGTATAACTAGAGAAGCAAGCGGTCGGCAACATTCGTCTCTTGAGGGGGGTCTAACTCGGTGTTACGGTGGGTTTGACCCTAAATTAATTTTATGCAGGAATATCCCTTTAACCTAATAAGACCATCAGTGGTAAGACTGACAATCTTACCTCCTTCTTTTCAATGTTAACATAAATGCAGATGCTGTTTGCATGTATTCAGCGCGCTCCTCTTTCAGTATTCTGGGTTTTGCTTGAATAAAATGCAGCAGACCGCAGTAAAATCGTGTATTGCTATAATCTGCAGGAAACAGCATTTATTTGCATCAGTGATTCGACTTTATTTCAGAATAAAAACATGTGTTTACATTTACAGGAATGTGTTTCTGCAGCGAGTTGCTCAAAAATCGGAGGTAAAACCAAAGAGAAAAGGATCCAGCTGTCGGAGGAATCAGTCCGTAAATGGACTCAAAGACAGGAACACCTGTCTCTTCTGTTTCAGTGTCATTATAAAATGCCACCGCCGAAGAAGCCTAAACACGCGTCTATTTAAAAAGTATCTAATTTAATCTCAGGTCGATCAATCTGCGTGATGCAATTAGAGCAGGAAGGATGGTACAGAGGTTTTTTTTCCACATCTAATCAGGATGGCAGGTTCTCAGAGAGGCCTGATGTATCCTGAGATAAGGAGGAGAGGAAAGAGCTCCTCTTATTCCATCATCAATAGAGCTGTTTGTTTCTGCAGCTCAGCCTCCCCTCCCAAGTGGATTTCACACACTGACACACACACACACACTGACACACACACACACACACATATAGAAACGCTGATTTAAAAAGCTGCTTTAAAAGGTCTCAGTGTGAGCAGGTATGAAACAGGCTGTTATTAGTAGAGATGCAGATTTATGGTCAAAGAAAGTAAACCGGACCATCATGGAGATGACGGATTATTTTAAAGTTTGATCAGGATTAGAGGTTTGTTTGAAATATCACCACGGCAGGTTCAGGACAGGATCAGAAGAGTGAAGATGGATAGTTTTGGCGCTTTAAAACACACATTCATGAACCATGAGCAGAACAAATCTGTGTTTACGCTTTTGCAGGAGGAAACTTGTGCGTATCTCGGCATTCATCAACAATTTCATCATGCAATCTTTTCTAAGGTCCTCTTATGTTTCCACAAAACCTGAATGTCAAGGGTCGCTGTTGGGAAAGTAACAAAAAAAAAAAACTCTTCACAAGAATCGTGAAGAAAATGGGCGTAAAATTAAACTTCTCCCAGATAAGGATAAAGAACCAAAGATGGTGAAGATGGAGGACAAAGACCAGGGAGGAACTGAAAGATGATTGAAGGCGTCGATCTCCTGAGGAGCAGAAACCAACCTGAACAGGAGCGCTCAGCCTCCTTATAAAAACCTCCCAACCTCAGCTGATCGACTTCAGGTGAGGGAGGTCAAAGGTCACAGGTGCTCCCAGTAGCTCCTGATAAACCAGTGAAGCCTGTGGTCTGGATCTGGAGATCAGGAGGAGTGGAGTCATCTCACTCAGCAGCTTTTTGCAAGGTGGACTTATCGTGATGATACCTTACCATGTGATTTTAATACCTTAACATGCAACGGCACTAAAACACGAGTAAAATAACCATCACCACATCTGCTCATTTAGGATCGTGTTCGTTAAAGAGAGTTAGTTATTTGCATAAATAAGTCATATCTGGTGGTTCCTGCTCTTCTCAGCCTGCCTGGACTAACTCTGTTCATTTTAAAAATGTGTAACATGACCCAAAAACTTCCACTACACTGTGTTATAGAGTCATGAAATACTTATGCAGTTACATAACCGGTTACATGACTCACTGGACATCCTGAAGTTATATCACAACCCCTCTAACCAAACCCCATTTAAAATTTCTGCATTTTTACGTTTTTCTGGTTTCATCCTGCTGCAGACGAAAACTAAACGCTCATTTAGGACTTCTGCAGAAACAGCCAATGAGATGATGATTTTGGGGGTTATTTATTATGAATCCATCAAGACTAATGTGTTTTCTTTGTGTCGATGCTGCTGTGGGAAAATTCAGCTTGCATGTATATACGAAGGAAATTTACCTCGCCTGATAAAGGAGGTTTCTCTCCGTTCGGATGTGAGATAAGATGTTTGTGCAGAATCTGCTCTGGTTCCTGTGGTGTCGGGGATCTATTGTAGAGTGTTTATGGAAATCAACCAGCAGACATGCATCAGCCTGGTGTTCCGTTTGACATGAGCTGGTTGTACTTTTCCACTCATCCCCGAGTCCTGAGGGTCACCTGGGATACGGACTTTAAACCACACGCACTCGGCTGAAGTCGTGAACTTTTTTCAAGATGAAAATATCACAGGTGTCGCTTTTATCCTGAGCTCAGCAGCGTGGACGGCCAATCAGGAGCCCGAAGAGCCTCAAGAGTCATGTGAGTGACCATGAGTGGACCCGTGTCGACCTCAATACAGACGCTGTTACTTTCCATTGACAGGAGGCTCACAGATTTTAGACATGACCTCTAGTAACACGTCCAAACTTAAATATTAATCTGTATTTTTATTCAGTTTGTGTTTTTTCCTGCACAGATCCAGACTTCAGCGAAAACAGCTGCACCTCTTCAAGCTGACGGATGAAATCAGACGTTCAAGATCAGTTTTACTTTCCTTTTCGTGAAGAAGGCTGCAGAGAGTCTCTGAGTGACCCGTCAGCGTTCATGAGGGTCAAACTGAGAGCTGAGATTTCCTCTGTGGACTCCACCTCCTTTAAAACGAACCTTTACAGGAAACAAGACGTAAAAATGAAGAGTTTCACCGTTTAAATCAGTCTCTCTGCTCTGCGGGACTTCTGGGAATTGCAGCCTGGAAATGTTTCACTGTCATGCAAACAGCCTGAACTCACAGTTAACTCATAAATAAACTTAATTTGCAGTTTTTTCTTTTTATTTCAGCACTTTATTAACCCTTGTATCAAACGCCAGTGTCTTGTCTTTAGTCTTGTTAAGTCTAAAGGAAGGTGCTCATAAACGATGTTGGTTTAAAGCTTCTCTGACTTGGATTGTCTGCAGGTGAGAGTGGACACACCTGAATTCAGCGAGGCTGTGATTAAAGCTGCAGGTATCAGAGTGTATGAGCTGAGTGAAACCAGCAGTCTGTGACGATGTGAGGAGAGACAGTTTTGTTGGAATATTTCATTTTTCTTCCTCTGCAGGAGATTTTTTTGAAAAGTATTTAATTAATTTAATCCTTCCACTCACACCACCTTCCACCCGAGAGTATAACATTTTCAGACTTTGTTTTATTGTAAATCAAAGTTTCTTTAACCCAACAGTGTTAAAAAAGGATGAATGGATCCCTACTGCAACTTTAACAAACACATTTGTCTTTATCGATCGTATTAAAACAAATTAGAGGTCAAAAATGATTCAGTGTTTCTACAGGGAACGTTTAACTTTGACATAAACCTCTACAGAAGAATTAAAACCAGAGACGGACTCATTATAAGAGCACGGAGACAGACCTTCTAACACAAAAACCCATTTAATCCTCCATATCAGCTCATTTAGACTCACTTTGGTCGGAGAGAATTCATCATTTTCATGCAGTAAGTTTAATATGGAGGGATTAATCTGTTCTGAACGAGGCGGGGAGAGCAGCAGCAAAGACTCCAGAGCGACAACATTTATGAGAGTTAAAGTCAGAGAGCGTGGAGAGGAGCAGAAGAAGTTAGTTTACATGTAACATCAAAATTAATCTGGATTATGTGGCTGACACCCCTCCAGGTCTCTTCAGCCCCCCAGTCTCGGCCCTGACAGAGTCCTGCTCCCCTCTCCGCTGCTCCTTCATCACTCTGACCTCCTCAGGCGCGTCAACATGTGATCACAGCTCTGACGGCGGAAGAGGGGTCAAGCTTTTAGCGTAAAGGCTGCATCCTGCATATTTTGGTGTAAATCCTATCCGCCTCCCTCGGCTGTGACTTCCACTTATCTGAAACCTGAGAGTTCCTCAGTGACACCGACGCCGCCTCAGGACCAGGATCAGGATCGGGGGGGAACTTTCCTCTGAGTTCCTCTTGTTCTCAGGATTCTTTATGGATCTTCTTGGATCGAGTGTTTGGTCGTACAAAGACTTCACACTCAGTTTTGAACTTGCAAAAAGAGCCTGACCTTTGACCTTTTGATGCTCCAGCTGCTCCGACCACCCTGATCTGATCGGTGACGTTTTCCTATGATCCTGGGAGTCCCGGGTTTTAGTCACAGACCAGCTTTGTCTACGTCACCCGGGAGGTTTCCCAGCGTGAACCTTCAGATCTTCATGATGAACTTTTTAACTTTAAAGAAAAATTAGAAGTAACATCCGACTCTGTGCAGATTTATCTCAGGCGGGAAACAAATCGATGGACACGGATCGATAAATTCATTTCAAGTCATTTTAATCCTGCAGAAGCTCGTCCGCTCACACGCAAAATCAAAAAACGGAATGTATTTCAGTCAGAAACAAAAGTTGGTGCATCTCAGACGTCTTAAAGGTTTCATGACTCGGGAGAAAAGCATGTATGTGAGAAAAAAAACACAGTTTTCTTCTTTACATCCTGATATCGTTGATTTTTTTTATCCCTTCTATCTGAAAAGCTCTGCAGAAGTGCTCGCTTGTTTTTCTTCCCAGTGTCTTAAACAGTCAGTATGTTTGGAACCCGTGCTGGAAAGGAAGTCGGGCACAGACACAAAATAAAACATCTGTCTTCTTTTCAAAATAAAACACTCCGTGTTTCAGGAGGATCGTATTTCACACCATGCAAACGGGCGGAGACGAACAAGTGAAAGGTTTTTAGACGTCATTTCACCCCGATGACACCATGGATGAGGAGATGCTGATTCTAGAAGTCTAGAAGTAGATTTCCTCCTCTGGAAGGACACAATCTACTGCTTATATGGTTAGCTTCTGTGGCTAAGAGATGATTGTGCAATTGAACGTGAATCCGTAGGTTCTTGTGATTTCTCACGATTCCTGCTGTCCATAATCTGCCACAAAATTCGGATCTGGTAGGAATTGGCGTATGGTGAAAATCGCAGAATCTGAACCATTCTGGATGCGGCAGAAATCCCGGGTAAGTCAATAATTCGCTTTTCTCGAGTTTCATGTAAACATACTGACTGACAAAGTTCCCCCCCTGGACATGCGCTCTCTGGACGCCGTACCTGTAAAAAAGATGGAAACTAACGTCCTCTGAACTTCCTGTCAGTCTGCTGGTGTGTCTTTCCGAACCCTCACCTTTACCGTTAGTCCACACCCCCAAACTACCAGAAACCAGTCCTGATACAGGCCCTGAAAAACCCCCTCATGTTTACTTATCGAACCTAGACTTTCCCAGGTTTCATGTGTCCGCCGCTGTCGGGTAAACAAAGACCCTCAAAGTTCCCAAAGTATCTCAGCGTGTCCCTTTTCTTGTCTCTGGTTTTGCACACACACCTGGAGCCTGACGTCAGCGGACTTTTCTGGCTGTAAATCGGATCATTAACCCCGAGTGTCGGTGGATTTCTGCTCGGTCATGGTAACGGGAGCCCGTCGAGGACATTTACAGGAAGACGGGAACATCTCCCCTCTCTAAAAACTCCTCCATGACCCCCCGAGGATGAGACTGGACTTCAGGCCCTCTGTGGTCCAGTTGTCCTGCCCTTCCTGCAGCCGCGGTCCAAACACTCCCTGCTCCTGAGGAATCTGAAAACCGGTCATAGGGTCTAAAAACAGACACGGACCCTCCAACAGCGATTGTCTCCGGTCTGTCACACCCTTTTTTCCACTCACACACACACACACACACACACACACACACACACACACACACAGCTGTTTGACACAGGCAGCGTGACAGCTGGGAACGGGCACGTTACCGAGGTCAGAGTGGAAGAAGTGTGGGAAACCCCGAGGGGAGAGTCTGGAAAGTGAGGAGGAGCGGGTCGCGGTTCAGTCACTGATGCTGTGAAGATTATTAATGAGGGTTTATTCCTCTGAGTCTTTAGAGGATTACATAACAAAGAGTGAAACTGAACGTCTCAGTCTGCGTCGTGTTTTTGAGTTTTAGATTTATGTTTGATAAAGTTAATTTTACAGTGACTGTGTTTTTGGAGACAGACGTACAAGATTTTCAAGATTTCAAGATTTGTTCATTTGTCATGTGCATGTTAGACGAGTTAAACAGTGCAATGAAACGCTCTGGATGAGAGGACCGCTCGACTCAAAGGAGATAAAAACGAACAATAAGTGCTGAGAGGAAAACAATAAAATAAAGATGCAAAGGAAATATTAGAGAAGAATAAAATTATAAGATAAATATTTACAAAGGTGCGGAGTGTGAATGTATGAAATTGAGGATAAGTTGTGAAGATTGCACATAATAAATAATGAACACGCGTCTCAATAAATCAAAAAGTTCATTTTTTCATCTTTTCAAAAAGATTTTCTCATATTTTAAGCATTAAGATCAAAAGTCCACTCACTTATGATTTAAATATGTCCTTAAATTAATCATATACAGTGAATAAAATCAACAGGTGCATCTCCATAAATAAGAATATTGAATAAAAGTGAAAGTTTCACTAATTCTGGACTCATTACATACAAACTAAACATGTTTCTGTGGGTGTTTTTATCTTTAAAATTGATTTTTTAAAAATCTAAATTAATGCATCAGATTTTAAGATGAGCTAAAAATAATTAATAAATCATAATGTCTGTTTGAAAAGATGATTTTGAGCATCTTTATCTGAACCGTCTCATTCAGGTCCTCTTTTTTAACTATTTCACAGACCTGCAGGAAAGTTAATGAAGTTAACGCTGCGTTGGAGTTTCCTCAGAGGTCAGAAGTCGGAGCTGAAAATGACGTCACACCCGAGTTCTTAGCGTTTCAGTTACCAAGTCATTAAAAAGCAAAAAAGGGGGCCTGAAACAAAATGGCTACAACTACGAAAGTTAGTTGTTATACTGCCTCATAATAACTTTCATAGACGTAGCCATCTTGTTTCAGGCCTCAGATTTTGCTTTTTAATGACTTGGTAACTGAAACGTTGGGAACTTCGGTGTGACGTTAAAATCTCCACTCTGGCCGGAGTTTTTAAAAAACATCGTTTTCAGGGGCGGATTCTCCGTTTGTGTCTAAACAAAGGCTGCAAACGACGGTTAATGTCTCCATTTAAAAAAAAAAAAAACACAGTGTTAAAAATATATATTTTATTTGACTGTATTTCAGTTTGCATCATTGGCACCTACTCTGACTTCCTGTCCGCGCTCGTGTTTTCCTCTGGCGTTTCTGAGCGTCCTCGGGGCCGTCCGCAGCCTTGAATGTTTCCATGTTGGACAGCTGTGATCTAAATTTACAGAGGGACTTCCTAACTTCAGGAAAAAGATAGAAGGAAGGGCCCGATTCAGATCCTCCTGCACATTTCCTGTGATAGCGTCCCTAGGTGACAAAAGAACAACAGCGAGTAAAAACAGAGGCAGAGGCGGGCGGGCGGCGGCGGCGGCCGAGGTCACCGGGGGGCAGAGGAGGGTCAGCGTTTGTTTCTGAGGTTATTGATTATTTTAGATAAAGTCTGAAGAACGAGAGAGAGAGAGAGAGAGAGAGAGAGAGAGAGCTGCTGTGAGGCTGTGCACACCTGTCTGTCTGACACACATTCCTACACACACACACACACACACACACACACACACACACACACACACACACACACACACAGTCTGTGTTAGAGCTGGAGATTTCAACACAGCTGCTGAGCTGACGCACAACTGTGCTGCAGCTTTAGGATAAATATATACGTCTGAAAGTGTGTGTGTGTGTGTGTGTGTGAGAGTGTGTGTGTGTGTGTGTGTGTGTGTGTGTTATATAAGCTGGAGTGTTTGTTTAAAGGGCAGTTATTCCAAACCTGCTGCTGTATCTTCACACACGTTTACAGGACTATAGATGACCTTTAATTCTGGATCAGGGTTTCATCGGCTGACCCACATCAGACCGTCTGACCTTAAAACCCTCACCTCTTCACATTTAAGATGAAAAAAAAAACAGTTTTAATTGATTATTGACGTTACAGACAGAGAAAATTGAATTGTTTCATGATAATTTGTTTTTCTGAATCACTTCAGTGTTTTTTTTTCATCTTTTATTTTGATGTTTTTACTTTTACTTTCTTTCCTTTCTTTCTCATATTCAAGAAACATGCTTTGATTTTGTATGGTGGCCGAGAAACGCCACTGCTGCAAAAAAAGAAACCACAACAGAAGTTACTGATGCAAAAAAAGTGGCGACAGAATCATAAGATGAAAAAGGTCAATAATGAAAAAGGTTCAGAAAAAACATCTGCAGAAAGCTGAGGGTCATGACTGTCGGTGTCTCGCTCTCTGCAGCGTCTCTGTGTTCTGGTCCTGGTTTCATCGAGCAGAGCTCCTCCGCTGGTTCTTTGTCGTGGTTATTTACAGCCGGACAGGTGCTGTCGACTCTGAACTTTGACAAACTCGCTCCACCTCGCAGAAATCTGCGGCCTCTCGGCGACGCGGCGAAACCCGTCTCAATTTCTCTCAGCGAGACTTTTTTCGGTGACAGATTGAGATGAATTGTGTAAAAGGGGTGCTCCGGGTCGCTCTGGGGACACCCTTGAGGGGTGTCGTGGCGCGGCCTGTGACGCGTTCACCGGCGGGGGAACAATAGGTGGAACCAGCTGCTGTGGGAGTGGGTGTGAGTCAGTGGAGAAGCTGTTTACAGGCGGCCGGACACCGGCCTACGTCAGCTCTGTCACGGTTTATCACGGCCTGCAGAGCTGCTGACCTGTGTGTGTGTGTGTGTGTGTGTGTGTGTGTGTGTGTGTGTGTATGACACTCTGAACACAATGAAGTTTCTCTGCAGCCGCTCTTTGATCGATCGGAGGAAAATATAGAAGCTGCAACATTTTAGGATCTGATGAAGTTCCAGTTTTTAGGAGAAATCTTGAATGTAAACTCTACCCCTCCAAACCAGTTTTCCCCTCAGCTCCTCCTCTCCCCTCAAGCCCCGCCCACAAACAGACGCTCCTGCTCTCTCGTATCGTTCCAATTAAATTCAGATATAATGCAGATAAATACTTCAGATCATTACAAATGGGGCCCAGTCAAGGTGAAAGTCAAAAGCATTGGTGCTACTGTAGATGCCAACAGACCACCAGCAAACACAATGTTTGCAGGACTTCTACAACGAGGATAAAGTGACATAGTCCAGGACCCGAGGGAGGACAGTTTAGCGATGGCGCTACAACACGCTACAGCAGGTCCGTTTGACAAGAAACACTTCTGTTACAGACACTTGTCTTACTTTGTTAAAGCGGTTTACCTGTCCAGCAGAAAGGTTACAGGGTCACCAAGATCCCCAAGCGTCCCCCATCGTTTATGTTGACCCGGCTTTTTAGCTCTTGTCCGGTCTACCTCCGTCTTTTGTTTTCTCACTTGTGTCATCAATAACTCATAGATATCGATTGATTCCTGTCTTCTCCACCTTGAACTCCAGCGTCTCTGACTTTGTTTACATGCAGATCCGCTCTGCAGTGATCTCCTCCTGCAGAATAAAGACATGTGGAGTTCAAACGTGTTTTCCCACATATTTCTGTGACAAATAATCAGTGACTCATCTTCATAAGAAACTACTATAACTCTCTATTTACTACATATACCACCAAACTTACTCCATGTGTCGCTGAGTGAATCATGTCTCACGCACGTTCTTTACAGACTCAAGAAAACACAAAGTGGAAACAGCCAAACTCTCAGACGGGTCGGAGATTTCTGCGGTGCATCTTCAGACTCTGACGGTCCCGGGTGGACAGCAGTGCTCTCTGGAGGGAACAGCGCGTCCTTCCTTCCTTCTTTCCTCACACACGTTACTGTAAACTCTTTCTAAATCGACTTCTTACTCAATCCCGGTCAGACCCAGTTTTCCTCCCCGAGAAAAGCAGAAGTGACGTTTCTTCTCATTTTTCTGCAGCGATTCTTCCAAGAATTTCACACGTGCACTTTTTTCAACCTCGCCGCCCGGCAACATCCCATGATTCATAGCCGAGCTGGCCCTGCTTCTGTGTGTGTGTGTGTTTGTGTTTGTGTACAGTGTGCAGAGCAGCAGCTGTCCCCGTTTCATGACAGGTAAATATTGTGTTTCACCTTCCTGTCCGAGGGTCGATTCAAATATAGAGTCTCTTAAACGCGGCGGTTTTAAGCCGCGGTAAACAACTCGTGCAGCAGATGCTCCGGCTTGGGTTTCTCCCGTTTGTGTCCCCCTCCTCACCTATTTAAGGACCCGGGTCCGTTAAACGCCTCTTAGGGGAATAATGAAGTATTTGCACCTCTTGTTGCCGAGTTTTCCACGTCTGTAATAACTTTCACACTCCGGGCGCCCCAGCTGGGATCGGATTTTTTCCGTCTCACTCATCAGCGATTATTAGAGGAAGGCAGATGAGTCAGGAGAAGAATGACACTTCAATCACACAGAGAGGATTAAAAGAGTTTAAACTGGCTCTCAAAACAAAGATGGCTGAGTCATCAGTGGGTCAGGGGGACCGGCGGGGTCACGGGGGAGTCCCACGTCGACCCCGCCTCGATGTCGGGGTCTTTGATTGATCCGTTGATAAGAATGAGACTCTGTAAATGGAAAACTGGATTACACCTGTAAGTATTTATCTTGTGTTTGATGAAGAGCATGTGCAACACGGGGGCTGCAGGGGGGCGGAGCCATGGCGAGTTTTTGAATCAAGAAGGGTCCTGGTTCTAATCTTCCTCCTACGGTCCACAAACAGACTCATCAGGACGGCTGGTGACCCGAAGAAGCCCGTCTCTACATCAGTCCTGTGATTTACATACATGTGGAGTCCGTGCTTCTTCTGTTTATATTCAGATTATTGTTTCTAATTAATTAAAACTACAGTGAAGGAAAATAAACATGAATCAAAAACAGACAAATCTCCTCTGATGACGTTAAAGTGAGACACATCAAATCAATGAATCCACAAATTATGGACGGAAAATTCACTTTTTTTTGGAGCTGAAATGTTTTTTTCACTTACGACTGAAAACCAAATAAATCAAAATGTCCTTAAAATTGAACAAATATATTTATTTATCCCGTTTGACACATCAGATGTTTTTGGAAACTGATAAACTACAAAAGGACATTTTATCATTTTTATCATTTATCAAACTGTATTCAGGTGTTTTTTTAGTAATTTGTTGATCATTTTGATTTGATAGAAGTTTATAAAAGTAAATATCAAATATGATACAAAAGGCATTAAAGAGTTAAACTGTATTAAACTACATCTTCTTATAACTCAGTGAATTTCTCTGAATTTTATCACATCTTATGTTTTCATTGAATTAAAAAAACACTCGACCTGATCTGAAAAACTCTCAAAATTAACTTTGTGCGACTCTGTGACTCCGCCCCCATAGTTGTGTCCTCTATTTGCGAAGTCAGAATATGGTCACCCTTTACAACCGCATCATTTCACATTAAATCAAATTATATTCTAACGTTCACTTTGTTTCGTATCCCTCCACATTATGTATCCTAGCGCATTACAGTATATCCCGCTGCGCTGCACAGTGTTGCATTGCACCGATTACATGACATCATAACGCATCACAGCAAATCTCATCCAATCATATCATCACTTATCCTGTTGTCTGATGTCATATTTGATAGTTAGCATAAACTGTATATACTGTAGACAACTTGGCTCTGCCTTGTGACCTATACTGCAGACTGTCACCAGAGGGTGCTGTTTTCACAGCAGATGGCGTCCATTCTACATACAGTCTATGGATGTTTCTCTTTATTGCATCTCATCCTGTCCTCTCATATAGTTTGTAAAGCATCATAAATTTCAGATCAATCATGAGACTGTAGATCAAATCAAATCACATCAGAACTGTCGTCTATCAAACCCGACTTTATCACATCTGCTGCATCGTATCCAGTCAAATTGTTTAAGAGAATCTTGAATCGTAGTTGTTTGAATTATTTCTTCACAGTTCATAATTGTTTGACACATAATTTTTATGTTTTGATCTATGATGACAATCGTATCATGTTTTAGCATCATTAACATTTATCGTATCTAATCGTCCTAAAGGCTTTCATGTATTTTAATCCGGTCTTTTCTTGTTTCCTCAGAAATAAAAACTGAAGATCAGAGTCCTGAGGTTCAGAAACTCACACAAAAACTTCACTTTGTTAAAGGCGTTAAAACAGAAGAGGTTCTTATATTTTCTTAAAATAAAACATGAATTCTACCAAAATAAAAGACAAAAACAAAAGAGGAAGAGAGTCAGAGTCATGGACCGATCAAACACAGACACCAAACTGAGGCGGAGAGCTCCGCCCCCTTTTCTAGTGTCCTCACAGAGGTCACAGGTGCTCCTGATAGACCTGATGAACCAGGAGACCTTTGGCCTGGATCTGGATCTCTGTCTGCTCCACTTCAGATGAACGGATGAACTAAAAACTGTCTCTGAACGGACCGTTAAAAATCAGATTAAACTACAAATATTCAGGAAGTTTGATGGTTTCTGTTGACATGAAGACGTCTCTGTAAAATCTAAATAAATATATTTTTGTAATCGGAGTTGAAGCTCGATCATGTGTCTTTGAGTTTGGTGAAACCTCTCTCTCTCTCTCTACTCTTCTTATTCCCTTAAAAAGACATTTTTCAGAACTGAAATGGCGTCCATCTCTCTAATCCTCCGCTAACGTTGAATTTAACGCCCTGCAGCGATGTCGTGGTTTAGTCTACCGGTCTTAACGTCGCATTAAAGTCCATCCATCAAGATCAAGCCGTCCGTCTTTGCTTCTATTTCCAGGACACGAATAAAGACACAAAGACAGATGCAGCACAGTTCGGTCTCTGCGTAGATATTATGTTCTTCTAAATTTACCCACAATGCTTCTATTTCCTCCTCGACCTGGGGAAATCTCGCCCAGGATTGGCAACAGGATTTTCGGACGGAAAACACGTGACGAGTCAGAGTAGCAGAAAAAAAAAAAAACACGATCTCTCGTCTCTTTGAAGAGTCAATTTTACCCCGAGCCCCCGACCAATTGTGTTGTGAGGGTCTTAAATTACACAGAGGAAGAGAAAGAAGGGCAGGAGACACTCGATACAACAGGAGAGAGAGAGGGAGACAGAGAGAGAGAGAGAGAGAGAGGCTGCCAACTTCTCCTCACTCAAACAGGCCTGTCGTTAAATACACTCAAAACACACACTTCCTCGTGTGTGTGTTTTGAGTGTGTGTGTGTGTGTGTGTGTGTATGTGCGGCAGCTCTCTGCAGCATGTATGTTTTGTCGTATCATAAATATCTAAGGAGTCGTACAAAAGAAATCCAACCTTCAGTTTTCACCACATCCGGAATGGTTCCGATCCGGGATGGCGGCAATTTTCATGGTTTGCCAACTCCTACCAGATCTGTTTGTGAGGCGAATTTCGTAGCGGTTTAGGGACAGCGGGAATCATGAGAACTCACAAGAACCCGCAGATTCACGTTCAATCGCGTGATAACGAGTTGTCTCTATAAAGACAGACACATAGACATATAAGCAGTAGATTGTGTCCTTACGACCAGCTACGATCGGAGGATACGACCTTTTAGGAGACGATCAGGATGAAGGTGGAGATTGAGGTTAGTTTTCGTCATTGTCTCCATTTTTATTTCCTTGTTTAAAAGCAGCAGAGTCTCTCTGACTCGTGCTTTTCACCCTCTAAATAAACCGTTTCTCCTCCTCCTGTCGGTACGAGAGTCGCTCTTTTAACCGTCTTTCTACATCAGAGTTGAGCTGAGAGTCCTTTCAGCCTCGAGTGGTCACTGGAGGAACTGCAGTTTTAAAAAAAATCATTGTCTGTTTTCGACTTGGCGGACTGCGTACTCCTGCCGACCGTACTGTGTTTGATAGTCGTATGTAGTCTGAGCAGGTCGGCTCTTCTTCTCTGATTTTCTGTCATAAATCGTTCGTCTGTCTCAGTCGAAATGCTGCTGAGTTTATTTTATGATATTTTTCATCGTTTTTGTGTTCGGATTGAAACCAAACAAACAAACTCCTGACCCGAACTCTCGTCCGGTGGTCCCCGGTGTCAGTCGGTCAGGCGTCCCGTCATGTTTCTAAATCCAGCAGCAGGAAACCGTGTGAGGAAGAGCAAACGTGACATCTTTAAGGTCGTCCTTCAGAGACTGTTGACGCTGTGAAGGAGTTAAACCGACGCCGTCGACCCACTTTGAGCGCCGAGGCTCTGCGCTGGCCCTGAACTTTGACCTCAAACCCTCTGACAAAGATCTGCCTGCTTGTCACCGGGTAGAATATCTGCTTCAAACATCGTGACGAATATTTTCAGAGCGGAGTTAATCCTCCTCCTCCTCTGCAGCCGCGGCCCTGAACCTGTAAAAGCTCAGCTGATGGTTCTGGACCCAGAGGACCGGATCAGGTTGTGTGTCGATGAATTGTCTGTTTAAAGGTCAGCGCCGCCGAGGACGGAGGACGGGCTCAGCTGCATTAAAGGAGAATTAAGATATCAGAGAGTCAAACTACGAACAGGCTGGAAACTCGTGAGCCACGCAGACGGAGAAGATGAGGAGACCTTCAGGTGGAGATGTGAGGGACCGAGAATTCACCGAAATATCAAAACAAAGGGCGAAGAGAAAAGTGTTTTTTTGTCGACAAGATTTGGGAGAAACAGAAAAAGTCTTCGATCTTTGAGTTCAGCTCATGAAAAATGGAACAAAAACTAAAGTGTTGAGTTTATATTTTTATTCTGCCGGACAGAAAATCGATGTTCGAGTTCGTTCTCCACCATCGATAACTCGACACTCCACTGAAAGTGATCAAAGTTGAGAGAAAGATCTCGAACAGCGACGCCACACTCTGTCAGCTGATCGATCAATCACGTCAAAGTCGACTTCATGACTCTGTGACTCTTATCTCCTCCTGCAGGTCCCTCCTTTTACCAAAAGTCTCTGTCACCTTCGCTCTGGTTCTGAGGGTCTACCTGAGGATCTGAGGCTCACGGGGGGTCGGCCTGTCTGTCAGATACGTGGCGTGGAGTCAGGACCAGGTTCTGTTAAACGGGTCATTAAATCGATGTCTCTCATTCTCACTTGTTCAGAATCAGGTAAATATAGTTCATGTAAACCAGAGCTGATGCTGCCGACCGCTCTGTGATCTCAGACAGCTGCAGAGTCCAGAGAGACGGACTGGACCTGCTCTCTCTCTCTCTCTCTCTCTCTCTCTCTCTGTCTCTGTCTCTCTCTCTCTCTGTCTCTCTCTCTCTGTCTCTCTCTGTCTCTCTCTCTCTCTCTGCAGGGTGCGTTGAGGTGAGACTGAGACCGAACAGTTCCTAACAGCTGAACCGGACAGCGCCAGGACCCGGGCACAGGTGGGGCGAATGTTTGGCACGGGTCAGATCACGTAGACACAGCGGGGGGGTTACCTACAGAGAGAGAGAGGACCGATAATAGATCAGAGACAAAACCAACGACGATAAAACACCAAAGAAAAGTGTTCAGAGAGACGGTCGTCTGTGGTCGTGACTGTTCTTTACTCTTTACTGGTAAATTATTATTAGTTTCTACATAATTATCAGAAGTTTTGGACGTTTTTCTTCCTCAGTCGTTCGTCTGGTGAAACAAAAATGGACAGAAAAGAAAAAGAGAGAAAGAAAAAGTGAAATGGTGTAAATACTTTTCGCTGAATAATCCCGTTTCTGTCACCGAGGCTAAAAACACAAAAGCAGATAAGAGCGAGTTTCCTCATTACTCAGAAAACCTGCAGATTTTTCTTCTTTGGAAGTTTCATGAATATCTTTAAGTTTCTTTTTATGCATCTTTAGTTTCATGTTTCACATTTAAACATTAATATTTTTAGGTTTTCATTTCTGCCGCATATCCTTAATATTTGACCTGAACTGGTTGTTTTGCGGTCTTGTTTTTGGGTGTTGTATTTATCACACTGAATTGCACAAACAGATGTCTTTTTTTACGCTTTTATTTTTGCCATATAGTGATAAAAAACTTTATTTTATACATTTATACTTTATTTTTTATCTTATGTTCAGGGGTTTGTGTCCTAAAATATTGACAGTTCAACAGCAACAAAAACTGTCCTGTGAAGCTCAGGAGAGGTGAAATCAAATCTGTGTTTGTCCTCAGACTGGATACATTTAGATCTCCTCTATAGTGAGACCAAAACTATTGGTGCAAAACTGCAGCAGCAGACGGTCCGATCAGAGTTGTAAAGATAAACTTCGATTCTTTTGAACTCCTTATTGCAGGATGTAAAAATCTCGCTGTGTTCTTTATTCTGCTGCAGGAGCTTCATCTGATCTCCATGCAGCAGGATGAGGAGGACCAGCTGAGATCCTGCAGCCTCAGAGATCCTGAAGTAATCTGAGTGTGTGTGTGTGTGTGTGTGTGTGTGTGTGTGTGTGTGTGTGTGTGTGTGTGTGTGTGTGTGCAGGAATGTGCTGCAGCTCCTCAAATGAGAACCATGACTTTTCCATCGATTCTCTCTATAGGATCTCTCTCCGTATAGATCAGAGCAGACGGCCTTCAGACCTTCACTAACGCTGTTTCCTGAGGGCAGCGGCGGTGGCGGATAGTTTCCACCTGTGTTTGTCTGTGAGCAGGTTCACATGTCGGGAGGTTGACGGTCTCACCCCCTCCCCCCTCACTCTCTGGGCCTGTTTTGTGGCGTTAAAGGAAAGAGCAGGAAGCACTTGTTGTGCACAGGATGCCCCCTGAACGCACCGCTCCCACTCGGCTAATAACTTTAACACTTCTTCTTCCCTTCAGCGCGCACACAAACCCGACGTGTTCGCTTCCTCTTTGGCACTCACTTCCTGTGTGTTCATCAGGACGCTCTGCTGTGTGTGTGTGTGTGTGTGTGTGTGTGTGTGTGTGTGTGTGTGTGTGGTCACAGAAATACCTCACTTATGCAAGCTCTGGTCCCCTGGGAGCAGGATGTGTTTTCCAGCGAAGCTCGATTCAGTTGTTTCGGAGTTTCCATTTGACTTTTCACCCTCATAAAACTACAGAAAAAAGGAAATCGAAAACCTTCACGCCGTCTCGTCAACTTTCAATCTGAGGAGAAATAAATTGAAGGGCGACCTTTAGGTGACTTTGGAGAGTGTGCAAGAAACATTTCAACTCATTAATGAGCCAAAGTTCAGCTCTTTGAAACCCTGAAACGTCCATCCGTCTGTCTGTCTGCACACCTGGACAGAACAGATAGAAAACCATTCATGCACATTCTCACCTACTGAGAGTACGAAGCATGAGGAGATCATGATAAGTCCAACAAAAGCCTCTCCTTTGTGGAAACAAATGTCTTACAGCTACAGTCCGCAGAAATCTCCAAAGGTTGGTCTTTGCAGAGGTGGTGAATAAAACTCCAAAAACCTCATGATTCTGCAAACAAGACCTGTACGTGAAAACAGGTGACACTGAGAAGAGAAACTTCCTGTAGTGGAGGTTTTCGATCGCAATTTAAGTGTTCGTGTAGGACTGAATTTTAAAGGTCCAGTCCGAAACATTTTGGCGTGAACAAACGTTATTTTGCATCCGTCACACTCGTCACGTTAAAGGTGGGGTACTCGGCCCACATACAGACGCTCCTGCTCGCTCGTATCGTTCCAATTAAATTCAGATATAATGCAGATAAATACTTCAGATCATTACAAATGGGGCCCAGTCAAGGTGAAAGTCAAAAGCATTGGTGCTACTGAAGATGCCAACAGACTACCAGCAAACACAATGTTTGCAGGACTTCTACAACGAGGATAAAGTGACATAGTCCAGGACCCGAGGGAGGACAGTTTAGCGATGGCGCTACAACACGCTACAGCAGGTCCGTTTGACAAGAAACACTTCTGTTACAGACACTTGTCTTACTTTGTTAAAGCGGTTTACCTGTCCAGCAGAAAGGTTACAGGGTCACCAAGATCCCCAAGCGTCCCCCATCGTTTATGTTGACCCGGCTTTTTAGCTCTTGTCCGGTCTACCTCCGTTTTAAGCGCCCGTTATTCCTCCAGAGTCTCCGGTATTTACTTTGTTTTCTTGCTTGTGTCGGCAGTCGTGGCCAAAGGAGGATTCAGACAATTTTCCGAACTTTCTGGTTGGTTTCTACTGTCCGATATTGTAGCACGCTAACTTTGTTTGGGCTCCTGAACGACACGGGGGAGCAGCGTCTGCCTCACAACCAATCAGGTTAGAGGAGGTGGAGAACGGCTTTGTTTACAGTCAGAAAGAGCGGACCGCTCAAAAACGTTAACGTTATATTACCAAATGTCATCAATAACTAATAACTATTGACTGATATTAAAAGATTTTTTATAAATACACCACAAAAAAAGATGCTTCTTTAACAGAATCCTGACTACCCCACTTGTCCTCATGTTCATGATCTGGTGCAGAGGTTCAGATCCCCTCATCAGGACCTCCTCCCACACTAGCTTCACCTTTACTCCAGTCTGGGACACCATCAAGCTCTCCATCATGCGCACTCTCACACACTCACACCTGAAGTGACCTTTTTTTCCCCACAATCCTCATAACTTCAGATACTTCAGCTACTTCTCCTGCGCTCACAGACATTCAGAGACTGAACAGTATCTGCTGTGGTTCACTAACTCCAGGTTTGACTCAGCAGGAACTTCTCATTAAAAAACAGAAATGTAATTAAGTTCAATATTCGGACTAAAACACGTGCCGACAGGCTTCATTCTTGAGTGTTGAGCCGACCTCCATGTTGTTTTTGAACGAGCTCCAACACTTTAATGATCCGTGTCGTGATTTTATCTTCCCGTGACCTCGATCCTGGAGTTTATTTTCCCGTCTTTGTTCATAATCACCTCAAATTGGCGAATGAAAAGCAAATGACTGTACCAGGAAGTATCTCCGCTAACTTTATCGCTAATTTCTGCTGGGATTTTCCTCCCTTCCCAACAGCCAACGGGGCAGCGAGTGGCATCATCACCCTCCGAGAAATCAATCTGAGTCACGGTCAGCAGATTTATTTTGAGGTTATCTGACGCGTTGAAACGTGACCGTTTTCATTCATCTCCGCAGGATGAGCTGATGAGCTCGTTTTCCCACGGCGAATCAAAGAGACGTATGAATGGGAAATCTGTGTGTGAGTGTGTGTGTGTGAAGATGAGCAGAGGCCTTAAAGAAGGAAACCCCCCCACACACACACACACGGGCTGATTCATCTCTTTCCCACTTTCTACAGGAGCAGGAAAAGCAGCATAAACACTGATGGGAGGGGGGCAGGATGTTGTTGGAGTTTCAGATCCTGTTTTCTTCCTTTTTCTCAAGACGCTGCGCTCACACAGGTGCACAAGCAGCCCCCCCCCCCCCCCCTTACCTCCACTCAAATCCTGACAATGCCAAGCCCCGCCCCCTGCCCCTACCTCCTCCCAGTTTCTGCCCAAATAAGAGCAGCTCTTCCCTTTTTTTCATAGCTGCTGCTTCTCATGAAGTTACAGTAACCCCTAATTTCCACTGCATCCTAAACGGCTACGAAAAGGTCGTATCCGCCGATCGTAGCTGATCGTAACCATTCAAGTTAACGTGTCAATTTACACCGACTTCTTTCCGATCACCCACCTAACGGTTAGTAAATTAGGGTGACCATACGTCCTCTTTTACCCGGACATGTCCTCTTTTTGGGTTTATAAAATCCTTCAAATGTCCGCAGTTTTGCACGAAGGTTTCGAGTTTGTGTCACGTGAACTTACTGAGTCACCCGAGATTTCTACCACATCCGGGACGGCTTCCATCTGGAACGGCGGCAATATTCGCCACCTGTCAATTCCTACCAGACCTGTTTGTAAGGCGAATTTCGTGGCACATTACAGACAACAGGAATCGCAAGAACTCACAAGAACCCGCGGATTCACGTTCAATCGCACAATAACGAGTTGTCTCTCTACAGACAGACACATAGACATTTAAGCAGTAGATTGTGTCCTTCCAGAGGAGGAAATCTACTTCTAGACTTCTAGAATCAGCATCTCCTCATCCATGGTGTCATCGGGGTGAAATGACGTCTAAAAACCTTTCACTTGTTCGTCTCCGAAAAGGAGCCGGATGTTTTATTTTGTGTCTGTGCCCGACTTCCTTTCCAGCACGGGTTAATCTGTGCTGAATTTATCCGCCATGCTCCAGCGTCCAGAAAAAATAGAACTCTTGTGATCAGCTGAGGAGTCCGGCGATCCGCAGAGGAACGGAAAGAAGTCGGTGTAAATTGACACGTTAATTTGAATGGTTTACGATCAGCTACGATCGGAGGATACGACCTGTTCGCAGCTGTTCCAGATGCGTTGGAAATTGGGGGTCAGAAGTGCGTAAAAGTCACTCGATCCGACCCGAAAAACTCTCAAAATTAACTTTGTGCGACTCTGTGACTCCGCCCCCGCTTAGTCGTGTCCCCTTCTTGGGAAGTCACCCTAAGTAAATGTTTAATCAGTGACTTAAATTAGGCGAAGAGTTAGTTCAGGCAGGCTAGAACGTCAGGTTAAGTTTACAGACATAGACACTGGGGGGAGAGGAAGATAATCTTGACTCCTTCAGAGGTTCAGGACCTGAAGTTTGGGGGTTTTCTTTCTAATTGTTTAACCTAAGTGGGTGAAAAGTCCCTCAAACAGTCTGAGATGTTTCTAATATCTCGCTCTGACGGTCTGGTTCGGTTTTGAATGCCATTAAGAGGCGTCACTGCGGATGTCAGTCTGTTTCATAATCAGTCTCTAACTCCTCACGGGAGCTCCGGAGGATTCTTCTGCAGATTTTTGACGTTTTCTCCAAACGGTGATAATAAAAATCCTGACCTGTCACTCATGTTTCACCGACTCCTGAGTGGTTCGCCGTTCGTCTGACGACCGGGTCAAGTGAGGCTCTGCTGAGAGAAATGTGGAGTTTGAGGTTCTGCAGGGTTCAAACCTGCATCAGAGGCCTCGTCCACACGTCTGCAGGCCGCTTTTATAAAACCTCTTTTGCAGGACATGACAGGAGGTAGTGGCTGCTTTTGGTTACTCCGAAGAAGAAATGTCAAAAGTTTAATGGAACATAAAAACTCTCCACTCGTGCCTGAGTCCAGCTCTGAACCAAAACCTCACATCCTGAAAAAACTCAGGGCTGCGTTTCATTATAAATCAGTTTTTAAGTGCACAGCTCAGAAGATTTTTCCATGAGATCATCAGCTGTCAGGACGGGAAGCCAGTCGCTTATATTCTCAAATTCAAACCAGGGCGCACAGCAGCGTGAGGAGAGAAAAAAACAGGAGTGAAAACAGTAGAAAAATGCAGCAGCAGAAGAAGAAGAAGAAGAAACAGCAGAAGAAGAGCAGCAGCAGAGAGGAGCCCGAGGTCACACGGTGACGGCGCAGAAACCTGCAGCGTGGACGCCGTGTGGAGGCGCTAACAGGCGGGAGGCTTGGTGAAAACAAAGCTAACGTGGGTGTGAGAGATTTTTCTGCCTGTGGGGGTAAAAATAGATCAATGAGGAAGTCACAGCAGCAGGAGGCTGACACGACCCACGGTGAGACGGTGAGAGTTTACGGAGGTTACAGGTGAGGGGGGGGCAGAAACATGACAGAGAGTCGGTACAGGGGGGGGGTCAGTTTCATCACAGCAAAGACACCCACTCAATCAAGACTGGAGTGGACATCGTAAGGAGCTCCCCCTGCTGACTGGCTGCAGTATAGGTCATAAGCCCCGCCCCTTCCATGTTAACAGATGGGAAAACTCGGTTCCGCTTTGCACCAGTGTACGAATTTGAAGCAAATGATATTTCTGCACTTTTTTCTCCACCAACATTAGACAGTAGATATAAACGCATTTGGCGGGAGAGTCGCCGAGAGTCACTGGGATGACGCCATAAAATTTTCGTAAGTCCATAGGCTGGAAAAAGTGTCAGTCATGGAAAACATGAACCCCTAATAACTTTTAAAAATGGAGCTGTACAGAAAAAAAGGGGGACTTGAGCACGAACCAGTCTTGACCCCAATTTCCACCTCATGCAGAACGTCTACGAAGAGGTCGTATCTGCCGATCGTAACCTTTCAAGTTAACGTGTCGATTTTCATCGGGTTCTTTCAATTCTGATCACAAGAGTTTTATTTTTTCTGGACGCCGGAGCATGGCGGATAAATTCAGCACAGATTAACCCGTGCTGGAAAGGAAGTCAGGCACAGACACAAAATAAAACATCCGGCTTCTTTTCAAAATAAAACACTCCGTGTTTCAGGGGGATCGTATTTCACACCATGCAAACGGGCGGAGACGAACAAGTGAAAGGTTTTTAGACGTCATTTCACCCCGATGACACCATGGATGAGGAGATGCTGATTCTAGAAGTCTAGAAGTAGATTTCCTCCTCTGGAAGGACACAATCTACTGCTTATTCGGCAAACAGCGAAAAATGACCGCCATTCCGGATCGGAGCAGCTCCGAATGTGGTGGAAATTCAGGGTTACAGTAACTACATGTCAACATCACAAGAAGAGGTGAGAATTATTTATATTCTGTGTAATTAATTTCTAGTTTGTCCACAACCCCATAAGCTTTGCTGGAGAAGACGGGATTTATGACCTATACTGCAGCCCGTCACCAGAGGGTGCTGTTCTTGCGGTGGTTTCACTCAGTGAGGAGGCAGACGGCGTCCGTTCTATACACAGTCTATGGTCGGGAAACTTTCATCGTAGTTTGGTTCCTTTAAAACTTCGATCCCTGATTATTAAAGAGCCTTCGTTGTTTTCGGAGGTCAAAGCGGTCTGAATCTCAGCTGACTGATGTCGTGTGGCGTGTTGTGTAACAGCGAGACCCTGAACCGAGTCTCTGTGTGGGCGGTGAGAGTGTGGAGGTGAATAAAGGAAACTTGTTGACTCTGGAGGATCGGACAGAAAACAGACTGTAGGAGAGGTTAAAAATACACTCAGGAGCGTTCCAGTGTCAGCCATCTCTTTGACCTTTGACCCCGACCTCAGCCTTGATTTGAGTGACAGAGGTTCGGTCATAAACAACAAACAGAACCCTGTCAGAGTTTGATTCTGCTTTCTAAGAACACAGGATGGAGTTTCTAAACCGCTGACTGAACTTTGCTCCAAAATCTCAGAGATGGTCGCGGAGGGGAAGAGGAAGAGGCGGAGCTGCAGCAGGAGACCGAAAATATCCTCCAAGAGCTCCAGACGCTTTCAGGGGAGGAGGGATGTGCGTCAAAACACGCCGTCTGTCCGAGCAGGTGGTGTGTGACAGAAAAGCAACAACAGGTAGTTTTCTTTGTGCAGGACTCCTCCTGCTCTCGTCCAATCAGCTCGCAGCTCTCTGTTGACATTGCGCCGGCTTTGTTTTGCCTTTCAGAGCCCCTCACTCTCTCTCATCTTTGCTTTTGTTTTCATGCAGGAGATTCTGTGTTTTTATTTTCAGTTGTTTTTTTTCTGCACGCAACATCCTCCTCGCTCCTGTATGTGTGCGGAAGGTCACCGGGTCCAGTTCCCAGCCCTGCGGCACTCCGCTTTTAACCTGCGGCGCTACGTGACATTTCACGAGACAGCAGAGAGCGTTTATACCCAAACAGACGGACCGAGGTCGTCGAGTTAAAACAGAGACGGACAGAACCAAAGACCAGATCTGAAGAGATCAAGGAGACTCTCTGAAACGGTTTAAGTCACATTGAGGGGATTCGTCTCTTTTTTTTTTAGGGTTTTTAAACATCACATTGTTCTTCTTACCCACCAAAATAACTCAACTTTATTTATAGAGTACTTTAAATACGACCAAAGCTGACACAAAGGGCTGCATATAATAACATAAAAACATAAAACAACAATAAATAGTTGTTTTAAAATATAATAAAAGCAATAAAACAAATGTCGTCTCATGTTGGGTCAAAAGTCAAGGAGTAAAAGTGGGTTTTTAGATGGTTTTAAAAATGGATGGTGAGGAAGCTCGTCTAATGTGGAGAGGTAAATCGTTCCATAACGTAGGAGCAGCAGCAGAAACTCTGTCTCCTCAGAACCTCCGCTTAGACCTCAGTACCTTCAGGAGCAGCTGGTCAGCTGACCTGAGAGCGCAGGGGTGAAGCAGCTCAGAGAGGTATGATGGGTCCAGACCATTTAAGGTTTTAGAAACAAACAAGAGACTTAAAATGAACTTTAAAATGAACACGGGCAGCCAGTGGAGGGAGGCCAGAATAGGAGCGATGTTCTCCTTCTTATGCATTCCAGTTAAAAGACGATCAGCCGCATCCTGGACCAACTGGAGACGTGCGAGGGAAGACTGACTGACTCTATGATAAAGTGCGTTACAGTAATCCAGCCGAGACGTGATGGAGACGTGGATCACTGTCTCAAAAAGAAGTGTCTTCACCTTCAGTTTAAAGTTACTGTCCATCTTAAAACCCAAGTTAGAAATTGTTTTCTTCACATACGACGCCGGGGGGCCCAAATCAGCAGGAGGGGGATCACAAGAACCACTTTAGAGCCATCCAGGTTTTAATGTCGTCGAGGCGTGCTCAAAGTAGATTTCAGGGTAAAGGCATCTTTCTTTTTCAGTGGCACATATATTTGTCTGTCATCAACATAACGATGAAAAGAGATACTGTGTTTCTAAGAATGGAACCCAGAGGAAGTAGATATAGAGAGAACAGCAAGGACCCCAGGATTGAGCCCTGTGGAACCCCATAAGACAGAGGAGCGGGGCGGGACTCACACAAAGTTCCTAAACCAGGAATAAGAGACACTGAGTCCACAGAGAACACACGGAGCCTATAGTGTAAAAATACCTCTTTTTTTTAATTGAATTTCCATCATTACAATTGCACATAATCAGTTTGAGCAATCTAAAATATTCATAGAAATTCATTGAGCTCTAAATGAACAGTCATCAGTCTTTAGCAGAGGCTTTAGAGATGTGTAAATATGGTGAGAACTTCACTTCCCATGGAGCATTGAGCCACGGTTACCCTTCCCAGAACCCACCCGACAGCAACGACAGACCCTCTTCCACGTACAGTAGCATCTCTGGATTCATTTTACTCTGAAAAAACACACACACCCACACCCACCCAAGACCCTCCCCGAATCAAAGAACACAACACGGCAACGTCAGAGTCACATACAGCTGAGAGAAGCAGCAGTTTACCACCCAAGCTCCACGGCGGCCTCCGGGTTAGCGCGGGGAATGAAGCGTTCAAGAAACCTCAGCGCGGCTCTCACACTCACACACACACACAAACGACAGAGTTACGCTCGATATAATGCTGCAGAAAAACACAAACTGTGGAGGGCTGGAGGTGATGTACACACGTGTGTGTTTGAGTGTTTTGGACACTTGAGGATGAGGAAGCTGAATTTCCTCACCAGACTCTGTCACCATCCAAAACGAGTCCCTCTTGTTCCAGTAAGACCAGCTCAGCTCCTGGATGATCCCGACTCCTCATCCAGGAATACGTGCCTGCTGCTGGGCGCTCACTCAGACCCACAGCTCAAGATGGGATGTGACAATAATCGCCTCTGAAGGACAGTTTCCACTCGGACGTCCTGCCCCCGATGACCCCCAGCCACGCCGGTTTACTCAGCAGGGCCACCGCCAGACACAAATAGACCGCCGGCGGGAAACCCCAGACATGTATGAAGGTTCGCACCGACGACACAGAGAGAGAGAGAAAAGAGCGGGGAGGAGACGGTGCTGCCCTCTGATCAGAACACACAGGAAAACACAACATGTGATCAACAGGTCGAGTGATTTTCAGATGAATCTGAGCGGCTGAACCTTGAAGAGAAGAGACGGAGAGTCTGGAGGATCTGACGGCAGATTTCAGGAAGATAACAGAAAAACTGTGAGGAAGAGGAAACTGAAAAAGAGCGTGTCTGTCTGTCTGTCTGAGTGGATGATCGATAACGTTAAACAGTCGGATGTGAATCACTTCGATAAAAGTCACAAAATCAAACACCAGATTTCACTTGTGATAAAGTCGTTTTTACTCTGTCCCATAAAACCTGAAGGATCTGAGCTTTTATGGCTAAATGACCTTCTTTACGACTCTCACGTCTTTGTTTTAGTCGTGCTCATGATCACCCCGGCCTCTCTCTTCTGTCCCTTGGCTTTTCAGACGCTCAGACAAACACTCCTGCCTCCTCCTCCTCCTCCTCCTCCTCAGAGGTCCCCGGCTGATATTTGACAATTTACAGTTTGGCTTGTTAATCTTTCGAACAGTCAGAACCTCTTCACTCCAAATGTCCGTCTAAACCGCAGCTTTTCAGGCTCAAACGTCCTCAGTCTGACTCTATGATATGGTTTCTGTTTGATCACAGCGACATGCAGAACCAGAGCGTCCTCAGACGGAGTTTAAGCTTCACACACACAGAGAAAAGTGAACGACAGAAACGCGACATTAGGCACTTTAAAGACCGACGGACACAAACACATGGAGATCATGCACAGGAGGAAACATGGAGGGATGGTTTCTAACAGGGAGAGATTTCTGGACTGAAGCTGCAGCTCCTCCTCCTCCTCCTCCTCGTCTATAAAATGATCAGACAGTACGAGGAAAATCAATCTGTTACTAACGTGATAATGTTTTCAAGCCTCTTAAATCTCTCTGTTGTGGTTTCAGACTCTTTATTGGCGAATTAAGAAATCGTTTCCAACTTCTCATCTTTAAAAAGTCAAAATAACTGATCAGATTAGAGTAAAAATTCACTCAATAATCCTGTAGTCCTGACGCAGGAGCTCATAACACAGCAGGAGGTCGGCACACCGTGTCCTCCTCCACGGCGTCTCCCCGTCCCTTCAGCCCGCCCACATGAGAGCTCTCGCTGTTCTCCTCGTAATCACTAAATTAGAGAAAATGATGCTGATTATCGGCCGCACACAGAGGACGCAGCTCCTCGTGAGGACCTCGGGGTCTTTTCCAGAGAAACACGGCGGACCAGGACAGACCTGACAGGCTGGGCTGCACGTGAACCGTGTCCTCGCTCCAGCAGTCAGAAACACTCAGATACGAGAGCTTCCTGGAGGACATATCGACGTCTTGGCACATAAATGTCATGAAGGTGTCCAAGTGTGAGGAGTTTAGAAAGCTGCAGAGTGAAGATGCACCGACAGAGTGAATTTCCTGGTCCAGGAATGTTGACCGTGTGTTTTTGGGGGATCAGGCGGTGAAAGGTTTCAGTTTTAGTATTTGGAGGATGTAAGGGAAGAGGGTGAGAGTTCACTCCAGCGATTACAGAAAAGAGGAAGCTTTATGAGCCAGAGTTTAGTCTGTGAATTTCATTTCGAGGAACTTGGAGGAGTGAGGTGGAGGACAGTGGGTTAAAGGCTGTGGGAGTGGATCAGGGTGTCAGGGGTTAAAGGAAACCTAAGAGTACATGTCTGAACCTGCTGGAGTTTGTTAAAGAGCCGGTCTGAAACAGATTTGTCTATGACAACAATATTAACTGTGTGTTTTATCACACTCTTGTACGGGACACAGAGAGCAGCAGAAACGATGAAAAACACATTTGAGGATGTTTTTCTTCTACTTCCACGAAAAAATCAGCTGTTCAACCTCCAAACTATCAGAAACAAGAATTAAAACTCCAGGAACACGAGGAGAAGAAGAAACAGAAGCACATGAAGCAGCTCGAGAAGGAGGAGGGGGAGGAAACTTGTTGACCTATTTTTGTCACGAACCAAAACAATCACCAAACGTGTTCGAGTCTGACTGAACGAGGAAATCGATCCCTGATCCCAAACGATCAATAAAGTGTGATTTCATGTGTTTTCTGTTTGTTTTTAAAGTCTGGTTTCGGTCGGACTAACGTGACAAATAGATTTGGTGAACTTGTAAAAACACTGACTGAAGCTTTACTCTCAAAAAATTCATGAATTTTAATTTTTTCACAGGAAAAATGTTCATTAAGGAGCCAGAGATAAAAAAAAAACGATCCCTCTTGTCTTCTCTAACGCCGCAGATTGAGCCTTTAAACAACAATTACCACATTTTTCGTACTATAAGGCGCACCATCAATGAACGCGTCTATTCATGTCTATTTCCAAAAACAATTTTAAGTGTGCCTCATAGTGCGAAAAATACGGTAACCAAAGCAGCTGAAACTCAGACGGACGAGTGACGACCCTGAAAATGTTGTAATTGTTCCGCAGTGACGACACATTCAGTACTTAAAGAAGTGACTTAAATAACGACTGAAGGAGAGCTCTATGTGGGCAGACCTGAGGCAATCTGCGATCAGAAACCACCATGAGAGGAAAAACTGAGAGTAAAGGCAACAACAAGGAGGAGAAGAAACAAACATGAGAGGGTTCAAAACATCGATGTGGGAAAAAAACGAAGAATGGAGGAAGCTGATCCCTGCATCCTCTTCAAAACAACACCGTCCTGTTTGTTTTCTCCACAGAGAGGCACATAGAAGGCTTTACGGGTTACAGTTCAAAAGCGTTTACGTGTTCGAGCCGAGAAAACACGACAAAAACACACACATGCGCTCACATACACACAGCCCACGCAAAAAAACAACAAACGTCTCGAACGGATCGGTCAAGTCTTCAGAGGGACAACAGCAGGCGTAATAAATAAGAAATAAAACTGCAGTAAATATGTCTGGGGACAAAAAATCAATCTTCATATAAACAACAGTAATTAATATTATAATATTATTAATAATAATAATTATAATAATAAACTTAATATATATCCAGTTCTTCTCTGGAGTGGAGAGGGTTGTGATTGGCTCAGTTCACACGACAAGGAGAACCAGGGCGTCTTCTCCCACGACTGACCACAATGTCAACACACACACCTCACTGATAATCCATGTGTGTGTGTGAGTGTGTGTGTGTGTGTGTGTGGAGGTGGGCTGCAGGATTAAATCACTTCTGAGGACCGAGATCACCTCCGTGTACCTCTGCACACGTCTCATGAAGCGTGTCTTTGCATCATCAGAGCAGCAGACGGAGGAGGACTCGTTAGCATATCTGCTGCTCCATCAACAGGTGAGATGTTCCACAGGAGGGTCGGGGTCAAAGGTCACACCATGACCTAACCCTGGACAAACATCATCTAAAGACACGAGGTCCAAATCCAGGGAATAAACGGAGCTTGAAACACGAGTCCTGTCCTAGTTCGTCTCAATTCTTTAAAATCCTGCAGCCCCACACACACACACACACAAACACACAGACACACACACGCACACATATATCATGCATCAGCTCACACACGCACGCACACACACCAACACACTCACAGGCAGCCAGAGCCCAAAACGTGTAGTAAGTAGACCTCTGCTGTAATCAAGGGAGAGCAGTTGAAGTGCAGTACCTATAAGTGACCACTAGGAGGGCCTAGAAGTGAGGCGGCAGCAGCAGCCTGAAGCCTCTGCAGCTCCTCACTCATATATTCTGTACATGCAGTCGATCATGAAACCAATGCAGCAACACTTGCTTTGAGTATAGAAACATTTAGATTATACGTAGATATTATATCATCTTTTCATAGATTCTGCACCTCTGAAACAAACAAACGGACCTGGAGTCTGAGCGCCTGCACACGCTCGCCTCCGCACGGGTAACCACTATGTTGGAGAAGTAGGCGGAGCACACAGGTGGGGGTTAATGGAACCAAAGAGGGAGGCTTTGCATACAGACATCTTCAATTATTCCAGATTAGGAGTGAGGAACCCGTCACCTCCGCCCCTCCCACGCCAGGCGACGCACAGACGACGCGGAGGAGGCCAGGAGGGGGGCGGGGACTAACTGCTCCTTCGGCTCCACCGGCGTCTCCTCTGGACTCCGTCCTTCAGGGGGGCTGCGGTTGGTGCATTTTGTTTGTTGTTGTTGTTGTTTTTCCTCTTTGAACAGGTCTCCCCCACCCCCACCCTCACCCCCACCCGTCACCTGTGCAGGTGGAGCAGCTCAGTCCCCCAGGATGACTTTGACAAAACTATCCACGTTGGTTTCTTTGGCCTCGTGGAGCGTGAAGAAGGGATGTTGCTGAGGAGGAAAAGAGATGAAGGGTTACTCTTGACCGCCACGTGTAAAACTGTCTGAGTGTGCCCCCTAGTGTCTGATAAACAGCATTACAAGCTGTTTTGTCTTAATGAAATTATAAGTCGAGCTTTTAAACAAACCAAAATGAAATTAGAGGCTTTAGAGCGACTGACAAACAGGAAAGTAATGCACGCTAACAACAAAAACATGGATGTGATTAAAACCAGAATGAACAGGGTTAAAAATAAGACAGAGAGCATCAAAACTAATAAATATAAGAGATAAAATGATATTAAAAAGGTCAAGAAAAGAATATAAATGCTAAAGTACATGCTCTTATTTTGTTAAATCAAGTCACTGCTGCTTTTATTTTGTAGTCTTTACTGAGTCTTTTCTGGTTCTGGAGTATTTCCTGTCTGTGTCTTTGTGTTTTAATAATCTACTGAACAAAAACAAACTTTAAAATAACAAAGAGGTGCTGAAACTTTACCATGAGTTCTGTGTAGGTCGGACGCTCTTTGGAAACTTTCTTTAAGCTGCAGAAGAAAAAAACATCAGAATTACCTTAAAATCAACGTCAAACACGTTTACACTTCACAAAGAGACCAATGAGAGGGGTTTTTAGGACCAAACAGGGAACTTTTCAGAGTGGAACCATAAAGCTCCCTTCACACTGTGGGGACTTTTTCTGTGATAGCTGATCTTATCACGACGCGGCTGAAAATACAGCGACTCTGATCAGCTGACCTCCTATACTTACCCATATACTCCTACACCCAGGGCTCCACAGTGCGACCGTTTCACTCGCATTTGTGACGAAAAATAGACGTGTACGAATTGTAAAATGTATTTAGGGTCACATGTGCGCTAAAAAAAATCAGCCGAGGCAACAAATGTTTTTACGTGTAAATACGGCGGTGAAGTTAGTTTCAGGTTGGATATATTTTCCTGTAAATACGGCAGTGAAGTTAGTTTCAGGTTGGATATATTTTCCTGTAAATACGGCGGTGAAGTTAGTTTTAGGTTGGATATATTTTCCTGTAAATACGGCAGTGAAGTTAGTTTCAGGTTGGATATATTTTCCTGTAAATACGGCGGTGAAGTTAGTTTCAGGTTGGATATATTTTCCTGTAAATACGGCGGTGAAGTTAGTTTCAGGTTGGATATATTTTCCTGTAAATACGGCGGTGAAGTTAGTTTCAGGTTGGATATCTGACGGACATTCTCTGAGGATCTACCGGTGTCTTCTCACTCTCCATAACCAGGAATAACAACAGCAGCGCGGTTAAATCTACTCGACACCCTCACTGTCAACGTCGGTGTTGAATAAGGGACCGTCAATAAATTACCGGTTGATGTTCTCAGAAAAGGCTGTTTTCCTTCAATAGCTTCAATGTCATGTGACCAAAAGACCTAAAATTGATTTAAAATAATAGAACTTAAGTCGACCAATAAGACAAACATTATTTGATCAATTCCTTGTGAAAGAAGTTGGTGTCAAGCCCTGCCTAAACCTCGTTTATATCATGTGTCTGTATTATTTTTATTATTATAATTTCTTTCTCTTCTTTTCTGATCGTTTGTCTTGAATACAGAGAAGTCTTATAATCAGAGTGATCGATATCAGCGACTCGTCTGAGGATGAACTTCGTCACCGTATTAAAGCGCTGAAATCGTCGTGGTCCCTGAACACCAACATTAAGACTTTTAAGAAGTTTGTTCAAATCAGCTGATTTAGGTGGAGGAGTTGAACTCGTCTGTAGTGTCTGATAGTTTTACTTCTGTTTAGACCAGGATCCCCTCGGACTAATACTCTTAATATTAAAAGATACTTCGAAGAACCACCGTGGAAAAATGAATGATACCTTTAAGGATTCTGGATTTAATAAAAACAACTCTGAAGACTGATCTGGGGTTTTATTACCCAGAATTCCCTCTGTTTGTTGGTCGTATCTCCTCAGATCATAAAGATTTGCTCCCTCAGTTCACATGAACCGATAATCGTCTGATTTCAGTGAAGTACATGAAGTGAAGAAGATTTTAAAATTCATTTTCATATTTAACTTTTTAAAATTCCAACTTTTGGTCCAGAAAACAAACTGAAAATACCAACGAGGATTTATTTGACCTGCAGTTTTCGGAGTCTTTAAATGAGACCGTAACCCTGAGTTGATTACAGAAGGAAGAGTCCCTGAACATCCTGTGAAAAACAGTTCTGCTTTCACAACAGACCAAAGAGAGCCGTGATGAACTCAGTCTAATAAAGAGAAAATTAACCGAAGCCCACTCAGCAGGAATCACAGAACATTTTGTCTGATCTGTCGTGGCTTTATCAATCAGAGCCGAGATCAGCGACCGGCGCGAAATAATCAGCTGTGGATGAAAAATAAGACGAGGATGAACTGCGTGTTCTCGGAGATCTGACTCTCAGGACAAATCGGTAAATAAACAGGAGAGAAAGTCGTACCACAGAGAGGTAAAGTCCACAAACTCGGGGGAGAACTGGTCTGCAGGAAGCTGGGGTGAAGGTTCCTCCACCACCTGCTTCAGCTGCTGGAACGGCGTGCCCCACGAGTCGTACGGGAAACGCAGGATGGCCAGCTCGATCTGCGGGAAGAGAGGAGGACAGAAAAATCACTCAGGAGAACGTTTACATCCGGGTTTCAGTTCTGAGTCGAGTTTCAGGGTCTGACGTTTACAGATGTTTACCTAAATACTTCAAACTGATGGTTCCTGGTGTCTAAAATCATCAGCTTCATCTTTATTTCAGTAAAAAATCTCTTCATGAGTCCCGATGGCTCTTGAGTGGATTTCTTAAGGAGTGACTGATTCTCCTTAAATCAGCCCTGAGTGTCGTTCAGAGAGAGAAATCGCCGCTCGCTGTCTCAAACTTTCTAAACTCCTCGCTTCACCTTTATCCTTTCAGACTCCTCTCCTCCTCCTCCTCCGTCTACTCTCACATTTACCGGTCTAATTAGCATACAAATGGGACGTGTGCTGGAACATTCTGCTGCTCGTCCCTAAAAGCCGGAGCCAAAAGGACGAGGCGGGTTCAAAATAAATTGCCACAAACTGCTGAATCCTTGAAGCCAAAATATCTCTGGTCGGAGTCGGAAATGTGCAAACGAGAGAGCGATGAATATTTAACAACTCATAATAAAACGTCTAGACGCTCCTTCTCCTGGAGCCATGCCTGACAGAGCAGCAGCACATTTCATTTTCCTTTATGAATCATTTCTGCTCTTCAAAAACTCCCATCGATTCGGGTTTTTTTTTTCTGATTACAAAGACTAAAAATGAAGAAATGAAAGTGAAGACGAGTTACCATCGTGATTCCTAAACTCCAGATGTCCGATTTGACGTTGTAGCCTTTCTGGTTCGTCTCGGGGTTGATCCTCTCCGGCTGTGGGAAACAAGGTCACATGATGTCAGCGGTTGTCAGGGGCGACATGCACACTTCCCTATCCTCCTGAACTTCTCCTACACGAGCAGACCGCCGTGTTCTCTGAGCAGAACAGGCGATGCTGTCCGCTCGAACGCCGACATCAGAAATCAAACCCTCTGACGGTTAAACGATTTTCTGAACTTTAGTGCCTCATTTTTAAAACTCACGATCAAGAGAGATGATCTCTGATCTCACTACCACTGAAATTAACTGAGTTCATGTTTCAGGAGATGAAAACTATGAAATTCAAATGAAACAGCTGTGAGTTTTCCTGACGTCTGCTGAAAGATGACGAGTAAAACCACCTCAGCTCTGATGAAGAGGAACTCTGGAGTTCACGACTTCAGAGCCACAAAGTTTAAAAAATACTGGATCAGGGATGAAAAGACAAGACTAGGGCTGGGCGATAAAATGATACTGATAAATATAAAAAATTAATTTCCCTTAATATCAATATAAAACACGGTCAATATACTTTTCAATCGTTGTCATTCTGACATGTTTTGGTCGTCGGTGGTGTGGAGGTATTTTGGTTTTTGGAGGTCGGACATGAAGCAGAGTAATGTGGACTGTAAATTATGTCGAGTACATGTTCTCACAAAGTCGGGGAATACCTCAAATCTTTTTCACCACCTGAAGCAGCGCCACGCTGCAGAGCACGCGCAACGCAAAAGGTTACAAACATGCGACCAAAAAACACTGTTAAATTCATGATAACCTTTTTCCGGTATCGCCCAGCCCTAACCGTGACCATCTAAAAACACGGAGGATCACTTTCTCCAGCGTCTTTCATATTGAAGGTTACAGCAGTTTTCAGATACTCAGACAGTTTTTTCAGTTTGATATCGTTTCCAAATTTACGTTTCATTTGATCCACGTGGATTTTATGACGTGGAACTGGTTTAGTTTAGGTTTTGAAAAGTTCTCAGTCAAAGTTTTTAATAATTTAAGTTTGATTTCATCTTATTCATTCGTACTTATTTGGACGACATGTAACAGGTGAGACACAAAAAAAATCTAAAAATTCAGAAGAAAAAACTCAATAAAAACTGCTGTCCTGTCCTGACAGATCAAATCCTCCTTCAACAACATCACCTTTAACTCTAACCTCACCTTTAACACTAGGAACATAATAAATTAAAGACACTGAGGGTGATTTTTGTATCTCCCTTTAAGACAAACACTTTCACTCTCACTCAGACTGAATTTCATCAACACTCCGCCTCCTCCCGCTCACCGCCATGTAAGGTTTACAGCCGGCGTCCATGGTTTTGGCCACAGAGTCCACCAGGTACCCGCTGATGCCAAAGTCGCACATCTTCACCTGACCCTGAGTGTTGATCAGCACGTTGGAGGGCTTCACGTCTGCAAACACACACAGAGATTTTCTTTGTCAAAATTCTCTTCAGTTTTTTTTTTTCTCCTGAAACAGAAAGTGTCGACGCTGCCGTCACGTCTGCAGCGGCTCTGTGGTCGCTGGTCAGAACGCCACGTGTGACCTGATTTTTGAGTGATTTACCGACGCTTTGATGCCTCATGAGTCACACGGTGGTCACAGAGGTTTGACACAGGAAGACGAATTAACCCTCAAATGACCACAGCAGCGTTTTCACAGTTTATAACGAGATCGAGCCCCAAACCCCAGAGCTGGTTTTTGACTTCAGGAGGTTTGATCGACACAGAAAACGGAGCGAGATCAGGTCTGAAGGTTTGACGCCGTCACACTCAGTCGAACACAGTTTCATTATCAGGGTTCACGTGGATCCTAGAGGAGCTTCTGAGAGACTTAGAAGCATGTTAGAGGTCCTCAGTTTTAGATGTGTGGATCTACATCGTCTAGAGTTATAGAAAATGTATGAAGGACGGCTGTTTGAGTGATTTGGCTTTAAGGTCGTGATTCGGCGCTGTGTAAATTGAAGGTGAAGAATCCAGGGAGTAAATAATAATCAGGAAAGGCAGAAAACAAGGAGACTTTTGCAGAGACACCTTGAAACTTGATTATGAATTAACTTTAAAGTTATAATTGTGTATTGTCCTGTCAGACCTGCTCAAAGGTCTAAAAGATGGTCTCAAATTATGTGCAGCCCTGCTGGATATCAACCTAACCAGAAGAATTTGATAAATGACTCAATTTTAGGGTGAAAAGAGGATGGAAACGATTATTTTGATAAAATTCTGACAAAGTAAAAAGAACTTTTTCTATTTTTTATCAGATGATCAAATCGGAGTTTTACAGGCTGTTTGAGGTTAACAGAGGAGACTCAGAAGTGTTGCTGCTGATCAGGCTGCACAGCTCTGACTCTGAGGAAAGTCAGTCAAGTTAAAAAACGTGAACAGAACCAACCAAGGTTACCCAGAGAGCTGGTCTGAGAAACGCTGGAAGAACCAGAACTGAAAAACAGCAAAGACCTGAACCAGAGAGAGAGAGAGGCTGACGGAGCGCTGAGGCCCAGTCCTCCTCTCTGTCTGAGGTTCAAGGCTGCGTTAGCGAACAAAAACACACTTCATACCAAACACTTGAGTTGGATTTAGGAAATAAAGTTATTAAAACTGAGATCTCTAGTTCAGAAACCTCGATTTTAATCCTCTTCAGTACATTCATCCTTTTATTGGACACACTCTGACTCTTCATGAGGCTGCACCAAACTGAGAATTTCACTTCTGCAGGTTCAAATCTTTTAATATTCATTTAACCTTTAAGATGTTTTACAAAGTGGAAAAACGAACCCTGAGGCGGGGAGAGCGTCAGCAAAGACGACCACAGCTCAGGACAGAGACGGTGAATATCAGACCGCATAAAAAAGGAGGAGCTGGAGGGTCAGAGGAGTCGTCAGGCTGAAGGACTGACGCCTGTTTGGACATTTACTAACAGGATGTCTAGAAGATAATCTGCTGTCAGCTGATATGGACCGGCTTTAGGATCAACTGATGTACCGTGGGCTGAACTTGACTTTTTGGCCTGTCGGAACTAACACTGAGCTGAGCCGTGATTCAACATTTTCAAGACAAGAAAAACAAAAGTCTTTGAATGATGTTGGAAGAAAACAGAACCGTGTTCATATTTTACCATTTTTAAAGTTAAATAAAGACCGACCTTTTTAGTCTGGTTTTTAGTCGAATTTTGTTTGAATCTTTTAATCTCCATTATGTGATTTTAGAGTAACTATTTAGTGTTTTATTTCCTCTTTTAGAACCCCGGCCTTTTTTTTAATTTTGTAAGAAATAACAAAACTTCTACATAAAACAAGTCTAGGTTAGTTTGATATCGTTTCATCAGTCAGCTGTTGATGCTCTAACGCTTTCGTTGACCAGGACTCTTTTTATCAGGTGACTTTATTAGAGGAAGTTTAAAATAAAGATCAGGACTGAAGCTCGACACACAAACAGAAAAGATAAAACACACATAGAGAGAGATGGTGAGTGCAGCTGAATGCTGATGCATCAGAGCGGTGGATATCCACACCGTCTCTGAGAGCTATAATGGGCCTCCTCTCAGGCTCTTACCTCTGTGTATGACTTGCAGATTGCTGTGCAGATGCTCCAAAGCTTTTACTATCTGTAATAACAAAGCCCATTAATAAGCATGTGAGACCGGCATCAGGAGGAGCTGACATTAAGCTAACATCCACAGGAAGGAATTAAACTTTGATTGTTCGGAGGGTTTTTACGTGAACCCACAGAGACGGCGATCTTTCCCAGGATGTCCTCGGGGATGGTCTTGCCCTTCTCGATCACCTGCTTGTAGAACTTGTCGAGGGAGGTGTCCATCAGCTCCATGCAGATCCAGACGTCCCCCTGGCGAACGGACAGAGACACATTTGGACGGAGATCAAGAAAAGTGACAACAAAGCAGAGCAGCAGGACGCAATCCAGACAGACGGGAAGTGACAGATTTTTTACAGCGTTCGAGCCGTGAAGAGGAAATCCTGAACATACGCACGCCGCTGCAGGAAGCCGACCTGCGGAGGTGTTCGTCATGATTGATCTGTGTTTGTCATCAACACAACTTCATATCTGCGGGTCTTACATTCAGAAAACATCCACTGAAGATAATCTCCTGTTTTTACTGCAGGGAACTCCACACACACTTTGTTTTTTCAAGTCTGTTGCACAACCTCCAACCAGCTCGGAAACTGGATTTCAACACCCTGAGCGATCGAATGCGAAACTTCTGCAGGACTTCAGGCGTGTCGACGTTACAGTACAGAGGTGTTTAGTGAGAGTATTGACCGGTATATTACAGATTATCTTATTAAAGCAAACATTATAAAAGTAAAGATCAGAATAAGTTAGTTATCAAAATCAGGAAAGAGCTGTTTGCAATATTTGAGTTCAGTGAGGTCAAAGTCAGAAACAGGGATCCGCCCTCTCACTCGTCGAGTCAGCAGATTTAATAACAAAGGTCCTGATGTGTTGCTCACTGAGACATCACTTTAATACTCTGATCACTAACATAAACATCAATAACAATCAGGGTGTCGTATCTGATCGTGTTACCTCTCTGAAAAGCGCTCCGTAGAAGGTGACCGTGTAGAAACAGTCCACCGTCCTCATGGAGATGTCCAGGTCCGTCAGCAGCCTCTTCTGCTCCTGCGTGTTCACTGTGGCCCGAATACGCTGAGAGGAAACATGTAAAACCCCCGTTATCTCAGACTCAACTTAGTTTGTATGTTTATGTCACATCATTCGTCTGAGACCAACAGTTTTCTGGTGATAAACCTCCTGTTTCTGTGACCGTAAGGAGTTCTTCAATTTTCAGATACTGTTTAGATTCAATCCCTCAAAAATAAAGCTAATATCTGATGATTCATCTGCTAATTTGAGTGATTTAATTTAAGAAGTCTGGATCTACATTCGGCTGACTTTTAAGACTCTGCTTTACGAGAGACTCCAGCTTCTGTTTTGGGTGCCAGCTCCTCGATCTGAGATTCTATCTATTTAACAATAAAATACCATGATTATGAAAGCACTGAGGTCTCTGAAACATAGACATGTACTCACCTTCACCGCCATGATCAGACCACTGGGCATGTGCCTCATCTTGTCCACCACGCCGTACGCTCCTCTGCCCAGCTCGCATATCTGCTCCAGGTCATCCGCCTTCACCTCGAAATTCTGCTCGAGACACAGAAGAACCAGAGCGGACGAGGGATGGTTATGAGTATCTGTATTAAAATATGAACATTTAAAGGCTGTATGAGGTAAAACCGACATCTTTCCTTATCTCAAGAGAAAAATCACCCGCTTTGACTTGAAGCCAAACGGAGCAGAAAAGACGCAACATCTCTGCCAATGGAAAATTCCACTTATTTGAAGAGTTCAGAATAAATATTTTTACAGCCTGATGGGCAATAAAAGGCGTACCAGTCTGCCCACAATCCAGCTGTAAGGTGATGTTCATCCGCCCGTTCTTTACAGCTTATGGACTCAGTGTTGATTAAGACAAACCTGAGAGCTGAGGGGGATCCAGAGGGGTCTGACTGAGTCCAAAACAGACCTGGACAGGGTTTAGGTATGAGGACTAAACTACCTCTGAATGGGAAAGTGATTACAGCTCATTCCTGAAATTACCTTCTCTCCGATGGTCACACGGGCTTTTGAGTCCAGATCTCTGGGGGGTCTGAAACAAACATAAAACACACAAGTTATTTCTATGACATAAATATAGATTTTAATCTTCTTAAAGAGGAGGAAACAGTAAATGTAAGGCAAATATCAGCAGGATGATCATTAAAATGAAACATAACTTCAGCAGGAAACATGTAAATGTGTGTCTGAGTGATATTTGACTGAATCTGTGACTGTTATGAGGGAAAAAAAAGAGCCTGTCTAAAGATATACCGCTGAGAAAGATACGGTTTTAAACCAGTGACATTTACCGTCATACCGTGTCCGTTAGTGACCGTTACAGGGGACACTTAGCCGTTAGCCGGCTAGCTTCGGTTAGCTCGCTAACGGCTACACAAGTCCATTTAACTTCGTGTAAATCTGTTCCCGTGTGTGGACACAGAGAGAACCAGTTTAATTAGGTGTCGTTTTCCTAAAATACTCGGAGTGTCTCTTCAGTTCATCACCTGTCGCTCCGGCCGTTAGCCTGGACCAGAGCAGTCGAGTAAACAGAGTGGCGACAACTTCAGATCTCGCCGCCGGAGCGGTCACGTGGTTCATGTACCCCTCCATAGTTCCAAACGCAGCCTGCACTGTCCATGCTCTGCAACGGGGCAGACTGCAGTGAGCGCGCATTTAAGAGGTAAATATTAAAATTAACCGTAAAAAGTCAACATTTGCAACTCTTATTGGATTACTGTGTACACGTCAAAGTCACGTACGCATATTTAGCGGCTGGATGACAAATAAAAGTGAAATAAGACAAGTTTGGTAACACGTGTTACTTTTTAATAAGAGAAAATAATACAATAAAGTGGTAAGTAACAGGTGTTACAAGCTGTTTAAACAATTGTGCAATGTTTTGGTCTTGCAGCATGGCCTGCATAACATTTTTTCATGTTAAACATATGCCTTAAATGCTGACAGGATTTAAAAAGTAGCGGCCCCTTAACTCTATCATCCCATAAGCAGAAATCAAATTACATAGCACTTATGTTAGTCTAAAAATAATAAATTGCATATAACATCGGGAACTGATAAAGGCTGAAATCTAAAATAAAGCCCATAAGTAACCATCTCAACATATGATTGATGATGATGATTCATCTGTGATTCATAACTCAGTCACACAATACATTTTGGCAGGCCTCTACAGCTGACGACGTCCAGCTAGCAGGCCGTGGCTAAAAAATCGATCCCAATTCCTTACTAAAAAAACGTAATTACATCTGTAATTACAATTTGAGCATACTAAAATTAAAATCATTTTACATATAAAGGGGTCCCTCAATACCATTTACACACGTATTGGCATTACATTCGTTGATACAATATTTTACCTCGGGGAGTGTGGGAGCAAACCGTGGCTAAAAAATCGATCCCAATTCCTGACTATAAAAACGTAATTACATTTGGGATATACATTTTTACATATAAAGGGGTCCCCTCGATATCAATAACACATGTATTGGCATTAAACTTGTTGATATTTTATCATTTAATCCGGTGAGTGCTTGCCTTGTGGCCATAGAAGCGAACGGCGTCCGACGTGACAGGCGGTCAGGTTGGAACTATTAAGAGTTCTATAACCCGGAAGTGGGGTCCGCCGGGCTGTTCAGCGTCTGTCTATGGGAGTGTCGCCACTCTGTTTAATCGACTGCTCTGGCCTGGACTGTTCAACAAGGTGTCAGTGTAGCTGCTACCCGAATAAACCGGAATAAACCGGAAGGGGCGGGGCTGGTCGCCCAGGTAACCAGGAAGCTACACTTACTAAAAATCTGTGGGCCTAATATGGAAGCGAGTTTAATTCACCTCTGAATATAAAACCAGCTCTGGTTTCATGAATAACAGATCCTGAATGTTGATTTTAAAAAATAGACTGTATTTAAAACCATTTTTATAAAAGTTTATGTCTTTTTTACGAAAGTTATTTTAGTTATTTTATTTCTCTTGTTTCAGGCCTCCGATTTGCTTCTGAGGTAACTGGAATGCAGCATCATAAAGAAATATCTTATCTTGTTTTTCTGATAGTTTTTCTTTTAATTAATTAATTTACCCAGCGTCACAGACATTTGAAATTAACTCATTTTAAAGCTGTAATTGCAGAACAGAAACACCACAAATATCTGTGCTTATTTTCCTTAAAGCTCCTGTGATGAACTTCTTGTCTGTGTTGATTCTGGCGCCCCCCGCAGACAAAGGGGTAACTTGTATTATCGTTGATTTCACCTTATCAAAAAATCTCCACTGTTGTCTTTTTAGAGTGAAATTCAATCACCTGCTGTACATTTTTGTTGCAGAAAAGCAATTTGTTGGTCAATTCTTCAGAGCACCAGCCCCCTCACAGCAGTTAAAGAGATTACAGTACAGGAAGAGTCAATCTCACTGTTGGTGGTCTTTTTTACTCTGTTTCATAAACAAATAAAGACTTCTCATAGGAGCTCTAAGTTTATCATACCCTCAGAATCTCAGACTGCTCCACATGAGGCCAGAGAATATGAAATATCGCAGCAGGAGATTAAACTGGATTTACATAAAGTTTAAATAATTTCAATAAGTAAAATTAAACTAAGAGAATAACCTGTGAGAGAATTTAAATCACAGATTTACAGAAAAACACTCTGAAATCTGACGTTTCATAAGCCGCTGGCATGAAACCAGAACGCCTCTGTGCTGCAGGTTTCTCAATGAAGAGGACTGACTCTGAGGTGCAGTCAACCTTTTCTTTTTTCAGAATCATTTTCGGCTCCGCTGCTCTGCCACACAAACCTTCGTTTGAATGAGGAGGAGACGGCAAACATCATGCAGAAAAAAAGAGGCAGGAAACTTCAAGGAAAGTCATCCGTGACAGAAAATACATGAACCAAATGTTTCCTGTTTCTGTTTAGTTTCAGTACTAAAGTTAGTTTAAAGGAAGCTGAACCTCCGAGGTTAAAAATATGATAATCTACATTTTTTTAAAAGAGAACAACACTGAAATTTAGCTGAAATCAGGGTAAAAACAGCTGCATGTCCAAACTTACTTTAAACCAATGAAAATATCTTTAATAAACACAACAGTCAAATACTTTAGAGAAACAGTCAGGAGTCAAAGATGATTAATGTGACGTATTTCTGAAAGGTTCTTTTCCAGCAGTAAATGAAATTTTACTTTTCATACACACATCATAAACACGGTTCATCATGAGCTGCGTGAAGTTATGAAGATTCAGAGACATCATGATGTATATCATGCGGGTTTAAGTACGTGAGGATGAAGGTGGAAAGACCTCAGGATGAAAGTCAGCTGTGCCTCTGAGACGCTGATCTCGTCAAACTGTGAAACACGTGTCAAAAAAATATTCCCTCTGCTGGGAGCCAGCCGTACCCGTGTTGTTTCACCCAAAAATCGTCTTTTTTGGCTCAGTGTGTATTTGGTTTCTGGTGCTTTTGCAGTCAGCCTCTAGTGGACACTCAGGGAACTGCAGTTTTCAGCACTTTTGAATCAGCTTAAAGGGCATAAAATTAAGTGAGGGTCAAACACACCAAGTTAGACACCCCGTCGAGAGATTGGACGCTTGTTTGTAGCGAGATCTAGGGCGAGTCCATCGACTACAGCGGGGTTACGCAGCTCAAGGAAGAACATTTATGATCATTTCTTTATCATTTCCTTGAAGTAATAATCATCATATAAATCATTTTCATCCGCAGACACAGTAGTTCTTCTGCCTTAGTGTCTCGGTCTGATTGTATTTCCATGAAGAAATGATCATTAATGTTCTTCCTTGAGCTGCGGCACCCCGCTGTAGTCCGTAATGGACTGGTGTCAGAATATTCCTTGAAGTTCTAAAGACTGAAGGTTACTACTTTAAAAAGTACCTGTAACTGTTTTTAACTGTGTTTATTCAGTAAATTCACAAAAACAAACTTTATGAGTGATTCTTGTGACTCTTTTTGAACTAGTAAATAAAGTTGTAGTTCATTTATATTGAGCAGAAAAAGCTCTGTGGCTCCTCCTGCGAACACAATTATTCCATCGCTGAGTGAGCAGAGAGATCTTCACTCCCTTCTCTGCATCTTTTCAACAAAAACCTCTCCGGGTTTTCTTTTGTCGAAAGTCTTTAGCTGTAATAAAAAGTGAGAGTAAACTCACCCTGCAGCAGGAGGAGGCTGCTCAAACACCTCCTTGGAGAGCTTCAGCACCGGCTTCTTCTTACCTGGAAAAACAAAAAAAACACAATCAGAGAACGGAGGTCAGAGGTGTCAAGATCGAAGGGTTAGGAGACAAAACAACTGCAGGAGATTTGACTAAATATGCAGGAAAACATCTTTTTAATAGTTTGAAGAAAAAACAGTCGGTTTGTTTGCAGCCGTCATTTTATTTTAGGAGATGATTTTTCACGACTGAATTTGTTTTATCAAGAGATTACCACCAACAGCTTTCAGGCATTAAAGTCACAAAATACAAACCCAGAAGAATAAGTCTTAGATTTAACAAACACTCTTTACATTTCTCTGCACAAATCAGCCTGTAAACCTCTCTGTATCGACTCTTTACACTCTTACAGCCTCGACGAGGATGAAAACGAACTCTTACTGAAGCTTCATCTATAGGCAGATTAGTGCAGAGTAACCGCCTTCGTCTCTCTGCTCTCCAGGATTCAATGTCAAACACTGACGATTTCTCTGCTGCTGCTGCTGTCTGGAGCTTCACAGGCTCTTCAAAACTCCCACTGATGCAACATGACTCAAACTTCCTGCAGCCATCACTCCGAACAAAAAACCAACACAGACTCCACATCTACCACATCCCAACGACCCACAGAGTCAGCTCTGCAGCTTTTTCCTGTTGATATAGCAACTCCATCTGCAGCCGAGGCTTTCGACGCAGCGAGTGACTCCAGATCCTAAAAAGATTGTCGCAGGTGTTCAGAGCAAGAGGACGAAGGTGAAGAAGAAGATGAAGGAGGAGGTAGGCGCAGGTGTGCTCGCTCCACATGAAGGTGCCGCACTGATGGTTTAACAGCCGGTGCTTTAACGTGGTCACAGGTTTATGAGGTGGTTACATCTGGCTCAGACCTCCTCAGGCTGGATCGCTGCAGCTGAACCCGGTCAGGAATCGTTCCAGTAAACACACATGTAGACCAGCTCAGTGTGACGAAGAAATCACAACCAGTAAAGATCATAATCTGTAGAATAATTATCTTATGTAGAAATATATGAACGCAGTTTCAAAGGAGTAAAGAGCCGAGTTCAGAAAGGAGATTTTGAGATCTGCAAGGAATTTGACACATTAACTTGGATGGAAACGATCGGTGCCGATGACCTTTTCGCTGCCGTTCCGGATGCGGTGGAATTTGGGGGTAATGCTGAACAATATCTCCAGGTTTAGGAGCAACATCTGCGTCCATCCAGACAAAGAGTTTTTCAGGGAAGACCTTCAGATGATCTCAAACCACATTCTGACATGGCTCTGTAGGAGAAGAGTCCTGGACTGATGCAGTCCTGACTTGCATGCCTGGACTAGCCCCTAAACTTCATCCCATAGAGTTTAATTTGAGCAGTTTTATCTGCTGAAATATTTTGACAGAATCTTTCTTCCTTCTGAGTCGGAGTGACGTTTGCAGATGTCATTATTGGTGACAGAATAACTGATTAAGAGAAAGACGAACAAACGGACGGTTTTCTATCTTTGGATGAAACAGAGGAGGACGGTCTTCAGCTGGACAAAAATCTATGAGCTGTAATATTTGTGATGGAAATGCTCAGCATGTTGCAAAACGTCTAAAATCAGCCTGAAGCTCCGGGACTGAAGACAGAGATAACATTGTGAAATCTGGCCTCATTTGGTCCCGACCCCGAACTCTGCTGCAGTTTCCCTGGGAATGCTGCCGGCGTGCAAAGCTTCCAGGTAACGCCGAAAGCCACAGCGTGCACCACCCTCTGATGTCATGGCGTGCTTTACAAAATAAAAGCGAAGGTGTGTCGCTTTAAGAGGCTCGGAGCGGAGCCAGAAGAATAACTGGAATTTCTCACATCGCTTCGTCTCGTGAGAAAAACACAAACAGTCAAAAAACTGCCCTGAGGGTTTTCACAAACACAACCCTCTCATGCACACGCACACATGCACACACACACACACACACACACACATACACACACACACACACACACACACACTCTCTCTCACGGCGTGTCCGGTGTGTCCCTGTTTGTTGAAAGAGTGCAGGGTGTGACTCCGCCGTGTTATGCGGCCCTCCACCGGCGGCCTCCTGCTCTCCACTTTCCAAAGCAGCTTTGTTGCACTAAAATGTCACTTTGAGCCCCTCCTACTCCCATTTACACAGACAACAATGGTAACTGGAAACCAGTGCTCTGCTAACAGGTCCATCACCACAGAGAAACCACTCAGAGTCACAACACCTGCCCCCGGTCCTCACGGTTCAAACGCCTGGATGTTTCTGTCCGCCCAAACTCCGGCTGTGCGGGAGGATGAATCGTCCAGATTAAAGTGAGACGATCATAAACGCTGATTTGACTCCGACATTAAAAGGTCAAATTTAGATTTGCAGCCGCGTTTATAAAGAGCACTTCGAGTTAATGACTCTGTTTTTGTGAGTTTAGGGCTGGGATCTGGTCCAGATCATAGGAATCAAAATTTGGCAGAAAAATCAAAGTTAATTTTTTTTTACACGAAAGGCCCAAATTTTTTTTGTCTGTTTTTTTAAGGTCAAAGATCACATGTGGTGTTGAATCTCTCATGAATCCTCTTTAGAGACCGTCCAACACTTTAGTCTTTTAAACAAACTGCATTAAATCAAGAGTTAAAACTGAATCACAGCGCCAGATTTCACTGCCTTCATGTGAGTAAATCTGCACAAACAACATCAGAGTGGCCGAGAGTCGGACCGACACCAACTCAAGTTCTGACGCAGATAAATAAGCGACATTAAAGTGAAAGAGCGTCCATCTTTGTTGGAGAGGACTCGGGAATCAGACGCTTTTATTTTGGATCTTGAAGACGGTGGTTCTGCTCCCACGGGCCTCCAGGCAGTATGTGAGAGTCCTCTCTCCTCCTTTTCCTCTTTTTTTCCACTCAGCCAGACCCGCCGCCGTCCTGGGAACTCTTTCTATCTCCTGGATCAGGGTCACGTCTCCCCTGCAGCCTCCCTGTTTCTCCCTAAATCTACACGGGATCTCTGAGGCCCTAAAAGGCAGTCTGTGATTTTTAGACTCGAGCTACACAAATAAAAATATGACTGAGAACTCAGCATGAACAGATTTAACTTTGTGTATCAGGACAAACTTGGGGAAGAGCTCGTCTCACCATTGGAGTCAGCAGAGGGCGCTCCCATCGTGACCTGACTGTCGAACGCCACTCTTGACCTCAGTGAAAATAAACAGTGATGATTTTTTTAATGCAGTCAGAGACACAAAAACATCGGAAAACGCCGTGTGGAGTATTTAGGGTTTTTGACAGCAGATAGTCAAATGTTTAGGTGTGTCTCAATAAATCAGAATATCGTGCATGTTGTTGTTGTTATTAGACCTCCTCTCTATTTGTGCAGGGAGAGCAGCAGCAAAGACAGAGCAGAAGTCAGTCAGGCAGACTTTTGTGGCCTGCCTGGACTAACACTATAGCACAGAGTTGAGCGGTATGACGGTATAAACCGTGTGGCGGTATAAAAGTGTCCACCGATAGAAATTTTGCTCTATCGTTTATACCGGTGTGTAGTTGTCTGCGGTCGCTAACAGGAAAGCCGGAGCTGGTCATAAACAAACATTTTGTTTGTTTATGAATTTAAGTTTAAAAATAAAAGGAAAATGAACAAATGAGACAGTTTAGTTATTTGACATCTATTTATCGTATTTTTTCGACGATGAGGTACAGATGTGGACGTCATTTCAACGTCTGGAAGATTTCCAATAATGACGTCTAAATCTTGGATCGACATCTAGATTTGGTCTTCAAATTCTAAACGTCAGATCGACGTCTTAAAAAGGTCAGATTTGGACGTATTTTGCACGTCACACTGACGTCTAGATGTGGTCTTTGACGGACCGACCCAATACTGACCTGATCTGCACGTCTCTGTTTGTGGGATTAATTGAATTTACAGGAGAAAAAACCATGATGTAAGATTTTGTTCATACCGCCCAACACGACTATAGCATAAACTTTTACTGTGCTGACTCCGACTGTATTGAATCTCCCTCTTTTGTTCTGATCATCTCGTTCCTCATAGTCCAGGTCTAATTACTGTTACATAACGACACTGAAGGTTTCCTTGTCCTCGTTTTACTCCTGCTGGATTCGCGGACCAACATCTGACTTCCTCCCTGACATTTTCCAGGCTCTGCCCTGATGAATCCAGACCCAAACCAGCATCCCACGCCTCCTAACCCGGGCTGTGGTCTAATTTTCCACCGTTCTTCAGGACCAGATAATTCATGAGATAACCTCCTTCCTCGGAGTGTAAAAACAACACCAACGACTCTTCAGCAGAACTAACTCCAGCTTCCACATGACGAAATAAAAAGATGAATCGGCAACAAGCAGACGTGGAACTGAGTCACATGATTAACCTCAAACAATGTCCGAACAAAAGCTTCACTGTGAGACCACAAAGAGGTGACAACATCCACGGAGGAGGAGAGAAGAACCGGCCTTACAGCTGGGTCTGCTCTGAGATCATGAGGCGACACGCAGCTTCAGCCCTGACACGCATGCTGACATGACGAACCGCGCGTTTGACTTTAACGCCGTCCTCTGGTATGGAGGACGTTCACAGCAGGCACAGATCTGTAAGTAACCTGCAGTCAGTCATGACAGGCAGGTGTCGGCACGCTGCACGCTGCGCTCGTGATGCAGGTAGTTCAGCGACCACATATGCAAATCAGACACATGACACACAGCTCCCTGCCGCTCTCCTACAGTGACATGTCTGAACTCACAGGAGATCTGCGAAGCTCCAGAACCGGCTGCAGCTGCACGGATCGAACAGAAGTGTAAGAGAAGAGAGGAGGTGGAGGGGGGTCGGCGGGTCGGAGGATTATGTAATCTGTGCGGCTGGCAGGAGGAAGCGTGCGCCCTGCTTTCAAACACGAGAAATGATGGGAAAAGATTCAGGTTCTGCAGCTCGATGGATTCAAACGGATCGATGGCAGAACAGCGGAGATTTATTCGTCATTTAGGGACAAAACGAGAAATTCAGAGAGGTCGTTCTGGGGTCACGCAAACTGAAGCAAAACCAGAACATTTAGACGGATAATAAAAAACCCTGACAGATGAAACCATGAAAATAGTTGTTAGAAGCAAAACAAACCAATTAGACTGACTTACTCTAGTGTGTTAAATCCTAATTTCCCACATTATACAGCAACAAGAGGACAGTATTTCATCATAAATCAACCTTAAAGACGTATTTCTGACTCTCTATTTCTGAGCACTCTCAATTTTACAGACAGTCTCATTGTCTGCGGTCCAAACCCCAAAATATCCTTTCCAAAGATGAAAAACAAAGAAAAGCAGAAAATGATCCCGTCTGAAAACGGTTGGTCCAGACTGAAATCGTCTAAAAACCTCTAAAAGCTTTGGCATTCAAACTTGAGCAGCTATTGGGAGTTTCTGAGTGGATGTAAATGACTTGTTTTCATATTTAAAACACCATCATGCTTTCAAACATGAGGACACGTCTCCCCCCTCAGCAGTACTTTGTATTTTTGCTTATCTGCACAAACACGGAGCAAAGATTGTGAAATCTGTGCACATCATAACAGCTGCATAAAAGTAAGTAACCTCTGCCACAGTGAGCATGTCAGCACGCAAACATCAGCGTTTCACAGAGGAGCATAGATCCTGCACACTGTCAGGACAGACCTCCAAAATATGATGTTTGCATGAAAATTAAGTCGGTTTTAAAACATCTTTGAGGGAAAATCTGAATGCATTACAAGACTTTTGCAGAAGTCACTATTTAATCACATTTCTGTAACACAACAGTTCTAAATGTGATCAGTCATGCACGTCTGCGTATGTCACATTTGAAACTGTGAACCCAAAAACAACAGCAACAACATTTTTCATGCAAAATTTTCCATCCAGCTCCTCCCCCAGGTCTCATTTTTTGCAGCTTACCCTCCAAGAAGTCAGAGTTAGTATTATGCAAAAACAGCAGGTGACAGAAAGAGGCGTGCACATCCTGAAGCTAGTGCATGTGATATAAACCGATGCAGCACCCACAGAGCATTTTTTGGTCTTAAAGAGATCTAACAGACGTCTAAATGTAGCCTAGATGACTTCTCTAAAATCAGGTCTACAAATGAACGTTCTTCAGACGTCTAAATTTAGACCAAGTTTAGACTAGCCGGCTATTTCTATTTCAACGGCTGTCATGATTATGTTGGTTACGTACTTGAAGATCAGTTATGAAATAAATAGTTATCGAAAAATGGGTTAAAGTGCGACGTCTAAATTCTGTCCAAAAATATACTGAATCTAGAAGGTTGAAATTAGGTTAAAAAAACGATATCAATATCTGATATCGGTCCAATATCAGCCAAAAAAAACAAATATCAGATTAAATCGGCCCACATCTAAAATCTCTGATACAAGCAGTCCATTCCAGACTCCACTCCGGCACGTCTAACTAAAAACGCCCGGATCCAGCAACAGAGCCGACATGATCACAACAACAGTGTGAACTAAAGTACGAACAAAGTAGAGAGGAGTCAGAGTGACGTCGGCCGTGTGGGAATATTTTTCGTTAAAGTCCGAAAAAGACATTGCAGCCGAGTGCAGTACTTGTCATGTACAATTTGTGCCAATATCAGATCAATATCTGTATCGGCCAATAATGAAGGCTACAATATCAGCATTAGCAGACTAAAGACTGCAATATCGTTATTGGGGCTACGATATCGTAAACGCCTCGTACTGAAGGCTACAATACCAGTATCGGTCAATACTAAAGGCTGCAATATCAGTACTGGGGCTAAAATATCGGTATCAGCCGATACTAAAGACTACAATAGGTATGGCCTGATACTGAAGGCTAGAATATCGGTATTGGCCGATACTATAGGCTAGAATATCGGTATTGGGGCTATAACATCGGAAACAGACGATATTGACGGCTACAATATCAGCATCAGGGTTACAATATCAGTATTGGGGCTACGATATCGTAAACGGCCCATACTAAAGGCTTCAATACCTGTATCGGCCAATAATGAAGGCTACAATATCAGCATTAGCAGACTAAAGACTGCAATATCGTTATTGGGGCTACGATATCGTAAACGCCTCGTACTGAAGGCTACAATACCAGTATCGGTCAATACTAAAGGCTGCAATATCAGTACTGGGGCTAAAATATCGGTATCAGCCGATACTAAAGACTACAATAGGTATGGCCTGATACTGAAGGCTAGAATATCGGTATTGGCCGATACTATAGGCTAGAATATCGGTATTGGGGCTATAACATCGGAAACAGACGATATTGACGGCTACAATATCAGCATCAGGGTTACAATATCGGTATTGGGGCTACGATATCGTAAACGGCCCATACTAAAGGCTTCAATACCAGTATCGGTCAGTACTAAAGGCTACAATATCGGTATTGGGGCTATAATATCGCAAATGGCCGATACTGATGGCTAAAATATCAGCATCAGGGCTACAATATCAGTATTGGCCAATACTGAAGGCGACAATATCGGAATCATATCGGAGGTAAAACAGTTGTATGGGGACATGTTATCAACAGGTAGAGAAGCTCCTTTGCGAGAGTTTCCTCCCCTCTTTAGTTTACAGTCGAGGTTTTAATAACTTGCGCTAACAGCAGCTCTCAGGGTCGACCTCTGACTGAACAGGCATCTCTGTAAACCTCTGCGTACAGCCCTCTACTGTAAAGGTCAAAAACTGCATCACTGAATCTGAAGAATGTGTAGGCAAGAGGGTCAAAGGTCAAGCTGCAACGATATGCATGACACACTACAGTAGGGGAAAAGTCCAGAGCTTCCCTGTAAGACGAGAAAGAGGAAGAGAAAACTGGAGCTGCACTAAAGAGCTGCGAATGTCCTTAATTATGTTCCTGCAGCAGACTCGCTAACATGGAGACGATATAAAAATATCCCGTTTCAGACGCGCTCCAGATCATGTTGCATAACTCCGATGCACAATTCCTTCCTTTCTTCTTGCTGAGCTCAGCATCGAGGAGTCTGCATACTGTGGCGCGCAGCGTGGGCTAATTAAAAGCAGCAGTACATATCATTCCCGGTGATTTGCAGCACATGAGCTGAAGTATGCGGAGAAATGCCAAAGAGAGGCCACAGGAGATGAACGTCTGAGCACTCCCGGCCTCCGCCACGCCCGCTACCAGGCATGCAATCAGCGTCATCGTCCTGGAGAGCAGGGAGAGGAGGAATAATGCTGACAGGAGGGTTTTCAGGGCAGGAGCAGAGTGTGTGTGTGTGTGTGTGTGTGTGTGTGTGTGTGTGTGTGCAGGTGACTGAGCCCAGATCACGGGGACATGCCGTGCCCGCTGCTAACCCACACATGCACCCGGCTGGAATTCCAACAATCCCGAGAGTTCCTCAATGGAATTCCAGAGAGCCTGAGGAGGAGGAGGAGGAGGAGGAGGAAGATGGATCAGTCAGAGCCGGAGGAGCAGGAGGAGGAGGAGGAGGAGGAGGAGGAGGACAGCCACAGAGGAGGGAGGGAGTGATTTGAAAATAACTCCAGCTGAATCCTCTCGGATGTTTCCCCCCCCTTCGACCGCTCTGGCAGTCTGTGAGATACTCTACACTTCCAAACATGGCCGCTCCTTTAGGTTCCAGCTGTCACGAGCTCCACTTGGAATCAACTTGTCACCGGCTCACTCCTCACTTCCTGTGTAGTCGGATCATCGCGAAGGATACTCGCCGGGGTATCAGCTTCAGGTCGCCTCGGAGCAAGAACGCCGCCTGGGACCAGACCACCGCAGACCTCCACGCTTAAACGGACGGACACCGGATCAGCCTGAAGTGACCCGTGTTCAAAGGTGGTCATGTGTTTCTTCGAGGACTTTGGCAAAACCGCAATCTGTCTGAGAAAGTGACTCGGATAAAATCAGGAGTTTGAAGAAACATAATGATGTTGTTTTCCTGATGTTGTTCAATCATGTCGATCCCCTCCGGCTCAATTCCTGATTTTTTGTCGCACGTAAAATTTTCAACCGTGCGTTTATGAGACTATTTCCTCTCTACAAACACAAAAACACACAAACAAACAAAAGCTGCCGTCAACAATCCACCAAACTCTCTCTCTCGTTCTGCCTAACGGTCGCCGAGGTGCTAATAAGAGCCGGTGATTGTTGGAAATATTCAATAAGAAAAACAGGTTTAAAACTGCCGACTGACGGTTAATATCAGAATAAAAGAAGCTTCAGAGGGAGAGAGTCTGAGAGAGCAGCTGCTTTTCTTCATCACCAGAGATTCGGACAAAAACAGACTTTTTACAGGTTTAAGACTCACGACTCACAGTCACTGATAACGTTCACTCGTCACGTTTACATGTGAGAAATTTCTTGATCCGATTAAAAATTTGAGGGATCAGAAAATCTGAATCAGCTGTTTATACAGACGCAAAATCAAATATCGTATTTATAAGGCGCACCATCAATGAACACGTCGATTTTCATACATAAGGTGCACCGGATTATAAAGCGCATTAAACCAAACAAAACAGTCAGATAAATCAAACTTTATTTAACTCATTCAATAACTCAGCGAGGCTACCGTAGCTGCAGTGCGCCAATAAGCCAAAAGGATTTTAAGTGCGCCTTTTGGTGCGAAAAATACGGTAAATACACGCACCGAGTTTTATTCGTTAGAAACATTTGGACATGCGTAGAGTTGTCCGATTTCGCTCAAACAATCGCAAAAGAAGAAGAAGAAGAAGAGTTGTATTGACGCCTGAGCTGTCAACAACCAACAAACTCGGTAGTGGTTCACTTCCCTTGTTAAATGTCACTAGATGGCGCTCTTGCGTACTTATTTTACTGTTCTGTCAAAGGTGGCGCTGTGCGTGCAGATGTGACATCATTACGCCGTATGTACACCTCGTTATGTTAGCCGAGGTTGTGTTAATAATGAAACCTCCTGAACTGACCTCAATAAACAAAGAGTGAAGATGGAGTCAGGTTAGAGAGTCACAATCGGAATAAGTGTTTACATGGACGCGTTTCAGAATAACGATCGGCATATATCGGCATATAATTTCTTTCCGATTGAGTCGAATTGGATCAGAATCTTCCGATCGACATGTTTACGTGACGCTTTTTTATTCAGATTATTTCTGCTCATGTATCAATTAGACAGAGAGAGTGAAATAAATGATTAAAGGATTTAGAGTTCATGTTTTCATCAAAGGAAAACTTGTTTTTTTATCTCTAATTGATCATGAACATTTCTGATCATTTCCACTTTGAAGATAATTCTGTTTCCTTCAACTTTCACTGAGACGCAGAAATCAGAGATTAAAATGATCTCTGTTCTATTTAACCGGATGATTCTTCACGCTGTGGTGCAACACTCCCTTCCTTCCCCGTCCTCACCCTGTTTCAGCACGACAAACTGGAGACCTGGGAACCTTCAGCTGAACCGGATCCATGAGTCACTTCTTCTTAAGCGTTACTGGAAACGTTTAAAGTCATGATTGCGCCGCACACCTCAGCTGTGAATGCATGTGTGACAAAATGAGCAGTAATCGTCGAAAAACCTCCTGAACAGCGAGTTTAATTCTCCCTGACGGAGAAGTTGCTGTCGTCTGAATGCGTGCTTGCTTACTCATTAAACCCTCCTTCACAGACTGAAGTACAGTCAGTGGATCATCTGAACAATACTCTCAACAATTCCACTCTTATTGCAGCAGAAAAAAAAACCTCTCCAGGCCTGGAACCCGACCAACAATCGGCCCGTTGAAACAGCAAATTTAGTATCTGTGCAGCTGAAAACTCAGCTTGCATTTGCATGACAAACGGGACGTTAGTGCAGGGGCGCGAGGGCCAAACCGGGCTGAAGGGAACACGAGCTGGGAGGGCCGCTGTGACAGACCAGCACACACTACAGCAGTCTGCACAGCACACAATGGTGGAGAATGTAGAGGCAGCTTTGTGCAGGAGAAGACGACTTCATGCACACGTCTGATGAAAACCAAAGAAGAAGAAACAGGATGAAGAACTCAATCAGTCTGGGAGGATTTCTGTGAAACTCAAGGACGTGCTGCTTCTTCTGCTGCTGCAGATTTAGACTCTCATTTCCTTCAGGAGCTCGTTTTAAAGTCGTGAATCAGAATTTAAACGTCTCATCAGGATGTTTTTCTTGTTTTTTTTAATCACGGTTTTAAAATGTTTCCAATTTCTGAAAAACTGATTAAATTTCTTACAAATCTGCAGGATCCAAGTTGTTTTTTATGAATGTTTTATTAAAAGAAACTCTCCTGCAGAAATTATTCATCTTACTTAAAGCTCCTGTAAGGAACTTTCACTTTGAGTCCGTTTTGACGCCCAAAAGCCCGTTGCGTCTCTTTAAACATAAGAAGTGTTTTCCAACTACAAAATCTCATCATGCAGACTCTTTACAGTCAAACATGTAAAAAAACATGTCAACAAGGTTTTTTCTTCAGTGGCTCCACCCCCTAATAAACATGACAGTAAAATACCGTTAATTGTCTTGGTTGTTTTTCTCCATCATGAACAACAACAATAAGAATTTCAATCTAATTCATAAATGTCAAAACTGCCTTAATTCTTTAACGGTCTGAGCCAACCTTCTTACATTTGACAAGCAACAGGTACAATCAGTGGGCGTGGCCTAACAGGTGCAATTAGCCACTCCCATATTTTTGACACAGGCGCGTCAAAATTCACCTCTGAATATTTCGTAATACTGCTTCGTATATTTGCGTCATTCCCGGTGTGTAAGGGCCTGAATTCATGTCTCTCTGTTTCTATATCATGTTAGCAAGCACCATGTCAGCCCGTTACCACAGCGACCACATGTGCATTTGACTGACAGCTGCTCGTATACAGTGTCCATCCTTATTCTGTAACATCTGTAGTCTGACCCTCTTTATGATACACCATCAGTGAAGCCGCTATATTCCTGTAAATCAATCAAAAAACGATCAATTATGACGAGTTTGTCTGTTCTGGGCTTCTGTAGAAACATGGCGGGGAAAAACGGCAACTCCCGAGGAAGAGGAGTCACTCAAAAGTAGTGAACTAAAAGAAAATGACGTTTTATATTCATGTGATTATAACCTGATTTAATGACCTACATCACGTCTGTTTTGCTAAATCTCACACTGCAGCTTTAAAACACGACCAGGACGATTTTTTCTCTTTTTTTCTTCCTTTAAAATAAAAAAACAGTGAAAACATCGATCACACTTTCCTGAAAACACATTGACGCCCAGAACAATAAAAAAATGGTGAATTTAAAACCAAATAAACGAACGAAAAAAGAAGAATCATCTCAAAAAGCGACACTGGAACTTCTTAGTCGACTTTTCCATGAACAGATTTGACCAAATGTAGCTGATTTTTGTTAAACGTCTTATGTAATCGACTGATTTCTGCAGCTTCACTTTGCTGCGACAGAGGAAATGATCTTTAGGAGACTGACAGAGTCGATTCTGCTTCTTCTCTGCTGACCCACAAAGAGTCGGCACAAATACTTGAAGAAATGATTAATCTAGAAATCAATGTATCCCCTCGGCGGCGGCAGATCTGTGTGTGGGCCTGCACTTCCTGCACCGTACTCCATCTATGAATGACACCAGAAACCTACTTCTGCTCTCAGGAAAGTCCCAAATTGACTCATTCATCCACAAACGAGAGAAAAATGTCTGTGCATTATTCATCAGAAGATGAAGCGGCTGCAACAAGACGGTTCCTGTGTGTAGGAGGGCGGACGACTGAGTGACTGAGCGAGGCAGAGGAACAGTGCGAGGCTCTGACCATCAGGGGCTCTCTCCCTCTCTCCCCCTCTCTCTCTCCTACCTGCTCCTGTCCTGCACGGCCCCTCGCTGACTGACTGTGTGTGTGTGTTGTGTGTGTGTGTGTGTGTGTGTGTGTGTGTGTGTGTGTTCTCTGCATGTTGTGCAATACACCAGCCTCTCTTTGGACTTCTTGGAAAACAGGGCACTGGGAGGAAAGAGGCCTGAGCTGAGCTGAGCTGAGCGAGCGAGCGAGCTGCCTTCACTGCAGCTGTTTTTTCTCTCTCTCTCTCTCTCCGCCTCGTGCATTCAACGATGAACTTGCAGAGCTGTCAGGCTGCAGGGAAGCGGGGTCAAAGTGTGGCGTGCGTGCTTCTCTGTGTGCATGCAGAGGGGGAAAAGTTGGTCATCACAAACACACACAAACACACACACACACACAGAGGGGTTTCATACTTGCAGACTTGTTTTGTAACAGCCTGAACAAGCCCCCCTGTTCTCCTGAACACACCACAACTAAGTCTATTCTTAGCTTTTTTCCATTTTCTCCCTCATAAGCAGAAATCTGCAGCCAATAAACACTCGAGACTCGGACCCTCTGACAGCTGCAGGTTGTCACGTCACTCCCGCACCTTAACCACGCATGTTTACGTGCACGAGGCATGCATTAACTCGTGCAGAGTTTATTCCGAGGAGTTGCTCGTGTGTCCTTGTCAATCTCGTGACTATTAAAGGCGCTTCTCCCACCACCATCCGTGCAGGTCAGTCGGTGCAGCAGCAGCGGCAGCAGCAGCAGCGCCGCTAATATGAGTGAGGAGGACATGAAGCATCGTCTTACCAGGAACTGTGCAAAGGGGGAAGATCATCTGCAAACAGGAAATGCAAACTGACCCCTTCGAAACCGTCTAACTTTAAAATGCACCGGCCGAGCTCGCGCTGCAGCGGTGCATGTTGCAGCGCGTGCAGCCGTGATTGCACGTCGCTAGTTAGTGCACGGATCGGCGTGGATATTCTTACCTCCCTTCGGCTGAGACATTTCCCCTCTGCTTTGATGAGGGGGAGGGGAAGCACAAAAGACTTTGCCTTCTTTCTCACTCCCTCCCTCCATCGCTCTCTCTCTCTCGCTCTCTCTCTCTCTCTCTCTCTCGCTCGCAGCTCTGGAGCTTCAGCGGCTTCCCTTCTGCTGCAACAAAGATGCAAAAATACCAGCCTCGATCTTCATGCACTTGGAGCCTTTTGGCGTCCGGGGCGTGCGTGTCCGTGCACGGGGCGCCGGTGTGGATGCACAGCCCCCGCGAGCGTCGGTTAATCGGGTAATTTCTGCAAATGCACTGCAAAGAGCAGTCCGCAGCACTTACATGATGGGCCAAGGCTGGCAGCTGAAAGCTCCTAACTTGGATCAGTGTGAGCCCCTGCGAGAGAACGTTCTTCCTGCTTGGGGCGCGGGGGCTGCTGGGAAATGTAGTCCTGCCGTGGTGAAACCTGTTATTTGCGTTGCTGGTTTCTGTTTTCACTGTCTCATGAGGAGTGTTCGTCTGCGGTGATTAAAACAATATGAGGTCATTATTTTATTAATGAGAAATTCATGCAAACATAAATAAAACCGCTCTGATGTGTTGGATATTTACTTTTTTGGAGGTTTAAAAAAAGAAAAATTAACCTTCCTAAACTGAGTTTCATCAGTTTTTATTTTTATTATTTTATTTTTTGATTTAAAAAAAAAAATTACAACAAGGATCTGTAACTACTTTTTTTATTTTTAAGTGATAATAACGTGTAAAGTTTCTCTCAAAGATAATTATGTTTAATTATTTTGTTTAATGGATATTAGCTTAAAGACCTGAAGACTGAACCTAATCTAACTGAAAACAAACCTTTTTAGTCTTCTTTTCAGTCAAGTTTCTATTATTAACTTTAAGTGTTTTCACATAACTCTTTTATTGAGTTATTTTGGTGCTCTTATTTTAGTATCTCTTACTGTTGTTTTTATTTCATTTTATTTATTATTTCTTAAATTTTATTTTATGTTTCTTTGTTTTTAGATTTTAAAGCTCCAGTGTTTCCTAATCTTGAGTTTTAAAACAGCGTTTCCGCAGTCGAGCCTTTTCCAGTTCATGTATTTTAACTCACGTTTCTATTGAGCTTTGATTGCGAGGCCGGAATTAGGGGTTTGGTTGGGATGGATCAGAGTTTTCTTTGTTTATTTTATTCCTCTGCTCTGTGCTATATTGTTTTTGAATGAAAAGTGTCATACAAATAAAGACTGATTGATGGATTGATTGATTGATTGATTGATTGATTGATTGATATCACTTGTGTTGTGATGTGATGTTTGCGTGGAAACTGTGATGTTTGCTGCAAACCAGTTTGCTTCTAGAGCAAAATAAAGATCCTCCAATCCAACCCAGGAGTAAGAGAGAAGTTTCTTTGTGCTGCTTTATAAATAAAAATAAACAAGTGTGTTTGTCTGAGACCATAAATCGTGAATAATGCAGAGCTGAGCGAGGGATTTAAAGTATGAAAATGGATCAAAAAGATGCACAACAGACTGAATCACGGGTCCATAAAGTGGATATGGATTCATGCATATAAAATACCCCACCATAAATAATCACAGATAAAGGATTATTGAGCATTTACTGCAGAAAAGAGACCAAATAAATGTCAAGGGTTTTGAATGTTTACTGATAACAGCTGTGGTCCTAAATTAGAGCCCTGGGGAACACCTCAAGTGATCTTACCAGAGTGTAAAAAACCCGAGTCAGAACTATTGATATTAATGTTACGCTTGCATATTTTCCTTAATAGGGTCATAATTCCTCTTCATGTTTCAACGATACTTCTGTGTTTGAAATGTAAATGAACGGACCTTTAGTGTGACACTTTTTTTGGTTTGATGTCACGTTTTGTACAGAAAGCAAATAAAAGTGTGTTCTCTTTGATGAAAAACACGATCGTAACTTTGAGGACTTTAATAAAAAGTTTTATTATAAGGAAACACGGACAAACATGACAGTGAATCTAAGAAAGAAGAATCACATCTGTAAGGAGGTACTGGGACATCTACTGTGGTGTTCGGGCGTCTGTAAATATACGATGAGAAAAGTAAAAATATGAAGTAAAAAAGGGCCGTTTGAGGCACCTGAGATTGAGCAGAACGAACATTTGATCCTCAGTGAAAGAGAAATGACGCTAAAAGTGAGGATCTTTGGACCTTTAAGATGATTTTTTCTTACCTGTAGCAGGTTCAACTTTCAGAGTGAAATTCTGAGATATTTCAGCAAATCTGAACATTCAGATGAGGTTTGACCTGAAAATGACAACAGCTCTGACCTTGTGAATTTTCATAGAAGTTAAAAGCACCAATTTATGTATAAAAAAGAAACGAAAATGTTGCAGAATTTTAAACCTAAATAAGAGTAAAAGTTTGTTAAATTTGTCTTTGGTCGACTAAAACAAGAAACCAACTTGTTTGTTCATTTGTTCAGTTCTGAGCTCAGTAATTCCTGACGAAATGCACCTTTAAACCAGCGACTGTGCATGTCTTTTTATTCATGAAGTTACAGGATTTAGTTCACTTTTCTTAGACGTAATAAAATCTTATTTTTCAGCTCAGGTTAATTTGTGTTTGAATCATTTTGGGCATCTTTTGGTAAAAGGAGCAGAAACAGAGTTTTAGTGTAACGATATCATGCAGACAAGAATTAAGATGTCGAATTATGAGATTAAAGTCAGAATATTATACTGGATTAAAGTCATGATAAAGTTACAAGGATTTGAAAACATATAACAGGAATAAAGTTATAATATTTTTATTATAACTTATATATAAAGACCAGATTTTTCCTGATTTCCTGACTGAAAGACGTTCAGACAGTCTGGTTTTGGTTTGTGAGTTTCCAGATAAAAACAGACGAACGGTATTAAAGAAAACTGATCCAAACGTCACACATATGAGGAGGAGGGTTCAGATCCACGTCCCTGTGATCCAGCAGATGGCGCTCAGGGGGGTCGGATCGTGAGTTGAGGTACGGTGGCTCTGATGGGGGTTTGAAGGGTCAGTTCTTGGTGCTGATGAGGGTCTGGTACATCGGCTTCACGATGATGTGGAGGTACAGGGAGCTGTCGATGAGGTACTCCGATGTCCGGCGGTAAAGATCGGCTTCGGCCAGGAAATCGCCGTTCTCCTCCGTGCTCTGGTGGAAGTTGTAGACGTGTTTGACCACCACGTTCCCCTGCTGCTGAGCCATCACCAGCACCGTCTTCTGGAAGTTCACGCCGGCAAAATCCGCGCTGGACGTAGCCGGTGTGATGATGATGCGAGGGCGTCCTCCTTCCACACGAGTCGGCTGCATGGCGCCGGTTTCCGTGTACATGGATCTCATGGTGAGGGGTAACCAGCGTGGCGAGAAGAGGGCGTTCCAGGTCACTCTCTTGCTGGAGTCGTGTCCGCTGGGTCCCAGCTGGGTCTGGAAGCTGGTGCTGCGGTCGTCCCGTGTCGGGTTGTTGATGATCCACGGTGACCCCCACACCGAGGACAGGTAGTTCCTGGGCACGAAGAGGCTGCAGTTCACGTCAAAGTACTTCGCCATGCTGAGCGGGGACGCCGAGTGGAACTGGTAGGACATGTAGAGCAGGTCTCGCACCGACTCCTGATAGCGTGCGAGGATCATCGACTGCGTCTGCAGGCGGAAGAGCTCTCGTGGAGGCATCATGGCGTAGCGTACGGCTCTTAAAGCGTTCTCGGCCGTCAGACCGTCGGGCTCGTTCTGGATGATCCAGGCCTCCAACGCCGCGAACAGCTCCATCTCGCTCTGCAGGATGAGGTCAGAGCGCTGCAGCAGAGTCATGAGGAGCTGGCTGCTGATGCCCACCCACTCTCCGCTCTGCAGAACCGACGACAGGTTCCAGGCCATGTAGAGCAGACAGCTGTCCCTCAGGGTCAGGTCTCCGGCCTGCAGGGCGTACTCATACCAGCCCGCCACGTGACCCGAGGGAGAGTCCCGGGCCAGGTTCTGGGTCATGTACTGGGTGATGCCCTGCTGGAGGACCATCACTTGGTACTTAGTGGCCAGTTTGTGCAGAGCTATAGCCTGTTCCAGACGAAGAGACAGTTCGCCGCAGTAAAGGTACCTGTTTGAAGAGACGAAGAGGAACGTGAGACACCAAAATGAGACCGCTGAGTCTGACCCCCAAATCCCACCGCATCCGGAACGACTACGAAAGGCTGTATCAGCCGATCATAGCTGATTGTAACCACTCGATGTGCCAATTTCCATTCCATTGTGGATCGCTGGACTCCACAGCTGATCGCATGAGTTCTATTTTTTCAAAATAAAACATCCGGCTTCTTTTCAAAATAAAACACTCCGTGTTTCAGGAGGATCGTATTTCACACCATGCAAACGGGCGGAGACGAACAAGTGAAAGGTTTTTAGACGTCATTTCACCCCGATGACACCATGGATGAGGAGATGCTGATTCTAGAAGTCTAGCAGTAGATTTCCTCCTCTGGAAGGACACAATCTACTGCTTTTATGTCTATGTGGCTGTCTATAGAGTTAAGTCGTTATCATGCAATTGCACTTGAATCCGCAGGTTCTTGTGAGTTCTCACGATTCCTGCTGTCCGAAATTTGCCCTTGGTGCACAGCGAAAATTGACGCCATTCCAGATGCAGTGGAAATTGGGAGTTATGCTTAAAATTGAGGATGCAGCATCTATGATTTCCAGTTCTTCGTTGAAAGGACAACTGGACTTCCTTGTAAGTCCAGTTGTCCTTTCCAAAAGAGTGTTAGATTTTGATCCATCAGACCTCAGGACAATTCACGAATAAGTGATATTGCGCCCATGCGGTGACTCCAACTACAGAGTCCTGAAACTCCCAAACCTGGAGATAAAGTTCAGCATTGATGGAGCCTTCACAGATGTGCGAACTAGTTTTTTCAATAATTCGAGCGCAGGTCAACACGCGATTGCACGTGAATCCGCGGATTCTTGTGAGTTCTTGTGATTCCTGCTGTCTGTAATCCACCATGAAATTTGCCTCACCAACGGATCAGGTGGGAATTGACGGACGGCGAAAATAGCCGCCATTTCGGGTTGTAGCCGTTCCGGATGCGGTGGAAATTTGGGGTGAACCTGCTGTTTGACCTTTAACACTTCACCTATAATGAGTTCAACCATGTTGGAGCTGAACCTCTAAGCCAGATACCATGACCCTTTACTTCCTGTCCTCCCCACATATCCTCTCTCTTCAGCCGTCCTACCTTAAAAAACAAAAAGGTCAAAAAATATGATTGAAAAGAAAAGTAAACAAAGAAATAAGATGAACCAGGCTGGTTCTTCATATCTAATATCGTGTTCATGCGGCTGTAAAGAGTCGTGTTCCTCTCAGTCTTCTTCAGGTGTTTGTTTTCAGAGCTGAACCACATGGTCAGACATGATTTTCTCCATCTGGTAAAGAGCAGATGTGCTTTTGTGTTTTCCTTCAGCTTTTATCGTCCTCATTAACATCTGGGATAAAAATAGATCTTTTTTTATTGATTGCTGCTGCAGAGTCGGCTCCATGTCGTCTCACTGACTGCTGCGCCGCAGGAGAACCCAGCGGTTCACTGGTTAATCAATTTGTTTGACACTAAAGTCAACACTGATTGGTTGTCTCAGGGCTGCAGCTGAGGAGTTCATCCCTCTGGAGGGCGCTCTAACTCTAGCGAGTGGATGTTTTCCCCTTTCCTCTCACCTGATGAACCTGTCGAACACGGCGGCGCAGTCGGAGCTCTCCTTCAGGACCAGCGTGCTGCTGTTTCGGCTCAGCAGCAGCTCCTCGAACACGGGGCTCTGCAGCGAGAGCACCAGCGAGTGCACCTGGATCACCTTCACCTCGTCCGCGTTTGGCGTCTCCACCCTGAGGGAAATGTCGCTGCCGTTCCCCTGAACCAGCAGGGCCTCCAGACGCTGCACGATGGTCACAGAGTGGCTGATGGTGTCCCCGCCGCCGCCGCCGCTGCCTCCACCCTGGGCCCCATCGGCTTTCCCTGTATGGAGTGAGAACAGGATGAACAGATTATTAGAAAGTGAGATTAAAGGAGGACTCCCAGAGCTGATGTCCTGAAGCTGCCTTGGATTAATTTACTGGAGCGGACAGAAGTGAACCAGTATCATAGAAATCCATGCCATTGATCGGTCCAGCTGCACACGCTGTCTGGATAATGAAGGATTGTGGGTCACGTTTAATTAGAGCTCTGTCTCAGCTGAGGCGGTTGTAGCACACCACCACCACCACCACCCCTCCTCCACCCATCCTCTGCTCTATAACTGTAACCCTGATTCACAGAAGCTCAGTGTGCTTCCTCTTTCTGAGTCATGTTTAATATTTGGCACTTCCTTTCCCGGAACGACGAGACCCAAACCCAGCCTGAGAGTCGAGATGTTCCCTTTAAATCACCGTCTGGACCAAGGACGACGTTTCAGGCCAGAAATAATGAATCAGTCGAGGGTTTTTTATTTTCACAGGAGTGGAAAGAAAAAGGAGGGAAGCTCCAACACGGATGATTTACACATGTTTTTAAACGCTTTATTTGACTGAAATTACCAAATCAGGCTCTATAAGTGAAGAGTTTTATTATTTAGAGCTTCTAGAAGGAAGTTTCTGTTTGTGTCAACCTTGGCGCCCCCTGTGGACAAAGAAGTCTCTGCACTCTTGTTCTTAATGCTCTTGTGAGCAGCTTTTACAACAATTTGAAAAAGCTATCAAGATCATTTTCAACAAGATTGATCATTTTTATGTTTTCACGCTAATCAGAAGACGAGGAAAAAAATAGGCAAAAATAGCTTTGTCCAAAAGGGGGCGCCAAATACACACAAACAAAAATGTCCTCATAGGAGCTTTAAGTAGCTACTCATCCTGCCGACCTGATGATCAAATTTATCATTTAGTGTTTATCATTTAGCTATTTATCCGATATTGGCACACAATTGTGCATGACAAGTCTTGAACTCATCTGCAATGTCTTGCAGAAACACTGTTGTTGTGATTACGTGGGTTCTGCATGCTGATAGATAGAGGTTCTGGAGCGGAGTCTGGAATGGACTGCTTGGATTTGAGTGCTGATATTGGAGATTTTAGATGCAAGCCGACATAATCCAATATTCTTTTTTTTTTTTGCTGATATTAGACCAATATCTGATATCAATATCGTATTGGGACATCCCTTTCCAAAGCCCGAGCACCATACAAGAATTATATGAAATTTACAGCAATTCACCAAACATCTCATTCTTCGGCTGCTTGGCTAACACCTGCCCCCTCAAACTGGTTTCAGGCTTTTTTTCATCAACTTTACAAACTTCTTGTTGGTACTTTTAATCCGGTACGAGGAGTTTTTAATTTGTGCTGAGACAGACAGAAATTTACAGAGACGCACTTTTATGAACTACGAAGACAAACGAGACAAAAAGGGATGAAACCAACGACATCGATGTTTGATTTTTAGTTTCCAGTCTCAGGTCAGGTGACTGAGGGGACACGAAAAACAAACTATTTATACTTTTTTTTTCATGGCAGATTGTCTAAATGGGGTTTTGGCCTAAAACCATGTTTAAGAATGTGGATGATTAACCCCTGATACAGACGGGACTGTTTCTGTCTGCATATCCAATGAAAGCTAAATCCAAGTTTTCAAAATGCCACTGCTGTCACTTCCTTTTAACAAAAACAGAAATCCTGAAGTCCTTACACAGTCCTAATGATCCTTTTTTCACAGATAATTTTTAAATCATCCACAAACATTAACCCCCCCACAGCAGTGTCATGGTTTTATGGTCATGAAGCGTCTTTTTATACTCTGGACTCTCTCTCTTTTCATGAACAGACGCTCCTCTATAATTACTTTTCCCAGTTTAGAAGCAAAATCAGACTCTTATTTACAACACGGCCTCAGGCCTCCACTCTCAGAGGAAACGGATGTTCATGCTGAAGTGAGCTCGTCTCAAACATGAGTTCATCAGTCCACAATAATCGGTGAAATACGGTTTTGTGTTTGATGAAGTCTGTCAAAGTATCTCTGAACAGGAACTCACCTGCAGCCGCCGCCGCCGCCGCCTGCAGACTCACACACAGAGCCACAAACATCATCCTCACGCTCTGATCCACTTCTTTCTTCATCTCTTCTCGCTCTTCCTCTCCTGCGTCCTCGCTCAGCCCGGCTTTCTCTCCGTCCTGCTGTGGAGGATCAGGGGGTCTGTGTCTGAATGTGGGACAGGGGGTCCTCCTGGCCATGCACACACAACCTCATCGATTAGTGGGTGGAAACAGACCCGGGTTGTTTCCATGACTACCGTGACTTTGATAGTGACTTTCCTATCCTTGGGTATTAATGCTCGGTGCATGACATTGATTAGGGGAGGAGGCAGCGGGGGACGCTCAGACAGCTGTGGACTGGGAGACCGGAGGGGTGAGGAACAGCTGGGACGTGATAAATCTGTCTGTAGGTGGAGATGATTGGTCAATCATAAATCTGAGTGTACATGTACGTACACTAAATTAAACTGACTGTCTGATGACGACCTCTGGGTCTGCTGCCTCTAAAAACTCTTTCACCAGAGTCGCTTCATACAAATACACACAATGTGATATACGATACAATACAGCAATACAAGTCAAGTCAATACAATGCATTACGATACAATATGAAATGTTATGATATGGTGCAGTTCAATACAATGTGATAGAATTCATTATTGTGTGGTAAAACTCAACTGTCACGTCAGTCGAGTTTCTCTTTTATTTTTGCACATTCCTGTTTGTTTCATTTCCTGTTTTATTTTGTATTTCACTAACTCTTGTTTCTGTCTGGTCTGCCCCGCCCCCGTCTCGTCACACCTGCGGCCTGATTGTGTCTCCTCACCTGTTTCTCATCACCCTCGTTTCCTTTTGTATTTTGTCTCACCGTCTCGTCATCAGTTTGTTGCACTTCTTGTCTCATTCCAGCGTTTATTCATAGTATCACCTTTACCCGCCTTTTCAGATCTTACCTTTTGCCTCACGTTGTTTGATCCCTCTGCCTGAACTCACTGACCTTTGCCTGAACTTTGTTAAACTCTGTCTGTTTGACTGAATTTGTGTCGTGCCGTTGTGTCCTCCAGTCTGTGCTCTGGTTCATGACAGCAATATGATACAATTCATTACGACACAATGTGATATACAACAATATGATGAAATATGATGAATTAGATATGATGCTATATGATTCAATGCAATATGATAGGAAACGATATGTTTACAATTCAATATGATATAAATCAATAAGTTATGATATGATGCAACATGATGCAATACAATATGTTATGATACAATATGAAACCACGTGATGTAGTATGATATGATGCAATACTATACAATGTGATGTGATATGATATGATACATTATGATATAATAGTTTACAATACGATAGTGAGAATTCAATGCAGTATGATACAGTTTGACATCTGTACAGATTTATGTTTGGACAGTTTTACATCTATATAGTTTTACATCTATATAGTTTTACATCTGTTCAGTTTTATATCTGTACAGTGTTATATCTGTACAGTTTTACATCTATACAGATTTACATCTATATAGTTTTATATCTGTACAGTTTTACATCTATTCAGTTTTACATTTATACAGTTTAATATCTGTACAGGTTTTTATCTGTTCAGTTATACATCTATATAGTGTTATATCTGTACAGTTTGACATCTATACAGTTTTATGTCTTTACAATTTGATATCTTCATAGCTTTATATCTATACAGTTTAATATCTGTACAGTTTGACATCTATACAGTTTTATATCTGTCCATTCCCCTACGGTTCAGTCTGAGTCATATAATGAGGTGAAGTAGGTCAGACTTGCTGAGATCAGATACATTAAGGACAGAATGGAAATGTATTTTCTCAGAGTCTCTTCCTGCTGCTGCTGACGTTGAGGAACTAAACTCAGAGGAAGCACGCACCAATGACCATAGACTGTATACTGCACATTACCCATAATGCACATGGTCCATATAATCTACATAAACAGAGATAATCAAAGACGTCAGCGTGTGTGTCCTCTAGTTTTTACTCCTGCAGAGAAATGAAGCCTGTAATTTCTGCCTGATGGCCTGAAGTTCAGACGGTTGATGCTCCACGTGCAGAAATGTGTGTCAGTGTGTTCACCCACTTTAGCTCTTGTGCGTGACACAGCAACACAGACAATTTATTCACAGCTCCGGGCTACGGCCAGCTTCATTAGAGGGGAGTAAGTTATCCGATCGATAATTCACCAACAATTTAATCAAAGTCTTCGTCTCTGATTCTGACATTTACAAACTCAAAGTGGAGCAGACTGAGAGAGCCTCCTCCGCTCTTACCTTTTCACTCTAACCCCTCTGTGTGTTTGTGGGGAAGTGGAGTAGTGTCACGTCAGTGTTGTCGACCCCGGCAGGCGTGTGATGATCACATGTGTGTCACAGTCGATGGTGATCCCACAGGACGAGTTCATCCATCCCAGTGTGACTCTGGACGGAGACAATCTGTGTCACAGTGTTAGCCAGCAGGTCACTCCTCTGCTCACAAAGTCAGTCTTTGTCTCGGTCTACAAAGTTTACAATAACCTGGAAAACATCTTTAGGTGATGGAGATGTAGAAAGGAGAACAGTATTTGTGTTTCAACCTCAGTTTATATTCATCCATCTTTACCTCCAGTAGATAGAATTGAAAAGCTTTGTTTGGTCTCTGCTCTCAAATCCAAGTTAAACTCTCGTATCGTTCATTTCTTTGTTCTATTTCCCTCCTTTTAATCGTCTAAACTTGTTGCTATGCCTCTGCGGCAAAACTCAAATTCTCTGACTATCTGCAAAGAGTTTTTTTATTATTTCATCATCACTTCTTGTTTCTTCAAAAGGAAACCGTGTCTTTGAATCTGTTTAACATTTTCTGTCTGCAGTGAGGAAATCTCAACTTTCACAAATTTATCCAAAAACTACCTGAATGACCTGAAAAAAACAAAGTTATAAAATGTTCATTTTGTGGTTTGTGTGAACTAACCCTTTAATTTTGATCTTATCTTTGTAAAGTTTTAAAACAAGTAATTATCTTCTCTTCTGTGATTTTATTTGTATTTTTATGCTTCATCTGATTATTATTATTATTATTAGTAGTAGTAGTAGTAGTTGTAGTAGTATTATTATTATGAGTAGCAGTAGTAGTAGTAGTAGTGGCAGCAGTAGTAGTAGTAGTGGTAGGGTTGCAGTGGAAGTGTAGAAAACTACTGGTTGTACTTACATATCATGTCCACTAGAGGGCAGAACAGCTGCATTTCACCAGCATCAGGATCATAGCCTGTATATAGAAGTATTGTATACATGATCAGGATTCAAACAATGAACATTATTATGAACATGATTACAGACATGACTGACTCATCACAGGAACACAAACAGCCCAATTGATTATTATTATTATTATTATTAATAATATTACAATTTTGAGAAAACTGGATATCAAATGAAATATAGTGGAATATAATGTAGAAAAACTGGAAATACTTTAAATATTATTTGACAGTTTTAGGGTGTAAAATACAGAAAAAAGATAGGGGAAAACTAAATTCACTTTCACTTTTAACACATTCATTTCTAAATTATGTGTATGCCCGAAAATAAAAATATGACTCGATCAAAACTGTTCATAAAAAAATAAAAAGTAAAGAGTCGCTTCATAAAAAAGGCAGAAAAGATAAAAAGTTGACTGATGTGTCAATAAATGTGAATGGCAGGTTAAAGAAAATACATTAGTGGATGAAGTTAAAAATATATATTCATGTTTTTATTATCAACATTTATTAAGCTGACTGGTAAGAAAGGAAAGGTAATCATTAAACATACGAAAACGAGTCAAACTGTCATGATATGTTGGATATAATGACCCTGGTTCCCTCCTGTTCTCAGTGTTTTATTCTTTAGATCAGTTTTCAGTGTTTGTTTCCTGTTTTATTTTGTAGGAGTTGATTCCTTGTCCCTCCTTTGTTAATCACTCATCTGCCTCACCTGTTGCTCGTTTCCCAGTCTGTATAAAGTCTCTTTTTTTTCTCTCTTTCATGTCTGATTTGTTTACGTGAGAAAGAAATCTTCTCAAGATCAGCGTTTCTCGTCCTGGAGAAGTTCATGATTGCGTTCAGGATTTCTCCCAGAGCGAAATAATCTCTGCAGACATCTCTCTCTCTCTCTCTGTACGGACGTGTTTAATGCTCTCAACCCTCTCTTAATATTCACTCAAGTTATGCCAGCTGTCCCAGTGAGTTTCAATCACACTGATGCTCCGTAATCACCGATCACTGACGATTGATTTCTGCTGGAGAGCTGACCAATAGGAGCAATCATGAAGCCATTAGAGCTGCTGTTTGTTTTAAAGGAAAATAAAGTCAGATTAAAGTCGTAACTGAGTGACTAATACGGCCTCAGAGCCAGACCGAGTCAGTGCTTTGGTATGATCTGAACAAATAAGAAAGAAATGTGATCCTTAACGAGATTATACTTCATGTCGGACACACAGTCAGAGCTGTAATCATGGATAAAGTGATCAATCAAGCTGTCCCGTACGAGCGCTGATTAAAATTAAAGTTTATAAATGTTGGCATGAGAAGAAGACGGTAAGAGTTCAAGTGGTAATAAACGAACTCCTGCACCTCTGCGCAGGACGAGGTTTGTGGTGTTATACACTCCGGTTTGTGTCTGCTGCAGGTTTTCTTTTTCTGACTGAAACTAAAACATGACGTTAGAATCACATCCTTCATTATCCTCCTTCATTTTCTAACCTGAAGCGGTTAAATTTTCTCATTTCTGCTCTAAGAAGTTACGATTATCCCCCATCGAGCAGTTAATCCAAGTAGGACCAAAAGTTTAAAATTGAGGACTTGATGTAGGGCTGGGCGGTAAACTGAAAATTTACAGATATGTACGACAATAACCAACGTCACTTTGCCCATAAGATATATTAGATGTCAAAAATAAATAAATCAAAGTTAGTTTTGGATGTGTGTAGGTCGGCTATGGTCTCATGTCCCTTTAAGACGCTGTCCTACATCGTAACAAAGAGGTAAAGACAGGTGAGGAGATGGAGGACGGTTCAGAAGTTGGAGCGGCTGAAGTAGACGGCGTTAATGTGGGAGGGGCTGAGCAGCTTGTGGAGTAGTTATCGTCCATTTATCGTTATTGAACTGCTCAATATATCGTGATATCGATTTGAGGACATATCGCTCAGCCCTAACTTGATGTGTGTATAGATCTGGTGAGTTTCAAAAACAGGGATCCCTCAGTGTTTAAAACTGTAGATTTAATAAAGTAAATAAAATCGGTTTTACCCCAAAGAGACAAATTAAAGAACTAAATTCCTCTTTAGAAAGTGTGCAGCTTAAACGTAGATGAAATTCGTCACATGAATGAGCTACCCTGAGGTTCTGAGCTCAGTTCGAGCATGAAGTCATGACGTACAGGTCCGAGCTCGGATAATATGTCAGTGTTTGTCTGGAGAGCTGCTCGAGTTTCAGCCGCTGAGACTCTTATTGCTTTAAAGCTGCACAGAGTGACGCTCAGGAGGTTTGAGGTTATGGCACGAGTCCAATCTGAGGTGACCTACAAGGAGGACTCAGTCTGAGGATTCATTTATCTCCCTGCAGCAGCAGCAGCTCCATTAACTCTCCCTCAGTCGCAGAGGAAGATTTGTTTCTCAGTGGAAGGCGAGGGATGAAATGAGAAGAGGCAGCGAGAAACTGGCTGTAAATCGGAGCTGTCGATAGATCGTAGAGGCGTGAAATTGACTCCATGAGTTTAATATCCTCGACAGAAAAAGTCCTTACACATGGAATCACAACCTGCTGCTGCAGTCATACAGTTATGTAATTTTTCTGTTGTTCTCATGAGTCGACTGGTGGCCCGCCATGTCGCGCTGAGCACGGCGCTCTCTCTTTGAACGGAATTATCAAACTTGTCCCTGGAAATAGTGCGACCATATTCGCACTACGCAGGGCAGAGTCACGCAGAGTCGCTTTTATGTGCTTCTAATTCAGTTAGTCCACGTGACACAAATTCAACACTTCCATACAATACCCCGGACATTTGAAGGATTCGATAAACTCCCCCCGACAAGACCGGAGCACGCCCCAAAAAGGCGAGATGTCCGGGTAAAAGAGGAAGTATGGTCACCCTATTGGAAACAAACGGCTGACACAACCTGAGCAAGAGAGTTTTGATACTGCAAGGTGAAGTTTAAGCGCGAGTAAAATCATCTGCTCGCTTAATTCGCGCGAATTGAGACACCTGAATGAATTGTATTTACTCGCTTTATTCGCGTGTCAACGATAATTTCAACGTTACTGGTGGGATCAAATGATAGACAAATGTCATATGTCACACTGTAACCTTTGTACTGATTGGTTATCGCGACGTGAATATCCGCTCAAGTTGAGACATATTCAACTTCCGCCCAATTCACACCACAGAGTATTAGGAGTGAATGACGCGAATTTACATCCACTTAACATGTAATTCATTCGCGCAAATGATTTTACTCCCGCCTGGTTTGTGGAGACAGTAAAACTGCACAGTGACACTAGAATATCCGCTCAAGTTGAGACATTTTCAGCCCATGTCTAGTTCACAGTCATTCATGCCACCAGATTAGTAGGAGCGAATGACGCGAATTTACATTGACTTAACATGTAATTCACTCGCGCGAATGATTTTACTCCCGCCTGGTTTGTGGAGACGGTCAAACCACACAGAGACAAAAGCCGATGACTGCTCAGGGTCTTGGGTCTGTTTTTTAATTTTTTTTCTGGACTGCCCATAAAAGGAAGATTTGACTTTGTTGACCGTGTTGGTGAATTTTAACGACTGCATCAGGATAATAAAACAGAAAAAAAAAAACACACAAAGCTCGACCTTCATTATCAGCTTCATTCTTATTTATTCCTGCTGCATCGTCCGCCTCCTGCTTAACAAACCTGATTGATAACAAGTCATGTCTGCCGCATCATTAACTAACAAGGTTCATTATTTGCCTGAGCGACCCCCGCCGCGGCGAACAATCAGAGGTATGACCCGCGTCTTGGATAAATATGTAAAATGACTCACAGCTGCAGGGTGAGGAGAGCCAAACTGGGTCACAGCGAGATCATGCCGACTTCACGATTGCAAATAATTTATCAAAGTGACGGACGAGTACGTTTTCACATTTTCTTTTTAATGCGCTGTTTGTATCCGAGCTTCGCTTTCGTCACCAATTTGCAGTCGTGAGACGGGCCTTCTTTACGAGTTTAGCTGAATTAAGGAGATGTTTGTTTTGTGCAAATCTGATTTCAGTCATTTCCTCTCTGTAATCATGTTACATTCAAAGACTGTCGAGAATACAAACATAAAATTAGAAGATGTCCCAAATCGTGTCCAAAATTGATAGTCCCTGCATGTAGTATTTGCGTAAATGTGTGTGTATGTGTACGCTTGTTCTTATAGTATTATTAGGACACATGCCAGATTGTGTGCAAACTCAATGGGGACGTATCTGTCACAAAGCGGGAAAAAAAAGAAGTAGCGATAAAACCGACTATATGTTTATAAAAATTAGCACATTAGGGTTATTAGCTCTACAGCTGCAAGTTTTTCTTCCATAATAACCAAATAAAAGAGCGCTCCAAGTCCATACCTCGGCTGCTAGAGTACAGTATGTGGGTCATAGCAACAATACACTCATAACATTTGGTTTTTACAAAGATAGTAAGCGTACCTCGCCTTGTCTAAATAAAAAGAAATGATACTATATGAGGTCAAACTAATTTTAGAAAACTCCTGCCAATGTTTCTACACAAACAACGACATGCTAAAGATTTGATAAAAAGGTCTTATCACAAAGTCCTCTGACTGGGTTTATCCAGAACTGTCAAACACACGGACCTCGTCAGTGGAAACAGTAAACTGCTGTTTCTAAGTTCAGCAGTGAACCTTAAAACTCGGCTTTTTGCCCCAAATATTTAGCAGCATTTAGTTTTCTGTAACCGCTTTGTCGCTGTCTCTCCACAATTTAGTGAAATTTCTCATTTCTCTCGACAACACAGCTGAACAAATCATTAGCATTAGTCAGTTATTTCAGTAATTGAGTATTGTTTCTGTTTTACTTTATAAAGGGAGATATAAGCTGATTTAGTGCTTTTATAAGTCTGAAAAAAATCACAGGGTGCCTACACAATTGGAATTTCCATACTTTTCCATACACTACTTTTTGGAATTTTTTTGTAAATACCTTCTTTTCTATTTTATAAAACAATATCTTAGAACTGTGGTTATAGTCTGGAAACATAAATATAGGAACTCTGAGTTCAGTGTTATAAAAACAGGGATGATTTTGCAGGAAAACTAAAACAAAGGTGAGCAATTCAACCAGGTAAACATCTTCAAAAATGACAAAAACTTTCTAAATCATCCAGAAGATTTCACTTTTTCAAATTCAGGTTCATTAGTCCTGCACTTTCAACAAGGTTTCTACCGTTAGCACCCCTCAGTAAACGCAGCTTTTCTTTTTTTGTTTAGCATTAATGTTTTAGAGTCACAACAGAGTTAAAATACAAGATATTAAGAGTAAATCTTCAAGATTTATTTGAACAAGTGAAACCTCCAAATATCCAACAATGAGAAATAAAACAAAGGATTCAAAGATACTGAATCTAACATGTTATATCCATCAGGATCTGCAGATTACTTCAGATCAACGATGTTTGTTTTTGCTCGTGAGTGTAGAAAATACAGACGACCAAAGTGTTGCGTTCCTAAAACTATAATGGACAAAAACGACCAAAATAGTGACTAACAGGCATTTTATTTTGTAAAAGCTGCCAAACTAACACTGGGTAACACTTGATGATAATTATTCAAACAATCAAAAACCAAAACCTCACAATCTAAAACACGTTGGAAAAAGCAAAAAAGAAATGTACGCATGGAAATAAACCAAACGCCCGGAGGACAGAGACCTGAGCTGAAACCGTCATTCTTGTTTTAACAGGTTATATAATCAGCTGTCACCAAAATGCAATAAAGTCCACAGTGCTACTCTATGATTATAAGTACTTAGAGCTAATGTTGAGTGTAAGAAGGAATTTAGAAACACATTAGTCCGCATACTGAGAGTGTTGATTTTGTCCGGTTTCCAGGCTGAATGTGAAATTCGACCACAGATGGAGGAACTTGAGTTCAAACTGTCAGACTTTGAGCAGTTTTCCATCACTTCTCTCTGAATCGGTTTCTTCTTCCTGATCTGTTTCCTCCCTCTCTCACCTCTGTCCGTCCACAGATCAATCCCTCCCCCTTGTCTCTTTTATTTTCACTCCCCTCTCTCTCTCCGCTCACAGGCTGCAGTGATGCACCAGCTGTATGGACTCCACATCTCCTCCTCCTCTTCTTCTTCTTTATCCACCTCCACAGCGATGTCGGGACTCTGGGGGGACCGGCTGTAGCCCGGGTTGAGAGCTCTAGATGTGAAGGTAAGACGCAGTAGGGTAGACAAAACTGTAGAAAACTCCTCAAGAGTTTCTGTTTTTTTGTTCTTGAGCAATCAGCGCTGCTATACATCACTGACTTCAGATGCCGGTGCGAGGTACGGTCTCATTAGGAGAAGTTATTCCTGGAAGCAGCGAGGGCGTCTGGGTTGTCTCTCTCTCTTTTCACAGTTTGGGTGATTGACTCAAACTCAAACACTGCTTAACTTGACGTCTTCCTCTTGATGTGTCGCTTCCTAAAACTTCTGAGAAAGAGACGTTTGTCATCATAACGTATTTCCACAGACTTCTTCTGGATCCTGTCTCCCTGAAATCATCGACACAGGTCTGGAATTTGGCCCTTAAGCAAATATTTGAAGCTCATTTTCCTACATTAAGTGTGACTCTCTCCATGATCTATTGTATGATCTTAAAAGCTGTCCAAGCTTTCACTTGCTTCCTAAAAAGCATGTCATGTGAAACAGCCATGTAATATTTGCACCATGACGCCGGCAGCATCCTTTATCTGGTGGCAGCTCTGTTGTTTCAGGTGCACAGTCTCTTGATGAATAATTAAGAGGACTCAGTGGAGCAGAGATAAAGTTCAGTCCAGTGTCCTGGGCACTGAACCCCCTGCAGAGCCTCGTCCTCTAGCCCCCAGCTGCATCTGAACCCTGGGAACAAAATCCACAATAATCCCTTAATCAGAAACATGCATTCCCGCGCTCCGGTCCTGTTTGAAGTCGATGTTTTTGTGGGGAATCCTCGGAGGACTCTGATCAGTCTATTCTGTTTTCACGTCAATATATCTGATTTCCCAGCGGAAACTGTCTGAGAGCGGACTTCATCAAACACCTCTCGAGGTGAAAATGGTCAATTCCCACTTTGAATCTGCAGCAGCAGCTCGGGGAGTGACCCATGATTAGAAAACCTCAGAGAGAATCAAGTCTGATGAGGAGAAAGGAGACGAGACACAGGCCAGGATGTGATTTGCTGCTTTTGTGACGGAGAAGGACTTAAAGAAGTGGCTGCTGGGAGATTGATCGCCGTTTTGTAAAATAACGGCTCCCCTGTGCCGTGTTTTGCAGACGCCTCCTCCTCTATAACGATCATCTTTCTCTTTCACTGCTGGTCCTGAGGTGAGGCTCGTGTGGAGACGGATCAGGTGTCTGGCTGAGGCGTAACACCGCCCACGCATGTCTGCAGCAGCCAATGCAGTTTTTGTTTAGACGCCAAAAAATCCTGTTTTTTAATCATTTAAAGTCCGTGTTTAGTTTCTAGAGTCTGAAGGGGAAATGTTGTTACCTGATAGAAAATTTCACCTGCTCAACAGTTCAGGGTCTCATTTATCATGAGGTTTGTGTCATGATGCTCCAAATGTTTTCAATAAGATATCAGTCCAGGTCTCTTCTCCTACAGAGCCATGCTGTTGAATGTGGTTTGGGATCATTTGAAGGTCTTCCCTGAAAAAGTGTTTGTCTGGATGGACGCAGATGTTTCTCCGAAACCTGGAGATGTTGTCCAAAACTGAGGATGCAGCATCTATGATTTCTAGTTCTTTGTTGAAAGGACAACTGGACTTACTTGGGACATCCCAAGTAAGTCCAGTTGTCCTTTTTAAAAGAGTGTTAGATTTTGATTCATCAGACTTCAGGACAGTTAGCCAGTATACCCAGTAAGGCACCCAGAGACCCCTGCCCCACGCCCCCGTAACCCCGTAACAAAAACAGAGTAGAGGAGTAGCGTTCGTCTCGTCTTTTGAAAAAGCAGCGCGTCCATCATGTCGGACAAAAACAACGCTGTTCGATGCTCCATCTTCTTGTTTCTCCAAAATGCCCAGCAGCAGTTGTAGACACTTCTGACGTCTGACACCGACCTGCTGTTGTTGTTGACGGTTGGATGGGGTCACTTTGTCTGAGTCCATCTTAAAGGAGTTCAGGTCCAACGTTTCTGGATCATGTCCTCACAAGTTTCCTCTTTCCAGTTAAAACCTCATTTGTGGATTCAACAAAATGTGCTCTTGGTAGAACTTTGAGCCCATGCGGTGACTTCCACTACAGAGTCCTGTCTGCTTTAGAGCCAGCACCCCTGAATCTGAATCTTTGAACAATATTATGATGAAATCCACTCATTCGAACTGTGAGCTCACGCAGTCTCTCACAGAGTCCTGAACCTCTTCCATCTTTCCTTCCGAGAGACTCGACCTCTCTAAATCTCCGTCTGAGATCTGGTCATGTGACTGACCTTTTGGACATTAACGGTATTCATTCGTCGATGTTCCTCTGACTGTTTTTTTTTTGGAATTAGACTTTTTCACTCTTTTGTCATCCCCGTCCTGGAATCAAATCATCCCTTCAGTTCAGCTGTTGTTGGTTTAATGTCAGATATTTATGTTTCTAACTGAGCAGACGAGCTAAAAAGCCACTTTAACCTCTCCAGTGTAAATATTTGTTTTGTTTTTGAGCAGGACAAACTTTAAATCCGTCACCTTTGGCTTTTTGTTTTCAGACTTTGTGAACCAAACAGACGCAGAAAGGATGCTTTTAAAGACTTAAACTTAAGCTGCAGATCATAATATATGTTCATTACATAACGGCGCAGTTCCTCTGCATTAACTCTTCTGCAGGGAGAGCGAGTTTTTTTTCCACCCTGAGGTCAAACGCTGAAGAAATGAGCGTATATCTGTCTGCTCTTCTGCTCTCTACAAGTATAAATAGCAGAAAGGACATCCGATCTCATCATGTGTGATGATGTTACACAACAACGCGAGGGTTTGATGGATTAAATACACGGACGCAGAGTTAAACAGTAAGAAGTAAAGTTTAAGATCAAACTCTGAGCTCATGTTTCTTTAATTTATGAGCTGGAGTCATTCAGAGTCTGAAGACTTCTTATCACTGCACGTATCACGGCTCAGCTGAGCGGCGAGAAAATATTTTAGAGACAGGACCGATACGAGAGAGTGATGTTAAACCCTGACCTCGTTTTACCCTGAATGGTGATGCAAACAAAACAGAGCGGACGTCAAATACATCGACGGCTCTGAGTGACGTTTGGATCAGGACTGGAACTTCTCTTAGCAAGCCGCTTTTACACAAACGCACCCCAGGAACCCCTTAGCCAAAGTTAGCATCCACAACTGCAGGGGCTCATCCAGGGGTGGAGACAGGGGTGCCATAGCCCCTGATAGACGACCCCAAACCCTAAAAATTGATTGGTTACTTCCAGGTTCTCAAATAAATAGTTGAAGAGTTTCTGTAGATGGGTTAACTCTCTCTGATACGTTCATGAAACTTCTCGTTTTACCTGAATATGCACAAACCTTCCTACTTTGAGGGGCGGCATCGATCAATGAGCCACTTTTAGACGTTTGGGATGAGATGTGGTCGACTTCAGTCCGCTAACTTTCTCGCTGACCAAACTTCCCCGTCATTCACGAAACATAAAGTTTATTTCCAGGAGCTTCAGGAGCTGGGACCCCCGCTGAAGGAAAATTTAATCCCCCGGCTGTTTCAGAAAAGCTATGAGGCGGCTCTTAACCTGAATTACATCATCGATCATGATGATTGCTTTTCGATCCGCGCGCCCGGCGAGTTTATGAAGCCGAGGTGAATCAGGGCAGCCGAGCGTTCAGATATTCCTCAGTTTTATGGTCACATTCCTGCTGCGGCTCATAAAATGTGCACATGGCACATAAATACTTTTTACAACGGCTGAATCTAAATATGAACAAACGTCGGAAGTAGAAAAGCGCCCAGCTGGCGTCATGAGCCCCGGTCACAGCGACCGGCTGAAGGCGGCTCCATGATGGTGTTTACGTTGGTTAGGCATCTACAAACGGTGGAGATAAGACAGTCCAAATAGAGCTCCATCACGCATGAGCGGAGGAAACCAGGAGAGAAAAACAGGATGGAGGTGAAAAGGTGAGACGAGGAGACGGGATGGTAATGAGTAAGGAGAGGGTGGAGGGCGCCAGGGTCATCGCTGACCGTCCATCTGCTGTTGTGGACCCGAAGTTTAATGGACTGAGTCCAAACTCGGAGGTTTGACTGACTTTTGGTTTTCACAGATTATCTTAAAAACAGCAAACAGATCAGGAGAGCAAACAGCGTCGAGGTCGGCCCGACGTAAAATCGGAGACAAACAACCAACAGCAGGAGTCAGGTCTTCATGGAGACCAACAGGAGAGACCAGGACGCCAACCCGGTCTGTCCACGGAGGGAAAATACTGATCTGAGAAACAGCTACAGAATCAACATTTAATAAACAACTTTTCATTTTTAAGAGATGTTTCATAATCTCTTATTAACGACTTTTAATGGTTCAATTTAAATAATGATTAACTTAGTGGATAAAAGACTTTTTAAATAAGACGACTGACATCTTGAGTTTGAACGAAAGCTGATTAAATTTTTTTTTTAGGTGGAACTGAAAACCTAAAATTTTCAGAATTCAGAGGAAAGAGTCAGAACTTTGAGTAAAGACGTTTTTTTATTTTCCAACTTTTTACCTAAATTTGGACTTCTTCCTCTGATTTCTGTCTTTCATTATATTTCTCCTCAGACTCTCTTTTATTAGGATTTAAGGTTCTTTTTCTCCAGAATTTTGACAAAAAATTCAGAATTATGAGGTTTTTTTTACCCAAAAATTCTGACTTGAATTTCCCAGAATATTTTGATCAAAGTCGGGATCACGTCCTCATTCTTCCATCTTGTTTCAGTGTTAAGACTTTTTCTGAGTCCTGAATTTGTTTTCTCAGACTTTCCCTTTTTTTTTTTTTTAATTCTGACCCATTTTTCTGACTTTAGACTTTTCTTTTGACTTTTTTTCACTTTGCTTTTTTTCTAAAATTTAATTTTTTCCTTCAATTTCCTTCAATCTTTTCCTCTGAAATTCAACTCTCATCTTGATATTTAGTTGTTTTTCTCTGAATTCTCAATATTTCCAAATTTTTGACTCATTTCAGGATTTTGTACTTTTGCAGAAATGTTCAACGACAGGAAGAATTCTGACTTTTCCTCAGATTTCAGACTTTTCCCGGACAGAAAACCATATATTCAAGTATTCTATTTAATTTCCCTTCAGGGACCAATAAAGTCATCTATCTATCTATCTATCTATCTATCTATCTATCTATGTTATTAGTGTAAAATGTTTTTACTGACTCTGTGCGATGTCTACTTTTTAGGTTATAATCTAACATGAACTCATCTCTGATTTCTCTCTTTCTGATTTGTAGGCGAAGTACCTCGGTCATGATCGACTGGCCCAATGTGACAGAGTCCGGCTACGAGGAGCTGGGCCAGAACCCCGAGGAGCTGCAGAGGTCCACATGTGTCCTGGGCTTCTTCCCCGTCATCTACTACAGTATTCTGCTCTGTGTCGGAGTTCCAGGTAGACCCTCATTTTCAATTTCTGCCTCTGAATCCAACTCTGTTGTTCTGTAATTGACTTGGAGGAATATTTTAAGGTCAGAGTATCAAGTGAAACGCTCTCCATGATTTTATTAGGATCATTCTCACTGAGCCGCAGCCTCAGTGTAAAGCGAGCGGTTTGAGTTGATATCTATTTATAAGGGAGAGCGAGGAGCACACAGAGAAATCAATGAGCGAGTGAATTAGAGGAGCATCATGGTGTCCTAATGGACCTGAGAGGCGGTTCATCACTGGAGCTGTCGGCAGCTCCTCTCGCAGGATAATCGAATAATCAGATTATTGTGGGATCACTCTGTTTGAGTTTATTAGAGCGAACTCATCCAGAGACTTCTCAGGACAAAATCCAAGATAAGTTCATAATAATTAAAGTTATCGTCACTGTGAGTCCTCTCTCATTATCGTTGTTTGTCTTGGAGTCGGTGACGGTGTTTGGTATTGATCCAGCAGGGATTTAGAGTGAGTGTTGATCAATAAAATCTTCGGACAGATCTTTTAATTATCCCCACCGGGAGTAAACACAAAGAGAGTCGGAGTAAACGGCTGTTTCGCCTGAATGATCCGCAGAGCAGCAGAACAATCATCCTGCTGTTTTTAAAAATTGATTACTGTAAATGAAAGAACCCAAACTGAATGATCTGCTGCAGGAAAGAAAAATCAATAGTTTGTAACTTAAACCGCTGAGTCGGCGTTTTTCTGCACCAAAACCTTGAAAAGGTTCAGTTATGTAATCTCGCTGACCACGGCGACATCAGTGAGCGTCTCGGGCTTCCAACACAGATACAGATTCTTTTACACAGTCCTGTAGAGTCTACTTGGGGAAACGGCGCTCAGGGCGACGTCTTTATTCCAGAGTTTTTCAACGTTTTTTGAAGCACGGTGCATTTTTTACATCGACAAAATCCTGGGGCACACCACCAACCAAGATGACACTCTTTAGCCAAACACAGTTTATATTATAGAATGTAGGGATGCACTGAAATGAAAATTCTTGGCCAAAACCAAAAATGAGGAAAAAAGACCAAAAACCAAAAGAAATAATTACGCCAATTATTAGGACCATTGCATTTATGGTGATGACTGTGCACTAATCTTACTAAAACTTACTTTTACTTTACTTACTTTTAATTTATGCAATTGCAATGTGAGTTTTGAGTTCTGAGTGGATTACACCTTGAGATGGCGCTTGTGAGTCAGGGACAAAAACAACTCAAAAGCTGTTGTGAGCGGTAGAGACGCGGCGAGAACAAAAAGTAGTGTCAGTAAATTTACTGTCAAGCAGTCGAGAGCGAGAGCCGAGCATGAGTCTGAAATGTTGGTTTTTGTTAAATCGATAAAAGTGAGAAGAAGTGAAACTTGCCCCAGCGGCTGCAACATCCGGCGCAGACAGAGTGGGCGTGCTCGGAGGGGTTTTCCCGTTCCGTGCCGCGTTCATCTCATATTCAGAACGGTGATCGGGATGTTTGAATATCAGGTGATAAATTAAACCCGACGTGAAGAAACTCTTTGCAGATGCACCTTCTCTTGAGATATTAGCAATAAATGCTATGCTAGTCACCATTCGTAGTTCTGAGATACATAGTAACACGTCCACACCGCTGACATTTTGGCTCTTATCCAGACAAGTGCGTACTCTTCACGGTTTTCGCTTGTGTCATCACAACATCTGTTTCGTCCGAAAACCAAAAACGCACTTCTGAGCAATTTTCAGTGGCCAAATTTTCGGTTTCTAAATTTATAGCTCACTTTATAACCACGCAGACTTTCGGCAATGAGGTATTATTTGCAAATTGGATAATTTCCCACGGCACACCTGATGATCTTTAGCGGCACGGCACACAGATTGAAAATGACTGTATTATTCGCCACCACGCCACGGTAAAGCGTTGACCAGCTCAGACTCTTCTTGAACGTTCATTTAAATTTGATTTTTTTCTCCATTTTACTCTTTAAATCTTTAAAACTTTCTTTGTTTTGTCTCTTTTTCCGTCAGTGAACATCCTGACGGCGGTGGCGTTATCCAGACTGGCGTGCCGCACGAAGAAAGCTCTGTACTACTACCTCCTGGCGGTGACGGGCTCGGATATCCTCTCTCAGCTCTTCATCATCTTCGTCGGCTTCCTCTTAGAGACCGCGGTATTCCACCGGGACGTCCCCGCCCTCCTGCTGCACTCTGTCAGCGCCGCGGAGTTCGCCGCCAACCACGCCTCCATCTGGTCCACCGTGCCCCTCACTGTGGACCGCTACGTCGCACTGTGCCACCCCCTCCTCCACCGCCAGATCAGCTACCCGGCGCGGGCGAGGAGGATCATCGCGGCGGTGCTGATGTTGTCGCTGTTGTCAGGTGTGCCGTTCTTCTGGTGGTCGGACATGTGGAGGAACAGCCACCCGCCCACGGCGCTGGACACCGTCCTTATATGGACGCACGTGACGATCATCTACTTCCTGCCGTGCAGCATCTTCTTAGTCCTGAACTCTCTGATCATCCACACGCTGAGGGTCAGGCAGAGGCAGCAGCGTTTCGAGGACGACTGCGCCTCCAAGTTGGCGCCTCCTCGTAGACTCGGGAAAACGACGGCGATGCTCCTGGCCATCACCTCTGTGTTCTCCGTGCTGTGGGCGCCCAGGACCGTGGTGGTCATCTACCACCTGTACGTGTCCTCGGTGCACAGCGACTGGCGAGTCCACCTCGCCTACGACTTATCGAACATGCTGGCCATGCTCAACACGGCCGTGAACTTCTTCCTCTACTGCTTCGTCAGTAAACCTTTCCGTGGCGCCGTGCGGGAAGTCGTGCTGCTCAAAGGGGGTCCGCTGTACCCACGCCGTGCTATGCCTCCGCAGCACGCCCCCACCAACGCCTCCATCTCCTCGTTGTACAGTGGGAACAACAAGCGCTCACAGCGGGACTCCGCTCCCTTGTCACCTCACGGCGCTCGAAAGCCCTCGTGACCCCGCGCCTCTTCCTCCCTTTAATCAAAAACACCCGTCATCCCACGGTCCCCGAGCAACTCTGACCCCAGGGACGCACTCTGCGTTCCCGCCATGACTGTGGACATCTGCCAGCGGGCCCCGGGTCTTTCTCAGAGGGCCTCAGACGAACTTTAAAGACATTTGTTCGTTTCGTAACGTGTCAGCTGGTGTTTTTAGTTCGTGTAAATCAGACGAGACGACAACATATTTATTTTTCTTAGAAGAATTTGACCAAATAAAAGTCGTTTTTTTTTTATATCTTTGTTTTTTCCAAACATGGTCGCCAAGTCAGGAGATGTTTTTATAGAGTTATAAGATTTACACAGCTGTACGAGCGAAAAGGGGTTTGAATTCATCGAGAGAAAGCAAACGTGACCTTGGATTGGTGCAAATTTTCTGGTCGTGACCTTTCTGCTGCCGAGTCTATTTTAACTTCTCTAAAAAAGCAGCAGCGAGGGAGAAATCAGAGCTTAAATCACGGCTGTCTGCTGTTTCTGCTTTTCTGTAACGACGCTGAACGCCCAAAAGCCAATCTGCTTTTTCTGAGCGCGGCCAATCGAGCAAAGAAATCGCACTCTGCGCTCCCAGACACAAAAACCCACAGCTGCTAAAGCGGAGTGTTTATTTTTCATGAAATTCAACTGGATGGAGCCTGAAATGAAAGCTCGCTGTCGGAGCGGCGGGAGTGAAGACCCCGCTCTTTAAACAGCCCCTCCGCTCCATCAGCGGCACGGCGCGGCCTCTGCCTAAACAAACCTCAGATTAGCCTGATGGTGTGCACAAACACACACTGAAACTCACACACTGTCAGGCGTGCAGCGACGCTGACACACACACACACACACAGATGTCAGCTGGTAGATTTCCATCTGCTCTGACAGGAACCCTGACTAAAATATGATGAAATGACGTATTTTTAGCTCGTTTTAAGGTTTTAGAGTTGAATTAATAATCCGACGCTGACGTGTTTACATTCTACATTTTTGATTAGCGCCCTCTGGAAAAGTGAGTACGACTTTTCACTTTGTTTTCCTCTCTAACGGCTCGTCATGTGAGGCTAGTTTAGACCTGAATGTGGTCCGTTTACCTGGTGCTGTGGAGTCCAGAGTGAGGTTTTAACATTTGTGGTAAAGTCTGAGATTTGTCGGTGCTTGTTCGGTGTCTGGAGTTGTAATTGTTGAATTTTAACCCAGTTAATGACAAACTTTCATGTATCTTTGATCTTTTGAATTTTGGGGTCTAAAAACACATTTTAACTTGAAAAACTTATTCAGTGTGTCATAAGAAGATGTAATTTAGATGGAAAAATATCATACTAAAACTCATTTCTACTTTCTATTAAAGAACCTGATTAAAGCTCCTGTGAGGAACTTTTGGTTTGTGTCCACTCTGGCGCCCCCTGTGGACAAGACAGTCACTTATATTATAAAAAGATTCATCCAACTAAAGTCCGTTCAGTCTGGTCATTTCATGTGAAATTTGTGAATTGTGTTTTTAATATCATGAAAAATCATCGTTAGGAATTTTGGTCCATTTCACTAACATGGAAAAACTCCTCACAGGAGCTTTAAAAAAAATAAAAATACATACAAAATGTGGATAATATGTAATATGTTGTATGTTTCTTACAAGAAAGTGGTTTTTAAAATGGGCAGAAATGATTTCAACAACTGAACCAGTTAAACACTTAATCTTGACACTGAAATAAACTTTTAGAAACTGTGAAAGTGAACTTTGTTTTGCACAGATTTTTGAGATGTTAGCTCGACTTTTAGTTCGTCTTGGACAGAAGATATTCTCTGAAAAAGTTTAATAAAAAGTTTTGAAAAATAAAGAAAGTTGTTTTGATAATTGTTGTGAAGGTTTTATGTCTGAAAATTTACTTACAGTCACAAAACTCTGCTAAATATACACATATACAACTGAAAAAAGGTGTGAGAGTTATAACTGGTTAATAATTTACTTTCTCCTCCTGAAATAAGGAGCAGCTCTAAAAACAGATATTTCTTGCCTGAAGGTGGGACTAAAAATGACACTTGAATGTTTTCACAGAACCGTCTGGAGCTCCAGAGAGCAGCAGGAAGTTGTGAAAACGGTGGGAAATAACCACAATCTGCTTCTCAGGCTTTTTAAAGATCACTGATTCACACCTAAAAGCTGCAAATTAAGATTTTTACACTCATTTACAGAGAAAATAACGACACAGTAGATGGGATGTTCAGACATGCCCAGAATAAAACATCACCATAGTGCTTCACTGAGGAGCTGTAAGCCGACTTCAGTCTGATATTTATATGGATTAGTTTCAGAGCTGCAGGTTTCAACAAGCTCAGACGCTGCTGCAGCTCAGGACTTCATTAGCGCCTCTGAAACTGAAAATCAGGTTCTGTTTCTCAGATATTTATGTGAAACCGATGAACTGATGAACACGAACACAACTGATGCTAACGTTAAAGAGTTTTTACCAAATAGATTTTCTTTATGTTTGTGTGAACCATGTATAACAAACCACATTATAACTGAGCTTTCTTACCAATCACCGGCTCTGATTGGCTAAAATCACCCTAGCAACTGTTGCTAATTCTGAACAACTAGACCGACACCAGAGACGACCTGATTGGACATGAATAAACACGTGGATAAAGGTCATAATTTCACCTCTCGAACAATCACATTTGTGCCCATGTGGCAAAAATGTGATTGTTCGATAGTGTTAGCGAGGATTGTTAAGGATGAAAGAGACATCAGCCAAAGTGAAGAAAACAGACAAAGCACTGCAGATCGAACGCTAACCCGGGATTTTATCTACCCTTTGACCCTAAAAGAGAGTCTTCCTGTATCCTCACAAACATGCTTTAACTCCTAACATGTCCCTCTCAGGGTTTAGATCCGTCCCCCTCTGACCACCCATCCAGGTTTAAAGTCCCCGATGTGAGCCACCTGTGATCCCTCCCCTCTCCCCGCTCCTCTTCGTGTTTACTCTAACAGTACGAGTCGCCGCGTCTCTCCCCCGAGTGTCCCTGAGTCCGTCCGCTCTTGTCGCCCTGCGGTCGTCCCACACTGAGTTCTGAGGGAAGCAGAGTCCAGACCGTTCTTTGAAGACGTCCCCCGCTGCCTCACAATAACAGAGGGGGGCGTGTAGCAGCGGCGTTCTTGCACTGGTTCGAACGGCGGGGGTCAGAGAGATGACTGTATAAACATTGAAGGCGGTAATGTGATGCTGGGATGGAAGAGCAGGTTTGATTAAAGTTTAATGAAGCTTTCGCACATTTAGAGGAGAGGGGGCGGAGCTTAGAGGTGAACTCCTGCAGCCACACGTCCTCTCTGCTCGCCACCTGGCCTTTGTTTCTGTTCAAACACTCGGTTATATCTGCAGACTCTCAGCAGGTGTGAGAGAGAGAATGAAAAGACCGGACACCAGAGAGAGAGAGTGACGAGCGGCCAATCAGATGAGAGGATGTCTAAATACAGGAAGGAGAGGGGCGGCGGTCGAACCCTGACAGATGTGAGGAAGACGTAAGACTGTGTGATAGAGAGAGAGAGAGAGAGAGAGATGGACGGACGGATGGATGGATGGACAGCGGATGGACAGATGGATGGATGGATGGATGGATGGATGGACAGCGGATGGACAGATGGAAGGATGGATAAAGTCTGATTCAGTGGTATAAGATAAAACAGCTAAAATGAGATGAGGTCAGATTAAATGTGACTGAATTGGATTTAAAAGATCAGATTAGGTGAGATTACTTTACATCAGATTATATTGAATCAGATTTGATCAGATTAGACTATTTGGATTAAAATCATTGAATCAAAATCATAAAACTGGATTAGTATATATTTGAATAAATCTGTTTCAGTTGTATTAAACTTGATTTAATGATTAGATTAGATTAGATAAAATAAAAAAAAATTCAGATTAGATTAAATTACATTATGTAAAATTACAATAGATAATATAAAATAAAATAAGATTACATTAGATTTCAGGTTAAATTAGATTAGATTAGATTAAATTACATTACATTTCATAACATTAGATTAATTAAAATATCATAAGATAAAATAAGATTACATTCAATTTCAGATTAAAGTAATTTAGATTAGATTAGATTACATTACATTACTTTCTTAACATCACATTTCATAAGATTAGTTTAAGTTTTGGATTATATTAGATTAGATTAGATTAGGTCAGGTTAGATTAGTCTAGATTAGATTAGATCAGGTCAGGTTAGATTAGATTAGATTAGATTAGATTTCGATGCAGTGTGGTGATGGTTTTTGGACAGAGACTGTCCATGAGTCTGTCGGTGTGAACTTTGATGGATTTATAGCTCTTCCTGGGATTAGAGGGTTAAACAAGTTATGGGAAAGGAGGATGAGATTGGTGCTTAAGGATGCAGGAAGTCATCTGTAGACAGCAGGAAGTGTTGCTGTCATCTACAGGAGGCGGACATGTATTGATAATATTCTGGGCTGTGTTTATGACCCCCTGTAGGGCTTTCCTGTCCCCCACTGAGCTGTTTCCAAACCAAACCAGGATCCAAAGAGTCAATATGCTTCCAGTGGAGCAGCAGTTTAAAGACACCAGCAGTTTGGACTTCCTGAGAGTTTTCATGTCAACGATCACATGACAAACACACTCTTATTTTACTAAAGCTGCGAGATCTCCGCTCTCTGCTTCTGCTCACGTGCCGCACTCACATTCTCAGCCTCAACATCCACCTGCACGCTCATACTAGAGGTTTAAGACATTATCTCATCGCTCCACAACGTCTGCATGAAAAAGAAAAACTGTGGTGAGGATGGAGCCAAGTCTCGAAAACACAAACAATGTTCTTCTTCTGCTGCTGCAATAAACAGTCTAAAGCGTAAACATGAGCTGTCTCTGTGAGTTCAATTCTGTGCGACCTGCGCTTTATTTCTCCTTGTTCTCCTCCAGAGACGCTCTGCTGTGGTTGGGATTCTGTATTTTTGAAGATGCTGCAGGATCTTTAAACATTGGGGTAGAAATCTTATCTTGTTTGCACATCATGGAGCAGATAGTCCTGCAGAGAGGTCGGACTGTCATGATTTTATCTCTGCAGAGCCACAGAATCAAGATGCTCTTCACCAGAGTGCTTTTTCTCTAATGTGTGTCTGGAGTTTTGGTTCAAGGAGACGGTAAATCAGTCAATGAGAAAAGAAACTCTGAAACCCCCACAGAGGAAATGATGTGAAAAGAGACATGATGATCGCTGGAGGTCAAACTCAGATCGTAGAAGCAGATCTGACATCCCAGAGAGAAAGAAAAATTAGCTCTAATAAAAATAAAAAAGAACTCCTGAATCTGCAGGACTGGATCAGAAAGACTGAGGAGCGACAAACTGGATTATTTATCAGTCTGAGGAGATGAAAATAAAGAGTCCAAACATGAAGCGAGATCATCTACTCTGATCAGACGAGGCCTTCACAGAGAGAAACGAAGCAGGAAAAATCAGCTCTGTGAGTGAGAGTGAGGGGACACAGGAGGAGCGAACTCTGCAGGACTGCAGCTCCTTTAATCATTGACAGGAAACTCAAACACACAAAAATCCTCACCTGTTATATAATCAACACTAACGCAACAAAAATCATCAAAAAGAACCAAATTAGAGTGAATAAAAAGCTTTGTTTCTTTTTTGGAGAAGACATTATTGCCTCATAAAACCTCTTTTCGTCATGTTCGTCAAGGTTTTATTTTACGCTTTTATTGCTTTTATTTTGGAGCATAAGCTACTGTAGGTAGATCTAAAACTGACTGAGTCTGAATGAAAACAGTGAAAAGAACGGTCAGAAAGTGTAAATGTTTGATTTAATTGATTTAAAACTTAAGTTAGTGAAGTTGTTTTAGATCCACTAAAAAATCTTGACATATTATTATTATTATTGTTGTTGTTTTTGTTACTATTAATATTATTATTTTTTAAAATTTATTATTATTATTATTATTATTATTATTATTATTATTATTATTATTATTATTATTATCATTATTACTAATGTCAGACCTATATAACTGAAACTCAAACAATATTACACATTGATTAATATCACAATAATCAGTTCATGCAACATTTGACTTAAATTAATCATTTACCATCCAAGTGTATTTAAAAAATTATGTGTTTGTAATTTACTCTCAGACTGTGTTGTTGGTGTTTTCCTGCTCTTTGCTGCCCCCTGTCTGCTGATGAAGCTCCCTGACCTGCTGCCTGATTTTTACCATTTTTCACCGCTAGATGTCCCCACAGACACGCACACTGTTTTCACACCGCACTGAGGTGTGTGTGTGTTAGTGAGAGACAAAAGGAGAGAGAGAGAGAGAGAGAGAGAGAGAGAGAGAGAGCTCTGAATCAGTCCTCTGAAAACGCTCCTCGATGATGAGCCTCTCTAAATTTTTCTGAGTTAATTGAGGTGAACTTCCCTGAAATCAGTCTGATCCGGATCTGAAGGACTCTGGGTTGGAGGAGAAACTTTTCAGGGACTTTGGTGTCTGACTTTGGAGGATTTAGGATCACAGCTGCTGTCAGGAGCAGGTGGTGGAGACCAGAGATCAGGACCTGAAGAGGTGAACCCTTCAAATATACAGGTACAGTTTTATTTATTTATTTATATATATTTTTAAGATCAGGGTTGATTTTCTTTACAGATTTAAAAAAATACATGTTTGTGCATATTGAGTAAAAATTTAAGGGTCAATATGTGATTGTAGTTTAATTTAAAGTCTGTTTTTGTCGTTTTAAAAGGAGCAGAAGTGTCTGAGCTGTATGTGTGATGGGACTGAAGTTCAGGTTAACATTTATACACTTGGACTTGAGAGATCTTAAATATGGATGAAAATGAGGGAATAGGTTGTATGATCCACTTTGCAACTGTTAAAATTGTCTAAAAACACATATTAATGAATCTAGATTAAATATTAAAGGATAAATCTCGGCGGTTAAACATGAAATCCTAATTTTCAGTCATTTCATCACATGATTTATGCTGTTTAAGACAAGAAACAAACAAAAAACTTTGAGTCAGTTTGTTGCAAACTGATTAAAGCTCCCGTAAGGATATTTAAGTCTGTGTTGATTTTGGTGCCCCTAGTGGACAAAGATGTAACTCTTATATTGTTGTTGCTGCCTCTTGCTGTCTTTTTTACTGTGAAATTATCATTTAGTGTGAGTTTTCTGTTTCTCCTATGTTGTACCCCTTTTTCAGAAGTTACAGGTGTTAAAAATCAGTTTCTCACCTGTCAGTCTGTCTTATTGGACTCATTTGGTTTAAGACGTCATAGGAAAGCGTCTCAGTCAAATTCACAATCAATCAAAAACTTTTCAAAGGAGCTTTAAGGAAACTAGATATCAAACCTGAAACTCTGCCACATTATACAAAATCACATTTTATCTACATTTTCTGAAGATTATTGGGACTTTTTTGAAGGACAGGGTGAGAGACGGAGTTAGGGTTCAGGTTAGGAAGAGAACCACAGGTTGGACGAGGACCTGAGTCTGCCGTCTCTTTACATTAAGACAGTTTTTGAGATGATGCCTGAAGGCCGAGCTGTAAGAATCAAAGATGTTTAACCTATAAGACTTTTTCTTTCCTCTTGATAGACCTCACATCAGTGTTGACTCACAGTTTCAATAAGAAATAAAAGAAATAAAAGCCTGACGACTTCAGGGCAGTGAGGATGTTTGACCTCAGAAACAGCCAATAAATCAACATCTCTGCAGTTTTCAGGGAACTTGAGATTGTCCAGATTCTCACAAAGACTCGTTTTAAGGTCGTCTTTGTCGTTTTCTAGGAATCAGCTGTTTCATTTTATGGCGATCAGAGTAATAAGTGACATCGATCAGTTGAGAGAAAAACAGGATCTGGACGAGGACAGATTCATGTCTTTGTTCCAGAAAGATCCTCTCTCTGATTGAGTCACAGGAGTTGGAGCGGTTGAACGTCTGCCACCACGTTTCTATCGATCTGGCTCAGAGACCGTCCTCTGTTCAGAGTAATTTAATCTGACAGGGACAAAAAGAGACATCCGGACGCAGCAGAGAGACTAAACTGGGACTGTGAGGACTCTTTATTCACAGAGCAGACTGAGCTGCTCCCTGATTCGACATTTCTCTGTGAATAATCTCTCTTTCGCTCTTTCACCTCATCGATTCGATGTACAGGAACAATATTTGTCCTCAGAGCTCATGAATGATTAACGTCGGAGTTTCTCTCGTGTTCGTGGAGCTCCTCTCATGCACAGATTGATTCAGAGTTTTTATGTAACATCATTTGAAGGTAAACGTTGAGGACAAAGGCGTGTTGATGGTCGAAGGTGTCGCTGTGTGTTTACTGACTCATGCGGCGTATCATTTGCTCACTTGGGTGTAGACTACAGTATCATTATCCGGCGTTTGTGACGTATTTGAGTCGTCGTTAAGATCTGTCCACTCTGGAGAGTTCTCTCAGACTCTGTTTGTCCTTCTGAGCAGGTGCATCAGGATCCGAGCTGAACCCGGGTCCGTCTTCGTGGTCATGGCTGCTAATGTCACCCCTCAGGGTTGCGGCCCTAACTTGGACTCCCTTTATTACAACCTGTGTGATAAGAGCGCGGTGTGGGGCATCGTTCTGGAGGCCTTCGCCGGCGCAGGCATCGTCTTCTCCTTCGTGCTTTTCATCTCGCTGCTGGCCAGCATCCCCTTCACGCAAGACAAGAACCGCAAGACTTCGATCCCCCTGGACGCCTTCTTCCTGGTCTGCACCGCCGGCCTCTTCTGCCTCACCTTCACCTTCATCGTGGGGAAGGACTTCTCCACCTGCGGGTCACGGCGGTTCCTCTTCGGGGTGCTGTTCGGCGGCTGCTTCGCCTGCCTCCTCATGCAGAGCGTGAGGCTGAACTTCCTCGCCAGGCAGAACAGCGGACCCCCAACTTGGGCTTTGTGTCTGGGGGCGTTGGGGTTGTGGTTGGTGGAGGTGGTCATCAACACCGAGTGGTTGATCATCACGGTGGTGCGGCACCCGCTGAGGCCGATGAACGCCACGGACGGCAGCAGAGCCGCAGCTACGACATGCAACATCGCCAATGAGGACTTTGTCATGGCGCTGATCTACGTGATGACCCTGATCTTGGCTGTGGTCGTTGCAAGTCTGGTCGTCATGGGCGGCAAACACAACCAGTGGAAGAAGGACGCCGCCTGTATCTTCCTCACAAGCTTCCTCTCCGTTGGGATTTGGGTGGCTTGGATCGTCATGTACGTCTACGGGAACATGAAGACCGGCGGCCCGTCATGGGACGACCCGACCTTGGCCATCGCTTTGGTGGCGAACGCGTGGGTGTTCCTCATCGTTTACACCATCCCTGAAATCTGCTGTTTGACCGACGAGGAAGAAAACCAGCAGGGGTTCGGGGAGGACCTGTACCCGAACAGAGGAGTGGGCTACGAGACGATCCTGAAGGAACAGAGCTCCCAGAACATGTTCATGGAGAATAAAGCGTTCTCGATGGACGAGCCCAACCAAGGTAAGACATCTCAAACCTTCATTTACATTATTTATTTTAACACACCTGGGACTCAGGACTTTTATCTGCTAACAGCTGATAGCTAAAACCTCTTCTGATGCAGACAAACCCGCGCTGTCTCTCAGGCGTGGCTCGATGTAAAGATCGGCATGTTCCCACACTCCCACTTTGGTCAGTGACGGAATAATCGGAGGGGAGTGTCAGCTCAGAAACACGTCACTTTGTGTTCCTCTGGTTAGTCACTCAGTAACTCCCTGATTACATATCAGACAAAGTCAAACAGGAGTTTCACCAAACTGAGTATCAGGGCTGGAAATAGATTCAAAGTCTCTGCATTGGCTTCCAGTCTCTTTTAGAACTGGTTTTAAGTTTTTTTACTGGTTTACAAAACTCCAAATGGTCTCGCTCCAACTTCTCAGATCTGCTTTTATCATTCGAACCCTCTGATCCTCAGATTTACTCACAGAGGAAGTTTTTTATGATTAAGAGGTCTACCTGAAGACCTGAAGGCGCTTCAGCGTGTCAGTATCAACTCTCTAGTCTCGCCTTTAACAGAGTTTTTCATCTTTTACATTAAGTTTAAACTTTGAGTTTGTTTTGAGACTTAATTAATTACTAGGCATGGGTTATTTTTAGGGCTGCAGCTATCAGATATTTTAGTAATCGTATTCTACCGAATCTTCCATCGATTAACCGAATTATCGGATTAAACATGATTTTTAAAACAGTGACGATTTGAGTTTACAAACGAGAACTTCAGGCAGAGAAAACTCCTCCATCAGTTTTTGGAATTGTTTCAACACGAGTTATTTTACGATTTAAACTTTTGTTTTAGAAAGTCACAGTTTTTCAAGAGTGTCCCGGCCTTTAGCCTAACTGTTCGACAAGTCGCTAACCTCGAGTCACTCAGGTAACCAGGAAGCTAAACCCTCCTCAGGTGACCATCACAGGAAGAGAGAAGCACCTTTTGAGGACAGATATTAGTGCGTAAACATTAAAATAACTGGATTAACACAACATTATTGGGATTATTTGATCTTCCTGTATCAACTTTAGATTTTAATCTTTAAATCAGTTTTATTTCTTTTATTATTTTTGATTTTCAGGGAGTCTCAGCCAAAAAAGAGTCATATTTCCCTGTCGAATCTCCTCAAAAGGTTGTTTTTGCATCTTTGTGATGACCCCACAGAATCTGAGACGCGGCTGTTAAAGTCCTGATGCTGCAGTAAAAAACAGAAAAACAACAGATCCAGAACACGGAGCGCAGCGGTGTTTTTCCTCTCAGGTCCAGGCCGATCATTAGGAGAGCCGGTGGTTAAGATGGAGGTAATCATAGAGGACGAGGTGGAGAGAGGCTGTTAGAGCTCAGGGAGGTTTTTTCACTCTCTACTGTATCTGAGCGTCTGAATTTATCAAACATTCATCTGTGTTCACCTTCATCCAGTCAGGTTGTCCCAAAATGGATCAGAGAAAGCAACACAGTCGAACTCTGAGACGACACAGAAAAAATATCAGCGTAAGATGCTCTTTTAAAACCTCGATTCATAGTCTGAAAAGCTGCAAAAATACCTTTTATATAGTTCTGGACTCCACAAACAGAGTTAAACTAATAAAAATAAGTCGATTATGAACTTAAAGGTTTACAAAAAAACAAGTAAAAGTTTGAAGTTTTGAACATCAGAAGAAACTTTTGCACCAAATAGTAAAATCGATTCAATTTGAAACGTCGACGAATTTCCGTTTTTAACAACATGCTTCGACACAAATACACTCCTATAAATCAGGACTAATTAATGTGAGTCTCAGGTACGAACACTGACAAACTTTCACTACATTAGTTTAAGGTTAAAGTCAGTATTTGTTAGTGTCCAATTTTCTCCATACTTGTTCTTATTGTCAGGTTAGGAGTCTGAACCAGTCCTGAGGCAGAAAACCGTCAGCTTTGAGTCAGGTGATGTTTCAGTAAAACCTCCTAAGTCTCCACGTCCTTATTGGTCGCTGTCGTCGACCTGCGGCGCCTCATTGAACATCTCTGATGAGCGCTCCAGCTTTAACCAGTCAGTCTGTTCACATTTAAACCTGATAACTGAAAACATCACGATCAAACCTGAGCGTGAAATGAGAGCGAACGTTTGTGTCGACCTGATGGAAAACTAAAACTCTAACATGACAGTTTTTAGTCGTCTGGTTTCAGCTCGAACGTCATGACAACCCTCAAAGTGAACTTAGAGGTATCTCTCTGTATCGCCTTTGACCAATCGATCAATAATAGTAACATTGACGACCTTATCAGACGCCTGAACACGCCGTTCTCTCAGAGTTTAAGTCAACACTGAGAGGGAACGTCACTCTCCTCTGAATCAGTCCTGTTAATGAGTTTCTAACACACACACACACACACACACACACACACACACACACACACACACACACACACCCTAATCTGCCTCTGATTCCCACCAGAAACATCACATCCTGTGTTTGCATTGTCTCCATGGCAACCGGGGTGTGGCAACAGTTTCATCCAGGGGAAATGTTTGACATCAGGCGACTGATGAGGAGGTTTTAGAGGACGGCCCTGAAGATAACCCCGAGGAAGCTGATTGGTTAACAGTGTCTTTGGTCTCTGTTTGTCACAGGGTCCAAACCCGTGTCCCCGTACAGCGGCTACACGGGTCAGCTGAGGAGTTCGGTCTACCAGCCCACAGAGCTGGCCCTCATCACCAAAGCTGTGGGAAACGTGAGTGTGTGAATGAAACACAAACACACACACACACACAAACACACACAAACACACACACAAACACAACACACAAACACAAACACAAACACACACAAACATCCACCTGTATCCTGTCGTATGTAAATAATCACTGAAACCAAAGAGATCAAACTGAAACCTGAGCGGGACAGTTCTCAGGAAGTTTGTCACTTCTGTCTGTTCGACCTCAGAAAGACGAGATGATACAGGAGATTCACTTAAAGGGACATTCTGGTGTAAAATGAAGTTAGTGTCAAACACACCGAGACACTGAGATGAATGTTGTCGACCGCAGATACACAGCTGTCTGAGGAGCCCTAAACAAACCTCACCTCGCTGTGGTCTGTATTTCTATCCTGTAGTTTTTACTAAAGTTTGTGTAACTAGAGAAACAAGCGGTCGGCAACATTCATCCGAGCAGAGCAGGAAGTATCGTCTTCTTGTTAATGTCACTTTTGTCGTTTTTATGCAAAAATGTTTCAAGAAGAAAATGTGGGTCACTGCAGGATTTTCCTGTTTCCAGGTTTGACACAGAGTTGACGTCGTTTATCTGATATTTGTTCCTGATATAAAAGGTCTGTCAGTTTGACTGTGGTCTGGTTTTATCAGTATATTTATCTATTTTAAAGTCTGAGATTAGGGAGCAGATCGATCACAAACTGAAGGACTTTAAGGAGTAAAAGTGGAACAAATCTTAAAATATCAGAAGTTAGTTTGAAGTTAAAGGTGTAAAGTGACCCTGAGAACCTGGTCTCTGGTGGTCCACACAAAGACCAGCTGATCACAGACCCCCTCCCTCTTTCCCTCTTTTCGTCACCGGCTGTGTTATGACTCCACGCAGCACCCCCCGGACACGTCCTTTGACATGGTCATTCCCAGAGCGTCCACCAACTCTGCGGCCGACAGCAGGAGCAGCACCCCGTCCACGCACGCCGCGGAGAGCGCTCACACTCAGACAAACGGAAACAGCGTAGGTCGTACCCTGACCTCCTCCTCCTCCTCCTCCTCCTCCTCAGTTCTTCCTCCTCTCTTTATCTACCTGCTCACCTGCAGAAGCCTCTCTATTCCCCTGACTCTGTGCATGCCGGCCGTTTCCATAGCAACCTCCCCTACAGGTTTTCTCTGAATCACCTCTTTGTCTGGGCGCTTTTTTTCCTAATCTAACCTGGTGGTGTTCAGTCTCTGACTCGGTCTGTTAAATCTGCTCTCTCTCTGGACTCGCTGAACTCTTTTAAAATGATAAAAATGTTTTTGTTTTGACTTTTCGATGTTCAAACGTTTCCTCAAAAACTTTATTATCAGTCAGTGAACAGAAAACTGTCGTCTCCGGACTTTAGGGTGGCTTTGAAAAGTTCTCAGCAGGTTCTCTTTTTGATTGATAAGATTTGCTCCTCAGTAAAAAGAAAACAAGCGTCTAACTTCTCAAAGCCCCTCTCAGGAGTTTCCTCGTCATGATCTGTCTCGACTGAACCCCTCGTGTGTCTCTCCTTCTGCAGGGGAATGGTCTGCATAGGACGTCTCAGTGGTGAACCTGCCGTCCCTCCCTTCACCTCACCACAACAACTTCAGCTCCTCTCTCCACATTTGCACTCGCTGACCGTATGTTTGCCGGTTTCTAAGAGGACCCCTCCGCCCTCTGGACGTGTGAGGGTGATGATCCCGGCCGTTAAACCTCCTTTTGACTGAGTAACTGTGCAGCAGGGTATCAGACAGCGCGGAGCTTCATTTGGAAGTCAAAGCGAGGGGATGAAGCCTCGGCTCTGCTGCAGGACAAAGACTTTTTTGCAACCGTCGACATTCACGAACTCTGAGCTGGACCAAACTCGCAGACGGAGAGACGAACCGTGTGGAAAATAACCGAGGGAAACGGTCGGGTTAAGAAACTCTTTCACCTGATCGCTTATACATCCGTGTAAAAACAATAAACAAACGTCTCTGTAGCCTCACACCGGTGGAATATTCCTCACTGATTTGCAAAATGACAAGGAAGCCTGATACAGAGGACATACGTGCATGATCTAGTTTACTGCTACTCTATATATGTCGCTCATAAGCACAGATGTCATCGAGAAAAGAGAGCGACAGGTGTTGAATCATGTAAATATGTTTGTAGACTGCATGGAAGCTCTGTATAAATCTGTATATACTGTCTGGTGAATCTATTTATAGCACTACGGTGTGCTATTTAATCACTTTATCAATGAATCAATAATTAGAGAATCAGCTCGTTTCTGTCGAAAGTGAAGTTTAACCTTCAAATGAAGTAAAAGACGTTTTATTAGGTACCTGCAGAAGCAACAGCAAAGCTTCATGGGAGTTGTAGTTGTTGAATGTCCAGCTTTGAGTGTGTTTTTAACGATGTTTCGCTCACAGTTTCCTTATCCGTAGGCCTCAGAGTCCCGGCGTCGTTTCTGCAGAATCATCAGGATTTTTTTGGGACCTTCACAGAAATATTCAGACAGCGCTCAGATTAAACATCTCAAATTTCAGTGAACAAACTTCAGAAAAAAAAAATCAGTATAGAAGAAATCTTATTTTGGCTTCATCTGGTTGTAACTTTCTGTCAAACTTCCATCTTTTAATTGGCCTCCTCGAACCCGAACCACCACACTTTGGATCTAACATTCATTACATTCATTCAAAAAGAAATGCAAACTGTCAGCACCAACCACTTCTGTCCAAACCAAAGATTTTTTTAAGTCGTTTTCAATCAGATTTTGTTTTTCCAGCTTGTGATTTTCAAAATAAATGTTTTTTTAATGATCTGATGTTTTATTTTTGTTCTGAAACTCTCCAGAGGGACAAACTGCAAAGAACATGACAAGGACACTGGAATCACATTTAATACAGCAGGAGTTTTTTTTTTAAAATGCCTCCGCTCAGATGTGCACGTTTTCGCAAATAAAGCTTCACTTGTGACGTTAAGAGTTTTGTTTATTTCGTGGAAAAGTTTTCTTTACTTCAAATGAGGGTCCAGAGAGTGAGAAAAAACACAGTCAGGTGATTTATGAGCTAAACTCTGTGTCTCTTTAACGGGCTGTTTTCATGAAGTGTGTCCCAGTTCTCACAGTGTGTGTGTGTGTGTGTGTGTGTGTGTGTTTACTCGGTGGAGTCCAGTATCTGTGTGTCAGCTCATCTATTAAAGTGTCAGGGACCAGCTCCTGCAGTCCTGGACCATTACTCAAAAACTTTCAAGGGTAAATGCAGAGAGAGTGTTTTCACAAACGGCTGTAAGAGGTGAAAAAATAACAAATAAATAAAGTCAACTTCCCATCGGGATCGTCACTGAAGGTTTTTATGTAACCATCTCAAATGCTTGATTCTGATTGGACAATACTCTATAGCAACAGTCTGCTAATTCGTAAAAACATATTGTTGCTATAGAAACAACAATAATAATGGACCCCGGCAGACGAATTGTTATATAACTCTGCTGGAAGAGGTCACGTTAATTTGACCTCAAAGTTTTCATGTAACCACTCAAATCTTGATTCTGATTGGACAATACTCTATAGCAACAGTCTGCTAATTCTAAAAAACATATCGTTGCTATGGAAACAACAATAATAACGGATGAATTGTGATATAACTCTGTGTGAAGAGGTCAGGTTATTTGACCCAAAGATTTTTATGTAACCACTTCAAATTGGTTCTAATTGGACAATACTCTATAGCAACAGTCTGCTAATTCTAAAAAAAACATATTGTTGCTATGGAAACAGCATTAATAATGGGCCTAGGTAGACTAACTGTGATATAACTCTGCTGGAAGAGGTCATGTTAATTTGACCTCAAAGTTTTCATGTAACCACTCAAATCTTTGATTCTGATTGGACAATACTCTATAGCAACAGTCTGTTAATTCTAAAAAGAATATCATTGCCATGGAAACAGCAATAATAATGGATAAATTGTGATATAACTCTGCTGGAAGAGGTCACGTTAATTTGAGGTGGGAAAAAGAGAAAACTTCCACAGAAGTCACATTTATACACATACACACACACGCACACACACACACACACACACACACACACACACACACACACACACACCCCTGATCCCAAATAAGATATATAGCTTACATATATATTTATTGAATTGTATTACATATAAAATTTATGAAAAGGTGTGAATATGTTTTTATTTGTGGCTCAGTGTTTTGGTAGTTTCCTGCGCTTTTTGCAGACAGCCTCGAGTGGACACTCTTGGAACTGCAGTTCATAGATTCGGCTTCATTTCTCTAGTTTGCTTCTCTCAGGAACTGTCACCATCCTTTCCTCGTCCCACACCTTCTCTGATTCCTGTTGAATCTCAAAGTTACCTCGATTACTCGCAGTTACAACATGATTATCTGTTTCAGGATATTATCTAATCTTCGACATGGATTCATGCAAACACACTCAAACACACTCTCTCCTCCTCCTTCTCCCCTCCTGGGCTCATATTTCATGTGTCTCTATTTAACCGGTGCAGGCGCCTGCTGCTGTGGTCAGGAGGCCGGGTCTGTGATTTATGAGCCGAGCGACTGCGGCGGCCTGATAACCTCTGAGTCTCCTGAGGAGGTGAAAGCAGCTGCTCTATTTTAGGCTCAGCATCACATCACATGTGTTTTTATCAGCGAGTCCCACTTAAGCACGCCGTGTGGAGGCGTTCTAAAACTACTGCAGAGGGACAGATAAGAGATGTGAGGAGACAAATAAGAGAGAAACAAAAATCTGTTTTAGCTTTTACGTCCGGAGGAGAGATCAGACCAGAGCTGATAATGCCCGTCTACAAAAGCTCCGACCAGACTAATGGATCGTTTATTGCATAATGTTTACAGGTCAAGAGAGGACACGCTGATCTTTACTGCAGCTTTTGTTTGTTTTATCTCATGTTGAATGATTATTTCTGTTTAGAGGAGGCGGAGAGATATTTTAGAAAACAGGTCACAGATGTTCCTCTGAGGACTTCTGGAGGTTTCGCTTCATCGCTGTCGCAGGTTGGAAACACGTTCGCTCCATTTCTGACTTCATATCTGAGAGTTCAGTTGAGAACGTTAAAGTCCTGGTTGACGATCTGAGAAGCAGTAGAAAAAAACTGAGCCGTTGAGGCAGATTTTAAAAAAGCGTCCCACCCCCTCACACACAAACCCTGTTTCCCCCTTCCCACGACTCACCCTCTCTGGCAGAAGATCCTACGCTAGCTTCAAATAGGATTCATCATGTCGGATTGTTAGTGACTAGCGGCGGTAAATGCCAGTTCTGCTAGCGAGCGCCGTCTGCAGCTGCCTGGACAGCTACCGTGTTGACATGTCAGAGACTAATAAGAGTTATTTATGTAGCATGAGCCACGATAAAAGGAGATAAAAATGACCTGTTCAACAAAAACTCTGCTGTCTCTGCATCTGTTTTCTCCACCGCTCCAAGGATGACCCCATGTTTATACCAGTTAGATTCCTCGCTTGGTCATATGTCCTCTTCGTCTCCGCCCTTTCTTCTGTCAGCTTGTGTTTTCTTCCCACTTTTGGGGGTGAGGCGAGCAGAAGTGGGTTTTTTGCGTCCTTCTCCATCACAGCTCCTGTAGCTAAGCTGCTACGCTACTTTTAGCCAGGAGAGTGGGAGGGGACAAGTCGGAACTACTGGAGAGGGGTGTGTCGAATACAGCGAGGTGATTGGATGGAGAGGCGGCGCAGGAGATTGACCAATAGGAGCTGTCCGGGATGGATGGCTCCCATTGGTCGGTGTTTTTGCTGCCCTGCACCTGATAGGGTGAACGGATTTTCTCTGTTCTTTTTTTCTCGTCACTTTGTGGAGATCGCACTATAGGACCATGATCGCCATGGAAACGAGGTTCATATTAATTACCAATCGCTACAATCGTCAACCATGCCTTTAACTGTGCTGGATATAAAATCATCTGAAAGCATATTTGAGTTTCTCTGTCTGCTGTTTGCATGTGAATCTTAGTAAACTTCACCTTCTGACGCTCAAACCAATCAGCTGTTTCCCCTGTTTGTCAATCTGTCTGTGAGGTCAAAGGTCAGAGCGCACTCTTTAATTTATGATCAGTGTTGTTACTCAGCTGCAGAATTGTTTTGAGCTCATTTTAGAGTGAGCGAGTGCTCCATGTTTTATATTTGAGGTTACCACGACAACAACAAATCAAACATATTTGTGTGTCGCCTCCCTGATGTCTCAGCGATGTCTCTTCTGGGGGATGATTCGCCGTGATCATGGGAACGTACGCCAGAGCTCAGCTCCCTGGAACAGCAGCGTCAGGAGAGAGAGAGAGAGAGAGAGAGAGAGAGAGAGAGAGAGAGAGACGCCTCATTCGGAGCTAATTGGTGCTTGAAGCAGCGTCTGCATCCTGCTGAGAGAGCAGGTATCTGAGACGCCAGGCGCTTCGTCCAATTAGACAAAAACACAAACAGAGAGCGTGACAGAGCTCAGGAAGAAACCGCAGTGAGCGCCATGACAAGAAGAGAGGCTGAAACAGATCCTTTCATAGTCCTGACTGTAAATACATTCTGTGTTTATGACACATGAAAATCAGCATCACGCAGAGATACGACACAAAGCTCACATTCAGAAGGACGACTACGCAAACAACTCCCTGAATGTTTGTTTACTTATATCGCTCTTTATATCACAAGACAAACAAAGACAAGCTTTCCATGTCCAGCCGTGCGTTCAAAAACATTCACTCAGATCACTGCAGGGTGATCCAGTCACAAACTGAGAGGCTGCAGCTGAATGTGGAGGTGAGAGAGCCACAGACCAGAACTTTGTCTCAGACCAGGATCTAAACGGGTTATTTTTAGTGGTCAAAAGAGAGGAGAGAGGAGAGAGAGAGAGAGAGAGAGAGAGAGAGAGAGAGAGAGAGAGACAGCATGAGCTCTTACAGGCTAAAAGGTGAGAAACATCCTCATAAAACTCCAGCCTTAAAAAGACGTTTTATAAAAGCTTAAAAAGACTGAATGATTTGTTCGATCTGCAGCCTGTCGGCGGTAAAAGAGCTGAAATTCTTCACAGCTGGTGTAAAAACACCTCTGCTCCCCTGAAACAGAAACTCTTTTAACTCCAAACGCTGAACAAACAGCAGCCAGGTGAGTTCAGGTACACATTTACAGCCTCTGCCCTCTCTGTTTGTCTTCGTTTGGTTTAAACACACATTTTGTTCAAGTCTGAATCTCAGATCTACAGATTCACTGAACTGAGACGTCACATCTGAAGGTCCTGATTGGTCGACGCAGCTTTACGTTAACGACGGAAACACATGATGCAGTCAGAGCTCCTTGTTTTCGGTCTGCATGTGACCTTGAGGCCAAACTGAGGAATGATTGACCGACAGTTTGATCTGAACTGTTCTCAGAGTAAACACTGAGTTTGGTCAGAAGGTCAGAGGTCAGCAGACTGAACTCTCACAGGCTCATGCTGCAGGATAGAAACACAGTAATCAGTGACTTATAACAGCTTTCAGTCCGTTATTGGATCATTCAAAACTAACTAATGTTGCTGCTCAATAATGATTATAATCATGATTCATTTAACTGATATTGATTATGACATGATATACATTTGAGCTCCTTTAACTCCTCCACCTGCCTCTAAAACTAAATAAAACGTTTCTACATGAATCTTTGTCTCATTGTCTGAATTCATCAGTCTGACTGTATGAGCCGCTCTCATTAAAGGTCAGAGTACAGATAACTGTGTCAACACGCGGCTCAGGTCATAATAAAGTCAAATCACATTCAAATTATTTTTCCTCGTCTGGTCGGACGTGGAAACATAAACCGTCGCTCAGAGTGAGTTTAGGATAATAATTCACATGTGGTTTTTAGTTTTATTACTCAAAATGTTCAAAATGTATTTTAGGTCATGTTTATTTTTATTATATTATTATGATTATTATTATTGTTTATTGTTATTATTATTATCATTATTATTATCATTAGTGTTATTATAATCATATTATTATTATCATTATATGATTATATTATTGTTGTTGTTATTATTATTATTATTATTATCATTATTATCGTTATTGTTGTTGTTGTTGTTGTTAATAACAGTTATTAACTGTTATTGTTGTTACAGTTTCCTGACCTATGAAGAGTTGTTATTCATGAGTGTAATGGGACTATTTCAGGGGTCTCTAGTGGACAGGATAGCCTGAGGGTAAGACCAAGACCAGTGGGACGAGGACTGTAACCTCCCTGATCCAGGGACCTTATTCTCCATGATACTGTTGTGTCATTCGTGAACGATTCGTTCAAAAGAACCGAATCTTTTAAATAAACGTACTGAACTAAATCACTTCAAGTGATTCGTTCGTTCCTCTCTTTGGTTGAGTTGTCCAGCTGCTATAACACGCAGCATTGCCCAGCGAACGCGGGACCACATGCACTGACGCCTGAATCACTTGGTGAACGAATCACGCATTGAACTACACTCTCTGGAATCATTTTTCTCAGACAAAACGAACTTTTTTTTCCACCAGAACAACTTTCATACAAAAGGACACAACATGTAACAAGTGTTTAAGACCTGCAGCATCCTGTCATTGCAGCGGTTTGCGAAGGGAACGGTTCATGTTCAGTGTGAATTCTTCTAAACGTTCATGAACGAATCACTCTCTGAGCCCAATTTACCAAGCAGACCAGATAAATATCATACCGTAGGACACTTAAAACTTTATGACTTATAAACAAGTTCATTTTTACAAACCTGTTTGTCAAAGAAACACAGACAAACACTCTCGTCTCCCGGTCCCAGAGGCTGTGATCTGAACTGAATCCTGAATTGGTGAATTAATCTTTTGAACGAATCTTTTCAGTGAACTGATTCTAGTGATTCAGTACATCTAAAAGAACTGTCGTAGCCATCACTACTCCACGAGATTCATCCTCTCTAAACTATTTTTTTTTCGCCACAATCACCTGATACGAAAATTTTAATTTCCGTTTATCTGTAAACACCGCCTTGTTGTCGTTTCCCTGAAACACATAAACACATGTCTGCCACTTCTGTCGGGTCACTATCTGAGGTGAGTCACTGTCTTGTCATCTGTGGGGCCGCCGTCCTCTCCGTCCACACGGACACTGAGGTCTTTGTGCGCTCGGGACAAAGCAGCTGCTGTGAAGGAGGCAGGAGGACCTTGAAGGAGGACACCTGAGCACGTCCACACCTCCCTGCTGCCTGTTTATCACAGACTGTCCGACTCTGAGCAGATCCAGAAACAGAGAGGATGTCAGTGAATGAAGTCGGTGCAGTTCGACTGAAATTAAAAAAAAAGCTGTTGCTGCTTTTTCCTGTTTGAAGGATTTGGGTGAAGCTGTTTTTCCAGACTGTTGACTCAGCTGCAGCTACAAAAACTTCCTCCTGAGTTCTGCTGCTAAATCAGAGGAAACTTACATGATGCTGAACAAGAAGGAGAAACCTCCTGATAGAGTTTGAGGCCTTAAACGACATATTTGACATTCGTGCATGTCTGAAATTCTCCTTTTTAATCTTTATTTCGTGTAGATTCCAGAAAAATCTCTTCCATTCAAAGTATGACGACACGGTGATGTAGAGTTTTGTTTAAAATACTCAGAGAGTTTTAGTGTTTGACTCAGATTATCAGTGATGGAGCTGATCGGTCTGATGAATGTTTGTTTTTCTTGTTGTGAAAGTTAGAAATCTATTCAATCTTTTAGGTCTGCATGCATTCACCTTTGATTCAGCTGTAGACTTGGTGGATTTTAATGAAACTTGAACCGAAAGAAGTCAGGATTTCGGAGAAGTTAAATAACTCTTAATATCTCCATGATATGCTCGCTGCAGCACACTTGAAGCTTTTTTAATAAATAAAGTTTAAAGTGTTTTCCCAAGGCCTCTAAGAATTCCTCTGAAGCCTGCAGGAGTCCTCTGCCTGGACTTAAGGGACCTCAGGGTCGTGGGAAATGTCTCAAAAGTATCAAACTATATCAAAAATAGTCCCCTTCCCCCTTCGGAGCCTCTTTTCTTTGAGTTTTGGTCATGTGGCCGACTTAATCTGCCCCTCACTCTCTCACTCTGGAGGCAGAGGGCCCCTCAGGAAATGCCTGTCGGAGGTAAAGCAGGGCTCCAGGATTTCCAAAGGAAAGGTGTGGAGAGAAACCTAATCCGGGAGAGGGGCTGAGAGGGGACGAGTGGTGGTGGCATTCTTGGAGAAAACGGACCCCTCGGCCTTCACGGCGCCCACATACCTGACATACTTAACAGATTCTCTGAGCTGACCTCCAGGAGCAGATGATCAGATCATCTCAACCCTGTTTTTGTTCATTATGGTGTCTGTGAACGTGGAAACTCGTTTATCTGTTAATACCAACAATTAAATGAGACAAAGTTTGATTTTAGGAGTCCGACTTAATGCTGCAGTGTAAAACCTATTCTTCTATCTACATTAAATAAAAGACGCGACAAACCAGGTAGAAAGTCCCTCTGATTCACTGCAAACAAAATTTAACTGAGGGTACAAATAAAGTAACGCTTGACCTTTGACCTCTGTTAAATGTGGCGTCTAAGCTTCAGCACAAACACCTGCCACAGGCTAAGGCTGCAGCTCTGTTGATATGATGCTGTAATGCTCTATTACCTGAATATTCTATGTAAATACATTTATATAGGTCCTGTCTCGACTGGCAGGCCTGTATGTAAATTTTTCTTCCCTGCTCCAGTTAAAGGTTTGGTAGTCAGGATCTGAGGAAGTTCCAGTTTTTTGGAGAAATCTTGAATGTAAACTCGACCCCTCCCAACCAGTTTTCCCCTCAGCTCCTCCTCTCCCCTCAAGCCCCGCCCACAAACAGACGCTCCTGCTCGCTCGTATCGTTCCAGTTAAATTCAGATATAATGCAGATAAATACTTCAGATCATTACAAATGGGGCCCAGTCAAGGTGAAAGTCAAAAGCATTGGTGCTACTGTAGATGCCAACAGACTACCAGCAAACACAATGTTTGCAGGACTTCTACAACGAGGATAAAGTGACATAGTCCAGGACCCGAGGGAGGACAGTTTAGCGATGGCGCTACAACACGCTACAGCAGGTCCGTTTGACAAGAAACACTTCTGTTACAGACACTTGTCTTACTTTGTTAAAGCGGTTTACCTGTCCAGCAGAAAGGTTACAGGGTCAGCAAGATCCCCAAGCGTCCCCCATGGTTTATGTTGACCCGGCTTTTTAGCTCTTGTCCGGTCTACCTCCGTTTTAAGCGCCCGTTATTCCTCCAGAGTCTCCGGTATTTACTCTGTTTTCTTGCTTGTGTCGGCAGTCGTGGCCAAAGGAGGATTCAGACAATTTTCCGAACTTTCTGGTTGGTTTCTACTGTCCGATATTGTAGCACGCTAACTTTGTTTGGGCTCCTGAACGACACGAGGGAGCAGCGTCTGCCTCACAACCAATCAGGTTAGAGGAGGTGGAGAACGGCTTTGTTTACAGTCAGAAAGAGCGGACCGCTCAAAAATGGTAAAATGTTGACTACACGGATTCCTACCTACCTCACCTTTAACGACTGATAGCATAATGTCATAACGCTGAACCATCTGGATGTAAACAAAAATGGAAAACAGACGACTTCCTGTTCAACCCCGGGGATCAAACCTGCAAATCAACAGATCGAACCGCGGCCCCACTGTGCCGAATCATCAGGATCACTTTGACATGACTGGTCTGCCCACACAGCTCCACTCTGTCCACTTTATTAAGCGTTTCTGTTTTTGAAGCACTTAGAGTGAAATATGAGCCGCTGAGCACATGACAATAAAAGTCACAGTGAAGTGGAATTTATAATGATACTGATGAAACCATTATCAGACTGAGAGTCCGACTGAATCATGGAGGCTATTTAAACACTGAGCTCTGTGTTCACTCTCCTCCCTGTGTAAACACAGTCACCGTGTTATTATTCAGAGGCTGTTTGCCTTCGGCTGGACTTTCAGGCTAAGATCTGCAGCCTTTTAAGAGCCGACGGCTTTATGTGTCTGAATAAAGCTCAGAGTTTCTATGAAGCATGACTGAGACCGAGGGAGAACCTCTCCTCGGAATAAAGTGGCGTTGTGATCGGGGCCTCCGGTGAGATAACATGCCCCACCACACACCTGGTATCTCATGCCAGGCCGAGCAGCTGCTCTGTTTCCACACTGTGTTACCATGGACCAGGCTTGCAAACATTGAGGTCTGCAGGGACCTGAGACTCACACTTGTTCACACGCACACACACACACACACACACAAAAATCTGCTCACGCATCAGTGAGTGGGTCAAATAGTTAAGAAAGTGGCCTGAAGCAGAGTTGGACAGAAACTCCATCAGAGAAGGTTTTGGTTTCACTGATACAGGAAAAGCATCTCAACTCATCTGCTTTATTTATGAAATCAGACTGTAAAACTCTTTCACTTTAACTCATTAAATCTAAAATCTAAATCTTTATGTTCCTCTCTTTTATCTCTGTAAAGTCAGAGCAGACGGACGTCATCATGAGTCCACTTCAGCTTCTGTTATTTCGAGGTTTTCCTGGCCTCTGTTTGCTCGTGGAGGATTTATGTTGCGTCTGTAAATAATGCGACAGAAAAGGACGGTCTAGACGAGCTCTGTTTGAAGAGTGCCTGATATTACAGTTGTTATGAGTCTGTGCTGCAAAAACAAATCTAGAGGCTGTGAAAGCACACACAGTCTTTTTATGCTGATTAAGTTTTGACGTGTTTGAGTTTCTAAATAATGAAACAAAACTTTTCTGCACCAAAATAAATGTATTTTGTCAGAATTAAGATATTTACACCTAACGGTGCCTCACTCCATAGTTGTTGTGGGTGTTTTTTGTTTACTTGAGTGGGGTCTTTTTTTAGCAATGTTCCTTATATATTACCTTTACCTGTCATGTTTCTTTCTTTTTATTTATTCCAGCCAAGGCAGTTTCATAATGTCACAAAAGCATGTCACATTGCAACATTTCTTATCAATTAGTTGGGAGGGAGCAGAGAGAAGAGACATCGGTAACACTTTCTTTTACGGTACATTTATTACCAGGTAATTACCAAGTAACAACATGAAATTATCTGGTAATTACATGATAACTAAGTCAATGCTGTATGAGCTTTCAGTGTCAGTTTTTCATCTATAGTCTTATAGTCTTACATTCTTAATAATGTAGACAAAATATAAGAAATACTTATACTAATAAACAATCTTCCTTCAATACAAAACACAATGAACACCTCTGTTTCAAACAAATATGAAAATATAAGCGTTTCCCTAAAGTAGAGGTCGTGGTTGAGCTGTTTTATCTGATTTTCCAGGTGTTAATGATGTTATGTATGTAAACAAATATATATATTCATATTTTAAGGTCTCAAACATGATTATTCTCCTTTTATTTAACACAAATTTTCCTCTCTAACCTTAATTCATCCTCTCATTCTGATCAAACACTGACATCTGCTGGACAAACCTTCAAAATGCATCCGCTACGCTTGAACCCGCCCATTTGCTCTTCCTCACTTTCAATTGGCCCAGCTCTGGGAAAGTCTGTCCTCATTGGTCGCTTTAGTTTCTCTCCACCAATCACCGTCTCTGTTTACGATCACACTAGAGTTCAGAGTTGATGCTGTAGGAGGTGACGCAGCTAGCTTAAAAAGCAGCTGATGGTGAGGATGTAATAACCTCCAGGAGGGAGTGATTTAGATTAAGACATATAAAGTTAAGACATAATGAATTAAACGGATTGGTTGTGAAATCTGAACCCTCTTCGATGATGTCTTGTTGGGGTGTTCAGGCTGTGAGGACGTCGCTGTCTTTACAAAAGGTTAGTGAAGCTAAGCTTAGCTAATAACGGTTAGCTGGAGTCTTAATGTTAATGGCGAGCAGAACTGACAGGTTTCCTCTTTCGGTCAAACTCTGAGGATTTTAAAGATCTAAACTCGTATTTTTCTGTTATTTAAGTAAACGGAGGTTATAGGGGTTTTCATTTACGATCAAACTCACTGAGACGATCTAAAATGATCTTAGAGGTCAGTCTGACTCATGAGTCTCATGTTTGGCTGAAAACCAAACGCTCGACCAAAACGCCACTCTATAGCCACGAATAATGCTCAGAACAGCACCTAACTTCATCAACAGGACATATAGGGTCACAGACATAGTACTAGACACCAAACATCTTATTAACTTTGACTAATTTCTTTAGCAAAGAGACTAAACACAACTCACCTACTCTCTTCCAGCAGCCGCTTGTCAGGCCAGTCCATTACGGACTACAGCGGGGTGACGCAGCTCAAGGAAGAACATTTATGATCATTTTTTAATCATTTCCTTGAAGTAATAAACATCATGTTAATGAAGCACAGCGGTAGTTCAGGCAGGTCACGGAATCAAGCTAAGGGCTACAGTCAGCTGACAGCTCAGGTGACTGTCCTCTACAAATCCTATTGGCTAATGTCAAAATGGCGCCCTATTGGAACTGCTTCACCTGCCTACTCTGCCTGCTGCAACCACTCTGCAACCCACCTCCACCTGTTTATGTTGTGTCTAATTTTACCAGTGTCATATGTATTGTCACTGATGCTTGCTCTGTTCTTTGGGGAGATTTTAACTTATAGATCTTAACCGTATTTATTTGCCTGTTGATGAAGTTAGGTGCTGTTCTGAGCATTATTTGTGGCTATAGAGTGGCGTTTTGGTTGAGTGCGTGTCTCTCTGTATTACTATCCTGCGGTCGTTACTAAAGTTGGTATAACTAGAGAAGCAAGCGGTCGGTAACATTCATCTCTGGAGGGGGGGTCTAACTCAGTGTTGCAGTGTTTTTGACCATAAATACATCCGCCGTAATATCCCTTTAAAGGGACATTATAAGACAAGCTCAGATAAACAGATCTTGACTATCACAGTTTAGTTGAAATTGTGCAGTTATATAAGAATATAAGCTTCATTATGTCATTGTACTGAGTTTAAAAACTAGCTTTGTTATCCTAAGCCCTTTGTAATCCTTTGTTATCCCAGAAGAAGAAACTTCTGATCCTTAAAATCTGATCTTTTAAACACCTGGTTTATGCCCCATGATATTTTTGCGTTCTGTAAATATACAGGTGCTCCTCAAAGATTGGGAAAATTAAGAGATTAGAAACCTGGAGAATGAAAGATTGAACAGAATAAAGATGTTTTCATAGATTATGTAACATCTTCATCATACTGTTTTCTGTTTTTCAGCTGTGCATCCTCTCCCTGCTGAACCTCAGACATCCTCCACATCACGTTCCTCTGCCATCCCGGAGAAGAGCTCCTCACTGCGCCTCCTCCTCACGTCTCCTCTCTACTCCAGCGGACTCTCCTCCCCTCTCCGCTCTGACTGACTCCACCGACTGCTCTGATCCGGAACAGACCCGCAGCGCCTCCACATGGACTCCTGATCAGGGTCCTCCGCCCGCTCCCACTCACTGCTGTATGAGCGGCTGTCATAACTGCGTGTGGATCGAACACGCAGAGCAGCTGCTGGAGTATTACAGCGACGGCGGAGACCGGGCGCTCACTGCTATTGAGGAGAACGTTCTGGATGAGAACTTGAAAACGTATTTAAAGATGGAGATCAGACTGTTGAAGAAGAAATGACCGTGGATAGACTGTCCTCGTACTAAAGAGGAGGCTTTAACGAAGACTGTGAGCACTTTTGAGTCACTGATTTCAGCCCCAATTACACAGATCATGTCTTCTCAACAAACAGAAGTGTTTAAGGTAGGATGTGAAAGTGAAGGTTGCTGTTAGTCCTCCTGTGCTGTCAGCAAAACAGATTTTAGACATTTTTTCTACAAGAATATGTGCAGAAATTTCTTGTTGCAATGAACAAAACAGAAAGGTCAAAGTTTAGGGAGGAATCTCTAGATACTGGATCTTTATACCTGTGTTTCCCTCCTTGGCGCGGGTCATTTTGACAAATGAAAACAGTAAAGACACTCCAAGAGCTGAAGTCCCCCTGAAGAAGTGTTGTTTAAACTCAAGATACATATGAAAGCTCAGTTTAAAGCCTCAGAAAAGTGAGGTCTTCAGTTTGCTTTTAAAGCCCGACTTGTTCTTTGAAACAACAGCAAACTCATTTCTCATCATGAACAGAATCTGCCCCAGTGCAGGTTGAGGGTTCAGCGTAAGATGATCTACTCTGCTCAGATTCATGCAGCTGAAAACTCTGAATTTACCGTTAAGTCACATTTAGGAGACACTTTTGTCTGGAGAGAGTAAGAACAACACGAGCAAAGATCTGGACAGAAGTGAGCAACATGAAGAAGACAATGTACCGCCATATCTTGTTTAGAGAGGACCGGGTTATTTATGGACCAGTCTGCAGATTAAAGGTCCAGCTGCTTTGCTGAAAGTGAAGGCTGAATGTTTGGGATAAAAAAAGAAAAGCGTGTCGTATATTTCTGTCTGCACTGCTCTGAGATTTTCATTTATGACTTGAATTATGTTATTAAAGTGCATCGTGTCATTGGAAGTAGTTTTAGTATATTTATGTTTGTCCTCAGATTTCACATCTTCGTGTCTCTTTTTCTGCATCACTCACAGATTCACGGCTGCCGTCTTTAAGTCGTTAAAACAGATTTGCACTTTTATTTTCTGATCTCAGCTGTTCAAGTTGACTTTTATGTGTCTTTACTGTGATTCTGAAGAGGTAAATATGTATTTGAATTTATTTTGAAGGTTCGATTGATGAATAAATGATATTTCTGATACAACATGAACACACTGTTCTCATTGGTGAAGCATTAGTACAAGGAAAGACCACTAGAGGGCGCCAGATAGACATGTCTCTGCTCTTTATGACATCTTTTCTATGACATATCTTTATGTCTTTATGTTGTTTATATGAAGGAAGAGTTTTACACAGGGACATGAAATTGAACAAAATATTTAACTTTGCTGTAAAAGATGTTGAATCAAGCTCTCCAGTCCAGTCTGCAGAGGTTTTTTAAGCCACTTATAAAGATATAGATATTTGATTTTCTGAGAATCTAAACGACTTTAAATGAAGTTATCACCTGATAGATTGTGGAAAACAGCAAAATGACGTCTCCCGGTCATCTGAGGTGATCTGGGCCAGCTGCCTCTTTCTCCCTCAATCTCTCAGCACCAGTTTCTGAGGTGACCCCAATCTGATCCCAGACTCAGCAGCAGCAGCAGTCCTGAGTCACTGGAGCTCTGTTTAAGTCCTGTTTACACAGAGTCCGTCAGCAGCTCCACCTGCAGTTCTTCTGTGATCCTGATCACACAGAGGATTAAGAGGTGGACGTCTCTCTGATCAGACAGGACCGGACTCAGAGACTTTGACGTGGAGGACAGATTAGTCCTGATGATTGTCACTCTGCGTCATGTAATGTGTGTGTGTCATATCAGTCAATGGAAATCTTCAACTAAGGACACAGAACTCATATATAGATGATGCATTAAGAGTAGATATTCGTAGGATGAAGGACTGAAGGTTTTTCCCCTGAAGCAGGTGGTCGGACTGTTACATGACTGAGAGTGAGCGATCTCCAGGTCATCTCAGGACACTTTCACACAATGTTCCCAAATCTACATCAATCTAATGCGTCCAGTTTGGACCAGGTTTTGATTTGTTCAGCATTGCTCAGAGTCTCCTCAGCCCTACTTTTGTGCCTTGATGCTTCAAATATTAAAGACAGGCAGCAGATGTTGCTCCTAAACCTGGAGATCTTGCTTAAGACTGAAGATGCAGCATCTATGATTTGCAGTTCTTTGTTGAAAGGACAACTGCGTGATTTTCACAGGGCTTGTGTATCACGCCAAGACCTACAAAAAATCCTCTTGCACCTAAACTCTAAACCCAATCAGGTGTCTGTCATTTTAATTTCAACACTGATTGTCTAATTTACAGGATGCATATTTGTATGAACCAAATATCTGCACATATCCGCAATGAAGACAACGTAATAAGAGGTTTTTGGTCACGTGACCTCCCTCACCTACTTTGCCCTGAGCCTTGAGTCATAAACTGTTGACATCAGAGCAGAGGGTGTGTGTGTGTGTGTGTGTGTGTGTGTGTGTGTGTGTGTTTGTAATCTTCTGCAGGGGCATAAAAGAGGGGCCGAAAACCTCGCTGGCCCTCACAGAGGACCCGACATTGAACTCCGCTCAGCTGCTGCACTCTCCTCCTCCACCTGCCTGCTTATCTGTCTGTTCTTCATCCAGCAGCCGGTGAGTAGACCCTCCACTACATCACAGCAACTTCAGACACAAAAACAGACACTATTTTAGAGGAGGTCAATGATTCGAAAAAAGAAGAAGAAGAGCTGCCATACTGGAGATGCATGGAAGTTAAAGGATTTTATGGATCCTTTTTTAAGTGTTTTTCAACTAAAATGATTTTACCCAAACTGAGAGATGAACATCAATCTTTTCATCAATCTTTTTTCAGTTTCTAAGTGTCGACATGTCATGTCTGGAGATAAAAGTCAGCTTTAGGACATTTTATCATTATTTAAATAAATCTAGATACATGAATTCAACATTTGGTCGAGGTTTAAAAACACATTTCTTTAGACTAAAACGTAAATAAGTCAGGTCATTATATTTGATGTTTCAGAAACTTTTTGGTTGGCACCAAACAATCCAACAGCATCTTTATGTTCATATATATAACCCACCTTACCCTGCAAACTTTTGTTTTCAAAGCCTTAAAAAAGAGGATTATATTATTATTACAATGAGCAGAATTTTATTTCTAAGAAAATCATCTTCAAACAGATAAAATGACGGATTTATGGACATGAAACTGTGGATTTATCCGAACAGAGTGAGAATTAACATTTTATCATGACTGTAAAGATAATAAATGGATGTATGATAATATTGATATTAATTAATAAGTATAGAAAACGTTTTATTAATATGGTTCGTATCATCGGTTTCTTATTGTGTTCAAATAAATGATTTTATTTACATCGACAGGAGGCCTTTTCATGCTTTTATTTTGCATTTTTTTCTTTCCTGTTTGAGTCCCTTTTTGAAACTATGCTTTTATTTTGAAGTGTACAGTTTTTCCGATCGATCGTAAATTACAGCATTGATTAACCGTTGAGAGATGGATAACGGTTAAAATGACAGTTAGAAAGTTTTAATCGATAAGTTACTCAAATAGACATTTATTAAAGTCATATTAAAGTCATATTAAACTCCGCCCTCTTCAGTCACGTGGTTCCTGGATCTCTAATGCAGAGGTTGAGTCTTTGTTATCGGGACTCTGTGATCGGATTGATCACTCAGACCCTCAGTGCCTGTTCAGCAGATCCGCCTTGTTGTCCTTGTTACTCTAACAGGATTACAGGTGGACAGTTGGCTTTAAAACTGAGGGGAGAGGACTTATTAACTTGAGCCGGGGATTATGGGAAAACTGGGTCGTCCTCACTGACAGACTGTTGGGGAGAAATATGAGAGTGGGTCCAGTCTGGTCCCGGTCAGACCAGTAAGAGGATTAAGGTCTGTAGAGTCATCCAGAGGTGACAAAGGAAGGAGGAACTTTTGTTTAAACAGAACAGGAACTTAAACAAAACTTCACTGTTGTGTTAACATAAAGGATTAAGTCCTAACAGAAGGAAACTATAAGAAGGAAACAGATAGGAAGCTATAATACAAAGACAAGTGAGCAGAGAGGGATTGATCAGGGGACAGACCTTATTAGTTAAACCGAGGCTCTTCATTGACCTTTTGACCTTTTATGTCCTTTATATGAATGAAATAGAAGAACGAGTTGAACTGCGTTGACACATTACTGGTGCTGAAACAAGGTAAACTCCTTGTAACACAATATAAACTCTCAGCCGGATTTTCATTTACTTTCAGACTTTTATTTTCAGTTTTAGGAGACGTAGTTCAAGAAACTCAGACATATTCAGCGATTAAGAGTACGATAAGACGAAGAGTAGTGAGAAAGGAAGACAAAAATAACAGATAAATCGTCTTTGTGTTGTTTTAATCTCTGTTTTTTTTTCCCCTGTAAACATAAAGACATCATCAGGACGTCAGCGGGATCATTTCAGCGTCACATCTGCTCAGAATGAATCTGGATCCGCACAAAATTGACATCAAGTCCGCCACCCGTGTCACCGGAGGCCCCGCCACCCCACGCAAAGGCCCGCCCAAGTTCAAGCAGAGGCAGACCCGCCAGTTCAAGAGCAAGCCCCCAAAGAAGGGGATCCAGGGGTAGGTCTGAGAAGATGCACGACTTCTTCAGTGTTAGTGTAGAGGCTGAGGAGTAACGATGTGTGATTTCTTTGTTCGCAGTTTTGGTGACGACATCCCCGGGATGGAGGGCTTAGGCACAGGTGAGTTCAGATAATCTATTTAAGATCTGTTTCTGTGATCTGATCTGCAGGGTTTTAACACACTCACGCTGTGTCTGTGTGTGTGTGTGTGTGTGTGTGTGTGTGTTTCCCGCAGATATCACGGTCATCTGCCCCTGGGAGGCCTTCAATCACCTGGAGCTGCACGAGCTGGCTCAGTACGGTATCATCTGAGCCTTCCTGCTCCTCACGACAATCCTCTGAGGATTACAGGCCACATCCTCGGACTTCACACCATCTGCCTCGGGCTCCGTCTCACTACTTCAAATGAGAGAAACTCTAAATAAAGTCGTCCGACAGTGTACAGGAACAAACAAATACAGAAAACGTTCTTCAGTTTGTTTTCTTATTCTGCACTTTATACAAAACCTCTGCTCTCTGTGTTCAGGATGCACTGATTTGATTCTCCCATCATCACCAGATTCATTGTTTATTAAAAGCTTGTGACACCTTTTTCTGCTTGTTTGTGTTCCTCTTTTTTAATCGCTCCTCTTCTTTTCTAGTCTAAAACTTTTACAAACAACCCTCAAAGTTTTCGTGGTAAAACCAAAAGGTGGTCAGGTTCCTACTTTGTGTATGTCGCCTCTACCATCATAGACACTCTTTTGTCCAAATCTAAGATACAAAACAAAAAATCAGTTTTCTGTGGAGGGTTAACAACAGCTTGTAAAGAGAAATAACATTCGAATATAATCATATGTCTTTTTTTTTTGTCTGTTTGGAATAAAGAACTTTAAATTGATAATTTATCATCTGTTTTTTCAACATTGTGAAAATTTTGAGTGAAACATCCAGTTCATAGCTCAACTGAGAGTAAATATCCTTTGTTACACATGCAAGTGTGTAATTCTGCATTACAAAAATATTTCACAAGACACAAAAATGATTTGTGAAACAAAGCACACAACATGAAACCAAAATCTTAAGTATGTTATTATCTCATAACATTAAAAAAACACTGAAATATTTCCTAAAATACAAAAAAATTCTAAAAAAAAAAAAAAAACTCTTATAAAAACAAAAAATTCACAAAAAAACTACAGAAAACAGAATTGTTTCATGAAATGAAGGAAATTTTCACAAAGCTATAAAAACAATCAAGAAAGGCTAAAATAATAAATGAAAAATTTCACAAAATCAAACAAATAGTCACATGATAAAATGTGTTTAATATTGATTCCTTTTTTGCTAATTGTTTTTCCTAATATACATGTGTTTAATATGTGTTAATATATTCTAAAATACAAAGAAATTCACATATTTTTAAAAAACAGAATTATTTAATGAAATGCAGGAAAATTTTACAAAGCAATAAACAAACTAAGAAACACTAATAGATAATAAAAAATGTTTCACAAAAACAACAATGTTTTTCATTTATAAAGTATTTAATATTGATGCCTTTTTTTGCAAATAGTTTTCCTAATATATATGTTTTTTTTTCCTAAATTGTTTTGGTGTTTCCTGATTTTTCATTTATTTCTGAATTAGACTCAATTAAAAAGGATATTCCGTCATGAAAAAAAAACAAAGACTAAAAAAAAGACCAAATCCAGCTCGAACGGGATGAAATGAAACTTAATCGGCTTGTTAAACTTAGATCAGGGCGCGAAAATGAACAAATAATTAATTTTATTTAACCGAATAAATGAAACAGGAACGTTTGTTTTCGTTGTTTCTTCCGTGGTCTGTTCGGTGTGGGACCGGTGTGGAGTCGGTCGGTCACTAATGAGTGTAACCCCCGGTGTTTGAGTTGTGGGATGGAGTTTCGTTGACAGACTCTTGAACCTCCGTGACTTTTTCTCGGTCTTTCCACGAACACACGGAGATCCACCGGGACTCTTCACCTCACCAACATGGAGGACAACATTGTGAGTCTAACGGCCGCTTCTTTTCCCCGGGCCGGACCCGGGTTCAGGTTCGGGTTCGGGTTCTAAACAGCAGCAGCGGCTCCGGAGTGATGAGGCAGCAGATTTAGCTTCACGGCTAACGTTAGCTCGGTATGAAGATGACCGGGGCCTGTTCGGCTAACCGGCTAATCTTCGATAATCGGAGTAAAAACAGACGTTTGTGTCTCTGTAACCGGATTAAACACCGAAAAACAGAATTTAGAGATTTGAGCGGCTCGATAGAGAAACCTAATCTGGAATATTCTGGATGAATGTGGAGGAGCTGTAGTGTTTATGTTGATTCATTAAAAGTGACATTAGTGGACAGATTAAAGCTTCACTCCGACAGATTAAATCGAGGTTTTCCGTCCTGAATTTAACAGATTATCTCAGTTTTTTAATGTTAAGGAAACGACAACAAGACTTTTCTGCACCGTCATCCCTGACAGATAATCCTGACCCTGACTGATCTGAGAGCAGAGGGAGGGGAGAGGAAAGGGGGAACAGCCAACCCCCCATGACCCACAGGTGTTAGGTAGTCCCACCTCACCTGCTTCACATGCTGTCTGTCCTTATTTAGGGGGTTAGAGTTTGACTGTAGGCTCCTCAGGGGGGTGACGCAGCTCAAGGAAGAACATGTAGGATACATTATGTTTCGGTGTGTTTGACTCTAACGGTATTTTACGCCGGATTATCCCTTTAACACTGAGGATGGAGCATCTATGATTTACAGTTCTTTGTTGAAAGGGTAACTGGACTTACTTGAGATGTTTTGCCTAAACGTCCCAAGTAAGTCCAGTTACCCTTTCCAAAAGAGAGTTAGATTTTGATTTATTCGACCTCAGGAGAGTGATTTTAAACCCATGCGGTGACTCCAACTACAGAGTCCTGAAGCTCCGAAACCATTTCTTTATCATTTCCTTTAAGTAATAATCCCCGCGGTAGTTCTTCTGCCTTAGCGTCTCGTTCTGATTGTATTTCCATGTAGAAATGATCATAAATGTTGTTCCTTGAGCTGCGAAACCCCGCTGTAGTCCATAATGGACTGGCCTGACAAGCGTCTGCTGGAAGAGAGTAGGTGAGTTGTGTTTAGTCTCTTTGCTAAAGAAATGAGTCAAAGTTAAAAAGATGTTTGGTGTCTAGTACTATGTCTGTGACCCTATATGTCCTGTTGATGAAGTTAGGTGCTGTTCTGAGCATTATTTGTGGCTATAGAGTGGCGTTTTGGTTGAGTGCGTGTCTCTCTGTATTGCTATCCTGCGGTCTTTACTAAAGTTGGTAAAACTAGAGAAGCAAGCGGTCGGCAACATTCATCTCTAGAGGGGGGGTCTAACTCGGTGTTACGGTTCTTCTGTCTCTTTATGGTACCTTAGAGATCCTCTACGTGGTTCAGGTCAATCAAGAACTGTAATACCAGGGCTTCACACTAACTTTTTTCACATGTTCTCCTACGTTAAAAAAGTAAGGAGCACATAGAGAACTTAAAATAAAAATTTATCAAATAATGTTTGTCTTATTGTCCGACCGTAGTACTATTAATTTAAATCAGTTTCAGGTCTTTTGGTCACATGACATGGAAGCTATTAAAGGAAAACAGAATTTTCTGAGAACATCAACTGGTAATTTATTGACGGTCCCTTATTCAACACCGACGTTGACAGTGAGGGTGTCGAGTAGATTTAACCGCGCTGCTGTTGTTATTCCCGGTTATTTTTAGTCACAAATGTCAGTGAAACGGTCGCACTGTCGATCCCTGAGTGCTTTAGCCTGTAAACCAGTGGTTGTGATAGTTTTGTGGGCAGGTGTCAGGTCCAGCTGGAAAAGGAAACCCACAAAGCTCCTCCACAGATGAAGCAAGGAGGTCTCTAAAACCTCTTGGTAGACTTACAGCATGACACCCCAAACCATCACAGACTGGAAACTCCAACGACGTTAGATTCTGGGCCTCTCTGATCCTCCTCTTGGACCCTTGCGCAACAGTCCAGTTCTTTTTCTCCTGGTCCAGGTTCGACTCTGATGATCTTGTCTCTGATTCAGGAGGGTCTTGACTGGCTTTGGTGCTCTGACTCCAGACTCAGTCCAGCCCTTGTGAAGCTCCCTGAAGTCCTCTCCAGTCTGCTCTCATCCCTGTTTCTTGGTCTTCTCTTCCTCCCTCACCTGAATGTGGTTTTGTGGACTGGAATAAAGACTCAGTGAACATCTGGAGGAGTTCAGGGATCATCACCTGATCTGAGCTCTTTGAGTAACTGTCCACAAACTTCTGACGTTTGAAAAAGTGGATTTCAGATTTTTGATCAGCTGTGATCATCAAGATTCAAACCGAAAAGTCTTGAAATATTTCACTCTGAGTCCGTGAATCAGGAATATATCTGGAAAATTCACTTTTTGAATGAAGTGAGGCGACATTCTCCTTGAACTGACACCGTACCTCAGCTGTTTAAAGTAAAAATGAAAGTCAGCAGACTCGCTGGTACAGTGAATTTACTCAAATATAACTCAACTTTATTTATAGAGCACTTAAAATACAACCAAAGCTGATACAAAGTGCGGTTCATAAAAACATGAAACAACAATAAATAGTTGTTTAAAAATATAAAACAAATGCCGTCTCATAAAAAAAGTGGGTTTTTAGACGGTTTTAAAAATGGACGGTGAGGGGAGCTTGTCTAATATGGAGAGGTAAATCGTTCCACAACCTCAGAGCAGAGTAGGAGCAAATACAACTGTGACGAGAAACAAACAAACAAACAAACCTAATACCAGAGAGGTAAAATCCTTTTTAACATCTCTTCATGAACATTTGGGAGCTGAGGAGAGAAAGTTTGTTCTACTCTTGACTGATGAAGAGTTTCTGCTGCTTCAGGGTCTCTGTATTTCAACTCAACCCTGTCCTAAAAAACAGGACCTGGTTTTGGAAGTGTGGTCTGATCAAAGCAATAATCAGTGTCCAGTCTGTTCTCTAGTTTGGGTCAATCACCTCGGACATTTCTGCACCCTCACATTATCAGTAGTGCCTGTTAAAATCCAGGTGAAAGCAGCATCCATGGTTTCCAAAGACAATGTCGAGTTTATTTTGAAAACACTGAACAGGTTTCTTGTCTTTGCCTCTTCTAGATCATCAGGGTTCAGTCGCCCGATGGGATGAAGAAAATTCCTTCAACCAAGAGGGAGACGGCGTCTGCGTTTCTGAAGAAGGTAAACACTTTTTTCATGTCATCCTGATTCACACGTTTGTTTCATACTTCATAAGTTATTTACAAACTCAGTCCTGATGGTTTTCTAGATGCTCCAGTGATCAGTGTGCGGTCACGTGCCTCTCTTGTGTTTCCCGCTGGTGTCGGCTCATTGTTCATTTATTAAAAAGCTCGGAGGAAAGTTCCAGAACTGTTCAGTCCTGTTGTTGGAGACTTGTGGCTCTGCAGGGGAAATTCATGTTCAGGGCGTAAAGAGGGAGTCTGCTTTTATTAATATCAGTCTAGATTTATGAACTGAAACCCAGGTCCAGGTTTACAATAAAGACATGATCACAATGACCTGATGTGTATTTAGTCCTGATTTTGAGTATTTTAGTGGTTCTCTCAGAGTTTGGTCACAGCAGCAGCAGCAGATGAAAATACTCCTTAAAAATCTTCAAACAGAGATGTTTTCCAGCAGAGCGGTCATTGCAGCAGCTCCTCCTCATTAAAAATGGATGTCTCTCCTGCTGGAGGCAGGATGATGTAGCCTGCAGATCAATGAGGAGCAGTTTCCAGTGTCTGCCATGGTTGGGAGAAAAAACCCTCCGGAGTGAAGCAGACAGGGCAGGGACAGTCTGAGTCCAGCCTGCTGCAGTTTCTCTGTCTGCTGCAGAGACAGAGGAGACGGAGCTCAAAGTGAATTTCTGCCTCTTCAGACTGACAGGAAACTGTTTTACCAGAGCGCTCTAATTCTATCTTTGACTCTCCTCTGTTGAGAAGCTGTCAGAAAACGTTGTTTCATCCTCCACACCCTCAGAGTCCCTCTGTCTGCCCTCAGTTTAAACCGAATCTGTGTTTATTCTGTCGTTTGGATGCAGTCCTCTGGTCTTGTTTGGATGTTTGCAGTAAAACACGGTCGTTGAACTAAGTGGACCTCAGGTGATGAAACACAGACGGCGGCGGCGGCTCGGCTCGGTCTGATGGTCTCCGTGTTTATTGACCTGAAGTGAAGAAAAGTGATGTGCTGAACTCTGCTGTCCAGACAGATCTTAAAAGCCCCGTTTGGCTCTCTCTCTGACGCTCTTAGGAGGAGTTCCTACAGGCCCAGTTACTCTGGTGCCAAGAGGATCTGTGCTAATCCACTTTGTCGGGTTGATTAGCATCGATTAAACACTTGGAAATCTTCACACATGATTCTTTTTCATCGGCACACGTCCATCTGAAGTTGGTCTGATTTTATTGCCCTAAACTTAAAGTGCCGTTGCTTCTTTCAAACCTTGTGACTCTCTGTTTTCATTTTCTTCTTCTCTTGTAGGTGGCCAAAGAGTTCGGGTTCAACTCCAATGGGTTTTCTATTTATCTGAACCGCAACAAGACCGGAGAGATCCTCTCTCAGAACAAAACTTTGAGTCTGCTCAAGATCAAGTAAGTCGAACCAACAACCTCGAGCGTTAAAGAGTCTCCATCCTGAAACTCGACCCTCGATTAGGAGACATCCAGAGTTTATTTATAATTCACATTTCTGCAACGAGGCGACTCAAACTGCTTTACTCTACAAGATACTAAAAACATGTTGAAACTTTTGACTCTGATGCATCAGATTAAAAAGTTCATGTTTAAAAAATACGTCTAATTTGTGCCGAAAGTTCGTTTAAGGTCGGGGCGCCTTTTAAAGACTTGACACCAGCTCTAGAACTTCTTTGTGGTTATTCTGGTCTCCAGTTTCATTCAGGAAATACTCCGTCAGTTTCTTCTCTGACACCACCCGAGAATAAACTCACTTACTGTGTAAAAATTACTTACAACTAGGGCTGCACGATTAATTGATTTTAAATCATAATCGGATTATTTGATTTTGACGATGTTAAAAAAATTAAAATCAACAAATCGATTTTCCTTTCTATCATTTCTCGCGCCTCCAGCCCACCGTAGGCTCCTCCCCCTTCCTGTGGGAGTGCCCCCAGTTCCCACACACCCAAGTGTAAACAAACATGGCGTTAGTAAAAGAGTCAGTCGTGTTGAATTAGTTTCAAGACGAAGAGTAAACCGCTCCCCGCTGCAAAGTCTGTCTGAAGGCGGTATCAACCCGTCACCATGGAAACGGAAGAGTTTTTTTGTTGTATCAGCGTTTCAGGTGACTGTAAACGGTACTTTTTCTAAACGGGTCAGAGAGTGAATAAATCTGTAAACGACGACCATTTCATCTCCGTGTGGATGTCTATCTGCATCTCTGGAAACGATCATGTGACACACAGAGTAACTCTTTTATGGCACCAAAACAACCTTTATACACATGCTCTGTACTCTTCTTCAGCATTACAGCGCCACTTACGGGTTTGGCATGTGCACTACATCGTTTTCAGTGGTTTTAATTTGAGAGATGATAGAAAAACTTATTTTTAAAGTGAAGTTTGGTGAAGTTGTCACCGAATAAAACATCAAAAATCGAGTTTTCAGTGAAAAAAATCTGGATTTTATTTTTGGCCAAAATCGTGCAGCTCTACTTCCACCATGAGAGGATCTCCACAGAGGATTCTTAGCAGGATTAGTTTCCTGGAAAACTCCACAGCACCTTTTATATTTTTGTCACAACCTCAGATGGAGTTGTTAGTCGGAGTTAATCCCTAAAAAATCTCTGATAATTAAAAAACTGAAAGCAGAGGTCTTAAACATGAAGCCAGCAGACAGACGTCCTCACAGCTGATTTACCGTAGAGTCAGAAAATAAACACGTTTGTTTTTGTCTCTCCTCCTCTGCAGGCACGGCGACATGCTCTTCTTGTTCCCCTCAGGCGCCTCCTCTTCCTCCTCCGGGGAGGTGATGGACACGGCCACCCCACACTCATCTTCATCACTACCATCCATCTCATCATCTTCATCCTCCTCCTCTTCATCATCATCCTCCATGATCCCCCGGTCCTTCTCGGCACCCCAGGTCCAGGAGGACGAGATCGATCAGTATCTGGCCAAGCAAGACGGCAAGATCTACAGGAACCGAGATCCACAACTGTGAGAAGATGATCCACTACGATCATGAGAATCAAACATCACGAGTGTCTGAGCGCTGATGAGTGTTTTCTCGTTTCAGATGTCGCCATGGTGCCCTTGGAAAGTGTGTGCACTGTGTACCATTAGAGGTGAGCTCCAGCTTCGGTTCCTCGTCACTCGTGTTTGTTGGATTCTTCTTTAACCCACTTTAACTCTCGTTCTTCAGCCTTTCGACGAAGACTACCTGAATCACCTCGACCCGCCAGTCAAGCACATGTCATTCCACGCATACCTTCGCAAGCTGACCGGTGGAGCCGACAAGTGAGAGGCTTTGATTTCCCGCTCTGAATCGATGTTTCTGATTGGTTCTTGTCAGACCGTAACGCCGTTTTCATCTCCCGCAGAGGGAAGTTCGCAGCTCTGGAGAACATCAGCTGTAAAATCAAGTCGGGCTGTGAGGGTCATCCTCCTTGGCCGGAGGGGATCTGCACCAAATGCCAGCCGAGCGCCATCACACTGAACAGACAGGTGGGTGACTCCAGGTGTGTCGGTGTGACGCTTTAGTGGAGCTGATGGGAGCAGGTTTGACACTTATTCACTTAATATAGTTCACAGTTTCTCAGGAACTATACCGTGGATCTCTACGGGATCAAAAGTGTTCAATAGTTTACCCTTTCGGTGATCTATCGAGGGTTTCCAGACATTTCTACACCTGCCACAAGGTTTACAATCCAGCCACAAAAACAGGTGTTTGATCAGAGACATTTGATGGTAAATCTGCAGTGATGTCGACCAATTACATGGTCTCATATTCTTCTTCTATTGTTCCCTTGACGGTAGTGTCCAATAAGAGATGAGAAAGTTCCCTGTTTGTCTGTAAAATCAGAAATAATGTTCCTCAATGTTTGGAAACAAGCGAAGAAGAGATTGTGAGCAGTATGATGTGGTCCTCTGTCTCATCCCAGGAGTGGCAGAAACAACTGTAAATAGTCAAAAACGCCTGGAAGAATGAGTGTAAATATGTCAATAGTTTCTGTTGTGTGTTTGTTCCAATCCCAATATTTCTGCTCCTGATAGCCAAGACTTGAGAGGATGATGTTCAGGTGAGAAAAGGCTTGGTCACTGTAGGTTTATGTGGTACTGTTGGGATTAATTTCTGTTTTTGTTTTCTGGTTGACTTTGATGGTTCTGAATCTACTGTCACATTCATTTGACATTAAATTTTTGTTCCATAAACTGAAGCTGAGGTTGTCCTGGAAAAAAAGGTGTGTATGTGAAAGGATCGAGTTGATACATAGATTTTTACAAAAAAGCATAAACAGGCGGACAAAAAATATCAAAATATAGCTGAGAGTTCTGAGGGTTAATGTGACAAACACCTTATAGGTGAACACAGACACACAGTAACTTAGAGACACACGTCTACAGAGATCCATGACTGAAACCTGCTCAGGCTGGACTCTCCTCCCTCCTCTTCTTCCTCTCATAAGCGTTCGTGGTGTAGATGCTGCTCAGGCTCTTTTTAACGATTCAGATCATTCCGCTCTGCGAGGACTGACCTTTCCTGCTCCCAAACGGCTCTTAGAGACGATCTTCAGAGCCGAGGAACTCATGAGCGACATGTGCTCTCCACCTCAGGGGAGATATCTCCTGCAGTCAGAGTGACGTGATGTGGGCTTGACTTGTTTAAGTAAAAAGTAGTATTGATAGATAACTATTAACAGACAAACAGAGCTGAACACTTGAATCAGCTTCAGTTTAGAACCAGAGTGTTGAAGTCTGAGTCCAAAGAGACTTAAACGTCTCCTCTTTTTCCTCTCATGAAGAAAAATCTATTTTTGTTCTTCTTTGATCGACAGTTTCTAAATAAACAGACTGTTTTCTTTGATTTCACTGTCGTCCTCCGATTCAGGACTTCACACACACCCACACACACACACACACACACACACACACACACACACACACACCAGACAGCAGCCAGTGAAGTAAAGGCCTGATCATTGAGAGAAATCCAGGATTCAGTGGCCCTGATCCGTGGTCTCTGAGTCACTCTCCCTTTTCCTCCTTCAGAAATACAGACACGTGGACAACATCATGTTCGAGAACCACACCATCGCAGACCGCTTCCTGGACTTCTGGAGGAAGACGGGCAGTCAGAGGATGGGGTACTTGTACGGACGGTACACTGAGCACAAAGACATCCCTCTGGGCATCAGAGCGGAGGTGGCTGCCATCTACGAGCCCCCACAGGTGAGGGTCGGACCCCTGCTGTCTAACATCACTTCCTGCTGTCAGTGAATTCAGACTTTTCATCGTGTCTCTGCTGTGATTCTTCAGAACGCCACTCAGAACAGCCTGGAGCTGGTGGACGATCCCAAAGCTGCAGCTGTGGACGAGATCGCTGCCAAACTGGGTTTGCGCAAGGTTGGTATTTTTGTGTCATCACTTCCTGGTTTTAGCTCCGGTTGACCTTTTCACTTTGGCGGGATTAAACCTTTTTTTTCTGCTTTTTTTTTGATTCACCTCAAACTTCTCAGGATAAATAACTCATCCTAAAGTCTCGAAAACTGCCAGGAGAAAAATTGTTGTAGATTTGAACACCTGTTTATTTCAGGCGGTTTAACAGACCTCTTCTTTTATTGTTCCTCAGGTGGGCTGGATCTTCACAGACCTTCTCTCCGAGGACACGAGGATAGGAACCGTCCGCTTCACGAGAAACCACGTGAGGATTCTGCTCATTTAAAGAAAAAAGTCCAAACTCATAAAAGTCAAACTCTTTAAAATGTTTTCATGACCTTCTTGACCTCCTCCAGGACTCTCACTATCTGAGCGCGGAGGAGTGCATCACAGCGGGATACTTCCAGAACCATCACTCGAACTCCTGCAGACTCTCTCGAGACGGCTCCTTCGGCTCCAAGTTTGTGACGGTGGTGGCGACAGGTTTGTGTTCGTCTCTGTGGGCTAAAGATAAGAACCGACTTTAATGTGAGAGTTTAACTTTAGTCTGGACTTGATCGGCTCCTGGAGGAAAGAGAGGAGTTTGGAGGGTCGGTATGAAGTGATTGGACTGAAGACACACGTGGGTCAGGGTTCGTTTACCTGTGTGCACTTCCGTTTTCATAGATCACAGACTTTGCGTTGAAAGTTGAAGGTCCTGTTTAGATCATTCATGAGGCCCCTGATCTGAGGATGTGGCGCTCAGTCTAACCCCCAATTTCCACCGCAGCCGGATCAGCTACGAGAAGGTTGTATCCGCCGATTGTAGCTGATCGTAACCATTCAAGTTAACGTGTCAATTTACACCGACTTCTCTCCGTTCCTCTGCGGATCGCCGGACTCCTCAGCTGATCGCAAGAGTTCTATTTTTTCTGGACGCCGGAGCATGGCGGATAAATTCAGCACAGATTAACCCGTGCTGGAAAGGAAATCGGGCACAGACACAAAATAAAACATCCGGCTTCTTTTCAAAATAAAACACTCCGGCGGAGACGAACAAGTGAAAGGTTTTTAGACGTCATTTCACCCCGATGACACCATGGATGAGGAGATCTGTAGATATCTCAGGTCTCCCTCCTCTCTGTTGTTGTTTAGTTGTCAGTGGGGCCCCCTGTACCCCGTCCCCCTTGACCCCCGTTTGTGTATTTGTTCCAGAAGAAATCCGCTCTGACCTCATCCTTGTCGTTTGCATTAACGAGGCAGCGGCGGCCAAGGGTGATGTCATGGCAACACATGTAGCGCCAAGAGTCCAGAGTCCATCTGTTTCACTTTTGTAGAAACGGAGCCGATCTGTAAATGAGTTCCATCTGTACCGAGGCTCCGAGCGCCCGCACTGACATAATAGTGATGTAATAAGACGACGACGGCGGTCAGGGCAGCTGATGAGGTCAGGCTAAAAGCTTTGTTTGTGTGTGTGTGTGTGTGTGTGTGTGTGTGTGTGTGTGTGTGCGTGTGCAGGAGGTCCAGATAACCAGGTACACTTTGAGGGGTATCAGGTGTCCAATCAGTGCATGGCGTTGGTGAGAGACGAGTGCCTACTGCCCTGCAAAGACGCTCCCGAGCTGGGCTACGCCAAAGAGTCCAGCCCTGAGCAGTACGTCCCCGACGTCTTCTACAAGGTGAGAGTCGGGACATGGACTGAGGACTCGTGTTTTTTTCCTCCTCAGTGTTTTTATTTAAAGTCTTCTACGATTGATGCATTTATCTCTTTGTTTCCTTCTTCTCGTCTAAAAGGATAAAGACAAATTTGGAAATGACGTCACGTTTTTAGCTCGGCCTCTCCCTGTGGAGTACCTCATCATAGATGTGAGTCGATCCTCTCTCTTTTTTAACCTCTTTCTCCTCTTTTATGATATTTACAGCCGTATCTTCTCTCCTCCCTCAGATAACCACCACTTTCCCTAAAGACCCTCAGTACACCTTCTCTTCCACACAACGCTTCCCCATCGAGAACCGGGAGATCCTCGGAGAGACACAAGTCAGTCGATTCTGGATCAGGGTCCTGGTTTTCTGAACCCCCCACCTTGGATTTGATCATCATGATGTTTGTGTTTGTTCGTCTCTGCAGGATTTCCACAGTTTAGCCACGTACCTGTCCCAGTGCTCCTCCACGACGTTCCTGGACATCGTGTCGGACTTCCATCTGCTCCTCTTCCTCGTCACCAATGAAGTCATGCCTCTCAGAGTGAGTCAGTCGTTTTCTATAGGACCGTGTTTATGTAGGAGGGTGGAGATCGGACCGTCTGGAGGTGGTTACCGCTGCGAGGATGTTTTCACTCACAGCTGGACTCTTTTCAAACCCGTGGTCCTGATCAAAGCTCGTCTTATGGACTACAAATGTTTGTCTGATAATAACGAGCTGCTCCACTGGATCAGGATCAGGATCAGACGGGGTTGTTATTTAAAATCAGATCCAGACTTGAGAACAGCAGGATGGAGTTATGTTGGTGTTTCTGAATTTGTTTTTGTATCGTTGAGTTTGTTTTTTCTTCTTCCAGGACAGCATCGGGCTGCTTTTAGACGCTGTGAGAACTTCCAACGAGGACCTGGCTCAGACCTGGAAGAAGTCGGAGCAGTGGGCCACCATCGAGCAGCTCTGCAGTGAGTCTCAGCCTGATCCTGGTTCAGGTTTTGTGGGTCTCTCAGAGTTCATCAAAGTCCACAATGTGCAGTTTTTGTGCAGCTGTGAAGCTCTTTCCAAATCCACCTGTATTCAAGGAAAAAAACAGATGTGAAGGTTTTTACTGTCATAGAAGTGAAGCAGGCTTCTTCTTCTTCTACTACTTCTTCTTCTCCATCCTCTACTCTTTTTTTCTGCACATTTTACTTCCTCTCCTTCTTTTTTTTCCCTTCTTCTACTTCCTTCTCTTCTCCTTCATCTTTTACTTCTTCTCCTTCTTCTACTACTTCTTCTACTTGTCCTCAATATTATTCTTTTTTCTTTTCCTTCTTCTACTTCTTTTCCTTCTTCTTCTACTTGTCCTCCTTATTGGCCTTCTTTTCTTTTGCTTCTTCTTCTTCTACTTCTTTTTCTCTTCCATCTTCTTCTTCTACTTCTCCTTTTCTCCTACTTCTACCCCTTCTTCGTCTACTTGTCCTCATTATTCTCCTTTTTCTTCTCTTTTTCTTCCACTTCCTTTTCTTCTTCCTCTTCTTTTTTCTTCTACTTCTCTTCTCCCCCTCCTACTTCTTCTACTTCCTCTACTTCTTGTTCTTTTTTTCTTCTTCTGCATCTTAAAGAAACTTTCTTCGTTTTAACCCGTTTTTTTTTTAAAGATTTTTTATCGTAGTTGTTTTCTTCCTTCTCCTCTAACCTCTCCCTCTCCCCCTCTCTCTCTCTCTCTCTCTGTCTCTCTCTCTCTCTCTCTCTCTCTCTCTCCTGCTCACCCGTCTCCCCGCAGGTACAGTCGGCGGTCAGCCCTCCAGCTCTCTGGGTTACGGCGCCATGGGCGGCCCGTCGGCTCCCGCCTCCTCCTCAGCCATGTGGTCGTGCCTCCACTGCACCTTCATGAACCAGCCTGGCACAGAGCACTGTGAGATGTGCAGCCTGCCCCGCAGTTAAACCCCCGCCCTCGCCTTCGCCCTCCGCCCCGCCTCCACGCCCTAATCTGATCCCTCCCCTCACCACGCTGATGACATCACTGCGCCTGGACCAGCTGCGAGACGTGGACGCCCTCGTTTGTTTTCCTCCGCATCGCTCTGAAGCCTCGGTTCTCCCCATCTCGCCCTCGGCGGCGGCGGCGGCTGTGAGGCGTTTAAGGGATGCACTCGTTTACATCGGATTCGAAGAGTAAATGAAAACCCGACTGTCTCTCCTGTCTGTTCGCACCCTTCCTCACAGTGGCTTTCAGAAGGGGCGGGGTTCGTTAAAGGTGAAGCACTTTTGGCTGAGGCTCCTCCCCTTCCTCCCTCCAATAATCACACCCCCTCCTCCTCCTCCTCCTCCTCCTTCTTGAATAAATCCTGCTGTGACTCAGGACGACAGCAAAAGACTCAAAGTGTTTGGATGTTTTCTCACATCAGTGCCCCTCGCTCGCTCGCTCGCCCGCTCACTCTCACTACGTCTTCTGGAAAATCTTGCTGTGTATAAATATGTTTGAGGAATGACACTGTTATTTAATTCAGCTTCTTCTTTTTTTTATTATTTGGATCGGATTGTAGCGAAAAAAACCTTCGAGTTTGACTCTTCAGCGTGGTTTCTACTCTGTCAGGTGTTCGTAGGTCTCTTTGACAAGCCCCGCCCCCCTCTAAACGTACAATCATCGGTCAAAGCTCCGACCTCTCCAGAGTGACTCCGCTCCAGTTTCTGTTTGCAGTATTAAGTTACTTTAAAGATCGGCCGCGGTTCGAGAAGGTGATGGACCGACCTGAAGCGGTTCTTCTGGTTTGTTGGAGTTTGTAGCTTCAGGATTCGTCGGTCTGAACTCGAGCAGGCCTAATATGTAGCTTATGATAACAGCGATAAGCTCCGTTTCCTCGGCATCATCATTGTTATTGACTCGCACTTTATCCACCACCAACAGGTGCTTCAAGAAACAAGTGGTGCTTCACACTGCCCTCCTCTATCTCTCTCTCTCTTTTTCTTTTGTTTTATCTTGAAATCAAACCAGAGGAGTCGGACCAGAACAGATGTTCCTGTAAGATCATTCAGCCTCGAGGTCGTTTGAGGGTCTGAAAACACCTCACATCTCTCTTGTCGTATCTAATCTTTGCTCTGGTTGTCTTGGAAAAACATCTTGGTTCTGGGTTTGCAGATCTGCACCTTTGCAGAGTGAGAGCGTCTAAAAACCATCTAAAAAGCACTTAAATCCCCCTGATGGCACAAAAAAAGTCAAATAATTATCGACTGCTCTGGATCGGATCTAAAAGCACTTTTTTTAATGCAGAAAATCAAGTAAAAACATGAAACTTAAAGGTGTATTTGAGTGGAATAACCCTTTAATACTCAGTCAGCAGAGGGCGTACTGCGCTGCTCCTCGCTCTTTTTAATTTCCTTTCATTCGACTCACACTGGGACCAAAACTTGAGGCATTTTCAGTCATAAACTCTCGCAGTCAGACATCATCGGCGTTTTAATGTCTTACTTTGAGACGCCGCTCATTAAACGTTCTAAACAAAAACCCAGTCTGGGTGTTCGGATCCGAGCGCCGCAGAGGTCTCCAGTCTGTGTGGCGTTTCCTACCATCACCTGTCGACCAGATGCACGAACCCAATCTCTCAAAAATGATGTGGAAAGCAGCGAGACGTCTGATGGATGTGATCAGGGTGGATTTTCACGGCTTTAATGCACATGTAGTTTTCTCTTCTGAGCTGCAGCTGAGTTTGAGAAGACGATCATTAGTCCGAAAAGATGAAACAAGAACTCGTTTCCCATCCTGACATGTTTTCTGGTTTCACCTCTTTTTTAATCCTCGCCCTCGTGTTGTCCAGAGCCGCCCTCGTGTCTTACCTTCTGTTTTCCTGGTCATGTTTCACACTTTTACAGACACAGATCCGACTTTCAGGAGGGAAACCGTTTGGGGGGGAAAAGAGCCTCTTCAGTTCAGATTTACCACCTGAGAGACTTTGTCAGAGTTAGACAGTAATTCCACTGAAGAAGTGAGAGGATGTTCGTAGTTTTAGTTTGAAAATGCTTGAAAAAAAAAAGAGTTTTTGTTTGTTTTGTTGTTTTTTTTGCTGGTTGATATCATTCTTGCCCCCCGTGTGAATTTTCCAGAGCGATTTATCTGATGTCATGCTAACAGACGGCAGTGACCTTTTCCTTTTTTTATTGATCCGGGGGCCGTTTGCTGAGCAAGCATGCTCTTGGAGATCCAGCAGGTCCTCACTTTCCTCTGAGCTAACTGAGGAGCCTGGGAGATGTTGATGCTGTTGACCTGGATTTGAAACAAAATAAAAAAAACACAAAAACAACTAAGAGTTCCTTTTGCTGATGTGGATTTGTTTGGTTTGTCTTCTGTGTATTAATCATAGACATACTAAGGACGACTTGGCTCCGCCTTCCGCCAATATATGGATTTGAAGCCGAAAAGTTCTCGGTAATTCCACGTTTTTTTCTCCACTTCCTGAAACCAACATTCCGCAGTAGCATTGTACGAATTTGGTGGGAGAGTTGCCGAGATGACCCTCGGCTCAAACAGCGTATCCATCAGGAAAATCCTACAGACCTGGTTGTAATCGTGCAGGATGATCAGTATTAGACTGAAGAACACTTTTTCACATGACTTTTTTTTACAATTTCAATTTGAGTTTGAAATGAGTCAAAGTTAAAAAGATGGTTGGTGGCTAAAACTATGGTTGGGACCAACCTCAACTTTAGTAACGACCGCAGGAAAGCAATACACAGCAGTTTGAGGAGCCATAAACAAACCTCAACCAAAACGCCTTGACCTTGACCAGTCTGTTTCGGACTACAGCGGGGTGCCGCAGCTCAAGGAAGAACATTTATAATCATTTCTTTATCATTTTCTTGAAGTAATAATCACCATATTAATCATTTTACAGACGCGGTAGTTCTTCTGCCTTAGCATCTCGGTCTGATTGTATTTCCATGAAGAAATGATCATAAATGTTCTTCCTTGAGCTGCGGCACCCCGCTGTAGTCCGTGATTGACTTGTCCGAGCATTATTTGTGGCAGAGCGCGTGGCTCTCTGTATTTCTATCCTGCGGTCGTTACTAAAGTTGGTATAACTAGAGAAGCAAGCGGTCGGCAACATTCATCTCTGGAGGGGGGGTCTAACTCAGTGTGTTTGATCCGAAATTAATTTTACGTTGGATCCCTTTAGCTGTTCGACCAAACAGACAGCACTCTCGTCGTAACCTGACCATTGAATGACACCATCGAACCTTAATCAACTAACCCAGGGACGACTTTCTTTAAAAATTAAGACTTGTGCTGCGATCGAAGACTCTGAAACTTCTCGTGGAAATATTTGAGTTTGCTCACAACAGATCTGAAAATAACAAAGATGGCCGTCTTATTCTAACCTGTGAGGCAGCAGAGGAAACACGACACTGTCATGAAATATTGAAAGGATTTCTTAAAGGGGAATTCGTTTGTCATGATTGATATTCAGTCTCACTTGATTTTCGATGAAGCCGACAGCCCTAACCTGGATCAGATTTATGTGGACCAGTTTCTCTTCATAAAAACCAGGACTAAAGTGCGGACGCTGAAATGTGGGTCATCCTTTCCCAGATGAAACCTTTGACCCAGTCGAACCTGGAGCCTTAAATTCCCCCTGATTCTCCTCCTCCTCTCTGTAGGATACGTGTAGATTTACTCTCTGTCAGTGTAAGAGTCTCCACCATAATCGACCTTTTAACACCTGATCAGAGCAGGTAGAGTCCGGGGTCGCTGATCCCCGTGTCTTCAGGGCTGCAGATGTAAAACAGATGTAGATCAGGAATGTGTAAGTTAGACGTGACCTTCAAACTTCAAACGTGTCTGCTGAGCGTCTCCGAGGACAGGGTCTAAACTTCCTCGCTCTGATTCTCTCTCCTCTGGCGTGCTCGCCGTCATTAAAACTGTCAGCTGGACTTTAAGGAGGAGATTTTCTCATTAATTTGATCCTTTTTCAAACCTCGAGTTAAGAGGGACCTCCTAATAGGAACCAGTGAGCCGGGTCAGTCTGGACTTTGAAGTGACATCCTGATTTATGATCCAGACCGAGTGAGTCAGAGAGAGAGACAGAGAGAGAGCGAGAGAGAGAGAGAGAGAGAGAGAGAGAGAGAGAGAGAGAGAGAGAGACAGAGACAGAGACAGAGACAGAGACAGAGACTCAGATGGGAGGGGAGACCCGGACCCTCCTTCATCTGCGGATCATAAACTGAAGGAGAAGGTTTTCGTTCGGTCCCCTCTGGATGCTGGACTGTGGACCATCACTGCAGGTTTGTGTCGCACAGTTCTGTCCTTCAGGTCTCTGCAGAGTTTGGACTCGGACCTCAGCGGTGAAACTTTGTTTCTGTCTCCTGTCGCAGGTCTGAGGATGAATCCTGCTGGAGTTTTCTTCTTCTTCTCTGTGACTCTGTGTGCGGCTCAGAAAGACCGAATCCTGCTGAAACCGGAGTGGGACTTCAGGAACGAAGGTAGGCAGAGAAGAACCCGAGCTGGTGAACTTTCCTTCACTAAAACTTCAGAAGAAACTTTTTAGTCTCATTTCAGGTTTCTTAAGATCTGCAGATCCGAATCAGAATCAGTCTGGTCTTTAAACTGAAATATTAAACATGATCATTTTAGACTTGAGCTTCTTTGGAGACGTTTGAAGAACGAGAGAGATGTCTCTAAAATTCACCGTCTGATGAAGTTATTAAAGATCAGTCATTTGTAAACTCTTCGTTCGTTTTAATTTATTTTAGTTTATCTCTGTTTTGTAAATAAAAGAAAAAAGATTATTACAAAAATTATAATTTTTTACACGATAGAGAAAAAAATGATCATGATGGTTAAACTCTTGATATTTTAGGAGCTCATATTTCTTTAATCAGGAGTCATTTTTTTATTAATTATTCAGTTTTTACTAAAAAATAAACCAGTTAGTGTTTTAAACTCGCCCAGATCTACAGTTTGAATCATCTATAATCATCTGAGAATCTAGATTTGTTCATTTCAAATACACATCATTTCTTGTCTTAAATATTCATTTATCATTACAGACTCATTATGATTCAGTTAAACTGTTTTTAAGGATATATTAACCTTTAAAAATATGAATCTAAATATAGGTCTTACACAAAGTATTCATGAAATGTAAAATTAAGTTTACGATGCTCAGAAACTCTTCAGACAAACTTCTTGAATGTTTTCATTTTCATACCAAAAGACAGATCTCTTATAATTCGTGTTCATTTCTTCAGTCATAATTTTCTCAGTTGTTGTCTTTGTAGATGAAAAGTCTCTGATCCTGTAAACTCTGAGTTCTCATGATGTGAGTTATTTTTAGGAAAAGTTAAAATGATCCTGTTATTATCTAAAACTCCAGAAACTTTCACTCTTAAATTTCAGTTTCAACCCAACCCCCTGAACGTTGAAACACAGAAAAATCTCAGCTGTCTTTTTATCGTCCTGTCGTGGCTTCGACTGAAAAATTCTGCTGAAAGAGAGACCGATACGCTTTTTACTGTGACGCGTTCAAGTCCATAAATGCAGCTCAGTAGAAACAGAACAAAAATGGTCTGTTACAAAACAAAACTTAATATTAGATATCCTCTGTAATGAAGTATGAAATAATCTGAATATTTACAGACATTCAGAAAACCTGTTATGTGAGAAGACCGTCTTTTCTACACAAAGACATTATCATTAAAAATTTCACAGTTAAGTTCAAATATCAGTTTTCATTTCTCCCCTCTTCTGTTGTATTTTTCCTTTTCTAACCCTCTACCTCTTGTAAACATGTCAAAAGACTTCCTTTAAGACTCCTAAAACACATCTATCATGTTTTGGATCTACGTTCAAGTTCAAATCCAGTCATTTGAGTTTAGACTGTGTCAGTATAACAGCCCCGGTAAAGTCATGTTTGGTTTTGATAAACAGTTGTTCTCTGTGTCTCGTGTTTCTGCAGCAGAGAGAGTGAACAACAGAGGATGTGCGAACCTCACGCTTGTTTTAGACAACTGGAAATACGCCATCACCACTCAGGTCAAAGATCTGCTGCTGCACGACCACAACACTGTGCTGCCGGACTACGGGAGGTGAGGCTCAGTTCATCTTCACTTCTTACTACAAATAAAATCATTAAAAGTTAATTTAATATCTGATTATGAGTCTCTGATTTCTCTGTGACTCGTCCTGCAGGATCCAGCCGCTGTCAGACGCTCTGGGAGATCTCTACAGCGAGTTCAACACCCTGAAGGAGCGTCTCTCTGAGCTCACCTCAAAGTTTGACCGGGTGGAGTCGTTCGTGGACGAGGTGAGATCAGGGAGGAAGCCTGCAGCACCCAGAGGTGAACCCAGACCCCCGGGGTCTCTGTCAGGAAAGACGGAGGCCGCTGGGACTGATGAAGGTCAGCCTCAGAGGAGGAGGAGGACCAGGGTGGTGGTCCGGAGAGTCAAGATACCTTTAGGTTCGCAGGTCTAAGGAGAGAAGGGGGTCAATCACAGGATCGTGGACCTTTAAGGTGTGGAGTTAAGGAATAAATACTTCTTTAAAAGACCTCAAACTCTGAGGATGAAGTCTTTCTTCTACAGGGTTTTATTCACCATCACCTTTATGGTTTTAGGGACCAATCGTGAACAGACAAGTACAAACATTTTTCTCAAAGTAAGTTAATAATATTGGAGCTCTGATGTTGAGAAATTCTTCTTTTCTGTGAGGGAAACAAAAGTGAAGAAAAGGTGTTAAATTGATGAAACTGATGAATTGACATACTGTAAAAGTTTTTCTGAACTTTTAGGAGGAAACGAAAAAATTTGACACTTTAGTTTTCTTTAATTTGGATTGTCTTTCCATCCTAAACTTTCAAGCAAACAAAGGACTTTTTTTTTCTTCTAGAAACTGGTTTAACCCTCCTCCTGTGTTAGAGTCTGCACCGACCTGTTTTAGATCTTAAATGCTTAAAAGAACCACTTTTAGAGGAAAAACTGAACTCATAAGTGCACTGACAGTTAGATCCTCTTCCAATCATGTGAGATTTAGGAAATTCTCATTCTTCCATGTTTTTCCTGCACAAAAAACATGGAAGATGTCTGTGTGAGGGGTAAACTGACAAAGAAAGGCCCAGAGGACCACAACAAGAAATATTATAATCAATATTTTCATGGATAATGAAACTGAACAAGGTAACCTAGAGATGAGAACCAAACTGGATGATAGAGAAATGTTTTTAATTTACAGCTGATTTAAGACTCGGGTCAGAACTGACTCTTAACATAGTGGGTATAAAGTAAAAGCGAACACAGGAGGAAAGTTAAATGTCATTTATGACCCTCTTCTTCACTCTGCAATACCCTACTGTACCACTAGAGGCTCCACTGCACCACAAACATATTGATCTTTAATGAGTCTGTAGACTTAAAAATCTGTGGGATGAATCAGCATTTTACAAAAACAAACAGTTTTCAGTCAGACTTCAGTAATCATCATTAATCACATTATCATTGTATCGTATCAGAATTATTGACTGTAGAGGTAGGAAGGATTTTCCATGTCTGAGATGTTTTTGTATGTTTCTTTCAAATAAAACTCTATTATTTAATTTTGACAACTCATTTTTTTCACTGAGAGTACTAGTGTTAATATCAGTAATGCAATAACAAACAAGTATAGCAATAGAAAATTTATATGTGGGTTACCTAAGAGTCATAATCATATCAGTTTTAACAATGAAAGTAAACGCACTGATGGTACAGATAATTTTGGGTTGCATTTTTCTGTAAATGAAGTTTCAGTTTGTAAGTTAATGTGTGTCAGTTGAACTCAGACTGTAGAAAATATCCCCGGATTTACAGTGAACTGACAGAGTTTTCGTACGAGGAAAAACATTAAAATGCTGAATTACCCGAATCCTGAATTAATTAGATAGTCACTGTTTATGTTTCCTGTCTGTCGACGTTGAATATGAAAGTTCCGATCATCACCTGAACGCATCATAAGTTTCTTCTTTGGTGAATTTGAGACAGAAATGAAACTGAAACGTTTAACTGACAGCCAGGGACTGTCCGCAAACTTGATACTAAACAAAGAACAACATCATTTAAATACGCTGTAGCAGATAATCTAACATATACACAATCAATCAGAGGTTAATTACCTAATATTTTATTGATTTAAACTGTTAGCTCGTTTAGTTAATTTATCGTTGAAAGAACCGAGCCTCCGGGATGATTATGGAAATTTCTCGACGGTCCCTTAAATCTTCCTGAAGGAGCTCCATCAGCTGATCAAATGATCGTTTCGGGTAAATGTACCTGACTGTCTGTTGGTGTCTGACACATTTGATCATGACCTGAGCTGTTATTCTCACCTGTAAAGACAGGTAAGTTAACGAAATCCACTTTTTAAGGTTTAAATGTCGGTTTGTTTTAGTTTTTGGTCACACGTTTAAGATTTTAGACCAAGTGCTAGAGGTGAAAAGTAAGTATTTGGTTACTTTTACTAACGCTATTGTTAAGTGAAGAGTTTTTGTACTTCTATCTATCTTACTATCTTTAAAATCGTTCTTAACTCTTTAATTTGCACCGTTTGACAAAGTTACAGAGTCCAATAACCCTAAAAAACAAGTTTTCATCCTGACAGCTTTAAAAGCTGAACAACACTTTAATCTAACCAAGTGACTTTTCCTCGTAGTTAACCACATGAACTATTTACTCTTAATTAAAGCTTCATTAACCTGACAGCTACAAACATAAACTTTATTTTAAGATATGTCAAATAAGAATATTCCTGTCATGTCTGTTGAAATACGTATAAAATCTAGTTTTAAGTTATAATAATCATAAAAACGGGGCTATTTTGACTCCTTATGATCATTTAACAGTCCTGTGACAGTGCTGTGATTGAATCTCAGTGACAAGTAACTACTTTTTCATGTATTTGTATTTCTATCAGCTGTGACCAGAGAAACATCTTTGCATCCTGGCTCAAGACCCTTCTTTTTAGCTTAGCTTTTAACTGATATTTAGTTGTTTTATCTTCATTTGTTCTAGTTAGCCTAGGTTTATTTTAGGTCTGTGTTTCATATTTTAGTTTTTACTTGTTTTTAACCTTTTATCATTTTTAGGACCCCCCAGTGTTTCCTCTGAGGGAGCCCTCGGCACCGGGAGCGGTGGTCGCTTGTGGTTGCAGGGGCCGGTCACAGGGTTCCTGTCTGACACATCCCTCCTCTGTCCCTGTGTCGGTGTCCTGTGGCTGCAGGCGGCTCTCTGCTCCTGGTGCTGACGGCTCCTCTGATGGCGCTTTCTCAACTGGTTCATCTGAACTCAGCCTCATGTCCATTATCTTAGTGTGTGCATTAGGGCCCGACCGATTTATCGGCGAGCCGATTAGCAGCCACCTGCTATTAGCCTCGCTACACTGTTAGCCGTGCCAGTAACGGTAGAATAAACATCAGTACATATTACGTGATCGAGCTACTTCTCTCACTGAGGCAGCCGCATGTCTCCAGATGAGACCGGACCGGAAATGTGTAATGTGAGTTAAGACGTGGAAGCACCGATCGGCCAATTAATCGGTAACCGCATTCCCTCCCCCTAGTAATCGGTATCGGCACTTCGGCCCCCCAAAAAATCCATATGGTGGGGCCCTAGTGTGTATGTGCGGTGCGTTGGCGTGTGTGTGGGTGGGGGGTAATGGGGCAGCTGGGATAGTTTTTTGTTTTTAATTTGACTGTAAAGCACTTTGAGTCACATTCCTGTAGGGAAAGCTTTATAAATAAAGTTTGATTGATTGATTGATAGTTCCCCAAACATGCAAATATAGGCAATATTACAATCCATAATTAACCACAAACTGTAACAAAAACAAGCACAAGAATGAAACCACAGCACTGAGTTCTTAACCCAAATCTGTCAGTTTAATCATAAATTCACCAGATAATTACAGTAAAGTAAGTCTGTCAGAGATTTAAAAACTATTAAACTGTGATTTTTACTTTCAGAGACACACGACACACGAACAGGTTCTCCTTTGAGTGAGAGCAGCTCCAGATGGATGAGGGAGCAGAAAACCTCTCCAGAACTCCTGGATCTGGATCCCAAAAAGTGGAGGATGTAGCGACCAAAATAGCGAAGAAAAAAAATAAAAAGGTAAAAACACCGTGATAAAAACACTGCTGTGAAATAACGTCAAACAAGGTCTGTGGTCTTCAGTGGAAGTTTGTGTTTTCAGGAACAAGGACAGAGTCCAAGCAGGAAAGTCCAAGAAGACAAGGAGAAAAGGAGGTGGAGACGTCAGAGAGGGAGGAAGAGAGATACCTCTGTGAAAGGAGGAGCAGATGGAGGCAGAGAGAAGGTGGAGGTGATGGAGACAAGCAGCCAAACTGAGGAGAGCGCATTTACAGAAACACAACCTGTGGATCAAGGAGCGGACGACAACCAGAAAACTGTGGGAATGACCGAAGAGAAAGGACGCAGAGACCCTCCGATGGTCCAGGCTCAGACTCAGACAGAGAAACATGAAGGAACCACCAGAAGCACTCAAACTCCAGCTGTTCTTCAGAGCCATCAGGAAACACAGACGGACCTCGAAAAAGATGATAAGACTGGACCAAACGTTAATGAAGCCGAGCCGGCACCAGACAAACACACACCTGAACCCGAACAGAAAACTCCACACGATCACAAACCCTCATCAGAGACCGAGTCTAAAGAGGATCAACCTCCTGCAGGATCCTCAGCGCCTCCTTCAACCACTCAAACTGGAAGCGATGAGAAACCGCAGTCTTATGCTTCAGCTGTTTCTGGACAGAACCGGGCTGGTGTGGAAACCCGAAGAGCTGCAGAAAAATCTACAGAAACATCCCAAAACACACGGTAGGTTAAAGATTAAAAACAAGCCAAGTTAAAGGATTTTAAAGATGTGAACGATTCAGAAAAAAAAAAGTTGGAGAAAGAATCAAAATATGTAGAAAAGTGATATTTTCAACTCTCCCCACAGGGATCGAAGTCCAGTCAGACCTCCACCTGATGTTCCCATGTTCACCTTCTACATCTACGCCATACTGGACAAAAAATTCAGATTCAACACAGAGCATGACCAGCTCGTTCTTTATGCTGACGGAGGATATTCTCTTCTGAAAATGACTCGGTTTTTGTGAGTATGAATACTGATTATATATACTGTAATTCACAGATGGAGGATTTAAACCTGTTACAGCTCATGTCTGAGTCTGATCAGGAGCTGAATGCTCATGCACTTTGGCATTTCCGTGTGGCCACTTTGAGTAATGGCAGAATACACAGTTTAAAGCTATTAAGGCTTACTAAGATTGTATAAATCTAGACTCTGAGTGCATCTAAAGGAGCAGACCTCTGACATGATAAGTGTAGGTTCAGTCATTTTAAAGCACGTCCATGATTGTCTGTTCAGGGGACTCAAACAAGAAGGTTATCTGGTGGAGGCGAGTCTCTCCGTTGAAGAGCGAAGGTTACGAAGAGGGAGCTGGTTGACTTACTTGTACGGTGTGAAGCAGCGGCACAAAGAGATTTCAGGAACTGCAACCAGACACATTCAAATCCCGTACAACTTAAACATTAAAGGTAAGACAAGTGAAGCGTTTACTAACATCACTGCTGCAGGTTTGTCTCTGTCTCACACAGAGTGTCTCTGTGTCTCAGAGCTGCACCTGTACGAAGGCTTCATCAGCCGCCAGGAGCAGAGTCTGTTTCAGACCGGTCTGCAGATGGTCGGCTTGAAGAAATTAAAAGGTGTGGAGATATCAGACGCCTGGCAGAACTCAGCCAGAGAGCTGTTGAGCAGAATCTTCCAAAAGTGGACCCCAGCAGACAAACAGAGCACTGACAGCTTGTGTGAAAAGTTAGGACATTTCATGTGGAGTCTGGGCACTGCACATGAGAGGATGGCATTCCCAGATAACTCACGACCTCCTGTCGTCAAGGTCGGTGCAAAAACAACCATCAAGTCATTTTTATGATTAATTTACTGACTTTATTTGTCACTAAATGAACTTGTCATTTAAAGACTCCGGAGCTGGTCTCAGAGACTCTGGTTCAGATCCTGAAAGCAGACCCAGATGAGAAAGTTCCAGGCGGTTGGAGGAACAGCAATCCTCTGGTTCTGGGACTTTCTGTGTTCATGGTGACCAGACATTGTAAGGTCAACCTCGGGGTGAAAGGCTGGGGGGATCTGTGTCAGCTGGTGAGCTCAGAGACCGCGATGGAGAAGAAAAACCTGGACGGGTTGATCAGTTCGCTCCAGAACGCACAGTAGTAAGTTTGTTTTTCTGAAGGGGGCGGAGTTTACTCTGGTTTTTGTGCTGCATAGAGTTAGTTCAGGCAGGCCGTGAGTGGTCCTAACTCCAGTCCATACCAGCTAACAGCGCAACACTCAACCCGCCTCCACCCCAGCTCCTCCTCTTGATGCTAAATCTGGATCGTCTGTTTCCTAAACCTTCACAGAGGTTCTGATCTCTGACACTGACTCCTCTCTCTCTCTTTCAGCATCGTCCTGGGTCTGGCGAACCTCTGTGCCCAGCAGACGGTGTCCGAGCTCATCCTGCTCATCCCTCTGCTCTTCAGGCTCAGACAGCCGGGGGCCAACGCGGCAAAAGTGGGTCCAACTGTGGAGGAGGAGAACTGGTCAGGACTTGAAAATGTCGACTTCAGCAGGTTCAGGGAGAATGTGAAGTCCTACCCTGACAAAAAGAAGTGAGTCCACGTCAGAGCAGCTACACCCAGGTTTTTCTAAAGCGTGGATCGTGTCATGATGAAGTGTAATCCTGCTTTTCTCACAGGAGGATGCTGACTTTGATTCAGACTCAGTTACCTCTGGTTAAAGAGACGCCTTTGCTGCAGCTCAGCTGGTCTTCTCTCCTCGCATTCGAGGATCTTCCTGAATTTTCAGACCTGGCAGGAGTCCCTGTGGAGCACCTGATCCAGAGTCTGATGTACAGACTCAGGAAAAGCGGAGAGGAGAAAGACAACAGCAGAACACAAGAGACGGTGAAGGTGGGATAACCTGCGTATAATAATATTGAACAGGATTAATCCTCATCTGAGCTTTTTTAATCCTGTTTGTATTTTTGACTTTTACAGAAAACTTTGACGTTCATCCTGCCGAAGATCGACCAAGAGAAGGAGAGGTAAAGAGAGGAACATCTCTGATACTCTGAGTGTTTTTTGCTGTTTCTGATTTTTACTTTGTCAAAACAGACTGGGCCAGTCCGGACGGATACAACCGGCTTTCCTGAGCAGCGTCGGTGTGGCGAAGAACACCTGCAGAGCTGTGCGGCTCGTCTCTGGATACCAGACTGTGATTCTGTCCTACCAGCTGCTGCTGAAGTTAGCAAAGAGTTTAGAGGCTAAACTGAAGGACGAGGTGATAATCCTTTTATTTTGCAGCATTGAAGTGAACACAGTGTTAGTTCAGTCAGCTCAGCATCCAATCCATGTCAAATTAGCAGCACCTTTAAAACTGCGTTAGCCTTCCTGCTTCCTCTGAAAACTGCTTTGCAGTATTATGTCTGCTCTTCAGCACTCTGGTGGTCTTTGCTGCTGCTCTCCCCGCCTTGGTTCTTCATGCATACACATGCAGAAGCGCTGAGATGATTACCAACTGTTTCCCTTCTGTACTTTTCAGTCCTCAGAAGACGAGTTTGAGACCGTGAAGCAGAAACTCCAGGATGAGCTCTGTGCCGTGCAGCTGAGAATCAACCAGTGGAGAGACGAACTTCTGCAAAAACCTCTTGTGACTCCGTCCAAAACACTCAGCTACCTAAAAGAAATCGAAGTTAGTGCTCTGAGAATATCTGCACGTCAAGCTCGGTCATTTCTCAGTTGGATTTGGTTTTTATTGAATTTTTACTAAGTTGTTTTGCAGAAATGAAAGAAGCACAAGAAGTCAAATCTATTTCCTGTAACTCTGCTGTGAAACTTCATCTTAAGTCCTCTTTTAAACTCACAGATGTGGGATGCTCTCCTGAAAGTAGCAAGCTCTTCTGAAGAAGGTCCATCCAGTTGGACTCTGAGCCTGAAAAAAGACCTGAAGAAGAGGATCTCCAAAGTCAGTGCAGGTTTTTCTGGGTCTTTTCAGATCAGAGGAACATTGAAACGGGAGTCTTGAACGTGTTTCTGCTTCTTCTGCAGGTTAGTGAGGAGGACCGAGTTCTGCTCTGCTGTCTGGAGTCGACTTTAGAATCTATCAGGAAGAGCCATGACGCTGTGCAGAGCTGTTTCAGTGAGCTGTGTCAGTCTGCAATCAAGACAGTCTGCCAGGTACAGAGCAGAGAGCGAGGGGGTGGAGCTTGTTTGGGCTGGACGCTCTACCTCCCCTCAATACTTGGACAGTTTTCGTCCTAGATCCTTGAGTTTGAGTTTAATGTGTTTTTATGTTTTAGAGAGAACAGGAGGGAGACCTGCTTCGGTTCCTCGGGTCTAAGGTGAAGGATCTCCCTGAGGTCGTCATGTCTGCTGTTGTTGTCGAGTCAGCCTCACGGTTCAGAGACGACTCCGTCCTCCAGCTGCTCCATCCACAGTCTGCTGTCAACCACCTTCTGACTCAAGGTGCTTCATTTCATTGGAGCATAAATATATCTAATATATATTTTTACTTAGTGAGGGTTGTAACGTCTCTGTTTTTTGTCCAGGTGACTGGAAGTCCATCCGTGTGGATGATGCTGCAGGGCTGGTCGTCCACAGCTCCTTGACTTCAGTTAAATCCCTGGTGGACTCTCTGCTTATAGGAAACATTTCTCTGGGACACCTGCAGGCCTGTCTGAAATACAAGGAGCAGTTTAAGAGACTTCACCAGCAGTGTATGAACCTAAAAAGCACCTGTGTTATAACGTTTAATTTCTCTTGAATGGAAAAATAATGACTTTATGGTCCACAGATAAGAAAAATGCTGACTCCGAGGTCGTTCCTGTTGACGCTGAGGTCGTTTTGACTCAGAGAGAGAAGGATTTGAACTCTTTCCTGCTGCGGAAACAGCAGATGGACACGCTGATAAAGATGATAGCAAAGGTTACAGAAAGCATCAAAGGTAAGTTCAACATGAGACGTCAAAGTTGGAGAACTTTGCTAAAGAGTTTGGTCCAGTTTTATCTTCATGACTCTGATTTCAACAGCTCCTGAGGTGTCGCCCCTCGAGGTGCAGCACACCACAGATCTTCAGAACGTGACCCTGAACAAACTGGTGCTGGTTCAGTCCTTCGATTCTAACGGGAAGCTGGGGAAGATGGGTCCTCCACAGATCCTCTGGTACAACACCAGTCTGAACGTGTTAAAGATGGCCAGTGAGATGCACAAACTGCAGAACAGCAACCTGATTCTGTCCTCCTGGGTCAAGGGCGCTGCGTCTTTGGCATCAATGAGACAACCCGCCTCAGCCCCCGTTACAGTCAGCCTACCACAGATCTGGGAGAACATCTGGAAGCCTCTGGTGACAGAGTTCTGCCAGATTGGGGTCAGCATCGCAGACGCAACTATCACCTTCAGGCAGCTGGACCAGGTTTTACTGGAGTCTGGTGACGAAGGAAACGGGAAGCTCATGAGATCAGAGCTGAGTCTGATGTCAGAGACTTTCAGTGAGTCCGGGAGGCTCAACTGGGTGGAGAACAGACTCGCCCAGATTCAGGAGTATCGACAGCTCCACGAGGCGGCGGCTGCAGCCTGCGCTGTGCTGAAGATCGCAGAGGAGCTGAAGCTTTCCGGGGACTTTACAGAGATCCAGAATCTGGGCCAGCTGGTAATTAAGACTTTAAAATGATCAAGTTAAGATAGCTGTGTTTAAAGGGTGGTCGAAACACACGGTTTATTTAAAAAAACACAGAAAGGTCAATTTAATGAAGCCAATCTGGACATTTTTTCACTGATGATCTGCAGCTGGAGCTGATTAGCTATTATTATCCATTATTATATATTATTTTGACCCTCTGAGCCATCGTAGCTTTGAGTTTCCCTCAAATATACTTTAACCTAAATAAAAATAGCGACTTTTACAAATATCCATGCCTGATTTTCGACAGGAAGAAGACATCTTCAAGCAGAGGACTCTGGGGTCCCTCAGTGAGGACCTGTTTCGGGCCAAACAGCAGCTCTCCTCAGTCTCCAAACTGAACACTGCCTGTCTGCAGGAGTTTCTGGAGAGTCAGACTCTGGTCAACTGGGTCAAAGAAAACCTCAGAAGTGAGACACTTGCTGTAATGAAATATCTGCTCATCATTGAAAAGACTGATTGTCTTGAGTTTTGCAGATCCTGACGTTGATCTCTTTGCCCCCCTCTCTCAGATATGAGCGATGTGAAGGTCTACGTCGACCTGGCCTCTATTTCTGCTGGAGAGAACGACGCAGAGATCGATCAGGTAGCCTGTTTCCACGATGCAGTGATGGGTTACGGCCCTCTGCTCTACTCCCTCTCTCCTCATGCCGGCTTTGAGGAGTTCATGAGGTGTGCTCAGCAGGTGTGGGACACCCAAAGTAGAGATGAGAAGCTACCTGACAAACTGGTATTTACTCCTCCTTTATTAACTTTTATTAATTAAAAGTCCTGTTACTGTGGCAATGTGACAATAATGCTACCAGGTTTGTTTTCCAGAGAGAGTCGACTCGACTGCTGAGCTGGCTGAAAGCTCTGAAGGAGACCCACGGCTCTGTGGAGCAGTCCTCTCTCTCACTGGCTTCTTCTATTAACGCTAATGGAGTTTATCATGTGGGCTGGTCGGATAAAAACACAGAGAAGGTGAGAGTACTATCTCCCATTCAAAGATCATTACAGATAAGAAAACGACATAAGTTTCTGGAGTTTTTCTCTTTCCTCTTGTGAGCAGAGATGTCTCCAAAACATGGTACATGTCACGGTTAAAAAAGGCCGAGAGCAGAAGAGCTACAAGCTGGAGGAGCTGCTGGAGCTCCAGAACAAACTCATGCTCATGTCCTCCAAAGGAGAGCACGGCAGGGAACAGGTGAACAGGTTCATGGAGGTCAGTGTTTTTTATTAAGAGACATCATCATCTTTAAAGCTGAACTTCATATCTTGGTTCTACCGTCACTGTCCTTTTTCTAAACTTTTGTACCATAGAATATTCTTTAATTTTCTCCTGGACCTAGCAAAATGTCACAATACAATACGATATGATACAACATGATACATGTTATATGATATGATATAATACAGCATAAAACGATTCGATATGATATGAATTTGTGCAACATGATTCAATTTGATATGATACAATATATGCAATATGATACGATATATGAGCGATATGATAAGATATGATATATGATTCTATATGTGAGATATGATAAGATATACAATATGATACAAAAAGATACGATACAATATGACATATGATATGATACAATATGTGTGATATGATATATGATAAGATACAATAGGATACAATATATAATATAATATATGATACGATATGTGAGATATGTAATGATACATGATATGATATGATCTGTTATGCTATGATATGATTTGTGCGATATATGATACAATATGATACAAAATGATACATGATATGTGCGATATGACATGATATTATATGATACGATTTGATATAATATGAAATGTAGTGATATGATATGATACGATATGGTATGAAAGGATAATATACTGTATGATATGATATATGATATGATATGATACAATACCCCTATTATATATTCATATTAACCCATAGGAGTGGTTAGATGAAATCACCTGTTGTAATCAGCTGCTTGAATCTCTACCCTACTTACATTCACTTTAGGTTTTTGAAGGCGTGCAGAGACTGGGCGCCATCCTTCTTCAGATGCAAATATCCGGGAACATGCTCTTCAGAGAATGGCGTGCTGAGGTCCAGTGTTCCCCACAACAGCAGCCATGTATCAAAGTCACCTTTTGGTCCCTGATGGGTAAGGAGATGTTGTTCTACGGGCAGGTGACCGAGCAGCTACAGGAGCTTGCCCACTCCATGGATACCTGCCACAAAGAATGGTGTTCCTTCATCGGTGAGATGCGCTCCAGCTTCAACTTGTTGAACCACTTCACCTCAGAACAGATGGTCTACTTGTGCCACTGCATACACAAAGTGGGCAAAGGAAAGGCGGCAGTCCCTGCACAGTTCTGGCATTTACTTTTCCCCATAAAGCCTCAGTGCACGCTGAGTGATGTCAGAGCAGCTTACACAAACGCAGCGAGAATGAAGTCAAAGCACGATGAAGATGAGTTGCACAATCCATCTAGAGATGAAATACCAGCTGACAAAGACATGGAAGAGGTTAATGATTTGATGCAGTTTTCCTCAGAGGATGAAGATGAAGTTGACGAAGAGTGCGAAGCAGTTGGCATCAGGAAGCCAAATAACGACAGTCTTGAAAAGCTGTGGTGCCAATTTAAGGCCAACATGCCCCAGTACCTTCATGAGTGCTTGGACATCTCGTCTTTGGCCCACTTCCTCTCGTGCCTTTCTGAAATGAATGAGCAGCACCTGATCAGGAACCTTCCACCGATTCTTCAAGAGGGGAAACCCAACCTTGTGCTTTGTCCTAGTGCCGAAGTTTTCACCACGGTCCTGTCCTTCTACATGGAGAGTCCAGAGCAGCCTCTGCCTTCTTCTGATGAGATTCTAGTCTGCAAAGAGGACACCGCTGAAGAGGAGGTGGAGATCTTTCTCCACAGAGCCCTCGGCCAAGGCACTGATCCAAATTTGCGGAAGATTTACTCTCTTGTAAATCCAGGACTGCTGGGGTATGATGTCAGTGTGGCATTAGGGGAACTTTTTGAGGGTCTTGAGAGAAGTGCCAGCCCACATTACCGTTTGGTAATAGTCAGTCCAGTTATCCACCAGCACAGATATGTACCCTCATTCTTCAGCAACGACAAAGTGCAGGCCTGTGCGAGTGTTAGGCCAGAGTCAGCAAGAAAATACCTTTATCATCACTTCAGACAAAACACAGTCGACCAGAACCTGGTCTCACTGGTGTCCCCACATCAGCTCTCAGTCTGGATGGTGTCATCTTCACGCCCTGCAGTAGGTAAGGATTATTGCAGCCCTTGATTAAATAACAAAACTATAGCCTGTGGTTAAATGCTATCATGTAAAATCTGGTACATTTGATTTGTAGTGCCTTTCAGGACAAGATTCAGTCAAAACATCTGGAGACATCTTCTTTCTTTTGACAGGTAAATCCCTCTACGTGGATCGTTTGTTTGAGAAGCTTCAGCTGAAGTCTCCCAGAGCAGAGCACATCACCGTTAGACTCATAGAGCCTTCTGTGGACGTAGACTCTTTGATAAAGACTCTAACTGAGAAACTGGAACCCCTGAGAGAGCAAGACCCTGTCCTCCTGCACATTGACACTGCTGGAGTAAGTATTCAATCATATGTTTCTGCAGATGCCTTTTTCTTCTGTTGGTCCGACAGGAGATGAGTATTTTATCACTTTTGTTGCTTACCAGGTTCGCTCAGGTCTGGAGGAGCTCCTGTTCCATCTGTTAGTCCTTGGCTGTTTAAGTGACAGCCATGGCATGCTATGGAGAAGGAATAATGCTCACCTGATCACTGTTGAAGTCCTGAGATCAAACCCATCCATTCAAAACCAACCAAGACAGGTTACTGTCTTTTCTTCTTTTGTATTTTATTTTCTTCAGGCTTCTTTTGAGGCAGAAAATGTCTTTAAATTTCATTCATTTTCACTTATTATCTCTTCAAATTCCAATAACAGTAAAGTGTCTTAAGACAAACATATCAGTCCTAGCCTTGAAATATAACTAATGAAATCTTCTCATGGATTCAATGTGCTGACACAGACACACCTTGGACTTCTGGATGTTCTGCCTACCATCCACTGTAGACCTCCAAAGGAAGTTATGGCCAGTCGAGGGGTCCGGTCAAAACACAGCTTTGATCCACTCATGGATGAGCAAGAGTTTTGCAGTGAAGGGATCCAAAGACCCTATCAATACCTGACACTATACAAAAACAACCAGAATCTGGATCCTTTCAAATACACAGCAGGATCTAGGCTTGAGGGTCCCATTGATTGTATCAATGTCCTTCTATCTTACTGTGGGATGAAAGACCCTTCTTGGGCTGAGCTGAAAAACTTCTCCTGGTTCCTCAATGTGCAACTGAAAGACTGTGAGAACTCAATTTTCTGTGACCGTGAGTTTTTGACTAATGAGCTGCCAGGTTTCAAGAGCTTCATCGTGAAGTTTTTGATACAGATGGCTCAAGATTTTGCCTCCCCATCTCTGGACACGTCTGATGAAAGTCCCACGCTGCATATTGAGAACAGCCAAGAAGACAATCTCTTGGCCCAATTAACACTTCGTAAGCGTTGGGAAAACGAGCCTCATCCATACATTTTCTTCAACGCCGACAGGTTCTCAATGTCATTCCTCGGCTTTAATGTGAAGACTGGTCCAAGAAGAAACATGTGTAGTGCAGTTGATCCCCACAGTCACAAGATCCTGATAGAGGACGTGATGTCAGAAAACCTTTTTCAGGGTTTGGAACGGCAAAGGATCCCTCTGGCTGAGAACTTCGATCTCTTGCCCCGGCCAAAAAAAATCAAAAGGATCTCAAGTGTGGTCGGTGCAAAAAGAGGAATGATGTCCACAGACTTTGATCCAGACCCAACATATGAGCTCACTGCTGACAACGTGATGAAGATGTTGGCCATCCACATGAGATTCAGGTGTGGGATACCAGTTGTCATCATGGGAGAAACTGGCTGTGGGAAAACCAGATTGGTCAGTTTCCTTTGTGCCCTACAGAGAGAGGAGAGACCTGTACAGAACATGGTACTGGTCAAGGTACATGGCGGAACCACCGCAGAGATGATCTACAGAAAGGTGAGGGAGGCAGAGAGTCTCGCTGAGATTAACCATCAAAGGCACAAGCTGGACACTATTTTGTTCTTTGATGAGGCCAACACCACAGAGGCGATCTTTGCAATCAAAGAAGTCCTTTGTGACCGGTCCATGAAAGGAGAACCCCTAAAAACAGGCAGTGGTTTGAAAATAATAGCTGCCTGCAATCCTTACAGGAAGCACTCACCTGAAATGGTCGAACGTTTGGAGCGAGCGGGTCTGGGATACAGAGTGAAGGCAGATGAAACTGAAGACCGTCTCGGCAAAGTTCCTCTTAGGCAGCTGGTCTACAGAGTTCATCCTCTGCCTCCAAGCATGGCGTCTTTGGTGTGGGATTTTGGTCAGCTGAGTGATTCAACTGAGCTTTCCTACATCAAACAGATTGTCGAGAAGAAAGTCAGAGATCATCACCTGCCAATGACCTGCAAGGAGATCATTTCAAACGTGCTGGGAGCCTCACAGAAGTACATGCGAAGTCGCAAAAATGAATGCAGCTTTGTGAGTCTGAGAGATGTAGAGAGGTCCATGAAAGTGCTGATTTGGTTTTACCAGCACAGTGACATCCTGTTGCACAACTGCTCACATCTCAGTGAGGCTCATAAAACACTTAAGTGCTTGATTCTGGCAGTTGGGGTCTGCTACTACCCGTCTCTGGTTTCCAAGGATGAGTACCTCTCTGTGATCTGTAGGTACTTCCCTGACCCTCTACGCTCTTCTGAAGCATTGCAGGAAGTGATTTCATCCTGTCAAGATTTCTTCCTCCAAAACATCAAGACCAGGGAGACCATAGCCAAAAATGTGGCACTCAAAGAGAACGTGTTCCTCATGGTGGTTTGCATTGAGCTCAGGATCCCTCTCTTTCTGGTTGGCAAGCCAGGCAGCTCTAAGTCCCTTGCAAAAACGGTGGTTGCTGATGCCATGCAAGGCCAGACCTCCCATTGTGATCTGTTCAAGAAATTGAAGCAAGTCCACATGGTATCCTTTCAGTGCAGTCCTCACTCGAGTCCTGAGGGGATCATAGGGACATTCAGGAACTGTGCCCGCTTCCAAAAGGACAAAAACATGGATGAGTACGTGTCAGTGGTGGTGCTTGATGAGATAGGCCTTGCAGAGGATTCTCCACAGATGCCCCTGAAGACACTTCATCCTCTCTTGGAGGATGGTTGCATCGACAATGACAAGCCAGATCCACACATGAAGGTTGGCTTTGTTGGCATTTCCAACTGGGCTCTTGACCCAGCAAAGATGAACAGAGGGATATTTGTGTCCAGGTGGGATCCAAGTGAAGAGGAACTTGTTGAAACCGCCAAGGGTATTTGCTCATCCTCCAACCAAATCCTCTTGAAAATCAAACACCTCTTTCCATCTTTGGCCAAGGCCTTCTTGAGCATCTGTAATGAAACCTCAAAGAACCAGTTCTTTGGACTGAGGGATTATTACAGCCTTGTCAAAATGCTCTTTGCTGCAGTCAAGTCAACACAGCAAGAACCCGATGGAGGACAGCTGGTGGAGGCCATCTTGCGCAACTTCAGTGGACAGCCAGAGGTTTTTGACCCTGTCACGTTTTTCCAAGATATTCTTCAAAACTTTACACAAGTTCCCAGACCAAGCACTTTGCAAATGGTGAAAAAGAGTCTCGATCATGACACCAACCAGGAGAGCCGTTACCTACTCCTGCTGACCACCAACAATGCAGCTCTCCACATCCTCCAGCAACAGGTCTTCGGCAAAGGAGACTACCCAACACCTGAGATTATCTTTGGTTCAGGATTCCCCAAAGACCAGGAATATGCCCAGATCTGTCGAAATGTCAACCGAGTGAAAACATGCATGGAAACAGGGCGCACCGTCATCCTCCTCAACATGCAAAACCTTTATGAAAGCCTTTACGATGCCTTGAACCAGTACTATGTCTACCTCAGTAAGCAGCAGTATGTTGATCTTGGTCTTGGCTCCCACAGGGTAAAATGTCGGGTCCATGCAAACTTCAGATTGGTGGTAGTGGAGGACCAGAAGAAGGTCTATGAGCACTTTCCTGTGCCCCTCATCAACAGACTTGAGAAGCACAGGGTAGACAGGAGTACTGATCTGGAGCCATGGCAGCAAAGGGCTCTCTACAAACTGAAGGAGTGGGTGAAAGAGTTCTCAGGTGAGGCGTCAGAGGATTTCAAGCTGTCTGACATTTTTGTGGGCTACCATGGTGACGCCTGTGCCAGTGCTCTCCTGCAAGCACTTGAAAGGAAAGCACAAGGAGTGGACGAGATTGCAGAAGGACTTCCTCATCACAGTGAAGAGGAAGAACCAAATGACACAAATCCGGAAGAACCAATGGAGGTGACTGATAAGGAGGATGGTCAGCTTCAGGATGCAATGGACACAGCAGAGACCGCTGTGAAAGGACAAGCGAGTGAGTCACTGGGTGAGAATGACAATGAATCTGTCAAGGTACAAGAGGAGGAAAACGTAGAGATGTCTGAAAGCGAAGAAATGATGGCGACAGAAAGCACTGCTCAGTCTGCTGGGAAAAACCAAGAAGAAGAGGAAGTCCTCAATCTGGCTAAATGTTTCCTACTGAACTGTGCTACCCCTGACGCCGTGGTGAGGCTCAAGTATTCCGATTTAGGAAACCAGGAGAAGGAAGAACTCCAGAGAATGTACTTCAAGCACCAGCATCACCACTCCCTCCGAGATTTCCTGGGGTATTACTTGAACAAGCATGCAGGGTCCAGGAAGTTTCTGGAGGTAACTCTCAAACCATGACTCTATCTTGACTTTAACTATAACTGAGCAGCATCACAAAGATACCTGACACCTTTGTGTTTCTGCACAGATAACAACATTCTCCAGCTTGTTGACCAGATCAGATGTCAGACAGGTGGCTCACGCCCTTGGACTGCAAACCGACAGAATCCTCCTGCTCTCGCTCCACCAGTTTGACACTGAGGTCTCCTTCTGCAACAAGATCCGGTACAAATGATTCAGATCATGGTATAAAATTCTATTTTTAGTCATTGTTATAAAAATTCACTGTCTTCCTTTTCTGCCTCAGAGGATTCCTTCAGAGTGCAGGACAATCTCTTCAGATCTTGTTAATCCAGATGGACCTTGAAGAGTCCCAATGCAGCGATGAGCTCATAGCATCAGCAAAGTGGGTCTTATGTTGATTTTATGCATGCTTGGTGCTACAAAGAACATTTCGGATATTTCACACGCGTCTGTGGTTAAACTGCCTTCCAGGTATTGCACCATGAATTATCTGATGTCGCTGAAGGATCCAAGCTGTTGGGTGATTTTCATCGTCAAGGTTTCCAGGATCTCAAGTCACTCTCAGTACACCGGTTTCCAAGGAGGTGGGTAATAAAGTGGTGTCATTATTACAGCTGAGTTATTTACTGGTTTGAAGTCATGATTTGTTTTTTCTTTGTTTTTTATCTCTAAGGTGTCTGGGAATCGTTTCATATTGATGACCTAAGGGATTCAGAGGACATGAGTATGAATCTGATGGTTTTCTGTGGGACTCTAATAAGCAACCTGCTCAACCCTGAACCTTCAGGTACGGAATCTAAAGAGCATCAAATACTGTGTTGTGTTACAAGAAGAATTTTAAATGGTTTTGTCACTGTCTAAGTTGGGGGGATCTAAAGCTGCTAATGCTGAGTTCTAGTTACCTCGTAAACAAGTCAAAAAACCAAGACAGACGCATTCTGTTAGCCTTTGTTAGCTGTCATTCGCCGTTGTCAATTGTTGTTAGCTAGTATTGTACTCTCACAAACACCATAGCACCGTGTTCACAGTTAGGCGTTGGGCGGTACAACATAAACAAAACAGAAGTGCTAATAAATAATACGTCACGAGAGCTTTCACTGTTACTCTTTACTGTTGATGCACTGCACTGTCTCAAGTCGGGGTTGGTGAGGATTGTCGGAGTTTCTGGGTCAGATATCCGACTTCAGGGGGGGGTTCCAGATGAATTTCTAACTGGGAACTTGGAAATCTAACGTCCAAGTACAAATGGAACGCAGCATAATTTCCAAGTCCAGTTCCAGGATCAATCGATGCTACAAGAAAAACATGAGCATTTTGTGTGTTGGTCTTTACATGCACATTATAAAACCTTATTCTTGGTCTGTCACAGAACACCCAGAGGACGGGGAAACAAGAAAAACTCAAGATGCTCAGGTAGATATAAACAGGGATTTCAGACTTTTGTTCCTGTTGATGTGTATGTGTGATGCTTGAGCTTTTCTGATGTCTTTTGACAGGGGGATGGAGCTCACCTACACAGGCTGTCTTTGGTGAGATCATGTGTCCAAAAAGCCGTGGGTTTGCTGAGAGACCCCGATGGGAAAACGTCTCGAAGCATGCAGCGGATGCACATCCTCCTGACTCTTCTGGGAGCTGGTGGAAGCCAAATCGGAGGTAATAACCATCTTCTGAGTGCTGTGTTTAGTCTCTGTAATGATACTTTTAAACTGACGGGGTCCTATGAGGTTTGTTGGGATTCCTCTAAAGACAGCCTGCAGCGAATCCATTCAATGGATCGTTTTTGCGAGTTTCTGGTTGATACAAGCTTTATATATATATTTTTTTAAAGCCCACTTCCAGGAGGTGCTCTTGGGTAGACTGGCAAAAGCCCTGGCTCAGAGAGAAGAGATGATGGGCTCTCCCAAAGAATGGATGACCAGAGAGGCGAAGAAACGCCAGGCTCTGCAGGAAGGGGGGACTCTGAGGTAAAGGTGCTCGGCAGGATGAGTTTGAAGTCAGGAGAAAATGGTTTGGAGTAACGGTTTCAATCATGTTCTGCCTTCTTTTGTGTTATAAACTTACAGACACACCCTCTGGCGCTGTCTTCAGTCCACTGTGACCCCGGTCTTGGCCAGCATGTTGGAAGTGGTGGACAGATATGCGAACTTGGACCTGCTCTGTGATGAGCGTTTCAGCCAGGGCCTGAAAACGCTCTGGTTGGACATCTTTGCTGATTCACAGGTTTTGGACCTTAGACCCGTCCAGAACCAAAGGTACTGAGGATGATTTCCTCCTTGTTATTCCCACTGTGATTTAAACAACCAAAAGGCTTCATTTGATCCTAGTATTCCTGTTTCCAGTGAGTCCGATCAGGAGGTTCTGGTGCAGCACTACTTCATGTTGGATGGTGAAGAGCAGCCGTGTGCTGCTGCGTTCAGCTGGCTCCTCAGAGTTCACCTGGAGAGTCTTTGGGAAGAGTCGGAGTTCATGCCAGGTTTGTCTTTGTGACCAAACCTTTCACTTTATTATTTTACGCTGTGGTCTTTTTTATGATTGTTTTTTGCTCTTCAAATCGATCATCAGTGAGTTCAGAGAGCGGCACAGAGAGGTTTCTCCCGTTCGTGAACACTTTCAACAACAGCCGGCTGGGCGCTCACTTCCAGAAACTCTCAGAGGAGGAGAGACTGGAGTACGGACACCTCTACCTCCAAGACTTTCTGCTGCTGTCTTTAAAGATCAAGTCAAAGGACGAGCTCAGGGTACGAGCAGCGTGAGCCTCAAATTCACATGAAACATACTTGAGGAACAAATGAGTGAACCATCTGACTTTCCTCGTCACAGGTCTTCACCAGAGCCATGCTGGGCTGCGTGTCTGACCTCCAGAGGACCACAGGTGTTGTCGCTGAGCTCTCACCTGCTTGGATTCATGCTGCCGCCAAACATTTCGCCCCCAGACTGGACGCTCTAGGCCATTTGTTCCTGCTGCAGCCTCAGCTGGCGTCTGAAGTCCTCCAGCAGGGGTCAAAGAGAGACCAGCAGGAAATGGTGAGGACTGGTTTTGTTTGAAGGATGGGTCGGTTTGATGTCCACTCTTTGGATTCCCTCTTGAAGAGAAGAGTGTCTTTTATTTTGACAGGTTGAGGATATTCTCGCTCTCGGGGTCTGTGTCGAACAGACCAAACTCCTGACTCTGACGACTCAGCAGGAGTGCGAGTCCTTCGTGAGCAGAGTGGAGTTTGTGCAGCCGTGTCTGGACCGAGTCTTTGCTCAGAAGTACACCAGCCTGTGCGGCTCCAGCTGTCTGCAGCATCTGGACTCCATCAGGTGAGAGCAGTAAGGTTAAAGACAGAAACTATAATGTTTATAAAATCAATTATTGACCTCCTTGTTTCTTTTTCAGGTCACTGTGGCGAGGGATGCTGGTGGTCGCATCTTTCATCCAGAACGTCGTATTTAAAATCCAACAGAGCGACTCGAGACTGAAAGAGCTGTCTCTGAAACACTGCAACCTTCACCTGAGTGTGAGTCAAACCAGTTCAGGAGCCGGAGTTTAGTGTGGTTAGACTAAATTTATGATTCAGATGTGACCGGGTATTAATGCCGGGGGAAGGTGACACACGATCCAGAAAAGCAGCGAGTTCTTGGGACCAAAGCCTGTTTGTTCCTGTAACCCATGTGACTGTCCTGGGTCAGATTTTTGTGTTTTGTTTTGTTTTTCTAATCAGCTGATGCAGGAATCACCTGATGTGAGGAACGTAGAGACTCTGCAGCAGCTGATCCGCATCCTGAACGGTTTTCATGATGAGTGTATCAGCAGGGATCTCAGGTCAGGATCTCTCACCTGTTTTTCAGCTCACCTTTTAATGATAATGAATCGCTAATGAATCTCTCCTGGTATGTATTTCTGTAAAGGTTCGGTATTTCCTGCCCAGTTTGTCTCATGGAGCTCACCGAGCCGACCGTCCTGCCCTGCCAGCATGTCTTCTGTTTGCCGTGTCTCCAAAAATGCGTCCACCCAGACAGACGGTCTTGTCCCAAATGCAGGGCAGAGCTGCCGTCTGACTTCACGCCGACTGTTTCCCTCACAGTCAGGTTAGTTTAGAAAAGTAACTCATAGAAATAAAGATAATGTCGTCTGAAATATTTATTTATCTGTGACTCTTTCTCAACTGTTTCAGGGCTTCACTCCAGCAGCAGGCGGGGATCAGGGACTGCTGTAACTCCTTCTTCCTGGAGGTGGTGTCCAGGTTCTGCCTGTCAGAGGGGCAGACGCCTGCAGAGGAGCTGGTGGAGCTGCTCTTCTCCTTGCTTGTTTCTGCCAACGGTCAGGAAAGAGAAAAAAGTTACTGATGATAACCGGGGAAGTGTTAACGCCTTGGTTAGAAAGTACTGACCACCTTATTTCTTGGCGTGATGCAGGTGACGTGTACAGGACCAGAGAGCTCACCCCCTTCCTGGAGTGTGTGGATAACAGTCCGGTGGTTCGATCTGTGCTTCCAAAACTGCTGCTGCAACACAGGTGAGGGTGTGAATGAAGTGAGCGTGCACAGGAGATTTACTAAGAGGCGGAAAAACACAAGATTCCTCCGTGTTTTCAGATGTCATGTTCAAGTTCAGCACTTTGGAGAAGGAAAAACTAAACTGAATTAGTTTTGCAAGAGGAGTAATTCATCAGGTCACATTTAGTCTTTTTTTATGGTCTCATATCAGCGTTGCATCAGAAAGAATAATGGAATAATTTCGTTTCAAAAGCAGTTTATTGCAGCAGTGAAAGAGAAGCATAAATTTCCCTCAAATGTAAACAATTGTGTAAGAGTCGCCCCCTGGTGCCCGTATGTCTAAATAAACGCCGTTAAATCGCCCTCTTACATCTGTCTTTAGCTAATAAAACATCATGAAATGCTCCTTTTTCTGTGAAATGTGTCTGAAAAGTTGTGGTGTTGCTTCGATATTGAGTGTTTTGAGTCTCAGAATATGAACCAAATTTTTGCTGCTGGATCAAATCTTTGTATTCTGACTTACAGACAGATTCTGTTGAGTCTTTTTATACATCTGTGTAAGTATTTGAAGATACCAGTGAAGTGTCTGTGTGTCTGTTTCTGCGTGTATTTGAGAATAATAAGGGTGTCTTGAGTCTGAGATCGGCACTGTATCGTTGTGAATGAAGACGAGGGAAAAGCCGTAAAACACGAGGAGCTTCTTCAATGTAGTAAAAATTTTGTTTGATCTTTTAGTTTTGAGCAGGTGAAGATCCACATCCAGACCTACCTGAGAAATCTGGAGGAGAACCTGCTGAGCAAAGAGGACCAGACTGAACTCTACCTGCTGTTCGTCAACTGTTTCCAGGTAAGAAACCATAAAACTAATAAAAGTCATAATCCTGGACTCCTCTGGACCATCTGACGACAGAGTTTTTTCTGTTTTCTCAGGACTCTCTGCTCTGCTCAGAGGCCAGAAACAACGCAGAACAAAGTCAGGAGCAGCAGATGGAAGCAGACACCAAGTTCCTGAGCAGAGCTGCGAGAAAACAGACTCCAGAGAGACGAGAAGACCCGACAGAGTTCCTGCTCAACACGGCGCGGCTGAGGATCTGTCTGAGCGCTGCTGCACAGCTGCTGAAGAGAGCTGCAGAAGGTTTCTGATACTGAGCTCCATATATGCATGTATTAGTGAGAATGCCCTGAGACGGTCTTCTGTACTGATGTGTGTGTCTGTGGATGAAACGCAGGCAGAGTCGGAGAGGTGGAGGCGAAATACCTGCAGCAGGTGAGGGCGCTGTGTGAGTACAGCGGGAACGACTGGATCAGGGTCTACCTGCTGCGAGCTCTGAACAGGGTCTCAGGTGTGGAGTCCATCATGTCCCTGATGAACAGTCTGGCCTGGAGGTGGATCTTTCCTGCAGAACTCCTTCGACTTCAGGTAAGAAGAGATGCAGAGCTCCTGATTTGGATGAAACCTGAAACCTGGAAAGTTTTTAGTTTTTTCCTGAGAAATAATGAAAAATTATTACAGCTAAAGAATTAATAATGTGAGCTTTATTAAAAACGTTTATTGAATCAGTTTAAAATGTTGTGAAAGGAAAATTAAAACTAAAATTATGTTTTTACCCTGAAAGAGGACGATACCGACCAACATGGACACCTTCCTCTGCTGTGGGACGTCTTACCGGGACTTGAGAAATGCTGTAGTCCAGGTTTTGGTGGAAAACAGATCTGACACCTTCAAGACTAAATTACAGGTCAGATAACCTCCAATTTATTTACATCAGACACAAATATAAAATAAGGATCATTTTCTACACTGTTGTGGCTTTTTATGACCACTAGAGGTCACTGTGGTTAAATAAATGCATATTGCACTCGGGCAGTCAATGAAACGTGGGGTAATTTCTTTTAAAAGTTTAGTGTAATGCCCCTTTAGTTTCTTTTAAACACTTGAATAAGTTTTAAAAACTCAACATTTGCAGTTGTAAAAGAGGAAAAGACACTGGCTTCTGTTTCTGTTTTTCATTTCTGCTGTTTTATCTCCTCTGCAGAAGCTCAGAGCTCCTCAGATCAGCCTCCTGCCCCTCGCCTTGTTCAGACAGGTCACCTGCCGCTACAGATCACCTGACGTCAACATCCATCCCAGGCCAGAGGTCACTCAGCGCTCGTTTTCTCATGTGAATTGTGTTTATTGTAAAGTTACGTCAGTTTTTTCTAACATGTGATCCTTTGTGAACCCACAGGAGAGAAGAAGACTAGAGGAGCTCCTCAAAAACATCCAAGTTCAAGAGTTCAAGAGTTTCTGTTCAGGACTTCTGTCAAACCAGATCAGTGGACCGGGTTCAGGCCTGAGCGTCAGTGCAAATCTTCCTGCCCAGAGACGGACCCTCCTGGAGCTGCTGGTCCATCTGGACTCGGTGCTCCTCGGTGGGAATCCTCTGCTGGTTCCTCTTCACCGGATTGCCTTCCAGCCTCAGAACGTGATGGTGAGATACTTCGGTTTTCTTGATCCAAGGATCACAAACTCGAGGTCTAAATACACAAACAAAGACCGCGTCCAAATACGTTAAAACTAAACCGTACTGTTTCTGCTTTTCCTTCAAGAACTCCTTTCTGCCGACCATGCCGGATGATCACACCAGTGAGGTCAGCCAGTGGTTAACTGGAGAGAGGAAAGTGGAGATGTACTGTAAGTATCCGACTCTGTGTCAGTAAATCTCTGCCAGTCAGGATGTTAATGATGTCTTCATTTTTTCCAGTTTGTGCGAACGGACATCCGTGTTTCGTCGGAGAGGTATGGTCTGATTTTGTTGTGAGTGCTCCTTCAGAAAGAAAAACAAATTTCACATCATGTGCTTCTGTGTCGTCCTGCAGTGTGGTAGACCGGTGGTTGAATCAAAATGTTTTTGTGGACTTCCAATCGGAGGACAGAATCATAAACCAGTCCAAGGATTCACCAAACACACCGGATCCAGGTACCAAACTCTGTAACCAGCTCAGTAACAGAAGCAGTATCATAATGATTTTATTCCTAATTTATTCTCGTAATTTAACGACTTTAATCTTGAAGTCTAATTTTTTTTTCCTTAATGTGGCCTTAATACTCCGTCATAGATAAGACTGTATGAAATCAAATTATGTTATTTAGATGAACTCCATGCAACAGCAGGTCCATTTGTGCTCTCTAACGCGGATAAAATGTGAAATTTATGGACAATTTATCACAAATAAATGTAAAGTTAACAGAGTAAATGTGCATGTCCAAACTTTAATGTCGATAACTCTCCTATATACGGTCAAAAACGTGTTTCATCATCGAGTCTGTTTGTGCGTTTTAGCATCCGAGATCAAACTCGAACGGGACATATCCTGGGAGAGGCTAGACGGAGGTCAGAGGCCCCTGAGAGGCAGATGACCTACGCTCAGTCCTGCGTCCTGAGGCTGCTGACACACCTCGCCATGCTCCAAGGAGCTCTGAGAAACCAAAGAGTAAAACCTGAACCAGATCCATCCAATAAACCGAGCGCTCTTTTTGACAAGATTTAAAATCAGCTGTTTTTGTCTGTAGGGAGTCGGTGACATGATCCACCCCAGACCAGCTAATGTCCTCACCTTCCTGTGGAGCCACCTTGAAGTGGACTTAAAAGTACTAGGACAAACTTTGGACCAGAACCCGGAAAACACTGCAGTGACAGTTCACCTGATCCTGAATACCTGTGCAGGTGACTCATCAACTCTTCATATAAGCTAGTTTTGTTTACAGTAGCTGTATAATTAACTCTGCTGCATGTTAATGCAGGTTCCCACGCTGCAGGACAGGACCTGTCCTCCAGAGAAGGACGACAGCAGTGGGAGAAGCTCGTCTGTCAATCTGCCATCAACCCAGTCGTTCAGGTACAGCAGAGCAGGGACGTCTTTAACCCGCTTTAAACTGGAAACAGTCCAAGTGATGCTTTTAGAAGACAGACTCAGAACAAACTGTGTTACTGTGCTTCGAGTTTGAGCGTTTTTACGCTGCGTTCCATTTAGAGAGCTGGGTCAATGACATCACAATCAAGATGGCCACGTTCCAAATATGAGTCAGACACTTGGCTCCTGATGTTGTTAGCATTGTTATCTAATACTAGATCACAACAACAGACTGTGTGACAGTTTGTGCCTGAGAGCGTTAGAACAACATTTGTACAGACAGAAAATTCACTGTGTCATCGCTGTGATTGATTTATGACAAAGAAGTCAAACATGATGAAAGGGGAACCTGGCGTCTCTCTGAGTTTCAGAGTCAGCGTCCTGACACTCTGGATGATGTAACAGACTTCTGAAAGTACTATTGACTGTTGTCTGTGCAGACGAGCTTTACTTAAAGGGATATTCCGGCGTAAAATTAATTTAGGGTCAATCACACCAGTTAGACACCCTTTTAAGAGATAAATATTGCCGACCGCTTGCTTCTCTTGTTAAATCAACTTTAGTAACGACTGCAGGATAGAGTTGACTCATTTCTTTAGCAAAGAGACTAAACACAACTCACCTACTCTCTTCCAGCAGCCGCTTGTTTGTAGAGAGACCTCAGGCCAGTCCATTACGGACTACAGCGGAGTGCCGCAGCTCAAGGAAGAACATTTATGATCAGTTCTTTATAATTTCTTTTAAGTAACAATCACCATATTAATCATTTTACAGACGTGGTAGTTCTTCTGCCTTAGCGTCTCGGTCTGATTGTATTTCCATGAAGAAAACGCCGGAATATCCCTTTAAGAGGGAAATCAAGCTCAAACTTTACAGTGATCACAGAATCTTGAAATAATTTACCCGTACATTTAGTCTGTTATCACTCTGACATTACTATTGTTGTAATAATTTGGCATTAAATCAGGCTCAACCCCTAGAAAAAGCTGGATATGAATTTCACTGTCAGGATTAGAGTGCAGTTCTGTGCAGCAGAGAGCAGAGATGCTAACAGCTCATTTCCACAATCAGCTGCAAAACCAGAGCAAACTGCAGCACTTCATGGGTGTTCAGTGTTTGAGTTTGAGGATCCTAAAAAAGTCTTTTATTTAATTTTGATAAATAATAAAGGTTTACTGACCCCCAATTTTCACCGCATCCGGAATGACTCCACTGCGAAAAAAGGCGCCGATTTTCGCCATACGCCATGTCCTACCAGATGCGTTTGTGAGGCATGTTTCATGGCAGATTTTAGACATCGGGAATCACAAGAACTTACAAGAACCAGCGGATTCACGTTCAATCACGCGATAACGAGTTGTCTCTATATAGACAGACACATAGACATATAAGCAGTAGATTGTAATCAAGAGGAAAGAAGAGACAGATTCACCTTTTGTGTATCGATCCTTAAATTTTCCTTTTCTAGAATCTGCAGAAGAAACTGTCTGAAGCTCAGGAGAGAATCAACGACAGTGACGGCCTCTCTGGAAGTCCCCTCATGTGTCTCCTCTTCGGGGATCCGGGAAGCATGTTGCCCCTCCCCTCTGACTGTCCCACTCATCGCTCCTCTTTCTGGACTCTCCCCGAGACGATGACGGTGGAGCGTCTCTTTCAGTTGGTGGGACAAGCCGAGGAGAACGCTCTTCCTCTGCTGGTCACGTTCCTCAGAAAGGTCTTTGTCTCATGTGTCGTCCTTTTTTCTGAGCGAGAGACGAGGAGGATTCATCTCTAACTCTGTGTGTGTCTCTCAGGTACGCTGTGTGAGGCAGGTACACCACCTACCTGAGCTGGTTGCTCTTCAGTCAGACCTGCTGAGAGTGTTTCCTCTCAAGTCCTACACCACACCTCAGACTGTTGCTCAGGTGTTCGAGAAGATACCAGCAGGTACGTCTTCATCATCACAGTTTTATCACATGAGGAACAACCAAACACCTGACAGCTCACAGTCTGAGCTTCTTCTTCTTCAGGATACCAGAAGAAGAAGCTGCAGGAGAGGGTGGAGAGGTTCTTCAGCGTGTGGAACGGTCTGAGAGCGGAGGTGGCGAATAACTGTAAGAGTTCAGTCTGAGTGTGCAGCATCTATGTTGGAGTGAAGGGTCCGATAGAGTTCAGGGTCAGCTGTGGTGGTCTTTGTTGATCTTGTGTGTTCGTATCTATAATTCCAGCCGGAGACCTCGGTGTGGACGTGAAGTTGTGTGAAGAGGAGCTGACGGCCGAGAGCTCCGGAGAGTTTCTGACACCGAGTCGACACGGACCGGGATCATGTCTCCAGATTCTGGTGGATTTTCTGGTAAAGACTCACAACAGCCTGGTGAGAGAGGCCCGCAGAGTGAGCCGCCAAGAGGACAGGTCAGCAAACCCGATCCAGAGAAAACCACCAACCGATCAGAGGCGTCTTTGTCCTAATCTGAGGTAAAAACTGTTTTTTTCTCTCCTCAGTGAATACAGCGTCCCTTTAGAAAGGATTTCAGAGACCCAGCTGACCCTGTGCCACCCTGAGAGGGAGCTCCTGCCTTTGGTTTTGGCCCACTGTCACTACACCCTGAAGAAAGGTGGAGAGACCGGCAGCAGCTACAACCTGCAGGGCATCCAGACTCAGCTGGCCCGTCGCTTTTTTGTGGGGAAACCTCTCATCCAAGCGGTAAAAATCAAAGATACCGATGAGCAGCATGCAGCTGAAGTTCATGTCAAACCTGCAGCTGATCAGCACTGTCGTTGTCTTTGTTTCCACTCAGGACTCATCCAGGTACCTGAACAGACACCTGCAGGACTTCTCTGTGGTTCTGGATGAGGTCAGAGGGAGGATTCCTCAGGTAAGACCACTTCACTAAAGTCTTCATCTGGAACGGACTGAAGCCAGACTGAGATTTTCCACAGTAGCTCCTGGTGCAGGATTTTGTGAGGCCACTTAGTCCGAGGTCAAATTCCTCCCCTCATCCTGCTGACGGTTTCTGTGTCTGCACCACAGGAGCCTCTGAAGGGTTCAGTGAGCAGCTCCATGAAGACGGCGCTGCGCTCCTTCACCGACGTTTGTGACGCCGTGTTTGTGGTGGAGATCGGCCTCCGCATTCTTGGAAAGACGGGTGGAGATCCTCAGTGTCAGCTTCTGTCCTTTCTCGCTGATTCACTGCAGATGAAACCGCAGATTTCAAGCTCCGTAGCCAAGGTACGAACCTCCAGATCAGGGAAGCAGCGTGGACCTCTCTGTAGACCTCAGACCAGGTTTTTTAGAATGTGCTGTTTCAGGATTACATCTGTTTATTTTGTATTTGAAGGGTCTTGGAGAGAGCAGACTGGAGCACAGCGTTTTCACCTGGCAGCTTCTCACCTCCTGGAAATCTGAACTTATGCTGAGCAGGAAGCAGGTGAGTATCAAAAACATCCTTGAGTCCAGTAAATGAAGGCTCCAGTGAGGAACTCTTGGATTGGATTAGGATTTACGCTGCACATTGTTGCCTCAGAGGACTAAGTGTTAACGTTGTTATCGTATTAAATTTTGGTAAGACTTAAATCCTGGTTTTGTTGAAGGACCCCTTTCAGACGCTGCCCTCAAAGTTCCAGCTGAAGCTGTCTGAGGAGGAGAGGAGAGGTCTGAAGGTTTTCCTCGCCGCTGCAGACGTCCACACTTTCACTTTGGAGCTGCATGAAATCCTTCTGCTGAAGACGAGCGACGCTGTGCAGGACGAGGGTTACCAAGCACACTGGGAGTAAGTGCAAAACCTTCACCACCTCTCTGCGGTTAAAACATCATAACTCCTCCTGGAGATGCTAAAATCATCTGTGTTATTGATTTATTTCAGTTTACTTTGGATGTATGTGTAGACATAACCTCATCTTTAAAAAGGTCTTTCTGTTGTCTTCAGCATCAAGTCCACTGTAGAGGTCCATTTGGAGCAGAAAGACCTTCCACCCCTGCTGGGACTGGAGTCTTTCCCTGAGGACTTGACTCTTGGACAGGGGGCTGACGTGTGGAGGACAGCTGTGGAGTTTAAACGAAGATAAACCTACGAAAACCGCTGGATTGTTGCTTTTTTAATAATGTGTCATTACTCGTGTCAAATCTGGGTTATAATGGACTATCTCTAACTTATTCATTCCACTTTTTTCTCATTCTTCTCATCATAAAATGAGACTTTCTTTGATGAGAATTTTGTAAATGTTAGTATTTCTGATTTGTTATCATTTTAAATGAGAGAGCAGAGCTATTCTGATGTTTTGTAAATGTTCAGTTTTAATTCTTTATCATCTTTCAATAAATAATTTCACCTAAAATTTGTTTTCTGTTTTAATATTTGTCTAAAAATGTCATTCAAGCGTCACCAGGGGGTGGGGATTTTTAAGCCCCGCCCCGTGGAGGATGAGACACTCGGCCATGATGAATTAAAGCAGATTAATTCTCCTAACAGCGTGTTTTTATTCTCACTGCAGCACAACAAAGATGAATATGTCCGAGGAGACGCAGTACCTCTGTCCTCCCAGCAGAGGGCTCCACATTATAAGATGATCAGATGAAGCAGGTGGACAGAGATGCTGCAATGATTGATCATTTCAGAGCTCAGTTATCTCAAAGAAGAGTGTTTTTGTTGTTGTCGCTGCTGTAATAAAGATAATTTTAACAGACTTCAGAGTTTACCGTGAACACAGATTAAACCTCTCTGTCTCTGATGATATGATATTATATAAATCTGATCATGTCTCAGCATTTCACAGCAGTGACACAGAGTGGTTTAACCAGCTGGACGACAGACAAACGTTACTGTCCTGCTTTGTTCTCGGTTGGTTGACGGAGCAGGTGTGGTTTATGTAAGAGTCATGGTGGAGATAACATGCAGTAAAGATTTTAAAACCATGCAGGCTCCAACTAGTCAGAGACACCACCTAAAAACGTTCAATAGAGTCCATCGAACCTGATCTAAAACCTCCAGTTAATAAGATCAGCAGGTCATGTCCATTTGTTGACATTTGGCGTCCCTATATGAGTGTTTTTTTTTTTTAATTTCTTTGTCTTTGTTTCTGAGGACAGTCTGTGTCTCTCCTTCAGTTACATCTGCTTCTCTTTCTCCATGTTTGGACCCTGTTTTTGGTCACTTCATGTCCATTTGTTAACATTTTGCATCCCTTCAGTATTGTTGTGGGTTTTTGCATTTATTGTTCGTCTTTTTAAACTTTTTTTGTTTCGCTGTTGACTTCTGAGGACTTTTCACCTCTTTTTTATCAGATTGTTGCACGTCTTTCTGACCTCAGGACATTTTTCTGGATATTGTGCATCCCCTTTATCAAATTGCTGAATTGCTTTGGGACATTTTGCATCCCTTCGTAGTTGTTTGTCTCACTACAGACCATATGTGACTGTTTTGTGGACATTTTGTATTGTCCCTCTTTAATTTCACATTCCTCTGTGGATAATTGTTGCTCTTGTTGCACATTTTGGCTCGTTTGTGAATTTTCAAACTATTCATATGCGTATCTCATTACTTTTTTGACATTTTGCATCCCTATGTGGCCTTTTTTTTAACCTTTTCTTGACATTTGAAAACATTTTCCGTTTCTTGTCAAACATCTCCCCTCTCGTTATACATGCTTTTGACATTTTGTGGATATTTCCAATTCCCCTGTTGACATTTTGCATCCCCTTTTGTGAACATTGGCAGCAATATTCTGACCTTTTTACATCTCTTTTTATCTGGTGCTTCTTCGAAACTCTGTGAACTTTTGTGTCTCTTATTTGACTTTTTTTGCCATCTTTTGTGTGTCTGTGCACATTTTGCATCCCCTTTGCCTAAGTTTTGAATATCTTTTTAGACATTATAAAACTCTGCCAGTGTTACATAAAAGTTTTCTATCTTTTGAAAACATTGAAGTCTGTTTGTTGACTCTCTCTCCCTCGTTATTTCATGCTCACTTTCTATCCTTTTGTTTTCCTTTCGCAGATCTGTCTAGACATTTCGCAGATCTGCGGTTATCTTGTGTGTCCTTCTGTGATTTCTTGCATGTGTCTGATTGCTCTCATTAAAAATCCCTGCAGGTGTTTGTGATCTTGGCGTTTGCTGTTTTCTTTGTCGTGCCTTGTTCAAACATTTCCCATCACTCCCAGTAAAGCTGGGGTGAACAATGTCTTTGTTTTGTGACGATAAGCCCAGCCCGTTCACCAACTCCTAACAAATAAAGATTTAAAGTTGAGTTTGCAGAGATACTCCGTCATTCATGTAAAAGATGATTTTAAGTCCACTATTAATCACTAACTGCCTTCAGGTGAACCTGTTCGGGAGGTCTTCATCCTAAATGAGTCATCAGCATCATCCGATGTGCTGACTGACGGACTGACAGGTGTGGCTGCTGTGAACTTTTGCACATCAAACTCGTTATATCGGTTCAGGTGTCTCCTCAAAAAATCTGCACAGACACACCCAGTGTCAGCTCCGGTCCTGGTTTGAGGTGTGACTGTACCTGAGAGGGTGTGACTTCACACCGGGCTCCAAATCAACCTCAGACCTGTTTTCAGAGGACTCTCTGCTATCCCGAGTGTGTGCCTGAAACAACAGTAAGTGCTCCGACTTTGACGTTTTAACGCAGAAATGGACAAAGCTAGACGTGTCGAGGAAAGCAGATTTTAAACGGTTAAATGAGTTAACAGCAGTTTAGTCATGTGGAGATTACTTTAATAACTCTGGAGGAGATCCAGGATTTTAAAGAGACTAGACGCATAAAATTATCAAATCATTCATCAGATCTGAGTTTATATATTTGGTTGAGAGTGTTTCTGTTTTTCCTTCTTCTCCAGCAGCCGCCAACATGCCTGAAACCGCCGAGGCTCACATGGTGACCCTCACCACCAACCGCATCTGTGTTATCGAGATCAAAAACGCCAGCAATGTCTACTGCTTCTACCAACCAAGGTGAGCCCTCCTGCTGTGTCCCGACCCTCCGGTGCAGAGCTGCTGTTCTCCATGGTTTAACCGTTTCAGTGTGTATGAAGTTAGTCTGACATCCTGAAATGTGCATCAGTTTAGGGAAAGTTACCTGAATTGAGACGCACAGCAGCTCGAGCTCACTCACTGCACTCCTGTTGTTTCATCTTTAAGGTCTGCAAAAAAAGAATCACATGAACAGCTTTTTAAAAGTGACACTTTAAAAACCCTTCAAGCTCATAACTCATAAATGTGCATCTTTGAATCAAATCTTTGAACGAGTAAAATACTTCACAAAAGCAGAAAAACTATTTGGTTGGAATTAGCTGCAGGTTTCAGATGTCACTCTTTGCAGGATGCATCTTGTGCATGAATCAGAGCTGAGATTACACTTGTGATTTACGCAACAACTTATCAAATAGAGGGACTATTTTCTGCAGAACTAGGACTTTGACCAGCAATCTTTAGAGCTTGATGTTTTTAGAATTTTCTTTCTCAACATGCAACCAAACCTGACAGAGCTGAGCAGCCGGTCTCTCTCTCTTATAAAGAAAAAACGTTCAGCTGTGATTCATGTGTTCACGTTCTTCTTCTTCTACCCTTCAGCGTGTTCATGAAGAGCGGCTTCTCCTACTGCCCTCCGCAACCGACCCTGGGCAGCAACAAGACTGAAGTGTGCTCCTTCACCAAGGATGACAACACGGCCTCAGGCGCTGTCGGCGTTATGACCTACGACCTCTTCAACATGCACACCCGCCAATGCACTGAGATGATGGCCATCATGTTCTCTGTGCCATTCGACTATAACTTCTATGCGAACTGGCTCGGGGTCGGCATCTTCGACAAAGAAACGCCCTGTGATGAAAAGCTGTTTGATCAAATGTACAACGATACGGATGAAGCCCACTTTAAGCACTACAAGGCCGACGGTTCGGGGATCGTGTTCAAGGGCGACATGGTGGATGTGAGGGCCTGCATGTCTGACGAGGGGAGGGCGATCGTGAAACTGGAGTTTTACGACAAGATCGGCCGATGAGTGTATGTGTGTAATGTAATAAGATCACAATGAGTGTAAAAGAAACACGCTATTCATGTCATGTTTAAAGAAATAAAGAAAAACAGTGACATCTGAATTTTCTGTGTCAGAAGCTTCATTTACGGTCTTGAGTTTTCACCCTCACACGCAATCAGACCTCTAGAGAACACTTTGAGAATAAACGAGAAGACCTAGTGCATCGGGTTTTGATGGTACTGCACCAGTCTTTCTCGGCTTCTGTCGTTACATTTTGGCATCTAGATCTACCGCAGTTTTGATCTTAATAACTTATCGACTTGTTGGAGGGTCAGGCTGCACAGACTGTCGTGTGGAGGTGTGTCCTGTATGTTTTCCTCCCGATGCAGACGGTAAAAACAACAGTCCTAAGGTGTGGCACATAAAGACACACTGTGCTCTTAGACGGAGTCACACTATAAGCTGAACAAACCGGCTCCTTGCTTGGCAACGAACTTAAATCAAAACGCATAGTTATGTTGTTGATGTTGGTCACACCCTGTCCTGATTCCTCCATTCCTCATAACTAAAATCAGGAGATGTGAAGAGGGTGTGCGCTCTGTGGGCGGAGGCACTTCAGGGTGTGATTAAGGTGTCAAACATTCTCAAACGAGAGCGATCCAGAGAGTGAGCTCAGTGTTTCAGATCTGACTTTGCAGAGCGAGCAGCACACCTGTGATCCCCTGAGGTAAGTCTGTTTGTTGTTGTTTTTTTGTGCTTTGCTGAGATTCGATCACCTTTGGTTGCGTTTAAAGCTGCACACCTGTCATTTTTCCGGTCAGCAGCTCTGTGCTTTCTTGCAGACTTTCTCGGCAACATGAGTGAATCAGCTGAAGCAATAGCGGCTCAACTCGGCAGCCGACGAAATGTGACGATCGAGATCACCAACAACACCACCAACTATGTCCTCATCGACCCAGAGTAGGTGCAAAAACCTCAAGATTAAGTCTAAGATTCAAAGCAAAGAGTGCAAAATCAAATATTAAAAAAGATGCACCCCTTCATGTTCAGGTTTTGACTTTGGTCTCCTTTTATTTCCCCTTCTCTGAAAGGATTCACATGGACAGTGGCCATTGTCACATCCCACCCACACCCACTCTGGCGCCATCGTCAACCGAGCTCTGCAACTTCTCTAAAACCAGTGCCAAAACCTCCGGTGCAGTGGGCGTCCTGGCCTACAATGTGGTGGAAATGCGGAGCAACAGGGAGATGGCAAAATTAGCCATAATGTTCTCTGTGCCCTACGACCGAAACGTGTACAAAAACTGGTTTGGTTTCGGGGTCTTCAGCACAGAGACGGAGGTGAATAAGGCGATGTTTGAGATGATGTACTACAAAGAGTCGGAGAAGGAATATGCAAGACTGGAGGGCACAGGCAGCAATCTCACATTCCAGCACCCTGCCCTGGATATCATGGGGACCATGTCCCCTCTGGGCAAGTCGATTATGAAGGTGGAGATCTGGGAGAAGTTGTTCCATCCTGCCATATCTCAAAGCCCTTACTAAGCCAGTCACTCAGAGTCACTCAGTGAAATGAAATAAGAGTGAGTAGTTTTTTGTATACTACCTGTGCTACTGTACCACCTGTTCATGCAATAAATCAAACCTGAAACACACCCAGAACTGTCTCTGTGATCATTAGAGATGTTGGCAGCTTCTCAGAGGAGTCCAGTCCAACGAGTGGAGTGGGTTAAGCTTTGTGTTTATGAGTCATCTTTATGTTTCAGAGTGATTTGATAAAAGAGCATCAACGCTCTGTGGTCAAAATATCACTAATAAAACCATTAAGTCAAGCTTTAGTCTCTTTTTATCGCAAAAAATCTCAGAGAAGGCCAAACATCCAGGTCTGTTTCCAACTTGATTTTATATCCTTGCTGTTTTTTTTTAATTTGTTGTTTTTAGGGAGGTCTGTTTTCTTAGATGTAAAGCGCATTATTAATAAAACATGTAATTATTCCATCCCTACACCTGCAGCCTAGTGAACTGAAGCAGCCGCCGCAGCAGCTCTTTACCGTTAATGCTGCACAAGGTCGCCATCTAGTGTTCATTAGGAGTTCATGCAGCAGCAGACATTTTTACAACTCGCAGTGGTAGTTTGGTAATTACAAGTGATATTCACAGACTGATTTTCAGTCTGGGCATAGAGGGCAATCTTCAAATGGAAAAACAATAAGTCTAAAAGAAACAAAAAAATAATCCAAAAAAACAAAACAAAACAAAAACAGTCTAAAAAACTGGGAAAAATACTCCAAAAAGCAGAAAAGAAAAAAAAATTGGTCTGAAAAACAGAAAAGAAAATTTAAAAAATTAGTCTGAAAAAAAAAACAAAAGAAAAAAAAAATGTCCGAAAATCAAAAAGAAAATTTTTAAAAACTAGTTTAAAAAAAAAAGAAAAATGAAAAAAAATTAGTTTGAAAAAACAGAAAAGAAAAAAAAATGTCCGAAAAACAGGAAAGACATTTTTAAAAATTAGTCCAAAAAATCAGTTTGAAAAACAGAAAAGAAAAATTCCAAATAAAAACCCTGAAAAGAAAAAAGAAAAAACTCTGAAAAATAGAAAACAAATTAGTCCCAAGAACAGAACATAAAAAATTACCCTGAAAAACAGAGCTTTATTTATTTATTCATTTATTTTGGTAAATGCAACACACTTCTGTACAATTCTAGTTCCTGAGTAGTCAAGGAACTTTGTCAAATGTTGTCAAAAACAAAAGCTGATTGTTTGCAGATCATTTAAATCATATACATGATCTAAACAGCACAAAGGCAACAGATCAAATGCTGAAAAGAAATTTTTATTGTTCCAGAAAAACACAATTCTCTTAAATTTGATGGGATGCATCAACTCGTCTTTGGCATCCGAGGAGACCAGTTTCTGGAGTTTCGGTTCTCACCTGATAGAAGATTTCAGTTGCTCAACAGTTCAGGGTCTCCTTTGCCCTGTTCTTGGTGTCATGATGATCCACCTGTTTTTAAAAAAGTTGGGACTGCATCAGTCCAGGACTCTTCTCCTGTTGTAATCCCTGTTGTTAGAATGTGGTTTGGGATCATTTGAAGGTCTTCCCTGGAAAAAGTCCTTGTGTGGATGGCGGCAGATGTTGCTCCTAAACCTTGAGGTATTGTTTGAAAAATAACATAAAAAATAAAAGTATCTGGCGTAGAAGCAGACAGTATTAGTAGACGTGTCACACAATGAAGCCTAGTGTCTCAGAACAGTAAAAATATGTCACTTGGCGTTAGCACATTAGCGAGGTTCAGGTTGTTTGTTGCATTTAACAACTTTGTAGTAAATCTTTAGCCGTCAAAGGTTGTTTTGGGAGATCCTGCATGTTTTACACATAAAAGAAAAGTCTGTGATTAGCTTATCCAAATGCCTAAAATATACTTTCTCAAGACCAAACCCCAATTTTCCTGATGGGGTACTTCAAAATGAACAAACTGCAGGCTTATAGACTAAAGTAAATATAAAAGGTTTTTAAGATATCCTCCTCCTCATCATTCTTATCCGGAGCACCGCTCATAAAACACAGAGACCACAGTACTAAACCGCTCCGTCAGATACATCTCCAGTGTCTCCAGTGACATTTGCCTCACATCGTACCCTCTGAACTGCTTCTTAGCCGTCGTATCCACAGGTACGATCTCCTCCGTGCTGTTTTGGTCATTTCGTCCCACAGCGGCGTACGTGGGGAAAGTGTGCTTCAGTTCTTCTGGGATGCTGTTGTTGTATTTTGGGCAGCAGTAAGCCGACCACATGTACTCGGGCACAGCCACACGGTGATTCTTCAGCCAGTGCTCGTCGCTCTGATAGGGGATGATTCCCGTGACTACGTAAGCCTCTCCCAGACAGTAGGCATCCAGGGTTTTGTTCACAGTCTGCTCCAGGACCTCCCAGGGCCCATCGTTGGAGCCTGTCTTCTGGGGAACCACGTTGGTGAGGGTGAAGGTGGCGTAGCGGTCCTCTCGGCTGTGGTGGTGAAGGCTGGGGTTCAGGTGACCTCGAGTGTAGGAGGAGTTGATGTAGTCCAGCTCCACCGCCTGGCTTTCCACCACGTTCTGGTCCACGGGGCCTGGAGGGAACGGGATCATGTTGCCATCAGCTCCAGGGTAGGCGAGCTGTTTATGGGAGGGAACAAGGGGTAAAGTTTTAAAGGTGACTTCACTGCGTACTGTCTCTAAAACTAACAGGAAACATTGATAATAATTATTTTTCCCTGTTTTTATTCTCACCTTTATAAGACGATATAATTTCTCATAACACTTACTGAAAAGATTAAAATTTGGTGCCATCTCAGCTTTGCCTCTTTGTTTCGTGCAAAGTCGACCAAAATTTAGTGTTGAGTCAGCATTTCCTACTCAACCACCTCTTCAGGAACCAATAAAAAAAGACTGTACCACCGTTATAGTCAAACTATGAGAAGATACGACAAAAGGATATTAAAATGAAAGTAGTTTCACAGACTTAAAGGGATATTCCGGCATAAAATTGATTTAGGAGCGATCATTTCTTCATGGAAATACAGTCAGACCGAGACGCTAAGGCAGAACTACCGCGTCTGCAGAGAAAATGATTAATATGGTGATTATTACTTCAAGGTAATGATAAAAAAATGATCATAAATGTTCTTCCTTGAGCTGCGGCACCCCGCTGTAGTCTGTAATGGACTGGCCTGAGGTCTCGCTACAAACAAGCGACTGCAGGAAGAGAGTAGGTGAGTTGTGTTTAGTCTCTTTGCTAAAGAAATCAGTCAAAGTTAAAAAGATGTTTGGTGTCTAGTACTACGGCTGTGACACTATATGTCCCGTTGATGAAGTTAGGTGCTGTTCTGAGCATTATTTGTGGCTATAGAGTGGTCGTTACTAAAGTTGGTATAACTAGAGATTAAATTAGTAGTTTTACAAACTTCATAGTCTTATTTTGCTCTGAAGCTTTAAAGTATAAACACTCTGCTCTCTGCTAATCTAAAGTAAACAAACAGACGAGACAGTTCTCCTTCTGTTTGTCTCATTTCCTCACCTGCATACTCAGCACGTTACACTGAACTCTGAGTGATAAAAGTCTATAACTGAGAATCACTAAAACACAGGCAAATATCAGATTAATCTAAGGCATGAGACTGTCTTTAAATGAGTGACTACACACGCTCTCATGCACGCTGGTACCTGGGGCTCAAACTTCCAGGATGCACTGGGCCTCTTTCCGGTCGGTGCGGCGTACATGTACCCGGAGAACCACGGTGAGCGGCGGGCTCTGCTGTACAGAGAGGCGAAGCGGTACTGGTTAAAATACCGCTGGCAGATCGGGGTCCCGGTCAGACCTTTCGGAGGCCAGGACTTGTAGAAGAATTGAAGACACGGAGCGAAATCCCCGACATCTGCTGCACAGAGAGCGGATCCTGCAGCCCAGAGCAGGACGACCAGAACCGGAGCGGAACAACGAGGCATGACGATGATGATGATGATGAAGTGTGGTTAGATCCACATATCAGAGCATGAACCGGGTCAGATCTGCACACAGAGACTGTGAACTGCAGCAGAGCAGGAGTTCATTCAGAGATGTTCCTTTTTTAGACTGACACTTCATCTTAGTCAATGCGGAAGTGAAACTTTTTCTTTTTTTCAGACTTCAGGAAAGAAAATCTGCTGAATTTACTTATTTTGGCTTTTGCATCCATGACATATCAGTTAAAGTGAAACAAAAGACTCTCCTGTTTTATTTAAAAATAAAATAACCAATTCAGAATATATCAATTAATCTTTATTGATTTTAATAATTGTAATTTGACTAATTTAACCAGGTCTCTGTCAAATGTAAAAAAAAAACTCAAGTCCACCCTGATGTTCAATTTATGGCAACCATGATCAGATTTTTAACTGACGACCAGAAGAGACTTAAAATATCAAATATTGAAACGTTTTTAGGGGAGATATTACCACAGAACCTGTGCTTTTATTTTGAAATATTTTCTGTCTTTCCTTCAGGTCTTCCTATCTCCTGGATCGTTGAACTATGCTTTTTTTTTAAGTAAAAGCTACTTCTTGTATGTCAAATGTTACAGAACTGACTGAAAACACTTGAAGTAACAGTCAGAAATTATAACAGTTTAATATGTGATAAGAAACCCAAAGAGACACAGGCTCAAATATTGTTTGATATCTTTAATAAATCTTAAAATATCAGTTAGATTAAAACAAAGACTTTCCCTTTTTTATTTAAAAATAAAATAATAAATTCAGAATCTATCAAGTTTTAATCTTTAATGATTTTAATAACTGTAATTTGACTAATTTAACCAGCTCTTTGTCAATTAAAAAAAATCAAACTCAAGACCATCCTGATGTCTAATTTATGGCAACCATGAGCAGATTTTTAACCAACAATGTTTTCAGAGGAGATATTACCACAGAACATTTGCTTGCCATGCTTTTATTTTGAAATACTTCTGTCTTTCCTTTTGGTCTTTCTATCTCCTGCATTGTTGAACTATGCTTTAATTTGCAGATACATAAAACAAACCTGCGGATCCTGGAGCGCCGTCTGATTGAACTGAACGTGGGAAGCTGCACTTTTTGCACAGAACCTCAGTTTTTCTTCAAACTCTTAGACTTGTACAGTGACTGCAAAGTTTTAGGTTGATGTTTTTGTTTTTTTCTCTCTCTCAGTTTGATGCACAAAGGATCTGTTTCAGGTCTCTTTGGGTCATCAGAAGGAATGCACTGCACCGTTCAGATTCCAGGTCGACAACTTCTTCTGCAACTAACTCTCGCTTTTCACTCCCAGGTGTGGTCAGGGCTGCACAGTTGATGAGTTCGTCACCACATGTCTGCACCCACATCACAGGCTGAGAGTTATCTGTGAACTCTTGGCTCTACTCCGCTGATATCCAGAGCCCCAACTGTGCAGCCTTGACTGCAGTTTGCAGGTATTTAGAGTATCTCATTCATGGACTTTATCTATTCAGCCGGCCTCTTCCTGAGTCTGAAAGGAGCGAAGCTGAGTGAAACAACTTTGACATCCAGGGTCGAAACTAAACGTCCAGAAAGCTTCTTCAGCGTCTGCCGCGGAGGCTTCAGTCCAGGTTTCAGCGTGACGACTATCAGTGTGTTGGACGTGTGAGGGTTTCAGGTGAAAAATGACAAGTTTGGGATTAGAAATGTGAGTGATGTTTATACAGGAGCACTGTTCAAATCACATCCAGCAGAAATGTCTCAGGGTCCGATGGGACGAGATCTGCACCAAAACATGAGAGCAGAAAGCCATTCTTGAAATCTCGTGGTCTGTAGAGCAAATACTACAAAAGCTTTTAGGGAATTGAGGTGCTTGTGTACGTCGTCTACCTCTCCACAGACACTCAACCTCCAAACCTACACGTCCCGACTTGCATTTTGTGGTGTGAATTCTGCCGAGATACTGTCGTAGTCCCTCCACCAGAGATGAGATGTCTTCCACACGCCTTCCTCCACTGAGTCCAGAGTCCTGTACCCGCATATTCTGAGACGCCCTCATCGTTTCACGAGCTCACATCTCACTGTGCATTCCTTGACTTTTATTTTGTAGGGTCTATATATAAGGAGGTCACACAGCTCTTCAAATGAGCTGAACCTGGTCCTCTACAGATGGAACTGGTTGATCTTCAGGCAGACGTGGCACTGAAGGAGCAATTTGGAGGAAGTGAATCTGCCACCTTCTGGATGGAGATGGTCCCTGGAAAAGGCTTCACAGGTCTGAGTAAAATAGCTCTGTACACTTTTTTTCGACCATGAACATCGTCAAAGACAAATATCGCAACAGGCTCACTAATGATCATCTCCACATGTGTTTGAGGATGGCCCTGACATCTTTCGAGCCCAGATTCAAAAAGTTGGCTGGAAAAGATGGAGCCCGCTTCTCACGAGCTCCTCTTTCTGAGTGATAAAAAAAGAGTAATTCGGAGGGAGATGAATGGAAAACAATGACAGACAGGATGGTTTGTGAAGATTTTCAGTGGCAAAATGTATTGAGTTAAAAGTTTAACCAGTTTAGTTACTTTGTTTCAGTGAATTTCATGCTACTTTTTTTAAATGCACTTTAATTTCAGATGTGCCTGCCTAAAAAGCCATTTTGTTTCTAATGCAGTTCTTTGAATATCTGTAGTCTTCATTTTATATGCATATATGCACACTTGAAAAAGAGGAGGGGGTAGTGTGGTTTTGAGACCGAATTTGAAGCGCTTAGTATTTTGTGCCAAAAGGGACACCGTTCGTGCCGCGTGATGACCTCACGCACGCTTCAGATGCGCCGTTCGACGGTTGCGGTCTCTGAAATGGGACACAGGAAGGGTACATAACGGCGCAAAACGGCACATAACGGCACAAAACGGCAGTGCACTCAGCTAAGCGCCGTTAAGCGCGCTTATCCCGATGCGGTCTCTGAAATGAGACACAGCCTCAGATAGAGGAAGCTGTCGTACCTTACCTGTCCAGCAGATGGTGCTGCACACAGTTGGGATCCAAAGGTCTACAGGTCCAGTGTGTAAAAATGAAAATAATTAGCAGTGTCTAGTAGTCAGATTCTGGGTTGACTACATTAATTTGCTCACACTCATGAATATTAGACTCCATTTGGACTGAGTCTGTTTTGCTAAACATCACATACTGTGGCTTTAATCAAACTTGGATATTCTTGTTGTTTTGTATATAAGTGTGAAAAGGCGACTGATTCCTGGCTGGTTTGTGGTGAAATCTTTAGGAGGTTTAACGGTCACTTTATTTTAAGTCCCAAAGGAAAACATTTTTTAAACCGCAACTTCTCGTTTTTAGACCAAATAATTCTGTGCGAGGCCAGAATTTCTCAACCAAAACTGTTTGGGGGAGGGTATTAGGTTGCGGTACTGAGTGTGTGTGTGAGAGTGTGTGTGTGTGGTCCAAAGTGTGAGTGCAGCACACACAAAGAGAGGGGCGGGCTTGGTGGGAGGACAGCTTCCCTCCCCTCCCCTCTCAAAATACACACATACATCTGACAGCCGTTTGTTGAACTCCCTCCCTCGTCTACTTCACTTCATTATGTAACCCAGAAATCAAGTTTGGAGTTTGAATTCTAGAAGTGCAGACACCGGGGTTCACAAGACCTGAGACAAGATTTCTCCTCTCTTTCAGGAACTAAAGGTAGGCAGCAGCTCTGTTTATCCTACATCTGCAAACTCATGCTTTTGCAACAGCAGCAGAAAGAGGAGAGTCTGATCTTTGGACTTGTGCAACACTTCAGTTTTCCACAGTTTCAGCAGCTGCATGTTGATCTTCCTCTCGTGCATTCCCTGTCTAACTCTCAACAACACACATGTAGAGGGAAAGGGCACTTAAGCACATGCTTTTACCTCATGTCATGAGTGGAGATTGTGCTAAATGTTGTGAGTCTACTAGGAAGTCCCCACTGAACACAGATGATGAGATTAGAAAACAAGAATACCACCAGGAATTAGTCTGAGCTTGCATTCCCCTGGACTTTAATCTGTTAAGCTACGTCTCAGTCACTTCTTTTTTGCTTATTATCCTCTGGTTTAAAAATGAATCCATGAAGACAATGAAAAATGCTCACATGCAAAAGAAAAAAAAAACTTGCAGCGGCTTGTTTCAGAGTAGGAGGGACATGGGTCAAACTGAAGGGTTTGCAGAATGGAAATAAGAATGAACACAGTGTACTTTCTCTTTAAATATCTTTAAAAGTCACAAAAATTAATGACAGATGTTACAGAAATTAAGTAAAGTCAGTCGTCAAACTCCACAGGAAATAACCTGAAGCTGACCTTCTGCTGCAGTGTGAATCATCTAACCCATTGTCTCACATCCTATTTACTGTCCAACTCTTTACTTTAGCAGGAATGTGATTTTCCCACATTCATACAGAACCCAAAAAGGTGACCCTTGAATCATACACAGGATATATTTTGAATGAAGTGAGTCTAAACTAGGGTGACCCTATTCAGACTTCCCAAAAAGAGGACGCGACTACGCGGGGGTGGAGTCACGGAGTCACATAAAGTTAAAGGTGGTGTAGTCAGGATCTGAGTTAGTTCCAGTTTTTAGGAGAAATCTTGAATGTAAACTCTACTCCTCCAAACCAGTTTTCCCCTCAGCTCCTCCTCTTCCCTCCCGGTCTGCTCCAGCAAGCCCCGCCCACAAACAGACACTCCTGCTCTGGTCCATGGTGCCGTCCATGTTCTTCTTGTTTTTTCCTTTTTGTGGCTCACTCATGTGTCCTTGTTCCTTTTCTCAGACTTCATCCATGGGGAGCATCCCAGCAGTTTCTCTTCTCCCACTAGTCCTGAGCGTCTCCCTCCTGATGAGTCCCAGTGTCCAGGGTGGAAAGATTCTGGTGTTCCCGGTTGATGGCAGCCACTGGGTCAACATGAACCTGCTGATCCAGAACCTCCACAGCAGAGGTCACGAGGTCACTGTGATCCACACTTCCACGAGCTGGTACATCAAAGGAAACGCGCCACATTACCGCTCCATTACCATCACTCTACCAAAGGCCGTCGACATCGAGGAGGAGGACTTCTTCATAAACTTCCTGGGGAAGATGCTGGAGATCAAGAAAGCAGGAGGGTCTCCTTTAGCTTTGATGGAGTTCTTCTGGGAAATGATCACTGGGTTGTCAAAAATTCACGAACAAGCCAGCATGGTGGGGGTAGAAATACTTGAGAACAAGGCTCTGTTACAGAGCCTTCATGAAACTCAGTTTGATATGGTTCTGATTGACCCAGGTTTGCCTGTTGGAGTTATTGTCGCTCATGAACTTCAGCTCCCGGTTGTTTTCAATGTGAAGTGGATCACCAGTGGAGAGGGGCACTTTGTGGTGGCTCCAACTCCTATATCTTACGTCCCAGTCCCTGGACATGCTGCCACGGACAAGATGACCTTTGTGGAAAGAGTCCAAAATGTTCTGTTTTATCTCCTCAACACGTGCATCGACAAGTTTGTAGTGTGCCCTCACTACGACAGACTGGTGGAAAGGTACCTTGGTCCAGATGTGAACTTCTATCACCTTCTTCAAGGAGTAGACATCTGGCTCATGAGGGTGGACTTTGTCTTTGAATTCCCTAGACCTACCCTGCCAAATATTGCCTACATAGGTGGTTTTCAGTGCAAACCGTCTGAGGGTTTATCCTCAGAGCTGGAGGACTTTGTGCAAAGTTCAGGAGAGCATGGATTCATCGTAATGACTCTCGGTACACTAATTAAGGGTCTGCCAACAGAGATCACCTCTGAAATCGCAGCTGCCTTCGCCCAAATCCCTCAAAAGGTCATATGGAGGCATCTTGGTGAGCGGCCCAGCACTGTGGGCAACAACACCCTGCTGGTGAAGTGGATGCCCCAGAATGACCTCCTGGGTCATCCGAAGGTCAGAGCCTTTGTGGCTCATGGCGGCACCAACGGAATCTATGAAGCCATCTACCACGGAGTGCCAATCTTAGGCATACCCCTCCTGTTTGACCAGTTTGAAAACATTATAAGACTGGAGGCAAGAGGAGCTGCCAAATCCGTCGATGCGTCCACACTCACCAGTCAGAGCTTTCTGGAAGCTTTAAGAGAAATTCTTCACAACCCTTCCTACAGTAACAACATGAAACGACTCTCCTCCCTCCACCGCGATACACCGGTACATCCTCTACATACCGCCATCTACTGGATTGAGTTTGTTATCAGGCACAAAGGAGCTTCACATTTACGCACTGAGTCTTATAAGATGCCCTGGTATGTTTACCATTCTGTGGATGTGATGGTCTTTCTGCTGGCACTCATGCTGGTTCTGACAGCCATTGTGGTCGGAACAGTCCGATTTATTTGCTCTAGACTGTGCAGAAGGAGGAAACCAAAGCAGGAGTAGATTCTGACTCTGAACACCATCCTGTAGGATCAGGCTGATCCGGATTTATGTCCTTTGCTTTGTTTCAAGGAGGCCGACACAGGCCCAGACAGGATCACAACTGCAGTAACAATCAATAAAACGGACTACTACGGGATTTCGTGAACATATTCAGGGTCAACAAAAAGACGATGAAATGTCTTGATGACTTTTACAAATAATTGTCGTTAAATTAGTAACAGGTGATCAAGGAGGCCAGAGGAAAAATTTGAGTGCTTCTGATAAATGCTTTACTTCCCAGAGGGTCAACATCTGGAGGAGGGACTGGCACCAAATTTATGGTAGACTTAAAGTTCTGAAGGAGTTAATGTGATCCTTCCTTTAACCCTGTCACAATGTGGACGCCGACAGTTTGGTGTCTAGTTTGGTTTAATGAATACAGAAGAGGATTAGGGTCACTGGAAATATATATAATTCTGACATAAAGTCTGAATTCTGTTTTTTTTCCTCTTTATCGGGGGCTGAAATATATTCTAAATTTTTTTTACTTGTATCAGAATTTTGAAGTTTATGTCAGACTTCTCGAATTTAACTCAAGATTCTGAGAATAAAATCAGATTTTTAAGATTAAAATCAGGAGTCTCAGATTAAAGTCTGAATTCTGGTGATGACATTTTTTGTTGAGGTCAGAATTTTTATCAAAAATTTTGTCAGGCTTCTCAGATTTAAATCAGTATTCTGAGGTTTTTATGAATGTCAGAATTACTTTTTAAAAACTGATTTTATTCTCAGAATTCTGGATTTTATATCAGATTCTGAAATTTAAGTCTCAATTCTGTTTTAAACCTGGAATTAAGACTTTTTAAAGATTATAATCCTGAAATTAAGGCCAAAATTTTCTGAATAAAGTTTTAAAGAATGTTTTTTAAAGAAAACATCAAAACCAAATTTTGAACTTTTGATTTTTTTTTTTTTTACCTGAAATGTTGAAAATTTTTCACTGAATTTTAAGATGAAAGGCAGAATTCTGAGATCGAAGTTAGAAGTCTGATTTTATTCTTTATTCATTGAAGTTTGATATTTTTTAAGTGCTCTGAGATATTACATAATCATTGTCATTTTCTGAGAGAAAATTAAGAATTAAAGAAAATTTATCTTTTTTTTTTCCCTTCTGTAGATCAGTTCTTTGTCTTTGGTGCAAAATTGAATTGGTAAACTTGATAAACAGTCGACTGGCAGCAGCTAGAGTTAGACATTTGTCCACGGAGAAGCAGAAAAATTAAGTTACCGGAGATAAAATTTAACTGTGAGTACAGTAACATTGTGTTGAGAACAAACTGGGAATAACCTGCAACAACTTTAGACTTCTGATGGAAAAAAATCATAAAATCTCGAGAAACATTTGTCAGGTCAACAGTACATTTACACTGTTTACTGTACTGACTTTCACCACATTGACAGAACATCTATTTTTAATGCCACTATTAGCACATTGTAAAATATAATAATTTTTTGTTTTTATTTTTTCACTTCATTTGTTTTATGCACAAACCCAAAAAGATGAGAAAACTCACATTTACCTCTTTTTTTACATGTTTTATGTCTGCATTGTTATGTTGAATCAATGCTTCGACTTTGTTATGTATGGTTTTACAAAAAAAGTGAATGCAGTCTGTTAAAGTTGTACTTGAGATAAATAAAAAGTCAGAAAAGACAAAGTTCTTGATGTTTATTTCCTGCGAAAGATCGCTGACAATCTCTGTGGTCCAAGTACTTCGATTAACCTCTTTTCTTCCTCTTTATTTTATGTACAGCACGAAAAATGGTTCAAAATGGACAAACGACAAGTTAAAGACTCTTCTCACAGATCCATCTGTAAGAGTTCTTGCAGGATCCGTCCATCCATGATCTCAGCACACTTTCACTGTTGTCTATGTGTCCACAGTCTTCTCCTGCAGGGTCGTCCTGTGTCCAGTTATCAGGCTCAGTTCCTGTTCCTGCTCTGCTCAGCCAGAACCTGGAGAAACAGCAGGAGGAGCAGCCGTGTTACAAGGAGAGGCAGGAGAACTTCTGGATTAACCTCAAGGCTACTTCCAATGTCACCTGCCCCAACACATACTCAAAGACCCTCCAGGAGGACCACCAGCTGTTCTCAGTTAAGTCACACTTTTACAGCTCGTTTCATGTCTTTTTAGCTGTGTAAAAAGTAACACCCACAACAATGTTTTAACACCCTCATTATGTCCACTCTGTCCTTGTATGTTCACTTACTGTATGTTGGACGTGACTCTGCTGCCGTCCACCCAGCTCCATTCACCCTCCACCTCTGCGTCTGTCATCCCGATCCACAACCTGGAGCCGCTCTGCTTCTCAGCTCTGCTGCTCTCGAAGACAAACCTCTGACATAAGACAAAGATCAGTCACATCATAGCATATCATATCATATCATTTCAGCCTTTTTCTGTTTTAGTATCTTACATCCCCTTCTTTGTTTCTTACCTGTTCTCTTTCACTGTTTATGACGAGCAGGTCGCCCCCTTGTGTCCGACACCAGGCTCTGCTGGAGCTCCAGGTGAGCGTGCGAGAAGAGATGTAGTAACAGCTGGAGTCGAACAGTTTCCAGCTGTCTGGACACTTTTTACAGCTCCGCTCTGTGGAACAGATGAAGATAGAGAAATCTCTCAAAGCTGGATCAGTCAGGACCACGTATGCCAAAGAGGAGGAGTCATGAGTGTGAGGTGAGTTATATTTGTATATTTGTATATTATTATTATTATTATTATTATATTATTGAGGATTAGGGCCACTGGAAAAACAAAACAAAAAAAGGTCATATATAAATTTTTTAAATCATTATTCTGAGGTTAAAGTTAGAATTCTGACTTTTTTTCTCAGAAATATACTGTATATATATATATATATATATATATATATATATATATATATATATATATATATATATATATATATATATATATATATATATATATATATATATATATATTCCATTTCAGGATGCTGAAGAAATCTAAATGTTGACTCGCTTTCATAACACAGCTTTGTTAAAATATGTCCGAGATGAAATTTTTGAACTCGCATAAATACTTATTTAGTTTTGTGTACATTACATCATATTGTGCATCAGAAATTCATCATTTCACACCCTGATAAAGATTAAAAACAAGCTGATTCATACCTTTAGTTTGAGGATTAACCACAGGACAGTACAAGTCCAGGGATCTGAAGTCCTCCTGCAGTGTCCTCATGTTCATCAGAGTCTGATCCATCTTGTTGGTCCGCTCCTCCCTCTCTGCTGCTTCCTGCCTCTCCTTCATCAACACCCCGCTCAGGTTCTTGATTTTCTCCTGCAGCTCCATCACTCTCTCCTGAAGCTGAGCGTTTCTTTCCTCACAGTCGTCGTTTAACGAATCCTCTAACCTCTGACTGAGATTTTTAACATCTGTCTGAATCTTGTCGTTTATCTCCAGGAGCTCCTGATTCTTCTCCTTCTCCTGTTTCAGCTCCTCTCTCAGGAGGTCCGTGGCCTCGGTCAGTCCTCGTTTCTCCTCCTCTCTCTGGGTGTTGGACTCTCTCAGATGTTGGATGGTTTGGCTCATGTTCAGCTCCTTTTCCTCCTGATCGGCTGTGATCTGAAGCAGCCGCTCCAGCTCTTGTGAAAGCTGTAAGTTTGTGGAAGTCAGATTCAGGATTTGCTCTGTTAGCTCAGATCTTTCCAAACTCAGAGTGAGAGTAACAGAGTGCAGTTTGGCTGAAGTCCTGTTGAGGATCTTGTTCTGCTCCTTTAGAGCCTCGTTGTCTCGTCTCAGTTCAGTGTTTGCTTTAGAGAGCGTGTGCTGACTGTCGCTGATGTTCTGGAGTTCAAGGATGAAGCTTTTCCTCTCTGGTTTACCGTCTGATCCTCTGTTATCTGAAAGAGAAGGACACAGAAAGGAGACTTCAGAATGAGTTCAAACTTTAGATTTTGTAAAAGGTGATTATTTTTGTCCGTCTGAGGCTGAGATGAGATGATCAGTATCAACGTCTGGATGTGGTTTCATGATGTTCAATCACAAACTGCTCCTTCCTTTTAAACGATGATACTTCAGTCCAGTCACTCCAGTCCAGCAGGTGGCAGTATTGCACCCCAAACATGGTTTTAATGCTGCTTGAAATACTCTAAAGTCAGAGGATACTCCTTTTATAATGCAAAAAAAAAGTTCTCACAGAGAGGAGCTGAAACATGTAGAGCTCCCCCTGCTGGCTGCTTACAGATCTCTCCTCCATATAATAAAAGTTTATCAGCAGTGTTTATACTGGACTCTCCCAGTGTTCCCAGTCCTGGGTTATAGTGAGCCACAGAGGTCTTATTTCATTTTAGATCTTAAATTTGCAGATATATCACCTCTTATGACCCGAGAATCTACTCACACAGGACAGAAAGAGCCACACAGACCACGAAGAGCAGCAAACAGAGCGCCGACAGAGCGAGGGTCTGACAGAGGCGATGACAGGCGGTTTTATTTCTGAGGCAGGATGAAGCTGAAAGAACAAAGAAGAATAAAAATAAAATTTTTAGTCAGAAACTGGAGCTTTTTAAAATTTTAAAGCTCCTATACGTAAGGGTTTTTTAATGTTAAAAAAACATTCTAAAATTAATACAGAAAAAACAAGAATATGAATCATTATTAGTAAAAGTCAGAGTGTGAATTAACATGATATAGAAGTAAATATATGATGAAGTGATAAAAACTGAATGTAAGACTCACACTTCTCCTGCTCCTGCTTGACTGAAGTCACAGAGTACGACCCGGAGGTGTGAGTATTAATCCAGGGGATGCAGTGATAACCCACCATTTTACCTGCACAGACAGACACACAGACAGACACACAGATGTCAAATCATGATCCGGTGATTTGAGATTACCCTTTTCTCTGTAATCTGCTCAAAAATCTTCAGATTCGTGTCTGAATCGAGTCTTAATCTGTCAGAGACTCGGGTCCTCGACAGATTAAAGTTTACCAGCAGAGAGTTTCTGTGTTTTTTCTGATCAGGATCATCAACGATAACCGAACATGTCTCTACATATCTACAGATGATAAATATCTACAACATAAACAAGTTTACTTCAGTGCAAAGTCATGTAAGGTTACAAAACTTTTCACTCCACATTCTTCAGCGCTAAAAAAGTGCTGATCTCACATCATTAATCTTTAGAGCACTCGAAATCAGATATCTTTTTTAATTGTTATTTACAGTATAATAATATCAATAAAGGGTTGGAGTGTAATCTGAGCTCCTCTACTTTACAAAAAAGTAAAAATCTTCCTGCAGAGCGTTATTTTAGCAGCACAAACTGATATCAAACAAACTCACCTCAGTCTGTGTTTGTTAACTGTGTGGATCCTGGTAGTTCGTCCTGTAGAGGTCCAGAGGTGACTGACCTCCGTGTGTAAACCCACCGCTCATTTAAAGCCCCTCACCCCCTTTAAAAGACTTTACACCTCACAGGAGGAGAAACTCTAATAACAGACGCTTTTATCCGAGGACACCTTATCTCTCACCTGACAATGGGGCCTAAAGAGACCTCTGTTAGCCTCTGTTGTCCAGAATCACCATGTGGTAACGGTCTCTAAGTATCCAGCAGTTTGTCTTTTTTACAATATGGATGAAAGTAAATGGACACTTTCTCTGGTTCCTTCGTTACAATACAATAATCAGGATGAGACAGCTGTCAGGGCGATGGTTGGAATATATGTCCCCTCAAAAATATCTCTGGGTTTTGGGTGTTTTGGTACATTTGTCATTTTTAATCGTCCGGGTGTTCCTCGTTTTTATTCTCGCACAAAGTAAGTTTGTGAGCTGCAACAGTCCAACAGGGGGAGCAACAACAACAACAACAACAACAGTAATAATAATAATAATACAAAAGGCAATAACCTCTCTCTCTCATGCTCTAATGTAAAATCACAGTAATAGTCAGACATTTCTGCACACTGAACAGAGTCTGTCATATTTCTCTCTTTGTTGTTTTTGTGCTCATATCATCCTGTAGCTTCCTGCACAAATGCACAGATCCCTGTGTGTTTACATATTCTGTTCAGGTCCTGTTTATACAGCTCTGTACTCATCTGTATATGTCTACAGCTGCTTTACTTTTCTATATTTCTGTTTTTGTCATCCTGAGTTTATCGACCCGGCTCCAACACGAGTCCAAACTTCCCAGACGATGACCCTGATTCTGATTTCACGTGAAACTGAAACTCCTCACTCTCAGTTTATGATTTATTTTACTGCTACATCTTCATCCAAATCACAGGAGAAGATAAAACCACATGTTTCCACCTGGCTGTGACCAGACAGTACTGTCAACACCAAACCTCTTATTCAGGATGTCAAACAGGATATGAATGAACTTCACAGGAAACTCTGACTCTGAATGGTTTGTTGGATGAGCTCTCGTGAGAGTGTTAAGATCAGGAATGGACTAATTAGTCACTTTTGAGAGGTTATTAAACACCAGTGAGGCTAAATCTTGAAGTTAGGGCATTAATCGATAAAAATGTAAGATCTATCGCTGACTTTGAGGGCGTAAAATCAGACACAATAACACACCTGAGCCCTGGAGAGTATCTGAGGACACCTGAAGGTTTTAAAGCTGAATGAAACTCCCAGAAAACTCAGATTATTATGATGCTAATACAGAGAACAGCGACGTTGCACGTGTAGATATATTTTGCAGGTTACATGATGTGCACTCTGAAATTTAGACACCCCCTGGTCTGAAAACTGTTTGATTTGAAGACGTAGGAACATGCTGCAAACCAGCAGGACACTGAGTGAGAAGAGGGGCTGAGAGATAAGAGAGACAATGCTCTTTCTGTGCTCGGAGAATCAACAAACATGTGAGAGCGATACGTGCGAGAAAGGAAAGGAAACTGTTTGTTTTAACAGCCTGTGAAACTGGCATTGTTTCAGTGGATCCTCGTGACTCTTTACTTCAGTCTAAATCCTTATAACAGGACTCTAAAGTTATCCTTAAAAAACCTTTATATCATCCCACTAAAGCAGGTTTTCTCTGTCTGTAAGAGCTGATGGAGAGTGTGACCGAGGGTGGAGAAGGAAACAGTCATTCTGGTTGATGCTAATAACCCGTTTGTGTATCCGTGTGTGTTCACAGCTCGTTCCAGTGCATACAGAGGACCGTCAGAGATGGTGTTAGTGAGTCTCTTTGCTAATGATTCATCTCCTTCTTATCTGCAGAGGCCTTTACGACCCATCAGGAACCAACAGCATCACAGAGTCTTTATCACGTCAAATCAGCCCAGGTGAGATCTGGACCTGTGAGGACTCTCTGTGTCAGAGTCTCTTATCCTGAAACAAAGCCTCATCCTGCAAAGTTTGCACAGACGTTAACAAACCCAAACAGAGCGAACAGGAACCAGAGCTGCCATCTCTGTTAGAAATGTAACACCTCCTCATTTCAGGAGCAAAGACTTCATGATGCTGAATTTCTTTTCACTCCTGTGTGCAGAAGTTTGCTGCTTTAGGTCAGTGCGGACAGTTTACTGTGTATTTTTGTCTGTATTAAAGCTGACCTCTCATGGTCCCAACTGAGCAACGATAGTCTGGTACTTTTAGTACTTTTACTATTTTTAGGCAGAAACTGGAAATTTTAAAGCTCCTATAAGGTTTTTTTTTTTATGTTAAATAAACATGCTAAAATTAATACAGATTCCTCTATATGACCTTTTATGAGCAAATTATACTACTTTTATTTATCTATAGTTATTTATTAAGCCTGAAAATGCAGCTATGGAGTCACATGAGTTTGTAACAGTCGGTCTAAACTTCTGCAGTACCAAATAGTGCCACAGGGTGGCGCCACCTCGGGGGATCAGCTATTTGCACCCACAGTTAACCTTGTTAGACCAGCATTATTTCTACTCACTACAAGGTTAATTCCTCAAAAATGTTGGATTTACACTTTTACCAGTTTATTTTTTTCCTGTTATCATTCCTTCAAACTTTTTATCCTCTTTTGTTTCTGTGTTTTCCAAACCTCGTGGGAATACCAATGAGTTTCCTCTGGGTAGAAAAATTGACTTTATGAATCAATTACTAAAAGAGCTAGCCTGACTTTTCCCTGATCTCAGGTCTTGGTGACAAAATAAAAAAGTTAAATCTTCATTGTAGGGCATAGGCTTTTTTTTTGGATAACAAATTTCAACTTTTGCGCAAATCAGCTTTAGATTATTGTAATTGCTAATCAGTGTCAATCCTGATATGAGTCAGAAATTATAATTCTAACCAATAATAATAATAATAATATATATTTTTTCCTCTTGGGGACAGACTTGACAAAGCTTGAATTTTTACTTTTAAGAAATCTGCATCATGATGCTGTTTTATGGAAAACCTTTAACCTTTTAATGCCTGAAACCAAAAATTATGGCCAAAAAATTCAATTTTTTTGCAGCTGAAATGTCCTAAAAACTTTTACAAATATATTTATCTCGTTTGATACATCAGATGTTTTTGGAATCTGATAAACCACAAGAGGACATTTTAATCATTTATCGGACTGTGTTTTTTTAGTCATTTGTTGATCATATTGATTGATAGAGGTATTATAAAAGTATGTATCAAATATGATACAAAAGGCAATAAAGGGCTACCTCCAAAAGAAAATCTTTTTTTTACTTCTTAAGTTCAAACCCCTGAAATAAACCAGAGTGAAGCCTCTGTATGACTGCCAATTTACAGTAAAGACTAACAGGAACATAGATCTCTGCAGCATGTGACTTTTATGGACTGACCTGATGGAGGTCTAATTTTTCCAAGTCTTCATTAGGAACAAACAAACACATTTCCCCAAGTTTGAAACCTTTAATATAGAATAAATGAAACATATATAAAAACACATAAAAAGAGATAAACATTTATATTTTTCACACTAGTTTAGGTTGCTGTCCGCATAACTTACCAACCGTTCAAACCAGACTTACTTTAAAAATGTATCTCTAAACCTAAGCAGCGTATCTTCATATAAAACATGTTTTCTCAGGTGTCATTCCTGGACTTTACTTTTCCACACCACCAGGTAAACCAGCACAGGGATGAGGCTGACAGGGATGACGGTGAGGGCGATCACCAGACCCTGAGGAGCATCCACCAGGAGCTCCTCGTTGGAACAGTTGTGGAAGTAGAAGGAGTGGATTTCAAGGAAGAAGTCCTGAATGTTGGAGTTTGGGTAATAACAGTTGACCAAATTAGACAGCTTCTCCAGGCACAATGTCATTTCGTGGTACGGCCTGCAACAGCGATACAGAAAGAGAAAGCCTTGTATTAATTATGATAACAGTTAGGGGACAACTTAATTTTTTACAGCATTTTATGACTTTTCAAAAGCAGAAAATCCCAAAGTTATCAGCCAACTATTATGAATTAAAAATATTTAACATCTAGACTACACCGAACTTTCTATGTCAATGTTAATAATGTATCGACCGAGTCAGAGTAATTGATTAGAAATAGAGAAAATGATTAAAAGTTTCAGTAATCACAAAACATATATATGTTGATACTCCAACTAAACTTAACTACTTTGGTGATTAATATTACTCTGATAACGCTGAAAATTTACACCCAATTTTTAAAAATAGTAATGTTTATATTGTCCCTGTTTGCAAATAGAGAGAAAGGTTGGTTTTTACAGGAAGATACTTTTCTGTATTTGTGAATCAAAGGGGCATAAAATGAATTTTCTATATATATATATATATATATATATATATATATATATATATATATATATATAATTTTTATTAAATTTAATATTATTATAATCACCAACACTTTGCCGGCTATTGGTTGTTGAAGCCATTTAATGATGCTGAAATTAGTGAAACAGCGCCCCCCTAAATTCAACTCCTTGTATGAGTGGTCAAACATGGGTACTGCACTCTAAGACGGTTATGGCAGGTAACCGGGAGGAGGAAAGTTAACTTTCAGAAGATAACAAACGTGTGTCAGTCGTTTTTGCGACGTTGTGACGCTGTTATTCGACAGAAGCAGATTCTTTAAAGCTAAATTGAAATTTGAGTCTTACTTTTTTCCACTTAGAAATTAATTAAACAAAGGAAGTAGTAAGTTTGTTGATAACCAGCTAGCATGTCGAAGTGGATGACAACGGCGGCTAGCTAATGTTGACTAGCTTGCGGAGGAAGAAGGAGGAATTTCCATAAACTAATGCTGGATTTTGACGATTTGGCCTACAAGACAAAGTCAGAAAATGCACTCCTGCATTTCTACGTCAAACAACGTGAGTAAAATATAATCTTTTGTCTCCTGTTTTCTTCTGGCTGGTTTTGGCACAGGTGGTTTGACAAATTGTGCTACCGAACATAGCGGTTCTCAACTTATCTGCGCATGCGCATGCCAACGGCTCTCTCTCTGGCAGCGTCTACATATAATGTTTGTTCATTTTCAGTCAGTCCCTCCATTATTGTTTATTGAAAATGTCAATAATAAGCTACCAGGGCTCCACAGTGTGACTAAAAATAGATGTGTGCGAATTGTAAAATGTACTTAGGGTCACATGTGCGCTAAAAAAAAAAAATCAGTCAAGGCCACAAATGTTTTTTCCCGTAAATACCGCGGCGAGGTTAGTTTTAGGTTGGATATTCGACGGACATTTGCTGTGGATCTACCGGTGTCTCCTCACTCTCCATAACCGGGAATAACAACAGCAGCGCGGTTAAATCTACTCGACACCCTCACTGTCAACGTCGGGTGTTAAATAAGGGACCGTCAATAAATTACCGGTTGATGTATTCAGAAAAGGCTGTTATCTTCAATAGCTTCCATGTCATGTGACCAAAAGACCTAAAATTGATTTCAGATAATAGTACTTAATCAACTAAAAAGACACACATTATTTGATCAATTTTCATTGTGTCCCTAAAGTTCTGTGGGCTCCTGACTTTTTCAACGTAGGCGCTCATGTGAAAAAAGTTAGTGTCAAGCCCTGACTACTTAGTCATCCCAATTATCCTGGCCTGTCGGTCTTTTGCCGCTCCTCACCTGATTATTTTCTCGAGATCACACCAGTTTTCTGCGCTGATTGACTTCATTTCCTGGTGAAAAGGGTCACCACAGTACATGTGGCCGAGGTCTACCAGCATGTCCTGTTGGCAGTGTTTGCCTGGAAACATAATCTCCTGGTCTTGAAAGTCCTCTGCAGAGTCAGGAGAAAAAAAATCATTAATACACAAAAATACAGAAACATGCAAGTATATAAGTGCAACAAGGGCATTTTATTGTAACTCTACAGTATATGGTAAGCATGCAAAGCTCATTGGCTCCCTGTGATACCCTACATCAGAATATTTGAATTTTCAAATATTTAAATTCTAATTTGAAGCTGATAGTACCTGTGTCTTTAGCTTAATGTAAACCTGCTCAATAATGGCAAAGCCGCTTGTTTGTATGGAGACCTCTGGGCGAGTCCAGTATGAACTACAGCGGGGTGACGCAGCTCAAGGAAGAACATTTACGTTCATTTCTTCATGGAAATGCAATCAGACCGAGACGCTAAGGCAGAAGAACCACTGCGTCTGCAGTAAAAAATGATTAATATGGTGATTATTACTTCAAGGAAATGATAAAGAAATGATCATAAATGTTCTTCCTTGAGCTGAGGCACCCCGCTGTAGTCCGTAATGGACTGGCCTGAGGTCTCTGTACAAACAAGCGGCTGCTGGGAGAGAGTAGGTGAGTTGTGTTTAGTCTCTTTGCTAAAGAAATGAGTCAAAGTTAAAAAGATGTTTGGCCCTTTATATCCTGTTGATGAAGTTAGGTGCTGTTCCAAGCATTATTTGTGGCTATAGAGTGGCGTTTTGGTTGAGCGTGTGGCACTCTGTATTGCTATCCTGCGGTCGTTACTAAAGTTGGTATAACTAGAGAAGCAAGCGGTCGACAACATTCATCTCTCGCCGGGGTATCTAACTTGGTGTTACGTTGTGTTTGACTTTAAAGTAATTTTACGCTGCAATATCCCTTTAAGCCTCTCTTGTTGTACTCATTCTGTCCCTCGGCTTTTCAGACACACTTATACACCTGCTCCTCTCCCTGCTCTCATCCTCCTCCTGCTCCTCTCCCTGCTCTCCTCTCTCCATCATTAATCTCAGCAGGAGCTCTGTTTGCCTCACTTTGACCTGAGTTGCTCGAGGGGAGGGGCCACACTCAAGCTCTGCCTTAAAGGAAGAGAGGAAGGGTGCGCTTCATTTAAAGTAGAGGATGTAGTCGGGGTAACACAATAGTCGGCACAATAACAGTCTTGATTATTAATCGTATATGATTGTTTGAAGCCATATTAACAATTGAAAATTAACAGCCCAGCTCACTCAGCCTGATTTATGTGGGAGTGAGATTTGATTTGAAGGCCGAGAACAGAGCTCAGAATAGAACAATTGTTTTATTCAAATGTCTCATTGTGTTTCAAAGCTTTTGTTTGAATACCTGTTTTTGTCATTATGCAATACCTATAATCACAGTAATGTTTTTTTCATTGTCATGCAGACCCACTTACTGTAAACAGCTAAAGAATTCCAGGAAATATAGACGTGATAAAAGCGAAAGTTTCCTCTCAAATACTCACCGTCCTCCTCAGTGATCACAGCAGTGGTCTGGTTGTTCTGCAGTTCTTCCTCAATACGGTGAAGCTCATCTTTGTACGAAGTAGTGGTGAGATTTCCAGGCTTTAGTGTACCTGGAGACGCATTTTTAATGATCATTCAAGCGGATATATTCAACATAAGTTCATAGTTTAAAATCTTAAAAAGGTCGAATGGAGCTAAAGCTTCAGTGAGTATTTTTCTGCAAAAACGGGAAATTGTTTGATACTTAAAACCTCCCAGAAATTACAGTTTTGTTTTTCTCATTTTTGGTAAAGTAAGTTGTGCTCTAAATTAATTGGCACATTGATATAAAATGGCATTTAAATCATTTATGAATCACAAAATGCTCCAAAATTGACAGCTTACAGCCTCAGTTTCAAACGTGAAATTTTCTGTTTCTTCACTTTGAGTTAGTTTATAATTATTTAAAAGATGTTTCTAAGCCTTTTAAGGATCAGATATTTTCTAAACTAAGGACTTAATTAATGTAAACGACTCTCTGATAACTCAGACGTTTCAGAGTAGATGTTGTAAAAGTGAATTATCTTACTGTAGTCTGCCGTGGATGTGATGAAAGTTTGGTTCTCATGACCTCCGCTCAGCTCTCCCTCTGTCCTGTTGGCTGTTTGTGCCTCCACCACACCTGCAGACAAAGATTCAGTGAATTATATGAACATGATATGAAGGAGTTTTTGAGGCTCTCACAGCAGCAGTTTGTTTGCCCTCTTTCCTTCATCGGGCACACACACACACACACACACACACACACACACACACACACACACAGAGAGAACAATGGACACTTATAGAAACAAGCAGCAAAGCCAGAAAACAGGAAATTCCTCGAGAGTAAAACTCAGACTTGTGTGTGTGAAATAAAAGCCGTGTTTGAGTGTAGGTGAGACGTACCGAGGATGAGAGCGGGGATGAGCAGGTTCAGGATCATGGTGCGGAGCGAGGAAGGGATCAGCGCTAACCTATGAGGCCGCTCGCTGACCTGAGGTGTCATTATGAGGCTGAAGGTCTGAGAGCAGAGCGCGTGAAGGAAGAGGCCCAGCCCTCTTTATCTCAGCGCTGATGACTCTCTGTGATGGGTGTGTGTGTGTGTGTGAGAAAATGTGCCTCCCAAACAAACTGAAGAATCAACAGTCAGTTACGTTTAAAGTTTTTCATGTTCAGATTGAATTAAAAAGATAATAAAAGAGTAAAAACACACCTGAGATGAGATGATTTTAAAGGATAAAATAATTCACATGATTAGAGGAATAACTCCTCAGTCCATGACCGTTTCTTAACGCCAAGCTGTGAACTGGTTTAATTTACTGTTACTGTTAAATGGGCGTTTTAACGTTGGTGTCAGTGGGACTTTATGGTCTATCCTGAAGTAGACAAACAAAGACCGGCACAGATTTCTGCCCGTCTCTAATAATATATCGAATTTTCTCTCAGGGATAAATTAAAATTTTCTTGTCTTGGTGTAAAACATTTTTACCAAACAGCACAAAGAAATGCTTCTGTGATCTAGCCGTGGCGTTGTCGTCATGTGGCGTGTCCAGCAGGAAGTGCTTTTGGCCTCACTGCGCTGACAGCAGCATTTAAAACCAGGCAGAACAACAACTTCACCCCCTCAAAAAATCACCCAAGAGTATAAAAACATGTCACAAAACTCTTTTAATAAAATCCAAAACATTTCCCCCGCATGTTTAAGTTTCATGTGTTGCAGAATTAAAGTACAAACAATTAAATAAATAAAAAAATCACTGATTCAGAAACATTTGATCAAACAGGAAAGTCAAAATATGTTTTTATAAGAAGGTATTGAATCAGATACAAAAACGTGTCATTAAAATAATCAACACAAAATACTACATGAAATATGAGTTTATTAAATACTACACATTCTGTAAAAGGATATTTAAATCAACATTGACAAAAAAATATTTCATTAAAAACAAAAACTTTTTTTAAAAAATTTGATTAAATATTTTTGTAATTTGAAGAATATTTTTGAGTTTTAAAATGTGGTGAAATGTTTGTACAGTTGTGTTTCAGGGTCATTATAGTTGGTAATAAGTCAGAGTGGAGTATTAGTTTCAGAGGACGGTCTTTCTGGTTCCTTTTATTCACATTTTTGAATTGTTATCACTGACATACTGACATTATTTCCCCTCTTTGACTTCGTTTTATTGGCTGTGTAATCTGTGGATGGAGGATAAACTCTTTAGAGGACTGGGTCCCTAAAGTGGATTTTAGCGTCTCTGGAAAAATGACTTGATTGGATGTTCCTGCAGTACGAGAGCTGGATGCTGTAAACCAGTGGTTCTCAACTGGTCTCACTCTGGGACCCACATTTTCCCTTGGTCCTTCAGTCACGACCCTCTTTTATAAAATTCAAACCAAGAAAATTGATTTCTCATAAAAAAAAAAAAAAACTCTAAATACTGAAATCTTTGATACACCTATTTTTATTGGGTAAAGTGCATTTACAGAACACATGAACCGAGGATGACAACTACTGAAGTTTCGTATGCAGAAAATATCAAATCACACAAAATGGAGACCAGAAAAATGAAAAATTTGACTTATTTGGATCTCTGCATTTAGAGCATATTCAGAAGAACCTGAGGAGGACAAAAGTGAATAAATATGAAATTAAAAAAAATAAAAACCAAAAAAAGTTTCATTTTACTGCATTCAGGCCACAATAATAACCACGACATAATGCGTGCCTTTCAAAAGAAGCTGTTTTTCAAAATAAAAGATGTGTCAAACATCAGGGGCGTATAAAATATTTACTTTTTTGACCAGCTGTTTGCGAACCTTCCAGAACGTGTCCGCGACCCACTTTGGTGTCAGGACCCACCAGTTGAGAACCCCTGCTGTGAACAGAGTTATTCCCCCTCTTTAGTTTTAAACTGATTTAAAGATCGACTTAGAAAAATCCCAGCCTGCTCCTTTAGTTTCTTCTTGTTTATCACATGTATGCTGTAGTTTGCAGTTTAGTTTTCTGTTTATCAGTGACTCTTGTCATGTCCTCTCTTACTCCTGAGGGTTTTTTTCTAACATAAACACACGATCACACACAATACCAGGCTGATACGTCTTCTCCTCGTCGTCGTCCTGATGTGGGTGGTGAAGTGGGTAAAGGGAGTCGGCACGGTGTCGCTTCCTGCTCTTCCTCAGATAGTTGGTGAAAACACTCTTAAGGGATTTCCTCCTTCACTTAGTGGCAGGGAATGTGGCTGCCGGACAGAGACAGGGTGGACTCAGGAAGCTGGTGCAGCAGGAAAGATAACCAAAACCTTTAGACAGTGCAGTGAGACGGCTCACAGAGCTTTGACGCGTTAATAAAGGAGGCAGGAATGATTCACTCACAATACTCTCTGAAATGTGATTGTGATGTGAGCCAACAATCGTTGATTTATGTCGATTTCAGAGGAAAAATAATATATCAGAGTAAGCGTGCTCGTGCCCTCTAACACCAACTACTATATGTTAAAGCAGCAGTTTCCTGTGCTTTGTGGGTTTTTTTTTTTTCAGCGTGCAGGATGTCTGAGCTCTTTCTAATGGCTTCGGTCTGCACCTCGGCTCACACACACACACACACACACATACAGGAAACTGTTCTGGCTTTTAGGACTCTGCTGCACGTTTGAAAAGCTTTACGGACAGTTTTTGGAAACGAGAGGCACGAATCCAGGCTGTGCTGAAACCACATCATAAATCAGGGATGATTTCAAGAGGATGCAGAACTAAAACAAGGAGATGAAAATCTATAAATCTGGTTTCAGGCTTTTTTTTCGGCTCTCACTTTCATGTGATGACTGAAAATTTGTGCATCAGCTTGTTAGAGGCTCTTAAAGTATATTTTTATTCTAAGTGTGCAGAACTAACCCGAACAAACGTGCCTTACATGAAGATTTCTTTGTAACAGCATGAATACTCTGTTAGACCATCATCAGACTGCAAGTTAGGTAAGAAAAAAAAGTGTCATAAAAAATGTGATCTCTGAGGATGCATCAAAACAAGTTCATCTGCAGCTCCTAAAATAGTTTACATGTGAAAGAAAAGCACAAAGAAAAGCACAAATCAGGATACCGTACAAGTCTGCATCATGATTTATTAAACTCCGTCTTTTTTTAAAGTGACTCATTTCTGAGGCAAGTAAACCAAAATTTAAATTCCAACAAGCTGAATCATCTCAGAGTTAGAAAAACTTAAAAAAAAGTCAAAATTGAAGAAAATTGATTAAATACGGCTAAACTTAGGACGACCGAGTTTGGTTTGCTGGATCTGACAGTAGCAGAGCCACAATCATCGCAGGTTAGCCCGTTAGAGACTAATTGGTAATCGGCCAAAACTGTGTTAACGGTGAAGCACCATGTAATATGAAGCTAAAGTTAGAGTTAAAGACTTTATCTCATTTATAAAGTTAAAGTTGAAAATGCTTTTCTGGTCCCAGTTTGATCAGTCGGTCTTCTGTCGGCGTGAGCACAACAACACACAACGTTATTTCCGACTTGTTTTGAGTCTTCAATGAGCGCATCAAATCCTCTTGGACCCTCTTACCCAACACACACACACACACACACACACACACACACACACACACACACACACACACACACACACACACCGCCGCAGCTGAAAAAAATTCTCGGGGAAACACTGCGACATTTAATTTTATCTCCATTTTGCAGATCAAAATACCGACAAATGATAAATACTCAAGTTTTCGTCATCTGTGCTTGTTTACATCCAGGTAGTCCAGCTTTACAGCATCATGTCAGCAGCTTTTAACCGGAGGTACAGCTCTGTTTATTTTATCTCTGAGAACTCTGAGCTGTATTTGCATGAAACCACATTTTTTCAGCGATCTAGTTTTAGAGAAACTGGAGGATAAATTACAGACTTGTGATCATGAGTGAGTCATAACAGGAGAGTGAGGGTATGAAACTGAGACTCTGCGTCACTTTACCTGTTAGATTCCCACACATCAAACCGACACAGAGAACTAAAATCTCCACACCTGCAGCACTGAGATTAAAAACTGTCACTATATACTGAATTTCCCCTCGCTGGACTCGTAAAAGAATATCTTACCTTATCTTAGCTTATATAAATGAGGTAAAACTGCAGCAAAATCATAGTAGATTGAACTAAACTGAAGAAGACAGAGAGAAGATAGATAATGTTGTAACTGTCTTTTGTAAATTCTGTGTTATTTGCAGCTTTATTGGACTTAATTGTCAAGTTTAGTAAAACAGAGCTTTAGTCTTGATTTAAATCAGAATTTTGAACAAAATCTTTGGATAAAAAAAGTACAAAACTGGCTGACACTTTTCATTTAACGCTTATTAATCAAGAATTTAAACTTTTTTTGTCAAATAGAAAACAAAACTTTTCTGTAAAAAAGTTTTAGTCATACACACTCCCTCTGAGTTAAACCTCAGACAGCTGTCGGGGTTTGAACTCAGACTACAAATACTAAAATCAAAGAGGATTTTCTCCTCAGGAGGTGAAAACAGCTTTTTATTGATTTATATCGCCAACACTCCAATAACTGTTCTAGTGTCAGTGTTTCAGTTGTGCTGCAGATTTAAAAAAAAAAAAACCTCTCACGCAGGTTTCAATCCACCCTCCAGTGGTTAAACCGAGCAGCTGGGGGTTTGAGCTTTTCCTGATCTGAAACAGATTTTTTAAAATTCTGGTCTGTGTTTGCGTTTCTGCCCAGAGTCTCTTTACACACCTTCTGAAAATCACACATTCAGTCAGACAAGAGAGAAAAGCTTTAATCCACAGTTTACCTGCCTCTGCCTTTATCTTCCTAACGTTTATAATGCTGTGGATTTATGAGCAAACTACACATTGAATAAAACTAAAAGTTATTGTTTAATTTGCTTATTGATTACAGTGATTAATCTTTTTAAAAAACACATTATGCTAACTTATTATGCTGTTCAAAGTTTTTACATAGTGGTGATCAACATCGACCTACAGCCAATATTCAAGGCCAATACCAGGATGTTGTAGTTGTCCTAAAAAATATATTTTTTTATAATCACTTCCATGATTCTTTGCACATCATAATCTAATATCCTAGGTTTTCCGAGTCAGTGACATGTTTCAGACAGATCTCAACTTTAATTTTAACGAACAGATCAACTCTGTGTGGTTGTTTTCTCTTAAATGTTCTTTATAAATAAATAGGAATGGAATTATTTTATATTTTTACTCAAATTTTCTCTTTTTTTAATGATTTAAGATGGTTAGACGGATATCCAATGGCAATGTTTAACTTGGAAAAATATTCCTCTGTCTACACTTATTTAATAAATGTTCATGTTTAGCAGCTTTATTTCTCATTAGTTGGTATTTTTAATTTTTAAATGCAAAATTAAATAAATAAATAAATCCATTGTTTCCCCGAAAAATTTTTGCAGCTGTGGCGGTGTGTGTGTGTGTGTGTTTGTGTGTGTGTGTGTGTGTGTGTGTGTGTGTGTGTGTGTGTGTGTGTGTGTGTGTTGGGGGGGTCGTTGTTACCCTCACTCTCTTGCCGCTCCAGCAGCTATGCTGTTACATTCATGTTACGTTACACGCGATACTCCCTATACAGACCGTGTATAAGCTTGAACGTTACCCTTCACATTAGTGGAAGAGGGTCTGTCAGGATTCGATGTTGATGACTCAAAACAAGTCGGAAATAACACCGTGTGTTGTTGTTGTGCTCACACAGTGCGAGTAGAAATCATTAGTGCTGCATTGATATTATTGAACATGTGAAATTTCAGTAGTGGCGCCGCTGTTGAATGAATGTAGGGGAAACACTGCTGATACATATGAGTCAGAGGTAGAACTATGTGAGATAAAAACTACTTTTATTTAGCTGTGGCGGTGCGCCATGATCAGTTGCATGTAGGGGAAACCCTGAAATCAAATAAAACCAATAAAAACATGATGTATATCTGTTAACCTGCTCTCTCATTATCAGTATCAGGGCCTGTAAATCTCCGATCAGTCGACGTCTGGCTCAGTGTGTTTTTCTGTTTTATGAATCAATTCAGTATCGGTTTTCTGGCCAAAACAAACGTGCTTGTTCGGTTGAAATGTTAAATTATGGATTTATAAAATACGAAAAAATGATGACGTGCTTAGCGGGCCTCCTCTGTATCAGTATCATCAGTATCGGCCATTAAAAACCTGCTTTTGGTGTGTCAAAATAGTCGTTACAAAGAACTTAGAAAACCGACGAAAATGCAGGTTTGTTATTTTGAAGAGGCAAAACAAAAATGTGAATCATAGTCTGTCAACAAAATGACTAAATACAACAGTAACACCAACAAAGCACTGAGGCAGAAAAAACGTTCTTGAGCACATTAATAATCTTAGATTTAATCTGCAGTTTAAGGAAACTGATTTACTAAACTGAAGGTGTGATAGATGTATTTTGTAGTTTTTAAAGGTGAGATGAACACGTTTAAGAGAAGCTAATCATCCTTTAACCCTCCTGCCGCGTTCTCAGGCTGATGAAGTTGAACAGTAGGTCAGCAGTTTCACATCATTCAGGGGAACCGCACTCATAAACAACCCAATCACAGGTGAACCACACGACTTATTACAGCCTGTCAACATCCCAGCCCCGCTGTCGACCTGACAAACACTTCTCAGAACAGAACCAGTTCAGGCTTTTAAAGTTTTTTTTATTTTCTCTTAGTCTGGTACCGGTGCACAAAGCAAACATTGTGGTTTAATGCCGAGCTGTTTGCAGACAACATGCATGCAGTGTGAATTAGTGTATTATTGTGGTACGAGTTTTAACCTGGTGTTGTGGTTGAATTTGTGAGTTTCCTATAAAGTTTGTTATTTTGTCAGAGCATAAGAATAAGATGCACAAGGGCGCAATGGTGCAGTCGTAGGACTACCAGATTTCCTCAGGGATGGATCAAATATTCTGGTTCTGGTTCTGAATATTTGTTTGTTTTAGTACAAACTTGCTGGCCTTCTGGGGCATCTTTGGATGGATGCAAACTGCATTTCATTGCTCTGTACTTGTGACATGTGCAATGACAATAAAGTTGAATTCTATTCTATTCTAATGGACTGATTCAATGAGCTGCTCTTATTGGTTAATTAATAACGGTGTCCCACAAGGATCTAAATTAGGCTCCCTGCAATTTTTGTTTTTTCAACATTTATGCACTTGAGTAATTTCCTTCTCACTAACACAGTGTGTTTTTTTATGCAGACGATCAATTCTTTTATTATCAAATATTATCTAATGTCTCTGTTCGTCATTTCTGCTGACTGTTAAATGTTGCGATGTCTTCAGTTCTGAACTGGTTTTGTTTGTTTGTTCATCGTTTGTTTACTTCAGGTAGAGACTCTAAAAGTAAACACACTGTGGTCCTGTTCGTCACGTGTTCGTGTGCCCACACTTACGAGCGGAAAAAACACTCTGCAATAATCTATCTCGCTGCAGTATCTGTGTCGCTGGCGGTGAGGCGCAGGGCTACATGTTTACATCTTAAAGTCGTGTGTCACATGGTCGTTCTCTCTTATAGTGAAGAGTCTGCATTAAAATGATATGAATTAGTCCTGGACAATAAGGAGGCGGTGAGAGAGTGACGCTGCTACACTCAGGCTTTTGTTGATTCTCACCGGGAGCCGATCGAACGGGACAAACGTTTCAGTTTGATCGTTTTATTTTAACCGTTCATGTTCAGGGACTGAGTTTAGTTTCTTGAACTTCTTGAAAGCTACAGATCCACATTAGAAAATGACTAGTTTAATCTAAAATAAGAGCTGCTGTGACTCTAAAGATATTTTAATAACCTTTTTTTATAAATGTGCTCACAGTCTCTCCATCAGCTTTGTATTTTCGCCCCCCTCAGTGGATCTGATGCTCTGCAGTGTGTGGAGCTCTAACACGCTCTAACTTCAGTGTAACCTCAAAGATGTCAAAGAGAGGTTGTGAACGTTTCAGCACCATCACAGGACACACCCTGCTGTGCTTTTGCACGTGTTTGTCCAGCTGTTGAACCCTCACAAGGCTTCACGCACGTTTCTCAGTCCGTGTCCTTTTGTTTGAGACTGTCTTGTTATTTTGAAACAGATTATTTCTGGTCGTTCAGCCAATAAAAACGAGGATTGTCGTGATATTGATCAGGGATAATCTCGAGCGGTGCTGCAACTCTTCGTACGTTGTGGTTGCAGAAATGATGAGATAATTTTCAGTCGAGTAGCATTTTGCCAATCGTGATGATAATGATGCCCAAACTTTCTAGGTCAGATCTGACTATAAGAAAGACTTTATCTCATTTATAAGAAAGCTGAAGTTTCATGCTCACATCCTGTACCCACTCCTGGTGATAAAGGAAAAAACACAGGGGTATGGTAAGGTCAGCAGAGCTCAGAGCGGGTTTCATTGGTTGGGAGTGGTTATGTTTTTTACCCTCAGAGTGGTTTTTTTTTAAGAGTGCCAGCCTCTTGAAATCTGTGTCACAGACTCAAAGACACCAGAGGAGGATCAGGACATGCTGAACACCTCAAACAGCTCAGGTAAGATCACTTTAGGAGGATCGAGAAAGATTTTTAATACAGATTTAAATCTCTAAAAAACAGGATTTAATGTTTTTACGTGAGTGGATGAAAAAGGGGCATTAACAAACTTTAATATGAGAAATACATCATGTCCTACAAACTCCCCGAAAATATGTTTCTTCAATACTTTAAACCGTTTTATTCTGTTTAGATCATTAGAGTGACTTCTTAACTGAATCTGAGGGAACGACGTGCGCTGTGGTTTTTGGTTTTATGACTCAGATTCACAAGTTTGATGAATCTTTGTATTTTTAACAGGATTATGTCATCTGCACAAAAACTTATCAACAGGTTAATTAAAATATCTAATATCTCCTGTGGTTTTCACTTTTCATACTCAGAAATAGATCTCAGTATCGGGCAAAGTGAGAAAATCATGAAATGTTAATTAAAAAATGTCCAAATTAATAAGAAACAGAAAAGGATTGATGTAAATTAAACTGAACATGCTGGTTAAAAAACTTTTTCAAACTTTCTAGGAAAAAAGGTTAGTGTGTGTTTGTCCCCCCGCCACTCAAAATATTGCTGTTGACCCTTTACAAGAAAAGCAGAAATGAATCAGGAGCGACATGTGACACCTGTCATCTCAAAACCGCTCATGGGTTCGCACACGCCAGAACCCTGACGGTCGGTGTGTCTCATACAGCGGAGGAAAATAACCTAATTTCTGTGATGTTGCCACATATTTTGCAAAGGTCAGCTGTGACAAAAGGACACTGAGGGGAAGTGCTGCAGTGGAAACGATGTACAGTAGAACTCAAAGTGATTTATTTCATATCTGATCTGACTGAAATCTCGCCCTGATGAGAAAGAATAAACCTGCGAGTGAAAGTGACTTAAAACTTTACTAAAATCAGTTAAACAACAACCAGTTAGGCAAAAAAAAAATCAGAAACAAACTGTTTAGATATTCAGGAAGCCTTAGTGGGTGCATAGTCACATGTATGAATTTGTATTAAACGAGGACAAATTTGTGATTTGTTTCCACGGCTACAAATCTGCTCCCACAGACTTAAAACTGGGTGAACAGTTTACAAACTGATGCACATGGGTCACAAATCATATCCTACAAATGAAAGAATCTGTCCCCATAATTTCAAGTCCTACACACGAATAAAGAGCCGTACACACAGATTTGCACACTTCTTATTTTTGACACGGCACCCACAAATTTAAGTCCTCGTCTTCAAGCAAAAAAAGCTTTCTCTACAGAGCAAAGAAAAGTGATTTTTCAGCAAAGATTTCCTAACAAAAGGACCTCTAATGGAATAATAATTTTCCATGTAAAAGTTCCATGTCATATTTAAGTTAAATGAGGTACCAGGTGAGCTTGGCGGTAAGCCATGAATCCAGAAGCTGTAGTCCGTGTTGCAGAGGTAATTAGCTCAGTTTCCAGCCTCAGCCCATTAATAATAATTATAATAATAATAATAATAATAATAATAATAATAATAATAATAATAATGCATCAGATTTCATATAGCGCTCTATCAGAGACCCTCAAAGCGCTTTACATTGGATCCATCATTCATTCATCCACTCACACAGTCACACTTTGGTGGTGGTAAACTACCTTCGTAGTCACAGCTGCTCTCAGGCAGACTGACGGAAACGTGGCTGCCATTTTGCGCCTACGGCCTCTCCGACCACCCCCACACAACACTCACAATCACACACCAGTGGAGGACACACACTGGGAGCAAGGTGGGTTAAGTGTCTTACCCAAGGACACAACAGACAGACTGGATAGAGGCGTGTTAGTGACTCCTGACTGACTTTTCCCTCGACCTTTTCTATCTCAGCTGTCCAATCTGAAAACACCACATAGACCCCCCAGGGCAATTTATATCAAGTATAAAATAAATAGAAAGTTAATAAAAAATAAAAAGTGCACAAGATTTGATTCCAGTTTGACCAGAGTTAGTTATAATTAAAAAAAGAGAAATAGTTGAGAAATTTGAGTTTTTGAATCCGTTGCAAAAAATATACACGCCAAACTGAGTGAATTTAACTTAGACTCTAATTTAAACTGCAATAAATAAACAGCTTGATGTAATTTGAACACAATTTTTCACTTTTTGAAACATAAATAAATTGAAGATTATTCAATCATTGTCACTAACCGTATCAGGTTGTCAATTATTATTAATTGTTAAATTTAGATTTAACCGTATCGAAGTTTTTTGCGCCAGATAAAATAAATAAAATAAAAATTAAAAAGTGTTAAAAGTAGATTTATAAAAGCTCTACACCTTTAGTTTAAAAAAAACATTCATCAAAGTTTTAATGTTGCGGTGAGTCATAAAGACTTCCTAAAATTGTGTCTTTGCATGTCTGACACTCACACTCACACTCACACACACACACACACACACACACACACACACACACACACATATTGTTGACAGGAAATATCTTAAAGTGACTGATGAGTCAGACTCAGAGCAGATTAGAGCCGCTGACGGTAGGCTTGGCAGTGCCAGTGACATAAAAAAAGAATAAATGATCAGAACAAATGAATTAAAATAAGAGCAGGCTGAGAACCGAACCAGGTGGAACTCCATTATTGATTTGAAGCAGCAGGTTTAGAGGAAGTTTCAGGTTACAGTTTCTAAGTTTGACTCTCTTTGTTAGTGTGATGTTGTAAAAGAAGCTTCATATAACTACGGCTGTCAAACAGAGAAAAAAATCAGCTCAGAGATCGAATAGGTTCAATAAAAGCTGCTGCTCTGTAAACTACGATCATAAAATGACTTTTTATGTTCGATGTCTTCCCGTCTCAAACCCCTTATGTCGAAGTTTGTCAGTCTGGAAATCTGTAAGTTATAAAGAAGTCAGACTAACAAGCCGAACACAGAACTGCTTCACAGAACTTCTGTGTTCAGCTGCTGTGGTCCGAATCGTCTGATTTTAAAATTAATGCAGTATTTTTGTGTTTTAAACTGTATAACCTTACTTCTAACGCCAACTGTAACAAAGTATTTGATAACACCGTTCATTGGAAGGATTTACAGAAGCTTTTAGTCATACATCTTCACTGTTTGTGGTGAAAACTCTTTCTCTAAATGTGAAGTTTACAGTTTAAAACGTCAGACAGTCACTCCTAACTCGCTCTTCATTTGTAGGATTTCCATAAAACACCCCCCTCTGATGCTCTGATGTTCCTCTTACCTTAGTGTCCGAGTCCACCAAAAATCCAGTTTAATAGCCTGATTACACGGAGCACAGACTTGTCAGTGTCTCACAGTAAAGTGGTAAATGATGATTGTGGAAACTGCTTTTAAGGACTGCTGGCACGCGACACTGACTGATCTGTAAACCTCGATGCTACCCACCATTTCCCCTGTGCCAACGACCTGAGGCCGGTGTCACGCAACCTGCTTCAAAATGACTCAAATATGACAGCTGCTTACTAAACTGAAGAACGGGGCTGCTCGTCTCTCACTTTCAGCCTGAAGGTGGAGGAGTCGGTGTTTCCAGATATCCTGTTTTATACAGTAGTAACACTGCATGTTTGAGACGATATTTAGTCGACACATTGGTTTCTAGATTCATAGTATTAAGTCTGTCATGCAGAGTCTAACTGTTTAATAACACAGATGAAGTAAGAGTCATTTTACTCTTAATGTCACAGGACTACACACTCTTTTGTAGTTTTAAGACTAATCTGATAACTGACTCCATTTGTTCGCAGATATGAACAAAATCCAGACCTACGAGTTTGTATCAGTGAAGAATTCTGCTTATCATAATCAGAAATTATTTTTTAAATTTTATTTTATTTTTTCGAACATGTGTGTGCAACACAAGAAAGTAAACTGAAAACAAACAATCAAACAAAACCGATGAGAATATTCAAAACATCAAAAACAACAATCAAAGCAAAAAAATAAAGAAGTAAAATAAATACTAGTAATAATAATGTGAACCCAAAATGTCCGAAAAGGAGTAGGATGAAGCGTTATGCTTATTTAAACCATAGACTTAATGGACGCCGTCTGCCTCCTCACTGGGTGAGGCCACTCAGAGAACAGCACCCTCTGGTGACGGGCTGCAGTATAGGTCATAAATCCCGCCTCCTTATGGGGTTTAAAAATTAATGACAGAACATAAATGTTTCTCCCCCCTGGTTGTGATGTTGACATGTAGTTACTGTCAGACTGGTTTGTGCTCAAGTCCTCTTTTTTTCTGTACAGCTCCGTTTTTAAAAGTTATCAGGGGGGTTCATGTTTACGAAGACTGCGTAGCTCACCTGGGGGATACGCTGTCTGAGCCGAGCATCATCACAGCGACTCTCGCGCAGAATGCGTACAACGCTACTGCGCAATGTTGGTTTCAGGAAATGAAGAAAGATCGCAGAAATACCGAGTACTTTTCGCTTCAAATCCGTATACTGGCGGAGGGCGGAACCAAGTCATCCAGAGTAAATACAGTCTATGATTTAAACCTACACCTTCTCCACTACTCAGTTAACAGTCAGTTTCTCCAACATATTAACATAATATGTACAAAAAATAGAAAATGAATAGAGTAAATAAACAAATTTTAATTCATGTTGTCAACTTGTGGCTGATACCTTTTAAAAAAGATGAATATAAAACATATTTGGTAAAATGATTTGACAATAAGAAGATTAAAACTGCAGATGAGGTTGTTTAAGATTATCACAGTACTGGTTGCTCAATGTTGTGGCTTTGTAGACGCATGGCAACTTCCCTCTGACTGACTTATCAGTGAGTCTCCAGCCTGTTTATATAACTGTTTATCCTCCAGATGAAAGAAAAGCCCCGTGTCTACTTCTTCTTTTACGCCAAATGATTCTCACTCTTTGTTTTCCTCAGCAGCGATGGATTACATCTCTGACTTCATTGACGACGAAGACGATGACTATGATTACTCTAACTACTCTCAGGGGAATTTAACCAACGCCTCTGACTACGACCTTTCCTCTTACTGGTGTATGGCGGACGCTGAGCAGGAGTTCATCATCAAAACCTTCCAGACGTGTGTTTTCTGTCTTATCTTCCCGCTGGGCTTCATGGGAAACGGCCTGGTGATGGCCACCTATGCCCACTACCGCCGTTTTCACCATCGGTCCATGACCGACATCTTCCTGTTTAACCTGGCGATGGCTGACCTCCTCCTGCTCCTCACGCTCCCTCTACAGGCGGTCTACACTCACCTGGGCTGGATCTTCCCCATTTTCCTCTGCAAGGCCATGCGCGCCTGTTATGCTATCAATACGTACAGCGGCCTCCTGTTGCTAGCCTGCATCAGCGTTGACCGCTACATGGTGGTGGCTTGGGCGCAGGATGTTCTCAGGCTGCGCAGTAAGATTTTAAGAGGAGGAAAAGTCGCCGCTGGAGGCGTCTGGATCGCAGCGGGACTCCTCAGCCTGCCTGAGATCATCTACTCTGGAGTGTTGGGGTCTGAGGGTGACTACTACTGCGGCATGATCAACAGTGGAGGAGTCAAGATGGCGACCAACGGCACCATCATCGCCGTTTTCTGCCTGTCCTTCTTTGTCATGGTCACCTGCTACTCCCTGATCGCTCACGTGCTGTGGGAGGGGCACGCACATCGGCGAGGGAAACAGTGGCCTCGTCAGCGCACTCTGAAGCTGATGGTCGCTCTGGTGCTGGTGTTCCTGGTGTTCCAGCTGCCGTACACGGTGGTGCTCTCTCAGAAGATGTCGGGTCAGTTCTGCGGCCTCCTGCTGGAGTACATCACCTGCACGTTGGCGTACACCCGCTGCTGCCTCAACCCCGTCCTGTACGCCTTGGTGGGCGTGCGCTTCCGCAAAGACGTGATGAGGCTCCTTCAAGATACGTGCTGCCGCTGTGGGTTCCAGCTGGTGCCGCAGACCGTCAGCTCCACCTCCATGTCCCCCTCTTTACCTGTGCTCACAGTTTGCTCTCCAACTTCTCCTGAACGCAGTTACCAGAGCGACGACAAGTTTCACTTTCCAGGATCCAAATAAATTTTACAACAAACCAAAAACTTTGAAATGCTTTTGCACGTACTCTATTTACTTTTAAAAGTTTTATCTAAAAATGTAAGCAATAAAGTCTCTCAGACAGGCAGTAAAAATCGGACAGTAGTTTTGGTCGTCTTCAGGCTCAGGGTGGGAAACTGAAGCGCTGCTGTGCTGCTGAACCTCAGGTTGTAAATATTAATAAAGGTTAGTCGACAGTAAATGTTATTTCAACAAGTTAAATAAGACAATTCTGTGAGTATCTTCATCGTCACACGCTCTGTATGTACAGAGGCGGACCCTCGCTGGGCAGTTTATGTGGATGTACCTTTAAGACGCATCATTATGTGTCTCATGGGAGCGTTTCAGGCTCAGTTATGCACCGACTTGCTGGTTTACACAGGCTGAATGTGTTTGTAAGTGGCTTTTACTGCTTTAAAAAGCTGTTTTTACTCATGCTGCATCAGTGTCGATCTGGACCGGCATAAGAAGACCCCCTTTGCGTGAAGTCGAGCCCTGCATGTCATTTTAAAGAAGTGTTTAACGCTGCAGAAAGTGTTACCGTGATTTAGGTTCATCGGTGCAAATCTGATTTTTGCGATCTTTGAACCACAGACCCTCGGCTGTGCAGTGTGCGATCCTGGTTGCTAAATTAAATGGTTCTCATGACTTCGTTTATATGTTGCTGTAGATGTCTGACATATTCATAGGAGACAGGGTTACCCACTGAAGGCGTGGTTTGTTGCTGCATTCAAGTCAAGTTATTTTGACACGCTTAACACTTGTTCGGACAAGGAAAGCGCTAAAATAACTTTCGTAGATGTAGCCATCTTGTTTCCGCCTCTGATTTTGCTTTTTTCCGACTTGGTAACTGAAATGCTGGTCACTCAGGTGTGACGCCATTTCGAAAAATCGGAATTGTGCATCATAACCTGCAGTGTGAACGTAGTTTTTCTTTCTCTGCGCTTTGCTGACCTGCCCACAGGAAGCACACCTCCTTATATGGTGCTCACTGTCTCTTCATGGGCGGGGATTAAAGCCGATTGCAGTTCATGATTGATTGGCGTTTCGTGAAGATACAAATGTTTCGTGTTCTTGAATCCGGTTTTTAGTACCGAGGACTTTTAAGTAGCGATGTATGGATTTAGTAAGGTGTCGTTTTATTTTGAAAAACTAACCTGATTTCTCTCTGGAGTTTTTTGTCTTTTCAGTTGCTGATCTGTCTTAAAGTTAGTGTAGTTTAAACTCAGGTGGTTATTGTAAAGGTACATTTCGTCTTAAAGCACCAAACTCCACTGAGGGTTTCATTTATAAAGCAGTAGTGTTCGGTGGTTTTATCATTTTTCTCTAAAAGGAGGAAGTATCGTCTGTTTCTGGGTTGTTCAAAGTCGTTTCACCTTCCTGTCAAACGTTCACGGTACGTTCTGTACATCTTGTGCTCTTTACATTTTTCTGCTTATGATTCAATAAAGTCGCTCTTTTTCTTTCAGCCGTCATGAGTTTTTTTGTTTTAACACTTTGTTGTCGACACACTTCATCTGTTGCTCAAAAAGTCTTGAGGTTTTGGTCACACTGTTTGTTTGGTCTGGGGTTTTTCTTCTCAGCCATCAGGTGACAAAAGCAGTCGGTCACACACACACACACACACACACACACACACACACACACACACACACACACACACGCTCAGAGCTGGCAGAGGCATATTTCTGTTTGAGGAAGTGAAATCCTATTAGACGCTCTCACCGCTTTTGTGTTCAGGAGACTTTCCTCTGTAATCTTTAAGCTTCATTTCAGACTCAGTTCCTCAGATAAAGAGTGACTCAGCAGATTTACTTCTTTGAGTTTTTGCTGATTGAAACTTTAAAAAAAGAAAAAGTATTAATCATTTATCCGCTCCAGTGACTTGTGTTTTTTTAAATGAATATTTGACATGTTTTCTTACTGTGAATTTTATAATATATAAAGGTATTAAGGGACTGTGAGCAGTAATGTGCAGTCTTGACCACTAGATGGCAGCCTGATGCAGAGGCTCTTTGAACACTCTCCTGAAAAGGTTGTGTATGAACTGAATGTGAGTGTTTGTATCGTCATGTATATTTAGTTTGTTCGTGTTTATGCTGGTTCAGGGTTTTTGTGGCCTTTTTGTTTTACATTATTTCCTTTTTGACCCCGCTGTTAATCTTCATTTTCTATTCATCTGTTCGCACTCAGAGACTCGATAACAAACCAGGACCTGTGACTTTAGTTTGAACAGACATGATTGGTCGTTTTTACAGCTAAGTAAAAAATATTCAAACATATTGAATTACTGTATAAAGGCAAACTTTCTAAACCCATAAACTCATATATAAACTCATATAGTTCAAGATTAGACTATTGTAATGAACTTTATGTCGGCATCTCCCAATCATCTCTTAGTCGCCTTCAACTTGTCCAAAATGCTGCTGCCCGTCTTTTAACCAACACTAACAGACGTGAGAACATCACTCTTGTCCTCAGCTCCCTTCATTAGCTTCCTGTCTCTTTTAGGATTGATTTTAAACTTTTAATGTTTGTTTTTAAAGCTCTTAACGGCCTCGCCCCCATCTGTTTAACTGAGCTTTCAACCATCCGGGAGCCTGGTAGAGCTCTGAGGTCGTCAAACCAACTTCTGCTGGAGGTGCCGAGGTCAAAACCCAAACACTGGGGTGACCGAGCCTTTTTACATCTACATACACATATACACTCACTTTTTTCATAACTTGACTCTGATAAAGGTGTGCAGCAGTTTTATTAAAGTCAAACGTTAGTCTCACTCTCATAGATCTCCCCTTTCGTCACTTTTCTGTTGTTTCTGACTGACTGTAACCCCCCCTGATCAAACTCCACCCCCTGACTGTGTCACACCTCATTAGGTCATGTGAGCAGCAGCAGACCAGGTGTGTCCAGACTCACAGGTATCAGTGTGACCCTCATTATTTATTGACCTCCAGCCTCTGATAGGGCAGCAGCAGCAGCAGCTAGTTTTACTCACAGTTATGTCAGCGCTGCCTCCCGGCTTATGATTGTGATTAACTCTGATCCTCTTTAACAGTCACACTGCTGCTGCTGCTGCTGCTGCTCTGTGTGTTTGTTTGTTAGGAGATTTTTCTGTTCTCACTTTCTCATGTCTTTAGTTCAATAACACCTTTTATTTTAGGCGGTTAATATTTTTCTACCATGTTTATTCTGGATGTTTCAGTTTTTTCAGCGCTGGTGTCTCAGTGAGAACATGAAATCACAGTTTCTACTACAGTAACTGTCTGTCTGCACATGCTGTAAACACAAAAGGCCTCATTCACAGCAGGCCAACAAAAACTGGACTAAATAATCTTCTTAAAGTCGAGTTTGAAGGAAAGGTTTTTGCGTTATAAAGCATGATGAGAAAAAGCAAACAACAACCCGAAGTTGAAGTTTTTAGAGAAAACTTTCCAAACAAAATGAATTTTCAGTCAAAGTTGAGGAGAACAGACGAAGAAGTTTCTGTGAATCCACGCAGAGAGAGAGAAAGTTTATGAAGGCAGCAGAGGGTTGTCTTAATCCACTGAATATCGTAAAGTTTGGTATCAGCGATATCGTCACCCTGTTAAAAATAACGGCCTAAGTCATTTTTGACGAAAATGAGTTTCTGGCCTAATTCATCTGTTGATAATGATGGCCATCTCTGGTACAATTGCCTTAATCCTTAGACATGATCCTTTCAACTAAGGATTTAGGCAATTTTACCAATTTTACGTGAAGGGTGAACGACTGCAGTTACAACCTTTTACCATAGGTGGCACCAAAGAGACCAAAACAATGACCTTGGAGATTTTCGCTTTAACAGATAAATGCTATGACTCTGACTAAAATGACTTCTATGTTTGCAGAATTATCCACTCTCTTATAAATAAAGCCCCAAGAATAAATGTTAAAAATGACGTCGATACAAAGTTTGTCGTTTCTCCAGTTTGATTAAATTAACCTGAAACAGAATCCCAACAATCTGTTAGTTTAGGACGTCCTCTGTTAGTGTCAGAACAGTAGGCAGCCTCCCCACAGAAACAGAAATGAAAAATGAAAGGTCCTTTTCTATGATATAAGAACAGCTGATCTGTGATGGAGTTTTTGTCCTCCTGCTGATATCTTTACGTTCTTCTTTAAAACTCAGAGTGACAGGAAACGGCAGGTCAGGTGTGTCATTTAAACCTTTAAAAGTCTGAGAAAAACAAACGCAGGAATGTCTCACAGCGTCCAGAAGAATGTCACCGATGTCACTGATGATGGTGACAAACAGTCATTTACACCGAAGCAGCAAATAAACAAGACAACAGGAATACAGAGTTTTGTTCAGAGAATCTCCTCCATCATTCCTGTTTATACTGAACGATGAAGCTGTGATTATCAAACAGGAATGTCTGTCACTGAATATTTTCAGATTTTCTCACCCTGTTTTTAACTCTCAGCTCAAACTCTTGGTTTCTTATAAAGTCTGTTTAAAAAAGAGTTTTAAAAAGTAAAAATTAATAAAGAAAAAGTTCAGTTATGTCCTGTTTTCTGTAACTTTTCCCTGTCATAGGTGCAGAGCTCAGACTGTCAGGCGAAGTTTATGAAATATAAAAATATCAACTACAAACACAGAGGTTTAAGTAAATGTGGTCATGAAAATACACCTCAGTAACTAACTTAGTAAAATAAAATAAGTTATAGAGTGACAGTGTCATATTTTGAATAGATAAAGAAGAAAAAAATACTTCTCATGGTGTAAAAGTTGTCTTATTTTATGATTTGGTTTGAGAACAAACTGGAGCTCTAGTGCAGCTTTTATTTGGAGAATAAATGTCAAAGTCAGGATCATAAAAGTGTATTTAATTAAGACACTACTTTAGCATTTTTAAAAGCTGTTTAAAAATGTAATTTAACTTATTAGAACGTGTGAAAAACTATCAAAAACAGTCTTTTAACAGTTTTTAAGCTAAAACTAAAACAGTCAGAAATAAGAGTTTTAGCAGGGAATGACTTAAACTGTTGTCCATTTATGACACTTTTTTATGGTGTGAAAATTGTCTCTTCTCGTGATTTGGTTTGAGGACAAACTGGAGCTCTAGTGCAGCTTTCTTTTGGAGAATAAATGTAAAAGTCAAAATCATAAAAGTGCATTTAATTAAGTCACTATTTAAACATTTTTAAAAGCTGTTTTAAAATGTGATTTAACTTGATTTTAAACTTGATTAAAAGTGTAAAAAACTATTGAAAAACAATCTTTAAACAGTTTTTAAGCCAAAACTAAAACAGTTTGGAGTTTTATCAGGTTATGACTGAGACTGATTTTATACTGACGTCTCTTTATGACCTCCATAGAGAGGATCAGCTAAGACTACATGTTCATTTTGACGGTCAGTAAAGAGACACACAGTCCCACTTTAAGGAGCTTCATTAACACAACAGTAACAGTGTGTGTTCTTGTACATGGAGGCTTTAGGACCCAGGTGGGCGGCGCTCAGCTCTCTGCTCTCTGCTGTCGGAGCTCAAGCCTCTGCTGCTTCTCTCTGTCCCTGTTTCGGATAGACAGAGCGGCTGCCTGCTGGATCCCTGCCTCTCTTCCTCTTTTCCTCTTTTTTTCCTCCGTATGTGCCGATCAGAGGCCCAGAGACTCGCAGCATCCAGCAGCAGATGGAGGACCTCCACAGACCACCTACAAGCCCAGGAAACTCTCTGTTCCAGAGGGCGCTGCAGCTCCTGGACTAGTTTCCCTCAGAGTTTTGTTGTGAGAAAGACTCAGAAGTGAAAGGTTTTATTTGTTTGTCAGTTTCTTCTTGAGCTCCGGACTCTGAGCTCTATCTCCTCCCCTTTTCTCTTTCACTGGCTCAGCTGTCACTCTGTCTGTCTGTCACTCTCAGGATATCCCCTTCCCTCTTTCTAGGGTTTCATAATGCATCAGGAGCTCGTTCAGAGGCAGAGCTGGAGTCCATCCTGCTGCTTTGAAGATACGGACGAGCACTGAGGACTTTAACAGCATGAATCAACAGACTGTGGTCATGGAAACAAGGAAAGGTCACAGGCCGGTGGCTCTCAGAGACTCAAACTCAACTTTTTATAACTAGAAACAAATCACTCTTAATTATTGACCTTTGAGGCTGTTTTTGAGGGAGGATCTCACGAGCAGAGTGGTTTTTGTGTCTTTATTCTGCATTGAATCATGGGTAATGCTGCAGGAAGCATGGAGGTACCCCAGGGGAAGGAGGGCAAATCTACGTCCACCCCTCCGGTCTCCACGGGACCCCAGAAGCAACCAGCAGGACTGAAACTCCCAATGCCACCTGAGGAAGAGCTGGAGCAGCGCTTCGGTGCCGTGCTGGTGAGTGACTGTCAGGTCGTGTCAACTTTGACACAATAGAGGCGAGCAGACGGCAAACAGGCGAGAAACAAAGAATGCTGAATATGTAGGAAATGTGCACGTCCACCTCAGGACCGGCTTATCACTGTGCCAGGTACACAATACCACTGTGGAGAGATACATAAGAGCTCCTTTATGCTGGAGCTTACTGCAGCATTAGGCTGACTGCATGCTCTGCTGGAGGGGAGGGTGGTGGTGAGGGTGGTGGTGAGGGTGGTGGTGAGGGTGGGGGGCAGATCTGTTTACAGTTTAATTAAAAGTGCAGATAAAAAAAAAATGCACTTTATTAATGTGTCACTTTTTGTAGATTTAAATACTTAAAATCATGAACTCACCTGAAAAAGAAGGTAAAATCTACACAAACTTTAAAAACTTTAAAGTGCATCAAACTGGTTTCATCAAGAATAAGTTTCCCCACCACCAGAGGTCATGACCCTAACACCATCCAACACCGTTAATGTAGGGTGACCATCTGTCCTCTTTTACCCGGACATGTCCTCTTTTTTTGTCCGGGGGAGTTTATAAAATCCTTCAAATGTCAAATGGAGTTTTATACGGAAGTTTCTAGTTTGTGTCACGTGGACAAACTGAGTTAGAAACGCGTAAAAGACACTCGATCCGACCTGAAAAACTCTCAAAATTAACTACGTGTAACTCCACCCTCATGTAGTCGTGTCCTCTTCCTGGAGATTCAGAATATGGTCACTCTATTTAATGTTGAAGTCGCACTTTTTTCTGTTTACGCTCCTGACTGCGCTCCTATTGGTCAACATCACTGAGGTGGAGAAACTCATCAAAGATGGCCAAGAGAGAACACTGCAATCGGAGGAGAAGCACTCGCAAGATTACCACTATTTCTCGAGAGACTGGATGAGATCTTACAAGATCTTACGTGTTTCCCTGGGAGTCCCAGAATGAGATCCGCCGATCAGTGTATATAAACACCCACATCCCACAACCCTGGCCTCTCCTATTATCAAGCTAAGAACAGTTTAACGTATTGACTTTATTTTATTTTGAAAATTAACCGGATATTTTACTCTGTAGACACATAAATCTTCCGCTGCTGCTCGTGCTGCGCTGCACTGAATTGATGCGCCGTGTTCTGGCGTCCAGCAAAAATAGAAGCCCTGTGTATTTGATCTGGCTTGTCATAAGTTTGCAGAGTTTTGTTGCAGTTTGCTCGTGTTTTGTGTCTGACTCTGGAGATGAACTGTCAGCATCAGTGAGCTCCCATCCTGGTGTTGTGTTTACGTTTAGGTTGATGATCTGGAAAAGAAGAGACACTTAGATCAGCTCAAAGATCTGAAACAAACTTTACTGATTAAACTGCAGGGATCCACTGAGAACAGCTAAGAGTCCAGATGCGAAGCCTTCACTCTTATCCTGAATGTGCGACGGCTCAAACTTTGGAAAGGTTAAACCTCCACCAGCTTCAGACTGATCAGACTTCCTATTATATTAACATCAAATTCAAAGTTAAACTAACAGGCTTCATATAAACTGTAAAGTCTGAGCGTCCCCTCTCTGATAAAAACACTGACTCTAATGCTCCTCAAATTTCACTCCAACAGCGCGTGACTGTAAGCGCTCGTGTTTGCAAATCAGACGTTTGTGCAATAATGCTCATTTGCATAATATGGGTCAGAGTTGGGGCCTAACGTCCTGCTGAGAGCTGCAGCACACAGAGATGCTGTTTGTTTGTGGGACTTTTAACTCTGTGCACATGTTTATGATTTAGAGGCTGTTGGTGTAAAAACCACAAAAATGATCTGTGGATTAGGCTTTAGGTGTATGAGGAGGTGTTAAGAGGATCAAGTTCAACGCAGAGAAACAGTTTCTATAATGGGATCGATGTGTCGGAGGTTAAAGTGCAGAGGAAAAATTTCAAAAAGAAGGACTTTGATTCATCAGATTTAAGTTGCTATTTAATTTTTTTTGCACGTCTCCTTGAATTTAACGTTTTTAATATTAAAAAGGATCTCTAAGATAACATGTCGTGATCGTGGTACTTTTGTCACATCTTTTCCGTCTGAATCCAAGAAAATCCGCTTTAACGTCATCTTTAAGTTTTCTAGAACGTCAAACTTTTTGTTTTTGTTTTCACCGAGTTTTCCTCTCAGACTCTCGCCGTCACACGACCTGCATTCCTCGACAGTGGATTCGTCCTCGTTTCTTGCTCTTATTTTTCTCTGGTTTGAGCTGTGACGGGCTGATCTCATGCCTGCCTGATGACGGATCGGAGTCTGACAGCGCAGACATGTTCGATATGTGGACAGACCGCTTACGGCGTGAGCTGCATTCCTGCTCTGATTGTTATCACCTGAGGTTCTGAGCTTCAGGAGGATCATTAGTGACATCCTGTCAGCTGCTCTGTCATGTTCTGGTATTAAAACATAAACAAACAGGCCGGAGGATCATCGTACGTACAGAAACAGAACCTCCTCCTTCCCTCCTGGAGGTGAGCGGTAATCAATGAGCGCTCTGATTGATGCCGCTCCCTCCTTCTGGGGCGGTTTTAATCGATGTGTGTGAGCTTTAAACTCTCCTGTGAGGGCCGATCTGAAACTGTTATTACCTCTGCTGAAGAGCTTTTCCATTTAGAGGAGATCCATGATCCACTTCAGCTGAAGTCTTTGATACTTGGTGGAAAGATAAACGTCTAAATCAGTAAAAATCAAACCTAATGATGATGTTCAGAACGATTCATGGAGGTGGTGAGGAGTTTGAGTCGAGTTTAACTGATAACTTAAATGTTTAAAATCCTCCTGAGGGAACTTTTAATCTTCATTTCAGACAGGAGGTCTTCAGTGCTTCATAAATAAGTCAGTCATCATCATACGTAGAGCTCTAATTTAAAGATCTGCTCTGTTGTTTTATCATAAATATGCATTTTTCTGCATCGATCAGTCCTCTACATGCAAAAACACGAGGAGGCTGAACCTTTATTGACCTCAGGCGGACCTGGATCTGCACCAAGAGCATCAAAACACAGAATTGACAAAGACATCAAAACTGTCAGAGTATAAATAGAAAAGATCAACCTACACTCCGCAGATACTCTGCATGGAGAAGCATCTCCAACTAACACCGATGACTTTACATGCAATAATAATTCACCACAACAGAGCGGCAACTGCTGAACGTTCAGCAATGTTCAGTTTCTGTGCAGATGTGTAGCTTTTCTTGCAACATATCTCCAGTTTCCTGTAGAACTTCTTTCTATTTACTGCACATTCTTACTTACTTACTTCCCCGACTTTGTGAGAACATGTACTCGACATAATTTACAGTCCACATTACTCTGCTTCATGTCCGACCTCCAAAACCAAAATACCTCCACACCACCAACGTTTTCCTAACGCCAGTGTTGTGGTTGACATTGATGTGGTCATCTGTTGAGCCTTCATGGTCATTTCTGTCGGGGGTAGCACTCATTTTCTTTGTTTCTCACCAACAGTGCTGTCGGCTTCACCTGTTAAAGTGCTATGGTTCGGTGTAGCTGCTGTCTGCTACGACTTTGCAGTTGGTTGATACTTTGTTCTAATTCAGAACATGATTGGTTCAGACCAGGAGCAACTCCCCTTTTCATCGGCTATTCGTATAATCTACCAAAACATGTGAGAAAGACGACTATCAAAAAGCATATTGATCATGTTTTATATTGATATTAAGGGAAATTAATTTTTGATATATATCACTATCGTTTTATCGCCCAGCCCTACTTCTATTTATCAAATGAATCATGTGGATCGACTCAGTCATGATCAGACGCTCCTGGACTCAGTCTGAGTTGTTGTAGGATGGTTTTTGTGTGTCTGTGTGTGTGTAGGATGTGTCAGGGTCGTGGGATGACCACTGCAACAACTTCATGTGCCAACAGTTTTCACCCCGTGTGCCAACAGCTGCAGCGTTTGTGTTAAAGCAGGTGTGTGAAGCTGCAGTAAGTTTTTTGGGTATTTTGTTATTTTGCAGATTTCAGGCATCGTTTCTGCAGCAGATGAACTGAATCTCAAATCACTCCTCCTCCTCCTCCTCCTCCTCCTCCTCCTCCTCCTCCTCCTCCTCCTCCTCCTCCCATCCTCTGCTGAAAGCGCTCCCTGGGTGATAACAGAAGGATTTCTGCTCCATCACTTTTGCATCCCCCCTCAAATATAGATCATCTCCCCCAACAACCCCGCTCCTCCTCCTCCTCCTCCTCCTCCTCCTCCCGCAGTCTTCTGCTGAGTCTGCAGAGCAAATCTTCTGTTAAGTGGAGAAGAAACTCTGTCTGCATACAAACCAGCTGACTGGGAGTGAAGAGATAGAAGTGAAGGATGCTGCAGACTGACACTGGCCTCTTTCTGCAGAGACTCAGAGGAGAGTGTCCCTCAGAGGTGTTTGAGTCTGCAGGGCGTGTGCGCTCGTGTGCACATTTGCATGACATCCTGCCGTATTTGTGTGCAGTTTAATCCTACAGGTCTCTTTGTGAGCAGCTCGTATTGACGCTGTCTTCGTGTCATGATGCCTGTTGTGTCTGATGTCACTGCGTGGTTTTCATTCAGAGAGGATCGACTCAAAAGAAACAGAAATTTGCTCAGAAAACAGGACGTGACTCTGATTCTGCCAGTGAAAGGATCTATCCAATTTTACTGGGAGCGCTCTCTCTTCAGGGTTTTACATAACACTTTGCATATTTCCCAGCTGGGAATGCGGCAGTGGGTGGAATTGTAAATGTACATCTGTGGATTTGAGCAGAGTATTTACAGACGGAGACAAAGACAAAAAGGAAAAATGAAAGGTTGTTGTTTACTCTCTTGTTAGGAGGTGAAGAAGCTGCTAAGTGAAGTCCTCTGTTCTGAGTTTGTCTCTTTAGTCACAAACCTGCAGGATTAGAAGAACACATTATCAGGTTTAACTTTACTGTGTTTGGCAGAAGTACTTCTGTGATACTTGGTTGCCAAAACTATATTGACATGCATGTCTCTGACTCTCTACTCGAGGCTGTCGTCCTGCTGTAGCGGCTAAAACACGCCACACACTAATAAATAACGGTGCAGATTTTGAGCTTGGATCCCAACTTATGACTGAAGTCAGCAAAGACCTGATTATAGAGTCTTCCTGGACTATCCTGAGGTGTTCTGTGTGTTCAGAGTGATTTTTACTCCCACCAATTAATAATAAATATTAGACGTGATCAATAAAACCTACGATTAGAAAAATCTACACATTAGGGCTGAACGAATTTGGCCAAAAATAAAATCCCAATTTTTTTTCTCAGAGAACTCGATTTTTGATTTTTTATTCACCAAACTTCACTTTAAAAATAAAAAGTTTTTCCATCATCTCTCGAAATTAAACCACTGAAAACGATGTTGTGCATATGTCCAGTTGTCCTTTCAACGAAGAACTAGAAATCATAGATGCTGTGTCATAATCAATATACACTCTGTCTGTTGTCCGAGGGAACGATGACAGCCGATCAGGAAGCAAGCTGACCAAGGAAGGAAGCAGAACAAGTGCAGCCATGTCAACACGAAGCATGAACTTTGATAAATGTCAGAAATATTGAACCCACTTTTTGAAAACAGTCAAACACACAACATGAATCGGAAAGCTGAGCGGCTAGCAACATTTAGACCCTGTAGTCAGCCATGTTTTTTTTCTCTAAAGTCACATTTGATCACGAGAGATTCTACAAGATTTTCAGTTTTGTGAGTCAGGACTTTAGTTAAAGGTAAAAAGAGTCTTTATGAGTCTTTAAATTATTTAAAAGCCCCCTCCTGAGACTCATATCTGAGGTTTCACTCAGCTCATGGTAATATTCAGTTTGGTGTAATCCTGAAATGGATTTCTGATCAGACTGCTGGAGACTCACAGGTTAGTGTTGGACAGGAGGAGAGCCGATCATTTCACAGTCATTATTCAGCCTCTGCTGCTGCTGCTGCTGCTGCAGCTCGTCTCTGTGAACATGATGATTCCATCGATCCTGCCTTTTGGGACCGTCAGCACTTTTATAAATGCAGGAATGCATCAGCGACACAACAATGACCCACTTCTGTCTGCCGAACACAACAACACACTGTCTTCTTCTCTCTGCTGCCAGTTTGAGCCTCATACTCTTCAATTCGGTGCGACGTTAAACACGGATTACAGACGCTTCAATCTGATGCTGCGCCGTTTAAATGAACCTCGACTTTGGTTCCTTTTGTCGGCTCGTTTAAAAGCAGCTGTGAAGGTCACTCCTCTCACTTTTTAATACCACTTAAATCAGCACAGTTAAAGAGCAGCCAGGGAGATCTCCAAGTCTGCAAAATACTGCAGCAATTACTGTGCAGGTTGTCATGGAGAGAGAGAGAAAAAGCCAATTTGAGTGTGACAAAAACGGCCACATGCTTTCACACTTAGCATGTCGTGGTGTTCGTGAAACCAACCGAGAGAAATTCAACTCGTTTCAAACTGAAACTACCCGCCCGTGATCCTCCAGACCAAAAACCATCCGACCCTGACACAGCAGGAGGGCCTCATCCTCAGAAGAGACCCTGTAGAAGATGAAGTTCTCACCTGGTGAAGTCTGGACTCTCACAGGTCTGACTAATTAAGGCTTTACTGACAGGAACTGTTGATTTTTCTGCAGATTAAAGGGACCAGCAGCGTCTAAAGTAGTTAAAATGAACTCTTTAATTAACAAACATGTTAAAAAACGCAAAAACAAACACAAAAGTGTTTGAAAATTTAAGTTCACTGACGGTTAGAAGAAGTGAACGTTGAACCTTGGTCCCTTTTATTGAAACTGCTTTATTTCTAAGCTACTATTTTTTATTTGACCTTTGACCTGCTCTCTTCTGAGGCCTTCATGAGGTCTTTGCTGCTCCTCTTCCTGCCTTTGTTTTTCCACCGTAGCTCCTCCCTCTTTCACACACAGTCAGATTTTTCCTCTGTCATATGTAACATCACTGCAGTTTCCTCTCTGGGGTCTTTGCTGATGCTCTCCCTGCCTCGTCTCTCCATGTTCACAGATCAGAGCAGATTTCTGCTCCAGCCTTTGTAACATGATGGTCGGTACTTCTTCACATCTGTTCGGTGGAGCCGCGGCGTTGACGTCAAACACTCGTCTAACTTCCTGATAAAATGTTGGGAACAGATTTTAGAGTCGGACTCTCACAGTTTAAGTCGGTTCAGTAGATCTGAGTGTTGTGTTTTAATCCAGTGAAAACAGTGCTGTGGATAATCAGAGCTGTCAATCATGATTATATGGGATTAAATTATTATTTAAAGCTAAACTTGTCAGAAAATTAACACTTGGACATTAATTTAGCGGGATGAGGACGAATTATAGTGACAGGAACCATGTTTGTTTGTTTGTTTGTTTGTTTTTATAGTATTATTTTGAGTGATTTGGATAGGACAGAGTGGAAATATGGGGAGATAAAGAGAGAGGGGGGAGGACATGCAGCACGTGGGGCGCACCAACCCACTCAGCCATCTGCGTGATCCCATGACACCATGTTTTTGAGGAAATCATTCGACTTGTGTTTCAGGTTAATAGTTTAACCCATGTCCCGTCTGTTAACATGGAGGAGGATGTTGTTTGTTTGTTTCTGTAACTTTTTATTAAACTTTGACAGGATGATCTTTTTTTCTGATGATGGTAACTCTTCCTTTGACCGTCTTCATTTTCATCGATGTCTTCTTAAATAGGGTGGCCATATTTTGGATCCCCAAAAAGAGGACACGACTTCGCGGGGGCGGAGTCACAGAGTCATGCGTAGTTAATTTTGAGAGTCGGATTGAGTATTTTTACGTGCTTATAACTCAGTAAGACCACACGACACAAACTCAAAACTTCCATATCAAACCGCAGACATTTGGAGGATTTTATAATCAGCCCCCAAAAAGAGGACATGTCCTGGTAGAGGAGGACGTACGGTCACCCTCATCTCAAACCCGTGGTGTTATTTCCTCTCCGAGTTGGAACCGCTTCAAGAGTGTCCACATATAACCAGCTCGTATTGACCCACCGGCTCCATTCATCAGCCTGATTTATCAGATCCACATGCAGCCCCACAGCAGCATTGATTTACTGCGCCGGATAAATCTACCGTGGCCTTGTTTTTCTGCATGCCTCACATCATGTCCACAGAGACCAGCGTGTGATTTTTGGAGAGCCTCAAGTTCAGCTCAAGAATAATGAGGTTCATATATTTGTACCTCGTAGACTGTGTACTCTGTGGGCTGACCGCAGATACTTTGAGTTTTCCATTGAAATACGTCTAAAAACTCAATGAGGGTGTGTTTCTGTGACATCCTGGAGCTTCTCTAACCCGCCGAGATGATCAGGGTGTTCAATAAAATGACGTCATTATTGTCGTACATTTCTGTATCTGCAAATATTCTGTTTATCGCCCTACCTGTCAGTCTGATTCGAGCAGCAGCTGGTATCCTGCTTCAACTCCTAAAAATCTGGTGACATGTTCATCTGGAGCTTTCATCACATCACCGCGAAGTAACTAAAAAGTCTTTCCGGTCGACTGAGTCACTTCTGAAGACTCCGCACACACCCCTCTCGACCCTGACCCTCACATGAATCTAAAAGTTACTAAATTTTATCGACTAAGATGGAAAAATGAGGGAGGAGGGCGAGAAGAAAACAAAACCCAGATATGAGGAGAACATGAAACATTTAAGCAAAGAGAGGCGAGTGTGGAGTCGCCCAGTTTGTGTTTGTTTTGTTACGAGTGCAGCTGAAGTTTGTGTGGTTGTAGTTTCATAGAATCAAACTACATAGAAATAAATATAAAGAAAGACCCGGTCTGTTTAGGGTCAGGGTCTTAATGAATGTGAAATAACTCAGTAAAGGTTTGGAGCGTTAAAACTTCAGGTCCTCCTTGTCCGATAGAAACTCTGTCCACTGTGTGATTGTAACAAGACAGCGAGACATTGATTAAAAAGTGATGAGTGAGTGAGTGAGTGAGGCTTGTTATTGTGTTATTGTGTTATTGTGTTATTGTGTTACTGTGTTATTGTGTTGTGACAACAGACACTAACATACAGCTGATAATGAGAAAGGGCTGACCGGACTCAGAGTGACTCAGTTTGGACCGGACCGCTGAGTCTGAGTCGAGTCTGCGATAACGAGTGAGAGAAGAAGGTGTGATTGTGTTCAGGTGTTTAGGAAGGTCAGGTGGTTTCTAGGTGGACTTTAAGGCGACGTAGAAGAGATGCTGTAAAGTGCTTGCTTCTCTAGTTATACCAACTTTAGTAACGACCGCAGGATAGCAATACAGAGAGCCACGCCCTCAACCAAAACGCCACTCTATAGCCACAAATAATGCTCAGAACAGCACCTAACTTCATCAACAGGACATATAGGGTCACAGACATAGTACTAGACACCAAACATCTTTTTAACTTTGACTCATTTCTTTAGTAAAGAGACTAAACACAACTCACCTACTCTCTTCCAGCAGACGCTTGTTTGTACAGAGACCTCAGGCCAGTCCATTACAGACTACAGCGGGGTGCCGCAGCTCAAGGAAGAACATTTATGATCATTTCTTCATGGAAATACAATCAGACCGAGACGCTAAGACAGAAGAACTACTGTGTCTGTAAAATGATTAATATGATGATTATTACTTCAAGGAAATGATAAAGAAATGATCATAAATGTTCTTCCTTGAGCTGTGGCACCCCGCTGTAGTCCGTAATGGACTGGCCTGAGGTCTCGCTACAAACAAGTGGCTGCTGGAAGAGAGTAGGTGAGTTGTGTTGGGTCGTTGCTAAAGTTGGTATAACTAGAGAAGCAAGCGGTCGGCAACATTCATCTCTGGAGAGGTTGTCTAACTTGGTGTTATGGTGTGTTTGACCCTAAATTAATTTTATGCCGGATTATCCCTTTAAACCGTCTCCTAACTGTTCCCTTTCAGAATACCATGAACCTTCCTCCAGACAAGGTGAAGATCCTCAGCCAGTACGACAACGAGAAGAAGTGGGACCTGATCTGTGACCAGGTGAGTTTACAGTATCATCATGCAAACACAAGCACAGTCCAGCTCACACGAGGAAGCTCATTAATTATGTACGTCACTGTAGTAACCACAGGGAGGTCCGAAACAAACCGAGTCATGATGAGAGAGTGACAGAGGACACCGCAGCTTCAGTTCACTCAGACCCTGTTCTTTTAGTATGAGTCAAAACGTTTTACTCTGAAGGAGTGAGAGAGGAGATGAGTGGGTGTGTGTGGGTGTGTGTGGGAGTGGGTGTGTGTCGCTGCTGCAGAGGAATCATTTCAGAAAACTTAAGATCAGACTCATTTGCATGAGAGACGCTGAGTAATCAAAGAGCCCGGGTGAAACCCTCTGCCCTCCGAGTCCCCCTCCTACTGCTCCTCACTGCAGCACAGCAATCAAATGTAATTAAAGATCTATGTGTGTGTGTGTGTGTGTGTGTGTGTGTGTGTGTGTGTCTGCATCTCCAGGAGCGGTTTCAAGTGAAGAACCCTCCGTCAGCGTATCTGGAGAAGCTGAAGAGTTTTCTGGATCACGGCGGAGGCGTCAGTCGGAAGGTAAGAAAGCAGAAAGTCCACCTCCCACTGCTGGGGTCAAAGTTCAAACTCTGATGTGGAAAATAGTTAAAAATCATTTATACAATACGTTTCAGACACAGAGGTACTTTGCATGAAGAAGCAGAGGTATGAAAAAAACTGCAGTTCCTCAAGTGTCCACTAGGGGGTTGCTTCAGAAGCTAAGGAAGCCCCATTAACAATCATGTTAAAATAGCAGTCATAATAATAATACTACATTTTATTTGTAGTGCCCTTTACATCAAGAGACCTCAAAGGGGGACATCTTAAAACAAAGACATATCACAGTAAAAGAATAGAGAGTAAAAGCAAGATAAGCAGGTCTTTAAAAAAGGTTTTTATGATGAGGAACCAAAAGTTCTGCTAAAAAGGAAAGTTTTGAGTCCTTTTTTAAAACAATGATGTTTAAATTGACGTTTTTCACAGCAGAATCAAACATGTTTACAGTCTGATGTCAAGAGAAGAGTTTGGTCTGATTGGATAAAAATAGACTAAATTAAATTACAGTGAAATTTTATATTGAAAATTTGTTTTTATTCAGCCAAAAGAATAAAAAAGGTAAAAAAATAAAAGTTAACTTTCATCATGTCCAGAAGCTCTGCCAACTCTTTTCCTCTGACCTTCATTTATCGCTTTAAACTGAAGTCTTTTTTATTTATTATTATTATTATTATTATTATTGTTATTATCGTTATTATTTTTATTATTGTTATTATTCAATTATTATTATTTTTTATTATTGTTATTATTATTATTATTATTATTATTATTTATTATTATTATTATTATTATTATTATTTCACGGATTATTATTATTATTTTTATTATTATTTTACTTATTATTATTAAAACATGCAAGTTATTATAATAAGTAACCTATATAGTGTTGATCAGATATCTTTGTGTATAATATGTATTTATTTATACAGATTTTTTTTTTAATCTGTAATTTTTAAGAAATGGTCAGGACTAGATCATCTCTTTGCTTCATTCTGTTCCTTCTCAAACTGTTTATGTTTGTGTAAATTTATCTTTGACATGTACAGCTGTTTGGTTCACATATATATTATTTTGTTCTGTGTTTTTGTTTCTAGTTGTTTTTATTTTTGTTGTTGTTCTTAAAGTTTGAGATAAATTAAGAAGAAAGAAAGAAGAAGAGAGAATTTTCGGGTGTATAATGAAGCTCTTCCTCACCTCCTAACATCTCCACTTCTGATTTGTCAGTTTAAGAGACGAGTCCAGGAGTCCACCCAGATCCTCCGAGAGTTGGAGATTTCCCTGAGGACTAATTATATCGGGTGAGTCTCTCTTCGGTTCACGTCACTGAGAGAAAGAAAAAAAACTTTATAGAGTTGAAACTTTGTTTAAGGAGAGGCGCTGGTTCAGGATGAGACTCATTAAAGAGAAACCTAAACCGCAGGACAGCACAGTAGGAAGTGTGAGCTGAAGAACTGCAGAGAGCTGAAATGTAAATGTTGTTTCTGTTATTAGAAAGATAAAGATAGAAATCTGGTTCTTATTCAAGTGTTAACAAGCAAAAACTCAAAACTGAGCAAGTGTGTCAGTCTGTAGTCCAGAACAGACGGACTTAATTTAATTTATATGAGATAACAGTGTGACCTACATTACGTTTAATGTGCTAAACTATTAATGGAGTTCGAAACTGCACTTATGAACTTATGCAGGTAGATCAGCAGCAAAGACCACCAGGAGGAGCTGAGACGGAGGCGGGTTAGAGTCGGCTAACAGCGCCCGTCTCGTCTGTGTTAGTCTGTTATTTCCTCTGATGGATGATCAGTGAAGCAGGACCTGGTCTGAGATCGATGTGCAGAGTTTTGTCCGTTAATCTGATCGGAAAAACCGCCAACATCTCCTGATCTATGAGACAGAGGGCTGAAGGCAGAACCTGAAAATGAGCTTTTGATAACATCTGATTTTAGAGACAAGAAGGAAATCTTTAAATGTGACTGAAACACTTCTGCTGTTTACTGCTCTGTTCTCCTCTTCCAGGTGGGCTCAGGAGTTCTTAAACGAAGAAAATCAGGGTTTAGATGTTCTGGTGGATTATCTGTCCTTCACTCACAGTGCCGTCACGTACGTATCCGCCCCGAACAACCTCGTTTCTCATTCCTGGAACAGCCGCAGCTCCGCTGTGTCGCCTTATCTCCTTCACTCTTCCTGTCAGCCTATCAAACATCAGCTGAGTGTCACCACAGGCCACATTCGTATGACGGTAAACTGTGTGACTCACAGGTATGACGTGGACTATCTGGACAACGGCGCGCTGCCCACGGAGAAAATCAAGACTCTGGAGAAGTCAGCGGAGGATCTGAGCCGAAGCGCCAGCAACTCTCCGACTCACAGTGCCTCCAAGGCCAGCAAGGCCTTCACAGTCAGGTACTGTCAGAGCGACGGACGGGCGAGGAGGGGAGGAGTCACACGCTCAGAGTGTTGATGTTCTAACCTTGACTCAGAGTGACGCCACCGAGAGTTTCTCACAAATATGTTTCTGTCGACGTGCCGCCTCTTTCATTTAAACTTATTTTAGATATTTATGAAAATCCTAAAAACCTGACAGTGTCTCTGCTCTTTATAATCTTTTAAAGTAATTATGTTTCTCCATCTAAACTAAAATATTAAACTTTTTACTTCACAAAACTTCAGGGTCAAAACTCTCGTTTTCAGACTTTAGATAAACTTGATTCACAAAACCTTTAGAGACCTCCGACAGTGAAAAAACTGGGACTAACTTTATCTAACTTTATTCAAAAATACAACTAAAGGCATCAAAACTGTATAATAAATATGTGTGTGTATATGATAAAAAAATAATAATAAAACCTCAAACTTAATATTCAGTAAAATGACAGAAAGATATAAAAAAATGTATATAAACACCATTTTAACAGCAGTGATAGATTCAATATAAAAAAGGAAATATAAATTAAACTGATTTACTTTTTCCAGCTTTTTTACATTAATAATATAGAATAACATGTACTGGGTTAAAATCATAGGAAACTTTACAGTAAATCAAAAGTTTAAAGGGAAAAGGGACTAAAAATATGATAATAAATCTATGAGAAACAGTAAAAAGTGTTGAAAGTTTGTAGTTTGTAAAAAAAAATGCGAAACATAAAGTATGAATCAAGATGATAAATTCATGATAAACAAAACCTAAAATATTGATATCATTGATTATAACTCAGAGAAAATAATTAGAGTTATTTGATTTAAATGGACATTTACCAATCTGAGGTTTTTTTACTGATTCTTTGAGTCGATCTCGTCGAGTTTCAGATTTAACAACTTTTTTTAAGACTTTATTTTTATCACCTGAAGACATCAAATCTTATCTTTATTCTTATTTATTTTATTCTTATCATTTTCATATTTAAGTGAGATATGAATCAATGTTGAGTCTCACACTCAGTAACCTGTTAACACTAAAACACTCTTATTATCACTGCAGCTTCTCTTTCATCGAGATCACGCCGTCCTTTGGCTTTTCAGACGCTCACAAACACACCTGCTCCTCTCCCTGCTCTCCTCTCCTTCTCCTGCTCCTCTCCTCTCCCTGCTCCTCTCTCTCGCCTCCTTCTTCACAACATTTGGAGCCTTTTAAACGTCTCTGACAGTAAACCATCACAGTGAGCACATGCAGGTGTACATGAGCAGACACACACCTGCCTTCACACAGACACACACATTCCTCGACATCTGATCTGAGTGTTCTGATCCTCTGAGTTCTTCTCATAGTTCGTGTTTTAGTTTGACTTGTTTGAGCGTGAATGTGAAAAATGTCGCCCTGAGAAACATCAACAGACTTTGACGGACAGGTGGGCGTGTCCGAGTCTGTCTGTGTCACCCGTTCACCTGCAGCTCTGTGTCATAATGTGTGTCAGAAAGACCTCCTCCCCTCCTCTAATGATCGGTTCATACAGCTGTTATTAAAATGAAAACTGTACGTAGATGTAAAAGAAACAGATCTGTGACCTCCGTGTTTCTCACCTGGCAGATTCAACTCTCTCCAAAACAGGAAAGCTCTGAGGAACTCTCGTCCCGTGAGCCAGACAGACGACGTTCACCTCTGCATCATGTGTTTACGTGCCATCATGAACTATCAGGTAATTTAGAGTTAGAAATTTAGACATAGAACAGAGACTTCTGTTTAGCTTTTAAAACTAGAGTTTATTAGATAATAAAAAGTTAAAATATTGGCTTTAAATAGGAAAATAGGAGATATACAGGGGTCTCCATGTGCAGTCAAACAGCACACTCAGGTGTCGGTCAGTTACAGGAAAATAAATACAGGAAATAAAAAAATTCAGCTTTTTACTCGAAAGTTAAAATTTAGATTTTGAAAAAATGATTTTGAGAGAATTTTGAGACATCGATTTAACGTATTTTTTGACGGTGAGGTACAAATGTGGACAACATTTAAACGTCTAAAAGAGGTCCAATAATGACGTCTTAATCTTGGATCCATGTTGCACGTTGTGTCGACGTCTAGATTTGGTCTTCAGGTGACATCCAAATTCTAAACATCAGATCGATGTCTAAAAAAGGTCCAATTTGAATGTCGAAATTTCTAACCTGCTGGTAGCACTGACGTCTAGATGTGGTCTTTGACGGATCGACCCAATACTGACTCGATCTGCACGTCTCTTTGACGTCCGATGTTTGATGGGAAAGTTTTATGAGTCAGAAAAGTCAGATTTCTCAGATTCATTATCGACTCGTAATAAAAAGTCTAAATGTTGAGTTTTCCTGTTTCTCTCTCTCTGTGTTCAGGACACTGATTCTGTTTTTGAGTTTTTCACTTCTTCATATTTAGAGTTTGAACATGTTTCTGTATCTGCAGATCTTCACCTTCTTATAGTTGGACTCCTGAGGTTTGATTTCAAGTCACAGTAGTGAGAATAATGAGAATAAAAGTGTCTCTCTTTGTGTTGAAGCTTTAATTTGACGTCTTTGTGTTTTTGTCGTCAGCTCGGGTTCAACCTGGTGATGAAACACCCGTGCTGCGTGAACGAGATCACCCTCAGCCTGAACAACAGAAACCCGCGGTACGGCGCTCTGAAGCTCTCACTGACGTAGATAAACTCATGTGAAACTTCTGAACTCAAAGTGTGTGACTCTTGTGTTCGTCAGGACCAAGGCGCTGGTCCTGGAGCTGCTGGCGGCCGTGTGTTTGGTGCGAGGAGGCCATGACATCATCCTCTCCGCCTTCGACAACTTCAAAGAGGTCAGCTGATCTTTATTCCAAGAATTCACGCACACGTTTTTCCACAAACTCTTCACCTTTCCCGCTCGGTCGTATCTCACCGTGACTCAGCCCACTCAGACTTATTTTAGAGCAGTTATGTGCTCCACATAGACGAGGTCTTAGTGGACCAGCAGCACCCGCATACCAGAGGCCCTTTAATGCATGAAAACCAGGGTTAAGGGGAACCCCAGACCCTCCTGTCCCCCCGTCAGCTGCCGGGTCCAGTTGTCCCCCCTGCCAGATGAACCTGAGTGAGGAGGTGTAAAAATGTCCCACACTTGTGGAGTCCCTCTGACCTCTCCTTGGCCCGTCTCTCATCTTTGACTCAGAAAGCAGCAACTGTTGCCAACAGATCCGCTCTTGGAGATCGAGCGGCGTGAACCTGAACCAGGAGGGTCTATTTTCAGGATCTTTAGAAGCTGCCCTACGACGACAAACTCTGCTGCAGCGGTTTTAGATTCACGCTCCGGCTGCTCCTCTGTGAAGTCTGATCATTATCAGCCGCTGAAATTTACGATCCAATTTCAGAAACACTTAAAACAGTTTCAGTTTAAATGAAGCAGCTGCTGCAGAGGCTCCGAGGAGCTTTAACTCCTCCAGTTATTGGAGTTTGAGAGTAAAGGTCTCTAAAGTGTGTTTGGTTGATTATCTTCTGTCTGAATGTTTCACTGTCTGACATCTTAGATCAGTTATCTTTCATTTCACTTCTTTGTAGGTCTGTGTCATGGGTTTAAAAACGTGATATCAGAGTGAAACTCTCAGATGTTTTTCTGTCTCAATAGTGAACTTTTTAATCTAGAATTAAACTCATACTTCGCTCTGATGTGCGGCTGCTTTAAATCTGCAGAAACACACATCATGCTGTTGTGCAGACAGTGCTGAGAGTTCTGTAATCTATGGAGTCAGAGCTCCCCCTGCTGGACAAACTTTGACTCTTAGAGGTTTAAAGTGTTCTATTCCTCGGCTTTTAGTTCAGCGTGAGAGGTCCGTGTTTAATCCGTCTGTTCAATTATTCCGTTCAATCTTAAATCTTATTTGTTTTTCCATATAACCAAAAAATAAAAGATTAGTGTTTGTTTTCCTATTTTCAGCTCAAAACAGAAAATATAATAGAGACAGAAATGAAAACAAAATAATAAATATGAAAAAGTCTAATCATCCATCTCCATGACAACAGGTGAACCTTTCTCCACCGCTCTGGTCTGGAGTTTTTGGTCCACGTTGTTGCGAATGTGCGAACAGTAAAAAGGCACCGTGGAGAATGGAGACATCAATAACCTGAAAACGAAAAGTAGATTTATTATTTTGTTTTTGTTTCCTTCTCTGTTATATTTTCTGTTTTGAATTGGAAATACAAAAACAAACACTGATCTTTTATTTTTTCGTTATATAGACAAACAAACAAAATATTGACTCGTTTTTTCATTTCCACAGACCCTGAGAGTTGTGTGCTCTCTGTCCTTTTATCACTTTAATTTCTTTTATACTTTTGTGTTTTTATTTTATTTAATTTTAAATATTTTTTTTCCTGTTTTTCTTTATTTCCTCTTGATGTTTTCTGTTTGTTCTCTTTATTTTACTCTGCAGCTCTTTGGTAAACTCCACTGCTGTGCAGATGGCTGAGTGGGTTAGTGCGCCCTGTATACGGGGACCACAGTCCCTGTAGGGGGTGTGGGTTCGAGTCCGGCCCTGACCATGTGCTGCATGTCCTCCTCACTCTCTCTCTATCTCAATAAAAAGGCAAAAATCATCAAAAAAATACTAAACAAAAACATGTTTCCTGTCAGTATAATAAGTCCTCATCATCATCAGGCTGATTTATGTTAATTTTTCTGACAAGTTCAGCCTAAAATAGTCGTTCAATCCCATAAAAAGAAGGTCTTAATAATGATTGACAGCTCTGATTATCCACAGCACTAATTTTACTGGATTAAAACACGACACTCAGATCCTCTGAACCGTCTTTAACTGTGAGCGTCTGACTCAAAAAAAGGCAAAAAATAAAAAATAAAAAATAAAAAATGATTGTATTGTGTTCTTAAAGTTAATGTACCTTAAATATCCAAATATCAGACCCTGATTTTATACTGAAGTTGATATTTGTAGAAACTAACTTTAGAGTCGTATCTCTGTTTGCGTTTCTGTTATTTGACTCTAATTTAAAAAAGTGTTTTATCAGATAAAGTGAGAAACTTAAACAGTTTTATCTCTTTAAAGTGCAGATTTAGTTTTTTTTTTCAGGGTTATTTTGCTGTCAGATTATTTTTAGATTTTCCTTTCAGCTGAGAGTAAAAAAAAAAAAGATGAAGCGTCGGATTAAAAACCCGTCGGTTCTCAGGTACGAAGTCCTCTGGCAGCTTTATCTCGTCTGCTGATGAGAGTGGCATCAGTTTCCACGGCGGAGACTCGAGTATCACAGTGAGTGGCGTTTGTTTTGGCGCTGCAGCGGCGTCATTGTGTGTGTGTGGGCGAGAGAGAAAGAAAGAGAGAGAGAGAGATGGAGGCTCTGGGCCAGGAGCTGCTGGAGAGTCCTGGGCAGCAGAACGTGGGCTTTTGTTTTGGGTTGTGCAGCCTGTCAGGTTGGTGTGCTGCATTATTTAGAGGACATGAGTGGGCAACCGGGGGGAGGCGGGCGCTGACAGAGTAATGGAGGATGAATAAAACGCCGAACACGGGTATTACTGGGTTTGTTTTTAAAGAACGGCGTCCTCCTCTGAGTTTGTTGATTTAATTTTAAAGCTGCAGAATAAAGAGAACAACAGACGCAGAGCAATCATCCTACACAAAACAAACACAAAACACAAACTCAGCGCCGCTCTGGTTATTGACGAGGTTTTTGTGTGTCTCTAAAATGAACCGAGATGAACCTGAAACTGAATCCACAACCACAAAGTCCACAGAAACCTCCAAACCCGTCCCCCTCCTGCACCATCAACACGCCGTCTGATGAGATCTGCAGATAATAGATGTGAGGATGTTTGTCTGCGTGCAAACACTGCCCCCGTGTGTAAACACAGGGAAGCTCTGAACAAACACGAGTTCATTTATCAGGTCCACACACACACACACACACACACACACACACACGGCTCATCATCTGGGAGCTCGATAAAGAGAACAACAGAGCAGCTCAGGTGTGTTTCCAGGTATCAGCTGATGACGGATCTTAATCGTTGTTTTTGTCTCTCAGGTGTGCGGAGAGAAAACTCGCTTTGAGAAGCTCATGGAGTATTTCTGCAACGAAGACAACAACATCGACTTCATGGTAAAGGTTTCTGTTTTAGTCTTTTTGTTTTTGTGTTGATGGGAGGACAGGTGGATAGAAAACCTTAAAGGGATATTCCGGTATAAAATTAAGTTACACCGAGTCAGACCCCCCCTCCAGAGATGAATGTTGCCGACTTCTTGCTTCTCTAGTTTTACCAACTTTAGTAACGACCGCAGGATAGCAATACAGAGAGCCACGCCCCCAACCAAAACGCCACTCTATAGCCACAAATAATGCTCAGCTCCAACTCACCTACTCTCTTCTAGTAGCCGCTTGTTTGTAGTGAGACCTCAGGCCAGTCCATTACAGACTACAGCGGGGTGACGCAGCTCAAGGAAGAACATTTATGATCATTTCTTCATGGAAATACAATCAGACCGAGACGTTAAGGCAGAAGAACTACTGCGTCTGCAGAGAAAATGATTAATATGATGATTATTACTTAAAGGAAATGATAAAGACATGATCATAAATCATCTGTAACTCCTTATTAAAAGATAATTACTCTATATTTATTAACCTAAATGTATGAAGAGATTCTGCTACACAGCCTAACTGTTACGGTGTGTTTGACCCTAAATTAATTTTAATCCGGAATATCCCTTTAAATGAACCTCAACCTGGAGTAAAGCCGCAGGACCAGCTGAACTTAAACACATGAAAATAACACGATCAATAATCAATGTTTCTGTGTGGATGTCTCTCTCAGTAGGTTTGATCCTCTGCTCTGTAAACAGATGATGTAATTCTCTGTCTGACCACCAGGTGGCCTGTATGCAGTTCATCAACATCGTGGTGCACTCAGTGGAAAACATGAACTTCAGAGTTCACCTGCAGTACGAGTTCACTCATCACGGGCTGGACGACTACTTAGAGGTGAGTCTGACCTTTGACCTCAGGACGACTCGAGTCCCTGATGATGAAGAATCAGAAATAAAACATGAACCCTGACAGGTCAGTGTGCTGTAACCCGAGTTTTTGTGCAGAAGTTGAAGTTCACGGAGAGCGACAGGCTGCTGGTGCAGATCCAGGCCTACCTGGATAACGTGTTTGATGTTGGCGCTCTGCTGGAGGACGCAGAGACCAAGAACGCTCTGCTGGAGCACATGGAGGAGCTGCAGGAGCACAACGCCCAGGTACAGACGCTGCACACGCACACACACTCGGCGTGCTCTCACAGCGATGAGGTTCTCACGGCATCGTGATCTTGTGTCTGTGACAGCTGACCTGCAGGATTCAGGAGAACGAGAAGGAGGCGACGGAGAAATGCTCCAGCCTGGAGAAGAAGCTGATTCAGATGACCAAAGAGGTGGAGCTGCTGAAGGTAAAAGGTCTTATCAGGCGTCCACGTATGATAGAAACAGATTTTTAGGTCTTTGTTTCATCGAGAGAAGTTCAACAACAACAACAACAACAACAACAACAACAACAACAACAACAACAACAACAACAACCTATCAGATTTAGAAGTTTGGACATGTTCACCTTCATGTTTGGAAACAGAGGAGACCAGGTCCTGATCTAGACCTTCAGCGTCTCTGGTTCATATTTCAGATATTAAAGATTTTGATATTGTTCAGCGTCCGTGGAGTCTCCACAGATGGTTTTGGACTGTGTGGATGTGGTTTCCATGGTTTCCAAAGAGACTGTCATGTAGATTCATCAGACCACGGTTCCTTCAGGTCCTTCTGTGTCCAGTTTTTTGGTTTATTGAGTCTGAGCCGGCGCTGCAAGCTGTGGGCCAAAGCCTTAGAGAAATTGCAGGAATTATTTTTTAATATAATTATTAACTTTAACCTTTTGTTCCTGTTAATTTGAAGCTCCATCCAGCCGACTTTGTCCCCAAAACGGACATGGTCTGAAACATGCACCTAAATCGGTCCTTGACAGTGATTTTAACCCTTACCCTATAGGGGTGGCAGGCAGTGTGACAGGGCGGTGGTCCACAGAGGTGGCGGCATGACATGGCTTTAGTTGTGCGCTGGTTTCATTGTCGTCGTTTATCCACATGATGAGTTTCCGATGTTTCCCTCGCTCTGTCGTAGGAGAGTCTCCGGGAGTCGTGCTCTCAGGTGTCTCAGCTGCAGCAGAGAGAACGAGAGAGAGAGCTGGAGCGAGAGAGGGAGAGAGAGAAAGAGAGAGACCAGGACCGGTCCGTCCAGGCCCTGAAGGAGCTGGAGGTCAAGGTCCAGGACCTGGTGGATCAGGGGCTGGTCCGGATGGAGCGCTCCACCTCTGGACACCTGGACATTCAGGTGGTTCCCGTCAACCAGCTCGGGAGTCAGAAAGGTGAGAGGAGCTAATAATCAAATAAAAGGGGTTTCCTCTTTGTCCACAAGGGGGCGCCAGAGTCGACACAGACAGAAAGTTACTCACTGGAGCTTTAATGAAAATAAAAAGGCAGGTTGAAGTTCACAGTCAGGACTTTACCCAGTGTGGACAGCAGCAGGTTTTAGTCCTGAGCAAAGATTAAAATCACAGAATGAGGAAAGAGAAACCGTCTCATTAGCTCCATGAAACAGTAATGAGCTCATCTCTCCTCTCACAGATTTACTATTTAATAAGAAGAAGAATAAGGAGTTGTTTTGGTTCCCGGACGCTGCAGCTCGGAGTTGAATGTGAAATAAAAAGCCTGTCACTCTGTCACTCTGTCGGCGTCTGCGGCTTTTGTTTTGCAAAATAAATCATTTCCTTTATTAGAAGAAGAGACCCCAGAGGAAAGTCTTTCAGGATGAGCCTCAAAACACCAAAGATATTGTTCAAGGAGACAAAAGAGACGAGAAATAATGAGGCAAAGAGGAAAACCATTTTCTGTCTGTGGTTTAGAGAAAAAAACTCATGAAGGCGAGAGAGAAAAAACAGATCTGAGTCAGTGAAGGAAGGAGGACGAGTTTTAGTTTCACAGTTTTCCCCTCAGAGGTTTTATACTCTGAGAATTTAAGGTAAACATGGAGCTGAAACTCGAAAATTAAGTTCACAACACTTCAGTTTGGCGTCATGAAGGAGACAAACGTGTTATTAGGCGTCCTGAGAACTTCTAGACATCAGAAAAAAGAGGATTAGGGGTGGAGGCGGGGTTAAAAAAAACACCCAGGAGGAAACTGGCTGAGATCAGCTGATGTGCTGACAGCCTGCCTGAACTAGCTCTGGTATCTTTAGTATGACATCATTCTCTCTCTTCTTAAACTCTAACTTTGTCGTCGTCTCTCCAGCTGAAGAAGGTAAAGACCAGCAGGAGGCTCCTCCCTCAGACCCTCAACCCGACCTCACTGATGGTCCTCTGCAGTCGACCGCAGTTCAAGCTCCTCCTCCTCCACCTCCTCCTCCTCCTCCTCCTCCACCTCCAGCCTCTAACAGAGCTCCTCCTCCTCCTCCAGCGGCTCCGCCTCCTCTGCTGCTGGTGACAGAGGGGAGCTCAGGTGAGTTCGTCTAACAGGAGACGTCTATATTTTTACAAATTCGTCCGTTTTTGAGTTTGATTTTGTTTTTCCAGGTTTGAAGAAGAAGAAGCCGATTCAGACCAAATACCGGATGCCTCTGCTGAACTGGCAGGCGCTGAAATCCAACCAGGTGGCGGGAACCATCTTCAACGAGCTCGACGACGAACACGTCTTAGAGGTTTTCTGTTGCTCTGTCTCATATTCACCAAATTAAATTCTTTTTTCTGTCGTTAGATTTTTAGTCCACGAAGTTCCTCTCTCAATTTTCACCGCATTCGGAACGGCTCCAATCCAGAACGGTGTTGATTTTCGCTGTACGCCGATTCTTTGTTAAAAGGACAACTGGACTTACTTGGGACGTTTTGCCTCAGGCGAAACGTCCCAAGTAATTCCAGTTGTCCTTTCCAAAAGAGTTTTAGATTTTGATTCATCAGACATCAGGACAGTTAGTGATATTAAACCTACGTTGTGACTCCAACTACAGAGCGAACGTAAAGAAGAAGATGGAAACTGACAGAATAACTTGAATGATCCCGATCAGCTACGATCAGTGGATACGACCTTTTCGTAGCCGTCCTGGATACGGTGGAAATTGGCGGTTATTCTCCAAAACCAAACTTTTTAACCTCGCTGTCTTTCACGCCATCGTCTTCCCTCAGGAGCTGAACATGTCAGCCTTCGAGGAGCAGTTCAAGACCAAAGCTCAGTCCTCTCCTGTAGAAATGGGGACCCTCAAGATGAAACTGGCCAACAAGACCCCGAGCAGAGTGTCTCTAATGGAGCCCAACAGGGCCAAAAACCTGGCTATCACCCTTCGCAAAGAGGGGATGGCGGCGTCCGACATCTGCTGCGCGATCGAGACGTACGTACCGAAACTGATCTGTATGATCCGAACAGGAAGCAGAATAATGGACCGTCTGTCCTCCTCACAGGTACAACCAGAGGGCTCTGAGTCTGGACTTCCTGGAGCTCCTGGAGCGGTTCATCCCCACGGAGTACGAGACGAAGCTCATCCACAACTACGAGTGCGAGGGCAGGCCCCTGGACGAGCTCAGCGAGGAGGACCGCTTCATGGTGCGCTTCAGCAAGATCCCCAGGCTCTCTCAGCGAATCAGCACGCTCACGTTCATGGGGAACTTCCCCGACAGCGTCCAGATCATCCAGCCGGTGAGTTCACAGATCAGGAGGAGTTCATGTGGAGAAACTTTAACCACAAACCCATCTTTCTCCGCAGCAACTCAACGCTCTCATCGCCGCCTCCATGTCCATCAAATCCTCCAGCAAGCTGAAGAAAATCCTGGAGGTGAGTCCAGAACCGTCCAGTCCTGTAGAATCACAGATGTGTTAGCGCCTGTATTTCTCCAACTGTGAAGTTTCTGTCTCTGTTTGTGACGTCAAGATCGTCCTGGCGTTCGGAAACTACATGAACAGCAGCAAACGAGGAGCGGCGTACGGTTTCCGTCTGCAGAGTTTAGATCTGGTGAGAAAAAAAGAGACAAAAACTTTGAAACGTTTCAGTATTTTATCAGATTTTTAATGTAAACAAACATTTAAAAACTCGAGTTATTCACGTTTTCGATCCAGCTTTATTCAGACAAATCAATCAGCTGATCACAAACCCAGCAGCTCTTCTTCTGTTGACGTCGGCTCCTCTCTCTCTTCAGCTCCTGGACACCAAATCCACAGACCGCAGACAGACTCTTCTTCACTACATCGTCGGCATCATCCAGGAGAAATACCCCGAGCTCCAGACCTTCGACACCGAGCTGCACTTCCTGGATAAGGCGGCTCTGGGTGAGAACATGAACACCATAAACTCGGAGATCTCCATCAGGAACATCTCAGCAGTTTCATTAAACAGAACCGTCTTCTCTTTTCTCTCTGTTTTTATCCTGTCAGTCTCTCTGGACAGCGTCCTGCAGGACGTGCGCTCTCTGGAGCGAGGTCTGGAGGTGACCAGCAGAGAGTTCTCAGTGGAGAAAGATAATCCAGTCCTGAAGACGTTCATCAGCAGCAACACGGAGCTGCTCCACTCCCTCATCGCAGACGGGAAAACAGCCCAGGTCGGAGATAACTCTGAGCTGATACCTCCAGTTTTTAGACAGTTTTCATGTTTCAGTAACTTCCTGTTTTCTTCTCCAGGCCGCGTACGACTCTGCTGTGGAGTACTTTGGAGAGAACTCTAAAACCACTCCGCCCTCCGTGTTTTTCCCCGTGTTTGTCCGCTTCATCAAAGCGTACAAGGTCAGATAAAACTCTCTGTATCGACTCCTGCCATGAATTAACTTAACGACTAATTCACTTATTCTGATAAAAAAACGACCCCGTCAGGAACATTTAGAGTCAAAGTCCTGCTCCGTATTTGACCTTTAGAAGTCTTACTGTAACGAAGACTTTGGGTTTTTGTGTTTGACAGCAAGCCGAGCAGGAGAACGAGCAGAAGAAGAAACAGACTGGAGTGAACATGGAGGCTCCAAGAACTCCGTCTAAACCAGACCTCATGGGAAACAAGGTGACGACAAATCTACGACCGGCTGCTGCTTCTCTGAAAAAGTCTTTTTCTAGATGGACGCAGATGTTGCTCCTAAACCTGAAGATGTTGTTTAAAACTGAGGATGCAGCATCTATGATTTCTAGTTCTACGTTGAAAGGACAACTGGACTTATTGGGACGTTTCCCAATAAGTCCAGTTGTCCTTTCCAAAGGAGTAGACGAAGTTAATGTGGGAGGGGGTGAGCAGCTTGTGGAGTAGTTATCGAGGTGAACTGATCAATATATCATGATATTGATTTGAGGCCATATCGCCCAGCCCTAGATAAACATAAACATCTCTATTGCACATTTCTTGTCTTTTGAGTAAACAGAGAACATGTGCAGGCATTTAACATGTAAACACGACACTGGAAATCGACCCCAAACATGTTTTTTTTTCCAATAAATACAATATTTTATCAATTTGTCATATCGCCCAGCCCTAATCATAAATACTGTAGATGATGAAATCTACTCAGGAACTTTATTCTGAATCTGTTGCGTCTCTGAGCAGAAATAAGCGGATAGACCAGGTTTAGTCCAAACAGAAGTTTTTCGGTCTTTTTGAAGCATTAGTTCACAAACACAGATAGAGAGAGAGTAAGAAATCATGTCGGCCGAGCTCTCGGTTTGTTTACAGCCCGTCTGATCCTCCGTCTGCTCGTATTTCTAACCCGCTCAGAGTTATTATTACCCCGAGGAGCTGCAGATAGTTTGTCGTTGGCCGACTGGGCAGGTTGTAAAACTCTCTGAGGCAAATGTGTGCGCTGAAACTCTGAGAGGAATAAATCAGAGTGAGCGGGACGTTCATCAAAAGAAACATCAGAGTTTGTGAGTCGAGCTGAGAGAGAGAGAAAAAACAAAAACGGTGATCCTGCTGAAGTCTCAGATAAAGATGTTCCATGTTTCAGGTCTGTGTGACGACGACCAAACCACCTCCTGTGGATCTGATCGCTGAGCTGAAGAGGAGGCAGGTGACTCCTCTGGTGAGGGAGGGGAAGGACGGAGCCATCGAGGACATCATCACAGGTGAATAACACACCTGACACACACACACACACACACGGATAATCCTGTTAATGTCCTGCTCACTCTGAAAACATCACTTTTTCACTCTGCTGTTTCTCATCCTTCAGTTAATCTCCTGTTTTTCTGAAAACTTCGTCCTCTCTCCTTTTCTTCTTCTCTTTTTTCTTCTTCTCTTCCTCTCTTGTTTGTCCCTCCTCTCTCTCCATCTCTCCGTCCTCAGCTCTAAAGTCTGTGCCCTTCACGGCTCGCTCTGCCAAACGCTCCTCTCGCCTCTTCTGTGACTCGGTCTTCAGCGAGGAGGTGATGCCTTTGAATCTCTCTGCTTTAACGCTGATGTTTGTTTTTCCTTTCTCTCTCTCTCTTCACTCAGACACACAGCGACACTTTATTTGACACACTGGTACTGATTATTGAACATCCATGAGACCAACATTTACTGTACAAACAAATATCTGCTCTTTCATTTCTAATAATTACAAATAAATATATGTTTCCACTTTCTAGAGGTCATGAAGTAAAAGTAGAAATAAATAAAATATAAAATATTCTGGTACACGAACACAGAGACGATCGCTAACAGTGTTTTAAACTAAATTCATCACAATATTCTGCTGACAGATATTCAGTTTTTAAGCTTTGAGAGAGAGAGAGGGAGAGAGAGCACAGTTATTATCAGAATATTTGGAGAAAGGTTCTGACTTTAACCCCAAACTCAGGGTGAAAATCCTTCTCACTTCTGTCTCTTTAATTACTGAATAAAAGTTTTACCATGAAGAAAATAAACGTCTACATGATCAGTACTAAATTCTGTTTTGTTAAAAAAAATAGGATATTATCTGAGTTTAAAGCTGTTTTTGTTTAAATCTCATCTAAATCTAAATGATTGTTGCCTGTTAAAACCTTTCAGTCAACAGTTTCTGAATTCACCGTCCGTTTTTAACTCTTTTAACTCTCAAACGTGGACAAATCAGAAAAGGATAATAAAATTACGGTATTTTACTGTTATTTGTACCTCGACTGCATCAGATATTTTCACCAACTTCATTCCTGTTTATGGATAAAAAATAAAACTTTTACCTTCACCTTACCTTACTTTTACCTTCTATTTCAGTTTGAGGGAAATTTAGCCTCCTGTGTAGTGCCCCTAGCGGTTGTCAGGAGAACTGTTCGCCTTGACAGTGAATTGCGCCATCTGCTGGAAAACAGTAAAAACAACCAATTTGAAGCCCAGCCTACAAAGCGAATGTTTTTTAGTAAAATATGACAGAAAAGGCCTTAGTATAGTAGGATAAAAATGTCATAGTAAAGTAAGTTAAAAAAAAATGTCATCATATAGTATGTTAAAAATGTCGTAATATAGATTGTTAAAAATGTCAAAGTAAAGTATGAGAAATGCATCATGATTAAAAAGTATTTTTAAAAAGAAAAAGTGATTTTCTGGACTTTGACGTCTGCAGCTCAACCTCAGATCTGGTCTCAGCGTCCTCCTCAGTGTTTGTCTCTCTTCCCTCAGATCTGAGAAACCAGCCGTACAGACGAACGGACGGCAGCCGGCGCAGCACCAAGTGGAAACCAGGACAACAGCTGCACGTGTCCTCAGACATCTCCCTGTGAAAAAACAAAAGAAACACAACAACAACTCCACGAGTCCAAAACCTCCACATTAAACTCACTGTGGAAACCGGCCTCTCCACTCATGCATGCTCCAGTCTGCAGAGTGAAAATGCATGTTCCTACGACTCAGTCAGAGAGGAGCTTTCTGATGATCGGAGAGATTTCTGTGATTAAAAGAATCAAATATAAGAAACAGAGAGACAGAGCGAGAGTTTTATCTGCTCCTGATGTTAATGACACTGGATGTCATACGAACTCATTAAGACGGTTAAATGGAAGAACGAGCCGTTCAGCAGATAGAGAGCTTCATTAGCCCCGCTCGTCTCAAAGTGACTCTGAAGAAACTTTGATGGACAGAGCGCTCATAAATCATTTTGATAGTTTTCTCAAAAAAGCTCTGGACATGATTTTTTAATTGGTTTTATTTTAAGTAGAATATTAATCAAGCTGTCCATCTCCCTGTCCTCCTGGAGTAGGTCTCAAATTAAGCCTGGAGATTTGTAATATATTTAAATTATTTTTAATACTGAGGTGTAAGTAAGAGGAGCTTCTATTGTGCTTCTGCATTTCAACAATAAATAAACCATTTTATACCGGCCAGGACTCCGAGTCTATTTGCTGCAACCACCTTCAATTATTGTGTCAGGGTGTCTGTGGGGTCTTCACACGTATTTAAAGAGTCTCAATCTCGATTTTATGATGTATTAAATTTTACTGGTATTCAAGCTTTGACTCCTAAAAGTACAGTGAATATTTATATTTATATTTTTATAAGCATTGGCAGCATGGGTTGAAAAAAATAACCAGCCACACATTGTGCTGACTGTTCATGCAAATTCTAAAGAGTGGAATTAGGGTCATATAAAAGCATTTTAATTGTGTTCAACACGATAGTATAGTATGTCAAAAAAAAAAATCATAGAATAGTATGTCAAAAATGTCATAGTACAGTATGATAAAATGTCATAGTATAATATGTGGAAAAAAAATCATAGTATAATATGTTAAACAAGTTATAGTATAGCATGTCAAAAAAATGTCGGTATACTTTGTTAAAAATGTCATAGTATAGTATGTTAAAGATCATAGTAAAGTATGTTAGAAATGTCATAGTATAGTATGTAAAAAAGCTCATAGTATAGTATGTCAATAAAATGTCATAGTATAGTAGGTTGAAATGTCATAGTTAAGTATGTTAAAAATGTCATAGTGTAGTATGTCAATAAAAAGTCATAGTATAGTATGTTAAAAATTCATAGTATAGTATGTTAAAAAAATGTCAAAGTATAGTATGTCAAAAAAGTCATAGTATAGTATGTGGAAAAAATGTCATTTTATAGCATGTTTAAATGTCATGGTATAGTATGTCAATAAAATGTCATAGTATAGAATGTAAAAAAGTCATAGTATAGTGTGTCAAAAATGTCATAGTATAATACGTTGTAAATTTCATAGTATAGTATGTCAAAAAAATGTCATAGTATAGTATGTTGAAAATTTCATTGTACAGTATGTTAGAAATGTCATAGAATAGTATGCCAAAAAAATGTCATAGTATAGTCTGTGAAAATGTCATGGTATAGTATGTCAAAAAAAAGTCATAGTATAGTATGTTGAAAAAATGCTATAGTATAGTATGTCAATAAAATAAAGTGTAGTTGATAAAATGTCATGGTATAGTGTGTTAAAAATGTTATAGTATAGTTTGTCAAAAAATGTCATAGTATAGTATGTTAAAAAGCTTATAGTACAGTATGTTAGAAATGTCATAGTATAGTATGTTAAAAAAATATTGTATAGTATGTCAATAAAATGTCATAGTATAGAATGTAAAAATGTTAGAGTAAAGTGTGTTTAAAATGTCATAGTATAGTTTGTCAAAAAGGTCATAGTATAGTATATTAAAAAAAATCATAGTATAGTTTGTTAAAAAAATGTCATAGTATAGTAGCATTGAAAATGTCATAGCATAGTATGTCAAAAAGGTCATAGTATAGTATATTAAAAAAATCATAGTATAGTATGTTAAAAAAATGTCATAGTATAGTAGCATTGAAAATGTCATAGTATGTCAAAAAATGTCATAGTATAGTATGTTAAAAAAATATCATAGTATAGTATGTCACAAAATTTTTTATCATGAAGTACGTTGAAAATGTCATAGTATAGTAGAATTGAAAATGTCATAGTATAGTATGTCAAAAAATGTCATAGTATAGTATGTTAAAAAATATCATAGTATAGTATGTCACAAAATTTTTTATCATGAAGTACGTTGAAAATGTCATAGTATAGTATGTCAAAAAATGTCATGGTATAGTATGTTTAAAAAAATGTCATAGTATAGTATGTTAAAAAAAATGTTATAGTATAGTATGTCAAAAAAATGTTATAGTATAGTGTGTTAAAAAATGTCATAGTATAGTATGATAAAAAATCATAGTACAGTATGTTAAAAAATGTCATATAGTATAGTATGTTAAAAATATAGTATGTTAATAAAATGTCAGTACATTATGTTGCAAATATCACATTATATTCATTATAAAATATAGTATGTTTAAAAAATCATAGTATAGTATGTTAAAAATTTCATTGTATAAAAAAAGTTATAGTATATTATGATACAAACATTCCAATATATTCCTTATCATAAATTATAGTACAATATGTTTAAAAAAAATCAAAGTATAAAATAAATGTCATAGTATTATATCATATTAATATCACTTTAATAAGCTTATTGCTTTTTGTAAATGGGTCCTGAATTTTAGATCCTGAAGCCTTCTATGATCATCAGGAGTCTACAGGACTGGTGACCTGCTGCTGTGTGGGATGGCAGAGGACAGCATGGTCGAGTTGTGTTGTTGGCTCAGTGCTTCAGGGTCTTCCGTCTCCGATAGTGTTTTCTTTTATTTATTTGTAAATAAAAAACACACAAACACATGGTGACTCTGTCTCTTTATTTTACCCAGATGTCTTTTAAAACAGTAAAAATAAACAAAAGGTTTTACTGAATTTTGTCATTAAGATCTGTTTACACTTATATTTGCATGACTGTCAGAGAAGCTGATCTAAGTCTCAAATATCTATGAATTAATGAAGAATTAAAGAATTATTATTCTTGTGTCTGTTACATCAATAAAATGACTTTTAACTCCAGTGTTTCATGTGAACCTTTCATGATTTAGTTCAATAGTCTTAATATGCATTACACTGAAAGAAAACACAACAAATACAGGGAACTAAATACTTAATAAGTGATAAAGAGAGATCTTAAAATCATCATCTCTTTAAAATTGAGTCTCTGGACTTGGACAAATATATTTATTGCTGAGAAATTCGCAAAAATTGAGCTTCGAAAGCGCCCCGGACTTTTAGCTTGTAGTTTTTTTTTACTAAAATAAAAGTGAGTAAAAACATTTATTCAGGTCAGCTACAGTTTTAGTCACAATCTACTGATAAACACAACTCTGGACTTGGACTTAAAGCTTATATTCTTTTGTAGTCTTGTTTGTGAGTTGGAAATAAAATAAAAGAGATGAAAAATTACAAATCTGTTTAGATTCACTCCTTTTTCAATCGTTCTTACAAAACTGAAGCCTGACAGTAGATAAAGTTTACCAACTGCTTTAAGAAAAACACGTCACAATTTTACATGACCCTCTGAACACTCTGAGCTCTGCTTTTCACTCCTTAACTCCTTATTTTCTATGTCTGTATAAAAATTCATAAATGGATAAACAGCTAATAGTCAATATTAATCACATTTTTACGACACATGAGCTGACTGATAATTTCATAATTTCTTCCTCAGAGCTTCATCTTGACTTGATTTGGTTTGTTTGGATGTGAAACTGTCTGATTTCACACTAAAGAGATTTTTCAGTTTTCGGTCTAAATTAAGACGTTTACATAAATCAGCGTCGACACTGAGACACTTCAGCAGCACAATTATCACTTTTCTCTGCTGCTTCATGTGGAAAGATGATAATCTGCAGACGAGTTTATCATCCTGGAGTAATGATCCGACACAAACTTCATTTATTAATTTCTGATTATCTCTGAAGGCGAAAAAATTATCACATTTAATCAGATTTAGAACTTTTATTGAACATTTCTCACTTTTTACAACAGATTGTAAGTTTTTAAAAGACAATTTTTCCCTGAAGAAGACAGAAAATCCACAAATTTACGACATCTGCTGAGGATTTAACACCCGTGGATTTTTTAAAGGAGTATTTCAGCTGCAGGTTTTGGTTGAACCCTTCGCTCGGCTCTGCAGAGACGCTCTCGGTGCAGGACGTTTTTTCTGACGGTGGGATCAGATACAGCGGCGAGCTTTGATATTACATAACTCCCCTCAGTCCAGCTGAAACTTTATATAACCGTGCTTTTTTTTTAATGTTACTTAAATATGAATAATCTACATGAAGTCCAGAGGGACGAACTCCTTAGATCACGGCGTAATGACAAAAATAAAAATAGCCTTTGGCGGCTTTTCTTTTTGGAAATGTCTCGTCTGCACTCTGAAGTTAAAAAGACGCTCTGTTATTTTGAAGTCCCTGTAAATATAAAAACCTTCTGCTGCCAAAAAAACTGTAAAATAAGAGCTGTAGCCGAGTCAGTCTGCAGGTTTGGTCTCTGAGGTCCACTTGTCCTTAAAACTTCAGGAGGGCTGGGAAGAACAGGTTTGGAGACTCGAGTCTGTCGGTTTTATTTCTGTCTGCGCTCCTCCAGTCTCATCCAGGTCTCTCTTCACTTCTTAGTGTTTCCTCAATGATCCCAAAAGTTTTTCCACCTCCTCGCTCGTCGTCTGAAGCTCCTCTGTGGTTTTCCTGCTTTGTCTCGCCGCCTCGTCAACACTGGAGACAAACTTGTGCAGATCTGTAGCTCTCTGAGAGTCACTCAGAGTTATTTCCAGAGTTATCACGGCGTCCAGAGTCTTCTCGATTTGTGTGGCGACGCTCTGCACAGCCTCTCTGTCCGACATCTTCTGGTTTATGGACTTGATGGTTCTCATCTCCTCCAGCAGAGGTTTGAAGGTTTCTCTAAAGTCTCCTGCAGAGTCCTGGATCACCTTCTGGTTCTTGAACATCTGACTCTGTCTGTTGAAGTCTTTGTTTCCACTGAAGCGTCCAAAGATGCTTCCAGCTAAGAAGACCGTAAACTTAGTGGCACAAACCCCCCCGAAAGCCCCGCCCACTGCCCCGCCTGCTGCTCCAACCGTCCCCCCAAAAGTAGCTCCGATTGCACCTCCGGTCACACCGCCGACGGTGAACCAGACGACGTCACGTGTAACGTCGTGAACTGGGCTGTCAGGTGGTCCAGCTGTAGCTCCGATCGCTCCTCCGATCGCTCCACAAAAGACTCCCCCGATGACTCCGCCCAACACGCTGCCGAAGAAACCAACGGTCGCACCGACCGCGTTGATCTGACCGCAGATCCTGTTGACGGTTGTTGCACTTATAGCCCCTAAAATCTCACAAACCCCTCCAGACATGACCCCACAGCCCGCGCCCAGAGCTCCTCCGAACACGGCGAACACGACCCGGGCTGTTTTATTCTCAGGAGGGTCTCCATGGAGACGAGCCGCCGTCAGAGCGAAGCTCTCCGAGACTCTCTGGAGACGATCTCTGCGCTGACTGTAGAGGAGCGAGAACGACGTCAGACTCACGGAGAGTTCGTCTTCAGGGTCGGTTTGAGGGACGAGGAGTCTGTAATCGAACGAATCCTCCATCTTCCTGTTTTACTCTCTCAGAAGATCAACGTGAAGTTCGTCGTCTACGAGAAGAAAACGCTGATTTCCCAAAACCAGGACGGCTGATCTTCTGTCTGAGGTGAAAAAAATGACAGAAAATTTTGAGAAATAAAAGTCACATAAAGATTCAAACAACAAAACTTCATTATCATGTTTGACGATTACTGCTGTGACTTTTTAAAAGTGTGAAAAATGTGAAAAGTCTCAAGTATTAAAAACTACGACATGATAAAACTAGTGTTGCTGTTGTTCTGGTTTGTGTTTATTTCAGCTTTTTTCACAAAATCACCCACAGGAGCTTTAAAAATCTCTCCAGGTGAATTATTCTCGAGGATCACATGAAGCTTTATGTTTTTAAAAAGGTGTGACTGTTTCAGGACATGATCTGCTGCTCTTCAGGTTTGGGAGGTTTGTACTTTAAAATCTGAACGCCTGTTTTCAAACCACAGATCGAACTGACTCTCAGGTTTCTCACAGAAGACGACGTAGAAAACTTTCCTCCTTTTTATCGAGGTTTCTGCTCTGACTCCTTCATGTTTTTTTTGTACTTACAGTCTCTCTGCTGCTCTTCACTGTCACTCTGTTCTGCTTTTCTCCGCACAGAAGTTAGTGAGTCGAGTCTGCTCAGAGGGTGAAGATCAGGAAGTGAAGCAGCGGGAGAAAAGAGGGCGGAGCTTCCAGTTAAACACTCCCAGCTGCCTCAGGGGGACAAACTGACAGCCCAGTATAAACACAATGAAACAGACACACGAGAAGCTCTTAAAGGTGCAGTCAGTGAGTTAATGTTTTCAATAATCCACACAAAGACGCTGTGATCAGTTTAAAACATGAAGATAAACATGTCTGAACCTCAAGAGATCTAAAAAAACGGCTGCAGAGATCAGTAGGTGAATCACTGCCGGGACTCGAACACAGAGTATGAATAAAACAAGATTCGGGGTTTCCTCAAAAGTGATAATTCACTCGTCTAAAATCCTGAAATCTTTACAAAACAAAGTGTTAAATTCATCTCAGCAAAGCAAAGAGTGAAGTGTTGGTGGACTCAGAGGCGCCCCCGGACTCCCTTCCTGTGGATAAAACCTAAAACTGAACCCTCTGAATGATCCTCTGACGGAGAAAAACCTGACGGAGCACCTTTTTAGAAATTTAACCGTGTTTTTGTTTGACTGATTTTCCAGATTTGTAAAGTTAAATACTCGAGTCTTTCTGAGCGAAGATGTTAAATTTGTGTTTCTACAGTTTGGTTTGTATTTAAGTGCTCAGTTTTGGAATCAATATGAAATATAGAAGATTAAATTTACATATTAAATAACTTTGATGTTTTTACTTCCATCACATGGTACCACAGGTAAACGCCCCCACAAAGTTGATGTACGCTCCACCTTAAAGATTTAACTTAAAGAAATGTTTTTTTTCCAGACTTTTTTCTTCCTCTCTGATTCCTTTTCAGATCAAATAAATCCCCGTTTCTTACTCTGTTGTACTTAAGTATTATTTCTGCCTCTTTTAAAGTTGTAACTTATAAACTGGAGGGTAAACTTCATCTTAAATCGAACTCGTCTAAGTTAAGACTTAGTTCAACCAAGCGCTCGTCTGTAACCTCCACGATTCCTGCTTCACCACTGGAGGGCAGCGTCTGAGTAAGTTTCTGTTTACAGTGAAGCTGAGACTCACCTGGAACAGCTGAGCGGTTTTCTCAACACAGTGCCATGACCTGAAGCTCACATCCTCTGGACCGGGCGGGAATACTTTCAGACCACAGTCTCTCCAGAGTCTCAAAGAACCAGACAGTCCAGACAGCGTGTATAATAATAATAAGAGGGTCACCTTTATTGTCACAAAAACACAACAGGAACTTACAAAAGCAGCAACCTTTTTAGTCCGGTTGATTTTTCTCACACAGAGCGGCAACTTGTGGTCTCCATACACAAAGTTGCGTCGTGTTGTTTTGCACGGTTTAGTTGGTCTTTAGTTATACGGACTCTGTATTAGATTATCATTCTTCTTCACGATTCACAAACGACACGTACCCCACACAGCAGGCAGCACTCTCAGACTGAGGAACAGTATTTAGATGATACACAACATCGTTCATCTTCTTCTTCTTCGTCTTCTTCTTCTTCTCGTACTTCGATTGGATCTTTTTTTTCTTTTTCTTTATTCTGACAGTAAAAGGGCCGTTAACCCACCCATTTTTAACATGATACAAAATCTATGTTACTGTACAATCTGTTTACTCTATCATACACTCACAGGTATACACAGAATTATCGACAAGAAAATGAGACCTCTGTTGACCCAGCGTGCAGATTTCCAGGAATGTTTACAGTATATGCATGCCATTTTTGGATTCTTTTAGAAAAAATTCCACATAAAATCAATTTGTCATATATTATTTGGGTTTATATACATTTTTGAACATCCACAAATGGTTTGAACAATCACACATTCATCAATAAACCATCAATAAACTGTAGTGTGTGTACACCGTAGGTTATAATAGAGAGTAACAGCTACAAAATGGGCGTCTATCAGTGAGGTGACCCGCTCAGAGAAAGGAGGATGTGTGCTTCTTAGAAATGTGGTGCTCTCTCTCTCTCTCTCTCTCTCCTCTGACTGCTGTGATTGATGTTAGCAGGAACAAAAATAAGAAATCTCCAACACAGAAAAATAATAATTTACAGATGTGTTACGTGCTCATGAGTCCTCTTCTTCAAGTATAAAAATACAAAAAAAGCTTGATTATATAAAACATAGATGATCCTTTTTCTTTTTTACATGTTAATAAAGCGATTTCTCCAAAACAAAAACTAAATGGTCTTATAATATACATACAATATATCTGTGAAGTGATTCAGGTTATACTTTTACTGCATTGTTCTATTATCGTGCTAATTCTGACACTACTCATACATTCCCATAAATGGATTAACTATATAGAGAAACATCCGAGTGTTTATTCCACGTCTGTTTGTCTGTCAGCGCTATGAACACACACTCTTTCCCTTCACTCAGACTCATTTATTCATATTTCACCCTCAAACTCGTCATCCTCACCTTCAGCGTTTTTATTTTCTAGTCTCATCCGTCGTGTTGCCTCCGAGGTTTTATGTTTACGACGAAGAATCGACTCGAAAAGACGCTAATCTAAATACCTGTTTTTGTGTTTTTTTCTCTCTTAAAGCTCCCGTGAGGAACTTCAGGTTTGTGTCGGTTTTGGCGCCCCCTGTGGACAAAGTGGTGCGCTGCATCTCTTTGGTGATTTTGGCCTCTAGGTGTGCAAGGAGTGATTTAGTGACAGGAAATCTCATCCAATTGTATCTCTTAAGGCTCGATTGTGCTTATTTCACATTTTAAGTTTAAACGATTTCATGATTGTTGGACATTATAGAATACGTCCACCGGAGGGCGCCACTCAAACTCACCTTTCCTGTGAAAATGTTAATATATGTTTTTTTTAATTCTATGTCCTCCCTCAGCAGCAGCTCCAGATGTTAAAAATAACCTGATATAAATGATTGGTTTGTTTGCATTTGTAGCTCACACAGTAAATTTCACTTTCAGTCCACTTCCTAACCTTCAAAAACTCCCCGCAGGAGCTTTAAGTTCAATCATCTTTTAAAATCAACTGCTGATAAATATTCAGGAGAACATTCTCCAAAGATCGGACACTTTATCGTCCATAGAAGCGTTTTTTTAATGAAACAAACTAAATGTAAAAATCTGACCTGTTTTTATAAAAGTGACTGATGCTGCTCTCCATAAAAAACAAAAACTCTCAGTTGTTTTTTCTTTTCAGGACTTTGAGGAAATCAGAGTTTTTCTGTTTTATTTACATCTTTTATTCCAGTTATGTGTCATTTTTTATTCTTGTTCTTTGAGGTCAATATTAGTCTGAACTCCTGATCTTTATTTTTAACATCTAATCTCTGTATAATATAATAAATCTCAGAGGTCTGAGAGAGTTTCACTTTTCAGACCCTGATCAGGATTTTCTTTGGGGTCGGTGAGAACCAAAACTCTATGTCAGGAGTACTGCGCTGTAATTGTGCTAAAATCAGGTAGTCTGACCTCGACATTAAACTCACTGAGTTTTCCTACATGAAACTGGTGTTTCTTTTGTTTTTTCTTTTATCACCTGAATTGGGATTTTTTTTTTACTTCTATCTCAGATAAAACCCTCGATAATCTTCCTGAAAATGTCTGACTTTTATCTCAGATAAATTAAGACTTTTTTACCGATCCGGCTGAATTCGTCCCGGATGAACTTTGCTGACTTCTGTTTTTTATTTGACGAAAAATCAGTTTTTTTTCTGGGACATTTGTGACTTTTTCTCTCAGATAACTAAAAAGTTTTCTCTCAAAAACTAACAAAAAAAAAATCTACCTAAGTGTTTTTTTTTTTGTCGTAACGCTCGTCTTTTATGTAACTGAATATTTACGTGTTTTTGACAGGAAAATCTACGACTTTTATTTCAAATAGTTTTTTTTCCGCTTTAGTCCTCCAGATTAAACAAATAATTCAACAGTGAGTTTATAACTTCAGTTTAAGAAATTATCTGATTTATTTTCCCTTGAATTTTCAACTTTCACCATCTCTGTATTCTGAGTTTTACGTCAAAATGGCCGAAATATTCTGGTGGAAAATACGAGAATAGTTTAATAAAGAGTTTTCAAACTCTAATTCTTTAAATATTGATCATTTCCAGAATCAAACTCGTAGATCTGATGTTAGTTTCTTAGATCTGGTGGACGATGGATTTGAAACAAAGAGGTCAGAGGTGAATCCTGACTCTGGTCGGCGCTGCTGATCATTTCTGTGTTTCTCTCTCCAGTCATTTCTCATTTCTCACTCACAGTAAAACAGACGGTTCAAAAAGCAAAATCTCACGTCTTTAAGGTCTGAACTAGGATCCAAAACCAGACTGATCCGAGCTCCTCGTGTTTTTAGTCCGGCTGAGACCTGAGAAGCAGACAGAGGATGAAGAGAGGGAGGAGGAGGAGGAGGAGAGAGGGACCGGCTCACAGACGGATGTGATGTGAGGAAAAAAAGCAGTGAGGGGAAACGTCAGAGAGACTGATGGTGATTGGCCGAGAGGATGAGCAGCAGTGTTTCTGCTGGAGCACGAGAAGCAGCCGTCAGTGACAGAAAAAAAAAAAAGAAAAAGAAGAAACGAAAATCTCAGCACTGCCCCAAAAAAAGCCAAGCAGAGAGGGAAGATCGAAGGAGGAGCAAAAAAAAGAGTCCAAAACAAGAAGCAGTGAGAGGGAGGAGAAAGAAAAAAAGACAAAAATCAAAATTCAGAAATAGACACACTTTCTCTTACACCCAACATCTGCTGAGTTAAGCCCCGCCTCCCCCTGCTCTAACGCTACCCTGTGTTTTGATCTCTGATTGGTCGACAGGGATGTCAGGTTTTGGTGCATCGTGAGGGAATGAGCGAGAGGAGAGCGTGAGGCTGTCGCTGAGCTGCAGGAATGAGGCTGTGATCACTGCACTGCTGTCAAAAATCTCTCCTCCTCCTCCTCCTCCTCCTCCTCCTCCTCTTCTTCTTCTACTCTGTGTGACGCAGCAAGGCGAGGAAGGAAGGAGGGAAGGAGGGAGGAAGAGGAAGAGGAGGGATGATAAAGGTGCAGGAGAAGATAGCAGAGAGGACGGACAGAAAGGAGAGGAAACAAGGACGCGAGGGAGCGGAGGAAGAAGATAGGCAGAGTAGGAGATAGGAAAGGAATCAAGGAAAGAAGGAGGTGGGTAAATGAGAGGCAAGGATGTGACAGCTCCTCTTGAGAAGATCAAATCAGTGAGATGAAAAAATGGATATCAGTACTCATTTCAAACAGCAGAGGGCGCCACCTGCTTTAGACTTCCTGAGTCACGTCACACTTAACGACTGGATACTGATTAATGAGCCCTAATTATGAGGAAGGAAAGGAAGGGTACAAGGTTAAGATAAGGAGAGGAAACGAGGACATGAGATGAGGAAAAGGGAAGAGATGAGAGGAGGATACAGGAAGTAGGCAAGAGGATATGAGGAAACAAGGAAAGGATATAGGAGGAGTTTTTGATGTGTTGTGTTTGGCCTCTATTGACGGAAACATGATGAACCGGAATAATCCATCAGAGTGGAGACTTGACAGGGATTGAATGTCTGAGTGTGAGGGACAACATGAAATAAAAAACACCATTTTGGCAGCCAGCGCTCGGATACAGATTGGTTCTTTGCATCTGCTGAGGATTAAAACTCGACGGCAGAAAAGAGCGGCTGAATCACAAACACTTGAAAAGCTTTCATGTCGTCTGAACGCTCCGATTTTCTGTTTCTGTGTTTCTGTGGAGGAGACTGAACAAGGAGGAGGCACTCGAGCCTGACGGCAGCTTACGCTCGACAACGAAAAAAGAGGGGAAACAGATCGGGAAGACAAGGTGCTGCTCGGCGCCTCGTGGACACACGAACATCTGAGAAAAGAGAGGCAGACAGGTGGACCTGCAGGACTCTGAGAGGGATCAGAGAGTGAGCCGCCCCTTTAAGGACATCAGAGCAGGAACCTTTTTTAACTGAATCTAATCAAGTATCAGGTCAATTGTCTTTGTATGAATTTGTTTTCTCGTTGTTTTAAAAAAGATCTGAACTCAGAGTCAGGACTTCTGTCAGCTTGGTCTCACTCCAGCAGAGCTAGCACCACCTGCCTTTGCTCCTCCTGTCTATGCTTGTTATGCATTACCTACAGTTAAGTCATTATGTGCCACTTTAACCAGACTCAGTCTAAATACAACTATAGTATCTAATCTGTCATCTGTGCTTGTTTCAGGAGGGCATGATAACATTAGGGCAGCAGCCAGAATCGGAGCTGCAGGTTTGGCAAGAAAAAGGTGGTTACACTGCAACTTCAACTCAGCGAACGACCAACATGTCAGGCTTTAAAAAAAAATATATATATATATTAACAATGGTTTGTGTAACCCTCTACAAAAAAGTCCACCAAATAAAGATTAAAAAGTGACCCGGAAACTGAGATATCAGGAATCTCTAGTAGCTGGTTGAGGAGCACGAGCCGTTCACTGTACCATGACTGTCATGGCTGCCACTGGTTCATGAACTGGTCTTACTGGATACATAAAATGTTTTATTTTCTTGCTGGTAAATGTCCGATTTAGTCGTCCTTCAGCCCAGCAACCCTGAGAATGTGGAAGCTCAAAAACCTCTGCATCGTTTCCAGTAAAACAGAGTTTCTACACGGACATTTGAGCTCGCTCCTGTGATGATGTAACGACAGGAGTGATTCGTATAGGCTCCTCCATCCTGTCATTCTACATCAGAGGACCATTATATAGAGGAGAAATAAAAGGTGGTGATCCGGACAGAAGGGTGTCAAGGAGAGTGTCTCAGCTGTCCACTTTGTTTAGGGTGACCATACGTCCTCTTTTACCCGGACATGTCCTCTTTTTTTAGGCTGTCTGGCCTTGTCCGGGGGAGTTTATAAAATCTCTCTAATGTCGGGGGTTTTGTTTGGAAGTTTAAAGTTTGTGTCACGTGGACTTACTGAGTTAGAGGTTACTAAGAATCTGTGACTCCACCCCTGCGTAGTCGTGTCCTTAACCCAAAATCTAAAATTGGATCTGAAACTCAGATTAAAATATTTCCTAATAACTTAAACTGAGAGGAGGATGTGTTATCTCGAACTGTGAGCTCTTTCTTGATTAATCAGTGTGAAAATAATTAACAGAAACACAATATTTGACTGTTTTCTTTCAGGCTCCCTGGATTATAAATTCTTACAGAGCGGAAAAGGAGAGTTTGTTGATATTCAGGCCAGCGGAGACACTAAAGGACCTGAATACTAATCCTGGAGGTCTCTCTGTGGAGGGAAGTGGCACAGCGGCCCAGATGGCACAGACGTGTGGAGTGAAGGTCAGCTGTGTTAGCCATGTGCTAACTGCTGTTACGGCTAATGGAAACGACTGTCAAAGATGCTGCTTTTCTGGAAAACCAGAACCTGAACACTCGGTCTGTAAATATGCTGAAGCCTGTTATTATTTTATCTTTCAGGGAATATTTTCCATTTCCAGGTCTGTGTCGCAGAGGAATGGTTGACTTCACTCAGCCGGTTATTTCGATGTGTCTGCAGGAGAAGATAAGACCTGAGGACACGTCTGAATCAGTGAGGGATTGTTTTTCACCTGCTCTCTCTCTCTCTCTCTCTCTCTCTGATGAGCCTGAAGTTTGTGGAGATTACAGACAAATATCTGATATTGTGGTGGTTTGTTTCTCGTGTGTCACAGGACAATGTAGCTCTGCTCTTCAGTGACACTTCTGTTCGATTCAGCCTGTAGCTTAGCGGACTTATATAACACCAAATATAAAAAGCTGTTGACAGTTTCCCTCTGAAATTCATCTGAAGAAAACTGAAATATCTGATGTGAAGTGGAGAGAAATGGGGCATGACTGGTCGTCTCCAGAAGGACACTGGCGCTGTGTTGAACCAGTTTTTTTTACCTCCACATGTCGCTGCAGGGCGACTTTACACTCTCAAACAGAGACGCGTCAGAGGTACAACAACGTCACAACCAATAGCATCGAGTCGCAGCTGTGGGGTTTGAGTTAGTGTGGACGAAACATGGGAAATAAACTGGATTCAGAGTCTGATAGATGGTGGAAGAACCTTTGAAACTCAGAGTGATCCGAAAGGCCACAGGACCAGATCTTGACCTGATCAGGGGTGTCGGTGCTGCTGTTGAACCCGTCTTAGTAATCTCAGCTTTCAAACTTATTTCTACTCGAGTCATTTGGACCTCCTGTCTTACCGTCTCCACACACCAAGTGCGAGTAAAATCATTTACGCGACTGAATTGTATGTTAAGTCAAGTGTTGCAAAAGAGGATGCAGGAAAGGTCATGTCAAGCTGACACCAATGTGAAGACCACTTACGGGAAGATAACAAGTGATGTCATTGGAACGCCCAAACTGTGTAACAGTGAAGTGTCATGATTGATGCTGCAACCACAATAAAATCCTGCAAGAGGCTGACAACTTGATTCTGTCTTCATTTTTTCACCTTTGCATCAATGAAATCTGCTATGTAAGTGGCGAGCCAGCCAGGAGCTTTGGAATAACCCGAATTAGGCAGGGGGCTGAAAACGTCTCAACTTGATCAGATATTCACGTGGGGATAACCAATCAGCACGAAGGTTGCCAGGTGACGTTTGAAAACAGATGGTTGTTCACTGGTATCTAAAATGGAGGACAAACTGGTCGTGTCGGTGTGTGGGTACCTTGAATTATATTATGACTTTTCTTTAAATTACCGAAACTGGAATAAATAGGAGCTTGTCTGGAGGAAAGTGAGAAAGGAGGTAAGATCGCTTGATCCCGCCGGTTGAATTGGCAGGGATTACTGTAGAAATTACTGTTGATGCACGAATGAAGCGAGTAAATACTATTTATTCACGTCTAGATTTGCGTGAAGATGATTTTACGTGCGCTTGGTGTGAGCGCCCCGTTAGGTGAGTTGTTGGAGGTGATGTCTCCTGGACTAAACTGATTTTTACTGCACTTGTTCAAACCCAGGTGTCTCAGGTGTCTCAGGTGTCTCTATGTGGGATGTTGTCTCACCTGTGCAGTTAAATTATTTCTAATAGAGTCATTAACGTCTTCGTCTTCACAGGTAAGACAGCCGACCTTTCGTTTCCACGGCTGATGACTAAATTTTCCCCAAATACAAAAAACACTTTGCGAACAATCCCCACTGACAGTGAACCCACCGACTCCTCAAACACAACATGTGCACAAAAAGCGACAGATCGTTGTCTTCAATGGTCACCGTTAAGTTTGGTCGTCTTTTGGATTAATACAAAAGGACGGGCTTTTTAATGTCAGACAGGCGGCCATATTGTGCGTCTGTTGCAGGTCGTACTTTCCTGTCTTTCCGAACTCTTAAACAAACGTGTTAAACTGAGATAAAACCAGTCAGATCATGAAAGTAGTTGGATTAGATTCTCTCTTTTCACTCGTTCATGTCTTCATGTGTCGTTCCCTCCCCTCTTCAGTCCTCCTCCTCATCTTAAAGCGTCTCGAGTTTCTTTTATTGCACTCATTAAACTGAATCGCTCATCTACAGAAACATCTTTTCCAGCTAACCTTACACACCTCCTGCTCTCCTCTTGTCTCCTTGCATAATAACTCGTAGTGTTCGAGCTGTTAAAAGGCAGTTCTGAGAAAAGCTAGCTTAATGGATTGGCCTCTTGGCTTGAACGTGGATCTTTCAGCTGCTCGATGCCAGCCGCACCGGCACATTAAAACGTTTTTTCTGCAGCTGTCCTTGAGATTTAAAGGATGGGTGATGGAAAAAGCAGCGCGTGAGAATAATTACAGGAATGAAAAAAGAGCGAGGGATGAAGGTTCAGTGAGAGAAAACATGGATCTTGGTGAAATTTCATTAATTTGTCTTTGAGATATGAAATCACTCCGTGGCTTTGCTGGAAAACTGTGCTGCACGATGAAGGGAAGGATGTGTCTGAGACGATGTGAGGATTATAATAAAGCTAGTTTGATCAGTCACGAGCACCACCAAAGACCTCCGTCTGGAAATCAAAACATCGACATAATCGTACGACAAAAACTTGATCTCTACGCAGGCTAGGTTAGATCCAGTAACTCAAATGTCAAAACACACATCAAGAACTGGTAAAAATCACGGTTTCTGGAGATAGTCCCCCCTCTGGATTTTGAGTAATCTCATTGTCTGCCGGTTCGGCCTACACAGTTTTTCTGATCTCGCAGAGGTTGCAGGAAAGCTCGGTCTGAAGCGACAGCAGAGAGGAGAGTCAGAAGCAGACGCAGCGTCAGAGGTGGAGGGGCTGTTAGAAGTGGAATACCTGCTGCTGGCCCTGGACTTTGGGGAAATCCTCTTTCTGTTTGCGGGTTTTTGGCCTCTCCAGGCTTCCTTGCTGCAGGTGTTTGAGTCTGGCTGCGACGGTGGGACCTTTTATCGGTCCTGGAGAGTTGCTGCTGTTCTGTGGGAGCAATCAGAAAACAGAAACTCACAAGACCGTCGAGAATTTTTTCAGTGATTTCACAGAAACAGAAACACAAAAGCTTCATTCACACCTCATCATCCACATCGAAGTAAATCACACATTAGAGACGAAAGTTTCAGGGAATCTGGACAAAGATGTCAAAGAGATTCAACCAGTCTGAGCGTTAATAACAGTTTCATGAGCTGCAGAATCAAACTTTATTAAACTTTAATAAACTATAATAAACATTATTAAAATTAAATAAACTTTAATGAACTTTAATAAATATTATTAAACATTAATAAACTTTAATAAATGTTAATAAACTTTAATTAACCTTAATATACTTTAATATACATTAATAAACTTTAGTAAACTTTAATTAACGTTAATAAACTTGAATAAAGTATGATGTACTTAAATAAAAATTGATAAAATTTGATGAACTTTGAACTTGGTGTCAAAAAACTAAATAACTCAAAGTTATTTTTAAGACGCTGTCCTACGTCAGAGACGTGACTCCAGGACGGTTCAGAAGTTGGAGCGGCTGAAGTAGACAAAGTTAATGTGGGAGGGGGTGAGCAGTTTGTGGAGTAGTTGTCGTCCATTTATCGTTGTCGAGGTGAACTGATCAATATATCATGATATTGATTTGAGGCTGTATCGCCCAGCCCTATGGCAAACCCACTGACTCATCAGAACCTGCAAAAAACTCGACAAAACATCATCGTGTGAGAGAGGAAACACTTCGAACCTCAGTGACCCCTCCAAGGAGAACAAAACACAACAGCTCAGTGTTTAAGCTCGCTACTTTACAACAAAATCTGGAGCCCGTCTCATTATCTGCAAATCCGATGACCTGCGGGGCATCCGGTTCTGGTTCCTACCCTTTCCAGAATTTGTAAACAGGTAATGAAAAGGTCTCACGATGGGAAAAACCGGTTTTAATGAGCGATATTAGGAGGAGGCTTTGTTTTGATTCTGCTGACATTAATCACTGTTAGCAGATCTTTAAACAGAGACCAGGGCCCCCGAAGCCTTCAGAGAACAAAAGAACCGGGTTCAGAATCTCAAACACCTGCAGGAGAGAAAATAGATTCTTAAAGAAAACCTGTCTGCAGCTCTGAACCTGAAACCCCCTCCCCGTCTCTGTCCTTTATTTTGACAGCTAACCTGCTCAGCTTGGCGGTGAGATAATTCCTACCAAAACAAGAGCTCTTTACATAGAGCTAAAAATGTCACCACCAGAGCTGTCGAGTGCTCACAGTCTGGAAGAAGACAAAAAAACTAAAGACATCATCTGCCTCGCTCAATGACTCACACACAGCGCACTTCACACCGGCAATTACGAGGTTGTCCGTGCATCAGAGGAAGACAGACGAACTCAGAGCGAGTTTTACAAACAGAGAGAGTGTTTCAGGAGGAGATCCAGGTGAAGCTGAAGGTTCAGGAGATGTTAACAAGAGGAGAAAGAGAAGTTCAGGAGCTCTTTTGTCTTCACCTGGACCCTGATAAGAGGAGCGCTCAGTTTTTGTTTTAGTGGCTTTAAAGTTTGATGCAAAGAAAAGGATAAAAATGTGTCAGAAGAAGAAGAAGAAGAAGAAGAAGCCAAGTCTGGAGGCGAAGAAAGCCTCCGTTGTTTTGATTTACCTTTCTGCCAACGGAGCCAAAGGTGCAGGGAGGAGTGTGAGCGTCGACCTGTTTTTTATCTTTTACTGGCGTTCTCTGAAATATCTTTGATCAGAGATTCGTGTGTGAAAAAAATGTGGCAGAGACATGAGAGAACAAAAAAACAGAACCAAAGGAAAGATGACACCCTCTCTGTCTCTCTCGTCTCACCTCCAGCTCGGCGATGATCTTCTCCTCGTCGTCGTCATCCTGAACGCCGGATGCTGCGATCACAGGTGGGGTGGAGGCGGGTCGGGGGGTGTCCGAGGGGGTCCGCCTCAGCTTCACCAGAGTTTTGGGCAGGTCACCGTCTTCCTCCATCTTTAAAAGAGTGAAAAACACAACCGTCAAAACTCCTCTCGCTCCTGTCTGCCTCTAAACTTTCAAACAAAGAAGAAATAAAGACGTGAGACTGAACTGTCAGAGCGCTGATCAGATTTCACTGATATCAGCAGGATCCGATTTGCTTGTCTGCACCTCAAAACTTCATTAAACAGCCAATCAGTCCTTCAAACAGATAAACGAGTTATTATTTCGGCTGAAAGTTTCATTTCACTGATCTTCACGAACACACTGATTATTCCCAGAAGTTATTTTTGACGCCCAGAATCGGTTTCGCCGTCTGTCGATTTTTGACTGTTTTTCTTTTTGTTGTTATAATTCAGAATTTTTACTCATGGAATATGTTTGAAAATGAAGAAAAAATTGGAAAGTATCAAGAGGACAAGAAGTGGAGGAGTAAGAACTCAAAGAGAGAGAAGAGAAAAGAAAGAAAAGAAAAAACTGACAGAAACGTTAAAAGAAAAAGTTATAAAAGTATAAAACATGTAAAAGAAAATGAAACAAAAAGGTTCAAGATGGTAATACATAGATTTAAGACACAATCATGGGTTTAAGGAGAATTTTCATTTCTATATTTTCAGGAAAATTGATGGTAAAACAGTGAAAGTCAACGTTAACTATCCCAGTCATGACCATGTGCTGTCAAGAAGATGAAATTTTTCAGGAAGGAGAACCAAACCGACTGAACCAAAGACTTCAAGTGGAGACCAGACTACCGAACAAACAAAAGAGGAGAAGAGTCCAAACTGTTCAAAAGACTTCTAAATGTTCAAAAACGTCTCCGGGGACGAGAAACTATTAAAGAAATTAAAAATTTTGTGACATAAAAAAACCTCCAAAAGTACAAAAGAATTTTCAAACTGATGAGAGTTTAAAAGACTTCAAAAGCTCCGCCTTAAAGCTTCTATGAGAAACTACGGGGATGCGCTGACTTTGGCGCCCCCTGTGGACAACGAGGGAATCTGTTTGCTGATATTCATTCCGTTCATACCAAAGTAATTTTTCTCATTAAAATCTCATAATTTTGCATCAAATGTGGAACAGCTGACTTACAATGAATCACTCAGTACTTTCATATGACACTCGAGAAAAACCGAATTATCGCCTTACTCCGATAAAGACCGGACAACTGAAGGTCATGTAAACACCTTAGCCCAACTATAATCGGAGTTTGAGAACTTCGATTAAGACACCCAGATAATGTGACTGGAATTTGATTTTCTCTACCATGTAAAAACAAAAACACCAGAGAAGAAGTGGCGCTATCATTTAAAGAACTTTCAACTCAGAAGCAACTTCAACATGGCTGAAGCACGAAAGAACGTCCACTTTCGGAACGACGAGCAGAGCGCCGTTCTGCTTTCCGTCCTGACAGAAACAGACATTTTAAAGTATCTGGACAGTCGCAAAACAAGGAAAGGAGTCATCTTTAAAAAGGTCTGAAAACAGCGCCGCTGAAAAGACCCATATCACCCCCTAGTTTTGGGGAGTAGAACACATTCACGTCAACAATTTAATTTTCTCAGCGGCATGTAAACGAGGACAAGGAGAGAAGTCTGATTCAGAGAAAAAAAACGAATTATGAGCTTAGTCTGATTAAACTGTGCATGTAAACACACCCACTGTCTTTAAAAAGCTCCTGTTCGTCACCTCGTCCGACACCCGCCCTTTCACCTCTCGCTCTATTTTAAGGTAGTGAGTGTCAGACGAAGCAGGTGCTGTCTCTTTATTTACTGACGATCTGTGACACTTTGAATTAAAGCTGGTAAGACATGATCAGCGACCGCGTTTCTTTGATTGAAATCCTTCCAGTAGTTTTTCTGCGTGTCACAGTCCTGGCAGTGAACTCTGAGCGAGTATAAAGTACCGGGTATCAAAGCAGGAACTACTTGACATTTCTCAATCATAAAGGTTTGAAGTCCCTGGAGACGGTTTCCATCACCTCGATGAATCAACACCTTGAAGACTTCAGTCTGCTCTGGAGACAAAGTGAACTCTACTCAGAAGGTTTCTCCACAGAGAGAGGGATCAAGGAGAGTTCAGAGCTGCAGCCGTCTGCTGGTACCTGAGAGCCGGACTGAAATAGTGCCCCCAGCTACAGGAAGAACCACTCTGAAGTACAAGAGAGTGAGTGATGGCTTTATCAAGAAGAGGGTCAGGATTCAAGCTGGCTCACAGAGCATGGTCCTGAACCCTTTCATACAACACCGTGGGTGTATAACAGGCTGGAGTTGAATATCCAGACTGAAGGTCTCCAGACCTGAAACGGATTTCTATTCATGATTAAAGATCCACATGAGATTAAGACGATGTACGAGGACACACGCTCAGACAAACGCTGAGACTTTAGAGCTGAAAATCTTTGAAAAGTGCCTTGTTATAGTTAAGAAGAAGAAGAAACATTCAGCAAAAAGAGTAAAACACCAAAAACAATATGATACTAAATGATACGATAACATTGATACAAGACGATACGACTTGTTATGATCTGATACGATAGATAATACGATGCGGTACAAAGCGATAGCCTTACCCCTAATTTCCACCACATCTGGAACAGCTCCGCTACGGAACAGCAGTGATTTTCGTGATCCGCCAATTCCTACCAGAATGCGAATTTCATGGTGGATTTTGGATAGCTGGAATCACAAGAACTCACAAGAACCGGAGTTTGCTGAACCGCAGGGGGCTGGAAAGAAGCCGGTGGAATTTGACACTTTAGCTTGGATGGAAACGATAAGCAGCGATCGGCGCATACATCCTTTTCGCCGCCGTTCCAGATGCGGTGGAAATTGAGGGTTGGATACATTTACAGTATGTTGTGATACAGTCTGATATAAAATAAAATAATACAGTTACAATGAAACAGAAAAATGAAACATTAAAATAAAAAACAAAATCTTATGAAACGAAACGAAACAATTTGATACTTTAATTTTTTTCTTTCTAGAATTAAACGATGAGTTCGGATGTGATGAGATACAAAACTATGAGTTACAATATAACAAACAGGGAACATGTGATTCTATACAAGTGATTCCATGAAGTATGACACAATGTAGCACACAGTCTTACAAACTGATGTGAAACGAAGGATCTATTGCATCTTTGGGTAACATCTGTGTGAACCGGCTCTAACTAAAATCAACGATAACCTCGGGCTCTCAGATATAAATACCACAGGAGGAAGTTTGGGAAGTAAAGACGACAAAGTTTGAGAGAGTAAAAAAAACAGCAGCAGCTATTAGAAAGAGAACAGCTGTTGTTGAAACTGGGAGCAGCTCTGCCTCCTTCACTCAGAGACTCTGGCTGTCATGTTAATTGAAACAGCTGTTTGTTTGTTTAGTGGCTGCCTGGTTCAGTCACTCAGAGGCAGACTGAGTTTTAATGACCAGACAGGAAAGAGAGTCCAGGAGCAAACATGGATGGAGTCCTCGTACGGAGGAGGACCTGATCTGGGGTCTGTAGACCAGCTTGAATCACCGTGTTTTTAGTTTGTTTGATCAGTAATTGGCGGCGAAGAGGCTGACGTTGTTTAGATCGGGTTTGTGTTCAAGTCAGCTGAGATCCTCACCTTCAGATTCTTGTTGGTGACGATGACCTCTCCGGTCCGGTTGGTGGTGAGGCCGTGTGCCGAGGGGAAGCTGCGGCGCGGTGGAGGAGGAGGCGGAGACTTGGAGGGTTTTTCTGTTCGGTACCGAGCCACGTTCAGATCCACTGTAAACAGAAGAACAGAAGACAATCCTCCAGAACATAATCCTGTGACAGTTGTCCTCGCCACGCTCGTGTTTAACTGTAAACAAACGCGGTAATCTTCACTAATACAGACCCAGCTTTTGGACGCCGTGTAAAACAGTTTTTTTGGCAGTTTGGAAATCTTTAAAAAAAAACTCTGCAGTGACTCACCTGACCCTCGATGTGACCCCGCCCCCTCCAAACTGTTCAGCTTCTGAGCCGCCAGCTGCACTTTCCCGGGCTGCTGGTCCCCACTGGGAGTAGTGGTGGAGGCGGTCGTGGACGTGGTCCCGGTGGTCCCAGCTGCGGAGGACGTAGCCGTGGTGGAGGACATCGGGATGGTGATCTGGGGCTTGGGGGGCACGGCCGGTTTGTTGATGTGCCTGGCAGCGAAGTCGAGGTCTGGGATCGCCTTCATCAGCTCGGCTTGGGTCTCTTCCAGCAGGCGGTTGATGTCCTGGGCGCTGAACTGGGTCAAACTGGCACGCTTCTCCTCCCAGTCGCGCTCCGCAGCCTGACACAAATCACACGCAGACAAATGAAGAGCTGGGCTGGAAAAACAGAATTACACAGACGGCTGCTGCTGCTGCTGCTGTGGGCACACGGTCCCAATAAAAACCTGAATACCTTTAGATCTGATCAAACGTGAACGGATCTCTGCCATCTGGCTCACGGTGACACAGTTTTTATTATTATTATTATTAGTGTAATAAATAACAATAATTATTATCAGATGATTACCAGCCGGACTTCTGCAGACACAGATTTGTCTGGAGGACGTCGGCTCGGAAGCTCATCCAGGACTCGGTTTCTGAAGGACATGGGCGCCTGGATGTCCTGCTCGGGGCCCGATGTGTCCGCGTCCCCCGAGGTCACGGGCATCCAGTTGGCGAGTCCGGCGCTGGAGCTCAGGTCTGTGAGGCTCAGAGGAGGACTGTTGAGGATGTCCAGATCGGCGCCGCCGCGGCTCATGTCCTCGGATCTCTTCTGTGATTGGTTGGAGAGGTCCTCGGGTCCCTTCCACACGCCCTCTGTGACTTGTCTGAACACAGAGGAAGGATACACCGGGCTATAACGCATAAAGGACATGGTCAAGAGGCGGGACTGTGAGGACAGAATGAAGAGATGGACGACATGACAGCTCCTAAAAGAGCCGAAACTTCACAGCTCCCCCTGCTGGCTGGCTGCAGTATTAACGATAATAACCTTAGCCTTTGATTCCGCCTGTTACTTATAATATCTGAAGAAAAGACTTAAGTCAGTACGTGAAGTTTATTAATTAGTAAACACATTTTTTATTGATTGATTTATTTTTTCTTCAAGTTTTTAATTATTAATCACAGTCATATTATGATTGTTTTTTTTTTGGTTAGAATGATTTAGAGATGGAAATGTGACATCCTAATAGCCGTAGTTTGAAATACAAAATTTTGTGCGTTTGCATTTCATCATGATGCTGCACGTGGGGGCGTGGTCACTTTCCAAGCAGGAAGTAACCCTTACCCGGGATTTCCACTGCATCCGGAACGGCAGCGATTTTTGCCGTACGCCAATTCCTACTGGATCTGTTTGTGAGGCGAATATCATAGTGGATTACAGACAGCAGGAATTGCGAGAACTCACAAGAACCCGTGGATTCACGTTCAATCACACAATAACAAGTTGTCTCTATAAAGACAGACACATAGACATATAAGCAGTAGATTGCGTCCTTCCAGAGGAGGAAATCTACTTCTAGACTTCTAGAATCAGCATCTCCTCATCCATGGTGTCATCGGGGTGAAATGACGTCTAAAAACCTTTCACTTGTTCGTCTCCGCCCGTTTCCGAGTGTTTTATTTTGAAAAGAAGCCGGATGTTTTATTTTGTGTCTGTGCCCGACTTCCTTTCCAGCACGGGTTAATCTGTGCTGAATTTATCCGCCATGCTCCGGCGTCCAGAAAAAATAGAACTCTTGCGATCAGCTGCGGAATCGGAAAGAAGCCAATGTAAATTGACACGTTAACTTGAATGTTTACGATCAGCTACGATCGGAGGATACAACCTTAACGTAGCTGTTCCGGATGCGGTGGAAATCAGGGGTTAGCGGCTCTAATCGGCTATAAAGTATTTCTCCTTGTAAACAGATGAGACATGGGTCAATAAAGTCAAAGTGCACCTCATAAACATTTTTCTCAAACATCATTTCTGTCATTAAAATGTGTTTTTATCGTCCTGATTTATGATGATTTTAGTTTTAGTTGATTATTGGATGTTTAAAGAGGGGGTGTGGCACCATGATTGACAGCTCTGTTGTCAGATGAGACTCCTGTTTGGACCTATCAACACGTAAGTCACTGAACCGTCGACTTTGAGGATCTCTATCTGACAGATATCCATAACCTGATATTTTGGCTTCACTTTTGTGTCATGAGAAGTCAGAGAAGTGTCATCCACCTTTTCACACACTCAAGAGTCTGAACAGAAACAAAATAACGCCGCTGCATGGTTTATTCTGAACTCTGAGGCGTGTTTGATTCGTGTACCTGCGCAGCGTGCTGAGAGCATCTGTCATGGTGTTGCAGCGCTTCAGCAAGGCGTCCAAACGATGCGGCTCCTCTTTCAGGAACTTCACAGCCTCCACCTCCACCCTCAGCACCACTCGCATCTTACTCTGCAGGCTGGGAAACTGGTCTGCATGAGAGAGGAAGAGAGAGGAGAGGAGAGGATGAGGAGAGGAAGTGACAGGCAGACAGATGAAGAGAGATGGCAGCGTGTCAGAGAGAGAGGTGTTTGGATAGAGATGTGAGGAGGAATGGAGGCACAGAGTGACGGAGGTAGAGAAGAAGGGAGGGAAGATTACAGGACGGAGAGACAGGATGCTGTTTCTGTCACAGCTTTTTGAAGGCGCTGGATTTTCCTGTCACTTCCAGACGGAGGATTCACTGGAGGTCGGCCAACTGAGGGTGAAGGGCGGGCTGGACGTGCGGCAACAAAACAGAGTCTGTGCGGGTCTGTGGGAGAGCGTGAGCGCGATTCACAGCCAGGATCTGAAGTGTTGGACACTCAGCCGTCCTGAAAACTGTCCACCTGTCACTCAAAACACCGAATCAAAGCGCCGCGCCGAAGTCAATCTGCATAAAATTATAATGAGGCCTCCGGGAGACGTGGAATCGCTCGTTAATATTCAGGACGCGGAGCGGAGGTACACAGGTCAGAGCAGCTGGACAAGAGGCTAAACCCCAAACTTCATGAATATCAATTAAAGTCTGAGAGAGACGATTAATATTCATGACTTTTCATAACATCAATTTGACAAACACACAACAGCGTCCGACATGAACTGTGACCTAAAGTAGAGCAGCTCCAGTAGATTTAGGAGGAGGAGGTTTAGAGAAGGTGATGTAGGAGACAGTGAGCAGTTTGCATTTCAAGGTTGTCAGTAAACTGGGACTCGAGTTTTTAACTGTTTTTATTAAACAACAAACATGTTTGGGACTAAACCAGTTCAGAGGTTTGAGGAAGAGGAGGGTCGTTCTCTAGGTTCTTAAATAAACAGCGTGGCGTCCCTCAGGGGTCCACCTTTGGTCCTCTCTGATTCCCTACATTCTTAATTCTTCATCACAGGAAGTCAAGCATCGTCTTACTTTTGAGCTCGGTGAGCGTCTCTCCCAGCATCCTCAGCTCTTTGCTCTTCTGCTCCACATCCTGCTCCGTCACCAGGCCGTGGTTCACCGACGAGTTCCTCTGCAGCTCCTCCACCGACTTCTCCAGGTCACTGGAGACATTCACAGGAATAATCAATCAATCGATCAATCAAACTTTATTTTTAAAGCACTGAAATAAAATAAAATAAATACGAATACCAAACCCCACCCACCCTCCCATCCCCTATTCAACATTTTAACTTTCCACAGATGACTGGAAACGCTATCTTGAGATGTGGAAACACTGGCTCTAGGACTAAAACGATAAAACTATGATAAAATATAATAAAGGTGATAAAGCGTTTAAAGTTAATTAAATAAAACAAACTTAAAATCAAACAATAACAGAAAGTAAATTAAAAAAAGAGGTACTAAAACACAAAATAGTTACTCTACGACTAAAATAGAGTAAAATCACATAATGCAGATTAAAAAATAAAAACAAAATTCAACTAAAATCAGACTAAAAAGGTCGGTCTTTAGTTTACTTATATAAACAGTAGGTGTCGCTCTCAGGTCTGCAGGTAGGCTGTTTAATCTGAAATACAGATTTAACCGCCTCTTTAATGGTGGCGCTTGTTGCTTGAGTCACTCACTGCAGCTGCTGGATGAGCAGCTCCTCCTGGTTTAGGTACTTGAGCCTCTCCTCCTCCACAAGGAGGCGCTGTCTCTGGAGCGGGTCCTCCTGCGTGCGCATGGCGTCCAGCATCATGAGGCTCAGCTCCGACTCCGTCTGCCTCAGCAGGGCCAAGACCGAGTCCTGGTTCTCCAGCTGGAAAAGAGATTAAAGAAGTTATGGATCCAAAAATACTCGAATATTCAGGAGGAAACAGGACGTCCGTTTAAAGACATTTTTCTGTCTTTGTGTCCGTAAACCTGGACCATCTTTCCTCGCAGACGCTCTCTACACCTGCAGACAAACTCTCTGCTGCAGGTGTTCAAAGACGGCGGTGCGTCTCATGCTAAACATAAACACTCTTATATTATTATTATTATCTGTAAGTGATGAAGCACAGCTGGGTTCATTCTCTACAATCTCAGTTTTGGATCAGAGTAAAATGTGACGTCGTTTAAAGGCCTCGTCAATGCCCTCATCACTCGTTCTGAAAATATAACACAACTCTCAAACACGAGTTTGGTTATGGGACATCTTAACTCATTCAGTGCCATTGACGGATTTTGACGGATTTTTCAGTGTTTTTGTTTTCCACCAGAGGGCGCTTCTTCTGAACACGTCACTGAGTTTGGGGTCGCTCTGAACGCAGAAAAGCCAACAAATACGTCATAACCATGTCACAATGACAAAAACAAAGACTCGCCAGTGAGAAGTGGGCCGTCAAGCGTGCCAATTAGTCGAGTCATGGAGTGTTTTTTCTCTAAGAGGAGAGTCGGAAAATGCCGAAGTCGTTAGCCAAGAGTGAACGGTCTCGGCAAAGATGATATGACCACGCTGCTTTGAGCAGACAATAACTAAACACATGAGTGGGTTAGAGACTAACTTTTTCTGGTGAAAGTAGAGATTCACCCCTTTCTCTCGAGATATTTAACTTAATTCTAGTCCAAGAACAAGATATTCTGTGGGTCCTGAAAGATATTTATTGCGGTCAGTGGCGACACTGGGTGAAAACTGCATAAACTAACCTGGTACTGAATGAGTTAATTAAATATAGCGCTGATGATGAGGGAAGAAAGACCTCCAACCAAAGCTGACCTCAAACAACCCATGAGGTAGACAGCAGGTAAGAAAAGCTGGGGATCAAACTGACAAAGAAAAAGACGATAAAAGACCGAAGTGTCGTCCTGTAAGAACAGAGTTCACTCACTTGCATGTTGCGCAGCTGTGACAGCTGTTTGCGCAGTGCGTTGGTGTTCTGCTGCAGGCCTTGTAGGTGGAGCTGCATCTGCAGACGGGACACTGTCACAGGCTGGTTGGCCCCTGAGGATGGAGGGGGCATGAGGGCCAAAGGAGCAGACGGTGTCAGAGCTGCCCGACATTCAGAAAAACAACAGATTAACATTCAGGATATTCTCTCGTTCAGAGGATAGAAGTTCTCCTGAAACACTCTCAGCGTCAGATGGCAATGAAGGTTTAGTCGTCAAATCTGTAAAAGTTTGACAGGGATTCAGGAGAACTTGTATCTGAGTATCTGTAGGTCAGCAGGGGTGGAGATTACAGCCGTATGTAGACGAAACAACGATAAACAGCATGAGGAGGAGGAGGAGGAGGAGGCTCTGAGGACGACAAACAGATCCAGGAGTGAGAAACAGTTTCACCGCTAAACCTTGAGTAAGACAGACCCCGGACAGCCCACATGTATGAGTGTTTCCTCAGATAATCCCGAGGAATGAATGGATGCTTCAGTACGACGCTGAGACGGTCATTAGGGAGCTGAGTCACGGGCGGCATGCAGGAACGAGACAAAGGAAGAAAACGACCACGACACAATCAATCGATCACAGATTGAAGAGTTGCATTTTCAGATGAAGAGCTGAGACGTCTGGACACACAGGCTGGACGCTGAAGGAAGAGCAGATTCTTGGTCTAAATAAAAGGTCATCACTCCAGGAGATTATTCTGCCTGCAGCCGTGACACTTCATTCAAACACTATAATCTAATCCTGAAGAGGGAGATTAAAACAGATCAGTAACAGGTCTTATTTTAGTTCAGACTCTTATTCTCAGTGTCTAATTACAAACAGACAGAAACCCCGGAGAGTCTCAGTCACAGGGTTTATTCTGGGAAACAGCTGTGAGATCACTTCTTTCAAATGCACCAAACCCCATTGAGAAAAGCAGTAATTTTACCGTCGATGGTGAAACAGTTGGTCTGTTTTTTAGTCTTTCAGTGTGACAGGAACTTTTTTACTTTCTTTACTTCGTTTTTTCTCTTTTTCCTCTATCTTATTTTAACCAACTGTCCTTTTAGTCTTTGTTTTATTTATAATCTTTTCTTAATTTTATTGTTTTTTTCTGCTCATTTTTATTATTCCATTTTATCATTATTATTACCATCATTATTATTTTATTATGATTTAATTATCATCATTAATATCCTCTTTTTATATTTACTATCCTGTTTTCTGCTTTCTTACTATTGTCTGGGTTTATTATCACAAGTGAAACTGTCTTTCAATCCGGAGGTTTTGCTTTTAACTGAGATTTTGTTTTTTTAATTTGTTTTTATTTTCATGCACTGATGTTCTGATGCTTTACGACTGTTTGTCAAAACACTTTGTAAACTTCTGTTTTTAAAAGTGCTATAAAAATAAAGTTATTATTCTTATTATTTTATTTTTTTTAATCTGAACAAATCTGTTTAAAGAAAAAAGTTTCACAAAGACAAACAAACCGACAAACTGAGGAGGAAGAAGATCAGCAACTCCTGAGCGAAGACGAGTCAAGTTACTGTTTTTTTAGCACTATAAGGCTCACCATCAATGAACACGTCTATTCGCTTCTATTTTCATACATTGGGCGCACCCGATTATAAAGCCCATTAAGCTGAACAAAACAGTCAGATAAATCAAACTTTAGTGAACTCATTCAATAACTCCAGGGTTTGGACATTGGATTGTACTAGAAGTGCCTCTAAATAACACCTCCTTCCTGCACCCAGACAGTGACTAAAGTTCAGGTCAGCGTAGTCATTACACTCCTGAAGACTGGAACGACAAATAAAACTCCTCTGAATCCTAATTTGAGATTTGAAAAGAGCGTCTTGACTGTTTGGAGACAGATCTGTAGTTTGACAGGAACAAACCCGATCATTGCTCTCTTTAAATCCACCAAACTTCATTCAGAAAAACTCGGTTTATTTTTCAGGACGCTGGAGTTTCTTGGTTGGTTCGGTTTTATTCTATCGTCGTGAGTTGAAACATTAATCCGAACATGAGCTGATATTTCTGTGCCTGAAACCAGACGGATCATCTTGTATTTGGGGTTTGAGAATCAGCCGATGGAGCGGGATGTGGAACTCCTCCTTTAATGACCGGCTGTCTTCTCGCCCTCCCCTTTAATTCGAGCTTTCAGAGCCTCTCCTGGACCTGAACGATCCGCATGTTCGCTCCTGTAAGCCGTGTCAGGTGGTGTCAACCTGAATCTAAGACCACAATCAGGCGCTTGAATAGCGAGTCCCATGACCGCTCTTTAGGCTCATGCCTCAGGCTGACTCTGGTTAGATGTCAGTGGAGTCCAACGGCGTTGAAAGGATGTATTTAGCAGCTTTGGTTCGTTTTTAAATTGCATCAGCTCCAGACTTCTTGTACCTCTCAGTCTCCATCAAACCTCTGAGCTTTAAAAATACGGAGAAATCACTTTCACTCCTAATAAAGACGTGGTTTGAGCATCTGACAGGTACAGCAGAAAGCTCTGCAGAAACTTTCCGCAGACGTCATCCTCGAAATGACATTCTGCTGCCTCACCAGATTAGATGAGGACGATAGCGAGCACAAAGACGGTCCAATCAGATAAATCTGAGTCCATTTGACTATTACTGACGGAGGGAAAATGTACACTTTTATCGTTCCTGCAGGCTGGCAGACAGATAACAATCTGACAGATCTTATAAGGAGGACGACAGGAACGTGAAGGTGAGGAGAGAAAAAAACCTTCAAAATATAAACTTCTCCAAACTTTGGTCTATTTTTGAGTCAAATATCCAGAATATGTCTATTTAAATGTGAATTCACAATCAGATCAACTCTTCAAGATCAAACCAAACACTTCATCAGAGGAAACCGTTAATTCAGCTCTTATTTCAAAACATCCACTTCATCAGCAAAGACGAGGATGAAGCACTTTTTAGATTTCATCCTTCTTTAAGACGTCTTCAAACGCTTCCAGGACTTTTTCAATAAACGTACAACCCCAGCGCAAAAAACATTTGGACCGATGATGGACGGAAAAGCAGATTTTGATGGTTTGAAAATCATTTAAAGACGATATTCAATTTAAAATGGTGCAAAGACAACATATCAAACATGGGAATAAAGAATGCTGTAGTTATCATGCTACGGTTGTTAAGCAGAAAACAGACAGGATCCTTATTGAGCGCGCTCTGTCGGCGTCACGTGTCTGCTCTGTCTATCACCCACAGGATCAGCGTATTTGCAGCGTAGCGGCAACGTAGGTCAGCTGGTCTCAGTATAGAGGAAACAACACGCTCACAACAGGTTGTTTTTCCTTTCTGTGGTCGATTTCCTGATAATTCTGATATAATTCAGTGACTGTTGAACCTCTACTGTCTGTGAAAAAGCTTGAAGTGATTTTACAGTTTGTGTTTTTGCAGGTTTACTGGTTTACGTCTACTTCAGCTGCTCCAACTTCTGAACCGTCCTCCATCTCCTCACCTGTCTTTCCCTCTTTGTTACAGACTGGATGGGGTGGAGTGACGTCTCAGGGACATGAGACCATAGCCTACCTTCACACGTCCAAAACCAACTTTGATTGATTTATTGTTTTGACACCGAATAAACCGATATGGGCAAAATGACGTTGGTTATTGTTGTAAATTTCAGTATCGGTAAATTTTTGGTTTATCGCCCAGCCCTACAGTCAGGGATGCTGGATTAGGACTGGGAGCTGAGGACAAGATCAGAGGTCCCTCACCTCTTTAGAGAAGAGCATCTAGTGTCCATGATTTCCACTGAAAGGGATATTCCAGCGTAAAATTAAGTGATTTAATGATCATAAATGTTCTTCCTTGAGCTGCGGCACCCCGCTGTAGTCTGTAATGGACTGGCCTGAGGTCTCTGTATAAACAAGCAGCTGCTGGAAGAGAGTAGGTGAGTTGTGTTTAGTCTCTTTGCTAAAGAAATGAGTCAAAGTTAAAAAGATGTTTGGTGTCTAGTACTATGTCTGTGACCCTATATGTCCTGTTGATGAAGTTAGGTGCTGTTCTGAGCATTATTTGTGGCTATAGAGTGGCGTTTTGGTTGAGGGCGTGTCTCTCTGTATTTCTATCCTGCGGTCGTTACTAAAGTTGGTATAACTAGAGAAGTAAGCGGTCGGCAACATTCATCTCTGGAGGGGGGGTCTACGGTATATCGGTATTTTCATTAAGTGATATTTTGTTTTAATATGTTGTCTTTGCTCTTTTTTAAAATTAAATCAACCCTTTAAATATTTGAAAACCACCAAATTCTGTTTTTTCATCAGCAGTGTGTGGGGTTGTAACTTGGCCGGCTTCTGAAGAGAGAGGAACCTCGGACAGAAAAAAAAGAAGAGGAGGAGGAAAAACTCGACAAAATCTTCAGGTTTTGTCTCGTATTTAATGCAACTCTGATGGTTTCAGACAGAAAACAAGTGGAGAGTGAAGGACACCAGCTGAGAGGGGGGCCAGTCCTTCAGTAAGACACACAGAAACACACATTTTGGGAGCTCGGGTGGGATCCAAAAAACAGGATTTCAAACACAGAGGGAGGGTAGATGGGGAGAACAGGTACCAGACACTCCACATAGCTACCTTTCTTTTTTTTAGTGCGTCCAGCTAAAACAAGAAGCATGGGCACCAGTTACACAGCAGCAGCAGCAGCAGAAGCCGGCAACAAACAGCATGAAGAAGCTTGAAGAAGCATCAGCCACTACCATCACACTTCAAAATTTACGCTAAAGAATTAAAAGATCTGCAGAAGAAGAAGAGTTTCTGTGGCGATCAGACGTCGGGCAGCAGTGAGAGCAGCGGTGACAGGCAGAGAGAGGAAATAGTTTTTTTTAGTGGCGAGCACTTACTGTCAGTTCCTGAGCAGTCACTGGCCGACTCAATCTTCTCCCTGGAAGAGGCGAGCATTAAAAGACTTAGAGCCAGAACACACTATCGACTCAGTCACTGAGAGGATATTGATGTATGGAGGAAAACGCAGGAAATATATGTGCCGCCTGGAGCTCCAGTCAAAGCGGACTCTGCTCCGTGTGTGAATCTGAAATCCGTCATTCACGTCTCAACATCATCCCGGGTCGGTTATTAAAGGTCCCGAATTTTCAACTCTGGGATGTTTTATTAGGAGTCTGGAGATCCGTGAGAAGGTTTAGAGCGCCGCTTATCTCCAAATAAAGGTTTGCATCTCCTCCTTTAAGCTTCTTTTTGGATTTTGGCGAAGAAAAAGGCGTTTTTATTTGATCAGCAGCTTCTTAGAGAAACCTACGTGGTTAGTTTTTTAATAGGGAAGCACATTTGTGGTAAAATGATCTAAAACATTTTAAAAAGCAGTAAAATATCAGTGATCTAACCCCCAATTTTCACCACATCCGGGGCGGTTACGATCTGGAACTGCGGCGATTTTCACCAACCACTGTCCGAATTTCGTGGCGGATTGCTGACAGCAGGAATCGCGAGAACTCACAAGAATAACAAGTTAACATCTATGATTTCCAGTTCTTCGTAATAACAAGAACTGTGATAACACGGAGTGTTTTATTTTGAAAAGAAGCCGGATGTTTTATTTTGTGTCTGTCCCCGACTTCCATTCCAGCACGGGTTAATCTGTGCTGAATTTATCCGCCATGCTCCGGCTTCCGGTATGGAAAGATGGAAAGAAGCCGGTGGAAATTGACACGTTAACTTGAATGGTTATGATCAGCAGATACTGCCTTTTTGTAGACGTACTGGATGCGGTGGAAATTGGAAGTACGTTCATCTGCAGCTTCCATGATTTTCAAAAAAAAAAAGTCACATTTTGACGCTCTAGATGACGGGATAGCTTCTTAAACAGGCTCAGACTTTTGTGGTGATTTCCACTACAGAGTCATGTCTGTGCTTAAAGCAGATCTAGTGTGTTTATCTCGGGGACTAAATTGATCTCTTTGTTTTGTTTACATGATTTTATCAATAAAACACGTTACAGTACTGAGTAGGAAACAGGGACAGTCTTCTATAACAGAGACTCGCCTGCACATGGAGGGTGTTTCCACATGCATAATTTGTGTGTGTGTGTGGGTGTTTGTGTGTATGTATGTGTGAGTGTGTGTGAATTTGTGTGTGAGTGTGAGTGTGTGTGTGAGTTTGTGTTTGTGTGAGTGTGAGTCTTACGGGCTTTCAGCCTCAGGCGCTCTACTCAGCACTCTCTGCAGCAGACCCGTCAGGCTCGCTATCTGCTTCTCCATGGCCTCCATACGCTCCCTGTATTCACACAAACACACACACACACACACACACACACACACACACACACACACAGCTCTGTAGCAGAAGTCTGGCACTTCATTTTTACATAATTTATGATGCATAGTATGAAAATCTCTAGACGCTCTCTCTCTCTCTCTCTCTCTCCAATATCCTTTTAAGCCTCATTTGTAGGTTCAGTATAATTTTCGACTCGACTCCATGATTGATGGTTGTATTGAAATAAATAACAATCTCATTTTAATAACAGGTTTTTGAAATAAAGCAGGAAAAATTATACTCATACTCTAAATTCTGCTCCACTCTTTAATAATAATAACAATAATAAAAATAATAATGATAATAGCACTCAGTCACAATAACATTCACACATTTCTACAGAAATTAACTTCTCTGAATAGAATTTGCTGAAAGCATCAATTTGACCAGAAGCGTTTGTGAGCTTTGGGGGTTTCATTAATTTGTGATTTACATAAAACTAACTTGTGTTTTTGGTGGTAAAAAAAGAATCTGACCAAAATAACTGTTCAGAATTTAGTACAATAACTGAACAAAACAAGCTATTGTCCGTTTAAAAAAGACGCTTCATTGCTGTTCTAGTTAGCCGATATCATGTCAGACATGAGGGCGACTGTGTCAGCTGCTGTCTCGGGTGTTATTATCCACAGTACAGGTGTAAAAAGCAAAGTTTAATCCCGCTCATGTCAAAGTGCTGTAATCCTAAATTTTTTCTAATGGCCAGCAGGGGGCGACATCCACATTAGTGACATTAAAAAGTCGGCAACACTTAAAAATAACCATAATTTATAAATGGTAAATAGATGGTTTATTAATGTTAGTCTACGTTCACACTGAGGTTATGATGCACGATTCAGATTTTTTTTAAATCCGATCTTTTTGTGCGGTCGTTCACATTACAACAAGGAATGCATCCGAATGATTAATAACTTTCATTAATTATTAATGGACTATTTATTAAAGATTTATTTAGGGTTTTAAATATTAGTTGTAAAACACTGAGATTAAAATGTGTGTCAGTAGCACTTTGTAATTCTTTATAAATGATTAATAAGTGGTTTATACACCATCTAAAAACATGACTTAGATGGTTATTGTAAAGTTAGGGTTAGGTTTTTAAAAACTGTACAATTTACAATTTATTAATGGTCTATATGTTATTTATAAATGATAATTAAACATTAATAAACTATCTGTTTACCATTTATAAATCGTCTATTTACCATTAATAAGTTATGGTTATTGTAAAGTGTTACCAAACAGTCTTTCTTTTTTCACTGATTAATATTCGACTGCTGTCAAAGACAGAAGAAAGAAAACTGTTTTGTTGTTCAGTAGCAACTTGACAATATCAAAATAAATAAAAACTTTAACGCTACTTCCTAAAACATTTAGTCCAGGTCTTCTTCACATGAGAATTCTGATTCAGTGTCATGAAGGGACAGCAAGTGACGACAAAGAACAGAAACGACTTTGAGAACATAAACTCGAAGTCCGATCACGTAAACAAAGCGTATATTTAAAAAAAACTCGCTCAGTGTCCTACCTTGTCTCTGTTTCGTTCCCCATTATCGGTGATCCAAAGCCTCCAGCGCCAACTCCCTCCCCTCCAGGACCAGCCATCAAACACAGCTGCTCAGAGGTCAGTCCTAACCCCGGACCCTGACCGCGGGCTTTAGGACTGTCCCCAAACACGGAGGAGGTCACAGAGTCTCTCCTCAAACTCTGCCTCCCAGGGGAACCTCGGTTGGGCATGGTGCCCCCGTAGGAATCCCTCATGTCGGGGATCTTCTGCGGGGAGGACGGCTGAGGCACCCGCAGCCCCATGGCCAACATGGACGCGGCGTAGGCGTCGTTGTAAAGCGGTCCACCTGGTCTGTAGAGGGCGCCACTTTCCATTAACTCTCCTTGTAGAGCGGCTGCTGTGTAAGAGGTGAGAGACCGCATCGATCCACCTCCACCTCCACCTCCACCTCCTCCTCCTCTGCGGTACAAGGAGCCATAGGGGTCTGCTCGGGCCGGGAGGGGGGAGTGAGGACCTCCTGCCAGACTCAGCCGACTCGTTTCTGGGCCTAAAGAGTAGGGGTCTGCGTAGATCCCCCCTCCTCCACGCTCGTCCCCACGCAACAGCACCATGCTCCTGGATCCCCCCACTTCATCGTCAGGCTTCACGTCCCTGCGCTCCAGGATGGCGCTGGAGGAGGCACAGAAGGCCTGCTGGCCGTGGTGGGGCTGATGGAGCTGTGGCTGCTGGTGGGGAGAGGAGTGGTGGGACTGGGAGTGCGGGTGAGGGTGCGGGTGAGGCAGGGAGTGAGTGTGGTGCGGGGGCCCGGCGTAGGAGGAAGGTCTGCCCCCGCTGTAGAGGAGACGGGCGCGGGACGGGGAGCCCTGGGGTGAGGCGGAGGAGGATGAGTGTTGGGAGGACATGGGGGGGTTGCTGAGGCGGCGGTTGGGTGGCGAGTCCTGAGGAGCGTACACCATCTCCCTCTGCAGAAGAAGAAGAAGAAGAAGAAGAAGAACTTTATCTTTAGGTGATCTCTGAAAGTTGAGAATCAAACCCAATCATTTCTCATGGACGATCAGTTGATATCGATACGTATCACGATATAAAAAAAACACTTGTCAACCATAGATGATCCCTGTTACTCTTAACTGAAATTTAACACGTACTGGACATAATTTGCAGTACACATTTCTCTACTTCAGCACCTCCAAGTCCGAGGTCATGGTCCTCAGTCAGAAAAAGGTAGATTGCCTTCTCCAGGTCGGAGGGGCGGTCCTGCCTCAAGTGGAGGAGTCTAAGTATCCCGGAATCTTGTTTACGAGTGAGGGTAGGATGGAGCGGGAGATCGACAGGCGGATCGGAGCGGCGTCAGCAGTGATGCGGACGCTTAACTGATCAGTCCTCAATTTACCAGTCGATCTACGTGCCGATCCTCACCTATAGTCATGAACTTTGGGTGATGACCGAAAGAACAAGATCGCAGATACAAGCGGCTGAAATGGGTTTCCTCCTCAGGGTGTCCGGGCTCAGCCTTAGAGATAGGGTAAGGAGCTCGGACACTCGGGAGGCGCTCAGAGGAGAACCGCTGCTCCTCCACGTCCAGAGGAGTCAGCTGAGGTGGCTCGGGCATCTGGTTAGGACGCCGTCTGGAGGCCTCACGTTAGAGGTGTTCCAGACATGTCCCACCAGGAGGAGACCTCGGTGGAGGGATTATATCTCTCACCTGGCCTGGGAGCGCCTGGGAATCCCCCTGGAGGAGCTGGTGGAAGCGGCTGGGGTGAGGGCCGTCTTGAAGCTGCTGCCCCCGTGACCCGGACAAGCGGAAGAAAACGAACGAACGATTACTCTCCTTCATGTCCGACCTCAAAAAACAAAAATACCTCCACACCACCAACGCTTTTGTCCGAGTGTTATCGACGATGTCGTCATCTGTTAAGCCTTTTCTCACCAATAGTGCTGTCGGCTTCACCTGTTAAAGTGCTATGGTTGGGTGGAGCTGCTGTCTGCTATGATGCAGTTGTTCGATACTTGGTTCTAATTCAGCACATGATTGGTTCAGCCCGGCGTGGACCCAGAGCAACTCCCCTTTTCGTTGGCTATTCGTATAGTCTACTAAAACATGACTATCGAAAAGCATATTGACCATGTTTTATATCAATATCGAGGGAAATTAAATTTTTGATATATACTGTTATTGTTTTATCGCCTAGCCCTAGAAACGAGTCTGTAAAACTGAGCCGAAACCATCAACGCAAGTATGACCACGGGAACATTCAGTCCTCCTGACCTCCTGGTGCTGCTGCCCCCCCGACACACACACACACATGTTGACATCTTATACAGACACACACGTATGTGAGGAAATCTCTAATTTCCTCGTCTGAGAGCGTCCATATGTAATAATCAGGAAACACAGTTTTAATCACATAAGTGTTGGCAGCATTAAAGAGGATTAGAAATGTTTCTGCTGAGGGAAATTAACTTTAAATGAAAGCACATATAGGAGCCGAGTGATTAGACAGGAAATTACACAGATTAGTCAAAGTAGATTCATTTTTTTATCACTCTGAACGACAGAAACAGAAACGACAATACTTTAAAAACTCCACCCAGAAAACTAAAACAGAGTTATGATCCTGGATCTTCGATCTGACGACAGTTTGACAGAGAAAAACTAAACTAAAAATCAAGTTATAGTAAAAGTTGTAAATCGTTCTTTATCAGCTCTTCTCTATCAGCTGTTTCGGTTTGTTTTCCTTTTGTCTGCTATCCTGGTTCTCATGAAATTTAATGAAAGGATGCTGCAGATTACAGGAGGACCCATTAAAGTTCGTACCAGATCTGTATCGAGCAATAAAAGCAGCACAAACACGGCCGCGGGGGAGGAGGTCTGCGCTCCGAATGCTCGTCTACTTCCACGTTTTTCTGCGTTCAGATGAAACTCGCTCAGCAGTACTTAAAAGTCTCTTAATGTCACGATGATTCGCCGCAGTTTGGAGGAAGATTTCCCAACCATTCATAGATGCTGTTTTAAGATTGACAGGAAAGACTCCAAATTGTCCCCTTAAGTGCGCTTTAGGTTGCTCTAGATAGCGTATTGATGGGCTGAGCGTGACGGGATTATCTTTTGGCATCAATCCTGAATGTCAGAGAGCGAGAGAGAGAGAGGAAACAAAGCGGAGAGCAGCGGCAGCAGCAGAGAGCGAGGAGAGCAGAAACCCTTCGTTTGACAGAACCAGGCAGGAGTAATAGATACCAACAAAAGAAGACAACACTCTAATTGCTTGTGACGCATAAAGCTATCTCCTGGAGACGCCGCAAATTGAAAAACCAATATTTCTACATAATAACCCTTAGGCCTCTTACAACAACACCCTGTGGACAGCCTGGCAGCCGACTAATGACTCGAGTGCCATCATCTTCCATCTCGTATCCAAGCAACGGCCTCGGATCGACACTTGGCTTTAACCGAGCCGAAGACGCGCAGCCACTTTACTCCGCCTCAAAGACCCCCTCAAGTCACGCCATGTCTGTCTCAGGTGAACTCCCAGAAGGTTCGGAGTTTAAAACTCGTCTTCCTCCCGCTGAGGGAAATCTGACTATCGATGTCGTCCCCCCCCGACCACGATCCGTCCTCCGCTCTCAGGCTCCGACGACCCCTCAGTAATCCTGGTCACGCTTTCATGGTCTGCAATCAGGGAATAATCTGGACTCCGCTGGCTGTGGTTCAATAAGCTCTCACACACACAAACACACACTCACGTCCTGGTGGGTCACCTTGGCACCGACGGGAGCGGTGATGCACCTCGAACACATAAAACTCAAGGTGAGGAGGCTGCTGTAAAACGCTCAGAAGGTTTCAGAGCCACGCACGGACTCGAGACGACCACGGAGTCAAAAACTGACCTCGAGAACATCAGTGTGCGGCAAAACGGCAATCCCACATGAGCATGTAAACAAAAGGGCCCCGGGGTGTTTGACTGACGGGAACACAAACAACAAACGTGTCAGAAATGTCCCGCTGCTGCTGACGCTGCGGACGGTGGCGGCGGCGCTCACTTTCTCTGGGCTGTTGAACATGCAGATTCATTTTCACAGTGTGAACGCGGCGAATGTGTGCTTTTCCTTTAATGTAATTCACCCACTTCATAATTCAGTTCATCCTGTAAAAGCAGCATTCTCTAACACTTTAAATTACCGCTTTCTCATTTCCATAATCGCTCTGTAATTAGACGGCAGCAGAATTCAAGGCCTTTTATAGGAAACACAAACACTGCGAGAACTGAACGACATTATCCAATCTGTCGATCTCCTGGAAATGTTTTATACGGCTGCAGCTGTAACCAAACGCACTCAGCATTAGTAATCCTGCTAATCAGGATGATGCAACATTCATCCTGCCAGCAGCTGACTGATGAATTAAGATTAATCCAGAAGGAGCTCATCAATTAGAGCGCCGCGCCGAGCAGGAGGGAGGGAGGGGTTCAGGTGCTGAGAGCAGAGCGAGGACGAGAGGTCAGGAGGAGGAGCTTCATACACAAACAGAGCGATCGTCATAGTGGAGTAAACCGTTGAGTAATTCTATATTTATACAGAACAAATGTTTCTGACTTTATCGTTTTTGGTTGAAAAGCACACAGAGGTCGACTTATTTTGATGAGGACACTTAGAAACAGCGCTCATATATGAAAAGGATCTCTCAGCTGCTTCACACAAGAGTGAATCATCAGCGTTAAACTGACAGTCGGCCCCTGGACAGCTTTCAGACAGATCATTAATAAAAAGGCCAAAACTAAGTGGGCCTAGTAGTGAGCCTTGGGGGATACCAATCCAAGGTACATCGCTCACACAGCATGAGTCAGGGGTTTCTGAACTTTTCAGACCCGATTAGTGTGTGAGACACACACACACTAACAGGCCAATACAGAAACAGACAAGAGAACACAAGAGAACACAGAAGAATAGAAGTCATCTAATGTTTAACAGAAAATCAACCTTTGTGAACATGATGCAAAAACAAAGTCTTAATGACTGTTTACTAAAGTTAATGTAATAACAAATGTCTCTTTGTTTTCTCCAGACCATCTGCTGATCCAACAGAAAAGAAAGTCTTGATCTGAAGTTCTTTCACTGGACGTCCAGAAAGTTGATGTCAATCACAGAAACATCATGAACATCATCATCGACACCATCGTCATCATCATCATCGTCGCTGTTGTCATCTTTATCATCATCTACATCATCATGATGATCATCATCATTATCATCATCATCATTGGCGTCTTCGTTGTTGTCGTCATCAACATCATCGTCATTATCACTATCATCATTATCATTACTGCCAGCGTCATCATCATCATTATTATCAACATAGATCATAATCGTCGTCATTATCATCATTATTGTCCTTGTCATCATCATCATTATCATCATTGTCGTTTGACAACTGTTGTGAATTGGCGCTATATTAATAAAATTTGATTTATTGATTGATTTGATTGATTGTCATCATCAATGATCGTCCTAATCATTATTATCGTCACCATTATCACCATCATGATCATCAGCATCATCATCATTGTCGCCCTTATCGTCATTGACATCATCATTGTCATCTTCATTATCTTCATCATCGTCATTATCATCGTCATCATCGTTATCATCATCATCGTCGTCACCATCCTCATCATCATTTTTATAATCATTATCATCAATCATCTTCATCCTTATTGTCATTTGACGACTCTTGTGAATCAACGCTTAATAAATAAAATTTGATTGATTGTCATCATCGTTATCGTTGTTGTTACGTCATCACCACCATCATCATTATCATCATCATCATCATCATCATCATCATCATCGGGCAGAAGCTAAAAAGTTCCCTGATCCCCTTAAACTGCGAGTCAGCGAACCTGACCGCTGCGTCTGTGCCCCGGTGACAGTGAATAATGGCGAATAAGCGTTTTGTACTCAGGCTCAGTGAGCGCGTCCGTTCTCCATTCACCAACACTTCCACTACGACTACTACGAACGCTCTCCGCATCCCTGACCCCGTCCTCAGATGAACCGGACCACAGTCCACCTCCTCTGAACAGCTTTGATGATATTTCACAGTCTGCCGGCGTTCTGCCTACTCAGCACCGTCGACGGGAAGCCCTGGCTGCAGTCCAGGAGCAGTCGTGCCGGAGTCGGGTCACATGACTCACTCACACCATCTCAGAGAGCGGATGAGAATAACTTACGCTTTGACACATTATGCGAGGCCCACTGGTGTTTGTAAACAGAAATAAACTCAGAGATACGTAGGAGAGGACGCCGGAGAGGGGGCGAGGGCGGGAGAATTTCTGAGGGGAATTACTGGATGTATTATTCTCAGGATGATTCTGTTGGCGGCTATCTGCCACCGCCAGAAAGAGACGGGTGTTTGTCTCGCTCTCTAATCTATGAGTCATGAGGCAGCTGCACAGAGAATAAATGGGTAATGGAGGAAGAGGTGACTGTAGCTCCGGCAGGATCCTTTTTTTGGCTTCGGTTTACATTTTGGCACCAAAACGACTCCAAATAAAAACAGGAATACTGTACCATCTCTGTTTCCCTCCTCTGTTAGGAAGGATTTCACACTCAATCTGGAGAAAAAAGTGACTCAGAGCGACAGAAATAACATGTTAGCAGCACCTACACACATACAGGGAGACAAACACCTACCCTCAGGTCTCCGTTGGCCAGGTGTGGGTTGTGGTGTCCGGGGTAGGTACCGTAGATCGGCTCTTTGCAGTAAATCTTGATCACGCAGCGGTCCTGGACGTCCCGCGGGTCCTCCAGCTCGTAGAAGACGTTTCGGGTCTCATCTTTGATCAGCAGAGCCGTGCTGGGGGACCTGGAGAACGAGACCATCAGAAAAATACTGATATTTATGATCCTAAATTAACAACTAATAATCCTGAAAGTCACAGAGAGAGGAGGGTCTCACACTGTTCAATACGGGCGTTAACGATTAATATAGTATCTGATCATTGCTGTTAAGATATAGGGCTGGGCGATAAACGGAAAATTTACAGAAAATACAGAAATTTATGACAATAACCGACGTCATTTTGTCCATATCGGTAATTTCTGTGTCAAAAAACTAAATCAATCAGTTTTTGACACAGATCTGAGCTCTCTCACAGGTCGACTTTGGTTTTGTCTTCAGCCCTCTATCCTTTTATTGATCATCATATTCGTCTTATTCTCCGTTGCCGACCTCCACTTGATATTTCCCTTTCTGTGTCTGCAGATGAAAACAATACTTCACTTCGACTTCTCCCCTCATGATTGATTTATCAAACTCGACACCGAACAAGGTGTAAATGTAGCGCTGCAGGAGTTAAATTAAATATCCGGGCCGGTCGATACACATGCAGACAGTTCAATTTCTCATCGACACACACAGACGGACACACAGACAGACAGACGGACGGACCGAGTGTGTTTGGAGACGTACCTGAGCATCGCCATGGTCAGCCTCTGTGGGAACATGTGCACAATGAGCGCCCTCAGAGTGTCCAGGCTGGTCAACTCGTGGGTCAGGTGCACCCTGCGAGTCTCCTCCCCGAGCTGGAGGAACAAGATCCCTGTACGTATGAAAGAGGGGAGGAAACGAGGGAGAGTTATGACGGGTGAGAAGAGGGTGAGGAGAGCGAGGAGTCAGATAACGAAGGTGCAGCTTTGTCCTCTAAGTACAGGCGTGTTTGTGTTAAAAAATCCAAACATCCAAAACTGTCTGAAACAGTCACTGGAGCATCGTTTCTCACTTTAGTGCTTTTCTATCTCTCTGAATTCATGTGTGTCACAAACAGTCTCAGGAAATGACACATAATTATCATCCACCTCAGAGGGTGAAAAAGCAGCGAGCTCAGAGAGACGACTCTCCCGTGTTTATCTGCTTTGACTGACTCAGATAATATTTGCACATGCTGTTTTAGACTCTTTCAATACATCATGTTTTATTTAGTTTCCAGATCTTAACCTTTTTGCCAAACTATCCTTAAAAAGTCTGACGTGTGCAGAACCTTCTCTATCCCTCCAAATACATCCCCTTGGTCCTCCTCGTCTGCAGGACCGACAGTTTAAAGCAGCAGCAGCTGAAGATGAAGATGATGATGATGATGATGATGATGATGATGTGGTTTCTTGTGTAAGTCATTAATCAAAGATGACAGGTAGCTTAGTGAGATCATTAGGCAGCGTTGGACAGCTCTGTCTGTTTTGAGGCGGCAGACTGGAGTCTGACTTTGACTCGCAGAGCTGAGTCAGGTTCACCAGATTAACTCCTGACGCCTTCAGGCAACGACTTAATCAGCGTTTCCCTGAGAGAAGAAGAAGACGTCTTTCAGTCGCAGCTCAAGTCTTTTCTGCTGTCCGTGAAAAACATGTTACAGAGGTACAGGCTGGCCAATCAGAGCAGGGTCAGAATTAATTAAAGTACCAGATCGATTGATTTTTTTTTAAACTTAAGAGTTCTCAGTGGTTTTTAAATTGTGATTATGAAGTTTTTAGCCAAACTCATGTTACCTGTGTCATTTTTAAGGACTTTTCTTCTGCAGAGCTCCAGTAGCTCATTAACAATTCACTTCTGAGTCGTGGGCGGAGACAGCGCTGCTCTGAACACTCCTCTTCACGCTAGCTTGTAGCCGAACATTGTCGGTGTTATAGAAGTGGCAGGTAACATAGGAGCTATTCAGCTCTGAGACACTAACGTCTTTGGGGACATGATGAAAGATAATATCATAACTAACCTACTCTACTCTCTACTGTCCTCTCTACTTCTCTAAGTCCGGCCTGCATTGTGGGGCTCATGGGGGCGGAGCTTGGATTTGTGATGTAGGAAATCTCACTGAATTCAGGTCTGTCAGAGATTCACAGCGATTTAAATGTAAAAATACTTAAAAATGCAAATTCACTCGTACTTTTCTCATGATATGTCCTGTAGCATCAGACAAAAGGAACATATTAACATGTAAACAAGGAAAATATGATTTTTATCGAACTTTCAAATGTTGCACCGATTTAACCTCAAAGATTCAGTTACGCCAAATAAAGTCGACTCAGCAGTGTTGGAGAATTAAACTAAACCCAAGAACAGAGTTATTGAAGATGAGGGACCTCCTGTCCGTAGAAACCTGCAGCTAATGTGAGGGCGGAGCTAAATTTGGTTTGTTTGTTGATGCTCTTCCTGTCTGCTGTGTGTGTGTGTGTGTGTGTCTGTGCTCTGCCCTCCATCACAGCCACAACACCACTGACCCTCCTCAGTACAGGTCTGGAAACACCGACCATCTAACCCCCAATTTCCACAGCATCCTGAACGGCTACAAAAAGGCTGAATCTGCTGATCGTCACCATCAACTATCGTCTAATCTGACCTTCTCTTAGTCCAGATCTACACACTTCTGTCTCTTCAATAAATCTCTCACTTATAGATTTCACTTTATAGATCTCTCTATAAAGATTTTTATAAGATCTTTATTTCTACTTAAAAAGTAAATGTATGAATAAAGCAGCCTGTGATTGTGAGTATTCCTGACTAACTTGTATTAACTCAAGATTCCTCTGCATGTGAAGCGTTTTACTTCCATCAGCAGATAGATTCTCTACTGTAGACCAGCTCAGCGTTTGTGTGTTTATATATGTGTGTGTCTGTAAATCTCTGTTCTGACCTGGAGCCCTCAGCTTGGCCTGGCTGGACGAGCGGGCCAGCGGCAGGCTCTGGCGGAGCCGGTTCATCCGGTTGAAGCCGATGGGGATGTCAGGCTCCGACATGGTCTCCAGATTTTCAGCCGACGCGAAGGAAACCCTGTTGGCCTGATCAGCGAGAGCCGGCTGTGTCGGGCTGAGGCGAGTCACACGAGGCGTGCGAGACTGCAAGACACGAGATAAGAAGTCAGCAGAGAAGAGGAGGTAGATGGTGAGGACAGAGACACGTTTGTTTCTCCTGTGATGGCAGCTGAGCAATCAGTGAGAAGATGACACAAAAAAACGGAGGAGACAGAGACAAAAGCAAACAACAAGGCCTGAGGAAATCAATGTAAAGAAACAATACACACACACACACGCACCGGGAAGGAAAAGCTTTCAGCGCCCAGGAGCAGAAAAAACACACCGTTTATCTCAGACAAAGAAACCTCCACGTCTTCTTAAAGGAGGCTGGGTCCTGGAGATAAAACTCGAGCTCTGAAGACAGAAGAGCAGCAGCAGCAGGGTTGAAAAGTAAGAGCTCTTACTCTCATTAAAGTCAATCTAATCTGCTCTCAGAACAGGAACGAGAAAAACGTGTAATTTAAATTGACGTAAGAGGACAAAACCAGAATCCCAAAGTTCAACACAAAAGGAGAATTATGGTAGAAAATAAGAGCAAACACTCATAATGACAGCGAACACAACTCTACTATAAATGTCTCATCTGAGAAATCAGACAGAGTAAACTCAGACTGTAACATTCCTTCAAATTAAAAGCACGTCTTTAATTTCCTTTCACAAACACAGTCGGAGTGTCTGGTTTCATATCAGGAGGCATAAAAACAGACAAAACACACCGCCGTCTCCAGAGGTGCTTTTAGAGGACGCACAAGGAGCATTTCTACGAGAAGAAGAAGAACGTTAGAGAAGATCTACAGACAAAGTTTCTCAGACACCTGTTAAAGACGGTTTTTCCCCTACATTCATCTGCACCCATACTGAAATTTCACATGACCACTAATATCGATGCACCATTAATGATTTCTACTCCCACTTGGTGAGCGCAACAACACACGACGTTATTTTCGACTTCAACTTCAACAAGCGCATCAAATCCTGTCGGACCCTCTTCCGTTAATGTGAAAGGTAATGTTCAAACTTATACACAGTCAAGATAGTGAGTAACGCGGGTTACGTAACAGCGTAGCTCCTTGAGCGGCAAAATAGCGGAGGTAACAGTGAAAATCCCTGAAAGACGGATCAGTAGCTGCATTTACATGAGCACCAATTATTCGGAATAAATGACCGATCAGAATAAAAATGCGTCACGTGAACATGTCGATCGGAAGATTCTGATCTACTTCGGCTCAATCGGAAAGAAATTGTATTCCGATCAAGAGGTGTGGTGGTTTATGCCGATAAAGCAAAATCGGAGGCAGAAGCAAGATGGCTACTTCTACGAAAGTGATTTTAGTGCTTGCGTTATATTCGGACAAGGCAGCACTAGGAAAACTTTTGTAGATGTAGCCATCTTGTTTCTGCCTCTGATTTTGTTTTTTTTAATGACTTGTTAACTTAAACGCTGGTAACTCGGTGTGACGTCATTTTCAGCTCCGACATCTGACTTCTGAGGTAAGTGGAACGCAGCAAAAGTTAGCAAAGGCGCCATCTAGTGACAATATTCAACAGGGGGGTAATAATTGGATGGAGTGAGCCACTTCCGCGTCTGTTGGTTTGTTGACAGCACAGGCGTAAATACGACTCTTCTTCTTCTGCGGTTGTTTTGGTGAAATTAGACAACTCTGCAAATGTCCAAATGCTCCTAATCTGGGTAAAACTTGGTGCATGTATATCTACATCATGATCAGATTATTTGACTTTGCTTCGTTATGAACAGTGGATTCAGATTATCCGATCCCTCAAATCTTCAATCAGATCAAGAAATTTCACACATGTAAACGTGGCGACTGAAAGATCTGAGGTATCAGCGTCGAACGCCAAGACTGTTTCTAGTTTTAACAGCAGGGCTCCTCATTTCCAATTCCATCCATCCCTTCGTATCCTGATAAATCTCGTTTCTGGTTGCAGAGGCTCAAGCCAATCCCTGCTGTCACTGAGTGAGAGGCAGGTTTCACCCCAAACAGGTGGCCGGTCTTTCACAGTCTTTACTGAGAGCTACAAACAGGCTGATACACTCACACATACGCAGGATTCAGAGTCTCCAATTACCCTAATGAGCCGGTTTTTGTGGAGAGAACCTGCAGGAGGAAAAACATGCAAACTGCACACAGAGAGGACCGTTGTCCAGCTGAGGATTTAGAGCGAGAAGAAAATTTAAATCCAAACCAGGATCAGACACCGCTCTCAAAAAAACCACCAAAGTCATCTGGGAGCGACAAAGTGCTCCGCCAACTATAAGCGAGCTAAACGGTTCCATAAAGGACTGACCGAATGTGCAGCTAAACACTAATGAAAGGATAAACACAGTCTGTATCTGTAATGCAGATTAGGGCTAATATTCACCTGTCCAATTGGAGCCGCTGGGGAGCGTAAATTGTGAAGGACCTCTCATTACAGCGCGAGCAGGAGCTGCTGCAGCAGGTTGGCTTTTAATGAATCCTCACTGACAGACATTTTCCAGCCCAGAGAATACAGTAATGAGCTCCCACAGTGCTGGATGTGGAGCCAGCTTCCATTGACTCATGCATCTGTGGCCTGGGCTCGGGCGCTGTACGCATGCAGCTCCGCTTTCTTTGAGGCTACAGTCAGTTCAAAGCATCATGCATGGCAAACATCCATGCAAACGTACACAGAGATATAGGAAACATGAAATACTCCGCAGACACACGTCGTGCATGTATTGCACCAAACTGTCTCCGGGGGCTTTTTTCTGCCCCGCATGAATATGGTGTTAAAAATGTCCTCTAAAAGGCTGAAGGCAAACACAAGCACCCACATATCTTCTGAGGCTGAGAACAGGCTGACAGATTATGTGCGCTGACTCTCATATGTTTGGAGATTTATCGTCTCTGAGGCTGCTTGTCAGCCAGACGCCGCGCACCTTCTGCTTTCAACAGGAAGAAGCTGAAAGGAGCTGCTGAAGAGAGGAGAACGCGGCGAGTGGGAATTATAAAGTTTGTGTTTAGTGAACAGTGAAGAAAAGAGAGCAGAGAGAGGTGAGGAGGAGGAGGAGGAGGAGGAGAGCTTATGAGCAGAAACACAGAGAAGGAAGGGAATAACAAACAGGAGACAGGAGGGAGGAGAGGAGCTCAGATCGATGGAGTGATACACTCTCCAACTCTGCCCTCAAACAAGTTTCCATTTTCTCCACAGAAGAAACCCTCGATCAGACGTGGTCTCCAGACCTTTCAGGAGGGGTTCTGTCTCATCTCTGGAGGGTCTTAGGATCAGACAAAAGCTCTTGTGTGAGGACAAAACTGGAGGAATCCTCATCTGTTAACCGTTGGTGTTTCATGCGAAGGTTGCTCTGTTTGACCCATTATGAAACCCACTGTCGTGTCTGCTTCGGTCTTCGAGATTTGACCTTGAGGTGTTTGACAATTGTTGGGTTTGATCCATTTCTTTGGTGGCTTGTTCCTTAAATGTCCAAACACTGTCAGTACCTTGTTTTGCAGTTACTCACTGATGTCCAAAGATCCCTGATCAATACAACAGACTTTACACTCTTCGGGAGTTTTATTGCAGTCACTTTCTCTGGTCATATAGGCCCTACAACTCTCATTCCATGCATCAGTAAAGCCTTACTGTACTGATGAGTACATTACTGAGGATGTCACCTAAAACTGGGTCCTTCACAAAGTTCTCTGGCCTGCTGATTGGTAGTTCTGATGTCTTCTTCAGGCTAGGACCCCCAGCAGGTATTAGGACCGTCTGCAGCAAAACAGCAACACCTTCAACTGGAAGTCCGTGGTGCTCTGCCAGAAAACGGAGGATGTAATCATCATAAAAGGCCGTTGTGGTGAAGAGGGAGATGAGTCCTGTCCTGACTCTCACCGACGGTCACAAACTTTGAGTTGTGCTTCAAACAAAGTGATCAGGGACAAAAGGGGCAGACACCGGTTTCCTCGAGCTGTCTTACCAGATCAGAACTTCAAACACGGCTTGAACACCCTGAGGTAACTTGGAGTAGAGCTGCTGCTCCTTGGCATCAAAAGAAGGTGAGATGGTTCAGGTATTCGACGAATCCGTTTAGAGGTGTTTTGGCTCGGACAGCCAGGAGGGAGCCCTGGGGGATCATATATCCCATCTGGCCTTGGAACACCTTGGGATCCTTCAGGAGGATCTTCAGGATCTTGTTTTGTTTAATCGAGCAGTTTTGGATTTAAAACGTTGTAACCTTAGATCTGTTGTAGAGGTAGAAACACAGAAAGAGAACTCGGTAAACACTCGGTTTATTTCCTCAGTTACAGTCGATAAACTCTCCCAGAGGACCTCCTCCTCCTCCTCCTCCTCTCACACTCCTCTGACCATCATTCAGCAGACGCTCGCTGCAGTCTGTGACTTCAGCAGCAGAGATAAATCAGATAAATATCACACTAAACAACCATTTAATTCACACGTTGTATGAGCACAATGAAAACATGACGTATTTTTTTAAAACTAGACAAAAAGTAGGACGGTTTATGAGAATCTGAAAAATGTTTGATGGATTTGACTAAATATGGCTGTAAAATAATTAAAGATGAAGAGAAAAGCTTTTGTGTCTGTTTTTACAGCGACAGTCATTCAGAGGAACAGACTTTATGGAGGATAAAAGGATTGAAGTTTGTAAACTTATTTAACTGATTAAAAAAAAGACACTCTGCTCTTTTTTAACTTCATTCATCTTGACTGATGGAAAATTATTTCCGACGTGGAATCAAACACTAAATAATCCTCGGTACGTCCTGGAGGAAAAGGTGCCGTCTGAATACTGAGAGCCTCATCAGAGAGAGAAACACCGTCTGCATTATAACCGCAAAATAACTTCACACACCGAGACGGTTCGGAGGAAAGTTCAGCAGACAGTATCAGAGACGAATTATCAAACATCCTGATGAACACTTCGATCATCTGTGACTGACCTATTCAAGCTCTCCATCATGCGCACCCTCTCTCAAACACTTAGACAACCAAGAAGCGCCCTCATCAATCATCGTTTACATCATTTGTATAGATTGTTAACTCGCATCACTAATTATAAAAGCTTCTACTTACTAGCCCTCCAGTCATTATATTTTAGCGATAACTTAAAGGGATATTCTGGCATAATTCTAAGTAAGGGTGTTAAACACACCGTAACTCCGAGTTAGAGAGATGAATGTTGCCGACCGCTTGCTTCTCTAGTTATACCAACTTTAGTAACGACCGCACTCTCTTCCAGCAGCCACTTGTCTGTGAGGGAGCCCTGACGAGTCCATCACTGAGTGCAGCGGAGTTTCGCAGCTCAAGGAAGAACATTTATAATCATTACTTCATGGAAATACAATCAGACCGAGACGCTAAGACAGAAGAACTACCGTGTATGCAATGTGAAATGATTAATATGATGGTTATTACTTCAAGGTAATGATCCGCTGCACTTGGTGATCGACTCGTCAGGGCTCTCTCACAAACAAGCGGCTGCTGGAAGAGAGTAGGTGAAGTTGTGTTTAGTCTCTTTGCTAAAGTTAAAAAGATTTAAAACCTTTACTGCTAGAACTCACTTTAAAAGATTTTTAACCTACTCTGACCTAAACGTTTACACTTTTTTAAATAAAACCTTTAAGTCTGGGTGACCATATGTCCTCTTTTTTGGGGGGCTGTCTAGCCTTGTCTGGGGGAGTTTATAAAATCCTTCAAATGTCTGCGGTTTTGTACAGAAGTTTTAAGTTTGTGTCACGTGGACTTGCTGAGTTATAAGCGTGTAAAAAACACTCGATCCAACCCGGAAAACTCTCAAAATTAACTATGTGTGTCTCCGTGACTCCGCCCACCTGTACTCGTGTCCTCTTTTTGTCGTGTCACCCTATTTCAATGATCAACATGAGTTTTTTTTAAGGATGACTAAAGTCTAAAATCTGAAGCCCAGTGTACATACAGTCAGGAAATGTCCGTTTGTATCTTCCTGCATGAGTAGCTGCATGAATTTCATGAGGGTAGAAGAGTCACGCCACATTTCTGACACGAAAAACAATCCACCAGACCCTGTTTTCTTCAGCGAGAGACTGATATGTGATCAGTGAAGAAAGACGAAGAAAAGAAGAGGATGAATACATCTGTCTGATTCTGACACATTCAAGAGAAGAGCTGTCAAGTTTCTATTAATGAGCCTCCTTATAGAAAACCCTCCTTACTTCATCTGTCACTGCTGCTTCCATCTGACAAAAATATTTTCATTATTTTTGTTTGTCAGCCGTCGGTTCGTTAGAGGCACCTTCACTTTAGTGTTTCAGCACACAAGCTGCTGCTGCTGCCCATCTCTAACAACAACGACATAGTGACACAAAAACAGATGGTGTTTTAATGACGATAATCGGCATTTTACGATTCATGAAAGTATAATTTAAGGATGTACGACAACAGCACAGAGTCCTGGACTTCACCAGCTGCTGATACCAAAGAGTTGAACCAAGTGGTTTATGGGAGTTTGAACAGTCTTTCTGCAGTCAGTCCACAATGAGCAGTTTTTGTGCAGACGTGTAGCCCCGGTTTGAAACCCGCGAGTTTCCAGTGTCTTTAAGCTCCACCTACAGAAACTTTAAACGTGAGGTACTGATCCAGTCCATACATATAAATCAATATACTGCTTTAGCCCGATCAAAACTGGACTTTTACAGGACATGAAAACACGCAAGTCAGACTTCTCATAGCAGGATTAATGCTGCATTCAGTTGTACTCAGAAGTCGGAGTTTCCAAGCTCTGATTTAGAAATTCATCTGGAACGCACCCCGGAAGTCAGATTTGCAACTCAGAAAGTCGGACGATCCTCACCAACCCCGACTTGACAACAACGTCATAATCCAAGATGGCAGCGTAGTGCATCAACAGTAAAGAGTAACAATAACAACGTCATTTTGCCCATATCGGTATATTCTATCACGTTGTCCTTTTAACAAAGAACTAGAAATCATAGATGCTACATCCTCACTTTTAAACAATATCTACAGGTTCAGAAGCAACATCTGCTGCCATCCAGACAAAGACTAAAGCCTAAAACATAGAGTATTACATCAATATATCGCCCAGCCCTTGAGGACCCTTTGTAAAATCAGCCTCTCATGTTTATCGATCAATCCAGCCCGACTATAACAGGATAAAAAAGAGGAGCAGCACATATCAATAAGTCAGCTGTTAAAAAAGTAAATCTAATCCTCTGTTATGTGGCGCTGACCCTTACCTCCACTTGTAGGGTCTTGATGAAACCGCTCCATCATTGACTCTTTCTCTGCTTTCACTCGTCTCCTTGACTCGGTGTCAGAGGGAATCCTTCAAGATTCGTATTCATGTTGAATAAACTGCTCTGCTTTCATGCAGCCGCAGGATTTCTAAACCTTCATCTCTGAGTCCACGATCGACTGATCGGACGAACATTTCCCACCGGCTCACTCACAGGCTTTTGACTGATGAGACAGCTGTACGGACCCCCCCCTGCAGACAGCTGCCACGCCCCCAAACTCTGTGATTTCACGGATGTTACTGCTGCGTTCCTTTCCGGTGACACTTTAACACATCCATCCTGCACTCTCATTAAATGAACCAGAATTAACAACGCAGCGCTAACAGAACCAGGCTGACAGCACAGCTCCCATCTTTGAAACAATAGCCGGCGGGAGGAGCTTACATGACGCGCTCTGTTTTGGGGCAGCTCGATAAAGACACCATGTTGTTCCAGCTCCACAGAGCAGCTGGAGGTTAATTGCCTTGCTCAAGGGCACTTGTTTTTTCAGAGGGGAGGGAAGCTCGTGTCACCTCCCTGCTCTGATATTCCCAGCTGGATTGCCTCTCTGACAGTTTTCAATAGTGTCGCCTCTTTGATTCGGGTTTTTGGCTGAGTACCCCTGACCAGTACTCATTGTTCTAGGTGTAAAAACCTCTTATAATGAGAGTTCGGCCTGCATGACATGAGAACAATGTGGGACGTGTGATTACACTGTTCAAGACTGCAACTGCAGCAAAACAGTCAAGGTCGTTGTTCTCTGGCCAAACATGTTCAATAATTAAACTTCATGAGATAAATTAACAGTATTACAATGTGCAGTAACAAGGATATTAGGATTTACTGAGCGAACAACTGATGTCAGAGTTCTTTCCTGTTCATGGGACCCCCATAGGAGACCGTGTGAAGGCTGAAACAGGGTCCTGAATAATTCCAGTAACTTTATTATAGATTAGACTAGTTTAGATCCAGAAAAACAGAGTAAACGAATCAACTATCAGACCTAAACTCTGAACAGCCTCACATTCCTTATTACCTTATCGAACAGAAATAGTGACCCAATGACTTAAATGTCAGTTTCTAAAGTAATCAATGTCATTACTTATACGATCAGCAATCTTCTTTAACTGTCTCTACACACAAAGCATGAGTAAAATCATTCATGCGACTGAATTACATGTTAAGTTAATGTAAAGACGCGATTAGACGCTGGTACTACTCTGGCGGTGCGGATGATGCAAACACAACAACTCTGATCCATCAGCGTCATGAACCTGTTAGCAGATATATTTGGATTATACTGAAAGAAACTCAAAGTTTAAAGAGGTTTGGAAGAAAATCAGGGATCTGACTGTTCAAACCTGTCAGATAAAAATGAATTTACCTTTTTTACCTTAGGGTGCGAACTGCCTTTGACTCGACTTGTTGGACGTCATGATGTCTCTGACACGGTGGCTGCAGGTGAAACTGCACTGTCCGTATTTCCCAGCACACAAACGATACCTAGACTGCCACCAAAGATATTAGACAACTATTTCATCGATTTTCAAATTAGAAGGACGTGTCTTCACACCAATGAGCGAGCGTTTTCTGAAGCCAGACAAACACTGTGGCGTCACGACCAGAACAGGACTATCAAGCAGATAAGAAATATCACTTTACACACAGGGGACGCCAAAACTGATACGAGAAAGCTGCTCAAAAAATGACCTGGAAGCTGCAGATTCAGGACTGCAACTCCAAGACTAATCAGATCACAATAAACCTCTTTTTACACCGTGATGGATGGCGAGGGAAGAGTAAAATACCCAAACTGATTCTGCAGAAACATAAAAACTGTGTAACAGAAGGAATAATCGCCCTAAAATGTCATTTAAACATTGATCGACACCTTTAATAGTGTTTCTTTAACGAGATAATAGGAGCTTTATCAGATGCGTGTCTCCTCGTGGTTTTAAATATTCTTTAATTTTGTATAAGCGACACAAACATCCAAGATGACAGAGTGGACGCAGCATCTGTTCCTGTTTTGTCTCAATAAAACCACAGAAACAGAAAAATAATAACTGACTCTCTCTCACAAAATCCAGTTCGAACTTCTCCTCCTGCTCTCCACCGAGTTCATCCTCCTGAATGTGTTCCCGAGCAGACCTCACAGTCCTGGCAGATGGCAGTGAAGTGTCAATAAGTGATCCTGGCCTCGTGCCTCAGCACAGAGCCGGGCGGGGAGCGATGCGGCAGCCTTTCAGCGGTGGAAAACACTCCCGCCATTCTCAGCGTCAGAGCGGGGGAATAGCGATTTTCCACTGAGCATCGTATCAACGGCCAAACAGCACGAGAGCAACAAAAGCGTTTGTCTGGAAGGGTTAGGGTTGAGCCAGCTCGCTGGGACAAACACGGCCGGGATAGTCTGGGGGATGCGGCTCCGCACACAAAACGCCCTGTTAGACGAGACACAAGAGGTGCAGATGAGCTCCTCACAAAGCTCCGCGTTTCTGGAAGAGATACCAGAACCATCCAGTTCTCCACGAAGATGGCTCCTCGTTTCTGCCGGCTTATTTCAGTCTGCTGAGTAAAGAGCTTCAGTGTCAGTCCATGACATTAACGGAGTAATCTTAGTCCAGTTCAGCACAAACACTGCTGCTAAATCTATGTTTTTATGAGGGCCCGACTGATATTGTGAAATCTAGAAGGTTGGTTGTTTTCATCGTCTATACCGTAGAGGTAAAAACAAAAACCAGTGGGTACTGTTGTTTTGTTTTCCTTCTTTCCAAGAGTCTCAGTCTCACTCACTCAGTCCCAAAAACCAGTGACAGCTGCTGGAGACAGACGCCATCAGCCGTGACATTGTGACCCCTGACAGGTGAAGTGAGTGGCGTTGATTTTCTCTTTACAGTGACACCTGTCAGGAGTGGGATATGTAGCAGAGGAGCAGGTAGACATTTCGCCCTCCATGTTGAAGTTTTGGAAGCAGAAAAAAAAATGGAGGGTCTCTGACAGGAACAAAACGGAGACGGCTCAACGATCAGGTCAGAGCGGCTTCAAGATCCTGTGGCGTTTTGGTTAGGTGATAAAGAGGGTCACCACTCAGTCAGTACGTTTACATGACACTCGAGAAAACCGGGACGCGTCTTTTTCCCCCCAGAAACTCATGCTTGATGTGTATAGTCAGGCGCGTCAAAATTTTGCCTCTGAATATTTCGTAATTTCATGTCGTATATTTGCGTCGTTCCCGGTGTGAAAGGACCTTAACTCAGATTAAGACCAGGCAAATTAAGGTCATGTAAACACTTTAGTCCGACTATAATCGGGGTTTGAGAACTTTGATTAAGACACCCAGATAATGCGATTGGAATTCGATTTTCTCTACCATGTAACCAGTGTAGTTGGAGTATGATCGGACAATGCATGTGCGCCACACCCCTGTAACACCGGAACAAAAACACCAGAGTAGAGGAGTAGCGTTCGTCTCATCTGCAGAAAAATTAGCGCCTCCATCATGTAGGACAAAAACAACGCTGTACGATGCTCCTTTAGCAGCAGTTGTAGACACTTCTGACGTCTGACACCGACCTGCTGTTGTTGTTGACAGTTGTATGGGGTCGGAAACAGCGCCGCTGAAAAGACCCATATCGCCCCCTAGTGTTGGGGAGGAGGACACGTACATGTCAATAATTTTCTCATCTGCATGTAAACGAGGACAAGGAGAGAAGTCTGATTTGGCGGAAAAAACGAATTATGAGGTTAGCCTGATTAAAGTGTTCATGTAAACGCTCTGAGTGAGAGACTGTGTGAGCAGAGGTTCAACAGTTTCAGAACAATAAGAGTAAAATGTCAAACTTTCTATCTTGAGGATTCGTAGAGTCACGCCATCACAGGTCCTCGACGATATCGAGACGCCGCGCTGAGACGAAGCTCTCGACGACTACACGGTTGTTTCCATTCTTCTCAGCCAGACAGCGAGGCGGATTCTGGTTTCTGTCGCTCTTTCAGGACTGAACTGAAAACCACTATCCAGGACCGACACAGTCAGCTTTTTCAATTTCCAACCGTCACGACTCAGCATCAGAGTTTGAGCAGAGCAAACTCCAGTCCAAGCTGTGATACAGTAATATATATGGTAATGAGGCAGAGAATTATGTATTATACTACATTCTGAGGACGCATGAATGCTATCTCTTTTTAATTAACTATTTCCTCTGCTTTGTCTCTATGGTTACTTTAACAAGCAGAGGGGGAAAAAAATCTCAAGTGAAAGGCCCCGTAATCGTCCTCTCGGAAATGAAGACGGATGATTTATAATTGGAAAAAAAAAAAAACGGTGACAGCTTCAGCAGGATCCCCTTTCACTGTGGTACATTCCTCTGAGTCCGACACTGAGAGACGAGACAATGGGCTGTGATTACTTTGACCACTCCAGACAGAGAGACAAGACCAGAACCGGGGCAGGAGTATTTGTAGGAGCAGAGACGAGGAGAGACGTGTGCAGCAGCAGCAGCTCTGAGCTGCACAGACAGAGATGTTTGAGTCTATGTCCCCGAACCCTCCAACTGTTTCGGGGAGGCTTGTAATGTGTGTGTATAATGTATGCACATCCATAATTACATTCCCCCTGACCACTCAGAGTCCACGTGTCAGCGTGAACGTGTGTGTGTGTGTGTGTGTGTGAGACCTAATTGTTTCCTAATCTGTGATGTGTTTTTGCAGTGGGAGTATCACCCCTGCTCGTGTGTGCGTTTACTGAGATGGCAAACATCAAAGTGGAGCAGTGGGAGACTATTAAACACATATACACCCTCAAACACACTCACACACACTAACACACACACTAACACACACACACACACGGCTCTGTGTAGCTGCAGGGGTTTCTATTGCATCAGAAGAGGATGCCAGACTCCCCGACTCCCCGAGAGGAAGAGGAGCGAGAACCAATCCTGCAGACCGGCAACAAATAGAGAGGGATGTTTGGAAAACGACAGGGTGGTGTGTTTCTGTGTGTGTGTGTGTGTGTGTGTGTGTGTGTGTGTGTGTCACCAGTTACCAGACGACACAGATGTACCGAGCAAGGTGCCAGAAAAGAAAACACGACACAGAACATTGTGAGGATGGATTATGCAGGTGAGAACATGACGATGGAGGTTTTTAAATGTTTGAATGTAAAGAGGCGAGTTTCTACAGGGAGGTTTGGTGGATCGGATATTAAAATAAAACTGCTGTGTGTGTGTGATTGAAGAAGTCTGACACTGTAAATACTGTAATGACATAAATCAGTCCAATAATCATGGTTCGAGTCATGACCGACCCCAGCCCTCTTTAACCATTGGTGATTTTTTTAAATTAAGTCACACGAGTCTGTTTCTGAGTTAGGATTTACGTGATCCGTTCAGTCTTAACGACACTGATGTTATAAAGGAATTATAGTTTCAGCACCACAGACAGAGCTCTCCGTTTTGGACTTCCTGAGCGTAGGTTGGACTCTGACTTTAGTTCCCCTTGAGTAACTGTTGTTGGATGCTCTGCCACATGATCACAGTCATACATGGATTTTGATTTTCATCATATTGACCTCATTAGACGACGTTTGGTTTGAAGCAAACTCAGGAAACGGATCACTTAAGTTTGGAGGGCACAAATTTGAAAGGGGGGTTGGACTGTAGATCTCCACTGTCAGGACCCAAAGTTGATTTGAAACTTCTTTTCAAAATAAAAGCAAATATACCAGGAGTAAGTTTCTTTTTAACAACAGAAGTTGATTTGAAGCCTTTCAGAATAAAAGCAAATATACTAGAAATACCATTTTTAAGGTTGGAAGTTGATTTGAAGCCTTTCAAAATAAAAGCCAATATACCCGGATTACCTTTTTTAAACATCGGAAGTTGATTAAAAGCCTTTCAAAATAAAAGTAAATACACCGGGAATATTGTATTTATAATGTCAGAAGTTGATTTGAAGCCTTTCAAAATAAAAGCACATTTACCACAAGTAGTTTCTTTTAATGTAAGAAGTTGATCTGATGCCTTCAAAATAAAAGCAAATATACCAGGAGTATGTTTTTTTTTAAAGTCTGATCCAAAACCTTTCAAATTAAAAGTGATTACACTGGGATGTATGTATTTTTTGTCTCGTGTGATTTATCATATTTTATTTCTTTGGCCTTTATTTTATGTATGTGATGAACATGTGTGTTAATGAACTGTCATGTCTCCATGTCTCCAAAGTGGTTAATGACTTCGTTATTAAGTAAAAAAGACAAAAACATGAATCAGCTGGAACAGAAGACTTAGTGAGGGTGAGAAACACAGAGTGTTAGTCAGAGTTTATATAAGTACTTTTCTGTGAAATATTCATAAAACATCTATATTTGGATTAATCCTAAAGCAGCAGCAGCAGCTTCCCTGTTGTTCCATTTCACTGAATCCTTCAGCCGTGTTTCTATTCGTCGGATCAGCAGAAGAAAAGCAAAGAGCCTCTCAGAATATCAACTTATTTCATAGTTAAGAAGCTCGGAGCTGCAGTAAGTGCTTAGGTTAGCATTTGTACAAGGTCTAATTTCCCTTCGGCTACAGCACAGGAGTGAGGGTCAGGAGGGTCTGTAGAGTGAAGATAATGTATGCTAGAGTGAGCTGAGCTAATATCTCATTACAGCCTTTTGTTACTCTGAGCAGGAGTTTTTCTATGAGCTCGTCAAGTTCAGAGAGAAACAACGATTTCTAACAGTATGTTCAAGATTAAAACAGCACTCAGAAATTAGAGGAGCATTCATCTCTGATCTGAAGGTTCAATCATAAAGTTAAGTTTAATAAATCACACGAGTACTTTGGTATTATTTTTAGTCAAATCTTATATGAAGTTCAGCAAAGAAGTGCCCAAGGGATCCATCCTGGGACCACTTACATTTTCTTTTTCTATCAATGACAAAAAAAAGTAATGCATGTTTATGCAGATGATACCACGATATATTTGTCTGCTTCACTCTCATACAGTGCAGTGCTTTTGAAGATTTCAATGAGCTCTATTTGGTTCTACACTAATGCTGATGGCACGATGGCGACACTCCCTGAACACACACCATCACTTTGATTTTGAAGTCATTGGATACCATCTCTTTTTGTTACTACTTAACATTTCAATTGTCACACCTGCAGATTCACTTTAATTAACTTCCTGTGTGACAACCTCCTCGTTAAGTTAACTTGTGTTAAAAACACGAAAAAAAAGGTAGTCCCAAATTGCCAACTTGCCTTTAACTTGAAGTTAGCCGACACAGTTCCGTCATTGATTAATTGGTTGTTTTCAGGCCTGCGTTGAATCTACTCAGTGGCGTCTGCAGCACATGTCGCCTCATGCGACGCCGGACAGATAGGGTAGCGACAATTGGTGCTTTTGCTTTTTGCATTGGATAGCATCTCTTGCAGCGCCCTCAGCCTCTTTAGATGTCACAAATTATGAACTCACAGGTTGGCAGTTTAATTCAGTCAAACATCAGGTAACCCGAGTTTGACATCTAAGACCACAGAACAGCGATATCTAAAGTGTTTTTATGAAAAACATAATCTTGTTTTAAGTAGTTTAATGGATCACACTGATACTTTGGTTCATGTTTTACCTGCAGACATGTCATGTTGTTATCATTCACAGTATCGAGAACTGTGTTGTGATCACCTGGTGTGGCTAATACATGCACACAATGACTGGAACACAGTCAATGAAGACGATACCAATCAGCTTCAACATCCAAATCCAGAGGTCAAAGGAAAGCACCATCCACACCCACCTTATTTGACCTCCAATGACTATAAGCCAAACAACCAGACCTCAGAACTAAATACCAGGGTTTACAACCAAAGACGTTCCTCAAAACCAGCTTGCACACATCTCTTTAACACCTCGATATCTCAGAGAAACTGGGGCAAGTTTATTCTGATATTTCATGTTTTTTTCCTTTTTTAGTTCAGCTCTCATTTTACTCGTTCCAAAAAGATTCATTCATTCACCTCCTGCAGTTTTAGCCGTTTTGGTAAAAAAAACAAAAACACATTTTTACTGTGCCTTTTTCTTTTTCTGTAAAATGAGAGTCGAGTTCATCATTTTGAGTATTTGAAACCAGTTGTTGGTTCTCCAGCTGCGACTTGAAGCCCGGTCTGTGTTCAGCGTGAAGCTGGCAGTGACAGATGACGGTTAACGGCTCCATATTTCAAACTGACTTGTGCATTTCACATTTCACACTGTTTATATCTGAACCGTGCCACCGCTCGGTGAAACGCCTGAGTCTGAGTCGGAAAAATGAGGTTTCATTTTGGTGGTGGCTTTCAGTGTCGGCACACTTTCAGAGGTGGCAGAGTGGAGCAGAAATCCTGGAGGCGAACCATGTGTTTGTCACAGCGTGGGCTTAAATTTGGCTCCTGGTTTCTGCTGCACGCCAACTAATCCCCTCTCTCCCGTTTCCTGTCACTAGGTAAAGTAAGCGGCGTCATACAGTACAGATTACATTCAGACTACCTGAAGAAATAAGAGGGCGTGAATAATCTCCCACCACACAGCACTTTCACGGACGTCTCTGCTCATGCACCGAGGACTGCTCAGGAGAGCTCCTGCGGCTAATCAAATAAGAATCCAGGTGGAACCGCCGCCAGGCTGAGAGCGAGCAAACTTTCAACTGAAGCACAAAACAGAAAGAAAAACTTGACTGTAGATGTTTGACCAGCTAGATGTACGACACTGGAGTCAGATTTTTGGTTTGGGGTCAAAATCAGCTCGATATAATGTCCAAAGAAACAGGGACCACTTGACTAGAACCCACACAGGTAAACAAAGTAAGGATGCACCGATCCATATTTTTTCGCATCTGATCCGATCTCAATTCCTGAATTTGGATATCTGCCGACACCGATACTATTCATTTTAACAGATTCAGTTAAAGCAAAGACATGACTAATGGATCGGAAAAACAGCATCATAAAATGTCTTTTGTTCACACCGACAATGAGCTTCAATATTTAGAAGGATGAAAGTATTAGGAAGTGTCAAAAATTGCTGTTGAACAATATACAGTCTAGCATAGATATAGCCGAGATTTAGATTTAGTCTAAACTTGGTCAAAATTTAGCCATCCAAAAAACTTTCATTTTTAGACCTGTGTTAGTCTGATTTTAGACTAGACATCTAGGCTACATTTAGACGTCTATTAGACCTCTTTAGACAAAAAAATGCTCAGTGGGCTTGTAAAGCAAAGGTGATGAAGCAGAAGCAAAAAACTCTTCTACAGCAGTTTCAATTTCACAGTACATCCCAAGAACCATGATCCTCTACAGGAATCATCTGGATAAAACTGTTCAAACTCAGCTGCAGGTTAGCTGTGAAACAAATGTGCAGTATCTCTGTCCTCACAGACCAAAACACATTGAATCTGGTTCACAAAATCACAACAGAGCCTCTGCAATGAAAACGAACTTCAGGAACATTGAATTCAGGAACAGAAGGTCAGAGATACAGCTAAACAGGGGGGCTTCACATCAAACACAGCCTCATTTTTTCCTCATAAGTCATCATCTTACTAATAATTTGAGTTAATGTTAATATGTGTTGTCTTGTGTGGCTGTTAATGTGCAAAACTGATCCTCCTAAAGGTTTACAATCCAGAGAATCCATGAGACGGTAAAGAAACTGGGAAACTAAGAAAGGGTTAAAACTGAGCTCTAAATACCAAACAGCACAGGTGGGATGAAAAAATAAAACAGGTGACATTTACAGACATGGATTAATGTCAAAGGCTAACGTGAAATGAAAGCTGATTTCATGAAACTCACCCCACAGCTGCTCAAAAACACATCAGTCAACATCCATCACAGCTTCATTCATGACCGACCTCTTTGATCACCAACACTCATCAGTTCATCCTCCACATGAGCGTCTGAGTCAAATTTAAAGATAGTTCCCCGTGGTGTTTCTGGGTAAAAACACTCACAAGAATAGGAAGGACAGACAGACAGACGGATGTACGGACGGCTCCAAAAACAAAGAGCCTGTGGTCACGTCTGTCACCAGTCCAGGGTCAGAATCCGGCTCCTGTCTCGATCGGCGCTGAATCACTCTGACAGGCTGCTGTCAGAAAACACTCAGACATGAGCGGCTGTGAAGCTGAGAGACCATTTTTTTTAAGTGATCAGAGAAGAATGTGGAGTTTCTGCTCCTCCAATCTACAAAAAGATGTAGTTCCTCAAGTGACCACTAGAGACTGGCTCTAAAAGTGAGTCAGTCCCCATTAAACACAATAATAAAAGTGAACTACACAGTTTTTTTCTCTATTCTTTACATTTTCTTTGCATTTTATCATTAATGTTTCTTAGCCGTTAGAGTGAGCCCCCTAGTGGACACTCTAACCCCCAATTTCCACGGCATACTGAACGGTGGCGAAAGGGCCGTCTGCACCAATCTCAGCTGATCATTTCCAATCAAGTTAACGTGTCAATTTCGAACGGCTTCTTTCCAGCCCCTGCAGTTCAGCGGGCTTCGTAGCTGATCGCCAGATTAACCCGTGCTGGAAAGGAAGTCGGGCACAGACACAAAATAAAACATCCGGCTTCTTTTCAAAATAAAACACTCCGTGTTTCAGGAGGATCATATGTCATACCATGTAAACATGGGTGAGGACGAAAAAGTCAAAGTTTTTCAGACGTCATTTCACCCTGATGACACCATGGATGAGGAGATACTGATTCTAGAAGTCTAGAAGTAGATTTCCTCTACTTCTAGACTTCTACCTGATCTACTGCTTATACGTCTATGTGTCTGTCTTTATAGAGACAACTCATCATCGCATGATTCCCCGGGAATCTGCGGGTTCTTGTGAGTTCTCGCGATACCCACTGTCCGTAATCCGCCACGAAATTCGTCTGACAAATGCATCCGGTAGGAAGTGGCAGACGGTGAAAATCACTACAGTTCCAGATGGGGTGAAAATTGGGGGTCAAACACGATAACAAATGTGAACTATACAGCTTTTCGCTGTCCATTACATCTTTAATTCTCAGAAGGGCGTTTTGTCATGAACCCAACCCTAGGGTTAGCCCCTAGTGGACACTCTAAGAACTGCTGTTATTTGGACTTTTACATTCGCCCCTATCCTCCTCCAACTACAGTCAATTCTGGCTCCAGATAACCAACATGGTGGCGACCCAAAGCCAAACTCACCGCTCTATTTACACAGCGGAGAAACCAATCAGTGGATCCACGGTCGGTCGGTGCGCCTATTGTTCTTCTCAGCTGTCTATCTTGCTCTCGCTCTCCACCACATCGGTGGTCATTTTTGCAGCTATTGTCCTGCAGCGACACCAGACAATGACTCTGCAACGATATTTTTCGGCTTCTTTTTCTAATGACGGAGGAAACAGCAGTCAGCACGATCTATCCAAGTCAAAGGTGTAATCATCTCAGGTGTGGGCAGACGTCCACCGCGCTCTAAATGTCGGAGGCAGGAGCAGAAATCGGAACTCTAATCAGCTGCTCTTCAGATAAACCAGACCAGGCATTGTATTTAACACAGCAGCCGAACAATTTCACCTCCTTCTGCAGGACAAGTGCCCATTCTGTCCGATAATTACGGTAACTAGACCTCAACTAGCTCATTAGAAAGTGGCAGCGCTGAGTTATAAGAGCTCATTCGGACAAGAATTCACCATGAATGGTCCAGATTAAACACGCCACGTGAGACGCAGGAACACTTTTCTGCAGCAATCAGTCTCTGTTTAAGAGTCCTGCTTGAGTTTAATGTCACACTGAGCAGCAAGAGAGCAAGTTAGAGAGAAAAGTGTGAGCGGACATGTGACCGACACTGAGACACGACGGCGACGAGGCGAGCAGGCATGCAAAGACACAATGGAGAGTTATCCTATTAGAGACAAATCCACACAGAGGGAGAGATTTACGCCGAAACACAAACACAATATTGGCACTGACCTTGAAGCTCCAGTAGTTTGGTTGTTGCTAAGGGGGGGAAAAGAGAAACAAAGAGGAGAGGAGACAGGGAGGGGAAGAGAGGAGAGACATTTTCTCATGAGTCAAGCTGCAGAAGAAAAGCACAGAAGAAGAACGAGCGCCATGAACAGAGAGACTCAGAAAGTTTTGCACATCAGCGAGCGTGGCGGCGTGCCCTTAAATGTCTCCCCACTTTGCATGAAATTTCCACAAATTACCGCCGAGCTTAAGCAAACAAACCGATAAAAATCCTATCTTTTGAACATTAGCCCTGGTGCGAACATGATGTGCTAATTACAATGATGATAGCCAGATTAACTTGCGTTGTCCTTCACTGCCATCATAATAGGACTTTAATTGCTTGTAATTGCCTCTCAGCAATTAATCAAATGTTTACAGTGACTTCACACACTCTAATGATGTAGACGCAGCAGCTCCTAAATGCTACCTCTCACTCTCCCGCCATGCAGAGCCGGCTGGCGAGGACCCAGGAGCGGGATTAAAGCAAAGCACCGACACTGGATTAAGAAGCTGCCATTTTTACTTTGTCTGGGTAGGAGCCAACATTAAGGTCGACGTCCCTCTGATTCCCCGCACAGGTTCATTCAGCTGATGCAAAATCATCAAGAGTGCTCTCCTATGTTCACTTTATCCCAAAATAAGCCCTCGTACCTTTTAAGGTTTATTTTTACAGGTTTTTTTGGTTGTAATCGTCATATTTTAAGACAAGTAAAAACTGTAAACGAGGAATTAGAGCAGAGAGATATCGTTGCCGACCTTTTTCGTTCATGACCTCAATGATTTTGCATCAATTCTCCACTTCGTTATGTTATCTGCATCAATAATCAATTACCTGCTCATGGATTATTGTGTTTTAAGTGTTTCCCTCTTAATGGCATCATTATTGAGCACTTTTAACACAAACCCTTATTTATAAAAAAAATAATAACATCAATTATGTGCTCCAGTAGATATCTTAAAGAAAAGGGAAGGTTAGGCCTCTGATTGGTGAACGCTCATGAGTGTTGGACTCAGATCCATAAGGTCTCTGCTCTGAGAAAATGGAACAAAAAACAGAGAATAGATGGCTGTGAACACTACAAAAAAAAACAGCTTTATACCGTACGCAGACTCTCAGAAATACTCGTCTCAGTTTAGCTATCATGTGCGTAGAGGTGATGTTGTGAGTTTGATGTTTCTATCTTCAGTAGAAGATCTCAAAAACCAGAGAATAGTTGAGTGATGACTGAGATAATGTCATTGTTGTCCTGAACTCTCTGCACCTACAGTATGGATAAGATGGAGGTCCGACAGTCATTAACTCAAGCAGGGAGCAGACTAAGATACTGGGGCAGACTGGAAGCCCTAGACCCCCCTCCTGACAAAAGTCTGAGTTTACTCTCCCCAAGGCTTTTTCTTCACATGCCACATTCACCCTCTGATAGCAGGGGCAGTTTTGGGGTCTTGGGGTCAAGTGTTGGACGCTGGATGGAAAGTTATAGGGATCAAAACAAGAAGGTTACGATTTATATTTTTATCAGTATTGCTGAGTTTCTAACGTTTCCCTAATGGTGGGAGATGTACCGCACCAATCACAGGCCTTGATTCAAGATGATGGTACAGGAACACAGCTCCCCCTGTTGGAGAGTCTTTTAAACCCGTGATAAATGGCGACAGTTTTAAACTAACCAGATTCGGTATTTTCATTAGATTGCAGATACAACACTCACAGGTGGTTCACTTGATTGGTTCAGGTCTGGACAATCACTTCCAACTGGGAACTCTTCAATTCAACCACCGCTAACGCCACCTGGAAACAAGGAACGACTCGAGCAGTCCCAGACCTGTGGAGGTGGACTGGTCTGACGGTACCGAGCTAACAATTTACCAAAGACTGAAGGAAGATCTAGAGAAACAGATGATTTTTAGCAGAGCCATACTGACGACGGGGCATAAACAGGCTAACCTCTTCATATTAGAACCTCGGCCAAGACCACAATCCAACCCGACACTTTTCTTCCTCTGCTAACTCATTATCCCTCCAACAAGTCGTTTTCTACAAGTCTACCAACAAATAAACACATGGCTTAAAAAGTTGTCCAATCAGTTCAAAACTGTCATCTGTAGTCATGGTAACCAACACTGCCATTAACACGCTGATTCTGTAGTCCAAGGTTAGCCATCGATAGCTGTAAATACTCGTCTCTCCATCAGAAATGTCAAAGTCTGGCTGAAAAAGTGGAAAATAAAAGTGTAAAAAAGTTTGACTCTCACAGCACGGAGGAGTCGGGGTTTCTCAGCGCTCTGAGTTCTGGTCTCTCTGTATGGTAATAGCAGATGTCTCGACAGTATTCATATGACTGCAGGGTTCAGTTAAAGGTTAAGTCAACAGTAATGGAATAATGTCTCATCGCAGCCTTTTAAATGAGCTTTTATTAAAGTATGAAAATAAAGGTTAGAGGACCAAGGATGAAGCGTCGACGCGGTCTCTGTGGGGGATTAAAAAAAACGTTAAAGCTGCGAGTTAAAGAGTTCGGTCTTTTGTGGTTCTTCAGCCGGTCAGTGTTCAAGGAGACGCGGTTCAAACTCCTCAAGTGTGTTTGGTTGTTACAACCAGACGCTTCATTATATCACAGAGCCGGCTCTGACCCTGACCGATAACACCGACACAAAACATGTGAAGCTCCAGTTTTCAATATTCAAGAACTTCTTAAAGGAGGCGCTGAATGTTCTCATCTCACATTTACCGAACAGAAAAGATCGACTGAAAAAGACTCGGAGAAGTCTCTCGAAGTGAAAGTAACACAGAACCAGGCAGCTCGGAGGTAACCAGAACATCAGCTATCTATAAAAATAAGTGAAATAGGGTTATAAAGGTGCAGTTCGTGGTGTTTAGTGGTGAAATGAGCCTCTCAATCTTGGACATTAGAGTAAATCAGTAAAGAGTCAATGTAGAAGCCGTTTTTTAGTTTTGTCAAAATCTTATTTTTAAGGCAAAAAAAGTCTCGGTTAATATTTTTATTGTAAAGACCAAAAATATATGATTTAAAAGTACATTAAATTGGTTGTTTGCTTCAATTAGTAGATTCAGATTCACCTGTCTAGACGATGTTATGGGTGAAGCCGGCACAGGTGTGCTAGTCAGTCTTTTGTTTGGTTCGGATTGAGATGAACGGCACAAAAATGTTTTTTGACCGTGAAACGGGACTATTTTTGATTTTTGATAAAATTTTTCTGATAAAATACTTTATCATTACTTTAGAAATATTAAAGAATTTAAAATATCAAATGTAAAAATTTAAACCTGATAAAAGCTGCTCTGCTGTGATCTGATCAGTGAAATGATAGTTCTGTTTGACCTAAAAAGAAGATTACTTTTGACTCGTCAGCTGAGACGTCTGAGAGTCCTGTGTTTTTAAAGTCTGGCGGTGCGGCAGGAAGGTACTGTGGCGGCTTTGAATATATAAGGACTTATTGATTTGCTTCATATCAGGACAAATACTCAGCAGAATTTCCCTCTACGATAAAAGCATGTCCAGATTCACCAAATGTTGAATTCACATCAAATAAAACATCTTAATATGCCTTCATGTCATCAGTATTGAATTTACTGAACTATATGGAGCTGAAGAGTATGGCCCGAGTGTAATATAACCCGAGTGACCTCATAACTAAAAGGGCGGTTAAGTTTAACCAGTTTATAGGTTTGGGTTAATCTCAGTGAAGATGGATGTGAAGGTTTACTCATCATGTCCGTCATGTCAGTAAAGTCACTCCTCCTCACACCTACGCACCTTTGAAATGTCACCCACTACCATTTTTCTTTGGTTATGATCAAATCAAAACAGTCCCTTAACAAATAAGAGAGTATAAAGCTCCTCGAACAGACGATCCATATGTCAGTTCTTCTCTGAGGACGTTTCGCATTTATCATATCAAACAAAATCTAAGAAGAATACAACCGTCCTGACAGTTCAAAGCTTATTGCCTCTCGGCGTTTCTCAACATATTCAGAGTTTGACGTGTTTAATATTTTCCTCTTTGGGTGCCAAAGTCTCCAAATCTACAAACGACTGTCACAACAAACCATCTCCGACGGCTTCAGTCTGAGATTTGTCGATGATTTGATGCCGTCACTGCATCGACTCAAACAACGACTCAGACTTTGGAGCCCAGGTGTTCCTCAGCTCCATCACATATGCTTTCAGCCTTTAAGAACTAATTCTTCAATAATTAAACTGAGGTGTGGATGGTGGAGCCGAACACACGTCGGAGCAGCTGTTCTGGAAGCTGCGAGGAAACCACATATTTTTTCCTCTGGTTGCAGTTTTTGAAATCCATCTCACTTTTCTCTTTTTTCTGAATAAGTCATGAAGGAAGCCGGATTAAAGAGTCAGGGTTTGGAAAATAAAGACCAGCAGGCCTTTGGGGTGCTGTGACCCAGTTTTTCCAACGCTGCGTGGTTTGTAGGCCTCGGTAACAGCCTGGTGACCAAGCAAACAAAAACAGAGGTGATGCCTCAGTCTGATCCGATGAAAACAACAAAGCTTTTCTTTTTCATTTTATTAGAGAGTCCACACAGTCTGAGACATCTGAGCTTTACTGACTTAATCCAGTGTTTTACTGAATAAAGGAGATACTTACAGACAAACGCATCTGATAAATGATATCGAGTCAAACTTTAAGTGACTAATGGAGTGAAATTACTGTTTCAAAAAAGCACTTTTAGTTTTATGTGTCTGATAGGAGGTAGAAATGATGTTTTCAGACGTGAGTCATTTCTGCTGCTGTCGGTGGTTTGTGAGAGTAAATTGGTCCCTCATCTTATCGAGTTTAACCGTTTCCTGTCATCTATCAGAACAAGATACTCCATTAACAAAAACATTGAACAGAGCAGATCTGAATAAAAGGTCTAAAGTAGGGTCCGACCGATTTATTGGCGAGCCGATTAAATCGTCCAATTTTAGTCCGTTTGAGACTAATCGGTAATCGGCCAAAACTTTTCGACGATATTTTCATAAATAAAATGCGGAGAATAAGGTCACTTTCACACCTGACCAAGCGGACTCAGTTTGATTGGGGAACTGAAAGTCGCGACATTGTTGCGTTTATCACTTGTTTCGGTTCTCCTTTCACGCTGTGATTTCTAAAGCGCTCCAAACTTTCGGAGCAGCGTCACGTGGTTGAAAGCGGCGCGTGTCGATTGGACAAAGTAGGAGAATTACAAACAGGGGTGGACTCGACGCCTTGTATTGTGCTTCGTCACATTATTTGATGGAATGCTACAACGTTAGTGAACGCGACTGTTCCTATAATTCTATCGTAGCTTGTCAGGGATTGATCCTGTTATTTTTCTAACTTTGTTGATCTAACATATACAGCTTCATTACGTACATTTGGTCCTGTGTTTGGTCCCGTGAGCTTTCACACTGCATACGAACCAAACCAGGGTTCACTTGCAAGCGAACCGAGACCCACGTTTTCAGGTGGACCAGAGTTCGCTTGTTTGGTCCACACCAGAGTTCGGATGAGCTTTCACAGCTGCCCAAACGAAGCGGACGATCCGAGGAAACGAACTCTGGTCCGTTTAAAGCGGACCAAACAGTTCTGGTGTGAAAGCGACCTAAGATTCGGTTTCAGTTCGAAAATGTTCCACCATTTGAAAAGTTCCCCAACTTATCCTGTAGATGGCGCTACAGCGACCTCTTGACAATCTTCATCCACTAACTACCTCACAGCACAGCAGAGTGTCTGATCTGAAGCAGCAGCTCAGGGACGCACGGAGGAGAGTGGTCCACCTCAACGGGAAATAAACCAGTTTGTGAAAAACACAACAAGTCAACAAGTTTCACTTCAACCCACTTCACCATGTTCCCCGCTGTGCTGGTCTCAGTCACGCCGAGTTAACGGTAAAGCACCATGTAACATACAAGCTAAAGTTAGAGTTAGCCACCTGCTATTAGCCTTGCTACACTGTTAGCCGTGTCAGTAACGGTAGAATAAACAACAGTACACATTAGTGATCGAGCTACTTCTCTGACTGAGGCAGCTGCATGTCTCCAGATGAGACCAGACCGGAAATGAGGAACAGGAGTTAAGATGCAGAGGCAGTGATCGGCGACGGCGGGGTGGGGGTGGGGTATTTGAAAAAGCTTTTCTGGTCCGAGTTTGATAAGTCGGTCTTCCTGTTGGCGTGAAGAGCCTTCAGTATATCTAACACTGAACAGAGAAGTCTGAGTATAAGGTCTAAAGAGTTGGATATAATAAAGGAGAACTCTGCAGTAATGATTTCTGCTGTGTCATGCTCTCTCTCTCTCGCTCTCTCTCTTTACTGCAGTTTCATCTACCTTTTAACAAAGTTTTAATAAAGTCATGTAATCTGTGTTTTAAATAATGCAGATGATGTGGCCTTGTCTGACCTTACGTAGGAGGTGATAAGATCGAAGAAGTGGTGTTCATGAACCGGCTCGATGTTCTCCAGGCTGCTCAGAGTCAGCAAAGTGCACTTGGGCTGAACTCCAGAGGAAGAGAAGCGACATTTGCTCTGAAGACCCCGACGGTTAAATCGATGGTCAGCAAAGAGAAGCTGCAGGAAACTCTCAGCACGGAAACTTTGTCAACTAAATTAAACTTATATAAAATATCATTGCACAACAATTACTAACACCCTGGGTAATTTGCATATCACAATTCACATAATGGAGCAAATTTAAAGAGACATCCACCAAAATTGAAGAAAACAGGCACAAAAAACATCCTATGGACTTGATGAAAGAGCCTGCTTGCGTGTAAGAGACTCGAGAGGCTGTTTCAAAATCATCTTCAGATTGAAACCTCGTGTTACCTGGTATAACTCTGCTTGTATCTTTGGTTGGTGGTTAGTTAATGTTAGTCAATTAGTCAATCTTGTAAACTGAGTCATTTAATGAATCATGAAAAAATACCGGCCGGGTCTTCCATTTGCTTTTTCTGCCTCCGGTACCTTTATATGAAGCAGGCTTGTATTAGAGACAGGCCTTTAATTCAAGTTTTCTCAGGGAACGGTGTGTCTGTGCAGCAGTGATGTCTGCATAAATCTAAATGATCTATTATGTGTTAGTTTGAAGCAACTTTTACCTCCCTCTCTGTGTGATTAGGCCCTTTTTCCTGCCAAAAAAGCCGCAAACTGTTTTAACAACATTATTACCAACAGTGACTAAGTATTAATAAGCATCGCTACACTCAACTCTTGGTGTTTAAGACAACAAATCCTCCTGCAAACGACCCAAAATTAATAAATCCATACTAACGACTACACAAGGGTGATGTTGACGCTGCTTTATTTATTTTTCTATAATAATCAGAAGTTAAATCAGACTGAGACAGACTGTGCCCTCAAGGACTTTCCTGTATTCGGTAGGTTTTATGCTTATGGTCTGTTTTTTTGTGTTCATACCAGTTTATCCAGTTAAGGTAAAGCAGGAATTTGCAGTTACAGTGACATTATGACAAACTGTGAAATTGGTCACATCCGTCATGACTCAACCTCATAATAAATAAATGCTAAGGATGATCTTGCTACCTCTCTATCCAGCTCATTCACTGTAAGAAGACTGAATCTGCGCTGTCAGGATTAGAGAGCGCAGCGCAGCTCTGAGCAGCAGAGAGCTGAGAGGCTGATATTTCAGGTCACTCCCTACACAATAAATAAAAAACTAAAGCAAATGATCCGTCACAAAGTTCGTCCATCATTCAGTTCTGCATCTAGTTAACTTGTCTGATTTGTTTATGTTTTTAAACTAGGGCTGGGCGATAAACCGAACATTTACAGATACCAAATGTACCACAATAACCAACGTCATTTTGCCAATATCAGTATATTCAGTGTCTAAACAATAAAGAAATTAAAGTTGTTTTTGGATGTGTGTAGGTAGGCTATAGTCTCATGTCCCTTTAAGACGCTGTCCTACGTCAGAGACGTGACTCCACCCCATCCAGTCCGTAACAAAGAGGGAAAGACAGGTGAGGAGATGGAGGACGGAGAGAAAGTTGTAGCGGCTGAAGTAGACAAAGTTAATGTGGGAGGGGGTGAGCAGCTTGTGGAGTAGTTATCGTCCATTCATCGTTATCGAGGTGAACTGATCAATATATCGTGATATTGATTTGAGGACATATCGCCCAGCCCTATTTAAACACAAAACAGCTCACACACAAAGGTAAGTATCGGATCAGGACAAGCAGGTACAAGCAGGTTCTGATCAGGACATCCCTGATCAATCAGTTAAAGTGACACCCTCCTGTCTTCACACCGACATGCTGTCAGACTCGTCTCTGATGTAATCGAACTCTTCACTCCAGCAGAAGGTTATATTTAGCAGACTGATGGTTTCCTTCACGTCGTCATCAGGTTTGCATCAATAAACTCACAGCAGGATTAAAGTCTCAGTCTGTCTCCTCCTTCAGACACAGCTGAGAATCTCTCCAACCTCAATCTGACTTCATCTTCACAACTTTTAATTATTTCAACACCATTTTTTCCCCACTATCAGAAACAACGACGACTGTGAATTAGGTGTTAATATCATCAGCGTGCTCTCAGGTGTTCTTCGGGATGGTTGTGAGAAAAACAAATAGCTGATAACTGCGAAGTCAAGCACCCATTCTTGGAGCTGAGCGTCGTTTAATCACCCTCTCCGTCAGTTTATTCACCTGACCACCATCTACCTGCCAGGTCAGCGAATGCACCAACAAGCGGACATTTTTTGGGGACGTAAAACCCCGTCTCCTCGGACAAAAACAGGCCCCTTATGCGCCGTGACTCAGTGATTACCGCCTGCGATATTTCTCAATCACTTGAGCAGAAATCCTGAGGCGCTCATGTGCGCAGAGACGAGACAAGACAGAGCTGAGCGAGCGAGCGAAGAGGAGACGGAAATACGACGGAAAAGCGTAAAAAGATGCATGAGCGGAGAGGAGAGGGAGTGAGACATGCGAGTCTGACCTGCATGCCAAGTAGCCATTTTTGTACCCACCCTCTTTTTTTAATCCCCCACTCTCACTTTGATTCCTCTCCTCCCCAAAAACACACACATGACATGTGCACACACTCATGCACACACACACACACACACACACACACACACACACACACACACTCTTGTGTTCCTCACATGAACACACATATCACTGCGGCAGCACAGACACACCTGGCTGACACCTGCCCGCCTGTTTGGGAGCAAATGGACCCTCCCCTACAAACACACACACACACATGCCTTCACATACATAAGGGTGATCTCGACACACGCACACATACACACACACACACACACACTCCTGCACCTCCTCCACCCTCCTCTCCATCATCAGTCATGCAGCAGAAACAGAAGAAGAAGAAGAAGAAGAAGAAGAAGAAGAAGAAGAAGAAGAAGAAGAGGACAGTGTCATGGCAGCAGCAGCAGCAGCACACAGGACACCTCTCAGCTGAGGATGCAATGACGGGGTTAGAGAGAGTTACCGTTGCTACTTAATGAGCACGTCGGCCGCCTGGCGCATCCTCCCGCTCCACACGCCTCCCTCTTCCTCCTCCCCCCTCTCCATCTTTTTTTTTTTCACTGCGGCGGCGGCAGCGGCTCTCTCTGTGTGTCTTTCCCGCGCCCTGAGGATCCGCCACAGTCCCCCCTCGCTGGTACCCGTAGTAGCGCCTAAGAGGCTGTTAGCATCGCTTCCTGTCCCCTCCTCCTCCTCCTCCTCCTGCCCTCTCTCTCTCTCTCTCTCTCGCTCTCTCTCTCTCCCTGCGTCTGTCACTCTCTCGCCCCTCGTCCCTGTTGACATAAAAAACACCCTCCCTTCCTCCCTCCTTCACTCCGTCTCCTCTTGTCGCTGCTCCTCTCTCCCGCTGCTCACACGGTACAGCGTGTGCCTCCCTCCGAAGACCCAGGCATTGCCAACCATATGATATCACTCAGTTGCCTTATATGGGAGAGGGCAGGTTGCCATGACGACAGCAGACTCCACCTGTTTCTACATCCCTCTCCTCTCCTCTCTTCGATTCTGGCTCGGTGTCGGCGGAGCGCCTTTTTGGTCAGGAGACGGATGGCGTGGTCGGGGTAAATAGACGTGAAGCGAGGGGAAGTGGGTGGAGAGGAAGGAGGAGCCGGAGCGGAGAGAGGGCGGCGGGCTGAGACGGTGATGGACACGAGCTGACGGAGGAATGAGAGAGGACGCTTAAAGGAGAAGTTCGACATTTTTTCACAGAAGTTTGAAGCTCGAGGGTTAAAACCTGACCTCTCACCTTCACCTGGTTATGACCAAATTAGGATTCGACCTTTACATCCTGGTCATTCCCACAGACAATCCCAGAGTCTCTCATTAGGACAGACGCTTCTCTTTTAAACAGAGTGGTTTTAAATCTGTGGCTTATAACAGCAGGCTCCATAAAAACGTATGAATGTTCTACTTAAGATAAAGACTTTAATCACTCTTCACACACATACATGCAGAGCAGCAGCAGAGCGGCAGGAGATCACAGTCTGAGGTGACGGTGTGTGATGATATCGAACTTTTCATAAAGCCTGTTTCCTGATGTTGGAGTTTCTCTTTGAATTAATTCGACTGTAAATCGAAGTGGAGGAGACAGACACACAGATCCACTGACATGAACAAACTCTGATGTATGTGCTCGTCTCTCTCCTCTGGTTATAATAAACAGCATGTTGAGGCGTTGTAATAAAGAGGGAACTGAAACATCTACAGATCAGACTGTTTGTGAGAAGAAGAGGCCGATTATTTTCGCGTCTTCTCCCGTTAATCACTGCTCTGTATCCTGTCACAGCTTCCTGTTTTTTAAATGAATTATTTTAATCGTGCAGAAAGAGGAGCAGGAGGAGCAGGAGTGGGTTTCTGTGTCTGAAAAGCAAAGGGACGGAGAGAGGTTGGAGCGATCTCGAGCACTAACAGTGCGGACCGTATGAATCTGTGTATCATTCGTTCATTCGAAAAAAAAAGGGAAAACCAATCGTTATCTAAATGTTCGTCTCTAAAACAGAAATGAAAATAAAACAGATGACAGCGCATTTTACGATTTCTGTTTTCTTCATCTCAAATGAAAACGGGATAAATTAATAACAACAGTTTGATCTGATTTTGACTTTTTCGGCTCTGTTTCTGATACGTGTCCTTTTCTCCTCAGGTTGTTTTGGGCACAGAACCTTCTGACGGACAGTTAAGAGCTCCTCCCATAGACTGTACGTAGAAGAGACGCCGTCTGCCACTCTGAGAACAGCGCCCTCTGGTGACGGGCTGCAGTATAGGTCATAAACCCCGCCTCCTTATGGAGCTGTAGACGAACTTTAGAAATTAATGACACAGAATATAAATGTTTCTCCCCCCTGGTTGTGATGTTGACATGTAGTTACTGTCCGACTGGTTTGTGCTCAAGTCCTCTTTTTCCTGTACAGCTCCATTTTTTAAAGGTTATTACGGGGTTCATGTTTTCGATGATTGACACTTGATACAGCCTAGCTGTTTGAGCTGAGCATCATCACAGCGACTCTCTGTAACTCTCCTGCCAAATGCGTACAACACTACTGTGCAATGTTGGTTTCAGGAAATTAAGAAAAATCGTGGAAATACAGAGAAGTTTTTGGCTTTAAATCCGTATTCAGGCGGGAGGCGGAAACAAGTTGTCCAGAGTTTATACAGTCTATGGCTCCTCCGCACTCCTGCCTCCTGCAGCGCGGCCGTATGAGCTCTGAATAATTCTCGAGTCCAGCAATAACGCCAAAGCCCGTTTCTTGTTCATTTCCGGTTTATGAAACTTTCTACAGATGAAAAAGTCCAAATCAGATCAAACTGTCCTTATCTATTTGTCCTATTTTCATTAGAGCTGAAGAAAATGAGCGGTTATCTGTTTGTTCATTTTCGTTTTTGAGACGAATATATGAAAACAATTTGTTTTCTTGTTTTTTCATTTTGGTTTTATTTTGAAAATCGAAAGAACGAATGATACACAGATTAGTATTCATCCATCTTTTTCTACCTTTGCAGACTCCTGTTGCCTCTTATTTAAGGTCATCTGACTCTAACAGCCAATCAAAACGTTTTCTTACAGGACGGCGTCCATGAATGGTGCCAGGTCGGTATTTTTAGCGTCACAACTGCGGCTCCGCCGTCTGTATTTGTTTATGAGCTGCAGAGACACGAGAACATTTTAATGTGGGATAGAAGCTCATGGAGCTTCTAATATTCCTTTAAGCTGCATGAGGAGGACCTGCAGCAGGCTGCTGTGCTCGGACCACCTGTCACAGGTATCAGAGCGTGTGGTGATTGATGGCGGACTGAAGGGGAAGAGAAGAGCGAGCAGAAAGACGGAGAGGTTTCCAGATGTGACAGAGCGCTGTGTTTCATATTTCCCATCCTGACGTTTCCTCTCAGTCTCACTCAAACCTTTTACTCCTCAGTCCAACACGGACTCCGTCTGATGATAACCACTTAAAACGTGGTCGTCACTGACCCAGCAGGCCGGGCACAAGAATGCGACTGAAGCCTCAGAGGCGTCTGTCCACATAATGCTCCTGTGTGTGGGTTAGCGAGCCCACCGCCGGGCTGTTATTATCTCAGAGAAGAAGAAGAAAATGTTCACGTGGAAACAGAGAGCACTCGAGAGCTCCGAGCTCCCCTGAGGCTGCACTCTCCTCTGGATCTGTTATTGTATGGAAGTCCTCATCTGCATTCACACACTCACAGTCATGGAGGTTATATATATATGTGTATTTATGTGTATTTATATTTATGTATATCTGAAAGATTTAGTCATAAAAACATGACCTACTTCTCCTGACTGGACAATGTTTTTATGCAATTCAATGAGACTTGATTCAAATTAAACTATTATGCTTTTAAACTAAAACTGTTGTCAGGTTTTATTACCCAGATTTACAACGAGGGCTGGACGATAATGGAAAAAATAATGATAATGATTATTTTGACTGATATTGAAATCACGATAAATAAACACGATTATTCATTAATTTAAAAACTTGTGTATTTTTTGAACCAACAAAATTTTTAATATAACTTAAGAGAACAGCCAGAAATAAATTAGTGACAACTAAAAAATATAAATTAATCAGCTCTGTGATCGTCAACTATAACTTGCTTTTGCTAATACTTGGCGCGCACATAATCCGCGGTGCAGCGCCCATGTGTGCGCGCATATACCGATACATTTGAGTTAGAGCCATGTAAATTTAAAAAAATAATAATTTTTAGGGTGTGACGGCTTTTATTTAGTCATGGCGGTGCGACACGATCAACTGCCTATAGAGGAAACCCTGAAGTTGGTCGTGTTTCCTTGGAGAACAGACACGTGACAACGAGAACAGCGCGACAAACTTTGTAAACTATTCCCTTTTGCTCGACGTGCGTCAACTTGAAGTCTAAATGTTTCCAGATAACTGAAGTTCTCCTAACTTTCCTCTCAACCAAAGATTGATCCACACACGTTGTGGTGAGACGCCTCCACTTCCTGTTTTATTTTGGTTTTACTTCCTGTTTTCCTTGCTACCCTGGTCTGGCTTGACTGATTTCGGAGCACGCTCCTGAGGCTGAGTGAGACTCCACACCTGCGCTGCATCTACAATCGAGGTCCTTTAAGAAGCCAGCAGCCCTCAGTCTCAGCGCCTCAGTATTGTCTTGGTACAGACGCGTCTCCTGGCCTTCTCCTCGGCTAAGTGCTCGTGACTTTTGCTCCCTGTGATTCCTCGTATGATTCCTAACCTCGTTCTCTTCTGCTTCTCCACAGTGTCTCCAGCCCACACAACAGTCAGCCAGCCAACCGGACTTTCCCTGTACCTTTCTCTCCCTGAGTTTTGGACATTAAAAATACATCTTTAACTTGATATCTGTCTCTGAGTCTGCTTCTGGGTCCAAAAATACACCACACACCACAGACGTCACACGCTTGCTGCAGCTGCACGTAACAGAGGTGCATTCAAGGTGTTTTTCCAGCACAGGAACTTACACACCGTGTTTTTCGCACTATAAGGCGCACCGGATTATAAAGTGTATTAAGCCAAAAAAAAAAACAGCCAGATAAGTCAAACTTTATTTAACTCGTTCAGTAACTCTGCAAGGCTACAGTAGCTGCAGTTCTCCGACAAGCGAAAGGATTTTAAGTGCGCCTTATGGTGTGAAAAATACGGTATACACCGTTTATAATGTTTTTATGATCGTGAGAAGCCAAAATCGAAATCAAGATTCTTATTCAAATAATCTTCCAGCTCTATTTACTACATTAACCGTAAAACAACATTTTGTTTCTTGACTTTATCAGACTGGACAGCTGAAGAGGATGATGTTGATGATGAAGATGATGACCAGGGTAAATGTCGGCTCAAAAAGACACTAACAGCATCTTAACTGTGAACTCACCAGGCTCTGCTCTTTCTATTCTTTATTTACTCTCATCAATAATCCTCTTTTACATCTTTTGTTTGCATATTTTATCAACACGAGTGGAAGTTTAAAAGGCCGTTAAAGAGGATCCAAATTTCTCTTTTATCCGAGGTCAGCTCAAACTCTTCTGCAGAATTTCAACCTTGAATCTTTTGGTGTTTAAAAATCTGCTCGAAGCTGAAGAAACATGGCGTATTTTTCTGTCTTTGCAGAAACTTAAATGTGTTAATTAAATCTAAACGCTGAATATAAACAAACATCTGTCAGAGAAACAGAGGATGGATTTTCCTTTCTTTATATAAAAACAGTCTACTGTAAGCAAACTTCTGAGTGTTATATAACGTAAAGAGCTTCTCTGATGAACGATCCTGAGAGCTGACGGTATTTTCTCACAGCTGTAAATGAGGAAACTGCTCCCTAAAGGTCCTCGTTGTTCAGTATTTCAGTGTGTTTCTGTAAAAGAAATAAACAGAAACACTCAGCCTGATGAAGAGACGGCGCAGAGGTGACCAATAAGTCTGGAGTTCCTCAGGGGGACTGAAGGATAATCTGACTTTATTCTTTTATCATGTGGAGAAGTAAAGAGAAGTGTCGGCTGTTTTAATACAGGGTTTAAGGTGAGTTACCTGTCGTCCAGCAGGTGTGGAGCCCTGCGACAGGCTGCCGGGGCTGTTGGTGTACTTGTTCTTCTGGAGGTCCATGAGGGCGTCTCTCTGGCGTTCGATGTCCGCCTTGTGGATGCTGTTCAGCGCCTCCAGGCTCTTGGCGGCCACCGAGTTGTGTCGGCGGTCCAGGGAGGAGGACGTGAACCCCCCGTTGCTGTTGTCGGCGAACCGCCGGGCCCCGCGGCCGCCGCCCGCAGCCAGGGTGTGGTAATCCCGCGGGAACTCGGCATCACCGGCAGAGATCATGGGACCCTTTCTCTTCTCTCGACCTGCAGAGGAGTGGGGGTGTAGAGACAGGGGGCGGAGAGGGAAGAGGAGACAGTGAGCGAACTACACACGAGTTTTCAAGTCATTCTGGAGAGACGAGTCCGACCTGCAGCTGCTGCATTCAGGAGGAGATCCTCGTCATAAGGGGGCGCTATGACTCATTACTTATCTTAAACATGACTGTGGTGATTCTCTTTAATGGTGGTATTTTTAAAAACGCTGTTTTGACAGCTCACGAGGGAGCTGATTAATTATCAGTGAGGAGGAGAAAAGAAGACGGCAGACTGTCTGAACTCCTGTGGGAGAATTCAGCTGATGTTATTCTGTTACTGAACATGAACTACACACTCATTAGGCCGGAAATACACACACACACACACACACACATGATCATACGGACATGCATACATGAAGAGATCTACGAGAGAGAGCGCGCTGCACACGAGGGGGTTCCTACAACGTTACAGGAAAGGTCGAGTGGGGAGTGATTTTTATCTCTGCAGGAAAAAACAGTGAGTCACTTCTTTAGCTACTGTCAATAAAACTTCGTAGGGCTGCATGATTCATCGATTTTAAATTTTAATCAGATTATTTAATTATGACGCAGCATCTATGATTTCCAGTTCTTTGTTGAAAGGACAACTTGACTTACGTAAGTAACCGTTTTTAAATGAAGATTAAGATTATGACGATGTTAAAAAAATGTATACCATCAAATTGAACTGCAAGAGCGCTCCCCAGTTCCCACACACACCAGTGTAAACAAACATGGCGTTTGCAAAAGAAGGCGATAATTTCGGGGTTAAATAGGACAAGAGTAAGTCAGTCGTGTTGAATTGGTACGACTTCACAGTTTTGGACAACGAGCAAACCGCTCCCCGCTGCAAAGTCTGTCTGAAGGCGGTATCAACCCGTCACCATGGAAACTAATTAAGGAGTAAACGCTAAAGTTTTTTGTCGTATCGGCATTTCAGGTGACTGTAAACGTTACTTTTTAAAAACAGGTCAGAGAGTGAATAAATCTGTAAACGACGACCATTTCATCTCCGTGTGGATGTCTATCTGCATCACTGGAAACGATCATGTGACACACAGAGTAACTCTTTTATGGCGCTAAAACAACCTTTATACACATGCTCTGTACTCTTCTTTTGTCTTTTGTGCATTTCCTGTGCAGCATTACAGCGCCACTTACTGGCTTGGCATATGCACTACATCGTTTTTAGCGGTTTCGTTTTGAGAGATGATAGAAAACCTTTTTATTTTAAAGTGAACTTCAGTGAAGTCGTCACTGAATAAAAAAAAATCAAAATAAAAAAAAAATACTTTTTAGAGGAAAAACTCTGGATTTTATTTTCGGTCAAATCGTGCAGCCCTAATACCTTGTCCTCTTGCCCGTCTGAGTCAACAGGCACAAGCTGAATAAGAAGATGGGAAATACTTGACGTTGTTCATCTTTCTGTTACTTTTAAGGTCAGGTTGATGATGTAAACTCGCCGCACGTTCACTCTGAGGCGTTAACTCAGAGGAGTGGACTCGTCTCTGAGCAGTGTTGTGTTGTGTGAGTGTTAATGAAGCTCCTGCTGTGTCACACGTGTGCCGACTCTGTCCTCGAGCTCCATGTGCAGACTAATAACGTCAAGAAGAAACACTTTACTGTGTAGTCACACACACACAAACACACACTGTAACACAAACACACCTCCAGCAACATAGAGCCCAGGGAAAAACTGCTGCAACATCTGTCTGCTCCAACAAACGGCAGTGTCCTGGGAACCCTGAGGCAGAGAGGAGAGAGAAAAAAAAGAGGTGTTTCTCTGAAATGTCCCCGGTTTCTAGGTGACAGCAGCAGCAGCAGCGTCTCACATTGGTGTCAGAAACAGTGGAGGAGAAGTGACTTGTATGGGGACAGGTTTAGTGCCACCTTGTGACCACAGAGACACAAAGCAGGTGAGCGCTCACAGGTGGAGAGAGCATGAAACAGAGCGGACAGAGTTTGTTTGTGCACAGAAGGAGGTGATTGAAACAAGAACAGACTCCTCCTTCTCCTCCTCCTCCTGTAAATAATCTAAATATAAAGATAATTTCATTACAAGAAAACACAAACGTCAGACTGAGATCATTTATGATTTCTGCCTCTAAATGTCATCTTTCATAAAAACAGACCACCTCATACAAAAACTGCTTTAAGAAAACAGTCTGAAGTTTCTGATGGTGAATTAATATTAAAGAAAAGGTGTCAAAGATTTTAATAATGACCAGCCGATCAATTCTTAATCAATATTCAGTGTCTGAGATCGACCGTCTGCTGCTGACATCTCTGCTCTTTTCTCACCGTCTGGATCTTCTGAGTTCCTTTAATTTTGTTTGAGGACTAATAAACTCAGTGATCGTACACAGAGAGAAGTCAACCTGCTCTGTTTAAATCAGATTATATAATTGTCTCTCTTTAAAACACCACCATGACGTAGGGCTGCACGATTCATCGATTTTAAATTGTAATCAGATTATTTAATTATGACGCAGCATCTATGATTTCCAGTTCTTCGTCCTCCTCCTCTCTCCCCCTTCTGTTCCCCTCCGTGCTCTCTTCGCCTCTCCTCTCTCCTACTCCTACTCCCTTCTTTCTCCTCCTCCTGGTCTTTTTCTCCTTCTTCTCTCCTCTCTTCTCCTCCTGCTCTTCTCGTACCTCTCTTTTCTTCTCCTCCCGCTCTCCCCTCTTTCCTCCCCTGCTCTCCTCCTCCTGATCTTCTCCTCTTTCCTCCCGCTGTTCTCTCTCCTCCCTCCTCCTGCTCTCCTCTCTTCTTATCCTGCTCTCTCCTCCTCCTGCTCTCCTCTCTATTTGCTCCCCCTCCTCCTGCTGTCCTCTCTCCTCCTGCTCTCCTCTCCTCTCTCCTCCTCTCTCCCCCCTCTGCTCTCCTCCTCTCTCCTCCTCCTCCTCCTCTGCTCTCCTCCTCCTCTCTCCTCCCTGCCCCCTGTGGTCACTCAGTAAATTGACCTTAAGTATCAAACTGTGATTAAACTCGTCCGTTCGTAAGAAAAGTGATTTAAATGTAAGAAATCAGAAATAATTTGTTTTGATGGTTAAAGTCCCTTTTTTATTTGCGCCTCCTCACCCGTGTCTCCCTGCTCTCTGTCTCTCCTCTAAAGTCAGAAATAAAACTGAGTCCATGTCAGACAACAGCAGCAGCAGCAGCAGCAGCAGCTTCCAGCCGTGATTGAAGGTCTTTCTATGAATATAAATGACACATTTAGAGCCAATCACAGCGCTGCGTGGAGACGGTTTGGATGTAGGACACGCCGCGCTCTCACAGCGTCACGGTTTTACGGAGACCTTTGCTGTAAATCCCAGCAGATATCGCTGCAGATGACCAGCAGAGCTTCAACTGGTAAAATATAGCATATGTTTGTCCCACATACTCCCACAGGCACACACACACACACACACACTCCACCTCCTTTCTCTCACACACACACACACACACACCTCCTCATTCACACACACACGTATGATGGAGGTTTGCTCAAGGCTGCACATAAATTAAAGTGACAAGTCTGGATGTTTCCTCCTTTCCTCTTTTATAACACTCGTTTTTTTTTCCTTTTCCTCCCATGGATACACACCGGCATGCCGCCGCCGCGCTCCTATTGGAAGATTTACATCTGGGACCGACTCAAACACTCGCTCCTCCAAACGATTTATAGCTACAAACACGGCTGTTGTCAGGCTGAATCTCCAGAGACCAAACATTTCAGATCCTCGGAAAGAAAAACGAGGGAAACGTTTTTACTCTTTTTTTAAGAGTTTTTAGATGACAAAACTCTAAAGTTGTGAACTTCATCCAACAGGAGTTTAAGAGATCTCTGCTCTGGAAGATTCATCATTTCACTGAAACATGAAACAGAACATCTGAATTATCTTTGTGTACCTGCTCTCCTATGCAGTCTTAGATATATATATGCATATAAAGTGAGGGGAGTGTGATCTATACTCTAACTTTTTCCTCCTGATTTGCTGCATCACAGAGTTTCTTAACTGCAAGCTAATGAAGTTTCAGGTCTTGCTCCAGTGCTTCTTTATTTGCCCGGCAGGCAGATCCGCGAGCTTACGGTACAGATCGATAAAGTAGAGAGAGAGTCTTTCTGCTCGTTCTGAACAACCTCTGTAATGTTTAGAGTCGTTTGCATATTAAAAATAAGACCTACAGAGAGCGGAGGAGAAAGGAGGTGAAGGTCTCTGACAGCAGTGATGGTTTCTACAGTCGTGGTCTGTGTGTGGAGGTACATATAAGAAAATCTGAATATTAGAAACTCGATCAGATTGTTTGTTATGATCAATATATTGTTGGTATCTGCAGATGTAATTATAGCCACAAAAACATGATGCATTTATTATGTATGTGGGATTACAGCTCACACACAGAAGTGATTTGAGGTTTTGGAAATGGACAGCAGGCAGAGCACCGAACGTCTGAACGGCATCAAAATGTCACGGTGGTGTTAAACCGATGAGTCCACGGTCCGTGTACGCCATGGTAGGGCTGCACGATTCGACCAAAAATGAAATCCAGATTTTCGTCTTTAAAAACTTGTTTCTCTTTTTCTAATTCGGTGACAACTTCCCCAAACTTCACTGTAAAAATAAAAAGTTTTTCTATCATCTCTCAAAACGAAAACCACTGAAAACCTACGGTGGCCCGGAGGCACATGACATGATAGAGAGGAAAATCAATTTGATGGTACTTGTTTTTTTAACATCGTCTTGATCGAATAATCTGATACGATTTAAAAACCATTAATCGTGCAGCCCTACGTGGACAGAGAGCAAAAAAAGAAGAGCATGAAAAGAAGAGAGCAGAAGAGAGTAAACAAACGTTAAACAGAAACAGTCAAAAAGTTTTTTGTTTTCTTGTTAAAGTTGATTTTTCTCATCATCGCTGCAGGTTAAAGACATCGATGTGAATCACTGTGTTTTGTTTTTTTGATTCTGGAGTTTGAGTTTATTAAACATGGACGTATTAAAGCTTTAGGTTTTATCAGTTTTAAACACTGTCCTAACTTTTATTTTTCATCGGCTTTCTTTAAAGTATGATTTCAAACTTTCAGGAAAATCATTAGTTGCTGAAAGACCTTTAAAAAAACTAAACTCCTCTTTAGTTTGTGATTTTATGTTTTAAGTTGACTCCTTTCAGACTTCAGAGTCGATAAATCTAACCCTTTCCTCAGATTTAAACGTTAAACCGCCTCTGAAGCTTCATTCTCTGACTGTTGATATTTTGATGTCATTGTTGGTTTTTCCTGCTCGATTATTCGTGTTTTGTCGTCAACTGTCCGATCTCATCTATTCTGCGTGTTCATCCAGAGGCACAGGCTCCACCCGGCACATAGAACTAAAACCATGACATTACTCATCCATGTGTAAAAGCAGCAGCAGCAGCCGCAGCGCTGAGGTCTATTTTTTTATAACTCCACCATGTCATTACTGCTGCTGCTGCTGCTGCTGCTGGTAGTTAATGGGCTGCCACCACCTCCTCCCAGCTTGCTCCTGGCACCACCTCTGTTATTACAGCTCTGCTGCTGCTCACAGCGACACAAGTCCTGCTGATGAATGGTCTGATAATTATCTTACTGTACTCACACTGTTGAATCTTTAACTTTGATGCTCACGCTACAGAGAAGACGGTGTTATTTCTGCCTGGCTTACATACATGTGGCCTGTTTTATTCATTAAAAATGCTCTGCAAACATGTAGAAAAACCCACAAAGGATCATCATTAGGACTCTTTAAGTACATTCAGATCATTACTCTGCAGCGTTCAGCTCGGTGAGGACTCTTTAACTGGTTATGAAACACACAGAGAGGTTACTCCGATGCCTCAGAATAAACTACAAATAAAATGAGATCATTAGGAGAAAGTTTTTATATTTCTATACAGCTATTTTTAACACGTGCCAGTGTTGCAATAAGGTCTGTGCGAGAGGAAACTGTGCAGTGTGAGGAAGTGAGGAAGCTGTCAGTCAAATTTCTACCAAATACAACGTCAGGATACTGTGTAAAATGTTATTTAAAAACAGAGTTTGTGGTTTAAAAATCATTTAATCTGAATAAGGGACCGTCAATAAATCACTGGTTGATGTTCTCAGAAAAGCCTGTTTTCCTTCAATAGCTTCACTGTCACGTGACCAAGAGACCTCAAATTGATTTCAAATAATAGTACTAAGGTCGACCAATTAAATAAGAACCATCTAATTTGATCAATTTTCATTGTGCCCCTAAAGTTCTTTGTTTGCTCCTTACTTTTTTCACAAGGAGCACTAAAAATTAGTGTCAAGCCCTGTGCTAAAAACGTGTATAAGTTGAAAACCACCTGAGGTCACAGCTCCCAATCGCTAAGATTAACTCGAGTACAGAAGTGAGAAACTGCGTGAGCCAACAGTTCAACAGTTTCAGAATAATGTGAAAGAATAAGAAGATTTCATCATCTACAGTAGATAATATCATAAAGATACAGAGGATCTGGAGAAATCTCTGTACTAACGGGACAAGGACCAAAACCAGGACTGGATGGTCCTGATCTTCAGGGCATTAAAAACAGGAAGGACTCTGGAGTGGGAATCACCGCATGGACTCAGAATCACTTCAAAAACCATTGACTGTGAACACAGATCATCACTGCATCAACTAATGAGGTTCAAAGTAGGGCTGGGCGATAAGGGAAAAGTTTATCATGAGATATATTGATACCACAATATAATTTTTTATTCATTGATGTCATTATCGTATATCGTTATCATTTTATCGCCCAATCAAGCTCTACAGGGTCTTCTTTTGCCGCTGATCCTGCCAAGCCCGTTCCCTTGGCTGTGGTTTCGCTTGATAGTCGGTAAGGACAGTCGGAATCTCGTTCATCCATTCATGCGCGTCACTATTTAGATGACGAGACATTTGGCTACGTTAAGAGAGTCAAACTGACCCATGAAAAAGGAGACCAGATAGAAACAGGATCCAGAAGCATCAGCAAGACTTCTCTAGACCTGATTTTAAGTGGAGAACTGTCTTTAGGTTTGATGAGTTTGAGATAAAGTCCTGGATGCCCCCCCCCCCCTGCAGGGATCACCCATCTTAATTTGAGCGAAGCCAGAATCCACAACGGTGCAGGGATCATCAGAGTCCATGTCAGGACGTGGACATTATAAAACCAGGTCTTGTTTCAGATCTGTCATTTTCTGTCTGCCAGTGCGGTCATTAAAATTCAGCACAATAAAATGTGTGTGTCGGTCTGTCACTCACACCCGCTGAAGGTGCGAGCCGCCCTCTCGCAGTGATTCATTATTCTGTGTTCATTAGAGCTGAGGGGAGACTAAAAACCGCGTGATTGATCCTCATTGTGCCTCCGATATCGTATATCAGCTGTCCGGGACACGCTCCAAAAGTCTGCTCAAGGCCACGTCCAAACATTTCTCATTACAAGGCAGTAAGTGTGCCAGAGTGAGTGAGTGAGTGAGTGTTTGTGAGATTGTGAATGTGCGGGTATTACAACCTTGGCCACTTGATGGCCGAGGTCTGACAGAGGCTGTTTGTTAGTTTTATGGTTTCGTCACTCTGAGGTCGGTCTGATTATTTCTTCTCATCTGGGCTTCGCTCACGTTTACAGGAGAGTATTTTTTCACTCAGAGCGAGGCTGAACGAGGAGAGGAAACTCTGCTGATGATGACTATATATGAACTATATATCAGCTATGATCCGAGGATACCGCAGTTTGACTCTCAAAAGTTCGGCCACAATAGCTTTAAAAACAGAGAAACTGTTCCATCTGTGTGTGTGTGTGTGTGTGTGTGTGTGAGTACTTTCTGGATATTATTTCAGCTCGCCTGAACTTTGACCAACAGATTTTGTGGTCCTGACCTGAAGTAAGCCGTCCTGACAGTTCTGACCTTTAAGAGAACGGAGAGGCGGCCGGCGGAGACTTTAAACCGGAGCAGATGGACGGAGCGTCTCAGATTTGTTCTTTACTCTTTTTTTCCTTTTTACAGAAACTCAAACCAGTTTAACTGATCGATAAGAGAAGCTCTGGTTTTAGACATTAACTCTTCTGTCCGCTGAGCTGCAAGTGAAATAGTTATCGGTACGGTAATTACACATGCCATTTCTGTGTATGTTTGTATGAACCTTCGTCTGAACAGCGTTGTGGAAAATAAGGGGTTTCACTTCATGATGCCGAGGTACGAAACACCCAGTTTTCTAGATGAGTTTCAGTTTCAAATAGTGCCATTCTTTGTTAGACACCTCCAAAATCTACTTTTTGCAGTTATGTTGCACTGAAACAGTGTCAGTGTTTTTGCATTACTGCTGGCTGCACTGTGGTTAATTTATGCGGCAAAATTTAAACTATGAAATTTATTTTATTGTTTGTTTTTCTTTCACCCTTATAAATTCATAGATATATCACAGGTTACCAGGAGCAATGTATCGATAATCACAGAATCACCATATCGAGATATTATTGTTATCGTGAGTAGGGCCCGACTGATTTATCGGCGAGCCAATTTAAATCGGCCAATCAGTGTTTCAGGCCTTCTCATCGTTACTTGACTGTTGAATGACACTGTTGACTTCTGTAGTGGCTAAGCTCCAGCTTGAAGCCACTGAGGGGCTGCCGGACAGGCTAAACTTAACAACGCGCTGACTACACTTAGCGGTTGAAAAACTGCGTTCTTCCGTCCAGCAACACCTGCCCAGTGACGCAAAGTTCCCACCTTTATAACAAAAAGAAATCACACCCACCACCCGCTGGCATAAATTGGTACTGCAGTGAGACAAAAATGGCTCCTACAACTTCAGTGAATGAATGCAGGGATGGTTTTCTACAGAAATAAAGACTGTGTGCAGTATCGACGCCGTCCTGACCGACACGCAGACTAGATTCTTAGTAAATACTTAAACACCTCTAGTAAGTATTTTTCTATTGACTTCCCCTCTTCTGTCACACCCTGACACCTTCTCCTCACCCTCTTTGTCTCATGGTTGTATTCATTTTCAGTATCCTGGGTCATACTCTGAGCTCCAGCTGCACTGACAATACTTGAACCTCCGTCTCGCTCATTTTCAGTCAGAAACTCTCTCCTCATCAGACATCATTAATTACAAAGGGAAGCTCTGTAGCAGGAGTGAGTGAAAGAGAGAGAGAGAAAAAATGGTGCTCCTCCATCCTCAAATTATAATATCCAGCTCTCCAGGGCTCTGGAAAATTAAAATAAAACCCAAACAAGATCTGAACGGGAACGCTGGGTGGGCTATATTTGGAACGAGGTCTGCCTTCGCTGCATACAAGATTCCTTCTAACTGTTGCCGGCAGGGAGGCGTTGAGGATCACAGTGAAGCAGCGCGGCTTAAAAAGAGCTGCTGATTGGCTCTTATTTTAACCCTGAATGTAGAAGAAAGAGAGAGAGACTCCCTTTAAGGTGTCCTCGACTACATTTAGAAGTATTAGCTTCATCCTTTAAACTCTCAGAGTGCAGATTTAAAACCTCCATGATTACAACCAGAAGGACCCCTGCTGTGTGAGAACAAAGTTTGCAGCATGTTGAACAAAAATAGAGGAGCCTCCATCACCCTCTCTGACCTCCGCTTCAATCTCCACATCAGAGAGCGCTTCATCATTCATTCACAGCCAGAAGACTGATAAAAAACTTATGGCGTGTCTCAAAATACCGCAGAGATTCAGTCAAATATCTCTGCATATCAGATCCAGATCAGAGCAGTCAGCCTGCACTCTGAACAAACATCAGTCAGACCCGCTCTGTTCAGCAGCAGCAGCAGCAGCAGCACAATCACTCCTCCATCTTCAGCACACAGCCCACAGCAGAGTAACCGGGCCTGAAGGACACTTGACCTTCCACATGTTGACTCTGTGAAGCCTCGGGCAACTCTGGTCTGACTGATCCTGTGATGAGCAAACATCAAGAGAGGGCAGACAGACCGAGAGAGGAGAGGAGAGAGAGGAGAGGGAGAGGGAGAGAGGGCTGGAAATAGACAAACTTGAAAAACTCGACAAATGTTTCTACACAGCAGAGTTTTAGCTCCACTCGTTCAGGATTTCCTCCAATTTGTTCTCCACTAGAGAGATTTCCTGCTCTTTGGTGAAGGAGATCTGAACTAAATATGAAAGATACGCCGTATTTACCTCTTTAAGGTGGCGCAAACAAACTCACAGAGGAGCCAACTATGTCAAGAGACCAGACAGGATCTAATAACGGGGAACATCCTCATAAAAAGGCAGTAAGAGAACGAGAGTGAGAGAGTCAAAGAAACGGTTACGGAGGGTTAGCTAAATGCTGCGTTCCAGTTGTACTTGGAAGTTGGGATTTCCGAGCTTCGAGTGGGAAATTCATCTGGAACGCCCCCCTGAAGTTAAAGTCAGACGATCCTTGCCAACCCCGACTTGGCGACAACGTCATAATCCAAGATGGCAGCGCAGTGCATCAACAGTAAAGCGTAACAGTGCTATGGTGTTTGTAAGAGTAAAGTACTGTGTTATGCGTTGTTTACATATGGTATAGCTAACAACAACTAACAACGGCTAATGACGGCTGACAACCGCTAACAACGACTAACAACCAATGTCAACGGCTAACGACAGCTGGCAATCGTAAACAACAGCTAACAGTAGGCGTTCATCTTGGTTTTCCGCCTTGATTACTGGAACGCCATCAACTCAGATGTAACGTCACTCCCAGCTCTGACACCCGACTTCCGAGGTAACTGGTGTGTGATGGAGGGCGCAGCAGAGACACGAGTCGCAGGACGAAGCAAACCAAACCAACATGTTCCAGTCCATCTGTGTTTAGGTCTGTATAAGATCTTTGAAGCGTTATCACCGTGAAATAATCGGACAATAACTTTTCCTTTGCAGTTCTTTTCTCTCTTTCATTTGTTTGCAGCAGCTTCTAGTTGAATCTGAGTGTGGATCTGTTTTTAATAGGCCTGAGTTCAGTTTAAAACTATCAAATGTAAAGTTAATGGAATCTGTTCTGTTTTAAAGCCCGTGGTATTAAGAAGTACGTTGAATTGTCACACGATCCCTCACATGTAGAGCTGAAGATCAAGTCTTTATCTTTGAGAATCTTGCAGCGCTGCTCTGTGACTCTAGGAGGGTTAAATAATGTAGACATGACGTATATCTGCATGGACTTTTTGGGTCGAGGTCCAGCCTTTTTGACCTTTGACCAACAGATTTGTGCCGCTGACCCAAAGTAAGTAGAGCTGACAGCGCTGACCTTTTGGAGAACGGATAGCGGGTGAGTTCAGTAAAATGTACTTTAACAATAAAAGGCCTGCCAGAAACACTTGTGCACTCTTAATCGGGCGGATGTTCGCGGCTGTTATTTGCCATCTCACATCTTTTTCTCTCCACAGAGTCGTCGTATCAAAGGTTCCACTTGAACAGTGAACACACTCTGTTCTGAGTCTGTAATTTGAAGTAGAAAATGTCAGAAAAACGCACATCACATTTTCCTGACACTCAGACTGATGCTGTAAAAAGTGTTTAGTTCTGTGGATCTTTAATAACTTGAGGATGTTCAGTTTAAAACAGAGAAGCTGAAATAAAAGAGGGTTGTTCATATCACAGAGAGGTTAAATGGTGATCGGTTTCGATTCTGATTATTTGATCTGTTTTTTTTGCCTTGAGTTGCTCTTGGTTATGTGATCTTAGCTATCAGCATTTTCTGAGCTGATTCCTCTAATTGATGATGAATAGATATTTGACTGAACAATCATTCAGACTGAGTATTTATCTGCAGTTTATCATTAAGTGAAGTTAGCTCTGGCTCGATGCAATAACATGAGGTATAGCTGGGCGATAAACCGAAAATTTACAGTCATTTTGCATATTCCGTGTATTCTCCGTATATTCCGTGTCAAAAAAATAATTAAATCAAAGTTGGTTTTGGATGTGTGTAGGTAGGCTATGATCTCATGTCCCTTTAAGACGCTTGCAGAGTAGTTATTGTCCATTTATCATAATTAAGGTGGACTGATCAATATATTGTGATAATAATTTGAGGCCATATCGCCCAGCCCAAACATGAGGGATCTCACGAAGTGGCAAATTTTCAAATCTGCAAATTTCCAACTAACTAGCCGGTCTAAAGGTAATAAAACTCTAAGACAAACAATCACAAACTAGTCTGCGTCTAAAAATCATCCAGTTTCTTTGCAGAGTGTGATTAGTGCTAGCAGAGGGTCACATCCAACAATAAGACGGAACAAAGCAAGAGGAAGACAAGACGGGTAATCATTTTAGAAATATTAACTTCCAACAACACTTAAGTTAGAACTAGGGCTGGGTGATAAAACAATAATGATATATATCAAAAATTACTTTCCCTTGATATCGATATAAAACATGGTCAATATACTTTTCAATATTCATCATTCTGACATGTTTTGGTAGACTATACAATAGCCAATGAAAACGGGAGTTGCTCTGAGTCATGCCACATTGAACCAATCATGGGCTGAATTAGAACCAAGTATCAAACAACTGCGTCATAGCAGACAGCAGCTACACCCAACCATAGCACTTTAACAAGTGAAGCCGACAGCACTATTGGTGAGAAACAAAGAAAATGAGTGCTACCCCCGACAGAAATGACCATGAAGGCTCAACAGATGACCACATCAATGTCAACGACAACACTGGCGTTACGAAAACGTCGGTGGTGTGGAGGTATTTTGTTTTTTTAAGGTCGGACATGAAGCAGAGTAATGTGGACTGTAAATTATGTCGAGTACGTGTTAAATTTCACTTAAGAGCAATAGGGAACATTTAAGATTAACAAGTGTTCTTTTTCCCATATCGCCCAGCCCTAGAGATCAACAGCTTTCGTCGACTGCTGCTCTCCCTCTCTTTTATCTCCACTGTATCCACTCACACTCCTGAAATGAGACTCCATCAGTGTAAGATCACCACGCATCAGCACTCAGGTATCGATTTTTGGTTAGAGAGGAAAACACCTCTCACCGTCACGCCAACATTAGCAAAGCCGGACGCTCTGTTTCCCTGATTACAAATGGAAAAAAAGACGAATAACGGCGTCACTATTAGATCGCACACATTGCCACACAAATATTTCAGGAGGTAAGAGTGATCAGACGGAGTGGCGGGGAAATGATCCCGCTGATTGAGTCACATCAGAATAAATTAAGCCCCGTATTGATTTTTGACTTCTGCATCAGCATGTTGGAGTAAGACGCTCCTGAAGACGGAGGCGAACATAAACCAAACACACTGGAAACGAAATGAAGCAGTTATATTTCTATTTCTGAGAGGAGTTTGATCACAAAGGTCAGTTATCGTCTCTTTCGTGTGTCTGAGTTTATTGCTGAGGGTTTTAGACATGTGAAATCACTCCCAGTGTGTGCAGCCCAGACAAACTGGTTCCCCAAAGATAGACATCACTGCACCATGGAAACTAAACATCCTCTGCTGGGAAACATGGACCGTTAATTTCTCTGCCCTGCTGCACTCATCTCTCATTTTGTTTCTTCATTTCCCCCATTTTAATCCCACTGCGCCTCGTATGTACAACAACGACAACAACAACCATGCCTTGTTATGTTGCATGATGTGAATCTGAACGGAGCTTATTGAGGCTATAAATATTCATCATGCCTCAGGTGAAGAAACACAGGCCTACAGCTATCATACATGCAGCATTAGCATAAAGAGAGGAAGCAGTGATTGAGATGACACAATGATGTGAAAATGCGTGTGAATGTTTCAGCAGGAAACCCATGATCCTGTGGGAGACATGATGTCAAAACATGACCCTCATCTCGACACTGTGTCGTTACATTTGGACATTTTCAGCTTTTAGTCTTTCTACATGACGGCAGAGCTGAAAAATGGAGCAGAAAAAGGATTTAACTTTGGGAACAAACGTACTTCAGGTAGTACGAGAAGAGTACGAGAAGAAGCAGCAACATGATCTCCCAGATGTCATCGTCCAGCGCTTGAATTTTCCCAAGCTTTAGCTCATTAGCGTGCTAACGTTGCCAGTTGGCATTACTTCCAAAGCACAGCTTAGGCTCGTAATGGAGAACCACATTTTGCAGGTACTTCAAAGAATCAGACAAATGGATATCTGTAGTGAGGACAGCTCTACACTCAGAGTTGGATGTTAGCTCAATAGAGAGGCGGGCGGGAGTGGTGGGCGGTGGACCAGTTTGGATACAGTCGCCGCCGCTGTCACATGGGTCTTTCTGAACCGTCATTATTAGTTTTAACACGTACTTTGGGTTTTACATATTCTGGATTTAGTCGTCACATGGTGTGTTCCTCTCTCTGGATGCGGAGTAAGTAGGGCTGCACGATTAATCGATTTTAAATCATAATCGGATTATTTGATTATGACGATGTTCAAAGTCAACGTACATCGAATAAAAAATCGAAAATCCAGTTAAAAAAAAAAAATCTGGATTCTATTTTTTGGCAAAAATTTTGCAGCCCTAATTTAAACTCGTCATCGTCTCATTAGTCTTGTGTCGTTCGCAAATGATTTGTTCAAAAGAACTGAATCTTTTAATGAAACGTACTGAACCGAATCACTTCCTCGAGCAATTTGTTCGTTTCTCACTTCAGTTGAGCCAAAGTGAGAAACAGCTTTGCCAGGCGAACAGCCGGCGAACGAGGGACCACATGAACCGACGCCTGAATCACTTGGTAAACGAATCACACATTGAACTGAACTCTGTGGAATCCTTTTTGTCGGACAAAAAGAACTTTTTTTTTTCACTGCTAAATTGCCACCACAACTACTTTCATACATTAGGACACAGACTGTAACAAGTAGTGCATTAAACCTGCAGCATCCTATCATTGTAATGATTTGCGAGGGAAAGAAACCTTCAGTGAACGAATCGCTCACTGAGCCCAATTTACCGAGCAGACCTGGTAAATATCATACCATAGGACACTTAAAACATCATAACTTATGAAAAAGTTCATTTTTACAAACCTGTTTGTCAAAAGAAACACAGACAAACACTCTCATCTCTCGGTCCCAGAAGCAGAGATCTGAACCGAATCCTGAACCATTCAGCTGTGTATCAGTCCAGGAGGTCAGAATCTTTTGAACGACTCTTTTCAGTGAACTGATTCTAGTGATTCGATACATCTAAAAGAACTGCTGTGCCCATCACTACGTCTCGACTTCATTACAGAAAAAGTGTTGTTTGTTCAACAACTGAACAAAACTTTAATTTTGTTGTCAGTCATACCTCTGCTCAGAAACTGGAGAAAATGAAACCATAATGACCGAGGGTTCTCGTCTACTTCCTGTTAAGATCTGTCTGCCTAGTTTGTTTTCTTGTTTTTGAGACTAAAATAAGTCAATCAGTGTCTCTCCACCTGCGTCATCTTCACTCATCTCATCTCTCTGCTCGGTTAGATATTCTAAACATGCAGGAAGAGAGTCGCTGCACAGATTATTGAAGATTTCCTGCTTGTAAGTTTGTGTTTAAACGCTGACAGTCTGATGAAATGAAGAATGATGTGTGCTGTAATAAAGCCAGGTACATTTATAGCTCAGACACTCCCACGTGATGTATCTGTGTGACATTTATCCACTGCTGATGCGGTTACACGGTCAGTAAACATTGACATTTATCTCTGTATCAACAGTAGCCTCGCTCAGATGACGACACTTTCTCCTGGGTGTCATGTCTAAATATTCCTGCCAGAAAGTGACTCGTTATCCTGAGAGGGGGGGGCTGTCGGCAGGAAGAAGATCTTAAATGTGATGCTGCATCTTCAAAGAGAATGGTAATTTAGGACGGAGCCTTCATGATGAGAAGAGGGGACAGCTGAGGCTCCCTCTGATCCTCCGAGTGTCTTTTTGCTCGGTGAGTTTGAGAGTTTTTTAAAGAAAAGCGTCCTCAGATCAGCTCGGATTGGTCCGAGTACGAAGCTCCGGGACACTCAGAGCATCAATTTACCAACACTCAGAATGCCGCTGCGGTTAAAGTGGGATGAGAGTGTTGGATGATGAGGGTGTTGGATGAAAGAGGGCTGGCAGGTGAGTGCAGGTATGCAGCCGAGGTTATCAAGCGGCCACCCTCCATCACAGAGGCGTGATTGAATTCAGCCCCTGAAGACCCTGAAGCTCATACACATGCCTCTTTTCCTCGTTTCACCGCTAAATTACTGCACCCTCTTCAGCGCTCGGCCTCACCCCGTCCTCACCTCACGGCCGACGATGGGAGCGAAACTCGTGCTGAGAGCAGACATGAGTTCTGACTCAGAGAGGAAGTTCTGGAAATGAGAGAGTGATATTTTTGGCTCGTCTGAGCGTAGGACAGGTCCTGAAGGTGAGTAATTGGAATCACTGAGTGAACAGTGGGACAGGATGAGTCAGGGATCGAGATCTATTAGCGGACACTAATCAGTGTCTCACACTGGGCTCTGGGAGGCGGCCAGCTGGACGGATGCTGCCTCGGCTTTGTGCTGTGTCACAGAGCCGCTACAACAAATACCTGCAGTAAAGCTCGGAGTATCAGACTGTAAATGTCTGAATGGAGGTAAAAGGAGGAGTCTGGCCCTGTCCTCTGCTCCATCTAAAAGTTAATGAGTCATGCTCCAGGCTCCGCCCACAAAAATGCAGATTTTTTAAGTGTTGGATCAGCTTTAAAACCAAGAATGTTCTGGATTTAGTGGATGATGATGGTGGTGTTGTTTCAGACGCTTATTGAAGAACTAGGGCTGCACGATTAATCGATTTTTATCATGTCTCGAGTATCAAGTCGCACCATCAATGAACATGTCTATTCGCGTCTATTTTCAAACATAAGGTGCATCGGATTATAAAGCGCATTAAGGCAAATAAAACAGTCAGATAAGTCAAACTTTATTTAACTTATTCAATGACTCCGCGAGGCTACGGTAGCTGCAGAGCTCTGACAAGCCAAAAGAGCCAAAAGTTTTAAGTGTGCCTTATAGTGCGAAAAATACGGTAGGTTCATTTTCGGTTTATCGCCCAGCCCTACTAAAACTTATCACAGGCGCTTTTGATCTCCAGGAAACCTCTCCATCACCTCTCATTATGTCTCGCACCTTCAAGTCACTGTAGGCTCCCGGCCTAAACCAATATGGCATTTGGAAAAGAAGGCGATAATCTCGTGGTTAAATAGGTCAAGAGTGAGTCAGTGTTAAATTGGTACGACTTCACAGTTTCAGATGAAGAGCAAACCACTCCCCGCTGCAAAGTCTGTCTGAAGGCGGTATCAATCCGTCCACAAGGAAACGCAAAAGTTTTTTGTCGTATCGGCATTTCATCCACACTGAAACGGCGTTTCAGGTGACTGTAAACGGTACTTTTTGAAAACAGGTCAGAGAGTGAATAAATCTGTAAACGACGACCATTTCATTTCCGTGTGGATGTCTATCTGCATCACTGGAAACAAAGTTAACTTAAAGTGAAAAATCAAAAATCAAGTTTTTTGGCCAAAATCGTACGGCCCTACCCAGAAGTGATAACACGAAGATGGATATCATGCAGGGCTATCCGATCATGTCTCAGGGTATAAATATATTTGGAACAAGAGTTTGGATCATGAAACAACGGTACAAACTATCAGACAGTCACAGGTGGAGAGAGGAGAGCAGGGAGAGGAGCAGGAGGAGATAGAAGGAGAGAGGCTCTACCGTCACATTGCCTCCTCACAGCTGCTGTTATCAGAGTCCTGCACAGACATGGTTAAAGGTCGCCACACATCTGTTCCTTATTTCATGGATAAACGTAGTCACCTGTCTGACTGTCACTCTGCTCGGATGGTGGAAGTCTCTTTTCAAATAGAGGAACTCTTCAGCTTTAATTTATGCAACACGAAACATTTGAGCCGCAACTAGGGCAACTCAGAGTCTTTGAAATCAGACGGCCATGATTCATTTATAAAATAAATACTGAGACAGAACAGCAGAATCTCTGCGTGTATAAATATAAATGACTGAGCTGAATGAAGGCTGTGACAGAGATTATTTAAGGTATGAAGGTAGAGAGAGTACAAACTCCTCAGGGTCTACTTTCTGACAAAAAAAAACAAACTGACATTTCACCTTTAAAGTTTTTTCCTTTGTGCTGATTTCCTCACTGATGAGATATCTACGGGACACAGAGAGGCACAGAGCTCACAGAGTACAAAGAGTACACCGAGTACCAGAGGACTCTGTGTACTTATGTAATACGGTATGTAGGTAGACTTGGGGGTTCATTTTCTGTCACATTAGAACCAATCACTTTAGATTTTATGAAGCTACAGTTTACTCCTTTACCTTGGTGATGTTTCTCTCTCTCCTCTAAACCCAGATCAGTCTCTCTAGATGACAGTCTAACATCAGTCTGGTTCTGTTCGAGGTTTCAGCCTGTTAAAGGAAGTTCCTCCTCTCTGCTGTAACTCTCTAAATGCTGTAAAGTGTTTCACTCATGGTTTGGCAAGTAAAGCATTTTTAAATAACGTTTGTTGTGAATCGGCGCTTTTCAAATAAAGATTGATTAAGTGATAGAATGAGGCGACTTCTGTGAACCTCTGTTTTGATCGGTTTTGTCTAAGTCTTGTATAAAGAACGTGAGATCACTCACTGACAGGATACTTAATGCACACTGTACTGTTCTAAATACATTTTTTGATTATATATCAATTAATTGAAGCTGACCCCACACTCCACGCAAAATTTTGGTCTGTTTCGTTTGTGCTGTAAAAATATTTGTTAATGTTATAATCTCAAGGTCCATTCAACATAAAGACACAAAGATATAAACTTCACTTTCGGATCATTACTAATCATTGTTTAGCCCTAAAAATAATAACGGTATGTGTTTTAAACTGTACATTTCCCAGACCAGCGGTTCTTAACTAGTGGAATTCAAACTTCCTCCAGGTTCAGCAGTCATTGTGTTGATCTGTTGTGAGATTAGATAAAGCCTGATGCAAATCTGTCTGATACCTTAAATTCTCACAATTACAAACGATGGTCTGTACAGCAGCTGGTGTGCTTTGAAAAACCGACTGAAAAAGGAACAACGGTAAATTGATGCACTCAACCCAAGTCTAGCAGCTGCTGTGAGGTCGTCCTGGGGTCTGCGATCGTGGTTTTCAAACAGATGGTGTTCTTAATCAATATCATCTACTGAAACCGGCCTTTTCCCAGCATACAGTCTATAAAATGCTTCCCCGACTGATGGTTTCCCAGTTTGATTTGCGCATAAGAGTCTCTCTAACTAGCAGCGTGGTACTCGGAGTCATAAGTCAACGGGTGAGCGGGCCGGGCAATTAACGAGACTGATGTGCGGCGAGGAAGAGCGAGGCGGGAGGGGAATCCACAGAGCTGAGGAGGCGTTTTCAAAAGACGGTGTGTCTGTGTGTTTGTGCAGAAGCTTCCGTCTCCTCCGTCCCTCCGTCCGTCTGTGTCTCTCTGTTCTCAGTTTCAAAGCTTCAAGTTGCTGATAGTGAAATCCCTCTGCCATAAGTACCAACTGCTTATACAAATAATACACAAGTCCATAAATAAGCATGAGCGCTGATATCCCCAAACTCATCCCGCCTCACCGCGGCGTGTTCGTCTACCTGCGTTTCAAAAACTCTTTGATCTGTCAGCCCACGTGTAACGCAGGAGAGCCAATTTAAACCCGAGCTGGCGCCGTGACCCGACCCGTGTAAAAGTGGATGTGTGTCCCCAGCATGACAACTGCCTTAACTCTGCCCGTGCCCACACGCTCTGATAGCAGGGGGACTTCAGACTGTTTCGTATGAATTATGAAGTCCAAACGGCGCTCTCTTCACCGCCTCAAAGCCACAAAATGATCCAGTCCAGCGCTTTTCCAGCCTCTCTGACCGAGGCGGACTCAGACAGTCTACCTCCGTCTGTGCTTGTTATCCCTGATCTCCTCCGTACTGCTCGTGTCCACCGTTTCCTTTCAGCCCCCCCGGCGGCATGTGAGGCTGACAGCTCAGTGGGCTCCGGGCCAGAGCTGATAGTACTGTCTGTTGTAGGTCAGACTCCCTTGGGGGGGGGGGGGGGGGCGAACACACAATCACAATATGGTTAACAGGAGGTCGCGGCCCAGCGGCTCAGCGGGTCATGTTCCTGCAGCTCTGGGGGTGTCACATGTCTTCCTCATATCTCTCTGCTGTGGTGAAATAAAACAAACTCCAGTCTTATCTGCGTGTTCACTGCAGAGCGCGCTGATATAGATATATACAGTATAGATGTACTTAATGTGTCAGATCAGTTTAGAAGATCGAGTATCTTCTGCAGCACATACGAGACGATTTACATGTGAGTTCAGGTCATTTTAAACACAACAGGGGAAAGACACTGAGGGTTAGGGCTGCACGATTGATCGATTTTAAATCCTGATCAGGTTATTTGATTATAACGATGTTAAAAAATTAAAATCCTCAAATCGATTTTCCTCTTTAAAGTTTTGGCACCTCCAGGCCACCGTAGGCTCCCCAATTTTTTTTTTCATAGGATGGTAGGGGGAAGGTCCCGCCCTCCTTCGCCTCTGAAAAAAAAAAAATCAGGAACTTGGGAGCACTCTTGCAGGAAGGGGGAGCCTACAGTAGACATGATAGAGAGGAAAATCGATTTGACGATTTTAATTTTTTTAATATCGTCATCATCAAATAATCTGATTGTCATTGTCGCATCATCACAAAAAAAATTGATCGCCCCTAGTTCCCACACACACCAGTAAACATGGCGTTTGCAAAAGAAGGCGGTAATTTCGTGGTTAAATAGGACAAGAGCGAGTCAGTCGTGTTGAATTGGTACGACTTCACAGTTTCAATGAAGAGTAAACCACTCCCTGCTGTAAAGTCTGTCTGAAGGTGTTATCAACTCGTCACCATGGAAACTAATTCAGCGGGAAACGCTAAAGGTTTTTTCAGCCATATCCACATGGAAACGGTGTTTCAGATTACTTTAAACGGTACTTTTTAAAAACGGGTCAGAGAGTGAATAAATCTGTAAACGACGACCATTTCATCTCCGTGTGGATGTCTATCTGCATCTCTGGAAACGATCAGGTGACACACAGCGTAACTCTTTTATGGCGCTGAAACAACCTTTATACACATGCTCTGTACTCTTCTCATTTGCGTTACAGCACCACTTACTGGCTCGGCATATGCACTACATCGTTTTCAGTGGTTTAGTTTTCAGAGACGATAGAAAAACTTTTTGTTTTCAAAGTAAAGTTTGGTGAAGTTCTCACCGAATAAGAAAAAGAAAATCAAGTCTTTAGAGACAAAAATCTGGATTTTACTTTTGGCCAAAATCGTGCAGCCCTACTGTGGGTCTGTGAAGTGAATTGTGTTTTTTTATATATATATTTTTCAAAGGTTAAAGTTAAAAATTCAAAGAAAAGACCAAAAGCAGCCGTGTTTTCATCAGCCTGTCAAACTTTTATAACCTCCCTGTGTTACATCCACGAGTTCACTTCCTGTGGCGTCCTGAATCTGTAAAATCAAAGTCTTTTGATCTCGTATGTTTGGACCAAAAGCACAAAAGTTCAAGATCAAAGTTATTATGTGGGTGTTTCTGACACGGTTTTCAATACTTTGATACGTCATTATACTGAACATCTCGATCTCTCTGTCTTTGACATATTTTTTAGGGATCTCTGTCGCTGAGGGAGACGACACTTCAGACTAAGTGGATCATCTGTGATTTAGGAGGTCCAGCAGGTCCTTAAAACTCTGCTGCCTGTTCTCGAACACCCACTGTCCAGTACGAGGTGTTTCTAGACGAGAACTGTGCCATCAGTGCGTTTTATGTGTGTCGATGTAGAGAGTGAAAAAAGAGCTAAGGGTTGTCAGTTTAGAAGTGTAGTATATCAATCGTTGTCTTTTATACTCTTACAACACTTTCTGGTAAATAAATCCATCGATGACTGCTCCTTTTTTTTTACCAAGAATGCGAATAAAACAGGAGCAGCCGCTGCTCTTTTGTTTCTGTTGTATAGAAAGCTGTTCGAATCACTAAGTAGACAACGTGCTGAGTGAGAGAGAGAGAGCGAGCCTGAAACTGCAGCTGTATTATCGAGCCTTGATTAAATTTGCCTTATGATAATTACACTGCTTTGTTGTTTGTGCGAAAAAGCCTCCAAACTAGCAATCTCTCTGGTAATCAATGTCGCTCGTTTAATTTTCTAAAGAAAGCGATTTCACCTCGTTGATGGCACCTTAGTGGTTCATTTTTAATTGTGTGGGTCCATGTTTTGGGTAAATATGGGATATTGATCGAGGTAGAGTGCAGACAGAAAACAGAGTGCAGTTTCCTACGATTTGACTGGGACAGTTAAATTATGAGCAGCTGGTCGAACACCATGACAGCAGCGCCGCCGTCCACATTAACTTTTGGCCTCCTGCTGTTTGACTCACAGATGAGGTCGTTCCCTCACACAGAGAGAAAGTAGCTAATAACAGTGCTGACACACCTTCGGATGAAACTGTTAGCATGTTTTGCCCGTTCAAGTACAAGTCTGTTTAAGCTTGATCAAGTCAAGTCTGACACAGGTTTATAGAAGTTTATAGAGGCGAGGGCTTTCAGATAAACACTCAAATGTTACCGTCTCTTTTTTCGTGTTTCACTTCTGACTGTTTTCTACCATCAGTTTTAAAATGGTCTGAGTGTTACTCATATTAATGTTGTTTTGTGCTCTGATTGTGCAGCAGTTAGGCCAACTTTGCAGCTTTTGAATGTGAACCCAAAAAAGATCAATTTGGACTGGGTTAGATTGGATTGGACTAGTCTGGATTTACTGGGTTGATTAGATCACAGTAGTTTATGACTAAATTGTTTCACTAGATGGGAGAGTTCAGTAAACTTGGTGAAGTTAGTGACAGTTCGGAGCTTTTATCCATTTGAATCACTTTAAGGTTGGAGGAGCTCCCTGTAGATCAGTGGTTCACCTGGTAACATCTCTAATTCAATCATTATAAAATAAATAAGGTAATTTTGAGACTCTGGTGTTTGAAGTTTAAAGCCTGACATGATTTAACTCCAAGATTTCTTTGAGACCAGTTTCACAGAAAGAAAACGTGTTGTTTCGTGAAAGATTTCGTGTTGTTGCGACATCACATCGGTATATCCAACATGGCCGACCGGCTGATTGTTTACGTGTCGGAGAACAGAGTGATTTTTGATAAAAGACACAAATATTACAAAGATAACAACCTGAAGGACGACTTGTGGAGAGTCATAGCGTCGGATTTCTCATATGACGATGGTTTGTGAGCTTTAACAGTTTGATAAACGTCTTTGTTTTAACTTTCATCTGTGCTAAGTAACTTTAGCTCATAAGCTAACCTGTTCAGTGTGCTGTCACAGCACCATTAGGTCTCGGTTGTTACCTTACGTTTATGGATTATAGTTTAATGTGTTTATCTGGTACTGACCCAGACTCAGTACATGCTATCCTGACAGACAGACATCTCAACACTAGAGTCTAATCAGAACTGAAAAACACTCAGTCTGCTGTTGGCTCAGTCTTCTCGCTTCCACCCGGGGCGCGTCTTTTTTCCCCCTGGAAAGTCGCAAAATCGTATCGTGCTTGATGTGTATAGTCAGGCTCGTCAAAATTGGCCTCTGAATATTTCGTAATTTCGTGTCGTATATTTGCGTCGTTCCCGGTGTATAAGGACCTTAACTCATAACTTTTCATGTCTGATCTGAGGACCTGTGCAGGTGTCACCACCACGATGAGATCCTACAGTTTCTGAGGAGACATTTACACAGCACATTTCCAGCCTGACTATGACAGAAAGTAGGGCAACAGTTTTAATTATGAACCGCTAAGACTTACATAATAAACTTCTAACACGGAGTAATATTACAGTTCTTCTAAAAGGCTCCATCAGAACACTAGGATTGGTTTCTTATCTCGAAGCTGTTTGTCAGACGGTCCTGACTCTTTGGTAAGTGTGAGATCAAAGAATTCAGAAGGAAAACGTCAGCAATGACTCAGATTAAAGCTTCAGACCGAGCCGCTCTGCTTTTTCCTCTCCAGGCCTGCACAAACTTCATTCCAACATCTTCCAGAGGAAAGAGGAAAGGCCCCTGCAGTATCGAGATGAACAAACTGATATCAAACCGGCATCAAAGTGAATTCTGGAGCCGAGGATTGTGAGTCACTGGATCCACCAGAATGAAAAAAAAAACAGAGGGCTATATCCACTTCACAACGCCGAAAAACTGATTGTGAGTCAGTTTCTCTCATGAGGGTTCAGTGTGAAAACTTGACACACCTCAAAAATAAAAAAGGCATCTATCCTCCTAGATGTACTGAGAGCAACAGAGGGCAGCCGCAGCTCGGGTTCGACTGTTTTTACCTGCATTTTCTGACAAATACAACGACCAGAAGTAAAAATCCGTTTGCATTTTAACCAACTGCAGCAAGTCCCCTGAGCATGTTCAGACTTTTAATACGGCCCTCCAGAGAGAGAGGGGAAGAGGGAGAGTGAGGACAGATAGAAAGAGTTGGAAAGTAGGGGCTTAAATGTGCCTTTTAAGTCCTGGTTTTTAAAGGGAAGTCTTTGTGGACAGTGTCCCACATACTATTTCAAAGATGAATAAAGTAAGAGCGCTGCTGTCCACATGAAGGTCAGCTCAGGTTAGCCAGACGCCCATCCCTGCATACTTTCTTTGCCCTACATGACAAACCGCTGCTTAGTTTCTCTCCTCTGTCCTTTCCATTTCCTCCCCGGCTCCCCTCTCCCTCTCCGATATCTTTTTTTGGTTCTCTGGGGGCTATGCAAAGAAGCCGGATAATCCTGCTGCATGCAGCCTGCAAGACTCTTCTGCAGAGAGAGAGAGTGAGTGGCAGCGACAACCCAGAAAAAATAAAATCTGCCGGTGCAGAACGTGGCTGAATTTGAGCGGAATGGAATGAATGAAGGAGTGAGCGTACCTGGCTCCTGGTCCTGTTGCAGGTTGGTGTCCCCCTCTGGCCGAGCCTCTACATGGCACTGGTGTGTGTGAGTCTGCACATGTGTGTGTATGTGTGCGTGTGTGAGTGTGTGAGTGAGAGTGTGTGTGAGGGAGGAGGGAAGAGGAGAGAGTGCTGTGGAGGAGACGGGGAGAGTGCACAGTGCAGTGTGGAAGATTGGAGGCAGGGTACTCAGTGTGTGCTAAGACAGAGCCTGTGCATCTCCCTCCCTCTCTCCCTCTCTGCCTCTCTCTCTCTCTCTGTGAGTATAATCCTTTCTGGTCTACGGGGACGAGCTGCAAATGAACCGGCTCTATCTCTCCCTCTCTCCCTCCACTCTCCTCTTGTTCTGTATCTCGGCTTTGCACATGAGCCTGGAGCAGAATAACCCTCCCCTTGCCTCCACCTTGCAGTAGATAAGCCAGAATAGCAGAGAGCACTCTTGCCCTTAATGACTGCTACAACTCTATCGCGTCTTTTCCCCCCTCTGTTCCCTCCGCTGTCAGGTCTTTAGAAACGCCACCTTCATTTGTGCCGCAGTGACTCTTCGGCGTGATCAGACCGCCACTCCAGCTGTGCTATTTAGACATGCATGTTTGTTGTTTATACAGTCAGTCAGGACGCAGCGCTAATACCTCAGTGTCACTCCGCCGCTGACACGCTGTTTTTCGAGGCGGGTTTGTTTGTGCAGAGGCTTCAGCTGCATTTGAAGTTTTGTGTTCTCGTTTCTGGCAACACTTGAAGATGCGCTATGTAAATGTTGTCAGTGACTCAGTCGATCCTTCAGCCCATCTGCAAAATTCTGGCAATGTATGAAAACGGGCCGTGTGCTGCATGTTGGTGGAGACTGAGGAAGAACTCCACAGCTTACAGTAGCTGATATTATGTAATAAAACTCATGCTTCTGTTATCAGAGATTTCATGAGGCTGTAAACTCAGAACCGATTCACTCAAGATACAAAACCTCATATTCGAACCGTATTTGCAGATTGTTTCACCTGATGAGTTTTTCAGACACACAGCTAACCCCCAATTTTCACCACATCTGAATTGGCTCCACTGCGATTTTCGCCATTCGCCGATTCCTACAGGATGCGTTTGTGAGGCGAATTTCGTGCAAAAGAAATCGCAAGAACTCACAAGAACCTGCGCATTCACAATCAATCGCACAATAACAAGTTGTCTCTCTAAAGACAGACACATAGACATATAAGCAGTAGATTGTGTCCTTCCAGAGGAGGAAATCTACTTCTAGACTTCTAGAATCAGCATCTCCTCATCCATGGTGTCATCGGGGTGAAATGACGTCTAAACACCTTTCACTTGTTCGTCTCCGCCCGTTTGCATGGAGTGAAATATGATCCTCCTGAAACACAGAGTGTTTTATTTTGAAAAGAAGCCGGATGTTTTATTTTGTGTCTGTGCTCGACTTCATTTCCAGCACGGGTTAATCCGTGCTGAATTTATCCGCCATGCTCCGGCGTCCGGAAAAAATAGAACTCTTCGATGCCCACTAAACCGCAAAGGGTTGGAGGGAAGCTGGTGGAATTTGACACATTCACTTGAATGGAAACGATCGGCGGTGATTGGTGCTGACGACCTTTTGGCCACCATTCAATGCGGTGGGAATTGGCCAATCGTAAGACCATCAAATTCAAGTTTGGACCCTGTGTTGATTAAAAACAGAGTTGACGTTTACAGATCATCGAAAGCCTGAACTCTGATAAGATTACTGCAAAGACAACCTGTCAAACTCTGAAACTCAGAGTTGTTGTGTTCAAAATATTTTCTCATTTCTCATCTTTCTCAACAGTCGGGACAGGAGCATGTTTACCACCGTGTTGCATCACCTCTTCTGAACGTCTGGAAACAGAGGAGACCAGATTCTGGAGTTTCAAAAGTGAGTTGCTAGTCTCGCTTGATAAAAGAGTTCAGGTCTGCTCTGTGGTGATTTTTTGAGTCACGATGCGTCAAACGTTTTCATCAGATGACGAGTCGGGTCTTCTCATAGCCGATCTATGCAGAATAAAGGTCTGAAAAAGTCATTGTCTGGATGGTAGTAGATGTTGCTCCTAAATCTACTGAAAAGAAATCCCCAAAAATCTCCATCATCAGAAAAGTTTCGGTTTGCCTTTTTTTGTTTTATTACAGTATCACTGAGCACCGGCCAGCTCCAAGAAGAAATATTTTCCCCAGTTTGTAGCTGAAGAGCTTTACTGGCTGCAGAGAACCCTGACCTCGAGCCAATCCAATACCTTTGGGATTAACTGAAGCAAGACCTTATCACCCTACATCAGTGCTGGACCTCACTGATCCCCTTGTGTCTGAACGGAGCAAATCCCTGCAGCCAGCCTTCAAAATCTGGTGGAAAAAAACTGAAACCGTCTGGGTTTCTTAAAAGAATAGATCTCACGGTCACTTCGAGTCAGCCATTAACTCTGCAGATAAAATCACGGCCCCCCAAAAACACACCAATAAACAATCACTGAAAGGGTTACCCCAGCAAGGTATGCAGAGTACAGTCGCTGTCGACTAATTTACCATGAATGCTGGAGGACAGACTTCTTACTGCCTCCACACACCAAGCAAGAGTAAAATCATTCGCGCGAATGAATCACATGTTAAGTCAATGCAGTGACAAGATGAGACGCTCATACTACTCTGGTGGCGCGAATGATGCAAACTGAGTAGTAGAGCTGAAAATGTCTCAACTTGAGCGGATATTTACAATGCAGTAACCAATCAGTACGAAGGTTGCCAGGTGACGTATGAAAACAGAGGGTTGTTCACTGGTATCTAAAATGGAGGACAAACTGATCATGTCAAACTGATCAATTATGATGAAACCTTTTCTGTCGATAAATAATATTTAAAATAATGCATCAGATTTCATATAGTGCTTTATCAGAAACCCTCAAAGCTCTTTACATTGGATACATCATTCATGCGCTCACACAGTCACACCCTGGTGATGGTAAACTACCTTCATAGTCACAGCTGCTTTGGGGCAGATTGATGAAAACGTGGCTGCCAGTTTGCGCCTACGACCTCTCCGACCACCACCACACAACACTCACAATCACACACCAGTGGAGGACACACACTGGGTTAAGTGTCTTGCCTAAGGACACAACGGACAGACTACGGATAGGGGGGAATCGAACCGCCAACCTTCATGTTATTGGACGACCGCTCTACCTTCTGAGCTACTGCCGCCCAAACCAGACAAAAACTTTGTCTATCACCTGATCCCACCGGTCGGATTGGCAGAGATTACCGTTGACGCATGAATGAAGCGAGTTAATACTATTCATTCACAAGTCTAGATTCGTGCGAATTAAGCGAGTAGATGATTTGGTGTGAGTGCGCCGTTAGATGGAGTGTTGATAACTAAACGGGCAATATTAATGGGATATGTTTTAAAAAATCCTAACAATGCCTCAAAACAAGAAATAGAGAACAGCAAACCGAGGACCATCAGACTTCTCAAATCCATCATATGTTCTCTGCTGTCACTCAAAGTTCATGCGGTGCGTTCCTGTGAAAAGCTGAGTGAGCTCAGGGGTGCGGTTTTAGCTTCCTCGAGCATCTGCGACAAAATACTAACCCGCTCTGCCTCCACGCTTCTCCCTCATTTTCATTCATAAACTTCTCCTGATGCTCGTCAATAACAAAGACACATCAGCTTCCAGAGAGACTCGACAAAGTTTTGATGTTTCATTGACTAAAACTACTGTAAAACTAAAATGTGACCAAAAGAGTCGTGTCAAGAAATGTCAAGTTCTTCATGATGTTAACTCGATAAAACTCAAAGAGATCACATAGACATCTTGATGTACAAACAGGGAGGCGGAAAAGAAACAAAACCTTACATCACTTTGATCCAGAGGCTGAAAACTGAACTCTGAATGACTTATCAAAACGTCTTTCTCTGGTCTGAGGCGCAGACATGAGTGGAGGGGGTGAGAAAGTGAACATGTCTGGTATATCATACAGCAATATGTAAAAGAGCAGTTTCTGGAAGTCTGCTTGACCTCATTTCTCAGTCGCAGAAGTTGCCACCTGCTGAAAACAGGCGGAAAATGTAGCTGCGACATCCCCTTTAAATGTCAAGTTCCCGTTGCCTTTGACAGTTTTTAGGAAGGTGACAGAAGTTTCAGATATCTCTGAGTTGAACCCTGAGTGTCCCAGGTTTTCTGCTGCCAAATAAAGATGTCACGCCAGGTGGCACTGATCCTCGACATCCTCTTATCGCTGCTCCTGCCCCGGATACACAGCACGCCGCCTGTTCATGTCAGTCACTTTCACTGTGATTCACTGCTGCAAGAGCAATCAGCAGCATACAGAACCAATTGGTTGTGATGTAAAGATGATTTATTTCCTCCAGATGGGTTTACTGGTCCACATTGAGACAGCTACATCCATCTGCACGAGTCGGCGTCTATAGCATGAATCTGTGTATGTTTAGACCAATTTTCTCTTCCTGTATGCCCACTCAGATGCTCCGGATGCCTAATTTAGCCCGAGTGTTTCTCCCCGCCCACACACTCTGGCCTGCTGTGTGTATCCACGATGCTACATCGCTCTAACGTGTCAAACCTCTCGCCTCGCCGTGATGGCTGCGGCGTGGGGAACGCCAGCACCGCGGATTATGAGTGTGTCAAATTGGCAGAATCTATTAACGTCGCCCCGATCACCGTCACAATCTACCCCCACAAGTCAATTATCAAGATAGATAGCTCGCACTGATAACAGCCCGCAACAGCAACTGGACCCATTTTCTGCTTAGTGGACAGAGGGAATAGAGAGGGAGGAAGAAGGAGAGGAGGGAAGGAGAAAAGGAAGCATTAGAGATGTTGTGATAGGGAGAAAATGCGACTTTCAGCACAGCTAAAATCAGATTAGGTAGACTGAGATAGAAGAAGGGGAAAGGCAAAAAACCGGGTCTTTTGTATTGCAGCCTGCCTCTGGATGCAGGCTGGGGGCCCGGGTGGCAGAAATATGGAGGCAGAGGCACACTTGTCATCCCAATGAAATCATTCTCCGAGGCTGCTGAGGGAGGCGAGAGCTGCACAGAGATGAGATCCTACAGCCCGTGAATGTGTGTGTGTGTGTGTGTGTATAAGACGTGAAGACAGGGGGAAAGAGACAGAAAAGTACGACCAAAATACAGTTCGCTGATTGTACCGCTGTTGCTTATAGGCATCCTCCACTTCAAGAAATCTTCCTCTGCATCTGCATCTTTTCCTCTACGGCAAAAAAACAACACAGGATGATTCATGCTGTCAGTGTTTACTCCAGTGATCCATAAATCAACTTTTCCATTGCAGCAGAATCCGGATTATTACCTGTGCTGTTTCTTTGTGAGGACGTTTATTCTGGTACTCGAATCTACAGCCAACTGCATCAAGTATTTTCACTGTCTGACATTTCAAATGACGTGAGTGGGATCTTGATCAGCAGTAGAGATGGAACTAATGTCATGAGACAGGGGTTCATTTAATAGGTGGGATAAAAAATTACCCCTGATATCTTTTTTAAACAGCAGGGGGAGCCATCTGCCTTTGACTTCTATTGTTGGACATTATCACGTCTTTTACCTTGTATTTTTTAGCAGTGGTGTTGCGGTGTCCGTGTGGGGGGGAGGCATTGATGCTCACACGCATGCAGATGGCAAGATGCTCTTCTTGTAGCCTGATCTTCAGGTCAAGGAGCTACGCCGTTACGTTCACGTTACGTTTATAGACCGTGTATAAGCTTAAACGTTACCCTTCACATTAAGAGGGTCTGACAGGATCTGATGCGCTCGTTGACGACTCAAAACAAGTCGAAAATAACAACGCGTGTTGCGCTAACAAAGTGGTCGTAGTAATCGTTAGTGGCAAATTTATATTAATGATCATGTGAAATTTCAGTAGCGCCGCTGCTGAATGAATGTAGGGGAAACACTGCCTTAATAGCAGAAAAACGTGCAGACAAGCCAGAGAAACAGGAGTACCACAAGATTCAGCTTTAGGTCCACTGTCATTTACGATCTACATCAATAACAAAGACAGAGTTAATCTGCTGTTCACTTCTACGCTGATGATACCGTCATTTATTTCTGTACAGCTCAAGTCTTCAGTATGTGTTTGGTCGAGTACAAGATCAGCTGTGTCGAGTGCAGTTTGTCTAAAAAACAGATAAATCTTCACTCCTGTCCTGTGATTGTCAGAAATAGTGAAACCAGCATCATTGAGGAAAACTGAAGGTGGATTTACAAAAGTTAAAAAGAGGTTTTTTAGTTGTGTAAATCCATGTGATGCAGATGTCAAATTAAGGATAGTTATTAATAGTGGCAACAAGCTTTGCAAGAATGGAGCAGCCCCAGCAGGTGGTGTCTACTTTCCAGTATTAAGTGTTTTTAATTGATGACAGCTTGTTTTCCAGCAGCATTTTCAGTTTGTCATTAAGAGGCTTTACTTGGATTTCACAGAAACAAACTCTGCTGAAAAAGATATTGGTGGAGTCCATTTTTTACCTGTTCGTAATCCGGGGATGTGTTGTACATGAATCATGAGTATATCGGGGCACAGAGACTTATCACAATCTCCCGTTTTCTCTCTCACCATTGTCATTTATAATCCTACGTCAGTTGGACTGCTGCGCTGCCTTGGGCTTCGGTATAAGTTCATTTTTAAACTCATTCTGGGCTGAATTCACGTTATCCTGTCTCCCCTTTTGATTTAAAAGGATTGAATTCACAACTTTCATTTGTTGGACAAAGTGCAATTTGTCATCCCTAAGGTCCAAACTAAGTTGGAATACAAAGCTTTTAAGTTTCAGCCCCAAACTACATCAGGACTGATATCAAATTGCAAAACCTAGTTAGTCTGAATGGTTATAAATCCTTATAGAGGAGTCTGGACTGCAGCCTTTCTGTATGCTAATGTTGGAGTTGGCTTCTGTTAAGGTTTTTTTATTAGGGCTCTCACAATATCATTCTTTCACCTCAGGATTGTGTGAACTTTATAATCTTTGGAGTTGGGTTGTTGGTTTAAACTTGGTGTTGCTGCCAGACTTGGTCAGGTCCCCCTTGAATCTCTGATCTCCAGGGACTAACCCGTCTGAATAAAGGTCAAACTATATAGATTTTCTGGTTGAGAATGCACCACCAGTGTTTTTCCCACTCTTGGACAACACCTGGGCAGGCCACAAAAGTAGATTTACCAACCGTTTGAGCTGTTTTTTTTCTTATTATCCGAACAAGATTGCAATCTGCCGCAGATACAGAGGATGAGCTCACTCTTTCTCTCCCTCTCTGTTTCTAAACCGTTGTGAGAAGTGTATTCACTCCTAACAGAGTAAAGAAAGACATAACAGACCGCAGTACAACAACACAAGAGCTAATCAAATAATCACAGTGATCTAACAAATTGTGCTTCTCATTTAAAGACGAATGAGAAAATGTATCGATAGTTAAAAAATTATTACCTGCAGCTCACCTTAGATCTTATCAGGAAGATGGCGACAGAATCTGTTGCAGCTCAAGTGTTCAATCTATCTCGCTGCTCTAACTGTTACCCCCAATTTCCACCGCATCCGGAACGGCCGCAATTTTCGGCATCCGCCAATTCCTACTGGATGCATTTGTGAGGCTAATTTCGTGGCAGATTCGGACAGCAGGAATTGCAAGAACTTGGGGATTCACATGTAATCGCACGATAACGAGTTGTCTCTATAAAGACAGCCGCATAGACATATAAGCAGTAGATTATTGTGTCCTTCCAGAGGAGGAAATCTACTTCTAGAATTCTAGAATCAGCATCTCCTCATCATCCTTTGACTTGTTTGTCCTCGCCCATGTTTGCATGGTGTGGAATACGATCCTCCTGAAACACAGAGTGTTTTATTTTGAAAAGAAGCCGGATGTTTTATTTTGTGTCTGTACCCGACTTCCTTTCCAGCACGGTCTAATCTGTGCTGAAATTTATGCGGTAACCTGGCGACTGGCTGTGAAGCCCACTGAACCGCAGGGGATCAGAAAGAGGTCGGTGGAATTTGACAACTTGAATGGAAACTATCAGCGACGATCAGCGCCTATGGCCTTTTCGCCACCATTCCGGATACGGTGGAAATTGGGGGTTAGAGTTTATGAAATCTGAGTGTATGAAAATAATCTAAAGATACGGACATGTGGAACTGTTAGGCCTGTCGCGATAATCAATTAATCGCCTTATTGCTCGATAAATAAAAACGAGGTCGATAACTTTGCCAGCGTCGATAATTGACGTGCGTTTGTTTTCCTCCTCTCTCGCTACCAAACACGCTGGATGAGAGAAGAGGTCTCACTCTGCGTATTTTTCTCGGCACCTGGGGGCGTTGGCTCTATAGCGGAATGAACGGAGTTAGTGAACCCTCCTGTCAGTCATTCAGTGTCTTTGTTACGAGGGGGCGCGCGCGCAGGTACACGTAGGCGCGCACAGGCACACAGACACAGACTTTTGGATACAGTGCTGCAAGTGAGCGTCGTGAGTGAAAAGCAAGCTAACAGAATGAACACGACAGCTTTGGTGTCTAAACCGAACGCAACAGCCCAAGTGTAGGAATATTCGGCTTTAAACCACTTTTGTTTTCGTCAACCACAAAACTCCACGTGTGTGTGCGCGCGCGCGCGTGTGTCTGTGTGTTGGAGGAGCACAGCAGGCTGACGAGAGCTGTCAGAGCGGACTGAAGCTGCTCCTATATGTTTAGCGTTTAACTGACTGAGTTTTGCAACTCTGTTCGTCATTTTCGTCTCGTCCCATCAACGTAAACGCACTTTCGTCTCGTCACATTTTAGTCATCTCCGACTTATGTTTAGCTCGTCAACGTTACGTCTTCGTCGTGGGTGAAATTAAAGTTTATCACTTTTGACACGGTGTACTCGCATTATTATGCCATTTAATATCATTATCTATAATTTAAAAACGGTGTCAATAATATCGTTTATCGGCAATAATTTGTAGCACGATTATCGTCCAGCAAAATTTGTTATCGTGACAGGCCTAGGAACTGTAAATGTAAAAGTTATGATAATATAGAAAAGTTTTCAGAAGAGTGTCTTTTTGGTGACGGTACAAAAAACAAAGTGACCTTCAGGTCTACAAACACCAATAAGTTCAGATGGACTCACACTGGGCTCGCTCCCTGTGGGTCTGGGCGACTATAGGAAACATATTGAGGGTACGGTGCTTAAAAAACACCCGGGAACATGAAACAATCCCGCTCCTCATCAATCATGAGGCAGAGCTTTATGAACAGGCAAGAAAACGTCTTTCTGTATGAGAAGGACAGAAGCGGATGATCGATGTTTCCGAGAAACGTTTTGGCAAAGAAAGCAACAACAGCGAGTCTGTGCCAGAAAACTCTGAGAGCAAAAGAGCGGAGATACGACAAAGTTAGTTTATCACCTGCAGCGTCCCCGTGTTATAAAGCACAGAGTAAGAAGGCTTGAAGTCGCTCCACAGCAATGAAACCATGTTCTGGAACAAGCTGTGAAAGCAGAAACAAGGAACAACAGCAATAAAGTGAGGAGTTACTGTCTGCTTCTGCTTCTGCTGCTGCTGCAACAACCTCACACACACTCAGACAACAGACCAGAGTACCATTAGCAACAAACACCACTGTGGTTATAATCAGGTGTCTACAAGGACTGAACTCACTCCTTTATGCTGCTGCAACATTTTCTAATTCAGTGACTCTGAATGTGAGTGGAATTGAAGATCTAGTGTTTTGTCTTTGTTGTTTTTCTGCCTCTGAACGAAAACTGAAAACAGACGAGTAACAGGAGGAGTCTCTGTCAGGAAAGGTGCGAGTTTTTAATTCTGGAGAAACAGAGCTGAGAGAAAATGAGGGATTCTGGGATCGTTTGTATCTTTTTATATCTGTTTCTGTGTTTATTTGTTGGCCTCAAAACGTACTCACATGTGCATCAAGAGAGGTGAAAACACACATATGACCAATGAGAGCCATCCGTCCCGGACAGCTCCTATTGGTCAATCTCCTGCTCCGCCTCGCCATCCAATCACCTCGCTGTATTCGACACACCCCTCTCCCGTAGTTCCGACTCGTCCCCTCCCACTCTCCTGGCCCTCCTCGGAGCTCTGAGCGGCTAAAAGTAGAGTAGCAGTTTAGCTACAGGAGCTGTGATGGTGAAGGATGCAAAAAAAAAAACATGTCTCTTCGCAAGCTCACAGAAGAATAATGACTTGAACAGGTCATTTTTATCTCCTTTTATCGTGGCTCATGTTACATAAATAACTCTTATTAGTCTCTGACATGTCAGCACGGTAGCTGTCCAGGCAGCTGCAGACGGCGCTCGCTAGCAGAGCTGGCGTTTACTGCCGCTAGTCACTAACAATCCGACATGATGAATCCTATTTGAAGCTAAAGTAGGATCTTCTGCTGGCCGCCTTCTTGCTCGGCCAGAGGGGTTGTGTCGTGGGGAGGGCGATACAGGTTCGAGGGGGAGAGGTTTGTGTGTGGGGGGTGGGACACTTTTTTCAAATCTAGCCTACTGACACACACCCAAAACCAACTTTTATTTGTTTATTTTTTTGGCACCGAATAAACCGTTCTGGGCAAAATGATGTCAATTATTGTCGTATATTTCTGTATCTGTAAATTTTCGCTTTATCGCCCAGCCCTACCTTACTTCCTAATTACGACTCCTCACTTCCGTCATTTAGATTTGATTTTTCAGATTGTGGCAGATTCACCGATTGGGCGAGCTGCTCCAAGGCCCTTTCGATCCGATCATGCTCAAACATGATCTGTGTGTTACTGAGACTTCCGGTATTATTCCCCGATAACAGCACACCCTGCAGCTACAAAACCAACGGGCTTGTTTACTTCTGCTCTCAGCTGCAGATTTGAGTACATTTTCTGACTTTATAAACGTCGTTAACCACAGCTGCTTTCTCTCTAGGTAAATCCTCTGCCAGTGTTTCAGACTGATTATTCATTCTGTGTATAAAATGTCAGAAAAGACGGTGAAAAACGGCTCAGTGTTCTCGCAGAGAGAGAGGTGACATAATCGACTTGTTCGTTATGCTGTGGCGTCCAGCTCTCAGATCTTACACGCCGCTCTGTGCCTGGGGACAGAGCGTGACGCTAACAAGCTCAACAAGCTTGTTAGAAAGGTCGCCTCAGTGATTGGAGGATCTGAGTCCGACTCTCTGGAGGCGGCGTTGGAGAAGGGGCTGCTGTCCAAGCTGGTTAGCATCCTAAGCAAACGTCTCCCACCCCCTTTTTACGACACGCTGGTTGAGCAGAGAAGCGTCTTCAGCCGAGACTCAGACCCATGAGGTGTTTTCAACGAGAGGCTCAGGAGAGGGTTCCTGTTGGTGGGTGTCAAACTGTTACACTGACCCCGGCTCTGACAAAGACCAGGATCCTAATTGGGTCTCAATGGACTCGTTAATTGCTTTAAGTAATAAAATTATCCCTAACTGCAGCCAGAACCTTTGTAACATTTAAAGTCATTAAGTTCAATTAAAACACTAGACTGCAAATCTACAATGTTCCCAGGCACAATGTTAAAGGGCATTCCGTAGAAACTGGGCTTGACTTTTACTTTTGGCATTTGTTAACATGAATAAGAAGGAAATGGAGCTTAAATTTGAACAAAAGCTCAGATTATGGGGTTTGTTTCATTATAAAGACATAAAAAGATGTATTATTTATGAGTTTATTTATGAGGTTCTTGTTCAATTCAGTGGACAGAGTGAGCACCCCACATACGGGGACCTCCACCTCGGTTAGTCTGACCTTTGGCCTTCGGCTGCACATCAATCCTCCCTCTGTATACCATCACTACGTCCCTCCCTGTCTGACCAATAACAGGAAAAATTGACCTAAAAATTTACTTCACTCAGTCATTTGTTCCATTCTTGTTCCTGTCCCACTGTCTCCAGGACTTTTAACAGGATCACCGTGAAGGTCCTCAGTCCTGTGGTTCCTTTTGTCAAACTGGACTCTGTCGATCCGGTCTATTCGTTCAGTGTTATATTGTTTAGTGTCCAAGATTATATCCTGATTATTGTTGGGAGCCAACATAGAAATCGAAACTGAAATCTAGAAATTGTTGGTCGACTAAGGACTAAGAACTTCAATTGGGTGGGAGGGGATCCGACTTTGAAGGCAAACCCTTCTGCGGCGGAGGACGACACATATCGGCGGAACGCGGCTCGGCCGATGTCTTTGACGCGCATGGTAGAGGAGGATTCCCATGAAAGTTGAAACGCTCAAAATAAAAATAACTATTCAGCAAAACAGCGGACGTTGATTAACATTGACACTCTTCAATCTTCCTGTTTCCAGCCGGTCTCCAGTGGGTCTGGCGAATCCAAAATATTATAAACAAGGGGGGTGTTACATGTGAAATGAAGGTGCTCTGAAAACACCCCCATTAGAGATTGGTAGGTTCCTCCTGATGAAATCAAATATAGACTGTGAATTGATGCGGAATTTGGTCAATCAGAATTTGGTCAACTCGACCAGCCCTACTAAAATCTGATGAAATCGCCCAGCTCTACCTTCTGTGGTGACTTTTCAAACCTTAAGTGCTGGCAGTCAATCAACCAATCAATCAAATTTTATTTATATGGTGCCAATTCACAACAGTCGTCATCCCAAGACGTGGCAGTGTGTACAAGAGAGGTCAACAGCTTTACATTCATTCAGTTTTGCATCTTTAACGTCACTGATAATAAATAACGGCGTGTCCTTGACTGATTTCTCCAGATTCAATAAACAATCAATGACCTGTTGTGGAAACTTTAGTCTCTGTTCTCCATCCAAACGACATGACAACAACGACGATGCCCTCCTCTGCTCCCTCTCCTCTTGTTTTTACAGACCCCGTTATTAGCTTTTCGTCGGAGAGGCTGATCGGGGGTGTCAGAAGAACCTTTCTAAACCATCACTGAGCGAGCGGCTTGTTAACGCCGCTCCCTGTAATTTAGTCATCAATGCAGTCGAGCAGCGAATGTTGTGTTTGCTTTCGAAGGACACGTATCAAAGCTGTCGCTCCAGATTATGCGATAACAAAGAGAGGGGGGGGGGAATCACAGCTGTCACATCACACATGCAAAAATACTACAACAGCACACACGACAAACACACACACAAAAACACACACAAAAACACATGATATTTGCAGGCAGAGGCTTGTATGAGGAAGTCAGGCGCTCTACTGATAAATGTTTGAAACTGATATAGAATGTGGATCTGCTGAGTCCAAGCAGGTCAATAAATCTACAACCTCTACAACCTAAAAAGTCAGGTTTCTGAGTTAAATGTTGATAAAAACTGATTTTATTAGTTTGACAATCATTTAAAGCAGGGCCTGACACTTTTTTCAGGAGGAGCACACAAAGAACTTTAGGGGTGCAATAAAAATTGATCAAATGTTTGTCTTAGTGGTCAACAAAAGTACTAGGGCCCGACAGATTTTTGGGGACGATGCCGATACTGATTGTTAGGGGGGAAAAAATCCAATTACTATTATTGGCTGATTTTTTCAATATTTTATGAAGTTATAAAAAAATATATATACTGTAGATATACTGTAGGCTACTGCTCTGCACGCCGACAGGAAGACCGACTGATCAAACTCAGACCAGAGAAGCGTTTCAGGAGCTTTTTCAACTACCGTTTTCAAGATTGTCATGAGGTCGCTGCGCCATCTACAGGATAAGTCGGGGAACTTTTCAAATGGCGGAACATTTTCGAGGTGAAACCGATTCTTATTCTCCGCATTTTACTTCTGAAAATATCTGCGAAAATTGACGACTTTTGGCCGATTACCAATTAGTCTCAAACGGGCTAAAATTGGCCGATTAAATCATCTCACCGATAAATCGGTTGGACCCTCATATGTACTATTATTTTAAATCAATTTTAGGTCTTTTGGTCACATGACATGGAAGCTATTGAAGGAAAACAGCTTTTTCTGAGAACATCAACTGGTAATTTATTGACGGTCCCTTATTCAACACCCGATGTTGACAGTGAGGGTGTCGAGTAGATTTAACCGCGCTGCTGTTGTTATTCCTGGTTATAGAGAGTGAGAAGACACCGGTAGATCCTCAGTGAATGTCAGTCAGACATCCAACCTAAAACTAACTTCACCACAGTATTTACATGAATAAACATTTGTTGCCTCAACTAATTTTCTGTGACCCTAAATACATTTTACAATTCTATTTTTAGTCGCAAATGTGAGTGAAACGGTCGCACTGTCGAGCCCCGCATCAGAAGCATGTGACATGGATAACTTCTCCATTCTGGAAGGCTGAATTTACGCTGAACACTATACACAAGTTTCGGAGCAACACTCTGTACGCTGCCATCCTGACGACGCCGTTTTCAGCGGGGACCTTCATATTTCAGCGAGGCACATTCGTCTGACTCTGTCACATTAAAACAGCATGGCTCTGTAGTGGAGGAGTAAAAGAAGAGCTGATGCAATGCCATGGTAAACATGTCCCTGTGCCAACTTTTGAGAAAGAAATGTAACACCAGCGTATATTTTTTTAAACTACAATAAAAATGTTCCTTTACGACTTTTTTTTTGCACTAAATATTGAGTTTAAACCACTAAAATATATTTCATTAATATTGCAAATACTTTAATTAGAATTTGGGTTGTAAATCTAATTTTTTTAAGTTGTGATGCAACATTGACAAGGACATCATTATCAGGTGCTGCAGTCTTGAAACAGCCAGTAAGAACAGGCAGTAAACCTGCTTCCAGCCTGGTTTTAAGTCACTCTTTTACCACTTTATGATCTTACACATTATGATTCTCCGCAGCACCTGCAGAGCCCTGGATATGTTGGACCAATCCCAACTGTAATAAATTACATTCAGCTCCACCAGACCCTTTTTTTACAGAAACTTTTCTCAGTCCCGGATCGCAAACCTCGACTCCATGTCACGTCTTCAGTCAATTTGTATGTGAATCAAGTTACAAATTGAAGTCCCAGTCCTTCCCATATAATTCTGTAATTCCAGCAAATAAGACTTGATATCCCTCATGATGTCTGAGCCGCTCTGGTTACACATCCTGCATACAGGATTTACAGAAACTGTCTGAAACACTGTGTGGTGTTGCGCCTGCAGCAGGAGCCAATCTTAGACTAATAAATGTGCAGACATGATGGATTTCTCCAAACAAAACAAACAGAGAGGTGTTCTCTTGACTCTACAGATTCTCTCCTCTGCCTCAGGTATCTGCTTTTTACCTGCGACGGCGTGTGTGTGTGTGTGTGTGTGTGTGTGTGTGTGTGTGTGTGTGTGTGCTCTGGAAGCTGATTCCTGTCTGCTCTTTGTGCCCTGATGTGCGACAGTAATGCTATCTGATAGGTCGTCCTCTGCCAGAGATGTCACTGAAATAGCAATTCCTTATCAAGGACAAAATGTTACAGCTGAGAGACGGAGAAAAATCAGCAGATGAATGAATGTAGGTCTGTTTTTTTAAGGAAAGTTATCAAATTAGACTGAATGTGTTTCTCACGGCACGAGTAGAAAACCCCGACTGTGTGAATACAGCAGCAGAAAGACCTTGAAGTAACCTCGGCACATTCTCACACCCAAGCACACATCACAAAATCCCAACCCCCAGGCAATTCAAAACGCCTCTCTCGACTACATGCTACTTTAAAAGCCTCAACAAAAGCTATTTGAGGTCTGTCTTCTGTGGTAAAATATCAGACGATCCTTTCATGCTGCACAACAAAAAATCATCCTGAGACTACTCTTACAACCGCGAAAAAAAGCTCAGAAGCTGATGGAAAACCTGAGTGTGTGCAAAAAAATATCTGTGTTTTATACTGCTCTCAAATCGACCTGCTGCTTTGGTCCGAGAAAATAAAAACAAGTTCACCGAGGTTCCTTTAAAAAAGTTATCAACCAAGAACAGAAGGAAATACGGCTGGGCGATAAATCGAAAATTTATAGATACCGAAATTTACGACAATAACAAACATCATTTTGTTCATATCGGTATGTTCAGTGTCACAAAAATTAAAGTTGGTTTTGGATGTGTGTAGGTAGGCTATGGTGCCAGTTTTTTCAAAATACCAATCACTTCCTAATCAATTGATCCATCTCTGCCTTTGGGACCTAAATTATTCACACTTGCTCCACCTGTTTGTGCATCTAAAGCTCCTAAAATGATAGAATTCACTCTTTTGACCCTCCTGTTCTCTCTCATCTTTAAACTTTAAAACTGAGATAATGTTGATGAGATAACGACGGTGATATCAGCAGCTGTATTTCCTCATTCTGGGTGGAGATCCTCCAGAGGTCATGATGCAGCTGTGTGCACAGACACAATAACACCCCGCCTGGCCGCTAAATCGTCTTTGACACACAGAAGTGGTTAAGTGCTTCTTTAAATACCCACCAGGGACTTGTTCCATTTAAACAACCTGCAGACCTTTCTCCCTGTGTGTCTGTCCTGCTGTTGACATCTGTGGCAGCTCACTGACTGTAATGGAGCCGTGCCGAATGTTATTAGTCACACTCGTGCCTCTCCTGCTTCATAAGGTCACAATGTCCGCCGTGAATAAAGATCCATTAACAGAGTTTAATACCCGACAGTGGGAAGATATGCATGATTTTATTTTGTATTAGAGCTCATAAAAACTAACGGGTGGATATCTAAAGACTGATTCAGAAATACGTCGACTGAGCTTGATCCCCCCTTTTCTTAGATTGTTTGTTCCTTATTTAGGTTCGGTGTCGCTCTAAACTCCTCTGTAAGCCTGAATAATTCCCGTGTTTTACCTGTCAGACGCCATCATCAGAGTTATTCCAGTACAGCGGCGCAGTCTGCCAGACCTCAGGACATTTTAAGCTGACTACTCTCTTAATTTTTCAAGTCACACCGCAGCAGTTTAATCCAATGAAGGATTTTATTCAATTTAAATTCAAAATAACTTTCTTAATCCGACTTGGAGCGAGAAGTTAAGAGCATCTTGTGTGGAAAACGCAGTGATTGACGACTAAGAATTCAACATAAGAGCTCAAATCTGAAATATCAGACTCGGGTGTTGATCTAAGATTTAGGTCTGCCTGAAGTCACTTTAATGACCCGGACTTGGACACACATAGAGACACACAAAGAGGTGGTTGCTGTCCAGGCAGAGTTTCAAACATAAACATGCGTGGAGCTCTCTGCAGAGTCTCACATTATGAGTTTAAAACCATGTCGGTCCACTTTCAGTCATATTTTCTGTCAGTAAAGAAGTGAAAACAGCAGATTTACTCCCGTTCAGAGAAAGTTAAAGAGGGCATCTTTCTTTAACAAGGTTGTTCTGCCTCACTTCACCCGACTTATCACCGCTCTCTGTTTCTATCACACTCGTCTGCTGCTGTCAATATTTCCTCAGGTGACTCTCCTGAGGTCATCATTATGTCCCGCTGTTGGTCCTGCGCTGCGCTTTGAACAAACAAACCCGTATCTCAGTGTCTCACTGTTGCCATTGTCCTTGGACAGTTTCATCAAACCCTTTCCATGCATTTGGAAATCCCTAATTGAGAGGATGCTTGTTGGGAGTGGAACCAACAACCAAACCAGCCCTAGAGGGTCCTTCCCTATAGGGCTGGGCGATACAGCCTCAAATCAATATCACGATATATTGATCAGTTCACCTCGATAACCATAAATGGACGATAACTACTCCACAAGCTGCTCACCCCCTCCCACATTAAGTTCATCTACTTCAGCCGCTCCAACTTTTGAACTGTCCTCCATCTCCTCACCTGTCTTTCCCTCTTTGTTACGGACTGGATGGGGTGGAGTCACGTCTCTGATGTAGGACAGCGTCTTAAAGGGACATGAGAACATAGCCTACCTACACACATCCAAAAACAACTTTGATTGATTTATTGTTTTGACAGTGAACACCATATATATACCGATATGGGCAAAATTATGTTGGTTATTGTCGTAAATTTTGGTATCTGGTTTATCGCCCAGCCCTATTTCACTGTGAACAAAGTTTTACATTGAGGCAAATATAGAGATCTCCTTCACTGCACAAAAAATAGGCCCAGAGACTAAAAAAACTAGGAGGAATAATAAATGTCTGTAAATGAAGCTGTTTAAAAATAAATAAATAAAAAACTCAGAGGCGTACATGTTTGAAAAATGAGACTAAATCATAAACCCTGAAAACCAAAGTTGACGTTTTATGAAATCTGGCGCACACATGTGGTCTAGAGTCCGGCTTTGCAGAGCAGAGGAGTCGAAATGAACAGAGTGCTCACATTAGCAGCCCCGCGGTCATTATCGGCACTCTCTGTCCAGAAACTGTCGACCAGGGAGCAAAATGGAAACGCCTGCTACTGAGAGAGAGAGAGAGGGAGAGAGAGGGAGAGAGAGGCACTGGTTTATAATTAAACTAATTCATTTCAGGAAAGCACACTCACAGTGTCTCTCTGCGTCTTCTCTGTGTTTTTTTGTGTAAATCTTCTGGAGGCTGGGACGGAGATAGACTGCTGACAAAAGCAGAAAAGCCGGCTTCACTTTGGAATACAAAAAAATCTCTCTCTGCTGTGAGGCTTTCACACATCATTTGTCTTCATACGGAGGGATTTGCCTTTAAAGACACCTGGTTGTTGTTTTTTTATTTATTTATTGAAAGAGGAAAACCTCCCTGACTGTGAAAGCGGCGCTGTGACAGTCATCAGCATCCGTCTTTAAACAACAAAAGACACGCTCCCCTCCGAAAATCATCCTCTATTCTCCTCTCAGACTCCTCACATGTTTCTCTGGGCTGTCACTGCGTCTGCCTACAGCCTGAATGTGCCAGGAAATAAAAAAAAATGCAAGTTTAAGCTCAAAGATGGCGGCAGGGTGGAGGACGAGAGCCAAACAGAAACATGAGTGGGAGGACTCTGAAGCCACGTTTGTTTGACTCGGCGTTAGCAGTCAGGACGGCTCGTACGACGCATCCAGAGGCCGAAAGAGGTCACAGCGCTGAAATATGAAAGCAGCTGCAGGAAGCCGGGGTGGATTCGAGTTCGACCAGCACAAACAGGAGTTTATTATTCCCATTAGGAGCGGTTTGGACTGCAGGTGTGGGGCTCCTGATCTCCACATCCGAACATCTTAAACCTCCTCAGAGCGGAGCTTTGATCAGCTCGCTCCACTTCCCGAGGCCGCACTGAATCTAAATTAAACAACATCCTGCGCGGACGGACTGCCAAGATTATCCTGGGTCAGCTCTACAGAGCGGGCAGAGCCAAATGAAGTGAGATTTATGGGTAATAACTCTGCTGCTGCCACAGCTCGTCAATGTTTCATCGCTCTCTGTGAAAGGTAAGGACAAGGTTGTTTAATTAGGGTCTTTAATTAGAACTTTTATTGGCTGCGAGTCTTGACTCTTTCCTCAGCCTGCAGCCAAAGAGTCTCCTCTTACCTCCTCTTTTAAAAATAACTACATCTTTATACCTCCTAATAAATCCTGGACACAAGTTTTTTTTTACGCAACAACATATGAGTAATATTCGCTGATACAGAGAGAGAGGAAGGTGACTTTCTCCAGCTCCACAGGTCCTCTCTCAGCCGACACGACACTCTAAACGTCTAAAACGAGACTTTATAAAGACATCATGAGACTCAGACTGAGTCCCAATGAGGACAAAGACACAAGTCACGGGAGCAGAGTGATGAAGAAGACACTAGGGCTGGGCGATAAACCAAAAATTTACTGATACTAAAATTTACGACAATATCCAACGTCATTTTGCCCTTATCGGTATATTTAGTGGTTTGGATGTGTGTAGGTAGGCTATGACGCTGTCCTACGTCAGAGACGTGACTCCACCCCATCCAGTCTGTAACAAAGAGGGAAAGACAGGAGAGGAGATGGAGGACGGTTCAAGAGTTGGAGAGGCTGAAGTAGACGAAGTTAATGTGGTAGGGGGTGAGCAGCTTGTGGAGTAGTTATCGTCCATTTATCGTTATCGAGGTGAACTGATCAATATATTGTGATATTGATTTGAGGTTGTATCGCCCAGCCCTAGAAGACACAGGAATGACTGGAGAAGAGCTGCTAAAGCTTCACACAAACAGAAACAGTCCAGGTTTTTGTCTGTGACGTTTGACTTTAAAGTCACAGTTTGATTGAAGCTCAACTTCAGGATGATGACTCGAAAAACAAAGTGAGAGAAAACCTGCTACTCTTAGAAAAGCGAAGATCCTGTCACTGTACTTTTTACTGACTGCAAATATCAGAATCATGCCAAGACTTTAAAGACCCACTCCGATGAAAATCATGTTCTTCTTGTTGTCAACATGTTCATTTTTCTGATGCTACAGGACACATCATAAGAAAAATTGCATTTCTGAGTATTTCCTAATTCAAATCTCTGTGAATTGCTGGCAGACCCAAACAGCAGGTTCAGATACAGTGAGATTTCCTACATCACAAATCCAAGCTCCGCCCCCAGAGCTATGCAGGCCAGACTCGGAGAAGTAGAGAGGACAATCGCAGAACAAGGCTGTGTTAGCGGATTGCAATGCTCATAAGAAGGCTGATTATGATACTAATTTTCATCACGTACCTAAAGACATTAGTGTCCGAGAGCTGAATAGCCCCTGTGTTAGTTTATTGATCGCCAATAACATCAATCAATTAAAAACGTGCTCTACTTTATCTCCACTGCTCGTGTGTCTCTGGGTCTGTTTTCTTGCACCACCTTGTCTCACTTAAGTCCAATCCTCAACACTACGGCACGCTCGATGTCACGTGAATGTCTGATACAAACAGACCGTCAGTGTCCACGGGTTCACTTCTCTATATGATGCTGAATGTTTCTGTTGACATTTGCCAACGGTTTTTAAACTAGGTCTTTGTTGGAGTTTTTAATGTTACGAATTCTCAATTTTGACAGAAAGTTTCGTAATTTTCCAGCTGTAATTATCGGTTATTGGTCTGATTAATAAGTAATAATCAGCGTCTTTATCAGCCTCATAATCTTCACTCAGGTGTCTCGGGTTCAAACATCATCCTGTCTTCTCCTCACAAACCAGGTGAGAAGAATCATTAAAAGGAAACAGAACCAGTCTGTAAGTGTCAGAGAGAAAAGAGGCTCATGGGAGAAAAGATGTCCCTGAATCAATATGACTGTGGGCTCGCCCTCACCTGGTGGCACCGCAGAAAAACCACATCAATCAGCGCTGTTATGTCTGCAGCTCGCTCTCCCTCTCTCTCTCTCCTTGTGTCAACGAGTTTGATCAAGCTGATGAGGAAAAACTGCAGCACCTCTGCTCTCTGACAGATCCTCCACCCGCTCTCTTCTCCTCCTGATTCCAGCACGCTTCACCCGCTGCGCCACCAAACCCTCCCCCGCCAAAAGCCACCTGGGGAGTCGGGGCGTGCTCCGGCGTGTCATTGAGGTGACGTGATGCACGCAGTCATGCAGCACAAAGAGATAAGTTTGAGATGTTCAAGGGCGACTCTGTAGTCTGTGTTCAGGTTTAATCCTTTGGAGTGAGACAGCACAGAGGATGTGACAGGCCTCATCAGCAGGAGGCTGGATTTGAAGATATCAGGTACTGTACCTCTCCTGTTCAGGAGCGTCGAGCCTTTTCTTGCTCTGACACAGATTTTTTTTTCTGGTTGAGAGTCGGATGTTGAGGAGAGGAGGGTATCATGTAAATCAATACTGATTAAAGATAAAGAAGACCTCCATTTTGCTCCCTGCCAGCCTGCAGGCGGAGAAGTCTGCAGCAGCAGCAGCTCCAGTTTGTATCAAACAGCAGAGATAAGACCGGGAGATAAAACTGAGAGGCTGTTTTAATTATCAGCATGTCGTCGTCGTGGTGGTGAAGGTATTCCTACAATCTTCACAGATTCTGCCCACCATCTGGGTACGAAAAAATATTCCACTCACTGCACAATAAAGAGGATTTGTAACCCAATTCATGAGCTCTTACTCTGTTTTACAACCAGAGATCGTCTGCTCAGAAATACGGATCCGAGCGATCGTCATCGACGTGTTTCTTCAGCATCAGCGGGTCTTAGACAACAGAGGAATGAAGAGAACTGAGGAAGCGAAAGGAAACACATGAAATTTTGGTAACATCATCTAAAAAAAGGTGTTTGTACTCCTCTAAAACACAGCATGTTGTTCACTGACCATTTAAACTTTGATCCAGAGAGAGAAACTAGTTATGGTCTAATGTTGAGGAGTCAGGATTATGAGTTTAGTGTTTTTTTATATATAATGTTTGTTTTTCTCTTCAGTTTCTCTGACAGAAGCTGTTTCTGCTCTTGGCTGTGTGTGTGTGTGTGTGTGTGTGTGTGTGTGTGTGTGTGTGTGTGTGTGTGTGTGTGTGTGTGTGTGTGTGTGTGTGTGTGTAACTGTATCGTGTTGGACCCTGAGAAGAACAGTCAGTGCTCATGCTGGTGCTAACAGGGATCCAGGACAGAAGGATGGAAAAAAGGAAGGATGGAAGAAATAAAGGAAGAAAGAGTGTAAGAGTGCCAAAAAAGGAAAATACAAAAGGAAGGAAGGAAGGAGATAAAGGAGAGGAGATGAGAAAGGAAGAAAGGTAATGAGAGGATGAAGGAAGGAAGGAAGGAAGGAAGGGAAGAGGGAGAGAAAGAATAAAGAAGGGAAGGAAGTAAAGTAGGATGAAGTGAAGGACGGAAAGGAATGAATGAAGGAAGAAAGGCAATGAGAGAATGAAGGAAGGAAAGAAGAAAGAAAGGAAGGAAGGAAGGAGGGAAAGAAAGAAGGTAAGTAAAGAAGGATGGAGAAAAGGAAGGGAAGGAATGAATTAAGAAAGAAAGGTAATTAGAGGATGAAGGAAGGAAGGAAGGAAGGAAGTAGAGAAAGAATAAAGAAAGGAAGAAGGTAAAGTAGGATAAAGTGAAGGAAGGGAGGAAATGACTGAAGGAAGAAAGGTAATGAGAGAAGGAAGGAAGGAAGGAAGGAAGGGAGGGAGGAGGGAGGGATGGAAAGAAAGAATAAAGAAAGGAAGGAAGCAAAGAAGGATGGAAGGGAAGGAATGAATTAAGGAAGAAAGGTAATTAGAGGATGAAGAAAGAAAGAAAGAAAGAAAGAAAGAAAGAAAGAAAGAAAAGAAAGAAAGAAAGAAAAGTAAGCGGGGAAATAAAGGAATGAAGGGAAGATGGAGGAAATCAAGGAAGGAAAGGAGGAGAGGAAAGCATGATGAAAGTAAGGAAGGAAGGAAGAAATGAAGGGAGAGAAAGGATAAAGAAAGGAAGGATGGATTGAAAAAGGGAGGAAGGATATAATCAAGGAAGAGAGGAAAGGAGAAAGGAAAGTAAGAAGGGTGGAAAAAAGTAAAGGGGATTAAAAGATAGATGAGATGAGAAACGAAGGAGGGAATGAAGAAAGAAAGGAAGGAAAGAGGAGAAAATGAGGAGTGAATAAAGACAGACACTTGTCCATGATCTCTCCTGTTCGTCTCATTCTGATGTTTTTTTTCCTCATATTCAGTTTTTCTGATCAGAGACCCTAAAGTTCTCGTCTTAAATCAGTTTAGTGGAGCTGAGCGGTCGAACACTCCCTCATCCTTCAACAGTTCGTCTCCTAAACCTGGAGCAGAAGTGTGTGAAGGAAACATGACGACCGTAGAGACGTCTGCTCTGGTTCAGACTCTGTTACTGCTGCTGTTTTTTATGAGGCCGCCTTTATGTCCGAGTCTGATTTCCCTGAGGACAAATAAAGTGACTCTGCTCTTTCATCTGGACGTTGACCTTCACAAAAGTCGCTCTATTTCACATCGTCACAATTCAACTTACCACTGAGCCTCCTTAAAGAATCATAATCTTTCCTTTTATGAGTTTTTAATGATCCTACTCGGTGATTTTTAGGCCGCCTCCTTCTTACAGGTGCACCTCGCCTGGCAGTAAATCAACTGATCATATCTGAGGCCGCGCGTTTCATCCAAATATTATGAAAATCACAAACGGCCCAGTGCAATATCCGAAGAGCAGAGGCTGGAAATTATTGATAAAATGAGTGTGTGTATGCGCATGTGTGTGTGTGTGTGTGTGTGTGTGTGTGTGTGTGTGACAAACAGCATTTTAATGAGACGCTGTGATGCTGCAGAGACGCTCCAGCTCGCAAATCTTCATCTTTAAGGTCTCAGATTTAGTGATTGAGCAAAAATGATGCAAAAAGCTGATTATTAATCCGTAACCTCGAATCACTCCACAATCATGGGATCTGTCGAAATAATCACAACATGTGTGTTTTTCTTTTTTTAAACATCTGTGAGGGAGACGGATTTTAATTTAGGCTTTATCACAGACTCTTAAATCGGGATAAATCTTAAAACATGACCGGCGTCTGTTTGTGTTTAAAAATATCTGAAATGCAAATCAGTTTCTGTGCTTGCAGCTGCTTTTGCATCCTCACCATGTGGACAACAGCGCTGTTATATTCGTAAACCGCGGCTTTAACATCCAGAAAATCATCCGACAAACTGGCATCATTGTGCGCGTCTCTCTCTTTCCATCACTCTGACCCGCAGCACTCTCCGTACATCCATCAATAGTTCTCTTTCATGCTGCCCAGATGCCAACCACAGAGACGCAGAACATCAACAGTCTCCCATCCGCACAGGCTGTAAACAAGTGCTGCTGCTGCCAACCGACACCAGCAGACACTCAACCCTCTCAGACTCTCCGTCCTGTCGATACATCTGCCCTGAAATGCATCTCAAACACACTTTAAACTGATTACTGGAACAGGATGCACTAAACTCAGCAAGATTCCTTTTCTTTCTCGAACCAAAACAAGAATTAAAAAACAAAAAAAACTACTTCAAGCACGCTCCAACTCAGTGTCCCAGATTTTTAGATGATATTCATCCACTGCAGAGATTTCTTTCACTCTTTAAAGTCACATCAAACGCATCTTTGAGGAACACACACAAGCATGGAGACAGCAGCAGCAGCAGCAGCAGCACACTGGAGGTAAACAGCAGTAGTTTCCCAGCACCCCCGGCACGTCAAGTTAGAAATACCTGCAATTACAGAACGGACGGAGAGAGAGGGGACATGCCTGGGAAGGAGGAATTGCCCATTCTCCGCCGCGATGCACCTGTTCACTGTCCTCTGTCCAGCGCCGTCACTTTCTCTCTGATCTTCTTCTTCTTCTTCACGCTTTTAACCTCTTCTCCATCCACGCGCTCCTCTTCTTCTACTGTAGTTTGTTTTGGCTTCCTGTTTCCCTCATCCCTTTCTCCTCAGAGGGTCCATGTCTCGGCTCGAGCTGGAGCTGTGTCAGCAGCATGTGCGAGGTGCGTCTGGTAGGACGCAGGCGCTCTGTCTGTGGCGTGTAGGAGAGCACGCCGGAGTGCAGAGGCGCTCCTAACCATGTCTTAGCACGGCCACTGAATAAACTCATGTTTTATGGATGCAGAGCCCTCCCCATCCTGCCGCTCTTAAAGGGCCTGCACCCCATTACCGCCGCCTTTGATCTTAGCGCCATAATTATACGCATTGGATCTGAGTCATGTGCTCACGTGTGTCTGTGGGGAAACACTCGGAGTGAATCAGTGAATCAGGATCACTCTGCAGGCCTGACACTTCTCCCAGAGCAGCCGAGGAGAGGAAGAGAGTGATGGAAGGATGAAAAGACGGGAAAAAAGCGACTGCAGACGTTTCTGTGACACTTTTAGCCGACGAATTATTGGTGCTGATGAATTATGAATACCAGCCGAGGCAAAGTGTGGCAGAGCAAACACTGATAGCATATCAGGAGCTGTGCTGTGTGTGCATGTGTGATGAAACACTGCAGACGCAGCTGATCTGAGATAGTCTGAGTGTGCGAGGGAGTGCCCATAACAAAGGATATCGCTGAAGTAAATCCTGCACCACAGCGGCTGTAATTCAATCCTCCGTTGAAGGCCATGAATTAATGAGACAGTGTGTGTTTGTGTTTGTGTTTGTGTGTGTGTGTGTGTATGAGTGTGTAACAATGTGTGTTCAGGGTCAGAGCAGCTGTATGTCACAAACACTATGACACTTCATAAAAGCATGTCCCAGGAGAGGAGGACGATTATCTCCAACCTGAAGCTTCAATCAATCTAAAAGTGTTTCCAAAGAGAAGATTATTTACTCGAAATCCTCCGATCACAGCCGAGTCAAAACACAATCATTACTAATCAATATGAAAAAATGACAAATACTAAAATACTGCTTCTTCAGCTAAAATATCAAACTTGTTTTAAGAAGTTAAACACCATATTCATCTGTGTGGACACCAGGGATGGGCGATAAATTATCATTCACGATAAATCGTCAGAAAATTCCTCCATGATAAATATCCACCATCTCACGATAAACGCAATAAATGCAAGTTGATGACGTAAGCGCGAGCAACAGACTTGCAGACATAGCCCACAGAGAGCAGAATAACAAACAAAGATGGCCGTAGGTGGTGAAGAAGGCGTTTCTGAGCAGCTCGTTACTAAACGAGAGATTTCCTTCAAGATTAGGGATGGGAATCTATAATAGCATTCGATAAAATAATATATTCGATATTCGATAAAATATCGATAAAATCTTATCAATTCCAATCCCTAATCTTGAAGGAAAGTTGAATGAAATCAGGTCTGTCTGACATCGGACGGTGGATCTGCTGCTGTTCACTCTGTGCAATATTTTCAGACTTGTTTAATGTTATTAGTTTCTTCCATAACTTACCACTCAAACTTGTGGTTAAGTATCTTATTTGATGACTTAGACTGGTGTTCTCAAGACAAATTAGTCAAAAATATAGATTGGAATTATGATGTTTTATATCGGGACTTTTATCGTTATGGCCAGAATGGAAAATCTTATCGTGATACGTTTTTTAGCCCATATCGCCCACCTCTAGTGGACGATAATTAATGGTAGTAATATATGAAAAGTGGGCAACAAGTCAATGTGTATTACATAGACAGATAACAAGTTACCTCTGTTGATTTTTTTATGCGCATATGTGACCCTAAATACATTTAACAATTCGCACATATTTATTTTTAGTCGTAAATGCGAGTGAAACGGTCGCACTGTCGAGCCCTGCCTTTCCTGGTTCCATCTCTTAACTCCAGCATCATTCTCACCTCTAAAAATGCCAAACTGCTCGTAAACAACGACCCGTGAACCACAGAGGTAATAAGAGCCTCGATTAGGTATTTGTTCCCCTGGTATTCACTAAAATATCCTCCTTTAATATCAGCCAGTGAGTTTCTTGACTGCCTTTTAATAGAACGAGCGTCTGATTACTTCTGAGGGAAAACTGAAGACACATTCATCAAGAAATACTCGTTCGTAGATGATCGAGATGAAACTGAAACGCAGAGAAAAGCTTTAAAAGACCATTTTTGGTAAAAGGACGGAACAACTCAAAGTAAAGACACACTGTCCTGCAGGACGGACATGACGGCGTCCTCGTCCAGTCGATACTGAGGCGGTTTGTTGCTCAGTGACCTGGATTGACTGCCTGGTAAATAAAACATGTTGATAAATTAAAGATAACGCTTACTGGGCCTTGAGAGTGGGGCGGATGTTCCCCTTCCCTCCCGTAATGCTCCAGAGTGTCTCCTCTCTGCCCTTGAGAGACACACACACACATATACACACACACACACACATATACACACACACACACACACACATACACACACACACACACACACACACACACACACACACACACGGCCACAGGTGGGTAATAGAAAAATACACCAGTGTGATGTATGCTCGGCCTTGGCGTCCCTCTCCTGGAATCTCATTGAACATCGTTTTTGCGCGGCGACATCCTCGGCGCCTTTGTGAAGGTGTGGAGGTAATTAACACACTAAGTCACAAGTCGGCGAGAGACAAATCACACCTCTTAAAGGAGCGACGAGAGGAGATCAAATTACGCAGGGATGAGAGAATTAAGGGGGAAAGTTTTTCAACCATCTCCCAGATTTAATTCTCATTTGTCACGTGTTTTATCCTCGTAACGCCGGATCTAAATATCCAGATTCCTTCAGATGACAGGTTTGTAAAGAGCGGCGTTCTGGAGGAGGACGGGACAGAGGGGTGACAGGTAGACGGGATGACAGGACGACTGAATGACAGAGAAAGCAGGCAAACAGACAGATGAAGCAGAGGGGATAAATACAGAGGGAGAGGAGGGTGACAGACAGACAGACAGAGATGACAAGATAATTACACATTCATGGATTCCTGGTTGACCGCTGACAGCAGGAGCAGCTGCTTTGCTGCACCGTCTGGCCGGGGGAGCTGAATAATGAATCCAGGAGCAGCCGATGTTTAGACACGTACAGTTACAGCCAACGTATCACACAGAGCAGCGGCAATTACCCGCGAACCAAGAGGAGAAGACAGGTGGAGGGGACTTCAAAAAGAGCGACGCGGCGTCCCTGAAAGCCTCCAGATGTCAGGAAGAGAAACAGCAGTTTGGGTTTGGTGACAGTAGAGACGTGCGGCGAATATCGGAGGGTCAAGGCTAAAAGAATAAAACATCAGAGAGAGACGCTTAACTTCCCAAAATGAGGTCACGCTAGGACGGCGAGGCTCGGGTTACAGCACGAAAATAGATGATGGTGGAGTCCCGTTACAGATATGATGGATTAAAGGGAAAAAACTGAGGAGGAGGAGGAGAAGGAGGAGGAGAGGCTGTCATTCTTACAGTTTTAGTTTTGGCATTAATGCTGAATACTAAATAGTAATACTGGTGAGAGAACAACTCAGAATATAAACTGATCAAAACATTTAAAAATCAGTTCCTAACAAACAACAAAGTGACTGAAAAGTTCCTGAATGTTTGTCCTGACAGACCACAGTCATAAAAATAGAAGTTATTCCTTTAACCTGCTCGTAACTGCTAACCCTGAATTTCCACCGCATCCAGAACGGCTCTGATCTTCGCCAATTCCTACCAGATCTGTTTGTGAGGCGAATTTCGTTGCGGATTACAGACAGCGGTAATCACGAGAACTCACAAGAACCTGCGGATTCACGTGCAATTGCGCGATAACAAGTAGATTGTGTCCTTCCAGAGGAGGAAATCTACCTCTAGACTTCTAGAATCAGCATCTCCTCATCCATGGTGTCATCGGGGTGAAATGACGTCTAAAAACCTTTCACTTGTTCATCTCTGCCTGTTTGCATGGTGTGAAATACGATCCTCCTGAAACATGGAGTGTTTTATTTTGTGTCTGTTTCCGACTTCCTTTCCAGCACGGGTTAATCTGTGCTGAATTTATCCGCCATGCTCTGGCGTCCAGAAAAAAAAGAACTCTTGTGATCAGTTGAGGAGTCCGGCGATCCGCAGAGGAACGGAAAGAAGCCGGTGTAAATTGACACGTTAACTTGAATGGTTAATGGTCCACAAACATGTTTTAATAAAGATTACAGGCCTGGGATAGAATCTTTACAAAACTCCCAAAAAGGGTTTTTGTAAAGTGTGAATAAATTCTCTCTGTGCCTGAAATGTTTTTGATTCGGATCATCAGTCGAGAGTCTCCGCTCTAATTCACGTCTTGTCAGGAGAATCGCTGCACCTTGTTCAGGAAGTCGGGATGGCCACATGCCATCTTCCTCGAATCGATTACAGGGTGATTGAAACGGCAGAACGACGTAGACAGCCATCCTTTCTGCGGATGCTCCGACGCCCTAAGCTCTGCTGAAAGGATGATGAAACTACTTTTCAGGCAGATAAGACAGAACAGATGACACTTCATTTATCCCTGAGAAAACTGCATTGCATCAGCCGCAGTACCAGCCAGAGTGCATATTTAAACTTCAAAATATCAAACCATAAACACGCTCAGTGACACAAATGCACAGAAGAATAAGAGAAGTGGCGTTTATGTAGAAGCATGCGTACGATAACAGATAAAGTACGGGCTGTAAAGAGTTGCACAGACGAATCGGGGGGCCGACATTTCTGCTGCAGCAAAATCCTGCAGAACTAAAGTCATGTGCAGGGTTTTTCCTGCGTTCAAAATTGCGTGGCGGCCGCCTCCACCTAATTTTGTGCCGCCCCCAGCCAGAGCGATTGATTTCGCTCAACACAGCGTAAAGCTCCAGCTGTGTTGATTGAGTGTATGATGTCCCTCAGCAGCAGCAACGTATTTTAACTGCAGTTGCAGCGTTGCGCCACTATAGAGGCGCTGTATCAACAGCAGTGCACCGGAAAGACCTGAAGCATCTACCGAAGAAGAAACGGATCGAATCATGTTTTTTCAAGTTTTTTTCCCGCTAGTTGGTGCTATCGGCGTCCTGATTTTCCCTGGCGGATGGTAGAAACAGGTAAATACTGCTTCTCTTTTTTGCATCCAAGCATGTCGTGTTTATTTAAAAAAAAGTTTCCTCCGTTTTTAGCGTTGCAGATATGACAGGCAAAATCAGCCAGTACTTTAAAAAGCGACTTCGCAAGGAGGAAAGTCAAGAGTCCAGGTGAAACACAGCAGAGAAAAAACGTAATAGGCAGTTAAAATGCTATAATTCATGTTGGTGACAACGTGGAAATTTGTGTCAGGTCTGAAAGTACTTCACAAGGGACTGGTGATCGCGAGGGTCAGAATGCAGGACAGGACGAGTCGGCGAGGCGAGGGTAATTAATTAATTAGTTTCCAATTAGGAGCATAACAACGCAAAGCCGACGTGTACGTGGTTTTTATTCCTCTTTCCAGATCTTCTCAAAAACACAGAGCCAGTGGCTTTGACAAGCAATGGCTCAATCAATTTACCTGGCTCAGGCATACTGAGGAAGGCATGCACTGCGATTTATGCCAAAAGCACTGTGCCCCAACGCAGCAGGCAATTGCTGCCTCCTTAGTGAGACAGCCATCAACCAACTACAGGCTGGACACATTAAAAAGACATGAGGTGATAGCCGTTCACAAAGCAGCAGAAGAGAAGGAGAAGTATATTAAAGATGGTAGTACCTAAAAAAACTCAACTAATAAAGTTACAAAAACTAAAATAACATAGTTTAGACAGTTTAAGAAATAATTGGTTGTCGTTTTTTTAGGGAGGACACTCCAGCGTATACATATAGATAATATATGATTGAAAACACTATCACTCTTCATGTCTGTATCAGAATAAATACAAAAATACTTAATGCATGATGAATTGTTTTGTTTAAGGTGAAGACACCTCTGCGGAACAGACTGAAGGAGAGGCACTTGGATGTCTGTTGTAAGGTGGCCGTTGATGGACCAGACCAGGAGGCCTTGGACTACAAGGAGTGCATGAGGAGGTTCTACAGAATGAAAAAGAGGAGGCTGAAATGTTCTGTCTGGTTGCGAGATGTGTGGATGAAGTGTACTTTCAATTTAAAGTTGCCAGCTGATTTGTGTATGTATATAGTTTTAATAAATGAATGCTTTAACATGATAATGGTCACACTCTTTTTTGAACTCTTAACTTAAAGTATGTTGCCTGTAAAAGAAAGTGAGTCGGTTGAATTTACAAATACATGCACGTCATGGCGCATGGTCAGGATGGTGCCACCTCTGCCTCAATTTGAGCCAGGAAAAACCCTGCATGTGTTTGTTCATTCATGCAGCTTTTTGATGTTCTTTACAGCTTAGTGTGTGTTTGGTTTTAAGACTTGTCCTCTACTGCTCTAAAGAGAACGTTCCCCTCTGAGTATCAATAAAACAGGCCAGTTAAACGTCAATAAGACAAATCATTGTTTGAGAAGTCCCATCGAGTGGAACCTCATTTTGTCAGTGGAATCGATTCATGTTTTACTTTCCCTTTTTTTCGAGAGAGCGCACAGGACATCAGTGCAGCGAGCTTTAACTTCTACAAACGGAGACTTTTAGTTCGCTGTCGAGCTCGTTGTTTCTGTAGTTAGACGGAGCGACACTTCCATCACCGACTGCAGCTAAGACAGCCACACTAATGACAACAACAGTTCAGTGTGATCTGCAATTTAGAGCAGAGCGGCGTTTGATTACTAGAGTCGGAGAAGAGGCTGGAACACAAATCACAATCTTCTGTTTGAATCATGTTTGATTTGTTCATGTTTGTCTTTATTTAATGTAGCGTCACGCCCAACTTTAGCATCCATTTACATGAGTCTCATGTCTGATCCTGAAGAAGCCCTGACATGGATTTTAATTATATCTCCTAAACACACGGAGGGTTTTAGTCGGCTTTAGTGCTACAGAGAGAAAACACTCAGTGCATAGACCCGTAGGCTTCACTAAAGCTTGTCAGCATTTCTAAGAAACACATGATTTAATCAATAAATATTTGAATATTATAGGGCCGTTAAGTCCTGGTCAACTGCTCAATTTAATGGTCAATACCTGCTGAGCCGACTCGATTTTTTTCCGCATCCCGGGGAAGACTTTTCCTGGGGAAAGTCCCGCCTCCTTCGCCTCTGATTGGCTAGAAAAGCTGGAGACGTCATCACACGCTCAAGCCAAACGGTCAGCACTTCTAGCCAATCAGAGGCGATAAAATAAGCACATGAAACTATGGTAACAACCGTTAGCTTACGTTAGCACAGATGAAAGTTAAAACAAAGACGTTTAGCAAACTGTTAATGTACACAAAACATCGTCATATAGGAAATCCGACGCTGTGACTCTCCACTCGCCGACACGTAAACAATCAGCCGGTCGGCCATTTTGGATCCAAAAAAATAAATGCCGCAATACCGCAGGACGAGAAAACATTGCAGATGTGAACGCTTGTATAGACAGGATACGGGTTCGAAAGAAAATATTGACGTCTGAAATAATCGCACAAAAAAACAGTCCTGGTTTGTAACGACCTTTACACTTAAATTTGAAAAAAACAAACGATTTTTGAACAAAAAAATTGATTTAAAAATTGTAAAACAAAAATTGCAATACTTATGTGAATGGATTTTTTCTCCCACCCCTAGTAGTTATCGTCCATTTATCGTTATCGAGGTTAACTGCTCAATATATCATGATATCGATTTGAGGCCATATCGCCCAGCCCTACAATAGACTCCACATAACTGTGCTGTAAGTTGTTTTGTATTGGTCATCAATACAATTACAAAGTTGACACAAAAGAATAGAAACGACTTTAAGCGTTTAAATTTCAGTGAACTCGGTGATATAGTATCACAGCGTTTAGTAAGGTCTTATCTTCAGGAGAGTCTGGGCTCCTCTGCAAACAAACACGCGACACAAACATGTGGAACCTGACCCACTGATAAAGCGGGGGGCTCTTTCCACTCGGTTATTATCAACAACATGCCTCACTACCTTATTTTTCATCCTCTCTGTTGATTTATTTATGTCCTGCAGCAGTTACGGCCCTTTGACCGTGTCTATACCACCTACCTCTAAGTGGTTCAGATAACACCGTACAGATGGATAAATGGTTTTCCAGATAAAATATACCAACACGATAAAACACTTCACCTTGAATTTCATACTCTAGTGTTAGCCGCAACAGTTTATGGGACACAGGTCACTTTTTAGAAAGGCGAGAAGGTTTTAAAGGTGCATCTTTAAAACAAAATGCAACAGTTAATTGCTGCTGCATCCAAATATGTGTGGGATAAACTCTCATATACGCGTTTTTAAAGCTGAGCGTCTCATGACTGAAAGAAAATGTTGATAAAAACTCTGCTACTGTAAAAGACGATCCTCTTAAAAGTCTACCTGCTACCTACAGCACATAAAACTTTATACAGTTACTTTACCACCTGGTGCCCTCTGTTAATGAAGCGTTATTGTGTGTATCCTTTATTGGGAATATGCTGTTTTTAAGCGTATTGAATAGTTTGTACGTTTACACACCTGAGTCAAAGATACAATCCAGCCTTTTAACTCAAACTATCTTTATCTTTTTGAACGCACAAACGTGGCGTTTAGGGATAAAAAAAAGACCTTGATCGGTTTCTATATGGACATAAATCACTTCAGACAGATGAAAAGATATCATTGTGGCGAGGGCATCAAAAGAAAAATAAAATTTGCGGCCTGTTTTTGTTGTAACTGCGCGCAGGCGTTGATAGAAATAATTACTCCAGCAGCTTTAAAGCCTTCATCTCCTGCTGAAAAGCAACGTGAAGCCAAAGAGAATTAAAAACACCTCAAACCTCATCATTAATTCAATCTGTTTACATATTGTATTGGGCAGATCTGTCATTACGTCCTTTTTTCCATACAGGATAAAAAGCCGCGTCTCTTTCTTAGCCAGCGTTTGTCTACATTCGGCTGTTTAGCGGCTGAAACGCCGTCTGTTTGTCATTGGTTCGGTTTTAATTGAGTGGTTTTTATTTTTAGATTCCACAACAATCAGGCAGACACACTTTGATCTCTGCCTGAATGTGAATCTTCATGCCAGAAGTGGGTCATGTAAACACTCAGCTTTGTTATTTTAATGAAGCTGTAGACTGAGTGGACGGATTTGTGATTGACTCTGCTGGACATCGTTTGGGAAAAAAAATTATTCATGGAAACAAACAAGAGCAAACTGAGCCGCCCTCACCAGAGCTGCTCTCCACTCTCCACTTAGATGACACTAGAGGGCAGAAAGCTGTGGAGACTTGGCCTGCTGACCCGTAAATATTGAAAATTGCTCTGCTGGATGTAGTTTTTGCTTTATGGAGCTCTGCCAAACTGTCATGAATAATGAACAACACAACCAGAGAGCACGCAACGTCTCTATAAGCTAAAACGTGATGCTTCAGCTGGAGGTGCCAGCATCAGAATAAAACAAAGACTCTTTGTTTACTAGAGAGGAAACAGTCTTTTGTTATCAGCTTCATTAGTCCATACGCTGCACTTCTGTCTGATTTTCCTCACTGCTGCAGTTGTTCAAAAGTATTCATCATTTATGTACCGATTAAAGAGGCTTTTTTAGATCGTTAAATATTTATATTAGTGTTATTGTGTTTATTTTTATTGCTATTACTATCAGGGTCAGCAGTGAAAAACATTTCCTAACCTCATAGTTTCAGTCGTTTGTTCATCGTTTGTTATAAAAACACAGAGAGTCAATCTGAACGTCAAAACGACCAGCTCTGAACCATCACTGACACTTCCGTCAAAAGACTTCAGATTTGTCTTGGACCTGCTCCATAAATACCAAAGACAAGACCGCTGCTGTGGACAGAAAGCTCCAGGACTAAATCAGACTTGCCTTGGAGACACTGTAGACTAGATCTGGACTGGATCCAAAACTTAAGATCTGCCTTTGGATGAAAAGATAAACTCTTAGAGAACCAAAATACTTGAGTCCATACTTGAACCTGCTGTCTAAAACCTTGGGGACCTTTAGAAATGCCCCCTAAGAAATGGAGGTTTGAATCCAACTGTATCAAAATGACTCAAGACTTGAGTCATTTTGAGCCAAAGCATCACAGACAAACACTCTCGTCTCCCGGTCCAAGAAGCGGAGAACTGAACTGAATCCTGAACTGTTAAGCTGTGTATCAGTTCAGGAGGTCGGAGTCGCAGGCTCCTCCCACCAAGCGTTGAATGACTCAGACACAAAGAGTGTATAACTGTCTCCACAAATCAAGCACAAGTACAATCATATGTGCGAAGAAATAACATGTTAAGTAAATGCAAAGACACGATGAGACGTTCCTACTACTCTGTCGGTGCGAATGACGTGAATTGGGCGGGAGCTGAAAGTGTCTCAACCTGAGCGGATATTCGCGTCGGGATAACCAATCAGCACGAAGGGTGACGTATGAAAACAGACAGTTGTTCACTGGTATCTAAAATGGAGGACAAACTGATCGTGACTCTGAATTATATGATAACTTTTCTTTCAATTACCGAAACCAGAATAAAAAGGAGCTCGTCTGGAGGAAAGTGAGTGAGGAGGTTGGATTAAATCAGTAAATTGTAAAAAACCTTTGTCTACCTTTGGATACAATCGTACTGACTCCACCCATGGGTTCCTGAAGAGGTGCTATAAAGCTTATTGATGGTGGTCACCATTGGAAATATTAGTTGTATTCCTAAATGTACATTAGTCTTGTGTGGGAATTGAGTTTAAAAATGTACTAAAACAGCAGAGGTGATTCTTCATCATAACTTCATTTTTGCAGACTGCACATATATCTCTAAACTTCTGTCTGTGGGAGTCGTTCTGACTTCTGTTAGGGAAGTAATATCAATACCCAAACTATTTTTGCTGTATTAGTCAAACTAAAATATTGCATACATCGTCCTTCAACTTCTCTTCCACTCATGTATACTGCTTTCTCATTTTCAGCATTTTCTATCTGACCTTGAGGATGAAAAATGGGGTTGATATTTATATGCAGATACAAACAGCAAGTCAGGGGGATTCAAAGTTAGTTTCTTAAGCGTTCACCAAACTGAGTAGTATTTTTTATCTCTGTATATCGTCTTATAAAAACACTGAAATAGTCTATAAAGTCACAGCTATTATGAGGTTTTATTCAGGAGTTGTTTTTTAGGACTGTCACTGACAATACTGACAGTTTTCCAAACTCATTGGGTGATAACTGATCCCTCTGTGTACAGCCTGTCCTGGTTACCTGTAATTAGAGTTTGGCTGCAAAGATCCAACAGCGATCATCTGCCATTCTCACCATTTTGGTCCAAAGGAAACTTCACTAGCAGCCTTATTCATTTGACAAAGACTTCCTAACAGATTGTACTCCACAAACAACAAATGGTAAAACCAGATTCCACTAAGCTGAGTAAAGTCAAACCTAACTGTGACGGTGTAGACATAAGCAGAACAGCCATTAGTACAAACATAAAACAAAACCAAGGTCCTAAAAACCGACACGTGACGCAGGATTTGTGAGGGGAGAAGTACCTCATTATGTGATTCCTGAAGCTGCATCCAGGATGTTGTGCTGATTGAAAGGAGCCGTTCTCATTATCCTCGCGCTGGAAGAGAGAAAACAAAAGTCGTTTTTCAGTAATGACTGCAGGAGGAGATCCACGACAAGATTACACACGCTGCCGTTCAGTCCTTTTGTGTCGCTTCGATCACAAGTTTTCCTCTCCTGACAACTTTATAATCAGTGACTAATGAAGAAGGGTTATAGACATTATAGACGTCAGAGTCATTGTTTTAACACCCCCTCTTTGTTTTTGTTGTGTACCTGCTCAGGCTGCATACAGGAGCATCCAACTGGAATAGAGTACAGACTGTAAAAAATGATGAATGATGTGACAGCTCCAAGAAGAGTCAAGACTAAACATCTGGAGGAGCTCAGCCTGTCTGTCTTCATTACAGGTCATTAAGCCCACCTCCTCCATGTTAACAGATGGGGCTTGAGTGAAACTTTCAAATCAAAAAGGATTAAAATAAGTTTTGGCAGACATTACAGCTACTTTTTATTTTGGTTTTTGCTATGCAAGTCTTCATTTCTCTGAAAAGTTTTCTTTCACCTGTTACTCTAAACCAGACCTGGGCATTTTACAGCCCAGGGGCCACATCCGACCCTTCGTGAGGTCCGTCAATCAAATCATCAACATGCTATAAAAGTGTGTCGCTTTATTTTGAAAACCTAGCCGTTGTTTTATTTCCGTTCTGATGCCTGTATGTACATCCTAGATCTGCATTTGTGAACAGAGACAAGTTTAAACATCGGCAAAATATTTGTAGACGCCTTAGAGTTGCCAAGTCTGCTTATTTTGAAAGACTTTAAGCTTGTTTCTCTCAGAAGTTATCTTTGGTTCGGCCCTTCAACACAGTTCAGGTTTCTCATGTGGTCTCATGTAAAAATTAATTGCCCACCCCTGCTCTAAACAAACTGCATTCAATTCTAACATTGATATTTGTATTATCTTCAATGTAGACACCTATTAATGAGAATGAGCGTGATCTAGCTCTGCTCCCTTTCTTTGCCGTCTCTAAGTCACCACGAAATTCACCTCACAAACAGTGCCGGTAAGAATTGGCGGACGGCAAAAATCGCCACAGTTCCAGACCAGAGCCGTTGCGGATGCGGTGGAAATTTGAGTTTGGCACACATCCCATTATGAAGGTTATAACCCACCATAACCCTGAACATTATGCACTACGAACTGCTTGATACACCTGTCACCTGGGAAAAAATAGTAAAAATTAATTGTATAGTCCACAAAAGATAAAACATAATCTTAAAAAGTTCATTCAAAGATTAGATGAACTGTTGAATAAATCTAAATAAAGATTAAGTGATCCTACTGTAGGCATTTTAAAGATATAACTGTAGTAAAGTGGCTGTCTCTGACATTTTTCCTCCTGTTGAATAAAACCTCCACCAGGCTGACTCAAACACGAACATTTTCTCATCTGTGCAGTATTCAGTCTCCACTTCACCACAGAGGTATTTGTCTTTTTACTGTGAGAGGAAACTAGAGAGCCTGAAGGAGGCTGCAGAAACAAGGTGAAAAATACACTACAATCTAACAGACAGGACCAAGGTTATGATTCACAGCTGAAGAAGGAGGCTGTTCATGAGATAAAAAGGCTACCTGAGGAGAGTTTAAGTAGGATCACCCTCTCCTGAGTGTCTGACTAAAGCAAAGACTGAAAAATCTCTTTTAGAAACCACTCAAATGTTGGTTTGTACTGAAGCTGCTGCTATCATTCTCACTATTTTTCACTCAGCTGTTGGATTTTTTCACCTATTAAAGCGCCCGGGGACATTAACTGAAATATTCACCTGGGATATCAAAATTCAATGAGTCATCATGAATCAGGGAAACTCAGAGTAAAAATGTGCATCCACAAATGTTAGTAGACCTTGTTCGAAAACAGATTATTCTCAAGTAAAAACTGTTTCTCAAGACTGCGTGGGCATGACGGCGAATGTTCTGACTGACATCCTGTGCGCTCTAGTCGTCTGACTCCAAAGCAGAAGACAAAGAAACTCCAGCTTTAAAAAAACTAGTTTTTCCAACACCCCTGAATGGTTCATAACAAAATACATCAAACACATTAATTTAGGGTTAGACACCCCCTCCAGAGATGAATGTTGCCGACCGCTTGCTTCTCTAGTTATACCAACTTTAGTAACGACCGCAGGATAGAAATACACAGCGGTCTGAGGAGCCATAAACAAACCTCAACCAAAACGCCACTCTATAGCCACAAATAATGCTCAGAACAGAACAAAGAGACTTAACACAACTCACCTGCTCTCTTCCAGCAGCTGCTTGTTTGTAGAGAGACCTCAGGCCAGTCCACTACGGACTACAGCGGGGTGCCGCAGCTCAAGGAAGAACATTTATGATCATTTCTTTATCATTTCCTTGAAGTAATAATCACCATATTAATTATTTTGCACTGCATTGATTGTATTTCCATGACGAAATGATCATAAATGTTCTTCCTTGAGCTGCGTCACCCCTCTGTAGTCTGTAATGGACTGGCCTGAGGTCTCCCAGTACTATGGCTGGGACCCTATATGTCCTGTTGATGAAGTTAGGTGCTGTTCTGAGCATTATTCGTGGCTACAGAGTGGCGTTTTGGTTGAGCGCATGGCTCTCTGTATTGCTATCCTTGCGGTCGTTACTAAAGTTGGTATAACTAGAGAAGCAAGCGGTCGGCAACATTCATCTCTGGAGGGGGTGTCTAACCCTAAATTAATGTGTTTGGCCCTAAATTAATTTTACGCTGGAATATTGCTTTAATAGCCTCTGTGTGTATATACGACCATAAAAGTTAGAAAGGCTTTTCTTTAAAAAGTACAAAAATGTTCACCACTGTATCAACCCCACAGATATTAAAAACAGTAAATCACATCTGGAGATACTGAAACTCAGATTTTTACACCTTATGTAAATTCATCCAACTCCATTTTGAACACAATTTCATTTTTATTGAGCCTTTGATCAAAAAATAAACCAACAGTTAAAACAAAAGCAAATTATCATTGAGGTTTTGATATTATACTAATAAACACTGACAGTTACTTTTAAGTTCAATTACAAAGTACCTGTAAAGAGTCAAATTTAAGCTCCTTTTATTATGTTTAGAACAGAAATAAAATCATGACTCTAACAACCATTAAATAAACAACAACTTTGAATATTAAGCAGAGAAACTGGATATTAACTACTTAAGCTAGCTGCTAGCTGTTAGCCGTTAGCCTAACATGCTACACTAGAGGACTGATTTACCGTTGGCGTTTCCGTCGACCGTGCTCTTCTTCCGGCTCCGTTAAAAATGACGCAGAAAAAATGACGAAATATTATCCAAGGATGAGTTGTCAACATTTGGCGCTATTTTCCTTTCTCTGTCTGTCGTTGTCACTAAAACTGCGCCACCATCCCGCTCTCGTTTTCTCTCGTTTCAGACGAACTTTCCACCTCACGGACCTGTGCGGTTAGCGACATTTCATTTTCGTAGGATGGCAGGGGAAGGTCCCGCCTCCTTCGCTTCTGATTGGCTAGAAAAGCTGGAAATGTCGTCACGCGTTCAAGCCGAGCGCGGGCTGGCGGCCATTTTGCTGTAGGACGATCGCCCGCTCAACATTCCAGTCTACGGTGCAGGTAACATTTAAATAACCATAGATTGATTAATTTTAAACCGATTTTCAAACGGTTTGGTTTGTAACAAACCTCAGAGTTTTAGTTATGTTCCTGCACACTCTAGAATAACTTTAACCATGGATTTTCATAAATAAACATTAAGCAGATAGGTAGAGCAATAGCTATAGGCCTACACACACAAGGCAGTTATATTAAATCATTTATATATAAAAGATTTAATCATTCCATGTATGTTATATTAGCAACTATCATCCTAAATAAAGAAATAATAAAAAAGTTTAATTTTCAGCTATTTTGCAGTAGAGAACATTGGGCAATGTTCACACCACAGCTATTTTACCTTCAAACATTAGTTATGGTATCAAGCCAAAAATGAAGATCTTGCAGTGCCTGTTTGTACCCATCAATCCAAATCTTAAAATTATGACAAATACATCTAAATTTATATCTTTGTATTAATTTATATGCACATAAAATAGGCTGGCAGCGTTAGACTACAAAAACAAGGGGCCTAACATTATTCTGTCAATAGAATTATCATGAGAAATTCTCAGTAGTACTTTATTCATTTATTTATCTGTTGTGCAGAAATCTTTTTTAATTGCCTACATAGCTGTAATAATTCAAAAGTATAATGCTGTGGAGGAGAGACTGAAAGTGTCAAAAGGAAAAAAATCATTTAAATAACCTTGATTTGTAAGAAGAGTTTTTGAATTTATACACAAAAATGACTCTTTAGTGTTAGGTACTTGATTCCTCTTTAAAAAAATCAAAAAGTAATGATATTGATAATTATCCTTGAAGCTGTAAATTATCTTTCCCTTTGAACAGAGGAGGGTCACATGTGCAGGGTTTTTCCTGCGTTCAAAATTGCGTGGCGGCCGCCTCCACCTAATTTTGTGCCGCCCCCAGCCAGAGCGATTGATTTCGCTCAACACAGCGTAAAGCTCCAGCTGTGTTGATTGAGCGTATGATGTCCCTCTGCAGCAGCAACGTATTTTAACTGCAGTTGCAGCGTTGCACCACTATAGAGGCGCTATATCAACAGCAGTGCATCGGAAAGACCTGAAGCATCTACCGAAGAAGAAACGGATCGAATCATGTTTTTTTTCCCGCTAGTTGGTGCTATCGGCGTCCTGATTTTCCCTGGCGGCTGGACACAAACAGGTAAATACTGCTTGTCTTTTTTGCATCCGAGCATGACGTGTTTATTTAAAAAAAAAGTTTACTCCGTTTTTAGCGTTGCAGTTATGACGGGCAAAATCAGCCAGTACTTTAAAAAGCGACCTCGCGAGGAGGAAAGTCAAGAGTCCAGGTGAAACACAGCAGAGAAAAAAAAGGAACAGGCAGTTAAAATGCTATAATTCATGGTGGTGACAATGTGGAAATTTGTGTCAGGTCTGAAAGTACTTCACAAGGGACTGGTGATCGCGAGGGTCAGAATGCAGGACAGGACGAGTCGGCGAGGCGAGGGTAATTAATTAATTAGTTTCCAATTAGGAGCATAACAACGCAAAACCAACGTGTACGTGGTTTTTATTCCTCTTTCCAGATCTTCTCAAAAACACAGAGCCAGTGGCTTTGACAAGCAGTGGCTCAATCAATTTACCTGGCTCAGGCATACTGAGGAATGCATGCACTGCTATTGATGCCAAAAGCACTGTGCCCCAACACAGCAGGCAATTGCTGCCTCCTTAGTGAGACAGCCATCAACCAACTACAGGCTGGACACATTAAAAAGACATGAGGTGATAGCCGTTCACAAAGCAGCAGAAGAGAAGGAGAAGTATATTAAAGATGGTAGTACCTAAAAACACTCAACTAATAAAGTTACAAAAACTAAAATAACATAGTTTAGATAGTTTAAGAAATAATTGGTTGTCATTTTTTTTTTAGGGAGGACACTGCAACGTATACATATATATAATATATGATTGAAAACACTATCACTCTTCATGTCTGTATCAGAATAAAAACAAAAAATACTTCATGCATGATGAATTGTTTTGTTTAAGGTGAAGACACCTCTGCGGAACAGACTGAAGGAGAGGCACTTGGATGTCTGTTGTAAGGTGGCCGTTGATGGACCAGACCAGGAGGCCTTGGACTACAAGGAGTGCATGAGGAGGTTCTACAGAATGAAAAAGAGGAGGCTGAAATGTTCTGTCTGGTTGTGAGATGTGTGGATGAAGTGTACTTTCAATTTAAAGTTGCCAGCTGATTTGTGTATGTATATAGTTTTAATAAATGAATGCTTTAGCATGATAATGGTCACACTCTTTTTTGAACTCTTAACTTAAAGTATGTTGCCTGTAAAAGAAAGTGAGTCAGTTGAATTTACAAATACATGCACGTCATGGCGCATGGTCAGGATGGTGCCACCTCTGCCTCAATTTGAGCCAGGAAAAACCCTGATGTGGATCACTGATTTTCTCTCCTGCTGCACTTTAGCAAATTAAATCAGCCGTCAGAGAAATGTGCTGCACTCTTTAGAGCTCTGTTTGCATCCTTACAGTCCAAAGCGTCTCCTCTGTCTGTTTTCTTACCCTTTAAATCACCTGACCATGTAGGCCACACACAAAAAAAAAGTGTTTCCATGGAAACCCACTCCACAGAGAGGATGGGGTTTACCCGAGCAGACTGGTATTTAACGACACACAGAAACATAGAGAGTGGGTCAGCGGGGAGAAAATAGTGTGTTCAGTTTCTGCAGCAGAGGATCTCTGATCCGCTCGGACTGCCAGGACTCCTCACAAACCTCCAGGCAGACTTTCATGTGGCTCCACCAATCAGGCCGCGAGGATTCATGCCATTTTTTTTCTCCAGTCTAGTTTGGGGCTGATAATGGTTTCATAATCATCCAATTTAAATCAGGGGCAGAGCAGCAGTTTCTCCTCTTAGCCAGGCTGCTGTGGCAAGAAACTGCATCTACAAAAATGAAACGACATGCTTTTGAATTTATTGAAGCCACGTGTTTAATGGATTCATACTTCACCTGAATATTCCTATTATGGTTTTGGATTCAGAATTTGACGGTATAATAAAGCTAGTTGGCACCATTTAACCACAGTTGATATCAAATTTATCTTTCCATACATGGAGGGATGTATGAAAAGCCTTAAACTGTACCTGACATGGCCTCATCTTGAGCCCAGGTTTGTTTTGGTGAAATCATGCGTCACATTCAGAGGCTGCAGTCCTCAAAGTTCTCAAAGCGGAGAGCTCGGGTTCAACTCCAATTCACAGATCTCTGCTGCATGTCACCGCTCAGTCTCTCCTCCTATTATCCGACTAAAGGAACAAAAATAGACAAAACTCTCACCAAATGCTCTCTTCCTTGGTGTCTAAGTGTCTAAGTTCAGTCTCAGCCGCAGAGGATAACCGAAGATAACTGTGGTTTGCTTTTAATTTGGTAACAACCACTTTATCTCAACAATGAGGGTCGGTACAAAACCAGTACGGAGCTAAACACTGACACACATAAAAGGATCTTAAACCGGCACAGCTTGAATTTAGAAAACAAGAAAACATCGACATATAAACTGAGCTATTCCACAATTATTTATTCAACATATAAAACAGGCTGTAGAGGGCACAAAACATACAAAGTGTATAAAACTTACAAACTTACTCTGACGTGGAAGAAATAAAGGAAAAAGGTAAACTCAGGACTCATGAATGAGGAGGGTATTTGTCGACACATGGTGAGAGTTCGTGAACGCATGTGCAAAGTTTTGATGTAAAGCTGACATGTTAAAACAACCGTCTCTAATGAAAACTCAGAAGTGCTTTAATTTACAGAAGTGAGTCTGAAAGCTTTCACCACATCTCTCCGTCTTCCTCGGCGGTTAATACGAAAGTAAAATCCTGTATTTAGGGAGTCAAGATTGTCTTCTCTTTCCTAATTCATGCAAAAGTTTTCAATCAAAAGCCTAAAACTTGTTTGTGTCTCTTATTCGGTTGTTTACACGTCACAGGATAACGCAGATAACCCTTTACCATCATAGTGCAAATACAGAGTCTGAAAGAATTAAAGCTCGAATGAATATGAGAGATTGACTTTCAGGCACTTTAGAGTCAAACAGTCATGAATGAGGGTTTACATGCTACATGATTGCAACCTGGGGCATTTTTCATCATCGTAACGGCACATTTCTCCACATCAATAATAACAAGAACAGCTGGAAAAACTCTGTGAACGCCTCTGTCTGTGCTTTGACTCAGAGCGCCCTCTGGTGGCTGAAGGCGATCAGTCCTCCAGTGAAATCTGGTGAGGCCACAATCAAAGGTTTCCTCCTGCTGCCCCTCATCACAGAGCACTCACGGCCGTGTGAATCCTAATCAAAGTGCACATTTACAGCTCCCCAAAGCGCTAAAAGTCCGTCCAGCACGGCTAATTAAGTCTTCTCCACGGGGACTCCAGCTCATTAATTAAAAATAAAAATCAAACCTCTGTCTGGAGCTGCACATGTAGTCGGAATAATTAAAACAGCTACAGAGACGAGAGGCTGGACAATATGCTCCATATCTGGCTCACACTTCCCAGGAGTCCACATCTTCCAGCGCTGATAATGTTATCACAAACCTCCGACCTGCTCCGGCACAGACTGGACTAATTGCTTTTATCATCAGGGTTTAATCGATATCAGTACAATCAGAGGGCCGAGGTGAAGTACAGGTCTGGGTGTCTGATCCTGGGCCAGCAGGGCAGAGGTCACAAACGGGTTCAAAGTGCTACGCAGACACACGGGTGTTTGAGGCAGACGGGGAGGATGCCTTTGTTGATCTGATGAAACTCCACCAGCTGCAGGAGGTCGATGAAGAGAGTCAGGCCGTCGTCCATGGTGAAGTACTTCCTGCCTCCCTCCTCGCACTGCAGAGACAAACATGAACACGGTCATCACAAAGGTGCTGCAGTCTGTGACGCACTTTATATACCACCAGATATTTATCGCCACTCTGTGACACGTCTAATAAAGCCCTCTGAAGCTGTGAGGGATTGTTATCTGTCTGGAAGATGGTGATTCATCTCTTTGATTTGTTAATGATTAAAATCAGAGTGAAGGCAAACTTCAGCCGAGAAATAAACTCAGCAAAAAGTGACAAAAAAACCCATAAGTATGATTTAAAGGGATATTCCTGCGTAAAATTAATTTAGGGTCAAACACACCGTAACACCGAGTTAGACCCCCCCTCCAGAGATGAATGTTGCCGACCGCTTGCTTCTCTAGTTATACCAACTTTAGTAACGACCGCAGGATAGCAATACAGAGAGACACGTGCTCGACCAAAACGCCACTCTATAGCCACAAATAATGCTCAGAACAGCACCTGACTTCATCAACAGGACATATAGGGTCACAGACATAGTACTAGACACCAAACGTCTTTTTAACTTTGACTCATTTCTTTAGCAAAGAGACTAAACACAACTCACCTACTCTCTTCCAGCAGACGCTTGTTGGTAGTGAGTCCTCATGCGAGTCCATCACGGAACACAGCGGGGTGACGCAGCTCAAGGAAGAACATTTATGATCATTTCTTTATCATTTCCTTGAATAATAATCACCATATTAATCATTTTGCAGACACAGTAGTTCTTCTGCCTTAGTGTCTCAGTCTGATTGTATTTCCATGAAGAAATGATCATAAATGTTCTTCCTTGAGCTGCGTCACCCTGCTGTAGTCCTTAATGGACTCGCATGAGGACTCACTACCAACAAGCGTCTGCTGGAAGGGAGTAGGTGAGTTGTGTTTTGTCTCTCTGCTAAAGAAATTAGTCAAAGTTAAAAAGATGTTTGGTGTCTAGTACTATGGCTGGGACCCTATAAAGTGTAGCAGCACTGACATCAGCACAGGGGGCTCAGTGGGTGATGTGCCAGCGCGGCCATTTTTACAGACAAAACCACACTTAGCGCATTGGAATGAATGAAATTAGGATTACGCAGGATTACTGAAGCAAAATTGCGGACATTGCTGGACTTGACCCATATGACCACACTGAATGGTCAGAAGATGATTTCCAGATGCTACCACCATTAAACCATGTTCACAATGTCCACAATTTTGCTTCTGTAACGCTCTCTGTCTTCATTGTTCAGCTTGTCCCTGTACGGTATGTTGAGTCCAAGATTTGCTCTCTCTATTCCGTTCTTCTTCTTCTTTAACTAGAGAAGCAAGCGATCAGCAAAATTCATCTCTGAAGGGGGTGTCTAACTCGGTGTGTTTGAACCTAAATTGGTTTTATGTCGGAATATCCCTTTAATGAAGCTCATTTTTTCACAACAGTGCCCCCTGCTGGTAAAGAGTGGTATCACTTCCAAAAGGAGGAAGCGCCTTGTTTTGGTATTTATGTAAATGAGGAAAAACTTACAGGAATAACCAGGTAGTGTTTGGTCTTCAGTTTGTAACACAGAGAGAGGACGAAGCACTGAGCGTGCTGCTGGCTCTCACGGATGAGAAACATCCTAACACAAAGAAACACAAAAACAGTCCAGATTTAATCTTCTTATCACACAAATTTAACACAGAAGCACAGCGTTCAGAGTCAAATGCTGGATAATGAACTCAGGGTGAATTAAAGGCCTTTTTGGGGATTCGAGAAGACACCCGTGTCTCCTTCAGGCTCCAGCTCACTGCGTGATAACAGACGTGTTGCGGATCGGTTGCGTGTCACACGGCGTGACACTGTCGGTCTGTTAGTCTCTGTGTGTGTCAGACTGTGAGATATCAGATCAGGAGCGTGAGATTGAGTGATGAACGTCGGCTGAATCATCGCTGAAAACATTTATCTGCCAGCAGAGACAACTCATCAGCTCATGTAAATCATCTGCAGCCTGCTGCCATTTTCTGCCCTGATGGTTGTTGCTGACGGTTTCAGCGGCATCAGCGTTCACAGAATTTGAATTGGATCATAAATTTGAATAATTCGATGCAGGGCGTTTGACTGACAGAGCTCAGAATCAGAACCTGATCCTGGATCCTGGAAAAGAGGCAAACCCCGAGCTCACGCATGAATCATTCAACACGCCAACGTGAAAACGGTCTTTTCTTCCACTCACCCGTCCACCAGTCCCTGCTTCTCTATCAGCCTCTGCGCCTCCTTTCTGGACACGCCGCCATGAAACCACGGCTGAGATTTGTGGATGGCTGCAAAAAAACAAACGAAAAAGAAGAAGGGTTAAAAAAAGACGAGGAGAGCGCAGAGCGGGTTTAGAGAACAAACAAAGGTGACCCGGATCAGAACCAGGTCTCGCCTTGTTTCCAGACTTACAGGAGGGTCTGGCTCCAGAGTTCAGGTTGGGCAGACTGCACCTCAGGGCTTCCCGCCTCTGCATGAGTGAGGGGGACAGAAAAAGGTCAGAAAATCAAAGATATGAGCGGATTTTAAGATCATATTGAACCCTCGACACCAGGTTCATTAAGTTCAATATGGAATCATTTAACAAAACAGCAGATATCCCATCTTCACAGGGCTGAACGGAGAGCTAATGCGGGTGCTAACCACCAGCCTTACATGCGCTCACACCAAGCGCAAGTAAAATCATCTCCTCGCTTAATTCATACAAATCTTGCTGCGTTGGAGTAACCTCAGAAGTCAGAACTGCGAGCTGAAAATGACGTCACACCCGAGTTCCCAGCGTTTCAGTTACCAAGTCGTAAAAAAGCTAAATCTGAGGCAGAAACAAGATGGCTACATCTACTAAAGTTATTTTAGCACTTTCCTTGCCCAAATATAAGGCAAGCGCTAAAGTAACTTTCGTAAACGTAGCCATCTTGTTTCAGGCCTTTGATTTTGCTTTTTCTGACTTGGTAACTGAAACACTCCGGTTTTAGTAATTGAAAGAAAAGGTATCATATAATTTGGGGCACCAACACACCAACATGATCAGTTTGTCCTCCATTTTAGATACCACTAAAATGTCATACATCACTTGGTAATCTTTGTGCTGATTGGTTATCGCACTGCAAATATCCGCTCATGTTGAGACATTTTCAGCTCCTGCCCAATTTGTGTCATTCATGCTGCCAGAGTAGTACAAGCGTCTAATGATTAGATGATTAATCTGATGTAAACCACAGAAACCTGACAGATGAGTCTTTGCTCCGCCCACAGAGAGCTCTCGCCCTTCGCACACATCTCTGCACACCTCCTTTCCTATTGGTCCGTTCCCGAGCCTCTGACAGAAACCTTGGCTGTGAACGGTTGTTGGCAGCTCCGACACTTCCAGTCTACAGACCCACATGATTAACGTCCCAGAAAGACAGAGTATCTGAGACCCTGTCTGGGATTCATTCAGGTGTTAGTCCTACATACTCGTCTCTTATTAAGTTTGTAGACATGGCCAGACCCAGAGTTTTCTTTGACATCACTATTGGAGACCGAGCAGCAGGCAGGATTGTGATGGAGGTGAGATAAAAGTTTGACTTTTTCTTGAACGTCTGTTTCTTTATCTCAATACTGTCTTTTATTTCAGAGTTTTCAAAGAGCTGCAGCATTATCTTTGACCTCTCTGTGAACCATCTCCTTTAAGATGACGTCTTTGTTTTGCAGCTGCGGCCTGATGTGGTCCCAAAGACTTCAGGTGGGTAAACTTCAAACTCTCCCTTAAGGCTCTTAGTTGACTGTTGGGTGAGGCTGTGGTTAGGCCGGAATTTAAAGCCTGCAGAACCAGATGCAGAGCCGAATGCAGCCGCCATAGCTGCTTCAATTTAGGTTCAAGGAAAGGAGGAAGTGAAGGGAATGGAAATCTTAGTTGAAATATTTTCTTTAACAGAGAATTTTCGTGCCCTCTGCACCGGGGAGAAAGGTTTTGGCTACAAAGGCTCTATCTTTCACCGGATCATCCCTAATTTCATGTGTCAGGTACAGTGAAGGACTTAAGCAGGTCTGATAGAAACAAAGCTTGAAAATTCACTGAGTCATCTGAGTTTTGTGCTGTTGTCCAGGGTGGAGACTTCACCAACCATAATGGGACTGGAGGGACAACCATCTACGGAGGGAAGTTTGATGACGAGAACTTCCAGCTGAAGCACACCATACCGGGAGTACTGTCCATGGCTAATGCTGGACCCAACACCAACGGGTCTCAGTTCTTCATCTGCGCGGCTGTAACATCCTGGTAGGTTCCACTCTGACCCATGTGCAGCTGTATTCAGATGGTTTTCCAACAGTTTGAGCTCATTTCTGTCTCCTTCAGGCTGGACGGGAAGCATGTGGTGTTTGGCCAGGTGGTGGAGGGACTGGATGTTGTCCTAAAAATGGAGGCACAGGGCAGCCAGAGTGGTCAGACTTGTGCAAAGGTTGTGATTGCTGACTGTGGTCAACTGTAACAGAGGCCGTATGTGAGAGGTGTTTCCTTCAACATCCACTGACCTGTTGATCTGTTTGTAGACCTCAAACCCCTGAAGAACCACTTCCTCCTCTGAAGATGTTGGTCTTCTGTGTGAACCCTGTCATATTTTGAACCTCTCAGTCTGTGTTTGTTCAACTAATTGACTCACAAAAGCCAAACAGAGTGATGTGAGTGATGGTGGTCAGTGTAAATAAAACAACATGACAGCTGCTCGATCTGTGGTCAGCATCTTATTACCTCCGCCAAGGAGGTTATGTTTTCAGTAGCGTTTGTTTGTTTGTCTGTTAGCAACTTTACGGCGAAAGTAACAGACGGATTGACCTGAAATTTTCACCAGAGGTGCGTCTCAGCCCCAGGAGGATCCCATTACATTTTGGTGGTGATCCGAACAAAATTCCAGATACTGTGATCCAGAACACACAAAAATAAGGGTGTCGTTGGAATTTTCAATGCTGAAAGATAACCAATGGGCGGCACAGTGGTGTAGTGATTAGCACTGTCGCCTCACAGCAAGAAGGTCCTGGGTTCGAGTCCCGGTCAGGGCATTTCTTGTTTTAGGAACATTATGAACAGTGAACATACCAGTTTAAACACAAATAAACGTTAATAAAATTTTAAAAACAGTCTCCAGATCAGGATATTTCTAAAATATTTTAACATTTCAAAGCGCTCCGCTCTTCAGCAGTCCACCTATTGCTGACTCTGGGTCTAATCCATAGACTGTATATAAAATGGACGCCGTCTGCCTCCTTGCTGGGTGAAGCTACCGTGAGAACAGCACCCTCTGGTGACAGGCTGCAGTATAGATCATAAATCCCGCCTCCATCAGTGATCTCTATGGAGCTGTGGACAAACTTTATAAATCAATTTCACAGAATATAAATCTTTCTTCCTCTTTTTTCTGTGCAGCTCTGTTTTTAAAAGTTATTCGGGGGTTCATGTTTTCTACGATTGACACTTGATACAGCCTATGGGTGAGCTGAGCATCATCACAGCGACTCTCGGCAACTCTCCCGGTGAATGCGTACAATGCTACTGCGCAATGTTGGTTTCAGGAAATTGAGAAAATTCGCGGAATTACTGAGAGCGGTAAATTTTTTTAGGATGGTAGGGGAAGGTTCCGCCTCCTTGCCTCTGATTGGCTGTGAAACGTCATCACATGCTCAAGCCGAGCGCAGGCTGTCGGCTCTGTACATCAAACGGAACATTACAGAACATTATCGCAATTCTGAATCTCCTAACCCAACAGACAATAACGTTTCACAGCCATAAGGAATAACCAATCGGAGCCCAGCACTTCTAGCCAATCAGAGGCGAAGGTGGGTGGAGTGGGTTTAGAGAACAAACTAAGGTGACCCGGATCAGAACCAGGTCTCGCCTTGTTTCCAGACTTACAGGAGGGTCTGGCTCCAGAGTTCAGGTTGGGCAGACTGCACCTCAGGGCTTCCCGCCTCTGCATGAGTGAGGGGGACAGAAAAAGGTCAGAAAATCAGAGATATGAGCGGATTTTAAGATCATATTTAACCCTTGACACCAGGTTCATTAAGTTCAATATGGAATCATTTAACAAAACAGCAGATATCCCATCTTCACAGGGCTGAACGGAGAGCTAATGTGGGTGCTAACCACCAGCCTCACATGCGCTCACACCAAGCGCAAGTAAAATCATCTCCTCGCTTAATTCATACAAATCTTGCTGCGTTGGAGTAACCTCAGAAGTCAGAACTGCGAGCTGAAAATGACGTACTTGGCCATCTTTGTGCTGAAAAAGGCTAAATCTGAGGCAGAAACAAGATAGCTACATCTACTAAAGTGATTTTAGCGCTTTCCTTGCCCGAATATCAGGCAAGCGCTAAAGTAACTTTCGTAAACGTAGCCATCTTGTTTCAGGCCTTCGGTTTTGCTTTTTCTGACTTGGTAACTGAAACACTCTGGTTTTAGTAATTGAAAGAAAAGGTATCATATAATTTGGGGCACCAACACACCAACATGATCAGTTTGTCCTCCATTTTAGATACCACTAAAATGTCATACATCACTTGGTAATCTTTGTGCTGATTGGTTATCGCGATGCAAATATCCGCTCAAGTTGAGACATTTTCAGCTCCTGCCCAATTTGCGTCATTTGTGTCATTCATGCTGCCAGAGTAGTACAAGCGTCTAATGATTATTTGATTAATCTGATGTAAACCACAGAAACCTGACAGATGAGTCTTTGCTCCGCCCACAGAGAGCTCTCGCCCTTCGCACACATCTCGGCACACCTCCTTTCCTATTGGTCCGTTCCCGAGCCTCTGACAGAAACCTTGACTGTGAACAGTTGTTGGCAGCTCCAACTCTTCCGGTATCTGAGACCCTGTCTGGGATTCATTCAGGTGTTAGTCCTACGTACTCGTCTCTTATTAAGTTTGTAGACATGGCCAGACCCAGAGTTTTCTTTGACATCACTATTGGAGACCGAGCAGCAGGCAGGATTGTGATGGAGGTGAGATAAAAGTTTTACTTTTTCTTGAACGTCTGTTTCTTTATCTCAATACTGTCTTTTATTTCAGAGTTTTCAAAGAGCTGCAGCATTATCTTTGACCTCTCTGTGAACCATCTCCTTTAAGATGATGTCTTTGTTTTGCAGCTGCGGCCTGATGTGGTCCCAAAGACTTCAGGTGGGTAAACTTCAAACTCTCTCTTAAGGCTCTTAGTTGACTGTTGGGTGAGGCTGTGGTTAGGCCGGAATTTAAAGCCTGCAGAACCAGATGCAGAGCCGAATGCAGCCGCCATAGCTGCTTCAATTTAGGTTCAAGGAAAGGAGGAAGTGAAGGGAATGGAAATTTTAGTTGAAATATTTTCTTTAACAGAGAATTTTCGTGCCCTCTGCACCGGGGAGAAAGGTTTTGGCTACAAAGGCTCTATCTTTCACCGGATCATCCCTGATTTCATGTGTCAGGTACAGTGAAGTACTTAAGCAGGTCTGATAGAAACAAAGCTTGAAAATTCACTGAGTCATCTGAGTTTTGTGCTGTTGTCCAGGGTGGAGACTTCACCAACCATAATGGGACTGGAGGGACATCCATCTACGGAGGGAAGTTTGATGACGAGAACTTCCAGCTGAAGCACACCATACCGGGAGTACTGTCCATGGCTAATGCTGGACCCAACACCAACGGGTCTCAGTTCTTCATCTGCACGGTTAAAACAGTCTGGTAGGTTCCACTCTGACCCATGTGCAGCTGTATTCAGATGGTCTTCCAACAGTTTGAGCTCATTTCTGTCTCCTTCAGGCTGGACGGGAAGCATGTGGTGTTTGGCCAGGTGGTGGAGGGACTGGATGTTGTCAAAAAAATGGAGGCACAGGGCAGCCAGAGTGGTCAGACTTGTGCAAAGGTTGTGATTGCTGACTGTGGTCAACTGTAACAGAGGCCGTATGTGAGAGGTGTTTCCTTCAACATCCACTGACCTGTTGATCTGTTTGTAGACCTCAAACCCCTGAAGAACCACTTCCTCCTCTGAAGATGTTGGTCTTCTGTGTGAACCCTGTCATATTTTGAACCTCTCAGTCTGTGTTTGTTCAACCAATTGACTAACAAAAGCCAAACAGAGTGATGTGAGTGATGGTGGTCAGTGTAAATAAAACAACATGACAGCTGCTCGATCTGTGCTCAGCATCTTATTACCTCCGCCAAGGAGGTTATGTTTTCAGTAGCGTTTGTTTGTTTGTTAACAACTTTACGGAGAAAGTTACAGACGGATTGACCTGAAATTTTCACCAGAGGTGCGTCTCAGCCCCAGGAGGATCCCATTACATTTTGGCGGTGATCCGAACAAAATTCCGGATACTGTGATCCAGAACACAAAAAAATTAGGGTGTCGTTGGAATTTTCAATGCTGAGAGAAAACCAATGGGCGGCACAGTGGTGTAGTGATTAGCACTGTCGCCTCACAGCAAGAAGGTCCTGGGTTCGAGTCCCGGTCAGGGCATTTCTTGTTTTAGGAACATTATGAACAGTGAACATACCAGTTTAAACACAAATAAACGTTAATAAAAGACATGTAACAGTAAAAGTTTTGGTGTGAATCACAATATAAGGGGGACATGAGCTGCTTGGCGGAGGTCTGCGCTCTACGAGTACTTTTCTAGTTCAAATTAAAAATAAATGAAAAAATAAAAGATTTTTGTTTACTACACTGCGTCCACTGACGCTGTATCGGGGAAACTTGTTTGTTAAGAAGAGAAAACTGAAAAAAAAAGTCATTTTTTATGGAAGCCGAGTTTTAACATGGATTTTTCTTTTTTTCACGCACTGTTATCTCATGATAACTTATTTTCTCATTATCTTGACATCACAGTTTTTTTTCTGGACTTTTTTTATTTTTCTTCATCTCAACAGAGCAAAAAATGTTTTCTCGTGAATGCGTACAACACTACTGCACAATGTTGGTTTAAGGAAATGAAGAAAAATCGCGGAATTACAGAGAGTGATAAATTTTTTTTAGGATGGTAGAGGAAGGTTCCGCCTCCTTGCCTCTGATTGGCTGTGAAACGTCATCACACGCACAAGCCGAGCGCATGGTGTCGGCTCTGTACATCAAACAGAATATTAAAGAACATTATCACAATTCTGGAATAATCAATTGGAGCCCAGCACTTCTAGCCAATCAGAGGCGAAGGTGGGTGGGACCTTCCACTACCATCCCACAAAAAAAATCCTGCTTACTGCAAGCTTTTCGGCTTCAAATCCGAATACTAGCGGAAGGCGGAACCAAGTTGTCCATGGTATATACAGTCTATGGTCTAATCGCGTCTTTGCATTGACTTAACATGTAATCATTCGCACGAGTGAAATCATTCGCGCAAATGATTTCACTCGCTCTCGGTGTGTGGAGACAGTGAGGGTGTTTGTAGACTACAGAGCTGTGTAAAAAGTAAAAGCTGAAATGATGATCTTCACAGATAAGATAGTATGAGATAATTATTAAGATGATTTGGGTTCAGAGCTCGTCCACAGGAGTTTCAGACCGACATGATGAAAGCTGAAAAGGAGGACGACAGGTCTCCTCTGATGAAAAATCACAGCTCCTCATTAAAAACGGTTCGACCAATAAAAACTTTTTAAAATCAAAGTTTGCAATAATATTTTCATGAACTCCAGTGATATACAGAGATGATCTTTCAGTCTCCGTAGTCTCATCTTTCACGCCTCTCTCCTCCATCGTCTTTTTATGACTCCCTCTCCTCTCCTGAAGTATTAGTGACCCTCCTCCCTCCACCTCCCACTTTCACTCCCTCTCCTCACCCTCCAGACTTGTCCTTCCTCCATCTCAGCGCTCCGGGCCTCCAGCGGGTTCTGAATGACCCGTCCGCCAGACTTTCCAGAGAAGTCCATGGCCACCAGGCTGGCTTCCGACCTGGACTGCACAGAGGAAGTTAAATTTAGGTGAAGCAGAGCATCAGAGGGGACATGAGGTGAGATCTCCTGCAGCTCATCTGATGGTCTCACCTTGGTGTCTGAGAACCTGGTTCCTTCGAGGTTTCGTGGCGCCGACTTTGAGAGCTGGTGGTTACACTGGAGCTGCTTCCCGTACTGGTAACACGAGAAGAAAACGCATACAGATAAAATACCAACAGTACAAGGTTGTTCTCTTAAAGTTCGGATTTGTAGAAGAGCGGCGTATTCTTGTATTATTAACCTTGAACAGTCTGAACGCAGACGTCCAACATGTTCTGGTCTGTTCGTTCTCCGCACACAGAATCTTCAGGTCCTGAGGACGCACCGGGTTTCTGGACGGCTGGTGAACAAAAATCATGAGATGTCAAGGTTACACTGGCTCATGTAGAAACACACACACACACAGGGCCTCTTGTAAATTCTTCATTTTGCTTCTATATGAGGCCAAAATTTGCTCAAACCCAAAAGCTAATCTTAAACACAGTACGAAGTCGACATCCAGCCCGATTTTTGTTCTTTATTTTGCTTTCTGCGGCGTAAAACCCCAAATTCTCCCATAGCAGACTTTTTAGTGGTTTCGGTGTCCTGACCGTCCACTTAAGTTGCAGCATGTCCTCCTAAAATCGTCACTGCCTTCATTGAGGTCAAAAGTGTCATTCAACGGTCAGGTGGCGGCAAAAGCGCCTGAGGTGGAGTTTGTGTTGTTTGCGAAGGTTCTTGTGAGTTCTCACAATTACGGCTGTCCGTAATCCACCATGATATTCACTTCACAAACAGATCTGGTAGGAATCGGCAAATTGCCGCTGTTCCGGATGTAGTGAAAATTCAGAGTAAGAGCTGTTTGACAGCCAAGAGATCTGGTTTCTGCTGAGACAAAGGATCTGGATTATGAACAGAGACTAGATTCTCATCAGGAGAGTCATTGAGACTGTTAACCTGAGAAGGAAGGAGGATCCAAAGACGGATCACAAACAACTTGAGCCCGATCATACAGCCTCTTTAGATTTGGAGTAACCCATGGACCTCTTTGGATTGAATCTGTAACTGGACTCATGTGGACCCTCTCCTGCCAACATCCGGGTTATGAAATCCGGGAGATTTTTGCGCCGGGCAGTTTTGGGGTTACCTTGTTTGGTGGATATGAGCTCATTATGAGAGTATTTGTAATTAAACTGCTCATCGTAATGAGTCTAAGTGAAGCTGAACACTTTTGTTTTGTTTTAACAATAAGAAATGGTAATAAAAAATAATAGCTAAGATATGCCTGAACTTATTTAGTCCACTAATATTAAACATGCTCCTCTGTATGAGGCTCTCTTAACATCTGTGCATGAAATACATTCGACTTTTAGACTAATCCTGGGATCAGACTCTCTGACTTTAAACAGGTTTTAAGATGAATTTAAACTTCCTTTAATTCTGAAACAGGTTTTCTGTGAAAGCTTTACAACTTGTCAAATCTTTGAAGCTCTTTGCCTTGAATGCCGGTTTTTCCTCTGTGGGAAACAGGCCAAACGACTTCACTCTATATCATACGACAGCCTCTGTGTCAGGGCTTCTCTCTCTGTCCGTGTCGTCGCCTGTTTTTGGTCTGAGCTGGAGGAGGCAGCAGCTTCACCTCCATAGATGATAAATTTAATACATTTCCTTGTTTCTCTGAATCTGTTTTAGACGCTCTCTGTCACAAATTCAGCCACCGTTTATTTCCACTTTTTCACCTTTCAATGTGGCGTCTCATTCCTGCGTTTTTGTGCAACTATCAGATAAAGTCTGCCGTAAAAAATTGATATCATGACATCAAATATGAATATGAAAACTCCACCCATTGAGTGTTATTTTGAAACCTTTTCCCCGAGTGAGGACATAAGGTTTAAGGTTTAAAATCCTCTTAAAATGATTTTAAGTGGTTCTCATGTCGGTGTTATACCTCAGAGACATTCGAGGATTATCACAGAGCGACAAACGTCTGTACATGAAAACTACGTCGGGTGGGAATAATGATTTGAGTTCACGTTGCTGCAGAGTTTGTCATCGCCCAGAGGAGCTTCTGTCAAACAAATTGAAACTCGATGTATTCACGACAGCGTAACAATATCCAATTATACTCTCATTTGAGGGTGACGTAAATCTGCCTGAGAGAAAATTACAGCTGTGTTTGTTCCCCGCAGTTATAGAAAAGTATGAGCTCATCAATCACGGTGAAGGCTGCAGAGCACAGAGTCAAATCAGAGGTATTACCGCTGCAGCTGATATAGAGACGGAATATGGACGTCAAACGGAGGCTGGAGGCGTTTCCCACGCAGACCCTCGAGTCAAACTCTGCTCTAGTTTGTTCTTTAGCGTTTCTCTGTGTCATCGTGTCTTAGAGAGAGAGGAGGCCCCGAGGAAGAGCTCACCTTTATACAGAAGGTGAAGTCTGCAGGCGCTCCGTAAAGTTTACGGCTGTTCACCACCGTGTACACGTTCAACTCGTCCAGATCGGCCACGCAGTGCAGGTGACGAGGCTCCTGTGCAGAGACACGTCACTTTGACTCAGTCAAGTCTTCCTGGATTAAATGTTTGATGTTAAATCAACACTTTGTGAGAGTCGTGCAGACCTTAGAGGATCCTTTGGTGGAGCAGTAGAGTCCGGAGCGGCGGAGGAAAAAGTAGACCTTCTTCCAGGCTTTTCGACTCGGCTCTTTCACGTGAAGGAAACCTTGAATCTCTGGACAGGTCCCAGACTTCAGCAGATTCTGGGAAACACAGACACAGCATAAGTCCTGTTGTCATTACTGTACATCTGTAAACCAGGTCTGATCTCCTGGTTTTTACCTGAATCAGCTGTGAGGATTTCATCCTTTTACCGTCGTCGTCAGCGCTGTCAGAGATCATGGACTCTGGGAAGAACAGCTGAGAGACGAAGAAAAAGAGGAAGAGGAGGAGGAAGGTGATCATTGGGACTGTCTGAGAAGGAGACGCTTCAGATGGAATCATCTCTGCAGGACTCTGGTTTCTTGTTTAAGGCGTATTAATCGAATTAGAAAGTAAATAATCAGTCGTGTAAAGTGAAACCAGTACACACAAAAACTAAAAGTGTCTCATGTTAAAATAACTCTTCACCAAAGAGAACCAAAGAAAAAAAAAAAAAGGAGACAATATTTTTTGGTTGTTATATTAATACGAAACAAAAAAGATGTTTAAATTTTTTTTTTTTTCCTACTGTTTTATTTTAAGCTGAAGAATAGCTGTAGTTTTAGATTTCCTTTAATTCAATCTAATCTAATCAAACAAAGTCACCTCCTTTTTTGTTTCATTGTGGTTTTTATTGCTGCCTTTAATCAAAAAACTGTTTTTAGGTTTCTTTTGCCGTGAAAACAAACTTTTTAGAGGGTTTGGAGGAGAATTAATCGATACCTGATTAATCTAGAAAGTTAAAGATCTCTTTAAAAGTCGTGTTAATTTGAAAAAAAGCAAAAATTCTCAGTTTCTGGTGTTTAAAGTTCACAGATTTGTTGTTTTTCTTTGATTTATGTCATTTGGAGCAATTTTGACTTTTTTGATTAAAGGTTAAATGAAATAAATTTAAACTGTTTCTGTTTCTGTCCAATATGAGCTTGTTTTTCTTTCAGGTTACATAAGACTTTAATCTGATGGTCGTTCATCATCGATCAGACGCTCCTTCAGGCGACAGTTAACAAATCAAACCAGCAGCAGGTCCATCAGAACCAGTTTGTTTGAGCGGGTGTCGTCTTCTTTAAAAGCACAGGTGACAGCAGACTAATCTGATGTAATGAAACACCTGAGGCACCAAGTCAGAGCGTCTCCACCAGCACGCAACCTGTCAACCTCTCAGAATCACGATCCGCCATCATGACGTCAGGCTGTCGGCGTCTGCGGCCCCGACATGTTCGACAACAACACCCTCCTGTAGCGCCCCAGGGCGTCACTTACATAAAGACACTTATACTGTCACAGCGTTAAACCGCCGCGGCCTCGTACCATCGGTTTCCTGAAGAACTCGTACTTGGCGTAGTTTTTACAGAAAACGAATCTGGTGTCGCCCTTCAGAGACCAGGTGGCCTGGACCTCCAGCACGACCTCGTGGTCCTCCAGACACCTCTCTGAGGACACACAGGACGAGTTTGTTATAATCAAACATTTAATGACATAAAAAAACATCGTCTGTTTCGTCAAAGTCAGGGTTCTACCCAGGCCGAGGGTGGGATGAAGCTCGAGGAGAGCCCAGTTCTCCTGATCACTGCAGTGAGCCGTCTGCACCAGCAGGTGGCACACTTCTCTGGCTGTTGCTCCAGGAGAGACCCACAAAGAGCGGCTGTGGCTGTCCTCTCCGTAGACCTTTATGAGCTGAGAAGACACAAACGCAGAGGATCATGGGGATTATTCTCACTTTAGAGGAAGAAGAAGAAACATCGGAAATGATTTGATAAAAACAAAAATGTTACTGTTTTAGGTCTTAATGGGCACATGGAAATAAAAACAAATAAAAAACAAAAGCTCAGAATTGAAGCTAGTTTAATTTTTCATGAGAGACCCCGACAAAACAAGAACCTACGACATAAAGTGAGACCATGAGGACCAAAATAAAAACATTAAATAGGGAAGAAAAAGAGATGTAATAGAAAGGAGGGGTAAATTTCGGTATCAGTAAATTTTCACCCAGCCCTAATTATCCCTTACTCATTAAAAGAGATAAGCACGCATAAATAAGTCTGCTATCAGACTCTCAGTCCGACAAGGATCCTACAAACTTCATATTTCTGTCTCTGAAGAATTAAAAATAAACCGAAGTTACATGTGAGCGTCTGTCTGTTTCCACTCTCTCTCCTCGTCTGCAGCTGTTTACAGATCTCGACGTTCTGAGCTCTTATTTTCCTCCTAAAACCGCATGAATAGAATCAGAAATTAAACTGTATGCTTCTCTCAGCACATTGCTGACAAATCGGTCACAGAAACCCTCTCCTCTGTGTTTACTTACTCTTCTTCTGTGTCTAAAAGAGAGACACAGGACTCCAAATACGAGCGGCTTTCTCAATCGATCCAGTTGCATGAATCGGTTTTGACTTTTCTGAGGTCGATGACGTGCACACCTGCAGAAAGAAATCCTACAAACCGTCCAGCTTTTATATCTTTAACAGAAGTATCACTAATAAACTGTGTTTGGGTCTTTTAAGTCTTTTTGCAGCTTTTAAATCCCCAGTTTGAACTTTTTTTTTATCTTATACTGCGTACACAAAATAAAACCTGCTCCAGTCACACGTTCTGCATCAACGAGTCTGAAGTCGATCTATTTTAAAATGTCTGCAGAAGGATCCTGAGTAATGATCTGAGAGTGAATTATTGCTCTTCAGCTGGAGTTTGTTTGCTGAAGTCTCTTTTCTGCAGCTCGTGTTCTGAGATCGTACGCCCAAACTGAAATCTGTTTTTGATTATCGCATGCTGCTGAGTCACGGAGCTTATCTCTGCTGTGGTCGCACATTGTTCGCTGGATTTCTGCTGAGTAAAGAGGGGAATATTTCCCTCCACCTCCTCTGGACCGGATATTGAACAGCCAGGTTTCCACAGAGGAATTTTCCTCCCCCGGGTCGATTCTTAGTCAGTATTTGTCTTGCCTGACGCCGGCACCCGTCCAACCAGTCGGGCCTCACTGATTGACAGCTGCAGGTTTCTGGTCGGGCAGGTTTGTTTGCCGTGTCAGACGGCGGCGGGTTCTGGGAAACATCTTGACCGCTGAATAACCTGCGAGCAGACGGCGGCATCAGGGACGCAGACTGAACACAGACTGAACACAGACTGAACACAGACTGAACACAGACTGCACGCACCACTGCTCCTCAGATCTCATCTGTCTTTTTTTTTGTTTTAACAGATTCAGAAACGACTGGCAGAGAGTCAAAAACAGAGAGACAGAGAGACAGAGAGAGAGAGAGAGAGAGAGAGAGCATGTTTCTTTATGAGGCAGCTCCTGACATGTAACCTGCGTGGTTACATGTCAGGAGGGCGCTCAGACTCAGACGAGATGAGATAGAAACGATGAGCTGCAGGAGGAGAGTGGAAGAGTCCACACTAACTAACTCTGAGTCTGACGTGTTCTTGGCTCTACATTTGGAGTTTATGTAAAATAAAACCCAGCAGAGCACACCTGAGTACTAACAAACTCACAAACTAACTTTAATTTTGGTAAATCTAAGAAAAACAGAGACATCAGCTGATTCCGACTCTCCTGGTGCGAGTGTATCCCGTCTTTTCCCGCCTCCCTCTTTGGCACAAACAAAAGTTCGTTAACGTCACCTCTGGGAAATGACCTTGACTGTTTTTCCTACTTTTATTGTTTTATTGACGTCTGCGCTGACGAATCAGTTGGACATCGATACCACCTGATATTTACTCTGTTGACAAACGTCCGTCAGAAAAATAATGATGTCAGTCTCCGGTGTTTATCGACGTCTAATCTTTATTGGATGTTGGCGGGTCAGTAAACCCGAGTGATTCAGAGAAGAGGGATTTTATTGGTCTGAGGAAGTCACCTGAGAGCAGCTGTGGGTTGTTTTCAGGGACAGAGTCGGCGTGGAGGTGATTTTTCTGTCAAATTTAGGGGTCAAGTTTTCTCTCAACCACATCAGTCTGATTCAGTTTGGAGTAGGGCTGAGCGATAAACCAAAAATTTACTGATACCAAAATTTACAACAGTAACCGACGTCATTTTCTTGGTTGAAAGGACAACTGGACTTACTTGGGACGTTTCGCCTAAGTCCAGTTGTCCTTGAATGATATTATTTAGGGCTGGACGATGAACCAAAAATTTACCGATACTGAAATTTACGACAATAACCAACGTCATTTTGCCCGTATCGGTATATTCGGTGTCTAAACAATAAATAAATCAAAGTTGTTTTTGGATGTGTGTAGGTAGGCTATGGTCTCATGTCTCTTTAAGACGCTGTCCCACGTCAGAGACGTGACTCCACCCCATCCAGTCTGTAACAAAGAGGGAAAGACAGGTGAGGAGATGGAGGACAGTTCACAAGTTGTAGCGGCTGAAGTAGATGAAGTTAATGTGGGAGGGGGTGAGCAGCTTGTGGAGTAGTTATTGTCCATTTATCGTTATAGAGGTGAACTGATCAATATATCGTGATATTGATTTGAGGACATATCGCCCAGCCCTAGAACAATTAATCTCATAGTTTAGCTGTCAGACAGATGTGCAGAGGTTTACACTTCAGAGCTGATCTATAAGATCAAAAATATTGATAATATTGGATAAATCTGTTTTTTAATGTTTTTCTGTCTTATAGTTTGTTAGTTCATCTCCTAGTAGTTCCCTGCCAGAAAGTGTGATAGTAAACAAAATATAAACTTTCTCTTTAAAGTTTAAACAAAGTTCAAAAACACTTGAAAACTCGACTTTTTAATCAAACACGAGAGAAAACTTCAAATAAAAGCAGAACCGTCCGTTTGGTTTGGACACATGATTCAAACGTTAAATCAGTAACTCAAACGTTAAAGATCAAAAGTGTTAAAGCGGCGTCTCACTGAGGACGCTCTGGACTCACGTGTTTGTCACTGGAAGGAGGAGGAAGTGAATTGATGAGGACTGGAGACTTGGAGGGGCTGCAGAGCTCCGGGAACGGGTTCGGTATGGAGGAGGGAACAGAGGAGGAGGAGAAGGACTCGACACCTCTTATCCTGAAACAAACAGAAAAGATCGAAGATGGTTTCAAAAGACGATTTATCTCTAAATGAATGACTTTAAATAAACACTGAAGATCTTCTTCATCTGTTTTATAATCTCAGTTTATTCTTCCTGTTCAACTCAGATAAATCCAAGTGAAGTCCAGCTGAAGGACGGGGCTTTTGTGGAGTTTTAGAGAAAGCAAACTAGGATAAAATGTGCAGGTGATGGAGGAATTTAAAGGGATATTCCAGCGTAAATAAAATTTAGGGTCAAACACACCGTAACACCGAGTTAGACCCCCCCTCCAGAGATGAATGTTGTCGACCGCTTTCTTCTCTAGTTATACCAACTTTAGTAACGACCAAACATCTTTTTAACTTTGACTCATTTCTTTAGCAAAGAGACTAAACACAACTCACCTACTCTCTTCCAGCAGCCACTTGTTTGTAGCGAGACCTCAGGCCAGTCCATTACAGACTACAGCGGGGTGACGCAGCCCAAGGAATAACATTTATGATCATTTCTTTATCATTTCCTCAAAGTAATAATCATCATATTAATCATTTTCACTGCAGACGCTGTAGTTCTTCTGTCTTAGCGTCTCGGTCTGATTGTATTTCCATGAAGAAATGATCATAAATGTTCTTCCTTGAGCTGCGTCACCCCACTGTAGTCCCTAATGGACTGGCCTGAGGTCTCACTACAAACAAGCGGCTGCTGGAAGAGAGTAGGTGAATTATGTTTAGTCTCTTTGCTAAAGAAATGAGTCAACATTCGTCTCTGGAGGGGGGGTCTAACTCGGTGTTACGGTGTGTTTGACCCTAAATTAATTTTACGCCCCTTTAACTCTCCTAAAGCACCAAGTCCAGGTGATCTCAGTCAGGTATCTCTGAGCGGATCAGAGGAACAAGGACGGGTTAGTGAAATCTGAAGTTTGAAAAAGTTTCTATCTGATCTCGGTTTTAGTTTGCATCTTCGTCTTCGGGGTTAAACAAACAAAGGTCGCATGTTCGAAGGAAGAGACAGAAAAGAAAACCACAGTCTGCCTCGTGTGTGTGTGTGTGTGTGTGTGTCCTGAACACACAGTCCAGCCCTCTTTACAATCACTCTTCTATCAGCCACAACAGAAACCAGCTGCTACTTTACACACCACATGACTCACAGCGTCATGTGACCAACGCCGTCTCCTCCTCCTCCTTCAGAAGTCTGTTGACTCACGTCCGCTCTCCGTGACTCATGTGTGTGTGTTGGTGGCGGTCGTACCTGTTTGAGGCGATGATGATGATGGGCTGGGAGCGGCGGACCGATGGAGACTCGGCGGGGACCAGCGGAGCCAGAGTCAGGGTGGAGCTCCCCAGCAGCGTCTCTGCTTGTCCGGGTTTCTCTGTCCTCTCTGAGCCCTCGAAGACTTCAGTCCAGGGACCGGCCACCTCCATCATGATACCTGGAGAGGGGGTCAGAGGTCAGAGCTGCTGCGCTCAGGTTACAGCTGATGTAGAAAGTCTGTAGTGAAATACACATGCAAACTATGAGCGACCTTTATTTACACAGAGGAGTGTCCCGATCAGAGGACAGACAGGAGAGACACGAAAACACGACAGACGAGAGGTTAAAAGACAGAACAGACAAAAAGACGAGGATTAAAAACATCACCACGGTTCAGGAGGAGGAATTCCTGATTTCAGATTATTGTTTATAGTTTTGGAGTTTTTCTGTAAACTAACAGTCCTGGTATTTTAATCACACTTGTAGTAAAGACGCAACTGACCTCCTACGTCATAACAAACATGTATAACAAGTGTGTGTTGCTGTAAATATTAAAGGTGAGGTAGGCAGGATTTCGTTAAAGAAGCATCTATTTTTGTGGTGGATAAACAAACAGGCTTATCAGTCAATAGTTATTAGTTATTGATGAGATTTGGTAATATAACGATATCTCTGTGTTCTCTTATGTCTGTGTCGTCAACATTTGAACATTTTTGAGCGGTCCGCTCTTTCTGACTGTAAACAAAGCCGTTCTCCACCTCCTCTAATCTGATTGGTTGTGAGGCAGACGCTGCTCCCCCGTGTCGTTCAGGTGCCCAAACAAAGTTAGCGTGCTACAATATCGGACAGTAGAAACCAATCAGAAAGTTCAGTTCGGTTCGTGATTGGTCGACTCGATTTTTTTCCGCGTCAATTTACAGTCTATGGTCAATTTCATCAGGAGGAACGTACCAAGTGCTAACGAGGGTGTTTTCAGAGCAGAACAGCCTGTCTCAGAACACCCCCCGTGTTTTCACCATTTTGGATTCACCCAACCCACTGGAGACTGTCAAGCATCAGGAAGATTGAAGAGCGTCCACGTTGATCAACGTCGGCTGGTTTATTGAATAAAATATTTGTGTTTAATTGCCTTCTTGTGCTGATATCAGTATATTTTCACCCTGCCGAACCGCGATAATTAGATTTTTGGTTGAAAATTTCAGGGTTTTAGTCGACCGAGAATTTCTTTGGTTGATTCATGTCCTAGTCGGTTAGTCAGTTTGTGTTTTGAGTCTGCAACAGGATCATCGTGAAAACAAAATACAGATTATTGATTAAAAAAAAGACCTCAAATCTGGATGATAGACCTGTTTAGGTTTGAAATGACTCATTATTTATATTTCATATTTCTGTTGTTGTAAATTTAACGGAAACACAGCGGCGTCAGAGAAATGAACTGCTTCGTATCTTTTCAAACTGCAGATCTCTCCTCAATATTTCAGCCTGTTAACTTCAATTTATGGGCTCCAGTGAATTCAAAACATCTGAAATATGTGGAACAACAAAATAAGTCTGCAAATTTGTCAAATTGTCGCTCCTGTTTTGAAATGTAACGTCTATTTTCCAGGATAAATCTTGGAAAAAATGACCAGAATGTTTCCCCTCGTCCATCACTAGTGCACGTATTTAACCAACTCCTTCATGAAGTCCAATAATAATCCCATTTGAGTTCATCTAAAACTGGATCCTACATGTCAGACTGCACTCTGCTTCATGTTGTTGTTCAGATTGGAGGAATAATATTGAACATTCAGATGAGACACACTTTGAGGAGCAGAAAGGTGTCGACTCGTGTGGAAATTCAGGTTTGTATATTCCTCTGGCTGTGCGCCAGGATGGAGTTATTTTGAGCGGGAGGAAAGTATGACTAAAGCGTGTTGTTTTCTTGTAGCATTGTGTGTGAATGTGTGTAAGGTGATGTAGTTATTCATCCTGAAGTGGCTGCCGCTGTCACGAACACGCCGCTCTGAGTGTTTACTTTGGCTCACGCTGCAGCAGTAAAGAAATAAACCTGCTCCTTATAATCACCCGCAGAGAGAAAAACATCAGCGACAATAAAAAGCTGCAAACCGAAACTTATTGTTGGACATGTCAGGTGTAAAAACAGGCTGACTCTGTTGTCCCACATATGGAGAATAATGTCCCATCAGGAGGAACGAACTGAACGAGGAGTTTTCCCTTAAAATTTACTGACACTTGTTATCCTCGTGGACACAAACGGTCCGTCTAATAAAAGTGCAGTAAAAACATGATACATTCAAATTTTATTTACTTTTAAAGCATCACATCTTGTCAACAACTTCGGACCTATCCAAAGATATAAAGTTAATTATAATTTTTTTTTTTTTTTTAGGTTTTTAGTGGTTTTTTTTGTCATGAGAACCCCTGATTTTTTTTAATGGGAAAAACACAAAATGTGCAATATTTCCAAAAATGAGGAGCAAAGTGAAATATTTTTGATAAACTTATAACAGCCCTGACCATGTCGATAATTGGTAAAAATATTGGTTTTAATGCATTAGTATTTTTTGCACAATGACAATTTTAAGATTAGAAACATTCAGCCTTACAATCAGCCTGGAAACAAAGAAAATTTACCTACAGATTACTTTTCAGCCGTTCTCCTCCCAGTCACATTTCTTGCATTAATGAAACAGTACATATACTGAGGTCTTAGACTGTACGAGTTTCCATTATAGTGCTGAAAAAAACAGATATTTTCATCATTCAGAGCTTTATTTTGGTTTTTGATAAACTGAGTAGCAGCAGCAGTCCTCTGAAAGTGAAGCATTAACATCTACACAAACTAATACATCCTTAATCTTTAGATTCAAACAGATAAACTGTTTCTAAATAATTACATATACTTTAAAAGGTCACTTCATATCTTTGTGTGCTTAGAACTGCAGTTCCTCAAGTGTCCACTTGGGGCTGTCTCAAACAGCCAAAGAGCCCATTAACACTTGTGTTAAAACGTTCATTTTCACAGCAGATTGAAGCAGGTTTGCAGACGACAAAAACAAATTTGTTCACTTTACTGAGAGCGATCTGAGGCGTCTAATTTACCAGTTATTTAAACCTTTGATAAAAATTTAAACACTTTCAAAATATCTGTTTCCTCTATCAACTTCCTCTCTATTTTCTGACCCTAATATTATCTAACGACTCCCTGAAACTCGTCCTCTGTGCTTGTTTACATCCAGGTAGTAGAACATTAAAGTATTAAAACATTCAAACCATCGTCATTAACCAGAGCTACAAATACAAGACTATAGTCATAAAATATTAACGATCCTTTTAACCAGTCTGTAATTCTAATACTAAGGTGAGAGCATGAAACTGTTCGACTGATTTAACACACATATCTGCTCTGTGATTCATTGTTATGTTTAACAGCTGTACAAGTTGTGAATTTTTATAACTCAACTATTTTGACGATAATTACACAACAAATTATGAGTAATTAGGCACGATTAGGGTGGGGCTGATGTGATTGACAGGTGGGTGTCTGGAAGAGAGTAGGTGAGTTGTGTTTAGTCTCTTTGCTAAAGAAATGAGTCAAAGTTAAAAAGATGTTTGGTGTCTAGTACTATGTCTGTGACCCTATATGTCCTGTTGATGAAGTTAGGTGCTGTTCTGAGCATTATTTGTGGCTATAGAGTGGCGTTTTGACCCTAAATTAATTTTACACCGGAATATCCCTTTAACATAAGGTCTCTCTGCTGCTTTCCAACCTAATTAAGATTTTGAAAAACAGCCAAAAAACTGCTGGAATAATAAAAAAAGTGGTGAGTCACAAAAGGGACCAATTACCCTGAAGGAAAAATAAATGTCTGAAGCTACAACCGGGAAATTAGTGCCAAATATTGATAAACAGAGGAGTCATTATTACGCAGGATAAACTTGTATTTTTCAGGTTCTGAAACGTGGTGATTTGCATGATTTCTTTATCATTTATAATTAGTGATAAGGACCATGAGGTTTGGCATATTACACTTAGTTTTGGTCATGGTCAATGAATTAGCGATGAAAAAGTCCATTTTGGCACAAACAGCGAAGGCTGCAAAAAGAAAGTTTGGCATTAGAAGCTGAAATACTGTCATGTGAAATTGTAGCCTAAAACTTTTTGTTGGAGTTGTTTTTTTATTGGTTGTTTTTATCGATTTGAACTCTTTGACCTTGCTCTGTTTTGAAGTAACTTTCTCCTGCTTCCTCCTGAGTCTCCAGGAAACAGAGTTTGTGGTCTTGTTATTGCAGCTCAGACAGCGTGAGACGAACAGGAGGCAGAAACACACACGCTGCTTTGATTCCATACACACACGCGCACACACACACACACACACACACACACACACACACACACACACACACACACACACACACACACACAGCAGCTACAGAAACCTGAGGGTTTGTGTTAAAGGTGTGTAAACAGGTGCATGTGTGTATAAAGGAGAGAGGAGCTGCAATGATATGAGCACAAGTGCACCTCGGAACAAAAGGAGCAACCTGAGAGCTGACACGACAACCCTTATGAGGAACTTTCTGTTTGGGCTGGTTTTGGCGCCCCCTGTGGACAAATAGATACAGCTACCCCCTCTCAGAGGCTTCAGGCATTAAAAACTACACTTTAAAAATTGTAGTTTGTATTGTCGATTGTCCTGTTTGCCTTTGTATATCATTAGGAGGCTTTTCTGTTCATTTCAGTCTGTTATATAAACAGTTAAAAACTCCTTACAGTAGCTTTAATGGTCAAGATTTTCTAAATAAGCCTGAAAATGATCATCTATCAATCCATCTGATCTGATTTACACTTAAATTAACAGACTGAAAATGTAAGAAAATGGAGATAAAGGCACAAATGTTCATTTAATAGGATCAAAATCACACAAAAAGCTACTTTTACAGGAACACAGTGAAAAACATTTCAGTCAAGAAGCAGAAATCTGAATTTTTGCAGGATTAAAGCTCCTGTTAGAGATTTTTCTGAAAGTTTAGAAAGCTCCTCTTGTTCATGTTAAAGTAGAGTCTCATTCTTCAGTCTTAAAACTGATTAAAAAATTCAGTCTGTCTGAATATTTACAGTTAAAAGTGTCGAGGAGGGCTCACTCTTTACGGTACTGTCAATCATTATGGCCCCTATCACCTTTAATTATCCAAAAATTAGTGCAAATATGATCGAGCCAGTGACACGTCTGAAGACAATTAAAAATACTTCTTAAGATGCTTCATATTTGACAGCAACAATGAAGAAATAACTGTTTCTTTGATATATGAAAGACCAGATTTTTGTAAAATATTCACTTTAGTGCTAGAGTCCAAACTGGGACCTCGAAGATGGAAAGTGCCAGAGGTGTTAAAGTGTCATATCTTGACTGATGTTATTGGACTTGTCACCAGGTAATAAACCAGAAGATGATCTTGTGACATTATTATTTTAGCTCAAGTGTTCATAACACCTTCAAGTGTTTGTTGTTGTTTGTTTTTCAATACTGGAGCGATATGTCTCACTATAAACCAAACTAGTACAATAAGTAGGATATATATAGACCTCTTTAAAAGACCTAAAACCTCAAAAGTGACAATATCTGAAACATGTATTTGATAAGATAGTCTAAATAGTTCACAAATACTCTGAATAATGTGAGATAATTGTTCCTTTTAGCTGTGGATCCTGTGGAAAACGTCTCAGTGTGATATTACAGCAGATTTAAAACAGTTTAAACTATTTTAACATGTTTCTACAGCACAGAGCAGGTCAAATATATCAGTCTCATGTAAACAGAGCAGTAAAAACAGAGCAAACCAAACGCTGGAGGTGAAAATTATCAGACCAACAACACTCAGTCCAGTCATTAACTCGGACCCTGTGTGCAGTTCGCCCTCTGGACTAACAGCGTCCCGGTGTGAAGGAGTATAATCTAACAAAACCACTTTGAACCTTAAGTTAAGAAATGTTAAATTACTATTTATCCTCGGTCACATGTCGCCTTTTGTGTCTGAGAACAAATTGTAGTAATACCCAGCTCCACAAACTTACAAGTGGTAGTTTTCCGGAGCTTAAATCTAAGCTAATCTAAACACAGGTGTCGACAGAGCGCCAAACCTCGTACGGAAAAAGAAGGAAATTATTCCTGTGTCCTCAAATAAGTGATGTTTACTTTGAAACATCTCAGAAAGTTGACACCGAAGACAAACTCAAATTCGGCAAAGCTCGGCTGATTTCATCTGGTTTATGGAAGTGTAAATTCGCGGTTCAATCCAGCCTGCACCTGTTAGGACGAGCATAATGGCAGTTTGTGAAAACCAACTCTTACCTGTAAACTTGGTGTGTTTGAGTCGGGAGGTTTCAGCTGTCAGCCATCGTCTTAATCCAAAATATGATGCTTAACTGTGTGTAAGTGCAAACAAAACAAGATGCCGTGTCTCTACGGAGAACAAACAGGGTTATCTGTGAGGAGCGGGGAGGAAAGGGGGGCGGAGTCCAACCACCAGGTGTGTGTAATGAAGCCCCGCCCCGTTTGGCTCCGAGAGAGTTGGGCTGTGTCCGAAATGGCCTACTACTCCTACTACTCCTACTAACCCCGCCTCTGAATTGAGTAGGCAGTGCGTTCACACTGTACAGTATGTGAATTTTGTGTATGCGAGAAATGCCCGGATGTATACTCAATCAGCTTCGATTTCTGAGTGTGCAACGGAGCTTGCTTCACGTACTGCTTCTGCCCCACAATGCATTGCGCACCTCAGCTGGTAATATGGCCCTCCTTCCCGAGGCTGAAAAGAAATAGATGGCATGTGATTGCAATAATAATGATATATATTTTATCATATTTTGATCTTTTTACCAGATTTATTTGTATTTTAAATTAGGATTATAAGTAATGTTTTTAACTATTCGTATGAATTTACTTTATTTATTTATTTAAGCGTCTATTAAAGATGTATTTATTACATCAAGTTTGAGCATCTTCTCATCTCTGAATGCATCATCAAAGTGGTCGCTCATATTAAGCTCAGACCTCTGATTAATAAAAATTATCTTTGGTAGAGAGCACATGGTTCAGAATATACAAACGGGGGAGTTTCCAGTTGACAATCTATGTGAGCTTTACTAATTCTTACTTGTGATTGAAAATCTGATGGTTTCTGAAATAATCATTGTACATGAAAAGAATGTAGTCGGGAAATGATGTATTTGCCAAGGAATAACCGAACGAGGTCATAATAATTATGTTGTGTGTTGGTCATTTTGCAGCCCTCTGCTGCTCATCACACGCCTAGCAGGTGGTGTATAGCATTATCACCATGGATACACGGATGTTTGTGTGATTTTTTCATCCACTGTCGCCCGGTTTGTGTCGTGTAGATGTTGATTATGAAAACACTTCGCAATAATTTGGAAACGTGAAGGGGGAGCTGCTGCTGCCCGGTGTTTACGGTAAATAGACGCAAACACCGACCAAGTGGACGCTTCGGTCTCCGAAAACGCCGAGACAAATTTACAAACAGCCACTATTTCAAACAACTGGGCTCATAATCGTGATGTAAACACTTACTTTCTCGCTAGAAAAAATATTATTATTGAATGAATTTATATAATTTGTCCGGGATGCAGTCGTTCTGTGTAGCTTGTGGTAGGACTATTTAAATTTTCCCGGCGCTGCGTCCGGCCGGCACGAAATGCATTCTGGGGTATTTAGTATGTATGTGTGTAAACGCTCGGGCAGCCGCGGCATACTCAAATCATCTTTGAGTAGTCAGTAGGCAGTAGCTACTGCTTGAGTAGGTAAGTAGATAGTAGGCAGTATGCCATTTCGGACACAGCCTTGGTTTGAAGGTTTTGGATTTTTTTTTTTTCTTTTTATGGAGTATTATGGATTTAGATTTTTCTGAACGCTGTTTTACACTTTTGCTCCAGAGTAGGTCAGATAGTTGTTTTTTATTTTATTTAAACAAAATATTCACACTTTTATTAGTATTGATGCCCTTTTACAGATAAAGCTCCATCGTGCTCATACATCTGTATTTATTCTTAGATGTTTTAAATGCAGACTTTTACAGAACTTGCAACAGTGTTCCTTATTGACAGGTTAAAACAACAGATCTGCCCCCCACTGCTTATTTAATGTGGCGTCCTGTTAGGATTAAAACTGCAGTATTCAAACTGATGAAAAGCTGTATTTCTATTAAAAATGGTTTAACCTTAATTTAATCTTATTTTCTAAGTTTGATCATAAATTAAACTCACTGCATTTCAGCATGAACCACTTTCAAACACCTGTAAAACAATGATGGCTCTTTGTCTCCACCTGCTGGTCTGTATCTGACCCACAATACAGTAATATTAATAATACATTTAATTTGTATTGCCCTTTACATCAAGAGACCTCAAAGGGCAACATACTAAAAGCAAAGAAATATCAATATCACAAAATTGTGGGTGAGAGAGTGTGAGACACAAAAATGAAAGTTTGGAAAGAGAGAAAGTGAGGAAAAAAAGACAAGAAAATGAGGAGAGACCGAAAAAACGAGGAAATAACAAAAAGGAAAATAGAGCAAGGAACAGAGAAAGCGGAGGAGCAGTAATAGAATAAAATACGACAAAATAGAGACAAACAGATTAAAGAAGAGTAAAAGAGAGTGAGAAAAAAAGAGAAAAGAGAGCAAGAATAACAGAGGGAATGAGAAAAACCCCAAAAAAGAGAAAGAGAAAATGGGACAGGTAGATTAATAAAAGTGAGACAACAAAAAGGAGAGAAAAGAAAAGAAGTGGAGGTAGAAAAAAAAAGACAAAAAATGTGATCATGAGAAATCTATTTAGACATTATTTTATTCAAACCTTTTTTTTCCCAGATAAACATTTGAGTTCACTTTGAAGTTGAAAGGATTTTCTTTTTTACATTTTTATTTAAATCTACTTTTTAAAAACCCGCTAAAGTGTAAAAACTGTTCATGTCCGTTTGCTGGAGAAACTGAACAGATACTGGAGTCCATCCTGTTTTCCTCTCAGGTGAGTAAAGTTTAACCACAGGGTCAGTCAGAGTTAAATTTTTACAGACCTGAGACGCTCCAGCAGCGCAACACAACAGAGAGCTCTGTTACTGGATCATTATCTCCTGAACCAATTAGAGCTCAGATCTGAACTAATATTTAACCCTGAACAGAAGCAGGATGACCAGGAAAACAGAAACTAAAGAGCATCTCTGAAAACAACATGAGTGCTTACATTAAAAATCAACATATTAGAGCACATATGTCAGAGTCAAGGCCCGCGGGCCACATCCGGCCCGCGAGAAGGTTTTTTACGGCCCCTGGGATTATCTTGATTTATTATTAGAACCGGCCCGCAGACCGCAGCAAGCCGGCAGCCCGCAGATCTTTTACACGCACCAATACTACATTTCCCACAATGCAACGGTGACGCACCGAGCAGTAGGCTGCTTCATTTCAATATTTATTAGCACAGCAGTCGTCAGCATAACAGTAAAATTAACTTTCAGATACCCATCAAAAATGGCAAAACGGAAGGTGGACACTGAGAACCGGGGGTTTCAAACAAGGTGGGAGTCAGAGTATATGTTCACGGAGGTAGCTGGAAAACCTGTGTGTCTTCTGTGTGGAGAAAGTGTGGCGGTACTCAAAGAGTATAATCTGAGACGACATTATGAAACGAAACACGCGGACAAAAACAAATAAATACCGAATATGAATAATACCGGTTTCTTTCATTTAATGTTCATGTTATGGGGATTTTTATATAAAGGAAATTTGTCTTTTGTGTCTGTTGAAAATTAAAGATTACTGACAGAGCCATAAGAAAATATTGCTTTATTTATCTGATCATATTGGAATATATTTGTTAGGTTTGTTAGGTTCAATTAGGTTCACTAGACTATATGCGTCATTTAAAAAATTTTCAATGAACATTCGATCAGTCCGGCCCTCGGCTTGTAGCTAAATTTTTTATTTGGCCCTCCGTCCATTTGACTTTGACACCCCTGTATTAGAGATAGTGAGATTTTCTGTCTTCTAGGTTTAGATTCATGTTGATTTCACCTTTTAACTAGAGTTGCACCGATCCGATATTTGGATCGGATATTGGCTCCAATATTGACAAATTAACTGGATTGGATATCAGATGAATGATGGCGATCGAGTCTTTTTTTTATTCTTTTAATTATTTTTTCTTTTAATACATGGAAGTCTTACTTCTTTTCGCTGTGTGCTGATGTGCAATTTGCTATTTGTTAATAAATAATATTAAGTAAATTTACTTAAAAAAACTTATTTTTTTAACAAGGCTAATGTCAAACCGGACGCCTTCACTCACAGGTATACAGTTCATTCATTCAACATTAGTATAGACGGGTTTCTCATGTACAAACAATACTGAGGGAAAAAAGCCTGTTTCAGAGTGAACTGATATCAGTGAAGATGCCGTATTGTTTGCAAGTTCTCCCCGACACAACTGCAATAAAATGTCATTTCATTGAAAAATCACTTTGTCTTTCATCGCATCAAAATCAGAAAAACACTTGCTGAAACGTCCATGAATTTCACTTAATTTAACAGGTTGTGACGTTGTCTTAGATGTTTCTAATATAGGGAGCAGGGTCGTAATGTTTGCTGATTGTTTGTCTTGCCGATTCGTGCAGTTTACGGCACAACAGTGCCTTGTCATTTTCTTTCTCCATTGACTCCGCAAGGAAACAAATATGAAATGTCCAACTTTCTGCCCCCTGGCTGCGCGCGCATACAGGTCCTTTCACACCGGGACCGTTTTTGTCGTGCGATTATTTCAGATGTCAATTTTTTTTTTCAAACCTGTATCCTGTCGATACAAGCGTTCACATCAGCGACGTTTTCCCGTCCTGCGATATTGCGGCATTTAATTTTTGGGATCACGGTCGATCTTTCTAGAGTTTCGCATACTGTGTGTCCACTTCTGACCAATCAGATTTCGTGTTGTTGCGACGCATATCCAACCGTTAGTTAATGTAAGCTAACGGTTGTTACCATAGTTTCATGTGCTTATCTTATCGCCTCTGATTGGCTGTAAGTGCTGACCGTTTGGCTTGAGCGTGTGATGTTTCCAGCTTTTCTAGTTTCTATTTCGCGTTCTATATTCATGTCGGCCCCGATGTGTAAGGACCTTACCTGCGATGGTGTTGCCGAAAACCCGTCTATTGGATTGATATCGAATATCGGCCGATACGCTCAGCCCAGGTACAAGTACCGGATTGGATCAGAAAAAAATAGGTGCATCTCGACTTTTAACGGTCCCACAGTTTCTGACAGTGATCATGACGTCCTTTTGCCTCTGAGGTTTCTGTTTTTCTCACTTTTTTAAGTTCTTGTTTTTAGATGAAGCTAAAAAAAGAAATACAGAAGAGGAAATAAAGAACGACAATCGTGCAAAGAAATAGAAATAAAAAGTCAGTGAGCGTAAACTGTTGGATCAAATCATGTTTATTAATGTGTTCAGGAAATCCCCACAGAAACAGTTTACAGGGGAACTTACAGATTTACAATCAGTCTTGACAGAAGTGCCAGCTTTACCCCCACGGTTCCACACGGAGAACGCCTGCTGAATCACGTGACCAGTTAACTGCACACCCTTTTTCCCCCCAAAACAGGTCTACCACCGAGTCCTTCAGCTCGCCGTCGTGCTACTAAAACAGAGCGAGTGCTTGTGTGGTTGGTCTTTCAGTCATGAAGTATGCGGGGCTGCAATGAGAAGTAGAAGCCTCTACGCACCCAGATATTAGAACTAGCTTTCCTCACCGTTCACAGTTAAAGAGCCTTCATTTTTTCAGATTTGGTGCCAATCCTTCATCCCGACCAGGAAAGATTTAACAGCTGGATGCTTTCCGAGTAAAAACTGAGAAATAAAAAAAAACGCTCTGTCAAATCAAAAACAGGCCCTGGAGGATACACTACTCTTTAGGATTTGTCGTACTGCTCGGATGCATTTGGTTCATCAAAGTACAAATAGAAATGCTAAAACTAGTTACAGAAAAAAAAACACACATGTAACATCTCTTCAAGGAATAAGATGTGAAGCTCGTGTATGTATCAGGACACCTGTGTCGCTTTAACCGTCTTCAGTCTGAGAAATGCCCGAACACCTTGATTTTTCAGAGCAGGAACACCGCCGCTGATTTTTAGAGCGATTCGAATTTAATCCAGGGAGTTCAAGATCGAGTTGGTTCTTAATTTTTAATCTGATTTTTAAAGATTGTTGGCTTGCCTTGTGCTTCACGATCTGGCTTAGTGGGGGACAAAGGTAGTGTTCACTGGAGAACCATCGTTAGGAATAATCTGATATAGTCTGATATAATAATAATAATAAAACAAACAGCATGATTTTCAGATGACACCAGAATGATCAAGGATGGGCGTTGTTGCTTTTTTTTGTCCTTTTTCTCGTTTTTTTTTTTTGATTTGCTTCGACCTGATACAGGTTAAGATGCAATTTTACTGAATCTCTTACTGGTGGGTTTGAGGTTTGAAAATCAAAATCAAAATGAACATTTAGCATTCATCTACATGAGGCGGAGGGTTCTAGTCATCACAGATATTCACTACAGGGAGCGGGGGAGAGCTTGCACCCTTGCTCTTTCTTTGCCGTATGAAAACCATGCTTCCTCTGGAGAGTAAGGGTGGGGGAGAAGGGGAGGCCGTGCAAGACTTGGAGTGGGGGGGAGGGGGCAGGCTGAGTGGGGCAGAGGCTGAGTTTGGTGGATGGAGAGAGGGGCTTGAAAACCAGACTGCTGATTCCACAGGAGGTGTGTAAAAGGCACGCCAGGGTTACTCCCAATCCCAGCCAACATACACAGAGACGCCTTCACACCCACGCACTCTCGCTGAACACACAAGGAATACACACACACGCACGCGCGCGCACACACTCACACATGCACGCCCACACACGCACACACAAGCAGCACAGGCTAGAGCCCCAAAGAGTACTGACGAGGGGAGAAAGCTGGGGGGCGGGGCGGGGAATGAAGGAAGTTCTTGAAAGAAAGAGCTCGGGTCGAGGTTCGGGTTAGATGGGAGCGAGGGGGCCTGGATCCGGTGCTGCCGTTGTGTTGAAACAGAAAAAATAAACAACAAACAAAAATCAAAACTGGTGGAATGGATCATTTCTGGTTCTTCAGCTGGTTGGAGAGCCAGTCCAGGCCCTCGTACAAGCCGTCCCCGCTGGTGGCGCAGGTGGCCTGGATGTACCAGCTGCGCTGACGGAGGGCGTGCAAGCCCAGCTTGTCTGTGATCTCTGCAGCGTTCATGGCGTTGGGGAGATCCTGGGAGGAGGAGAAGGAGGAGAAGTTGGTCATCGCGTGGGTTCGGTATCAGACAGGTGACCAATTTATCCCAACAGAAACAATTACAGAAGAGCTAAAGCGCCGCAAGATGAAAACAGAACTTGATGGTTTGAAAATAATCCGACATCTGTGACTGAAACTGTTGTCTGGATGTCAGCAGATGTTGCTCCTAAACCTGTAGATATTGTTTAAAACTGAAGATGCAGCATCTAAGATTTCTAGTTCTTGGTTGAAAGGGGAAACATCCCAAGTTGTCCTTACTAAAAGAGAGTTAGATTTTGATTCATAAGACCTCAAGTGATATTAAGACCATGCGGTGACTCCAACTACAGAGTCCTGAAGCTCCTAAACCTGGAGATACTGATCAGCATTCATGGAGTCTTCGTAGATGTAGAAGATACCCATGACATGGACTCTGGTGATCCCCTGACTATCAGGGATGCTGTCTCTCGACTGAGAGCTGAGAATTAGCCAAGTGCTTCCTTCCTTCCTTCCTTTTTCAGAGCAGAGGACTTAATGTCCAGAATTTCCTAAAGGAATGTCTACTTCAGATTCTTCAGACCAGGAGACAGTTTCTCACTTCCTCTCGGTCCGTCCTGAACAGTCTCAGATCCAGAGGTCTCTAGTGTTTATGATTTCCTCTTTGCATGTAGTTTTAACCTCCATTTTTGCATTTACAGACGATGATTTTAGGGAGGCCTATGCAGTGATTTCCACTCCAGAGTCCTGTCTGTTTTTAACTGCCCATTTAAACCGGGACAGCGTGTTCGCATTTCAGCCTTCCAAGCCGGCGGCACTGCTGCGCATTTCTAAACTTTAAGCCGGGAGCGCAGATACATCATTTTGTAACATTTTATAGTTTTTCAATAATTTCTGGAGATGTGGCGAATCAAATCATGATACCCGTCTGCCTCTGATAGGCGAATAAAGCGATCAGATCCAACAACGACGGAGGCAGAGAGCAGCTTTGGAGGAGAAACATCCAGCAGTGTGAACAACCTCTTCATATTGAGATCTTTGTCTCACACTATTGGTGTTTTCTGCGAGTGTTCATGACTTTGGGTGAGCACAGAGATGAACACTCTGTCATTTTGTTTTCATCGACTCTCCAGCGTACGTCTCCTGATGAGGTGAAAACAGAGGTGTAAAATCAGAGTTCGGACAGTTGTCGAGATAACCCGGGCCTCACCTGTTTATTTGCGAAAACGAGCAGCACGGCGTCTCTGAGTTCGTCCTCAGCGAGCATTCTGGACAGCTCCTCCCTGGCCTCGTTCACTCTCTCCCTGTCGTTGCTGTCCACTACAAAGATAAGCCCTGCAAACAGAAACACACAGAACACTGTTAACACCAACGAACAATCTCACACTGTAATGCTGTGGACCAGTTTTAACTCCAAACAGGGACGTGTCTTCTCAGTTCAGAGCCGAGGATCAAAAGCAGTGACTCTGTTTGATCAATTATTAAAAGTGTACAAACTGTTCCCTCTGCTAAATTCAGTCTCTTTGACCCGACAGACATCCGACTTTAAATTCAGAGTGTGTGAAGAGTGAACGCAGAAAAGATGTCTCCATTAATCCACCTCCAAAATTAACTTCAACGTTTTGATGTGAGTTAAGAAGAACTCAGCTCAGTCATGGAGACACAGGTTAGTGTAGACTCCAGCTTATCTACAAAACTACTCAAAAATGTGACGAAGGTTTCCCTGAGAAGTAGAACAATAATAGTGACCGTGTTTATTGTATGACAAAGGTGGATTTTCTTGATCTAGTTTACTGTTTTCATCTGAATTTTCTGATGATTGAGGCTCGATAATGACTCCAATCCTTTGTCGGTGTTATTTCTCTGTTGAAAGATGAGTAAAGGACAAACATGGAGCAGAAACAGGCCGCTGATGGTCTTTGGAGGTCTTTAGTGTGTCTGATGGTTCGCTTTATCTGCAGTGACAGAGTTTGAAACATGAGCTGGGTTTACGAGGCGTCCATTTCCTAACTATTGTTTTGACTGTCATCTGCTCACAGAGACTGACTGGACTTCATTATTTAGCGAGGACGCTCTGAGAGACGCCCTTCCTGGACTCTCCTCAGCGTTTTGGATTTTTAGAGCCGTAAAAAAACGACACAAGGGCTGATCGAGTATAGCAAAAATCATTATCACAATTAGTTTCATCAATACTCTAGACCTTTTTTTACCAAAGGAAGCACAGTTACAACGGCTCTCCTCTTCATTTTCCAGCTTGTTAATTTCTCATTAAATGTAAAAACTTAATGTTACTAGTTTGTCCGTTTTGTCCTGTAGATGCAGAAGTTCTCAGGTTGAGAGAAAACACGAACATAATGTCTGACCACAGTGAATAAAGCTGGAGATAAAAATTAAGCAGTTTGAGACTCATGATGACAAATGATAAAGCGCTGTGAAAGAGAGCGGACAGAGCTCCAGATGAAATCCAACTTTAGGTTTTAAATCTGCATCACAGCAGGAGTTCAGTCTCTGAAATCTGCTCCGACATCCGTGACTGGGAGGGGAAATTTTTACATTTTTTAACGCTGTTGTCCAAAATACAAGAGACACAAACTGTGAGGTTAGAGAAGTTGTAGGGTAGCTTTTGATTCTGAAACAAGTGAGCCATGAGGATTTTTTAATATATATGAAGTCTAATTTCTGATTCTGAAGTTTGTGTGGTGAAAGACTTGACATCTGCACAGAGCGCTCTTCTTACTGCGAACTTACTGGGAGCTCAAGGGTTAATCCAAAAGTGTTTTTACTCTGTTTTAATGTTCAGCAGACATTTAGTTTTTTTTCCTGTCCTATCAGGAGGAGGCAGGTGTGTGTCTGTGCGTGTTTCCTCTACAAAGAGTTCTTAAGCTGCTTAAATGTTTGGGATTAAGACATCAAATCACAGGTAATCACTTTAATAATTGTGATATTGTTATTAAAGTAACTGTGATTGTGATTTCTGACATAACTGAGCAGCCCAACTCCAAAGAGGCCTCAAAAGTGGAGATGAAACACCAAACATATTGATCATAATCTACATTAAAGGTCTCTCACCCAAACAAAAAGTTAAAGTTTAAACACTGATGGTTAATAATACAGTTAAAATCTCACTTTCAATTTATTAGAAAATAAAAAAACTTGTCTGATCTCATATTTGTTGTGTTGTGTCTCATCCCGCCTGATGAGCCACAGGTCACCTGTAGGTCAGTGGGTCACAGAGCTTCACCAGTTAACTTTGGAGGTAAAACCACAGAGTTTTAAATAAAACCACTAAATCTTTATCCTAATAATAGAAACCTTTTAACTTTGTCACGTTTTTACTCATCATAGAAACAAAAATAAAAAACAAGCAATCATGTCCAAACAGCTTTCAACCCCAGGAAGGCAGAATAATCCACTCCTGATGTAAGAGTCCTGTGGTTATAACTTGACATTAAATTTTCTATAATCTCCAAACTGAGGATAATTAGAGGTAGACAACAGTTACATTTTCTTGTTATTAAGTCTAGATTCCCAAATATAGATATATAGATTTACATTCAGGAGGAGGAGACACTAATGAAGCAATAAGAGGCTTCTTATCTGGAACACAGCTGGGCCTTTTTCTCCTCTAGTCAGTGATTCTGTATCTAACAGTCGCTGCCAAATAGGAGTCTCTCTTTTCCAATTTCACACTTGGATGCTCAGTTTGTGGCTGAGATGTTCGCTGAAGCTGGACGTGTGTCCGGCGCGTGAAAGAAAAGGAGGAGAGACAAAAAACCAGGTGGACTTCTGTGGTTAAAACCTCGTTTTTAAAGCTGAGAAAACACCTGCAGGTTACATCACCCGACGCCACCCTGCAGCCCCTCCGCATATTCTGATGAATTCAATTTCAGGAAACACTAGAGGAGTCACACAATGCACCCTTTGAGGAATGAACAATGGCGCGTGAGTCATGGGTTGACGAGCTTTAGCGATCATCTGTTATGCACCAGCGGAGTCACCTAAAGGCGGTTAATGTTCGCCGTCACCGCTCAGCTCACCTTGAGTGTTCTGGAAGTAGTGGCGCCACAGCGGCCTGATCTTGTCCTGACCGCCCACGTCCCACACTGTGAAGCTGATGTTCTTGTATTCTACAGTTTCAACGTTAAAACCTGGACAGAGGAGGAGAAGCATGGATGAGTCACCATCTGAACACGAGTTAACCTCAGAGAGAAACACGTCCAGCACAGTTTAGTCTGACTGGACACTCAGTAACAGGTAAAAGAGTAGAAGTGTTAAGTGCTGTGAGATGTCTGACCTCTGTGACTGTTCTTTAACAGCATAATTATGTTTGATTTCTGACTGCATTAAACTCTAGAAGGTTTTCACAGAGCTGATAGAATCCAAACAACACTGGGAAGGAATGATTTTCACAGTTTAACAGATAAAAACGACAGTGCTGTTTGATACATCCTCAGAGTTATGATCTCAACACTGCAGTTACTGTTTGACATTATAAAATATGATAAGACGTGTCCGAGTCCGTCTTCTCTTTCATCGTGAGATCATGATTAGTATGACAGTCAGACTTTTATATGGAATATTACTGTCACTGTTTACGACACTAACTTATTATTATGAAACTGTAACTTACGCAATGTGGATATTGCACAAAAGCTTGACGCCAACTCTGGTCATATTTTCAAGAATTTTTGCCCTTTAGGAAGTGGAAGTCAGATCCGGTTTATTTCAACCTTTACTCAGAGTAACATTTAGGATGTGTGGTAAACAAACATCAGCACTGAAAACTAAAACTGGCTGCACATGTCCTGTCTGAGTATGAAGCTCTGGTTCGAACATCATTTTTAATTTAGGATGGAGTTCAGATGAAACGACTTTTTCACCAGCTGAGACCGTTCCAGTGTAGGTGTGCGTTACATCTGTTGTTCTAGACAAAGAGGATAGATCTGCTGTGAGGTGTGGGTGTTAGTGTTCTCTAGGATAGATCACAGCAAACAAAAACGTCTGACTTTTGTTCTCTACCAGCGGAGATAATGACCGTACAGGTGCACATTATCTGAGTACCATTATATTTACATATGATGTAGTTGACCGCTTCACCACTGGATGTCACTGTTGTTATTTGACACCATGGATAATTATCGACCTATCAACGCTTTTTGAATCATTTTTGAAACAGTGAAGTTATTTTGAGTGTTTTACTCCAGCAGTTAGATCGAGTCTGACATCTTTGTGTTACAACTAAACACAGACACGACTTATCCCGACCAAGACTAGTTCTTAAACTTATACCAAACCATCTTCTTTAGCTAAATAACATGTTATTTAAAGCGAGGAATCACAGACCGTCGATCTCATGTTCAGTATTGTTGCATCTTCATGTGACACAAGTTTAAAATTGGTAAAAACACTTGGAAATGAACAAGTCATGATTAAAAGGCAGAAATCGTACCAATGGTGGGAATGGTGGTGACTATCTCTCCAAGTTTCAGTTTATATAGGATGGTAGTTTTTCCAGCAGCATCAAGCCCGACCATGAGGATCCTCATCTCTTTTTTGCCAAACAGGCCCTTGAATAAGCTTGCAAATACATTCCCCATGGTGACGAAGCTGTAAAAGTAGAGAGAGAGGAAGAGGGTGAGCAGAGTCATGTTTGTAGTGTTTCTATTTTAGTGAGACGGAGAAAAGATCAGAAAAAATGACCAGCAACAAGTCAATGAGTTAACTACACCGCCAGAGTTTTAAAGTTTTAAATCATTAAACTGAATAAATTTACTAAATTAAATGATTTTTCTAATATTAACCCTTTTTCATTGTAATTATGTCCAGTTGTTTGATTAAATTTGACGACCGTTCTGCCTAGAATAACAAGAACGGTCATTTTGGCTGCTGTAATGTCATTTTACTGTTTGCCTCCTTTTCACCGTCTTTACGGTTTGACCTTGATGTTGACATTTCTTTGCTTTGAACAGAACTGAATTCATCTGAGTGATCCATTTTACTGACATGATTTTTTGTTTAATTTCGTTCCCATTTCTCTATAAAACTGCCTCAGTATACATACTGCACCATAAAGACCAGCTGCCTTCCACAAAGAGCCGTTTTCAGTTCATGTGCAAAGCTAATGATTAAACATTTAGGTTACTCTTTTATGGCTACATGCTACCAGACAACCCAGAGCATTGATAATGTCAGCCATTATTGAGAACAGCTTCCTTCAAACAGTTCGGCTAAATATCAATACTAGCCTTGTTGATAAATAAATGTTCATCTATCTTAAAATAATTTGACATTTCTCAAACTAGAAGCTATAATAAACATGTACGCCACATCAATACAATGATGGCAAGTAAGGAAGTTCAATGGACACCAAAAAAACAAAACAGTCTGGATGGAAAAAAAGCTAGTGACTGATTCTAACAGCTTGTAATTTAAGGGTCTTTTTCACTTTTGTTCCACGATTTGCGTATTTTATATCAATATTTGAGTATTTTCATTTCCGAAAAGTGAGTTTTTCTTACGCTGGGTAAGAATTGAACATGTCAGTTTACCAAGTTTGTGGTAAAGCAACTAAAGAGACTCATACAAGACTCATATCTGTGAAAGTTGGGGTTAGACGATATATTGTTTAACCCTTGCACAAAGGGTCTGAAATTGACATCCACCACATGACAAATGCAGGTGGATTTTCTCATTAAATGTTTGTACCACAGTAGTCATCTCATAAAAAGGACAAACTATTCCCCAGTATGATGAACTACATTTTAGTGTACAAATAACTTCAGTCCCCTCCTCCTCTGTAGTCTGCATACAGAGCTCTGTGAAGCTGATACATGCAAACACAATGGAAATTACAATGGTCACAAGTATTCAACCTTTAACCTGTGGGCAGGAGAGGATGGAAATTCATTTTAATCACTCTGCCAGCCACAACAGCAATAAAACAAGATACTATGATTAAGATGTAACTACAGAAAAGTTACATGGACGACTAGATTGCTTCACTATATTTATAAATCTGTGGATATTAGCAGGTCTGTGTTGGACTTCTTTGAAGCCACAAGGCTACACAACATTTTCTGTGACCTATAAACCCTCACTGATATTTCTCTCACTTCACAAGTTGTGTTCAGGTTAAAAGTGATTAAGATTTAGGTAGTTTAGGTAACTTTGCTTCAAATTTAGCCGAGCCTCCTCTAAGTTTAAAGATCGTACCTTACAATCTCACTGAAATGCACTCAAATGGATGTATATGGGAGACAAAAATGCGTTTGTTATTTTACCGGGCGGTCAAAAACATAACTGCTGGTGGATTTTTTTCAGCTACCCATCATTAAAACGTTAATTACAGACCGTGTGTCCACGCAGTCGTCTTACTGCAGGATGTTCGACATCAGTCATGTGACCTGAAACGCGTCATGCTATTTCACAGACTCGGTTTTCAATGATCTATTTACAAAACCAGTCAGCCAGGTATCACTTGAATGAAGTCCTATACATGAACACACAGAGACCTGTCCGCTGTGCACACAGAGTCTGGATCTGTGAGTCACATGACTGAAGAATGTAAACATACAGGCAGGGCTGCTTTCATCACAGAAACCCCAGCAAGGGCTCAATTAAAGGAAACACACTTTCAAACAGTCGACTCCTGCTTGTACTAATGCTCATGAATGTTGTGGCACTATAAATCACAAACAAATCTACGTAGAATTTACTCTTAGTCTCTAAACCTAGAGCATGTACAACGTATCGTTGAGAAAGTCGTATGCGGAGATAGTCGGTGGGTTTTGTTCTTTGGGGAGTTACAATCACAGGGTTAGTGACACAGATTAAATTTAAACATTACCAAAAATTTGTGATGATTTAGAAGTCAAAAGCAAAATTTATAAAAGCTGATTTCAGGAGACTGATCCGGGGGGGTCCAGTCTAAAAGCAAGAGTAGAATCTCAGAAACACATAAATTAAGTACAGATGCAGCACTAAAATTCCTCTATGTTAACAAATTTAGCAAACAAATTGCATTAATCTGGTATACGTACCTGCTTATATATCTCAGTTTACAGTGTATTTCAAAAAGGGAATATATTCCAGTATTATTTTCAACTATTATCCCTGAATGAAAGTCAGTTTGATGTAGTTGTTTTGCATTCGGAAATAAAAACACAAAAGCTTCATAATAGCCCTATTTATTTGTAATTTTTCATTTATACTTTCAGCTAAATTCTCTCGTCATGATTTGTACAATTAGACTAACTGTGACAATTAGAACAGAAAGTTTTCTTGGACTAAGTATTAAACACGTCTCGTGGGTTTGTGCTTGAGTTGCAGTTTCAGATGCTTTCAAAGCAGTTAAAATGATATTTTTAAGGGGAAACTGCCAAGTCAAAATTTATTTGGTTAATTTCCAGAACTGAAACACTCGAAGATCGGAAAATTAAGGTCCTAGCTACATCAATTAGTGGTGTTTAAAAGATTAAGATTCTTTGTTTCCCTATAGAGATCGTCTGCTTTAAGTCAGTATCAATAAAATACAGAGAAAAAAAACATCAGATCAATCAACGCTTACTTCCAGCATCAGGATCGGCATCATCCCGATTCATTTAACCGATATATCTCAATTTTAAATCTTATTAAGCAGTTAACAACCGTGTATCCAGTCACTGCAACAATGTTAACCCGGATAAACTGGAAGGCTAACCGATCAGCCGATAAGGAAGGCCTGATCCAGCTGGAAGGCTCTGTCCCCGGTGCTTTCACTGCAGGGATCAGGTTTCAGACACTGAAGGCCGATAATACAGCTAACACTAATAACCCCCATCGGTATGTAAACTAGACTGTGAAAACGCCCGTCGTGTAAAGAGGAAAAAGACCGTTTTAGGTGTGAAAAAAGCCCAGGTTTCGGAGTGGGGTTTCTCTCACTCGGGGCAGATTTCAGTCATCTTTACTTAGGGCGGATGCTTCAGCTAGCTAGCCCGTTATCCTCTGCTAGCCTGCTGCTAACGGGCGACACGATTCCGCGAGCGTTTACTGTCGAAAAATAACAGATTTTTACAGTTCTACGCGACACAACAACACACCGATCGCGGTCGAAAAGGATTGAATAGTCGGTTGAGCTCCGGTGCGATATTTACCACACCAACGGTGACGGTTTTTCTTCCGTCCGTCACCGGAGCTGCTGTAGCCGAAAAGCTGACCGTTAGCTAACTGCCGCGTCACAGTAACGACCGAACACAGTGACGTCAGCTTTTAAACCGAAGAAACCCGAGTCAGCCCGGAGGAGACACGTTAACTCAACAGTATTCGATATTTTAGGAGGAAAAACACCGCGTTGGTGTGGATTATTACCTTTAGAAAGACAGCTTCTCGATCTTTCCGTTATCTTTCACTGTCACTCCAAAATGGCGTCTTGCGCAGCCAGGGAGACACCGGCGCACGGGTACTTCCCACTATCAGCCCACGTCCAATGACAGCGCAACTGCCGCAACTAATAACCCGCCCCCGCCGTCCTGATAACCAATCGCAGCACAGAAAGTGTCCTTAACTACCCGCCTATGTCCCCCCTCTGTTCAATCACAGCGTCGCCAGGTTCCTGTTTGCACATTGCACAAAATGTCGAGGAAGTGAAACGGACTTAAGTTTACTCAAGTTCCAGACACGGACACATGTTTCACTTTAAAACTAGGAAAATTCATTGAATGGGTTTTACTGTTGTATGTAGGCCCGAGGCAGACATTCCTCCATTCATTTGACACACCCTGTAACTCCTTAAAGAGTTAAATTTTCAAGTTTTCTGAAGATTTTCACGTATTTTTTCAGCTTGTTTTAAATGTTTCACGAACCTGAGTATCTTTATTTCACAGTTTTATCGTATTTTAGAGACACCTGGTCACTTGTTTCTACTTTCTGAAGCTTAACTATGCTGTAAAACGGGATTTTTCTCCAACCAAAGCACAGCAATGTCAAAATCGGACAGAAATCAACCACTTTAGAAACATGTCCAAGAATTTTTCAGTTTTAAAGTTGCTGGATGTTTGGCTGAGTAGTTATGTTTCTTAAAGGGATATTCCAGCATAAAATTAAGTTAGGATCAAACACACCGTAACACCGAATTAGACACCCCCCCAGAGATGAATGTTGCCGACCGCTTGCTTCAACTTTAGTAAAGACCGCACAATAGCAATACACAGAGCCACGCACTCAACCAAAACACCACTCTATAGCCACAAATAATGCTCAGAACAGCACCTAACTTCATCAACAGGACATATAGGGTCCCAGTCATAGTACTAGCCACCAAACATCTTTTTAACTCTTACTAATTTCTTTAGCAAAGAGACTTAACACAACTCACCTACTCTCAGCAAGCGGTTGGCAACATTCATCTCTTGACGGGGTGTCTAACTCGGTGTTACGGTGTGTTTGACCCCAACTTAATTTTACACCGGAATATCCCTTTAAACTGCTTTGCTTCAGTGTACATGTTAGAAAACCGGCGTCCTGTCACCTGTTCACCTCAGACTCCAAAAGGTTGTCACTTGGAAGTTCTCTTCCATCTTAACTTCATTTAGCCTGTTCGATTTTTTCATTACCGAAAGACAAAACTCAGAAGAAAGGTTTTGATCCACCTGAGGGATTTGTTTGTACAGCAGAACAGCCTGTGTTTGGTGGGTGTATACGTGTTTGCTTAATGCAGGTGTGCTGAGTGGATCTCATGCTGCAGCAGAGGCCGTGTAGTTGTTGTGTGCTTATTTATACCAATAGATTTGGTGAAGTGTGCAAAGCATGTGTTTGCAATGGTTACAATCATGTATACTGCCTATTTAAAGATTTCATCATAACACTAGAGCACTAGATAGATTGCTCTATCTTGCGCACTGCATATGACCTCTGTGGATTAGGAGGCAGACAGTCAAACATCCAACAAGTTTTAATCAATCATTAAGGAGCCAATGTTTGTGAAGAAGCCAAAGAAGGGAGGTGCTTTGTGTTGGAGCTTATTTTTTATTCTCATGTAAAATGTCAGTAACATTCAAGTCTTCAAGTCTTCGAGGCTCATACTGTGTATGACGGTTACTCGTTGTTTCAGGCGGCTTATCGCCTCTGAAACCTTTAACAGCAGCAGGCAACATGACAAACATTGGTTTCCAGACCACAGAGAGAACAAACACACCACATAAACTGTGTGTTTAAGAATACAAGGAACACTCCCATCAAAAGCACTGTCAGTTTCCAATCACAGAAGTCGAAAATACAGGTGTTTTTTTATAGTCTCAGAGCAATCAATGCCTTTACTTAGTGCAAATAAAAAGGGACTGAAAGAGTCTTTGTCACTCCCGAAGCTCCAGACGGCCGTCTCTGACCCTCCACCTCCAGCGCTGACATCTGTCCGGAGCAGGAACACAGCGCAGCCACAAGCACGACTCTGTGATTTCCTCCTCAAAGGACACCGTCTTCCTGTCCAGGGTCTCCAAGGTGAATGCTTTACCTGAGACCTGAAAGATGGGTAAGATAATTCAGTTTGATTCCTAGAGGGCTGGTTTGAAATCTCAACACTTTTCTGCGTGCTTAAAAAGTGGTCTTTGAGTGACTGGTTTTTGTCTTTAGAAAGCATTCAATTGGAGGAATGTGTGAGCTGGGACAATTAAAGAGCATGATTTCTTAATTTAAAGTCACTAAACTGTAGTAAACTTTGCATCATCCAACATTTAATATCCTTCGGACAGTCAAAAACAACAGCTTGGCCTGTTTTGTCTGCAGGTCTTAGCAGCAGGTAAATCTGTTTGTCGTCTGCTTACAATGAAAAAATGAAAACAGACACTGAACGATGTTACCAAGAGAAAAAAAGGGGACCTAAAATCAAACCTTGGGGCACACCACAGGTAATATAAGAGGAGGAGGAAGAGAGGTTTTCTGTGACGACCGCAGAGGTTCTGTCTAGTAAAAGTGCTTCGTGGGAACTTTAGAAAACTCCTGGCAACAGTGGCTGGTGAGCAAAAAGTGCTAATGTCAAGCTCTGGTTATCACACTTAATATCATCATTGTCTGCCAACTCTGCAGACAGATTAAATAACAAACTTGAAGTTGATGCAACCGCAACTCAAGCCGGCGCCGCGTGTTCGCCAAGTGCCTCACCTGATCACTGATTCCTATAGCAACATGTCCCACTTTGACATGCCGGCGTTCACGAATCCTCAAACACTCTCCCTGAACGTTTTCAATCCAGATGTCAACACCTGAAGAATCAGAGTGTTATTCATAGAAACAGCAGAAGTGCGTCATATTAACACACATGAGCCTGTCTTCTTACCATCAAAACAGTGTGAGGAGGGCTGATGAGCTGAGGCCAACCACTCCAAGTGTCCGTCTGTCTGACTGTTACAGGAGGAGAAAACTCCAGAGCTCAGGTCATCAGACGAGTGCTCCGAGTCCTTCAAATAAAGAGGGCGATTTATTCATCTTTTCCTCTATTTACACACGCTTTTTAATGACATAAACAAACACACGCATTTATCGATACACACTTTGTCTGAGGCATCTATCTGAGATGTTTCCGAGCAGCTGAAACAGGACGGAGGGTCGTCTCGAGGTTCAGGGGACGGGGTCTGGATCATGGTGCCTTTGGGTACATCTAGTGAGAAATGACATTTATCAATATACTTTAAATTCCAGTGAGACACAATTCAAGTGATACTGTTTAATGTTTTTATGACAACCAGGAACATTTCTTATGTAAAACCCTTCCTTAATGGAAAAATATGCTGTTTTTTAAATAAGACCTGGTTGGATATACCCAGAAAACTTCCACAGAGAGGCACTCTGGATGCATCCTTATCAGATGAGTCAACCACCACACCCTCAGATACTGTACTCCCAAGCTTCCTCCAGATGTCTAACACCCTAACCCCCCTCCTCCAAGACTGAGTCCTGCAAATGCAATCTCAGTCTTTCAGTCATGATCTCATGACGGTAGCTGACAGCAATGACAGGGCTGTTGACATAGTTTACTGACTGCATTATAAATGTTTAGGCGCAGTCAAGTGGCAAGGATTTGCTGAATAAAGCTACTGTAGTTTTGGTGTCATGTCTAACAGACGCACAGTTATTTCTAATCCAGAATGGCTTAAAGGCGCTCAGTGACGACAGGTGGAATGACCGGACTGTCCGGTAATTCCTTCAGCCTCAGTATATCAAGAGGGTATTGTATTGTGAGAATGCTTCTCGATTAGGCATTCCCATTCCTAAAACAACTCTTGATTTATGGTGACAGTTAATTAATGAGGAATACTCTTCCTCCATTTTCCTATTTGTCAAATTTAACTCTCTGCATACCCTACACTGGCCTGCGTTTGTTGAGGGTTTAGGCAGGACTCACCATCTCTGAGGTATTCCAGCTCTGGCTCTGAACCCCATGAATTCTCATGCACCTGTTGGCCTTTTTGCAGCAAAGGGAAAAGGCCCTTGAGAGCACGGAGATACTCTGTAGATATGGAAGAGTCCCAGTCTTCATCTTCCTCCTCTACCTGCTCCTCTTCATCTCCTTCCTCCTCCCAATCCCCCTCATAGTCCCTGTCATTCTTCAGCCACTTCTCCTGAAGGTATTCCTCCTCTCCCATGTAAATGTCCACCTCTGAATCAGAGCAGGAGTCCCAGTCCTCCTCATTAGCAGTGTAATTATCCTGCAGTGTTTTCGGCTGAGAGTCCCACTCTCTCGTTAAGGAATCTGTCTCTAGATCAAAGTCTTGGTCTGAGTCACCATCCTTCCTGTCGTTGATGTCCTCTTCCACTGCTGTGGTCCTCCAGGGGCTCACCCAGTACATCGCTGTAGCTGGTGGTTTCACTGGATCGGTGGGTGTCCCGGGTGACAAAGAGCAGGGAGTGTCTTCATTTTGGGTGTCATGATACAGCTTCTCACAGGCATCTCTGATAGACCAGGGACTCAGACCTCCAACTGTGGAGCAAATACTCAATTTAGAGGTCAATTCAAATGAAGATAACTCAACCAACACACTCAGGTACTTGGTCTCCAAGCAACTAGTAATCAATACGGACCTATTTCTTGGTAAAGATTTGGGAAAACAAGACTTGGAGTTCCTCAGGGAACAATCCTGGGTCCTTTTTTGTTTTAAAGAGGCAAAACAAAGGGGTAAGGTAGGTAGTTAGGAAGGTAGTCAAGAGGGTAGGAAGGTAGAGCCGTAAAGTCAGTAGATAGGTTTGTAGATAGAGAAATAGTAAACTGATAAAAAGTTATAGGTAGGTAAGTCAGTTGGGTGATAAGGAATACAATTTGAAAGGTAGGTGGGCAGGTAAGTAGGTCAGTTGGTTGTCAGTGTGTGATCAGGTAGAGAAGTAGGATAAAGATCAGGTAGCATAAGATCATGTCATGGTGTCATGATAGTTGGGCCCAGCAGTGAGGCCATCAGTTGAGGAGAAAGGTAGGTAGGAAGATGGTTTAGGAAGGGAAGTTTAAAGGTAGGTAGGTAAGTAGGTACCATGGAAAGGTAGGCAGGTTGGTAAGCAGGTCAGTTGGCTGTCTGTGAGGTGAGTAAGCAGGTCGGTAAGTAAAATAAAAGATTAATTAGGTTTGTTGGTAGGCTAACCAGCTAGAAAGGTAGGTGTACAAGTACAAAGGTAGGTGGGGAATGGGTTGGTCAGTAGGTAGGTAGGTCAGTCAGTTCTCTTTGGTGAGTGGGTTGAAAAATAGGTTGGAAACAGGATAGTTAGGTTGACTGGTAGGGCATCCAGTTGGAAGGTAAGTAATAAGCAGTTAGGTAGGTCAAGAGGCAGGTGACAAGGAATGTAGGTGAGCAGGCAAGGTGGTAAGGAAGCTGGACTGATGGTCATTAGGTAGGTAGGATTTACCATTACCAATCTGAAAGTATGTAGTACGGGAAACTTGCTGGGTAGTTAGGTACAGAATGAAGTAGGTAGGTCAGCCATTTATCTGTCAGTAAAAAGGTCAGTGAGTTGGTCTAAAGGCCAGAGGTCAGATGATTGGTGTGTAAGACAGTGAGTGGACTGGTACATAAGCAGGTAGGCAGACAGATTTGTAGAGGGTTAAACGGTAGGTAAGTCGGTGAGAAAGTGAGGTCATAAGCGAGTTTGTAGGTAGCCGGTCACCTGCTCTGAGGGCCTTGGTGGTTTTCCTCCTGAGCTCCTTCGCTGTTGCCCGTCTGTCGGGATCTTTCTGAAGTCCTGATCTGAACACTTTGGCTGTGAAGTTGTTACAGTTGGACGGTACCTCCCACAGAGGAGGAGGCTCGTTGACAATCTGTAACCAGAAGACAGCAGGTGTGGGTACAAGACTGCATCAAGAACTTTACAATAACAGTCAAGTGTGCTCTCACCTGCAGACACAGGGGATGGGAGTAGTAGCGTATCCATGGTTGGCATCCATTGAGCATGTGCAGTAACATGCAACAGCTGCTCCACACGTCCGCCTTGGCACAAAGGCGGTCCCCTCGTGCCACTTCAGGGGCCATGTGGGTCTCAGTGCCTGGGAAGGCGGCTCCTTTACAGACAACAGTACATTATCTCACTGTCCTTACCTCTCCATTAGTGTCTAATGCATCATTTTCACATAGATTAGACTCTTCTCAGGCCGTGTATCTGAGGAATAAACTTTGGCAGGATTTTATGCTGACCGTTCAGTATTTACTCACCCCTGAATGCCTTGGTACTCCATCCATTGTCATCTAAAGTCTCTGAGAGACCAAAGTCACAGAGGAATGTGTCCCTGCAGTCCGCAGACAGCAGCACATTGTCAACTGGAATTAAATCAACACACAGGATTCGCTCAGACAGCTTGTTTTCATTCGCTGTTCATGATGAGACAGGAGAGTGAGAACTCAGGGGGCTGTCACAGGCTGTGGGACTGATGTGTCCACGGGGGGGTGAAGCCTCAGCAGCCTCTGAGCAGCCGCCTGCAGGTGGCATGAGGTAAAAATCCTCCAAAAGAAAACAAACACTCTCATCATAGGACGTGATACGATGAGACAGGTCAGCTTGATGCCTGTTGGCTGATGGGAGCTCAGAGGCAAATGAAGAAGAGGCCTAATTTGAATGAACCCCCCTCCTGCTCAATCCTCTCAGCGGGGATTACAGAGGTCTCAGGGGTGACACGTCAGTTTAGGATTAGGGCCAAACATTGAGTATAGTATCTGACAGTACAACCAGCAGCTACAGGGTTCACTGGGCTCCCTCCCACCCACCAAGCCTCCCTGATTATATCAAATCCACTATCACAGCAGGCAGAGCGGGCACTGTGGGGTCTCACAAACTTAACAAGTCAAATCTAAACCCGAATGGATGCAAACCAGCAGGGGGGCTAATAAATTATGACTGTTTAAAAAAACATGAGTCTTTTTTTACTTTGAAATATCCAGTAGAAGCAAAAACACTGAAGAATAAAAGCCCTAAAGACATACGATTAAAAAGAAAACTTATGATGCTACCAAACTAAAACAAAGAACCAAAGGGTTTAAAGAGTTCAGGTGGTCTGTCTGACCCACTGATACGATAAGGAAAACATGTTTTATTAGTCTATTCCTAATTGCTGGAAATAAATTCATCGCTGTATTGTAGAAAAGTGAAAACCCACCTACTGCTTCAATGTGGCTTAAGAAAGTTGCGTCATACATGGCCTCTGAAAAAATTATGTTCAATATGAAAAAGAAACCCCATCTTTTTGACAAATGCAGGAATGATTTTAAAATATATCTGGATAACTTCTCACAGATAACAGGATGAGTACTGTCAATGGTGTGGTGGTGGTTGTCGATTGTAGCACATCTGCAGGAGTAGCTGTGCTTTTCTATTGTCACTGTCTTGGCCGTTGCTGTATGTATTTTTGCTGTAATTTTTAATTTTATTTTTTTAAATCTAATTATTAAACCAATTTGTTTATTTATTATTTGAAATATTATTATTATTATTATTATTATTATTATTATTATTATTATTATTATTGTTCATTTATTTTTCCTTTATTTATTTACATTTATATTTTCTTTTATATGATTTTTTTTCCTTAATTTATTTACATTTTCTATTTTCCTTTGTATGACTGTTATTATTATTATTATTATTATTATTATTATTATTATTATTTGTATTATTATTTGTATTATTATATTATTTTTTCCTTTATTTATTTACATTTATATTTTCTTTTATATAGTTATTATTTTTTCCTTAATTTATTTACATTTTCTACAGTCCTTTGTATGACTGTTATTATTATTATTATTATTATTATTATTTGTATTATTATTATATTTTTTCCTTTATTTATTTACATTTATATTTTCTTTTATATAGTTATTATTTTTTCCTTAATTTATTTACATTTTCTACATTCCTTTGTATGACTGTTATTATTATTATTATTATTATTATTATTATTATTTGTATTATTATTTTATTTTTTCCTTTATTTATTTACATTTATATTTTCCTTTATATTATTATAATTACTATTATAACAATAATTATTATTATTTCTATTATTTTTTTTCCCTTTATTTACATTTATACTTTCTTGAACATGAAAAAATAAGAGCTGAGGAGTGAGACACACCTTTGACATCCAGGTGAAGAACCCTCTTGTGGTGCAGGTGCTCTAGCGCCCCCAGTGTCTGATGCAGGTAGTGCAGGGCCAAATCCTCAGGTAGTGAATCCATCTCTTTCAGGAGCTGAGCCAAACATGCTGAAAACGATAAACCTGTTATTTGTTGTTGCACTTTAAAATGTGCATTTAAACCTTATACGACAGTGTTTGTGTTGATGTCCAGGAAAGTTTACCCGGCTTTAAGTCCATGAAGAGCAGGATGTTGAGGCCTTCCCTCACAGCTCCAAACAGCTCGACCACACGAGGAGAGTTCAGAGCGCTCCATGTGCTCGCCTCCTCGCTGCTGAAGTGACTCAGGGGGATCTGAGATCAGCGGACAACAACAAAGAGCAGAAATGTCTGACTCAAACGTCACGTCAGGGTTCAGGAGGCGACAGGCTACAAGAGAAAGTATGACTCAGTTTTTCTTGGCTTACCCTCTTGGCAGCACATTTGAATCCTGTCCTTTTGTCTCGAACACAGAAGACGTCCCCGTATGAGCCGTTCTGGATGTGGTGAAGAACACTGTACTCCTCTCCCTCCCTGTACCTACAGCTGCTGGGCTGAAGTTGCTTCAGGACACAGAGGGCCTCAGCGTTAGCAAAAATGAGACACACATTCAGCTGTCAAAGCAAAAATGAAGCTCAACTGGTGACGACATGCAGGTGCCTTGAGGGGGGAAGAGAACCTGCTGTAACTCAGGAGAGGTTCAGAACATTTACTCCAACTCAGCGGTCAAGAACAGCGCTCGGGTTCAGAACTCGTACTCTCTGGAAAACTTCTCATGAAACAAAAACAAAAACACTATTTCTAAAGTGTCAAAGGCCTCTAAATGAAACTTTGAGGACCCTCAATGGAGCACTGACTCTGCGGTCCTCCAGAGCACATTGAATTCACCTAAAAAATCCACCCTCTGGGCCTCCTGACCTCCTGGATACTTCAACACAGGTTCTCCCTCTCTCTCTCATTGTCAGAGGAAGACTCTGACTCTTGTGACCTTTCAGCAGGTCACTCCACAGTCTGCATTCACTCTTAAGTTTATCACCGATCACTTAAAACTCCCAGCATGCCTCACTCTGCCTTTGAAAAACACGATGAATTGAGGCAGATTTAAAATGTGCAGACATTTACATGAATAACTTTTCCCTTATTTTTTACTTTTATGACTTTCATTTGTTCATTTATAACTTCACAGCATTACTTTTTCAGATCAAGACTTTTTTCTTTTAAATTAATATTAATTTTATTTTATTCTTGTACTATGAAGACTTCATTGTCATAAACAAATAACTTGAGTTCATAAATAAGTTGTTTTTATAATGTAGTGACTTTATTTATATTATCACACTCTATTTCATGTGTAACTTTTATAGATAAATGTACAATGTCACCTTGTTTTGTTTTGACCTTTTCCTTGTAAATTTTTGACTCTATTTTCTCTTTTTTTTTGACAACTTTTTTTTAGCTCATTTTTAATTTTATTAATGTTGAAGTATTACCTACAGAAGCGTATTACATTCACTTACAAAAAGACTTTTTCTTTCAGTAATTTTTTTGTTTGTTTTTCTGACTAATTTTTTTTCTTTCTGTTTTTTTTCAACATTTTTTTCTTCTGTTTTTTGTACTTTTTATGTTTTTCTGTTTTTTCGACAATTTTTTTCTTTTGTTTTTCGTACCATTTTTTGTCTCTCTTTTTTTTGGAAAAAAAAATTCTTCTGTTTTTCGAGCTAATTTTTTTTTGTCTCTGTTTTTTCTACAATTTTTTTCCTTCTGATTTTTGTACTTTTTTTTTTTTGTCTTCCTGTTTTTTCGAGAGAAAAAAAATCTGTTTTTGGATTTTTTTTTTTCTCTCCTAACTAAGCGAGATTCAAAATCCTGCGAGAATCCCATACAATCAGATAACGTTTTTTTTTTTTACTTTTTTTAATGCAATACGCTTCCGTAATTACCTTAAAAATTCTGGAAATATGAAACTTTATTTGCGTAAATGTTTGTCTTTTTCTTACACACTATTTCTAACATTTCAACTCTATTTTCTTTATAAAGTTCTGTCTATAATTTTGAAATTTTAATGATAAATACCTTATCCTCTGCTGTGCCTGACCCTGAATTTTAAAGGGAAGTTTCGTATACTTCCGATTTATCAAATGCCATATTTAAGGTGTTTTGGGAAATGCAGGATAAGGTACATTAGGAATAAGACGTCCTCACAGTCTGCTTGTTTCTTACTCTAACCTGCTTCATTAATTCTTTAAATACTTCTGGTTTAAAGGTGAGATACTGAAGATCATAAAGGTCAGTGGATGTTGTAGTCGTAGTTTACTGTTAAAGGAAACGTTCAGGGTTGTTTGACGTCCAGATGTCAAATCCTTACATGATGAAAGAGAAGTCCCTCGTTTCCTGGTTTGCTCGTCCTCCAGCCGTTCAGAGTCTGTTTAATCAAATCCATGAAGAAAGGTGAGACCGAGAGCTTCGGCATCTGTGTCACTCTGCCTCTGAGGAAATCCAAAACTGTGCCACTGCCACTCATGTCACTCAATCCAAAGGCATTCTGGGAAATATTCACAGGGCTGGGCGAGTCTGTGGAGTCTGACATTCCCAGCAGGCTTTGCACACGCCCTAAGGAGTCAGAATCCCACTCTGTATGGGAGCAGGAGTTAAAGCCAGACACGTTCATGAGGTCAAAGGTCAAGTTTGAGTTTCTGGCCTCTTCTGTAAAACTGTCCACGGCGTGTGTGTCGTCGTTGTCGTCTGCGCCGCAGGACGAGTCTGACTCACTTTCATGAGTATGGACGGACTCAGAGTCCTGCTCCAGGCTGCAGTCAGAGTCTGAACCTCCTCTGACATCATCGGTGTCCTCTGTGGATCCTGATCCGTCCCGCTCCTCTGATAAAGACACGTCCCCCAACACGTCTCCATGGCTGCAGGAGTCCGTAAACTCAGGAGGAGGCGGGATGATCTCAGGGAGTTTCAGCCAATCGATCTCCTGCACCCACAGACCTCGGATAATCGGAGGCGCTTCCCCTTCCTCCTGGTCCAGTCTCCTGGATTTCCTGCGCTGTTTCCTCTGAAGGTGGTGGTGTGGGAGTTTGGCAGCCGTGTCCAAGTCCTCCTCCTCCTCCTCAGAGTCACACATGGGAGACGTCTCTTTACTGAGGAACCTGGAAATGATCGATGACAGAGTGTGTTCAGTATGCAAACAGATTAAAGTCGGTGAGGTTTGAGTCTCTGTGTGCAGAACACGTTATCATTAAAAGACTGAGAGAAACCAACGTCCTGAGGCAGCACTGACTTTAAAACAGATTTGACTCTGGAGGATACCTGCCGACATTTAGGTTATAAAATACGGGAGATTTTTGCGGCGTGTAAGGCAGTTTTGGGGTTACCTTGTATGGTATATGAGCTGATTATGAGAGTGTTTGTAGTTAGATTACTCATCCAAATAAGTCTAAGTGAAGCTGCACACTTTTCTGTTTTAACAATAACAAATGGTAATAAAAAAATAAGAGCTACGATAAGCCTTGAATTTATTTAGTCCACTAATATTAGTGTTAAAGTCCTCATGTGTTTTACATGCTCTCCGAACATCTGTATGTGAAATACAGCACTCTTTTATCTGAGGCTGCCCTGAACGCATCACTCCCAGACGGTGAAAGACTGTCAATGTAAATATTATATCTCGCATTTGTTCCCTTTCATCAAAGTGTTCATTTTACAACAAACACTGTTTTTAAGAGCCAAAATATATTTGTTGAAGGTTTGATTTCTACAGGTATGTCACTTCTGGGGATCGTCACTGAGGGGTGTGCTTTTGGCGGGTTATTTAAATGTCACAGGTGTAGTCAGACAACGGGTCGTGGCAAGCTCTGATCTTTTTCTGATGACCGTTTCACATTGTTTTTCATTGTTTCAGGATCAGCTTGTTTTCTTTCCTTTTTTGAACAATAAATCATTTTCTAACACTCAAACCGGACTGATCATTCAAACGAGTCACAGATGCAACCGAACCTAAACCTCAGCCGCCTTTTTGATGAAGGAAAAGAGTCACTACACTGTTTAAATATAGTTTACAGCTTAAACCGACCTGAATCATCCCAAACTGTAAGGTAAAAGTATTAATCCAGTGTCTGTGAGGCTCAGCAGAAACACACGACAATCTTCAGTTGTCTAGAAACTTTGGATAAATATAGTGATCCGATTCATGAGTGAACGTGGACCATCAAACTACAGGAGATTCCCTATGGGAGAAATGACAATACAGGAGGTGGTGGGAGAAAGGTCTGAGATATGGGAGAGTCCGGGGAACAACAGGAGTGTTGGCAGGTCTGCTCTGTAGTGGGAATCACTGCATCGTCTGAGAACACAGATCATCACTTCATCCACAAATGAGGTTTAAACTGAAGTATGTAAAGAGGACACCAGACAGAAACATGATCCAGGAACAACAGAGACTTTTCTGGACTTCTTTAAAATTGTACATGTTGTCTTTGCAGTATTTTTATATAACTTTGCCTTTAAATGGTTTGAGAATCATCATATCCTGTTAATAGTAAACATGTGGCCCAGCGTCCCATCGTACCTTTGCTTTTTGAGCTGCTGACATCTTGAGTAAGGACACCGTGTTTTTGTAGGACTGAACTCCTGAAAGTCTTCACCTGAAACAGAGAAAATGATCAAACTGATCAATTACTGAAATAAACCCACAGTCTCTGCTCCCATGATCCCATCCCTCTCTCTCTTACTCTCTGCCTGGGCGACGATGGACACACAGGGGTTCTCCTCAGACTCCTCTTCCCCTTTGGTCACCACGTGTTTGGCGGTGCCGTGTTGCATCACCCGGCTCAGATGGGGGGCGATGGCCTGAACCAGCGAGTCCTTCTCCTCCTCGCACCCTTCGCTGTCGTCCTCTTTGCCCAGAAACGTGAGTTCAGAGCCTCCGGTGACGATGATGAAAGGCGTGTTTGAGTTAAACATCCGGGGAATGGCCATGTCTCTGTCACTGTCTGTTTGCATCAATGATGTGAGGACTGCAGGAGAGGACAGACAAAATTCATTGGAGTATATTCAAATATTAAAATGTAAGACACTTAGAAACAGAGGAGACCATTTACATTTAATGTGACGGTTTTGCTTAGGATGAAAAAAAGATAAAGCACTATTAAAAAGTCTGAGTTATTAGTTTGGTCCTGAACTCATTCTGCAAACCTCATAAAATATAACATGAGTCAACAAAACTTACTCTTAACAGCTGAGGCCGACAGAAATATCTATATATTCTGACAATGAGTGTGAACCCAAATGGCTAAATTTTGACTGGACTTTTCTGCGGGCCCCCACAAGAAGTTTGGGTAAGTTGATGTAAAAACACAGCAGATAAAATTCAGCAGAATTAGTGGAATCAACATGTACATAATCCACCAAACACCACAGTATCATACAGATGTAATATTCCAAAAATCATCTACACTGATTCTTCAAGATTTTTGCCCAAATTCAGGAACTAAAGGAAACGCCAGAACACGACTTGTCTTCACCTGAGCCCCCCTCTGACAAGGTAAACAGCCAATCACAGCCCAGGAGTTTGAGGTGGCCAATCACATTTCAAAGAGAAGGGGACAGTGCCACCTCTGGTCCTGAGAGATGAAGCTGGTGTGCGAGTGTTAAAAGCTGTAGTTTCCCGAGTGTCCACTAGAGGCTGTCTGTAGAAGCACCAGAGACCAATACAAGCCTGTTATAGAGGAGAAGTTAACACATTTATAATGAAGTGAATATAGTGAATTATGTAGTGAATACAGTGTGTGGGCGGGACAATTAAATTTACATTTATTCATACTAACTGTTTTCATTTAGTTCTGTAACTTACAGTCTAGTTGTACTTTTCAAAATAAAAGCATAGTTTCACAAACGCAACCTCATAGTCAAACAGGAACTTATCAAAATAAAAGCCTGAGTTTATCATGATATGTATTTCTTCATGGAAATACAATCAGACCGAGACGCTAAGACAGAAGAACTACCGTGTCTGCAGTGCAAAATGATTAATATGGTGATTATTTCTTCAAGGAAATGATAAAGAAATGATCATAAATGTTCTTCCTTGAGCTGCGGCACCCCGCTGTAGTCTGTAATGGACTGGCCTGAAGTCTCGCTACAAACAAGCGGCTGCTGGAAGAGAGTAGGTGAGTTGTGTTTGACCCTAAATTGAATTTACACTGGAATATCCCTTTAAAACTAAACGTCTTCTCTGGACACATTCTGGGCTGATTATAAATCATGTTTTTGGACATTATTATTAGAAATGGATGTTTGTTTATTTGTTTAAGTTTAAGAAGTTGTGTTGGTGTGTTTGTGATTGTCAGTTTTCAGATACCTGACCAGAGAAAGACTGTTTTGGTCTTAAATGGAGAGTCTGTGATAAATTCAGTCTGCAGGATATTCTGTCGTTTAGTTTAAAGAGATTTGAAGCAAAATTTCTTTAACTTTCAGGCCAAAGTGATCCCAGCCGGTCAGTAATTGGATGTCATTTTGATGCGATGGCATTTGCGTCGGCGGGGCGTGAATGAAAAGACACCAGTGGTGAGCCTGGCAAAGGTGAGTATAAATAGCTTGCAGAGATTTGGCACGCAGAGAAACAGCCGCATGCTTTCCACTGAGGCCGGCCAGCTGTCTGAGTCTCTCTTCCTCAAAACCCGCCATGTTGACAGCCAACACTGGAGGGATCAAAACACACACACACTGCACACACACACACACACACACAGACCGACACTTGTCCTGAAGTTCACACACAGGCTGAGTCTTGTTTGAGAGCTGCAGGATGAGAAACACTGACGGATCCACTTGGAAACACAAAAACACACCAAACCTGCGATAAGGAGACCAAACCAGGACATCTTACACCAAAACATCGACGTCTACAAACTCATACTGAATACTAATCTCCATAAACAACTCCATATTTCCCATGATGCATCTCTAACTCCACTTCCCATCTGCTGCACCTCTCTCCCTCCTCTCCTCTCCTCTCTCTATCCAGAGAAAGAAACACCTCACACAGAAAGAGTCAGACTGACCGAGAGCTTTAAAGTTGCATCAGAGTGAAACTCTGCACCGTCACAGAGCTTTACCTGAGGAGGATGATCCGCCGTCTGTTTCCTGTCTCAGGTTCAGGTGAGTCCTCTCCGGTGTAGCCTGGAAAGAAACACAGAAGAAGAAGGAGAAGGAGAAGAAGAAGAGGGAGAAGTTTCCTGCCTCCCCGTCCCTCTGATCTTTCTGTGTCATGTGGGCTTCACTCTGTAACCTACCGGCTTTCTGCCCCCGCAGCCTCTGCTGATTGGTCCACCATGTGTGAGAGTTATGAGATCCCACACCTCAGTCACCCCGGCCCACCCCCCAATAACACCCACCTCCTCCAAACACCCTCCACCCACGCACACACAAACACAAACACACACACAGGAGCCTGTGGACGGGTTCTGCAGATGTCCTCAGTGGCACCCGGAGCTCCTCTGTTACATGTCTCTGTGTTTTTAACATGACCTACAAAAATAAAACAACATGTCATCGTTTGTCACAGAGACTGTAAGTATTATTTACCACATATTAAACGTGATTAAAGTGCATAATAATAGAAAACTGCATTTTCAGACACACCTGTGAAAAATAAGGAATAAAACCTGAAATGAAACTCCAGATCAGGGCTGTCAGGATATGTAAAATATCGGGATTACAATAATATCATCAGCCGTTTCTATTCTACAGAAATGTAAAATAAAATGAACATTTTGAAGCTTTATTTTGATATTCCAGCACTGTAAACCTAAGCTTTTATTTTGAAGTAGCCAACAATTCCACTTGACTTTTTGTCTCAGAGGACTGTGAGCTGGTGACTTTTTCTCATAACATCATGTCTTATTCTTGCACTATTATGACTTATTTTTCTTAATACAACAACTTTAATTTCTTGACATTATTCTCTAAGTCTTGTGTATGTTTTTTTTCTTTAGTGTGTCTTAATAACCAAATCATCAGCTTTGCTTCATGTCCGACCGGCATCAATCCATCCGTCCAACTTCCTCTCCTGCATAACAGAAGGGGGGGAAAGAGAGAGAAGTCTGCATCTATACATTCCTGTGGGATTTAACCAAATACCAGAGGAGGGAGTGTGAAGCCTGCTGGCCTCTGTGTGTGTGTGTGTGTGTGTGTGGAGGGTGGAGGTCCTTCTCCTCCCTGGTAACATCTGAACAGGATCATCTGCTGACCAATAGTGAGGCTGAGCAGGAAGTTTCTCTCCCACGTCAAAGGCTCTTTGTCACTTCAGGCCTCTCTGCTGTTGGGGGGTCGAGTCCGCTAAACTTAGACCTGAAAATCCTCGCAGAGGTTAGACCGCCTCTGCAGGTCTCTGTCACTTTCAGAAAACTGATACTGATAGTTGTTCTAATTGGTGAATGAATGATGACAGACAGACAGACAGACAGACGGACAGACGGACAGACAGACGTCTTTAACAGCTTCAGTCAGAGTTAACAGTTACTTTCTGATTTTAATCTCATTGATGAAGCTCACCTGAACAAACAGGTAAGAGAGAGAAAGACGTGTTCTCTATTAACTCTAAAATACTCAAGTAAGTCAGCAAATATGTTCATGATGAGGAGTTATAAGGCGGCAAATAACGACTAAAACAGGTGGAGATCAAACTGTAGATCTAACCGCTTTCAAAATAAAAGCATGCTCCTCTGATACAGTCAACTACAGACCTGACTTGTTAAAGCTGCTTTCTGTTCCACAAATTCTCAATAGACAACATATTATAATTATAATAACAACAACAACAACAACAATAATAATAATAATAATAAATAAATAAAATAATGAAAAAATAAATAAAAATAAATAAAAATAAAATAAATTACTATTATTATTATTATTATTGTTCTCTATTCAGCTGGAATTAATATTTTAATTGTTGTGAGAAATACAAATAAATTTTTTAAAGAGATCAGAATTAAACAGTTTACAAGTTCAATTATATGAATTTAAACTATAAATTTATATCGTTTGGTTTTATGCCTGTTTGACTTCACTCTCCACTGTTTGACTGTTGTTAGTTGTTGTGAAGAGGCTGTTTTTGTTGTTTGTACTTTAGTTAATTAAATTCAGTTTAACTGCAGTTTATATCTGTTGTCCTTTGTACGCTCGCATAATGAAATATGGTGATAAAAGAGGGTCCTATACAGTTATTTTCAGAGTTAAAAGACAACTTAGTATCCTAGTCTCAACACCCTCACACTGACATTTTCTCACATTATTAAAATAAAATGTGTGAAAAAAAATTAATCTAATGTTTGTTGACTTCTGTCTAAAATGTTGAAACCTATCAAAAGATCATGAATTTAATTACAACTCTTCAGTAAAACAAAGTGTTTGATGAAAAACCCATTTAAAACACATGGGTACATTTAAGGCTTCAGGGCAGCAAAAATATCAGCTTTTGTGTCATTTTTGTTTTTGAAATGATTGAAATCGTGTTGGGGACACCTGACTGATATAACAATAACAGTTTCTTTGGAAATACTTTATAAAAAAAAAATCATATTTAGAGAGTTGACGTGTCGTCCATAATAATGGGGTTGAAGAAAAACAATGACCACATCTTGAAATAATGACAAATAATAACAGAAAACTAAAGTCTGAGATGGGAAAATACGGTTTTCTGAACTTTAAATATGTCCTTAATGCTGTGGGATATAAATCCAAATAATACATTTTGGTCCAGTTTGAGTGATTCTCGTGGAATGACTCAGATGGTAATAAAATAATGCGTCACGTAGAACAGAGACAGTGATTCAAACTTCTTTGCATTAAAGTTTCGATGATTTATTTTTATTTAAATACTCCAGTGTGATCTCTCTGTGTGACTTTAAACTGAAAAGCCTCTTTCTTCTTTTTGGAGACCACAGTCTGTGTTTTAAAGACTCCACATAAATAACCGTCCAGCATGTCCTCAACAAAGGGGCCTCTCAGGAGAAGAGTATCTGACCTCCTTTAGAGCTGACCAGCATGTGTCTCCTCATTGTTCTCCACTCAGGCAGAAGATCCGCCATGTCTGTTTGTGACCACTAGAGGGCGGACTGTCCGATGAAGAGCCTCTGTCACTGCCTGCCAAGGGCTCTGACAGGAAAGTGGGACACAGCCCCCCACAGCTGTGTCTCCATGTTGTGTTTACTCGGGTCGTCATAACAACTTTTTGATGAGTGGGAGGATAGGGGAGGGGGTGAGGGAGGAGGTGGAGTAAGAGGATACGGAGGGAAAAGGGCAGAGGAAGTGAGTGGGTTTGTTGTTAGAGAGTCGAACATCCTGTGGACTGATAAACTTAATGACTGACCTCACTGATTTAATTATCACATCCAACGTCACAAGAAACGTTACTTAACTCCTCCTGACTCATCGACACTCCCACCGCCAAAAAATTTAAAACCTGTAAGAGACGACGGAGAAGGACAGAAAACACAACCACAACAAAGACAGGAGGGACTTTTTTCTTTTGGGCATCATCAGTTTAGAGAGGCGTGGACGCTGAACACGTTTATTTTGAGTTGTGACAATCCTTTATTCATAAAAAAGAGGATTTAACAAAATTGCAGTTTGCTCTTCACCTCTAGAGGACTCCCAAAGATCTACCATCGCTCAGAGAGATCAGAACTCATCAATACTTCAAGTCTGCAGAGCTCCTTCAATGTTTGGAGACACAAGGAAACTCAATGACAAAAAAAAACTATGTAACTCATAAACACGTAGAGAAAGCATCAATAAACTACAGAAGCCAAGAATGGACACGCCTGAAATTCACCTTTTACTGCGAGAAACCAAAACTTTGAGTCGTTTAAAGAAGAAAACTAAATCATAAACTTTCATTCTCAAAAGCAGGAAGTTAGCGCGGCCGTTCTTGGCTCCGACACGAAACACAAACTGAGTTTACTGACCGATCGACACCTGTTGAGTGATTTAGCAGAAGGCACAGGCTGTTAGCAGGAGCAGATGTTGATTATTTTACTTCAACTAAATCTTTAACAATAAAAAGGAACAAAAAACTGAAGCGTTCAAATGAAAAGAAACTCAATTTTTCTTCACAGTTTATCAGTTTGATGACCACAGATTAAATAAATCATTTAGGTTTGAACTCAGCAGAAAATCAACAACGAAGATGTGCTTCTTAGACATGAGCGAACACACAAAAACACACACTCACAAAAAACCACAATAAATGCCCAGAAACTAAAGAAGAGGGCAGCTCAGAGGAAAGTTTCTGTTCCACATTAAAACTCAATAGTTTGTAGTTTGTCAACAAATCACCCGAAAACACCAAAACCCGCAGTAAATGTTTCGACTCCTGGATTTATCGAATCCAAACTTGATTAAAAAAACACTCAGAGTCAAACTATTGCACAATTTTTCCAAAACTACACGGATGCACACAGAAAATCTCCATCCTGCAGCTCCAAACCAACTTAATTTAGAGTTTTTCTGCTGATTTCATTTGTATTTGTAGTTCCAGGTCTAAATGTTGTTGATTTGACACTGAGGAACTTTCTTGTGATTGAAGTAAAGAAACTCAGGAGGAAAAGAGTTTTATTTTTAGGTTTTTTAATTTGTTTTAAAACTCTCAAAATGTCCTAAAATACCCAAAAAGGACAAGAACACGTCTGCATTAATTTAACTTGGACTTTTAGCGTAAAGCAGAAACCAGTTTTGGTCTTTTTTTCTGTATTTTGTTGACAATGAAATCAAAGAAAAGCACCAATATATTTTTAATCGGAGCATGTCATGGTCGTCTTTCATCAACCTGAAGCAAAGCGCTGAAAACCTGCCGCACAATGTTTCTCACTTCAATGCAACACCAAAGTTTGACTGACTGAGAGAGATTCGAGTCACCTGAGCGAGTCCGCTTCATTAAAACCAAAGTTCTCCTCCAAAACCCCCCAGGAGGAGGACGAGTGCAGAAGCTCTGTAAATGCATTTCCATTAACGACCAAACAAACCAGGATGTGGAGAAAAACCTTAATGTCTGCAGATCAGATGGACCCAGGCTGGAGAGGGAAAGTTTGTCTCTGCAGGTTCAAAGTCCACGAGGGGTCGAGTCTCTCCTTCTGTCCCCAAACAAAGAGTCCCAGGTCAGCGGGGAGCGCGGCGAGCAGCTTTCAGATTTCAGGTCACATGAGAATCCTGCAGGACAGCAGTGCTTGGAGTCTGGGCAGCAAACCGCCTGATGGAGGAGGAGGAGGAGGAGGAGGAGGAGGAGGAGGAGGAGGAGGAGGGAACAGAGGTCAGACTGTGGTTCCTGTTTTTACTGTGCAGTGATGAGTATCGGTGAGTAAAGGATAAATGAAGTTATAAAGACTTCAAAGAGACAGGAGAACAGCTGCACTGGTGTCAGATTCAAGTTTACAGCAGATTTTATAATAAAAGATTCAGACTCAGTCTTTTATTTCTGTTTTTAATTGTACACTTCAATCAAATCTCTTTTTTTCTGCTCATAATAAATCCAAACAAACATGCAGACTAAGGAACGAAGTTTGTTAGATGAGGAAGAAAACAGGAACGCTGCAGTCAGTGTTTACTGCTAACTTAGAAGGAAGTGATCCTTAAAAAATAGGAAGTGTCTGATGTATAGCACCATTTATTCTATAATTATCATAACTATATCCTACAACGTTTATCTACTTATTCACTATATATATATATATATATATATATATATATATATATATATACACACACACACACACACACACACACACACACACATATACATAAAAGATATGTGTGTATTATTAATCTACTTATTATTTTACTGTTTATTTACAAATAATTTTTTGTTTTATTTATTTATTTTTATTTATTATTATCATTATCAATAATAACAACAATAATAATAAATTAAAAAATATAATAAAAAAAATATCATTTTTATAACATAGTGTTATATTGTAATTTTTTATAACATAATGCTTGCTGTTTGTTCTTTGACTCTCTTTAATCATCATAATTTAAAAAGATATGTGTGTATTATTAATCTACTTGTTATTTTACTTTTTATTGACAAACATATTTTTTGTTTTTTTAATGTTTTATTTATTATCATTATTATTATTTTTAATTAATTTATTTTTTTAATCATTATTGATTTAAAAAAAAAAAAAAAATTATTATTTTTGCAATTATTTTTATTTCATAATGCTTAACTTTTCTTCTTTCACTCTCTCTTCAACAATCATAATTTAAAAAGAGGGGACCATTCACACCCACAAACACACACACTTTTCTACACACATAAAAACACCCACTCACCCACCCACCCTCTGAACACAGCCTTGAAACACCTTCTTAATGTTTCTGTCCTTTTACTACCTGATTTTTTTACTCTCTATTGTCTTTTGGAAAAGGAGAAGCTCTCCAACCTCATTGTACTTTTAGTTTGATGACAATAAAGGACATTATTCTGATTTCTACATGTCATGTGTCGCTGCTGTACCCCTCACTTTGTCTTGTCTCCATTGTCTGTTTGTCTGTTTATATGTTGTGGACCACCTGTCATGGTCTGTCTTTCATTAACTAATATAAAAAAGTGTTTACTGCCTAAAATCTGCTCTTCCTTCATTAAAGGATGAAAACTGAATTCTTGTTGGGTGGGGTTACCTTGGGCGACGGGCAGCAGGCCCACTCTGTGGATGAGATCTTGCAGCACGTGTCTCTCCCGGGGCAGTGATACACCCCCATGGAGTCACATGGTACATCTGCGTCGTCCTGTGAGACTCTGGGCTCAGACCGGACCACTTCAGTCTGAGGGAAGGAGCTGATCAGAGCGCCGTCACCGCCGTCGCTCTTCTTCTCACATGTTCCCGTCTGCATGTTGCAGGTGTATCCCTGAGGGCAACAGTGCTCGTGGTCTTCACAGCAAACCGCCTGAAGAGGAGACAGAACAGGGATAACAGATCGAGTCTGAGCACTTTACCGCCACAGGAGAACACAGAACAAACGGGTCATATATGAGTGCAAAATGAAATCAATCCAAAGTCGGAGCTGTACACGCCTTCACCAGAGGGCAGCATCCCCACTCTCCCGTCTTCAGCTTGCAGCAGGTCGTTCCTGAAGCGCAGCTGCTCTTGTCGTCACATTTAATGTCTGTGACGGCGCCCGGCTCGGTCAGAGCGCTCAGTTTGGTGAACCAGGGGATGACATGAGGGCCCTTGGAGCAGGAGGAGCGGTGAGGTTCACAGGTGTGAGTGCTGGGGCAGCAGTGGTTTCCATCGCTGCAGCACACCGCCTGAAAAACAGCAGATTTGTCTTCAAACCAAACACACGGTCGGCTCTGTCAGAGCGTCATGTTAGATAACCTCGTACATTTGGCAGAGGACAGCAGCCCCATTTCTTGGTCCTCTCCATGAAGCAGCAGGTGGTGTCCCTGGGGCAGCTGGTGTGGGCGTCACACATGTTCCTGACCGGCCGAGGAGGGCCTGAGACAGCTGGGCTCGTCTCGGTCTGCAGAGCAGGGATCTTCTGCAGCCACGGGAGGCTGAGGGCTCCGGGTTTGTCACACGTCTGTTCAGCGATGTTGCATTTGTAGCCTTTAGGGCAGCAGTGCTCTCGATCGCTGCAGCACACAGCCTGGAAACAACGACAAAGAAGCGTCCTCAATACTGCTCATGTCGCGTTTTAGAGACAAACTCAAGAAGATTCAAGAAACTCTGACCGACCTGAGGTAAGGGGCAGCAGGCCCACTGTCCAGAGTCTTTCTTACAGCAGGTGGTTCCTCTGGGACACATCGTCTGCTTGTCACACTTCTCATCCTGAACCTCGGTTTTTAGAGGCTCCACCTTCTTCACCAACGGGACAGACGGGAGGACGCCGAGCGGGTCGTCACAGCTTTGAGCCGGCACGTTACAGACGGTGTTGCGAGGACAGCAGTGGATGTGGTCGTCACAGCACACAGCCTGAAAAAACACAACGGACTGTGATCGTGTGTCACTGAGCTGCTTCTTCTCACAACATCATAAAGATTTAGAGGCTAAAAACCAATCACAGCCGAACGCAATCATCTAATATCAGTCTGAATAAAACGATAATGAGACGAAACTTGGGAAACAAACTCTCAGACCAGAACTTTCTTTATGAAGAAAACAAATAATGGTAAAGGAGACACGCATAAACAAAATAATATGAAACAGAAAATAACAAAATAAGATTTAAACAAACTGAAGAAACACAAGACAAAATAAAATGCAAATGCAACAGCATTAAAAATAAAATAAATTAAATTAAAAAATGAACAGAACAAAACAAATTAAAACTAATCAAATAAAAAATAAGATACGATAATATAGAATAAAATATAACCACAAAATTAAACAAAATTAAATGAAACAAACAAACAAAAAAAGGAAATTACAATTAAGAAAATAATAAAATAGATAAAAACAAAATAAAATAAAAACTTCAATACAAAAAAATGCATAAAAAATTAGAAAAAAAACCTAATATAATAAATAAAACCAAATAAAATCTTTAAAAACGAAAACAACTTAAAAAATAAAATTGAATATATAAAAAACAAACAAATAAAATGAATTAAACTAATCAAATAAAAAATAAGATACGGTAATATAGAATCAAATAAAACAAAATAAAATGAAACAAATAAAAAAGAAAATATCAATTAAAAATTAAATAAAATAATAAAAACAAATTAAAACAACTTTAAATGCAAAAAACTGCATAAAAATAAAATAGAATAAATTTTAAAAAAACTAACAGAAGAAAATGAATTAAAACTCATCAAATAAAAAATAAGACAGTATAGAATAAAATAACATAAAGCAAAATTAAATTAAATTCAGATCAATATTTCAGTCAAAGTGTCACAGACTCCATACTCAATCATGTTATGTTTGAATTACGTGGTTTTGTAAAATCAACTTCTTATACTTGGAGTGAAGGATCCAATCCTACATTAAAAGTTCCATTAAGCAATTTTTTATTTGTATTATTTTTGGCTCCCCCTGTGGACAAAGAAATGTCTGATATCTTATGTAAAAATCTCTTTATTCAGCTCAGAGCGTTCACTCTCTAAAAATCTTTGCAGAGATGAGGGTTCAGGTCGGGTTGATGGTTTCTCTGAGTGTGTCAGGTTTAGACCTTAGACTCCCTCTTGAGGTTAGACTCAGTCTTAGTCTAGTGTTATACATTCACCTGTTCTCAGAATCCTCCTGTCTCCTGAGTTCTTACCTGAGGCAGAGGACAGCAGGCCCAGCTCCCGCCTGCCGTCTTGCAGCAGGTGGCTTTCCCCGGACAGGATGTGGATTTGTCACACTTGCTGTTCTCGGTCTTTGAGGGGAAAGCGGGAACTTTTTCAAGCCAGGGCATCACCGTGTTTCCTGTGGGATCGTCACACGTGGATTCCTCCAGGTTACAGATGGTACCATGAGGGCAGCAGTGCAGATGGTCCTCACAGCACACAGCCTACAGGGAGGAGGAACAAACGGCATCTTGCATTTATCAAAGTGACTTCTGTTTCTGCGCCGTAAGAAATAACTCTGAGACTTTATCAGAGGAAAGGAAATTTGAGTTTTAGTCATTCTGTGCACATACAGAGAGAAACTCAGCCTGTCTGCTGGTTAATTATCACTCATATATGACGTGTTCAGGTACCTTTGAAAGAGGACAACACGCCCACTGTCCTGCTGGGGACTTACAGCAGGTGAATCCATCAGCACAGGCCACAGAGTCGTTACAGGGAACAGAGACGCCTGAGGGACAGACAGGAAGTTAGCATCACCTCACATTTGAGTTTGATCATTTCTTCAACCGGGGAGGAATCCAGCACCATGAAACAAAAACACTGACTGTATTAAAGATGGACGACATGAACGTGATGAAAACACGAGGAGCTCCAACCTTCGACGGGGTCTTTCCTCTGTGCTGCCATCAGCTCCGTCTCAGTGGCGGCGATCTTGACCATCGTGGCGGTCTCTTTCTCAGCGGACAGACAGGCGCCCTGAGCGACGTCACACTTTGTCCCTGCAGGGCAGCAGTGGATGTGATCTGAGCAGCACACGGCCTGCAGGACAAGAGGAGAGTTTGATCAGTAATATGAAGAACCATATAAAACATAGATGGTGTTGTTTGTTTATATCCTTCGTCCTGAACGTTTAAAAGACGTTAAGTTTGCAGGATCTGGTCTGATGATCCTTTTGAATCTCAGGTTTCTCACATCAGGCATCGGGCAGCAGCCGTACGAGCCGTTGGTCAACTGGCAGCACGTCGTGTCATCCGGACACGCCGACTTCTTATCCGGACAGATCACTGATGAAAAGAGAAAAGCGAAGATTTAGGGGCTTTAGAGATGTTCGGTTATTCCAATCATGACTCTGGACTCTGGGCCTCACTGCTCACCGTCGTTGGGGACAGCTGCGATCTTCTCCAGCAGCGGGATCTGCTTGTCACAAGACTTGCACATGCCGTGCTCCAGGTCACATACGGTGTTGCTCGGGCAACAGTGGAGATGATCGCTGCAGCAAATGGCCTGTACGTGATTTCATGATCAAACACAGAAGGAGAATCAGTGAAATTATAAAGACTCCTCTTTCACTTGACTTTCTGTCCTCTTTGGTCTCTGCACTTTTACCTTCAGTGAAATATTAAGACCAGCAGGAGGATAAATTAAAGATTGCACTCCTCGAACCTGCAGGAATCTGTTATTTAAGCCTTAAGAGCGGTCAGAAAAGAGGCGTTATCCCCTCTGTTACAGATCAGTTCCGCTAAAACTAACTAAAGTTTAAGGCGGCGGTTCCCAAACTTTAAGAAAACTTAAACAGCAGCAGAAATTTCCTGTCTGTGCACCGGTGACCGTTAGCTAAAGCCTCAGCTGATGATTAGCTGGTCTCCTGTTGAGTCACTCTCACTCAGTCCGTTTCCATGACACTCGAGAAAACCGAATTATCGCCTTACTCCGATTAAGACCGGACAACTAAAGAATATGATCGGAGTTTGAGAACTCTGATTATAGTCGAAGAACTCCGATTAAGACACCCAGATAATGGGACTGGAATTCAATTTTCTCTACCAGCGTTAGCGTTGGTCTCATCTTTAGAAAAATTAGCGCGTCCATCATGTCGGACAAAAACAACGCTGTACGATGCTCCATCAGCAGCAGTTGTAGACACTTCTGACGTCTGACACCGACCTGCTGTTGTTGTTGACGGTTGTATAGGGTCGAAAACAGCGCCGCTGAAAAGACCCATATCGGCCCCCTAGTGTTGGGGAGGAGGACACGTTCACGTCAATAATTTGATTTTCTCAGCTGCATGTAAACGAGGACGAGGAGAGAAGTTCAACTCGTTAAAAAAAACTAATTATGATCTTAGTCTGATTAAACTGTGCATGTGAACGTACTGAGTGTGACCCTCCATCTTTAACCCCCCTGAGTCTCTCATTGTGAGCGACATTCGGCCTCGGCGAATCGGAGCGCACTCACTTTACAGACAAGTGTTTTAGTCTGTTTCATAAAAAAGTCCTAAAGGTCCGAATATAAAAAGAAAGAAAAACAGTAAATCCTGATCTTTGTAAGACACGTGCTTTTAAAAAAACACTCTTGGTTATTTCACTCCTGATATGTTTCACGCTTTAACGTACCTCAGGATACGGACAGCAGCCGTAGTCTCCGCTGGTCAGCAGGCAGCAGGTGTAACTATCAGGGCAGCTGCTTCTTCCACCCGGACACGTGACTGAAGTGACTGAAAGAGCTGCAGAAATAAAAAAACACACCAGCTCATATTTAGACGGTGGATTTCAGGGACTTCATTACAGGATTTGTTATAATTCAGGTCTAAATGAAATCCCTCACCTGTGTCGTTCCCCGTCCTCCTGGCGGGTATTTTCTGCAGCATGGGGAAGGACTCCAGAGAGGCGGTGGACAAACACTTGGAGTGAGGGACGTCACACGTTGTCCCCTGTGGACAGCAGTGGAGTTTATCCTCACAGCACACCGCCTGCAGAGGAGGAAAAGGGCGAGGACGGTGAAGAAGAAACAAGAAGTGGTTGTTTTTTTAAATGAGTATTTCTTCTGTATGCGACTTTGTGCCGTTAAAGCTCCAGTTAACATCAACATCTTTGATAACGGTCAGTCTGTTCATGTTTTCACGGTTAAAAATTCGTGTCTCTCACCTCCGGTAACGGACAGCAGCCCCAGGAGCCGTCGAGGAGCTGACAGCAGGTGGTGTCGTCCGGACACTCAGAGGCTTTATCCGGACAAATGACCGCTTTAACTCTCCGCTGGAGCTGAAACGGCGAAGACACGACGCGTGAATACCAATGAGAGCAGAGGAGACACGAATAAAAACACGTCAGTCTGACAGAACAGGAACAGGCGTTCAGCTCCGTGATACACGCCGCTAACGGCTTTACAAAAATATGACTGAAACTATTTTATTAAACTGTAAATTTTGTTAATTTGCTAACCCTGAAATATCAGAAATGTCTAAAAGGTTTTTGTGACATTATACTTTTAAAGCATATTTACAATATTTCCGAACATTTCCAAGCTGCAGAGAGAAAATAATTCTGATAATACTGGAGAACAAAAATAAAACTGACTTTATGTGGATTATGACAAAGATGCAGAGTTCAGGACAAAGTTTTTACAAAGTGAGAAAGTGTGGCTTCAAATTATACATCCTAAGTTTTTCAAACCAAACATAATAATAAGTGTGTTTCACTTATTTTGTAAATGCCTCTCATCATTTTTCATTTGTAAGTTTTGGTTTTTCATCCATTTTTTCCTTCGTAAATATGAAGTTGAATTCAGGCGGATATAATGTTTGATAATGAGTTTCCTCTCGGTATAAAAAGGATCAAAACGCCATCGAAGATAGCGCCGCAGAAGATCACAGACTAGATGAATCGAGGTGGAGTCACCGGCGTCCGTACACGGCGGCCATCTTACTTCAGTACATCATTCTGGTACACTGTATGGAAGCTGACGGAAGGTGAGTATTTGATCAAAAAGACAGATTTTGCATTACGCGCCTAAAATACTATGCAATGTGAAAGTTAATATTGTGTAGTTTATGTGTTTCACATGCCGTTTTATATACATGAGTTATGAAATTCTTAGTCTGAATTGAATTTGATGAACTATTTCATGTTCTTTGTACTGTACCTATTAAGATCTGTGTTATCTAGCTTGGAAACTCCATTTGTGATGACAACCACTTCATTCAATTTATTGTGTATTTTTCTTCACACAGCTCTCACGGGTTTGGTCTGAGAATAAAGTACAGTTTTTTTTAATCAAGCTGTCGTGACTCATGTTGTTATTGGAGGGAGCTACAAATTTGTTACTTAAAAAAGACTGAATCTTTGTTTTCTGTTCATGCATTCTCTCTCTTTTTATGTCTTTAAAGGTTTATTAAAACGTCACATTTGCACCCAATCTGTGAAACGTTCAGATCTGATCACTCCTCTTTTATTTATCGATGTCCATGTGTCAAATATTTAACCGACAATACTCTAGATTTTTATCTCTGAAGGAAAAAAAACAATCGATGGCAGCCGGACCTTTAACTCCTTCACTAAAAATCAAGTCTAATGATGTCAGGAAAGCTAAACAACAAACCTGAGGTACGAGCGCGGCCTGTTTGGTGGGAGCTCGTCTGATCCAGGGTAAAGAAACTGTCTTATTTACACACTTGGAGTGGACCAGGTCACAGACTGTCCCCTCGTAGCAGCAGTGGAGGTGATCAGAACAACATTCAGCCTGTAAACACGTGAGGACAGAGACAAAAGATGAATCAAAACTTCACCTGCAACAAACACAAAAACCCAGAAAACTGAAACTCCAAGTTTTTTTAAAGTAGGAGTTTTAAGGGTTAACCACCAAACTGTGAGGAATGGTTCCTGTTCGAATGAGAAATTAGTCTGAGAGCCTCTTTTGTCACCTGAGCGAGACGTGACGGTTTGAGAACTCACATGAGGAAGTGGGCAGCATCCGTATCCTCCCACGGCGTTCTTGCAGCAGGTGTTTTTGTCCCCGCACATGCCTCCATCAGGACAGACGAGCGCCGTGCTGAGGCCCAGCAGAGCTAGAAGCAGGATCCCCATCTGCACCATCTGAAACCAGGAGAGAGCTCTCAGCTGTGAGGGTTGAACACAAAGATCCTGAGCTACAGAAACTCAATCTTATCGACGTCGTGCTTTCTGCGTTTCTTTAAGAGAGAGAGAGCAAAGGTAACAAAAAGAGGAAAGCAGACGGCAGCTCGGCAAACACGCGAACTGATAAAGTGATTTCAACACCGAGCGAAACACAGATGTTGTTGAAAAGTTCACGTCCTCTTTTGGGATGTAAACACTCATATCTGAAATATGTCGGATCAAAATCCACAGCAACAAATCCCTGAGTAAATGGTTACACAGCATACGAACAGTTCACATGACTGACTCCGGGGTCAGAGTTTGCAGCTCTCCTGAAACGGCTTCATTTCTCTGACCCATACTCTAAATCCTCAAAAAGCTGACTGTGTTTTCTGAGGGTTTAACCAGGAAATATTAATATTATAATAAATTAATCAAGTAAGGAGCTTAAACCAGTTTGCTGAGTCAGTTCATTGTGTTCAATAATAACTTCACAGAGGATTGTTGAGTAACTATGTCTGATAAAAACACCGAGAGTCGGCTAAATAGGAGGTCAGCTGTTCCTCTTTTATGAGCTAAAACTGCATAAATGGGAGTTAATGGTTATGAAGCTGGAACAGGTGCTGATTTTACACATTTGACCTCTTCAGCAAACACAAACTCCAATAATCAAGAGGACATTTTATCTCCGTTAGAATAAATGCAGAGCAGAGCACAACATTTCCCTTCAGATATAATCGTGCACAAGTACAACACTTTGACCAAAACACGTCAAGATGTCAATATAAATCACAGGAAGTCCATATCTTATTAAAAAAACCCACAAAGACAGCGTATAAAATGTGGCGTTGTCTCACTGAAATATGCAAAGTCATTGTTGATGGAGGCGTCGTCTTCTTGGCAGTATGTTTCTCTCAACGCTGTTATTAACCACTTAGCAGAAACAGAGCCATGCTACCAGTCACAGCTGTGAAAGCTGCCCATGCAACATACCAACACTGTGAGATCAGGTCAGCTGATCGCCTATACATATAATGCAGATATTACAGTTTTGTTTTAGTTGATTGAATTTATTGAGACTAGAAAAATTGAGGAAAAAAAAACAAAAAAACAGCTGAAATCCTGAGGATTCTTTCATCAAATAAATATAGACTAAAAAGTGAAAAGCAGCATTAAAAAAAAATAATTTAAAAAAACAATAAAATAAAATAAAATAAAAAGTATATTAATTAAACTTCAAACACACAAAAAAAATGAATCAAATTAAAAATAAGATGACAGAAAATAAAATAAAATCACAAAATAAAACAAAAATAAAATTTAAAAAAAAAAAAAAAGAAAAAGAAAATTAAATATTTCATGCTGTTTCAGCTGCACAGGCGCCATCGGCTCCTTGCTCCGCTCGGGGTTTGTAACTTTTTGCATTGCAAGTGCTATGGTTGGGTGAAGCTGCTGTCTGCTACGACGCAGTTGTTTGATACTTGGTTCTAATTCAGCACATGATTGGTTCAGTGCGAAGTGGACCTCAAGCAACTCTACCAAAACAACGTAGAATGCCGAATAACGAAAAACATATTGACCATGTTTTAAATTGATACTGAGGGAAATTAATTTTCGATATATATCTTTATCCTTTTATCGCCCAGCCCTAGTTCAAATACAACAGTATTTGGAGGTGATTTTGAGCCCATGCTGTGACTCCCACTACAGAGTAGGACTGGGCGATTATATGATCGTTATTAATTTCAGTTTGATCACGGTGATCAGCTGAACTTATTTACTCGATCAAGCATGGTGGAAATATGCATCACAACAGCCAATCAGAGTCGAGCTTTTCCTGCTCACTTATGTAAGTTACCAGAGAATTAAAACAGAATGAGTGAACATGGAGCTAAACACGGAGCGGAGGGCAGCAAAATAGAGTAGCACAAGTAGCATTAGCAGTTTAGCGAAACTAGCGGTGCAGCCACCAGACCAAAGCAATCAATCGTATCATTTACTTTCACATTTTAAGACATCTTCATCATCCCTGTGGAGGTGATTTGTTTATTTTGGATCTTACATCCCTGCAAAAACACTCAGGACTGTAAACTAGTTCACTGTGTTATTAAGTATTTATCAACATTTGTTTTCCTGTTGAGTTAAAACGGTTTTTATATATTTTTTAAGTTTATCTTATTTAATTTTCTTTATTTACTTTGTATGTTAATAAAATGTCAATCTAATCTAAGTTTGTTTATATTTTAGTACAGATGCTTTAAAACTGGCAATTAAAAAAATCGTGATAATAATCGAGATCGGACGATATGACGAAATATATCGTGATCATTTTTCATTGTCTAAAGAGCATCCAATAATACAGGGTTTTGGTCTTTTATTGTTTTTTTTGTTGCCTGTGAAACTTTTATTTCAAACATGTATCTGGAAATGAGTTGAACTTGCAAATAAAACATCCAAAATAATCAAAAACATTGGTTTAAACACTTTTGATGTTTTAGTGCAACTTCCTAATAATTAATTATGGGCCTCAATGTTTTAAAACCTATTAAAGTTTTATTTTTTCTGATTATCCAAACATTTTTGAACAGTTTCGTGAAGATAGTGAGTTAAACTCACCATCAGTGAGTATTATGTAGTGTTTTTAGCAGGTGAATTGAGTTAAATGTTAATGAAAGAAGAGCACTGTGCTGCATATACTCCTCTAAAAACATCATTAGTCATCCTCACTGTGTCTACAATATCACAGACAGGGACTGAATACATGTTATACTGTACAGAGCAGAATATTAATACATTAGCAGCGATAAAGAGCAAACTTTTCCCCGATGTTTCATTAAAATTAACAGGCTAACTTATGCGCTAACGTTTAATCCAGAGAAAACAAGTTAGCTGAGCAGGCTAACAGGAGGCTAACAGCACAGCTAACCGGTCTGAAAGGATGTTTTATTTCCTCCAGGTTGAAACCAGGAAATCAGAGTTCGTCTTACCTGGTAGGTTTGGTGTTGTAAAAGCATAAATGTCGTCTGTGATGCAGCTGCACAAACATCCAGAGGAGCACAAAGCAGAGCAGTGTGAAGAGGAGGAGGCTGTTTTTTTTTTTTAGCTAGTTATCACATGACTCACAGACACGTGACTGAGCAGCGACAACAGCTGACAGAGTCTGAGAAAAACTCCTAAATCTCATGATTTCTATTAAAATAACTTCAAATATTTATGAGTCTGTCAGCAGAAGAGACAGAGGCGTTAAGGTTTTATTTAGTATTTCCATTTTATTACCAACAATTTAACACAAATAACAGGAACACCAGAGCCGGCCCAGGCCTCAACGGGGCCCTCAGCAAGATTTGGTTTTGGGGCCCTCTATTTCTGCCAATAATACTGATTGTTGATCACTCACACACCTACTACAGTGTGAATTTAATGCGCCTGACATGTCTTAACGCATTTAAGGGGATGGCCGAGGTACTATACAGTGGCCATGAAGTGCAAAACACAATGACATTTCACAAAACACATTTCAGAGACACAACATTTAGAAAACACATTTCCAAAACACATCAACATTTCCAAAACACAACTGTTCTTTTTTTTGTGGAAATGATTTTTTATGTTTTGAGAAATCTTTTTGTGTTTTCTGATATGTTGTGTTTTCGAAATGCCCTGAGACATGGGATGTAGGTCTTAACTTTAGGACAACAGGATGTTTTAGCTAGCCTCTGTTTATGCTGACTACTCTGAACTGACTGTATTACCTTCTACACCTTATTATACTTATCTCTGGCACAATATCAGTTTATTTATGTTTTAAGATTATTATCGTCCATACCGGTGTACTGCGACAGCCCTTACATTTAAAATAAAAACCACAGACACCGACTGACTGTGGGAACAAATTTATTTTATTTTTCCTCATGTACAGAAAGAATCAATGTACAGTTTACAAACAACTGACCAGGTTTCTGAAGCGAATGATTAACTGCACAGGATGAAGGCCTACAGTTCAATCCTCATCGATAAAACCATCAAACCTTTTTACCCTTCTTCAAGTCCTCGCAGGATCCAGTTCCCGGGACCGAATCCTCTCTCCGTCCAAACACAGGTTCACAAAATCTACAGAGGAAGATTTTCTCTCTTAAAACAAAAGAAATTAAAGAAAGCCACGATTGCACAACTCATAGTTAACACCATATCTGGTCCAAAATAATGTACATTTACAGCAGTGGACACCACAGTTCAGTAGGAGTCGATTCATGGCCGTGTTCACACTTTGAATCACATCACATTTTCAGTTTGTACTGTAGGCTACACACGCTTATGAACAGCAAGCAAATGGGTGAAAAGGACCAACAAATCAGCATTACCTTTTATACAGCCTCTAAGATTTTCCCTCCTCAATAAACCAGGACTTCGGATTGAGAATCGGCATGATGTGGCGACTGATTCACAGTTGCTGATGCATCGTAGGCAGTGGTGATGCTCGAAACAGCGGGCGTGTGTTGGTCAGTATGTCATCGTTGTAAACATTTACGACCGGAAGTGATTTGTTCGAACTGGATTAAGGGAAAAGTCAGTGTATCTTCGTTTGACCGAGTTCATTTGGCAACACAATTCAATGCATCAGTGCATCACTTTTTTTTTTTTTTCTTTTTCCAACGCCAAACATCCTGGATCAGCTCAAAAAAGGTCTCATTAAAAACACCCTATTCTACAAGTTACATGCACATCGTTATACACGTAAAATCTCATATATCATCATACCATTTACAAGTTTGGTGAAAAAGAGGATAGATACAAGAAATCAAGATATTCAAGGACGTAAAAGCCGCAAGAAAAGTCGTACGTTTTGGCAGGCATGCTCCCCAGAGTGACGATTTGTTGTTGTTGTTGTTGTTGTTACCACAATGCAGTGTGCTTATTAGTGCTCGCCGATCTCGACGGATAGGTTTAGTTGATGACGAACTGCATCTTAAAAAGGGACCTGCATGCCTATCACTCGATTCTTTGTGAAAGAAGGCACTTACAGGAGAGGAGTGGTACAGGTCCTGCCTACAAACAACCCCTGTAGATCTCAGTCGGATATCAAACAGGAAGTCTTCAAGTAAAGTGATGGTGGTTGAGGGTTGTCTACGCAGGAGCCCTAAGAAACGTGGGGGCTTTTGGTGCCTTCTGTTTATTTCATACATTCATAGTGTATGCATGCAATCTTTCGATACCAAATGGTCTTTCAAATGTTTGGGAATCTATTTACACCACAGGAAACCGCAAAGATTCAAGTCTTTGCCTCGACGATAGGAGAAAGGCAGATATGCAAAATTTGGCGGAAATGTAGATTAATCAAGACAGTAAGGGTGACAGAAACTTGAAGATGATGCTGAACACTTCAAATCTGGATAAGTAGTTCGAACACATGAACACATTACAGGAAGAAGAGAAAATCAAGTACATCCCTGAAGGAGCAAAATGCAAGCCGCACATTGGACCTCATAGATTGCATTATCCATTCACAGGGGGGATAGAAATCAGAACAACTGATGGGTTCCCAACATATTCAAGCTCTGGGACGACGTTTCCTTTACAGGAACTTATTCTAGATACAGTCAAGGGAACAAGGTATAGAAAGGAAAAACAAGCACAGATCTTCTACCGATGATATGAACCTAGGGAGTCCAGGGAAGGAAATCTATCTCACCTAAATACCCATCAATCCCGTAAAAACTCCATCTACATCAACTATCAAAGTACAACCACAATTCCAGAAGAGTTGGGACCCTGGGTAAAATGTTCTTTTAATGTACTACAGATGATAAAAACCACTAATTAGTAGCAATTTTACTTTGAGGAGCATTTTTCCAGTCTCTCATAGAGGGACTCAGCCTCCCTGAAGGATCTTTTTATACCCAACCTGCTAAAAATGAACGTCAAAGATTACACAACTTTTTTAGTGTTTCGTTGTCCCTGTTCTAACTGTTTTAAAATGCATTGGAGCATCAAATCTTTAACTCATATAACAACTTTTTAAATGACCAATTTCCATTAAATATCGTCTCTAAATGATTTCCAAACCATCTACCTCTGCTTTGATTTACTTTGTACACAGTGTCCCGACTCCTATAGAACTGGGGTTTGTTAGTAAGTGCTTTACTCTTATATTTTGCTCTATAAAATGGCTATTTCCACAGTCAGTAGATGCAATGGCTCAGATGGTGGTTCAGTGGTGTGAGAGGTGACACAATTCACAATAAACTGGATAGGGTTTCAGTTCCACAGATCTTCTCAGTGGGTACCAGTGGAATTCGCTGACAGTGAGACTACCAAAGTGCAAAAGCACCTCACCAGAAACACAAAGGTCAAACAACAACCTGAAAATGGACCAGTGAAGCATGGTTGTGCTTATTGTGAGATCTCTGTGAACACTTCACTCCGATTCCCTCCTTGAAAAGACCGTAAAAAGGTCTGGTGACGGATGAGTTCACACTGCTCACTTCCTGGGATGAAAGACCATGAGAGGCCTGTCTTCGATCTTCTGCCAGGGACTCTTCTTGTTCTCGTCTTTGTCATCGGGGTCATCCTCAGGGCTGGTCATGGAGTCGCGGCGGTTCTCGCTGTTGCTGCTGCGGCTGCTGTTCACACGACTGCGCCCTCTCCTGGGGATGGTGGATCCTCGGGAGGATGGGCCTTCATCGAGAAGCGGGGTGAGGGAGTTTTCTTCAGGCGAGACCGGGCGGCCTTCACTGCTGCTTGGATCACTATGGTCAGGGTAGGCGAGCTTGGAGTACGTCTTACCCCCACTGCTGCTGACGCCATGGCCCTTCCGCCCTCCCGTCCCCCACCGCTCGTCTTTCCCCTTCCGGTTCACTCCTGACTTGCGTTCTTGGGACTCCAGAGGTGGTTCAAGATTGATGTCTCGGGCGCTGCTGCTTGGACCACTCATGAATGCACCAACTCCACCGCCACTCAGATCATTTGCGACATCTATGTAGGAGTGCCGAACATGAGCGTTGGCGCGTCCGTCCAGGGAGATGAACCATGCCCTTGGGTGCTGCTTGACGCCCAGCTCCAGAAGCTTCTTCTCGGTCAGAGCCTGCAGTTCCCCGTTCATCTGAGCCATGGTGGAGTCGTTGAAGAGCACAGGGATGGTCACCGGCCCACCGGAGGAGTCAGATGCCCAGCTCGGCTCCTCGGAGTCGTCGCCTTGGGATCCACCTTGCTGTTGTTGCTGTTGTCCTTGTTTCTGGGAGTGGTGGTGATGGTGCTGCTGGCCTCCTCCCATCTGTGCTCCATCTTTATCTTGATCTTTTCCATCTTTTCCATCTTTAGAAAACTCAGAGGGCAAACGCATATAGTGGGCGGGGATGACAAGAGTTGGCACCATGCTGCGGTACATGTTCTCCTTCATCTGGTCGATGGAGCTGCAGAAGATGATCTGACCTGGTTGGGTATTGAGAGACGTGGGTCTGGCAAGGCTGTCTGCAGCTGCGGCTGAATATTCAGGAGGTTTGTCAGACTGGCTTGGCACGTATCCCTGGAATCGGGGTGGGGATGGGGGATCAGAGGAGTACCCTCGATTGTCGTTGGCGTTGTGGTGTCGATGGTACTCAGACTCCTTCCCCTCCATGGGGCTGTAGCTTCGGTTGTAGTCTTCATGCAGGAGAGGGTTGTCCAGGTTGTTTGTCTCTGTTGCACGTGTAACCTTCATAGCGAAGCTCTCCCCCCGCTGGGAACCTGAATTATTTTTTCCCTTTGCGTGTCGCAGCATGTGTGCAGGAACATGTTTGGTTAGGTCCTCCTTTGAGCTGTGGTAGTCCCGAGACGGGGACATTTCAGATTTGTCGTTGGAGGCAGCGGAATCGACATGGCCACCACAAATCAGGTTCAGGCGGGAAGTGGATGTACCCTGGTCTCTCTTTGCCCCGTTTAGATTGGCTGTGTGGGGTTTTCCTTGCTGTCGTCGAGGTTTTAAGCACTTCCGTCTGCAAGAGAAACAGACACTGAAAGTCAGAGATGACTACAATGCTTATCATCTGCCTTTGGAGTCTGATCTAACCACAGCCCTAAAGTTAATCCAAATCCAAGATTATCATCCCATTCCTTTTCATAGAAACCTAAAAACTGAGACCTGCGCCTAGGCTGTCCACACCTGCAGTAGTAGAGCAGCACACAGAGCAGAATCAGCACCAGCAGGGCCAGCGAGCCGAGGATGGAGAGCAGGAACAGGGTGTGGTAAGTGGTGATGTCCCTCAATCCTGGATGAGACAGACCCAATCCTGCGAGACAAGTCAAGACAGAAACATGACCAAGAATTCCTTGAAAAGTTCTGCCCTGATCTAATTTTGTTTAAGCAGAACTTTAAACAACTAATAATCCAAGATGGTGTGTGTTATTTCAAACACATTTGATTGTTTGCAAATCATTTAACCCTATTTTTAACTTTTGGAGATCATCTATGATTTCTAGTTCCATGTTGAAAGGACAACTGGACGTCCCATGTAAGTCCAGTTGTCCTTTCCAAAAGAGAGTTAGAATTTAGTTCATCAGACCGCAGGACAGTTCACAGACAAGTGATATTAAATCTTTCCAAAAATCCGTCCTGAATGTTTTTGCAACAACACCTGGTTTTCTGCACCACAGAGAGCGCTCCACATTTTGTCCCAGGAGACATACGGTGCAGGAACATCTGCTGGCATGGAAAACAGCTCATTCTGCAGAGGGGAAGGTAAAGATGTGCTACGATACCTGAAGACGTCGGGAAGGCAGCCAACCAGTATCCCATCTGAGGAACCACAACGTTCCAGACGAACTGCTGTCCGTCCTTCTTGATGTATCCCGTCCCGTTCCTGACCCACAGACCTGTACGAATGTTCATCACAGTCATTATTACATGCAGATCAAACAGAAACACAAAATCTGATTGATGTGTTTGTTTCACTGACCTGTCTTTGGCTGATACAGCCATGCAGGAACACTCGTAGCCATCCTGTTGCGAGTGTCAGACGGCAGCGGCACAGAGACGTGGATGGGATCGGAGACTTGGATCGGGGTGCCATCTTTGTCGAAGAGATGAATGCTTACCACAGCCAGAGCCGTCAGGTCAGTCCACCCGGTCTCTGCACCTGAACAGAAGAGACGGATGACCGGTTTAATTCCTCTCACTGTATCAGGACTCTCAATACCCAAGAACTGTGTCTGAATGCTTTTTTGGTATCTTTAATTTTGTTCATGATGAGAGTTCGAGGTGTGTAGACTAAGACTAATAAAGAAGATTAGTATTCGTCTCCCTCATCCTCGTTCTTCCTCGTCTGCTGCCTCTGAACTGAATTAAACTGGTTTCATCGAATCAGAAGAGTTTTCAGTTTGGAGTCGAAGCGTGTTAATTGTGACACCTGTGCTGTTTCTGCGTTTAACTTCTGACACCTGTGGTTACTGTTACGCATCACTGTGCAAAATGTGTTAAAAATGTGAGCGCTGCAAAGTGTGTCTCGCTCTGTGAAAGTGTTTAAGGTTTTACCAAAAAGAGAGGTCGTTTCATACCAGACCGTTTGGTTCAGAGACTGGGTTTTAGAGTTTGTTGAAGTTAATTCAAACTTCCCCGAGTCCGTTGATGGAGACTGGAACAGAGGATTCACTGAGGCAAAAAGGTGTCTTCAACAAACCTTTTATTTCGGCACATCAAATAACACAAGATATCTTGGAGAGCACAACATCAACCCAATGGTATCTCTGAGGTGGTCTGATTACTATTTTTCAGTAGTTAATATTTATACCCTAGGAGGCGTCTCATCATCTTTTTGGGCGGAGAGTTTACATAACCAGCAGTCCCCAGTGTTTCTCTATGGACAAACAAGCACGTATTGTTCTATTTTTTTTTACCTGACCGAAACCGTGGTTTCAGGGAAGTTGACCTTGGATGCGTCCAGCGCTTGTCTCCTTTTATCATATTTGCGTCATGTATTCCAAGCTTTCACTGATTTCCCACTGGGCAGACTGCTGGGCATGCAAACCCTCCCTTTACACCTCCCCATCTTCTCAGGACAGAGTGATCTTCCTCCCTCGTCCTGTTGTTCACATCTCTGACTAGCACCTGCACATCTGTTTATGAAAGGCACATCATTATCTGAGGCATATGTCAGGGTCATAGAGCACTTTTATAAGGAACACTTTTAATAAATGACTGTTGTGATTATAATACACACTTCAAATAAATGACTGTTAAGGCATAACAGTTTATAACCATACTTACCAACCCTTGGCACTTCTAGGCATAAGCTAAAATCCTTCTATACTGAAAGTCTCTGTTCTATACATTGTGACACAGTGGTCAATTGCCCCCGTGTTAGCATTAAACCTTCTTATCTGACTCATCAGTACATGTCCGCAATGAGCACACAAAATAATGTAAACACAATAAGAAAACAGTTAATTACCTGAAACAATGATTAAATGATTGTCATCAATGATTAAATGATTAGCGTGAACATGTGATGGTTAAATGATTAGCATGAACCTGTGAGTTCCCACAAGTTTCAGCAAATGGACATAAACTATAATCCAGCTGTGCAGTTAATCCTTCTTAAATAGAAGTCGTTTTTTATACAGTGAGAGTTGAGAGGATGTGGTCTCTTGTACTGTCGGAGGGCTTCATAGAAACAGGAAAGTCGCTCTCTCACATGTTTACTCGTACGCAGGAACGTCGTTATTGTCTGAAAAACCGCCAAATGATGAAGCGGTCACATTTCCTTCAATAGAACTGAAGAGGAAAAACACGAAAAGGTCCAGATGCCCCAAATAAGGAACATCTATGTACAGTAACGCTGTTTTTCCCCTGGAGTAAAATCTGTCTTTGGTAAAAATATCACAAAAAGAGAAACCTGAGAGTGGAATCAGGTTTTCTTGACTGGAACAAATATCTTTGAAATCATCATTTCTTATTTTCTCCACATGCATACAACCTAGCCTCTAGCTTCGTCGAGCAGTGACCTTTAACTCCTACTGGGGCGGTTCGCGGCCGGGTGTGAAGCGGCTGGGATGCGAATCAGCACCTCCAAGTCCGAGGTCAAGGTCCTCAGTCGGAAAAAGGTAGATTGCGATCAGATTTCCGCTCACATCCACATTGTGGCGTCTTGATTTTGTGCGTGTCCGCCAATGAATCTGCATCTCCATTATCAAAAGTTTGTGGTGTGTTTAACCCCAAAGCGTCTTCTTTGTGATCTAGACATTGTCTCAAGTGTCTTCTGCAAAAACTAGGCGGATAATTCCTCCCCCTAAACCTGTAAGCAGTGATGTTGACATGAACACCCACCTGAGCTGTTGGTTTCCTGTCCGAGCAGAAACGGGAAACCTCCGATCTCGTACTGAGTCCTGGCTGTGGTCAGAGCAGCAGAAAGCGCCGTGTAGTTTGAGTTTGACGGCAGCTGGAGGGATTTCCTCTGAAGCTGCACCAGCGGCTGGTTACGAGCTCCTAAAAAAAAGAACGTATCCTCACTCAGACAGAAGGATCTATGGAGGACTGAACAGATGTGAGCTGAGGAGACAGGTGTGAGTTTTTACAGTCTCATTGACGGCGTGATGATAGAATAACCGTCAGGAGGTCAAACTGACCTTTTCTAAAGGCCAAAATACAGTTACCATCATCGTTAAACTGTCTGCTGTCAAATTTCTTAAAATCAGATCACCTGATGTGAGCAAACTGTATCATGCACAGGAGGATAAGGAGGTCATGCATGAACAAGAATCAGATGAAATGTTGTGTTTCTTTACCTGGAGACCCGGACAGCACCTGCAGGACATCATCGTAGAGAATAAGAGTTCCTGGTCTCTGAACCAGGAGGTACAGGCTGACTGATGCATACACTGGAGAGGAGAAAAGGAAACAATCACTTAAACTCAGCGGGTGATTTCTGCAGGATTCAAACACAAACCAATTATGTGCAATCAATTATCAGTTTCAGCAAATTCAGGATATGTCTCGGGTTGTTTTTAAGATCCATCCATCTCACTCTGTCGTCACATCCACCTTCACCAAATCTAGTTTTTCCTTTTCTCTCTTTTTTGTTATGATGTAGAAATCCTCCCTCCCTCAAAGACAGAAAATCAATATTAAAACTGAAAAAGTATACGCTTATTTCAAATTTGGTGCAAACAAGATCTTTCTGAAAAGTTCGGACAAGAACAACAAAACCTGAAAATGTTGAGTAATGCTAAAAAAAAAAAAAGCTGGAGGAACATCTGCCAATTAGGGACAAGGACCAAAACCAAGACTGAATGGTCCTGAATTTTTAGACCTGAATCCGTTCAAGATGGACTGAGGACTCTGGAGTTGACTTGAGGTCTGGAACACTCTTTTGGAAAGGACAACTGGACTTACTTACTCCAGTTGTCCTTTCAAGGAAGAACTAGAAATCATAGATGCTGCATCCTCACTTTTAAGCATAATGCTGAATAATATCTCCAGGTTTAGGAGCAACATCTGCCGCTAACTGTGTCGGTGTCCTCGTTGACTTACACGGGATGCGGCTGGAGTGCCAGGGAACAGAGTTGGTGACGTAGTCCTGTTTGGAGGCTGTGATGATGACCCACGTCCCAGTGCGGTACAGGAAGCTGACCCTCAGGACGCCATCCCTGCCCGCCTTGCTGGACGTCAAGACGGTCTGGTTCCCATGAACTTCTACCTGAGCGTCCGCCAATGGTGACAGGTCGCTATTGTCGAAGACCTGGACTTTGATCTGGACCTCTGGAGGAGAAGACAAAGAGAGTGGTCAGGTCATTAAACAGAAAGAGGAAACGATGAGATTCAGATCATCGAATGTCACCGAAGACGCTAACAAAGGTGGTTATTATTATCATTTTTAATATCTGAAATAACTAGGGCTGAAACGATCCCTCGAGTACTTCAACTACAAAAAATGATTACTCGTTTACTTGTCTATAAACCCAAACCGTCACTGTTTCGCACTGATTATTTTCAAGGTGACACAACGCGCTTACGTCACCAGCGCCGACGGACACTAATGTCTTTGGGGACATGATTAAAAAGCTAATATCACAGAGCTGCCAAGCGTCACGCAATTTGACCCGTTCACACACCGCACGCCACACTTGACATTTCTCATGCTAACGTTTCCCCGTTCAATACGCTTTCTTAATTTATTTTTTTCATGATGATAATAAACTTGGCTTGACGTAGTTCGAGTAACTCTGATTGACTGACAGAGATAACCAGTCCTAGAGCAATCCATCAGTCCTTCGTGCCTAATACTGCGTTTGAGTTTCCTCTGAAGTCAGATGTCGGAGCTGAAAATGACGTCACGCCCGAGTTCCCCGCGTTTCAGTTTCCAATTTGGAAAAGAACAAAATCGGAGGCGGAAACAAGATGGTTGAACTACATCAAGGAAAGTTATTTTAGCGCTTGCCTTACATTCGGACAACTTGGTAACTGAAATCCTGGGAACTCGGGTATGACGTTGAGGGAGTCAGTCTTAAGGTATTAATCAACGTTAAAAAGGCCGAACATATTGTAAGGCTAAAGTCTTACTCTGGTCATTTTCTGAAACTTGGAAGCCCTGATATCATGAGGAGCAATTAGCTTTCTTATGAGCACTGCAATCCGCTGTCACAGACTCTTGTTCTGCAATAATTGCACTTAAACAAAAAAAATATATATTTATTTTACCGATTACTTGATGGAATATTCGGTAGAATACTCGATTACTAAAATTTTCAATAGCTGCAGCCCTAATAATAAACTAACATCAGTAGCCGCTCTACATAGGGATCACCTTGTGGTAGCTTTGAACAGTAGGTTTATACTGAGGTACCCTTGGGCCTCTACCAAGGACAACATCATTATGCAGCACAGCGAAGATCTCGTCTCAGATGACCTTCAGAAAAGGGGAACTGTTAGTGGGAAACAACGACAGCTGAACCGTGTTTTAACACCGAAGATAATAAAGAGGGAATCAGTTCAGAGTTATTTCAAAGTCCAAGTGTCTGTGGAAGAGAAAGCCGCTCTGCCAAAACCTTCAGCTGTTTGGAGATATTTCAAACCCGCCTCACTCACAACTTCTACAGCTGCTCCAAATATCTGTAAAGACCATGTTCTGTTGGGGGAAACCAGAGTTTCACAGTTGATGGGATAAAAACGGATTGTTGACATCTACAATAGCACCAATGCTTTTGACTTTCACCTTGACTGGGCCCCATTTGTAATGATCTGAAGTATTTATCTGCATTATATCTGAATTTAACTGGAACGATACGAGTGAGCAGGAGCGTCTGTTTGTGGGCGGGGCTTACTGGAGCAGAGAGGGAGGGGAGAGGAGGACCCCACCTTTAAATCTAAAATGAGCATATTTCTTATTTCAGTTTCGTCGTTTAAAATCATGAGCTTATTTTCATCATTATTCAGCACATAAAAAACTTGATACTGGGGCGTAAACAGCTACAACCACCAGGTTCTGGATTTGGACTTGTGTCGTGGTCACACCTAGAGCCCGGGTCTGAATCATAGACTGTATCGACTCTGAACAACTTGGTTCTGCCTTCCAGTTTACAGATTTGAAGCTGAAAAGCGCTCGGTAATTCTGCGTTTTTTCTCCATTTCCTGAAACCAACATTGCTGAGTAACATCGTACGCATTCGGCGGGAGAGTCGCTGTGATGACACTCGGCGGAAACAGCGTATCCCCGGGTGATCTACGCAATCTTCGTACGCCCATAGGCTAGGCCGGATTTATGACCTATACTGCAGCCCGTCACCAGAGGGTGCTGTTCTCAGAGTGGCTTCACCCAGCGAGGAGGCAGACGGCGTCCGTTCTAGATACAGTCTATGGTTTGAATATATTGAATGAAAAAGCTGATCAGACCGTCTTTGAGCTGGACGACACAAACACTCCTCAGCGCGTGACTAACTTCCTGTCCTGTCAGACCACCATCACGCACCGTAACTCCCCTGGTGATCTGGTGCAGACTAATCATTTCCAGTAGCGGCGGATTAAAGTGACGATGATGATGATGATGATGTTGTTTGCAGTCATCATCATAACAGACCAACGCTCCATCATAAATCCACGGCGTGGCGGCGTCTACCCGTCATCCTCTCCTGTTTGTCAGCCCAGGAACATTTTGTCTCTCATCTCTCAGCCTCCTGATCGGGGAGGATGTGGGTCACGCTGGGGGATGTTTCCATGGATACACGCTGACTCTCCAAAAGCTGGCTTGTTGTTGCTCAGCTCCCTGTAGCACCGCGAGCTGTCATCCTCGAACCCCCCCGAGCCTCCAGAGACAGGCTAATGGCTGCACTCGGATTATACCCGGCATGCATATGAGTGTGTGTGTTTGTGTGTTTGTACCTTTTGTCTCTGTGTGTAATTGCTGTACAGCTCCACCATAATTGGTTCAATAAAGGCTCCCTTGTGGGTTTGTGGAGACGAGGATTTCCTCCACATTGAAACACTGAGGCTCCATTGACAGAAACACTCAGAGTCACAGTGTCACATCAAGAGTCTGGGAAATTTCCGCCTCTCCAAACACTCGAGTTCAGCTGAGCGTCAGTGGAGTGAAAACTCCTCAGCTTCTACCTCTGCAGTCCAGATAAAACCAAACCTGATTTTTGAGATGTGAGAGATGTGTCCAGATCTAGAAGTGTCTTTACACTGGCTCACTGTACGTTTTAGAAATGATTTTAAGATTCAACTAAAATCATTTAAGACCCGCGTACACTGAAATCCTTCGACAGAGGTCTACTGCGTGTGTCAGGACTGAGTCTTTGCAGTGAGGGGTTAAAAACTCTGCAGTGATCCGCCTGAGGAGATCAGGTCAGCTGAGGCAGTGATCTATTTAAACGGACGTCTGAAAACATACTCTTATCGTTGAGCATTTCCGTACTCCAGTTTTAAACCTGTCATTGAACTCTTTTAAAGCATTTTAGTATTCTGCTAAATCAATTTTACATCTTTACTAATTCTAGATCTTGCCTCATGTTGTTTTATGACCTTCCTGTTTAATTTTGCTGTCCTTGTAAATCCTTTCTTAGATTTAATTCTAAAATACTGTTACTATTTTAAGTTCCTTATATTTAATTCCTTGTGTAAACCTTAAAAAGGATAATTTAGCTGCAGAAAACATAATTTTATTGTTGAACATTTCCCTAACTCCAGTTTTAAACCCTTTTATTGAACTCTATGAAAGCATTTTATTACTTTTAGTATTCTGCTAAATTAATTTAACGTCTGTACTACTTCTGGATCCTGCCTAATGTTGTTTTCCTGTTTAATTTTTCTGTCCCTGTAAATCATTTCTTAGATTTAATCCTAAAATACCATTACTAATTTCTATTTCATTCCTTGTGTAAACCTTAAAAAGAATAATAAGGCTGCAGAAAACATACATTTATCATAGAGCTTTTCCTAACTCTAGTTTTAACTGTTTCATTGAACTCTCTTAAAGCATTTTATTTCTTTTTAGTGTTCTGCTAAATTAATTTTATGATTTTACTAATTCTGGATCTTGCCTCGTGTTGTTTTATGACCTTCCTGTTTAATGACCTTCCCTGCATTTCCTTACTCCAGATTTAACCCTTTCATTGAACTCTTTTAAAGCACTTTAGTGTTCTGCTAAATTAATTTTACATCCTTACTAATTCTGGATGTTGTTGTTTTATGACCTCTCTGTTAATTTTGCTGTCCTTGTAAAGCATTTCTCGGATTTAATTCTAAAATACCATGACTATTTGAAGTTCTTTATATTTCATTCATCGTGTAAACCTTAAAATAAAAAGGATAATAAAGCTGCAGAAAACAACGAAAGTAAATTATTCAGATCAGAAAATGCAAAAAAAAAGATCAACTGAAAGTCTGTTTTCTTTTATGAGAAACATGATAGCTGAAATTAGGGCTGGGCGATAAAACGATAACGATATTTATTTAAAATTATTTCCCTCAATATCAATATAAAACATGTTCAATATGCTTTTAACCAAATTTACGAACAGCCAATGAAAAGGGAAGTTTCTCCGGGTCCACTTTGTGCTGAACCAATCATGTGCTGAATAAAAACCAAGTAGTGAAAAACTGCGTCATAGCAGACAGCAGCTACACCAAACCATCGCACTTTAACAGCGCAAACGTCGAAGAGACACAAAGACCTCAGATGCAGTAGCTTATTGTATTGCAAAAGACATGCTCCCAATACGCACAGCTAAATGTCATTTTTTAAATCATGATATATATTGATATTGACTGATATGAGATAAATTTTTCCATATCTCCCAGCCCTAGATGAAATATACCAAAAACCAACTTAATATTGTGATTAAAATAAGAAAACAGTATCACAGTGGTGGTCGTACTTCAGCTTCAATCATTTATCGACTTATTGTTTCATCTATAAACACAATAACCTCCTCAGTCTGCAGCCGTGCAGCTTCTTTATCACGCTCATCACTTTAACAACACCTTCCAAATAACTGCAGGTCAGGAGAAGAGCTGAGCTGGTCCAAAACACACCCCAGGTATCAATGAATCCACGTTTTAATCAGTCGGGCAGCCACACAGGAGCAAAAATCCATCACAATTAAATCTGCATTAGCCTGTATTAACCAACAGAGGGGTCGCGGTTTAGAGGCTAAAGAATAACTTTGTCTGAGCGAGAGATGGAGGAAGAGATCGGGTCTGGAAACGGCAGCAGAGACGAGAACAATAAAGAGAGATTTCTGGGAGTGAAACAGAGTGTGATAAAAGTGAAAGTCTTCGTGCAGAGAAAAAGACAAATCCATATATATTTGTTCAAACTACCTTCTGTGAACAACTCTAATCTGTTATCTTTCCTGTAGCAACAGCAGGAATCCTTGTAAACTCCTCTTCTGATTATATCGAGGGAACCCCAACCTTGTTATTTCAAAGCAAAGGTACGACCCTGCTGAGCAGAGAGGCCGTTATATAACCGCTGTTTTTGTGGAGAATTACAAAACAACTAAAATGTCCAAATGGATTAAATCCACGGGGATAATGTGGTAAGAGTCTAAACTTTACTGAGGGTCCACCAGTTTTAGATTTTCATCGAGGAAACTGATGCTGATGGTTTTTTTAAGGATGCAGGATATTAAACGTTATTCAGAATTTATATCTTTTAGTTTATTTTCTCCTTTTCAAATCAAATCTCTCTCCTACTTCGATCAAAACACAAAATCAACCTTACTGATAAACACAGCGGACTCACTCAGACATGATCAATAACTTCTGTTGATGTTTAAAAATCACATTTGTCTCAAAACCTTCATCAATCTGTCGAGTGTTTTCTTGAATATCCGTGATGGTGACAGTGTCGCGTGCATGTTGACCTTCTAAACTTGACTGAACTGTCCAGATATAGAGATACAAGACATGTGCTGTAAAGAATCTATGTGGCCTATTTCTATATTTACATTCACACTGCAATTTAACTTACATTTGGAAAAAGACATAAAAAGATTGATTGTCTTTTACGTGTGAGTTTTTATCTGTAAAAAGGCCAAAAAGGGTAAAAAAAAAATGTTAATGTTGTTACTAATATTTGACATACCTAAAGGTGTGATAGCAGGTAAAAATCGTCAGCCTCTGATCACTTTTGATATTAAAAATTTGTCATACAATGTGATTTTTACCCAAATCAATGACATCACCTCTGAATTTGGCATTTAAAGGGTTAAAATTCCTCATGAAATAATAATAGTAATAAATGTTATGATAAGGACTGAGCTTCATGAGGAGATTTGTGCAAAAAAAAATTGAAAAAAATATTTATCTGGTTTGTTTTTACAGAAGCTAAAGTCGGTGGCCAAAAACAGCCACAAAGCAACCAAAGGTGAGTAAGTCTGTACACAGTGCATTTTTAACCTTGTAAAATTTTTGTTAAAGAAAATTAAAACTATATGTCAAATTAAACTTTCTCAACAAAAATGATTTCACTCTCTAAAAAAAAAAAAAAAAAAAAAAAAAAAAAGAGTGTTTTGGTTAAAAAAAAATTTGGGGAATTTTTCACCCTACTGGCTAAAAAACCCCACAAAAGTTAAATATGCAAAAGAATATTTAGTTAAAATATTACAAGGAAAAGTTCTACATCTCTGCACAACCTTTACGGAGCTTTATCGATCATGCAGCCTGTTCCAATTTGAAAACTCCTGGTCTAAAATATTAACAGTCACATATAGGGCTGGGCGATATGGACCAAAAGTCATATCCCGATATATATAGGCTGATATACAATATATATCCTGATATTGTTTTTGCAAAGTGAGAGCAAATGTTTAGTCACAGTCAAAGCCAAATATGACATGTCACAAATAGTTCTATTTAAACCCAATAAACAATAAAATGTAAATATAAATACTGTAGAACCACAGGAGTGTTAAACTGGAGCTCCATAAGGCGCACATCTTAAATAAAAAAGCCCTAAAGTAAAACAGGACGATCTTTTTCTGAAATAAATTCATTTATATGAGAAAAGTATCAACATTTTCACAACTATAAATGGATGATTCAAAACAAAATGCAGATTTTCTTCTTCTCTCTAACAAATCCACAGATGCAAACAACGAACACGACAAAAGAATTAAATATGACGAACCCTAGTGAGGACGGCATTTATACGTATAAAGACAGAACAGAATAAAGTGCTCAAAACATCATTTTAAGATTATTTATCCATCTTTCTTATCTTCTTAACAGTCTAACATTTCCCCCTTTTCTTTCTTTTTGACTTTGTTAAACAGTTTGTTTTGTCTTCAGGTCGACGTTAGAGGACAGACAAGTGTGTCCTTCTTTGTGCGAGAAACACCAGCTTGTCAACAACATCATCTGATATCTGTATATCTATATATGCAGTACGGTCCAATATCGATAATTGTATATCAATATATCGCCCAGTCCTGGTCACATTTCTCTGTTAGTTGGGTAAAAAGTACAGTCTGTCCAAATGTAAACACTGTGTACATGTGCAGCAGCTGCAGCAGCAGAAGTATTAATACTCTGAAGGAGGAGAGTACTCGAGTACATGTACTGAGTTACAGGGCAGCTCTGTCTGAGAGCATCCATGCAGATCAGAATAGCTTGAAGCATGAATAATGCACAGTAATTACATAATGTCCTTCAAACATGCACACACAGCACAGTATAAACAGAGGTGTGTGTGTGTGTTTTTATCCAGGATCAGTGTTTCTGCTCTTTGTCTTTGGTTAGCAGGATCTCAGGCCTCCTCAGTCTCACTGTTGTCAGGATTGTTTTTGTCAGATCTGAAGGCCCGGGTTACAGCAGGTTAGGCCTGACTTTACTAAAGATTCAATCCAAGGCCCAGCAGGAGAATCTGACTCCAACACCAAACACACACACACACATATATTCAGACAGCAGCGTGGCCCTCTCTGTCACATATATGAAGGAATCTAAACAATCAGACGTTGATAATAGAGCAGAAAAGCCTCCTTCACACCCCTCTGTCTCTCTATCTGTCTGCCTGTCAGCAGGAGAGCAAAGCGCAGCGCTGCAAGGATCGACGCTAATGTCGACAAAAGCCATAAAAATGCAACCACTCCCATCTCCTCCTCATTGTGCTGCTGCTGCTGCTGCTGCTGCATCCACCCGTGAGCCGAGCTTACCCACTGCTCCCTGATCTGGGAGAGACTTGGCCAGCGTCTCCCAAACCGCGCAGATCGAGGCGAAGACGAGGAGGAATCGGGAGATGAAGTCGGCTGACATCCTTGCAGCTACATCTCTAATCCCAGCTCCATGTCGGCCGTGTTTCCATATTCCTCCCAGCTCCGTGTGAGCCCCTCACTCCTCATCAGACATTAGGCTCGGATACCCGGCTGTGAATGGAGATGCTGCTGCTGCTGCTGCCGTGTGTGTGTTTGTGTGTGTATGTGTGTGTGTGTGTGTGCGGGCTTCGCCTTGTTTTTATTGTCTGAGGTTGGAGGAGGAGGAAGAGGGTCCGAGGTTTCCCTCTGTCGACCTGCAGTGGAACAGCGGCTCTGCTGGAGAACTCCTGGGTTCAGTGGTGCAGCATATTCACGGTGAAGATATGGAAGTCAATCTGTGCCATCTGATCTTCAATTTCAAAAGCTATTTTTTTAAATCGAAATCAGACTTTAAATTTCAAAACCATTGAATTTCAAGCACGTATTTTTATATATTTTTTTACCCTATTTTTTTACAATGATAAAATGAATTCAGTGTAAAAAAAAAAAAACGGTTTCTCAACATATTTATGTATTAAAAATTCAACTTAATAAAAAAATTTCAGTGTCAAATAATTGAGTGCCAAAAAATGTAGTGTAAGGGACTGTTTTTTTTTGTGTGTGATTATTTCGGACGTCAATATTTTTTTTCTAACCCGTATCCTGTCAATACAAGCGTCCACATCAGCGACGTTTTCCCGTCCTGTGATATTGCCGCATTTATTTTTTCGTATCATGTCGATTTTGCCAAAGTTTGGCATTCTGTGTGTCCATTTCTGACCAATCAGATCTCGTGTTGTTGCGACATCTGATTCACCGGTATATCCAACATGGCCGACCGGCTAATTGTGTTTTTGATAAAAGACACAAACAAACATTAATATTTGATTGTGACTTCACAAATCTCTTTGATTAACGTTCCCTGACATGTAAACATACATTTATCTTTGCGTTTTTTCTCTTCTTCCTCGTTCTTTTTCCTGCTCCTGAAGGATATGTCCTTTTTTTACCGCACAACAACCTGAGCTCTGGATGCTCAGTGCATATTGAACAGCAGGAGGCGCATAACGGTGGCAGCACTAAAATGTTTTTTACTTTATTTTATTTTGTTTTTACAAGAATATATATTTGATCATACAGAAAGCATCATTGATACAAGCAAAAAATAAAATATTACTTTTTTTTTTAATTGCTCTTGGGGGCCCCCTACAGGCTGTGGGGCCCTAAGCAGGCACTTAGTTTGCCTTGGGCCAGCTCTGAAAATGCTTTAAAAAACTACTGATGTAGCTGCTCTACGGGGTGAAACATGACAGCAATCTGTTTGAACACCCTTCAGTAAACAAGATAAAAAAGGTCCCTGTGGTTAAAGATGTAAACAAAGGAAGTGTCCCCTGGATGCCCTCCTAGTACAGAACATTTTAAAGAGCCCTCTTCTAGAGCTCTAGATGTCCTTCCAGTTTATAATGCATTAAAAAATCCCCTCTAATTGCCTTTCAAGTGAATCACATGTTAGAGAAATTTCCCTCTCAGTAACCGGTATATGTTAAAAAAAAGTGCCCTCTATCACAGACCTGTGTGCACTGGTGCTCCTATGGTCAACTTACCCCATACACGGGGTAAGTTGACCATAGGAGACCACTTTTTTTTGTCATGCTATATTATCAAGACAGTTCTGTTTACACTCATTCAGTTGGTTTGCAGGGATGAAAACCATCCTGAAATATCTGCAGATACACAAGTTAGAGACAAAACTAGGATTGACTTGATGTTGAGATCCAGAATATGAATAACGGATCATCTTACCCCACTCTTCTCTACTTTTATGAAAAATAAAAATAACGCCAAATATGTGGAAATGAACTTTTTATTTATCAATTTACCAGTTCAAAGATTGCCTCTCTTGAGATAACTATAGCGGATAAATTATAAAGGATTTTCCTCCACTGCAATATCCTGCTGCGCCTCTAGATGGCTCCACTTCACCACAGAGATACTAATGTTTTAAACACACGAGTGTTAAATTCACGGATTTCTGAATCGTGGTCTTTGAAAAGTGTCTCATCTTGTGGGTTTCTCTCATCACTCAGATGTCAACCCCAGTTTTATAAAAATGTCCACTCCTCAGTTTGTTCTGGTTCTCGGTGTCTGTGTGGAAAAAAGACCAAACTTACCAGGAGTGTGTGAGTTTGTTCAGCCGGGTCTGGACCGAGGGTTCGGCTCAAGGTTCACCAGAACCAGCTGTCTGCAGCATCTGGACTCCATCAGGTGAGAGAGGGTGTCGAGAAGAGAAAGAAATGCTGTTATGTTTATGATGACCCCATTTCACCGACAGATGTTAGAGTAAAAAACAGATTTAACAACAACAACCTGTTCGTTTTAACTCCAAAACTACATCAGGAGAGAGTCAGCCCAGGTACTGCCACCTACTGGCAGTCAGGAGAGTCAACAAAAACTCTGAAATGACAAGCTAATCAAGGTTATATTCTTGATTTATCAGAGTGATTTTTATTAAACTGATTTACTTATATTTTTAAAATCACTTTAGTTGTGTTTTAAAGTTTTTCTTTCTGATTATTATGGTGTGTGTTTTCATGTTATATTTGGTGGATGTTAAAGAAATCTCCAGACAGGTAGAAATACGGTCACCTGAACCTGAACCACCGATCAATCACCTGGTTAATTAAACTATGGTGATCAATCATGATTACATTATCCTTTAAGAAGAGACGAGTGGTTACTCATGTGTCTGTGTGTGTGTGTGTGTGTGTGTGTGTGTGTGTGTGTGTGTGTGTGTGTGTGTGTGTGTGTGTGTGTGTAAATATAGCTGCAGACTTGGGTGTGGATGTGAACTTGTGTGAGAGGAGGAGCTCTGGAGATGTTCAGATGTAAACAAAGACTCTTGGTTTGTGTCTCTAATCTGAAATCCTCAGAGATGAAATGTTGTCACCTCTGAATCAAACTGTCTTAAAGGCCGTTAAATAGGAAAAGGAGAAACTGTTTTATGAACATCCAGTTAAAGTTTTACTGTTTAACTTTACTTCAGAGAATGTAATTTTGATCACCTTGTGAGATTTTTTAACCATCTAACTTTTCACCTTTTCTCCACCGATTGACACACTGGCTGGATAAATATCCTCTGGGTTTTCTTCCAGTTGATAAAGCATGAAAAAGTGCCTCTAGATACCCAACCTGAATTTTAAAAAAGGGGTAAAACTTTGTTGATTTTCTCTCAGTTGTATAAAAGGTAAATGACTTCCTCCTGCATACAAGACGAGATTATAAATTGTTAAAATTGATCTGTAGATTTTTCATCCAGTTAATCTAAAACAACTACTATCTGGATGCCCTACCTGAATATGATTGTGAACGATTTTCTTCTAATTAATTAAATGTTTTAAAAAAGGAAAAGCTCTTGAATGTTTAAATTTATAAAAAGGGGAAAAAGGTCCAAAAAACAGTGTAAAATATCCAGACAGTAAAATCTCTGTGGTTCCTCTGGTTGATAAAATGTAAAAATAGGCCCTCTGGATGCCAAACCTGACCTACAATGTAACACAGCCGTCATTTCTTCATATAAATACAATCAGACCGAGACGCTTAAGCAGAAAAACTACTGCGTCTGCAGTGCAAAATGATTAATATGGTGATTATTACTTCAAGGAAATGATAAAGAAATGATCATAAATGCTCTTCCTTGAGCTGCATCACCCTGTAGTCCGTAATGGACTGGCCTGAGGTCTCACTGCAAACAAGCGGCTGCTGGAAGAGAGTAGGTGAGTGAGGTGCGGTCGTTACTAAAGTTGGTTTGACTAGAGAAGCAGTCGGCAACATTCATCTCTTGACGGGGTGTCTAACTCTGTGTTACGGTGTGTTTGACCCTAAATTAATTTCACTCCGGAATATCCCTTTAAGTTCATGTCAAACCTGCAGCTGATCATCACTGTTGTTTTCTTTGTTTCTACTCAGGACTCATCCAGGTACCTAAACAGACACCTGCAGGACTTCTATGTGGTTCTGGATGAGGTCAGAGGGAGGGTTCCTCAGGTAAGACCACTTCACTGAAGTTTGACTTTGCGTGTTTTATGACACTAAAGTCTTCATCTGGAACGGACTGAAGCCAGACTGAGATTTTCCACAGTAGCTCCTGGTGCTGGATTTTGTGAGGCCACTTAGTACGAGGTCAAATTCCTCCCCTTATCCTGCTGACGGTTTCTGTGTCTGCACCACAGGAGCCTCTGAAGGGTTCAGTGAGCAGCTCCATGAAGACGGCGCTGCGCTCCTACACCGACGTTTGTGACGCCGTGTTTGTGGTGGAGATCCGCCTCCTCTTTCTTGGAAAGACGGGTGGAGATCCTCAGTGTCAGCTTCTGTCTTTCCTCGCTGATTCACTGCAGATGAAACCGCAGATTTCAAGCTCTGTAGCCAAGGTACAAACCTCCAGATTCCAGCGCAGCGCTGCTGTGCAAAGAGTTTTATTACCATAATCTCTTTTGGATAAGGAGAGCACCGTTACAACACTGTTTTCAACGCAATAAACCCTTTATTTAGGTAGGATTACTGTTTGTTATAATGCACACCGCACTGTACATGCAACATAGTTTAACACCATCTAAACCAGAGAGGAATATTTGTATTCAAGTTGTTATTTTTGTCCCAGACAGTCATGTTTACTTTTGGATATCATGAGGAGATGTTAAAGGGATATTCCGGTGTAAAATTAGGGTCGAACACACTGTAACACAGAGTTAGACCCCCCCTCCAGAGATGAATGTTGCAGACCGCTTGCTTCTCTATTTATACCAACTTTAGATACGACCGCAGGATGGCAATACAGAGAGCCACGCCCCCAACCAAAACGCCACTCTATAGCCACAAATAATGCTCAGAACAGCACCTAACTTCATCAACAGGACATATAGGGTCACAGCCATAGTACTAGACATCAAACATCTTTTTAACTTTGACCCATTTCTTTAGCAAAGAGACTAAACACAACTCACCTACTCTCTTCCAGCAGACGCTTGTTTGTAGTGGGACCTCAGGCCAGTCCATTACGGACTACAGCGGGGTGACACAGCTCAAGGAAGAACATTTATGATCCCTTTAATATGAATTTAAATGTGTTTTAGAAACACCAAAAAACCTCCTCACAGGACCTTTAAGTCATTCATGACAGAGGGAGCTTCCTGTTTCTGATTGTTTGGCCAACTTTAACCTTTTATTTTGTCTTTTAATTTTTTTAGCTGCTTCATCTTTTAACGTTTGTCAGCTTCTGTTATTTGAGGATTTGATCATGTTTTAATGTGATATCTGTGTTTTATAAATGTCATATTTTAATGTACCGCCCTGTTAAAACACGCTTGAGTCTTATCAAATGCTTTATTAATGATATGCATATCTCGTCTTGTGGAAACTTGAATTACTGATGAAATCAGTCACAAGTGTTACTCTTTGGGTATTAAATCTGCTCAGCCTGCATTACCACACAGAGCATTTAATGAGTGTGACAATGGTTGTGAAAACTCGGTCACGTTTGGCTGTGATGTGATAGATTACTCAAGAGGAGCAGGTTTCACTGGTTCAAAAATGAAAGGAAAACCAGTGAATGGCATTAAAAAACTCAAAGCTGAAGTTAAGAGGCTGAAAAAACACACGGTTGTGGAGAGAGACACCTAAAACCTGCTGGAAATCCTAAGTTATAGCGTTCACATAACTACTTTAAATCATGACAGTTAAACTCTGCATGATCCAAGAGAGGCTCCGCCCACAGTCACCACATAATTTCAGTCATTATTTTCACTCTTAACCCCCGCTGGCTGCCAGAAACTGACCCCAAACACCGCACAGAGGGAAGTTTTCTTGGCTGTAATCCGTTGAGTGTGCCGTCTGACACGGCGGGCGCCCGGGGTTTGACCCCAATAAAACCAGAATTTGAGGAATTACGCTGCACCTTGTTGCCTCCCAGCACTTTGTTTTTGTTGTCGCTGTTAACGTTGTTATCATATTAAACTTTGGTAAGACTTAAATCCTGGCTTTGTTGAAGGACCCCTTTCAGACGCTGCCCTCAGAGTTACAGCAGAAGCTGTCTGAGGAGGAAAAAGGAGGTCTGAAGGTTTTCTTCTACACATAAACTCTTCACAGATAAGCAGAAGCCATCTGCACTCACCTCTCTGCGGTTAAAACACAACAAATCGACCATTTGTGTGTGTTTGTTGGAGGTAACGCCCCAAATGGCAAAGCAATCAGAAAACATCTATAATATTGATTTATTTCAGTTTACCCTGGAGGTGTTTTTGTTTTTAGAAATAAGACTTTTTTGAACTCCTGGATGTTGAGAAGTGTGCCTATTGTTGGTGCAGAGATTACCACCCTGGTCTGAAGGAATCCATTCATCCCTGACAGCTTTAATCAGAGCAAAGTGTGGAGGGCTCACCCCGCACTCTCCCCCGGGACTGAGAGCCTTTTGACTTCTAGGACCAGGAGCGTGACCCCTCCAGGCGGCCATCTGTCGGGGGGAAAGGGAGCTTAAGTAGTTTCCCCTCAGCCACAGGTCATTTGTATTGAAGCAGCAGCTGGGCAGGAGAGTGAATGGGAATGCTGATGGTGAAAACAATGGATGCAATGCAAACTGTTGTTGTCTTTGTGTCCTCCCTCCCTGCTGTCTTCAGCATCAGGTCCACCTTGCAGGTCCATTTGGAGCAGAAAGACCTTCAACCCCTGCTGGGACCTGGAACATCAGAGGGCTGAATCATTGCTTTTCTTTGTGTTTTTTAGAAATAGGTTATTACTGATGCAATTTCTGGATACTGATTGACTATTTCTAAGAGATTCATCCCATATAGAAGCACAATTTCTCTTTTGAACCCCCGCCCAAACATGTTTACATAATTTTCATGATGTTGTGTTTGTCTGAGTATCATGGGTCTCTGGGTAGCTTCAGCGTTTCCTTTGACATCTTTGAAGACATATTTGTTTCCCTGATCCAAAACCTGCAACAGCGATCGAGGGTAAAGTAGGTTTGGGTGGATTTGAGAGCTGCATGTAGGTGAATAAGGTCAGTAAGAGTGGTCCTGGAATTTGTGTGCTATCTTGAAGCTAACACTACGCCGGCATCCTCCAGATCAACTTCATATCGACTCAGGCGCTACATGGTCTAACCACATGACACATTGAAAAGTCTTCTCGCCGCCGTCTTCCGTGCCTCGATCGTAAAAACACCAGTGCGTCATTGATTTTTATTTTTTTTATCTGCACCGTTTCTTTTTTTATTTGTTGTGGGCTTTGGTTTCTTTTTTTCTTTTTTTTTGGATCATTAACTTCCATTGTGTGATTTTTAAATTTATCTGCAGTGTTTCTTTTTTCATTTGCTGCGGGCTTCAGTTTCTTTTTCTTTTTTTTCTTTTTTTGGTTTTGCGTGGGTAACTTCTGTTGTGGTTTCTTTTTTTTTTTTTTTCATTCTTTTTTATTTGCAGTAGTGGCGGTTCTTGGCCACCATAGAAAAGAAACTAAGTTAACAGTTTCTATAATAATAATAATAATAATTATTATTTATTTCTTAGGAATTTTTTGCTCATGAATGCCAAATGTCAGTTATTTTGTTGCATTTCCCCCCTCTCTTTGGACATTGCACAGTTAAAAATAAAAGAAAACTACTTTAATTTGTCATGTATTGTACTATTTTGATAAATACTGTTTCTTGGGTGTATTAATTCGGGTTAAAATCACCCGGTGATAGTGTTACAGGGTTAAAAAGACGTTGTAGATGTTTGATATCAGAAGTTAAAATGAGAGACGGTCTGTTTTTTGCTTTTCATGTTTGATTTAAATGGTTTATTTCACTCTAACTATAAATACTCAGTTTTCTCCCAGAGTAACTCCTAATTTTTGACTCTTCGTTAAAAAACTTGAGGAAAAATAAAAATCTGCCATCACGCCTCCCTTTGTGAAGTCAACCAAACCGTTGTCTCAGCCCCGCCCCTGAGTAGTGGCAGCACCGTCTATCCAATCAGCACCACGGATGGAGATGCACTTTTCCTTTTGGACCAATCAGAGGGTCGGAGGGGCAGCCGTTAGCCGTGTAGTTACCACAGAGATGCTGGTACGCGTTCTTCGGTTGTTCCCAGTGTTTGTTCACTGAATCGTCTGAGGACTTTCGCTGCGGATCAGAGGATCGTGTCGGGATTTAAACGCCTCGAAGGAAGAGTAGTTCGGCTCTCAGCGATGTTGGCATCCAGGCTTTAAAGTAAGTGTTGAGCAGCTTTTCTGAATTTGACGTTTTTTCCAGAGATGATGTGAGGAAGGTTACAGACGGTAACTGTTAGCTTGGATTCCTAACCTGAGAATAACTTAACGCTTTTATTGAGCTTTAAAAACACATCATTATCATAGGAACTCAATGTTAATGAAGCTCAGAGAGAGGTCGTTTATTGACATATCAGTGTTAGAGAGTCTTTTCGTATTTTCAGCAGAAGATTGTTCAGGTTTGGTCTCCAGTCTCAGTTAGTAACGGTTTTATCAGGACTGTCAGGATAAAAATACAAACATCTTTTCATCAGTATTTACCCGGGTTATTGTCGTTTTTATATTATTTTAGATATATAATAATAATGTATTTTTGCCACATATTGTTATTTTTCACCTGCCATCCGTCAAACAGGAGCGTATTCTGTGGGATGGTCTGGGGTGGGCATGGCCCTTGTAACTGTTTGGCCACCCCGAAAAAAATTGTACTAAATTTAAGAATAACAGTTAGATAGAGGAGCCAGTCTCCTCCACTGTTTTTTTCATAATGTTAGGGATATCATTTCACTCAAGATACAGATATTAGCATAGCATTGGTTTGGAGAGGGTTTGACATTATTTCATAGATAGATAGATATACTATATCGATCCCAAACTGGGAAATTCACATTTCATGATATTTTTGTACTGCAGGGCTCGACAGTGTGACCATTTCACTCACATTTGCGACTAAAATAGATGTGTGCGAATTGTAAAATGTATTTAGGGGCACATGTATGCATAAAAAAAAATCAACAAAGGTTAGATTTAGGTTGGATGTCTGACGGACATTCTCTGAGGATTTACCGGTGTCTTCCCACTCTCCATAACCGGGAATAACAACAGCAGCGCGGTTAAATCTACTCGGCACCCTTGCTGTCAGCGCTGGGACCGTCAAATAAGGGACCGTCAATAAATTACCAGTTGATGTTCTCAGAAAAGGCTGTTTTCCTTCAATAGCTTCACTGTCATGTGACCAAAAGACCTAAAATTGATTTCAAATAACAGTACTTAAGTGCCCCTAAAGTTCTTTGTGTGCTCCAACAAGATGGCTACATCTACGAAAGTTATTTTAGCGATCGCCTTGTCCAAATATAAGGCGAGCGCTAAAATAACTTTTGTAGTCAATCTTGTTTCTGCTTTTTTCCGACTTGGTGACTGAAACTCTCGGAACTCGTCAGCTCCGACATCTGACTTCCAAGGTAACTCAAACGCTGCATAAACCATTGATTATCATATATGCAGTAAAATATATATTATCGTATAAAGGGGGGGTGCTCGTGTCTCGAGGAGTTGCCATGGTGATGTAACTACTACAGTTCTGCAACAAAGAGTAAAAATATTCAGTTAAAATACAAGTCAGATACAAGTTGTTTGGCATGTATCAGAACTACAAGTCAACTCCTCCTTCCTCTTTTTTAACATGTTTTATTAGTTTAACATCAAAATAAACACAGAAGGAGACGGCACAGACGCTGCCTGACAGTAGAGGAATAAAGAAAATCATACATGAGTTATGAATCATGTCAGATACAGCCTCAACCATCAAAGGAAAAATATGACTGTGACACATTTGTGAAGACAAAGTGTGGACGCGCCCACCTCAGTGAGCCAACAAGATCACAGGGAACGTAATCTGGAAGAGGGCTGCCAAAAATGATCGTGCAGAGGTGCCCCTTGGGAAAATGTTTCTCTGTACCACAGGAACCGAGTACACCACCTCCATCAAGAGGAGGAGCAGACGTTCACTCGTCAGAAAGCAGGAGAGGGTGGTGGGAGAGTACAGGTCTCTACCAGGAGGTTTAATGTAGAATCCAAATGGAGTTAAGGAACATTTTTCCAACACCTGGATATTAATAGAAACAGCTCCATCAAGTATCAGCAGGTTCCAGAGAGGAGGAGATTGAAGGGTTCATTCAGTTCAGAAACTGAGTCGAAAAACTTTGAGTTTGTTGGGATAATTAAACATGACTTTCCAACTCTTTTAGTGAAAGTTAAAATGATTTTAGTAAACAGAAATAGTAGATAACAGCTGTTTTAGTTCGACCCCCTCATTCACACACAGTCTTGTTTGTGATGAGAACATGATAAAGTTAGCTAACAGAGCTCAGACTCAGAGCTCTGGTCTGCAGAGGGACTTCTCTCTGACTCTCAGACTCAGCTGTTACTGCGGAGCTTCATCAACAATCGACCGGCTCTCTGATTTTGTTCAACATTAAAAGACAAAGTGTCTAAAAGCAGTAAGAGAAACGTTTTATAATATGTTTGTCCTTTCATTTCTGCGTGTTCCCCATTGTTATTGTCAGCGTGTCCCACTGTCCTTAGTAACAATAACGTGTGGTTTTGTTGACGGTTACCATGGGAGACGGCACAGTCAGGGGAAAGTAGCTGTTATTTCCTTTGTTGTTGTGGTGGGAACTGTGGAGTCCCTCCTCGGTACAGAGCATGTACCGCCTGTTGTGTCTGATTCTCTCCGTGTCTGTCCCTCCTCCTCCTCCTCCTCCTCCTCTCCAGGTTTTCAGAGGATGCATACGACACGCAGCCCCTCATCCATCCCCACAGGTGTCTCAGGAGATGCCTTGGACCTCAGCCTGTCCGGCTCCCAGCTCACCGTGTCCAAAAGACCCAGCAGCGCGTCGCCCGGGAAGTGCTTCTCCAGGTCTGTGTCGGTGTCTGTGGCCACTGACAGCAAAGGGAAACGCAACACTCTGGTGAGTAACCCCGCCACCGCCGCCGCCGCCGTCACGTTTCTGCTTCTGTGCCGTTTGAAGCTAATCTGTTCAAGATGCAGGAATGAGGAAGTCAGACGTGTCTTCTGGGTCATTTTCAGAGAGTTCCTGTCTGCAGCATGATTCATCACTAAGACAGTAAAATAACTGAGAGTACATCAGGACTCTCTCAGAGATTCAGTGTTATATGTTATTAGGGGTTCATGTTGGTTTGTCACTAATAAGGATCAAATGCGTTTGAACATGTTTTTAACGGCTAACGAAGCTTTGAAATCCACAGAGCGACACCAGCTTCGGCAGCTCCCGCTCCATCAAGAACCTCCGGAGGTCCAACAGCACCACCCAAGTCAACCAGCAGGCTAACATCAGTCTGAGGTAAAAACACACACACACACACACACACACACACACACACACACACACACACACACACACACACACACACACACACACACACACACACACACACACACACACACCTGTGTTTGATATTTTCTTCTTATCTAACCTGGGAAAGGTAAACAGCAGCAGCAGCACACTTTACAAACAGTCCTTTTACATGACACTCGAGAAAACCGAATTATTGCCGAACTCCAGCTAAGACAGGACAACTGAAGTGCATGTAAACACCTTACCTCAGATTTCCACCACATCCGGAACGGCTCCATATTTTGCCGTACGCCAATTTCTACCAGATCCGTTTGAGAGACGAATTTCGTGGCGGATTACAGACAGCAGGACCCGCGGATTCATGTGTAATCGTGCGATAACGAGTTGTCTTTAGCCACAGATGCTAACCATATAAGCAGTAGAATGTGTCCTTCCAGAGGAGGAAATCTACTTCTAGACTTGTAGAATCAGCATCTCCTCATCCATGGTGTCATCGGGGTGAAATGACGTCATGGTAGCCGGAAGCCGGATGTTTTATTTTGTGTCTGTGCCCGACTTCCTTTCCAGCACGGGTTAATCTGTGCTGAATTTATCCACCATGCTCTGGCATTCGGAAAAAATAGAACTCCTGCGATGGGCTGCGTAGTCCGGCAATCTGCAGAGGAACAGAAAGAAGTTGGTGGAAATTGACACGTTAACATGAATAGTTACGATCAGCTATGATCGGAGGATACAACCTTTTCGTAGCCGCTCCTGATGTGGTGGAAATTGCCCGTCAGTCCGACTATAATTGGAGTTCTCAAACTCCGACTGGAGTACGAGAACTTCGATTAAGACTCCCAGATAATATGATTGGAATTCAATTTTCTGTACTGTGTAACCGGCGTAGTCAGAGTATGATTGGACAATGCATGTGCATGTGCAGCTGAAAAGACCCATATCGCCCCCTAGTTTTGTGGAGGAGGACACGTTCATGTCAATAATGCAGTTTTCTCAGCTGCATGTAAAGGAGGACAAGGAGAAAAGTCTGATTCGGCCAAAAAAAAAACGAATTATGAGCTCGTCTGATTAAACTGTGACTGTAAACACACTGAAAGTTTCCAACACTCAAAAAAAGAGTGAAGTGTAAAAGCTGAAACACATGGACGGCAGCACACGGTCATAAACACGGTATCAAACAGAGCATCTGCAGCCCTCAGTGAGACCAGATCCTCAGGTTTCTGGTCTTTGTGTGATTTACTCCAAAGAGTCGGAGCAGTAAACTCAAACCCCCCCCCCTCATCTGAGCTCTGACCTTCAGCACAGACACTCAGACCTGTCGAGTTTACGCTCCTGTACTTTTCTGTCTGATGTTGGTTGGAGAAAACAAAGTCAGCCGACCTGAAGTTCACCTCTTAATAAAATAAAACCACACCAGTGTGAGAGCGGCGTGACGACGGCGGGGCTCTCAGACACACTTCCAGGTAGATCAGGAGTGTTTGAGTGAGAATCCCTCTCCTGTCTCTGTGTCTGAACTGTTTTCCTCATTCCTTATCACTGACATTGACACAGCGAGCTGCATATAGAACATGATGTGCTGTTACATGAACTCTGCGAAGCCCCGGGGAACACTCGCTCTTCACATTCAGTCGGATCAAACCACCTTTAAAATGACACACATTCACTGGAACACGGAGGTCGTGTTTGAGGGAAAAAAAGAAGAGGAGGAGGAGGAGGGTTCATTTTTGATTAGAGGAGTCAGACAGAGAGTGAAGGAGCAGAAACCACCTCAGCTGGAGTGAGCTGAGTGCAACAGCTGGCCGCCTCAGAGCCTCCAGCCTGTCGGACAATAGGAACCCGCGGCACGCCGGCTCCTGCATGAGAAAGAGCAGAGGGAAGCTGGGCGGCTGTTGCCAGGGTCGCGGGGTGCGGGGACTTGCTTTGTCCCAGGTTAGACGGGGGGAGGGCTGGGACCTCCAGGTCAGGTTACCCCCTCCACCAGGAGCCAGTGAAAGGAGAAGTGTGTGTGCACGCTCTGCTCCTATTGTCCGGCAGCTGCCACCAGACCCACCCCCTCTCCCTCTCTCTGTCCCTGAAGGTGTGGAGCTGAGGGACTTTAAATCTGAAGACATCCTTCACACCCCCCCAGGACCCCCTCAGAGTCTCGGTCCCTCAGCGCCCCTCTTCCTCTCTTGTGAGGAAGAAACTGGAGGAATGCGCCGCTGCCTGAACGCTGTTGTCAGACCGCTTTTCATTGGGCCAGCTGGCTTTACCCCCCTCCTCTGAGACACACACACACACACACACACACACACACACTCCTCATTTATGTACTTACCCAGACAGAAACCCCCTGCACAGCACTGGCGAGCTGCAGCAGATATTAGTGGAGGCGGGGCCAGACAGGAGGTCAGCCTACATCTGTGCCTCCTGATGGAGGGTTAGGCTTGTGTGTGTGTGTGTGTGTGTGTGTGCGCGTGTGTGAGGCTATTTGAAGGATGTGCGACAGGCCGTATGTATGTAAACACACATTTACATGGAATCCACGGCGGAGTTTCCCCCCACAGCAGACGGTCAGCTGCTCCAAACTGGATTCCTGCGCTTTAGGGGGGAGGAGAGGATGAGAGGATGAGACCCGCTTCAGCAGCTGTTATCAGCCGAGGACTAATAACACGACTCTGAGTGTGCGAACGGTCCAGAACCAAAGTCCGAATCTTTGGACTACAAACACACACAGACTCCTTTAGTTTGACTTTATTGACACGGTCGAGACGTACTGACCCGGCTGTTGTGTGTTTCCCAGTCAGGACCAGAGTGAGGACTACCTGTCCCTGTTTGACAGCAGCTCAGATGGACGCAAGAAACTGGCCAGCCTCAGCAAGGCCTCACCGGACAGAACCACCTGGAACATCCTGGTATTTACAAACAGTCACCCACACACCCCACCTGATGTAACCCCAACTTTAAGAACTGTTCTTAAAGGGAAATTCTGGCATAAAATTAGGGTCAAACACACCATAACACAGAGTTAGACCCCCCCTCCAGAGATGACCGCTGTCTTCTCTAGTTATACCAACTTTAGTAACGACCGCAGGATAAGAATACATCCCTTTAAAACAGATTTATTCAGACCTTTTATTTAAAGGCTCCTCCCTCCATCTCTCTCTCTCTTCTCTACTATTTGGTCATGAAACAGTGAAGTGAGAGTGAAGGTTCAGAGTTCAGGGTCTCGTTTCTCGTCCTCTCTCTCTCTCCTCCAGGATGATCAGCCCAGAGCCTTCCCCCTCCATTCCAGCTCCCGCAGCACCGGCAGCGTGGACTCTCCCACCGGCCTGAAGAAACGAGAGCCTGGCATCGCTCTGGCTGCGACCTTCACCGCCAACAACAGGTGGGCAGTGACTCACACACACACACACACACACACACACACACACACACACACACACACACACACACACACACACACACACTACCTGCGCTGCAGCATTCTACATTACTACCAGTTTCTCCAGTTTCCTGTCGATCGGCGCTGCTGATACGGCCTTCAGGAATCCCAGCAGCACACTGAGACTCTGTCCTCCATGGATTATCAAATGAGAGATGAGATTGTGATGGCGTTAAAGCGTGAGGGTGTGTCAGTGGGCGGAGTCAGAGGTTCATTGTCTCCGTTTCTTTTTTTCCTCCCAGGAGCAACAAGGGAGCTGTGGGGAACTCCGTCACCACCATGTTACACAACAACTACTCGGAGAAACCGCTCACGCCGAAGAGCTCCAACCAGAAGCCGTCTTTTAAGTACGTCCTGAAACCGACGGGAATACAATGTGGAGGATGTCTGTGAGGTTTTCTCAAACGTAGATTCCGGTCTTCTTTCTCTCTCAGCAACATCCTGAAGGCCACCGCCAACGATGAGGTGTCCATGGAGAACGGCTCCCTCACCAAATCCCAGAAGAATTTTTCCTCCGCCTCCAACAACAAATCCCCGGTGTCGGCCCAACGAGGAAGCCCCGCCCTGACCCGGAGGAGGGAGGTCACAGAGGAGGAGGCTGAGAGGTCAGACCCCCTGTTCTTAAATCTGTCCCCCTGTTTTTACCTCTCCATGAAAGCGTCTTTTCTGACTGACGGAGGATCTTTCGTGTTTTTAAAGGTTTATTCAGCAGGGGAACCAGGCCGCAGTCGTCATCCAGCGCTGGTACAGGCGCCACGCTAAGAGGCGTCACACAAACCAGGCCGCTGTGCTTAAACGTATCCTCGCCACTAAGAGAAAGGTCTCCAGAAGTTTCAAGAACTCCTGACCTCTCAGAGCGATGTTGTTCTGTTTCTCTCTGCTTCGGTTTCCTCGGCCCTGACTCTGTCTTCGTCTCTGTAGGAGTGGGAGGAGAGGATGGAGGAGGAGGAGGAGGACGGCAGCGGCCTGGAGCAGCAGCGGAAAAAGGACGAGGAGCGAAGAAGGATTCGTGAGGAGAAAGCTCGTCTGGCCCGCCTCGCCGCCATCAAGGTGATCAGAGAAGCTGCTGTTCCGTCTCTGACCTCTTAAACTGATTCATACTTGAACGCCATTAGTGCGAGCGCCTTGTTATTTCCCGAGGTTGAGTGTGACGCTCTGACACTCTGTCTCCCTCTTGTGGTGCGTCACAGGAGCTGCAGCAGAAAAGAGCTCAGAGGGTCGCAGAGGAGCAGCAGACAGCCGAGGTAGAGCTGGAGAGTCTGAGACAGACCGCCGCGACCGGACGCAAGAGGCCGCCCAAGATTTGTCCGGCCAATAAGAGTCCAGCGTCGCCGAGCAACAACAGCCCCACGTCACCCACGGACGTCAAAGCTCAGAACACAGGTCTGTGTGTGCGTCAAACTGAGAGTGTGTGTTTTCATGTCCGAGGACTTGTGGGAGGAGTTAATGAGCCGTGTGTTTCTGCAGACTCCAACCTGAACGTCGTGGTCGACTTTGGCGAGTTGAGCTTCAGAGCCGTTTCACCAGCTCAGTCCAAGTGTTCTCAGGTATGAAGGCGCTTCACCTCCTTCCTCTCTCTTATCTCTTCATTTTTCCTGGCATTAAACAAATACTGGGTTTCCCTCCTGCAGGACCAGGAGATCAGAGCCGAGGGGGACGCTTCACAGGAGCAGCAGGAGTTTCAGGAGAACGACAGGAAGCTGATACGTAGAGAAAAAGCTCGCCTGGCACGTCTGGCGGCCTCGGCTGTGAACACGGCTGCTGTGAGTGTTTCCTCTTTAGAGTGAACTTGTTGGTGAAGTTGTCAGTTCACAAGCATCGATTGTCTGATGTCTCCCTCTGGTGGTGTGTCGCAGGAGCTGCAGCAGAAGAGAGCGCAGCGGCCTGCAGATGTGCAGCATGTCGGCGAGGCAGAGCTGGTGAACATGAGACAGACGCAGAGAGGGAAGAAACCGCCCAGGATCTCTGTGACCAATAGAAGTCCAGCATCTCCGAGCAACAACAGCCTGATGTCACCTACCGACGTGAAGGCCAAGAACACGGGTACGAGAGACGACCGCTCACTTCAGAGGAACTGAAGTGTTCAAACCAGGAGAGTCGTCTCATAACTGTGTCGCTTCATTCTCCACAGACTCCAATCTGAACGTCCTCACGGACCTGGGGGAGCTCTCCAGCTTCAGAGCGGTTTCTCCTGCTCTGTCCAACTGCAGAGGTTCCCAGTGTTCCCAGGTTCGAGTCCGGAAACTCTTCACTGTCGTCTCCCTGTTTGTAAATGTCCTCCCTTCATTTAAGCATTCTGGTCATCCTCAGGAGATCCTGCAGAGGTCGGTCAGCGTGGAGGACCAGAGGCAGGGAGCTTTGTCCAGCAGAGCTCCATCCAAGACCACGCTGACGGAGCTGCTGGACACCCTGAAGCTGTTGGAGGAGGAGCCAGAGAGGCTGTCGGAGCCGAAGAGTTACCGCAAAGAGAAATACGCCTGGATAGATGAGGTGAGTTTGTTTTTTAATCATCAACCTCACATGAACTTCTCCTCAGTCAGAGTCATCATAACCTCTCTCCTTCCAGGACGGAGACTCCAACTCTCTGACCACCGACAACCTGGAGCGCCACGGCCAGCTGAGCCACCACCCCGCACTGCCAGACGGGGGCGCTCTCCTCTCGGAGGCCAAGCTGCAGAGCATCATGAGCTTCCTGGATGAGATGGAGAAGTCTGAGCAGGAGAGACCTCGCTCCGTGACCTCAGGGTCCCACAGAGAGGTCAGTGTCTGCAGTCATGGAGAGAACAAAGACCAGTTTTTATCTAGTCCAGTATCCAGAGTCCTGATCCTCAGACCTCTCTGTAAAGTTTTCATCATTAGGAGTTTTTCCTCTGAGTACCTCGGACTCTGCGGCTAAAAACAGATGTGTGCGAATCGTAAAATGTATTTAGGGTCACATGTGCGCATAAAAAAATGAGCCGAGGCAACAAATGTTTTTTCCTGTAAATACGGCAGTGAAGTTAGTTTTAGGTTGGATATCTGACGGACATTCACTGAGGATCTACCGGTGTCTCAGGAATAACAACAGCAACTCAACTCAGCTTTATTTAAAACAACCAGAGCTGAACAAAGAGCTGCACATAAATAGAAAAAACAAAGCAGACGTAAAAAACAATCAAAAAACAATTAAAACAATCGATAAAATAGAAGCAGATATTAAAAAGTAAAATATAGTTTCAGTGTTTTTAAAAACTAATTTAAAAACACAGAAAGAAATAACTAAAAACAAACTATAAAACACTAAAACAGGAGCCGAGTCTCATGAATAAAAATGGGTTTTAAGACGAGTTTTAAAAATGGACAGTGTACTCGACACCCTCACTGTCAACGTCAGGTGTTGAATAAGGGACCATCTATAAATTACCGGTTGATGTTCTCAAAAAAAGGCTGTTTCCCTTCAATAGCTTCCATGTCATGTGACCAATTGACCTAAAATTGATTTCAAATAATAGTACTTAAGTCGACCAATAAGACAAACAATATTTGATCAATTTTCATTGTGCCCCTAAAGTTCTTTGTGTGCTCCTCACATGTCTCCTGAGAACATGTCGAGTCCTGTTACGTCAGTTTTTCTGCACATATTTACAACATGACTCGTTTTTTTCAGAGACACAGTTGAGATAAAGATCCAGTAAAGTTCTGTATTCTGGTTCAGGCAGAGCGTTAACCACCTATTACTGTCACTGTGGCTGCACTGGCCCTGCTCTGACAGCAGGGGGCGCTGCTGTGCTGCTCACTGAGATCAGTTTGCACCATCCTGATCACACTAAGTTACTCAGAGGGTCCAGGTAGTTTAGAGGTCGCTGGTTCGATTCCCTGTTTGCTCGTGGACTCGCCGTCATGTGACTGCAGAAGCTGGGATCAATCAGGCCAATCACTGAACACCTACTGACGACTAACTGTACGCTCTCAGGCTGTGCTGTCCGAGGAGGAACTTGGGGGCGTGGAGCAGGCGTCCGCCACGGCGGCAGAAATCACCGGGTCCATGATGAGAATCCGACTGGAGCTGGAGGAGAAGAAGCGCACGGTCAACATGCTGCAGACGGCCCTGGTGAGGGAAAGGCACACTCAGTTCTAGAGGAACATCTCCTGCTTCTGCTGACTGTACCTGAACGTCTGTGTTTCTTTTCCAGGCTCAGCAGAGAGAGCTGACCGTGAGACACGTGAAGGAGACCGAGAAGGAGCTGGGCAGAAACTTCCAGCTCCAGAAGGAACAGTATGAAGCAACCATCCAGAGACACCTGACCTTCATCGACCAGGTACACACACACACACACACATCATCTCCGCTCCCCTCAGCTGACGCTCAGTTACCTGAAGATCTAAACCCCCGTCTGTTCCCTTCAGCTCATCAACGATAAAAAGGCGCTGAGCGAGCGCTGCGAGGGGGTGGTGGGAGAACTGAAGCAGGTGGACCAGAAGTACACCAAGAAGATCGCCCAGATGCAGGAGCAACATGAGATGGTGAGGAGATGAAGAAGGCTGAAGAGTTAGCATGAGTGAAGAACGTCTGCTCTCTGCTCCAGCTTTGCATCCTGTGAGATCATCTTGCTTTCTCGCAGTGCTGCCTCAGTTTAACTCTCTTCTTCTTCTTCTTCTTCTTCTTTTTCTACGTTTTGTCTTCTTTTTCCTCTTCTCCCCTTTCTTCTTTTCTTTCTTCTTCTACATCTTTTTCTTCTTCTCTTTCTTCTCCTTTTTCTTCTTCTTCTTCTTCTTCTTCTTCTTCTTCTTCTCCTTCTTCATCTTCTCCTTCTTCTTCTCCTCCTCCCCCCTCATCCACCTCCTTCTTCTTCTTCTTCTTCTTCTTGTCCTTCTCCCCCTCCTCCTCCTCTTTCTTCTCCTCTCCTTCCTCTTCCTCCTTTTTCTTCTTCTCTTCCTCCTCCTTGTCCTCCTTTTCCTCCTCCTTCTCCTCCTCCTCCTTCTCCTCCTCCTTCTTCTTCTTCTCCCCCCCTCCCTTTTCCTCCCCCTCCCCCTCCTCCTCCTCCTCCTCCTCTTTCTTCTTCTCCTCTCCTCTCCTTCCTCTTCTCCTCTTTCTTTTTCTATTCCTCCTCCTTCTTCTTCTCCTTTTCCCCCTCCTCCTCCTCTTTCTTCTCTTCACCTTTTTCTTCCTCCTCCTCCTCCTCCTCTTCCTCCTCCTCCTCTTCTTTCTTCCTCTCCTCCTCCTCCTTCTCCTCCTCCTCCCTCTGTCTCTGTCTTTCCTGGCTCTCAGGTGTGGCAAATTCTGGGTCCGTTGTGTGAGGTAACTTTTTCCCTCCTCTTATCCGCTCGTCCTCGGCGCTGTCATCTCACTCATGTTGTCATTGTTGTTGTTTTTTCATGTTTTCATTTTTCTGTCCCTCTTCACTTCTGTTGGAAAGTCTGTCTGCATGTGAGTCGCCTCCATCTTCTTTTTTTACTTTTTGTGTTTGGATGTAGAAAAAAACGTCTAATCTCATTTCGTCTCTTCGTACCTTTTCCTTCTACAAACGTCTTCCTGCTGTTTGTCGTTCAAAGTTTGATCCTAAAATTCTCACACTTTTAAAAACTGTTTTATTCTTGTCATGTCTGAACTCCTCTCTCATTATTCGGTTCATCCTCTGAATCCTTCCTCCGCAGGAAATCAAGAAGCTGAAAGAGTTAATGAGCGCCACAGAGAAGATCCGCAGGGAGAAATGGATCGACGAGAAAACCAAGAAAATCAAAGAGATCACAGTCAAAGGTAACGCAGACACGCCCTCCGTCCCAGCAGAAATCTGAGACCTCCATGTTGACACAGAAACTCTCCAAAGGTTAGAGCAGAAGTCTGAATGAACGGCTCCGGTTCTGGTTCAGAGCTGGATCAAATCAGGAACCGGTTTGGTTTCTGCTGACAAGAGAGCCGCGTCATCACACCACTGCGTCGAGACAAACTGCAGCGTTAAAAAAACCCAAAAAACATGAAAAAAACAAAGGATGGTCTTTATTTCACGTTGGTCATAAAGATGGCGCAGTGAGGGACCTGGTTATTCACTTTCACCCGAACGCCTCACGCCACATTCAGGCACAACGACCCCTGCTCATCAGACGGAGCAGAAAAACACGCCTCTGTTGAGTTAACCAATGTCAGAGAAGTAGAGGATTACCGCTCAGCTGGAGCGAGATCGATCGGCGTTACAGTCTTCACAAAATTCGATCAGGATGAAAACTTGATAGATTGACCCCAGACCGAATGACAGCAGGTACAGGAGGGGTCTCAGACCTGCAGGTGCTGGCTCTAAAGGGATATTCCGTAAAGTTAATTGAGAGTCAAACACAGTAACACCGAGTTAGACGCCCCCTCCAGAGATGAATGTTGCCGACCGCTTATTTCTCTAGTTATACCAACTTTAGTAACAACCTCTCTCAGGACAAACTGCAGGACTTTAGAGCCTTAAAGTCCCGCTCCGATTCTTTTTTTATTTTACTAATGTCTTGAGGGACACGATGAAAGCTAATATCATAATTAGCTTTCTTACGAGCGTTGCAATCTGCTAACGCTCACTTGTTCCGCGATCGTGCGCTCTACTTCTCTGAGTCTGGCCTCTCCAGGTGGAGCTGAACAGCGGTCTGAGGAAAAACAAACCTCAACCAAAACGCCACAAATAATGCTCAGAACAGCACCTAACTTCATCAACAGGACATATAGGGTCACAGACATAGTACTAGACACCAAACATCTTTTTAACTTTGAGACTAGAGACTAAACACAACTCACCTACTCTCTTCCAGCAGACGCTTGCTCGTAGCGAGAACTTGGACTCTGTCGGCCTGACTGAAGTTCCCCTGAAAGAGTCTCGTCTCGTGTCCTTTTTTCTCGCCTCGTTCGGATCTGTATTTGCCGGCCTGCTGCAGACCTGACCTTTGCCTCAGATCTAATGCTGGTCTACAGAGGTGTATGTTTAGAAACGGCGATGTTATGTACTCTGGATTACTGATCGAACGTCGCTCTGAAAGGTGTTTGAACAGTCGCAGAGCCAACATCCTTGAGTTATGGGTGGAGGAGACGTTTGGCATATTTAGTTTGACCATGGCTACCTAAACTTTACCTGCCTCCTCCTCACAGTGATCCGTCTCGTGTTTATTCAGACATCTATGGTATTAAATCAACATCCTCCTCTCTCAGGCCTGGAGCCAGAGATCCAGAAACTGATCTCCAAGCACAAGCAGGAGCTGAAGAAGCTGCGGACGCTCCACGAGGCCGAGCTGCTGCAGGCAGACGAGCGGGCGGCTCAGCGCTACGTCCGCCAGTGCGAGGAGCTCCGTCAGCAGCTGGAGAGGGAGAAGGAGGAGCAGTGTCAGAGGGAGAGGGAGCTGGCCAAACAGAGGTGAGCATGTCAGAGCAGAGAGAGGGGGGCGGGGCTTCGGTCAGCGTTAAAAACGGATCATCTAACGGCGTTTTTGTGTGTGTCAGATACGAGAAACAGCTTCAGGAGGAGGAGCTGTCCCTGCAGCAGCAGAGGAGGCGTCTCTACAAAGAGGTGGCCGATGAGAAAGAGAGGCTGGCTCAGCTGGCTGCAAGGTGAGGTCAAAGGTCACCAGCCTGCATCCTAAGCGCAGAACGTCATTACCTGTAGAGAGTCTCTGTTGAATCACTCCATCGCGTCCTCTGCTGACCTGTGAGAGAAGAACGTTTGAACCCTGAGGTCCTCATCCAGAGCCTGTCCTCGTGTTTCTCCTGCAGGCAGCGCGCCGAGCTGGAGGAGCTGAGGAGGCAGCTGGAGGAGAACAGCTCTTTGGCCGGGCGAGCGCTCAGAGAGGAGCTGGACAAGAGCAGAGAGGAGCAGGAGAGGAGGCACCAGGTGAGTCCAACACGAGAACCAAATCTCTTCTGTCCACCTGCACCTTCATAAACCTCCATCAGCCGGACTGGAGTCTGATAACCGAGGATTGTTTGTTTTCCCAGCTGGAGATGAAGACGTTACAGGAACGCTTGGACATCGAGAAGCAGGCCTGGGAGGAAAACTACAAGAAAAAAGAGGTTTGTTTACACGGGGACATCTGGTCATGATGATAAAAACACCTTAGACCGTGGACACGCTGCTAATGATTAACCCGCGCAGATGTCGAACCCGTGTGAGTCACGATGGACGTGCATGTGAGGTAAGAGCCGCCTTAAATACATGTATGTGTTTGTGCGCCGACAGGAAGCGTGGCTGCTCAGCCGCGAGCGCGAACTCAAGGAGGAGCTGCGGCGAGAGCGCGATAAAGAGATCGAGCTCGCCATCTGGACGCTGGAGGAGGAGACGAGCAAAGATAAGGAGGAGTGTGAGAGGGCGGCCGACAGCAGGTGTGTGTCGACTGAAGTCAGAGGCTGTCTGATTAACTCAGCTACAGTGTGAAGATGATGATGATGAGGATGATGATAAAGAGGAGGAGGAGGATGATAAAGATGATAATTAGAATGATGATGATAATGAGGATGGCGATAATGAGGATGATGATGATGATGATAATGATGATGATGATGATGATGATGATGGATGAAGATGATAATGATTAGGATGAGGATGAAGATGATAATGATGAGGATGATTATGATGATGAGAATGATGATAAGGATGATGATGATGATGATGATGATGATGATGATGAGGATGATGATAAAGAAGATGATGATGATGATGATAATGATGATGATGATGGAGATAATGATGAAGATGATTATGATAATGATGATGATAATGATGATAAAGAGGAGGAGGAGGATGATAAAGATGATAATTAGGGTAATGATGAGGATGATGATGATGGTGATGGTGATGATGAAAAGGTTAATAATGAGGATGATGAGGATGATGATTATGATTAGGATGATGATGATGATGATAAAGAGGAGGAGGATAATGATGAAGATGATAATTAGGATGATGAGGATGATGATGATGATAGTGATGGTGATGTGATGATGATGAGAAGGTTAATAATGAGGATGATGATGATGAGGATGAAGATGATAATGATTAGGATGATGATGATGGTGACGATGATGAGAAGGTTAATAATGAGTATGATGATGGAGATAATGATGAAGATGATTATGATGATGAGGATATTGATGAGGATTATTATGATTAGGATGATGATGATGGTGATGGTGAAGATGATGAGAAGGTTAATTAGGATGATGATGAGGATGAAGATGATAATGATTAGGATGAGGATGATGATGATGATGATGATGATGATGATGATGATGGAGATAATGATGAAGATGATTATGATGATGAGGATGATGATGAGGATGAAAATGATTATGATGAGGATGAAGATGTGATGATGATTAGAAGGTTGAGAATGAGGATGATGATGATAATGATGATGGTTATGATGGAAATAATGAGAATGGTGGTGATGATAGTGGTATTGATGACGATGATGAGGATGGTGATAATGAGGATGATGATGACAATGATGATGAGGATGGTGATGATGGCGACAACAGTGATGATGATGAGGAGGATGATGATGATGATTGTGATGATGATGAGGATGATGAGAATAAGGATTATGATGAGGATGATGATGATGAAGATGATTGTGATGATGAGAATAAGGATTATGATGAGGATGATGATGATGATGATGAAGATGATTGTGATGATGAGAATAAGGATTATGATGAGGATGATGATTATGAGAATGATGATGACTATGAGGAAGATGATTGTCCTTCCTCAGTGCCCTGATAGGTTTTTCTTGCTGTACATGTTTCACTCCTTCGTTCTCATTGTCGGTCAGGGTGAAGCGTGTGAGGGACAAATACGAGGCTGAGCTGAAGGAGCTGGAGCGCTCTGAGAGGACGGCCGTGGAGAAACATCAGGAGCTGAGAAAGCAGCAGATGGAGACGGAGGGAGAGCTGATCCGACTGCAGGCTGCACTTCGACAGAAGGAGCAGGAGACTGAAGACATCACACAGGTGAGGAGAACATCCACAGGTTCTCAGCAAACAGGACTCACACCTTCAGAGGATTTTCATTTGGATTCACGCTTTGAATTTTCAGACCAGAGACAAGCTGGTGGACGAGCGCCGCAGCCTGGCTGAGGTGATCCGGCAGGAGTTTGCAGACCGCCTGGTGATGACCGAGGAGGAGAACCGCAGGTTGAAGGTGGAGGTGTCGGAGGTTCGAGCCAGACTGCGACTGGAGGTGGAGAGAGTCACCAGAGAGAAGGAGGAGGAGCTGGCTGAGGTCCACCAACGGTAGGATGGACTAACTGTCTCCAAACTTACCCGGGATTTCCACCACATGAAAAGAAGCCGGATGTTTTATTTTGTGTCTGTGCCCGACTTCCTTTCCAGCAGGGGTTAATCTGTGCTGAATTTATCCGCCATGCTCCGGTGTCCAGCAAAAATAAAACTCTTGTAATCAGCTGCGGAGTCCGGCGATCCTCAGAGGAACAGAAAGAAGCCGGTGGAATTGACACGTTAACTTGAATGGTTACGATCGGCAGATACGGCTTTTTCGTAGCCGTTTTTTTGGGGTTAGACTTTGTAATTTCTTGAAGCTTGAGCTCCATCGTTCACGCTCTCGTTGTGACTGAGTTTGGTTAACGTCACACTCTCTGATATATAAAAAACAAAAACCCTTTCCAGGTCGTTCCCATGAACAAGATATCCCATAAACCTACAGAGGGACCGTCTCCAAAACTGGAAGAACGCCCTCTTACAATGAAGACTAAAGATGAGGGATCATGTCTGATTATTGTTCTCCAGCCTCTCCTGTTTACTGAGGGACCTTCGGTTCTCCTCACCTGATGGATCTGAACTGTAACTCTGAGCCGTTGGCAGAGATGTTGGACTTTTCTTCTGAGACTGTCTGAGGATTTAGGTCAGCCGTAGTCTCCAAACATTGAACAAGTATCGTTGTCGGCCAGCTGGCTCCAAACACAAAGTTCTTTTCAAGGTGTGAAGAGAGACGCTGGCACAACAACCCGAGTCCAAAATTATTACATTGCTGGAAACTGGAGCAGTCCGCTGGGCGTCTGCCAGAGTCTGGGAAGCGTCCCCCAGAAAAACGACGAGCTGATAAAAGGTTCGAGTCTCTTTGTTCATTGACACTTTTTTTCCTTTTATTCAACAGAGTGAAAGCGGCGATTTTGAAGAAAGAAGAAACCGTCAGTCAGCTCCGGAAGCAGCACGAGGTAAAATCATCACTAATATTAAAAAAAAGAGAGAGACAGGCTGGCAGTGATGATTGACAGCTGGGGTAAATATTCTCCTCCGCTCTGATAGGCTGCGCTGAAGAGGGCGGACCACCTGGAGGCTCTGTGGGAGCAGCAGAGGAAGCAGCTGCTGGAGAAGTGACTGACAGGACGGCCTGGTCTCAGGGTTTCATCTGTCCGGACCACCCCCCCTCACAAACACACACACACACACACACACACACACACTCTGCTCTGAGTCCCCCTTCTGGATTTGTTGCCTCTGGATGTTTTTCCTGCCAGCAAGACTGAACCTGTGGATCTTCAGAAGGTTGAACAAGAGACCCAACCTTGTCCTACCTCATTTGAACAGTAAAGACAAATGGGGAAGAAAACACTGGACTCCATGTGAAGACCCCCACCCACCACCACCACCACACCACCCTCAAGGCATGAAGGAGCGTGTCGTGTTGAAACTTTGCTCGTTAAAATGCCACAGACCAGGTGGATGGACATCCTTCTTCTCTTTCTATAGGAGGATCATCGCTGCATTTTTGCTGATTGTACCCCCCCCCCCCTCTCCTCTCCCTCTCTCTGCAGTCTGTCGGAGCAGGAATGTGTCCATGTTCCCCACAGAGCTGCCACAGAGAACACTTCCAGATGTTTCTCAAACCAGTGTGGGCCTGTGTCGTTGCAGAAATGCTGAGAGGGGGCAGGGAGGGGGACTCGTGTAACTGGAAGACTGCGAAAAACTCGGACTCGGATCAGTTAGTAGAGAAGCCAAGGACCGAGTGTTTCTGTGTGCCTGCTGGTCGTGCCCTCTGATTTCTGTTGAGTCATGTGTTTTTGTCTCAGTGCCCCCCCGAAGGCGCAGGCTAATTACAGGATCTGTGTTCTCTCCCTCGCTGCAGCTCGGTGCTGTTGGCGTGTCCCAAACCAAACTTAGTTCAAACTTCAGTTTCTAAAAAGTTCTTCATGAGGACTCCAGTTCATGGTTTGCAAATCTTTAAAAAAGCCGAGCCTTTTATTGCCTTTTGTATCATATTTGATACGTACTTTTATTTACTTCTATCAAATCAATATGATCAACAAATTACTAAAAACACCTGAATACAGTCCGATAAATGATAAAAATGTCCTCTTCTGGTTTATGAGTTTCCTAAAACATCTAATGTATCACACAAGATAAATAAATATATAAATATATTTATTAAATTTTAAGGACATTTTTTTTTTTGGTTCTAAGTAGTGAGTGAAAATTAACATTTCAGCTAAAAAAATTGAATTTCTGGCCATAATTTGTGGTTTCAGGCATTAAAGGGCTAGTTTGAATTTCAAACGGTGCAAAAACCGCAGAAGTTAAACACAGATTAATCTTATTTTCAATCTGATGTCAGCGACACGCTTCAAAAAAGTTAACCCACGGACATCTGGAGGCACAACCCAACCCTCTGGAGACCTTAGAGGACCCAGCAGACCAATTTCTGGAGTCTGAAAGTGGAAAGTTGTCCCAGTCTTTCCTCATTGAGGAATTCAGCTGCTAAATGTTTTCACCTGGGTTTAAATCAGGACTGCGTCAGTCCAGGAAACGATATTTTTTTTCCCACCTCCTTCGCTTCTGATTGGCTGTGAAATGTCATCACACGCTCAAGCCGAGCACAGGCTGTCGGCTCTGTACATCGGACAGAAAATTGCAGAACATTATCACACTTCTGAATCTCCAAACCCTAACGCTCACACTAATCCTTATCCTGACCCTAACCCTAAATCTAACCCTAATCTTAACACTAATCCTTATCCTAACCCTAACCCTAACTCTAACTCTAAACCTTATCCTAACCCTAAATCTAACCCTAATCTTAACACTAATGCTTATCCTAACCCTAACCCTAACCCTAACTCTAATCCTTATCCTAACCCTAAATCTAACCCTAATCCTAACACTAACCCTAATCCTAACCCTAAAGCTAATCCTAACTGTGACTCTAACCCTAATCCTTACCCTTATCCTAACTCTAACCCTTGCCGTAACCCTAACCCCTACCCTAACGTAACTATAACCCTTATCCTAACTCTAAACCTTATCCTAACCCTAATCCGAACACTAACCCTAAAGCTAGTCCCAACTGTGACTCTAATCCTAACCCTTATCCTAACACTAACCCTAACCTTATTTTAACCCTAACCCTAACCTTATCCCAGCTGTAATTCTAACCCTTATCCTAACCGTCACTCTAACCCGACAGACGATGACGTTTCACAGCCATTAGGAATAACCAATAGGAGCCCAGCACTTCTAGCCAATCAGAAGCGAAGGAGGTCGGGACCTTCTCCTACCATCCAACGAAAAAAAATCCTGCATCCAGGACTCTTCTCCTACAGAGCCATGTGGTTTTGGATCATATGAAGGTCTTTGTCTGGATGGACGCAGATGTTGCTCCTAAACCTGTAGATATTGTTTAAAACCGAGGATGCAGCATCTATGATTTCCAGTTCTTCGTTGAAAGGACAACTGGTATGTTTGAAAGTTTTGCCTTAGTCCAGTTGTCCTTTCCAAAAGAGTGTTAGATTTATTTTTTAAATTAAATACCGACTTTAGATGATTTGCAAACCATCAACTTCTGTCCTCAGCTCTTTCTAGGATCGGGTTTTTAGAAGTGAAAGTACTAACACGGTTGCAGACTAGAGTTTGAAGCGCGAGTAGGATGTTGCTAGAAGGAGCGATAGGAAGTGTAGGAACTTAGAAGGAAAAGGAGCGAAGAAAAGAGGGATGATGTGCTCGAGGTTACAGAAGGATAATTGTAGATCTGCTTTTGAAAGTTTCCGTATGTGAAGAAGAAGAAGAAGGGAGAGGATGAGGGCAGCGTGGGAAGAAGAAAGAATGTGTATAGAAAATGTTTATAGGATTAGAGAAGCAGGAGGGGTTGAGAGGGTACGAGGCATGTGACCAAAGGTATGTTTGAAAGCATACAGGTCCGAGTCCGGTCCGATCCAGGGGCCACACTGTGACAGAACACTTCACACTCAACAGGCAGAGGGAGGCCTGGAGTCGCACACATACGTAAACTATCCGGGTCCAGATTCTCTCGGAGGAGCTCTCCTCACATACATTAGCGTTTTCTTCCTTCCTAATTTCTTAACCTTTGGAACAATTAGTTTGTTGTTGAAGCCCTCCTGGCGGACACAGGAAGTCTTTGTGGATAAGATTTCAGAGCGAAGGGTCCATAGCATGAGTGAGCGAGGGGTGGGGGAGCTGGAACCAGAGTCGGTGCTGCAGAGAGAAACTCTAAACCCGGAGGTAAAGCCTGTTATTTAGGTGAAAGACCCCCGCTCTGATTGTAAAGACCCCCTTCAGCCTCCAGAAGATATTTATTCTGCTGCTCTTTTATTTTTTTTAATTTATTTTCTACTCTAGCACTCGGACACGACCTTTGTAGCCTCATTAGTCCTCAGAAAGGTCAGGATTTGAAGTCACACTTCCTCTCGTCGTCTTTTTAATCCCTTTTTTTTTCAAGAACGCTAAAGGTCACTCTGCAGAGCTTTAACTGCAGCAGTAAAACTTTATCACTACGCCATTTAGAGATGGTCTAAATAGAGTACGTCAGGTTTTTCTGACACTGAAGTAGTCCGAGCCGCGGTGTAAAGGGTTCAGATGAAGAGTATTTTAGTGGACGGAGAGTCCAGGTAGAGCAGCTTTATGGGTTACACGGTTTCTGTCCGTCATTTCTACCAAACATACCCTGAAAAAAGTCGTTAAATTATCGGCATCGAGGTTGTTCTTTTTAATGTTTATTCCACAGAGATGAAGGAAACTTGTCAGAGTCACAGAATGAAAAAAAAAACTTTTTTTTTTAAATGTGTAAAAACTCGCATCAGTTCTTGTGTTGAACAGCCGGACTGTGTTGACTTTAATGTTTTGTTGTGACCTGCTCATTTGAAACACATTTAACAACAAAAACACACACAGACACACACACACGGGTTTAAGAATGAGGCTCGGGTGAAACTGAACCAGAATTTCACGTGGGGTAGAATGAAACCTTCAGAGGAACCTAAGTTGGTTGGGAAACGGTTCCTCTTCAGGTTCCTGGTTCTTGAAATGACCGTCAAACCAACAGTCAACAAAATCAGTCCCAGTCCTCCTCAAAGACCGGTAAGAAGACAGAGTTCAGTTTATATGAAGGTCCTTAAAGGGAGCGTTAATTACTAGTTAATAAGACAGTTATAAGACCTGATGAACATTAATACTGTTATTATTACTTATAAGACACCAATACATATGATATTAACATGAATTAGACGTTATAAAGCATTATTAAGGATTATTGAACATGTTTGTAACTGTAATTAACATCTATTATTGTTTATAAACTCCCCTATCGGTGACACTGTCATATCATATCATATCTCAGCTGCTTATTAACTGTTAACTAACGCTTATTACCAGGACCTTATTACAAAGACAGGATCAGTGAAGTGGTCGATTGATGCCACACGTCTCCACGGCTTTCACGGTCACTAACTGTGAGTCATGAGGCCTCACAGCGCGCCCCCTCTCGCCGCTCCGCTGCAGTTGGCACCAGCCTCAGAGCGGCGGTGTGAGCTGGCATTCCTCGTGCGTGCCCGTCCTCCGAGTACCAGTGAGCCGGGCCTTTGTGTGTGTGTGTGTTTTTGTGCCACCATTCCTCCCATCACGACCCAAGATGACCCCGACGGTGCCAGACACACATTCACGCTCACATACGGGCGCCCTCGAACCATTCCAGCTCTCTCTGCTTCTTGTTTTTTCCAGTTTGTGCAGCTCTTGAACGCGCCGTTTTCTGACCTTGTTTTTTTTGCGTCTCTGTTTTTACTGTTGCTCATGCTGTGAAGATAGAAGATGGTGTCTGATCGATGAGAAAGAGAGAATAAAAAGCAAAGACTGTTGAGAAGACCGTCTGTGTCTGTGTTTCTGTTCGACAGTCGTCTTCTTGTTTCTGTCACAGGTTTTCAGACGGAGCGGTGCCTTTAGGACTCTGAGAAACTGAAAACTAATTCAGAGTGATTCAGTGCGCGGTTTGACTTTTCTAATCGCTGTGAAAAATGGACGTATTCACCACAATCCTTCTCTAATTGCAGATCCCCTCCCTCCTCATCCTTTACATCTGGAATCACATCCACAGCTGACCCACTTCTTCTCCTCCTCCTCCTCCCTTCTTCCCCCTGTTTCCTTTTCCTGCTCCCTTGCCCTCCAGCTTGCCCACTTCCTGCACTGAAGCGTGTCCCCCCCCACCTCCTCTCAGTGTAGCTCCTTTCTTTTCACAGAGGAAACCGAAGCTCGGAGAGGCACGCTGACCGTTGACTCTCACTTGGCTCTCTGGGCAGCAGCTGACCGCCCGGCTACAGGAGGAGGAGGAGGAGGAGGAGGAGGAGGAGGAGGAGGATGGATGTCAGTGAATGTAAATTCTGAGAGCTGCAGCGTCTCCCCCCTCTCTGCATGTGAAGGATCTTCAGCATGTTCCTGCTTGTCACCTCATTTCTCCTGCTGTCATGCTGTGATTTAGGGTCTCCTCTGAGCCGCCTGCTCATGTCTCACTTTATTGCAGCCTGCAGTGAGCTCCTCTACCCCTCCCTCTCCCTCCCTCTCTCTCTCTCTCTCTCTCTCTCTCTCTTTACTCCTCCCTCCAGAGTAGAGGGGGTTGACCAATTGCCAGCAGCTGTTGCTCATTTCACAATGGTCCCGCCCATACAGTCGGCGCTGAGGCTGGCAGAGGAACCGCTACACTCTGGATGATCAGCAGTTGATGTTGAGCAGCAGAGTGTCAGAGTCAGAGGACAGAGTGAAGGAGTCCGGATCGACCACAGGTGAGAGGACTCTCCTTGACCTTTAACTCTCTCTCTCTCTCTCTTTCTCTGTGTTAGTAAAGAGGTTTGTTTCTGTCTAAGTGGACCACCAAGAGGAGGAAGGAGAACTTGAGTCATGTCTGGTGCCAGTCTGAGGCGCGTGTGTTTAGATTTCTCTGACTCAAACTCTGTGACTTTTTTTCCCTCTGGCTCTTATCAGAGACGTGCTCGCTGAGTTTATCACTGGATCCCCTCTACACATTCTTTCCATTCCCCATTTAGCCTCAGCCAAGGCTACCTACACACACACACACACACACACACACACTGATGGGAAAGTGCGTCACCTTCACTGTCACACTGTTATTTCTCCACTCGTTCACCTTTTCATTATGTGATTAGAGTGAGGATTTCTGGACTTAATACAAGTTTAAAGAGCAGCTCTCAGTTCCCGGCCTCAGACTGTGTTTGTAACTCTTCTCACACAGAGGTGAGAAATAGAGAGGGGTGGTCTTCACTGTGTGTGTTAATGTCTTTAACATCCACTGAGACTTTAACAGACTCTCAGCAGAGTTTCATTCGACCCCAGGTGTGGCTTCCTGAGTTTGTTGTTTGTCAGATGTGGCTGACATGAGACCATTTCTCACTTTGTGTCAGCGTACAGACGGCGACCAAACCGTTGCCTGTTCAGTCTGAGGTTCTCTCTCTGTGCAGCTGCAGAGTTTCCGCTTTTGTCTTTTTTTTTTTTGAAGACCAGTGAGGCAGAAAAGAGACACACACCAGCAGGAAGTACGACCCCCATTTCCTCAAGAGTCAGGACACCGTGTCAGTGTTGAATTTGATGGTTTGAACTGCAATGACGCGTCAAATACTGACATGAACAACATGTTCAACGAGTTTGGGAAAAGCTGTGCCAAAAAACACCTGAAGGATTATCTCCAACCAATGAGGTGGATCTCCAACATTCATGGAGTCACCGCATGGGATTAATATCACTTGTCCATGAACTGTCCCGAGGTCTCTTTTGGAAAGGACAACTGGACTTACTCGGGACGTTTCGCCAACAGAGAACTAGAAATCATAGATGCTGCATCCTCAGTTTTAAACTAGATCTCCAGGTTTAGGAGGAACATCTGCTGACATCCAGACGAAGACTTTTTCAGGGAAGACATTTATATGATCCAAAACAACATTCTGACAACAGCATGGCTCTGTAGGAGAAGAGTCCTGGACTGATGTGGTCCTGACTTGTCCCCCGTTAAAAACATCGAGCAGCTGAAATCCTCTATCGGACAAGAATGGGACAGGTGCAACTTTACAACAACCATCTAAGTAATGTTTATAGATGATTTAAAAACCAAATATTAACCATTTACAAAGATCCACTGACACACATTTTAATCTAGATGTTTTACAACCAATGTTTAAACCCATTATAAACCTTTAATAAATAGTACATTAATTATTAAGGAAAATTATCGATCATGATTTCATTGCTTGTTAGTGGAAAACTATCTATTTACCATTTATAGATCATGGTTCTCGTAAACGGTTACCTAACATTTCACCTCCAGACTCCAGAAACTGGTCTGTTGGGTTCCCTAAGGTCCAAAAAGGGTTGGGTTGAGGACTCACACAGCAGTAAAGATGTCCTGAATCAACTTTTACATTTACCACTGCATCCCAGCTCTTGGACTCTTGGGCTGAGAGGACACTGACAGGATCAGGGTGTAAAAGGGAATGCAGATGGTGACCCTGTGCTTTGTGTTGAGGGGCACCAGGACACGGTTTCATTAAAAAGGGATTATTCAGAAGTGTGTTGACACTGAAAGATAAAGTTTCCCCTCTCTTTGTTTGTAGCTGTGCTGACTGAAGAAACCCGGAGCAGGACAGGGCCCTCGCCTCCTCATGCGCCCTCAGGCGAAGCAGAGTACAGGACAAGCGCATACAGCCTACCATCAGGGGGCGTACACACTCTGACAGAGGGATGGCACTCCAGAAGAAACTGGTGCTGTTCTTGATGACCGCCTTCTCCGTGCTGTTTGTCTACATCCTGTCAATCAACCTGGACAGTCCTAGACTCAAACAGTTCCAGTTCTTCACTCTGGGAGAAAGCAGGTGAGCCGAGAAACCAAACCTCATAACCGGAGAAAGCTTTTTTACTCGTTATTTTCACGCAGTAAGGATCTGTCCTGAGAGGTCGCTGCCCTGTCAAAGCCTGTGGACACTCCCACTTCCTTAAAAGGGATAGTCCGGCGTAAAATTAACTTAGAGTCAAACGCCGTAACACCGAGTTAAACACTCCCCCCCGAGAGATGAATGTTGCCGACCGCTTGCTTCTCTAGTTACACCAACTTTAGTAACGACCGCAGGATAGCAATACACACGCAAACCTCAATCAAAAAGCCACGTTTACCAAATTCTACGTTTACAGGACAAACTCAGAGAAGAAATCAGAGGTATCACACTGTCCACAAGGGGGAGCCACAGTCAACACAAACTGCAGGACTTAAGAAGCCTCAAAGTCCCGCTCCGATTGTTTTTTTTTAGCGTTGCAATCTGCTAACGCACACTTGTTCCGCGATCGTGCTCTCTACTTCTCTGAGTCTGGCCTCTGTGGGCGGAGCTTGCAGTTGTGATGTACAGTACGTAACCCCACTGTGTCTGAGAGAGATTCACAGAGATTTGAACGGAAAAATTTAGTTTTCTTAAGATCTGTCATCTAGTGTCAGAAAAGTTTCATATGAACATGAAGACAACAAGAAAAACACTAGGGCCCCGTTGGGGCACTGGCGGGCCCGAGCCGCGTTGCGCCGCCCCCAGTGCGACCGCCTCCCCCTCCCGATCGCGTCACACTCAAGGTCCAAAGATGGTGTGCGCACTTGTCTGTGGTCATTTCCCATTATAATGAATGGGAGGCGCAGTTTCTACCAAAACACTCGCTGCAGACAAACTACATGTCCTATTTGAAAAAAGTCTTGACCATGAGTGAGGGCACAAACACAGCTAGGATATATCCAAACGGCAAGTTGCTCCTCGTTACGGTGTTGCCGGGAGAGCGATGCGATTGAGCCATTGAGTGATGGGCAGGAAAAACTTGACTGTTTCTCCTGCCATGGGGGATGGGGGATGGGGGATGGGGGGGGGGGGGGATGTGGATTCTTTTAAGAATGTGGATATTTGGGTCATCTTTGGCGCCCCCTAGAACGTAAACCGTGGGGTGCAGCGTCATGATTTTTAAAACTTTGAATGGCCATGGGGTGTAGATTGGCCTGAGCAAATTTGGTGTCAGTGGGACGAAAGCCTTAGGAGGAGTTAGCCACATTCCAATGTGTGCTAATCGGCAAAAAATGCAAAATAGCCCTTTAACCGTACATTTTACAGATACGCGCGCATTGACTTTTTCGTAGATCTTATTGAGATACATGTGTGTGTCAAATTTTGTGTCAATATGACAAAGCATACAGGTATGACAGTCAACAATGTGTATTTTCACCTTATGGGACAAGAAAAAATGGACTTTTTTCTCCTGCCATGGGGGGGCGCTCTTTTGGGGAGTAAAAATTCCTTCACAAATGTGTTGATGGCTGGACATTGCATCATCCTAGAAAACTTGGAGGCCAGAGAGGACAAAAATAAAAAGTTATAAGACTTTTAAATATGTGGATTTTAGGGTTATCTTTGGCGCCCCCTAGAACCTAAACCGTGGGGTGCAGCGTCATGATTTGAATAACTTTTAATGGCCATGGGGTGTAGATTGGCCTGAGCAAATGTGGTGCCGGTGGAACGAAAGCCTTCGGAGGAGTTAGCGAAATTCCAATGTGTGCGGATCGGCAAAAAATGCGCAATACCCCTTTAACTGTACATTTGACAGATACGCCAGCACTGACTTTTTTGTAGATCTTATTGAGATACATGTGTGTGTCAATTTTTGTGTAATTTTGACAAAGCGTACAGGCGTGACAGTCAATAGTGTGAATTTTCACCTTATGGGACAAGAAAAAATGGACTTTTTTCTCCTGCCATGGGGGGGCGCTCTTTTGGGGAGTAAAAATTCCTTCACAAATGTGTTGATGGCTGGACATTGCATCATCCTAGAAAACTTGGAGGCCAGTGAGGGCAAAAATAAAAAGTTATAAGACTTTGAAATATGTGGATTTTAGGGTTATCTTTGGCGCCCCCTAGAACCTAAACCGTGGGGTGCAGCGTCATGATTTGAATAACTTTTAATGGCCATGGGGTGTAGATTGGCCTGAGCAAATGTGGTGCCGGTAGAACGAAAGCCTTCGGAGGAGTTAGCGAAATTCCAATGTGTGCGGATCGGCAAAAAATGCGCAATAACCCTTTAACCGTACATTTGACAGATACGCCCGCACTGACTTTTTTGTAGATCTTATTGAGATACATGTGTGTGTCAATTTTTGTGTCATTTTGACAAAGCGTACAGGCGTCAGGTGAATTTTTCACCTTAGGGGGCGCTATGGAGCCATTTTGCATTGTATTGTTTGGGCGACTTCAGAATATCAAATTTTTCACCAGGCCCGGTCGTCCTGCCAAATTTCATGAGTTTTCGCCAGTGGGAAGTGGGCCATTTTCCAGTTCAAAGGGGAGGAAAAAGAACTAGGACCCCGTTGGGGCACTGTCGGGCCCGAGCCGTGTCGCGCCGCCCCCAGTGCGACCGCCTCCCCCTCCCGATCGCGTCACACTCAAGATCCAAAGATGGTGTGCGCACTTGTCTGTGGTCATTTCCTATTATAATGAATGGGAGGCGCAGTTTCTACCAAAACACTCGCTGCAGACAAACTTCATGTCCTATTTGAAAAAAGTCTGGACCATGAGTGAGGGCACAAACACAGCTATGATATATCGAAATGGCAGGTTGCTCCTCCTTACGGTGTTGCCTGGAGAGCGATGCGATTGAGCCATTGAGCGATGGGCAGGAAAAACTTAACTTTTTCTCCTGCCATATGGGGGGGGGGGGGGGATGTGGATTCTTTGAAGAATGTGGATTTTTGGGTCATCTTTGGCGCCCCCTAGAACGTAAACCGTGGGGTGCAGCGTCATGATTTTTACAACTTTGAATGGCCATGGGGTGTAGATTGGCCTGAGCAAATTTGGTGTCAGTGGGACGAAAGCCTTAGGAGGAGTTAGCCACATTCCAATGTGTGCGAATCGGCAAAAAATGCAAAATAGCCCTTTAACCGTACATTTGACAGATACGCGCGAATCGACTCTTTTGTAGATCTTATTGAGATACATATGTGTGTCAATTTTTGTGTCAATATGATAAAGCGTACAGGCGTGACAGTCAATAGTGTGAATTTCCACCTTAGGGGACAAGAAAAAATTGGCTTTTTTTTCCTGCCATGGGGGGGCGCTCTTTTGGGCAGTAAAAATTCCTTCACAAATGTGTTGATGGCTGGACATTGCATCATCCTAGAAAACTTGGAGGCCAGTGAGGACAAAAATAAAAAGTTATAAGACTTTTAAATATGTGGATTTTAGGGTTATCTTTGGCGCCCCCTAGAACCTAAACCGTGGGATGCAGCGTCATGATTTGAATAACTTTTAATGGCCATGGGGTGTAGATTGGCCTGAGCAAATGTGGTACCGGTGGAATGAAAGCCTTCGGAGGAGTTAGCGAAATTCCAATGTGTGCGGATCGGCAAAAAATGCGGAATAACCCTTTAACCGTACATTTGACAGATACGCGCGCATTGACTTTTTCGTAGATCTTATTGAGATACATGTGTGTGTCAATTTTTGTGTCATTTTGCCAAAGCGTACAGGTGTTACACTCAACAATGTGTATTTTCACCTTAGGGGACAAGAAAAAATGGACTTTTTTCTCCTGCCATGGGGGGCGCTCTTTTGGGGAGTAAAAATTCCTTCACAAATGTGTTGATGGCTGGACATTGCATCATCCTAGAAAACTTGGAGGCCAGTGAGGGCAAAAATAAAAAGTTATAAGACTTTTAAATATGTGGATCTTAGGGTTATCTTTGGCGCCCCCTAGAACCTAAACCGTGGGGTGCAGCGTCATGATTTGAATAACTTTTAATGGCCATGGGGTGTAGATTGGCCTGAGCAAATGTGGTGCCGGTGGAACGAAAGCCTTCGGAGGAGTTAGCGAAATTCCAATGTGTGCGGATCGGCAAAAAATGCGAAATAACCCTTTAACCGTACATTTGACAGGTACGCCCGCACTGACTTTTTTGTAGATCTTATTGAGATACATGTGTGTGTCAATTTTTGTGTCATTTTGACAAAGCGTACAGGCGTGACAGTCAATAGTGTGAATTTTCACCTTAGGGGGCGCTATGGAGCCATTTTGCATTTTCTTGTTTGGGCGACTTCGGAATATCAAATTTTTCACCAGGCCCGGTCGTCCTGCCAAATTTCATGAGTTTTCGCCAGTGGGAAGTGGGCCATTTTCCAGTTCAAAGGGGAGGAAAAATAATAACTAGGGCCCCGTTGGGGCACTGGCGGGCCCGAGCCGTGTCGCGCCCCCTCCCCAACGCGATCGCCTCCCCGTCCCATTCTCTTCCTCTGGCCATCGCCCTCTCTGGTAACGCCCATCACTACAAAGACCCTTATCCTTCATCGGCGTTTGTGGTTCTTCCCGCCAGTGTGTGTCCAACGCTTTTGCGCGTTGAAAGGTTAGGGTCTCCACTAAAGGTCAGAGGTCAAATAACATTTGTATCTCAAACTGTGACGTCAGAAGTCAGGGTCCAAAGATGGTGTGCGCAACTGTCTTTGGTCATTTCCCATTATAATGAATGGGAGGCACAGTCTCTACCAAAACGCTCGCTGCAGAAAAACTACGTGTCCTTTTTGAAAAAAGTCTGGACCATGAGTGAGGGCACAAACACAGCTAGTATATATCCAAATGGCAAGTTGCTCCTCCTTTCGGTTTTGCCGAGAGAGCGATGCGTTTGAGCCATTGAGCGATGGGCAGGAAAAACTTGACTGTTTCTCCTGCCATGGGGGGGCGCTCTTTCGGGGAGAAAAAATTCCTTCACAAATGTGTTGATGGCTGGACATTGCATCATCCTAGAAAACTTGGAGGCCAGTGAGGACAAAAATAAAAAGTTATAAGACTTTGAAATATGTGGATTTTAGGGTTATTTTTGGTGCCCCCTAGAACGTAAACCGTGGGGTGCAGCGTCATGATTTGAATAACTTTTAATGGCCATGGGGTGTAGATTGGCCTGAGCAAATGTGGTGCCGGTGGAACGAAAGCCTTCGGAGGAGTTAGCCACATTCCAATGTGTGCGTATCGGCAAAAAATGCGGAATAACCCTTTAACCGTACATTTGACAGATACACGCTCATTGACTTTTTTGTAGATCTTATTGAGATACATGTGTGTGTCAATTTTTGTGTCATTTTGCCAAAGCGTAAAGGCGTGACACTCAACAATGTGTATTTTCACCTTAGGGGACAAGAAAAAATGGACTTTTTTCTCCTGCCATGGGGGGGCGCTCTTTTGGGGAGTAAAAATTCCTTCACAAATGTGTTGATGGCTGGACATTGCATCATCCTAGAGAACTTGGAGGCCAGTGAGGACAAAAATAAAAAGTTATAAGACTTTTAAGACTGTGGATTTTAGGGTTATTTTTGGCGCCCCCTAGAACCTAAACCGTGGGGTGCAGCGTCATGATTTGTACAACTTTTAATGGCCATGGGGTGTAGATTGGCCTGAGCAAATGTGGTGCCGGTGGAACGAAAGCCTTTGGAGGAGTTAGCGAAATTCCAATGTGTGCGGATCGGCAAAAAATGCGAAATAACCCTTTAACCGTACATTTGACAGATACGCCCGCACTGACTTTTTTGTAGATCTTATTGAGATACATGTGTGTGTCAATTTTTGTGTCAATATGACAAAGCGTAAAGGCGTGACAGTCAATAGTGTGAATTTTCACCTTAGGGGGCGCTATGGAGCCATTTTGCATTTTATTGTTTGGGCGACTTCAGAATATCGAATTTTTCACCAGGCCCATTCGTCCTGCCAAATTTCATGAGTTTTCGCCAGTGGGAAGTGGGCCATTTTCCCCTTCAAAGGGGAGGAAAAATAAGAAGAAAGAAAGAAAGAAAGAAAGAAAGAAAGAAGAAAGAAAAACCTATACAGGAATAATAGGGCTCTACGCCCGGCTGCTCTGCAGCTGGCTCGGGCCCTAATAACAAAAGAAGGAAACTACAGGAACAAGAGGGCTCTCGCAGCTGCTTAGCAGCTACGCTCGGGCCCTAAAAAAGAAACAAAGAAAAACCACTTGGGGAATAATAGGGCTCTCGCAGCTGCTTAGCAGCTACGCTCGGGCCCTAATAATAACACTAGGACCCCGTTGGGGCACTGGCGGGCCCGAGCCGTGTCGCGTCCCCCCCCCAACGTGCTGCCTCCCCGTCCCATTTGTGTCCTATGGCCATCGCCCTCTCTGGTAACGCCCATCACTGCAAAGACCCTTTTCCTTCATCGGCGTTTGCTGTTCTTCCTGCCAGTGCGTGTTGCTTTCACTTACACTTGCCACAGCCAGCCTCGTGAGTGCCTAGCCTATTGGATATCACTGTCACCTACACAGGACAGTCATTACCTTTCTATTAATACTTTGTGTTTTAATTTCACATTAATTTCCATATTGTATAAACGACTGGAAAAAACTTGAGCCCCTGCCCCTGTATAATCATGTGCATGTCTCTGTTCTAGCTCCAAGGTGAATCTTCACAGCTCATGTTCTCCTCAGAAGCACTCACCTCACTCCCCTCAGGTTACTGTACACATGCACCAACTGCCTGCTTCAGGTTTGGATGGAGCTTCATGGTTGTCTTTTGGAGAAATGACCAGTCAAGTTGTGTTTGAAATTTGATTTTTTTCAGGGGCAAAAGGAGCCTCTGCATTCTTGTCAAATATGTAAATAGCATGTTTTTGCAGGTGCTAAAAACCAGACTCTGAGTGTGTGTGTGTGTGTGTGTGTGTGTGTGTGTGTGTGTGTGTGTGCGTGTGTGTGTGTCTGTGTGTGCGTTCAAGTCACATGACATATTTAACCGGATGTAGCTGCAAGACGGAGCCTCGTTGACTCTCCGTTTCAACTTATCTCAAAAGTGAGGACCTCAACCTATATACCAGTTTTTAAATTGTGTTGATAGGCCAAATAAAACCAGAGTTATGATAAATTATGTCCGCGGCCATTTTTTTCTGCTTATTTTGATCACGGTCGGCGCTCGATCGCGCTGTATGAGACAGGAAAACATAGCATGCAGACATTAGCGACAGGTCTTACAGGCGGAAAAGGCTTACCAAAAGAAAAAAAAAACACACCACAACATCTCTCCTATTGGTGGAAAACTTCACCACAACAACCAATCCAAAATTATATGGTGACTGATTGACAAGGGGCGGGCGCTTACGTTCTTCCTGCAACATGAGAAGCGAGGGAGGGACTCTCAGCAGGGATGCAGTCTGGGACACGTAGTTGCAAACCTAGCGACTTTGTTGTTAGATTCAATGACTTTTCAGACCCCCTAACGACTTTTTTTTAGAAAGAAAGGGACTTTTATGGACTTCTTCTGGAGTTTAGAGACTCTGACATGAAGCAGGCTTTCCTTACTGAGGAGTTAGCAACGCTGCTAAGGGTGCAGAGCCACACATGCCCTCAGAGCTCTGCATGGGAGACTGAAGCTGACAGAGCTGCAGCAGTTAGCAGGTTTCACCCTCAGAGACCACCAGGGGTTCATGTTGAGGCATTTTAATTTTTTTTTTTTTTGTGCCATAGACACTGTCAGCACAATCTGCAGTTACACTAACAAAAATGCTGCAAAAAACAAAGAATTATGGAAAAATTACACATGGACTGACATAGAGGAGGATCTACACAAGTTTTTTACATCATGTTTTACATCATGCATCATTTACATCATGTTTTTTTGTAGTGGCATAAATAAAAAGTGACATTTGTGAGACTATACAGTGTTTTGTAAATAATTTTACAAAGAACGCCTGGGCCATTGCCTGCATTTTGATGTAAATAGAGGTAAATCACTATGTTGTTTGTTAAAAATTTGCATATGTTTTGAAGTTTACAATTTTTATTTGAAGTTTAAGTTTTAAAAACAGTTCATCACACATATTTGTGGTTTTCACAGTAAAAATGTTACTTTTTTCCACTCGGATTTTATGTTTTGTGTGTGAATTTGGGTCCATTGTGTAAATTCAGTATGTCAACATGATAAAATAACTGTAAATTCGCACAGGTGAGGTTGTGCTGAAAAAAATGATACCAGGCAAGGCACGTGATTGTCAAATTTTGTGTCAATATGACAAATCGATAGGCGTGAATCTCAACAATATGTATTTTCACCTTAAGGGAAAAAAAAAATGGACTTTTTTCTCCTGCCATGGGGGGGCGCTCTTTTGGGGAGTAAAAATTCCTTCACAAATGTGTTGATGGCTGGACATTGCATCATCCTTGAAAACTTGGAGGCCAGTGAGGGCAAAAATAAAAAGTTATAAGACTTTTAAATATGTGGATTTTAGTGTTATCTTTGGCGCCCCCTAGAACCTAAACCTTGGGGTGCAGCGTCATGATTTTGATAACTTTTAATGGCCACGGGGTGTAGATTGGCCTGAGCAAATGTGGTGCCGGTGGAACGAAAGCCTTCGGAGGAGTTAGCGAAATTCCAATGTGTGCGGATCGGCAAAAAATGCGAAATAACCCTTTAATTGTAATTTTGACAGATACGCGCGCATTGACTTTTTCGTAGATCTTATTGAGTTACATGTGTGTGTCAATTTTTGTGTCATTTTGACAAAGCGTATAGGCGTGACACTCAACAATGTGTATTTTCACCTTAGGGGACAAGAAAAAATGGACTTTTTTCTCCTGCCATGGGGGGGCGCTCTTTTGGGGAGTAAAAATTCCTTCACAAATGTGTTGATGGCTGGACATTGCATCATCCTAGAAAACTTGGAGGCCAGTGAGGACAAAAATAAAAAGTTATAAGACTTTTAAATATGTGGATTTTAGTGTTATCTTTGGCGCCCCCTAGAACCTAAACCTTGGGGTGCAGCGTCATGATTTTGATAACTTTTAATGGCCACGGGGTGTAGATTGGCTTGAGCAAATGTGGTGCCGGTGGAACGAAAGCCTTCGGAGGAGTTAGCGAAATTCCAATGTGTGCGGATCGGCAAAAAATGCGAAATAACCCTTTAACCGTAATTTTGACAGATACGCCCGCACTGACTTTTTTGTAGATCTTATTGAGATACATATGTGTGTCAATTTTTGTGTCAATATGACAAAGCGTACAGGCGTGACAGTCAATAGTGTGAATTTCCACCTTAGGGGGCGCTATGGAGCCATTTTGCATTTTATTGTTTGGGCGACTTCAGAATATCGAATTTTTCACCAGGCCCGGTCGTCCTGCCAAATTTCATGAGTTTTCGCCAGTGGGAAGTGGGCCATTTTCCAGTTCAAAGGGGAGGAAAAAGAAAAACAAGAGGGCTCTCGCAGCTGCTTAGCAGCTACGCTCGGGCCCTAAAGAAAGAAAGAAACAAAGAAAAACCACTTGGGGAATAATAGGGCCTACGCCCGGCTGCTCTGCAGCTGGCTCGGGCCCTAACTAGGACCCCGTTGGGGCACTGGCGGGCCCGAGCCGTGTCGCGTCCCCCCCCCCAACGTGCTGCCTCCCCGTCCCATTTGTGTCCTCTGGCCATCGCCCTCTCTGGTAACGCCCATCACTGCAAAGACCCTTTTCCTTCATCGGCGTTTGCTGTTCTTCCTGCCAGTGCGTGTTGCTTTCACTTACACTTGCCACAGCCAGCCTCGTGAGTGCCTAGCCTATTGGATATCACTGTCACCTACACAGGACAGTCATTACCTTTCTATTAATACTTTGTGTTTTAATTTCACATTAATTTCCATATTGTATAAACGACTGGAAAAAACTTGAGCCCCTGCCCCTGTATAATCATGTGCATGTCTCTGTTCTAGCTCCAAGGTGAATCTTCACTGCTCATGTTCTCCTCAGAAATAGTCACCTCACTCCCCTCAGGTTACTGTACACATGCACCAACTATCTGCTTCAGGTTTGAAATGGAGCTTCATGGTTGTCTTTTGGAGAAATGACCAGTCAAGTTGTGTTTGAAATTTGATTTTTTTCAGGGGCAAAAGGAAGCCTCTGCATTCTTGTCAAATATGTAAACAGCATGTTTTTGCAGGTGCTAAAAAACAGACTCTGAGTGTGTGTGTGTGTCTGTGTGTGTGTGTGTGTGTGTGTGTGTGTGTGTGTATGTTGGCGTGTGTGTATATGTGTGTGTATCCTGCAGTACTCTGTACTCCTGCAGTGGCCAAAAAGACTTTTAAGAATGTGGATTTTTGGGTCATCTTTGGCGCCCCCTAGAACTGCAGTACTCTGTACTCCTGCAGTGGCCAAAATGACTTTTAAGAATGTGGATTTTTGGGTCATCTTTGGCGCCCCCTAGAACGTAAACCGTGGGGTGCAGCGTCATGATTTTTACAACTTTGAATGGGCATGGGGTGTAGATTGCCCTGAGCAAATTTGGTATCGGTGGGACGAAAGCCTTAGGAGGAGATAGCCACATTCCAATGTGTGCGAATCGGCAAAAAATGCAAAATAGCCCTTTAACCGTACATTATACAGATACGCGCTCTTTGACTTTTTCGTAGATCTTATTGAGATACACATGATTGTCAAATTTTGTGTCAATATGACAAAGCGTATAGGCGTGAATCTCAACAATATGTATTTTCACCTTAGGGGACAAGAAAAAATGGACTTTTTTCTCCTGCCATGGGGGGGCGCTCTTTTGGGGAGTAAAAATTCCTTCACAAATGTGTTGATGGCTGGACATTGCATCATCCTAGAAAACTTGGAGGCCAGTGAGGACAAAAATAAAAAGTTATAAGACTTTTAAATATGTGGATTTTAGGGTTGTCTTTGGCGCCCCCTAGAACCTAAACCGTGGGGTGCAGCGTCATGATTTGAATAACTTTTAATGGCCATGGGGTGTAGATTGGCCTGAGCAAATGTGGTGCCGGTGGACAGAAAGCCTTCGGAGGAGTTAGCGAAATTCCAATGTGTGCGGATCGGCAAAAAATGCGAAATAACCCTTTAACCGTACATTTGACAGATACGCCCGCACTGACTTTTTTGTAGATCTTATTGAGATACATGTGTGTGTCAATTTTTGTGTCATTTTGACAAAACGTACCGGCGTGACAGTGAATAGTGTGAATTTTCACCTTAGGGGGCGCTATGGAGCCATTTTGCATTTTCTTGTTTGGGCGACTTCGGAATATCAAATTTTTCACCAGGCCCGGTCGTCCTGCCAAATTTCATGAGTTTTCGCCAGTGGGAAGTGGGCCATTTTCCAGTTCAAAGGGGAGGAAAAATAATAATAACAAAAGAAGGAAACTACAGGAACAAGAGGGCTCTCGCAGCTGCTTAGCAGCTACGCTCGGGCCCTAAAAAGAAGGAAACATGCAGGAACAAGAGGGCTCTCGCAGCTGCTTAGCAGCTACGCTCGGGCCCTAAATAACAAACTAGGACCCCGTTGGGGCACTGGCGGGCCCGAGCTGTGTCGCGTCCCCCCCCCCAACGCGCTGCCTCCCCGTCCCATTTGTGTCCTCTGGCCATCGCCCTCTCTGGTAACGCCCATCACTGCAAAGACCCTTATCCTTCATCGGCGTTTGCTGTTCTTCCTGCCAGTGCGTGTTGCTTTCACTTACACTTGCCACAGCCAGCCTCGTGAGTGCCTAGCCTATTCGATATCACTGTCACCTACACAGGACAGTCATTACCTTTCTATTAATACTTTGTGTTTTAATTTCACATTAATTTCCATATTGTATAAACAACTGGAAAAAACTTGAGCCCCTGCCCCTGTATAATCATGTGCACGTCTCTGTTCTAGCTCTAAGGTGAATCTTCACTGCTCATGTTCTCCTCAGAAGCAGTCACCTCACTCCCCTCAGGTTACTGTACACATGCACCAACTGCCTGCTTCAGGTTTGGATGGAGCTTCATGGTTGTCTTTTGGAGAAATGACCAGTCAAGTTGTGTTTGAAATTTGATTTTTTTCAGGGGCAAAAGGAGCCTCTGCATTGTTGTCAAATATGTAAATAGCATGTTTTTGCAGGTGCTAAAAACCAGACTCTGAGTGTGTGTGTGTGCGTGTGTGTGTGTGTCTGTGTGTGTGTGTGTGTGTGTGCGTTCAAGTCACATGACATATTTAACCGGATGTAGCTGCAAGACGGAGCCTCGTTGACTCTCCGTTTCAACTTATCTCAAAAGTGAGGACCTCAACCTATATACCAGTTTTTAAATTGTGTTGATAGGCCAAATAAAACCAGAGTTATGATAAATTATGTCCGCGATACTTGTTTTCTGCTTATTTTGATCACGTTCGGCGCTCGATCGCGCTGTATGAGACAGGAAAACATAGCATGCAGACATTAGCGACAGGTCTTACAGGCGGAAAAGGCTTGCCAAAGGAAAAAAAAAACACACCACAACATCTCTCCTATTGGTGGAAAACTTCACCACAACAACCAATCCAAAACTATATGGTGACTGATTGACAAGGGGCGGGCGCTTACGTTCTTCCTGCAATATGAGAAGGGAGGGAGGGACTCTCAGCAGGGATGCAGTCTGGGACACGTAGTTGCAAACCTAGCGACTTTGTTGTTAGATTCAATGACTTTTCAGACCCCCTAACGACTTTTTTTTAGAAAGTGACTTTTATCGACTTCTTCTGGAGTTTAGAGACTCTGACATGAAGCAGGCTTTCCTTACTGAGGAGTTAGCAACGCTGCTAAGGGTGCAGAGCCACACATGTGCTCCGAGCTCTGCATGGGAGACTGAAGCTGACAGAGCTGCAGCAGTTAGCAGGTTTCACCCTCAGAGACCACCAGGGGTTCATGTTGAGGCATTTTAATTTTTTTTTTTTTTTTGCCATAGACACTGTCAGCACAATCTGCAGTTACACTAACAAAAATGCTGCAAAAAACAAAGAATTATGGAAAAATTACACATGGACTAACATAGAGGAGGATCTACACAAGTTTTTTACATCATGTTTTACATCATGCATCATTTATGTAGTGATTTGAAATGAGCCTCATACGGTCGCACCAAAATATATGTAGCGATTTGAAATGAGCCTCACAAGGTCGCACCAAAATATACTTGGCGATTGGAATTTATAATAAATGTCTGAAGATTAATAATCTCAAATTATGACATTTATGCACTCGTTGAAAGGGGCACCACCCACCCTTAATGGTGGGAAAATAAAGAAAACAAAAGTTTAATTCAGAAATCAAACATCAAGTCAGTTTTAATTAATCAGTCTTAATTAATCAGTCTTAATTAATCAGTCTCATATCTTAAGTCGAAATTCTAATTTCAGGGACTCCACTTCTGGAAGAACACTAACAGACCAGAACTTAGAAAAATAATTATCTGTTTATTACAGGATAAATGATGGTACAACACACATGCAATAAATGATGATAAGATAATGAAGATAAATAATACTAGGTGAATAAATCAAGATTCTGAGTCAGGCTAGGAGCACTAAAGTTAATGATAGTGAGTGAATATGCGCTAACATATTAACCTACACTAACTTTAGTGTCGAGATAAACTCGGATGTGGATTTGGAGGAATCTAAGATTACCAGAATAAGAGGATATCTGAGTTGAACGCAGGAGACAGCACCAGCCCTCTTTAGAGCTCTGGAGGTTTGCATACTTAAGTGAGACTGGTCCTTGGAGAAGATGGAGCAGGTTCCGAAGGTCCGGGCTACTGGCGGTTCGAGCGGTTCAGCTCAGAAGACGACTGAAGTCAGCCGAAGGATGAGCCAGGAGTTGCAGCACTCAGGCCCGAAGCAAAAACCAGCGCCTGTGGATCCTGCGGATGCTCGTTTGGGTACTTCTTTAGTCTCACTCAAAAACTCTGGCACAGAGGATGACCTGGGCCTGTTGGATTGCGTTCGGAGGTGACTTTGAAATCACGCAGAAAACTCAGAAAAACGAGGCTCGAAGAGCAGAGAAAACTTTCAAAAATGGCTTCGCGAAATTAAAGAAAATCAATCAAAGGCTTAATCTTGAATTGCTATGTGCACAAAAAGTTGAAGTTTCAAAACTTGAACTAAGACGATGTTAAAGAAAAATCAACGTGAATCAACACGTGGCGTAAAACTTAGAAGACTAAGAAAAAGTTCTAAGAGAAAACAAAGAAACGCACCACAGAAGGGTGTGGACAGAAGAGAAGGGGCATAAGAGCCGGGGACAAGAGAGTCAGAAGAAGAGCAGAAGCATAAGAGAGAAATAAGAGCATAAGAGGCAAGAGAGAGTGAGCAACCCCACTTCACTGGTTTTATCTTCTCACACTGGGAGTGGCTCCGGCGTGTGTGTGTGAGACAGAGGAGGGTCGTGTGGTCTTTGATTATTTTATCTAACTTATTCTTTTGGCTGGTAAAAGAGTCAGATCTGATACTCACTCACTATGATTAATATCATTGAATGCTTGGTTTCATGACAAATAATTTGACACTAAACACATATGAATGAAGTGTAGGATCACATCAAACATTCTCATTATGTTTAAAGTATCACATTGAACATGCTAAATTACTCTGAAATGAAACAGATAGTAACACATGGAAACTGTGAACAACAAAAGAGTAAATACATGTGAATGAACGTCATCATGATTAATAATGGATTCTAAATACTCACATTCAGGTTATTCAATGACATTATAACCACCTAATGGTTAAAAATACTAAATAAACGATTAAAATATAGAACAAACATTTCTAAACCATTTCTGTTAATTAGAGCTAAGTTATGAGTCACAATCAATAAATTTAACTCTTAAAAGTTCATGAAACAGTCTGAAAAGCTGTTGGTCTAAAGAACTAAAGAATAAGGATTTATTCTGTCAGATAAGATAACTTGGCTTCTGAAGCACATAGAAAAACGGGAAACATCTCATTTTAACACAAATTTCATGATTAGACAGATTAGTACATTGCTGAATGCATAAGATGTCATGATCAGTCATTTGTATTCTTTCACCAAAGGAATGCAGTCTTTATCAGTGTATGGTCGAGCAGGGTTTTACGACCGAGGTCTGGAGGTCAGTGTCCCCCCTTATCCTGGGGTCCGTATGTTCACACACTTTAAGACGCTAAATCTCAAATGGGAGATCTGGGTTGAGACGTTAACGTTTATTTAGATGGTCAGCAAATGGAGTCAGTTTGAAAGGTAATAAAAACTCTGTCTCTGTTCGCCGAACTGACCAATCCTGAAGAGTCAGAGGTTTAGTCAACCTCCAGTTGGGTCACTTATTTAACCTGAAAGTGTAAACGAGTCTGGAAAGATTTATATCCTGTTTCCTGGGACCAGATAAGGAACTTTCCTGTGAGGAATGTGTGGGTTTCACACCCAGGGTTGTCTTGATTGCTACATTTACATCATGTTTTTTTGTAGTGGCATAAATAAAAAGTGACATTTGTGAGACTATACAGTGTTTTGTAAATAATTTTACAAAGAACACCTGGGCCATTGCCTGCATTTTGATGTAAATAGAGGTAAATTACTATGTTCTTTGTTAAAAATTTGCATATGTTTTGAAGTTTACAATTTTTATTTGAAGTTTAAGTTTTAAAAACAGTTCATCACACATATTTGTGGTTTTCACAGTAAAAACGTAACTTTTTTCCACTCGGATTTTATGTTTTGTGTGTGAATTTGGGTCCAATGTGTAAATATAGTATGTCAAAATGATAAAATAACTGTAAATTGACACAGGTGAGGTTGTGCTGAAAAAAATGATACCAGGCAAGGCAAGGTAAAAATTTTGTAAGAGGAAATATAAAGGTAAAATCTAAAGTAGTCAAAAACGGCCAATAGTGACTCACAGACTCCACAGACAAGTCCCTTTGGCGCCACTCAGTGGGCAAAACTACTTTGTCTACTGTAATGTATATTTGGGTTATCTTTGGCGCCCCCTAAAACGTAAACCGTGGGGTGCAGCGTCATGATTTTTACAACTTTGAATGGCCATGGAGTGTAGATTGGCCTGAGCAAATTTGGTGTCAGTGGGACGAAAGCCTTAGGAGGAGTTAGCGAAATTCCAATGTGTGCGAATCGGCAAAAAATGCAAAATAGCCCTTTTACCGTACATTATACAGATACGCGCTCTTTGACTTTTTCGTAGATCTAATTGAGATACACATGATTGTCAATTTTTGTGTCATTTTGCCAAAGCGTACAGGCGTGACAGTCAACAATGTGTATTTTCACCTTAGGGGACAAGAAAAAATGGACTTTTTTCTCCTGCCATGGGGGGCGCTCTTTTAGGGAGTAAAAATTCCTTCACAAATGTGTTGATGGCTGGACATTGCATCATCCTAGAAAACTTGGAGGCCAGTGAGGACAAAAATAAAAAGTTATAAGACTTTTAAAAATGTGGATTTTTGGGTTATCTTTGGCGCCCCCTAGAACGTAAACCGTGGGGTGCAGCGTCATGATTTGAATAACTTTTAATGGCCATGGGGTGTAGATTGGCCTGAGCATATGTGGTGCCGGTGGAACGAAAGCCTTCGGAGGAGTTAGCGAAATTCCAATGTGTGCGAATCGGCAAAAAATGCGGAATAACCCTTTAACCGTACATTTGACAGATACGCGCTTGGACTTTTTTGTAGATCTTATTGAGATACATGTGTGTGTCAATTTTTGTGTCATTTTGACAAAGCCTACAGGCGTGACACTCAACAATGTGTATTTTCACCTTAGGGGACAAGAAAAAATGGACTTTTTTCTCCTGCCATGGGGGGGCGCTCTTTTGAGGAGTAAAAATTCCTTCACAAATGTGTTGATGGCTGGACACTGCATCATCCTAGAAAACTTGGAGGCCAGTGAGGGCAAAAATAAAAAGTTATAAGACTTTTAAATATGTGGATTTTAGGGTTATCTTTGGCGCCCCCTAGAACCTAAACCGTGGCGTGCAGCGTCATGATTTGAATAACTTTTAATGGCCATGGGGTGTAGATTGGCCTGAGCAAATGTGGTGCCAGTGGAACGAAAGCCTTCGGAGGAGTTAGCGAAATTCCAATGTGTGCGGATCGGCAAAAAATGCGAAATAACCCTTTAACCGTACATTTGACAGATACGCCCGCACTGACTTTTTTGTAGATCTTATTGAGATACATGTGTGTGTCAATTTTTGTGTCATTTTGACAAAGCGTACAGGCGTGACAGTCAATAGTGTGAATTTTCACCTTAGGGGGCGCTATGGAGCCATTTTGCATTTTCTTGTTTGGGCGACTTCGGAATATCAAATTTTTCACCAGGCCTGGTCGTCCTGCCAAATTTCATGAGTTTTCGCCAGTGGGAAGTGGGCCATTTTCCAGTTCAAAGGGGAGGAAAAATAATAACTAGGGCCCCGTTGGGGCACTGGCGGGCCCGAGCCGTGTCGCACCCCCCCCCCCCCCCCAACGCGACCGCCTCCCCGTCCCATTCGCGTCCTCTGGCCATCGCCCTCTCTGGTAACGCCCATCACTGCAAAGACCCTTTTCCTTCATCGGCGTTTGCTGTTCTTCCTGCCAGTGCGTGTTGCTTTCACTTACACTTGCCACAGCCAGCCTCGTGAGTGCCTAGCCTATTGGATATCACTGTCACCTACACAGGACAGTCATACTTTGTTTTTTAATTTCACATTAATTTCCTTATTGTATAAACGACTGGAAAAAACTTGAGCCCCTGCCCCTGTATTATCATGTGCACGTCCCTGTTCTAGCTCCAAGGTGAATCTTCACTGCTCATGTTCTCCTCAGAAGCAGTCACCTCACTCCCCTCAGGTTACTGTACACATGCACCAACTGCCTGCTTCAGGTTTGGATGGAGCTTCATGGTTGTCTTTTGGAGAAATGAGCAGTCAAGTTGTGTTTGAAATTTGATTTTTTTCAGGGGCAAAAGGAAGCCTCTGCATTCTTGTCAAATATGTAAATAGCATGTATTTGCAGGTGCTAAAAAACAGACTCTGAGTGTGTGTGTGTGTGCGTGTGTGTGTGTGTCTGTGTGTGTGTGTGTGTGTGTATCCTGCAGTACTCTGAGAAGAATAATAAGCATATTTCTGAGGTGAATTTTGAAGATTGATCTGAGAGTTAGGTTTGATTCGATTCGATTGACGCTCCCCAGCGTTCAAGTCACATGACATATTTAACCGGATGTAGCTGCAAGACGGAGCCTCGTTAACTCTCCGTTTCAACTTATCTCAAAAGTGAGGACCTCAACCTATATACCAGTTTTTAAATTGTGTTGATAGGCCAAATAAAACCAGAGTTATGATAAATTATGTCCGCGATACTTTTTTTCTGCTTATTTTGATCACGTTCGGCGCTCGATCTCGCTTTTATGAGACAGGAAAACATAGCATGCACACATTAGCGACAGGTCTTACAGGCGGAAAAGGCTTGCCTAAAGAAAAAAAAAACACACCACAACATCTCTCCTATTGGTGGAAAACTTCACCACAACAACCAATCCAAAATTATATGGTGACTGATTGACAAGGGGCGGGCGCTTACGTTCTTCCTGCAACATGAGAAGGGAGGGAGGGACTCTCAGCAGGGATGCAGTCTGGGACACGTAGTTGCAAACCTAGCGACTTTGTTGTTAGATTCAATTACTTTTCAGACCCCCTAACGACTTTTTTTAGAAAGAAAGGGACTTTTATCGACTTCTTCTGGAGTTTAGAGACTCTGACATGAAGCAGGCTTTCCTTACTGAGGAGTTAGCAACGCTGCTAAGGGTGCAGAGCCACACATGCGCTCCGAGCTCTGCATGGGAGACTAAAGCTGACAGAGCTGCAGCAGTTAGCAGGTTTCACCCTCAGAGACCACCAGGGGTTCATGTTGAGGCATTTTCAGTTTTTGTTTTTTTTGCCATAGACACTGTCAGCACAATCTGCAGTTACACTAACAAAAATTCTGCAAAAAACAAAGAATTATGGAAAAATTACACATGGACTGACATAGAGGAGGATCTACACAAGTTTTTTACATCATGTTTTACATCATGCATCATTTACATCATGTTTTTTTGTAGTGGCATAAATAAAAAGTGACATTTGTGAGACTATACAGTGTTTTGTAAATAATTTTACAAAGAACGCCTGGGCCATTGCCTGCATTTTGATGTAAATAGAGGTAAATTACTATGTTCTTTGTTAAAAATTTGCATATGTTTTGAAGTTTACAATTTTTATTTGAAGTTTAAGTTTTAAAAACAGTTCATCACACATATTTGTGGTTTAATTTCACATTAATTTCCATATTGTATAAATGACTGGAAAAAACTTGAGCCCCTGCCCCTATATAATCATGTGCACGTCCCTGTTCTAGCTCCAAGGTGAATCGTCACTGCTCATGTTCTCCTCAGAAATAGTCACCTCACTCCCCTCAGGTTACTGTACACATGCACCAACTATCTGCTTCAGGTTTGGATGGAGCTTCATGGTTGTCTTTTGGAGAAATGAACAGTCAAGTTGTGTTTGAAATCTGATTTTTTTCAGGGGCAAAAGGAAGCCTCTGCATTGTTGTCAAATATGTAAATAGCATGTTTTTGCAGGTGCTAAAAAACAGACTCTGAGTGTGTGTGTGTGTGTGTGTGTGTGTGTGTGTGTGTGTGTGTGTGTGTATATGTGTGTGTATCCTGCAGTACTCTGTACTCCTGCAGTGGCCAAAAAGACTTTTAAGAATGTGGATTTTTGGGTCATCTTTGGCGCCCCCTAGAACTGCAGTACTCTGTACTCCTGCAGTGGCCAAAATGACTTTTAAGAATGTGGATTTTTGGGTCATCTTTGGCGCCCCCTAGAACGTAAACCGTGGGACGCAGCGTCATGATTTTTACATCTTTGAATGGCCATGGGGTGTAGATTGCCCTGAGCAAATTTGGTATTGGTGGGACGAAAGCCTTAGGAGGGGATAGCCACATTCCAATGTGTGCGAATCGGCAAAAAATGCGAAATAGCCCTTTAACCGTACATTATACAGATACGCGCTTTTTGACTTTTTCGTAGATCTAATTGAGATACACATGATTGTCAATTTTTGTGTCAATATGACAAAGCGTTCAGGCGTGACACTCAACAATGTGTATTTTCATGTAAGGGGACAAGAAAAAATTGACTTTTTTCTCCTGCCATGGGGGGGCGCTCTTTTGGGGAGTAAAAATTCCTTCACAAATGTGTTGATGGCTGGACATTGCATCATCCTAGAAAACTTGGAGGGCAGTGAGGACAAAAATAAAAAGTTATAAGACTTTTAAGAATGTGGATTTTGGGTTATCTTTGGCGCCCCCTAGAACCTAAACCGTGGGGTGCAGCGTCATGATTTGTACAACTTTTAATGGCCATGGGGGGTAGATTGGCCTGCGCAAATGTGGTGCCGGTCGAACGAAAGCCTTCGGAGGAGTTAGCGAAATTCCAATGTGTGCAGATCTGCAAAAAATGCAAAATAACCCATTAACCGTACATTTGACAGATACGCCCGCACTGACTTTTTTGTAGATCTTATTGAGATACATGTGTGTGTCAATTTTTGTGTCAATATGACAAAGTGTACAGCCGTCATGTGAATTTTCACCTTAGGGGGCGCTATGGAGCCATTTTGCATTTTATTGTTTGGGCGACTTCAGAATATCGAATTTTTCACCAGGCCCGGTCGTCCTGCCAAATTTCCTGAGTTTTCGCCAGTGGGAAGTGGGCCATTTTCCAGTTTAAAGCGGAGGAAAAATAATAACGAAAGAAGGAAACATGCAGGAACAAGAGGGCTCTCGCAGCTGCTTAGCAGCTACGCTCGGGCCCTAATGAATTTCCAGGAAGTGGGTCTTTAAATAAAGTAAACAAAATAGGCGCCTTTTTTTATAAAGTCTTCTGTTCCATTACAGTAACTATGGTTTTATATTATTATATAATGATAATGTAATGATGGTAAATATGACGTATGCTGCGTTCCTGTTACCTTGAAAGTCGGAGCTGGGAATGACGTTACACCAAAGTTGACGGCGTTCCTGTAAATGAGTCAGAAAGTCAAAATGGACACCTACTGTTAGCCGTTGTTAGCTATTGTTAGCTGTTGTTAGCTATACGAGTTGTAAACAACGCGTAACATAGTATTTTACTCTTACGAACACCATAACACCGTGTTCACAGTTAGACGTTGGGCAGAACAACATAAACTGCTTATTTAATGTCACAAAAACAAACACAAGTGCTAATGAATAAAACATTCCGAGAGCTTTCACTGTTACTCTTTACTGTTGAAGCCCTGTGCGGCCATCTTGGATTATGATGTTGTCGTCAAGTCGGGGTGGGCGAGAATCGTCTAACTTTCCAGGTCCAGGCGTTTCAGACGAATTTGCGACTCAGATCTCGGAAACCCCGACTTCCGAGAACAACTGGAACGCAGCATTAATTAATCAGAAATACTTGCGGCGTTCAAGTTACCTTGGAAGTCAGATGTCGGAACGGAAACAAGATGGCTACATCTGCGAAAGTCATTTTAGTGCTAGCCTTATATTTGGACAAGCACTAAAATAACTTTGATAGATGTAGCCATCTTGTACCCGCTTCCGGTTTTGCTTTTTTCTGATTTGGTAACTGAAACGCCGGGAACTCGGGTGTGACGTCAATCCCAGTTCAGACATCTGACTTCTGAGGTAACTCGAACGCAGCAACAGTCAATTATAATTATTACGATTAAGTTTTACATCACAGATGGAAATTTGCAGTTTGCTTAATCTGGTTCATCCATCCCTCCTGCTCTGTCAGTTCGCCTCGCTTCATTGAACACCTCCAATGCAGGCAATGTGGTGGGACAACTTAGTCCATCATCAGGCCTCTTTGACCCTCATGTTTAAGGCGAGACGTTCCAGGGCCGTAGACGTCACCTCTATTCCTGGTAGCGGGAAAAAGGAACAAGATTACTCATAACGGACACCGAAGGCGTCTGTCATCTTGACTTCTCTGCTGTTCAAACAAAATACCAACATCTCTAAGCCTTCAACGCTTTTGTTTGTAAAGCAGCTTTTGTTACTCATTCATGATCTCAAAGCCTGCTGAGATAACCCTGCCAACCCTGAACACACAAATGTTAGTTATTTCTCAGAGAGTGTTCACACCTGTTGACTTAACCTCGTCAAACACGTCTGCGATGGCACCGGGTGGCCACATTGTTCACTAAACTGTTGTTAACGCCTTAAGGAGTGGCCTGTACTTGTTTATTTCTGTCACTATCATGTGACATGAGCTGTTTGCACGCTTTAATTATCCAAAAATCCATGTACGGTAAGAACAAAGAACAGAATATTTTAAGGAGCTTTAGGTGAACATGTGGAGGGTCCATAGAAGGAATGACAGAACGTATTTTGAGGACCTGTGTGATGTAAAACATGGATACAAGGTCCTTGTTGAGGATGGTTTTCAGAGGCCCAACAATCTCACACTGAAGTATCTGAGGTATTTGAGTGACACAGCTCCACCACTTTAAAGGCTGACATGACTGGCTAAAGAAACTCTTCCTAACAATTTCTTCAAGCTGCTCGACCCAGAGCTGACTGAGAAAGTGAGCCACTAAAGAAAGAAAATGTTTCCACTCCGTATGAGCCGACTTCTCTGCGTGTATGTTGTTTCAAACTCCCTAAATCGCTGACAGATGAGGAGAGCAGACAGTTTCAGAGCTGAATGAGCGAAAAGAGACGGGGGCTGGCAGGTCTAAACTCTTAGATCACGAGCGGTCTAAGAAGTTCCATGGTTTTTGTGAAACCAGCACTTATTCCCCCTCCACTTGTATCATCGTGGTTTTGAACAAAGACGCCTCACAGCCCTCATGTAAAAAAACGGTCCTGGAGTTATTTCACTGGAGGTGGTCTCTTACACGTGTATGTGAAACATAAGCTTTGTTGTAGCAGGCTGCGCTCCAGCGTTAAGAGACAGAGAAGATGCTTTGAGTCGGGGGAATAAATGGGAACATGGCTGTTCCTCAAAGGTCCGTTTCAGACACTGAGTGGTAAATTTGGGCATGTGCTGCTCGCAGCTCTCTCATTTTGGAGATGCTGTTCTTTAATCTGAACCCTCGGGTGGAAGTAACCATCCTCCTCACTCCCCCGCTGTGGCTCCTGTTTGATGTGGGAGACCTCATTTATTTTAATAGGCCATGGAGACGATACGCTCAGAACATGACATTTTCCAAATAATCCAAGTGTTATATTTAAACCCGCTCCTTCTGCAATGACCATGAGGCGAAGTATTGTCGGAGCAGCGTTTGAATGTTGAAGTTAGATTTAAAAAATCTTAGTAAAGAGAGTTTAATAGTTTGACAACCTGATCTTAAAGGAATATTCCGTCTTAAAATCAAATTAGGGTCAAACACACCTTAACACCTAGTTAGACACCTCCTCCAGAGATGAATGTTGTCGACCGCTTGCTTCTCTAGTTATACCAACTTTAGTAACGACCGCACAATAGCAATACAGAGAGCCACGCCCCCAACCAAAACGCCACTCTATAGCCACAAATAATGCTCAGAACAGCACCTACACACGTGGACAAAATTGTTGGTACCCCTCAGTTAAAGAAGGAAAAACCCACAATTCTCACTGAAATCACTTGAAACCTACAAAAGTAACAATAAATAAAAATTTATTGAAAATTAAATAATCAAAATCAGCCATTACGTTTGAAATGTTGATTAACATAATTATTTAAAAAAAACAAACTAATGAAATAGGGCTGGACAAAAATGATGGTACCTCTATAAAAGATTGAAAACTATTTGACCAGAGTGACATGATTAACTCAGGTGTGTCCTTTAATTGACATCACAGGTGTTTCCAAACTCATAACCAGTCAGTCTGCCTATTTAAAGGGAGACAAGTAGTCACTCTGCTGTTTGGTGAAAAGGTGTGTACCACACTGAACATGGACAACAGAAAGCGAAGGAGAGAATTGTCCCAGGACATCCGAAAAAAAATTATAGACAAACATCTTAAAGGTGCAGGCTATAAGACTATCTCTAAACAGCTTGAAGTTCCTGTGACAACAGTGGCTCATATTATTCAGAAGTTCAAGACCCACGGGACAGTAGCCAACCTCCCTGGACGTGGCCGCAAGAGGAAAATTGATGACAGATTGAAGAGACAGATCGTTCGAATTGTATCCAAAGAGCCCAGGACAACCTCCAAAGAAATTAAAGGTGAACTCCAAGGCCAAGGTACATCAGTGTCAGATCGCACCATTCGTCGTTGTTTGAGCCAAAGTGGACTTCATGGGAGACGACCAAGGAGGACACCACTGCTGAAAAAAAATCATAAAAAAGCGAGACTGGAATTTGCAAAAATGCATGTTGACAAGCCACAAAGCTTCTGGGAGAATGTCCTTTGGACAGATGAGACCAAACTGGAGCTTTTTGGTAAGGCACATCAACTCTATGTTCATAGACTCAAAAACCAAGCATACGAAGAAAAGAACACTGTCCCTACGGTGAAACATGGAGGAGGCTCAGCAATGTTTTGGGGCTGCTTTGCTGCATCTGGCACAGGGTGTCTTGAATGTGTGCAAGGTAAAATGAAATCTGACGACTATCAAGGCATTCTGGAGAGAAATGTGCTGCCTAGTGTCAGAAAGCTTGGTCTCAGTCGCAGGTCATGGGTCTTCCAACAGGACAACGATCCAAAACACACAGCCAAAAACACCCAAGAATGGCTGAGAGAAAAGCGTTGGACTATTCTAAAGTGGCCTTCCATGAGCCCAGATCTGAATCCCATTGAACATCTGTGGAAGGAGCTGAAACATGCCATTTGGAGAAGACACCCATCAAACCTGAGACAACTGGAGCAGTTTGCTCATGAGGAGTGGGCCAAAATACCTGTTGACAGCTGCAGAACGCTCATTGACAAATACAGAAATCGTTTAATTGCAGTGATTGCCTCAAAAGGTTGTGCAACAAAATATTAAGTTATGGGTACCATCATTTTTGTCCAGCCCTATTTCATTAGTTTGTTTTTTTTAAATAATTATGTTAATCAACAATTCAAAAGTAATGGCTGATTTTGATTATTTAATTTTCAATAAATTTTTATTTATTGTTACTTTTGTAGGTTTCAAGTGATTTCAGTGAGAATTGTGGGTTTTTCCTTCTTTAACTGAGGGGTACCAACAATTTTGTCCACGTGTGTAACTTCATCAACAGGACATATAGGGTCACAAACATAGTACTAGACACCAAACATCTTTTTAACTTTGACTCATTTCTTTAGCAAAGAGACTAAACACAACTCACCTACTCTCTTCCAGCAGCCGCTTGTTTGTAGCAAGACCTCAGGCCAGTCCATTACGGACTACAGCGGGGTGCCGCAGCTCAAGGAAGAACATATATGATCATTTCTTTATCATTTCCTTGAAGTAATAATCACCATAATAATCATTTGCACCGCAGACACAGTAGTTCTTAATAATAATATTAATAACTTAATTTTTTAGCATTAGAACAGAAGTTTACAAATTGCTTTGACATAAAGTCCCAGAGCACATGGAAAAAGACAGATAAAAACAAAAAGCTCAGTTAAAACGGAGTTGAAGGAACATCTTCATAAGACAATACAAGAACCGTGCAACATAAAATGAGACCACGAGGACCAAAATGAAAACATAAAACAGTTAAGAAAAAAGAAAAAGCAATTAAAGGGGCTGGAAAGCAGAAACAGGATAGTAAATATAAAAGGCAATATCATCAATGATAATAAAATAATAACAGTTAATACTGATAATAATAGTAATGATGGAATGGAGCGACAGAAATGAGCGAGAGAAAAAACCTGATCATAAATGTTCTTCCTTGAGCTGCGTCACCCCGCTGTAGTCCATAATGGACTGGCCTGAGGTCTCACTACGAACAAGTGGCTGCTGGAAGAGAGTAGGTGAGTCGTGTTTAGTCTCTTTACTAAAGAAATGAGTCAAAGTTAAAAAGATGTTTGGTGTCTAGTACTATGTCTGTGACCCTATATGTCCTGTTGATGAAGTTAGGTGCTGTTCTGAGCATTATTTGTGGCTATAGAGTGGCGTTTTGGTTGAGATTCAGATTCAGATTCAGACAAATATCCCCTAAGGCCAAATCCGTTCACGGTTACCCTGCCGTTTGATCGGTCCAAACACACAAATCAGCAGAAAAACAAACCAGACAAGTGCAAGACATTAATAACAACCAGTAGACAACCACATCCTGTCAGTGCTGACAGATAAATAGCTAAATAAGCATAATAAGCAGTCAAGTTCCGCAGAGCAATGGTTGAAATATAATAAGATCCACAAGTATGAGACACAAGATCAGAAATAAAACAAATAAAACACTCCTGAAGCTCCAGTTCAGCACAGGCCACATGTGACCATCAGCCTACCTCCCGGCATTTAAATGCCTGATGGCTGAGGGGATAGAAGAGTTTGAGTATCGCGCGTGGCTCTTTGTATCTACTAGATAAAGCAAGCGGTCATCTCTCGACGAGTTAACTGACTCGGTGTTACGGTGTGTTTTACCCTAACTTAACTTCACGCCGGAATATCCCTTTACATGGAGTATATATTGCTCAGCATTCATGGAGCCATCACAGACGTGTAAGATACCCCCCAAAAAGAACATTAAATCTTGGTTCCATTTAATTTAGAGGAGTCACCGGCACCTCTGGGTCATGTGGTTTCCTTTTTGCATGGTGCCATTTTAACTTGCACTTTGTCACTCTAATGCAGAACCTTGTATTTCCAAAACCACCACTTTCCAGGAAGTTAAAAAAAAAAAAAAGCAGCTGAGAGAAACTAAAGCTGTGGTTGCCAGTTTGTTGTTTGTTCTGCCTGCCTGCTTGGTTCTAGTCCTATGTCATATCAAGCCTGGCCAGTATCTTGTGTACTTCTTCCTGGTTGGACTGGTTTTGGGTTTTGGACTTTGGAATGGACTGGTACTTCCCCTTTTTCCCTCTTTTGGTTTGCTTCCTCAAAGTCTGTGTTTTCGCTGTAAATCTGTCTTGGTGTCATTCTCTTCAGAAGTGTGACAGGTAGAGCAGGTTCAGTCATCTCTGTTTACAGATTCTACATAAAAGGTGCCGAGTCTGCACTCAGGAGTCTGGCCTCTCGGTGTGGGAGGTGGTTTTTGTTGTCTTGAGTAGCACTGGCTGTCATGTCACAACAGACTTTAGTGTCTGCAGATAATAAATCCAACCTTCGCTCGATAAATAAACAGTTTATTCACTCTCAGATCTGACTGAACTCCAAGTTAATGTCATTTTACTAAAATCTTCGTTGTAAATCATTGCTTATCATTTCTCTTGTCCGGGTTTCTGAGGATTGAGGCTCACTTCCCTCTCTCTCTGCAGTTGAACCTTTGGTCTTGGTTCAACATTAACAGCTTCCAGTTGCTCATTAAGTCAGCAGTTTTCTTACATTTTATGCCTTGTTAGCGGACTTTACGAGGTCGAGGGTACAGCATGCACCATAGTTACCCGAGACTGCAGCTGGGGTTTCTCTCAGTTTTACAGTTGGCACCATTTGTGTGTGCTTTAAGATGAATTTGCTGACAGTGGTGTGTTTATGTCGACACTAAAATAACCTAACAGCGACATGACCCACTGTCAGTGGCCTGTTTTTGTTCCTTTGAACCCCCTCGGTCTTCCAAAATCCTCCATTATCGCTCCTGTCATGTGATCTGTCACACCTGCAGTCGTGCAAAACCAAGACTCGAGTGAAACATTCTTCAGTGACATCTGTCTAAAAGCAGAAAATACAAAAACCTCCTTATCTTTATGTTTTCATCAGGTAAGTCCAACCTGTTTCCAGACATGTCTGGATAGGTCTGCTGTTGTGACACAACAGATTAATAATCCTCATCCTGAAGCCAACTGTTACTGTCCAATAGAAGCGATCTTTATCAGCTCTCATATGTCAGTTTATAAAATGAAAGTAAACAGTTTGGGGTCTGTAGTGTGGTAACTATTTGGAAGATAAATGTTTTTCCTCCACTGAGATAATCCGGAGGGTCAGAGTTTGATCAAATCTTCCAATAAGATGTTTTGTCGCTCTGTGCCAGGAGGCTCAAAGCGTGACTTGGCTCGACCTCTTTTCGCTTGTGGTTGATGAAAAAGTTGCGCATCGTCAGCGTCTCCAGAATTGCACCCACCATCTGCGGTTTTCAAAACTTCCCTCCTGAAACCAAGAAGTGACGCAGCCATGTTTGTTTACATGCTGCAAAGAGCCGAGGAAGCTCTGCAGGAGGTGGTTTGTTTATTTGTGACCGACTGACACACTTGACATAGATATTCTGGGATCAACTATCTAATGCATGTAAACTAAGAAAACAACAGAAAATAATGAAGAAAAGTCAATAAAAAGTTGATTTTCTTCTCAGACAGACTGGAGCCTCCACCCTCGTCTTCGTAACAACGAGAAGTCAACTCATAAATCAACTTGTTTTTCTGCGACAACACCCAACCCTCCCTCTGTTCTGATTGGTTAATGTGTTATTGTTGTTGGAAACTTAATTTAAGAGTCTGTGGAGTTGGTTAGCCAGATTGGTTTTCAACCACGGATATTCTTGTTTGTATAGAAGAATTAAATCAATATTGATCTTATATAGATTGAGAAACTTAATGAGACCCTGCTGACAGGATTATTTACAGTCCCAGTTCAACAGAGGAAACATTAAAGCTCTTTCACTGTCATTATGAAGCCGCTTCTAAAAATACTGAACTGCTCCTTTAAAGCAGCACATTTCTCCACAGGAGGTCATGTCGGGTTTCTCTCTGATGGTTTACTTCCAGCAGAGAAACCCCCGGGCTCAACGCCATCTCTTGTTCTCTCTTTCACAGCGAATCACGAGACTCCGAGGAGCCGCTGGACGGACAGACCGACAGTGACGGGTGGACCCATCCGCCCTCCAACTCCTCCGTTAACTCCACAGTCCAATTAATCTCAGAGTCCGACTCCAGGTCCGCCGATGGCCTGGATAAAACCAAGACCAAAGCACCTTCAGTAAAGCCTCAGACAGCCAGACCAACAGAACCTTCCTACATAGGAGACACTTACATGACCGAAGACATCCCTCCACAAACAGTGAGTGAAGACAACACTTATTTATATTGGTCAGTCTGTGCAGAGCAGCCGTGACTAACAGCTCCATGAGTACAAGTTATTCACTCCGCCTCAAATTTCATACTACACACCACAAACTCAAAATGGCTGCCAACATCTGTGTAAATAACAGAGGAATAAATCTCTGACTGTCTTAAAGCCTCCGATGTCCTGCCTCCTAGAAACTTTTCTAACCTGATCCCAAAAAAACAAAATATGACGACATCGGCATCCTCGGCCTGAAAAACTAGTTTGAAATCCTGCTCAGTCCACCATGATCTTCACTTTGTAGAATAATGGCGATTAAAACTGGTGTGCCTTAGGCCCCAACTACACGAAGGCGGATATATTTCAAACCGCACATATTTATGTCCGATTAGGCCTCCCTACCACACCAAACCGGGAGTTTGGAGCACTCAAACCGGATAAATCTGAATCCGGAAAAACAAGCGGAGAAATAAAAAAATATCCGTATCCCGTATCCGCAGAGGATTTGTGTGGTCGGACTTTTACGGATCGATGACGTCAAACCGCAGCTCGCGCATGCAAATTAAAAACAAAAACAATAACAACAACGATGGCGGACATACAGGGTATTCTTTACGTTTGTTTCGCCCTTTTGGGGCTAATTTCAGCCTTGAAAGTGAACCTTATTTTATATAATTACATCCACCAGTCAGCCAGCTCACAGAGGCGTCTGCTGCGCCCAATATTTTTTTGGAGAGCAATCGTAACGTTAACGTTAGGCGTTTTAAAGTTCCCCAGAAGCGTAAGTTTTGGGTCAAGTGGTGGGACAACTTCGTTAGAGGGGCTGTGCCTGCAGATGAATGGAAGCTAAACTTCCGATTCATCGGCCAATCAGGTAGCTTTGTTCCTGAATTTTTTTTTAAGCGGCACCAGATAGGATTGAGTTTGAAGGCTACGTGTGGATGCAGATATTTTTGAGAACTAACACGTGTGGACAGATACATTTATTTAGACGGGAGTACAAAAATATCCCGATAAATAAATATCCGCCTTCGTGTAGTTTAGGCCTTAGAGTCAGCAAGAGCAGCGCGGTTGTCTGCGTACAGAGACGTGAACGAATTATGGTTATTAAGGAAAAGTTAACAGGGACATTTTCTTTTGACTCTGTTGTTGAAACAATGGACGACGTTGTGAAGAAGCGTGGTTCTTGCAAACTCTCCAAAGTAAATGTAAAAAGTCTTTATTCTTCTGTACCTTGTAATTAAGTAATTGCAGTTTTGCAAAACCGTAGATCCTGAGGACGTTTGTCTCATGGCTCTGACTCTGTGCATAACCAACCTCTGTTCCTCTCTGTTCCGTCTCAGACAGGGAGAGGCGGAGGACTTTACTTTCCATGTCACTCAGTGTATACAATGGATATGACAGGAGTGTAAATAACCTGCTTTAAGATGGCAGTACGTAAGAGTCCATCGTTTTTTTTTTACTTAACAAATGTAAACATCCACAAAGAACCCCACCTTTGTTTCTACTGCATGACCGCATGACCTCCATCTGATATTTACAAAGATTTCAGGCTGGCTGCTTGTTTTAGGGGAAGTATCTACTCAGAATATAATCACAATATAATAATATATCATAATATTTATTTATTAATTTGTTTATTCAATTAAATTTCTGGGCTCAAAAACGGATGTGGAACAGCGGTTAAAAAGAGGGTTGTGGCTCTATCATGCAATGACCTACTCTGTCCAGCAGGGGCACAAAGAGGGTTGTCGATCTGCTCGGCTGTCCGGCTCTGCAGACACGGCTTTATTTCGCCTTTACACAGGTTTTCAGTTCAACTATTGGAAAAGCGCGGTGCTGGTCAATAACACTGATCACCGACCAATCAGAATCAAGGAAGGGCGGGGTTTTGGTAACAACAATGGCGGAGGTCCCTGGGGAGACGATTTTTGCCGTAACGGCACCATAAATACGATTTCAACCTTTTCTACCTTTAGTCTTTGTCGATTTAAAACAATTAAAAGCATTTAGAACATTTTTAAACGGACCCAACGGTTACTTCTGACGGAAGCTAAAGTCCTGCGGTACAACTGATTGATCCCACTGAGGAACTTTATTTCCCCACACAAGTCCCACTAAGATTAAAATGAAGAAGAGAGACCCCAAGAAACAAAAACACAAAGTTAGACACAAACACACGGAGCAAAACTGAGGCGAGAGTCACCGTTCGCAGGAGAACTCCACCACGGACACGGACTTCTAGTTTTTAAGAAAGCTGCTGATTTCTCAAAACAGCTGGTCATTGTAGAGTTCAACAAACAAAGCAGAGAAAAAGAATATTAATCCACATTTGGTGCTTTATCGAGCTTTTAGTTTAGCAGTAACAGTGTGTATGGGATTGATTTAAACTAAAGTGTGTTTGTTCACAGTTACAAAGGAGCATTACACACACACACACACACTCACTTAGTAGTAGAAAGAAGCCATTGTTGGTTTACTGGGGAAAATAATGCCACTAATCTAATCCTTCATTCGGCTGATGACAAACAGTCTTTCAGAGATTAATACGGGGAAGTCTTCGTGAATTGATTTGATTTAAACTTGTGACGTGTGTCACACTCGTGGATTTCACCAGCCTGGAGGTGCCGTTTTGCAGCCTCACTGTAACTGGGCGGGTCTCTGTTCCCAGTAAGAGCTGCATGGAAACAGTCTCCTACAGCTTGGCTCTGATCCTCCCTCTCCCACCCAGTCCCAGTGCGTGTCATCTACACATAAGCTCTCATAGTATGTAGTCAGACGGAAAAACAGAGAAAACACCCCGGGAAAAGTAAGACAACTCCCAGAATCTGCCGTTTATTGCTCTCTCTTTTGCATAATATATAAAGGTTGTAAATTCGTTTTAAATGACTTCTATGCACAAGTCAGATATGGTAATATAAACGTATTGTATAATAGGTATAAAGTTTTATGGTTTAATATGTGTCTTGTCCGACCCAAAATGTCAATACTCCTAGACATACACTCGTACACTCTTTCTTTTTTTTATTTTTTTTTATTTGTGCAGTGTGACAATACAAGACATACAGCAAACAATGGCATTTGTGGTGTGTGTGTGTGTGTGTGTGTGTGTGTGTGTGTGTGTGTGTGTGTGTGTGTGTGTGTGTGTGTGTATTATATATGTGAATAATAATAAAAAAAAATAATAATAAATAAATATTACAATTGTCAGACAAGCAAAAGAAAATTATAATACACGAACAATATCAATAATAAAAATAATAATAATAATAATAATAGTAATAATAATAACAACAATAATAGTAATAATAATAATAATAATAATAATAATACCCCCCCCAACCCCCGCATGCCCCGGACTGAATGCGGCACAACACCTTGCCCTATGTCTATATATGTATTTAGTCTTTGTTATTTACTTAATATACTTAATATTTATTTATTTATTTATTTTTATTATTATTATTATTATTATTATTATTATTATTATTAATAATAATAATAATAATAATAATAATAATAATAATAATAATATTATTATTATTATTATTATTATTATTATTATTATTATTATTATTATTAATAATAATAATATTATTATTATCATTATTATTATTATTATTATTTTATTTTATTTTATTTTTTTATTTTTTTTCTTAATTTCTCTCATATATGTGCTTTCTAATGTTGTGCATTAAAACCGAGGAGAGGGGTTGTCCTGAACTATAACTTGATGTGACTGAGACCCCTTTCCTCTTCCTAATCTAGTGTGATGTGCAATAAAAAAGGTGATATGCCATCTGAAGACAGTCCAGGGCGGAGAACACTCGAACACTCTTTCTATCTTAGTATTATCATCACTCACTTTAATCTCTGTATTTGGTTGAATTGGTCTCTTTCCAAACACTGTGAACTTTGTCTTGGTCATGTTTGAAGCTGCAGTTTTGGCTCTGAGCTCTTACATAAGAAGAGAGCACACACACACACACACACACACACACACACACACAGGCCGGATCGATCATTGATCCCACTGAGGACCGTCCAGGGGCAGATCACACAATTAGGGGAGATAAGTTGCTAATGGGCTCCGTGCCATTGTTGTGTTTGCCTCCTCATCTGCTTTTACATTTCATGCATCAGCAAAGAGTGTCCCTGCTAATTCCATTATGAAGGCTGAATGGAAAAAAAACCTCATCATTAGCATCGTTAGACGTGGAGATAATTGGTCCAGAGAGAGTTTGGGGGTTAATACTGAAGCTGTGAAACCTTCCAGGTGGAACTAATGGTTCTGCTTTTTCAATGACACTGTAGACAGACTGTACTCTGTGCATGTTCCTGTTTAGTCTTACAGGGTGGGGATGAGGCTTTCTGTGAGGTTTGATAACAACATTGCTGTGTTATCTGCTCCTCCCAGCACTGTCCTGATGGTATTCGGAGTCGGGTGACAAACTCTGAGTTTAATGAGCGGTTTCTGAGGAACATTCCAGTCCTGCAGTGGGCCAAACACATCACACCCGAGCAGCACAAGCGCCTGAGCATATACCCTGGAACCCATGGCTGGAGAGGCCTCGAATATGAAAGTGAGTTTGTGGATTTATTGTTGTCATTTTCACCCTTATTTTTCTCCTTTTGTTTGCCGCTCACTATAATACCAAACAACTGACCACAAAACGACCCAGTGAAAGTAACAGGCGCTATCGGGTTTATCGGTAACAGACAGGAAACCAAATATCAGCTCTGGCTTTTAAAAGCCCAAGACCAGGTGAGCCTTGTTGGCGGGCAGTAGCCTCACCTGGATACAGGAGGGAAGGAAGACCCAACGACACAAACAGGCCCTGAATGTGAACCGGACTCACCATCTGACAGAGCAGTCATATACAGTGTTGGAAAAAAGTTTGGAATATTTTCTTCAGTGTTTCGTGTAACGTGAATGATCCTCCAACAAACGTGGCTGAACCGACTCAGGCTGTGATCCAATGCTGGCAAGAAATCCCGGTTGAAACTCTTACCAACCTTGTGACCAGCATGCCCAGACGTGTACGCGCATTGTACAATGCTAGAGGCGGTCACACAAAGTACTGACTGTATTGTTATTATCGTCTTGTTATGTTTGATGTTGCGTTCAAAGATGGTCCATGTATTTTGTGGCAATTTAAAATTACAGCCGTTTATTTATTAAATACCGACTCATGATTTTATGCGTTATTTCTATGGCTTTTTGTGAATCATGAGGTGTCCGCCCTACAGTTTTTTGAGAAACAAAATAGTTTGATAGTACTAGACACCAAACATCTTTTTAACTTTGACTAAACACAACTCACCTACTCTCTTCCAGCAGCCACTTGTTTGTAGCGAGACCTCAGGCCAGTCCATTACAGACTACAGCGGGGTGACGCAGCTCAAGGAAGAACATTTATGATCAGTTCTTTATCGTTTCCTTGAAGTAATAATCATCATATTAATCATTTTACAGACGCGGTAGTTCTTCTGCCTTAGCGTCTCGGTCTGATTGTATTTCCATGAAGAAATGATCATAAATGTTCTTCCTTGAGCTGCGAAACTCCGTTGTTGTCTGTAATGGACTGGCCTGAGGTCTCACTACAAACAAGCGGCTGCTAGAAGAGAGTAGGTGAGTTGTGTTTAGTCAAAGTTAAAAAGATGTTTGGTGGCTAGTACTATGGCTGGGACATAATTCTGAGTTCTGAGCATTATTTGTGGCTATAGAGTGGCGTTTTGGTTGAGCTCTCTGTATTACTATCCTGCGGTCGTTACTAAAGTTGGTAAAACTAGAGAACTAAGCGGTCGGCAACATTCATCCCTCGACGGGGTGTCTAACTCTGTGTTACGGTGGGTTTGACCCTAAATTAATTTTACGCCGGAATATCCCTTTAAAGTCGGAGAGTTCATATCCTTTCTGGTTTCTCTACTCAGGGAGACCAGAGAGAAAAGCACGACCGGTTATAAAATCGTTAACTAGTGTCTCTGCGTTGGTCTGAGGTAGAAACTGATCCTCTGTCTGTGTCTGTCAGCTGATAAAAGACTAACTTTGTAATATCAGTCTGATCCTCCATAGCATGTTGCACAGTTCGACTGAGGACACAGGCGCCTCTTCGTTGTAAACAAGCTTATCTGGTTAAAATAAAGACATCCCACACATGAAGCTGCAGGCCGTCTCTTTCTTTCAGTCACAAATAACTGACTCTGTGGGTGGATCACAAAATAAACATTCAGGTCTCTTTTGAAACTGTCTAAAAAAAAAAGGTGAACTCGGCTTTTCTGTGTCGACAGTGCTGAAGGAAACTCTGTCATTCCTCAACTCTTCGGTCAACCGGCTGATGTTGGACGACTGGATGGACCGCAGGAATAACTCCGAGTGTTCCCGCTGTGCTGTGGTAGGAAACGGCGGCATCCTGAAAGGCTCAAAGAAAGGGGAGGAGATCGACGGTCACCATTATGTTTTCAGGTACCAACAGGTTCTAGACTGTCTTCTCTGAAATACAACGAAATATTAAAGGGGATGAAAAGTGAACAGTTCATCAGTTTATTCGACTCACATCGCAAAAAAAAAAAAAAAAGAAAACAAAAAAAAAAAAAGACTTTCTTGATTAAAAACCAGCTGTCTCATCATAAAGGGCATTTTGTGTGTGAAATGATCTTGATTAGAAACCAACCCAATCAAAACAGACCAGAGGAATGCAGAGAGGTGACTTCTGTCGTTTTATTGTTCGGTGTCTCCTTGTTATCTCCAGGACCAATGGCGCCATCACGCAGGGCTTCGAGCAGGACGTAGGGTCCCGGACCACCCACTACACCGTCTCCACCAACACGTTGAGAAACTCTCTTGTAAATTACGGACGTGATGGTTTTAGAGCAGTCCCTGTCTCTAAGGTGAGGATGAAACGTGGAATTATTTTCTGTAAAAAAAGAAAAAAAAAAAAGCTGAAACAGAGACAAAAGAAGTCACGTGACATTCGCTGCTCTCCAACAGGAAACCCGGTACGTTCTCCTGCCAGATCACGATCGTGATTACCTGATGGTGAAGGCCGCGGCGACACGCACTCTGGTGGATAGAGGGCGTGATCAGGGAAAAGAGTAGGTGACGTTTACTGTCCTTATGCTGCACTCCAGTTACCTGGTTGATCATCTGGACGACTTATTTTTCTCTTACTTCTTACCTGCTATTTATTACCTCCGCCAAGGAGGCTATGTTTTCGGTAGCGTTGGTTTGTTTGTTTGTTTGTTTCCCTGTTAGCAACTTTACGGAGAAAGTAACGGATAGATTGACCTGAAATTTTTACCAGAGGTGCGTCTCAGACCCAGGAGGATCCCATTACATTTTGGTGGGGATCCGAACAAAATTCCGGATACTGTGATCCAGAACACACAAAAATAAGGGTGTGGTTGGAATTTTCAGTGCTGAAAGAAAACCAATGGGCGGCACAGCGGTGTAGTGGTTTGCACTGTCGCCTCACAGCGAGAAGGTCGTGGGTTTGAGTCCCGGTCAGGGCATTTCTTGTTTTATGAACAGTGAACATACCAGTTTAAACACAAATAAACGTTAATAAAAGACATGTAACAGTAAAAGTTTTGGTGTGAATCACAGTATAAGGGGGACATGAGCTGCTTGGCGGAGGTCTGCGCTCTCCGAGTGCTTTTCCAGTTTCCTTACTGTTTTTTTTTTTGTTTGTTTTTGTTGCTGGTGTTTGTTTTTTGTTTGTTTAGTGTAATAATGACAATAATAATTTTTAAAAAGTATATTGGAAAAAAAAAAAAAAAAAAGTTACCTCAAAGGTCGGATGTCAGAGCTGGGAATGACATGACACCCGAGTTGACGGCGTTCTAGTTAACAAGTCGGAAAACCAAGATGGACACCCACTGTTAGCCGTTGTTAGCTGTTGTTTACAATGGCTCGCTGTCGTTAGCCGTTGTCAGTTGTTGCAAGTCATTGTTAGCTATTGTTAGTTGTTGTTAGCTATACCAGTCGTAAACACAGCGTAACACGGTATTTTACTCTTACAAACACCGTAGCACCGTGTTCACAGTTAGACGTTGGGCAGAACAACATAAACCACTTATTTAATTTCACAAAAACAAAACAGAAATGCTAATTAATAAAACATTACGAGAGCTTTACTGTTACTTTTTACTGTTAATGCACTGTGCGGCCATGTTGGATTATGACGTTGTCGTCAAGTCGGGGTTGGTGAGGATTGTCCAACTTTCCGAGTGGGAAATCCGACTTCAGGGGGGCATTCCAGATGAATTTCCCGACTCGAAGCTCGGAAATTCCAACTTCCGAGTACAACTGGGACAGCATTAATTCTGTAGTTATCCTTCAGCATCACAGACTGTATCAGACATCTGCTCAGTCTCAGTGACATCTTCCAGTAGACCCTAAAAGATGAAGATCGCCATGATGGAAATGCTAACCAACTTACAGCTGATCTAAAAAAGCAAAAGAAGTCGACTTCAACACACCAAGTTTTCCACAAGATCATATGTACTACAGGATTTTGCGTGGATTTTGCGTTGTCATGTAAATGCACTAAGCCTATGTACAATACGATCTGTAAACAGCGATACACATTTTGGTGCCGACGCCAAGACAATACAGGGCCGTCCTCCTGTGAGGAGGGCCTCATAGTCAGGAATTACGGCCGTTGGTAACACTGTGTTGTGTTGCCAAGTCTGCTTTTTTAACTGCAAAAAATCTCTTGTTAGGGCCCGAGCGTAGCTGCTAAGCAGCTGCGAGAGCCCTCTTGTTCCTGATGGATTCTTCTTTTGTTATTAGGGCCCGAGCCAGCTGCAGAGCAGCCGGGCGTAGAGCCCTATTATTCCTGTATAGGTTTTTAGGGCCCGAGCGTAGCTGCTAAGCAGCTGCGAGAGCCCTCTTGTTCCTGCATGTTTCCTTCTTTCGTTATTATTTTTCCTCCGCTTTAAACTGGAAAATGGCCCACTTCCCACTGGCGAAAACTCAGGAAATTTGGCAGGACGAATGGGCCTGGTGAAAAATTCGATATTCTGAAGTCGCCCAAACAATAAAATGCAAAATGGCTCCATAGCGCCCCCTAAGGTGAAAATTCACATGACGGCTGTACGCTTTGTCATATTGACACAAAAATTGACACACACATGTATCTCAATAAGATCTACAAAAAAGTCAGTGCGGGTGTATCTGTCAAATGTACGGTTAATTGGTTATTTTGCATTTTTTGCAGATCTGCACACATTGGAATTTCGCTAACTCCTCCGAAGGCTTTCGTTCGACCGGCACCACATTTGCGCAGGCCAATCTACCCCCATGGCCATTAAAAGTTGTACAAATCATGACGCTGCACCCCACGGTTTACGTTCTAGGGGGCGCCAAAGATAACCCAAAATCCACATTCTTAAAAGTCTTATAACTTTTTATTTTTGTCCTCACTGCCCTCCAAGTTTTCTAGGATGATGCAATGTCCAGCCATCAACACATTTGTGAAGGAATTTTTACTCCCCAAAAGAGCGCCCCCCATGGCAGGAGAAAAAAGTCCTTTTTTTCTTGTCCCCTTACATGAAAATACACATTGTTGAGTGTCACGCCTGAACGCTTTGTCATATTGACACAAAAATTGACAATCATGTGTATCTCAATTAGATCTACGAAAAAGTCAAAAAGCGCGTATCTGTATAATGTACGGTTAAAGGGCTATTTCGCATTTTTTGCCGATTCGCACACATTGGAATGTGGCTATCTCCTCCTAAGACTTTCGTCCCACCGATACCAAATTTGCTCAGGGCAATCTACACCCCATGCCCATTCAAAGTTGTAAAAATCATGACGCTGCACCCCACGGTTTACGTTCTAGGGGGCGCCAAAGATGACCCAAAAATCCACATTCTTAAAAGTCATTTTGGCCACTGCAGGAGTACAGAGTACTGCAGTTCTAGGGGGCGCCAAAGATGACCCAAAAATCCACATTCTTAAAAGTCTTTTTGGCCACTGCAGGAGTACAGAGTACTGCAGGATACACACACATATACACACACACACACACACACACACACACACACACACACACACACACACACACACACACACACACTCAGAGTCTGTTTTTTAGCACCTGCAAAAACATGCTGTTTACATATTTGACAAGAATGCAGAGGCTTCCTTTTGCCCCTGAAAAAAATCAGATTTCAAACACAACTTGACTGTTCATTTCTCCAAAAGACAACCATGAAGCTCCATCCAAACCTGAAGCAGATGGTTGGTGCATGTGTACAGTAACCTGAGGGGAGTGAGGTGACTATTTCTGAGGAGAACATGAGCAGTGAAGATTCACCTTGGAGCTAGAACAGGGACGTGCACATGATTATACAGGGGCAGGGGCTCAAGTTTTTTCCAGTCATTTATACAATATGGAAATTAATGTGAAATTAAACCACAAATATGTGTGATGAACTGTTTTTAAAACTTAAACTTCAAATAAAAATTGTAAACTTCAAAACATATGCAAATTTTTAACAAAGAACATAGTAATTTACCTCTATTTACATCAAAATGCAGGCAATGGCCCAGGCGTTCTTTGTAAAATTATTTACAAAACACTGTATAGTCTCACAAATGTCACTTTTTATTTATGCCACTACAAAAAAACATGATGTAAATGATGCATGATGTAAAACATGATGTAAAAAACTTGTGTAGATCCTCCTCTATGTCAGTCCATGTGTAATTTTTCCATAATTCTTTGTTTTTTGCAGCATTTTTGTTAGTGTAAGTGCAGATTGTGCTGACAGTCTATGGCAAAAAAAACAAAAACTGAAAATGCCTCAACATGAACCCCTGGTGGTCTCTGAGGGTGAAACCTGCTAACTGCTGCAGCTCTGTCAGCTTCAGTCTCCCATGCAGAGCTCGGAGCGCATGTGTGGCTCTGCACCCTTAGCAGCGTTGCTAACTCCTCAGTAAGGAAAGCCTGCTTCATGTCAGAGTCTCTAAACTCCAGAAGAAGTCGATAAAAGTCCCTTTCTTTCAAAAAAAAAGTCGTTAGGGGGTCTGAAAAGTAATTGAATCTAACAACAAAGTCGCTAGGTTTGCAACTACGTGTCCCAGACTGCATCCCTGCTGAGAGTCCCTCCCTCCCTTCTCATGTTGCAGGAAGAACGTAAGCGCCCGCCCCTTGTCAATCAGTCACCATATAATTTTGGATTGGTTGTTGTGGTGAAGTTTTCCACCAATAGGAGAGATGTTGTGGTGTGTTTTTTTTTTCTTTTGGCAAGCCTTTTCCGCCTGTAAGACCTGTCGCTAATGTGTGCATGCTATGTTTTCCTGTCTCATACAGCGTGATCGAGCGCCGAACGTGATCAAAATAAGCAGAAAAAAAGTATCGCGGACATAATTTATCATAACTCTGGTTTTATTTGGCCTATCAACACAATTTAAAAACTGGTATATAGGTTGAGGTCCTCACTTTTGAGATAAGTTGAAACGGAGAGTTAACGAGGCTCCGTATTGCAGCTACATCCGGTTAAATATGTCATGTGACTTGAACGCTGGGGATTGCAATCGAATCGAATCAAACCTAACTCTCAGATGAATCTTCAAAATTCACCTCAGAAATATGCTTATTATTCTTCTCAGAGTACTGCAGGATACACACACACACACACACAGACACACACACGCACACACACACACACACACACACACACACACACACACACACACACACTCAGAGTCTGTTTTTTAGCACCTGCAAAAACATGCTATTTACATATTTGACAAGAATGCAGAGGCTTCCTTTTGCCCCTGAAAAAAATCAAATTTCAAACACAACTTGACTGCTCATTTCTCCAAAAGACAACCATGAAGCTCCATCCAAACCTGAAGCAGGCAGTTGGTGCATGTGTACAGTAACCTGAGGGGAGTGAGGTGACTGCTTCTGAGGAGAACATGAGCAGTGAAGATTCACCTTGGAGCTAGAACAGGGACGTGCACATGATAATACAGGGGCAGGGGCTCAAGTTTTTTCCAGTTGTTTATACAATATGGAAATTAATGTGAAATTAAAAACAAAGTATTAATAGAAAGGTAATGACTGTCCTGTGTAGGTGACAGTGATATCCAATAGGCTAGGCACTCACGAGGCTGGCTGTGGCAAGTGTAAGTGAAAGCAACACGCACTGGCAGGAAGAACAGCAAACGCCGATGAAGGAAAAGGGTCTTTGCAGTGATGGGCGTTACCAGAGAGGGCGATGGCCAGAGGACACGAATGGGACGGGGAGGCAGCGCGTTGGGGGGGGGGGGGGGGCTAAGCAGCTGCGAGAGCCCTCTTGTTCCTGCATGTTTCCTTCTTTCGTTATTATTTTTCCTCCGCTTTAAACTGGAAAATGGCCCACTTCCCACTGGCGAAAACTCAGGAAATTTGGCAGGACGAATGGGCCTGGTGAAAAATTCGATATTCTGAAGTCGCCCAAACAATAAAATGCAAAATGGCTCCATAGCGCCCCCTAAGGTGAAAATTCACATGACGGCTGTACGCTTTGTCATATTGACACAAAAATTGACACACACATGTATCTCAATAAGATCTACAAAAAAGTCAGTGCGGGTGTATCTGTCAAATGTACGGTTAATTGGTTATTTTGCATTTTTTGCAGATCTGCACACATTGGAATTTCGCTAACTCCTCCGAAGGCTTTCGTTCGACCGGCACCACATTTGCGCAGGCCAATCTACCCCCCATGGCCATTAAAAGTTGTACAAATCATGACGCTGCACCCCACGGTTTACGTTCTAGGGGGCGCCAAAGATAACCCAAAATCCACATTCTTAAAAGTCTTATAACTTTTTATTTTTGTCCTCACTGCCCTCCAAGTTTTCTAGGATGATGCAATGTCCAGCCATCAACACATTTGTGAAGGAATTTTTACTCCCCAAAAGAGCGCCCCCCATGGCAGGAGAAAAAAGTCCTTTTTTCTTGTCCCCTTACATGAAAATACACATTGTTGAGTGTCACGCCTGAACGCTTTGTCATATTGACACAAAAATTGACAATCATGTGTATCTCAATTAGATCTACGAAAAAGTCAAAAAGCGCGTATCTGTATAATGTACGGTTAAAGGGCTATTTCGCATTTTTTGCCGATTCGCACACATTGGAATGTGGCTATCTCCTCCTAAGACTTTCGTCCCACCGATACCAAATTTGCTCAGGGCAATCTACACCCCATGCCCATTCAAAGTTGTAAAAATCATGACGCTGCACCCCACGGTTTACGTTCTAGGGGGCGCCAAAGATGACCCAAAAATCCACATTCTTAAAAGTCATTTTGGCCACTGCAGGAGTACAGAGTACTGCAGTTCTAGGGGGCGCCAAAGATGACCCAAAAATCCACATTCTTAAAAGTCTTTTTGGCCACTGCAGGAGTACAGAGTACTGCAGGATACACACACATATACACACACACACACACACACACACACACACACACACACACACACACACACACACACACACACACTCAGAGTCTGTTTTTTAGCACCTGCAAAAACATGCTGTTTACATATTTGACAAGAATGCAGAGGCTTCCTTTTGCCCCTGAAAAAAATCAGATTTCAAACACAACTTGACTGTTCATTTCTCCAAAAGACAACCATGAAGCTCCATCCAAACCTGAAGCAGATGGTTGGTGCATGTGTACAGTAACCTGAGGGGAGTGAGGTGACTATTTCTGAGGAGAACATGAGCAGTGAAGATTCACCTTGGAGCTAGAACAGGGACGTGCACATGATTATACAGGGGCAGGGGCTCAAGTTTTTTCCAGTCATTTATACAATATGGAAATTAATGTGAAATTAAACCACAAATATGTGTGATGAACTGTTTTTAAAACTTAAACTTCAAATAAAAATTGTAAACTTCAAAACATATGCAAATTTTTAACAAAGAACATAGTAATTTACCTCTATTTACATCAAAATGCAGGCAATGGCCCAGGCGTTCTTTGTAAAATTATTTACAAAACACTGTATAGTCTCACAAATGTCACTTTTTATTTATGCCACTACAAAAAAACATGATGTAAATGATGCATGATGTAAAACATGATGTAAAAAACTTGTGTAGATCCTCCTCTATGTCAGTCCATGTGTAATTTTTCCATAATTCTTTGTTTTTTGCAGCATTTTTGTTAGTGTAAGTGCAGATTGTGCTGACAGTCTATGGCAAAAAAAACAAAAACTGAAAATGCCTCAACATGAACCCCTGGTGGTCTCTGAGGGTGAAACCTGCTAACTGCTGCAGCTCTGTCAGCTTCAGTCTCCCATGCAGAGCTCGGAGCGCATGTGTGGCTCTGCACCCTTAGCAGCGTTGCTAACTCCTCAGTAAGGAAAGCCTGCTTCATGTCAGAGTCTCTAAACTCCAGAAGAAGTCGATAAAAGTCCCTTTCTTTCAAAAAAAAAGTCGTTAGGGGGTCTGAAAAGTAATTGAATCTAACAACAAAGTCGCTAGGTTTGCAACTACGTGTCCCAGACTGCATCCCTGCTGAGAGTCCCTCCCTCCCTTCTCATGTTGCAGGAAGAACGTAAGCGCCCGCCCCTTGTCAATCAGTCACCATATAATTTTGGATTGGTTGTTGTGGTGAAGTTTTCCACCAATAGGAGAGATGTTGTGGTGTGTTTTTTTTTTCTTTTGGCAAGCCTTTTCCGCCTGTAAGACCTGTCGCTAATGTGTGCATGCTATGTTTTCCTGTCTCATACAGCGTGATCGAGCGCCGAACGTGATCAAAATAAGCAGAAAAAAAGTATCGCGGACATAATTTATCATAACTCTGGTTTTATTTGGCCTATCAACACAATTTAAAAACTGGTATATAGGTTGAGGTCCTCACTTTTGAGATAAGTTGAAACGGAGAGTTAACGAGGCTCCGTATTGCAGCTACATCCGGTTAAATATGTCATGTGACTTGAACGCTGGGGATTGCAATCGAATCGAATCAAACCTAACTCTCAGATGAATCTTCAAAATTCACCTCAGAAATATGCTTATTATTCTTCTCAGAGTACTGCAGGATACACACACACACACACACAGACACACACACGCACACACACACACACACACACACACACACACACACACACACACTCAGAGTCTGTTTTTTAGCACCTGCAAAAACATGCTATTTACATATTTGACAAGAATGCAGAGGCTTCCTTTTGCCCCTGAAAAAAATCAAATTTCAAACACAACTTGACTGCTCATTTCTCCAAAAGACAACCATGAAGCTCCATCCAAACCTGAAGCAGGCAGTTGGTGCATGTGTACAGTAACCTGAGGGGAGTGAGGTGACTGCTTCTGAGGAGAACATGAGCAGTGAAGATTCACCTTGGAGCTAGAACAGGGACGTGCACATGATAATACAGGGGCAGGGGCTCAAGTTTTTTCCAGTTGTTTATACAATATGGAAATTAATGTGAAATTAAAAACAAAGTATTAATAGAAAGGTAATGACTGTCCTGTGTAGGTGACAGTGATATCCAATAGGCTAGGCACTCACGAGGCTGGCTGTGGCAAGTGTAAGTGAAAGCAACACGCACTGGCAGGAAGAACAGCAAACGCCGATGAAGGAAAAGGGTCTTTGCAGTGATGGGCGTTACCAGAGAGGGCGATGGCCAGAGGACACGAATGGGACGGGGAGGCAGCGCGTTGGGGGGGGGGGGGGGGGCTGCGACACGGCTCGGGCCCGCCAGTGCCCCAACGGGGCCCTAGTCTTTCTTCTTTCTTTCTTTCTTTCTTCTTATTTTTCCTCCCCTTTGAAGGGGAAAATGGCCCACTTCCCACTGGCGAAAACTCATGAAATTTGGCAGGACGACCGGGCCTGGTGAAAAATTCGATATTCTGAAGTCGCCCAAACAATAAAATGCAAAATGGCTCCATAGCGCCCCCTAAGGCGAAAATTCACACTATTGACTGTCACGCCTGTACGCTTTGTCATATTGACACAAAAATTGACACACACGTGTATCTCAATACGGTCTACGAAAAAGTCAGCGCGGGCGCATCTGTGAAATGTATGGTTAGAGGGTTATTTCGCATTTTTGCCGATCTGCACACATTGGAATTTCGCTAACTCCTCCGAAGGCATTCGTTCCACCGGCACCACATTTGCTCAGGCCAATCTACACCCCATGGCCATTAAAAGTTGTACAAATCATGACGCTGCACCCCACGGTTTACGTTCTAGGGGGCGCCAAAGATAACCCTAAAATCCACAGTCTTAAAAGTCTTATAACTTTTTATTTTTGTCCTCACTGGCCTCCAAGTTCTCTAGGATGATGCAATGTCCAGCCATCACCACATTTGTGAAGGAATTTTTACTCCCCAAAAGAGCGCCCCCACATGGCAGGAGAAAAAAGTCCATTTTTTCTTGTCCCCTAAGGTGAAAATACACATTGTTGAGTGTCACGCCTATACGCTTTGTCATATTGACCCAAAATTTGACAATCACGTGTATCTCAATACGGTCTACGAAAAAGTCAATTGGCACGTATCTGTAAAATGTACGGTTAAAGGGTTATTTCGCATTTTTTCCCGATCCGCACACATTGGAATTTCGCTAACTCCTCCGAAGGCTTTAGTTCCACCGCCACCAAATTTGCTCAGGCCAATCTACACCCCATGGCCATTAAAAGTTGTACAAATCATGACGCTGCACTCCACGGTTTAGGTTCTAGGGGGCGCCAAAGATAACCCAAAAATCCACATTATTTAAAGTCTTATAACTTTTTATTTTTGTCCTCACTGGCCTCCAAGTTTTCTAGGATGATGCAATGTCCAGCCATCAACACATTTGTAAAGGAATTTTTACTCCCGAAAAGAGCGCCCCCCCATGGCAGGAGAAAAAAGTCAATTTTTTCTTGTCCCCTAAGGGGAAAAAACACATTGTTGAGTGTCACGCCTATACGCTTTGTCAAAATGACACAAAATTTGATACACACGTGTATCTCAATAAGATCTACGAAAAAGTCAATGGGCACGTATCTGTAAAATGTACGGTTAAAGGGCTATTTCGCATTTTTTGCCGATTCGCACACATTGGAATGTGGCTAACTCCTCCTAAGGCTTTCTTTCCACCGACACCAAATTTGCTCAAGCCGATCTACATCCCATGGCCATTCAAAGTTGTAAAAATCATGCCGCTGCACCCCATGGTTTACGTTCTAGGGGGCGCCAAAGATGACCCAAATATCCACATTCTTAAAAGAATCCACATCCCCCCCCCCCCCCCAAGGCAGGAGAAAAAGTCCAGTTAACCCTGCCCATCGCTCAATGGCTCAATCGCATCGCTCTCCTGGCAACACCGTAAGGAGGAGCAACTTGCCATTTGGATATATCCTAGCTGTGTTTGTGCCCTCACTCATGGTCCAGACTTTTTTCAAATAGGACATGTAGTTTGTCTGCAGCGACCGTTTTGGTAGAAACTGCGCCTCCCATTCATTATAATGGGAAATGACCACAGACAAGTGCGCACACCATCTTTGGACCTTGAGTGTGATGCGATCGGGAGGGGGAGGCGGTCGCGCTGGGGGCGGCGCGACGCGGCTCGGGCCCGACAGTGCCCCACCGGGGCCCTAGTTCTTTCTTCTTTCTTTCTTTCTTTCTTTCTTCTTATTTTTCCTCCCCTTTGAAGGGGAAAATGGCCCACTTCCCACTGGCGAAAACTCATGAAATTTGGCAGGACGACCGGGCCTGGTGAAAAATTTGATATTCTGAAGTCGCCCAAACAATAAAATGCAAAATGGCTCCAAAGCGCCCCCTAAGGTGAAAATTCACACTATTGACTGTCACGCCTTTACGCTTTGTCATATTGACACAAAAATTGACACACACATGTATCTCAATAAGATGTACGAAAAAGTCAGTGCGGACGTATCTGTCAAATGTACGGTTAAAGGGTTATTTCGCATTTTTTGCCGATCCGCACACATTGGAATTTCGCTAACTCCTCCGAAGGCTTTCGTTCCACCGGCACCACATTTGCTCAGGCCAATCTACACCCCATGGCCAATAAAAGTTGTACAAATCATGACGCTGCACCCCACGGTTTACGTTCTAGGGGGCGCCAAAGATAACCCAAAAATCCACAGTCTTAAAAGTCTTATAACTTTTTATTTTTGTCCTCACTGGCCTCCAAGTTCTCTAGGATGATGCAATGTCCAGCCATCAACACATTTGTGAAGGAATTTTTACTCGCCAAAAGAGCGCCCCCCCATGGCAGGAGAAAAAAGTCCATTTTTTCTTGTCTCCTAAGGCGAAAATACACATTGTTGACTGTCACGCCTTTACGCTTTGTCAAAATGACACAAAATTTGACACACACATGTATCTCAATAAGATCTACAAAAAAGTCAGTGCGGGCGTATCTGTCAAATGTACGGTTAAAGGGTTATTTCGCATTTTTTGCCGATCCGCACACATTGGAATTTCGCTAACTCCTCCGAAGGCTTTCGTTCCAACGGCACCCCATTTGCTCAGGCCAATCTACACCCCATGGCCATTAAAAGTTGTACAAATCATGACGCTGCACCCCACGGTTTACGTTCTAGGGGGCGCCAAATATAACCCAAAAATCCACAGTCTTAAAAGTCTTATAACTTTTTAAGTGGAAATGCTGATTAATTATTTTTGTCCTCACTGGCCTCCAAGTTCTCTAGGATGATGCAATGTCCAGCCATCAACACATTTGTGAAGGAATTTTTACTCGCCAAAAGAGCGCCCCCCATGGCAGGAGAAAAAAGTCCATTTTTTCTTGTCTCCTAAGGCGAAAATACACATTGTTGTCTGTCACGCCTTTACGCTTTGTCAAAATGACACAAAATTTGACACACACATGTATCTCAATAAGATCTACGAAAAAGTCAATGCGAGCGTATCTGTTCAATATACGGTTAAAGGGCTATTTCGCATTTTTTGCCGATTCGCACACATTGGAATGTGGCTAACTCCTCCCAAGGCTTTCGTCCCACTGACACCAAATTTGCTCAGGCCAATCTACACCCCATGGCCATTCAAAGTTGTAAAAATCATGACGCTGCACCCCACGGTTTACGTTCTAGGGGGCGCCAAAGATGACCCAAATATCCACATTCTTAAAAGAATCCACATCCCCCCCCCCCCCCCCCCATCCCCCATCCCCCATCCCCCATGGCAGGAGAAACAGTCAAGTTTTTCCTGCCCATCACTCAATGGCTCAATCGCATCGCTCTCCCGGCAACACCGTAACGAGGAGCAACTTGCCGTTTGGATATATCCTAGCTGTGTTTGTGCCCTCACTCATGGTCCAGACTTTTTTCAAATAGGACATGTAGTTTGTCTGCAGCGAGTGTTTTGGTAGAAACTGCGCCTCCCATTCATTTTAATGGGAAATGACCACAGACAAGTGCGCACACCATCTTTGGACCTTGAGTGTGACGCGATCGGGAGGGGGAGGCGGTCGCGCTGGGGGTGGCGCAACGCGGCTCGGGCCCGACAGTGCCCCACCGGGGCCCTAGTTATTAGGGCCCGAGCGTAGCTGCTAAGCAGCTGCGAGAGCCCTCTTGTTCCTGATGGATTCTTCTTTTGTTATTATTAGGGCCCCAGCCAGCTGCAGAGCAGCCGGGCGTAGAGCCCTATTATTCCTGTATAGGTTTTTAGGGCCCGAGCGTAGCTGCTAAGCAGCTGCGAGAGCCCTCTTGTTCCTGTAGTTTCCTTCTTTTGTTATTATTATTATTTTTCCTCCCCTTTGAACTGGAAAATGGCCCACTTCCCACTGGCGAAAACTCATGATATTTGGCAGGACGACCGGGCCTGGTGAAAAATTTGATTTTCTGAAGTCGCCCAAACAAGAAAATGCAAAATGGCTCCATAGCGCCCCCTAAGGTGAAAATTCACACTATTGACTGTCACGCCTGTACGCTTTGTCAAAATGACACAAAAATTGACACACACATGTATCTCAATAAGATCTACAAAAAAGTCAGTGCGGGCGTATCTGTCAAATGTACGGTTAAAGGGTTATTTCGCATTTTTTGCCGATCCGCACACATTGGAATTTCGCTAACTCCTCCGAAGGCTTTCGTTCCACCGGCACCACATTTGCTCAGGCCAATCTACACCCCATGGCCATTAAAAGTTATTCAAATTGAGACGCTGCACCCCACGGTTTAGGTTCTAGGGGGCGCCAAAGATAACCCTAAAATCCACATATTTCAAAGTCTTATAACTTTTTATTTTTGTCCTCACTGGCCTCCAAGTTTTCTAGGATGATGCAATGTCCAGCCATCAACACATCTGTGAAGGAATTTTTACTCCCCAAAAGAGCGCCCCCCCATGGCAGGAGAAAAAAGTCCATTTTTTCTTGACCCCTAAGGTGAAAATACACATTGATGAGTGTCATGCCTGTACGCTTTGGCAAAATGACACAAAAATTGACACACACGTGTATCTCAATAAGATCTACGAAAAAGTCAATACGCGCGTACCTGTCAAATGTACGGTTAAAGGGTTATTCCGCATTTTTTGCCGATCCGCACACATTGGAATTTCGCTAACTCCTCCGAAGGCTTTCGTTCCACCGGCACCACATTTGCTCAGGCCAATCTACACCCCATGGCCATTAAAAGTTATTCAAATCATGACGCTGCACCCCACGGTTTAGGTTCTAGGGGGCGCCAAAGATAACCCTAAAATCCACATATTTCAAAGTCATATAACTTTTTATTTTTGTCCTCACTGGCCTCCAAGTTTTCTAGGATGATGCAATGTCCAGCCATCAACACATTTGTGAAGGAATTTTTACTCCCCAAAAGAGCGCCCCCCCCATGGCAGGAGAAAAAAGTCCATTTTTTCTTGTCCCGTAAGGTGAAAATTCACATTGTTGAGTGTGACACCTGTACGCTTTGTCATATTGACACAAAATTTGACAATCACGTGTATCTCAATAAGATCTACGAAAAAGTCAATGCACGCGTATCTGTCAAATATATGGTTAGAGGGCTATTTTGCATTTTTTGCCGATTCGCACACATTGGAATGTGGCTAACTCCTCCTAAGGCTTTCGTCCCACTGAAACCAAATTTGCTCAGGCCAATCTACACCCCATGGCCATTCAAAGTTGTAAAAATCATGACGCTGCACCCCACGGTTTACGTTCTAGGGGGCGCCAAAGATGACCCAAAAATCCACATTATTAAAAGAATCCACATCCCCCCCCCCCCCCCCATGGCACGAGAAAAAGTCAAGTTTTTCCTGCCCATCGCTCAATGGCTCAATCGCATCGCTCTCCAGGCAAAACCGTAAGGAGGAGCAACCTGCCATTTGGATATATATCCCAGCTGTGTTTGTGCCCTCACTCATGGTCCAGACTTTTTTCAAATAGGACAAGAAGTTTGTCTGCAGCGAGTGTTTTGGTAGAAACTGCGCCTCCCATTCATTATAATGGGAAATGACTACAGACAAGTGCGCACACCATCTTTGGACCTTGAGTGTGACGCGATTGGGAGGGGGAGGCGGTCGCGCTGGGGGCGGCGCGACGCGGCTCGGGCCCGACAGTGCCCCACCGGGGCCCTAGTTCTTTCTTCTTTCTTTCTTTCTTTCTTTCTTCTTATTTTTCCTCCCCTTTGAAGGGGAAAATGGCCCACTTCCCACTGGCGAAAACTCATGAAATTTGGCAGGACGACCGGGCCTGGTGAAAAATTTGATATTCTGAAGTCGCCCAAACAATAAAATGCAAAATGGCTCCAAAGCGCCCCCTAAGGTGAAAATTCACACTATTGACTGTCACGCCTTTACGCTTTGTCATATTGACACAAAAATTGACACACACATGTATCTCAATAAGATGTACGAAAAAGTCAGTGCGGACGTATCTGTCAAATGTACGGTTAAAGGGTTATTTCGCATTTTTTGCCGATCCGCACACATTGGAATTTCGCTAACTCCTCCGAAGGCTTTCGTTCCACCGGCACCACATTTGCTCAGGCCAATCTACACCCCATGGCCAATAAAAGTTGTACAAATCATGACGCTGCACCCCACGGTTTACGTTCTAGGGGGCGCCAAAGATAACCCAAAAATCCACAGTCTTAAAAGTCTTATAACTTTTTATTTTTGTCCTCACTGGCCTCCAAGTTCTCTAGGATGATGCAATGTCCAGCCATCAACACATTTGTGAAGGAATTTTTACTCGCCAAAAGAGCGCCCCCCATGGCAGGAGAAAAAAGTCCATTTTTTCTTGTCTCCTAAGGCGAAAATACACATTGTTGACTGTCACGCCTTTACGCTTTGTCAAAATGACACAAAATTTGACACACACATGTATCTCAATAAGATCTACAAAAAAGTCAGTGCGGGCGTATCTGTCAAATGTACGGTTAAAGGGTTATTTCGCATTTTTTGCCGATCCGCACACATTGGAATTTCGCTAACTCCTCCGAAGGCTTTCGTTCCAACGGCACCCCATTTGCTCAGGCCAATCTACACCCCATGGCCATTAAAAGTTGTACAAATCATGACGCTGCACCCCACGGTTTACGTTCTAGGGGGCGCCAAATATAACCCAAAAATCCACAGTCTTAAAAGTCTTATAACTTTTTAAGTGGAAATGCTGATTAATTATTTTTGTCCTCACTGGCCTCCAAGTTCTCTAGGATGATGCAATGTCCAGCCATCAACACATTTGTGAAGGAATTTTTACTCGCCAAAAGAGCGCCCCCCATGGCAGGAGAAAAAAGTCCATTTTTTCTTGTCTCCTAAGGCGAAAATACACATTGTTGTCTGTCACGCCTTTACGCTTTGTCAAAATGACACAAAATTTGACACACACATGTATCTCAATAAGATCTACGAAAAAGTCAATGCGAGCGTATCTGTTCAATATACGGTTAAAGGGCTATTTCGCATTTTTTGCCGATTCGCACACATTGGAATGTGGCTAACTCCTCCCAAGGCTTTCGTCCCACTGACACCAAATTTGCTCAGGCCAATCTACACCCCATGGCCATTCAAAGTTGTAAAAATCATGACGCTGCACCCCACGGTTTACGTTCTAGGGGGCGCCAAAGATGACCCAAATATCCACATTCTTAAAAGAATCCACATCCCCCCCCCCCCCCCATCCCCCATCCCCCATCCCCCATGGCAGGAGAAACAGTCAAGTTTTTCCTGCCCATCACTCAATGGCTCAACGCATCGCTCTCCCGGCAACACCGTAACGAGGAGCAACTTGCCGTTTGGATATATCCTAGCTGTGTTTGTGCCCTCACTCATGGTCCAGACTTTTTTCAAATAGGACATGTAGTTTGTCTGCAGCGAGTGTTTTGGTAGAAACTGCGCCTCCCATTCATTTTAATGGGAAATGACCACAGACAAGTGCGCACACCATCTTTGGACCTTGAGTGTGACGCGATCGGGAGGGGGAGGCGGTCGCGCTGGGGGTGGCGCAACGCGGCTCGGGCCCGACAGTGCCCCACCGGGGCCCTAGTTATTAGGGCCCGAGCGTAGCTGCTAAGCAGCTGCGAGAGCCCTCTTGTTCCTGATGGATTCTTCTTTTGTTATTAGGGCCCGAGCCAGCTGCAGAGCAGCCGGGCGTAGAGCCCTATTATTCCTGATGAGTTTTTCTTTCTTCTTTCTTTCTTTCTTTCTTTCTTTCTTCTTATTTTTCCTCCCCTTTGAAGGGGAAAATGGCCCACTTCCCACTGGCGAAAACTCATGAAATTTGGCAGGATGACCGGGCCTGGTGAAAAATTCGATATTCTGAAGTCGCCCAAACAATAAAATGCAAAATGGCTCCATAGCGCCCCCTAAGGTGGAAATTCACACTATTGACTGTCACGCCTGTACGCTTTGTCATATTGACACAAAAATTGACACACACATGTATCTCAATACGATCTACAAAAAAGTCAGTGTGGGCGTATCTGTCAAATGTACGGTTAAAGGGTTATTTCGCATTTTTTGCCGATCCGCACACATTGGAATTTCGCTAACTCCTCCGAAGGCTTTCGTTCCACCGGCACCAAATTTGCTCAGGCCAATCTACACCCCATGGCCATTAAAAGTTGTACAAATCATGACGCTGCACCCCACGGTTTAGGTTCTAGGGGGCGCCAAAGATAACCCAAAAATCCACATTCTTAAAAGTCTTATAACTTTTTATTTTTGTCCTCACTGGCCTCCAAGTTCTCTAGGATGATGCAATGTCCAGCAATTAACACATTTGTGAAGGAATTTTTACTCGCCAAATAGCGCCCCCCCATGGCAGGGGAAAAAAGTCCATTTTTTTCTTGTCCCCTAAGGCGAAAATTCACATTGTTGAGTGTCACGCCTGTACGCTTTGTCATATTGACACAAAATTTGACAATCACGTGTATCTCAATAAGATCTACGAAAAAGTCAATGTGCACGTATCTGTAAAATGTACGGTTAAAGGGCTATTTCGCATTTTTTGCCGATTCGCACACATTGCAATGTGGCTAACTCCTCCTAAGGCTTTCGTTCCACTGACACCAAATTTGCTCAGGCCAATCTACACCCCATGGCCATTCAAAGTTGTAAAAATCATGACGCTGCACCCCACTGTTTACGTTCTAGGGGGCGCCAAAGAGGACCCAAATATCCACATTTTTAAAAGTCTTATAACTTTATTTTTGTCCTCACTGGCCTCCAAGTTTTCTAGGATGATGCAATGTTCAGTCATCAACACATTTGTGAAGGAATTTTTTCTCCCCAAAAGAGCGCCCCCCCATGGCAGGAGAAAAAGTCAAGTTTTTCCTGCCCATCGCTCAATGGCTCAAACGCATCGCTCTCTCGGCAAAACCGAAAGGAGGAGCACCTTGCCATTTGGATATATACTAGCTGTGTTTGTGCCCTCACTCATGGTCCAGACTTTTTTCAAAAAGGACATGGAGTTTTTTCTGCAGCGAGCGTTTTGGTAGAAACTGCGCCTCCCATTCATTATAATGGTAAATGACCACAGACAAGTGCGCACACCATCTTTGGACCTTGAGTGTGACGCCATCGGGAGGGGTAGGCGGTCGCGCTGGGGGCGGCGCGACACGGCTCGGGCCCGCCAGTGCCCCAACGGGGCCCTAGTTATTATTTTTCCTCCGCTTTAAACTGGAAAATGGCCCACTTCCCACTGGCGAAAACTCATGAAATTTGGCAGGACGACCGGGCCTGGTGAAAAATTCGATATTCTGAAGTCGCCCAAACAATAAAATGCAAAATGGCTCCATAGCGCCCCCTAAGGCGAAAATTCACACTATTGACTGTCACGCCTTTACGCTTTGTCATATTGACACAAAAATTGACACACACGTGTATCTCAATACGGTCTACGAAAAAGTCAGCGCGGGCGCATCTGTGAAATGTACGGTTAGAGGGTTATTTCGCATTTTTTGCCGATCTGCACACATTGGAATTTGGCTAACTCCTCCGAAGGCATTCGTTCCACCGGCACCACATTTGCTCAAGCCAATCTACACCCCATGGCCATTAAAAGTTGTACAAATCATGACGCTGCACCCCACAGTTTACGTTCTAGGGGGCGCCAAAGATAACCCAAAAATCCACAGTCTTAAAAGTCTTATAACTTTTTATTTTTGTCCTCACTGGCCTCCAAGTTCTCTAGGATGATGCAATGTCCAGCCATCAACACATTTGTGAAGGAATTTTTACTCCCCAAAAGAGCGCCCCCCCATGGCAGGAGAAAAAAGTCCATTTTTTCTTGTCCCCTAAGGTGAAAATACACATTGTTGAGTGTCACGCCTGTACGCTTTGTCAAAATGACACAAAAATTGACACACACATGTATCTCAATAAGATCTACAAAAAAGTCCATGCGCGCGTATCTGTCAAATGTACGGTTAAAGGGTTATTCCGCATTTTTTGCCGATTCGCACACATTGGAATTTCGCTAACTCCTCCGAAGGCTTTCGTTCCACCGGCACCACATTTGCTCAGGCCAATCTGCACCCCATGGCCATTAAAAGTTATTCAAATCATGACGCTGCACCCCACGGTTTACGTTCTAGGGGGCGCCAAAAATAACCCAAAAATCCACATATTTAAAAGTCTTATAACTTTTTATTTTTGTCCTCACTGGCCTCCAAGTTTTCTAGGATGATGCAATGTCCAGCCATCAACACATTTGTGAAGGAATTTTTACTCCCCAAAAGAGCGCCCCCCCATGGCAGGAGAAAAAAGTCCATTTTTTCTTGTCCCCTAAGGTGAAAATACACATTGTTGACTGTCACGCCTGTACGCTTTGGCAAAATGACACAAAAATTGACAATCATGTGTATCTCAATTAGATCTACGAAAAAGTCAAAGAGCGCGTATCTGTATAATGTACGGTAAAAGGGCTATTTTGCATTTTTTGCCGATTCGCACACATTGGAATTTCGCTAACTCCTCCTAAGGCTTTCGTCCCACTGACACCAAATTTGCTCAGGCCAATCTACACTCCATGGCCATTCAAAGTTGTAAAAATCATGACGCTGCACCCCACAGTTTACGTTTTAGGGGGCGCCAAAGATGACCCAAATATACATTACAGTAGACAAAGTAGTTTTGCCCACTGAGTGGCGCCAAAGGGACTTGTCTGTGGAGTCTGTGAGTCACTATTGGCCGTTTTTGACTACTTTAGATTTTACCTTTATATTTCCTCTTACAAAATTTTTACCTTGCCTTGCCTGGTATCATTTTTTTCAGCACAACCTCACCTGTGTCAATTTACAGTTATTTTATCATTTTGACATACTATATTTACACATTGGACCCAAATTCACACACAAAACATAAAATCCGAGTGGAAAAAAGTAACGTTTTTACTGTGAAAACCACAAATATGTGTGATGAACTGTTTTTAAAACTTAAACTTCAAATAAAAATTGTAAACTTCAAAACATATGCAAATTTTTAACAAAGAACATAGTAATTTATCTCTATTTACATCAAAATGCAGGCAATGGCCCAGGTGTTCTTTGTAAAATTATTTACAAAACACTGTATAGTCTCACAAATGTCACTTTTTATTTATGCCACTACAAAAAAACATGATGTAAATGATGCATGATGTAAAACATGATGTAAAAAACTTGTGTAGATCCTCCTCTATGTTAGTCCATGTGTAATTTTTCCATAATTCTTTGTTTTTTGCAGCATTTTTGTTAGTGTAACTGCAGATTGTGCTGACAGTGTCTATGGCAAAAAAAAAAAAAAAAACTGAAAATGCCTCAACATGAACCCCTGGTGGTCTCTGAGGGTGAAACCTGCTAACTGCTGCAGCTCTGTCAGCTTCAGTCTCCCATGCAGAGCTCGGAGCGCATGTGTGGCTCTGCACCCTTAGCAGCGTTGCTAACTCCTCAGTAAGGAAAGCCTGCTTCATGTCAGAGTCTCTAAACTCCAGAAGAAGTCGATAAAAGTCACTTTCTTTCTAAAAAAAAAGTCGTTAGGGGGTCTGAAAAGTCATTGAATCTAACAACAAAGTCGCTAGGTTTGCAACTACGTGTCCCAGACTGCATCCCTGCTGAGAGTCCCTCCCTCCCTTCTCATATTGCAGGAAGAACGTAAGCGCCCGCCCCTTGTCAATCAGTCACCATATAATTTTGGATTGGTTGTTGTGGTGAAGTTTTCCACCAATAGGAGAGATGTTGTGGTGTGTTTTTTTTTTCCTTTGGCAAGCCTTTTCCGCCTGTAAGACCTGTCGCTAATGTCTGCATGCTATGTTTTCCTGTCTCATACAGCGCGATCGAGCGCCGAACGTGATCAAAATAAGCAGAAAAAAAGTATCGCGGACATAATTTATCATAACTCTGGTTTTATTTGGCCTATCAACACAATTTAAAAACTGGTATATAGGTTGAGGTCCTCACTTTTGAGATAAGTTGAAACGGAGTCAACGAGGCTCCGTCTTGCAGCTACATCCGGTTAAATATGTCATGTGACTTGAACGCACACACACACACACACACACACACAGACACACACACACACGCACACACACACACTCAGAGTCTGGTTTTTAGCACCTGCAAAAACATGCTATTTACATATTTGACAAGAATGCAGAGGCTCCTTTTGCCCCTGAAAAAAAACAAATTTCAAACACAACTTGACTGGTCATTTCTCCAAAAGACAACCATGAAGCTCCATCCAAACCTGAAGCAGGCAGTTGGTGCATGTGTACAGTAACCTGAGGGGAGTGAGGTGACTGCTTCTGAGGAGAACATGAGCAGTAAAGATTCACCTTACAGCTAGAACAGAGACGTGCACATGATTATACAGGGGCAGGGGCTCAAGTTTTTTCCAGTTGTTTATACAATATGGAAATTAATGTGAAATTAAAAAACAAAGTATTAATAGAAAGGTAATGACTGTCCTGAGTAGGTGACAGTGATATCCAATAGGCTAGGCACTCAAGAGGCTGGCTGTGGCAAGTGTAAGTGAAAGCAACACGCACTGGCAGGAAGAACAGCAAACGCCGATGAAGGAAAAGGGTCTTTGCAGTGATGGGCGTTACCAGAGAGGGCTATGGCCAGAGGACACAAATGGGACGGGGAGGCAGCGCGTTGGGGGGGGGACGCGACACAGCTCGGGCCCGCCAGTGCCCCAACGGGGTCCTAGTTATTTAGGGCCCGAGCGTAGCTGCTAAGCAGCTGCGAGAGCCCTCTTGTTCCTGCATGTTTCCTTCTTTCGTTATTATTTTTCCTCCGCTTTAAACTGGAAAATGGCCCACTTCCCACTGGCGAAAACTCAGGAAATTTGGCAGGACGACTGGGCCTGGTGAAAAATTCGATATTCTGAAGTCGCCCAAACAATAAAATGCAAAATGGCTCCATAGCGCCCCCTAAGGTGAAAATTCACATGACGGCTGTACGCTTTGCCATATTGACACAAAAATTGACACACACATGTATCTCAATAAGATCTACAAAAAAGTCAGTGCGGGCGTATCTGTCAAATGTACGGTTAATGGGTTATTTTGCATTTTTTGCAGATCTGCACACATTGGAATTTCGCTAACTCCTCCGAAGGCTTTCGTTCGACCGGCACCACATTTGCGCAGGCCAATCTACCCCCCATGGCCATTAAAAGTTGTACAAATCATGACGCTGCACCCCACGGTTTACGTTCTAGGGGGCGCCAAAGATAACCCAAAATCCACATTCTTAAAAGTCTTATAACTTTTTATTTTTGTCCTCACTGCCCTCCAAGTTTTCTAGGATGATGCAATGTCCAGCCATCAACACATTTGTGAAGGAATTTTTACTCCCCAAAAGAGCGCCCCCCCATGGCAGGAGAAAAAAGTCCTTTTTTTCTTGTCCCCTTACATGAAAATACACATTGTTGAGTGTCACGCCTGAACGCTTTGTCATATTGACACAAAAATTGACAATCATGTGTATCTCAATTAGATCTACGAAAAAGTCAAAAAGCGCGTATCTGTATAATGTACGGTTAAAGGGCTATTTCGCATTTTTTGCCGATTCGCACACATTGGAATGTGGCTATCTCCTCCTAAGACTTTCGTCCCACCGATACCAAATTTGCTCAGGGCAATCTACACCCCATGCCCATTCAAAGTTGTAAAAATCATGACGCTGCACCCCACGGTTTACGTTCTAGGGGGCGCCAAAGATGACCCAAAAATCCACATTCTTAAAAGTCATTTTGGCCACTGCAGGAGTACAGAGTACTGCAGTTCTAGGGGGCGCCAAAGATGACCCAAAATTCCACATTCTTAAAAGTCTTTTTGGCCACTGCAGGAGTACAGAGTACTGCAGGATACACACACATACACACACACACACACACACACACACACACACACACTCAGAGTCTGTTTTTTAGCACCTGCAAAAACATGCTGTTTACATATTTGACAAGAATGCAGAGGCTTCCTTTTGCCCCTGAAAAAAATTAGATTTCAAACACAACTTGACTGTTAATTTCTCCAAAAGACAACCAGGAAGCTCCATCCAAACCTGAAGCAGATAGTTGGTGCATGTGTACAGTAACCTGAGGGGAGTGAGGTGACTATTTCTGAGGAGAACATGAGCAGTGAAGATTCACCTTGGAGCTAGAACAGGGACGTGCACATGATTATACAGGGGCAGGGGCTCAAGTTTTTTCCAGTCATTTATACAATATGGAAATTAATGTGAAATTAAACCACAAATATGTGTGATGAACTGTTTTTAAAACTTAAACTTCAAATAAAAATTGTAAACTTCAAAACATATGCAAATTTTTAACAAAGAACATAGTAATTTACCTCTATTTACATCAAAATGCAGGCAACGGCCCAGGCGTTCTTTGTAAAATTATTTACAAAACACTGTATAGTCTCACAAATGTCACTTTTTATTTATGCCACTACAAAAAAACATGATGTAAATGATGCATGATGTAAAACATGATGTAAAAAACTTGTGTAGATCCTCCTCTATGTCAGTCCATGTGTAATTTTTCCATAATTCTTTGTTTTTTGCAGCATTTTTGTTAGTGTAACTGCAGATTGTGCTGACAGTCTATGGCAAAAAAAACAAAAACTGAAAATGCCTCAACATGAACCCCTGGTGGTCTCTGAGGGTGAAACCTGCTAACTGCTGCAGCTCTGTCAGCTTCAGTCTCCCATGCAGAGCTCGGAGCGCATGTGTGGCTCTGCACCCTTAGCAGCGTTGCTAACTCCTCAGTAAGGAAAGCCTGCTTCATGTCAGAGTCTCTAAACTCCAGAAGAAGTCGATAAAAGTCCCTTTCTTTCAAAAAAAGTCGTTAGGGGGTCTGAAAAGTAATTGAATCTAACAACAAAGTCGCTAGGTTTGCAACTACGTGTCCCAGACTGCATCCCTGCTGAGAGTCCCTCCCTCCCTTCTCATGTTGCAGGAAGAACGTAAGCGCCCGCCCCTTGTCAATCAGTCACCATATAATTTTGGATTGGTTGTTGTGGTGAAGTTTTCCACCAATAGGAGAGATGTTGTGGTGTGTTTTTTTTTCTTTTGGCAAGCCTTTTCCGCCTGTAAGACCTGTCGCTAATGTGTGCATGCTATGTTTTCCTGTCTCATACAGCGCGATCGAGCGCCGAACGTGATCAAAATAAGCAGAAAAAAAGTATCGCGGACATAATTTATCATAACTCTGGTTTTATTTGGCCTATCAACACAATTTAAAAACTGGTATATAGGTTGAGGTCCTCACTTTTGAGATAAGTTGAAACGGAGAGTTAACGAGGCTCCGTATTGCAGCTACATCCGGTTAAATATGTCATGTGACTTGAACGCTGGGGAGCGTCAATCGAATCGAATCAAACCTAACTCTCAGATGAATCTTCAAAATTCACCTCAGAAATATGCTTATTATTCTTCTCAGAGTACTGCAGGATACACACACACACACACACACACACACAGACACACACACACACACGCACACACACACACACACACACACACACACACACACACTCAGAGTCTGTTTTTTAGCACCTGCAAAAACATGCTATTTACATATTTGACAAGAATGCAGAGGCTTCCTTTTGCCCCTGAAAAAAATCAAATTTCAAACACAACTTGACTGCTCATTTCTCCAAAAGACAACCATGAAGCTCCATCCAAACCTGAAGCAGGCAGTTGGTGCATGTGTACAGTAACCTGAGGGGAGTGAGGTGACTGCTTCTGAGGAGAACATGAGCCGTGAAGATTCACCTTGGAGCTAGAACAGGGACGTGCACATGATAATACAGGGGCAGGGGCTCAAGTTTTTTCCAGTTGTTTATACAATATGGAAATTAATGTGAAATTAAAAACAAAGTATTAATAGAAAGGTAATGACTGTCCTGTGTAGGTGACAGTGATATCCAATAGGCTAGGCACTCACGAGGCTGGCTGTGGCAAGTGTAAGTGAAAGCAACACGCACTGGCAGGAAGAACAGCAAACGCCGATGAAGGAAAAGGGTCTTTGCAGTGATGGGCGTTACCAGAGAGGGCGATGGCCAGAGGACACGAATGGGACGGGGAGGCAGCGCGTTGGGGGGGGGGGGGGGGGGGTGCGACACGGCTCGGGCCCGCCAGTGCCCCAACGGGGCCCTAGTATTATTATTTTTCCTCCGCTTTAAACTGGAAAATGGCCCACTTCCCACTGGCGAAAACTCATGAAATTTGGCAGGACGACCGGGCCTGGTGAAAAATTCGATATTCTGAAGTCGCCCAAACAATAAAATGCAAAATGGCTCCATAGCGCCCCCTAAGGTGGAAATTCACACTGTTGACTGTCACGCCTGTACGCTTTGCCATATTGACACAAAAATGGACACACACATGTATCTCAATAAGATCTACAAAAAAGTCAGTGCGGGCGTATCTGTCAAATTTACGGTTAAAGGGTTATTTCGCATTTTTTGCCGATCCGCACACATTGAAATTTCGCTAACTCCTCCGAAGGCTTTCGTTCCACCGGCACCACATTTGCTCAGGCCAATCTACACCCCATGGCCATCGAAAGTTGTACAAATCATGACGCTGCACCCCACGGTTTAGGTTCTAGGGGGCGCCAAAGATAACCAAAAAATCCACATTCTTAAAAGTCTTATAACTTTTTATTTTTTTCCTCACTGGCCTCCAAGTTCTCTAGGATGATGCAATGTCCAGCCATCAACACATTTGTGAAGGAATTTTTACTCGCCAAAAGAGCGCCCCCCCATGGCAGGAGAAAAAAGTCCATTTTTTCTTGTCTCCTAAGGCGAAAATACACATTGTTGACTGTCACGCCTTTACGCTTTGTCAAAATGACACAAAATTTGACACACACATGTATCTCAATAAGATCTACAAAAAAGTCAGTGCGGGCGTATCTGTAAAATGTACGGTTAAAGGGCTATTTTGCATTTTTTGCTGATTCGCACACATTGGAATGTGGCTAACTCGTCCTACAGCTTTCGTCCCACTGACACCAAATTTGCTCAGGCCAATCTACACCCCATGGCCATTCAAAGTTGTAGAAATCATGACGCTGCTCCCCACGGTTTACGTTCTAGGGGGCGCCAAAGATGACCCAAATATCCACATTCTTAAAAGAATCCACATCCCCCCCCCAAAAGAGCGCCCCCACATGGCAGGAGAAAAAAGTCCATTTTTTCTTGTCCCCTAAGGTGAAAATACACATTGTTGACTGTCACGCCTGTACGCTTTGTCATATTGACACAAAAATTGACACACACATGTATCTCAATAAGATCTACGAAAAAGTCAATGGGCACGTATCTGTAAAATGTACGGTTAAAGGGCTATTTTGCATTTTTTGCTGATTCGCACACATTGGAATGTGGCTAACTCGTCCTACAGCTTTCGTCCCACTGACACCAAATTTGCTCAGGCCAATCTACACCCCATGGCCATTCAAAGTTGTAAAAATCATGACGCTGCACCCCACGGTTTACGTTCTAGGGGGCGCCAAAGATGACCCAAATATCCATATTCTTAAAAGTGTTATAACTTTTTATTTTTGTCCTCACTGGCCTCCAAGTTTTCTAGGATGATGCAATGTCCAGCCATCAACACATTTGTAAAGGAATTTTTACTCCCGAAAAAGAGCGCCCCCCATGGCAGGAGAAAAGAGTCCATTTTTTCTTGTCCCCTAAGGTGAAAAAACACATTGTTGACTGTCACGCCTATACGCTTTGTCAAAATGACACAAAATTTGACACACACGTGTATCTCAATAAGATCTACGAAAAAGTCAATGGGCACGTATCTGTAAAATGTACGGTTAAAGGGCTATTTCGCATTTTTTGCCGATTCGCACACATTGGAATGTGGCTAAGTCCTCCTAAGGCTTTCGTCCCACCAACACCAAATTTGCTCAAGCCGATCTACATCCCATGGCCATTCAAAGTTGTAGAAATCATGACGCTGCTCCCCACGGTTTACGTTCTAGGGGGCGCCAAAGATGACCCAAATATCCACATTCTTAAAAGAATCCACATCCCCCCCCCAAAAGAGCGCCCCCACATGGCAGGAGAAAAAAGTCCATTTTTTCTTGTCCCCTAAGGTGAAAATACACATTGTTGACTGTCACGCCTGTACGCTTTGTCATATTGACACAAAAATTGACACACACATGTATCTCAATAAGATCTACGAAAAAGTCAATGGGCACGTATCTGTAAAATGTACGGTTAAAGGGCTATTTTGCATTTTTTGCTGATTCGCACACATTGGAATGTGGCTAACTCGTCCTACAGCTTTCGTCCCACTGACACCAAATTTGCTCAGGCCAATCTACACCCCATGGCCATTCAAAGTTGTAAAAATCATGACGCTGCACCCCACGGTTTACGTTCTAGGGGGCGCCAAAGATGACCCAAATATCCATATTCTTAAAAGTGTTATAACTTTTTATTTTTGTCCTCACTGGCCTCCAAGTTTTCTAGGATGATGCAATGTCCAGCCATCAACACATTTGTAAAGGAATTTTTACTCCCGAAAAAGAGCGCCCCCCCATGGCAGGAGAAAAGAGTCCATTTTTTCTTGTCCCCTAAGGTGAAAAAACACATTGTTGACTGTCACGCCTATACGCTTTGTCAAAATGACACAAAATTTGACACACACGTGTATCTCAATAAGATCTACGAAAAAGTCAATGGGCACGTATCTGTAAAATGTACGGTTAAAGGGCTATTTCGCATTTTTTGCCGATTCGCACACATTGGAATGTGGCTAAGTCCTCCTAAGGCTTTCGTCCCACCAACACCAAATTTGCTCAAGCCGATCTACATCCCATGGCCATTCAAAGTTGTAGAAATCATGACGCTGCTCCCCACGGTTTACGTTCTAGGGGGCGCCAAAGATGACCCAAATATCCACATTCTTAAAAGAATCCACATCCCCCCCCCAAAAGAGCGCCCCCACATGGCAGGAGAAAAAAGTCCATTTTTTCTTGTCCCCTAAGGTGAAAATACACATTGTTGACTGTCACGCCTGTACGCTTTGTCATATTGACACAAAAATTGACACACACATGTATCTCAATAAGATCTACGAAAAAGTCAATGGGCACGTATCTGTAAAATGTACGGTTAAAGGGCTATTTTGCATTTTTTGCTGATTCGCACACATTGGAATGTGGCTAACTCGTCCTACAGCTTTCGTCCCACTGACACCAAATTTGCTCAGGCCAATCTACACCCCATGGCCATTCAAAGTTGTAAAAATCATGACGCTGCACCCCACGGTTTACGTTCTAGGGGGCGCCAAAGATGACCCAAATATCCATATTCTTAAAAGTGTTATAACTTTTTATTTTTGTCCTCACTGGCCTCCAAGTTTTCTAGGATGATGCAATGTCCAGCCATCAACACATTTGTAAAGGAATTTTTACTCCCCAAAAGAGCGCCCCCCCATGGCAGGAGAAAAGAGTCCATTTTTTCTTGTCCCCTAAGGTGAAAAAACACATTGTTGACTGTCACGCCTATACGCTTTGTCAAAATGACACAAAATTTGACACACACGTGTATCTCAATAAGATCTACGAAAAAGTCAATGGGCACGTATCTGTAAAATGTACGGTTAAAGGGCTATTTCGCATTTTTTGCCGATTCGCACACATTGGAATGTGGCTAAGTCCTCCTAAGGCTTTCGTCCCACCAACACCAAATTTGCTCAAGCCGATCTACATCCCATGGCCATTCAAAGTTGTAGAAATCATGACGCTGCTCCCCACGGTTTACGTTCTAGGGGGCGCCAAAGATGACCCAAATATCCACATTCTTAAAAGAATCCACATCCCCCCCCCCCCCCATCCCCCATCCCCCATCCCCCATGGCAGGAGAAACAGTCAAGTTTTTCCTGCCCATCACTCAATGGCTCAATCGCATCGCTCTCCCGGCAACACCGTAACGAGGAGCAACTTGCTGTTTGGATATATCCTAGCTGTGTTTGTGCCCTCACTCATGGTCCAGACTTTTTTCAAATAGGACATGTAGTTTGTCTGCAGCGAGTGTTTTGGTAGAAACTGCGCCTCCCATTCATTTTAATGGGAAATGACCACAGACAAGTGCGCACACCATCTTTGGACCTTGAGTGTGACGCGATCGGGAGGGGGAGGCGGTCGCGCTGGGGGTGGCGCAACGCGGCTCGGGCCCGACAGTGCCCCACCGGGGCCCTAGTCTTCTTCTTCTTCTTCTTATTAGGGCCCGAGCGTAGCTGCTAAGCAGCTGCGAGAGCCCTATTATTCCTGATGGATTCTTCTTTAGGGCCCGAGCGTAGCTGCTAAGCAGCTGCGAGAGCCCTCTTGTTCCTGCATGTTTCCTTCTTAGGGCCCGAGCCAGCTGCAGAGCAGCCGGGCGTAGGCCCTATTATTCCCCAAGAGGTTTTTCTTTGTTTCTTTCTTTAGGGCCCGAGCGTAGCTGCTAAGCAGCTGCGAGAGCCCTCTTGTTCCTGTAGTTTCCTTCTTTTGTTATTATTATTATTAGGGCCCGAGCGTAGCTGCTAAGCAGCTGCGAGAGCCCTCTTGTTCCTGCATGTTTCCTTCTTTTTAGGGCCCGAGCCAGCTGCAGAGCAGCCGGGCGTAGGCCCTATTATTCCCCAAGTGGTTTTTCTTTGTTTCTTTCTTTCTTTCTTTCTTTCTTAGGGCCCGAGCGTAGCTGCTAAGCAGCTGCGAGAGCCCTCTTGTTCCTGATGGATTCTTCTTTTGTTATTATTATTATTTTTCCTCCGCTTTAAACTGGAAAATGGCCCACTTCCCACTGGCGAAAACTCATGAAATTTGGCAGGACGACCGGGCCTGGTGAAAAATTCGATATTCTGAAGTCGCCCAAACAAGAAAATGCAAAATGGCTCAATAGCGCCCCCAAAGGTGAAAATTCACACTATTGACTGTCACGCCTGTACGCTTTGTCATATTGACACAAAAATTGACACACACATGTATCTCAATAAGATCTACAAAAAAGTCAGTGCGGGCGTATCTGTCAAATGTACGGTTAAAGGGTTATTTCGCATTTTTTGCCGTTCCGCACACATTGGAATTTTGCTAACTCCTCCGAAGGCTTTCGTTCCACCAGCACTACATTTGCTCAGGCCAATCTACACCCCATGGCCATTGAAAGTTGTACAAATCATGACGCTGCACCCCACGGTTTATGTTCTAGGGGGCGCCAAAGATAACCCACAAATCCACATTCTTAAAAATCTTATAACTTTTTATTTTTGTCCTCATTGGCCTCCAAGATGATGCAATGTCCAGCCATCAACACATTTGTGAAGGAATTTTTACTCCCCAAAACAGCGCCCCCCCCCATGGCAGGACAAAAAAGGCCATTTTTTCTTGTCCCCTAAGGTGAAAATACACATTGTTCAGTGTCACGCCTATACGCTTTGTCATTTTGACACAAAATTTGACACACACGTGTATCTCAATAAGATCTACGAAAAAGTCAATGGGCACATATCTGTAAAATGTACGGTTAAAGGGCTATCTTGCATTTTTTGCCGATTCGCACACATTGGAATGTGGCTAACTCCTCCTAAGGCTTTCGTTCTACTGACACCAAATTTGCTCAGGCCAATCTACACCCCATGGCCATTCAAAGTTGTAAAAATCATGACGCTGCACCCCACGGTTTAGGTTCGAGGGGGCGCCAAAGATGACCCAAATATCCACATTTTTAAAAGTCTTATAACTTTTTATTTTTGTCCTCACTGGCCTCCAAGTTTTCTAGGATGATGCAATGTGCAGCCATCAACACATCTGTGAAGGAATTTTTCTCCCCAAAAGAGCGCCCCCCCCCCCATGGCAGGAGAAAAAGTCAAGTTTTTCCAGCCCATCGCTTAATGGCTCAAACGCATTGCTCTCCCGCTAAAACCAAAAGGAGGAGCAACTTGCCATTTGGATATGTCCTAGCTGTGTTTGTGCCCTCACTCATGGTCCAGAGTTTTTTCAAATAGGACATGTAGTTTGTCTGCAGCGAGCGTTTTGGTAGAAACTGTGCCTCCCATTCATTATAATGGGAAATGACCAAAGACAGGTGCGCACACCATCTTTGGACCTTGACTTTGACGTCACAGTTTAAGATACAAATGTTATTTGACCTCTGACCTTTGGTGGACACCCTAACCTTTCAACCCGCGAAAACGGCGTTTCAATAGCTCTTACGGCTTTCCTACAAATACACTTTGTTCAGCTACTCCTACTGTCCTTTAAGCTCTGCTTCTCAGATCAAAGAGTGTGCACGTGTGTAATGAGCGCATACTGAATGTTAATTATGTTAAATATGTTAATTATTAGAAGAAAAAACAACAACAGTCCTTTTGGACAAAATTTCTTTTTATTACAGAATTAGAATAATGGAAGCATAGTCCAAGGAAACCATTCAAGTGATGTCATACCTCATAATTTATTGAGATGTTGGCTAGTCTGGGCATTTCTTCATTCATCAGGTTTCCTGCATGCATACTAACAGAGCACATCAGTAGCAGTGAGTGATAAGTATGAGTGTGTCATTGTGTAAGAAAGAAAGTGGTTTACTTACACATCCATAGAAAATAGGTGGTTGAGCACAGCACGCAAACAAAGCTTTGCCACAACGGTTGAACTTCCCAAGTAGCTGACACCATGGTCACACAATCATGGTGAGCAAAGGTCAAACCAGGCCAGGCACTCACGAGGCTGGCTGTGGCAAGTGTAAGTGAAAGCAACACGCAATGGCAGGAAGAACAGCAAACACCGATGAAGGAAAAGGGTCTTTGCAGTGATGGGCGTCACCAGAGAGGGCGATGGCCAGAGGGCACTAATGGGACGGGGAGGCGGTCGCGCTGGGGGCGGCGCGACGCGGCTCGGGCCCGCCAGTGCCCCAACGGGGCCCTAGTTTCTTCTTTTTCCTCCCCTTTGAACTGGAAAATGGCCCACTTCCTACTGGCGAAAACTCATGAAATTTGGCAGGACGACCGGGCCTGGTGAAAAATTCGATATTCTGAAGTCGCCCAAACAATAAAATGCAAAATGGCTCCATAGCGCCCCCTAAGGTGGAAATTCACACTATTGACTGTCACGCCTGTACGCTTTGTCATATTGACACAAAAATTGACACACATATGTATCTCAATAAGATCTACAAAAAAGTCAGTGCGGCCGTATCTGTCAAAATTACGGTTAAAGGGTTATTTCGCATTTTTTGCCGATCCGCACACATTGGAATTTCGCTAACTCCTCCGAAGGCTTTCGTTCCACCGGCACCACATTTGCTCAGGCCAATCTACACCCCGTGGCCATTAAAAGTTATCAAAATCATGACGCTGCACCCCACGGTTTAGGTTCTAGGGGGCGCCAAAGATAACACTAAAATCCACATATTTAAAAGTCTTATAACTTTTTATTTTTGTCCTCACTGGCCTCCAAGTTTTCTAGGATGATGCAATGTCCAGCCATCAACACATTTGTGAAGGAATTTTTACTCCCCAAAAGAGCGCCCCCCCATGGCAGGAGAAAAAAGTCCATTTTTCTTGTCCCCTAAGGTGAAAATACACATTGTTGAGTGTCACGCCTATACGCTTTGTCAAAATGACACAAAAATTGACACACACATGTAACTCAATAAGATCTACAAAAAAGTCCATGCGCGCGTATCTGTCAAATGTACAGTTAAAGGGTTATTCCGCATTTTTTGCCGATACGCACACATTGGAATTTCGCTAACTCCTCCGAAGGCTTTCGTTCCACCGGCACCACATTTGCTCAGGCCAATCTACACCCCATGGCCATTAAAAGTTATTCAAATCATGATGCTGCACCCCATGGTTTAGGTTCTAGGGGGCGCCAAAAATAACCCAAAAATCCACATTCTTAAATGTTTTATAACTTTTTATTTTTGTCCTCACTGGCCTCCAAGTTTTCTAGGATGATGCAATGTCCAGCCATCAACACATTTGTGAAGGAATTTTTACTCCCCAAAAGAGCGCCCCCCATGGTAGGAGAAAAAAGTCAATTTTTTCTTGTCCCCTTACATAAAAATACACATTGTTGAGTGTCACGCCTGAACGCTTTGTCATATTGACACAAAAATTGACAATCATGTGTATCTCAATTAGTTCTACGAAAAAGTCAAAGAGCGCGTATCTGTATAATGTACGGTTAAAGGGCTATTTTGCATTTTTTGCCGATTCGCACACATTGGAATGTGGCTATCTCCTCCTAAGGCTTTCGTCCCACCGATACCAAATTTGCTCAGGGCAATCTACACCCCATGCCCATTCAAAGTTGTAAAAATCATGACGCTGCACCCCACGGTTTACGTTCTAGGGGGCGCCAAAGATGACCCAAAAATCCACATTCTTAAAAGTCATTTTGGCCACTGCAGGAGTACAGAGTACTGCAGTTCTAGGGGGCGCCAAAGATGACCCAAAAATCCACATTCTTAAAAGTCTTTTTGGCCACTGCAGGAGTACAGAGTACTGCAGGATACACACACATATACACACACGCCAACATACACACACACACACACACACACACACACACACACACACACACACACAGACACACACACACACTCAGAGTCTGTTTTTTAGCACCTGCAAAAACATGCTGTTTACATATTTGACAAGAATGCAGAGGCTTCCTTTTGCCCCTGAAAAAAATCAAATTTCAAACACAACTTGACTGTTCATTTCTCCAAAAGACAACCATGAAGCTCCATTTCAAACCTGAAGCAGATAGTTGGTGCATGTGTACAGTAACCTGAGGGGAGTGAGGTGACTATTTCTGAGGAGAACATGAGCAGTGAAGATTCACCTTGGAGCTAGAACAGGGACGTGCACATGATTATACAGGGGCAGGGGCTCAAGTTTTTTCCAGTCATTTATACAATATGGAAAAATTAAACAGCTGCGAGAGCCCTCTTGTTCCTGATGGATTCTTCTTTTGTTATTATTATTATTAGGGCCCGAGCCAGCTGCAGAGCAGCCGGGCGTAGGCCCTATTATTCCCCAAGTGGTTTTTTAGGGCCCGAGCCAGCTGCAGAGCAGCCGGGCGTAGAGCCCTATTATTCCTGTATAGGTTTTTCTTTCTTCTTTCTTTCTTTCTTTCTTTCTTTCTTTCTTCTTATTTTTCCTCCCCTTTGAAGGGGAAAATGGCCCACTTCCCACTGGCGAAAACTCATGAAATTTGGCAGGACGAATGGGCCTGGTGAAAAATTCGATATTCTGAAGTCGCCCAAACAATAAAATGCAAAATGGCTCCATAGCGCCCCCTAAGGTGAAAATTCACACTATTGACTGTCACGCCTTTACGCTTTGTCATATTGACACAAAAATTGACACACACATGTATCTCAATAAGATCTACAAAAAAGTCAGTGCGGGCGTATCTGTCAAATGTACGGTTAAAGGGCTATTTCGCATTTTTTGCCGATCCGCACACATTGGAATTTCGCTAACTCCTCCGAAGGCTTTCGTTCCAAAGGCACCACATTTGCTCAGGCCAATCTACACCCCATGGCCATTAAAAGTTGTACAAATCATGACGCTGCACCCCACGGTTTACGTTCTAGGGGGCGCCAAAGATAACCCAAAAATCCACAGTCTTAAAAGTCTTATAACTTTTTATTTTTGTCCTCACTGGCCTCCAAGTTTTCTAGGATGATGCAATGTCCAGCCATCAACACATTTGTGAAGGAATTTTTACTCGCCAAAAGAGCGCCCCCCCATGGCAGGAGAAAAAAGTCCATTTTTTCTTGTCTCCTAAGGCGAAAATACACATTGTTGACTGTCACGCCTTTACGCTTTGTCAAAATGACACAAAATTTGACACACACATGTATCTCAATAAGATCTACGAAAAAGTCATTGCGAGCGTATCTGTTCAATGTACGGTTAAAGGGCTATTTCGCATTTTTTGCCGATTTTCACACAGTGGAATGTGGCTAACTCCTCCTAAAGCTTTTGTCCCATCGGCTTCAAATTTGCTCAGGTCAATCTACCCCCCATGGCCATTCAAAGTTGTGCAAATCATGACGCTGCACCCCACGGTTTACGTTCTAGGGGGCGCCAAAGAGGACCCAAATATCCACATTTTTAAAAGTCTTATAACTTTTTATTTTTGTCCTCACTGGCCTCCAAGTTTTCTAGGATGATGCAATGTCCAGCCATCAACACATTTGTGAAGGAATTTTTCTCCCCAAAAGAGCGCCCCCCCATGGCAGGAGAAAAAGTCAAGTTTTTCCTGCCCATCGCTCAATGGCTCAAACGCATCGCTCTCTCGGCAAAACCGAAAGGAGGAGCAACTTGCCATTTGGATATATACTAGTTGTGTTTATGCCCTCACTCATGGTCCAGACTTTTTTCAAAAAGGACATGGAGTTTGTCTGCAGCGAGCATTTTGGTAGAAACTGCGCCTCCCATTCATTATAATGGTAAATGACCACAGACAAGTGCGCACACCATCTTTGGACCTTGAGTGTGACGCGATCGGGAGGGGTAGGCGGTCGCGCTGGGGGCGGCGCAACACGGCTCGGGCCCGCCAGTGCCCCAACGGGGCCCTAGTTAGGGCCCGAGCGTAGCTGCTAAGCAGCTGCGAGAGCCCTATTATTCCCCAAGTGGTTTTTCTTTGTTTCTTTCTTTCTTTCTTTAGGGCCCGAGCGTAGCTGCTAAGCAGCTGCGAGAGCCCTATTATTCCCCAAGGGGTTTTTCTTTGTTTCTTTCTTTCTTCTTTTTCCTCCCCTTTGAACTGGAAAATGGCCCACTTCCCACTGGCGAAAACTCATGAAATTTGGCAGGATGACCGGGCCTGGTGAAAAATTTGATATTCCGAAGTCGCCCAAACAAGAAAATGCAAAATGGCTCCATAGCGCCCCCTAAGGTGAAAATTCACACTATTGACTGTCACGCCTTTACGCTTTGTCATATTGACACAAAAATTGACACACACATGTATCTCAATAAGATCTACAAAAAAGTCAGTGCGGGCGTATCTGTCAAATGTACGGTTAAAGGGTTATTGCGCATTTTTTGCCGACCCGCACACATTGGAATTTCGCTAACTCCTCCGAAGGCTTTCGTTCCACCGGCACCACATTTGCTCAGGCCAATCTACACCCCATGGCCATTAAAAGTTATTCAAATCATGATGCTGCACCCCACGGTTTAGGTTCTAGGGGGCGCCAAAGATAACCCTAAAATCCACATATTTAAAAGTCTTATAACTTTTTATTTTTGACCTCACTGGCCTCCAAGTTTTCTAGGATGATGCAATGTCCAGCCATCAACACATTTGTGAAGGAATTTTTAATCCCCAAAAGAGCGCCCCCCCATGGCAGGAGAAAAAAGTCCATTTTTTCTTGTCCCCTAAGGTGAAAATACACATTGTTGAGTGTCACGCCTGTACGCTTTGTCATATTGACACAAAATTTGACACACACATGTATCTCAATAAGATCTACGAAAAAGGCAAAGCGCGCGTATCTGTCAAATGTACGGTTAAAGGGTTATTCCGCATTTTTTGCTGATCCGCACACATTGGAATTTCGCTAACTCCTCCTAAGGCTGGCGTTCCACCGGCACCACATTTGCTCAGGCCAATCTACACCCCATGGCCATTAAAAGTTATTCAAATCATGACGCTGCACCCCACGGTTTAGGTTCTAGGGGGCGCCAAAGATAACCCTAAAATCCACATATTTAAAAGTCTTATAACTTTTTATTTTTGTCCTCACTGGCCTCCAAGTTTTCTAGGATGATGCAATGTCCAGCCATCAACACATTTGTGAAGGAATTTTTACTCCCCAAAAGAGCGCCCCCCCATGGCAGGAGAAAAAAGTCCATTTTTTCTTGTCCCATAAGGTGAAAAAACACATTGTTGACTGTCATACCTGTACGCTTTGTCATATTGACACAAAATTTGACAATCACATGTATCTCAATAAGATCTACGAAAAAGTCAATGCGCGCGTATCTGTAAAATGTACGGTTAAAGGGCTATTTTGCATTTTTTGCCGATTCGCACACATTGGAATGTGGCTAACTCCTCCTAAGGCTTTCGTCCCACTGACACCAAATTTGCTCAGGCCAATCTACACCCCATGGCCATTCAAAGTTGTAAAAATCATGACGCTGCACCCCCCGGTTTACGTTCTAGGGGGCGCCAAAGATGACCCAAATATCCACATTCTTAAAAGAATCCACCCCCCCCCCCCCATCCCCCAACCCCCATGGCAGGAGAAACAGTCAAGTTTTTCCTGCCCATCACTCAATGGCTCAATCGCATCACTCTCCCGGCAACACCGTAACAAGGAGCAACTTGCCGTTTGGATATATCCTAGCTGTGTTTGTGCCCTCACTCATGGTCCAGACTTTTTTCAAATAGGACATGTAGTATGTCTGCAGCGAGTGTTTTGGTAGAAACTGCGCCTCCCATTCATTATAATGGGAAATGACCACAGACAAGTGCGCACACCATCTTTGGACCTTGAGTGTGACGCGATCGGGAGGGGGAGGCGGTCGCGCTGGGGGCGGCGCAACGCGGCTCGGGCCCGACAGTGCCCCACCGGGGCCCTAGTCTTTGTTTCTTTCTTTCTTTAGGGCCCGAGCGTAGCTGCTAAGCAGCTGCGAGAGCCCTCTTGTTCCTGTAGTTTCCTTCTTTTGTTATTATTATTTTTCCTCCCCTTTGAACTGGAAAATGGCCCACTTCCCACTGGCGAAAACTCATGAAATTTGGCAGGACGACCGGGCCTGGTGAAAAATTTGATATTCCGAAGTCGCCCAAACAAGAAAATGCAAAATGGCTCCATAGCGCCCCCTAAGGTGAAAATTCACACTATTGACTGTCACGCCTGTACGCTTTGTCAAAATGACACAAAAATTGACACACACATGTATCTCAATAAGATCTACAAAAAAGTCAGTGCGGGCGTATCTGTCAAATGTACGGTTAAAGGGTTATTTCGCATTTTTTGCCGATCCGCACACATTGGAATTTCGCTAACTCCTCCGAAGGCTTTCGTTCCACCGGCACCACATTTGCTCAGGCCAATCTACACCCCATGGCCATTAAAAGTTATTCAAATCATGACGCTGCACCCCACGGTTTAGGTTCTAGGGGGCGCCAAAGATAACCCTAAGATCCACATATTTAAAAGTCTTATAACTTTTTATTTTTGCCCTCACTGGCCTCCAAGTTTTCTAGGATGATGCAATGTCCAGCCATCAACACATTTGTGAAGGAATTTTTACTCCCCAAAAGAGCGCCCCCCCATGGCAGGAGAAAAAAGTCCATTTTTTCTTGTCCCCTAAGGTGAAAATACACATTGTTGAGTGTAACACCTGTACGCTTTGGCAAAATGACACAAAAATTGACACACACATGTATCTCAATAAGATCTACGAAAAAGTCAATGCGCGCGTATCTGTCAAATGTACGGTTAAAGGGTTATTCCGCATTTTTTGCCGATCCGCACACATTGGAATTTCGCTAACTCCTCCGAAGGCTTTCATTCCACCGGTACCACATTTGCTCAGGCCAATCTACACCCCATGGCCATTAAAAGTTATTCAAATCATGACGCTGCATCCCACGGTTTAGGTTCTAGGGGGCGCCAAAGATAACCCTAAAATCCACATATTTAAAAGTCTTATAACTTTTTATTTTTGTCCTCACTGGCCTCCAAGTTTTCTAGGATGATGCAATGTCCAGCCATCAACACATTTGTGAAGGAATTTTTACTCCCCAAAAGAGCGCCCCCCCATGGCAGGAAAAAAAAGCCAATTTTTTCTTGTCCCCTAAGGTGGAAATTCACACTATTGACTGTCACGCCTGTACGCTTCATCATATTGACACAAAAATTGACACACATATGTATCTCAATAAGATCTACAAAAGAGTCTATTAGCGCGTATCTGTCAAATGTACGGTTAAAGGGCTATTTTGCATTTTTTGCTGATTCGCACACATTGGAATGTGGCTAACTCCTCCTAAGGCTTTCGTCCCACTGACACCAAATTTGCTCAGGCCAATCTACACCCCATGGCCATTCAAAGTTGTAAAAATCATGACGCTGCACCCCACGGTTTACGTTCTAGGGGGCGCCAAAGATGACCCAAAAATCCACATTCTTCAAAGAATCCACATCCCCCCCCCCCCCCATATGGCAGGAGAAAAAGTCAAGTTTTTCCTGCCCATCGCTCAATGGCTCAATCGCATCGCTCTCCAGGCAACACCGTAAGGAGGAGCAACCTGCCATTTCGATATATCATAGCTGTGTTTGTGCCCTCACTCATGGTCCAGACTTTTTTCAAATAGGACATGAAGTTTGTCTGCAGCGAGTGTTTTGGTAGAAACTGCGCCTCCCATTCATTATAATAGGAAATGACCACAGACAAGTGCGCACACCATCTTTGGATCTTGAGTGTGACGCGATCGGGAGGGGGAGGCGGTCGCACTGGGGGCGGCGCGACACGGCTCGGGCCCGACAGTGCCCCAACGGGGTCCTAGTTAGGGCCCGAGCGTAGCTGCTAAGCAGCTGCGAGAGCCCTCTTGTTCCTGATGGATTCTTCTTTCGTTATTTTTCCTCCGCTTTAAACTGGAAAATGGCCCACTTCCCACTGGCGAAAACTCAGGAAATTTGGCAGGACGACCGGGTCTGGTGAAAAATTTGATATTCTGAAGTCGCCCAAACAAAAAAATGAAAAATGGCTCCATAGCGCCCCCTATGGTGAAAACTCACCTGACGCCTGTACGCTTTGTCAAAATGACACAAAATTTGACACACATGTGTATCTCAATAAGATCTACAAAAAAGTCAGTGCGGGCGTATCTGTCAAATGTACGGTTAAAGGGCTATTTCGCATTTTTTGCCGATCCGCACACATTGGAATTTCGCTAACTCCTCCGAAGGCTTTCGTTCCACCGGCACCAAATTTGCTCAGGCCAATCTACACCCCATGGCCATTAAAAGTTGTACAAATCATGATGCTGCACCCCACGGTTTACGTTCTAGGGGGCGCCAAAAATAACCCAAAAATCCACATTCTTAAAAGTCTTATTACTTTTTATTTTTGTCCTCACTGGCCTCCAAGTTTTCTAGGATGATGCCATCTCCAGCCATCAACACATTTGTGAAGGAGTTTTTACTCCCCAAAAGAGCGCCCCCCCATGGCAGGAGAAAAAAGTCAAGTTTTTCTTGTCCCCTAACGTGAAAATACACATTGTTGAGTGTCACGCCTAAACGCTTTGTCATATTGACACAAAATTTGACAATCACGTGTATCTCAATAAGATCTACGAAAAAGTCAAAGAGCGCGTATCTGTATAATGTACGGTTAAAGGGCTATTTTGCATTTTTTGCCGATCCGCACACATTGGAATTTCGCTAACTCCTCCGAAGGCTTTCGTTCCACCGGCACCAAATTTGCTCAGGCCAATCTACACCCCATGGCTATTAAAAGTTGTACAAATCATAACGCTGCACCCCACGGTTTAGGTTCTAGGGGGCGCCAAAGATAACCCTAAAATCCACATATTTAAAAGTCTTATAACTTTTTATTTTTCTCCTCACTGGCCTCCAAGTTTTCTAGGATGATGCAATGTCCAGCCATCAACACATTTGTGAAGGAATTTTTACTCGCCAAAAGAGCGCCCCCCCATGGCAGGAGAAAAAAGTCCATTTTTTCTAGTCCCCTAAGGCGAAAATACACATTGTTGAATGTCACGCCTGTACGCTTCGTCATATTGACACAAAATTTGACAATCACGTGTATCTCAATAAGATCTACGAAAGAGTCAATGCGCGCGTATCAGTAAAATGTACGGTTAAAGGGCTATTTCGCATTTTTTGCCGTTTCGCACACATTGGAATGTGGCTAACTCCTCCTAAGGCTTTCGTCCCACTGACACCAAATTTGCTCAGGCCAATCTACACTCCATGGCCATTCAAAGTTGTAAAAATCATGACGCTGCACCCCACGGTCTATGTTCTAGGGGGCGCCAAAGAGGACCCAAATATCCACATTTTTAAAAGTCTTATAACTTTTTATTTTTGTCCTCACTGGCCTCCAAGTTTTATAGGATGATGCAATGTCCAGCCATCAACACATTTGTGAAGGAATGTTTACTCCCCAAAAGAGCGCCCCCCCATGGCAGGAGAAAAAAGTCCATTTTTTCTTGTCCCCTAAGGTGAAAATACACATTGTTGAGTGTCATGCCTGTACGCTTTGTCAAAATGACACAAAATTCAACACACACGTGTATCTCAATAAGATCTACGAAAAAGTAAATGCAGGCGTATCTGTCAAATGTACGGTTAAAGGGCTATTTCGCATTTTTTGCCGATTCGCACACATTGGAATGTAGCTAACTCCTCCGAAGGCTTTCGCTCCACCGGCACCAAATTTGCTCAGGCCAATCTACACCCCATGGCCATTCAAAGTTGTAAAAATCATGACGCTGCACCCCACGGTTTAAGTTCTAGGGGGCGCCAAAGATGACCCAAATATCCATATTCTTAAAAGTGTTATAACATTTTATTTTTGTCCTCACTGGCCTCCATGTTTTCTAGGATGATGCAATGTCCAGCCATCAACACATTTGTGAAGGAGTTTTTTCTCGTTAAAAGAGCGCCCCCCCATGGCAGGAGAATAAAGTCAAGTTTTTCCTGTTCATCGTTCAATGGCTCAAACGCATCGCTCTCTCGGCAAAAGCGAAAGGAGGAGCAACTTGCCATTTGGATATATCTTAGCTGTGTTTGTGCCCTCACTCATGGTCCAGACTTTTTTCAAATAGGACATGGAGTTTTTCTGCTGCGAGCGTTTTGGTAGAAACTGCGCCTCCCATTCATTATAATGGTAAATGACCACAGACAAGTGCGCACACCATCTTTGGACCTTGAGTGTGACGCGATTGGGTGGGGGAGGCGGTCGCGCTGGGGGCGGCGCGACACGGCTCGGGCCCGCCAGTGCCCCACCGGGGCCCTAGTTATTAGGGCCCGAGCGTAGCTGCTAAGCAGCTGCGAGAGCCCTCTTGTTCCTGCATGTTTCCTTCTTTCGTTATTATTTTTCCTCCGCTTTAAACTGGAAAATGGCCCACTTCCCACCGGCGAAAACTCAGGAAATTTGGCAGGACGACCGGGCCTGGTGAAAAATTCGATATTCTGAAGTCGCCCAAACAATAAAATGCAAAATGGCTCCATAGCGCCCCCTAAGGTGAAAATTCACATGACGGCTGTACGCTTTGTCATATTGACACAAAAATTGACACACACATGTATCTCAATAAGATCTACAAAAAAGTCAGTGCGGGCGTATCTGTCAAATGTACGGTTAATGGGTTATTTTGCATTTTTTGCAGATCTGCACACATTGGAATTTCGCTAACTCCTCCGAAGGCTTTCGTTCGACCGGCACCACATTTGCTCAGGCCAATCTACACCCCATGGCCATTAAAAGTTGTACAAATCATGACGCTGCACCCCACGGTTTACGTTCTAGGGGGCGCCAAAGATAACCCAAAATCCACATTCTTAAAAGTCTTATAACTTTTTATTTTTGTCCTCACTGCCCTCCAAGTTTTCTAGGATGATGCAATGTCCAGCCATCAACACATTTGTGAAGGAATTTTTACTCCCCAAAAGAGCGCCCCCCCATGGCAGGAGAAAAAAGTCAAGTTTTTCTTGTCCCCTAACGTGAAAATACACATTGTTGAGTGTCACGCCTAAACGCTTTGTCATATTGACACAAAAATTGACAATCACGTGTATCTCAATAAGATCTACGAAAAAGTCAAAGAGCGCGTATCTGTATAATGTACGGTTAAAGGGCTATTTTGCATTTTTTGCCGATCCGCACACATTGGAATTTCGCTAACTCCTCCGAAGGCTTTCGTTCCACCGGCACCAAATTTGCTCAGGCCAATCTACACCCCATGGCTATTAAAAGTTGTACAAATCATAACGCTGCACCCCACGGTTTAGGTTCTAGGGGGCGCCAAAGATAACCCTAAAATCCACATATTTAAAAGTCTTATAACTTTTTATTTTTCTCCTCACTGGCCTCCAAGTTTTCTAGGATGATGCAATGTCCAGCCATCAACACATTTGTGAAGGAATTTTTACTCGCCAAAAGAGCGCCCCCCATGGCAGGAGAAAAAAGTCCATTTTTTCTAGTCCCCTAAGGCGAAAATACACATTGTTGAATGTCACGCCTGTACGCTTCGTCATATTGACACAAAATTTGACAATCACGTGTATCTCAATAAGATCTACGAAAGAGTCAATGCGCGCGTATCAGTAAAATGTACGGTTAAAGGGCTATTTCGCATTTTTTGCCGTTTCGCACACATTGGAATGTGGCTAACTCCTCCTAAGGCTTTCGTCCCACTGACACCAAATTTGCTCAGGCCAATCTACACTCCATGGCCATTCAAAGTTGTAAAAATCATGACGCTGCACCCCACGGTCTATGTTCTAGGGGGCGCCAAAGAGGACCCAAATATCCACATTTTTAAAAGTCTTATAACTTTTTATTTTTGTCCTCACTGGCCTCCAAGTTTTATAGGATGATGCAATGTCCAGCCATCAACACATTTGTGAAGGAATGTTTACTCCCCAAAAGAGCGCCCCCCCATGGCAGGAGAAAAAAGTCCATTTTTTCTTGTCCCCTAAGGTGAAAATACACATTGTTGAGTGTCACGCCTGTACGCTTTGTCAAAATGACACAAAATTCACACACACGTGTATCTCAATAAGATCTACGAAAAAGTCAATGCAGGCGTATCTGTCAAATGTACGGTTAAAGGGCTATTTCGCATTTTTTGCCGATTCGCACACATTGGAATGTGGCTAACTCCTCCGAAGGCTTTCGCTCCACCGGCACCAAATTTGCTCAGGCCAATCTACACCCCATGGCCATTCAAAGTTGTAAAAATCATGACGCTGCACCCCACGGTTTACGTTCTAGGGGGCGCCAAAGATGACCCAAATATCCACATTTTAAAAGTCTTATAACTTTTTATTTTTGTCCTCACTGGCCTCCAAGTTTTCTAGGATGATGCAATGTCCAGCCATCAACACATTTGTGAAGGAATTTTTCTCGTTAAAAGAGCGCCCCCCCATGGCAGGAGAATAAAGTCAAGTTTTTCCTGTTCATCGTTCAATGGCTCAAACGCATCGCTCTCTCGGCAAAAGCGAAAGGAGGAGCAACTTGCCATTTGGATATATCTTAGCTGTGTTTGTGCCCTCACTCATGGTCCAGACTTTTTTCAAATAGGACATGGAGTTTTTCTGCTGCGAGCGTTTTGGTAGAAACTGCGCCTCCCATTCATTATAATGGTAAATGACCACAGACAAGTGCGCACACCATCTTTGGACCTTGAGTGTGACGCGATTGGGTGGGGGAGGCGGTCGCGCTGGGGGCGGCGCGACACGGCTCGGGCCCGCCAGTGCCCCACCGGGGCCCTAGTTAGGGCCCGAGCGTAGCTGCTAAGCAGCTGCGAGAGCCCTCTTGTTCCTGATGGATTCTTCTTTTGTTATTATTATTATTTTTCCTCCGCTTTAAACTGGAAAATGGCCCACTTCCCACTGGTGAAAACTCATGAAATTTGGCAGGACGACCGGGCCTGGTGAAAAATTCGATATTCTGAAGTCGCCCAAACAAGAAAATGCAAAATGGCTCAATAGCGCCCCCAAAGGTGAAAATTCACACTATTGACTGTCACGCCTGTACGCTTTGTCATATTGACACAAAAATTGACACACACATGTATCTCAATAAGATCTACAAAAAAGTCAGTGCGGGCGTATCTGTCAAATGTACGATTAAAGGGTTATTTCGCATTTTTTGCCGTTCCGCACACATTGGAATTTCGCTAACTCCTCCGAAGGCTTTCGTTCCACCAGCACTACATTTGCTCAGGCCAATCTACACCCCATGGCCATTGAAAGTTGTACAAATCATGACGCTGCACCCCACGGTTTAGGTTCTAGGGGGCGCCAAAGATAACCCACAAATCCACATTCTTAAAAATCTTATAACTTTTTATTTTTGTCCTCATTGGCCTCCAAGTTTTCTAGGATGATGCAATGTCCAGCCATCAACACATTTGTGAAGGAATTTTTACTCCCCAAAAGAGCGCCACCCCATGGCAGGAGAAAAAAGTCCATTTTTTCTTGTCCCCTAAGGTGAAAATACACATTGTTGAGTGTCACGCCTGTACGCTTTGTCAAAATGACACAAAAATTGACACACACATGTATCTCAATAAGATGTACGAAAAAGTCAATGCGCGCGTATCTGTAAAATGTACGGTTAAAGGGCTATTTTGCATTTTTTGCCGATTCGCACACATTGGAATGTGGCTAACTCCTCCTAAGGCTTTCGTCCCACTGACACCAAATTTGCTCAGGCCAATCTACACCCCATGGCCATTCAAAGTTGTAAAAATCATGACGCTGCACCCCACGGTTTACGTTCAAGGGGGCGCCAAAGATGACCCAAATATCCACATTCTTAAAAGAATCCACATCCCCCCCCCCCCCTCCCCCATCCCACATCCCCCATGGCAGGAGAAAAAGTCAAGTTTTTCCTTCCCATCACTCAATGGCTCAATCGCATCGCTCTCCCGGCAACACCGTAACGAGGAGCAACTTGCCGTTTGGATATATCCTAGCTGTGTTTGTGCCCTCACTCATGGTCCAGACTTTTTTCAAATAGGACATGTAGTTTGTCTGCAGCGAGTGTTTTGGTAGAAACTGCGCCTCCCATTCACTATAATGGGAAATGACCACAGACAAGTGCGCACACCATCTTTGGACCTTGAGTGTGACGCGATCGGGAGGGGGAGGCGGTCGCGCTGGGGGCGGCGCAACGCGGCTCGGGCCCGACAGTGCCCCACCGGGGCCCTAGTTTTTCTTTTTCCTCCCCTTTGAACTGGAAAATGGCCCACTTCCCACTGGCGAAAACTCATGAAATTTGGCAGGACGACCGGGCCTGGTGAAAAATTCGATATTCTGAAGTCGCCCAAAAAATCAAATGCAAAATGGCTCCATAGCGCCCCCTAAGGTGAAAAATTCACATGATTGAGTGTCACGCCTGTACGCTTTGTCAAAATGACACAAAATTTGACACACACGTGTATCTCAATAAGATCTACAAAAAAGTCAGTGCGGGCGTATCTGTCAAATGTACGGTTAAAGGGCTATTTCGCATTTTTTGCCGATCCGCACACATTGGAATGTCGCTAACTTCTCCGAAGGCTTTCGTTCCACCGGCACCACATTTGCTCAGGCCAATCTACACCCCATGGCCATTAAAAGTTGTACAAATCATGACGCTGCATCCCACGGTTTACGTTTTAGGGGGCGCCAAAGATAACCCAGAAATCCACATTCTTAAAAGTCGTATAACTTTTTATTTTTGTCCTCACTGGCCTCCAAGTTTTCTAGGATGATGCAATGTCTAGCCATCAACACATTTGTGAAGGAATTTTTACTCCCCAAAAGAGCGCCCCCCCATGGCAGGAGAAAAAAGTCCAGTTTTTCTTCCCCCCTAAGGTGAAAATTCACATTATTGAGTGTCACGCCTGTACGCTTTGTCATATTGAAACAAACTTTAACAATCACGTGTTTCTCAATAAGATCTGCGAAATAGTCAATGGGCGCGTATCTGTAAAATATACGGTTAAAGGGCTATTTCGCATTTTTTGCCGATTCGCACACATTGGAATGTGGCTAACTCCTCCTAAAGCTTTCGTTCCACTGACACCAAATTTACTCAGGCCAATCTACACCCCATGGCCATTCAAAGTTGTAAAAATCATGACGCTGCACCCCACGGTTTATGTTCTAGGGGGCGCCAAAGATAACCCAAAAATCCACATTCTTAAATGTCTTATAACTTTTTATTTTTGTCCTCACTGGCCTCCAAGTTTTCTAGGATGATGCAATGTCTAGCCATCAACACATTTGTGAAGGAATTTTTACTCCCTAAAAGAGCGCCCCCCCATGGCAGGAGAAAAAGTCAAGTTTTTCCTGCCCATCGCTCAATGACTCAAACACATCGCTCTCTCGGCAAAACCGAAAGGAGGAGCAACTTGCCATTTGGATATATCCTAGCTGTGTTTGTGCCCTCACTCATGGTCCAGTCCTTTTCAAATAGGACATGTAGTTTGTCTGCGGCGAGCGTTTTGGTAGAAACTGCGCCTCCCATTCATTATAATTGTAAATGACCACAGACAAGTGCGCACACCATCTTTGGACCTTGAGTGTGACGCGATCGGTAGGGAGAGGCGGTCGTGTTGGGGGCGGCGCGACACAGCTCGGGCCCGCCAGTGCCCCAACGGGGCCCTAGTTTTTGGCTTGTTTCTGGAGGTCTGTTTCCTTATTTCTCTCATGAAACTGTCTCAAACTCTAGCCTCCCTCATAACGACAACACCGGGAGGACTGAACATAAATCGCTCGCTGGTATTGCCCGCCTGTTTCCACGTGTTGCCTCATGTCTCTCTCTTTTGTTTTGTTTTGGAACAGTGAATTAGAGGATCAGTTTAATGTTTAATTGTATTTGAGTCTTCTTTATCTTTGTGCACATTGTCTAAGTTTCCAATTCTTGAAGTTTATCTGATTATTTTTTGATTGACATGTAAAATAGTTTGGTTAAAGCTGCACTATGTAACTTTACACAAACAAGAACCCTTGTTTAAAAATAAATACAGATAGTGAAAAATGCTCATGATTGATGTAAATCTCTACATTTAACAAATGGTTTATGACTTTCATATGACTTGTTTTTGACTTGAAAGAAACGGTAAGGACTTGGTTGGGACTCGAAGCAAAAAGTTCAGGACTTGGACTTGACTTGGACTTGAGAGCAGAGACTTGAGACTCAACTTGGACTTGCAACATAGGGACTTTCCCCCACCTCTGCCTTTCAGTTATGCACCGTACCATAAAACATTTCAAACAAAAGCTTTTAAAAGGCTCCTTATTTTCACAGTTCAGTCTTTGCAAACTTCACCCTCATTGTACTCAAAATGCACCAGCTTGTTTTGCACACCTCCCTCACTGTATGTAAGAGAAGACTGGATAACTTATTTGCCTTTTAACTGAGCTGAAGCAATATGAGCACACGTAGTTGTAACCACTTTTTTACGACACTACAGATAAAAGTTTGAACATTTACATTCACCCTGACACACTGCACTCTACAAACGACCTCTTATCAGACTCTGCGGTTCTCACAGTCTATTATGTTTCCTCCACAGTCCGCTCAAGTACTTTGGAGAGGACGTGTCAGCGGCGAAGATGAAGATATATCACCCTGATTTCGTCCGCTACACCAGAAACAGGTGAGTGAATGATTCACAGAGAAGCAGCTGGTATTTCAAACAGTTGGAAATAAGATAAAGAGGAAAAGAAAAAGAAGAAGCTGAAAGCAGAGTGTGCTGCGGTGGGAAATTCCCATCGTACACGTGTGTCATAACCCAACAGAAAAGATCGTTTACTGCTTTTTTCCTGCTTCGACATCCTGCATGTCCTAACAAGCGTCACTGTCACACAGGTTCATCCGTGATAAATGATCTATATTTCAGATTCCTGCACTCCAGAATTCTGTCAAAAAAACATGAGAACCTTTACCGTCCGTCCACGGGAGCTGTGATGCTGCTGGCTGCTCTGCACACCTGTGACGAGGTGAGAGTCTCTCATTACTGCTCAGTCCTGTCGGCCAGCTGCTTATTTACTGAAGGACAAGGCCACACTCGTCTAAAAGCATGATGATGTTTTGACTCCCTGCCGCTGACCTGTTCAAATCTGGATCTCAGGTATGAGAGGCGAGGCAGGGAGTGACTGCCTTAACCTATGTCTTATTAGACTGCAATTAGATCTGACTAACAGATCTTTGTAGTACCACGGGTTATTACCAGAATCCTTTAAGCTTACTGCAAATCAGAACCTGCTGCGGCGGTAACAAGACGAGTTTTAATAGATTTAGTATTTTCTTTAACCCTTTAGAGCTATCTTTCCCGTCTTTGAGGATTTATTTTTGTTGACTTTCACTTTTGTGTCTGCTCTCTGCTTTTTCACAGCAGACCTGTCACATTAGCTGCAGTGTAATATTTTATTTAACACGCATCTCCCAGTAACAAGATCAGAATCTAATAGGATGTAAAAAAAAAAAAAAAAAAAAGATCAGTGAGTCGTGACCGCTGCCAAAAAAATGTACCCGGACTATTGAGGAAAAACTCAACAGCAGGTAAGAGGCGTCAGACAGACAGCTCGTTCTTACATACTTTAAAATCAGGTTCTCCCACACGAGAAAATAATTGGTCCCCTTTGCCGTCTTTAAGATGGGGCATCGGCTGAAAACAATGTTACTGAAACAATGGAGTGTGCCATGAATCATGGGTGTAGTCTCCATGCTGTCACACCATCACAGTTTTGAACCTAACACGAAGCTGAGAGCCGGGGTTAAGACGGATCTTATTAACAGGCTGCAAACATCTTCCTGTGTGTCTGCAGCCGGCCTCTGGTGGACACTCAGAGAACTGCAGTTATCAGCACCTCGACTTTGGCTTCAATTTCATGACCCGGTGTCACCACTAGTTATTGGTCAAAATAATCTTCAAGTGTGCGGCGTGACCGTTGATAACTCAGAGGGTTTGTTAGCATGGAAACAGACGTAAGTGAATGAAAGTGTCCCGATATGATCCGCTGGCCTGCGTTTAAAATCTCCGATATCAGCACTCCGATACAAACAGTCCATTTCAGACTCCATTCCAGCACCTCTAACCTGGATCCAGCATGCAGAGCCCAAGTAATCCCGACAACAGTGTGAACTAAGATACGAACACAGTAGCAAGGAGTAGGAGTGATGTCGGTTGTGTGGCAGTATTTTTCGTTAAAGGTGGGGTCTGCAGGAATCCGTTAAAGAACTATTAAAAAAGAGAGCTATTAGTTATTGATGACATTTGCTCCCCCGTGTCGTTCAGGAGTCCAAACAAAGTTAGCGTGCTACAATATCGGACAGTAGAAACCAACCAGAAAGTTCGGAAAATTGTCTGAATCCTCCTTTGGCCACGACTGCCGACACAAACAAGAAAACAAAGTAAATACCGGAGACTCTGGAGGAATAACGGGCGCTTAAAACGGAGGTAGACCGGACAAGAGCTAAAAAGCCGGGTCAACATAAACCATGGGGGACGCTTGGGGATCTTGATGACCCTGTAACCTTTCTGCTGGACAGGTAAACCGCTTTAACAAAGTAAGACAAGTGTCTGTAACAGAAGTGTTTCTTGTCAAACGGACCTGCTGTAGCGTGTTGTAGCGCCATCGCTAAACTGTCCTCCCTCGGGTCCTGGACTATGTCACTTTATCCTAGTTGTAGAAGTCCTGCAAACATAGTGTTTGCTGGTAGTCTGTTGGCATCTACAGTAGCACCAATGCTTTTGACTTTCACCTTGACTGGGCCCCATTTGTAATGATCTGAAGTATTTATCTGCATTATATCTGAATTTAATTGGAACGATACGAGCGAGCAGGAGCGTCTGTTTGTGGGCGGGGCTTGAGGGGAGAGGAGGAGCTGAGGGGAAAACTGGTTGGGAGGGGTAGAGTTTACATTCAAGATTTCTCCAAAAAACTGGAACTTCCTCAGATCCTGACTACCCCACCTTTAAACTTGCAAATCTTGTTATGAACAAGTTTTATGCCAATATGGGATCAATATCAGTATCAGCCGATACTGAAGGCTATGACATTGGTATTGTATCAGAGAAGAAGAAGTTGTCTTGGACACCCTAAATGAAAGAAATAAAATTTTTAAGTAAGGACATTTAACTATTTTTTTAATGCATTAATCACAGTGAGTGATACATCTCAGTGATAAATTAAGATTAGGAATGACTACTTTGTCCACAGGGGGCGCCATAATCCACACAAACTGAAAGATCCTTACAGGAGCTTTAAATCAGAGTAATTGATCATCTGTAAAGTAAAGGTTGAGGCTGCATTTATTCTGTTTCAGCACTTTGAATCATGAGAGTCTACTAATTCACCATCATTTGACTTTTACTGTCTCTCACAGAAATAGACTTCTGCTTGAGTAAAGGATGTGCTCACTTTAAGTCTCACTGTTTTCTGTTTTTTGAAGGTGAACGCATACGGCTTCATGACTCCAGACTATGCAAAATACTCTGACCACTACTTCGACAAAGTCAAGAAACAGGTGCACTTTTATGCGAACCATGACTTCAGGCTGGAGATGGTCCTCTGGCAGCTGCTGCACCGGGAGGGACTCATTCGACTCTACATGCGATACTGAGCGCAGGTCGACCAGAACATCCTTTCTGTAAAGGTGTCGCCAGCATGCCTCTTTAGTTACAGGAAACCAAAACTGGGACACTGGGACACTCTGTTTTGCCTTTTCTCCGAATGATTGTTTACGACAAAAAAGGAAGCACACGGTTTCCTTTTCATGAAGGAAACAGGGATTATTTTTCTTTGAAATGACAGCTGCTCTGATTGTTCGGGATGAAGGTGTAGTTATATTGATCGGATACGGTGTAAGCTTTTCAGAAATCATTCTTTAATTCTCGAGACTTCTGTTTTGGTGATTTGGTTAAGACCGACTACGGTTGGAGAGTTGAGTGTATTTAAAGAAAGTGTGAGCGGATTGGCTGAAATTTGGTGAAAACATTCGATCTCCTCAATGGATTGATACAGATCTATTTGATCCCCTTTAAGTCATTTTTTAAGGCCTTATTCAGTCCAATATCCATCTCCTGTCACTTTGTTTACGACTGGTCAGATGTTTACTCTGATACTGGACCGACATGACAACATTTTAGAGAATTCGTAGCCTGTTCCTAGAGAAGAGGTGAAATATTGTCCCGTAGAGATCTATTTTTCTATTCTAAGCCTTTTAAGTGGCCTAACAGGGGGCGACTTTGAACATAATTTTTATTTATTTGGTATTTTTTTACACAATTTATTTTTTTTATAACTGCAGAAAATCAAAAATCACCCTGGACTTGACCTCCAAACCTTAAACCTCCAGTTTCTATGCAGTCGGCATTTTTAAAGACACTGTAAGGAGTTTTGTGTCGCTCTCACACTGGTGCCTGTTCATGACTTTCAGTTAAACCAGATCATTAGAAACAAGACTGGTTATATCTTCATCATGAATTTTAGTGCCTTCGCTGTCTTACGTCGTAAAAAGTCCAGTCGATATTCGCCGCTCATGATTTTACCAGAGTTATATGGACGCTCACTGATTCTAGTTGATTCTAGTTGATTCTAGTTGGCTCTTGTCTTTCACATTTGCACAGTGAAAGGAAGGCAGTTTTCAAAACAGACTTTAGTCCTGAGCGATAATATGGCGTAGCTACAAATCAATGCATTACCTCGTCCGCAAAGGAACGGAAAGAAGCTGGCTGAATTTATCCGGCATGCTCCGACGTCCAGAAAAACTAGAACTCTTACGATCAGCTGTGGAGTGGGAGAAAAATGTACTGCAGCCCGCCACCAGAGGGTGCTGTTCTCGCAGTGGCTTCACCCAGCGAGGAGGCAGACGGCGTCCGTTCTGTATACAGTCTATGTCAGAAACTTGTTATTAAGAAACTCCTCACAGTGTCTTTTTTAAAAAAAGTTGCTCCGAGCTAAAATAGTTCCCCGTCACCAGATTTTACTCTGGTTGACGGAGCTCCAAATCACCATAACTGCTGTTTACTGGGAAGTCTTTAGAGCGGATCACTCCATCAGTGAGGGTGGAGGGGCTTGTTGGTGTGTGGAAAAGGGACGAAACTTCAACTGTCACTTGCTCAAAATACCCCCACCCTAAAAATAGACCGCCTTAGCACTGCTGGCAGTGGCCGAAGTCTATTCTGACATTTACTCACACCATGTCCTCTGTGTGTGTTCGTGTGTGTGTGTGTGTGTGTGTGTGTGTGTGTGTGTGTGTGTGTGGGGGTTTGTTTTACCGTGGAAGGCGACAAAAACTCCACTGTGTGTGATGATGATGAAGCTCATTACAGGGTGTTCGACTGTAAGGGACCTAACTTATTCTTCTTTTTCCTGTTATTTGAAGCACACAAGTGTACTTTACTCTGGCAGGCGCCACGCTGTGATGATCACAACACTGTGGCTCTCAGTGCCTTTTGAAATGTGAATCTGTGGTTTGGACAAAGTCCGTGGGTGGTCCAGGAAGTTTATTGTTTATCATTCGCTGAGGACTCAGATTGATGTAATCAGACACACTCGGATTCCTCTGAGTATCAAGATTCACTGTCACCAACATCCGCTGGAGCGAGATAAACGCTCTGTGCGATGACGGATACGTTTGGAAACAGAGGGAGGAGACGCTAAACCAAAGACACACTACAAATCAGGGATCATTTGTATTTAAAATGTTTTTTTGTGGCATAGCAAATCTGACAAATCTGAAATACTGTCTCATATTTTTACACGGTGGGAACGGGGAGGGGGGGGAACTTTCTTAGTGCAAGTTCTGACTCTGATTTTTGTCTTTTTTAAAAATCTGTATAAAAATACCTGATTTTATGTGAGTGAGTTTGTGGTTCTTTTTTTGTTCCCTGCATGTGTTTTAACTTAGTCCTGCAAGTTTATTAGAAAGCGCAGGTTCTTATCAGTGAATGTAGAGGAATTACAGGCATGTTTTTGGGATGATTTTTACACGCAACAAGGTGCAAAAATGTTGAATTTATGAAAGAGGAAACAAAGAAAGAGCAGTTTTTTGTTGGAGTAACTAATCGCATTGACTCACAGTTATTTAAAAGCTGTTTAAGCTTTTTAATTGTTTAAACAGACTTAAAAATTAAGTTTGTTTTTTTTGAAGCCACTTTAAATTATGAATAAGGGCCACAAGAAGAGAAAAAAATACAGAGGGAGATTTTTTTAATTTCAATTTCAAGATTAAAGTTGAAAGTTAAACGAGGTGAAATTTCAACTTTATTCATGTCGACTTTAATCTCGAAATTTTAATTTTTTTATCTCGGAATTTTGACATTCACGACATTTTGACATTTTGTAAACTCAAAATTTAGACTTTAATCTCTTCCTGTAATTATTTTTTCTCTTCTTGTGGCCCTAATTCTCTTTCGTAATTTAAAGTGGATTAAAAAACAAACAAAAAAAAACTTTGTTAAAAGTAAAAATGCTGTTTTTAAAGTTTTTTTTAAACAACTGAAATGCATAAAAAGCAAAATTTCAATTTTAATCTCCTTCCCGTCCAAATTTTTTTCTCTTTATGTGGCCCTTATCCACTTTAGTATTAAGTAGCAAAAAAATATCTTCAACTATAATAAATGATACAGACGTGTTCACTGATTTGCACAGAAATGTGAGAATAAAAGAGGACTGTAAAGGAAAGAGGAAACGACCTAAAAGAACTAGCAGGAAAGCATCACACAAACATTTGTCACACAAACATTTGTCACACAAACGTGAAATATTCTAGAAATACAACCAACCTACGAGTGCACCTAACATGTCACCATCATAGACTGTGTATAAGATGGACAACTTTGTTCCACCTTCCGCCTGTATACGGATTTGAAGCCAAAAAGCTCTCGGTAATTCCGGGTTTTTCTCCCGTTCCTTGAAATCAGAGCTGCGCAGTAGTGTTGTACACAGATGTTGTTGGCTGGGCGGGAGACTCGGAGCGATGACGCTCCGCTCAAAAAGTCTAACTCGGTGTTACGGTGTGTTTGACCCTAAATTAAATTTTATGGAAGGTCAGGGGTCTCCTACAACTAAATAAGTCATATTGCATGACAATAATGTCCTTAGACAACAGCTGCTAGAGATTGAAAACAAAATAAGACGCTGGATGTGTGCAAGTGAAATTATTCTCCCTGGAGGAGTTCCAAGAATAATACAGAACTTGAAGTGCTTGGTATGCTGGGCCATACTGTGCCAGGTTTCTGGGTGGAGCTCATATTTGAGAGTTCTAGTCCATCAGTCAGGCTTTTACATTAAAACATTTACATAAGTTTATCATTTCTGTCAACAGGCCTCTAGAGAAAGGCCGATGACTCTGAAAACTTCCTCATCGGCAGAGTCAGGAGGTTTGAGTTTTACTGAATTGCAACTGAACATCTGAAGAAGGAACGTCATTTCTTTACCCCGCCTGAACTTGACCCGCTTATCCAATCGAACTGCAGCGTTCGAGTTCTGCTCATCGTTATCACTGAGCGTACATAGATAGACAGATGGATAGATAGTTTATTTTCGTGTCCTGCACATAAAGTGCCCAACCCTCATGGGTTTAAAAGACACCAACTCCAGTTTACAACATGCTGTACATTCCATTACAACTCATAGTTGACAAATATAGTCTGCTACAATAAAAGCTCCCTTAGCGAAATAGATTTCAAGCTTTTCATCATCAACTAATTCAAGGAAATCAACATAGACAGAAGACATTCGCAAATAAATAAGTGTCAGAGAGAGCAGCTGGCATGTCTGTGTCTGATCTGTGTGAAAAACCACGAGGGAGTGCTCTGGTGAAAGTAACTCACTGCTGACCTCTAGTGGTGAGAGAAGGCCAGTGCAGCAGATTAATAGATTTCATGCAGAGGGAATGAGACTACTGGCTGTACAGTGAAAGTTTACACAGGTTTTTGTTTGTTTTATCACTATATCAGCGCACTAACGTGTCACTTTGATAGTTTTTTGAAATATTTAATATGAAGTTTTCTTAAACTACAACATGGTGGTTAGAAATGGTGACGCTGCTAAGAGGGACCACTTTTCATCTGTACACTCCTACCATGTCCTCATCCTCCTTTTTCTTCTTGTAGATAAAAAATTAAATCAAACACAAATCTGAAAGGTTCACTTTTTTTACTTTGGGTTGTGCGAAACGGTTTATCGGCGCTCATCTCAGCTCACAATGTTCTCTTCTCTCCTCAGACAGGACACGACCCCTCACCCTGTAAAGGAAGAAAACTAGTATTCCACTTTTTGCTGCGCCCTCTGGTGACAAAGATAATTGCAATGTGACAACTTAATCATGTGACAACAAGCCCCGGTCTCCCCTACTGCCACCTGTAAACTGATGTCACCTTAATGAGCAGGTTAAGGGATGATTCATATCTGTGCTCCTCATGCTCACACCGGTCAGAGATATTTTGGATCCCTGGTATTTGGTCCCTAAGTGCCGATCTCAGAGGTTTCAGAGGCAGAGGCTGTGATTTCTTGCAGCCTGCAGGTTAATATTCTCATGCATATCGAGAATTATGGGAATAAAAAGCTTGCAGACCGCAGCAGAAGGTTCCCAAGAAGCAGTGAAGCTCTTCAGCATGAAGTATTTCTGCAATTCCAGCAGCTGTTACATCATTCCTCTGCTCCTCTGCTCCCTCCTCCTATTTCACACCATCATTTGCACTTCAAGAACTCTCTTATGGAGAAAGATGTTCTCCTTTCCTGATTAGCCAGAGGTTATGCAGACGCGCCGCAGATCAAACGCCACCACGCTGCTCCCATTCTGCACGTCCTGAAGAGAGAAAAGCCAGAAATGGACTTTGACAGCTTGTTGAGGACTGTGACAAATGAGAGGAAATGTGACTAACATCAGGCTGAGAAACTCTGGAAATACTGGAGATCATTACAGCCACAAACCTTTTGAACTGACTGCGCTGAGCTTCTTAGAGTGAAGGTTTCCTCTCTTATGGAGGCTGTTTTCAGCTGCGGCCTTGCACCGGTCCGGCTCTTCCTGCTGGATAATTCTCCAATAATGGTCTTGGCTCCAGCTCCTCCAGACAGCACCCATCCCTCCACGTGTCCTGGAACAAGACCCCTGCATTTGGCCTCTTAATGGGGTTGAACTGAAGGACAAACAGCTTTAAAATCACGTTTCTGCAAATGCTGCAGATTTAAAGAAGACATACCTCCTAAAACGACCCAACATCCTCTGCTCAGTGGATTCATTTCCTTTACGCAGACGTCCTTGTTTCTCTAAAGGATCTTTGGCGTCTCCTCTCAAGGTTAGCCGTCGAGTTATTCCTCAAGTTTACTCTGCATAATAAATACAGTTTAAAAAAAGTAATTACATATAAAATAAAATAAAATAATAAGAAAGGTGTAATCTGCATGATAAATAAGTAAAAAATGAAAATAAATAAAATATAAAATAATAATAATAAAATAATCTGCATGATTAATAAAATATATAAATAAATAATAATAAAAAAAAGTGTAATCTGCATGATTGATAAAGTGAAAAAAATTATAATTAATAGAAAAATTATAATAAAAAATTTAAATCTGCATGCCAGTGATCAGACATCAGCATCACTCTGAAGGGTCGGTTCGGCGTCGTGAGAGGTCCAGCTCCCGCCAGCATCACCACAGGCAGCTGATGTTTGTCTCACACTCGTATTCAGAGCCAAAGAAGGTCTTTTCCTACACAGTTATATAACTCTACTGTATGTTAAATAACATACGAGCAGAGAGACGAGGTCTACAGCTCCTCTCAGATTTGTGAGTCTCTGCAGTGATTGTGTGTAAACGTGCTCCTCTGAGATGTTATTTTTAGCAGAATGGATGTCCGCAGGCCTGCTGAGGCCTCCTCTCTCTGAGTTCAACTCCTGCTGTGCATCGATCCACGGTCTGAAATCAGATTTAGGCCGTACAATGGTGAGTATTGATATTTAAAAGACCACACAGAAAACACAGAAGAAACTCCTCTTTCCAGAAGCTCTAGAGATGTCTTTTTTGTGTAGAAACAGAGGCTGCCGTCTCACTTTTCCTCAGCTGGAGTTCCTGAACTTTTACTGCTATGGCTCCTTTGGAGGATTAAAAATGTCCATGCCCCTCCACGAAACAAAATAACGACACAAAGGCCACAAACAGCTTATTAACAAGGTCTCCATCCATCAAACCAGTTTGGTCACATGGGCATAAATTAATTAATACGGATCTTTATCCTCTTAGGATAGTTAGCATGAGTCAGCATTTCTAGTATAGCGCCAAACCAGTGATTGACGTCACTCAGACCACATCCATGTTCCATACAGTGTAATCTGCATGATAAATAAGGTTAAATAATAATAAAATAATAACAATAATTATAATAAAAAAAATAAAATGAGATCTGTAATCTGCATAATAAATGAAGTAAAAAATATTGAAAAAATAAATTAATAAAAAATGTGTAATCTGCATGATAAATAAAATTTAAAAAATTAAATAAATAAAAAATTTAAAAAATAACAATAAAATAAAAAAGGTGTAATCTGCATGATAAATAAAATTTAAAAAAATTAAATAAATAAAATATTTAAAAATAATAATAAAATAAAAAAGGTGTGATCAGCATGATAGATAAAGTAAAATATTTTAAATAAATAGGAGAGGAAGAAATTTATAAAAAAAAGTGTAATTTGCATGATTAATGAAGTAAAAAATAAAAATAATAAAATAATAACAATAACAATAATAATAATGATAATAATAATAATAATAATAACAATACTAATAATATTAATTCAATAAAATAAGATAATGAAAAAGGTATAATCTGCATGATAAATCAAGTTAAAAAATGTTTTAAAATAAATAAAAAAAATAAGAATTATAAAACAGATGTTATTTGCATGTTAAACCAAGTAAAAATATATAATTAAATAATAATGATAATAATGATAATGATAATAAAATAAGATAAGGAAAAAGGTATAATCTGCATAAAAAATAAAGTAAAAAGAAATAAATTAAAAGTAAAATAAAATAACTAAAAAGGTCTAATATGATTTGAACCTGGCTGTAAACGTGTTAATGTCGCTGTGTACCTGAGTGTCACAATTTCAGGGTTAAGTGTTGTTAAATTCTAGACAATTTAAAGCTTAGATTTAATTTTAGATCCGTTGAAACGGTCACGAAGAGGAGGGGTGGTGCTGTGGGACGACTTTTAACAGAAACAGTAAAAAAAAAAGTGTCGATCCATTAATGAACACAGAGTTCTAAGCTGTCCATGTCAGTCAATGTGCCTCTGAATGTCCCCTCTGTAACGAGTGTATTTGTGTCAGGACGCCTCGTTTTGTCTGTTTAACGGCTCTGATGCGATTGATCGAAACGTTCAATATCCTCTTATAGAGAGCTGACCGATAACTGTGTGTGACTGCTGCTCTTCACGGAGGATCGAGAATTAAAAGCCCAAACCTGTTAATCCCTCCTTCTCTCTTTGTATTGTTTAATCTTTGCATGAAGGAAAGAGTTTTTAATCCCGTTTAGATCCCTGAAGCTGCTGTTTGAGTGTCAGGGAGGCTGCGTCTAATTGAAATGGACTCTTTAAAGACCCGTTCAGCTGAGGCGTCTCTGTGAACAGACACACATTAACCCCGTGGATTAACTCAGTGACAACTTTCCATCTGTGTGTGTGAAGGTTTAAAGCTGCACCCTGATGCAGGTTGGTTTGTGTTACACATCTGTGGGTGAAAACAGGCTGAATAATGTCTTTTGTATGAGGATAACAGAGGTGGGGGAAAGTCCCTATGTTGCAAGTCCCAAGACAAGTCCAAGTCCTGAAATTTTTGCTTCGAGTCCCAACCAAGTCCTTACCGTTTCTTTCAAGTCAGAAACAAGTCATATCAAAGTCATAAACCATTTGTTATATGTAAAGATTTACATCAATCATGAGCATTTTTCACTATCTGCATTTATTATTAGACAAGGGTTCTTGTTTGTGTAAAGTTACATAGTGCAGCTTTAACCAAACTATTTTAAATGTCATTCAAAAAACAATCAGATAAACTTCAAGAATTGGAAACTTAGACAATGTGCACAAAAATAAGGAAGACTCAAATACAATTAAACGTTAAACTGATTCTCTAATTCACTGTTCCAAAACAAAACAAAAGAGAGACACAAGGAAACACGTGGAAACAGGCGGGTAATACCAGCGAGCGATTTATGTTCAGTCCTCCCGGTGTTGAGACAGTGTTGCCAAGTTTCGTGAGAGAAATAAGGAAACAGACCTCCAGAAACAAGCCAAAAACAAGCAGACTTGGCAACACAACACGGTTTTATCAACGGCCGTAATTCCTGACTATTAGTTGATGCGACACTTTTTAAACGGTTTGGGCTTGCTGTGAGGTATTAAGTGACTTGAAAAGACTTGACTTGACTTTTCAAGTCACTGGGCTCAAGTCAAGTCAAGTCTCAAGTCTTTAGCAATCAAGTCCCAAGCGAGTCCAAGTCGTTTCTTGATTTTATCAAGCAAGTCAAAAACGGGACTCGAGTCCAAATCGAGTCTCGAGTCGAGTCGTCAAGCCCCCACCTCTGGAGGATAAGGACCAATAACGTCTGTTATTTTTTAACATACTGTGTTTCTGTCGTACAGCAAAAGTGTCTATATGTCACTTAACGGTGAAAAATACAAAAAATTATACGTTTCTAGTCTTATTTCAAGTTTGTTTCTTCCAGTGTTTGTTAGAAGAAATACTAGTTTTATCTGCACTGGATCTAAAAGGGAAATTCTGCCACCTCACCAGCACAGCAGGGGGCAGTAATGCACCTTAGGAGATATTTGCAACTTCTCATTGAGTCAGGAGAAGAAGAAAAAGTTAAATCACCTCCAGGAAGTGGGGGTTTTGGAAAAGAGTGAAGTCAAGTCATGGCCTCACAGGTGAGTAAAAACAAAAACTGTTGAATGATGTTTGATCAGTTTTGAGTTAAAATCAAAGAGTTTGGCAGAAAAAAGTCTGTAATGGACGGGCCTGAGGTCTCTCTACAAACAAGCAACTGCTGGAAGAGAGTGGGTGAGTTGTGTTTAGTCTCTTTGCTAAAGAAATCAGTCAAAGTTAAAAAGATGTTTGGTGTCTAGTACTATGTCTGTGACCCTATATGTCCTGTTGATGAAGTTAGGTGCTGTTCTGAGCATTATTTGTGAATGTAGAGACTGTTGATGTTTTTAAGAAGAGGCTCAAGACTCACCTTTTTAACCAGGCTTGTCATTAATCACTTTTTAAAATTTCTCTTATTGCAAATGTTAATTCTAATCAAAATTCTTAATGTTTCTTTTATGTCATTTCATTGATTATTGTTCTTAGTCTTTTTCTTAATCCCCGTCATAGAAGTTTTTACTTCTTTCACCCCTTTTACATGGTAAAAAGCTCTTACTTATCTCTTCATCTAATATTATTTTCTTGTTTTTTAGACCATCAGGTTTTACTCTTCCTTTTTACCATTTTTATTTTTATCTCCAGTGTTTCCCAGAGGTCGCTCTTTCCTCATGTAATGTCTCGGTGTCAGGCCATGTCTCTTTAACAAGATATCTTAGATTCTCACTCGGGTGTGTGTCTGTGTGTGTGTGGGTCCATGGGTGGGTGTGTGGGTGGGAGGATAGGGTTTTATTGTCGTTCAATTGTTGTTTTAAGTGCCATAAAAATATTTGAATTTGAATATATAGAGTGGCGTTTTGGTTGAGGGCGTGTCTCTCTGTATTGCTATCCTGCGGTCGTTACTAAAGTTGGTAAAACTAGAGAAGCAAGCGGTCGGCAACATTCATCTCTGGAGGTGGGGTCTAACTCTGTGTTTTTGACCCTAAATTAATTTCACGCCGGAATATCCCTTTAAGCAAATGAAGTAATCACATGAAGTCATCACGACTCTCTCTGCAGTGATTCATACTTTAGTCACGCTGAAGGGTCATGACTCAACGTGCTTCATTTATAGTCGCTGTGAGGAGCTTTTTACTGGTTTCCCTGTTAGACTGAAGCTTCTCTGTGACCCAGATATTAAAATAAGATCATCAGTGACATGACTGGTTATTGGTGACTGTGCTCAAGTTGGATTCGTACCAAAAAAGCCGAGATTATATAGACAGAGATGAAATTATTCACCTTGTTGCCAAGTGACTGTATTACACCAACATCTGAAAGTAGTGACGTGACACTTTTTCTCCATTTACAGGATCTTTGCGGCTTTTTTGGCAACGGAGAAGCTTCGAATCCTCGCAGACTGAAAATGTGAGCTGTTCAGGAGCCGTTTCAGTAAGTCGACCGCAGCAGTGTTTAAGGCTGGTGGAGCTAAAGAGACGCCAAAGGGTTCAGGTTCAGGTAGGAAGGATGACAGGGTGCAGTTTTCTGTTTTTAACTTGACTGTAAAGCACTTTGAGTCACAGTCCTGTAGTAAAAGAGCTTTATAAATAAAGTTTGATTGATTGATTGATACAGTAGCACCAATGTTTTTGACTTTCACCTTGACTGTGAAGTATTTATCTGCATTTTATCTGAATTTAATTGGAACGATACGAGCGAGCAGGAGCGTCTGTTTGTGGGCGGGGCTTGAGGGGAGAGGAGGAGCTGAGGGGGAAACTGGATGGGAGGGGTCGAGTTAACATTCAAGATTTCTCCTAAAAACTGGAACTTCCTCAGATCCTGACTACACCACCTTTAATCTAAAGGATATTTTTAAGGTTCAGTGTTTTTAAAAAAGCATCAAAAAGCACATTTTATAAACTGGGAGGACATTCAGAGAGCTTTTTTTGTTTTATATACTCAGGAGGGGCGTTTTTTTAACGTTTTATGCACTTAAATATCATCCTGATGGTGTTTTTTCACTTTTATACACTGGAAGCTCATTAATAGGGCATCTTGTTGTGTTTTATCCTTTTGGAAGAGCTGCGACTAGAGCTATTCTTCATGCCCCAGAGATGGCATTTTATCATGTTTTATTCAACACAGCTACCTCTGTTGGTCCATGAGGAGTGAGGTTTGGGGGTCTTAAAAATCAGGACCGGGCCTGGGTTTGGGTTGTGGCGGTCCTCCTGCATCATAATCGCATCGTTCAGGACAGCATCACTCTCAGACTGAGCTCGGAGTAATTTTAGACGTACCCAGCGTTGTTCTGACAAGGCTTCACCGAGCTAAAGATTCATAAAACGCTCTCACTCAGCAGACTACATTTCTAAATTGACACTAAAGCGTTGGAGTTACAAGCTCGGTGGAGTGGATCCAGGCTGATCTGCTGGCTGGCTGGTTTTTAAAGGGCCCTCAGAGAAACCAGAGAGGAGGAACTCAGAGTGTGCAGCTGCTGTGTGCAGAGTGAGCGAGACTCCGGGGGGAGCCGTTGAAACTGGGCCTGGGTCCTGCTGCGGGGCGCTGTTATCCTCCCTCCTCTCCCCAGGGAGTGAGACGGGTGAGGATGGAGATGGATGGGGTGTCAGATAGACGGCTGTTTAATATCTACCTCCACTTGTGCTGTGCTCAACACAAAATGTACATAAAGCGCTCAGCGTGATGTGATGATGTGTGTGAAGCTCCTCCAGGTGTAATTAGCTTTGAGCAGGAGCTGAATTAGCAGATGGAAACATAAAAAGTGCAGCGATCCTCAGTAATTTCACCTCATCTCATCCGATCTGAAATATGAAGTGACTGGGAGCCACAGCTACAAAAATCCATCTTACCCTCTCCTTGCTGTTTCCACGGAAACAGCAGACATGCAATGCAATGTATCAGAGAGTCGCAAATGACGTGACGAGACAGTGAAACAAGAAGAAGAAGAGGAGGAGGAGGAGGAGTGAAGAAGAGGAACATTTCTGTCAGGGAAATCAAACGCCCGAAAAGACGACCTGAATCAGCTGGGGAGGCTTCCTCCTCGGAGTTTTCCTCTGAAACAAAATTCTGAGTAAAGTGTGTGAAGAAGCAGGATATTATGATTTGCATAACCTGCTTTTCTTGCGTTACTAAAGTTGGTATAACTAGAGAAGTAAGCGGTCGGTAACATTCATCTCTGGAGGGCGTGTCTAACTCAGTGTGTTTGACCCTAAATTAATTTTACGCCAGAATATCCCTTTAAACAGTCATGACTCTGTAGTGGAAGTCACTGCATTTTAAAAATCAGTCATGATGTGGACTCTGTGGCCTCAGGAACCCATCTATCCAGCATTAGTTTGCACCTCAGCATCTCCTGTTTTTCACAACTTGTAACAGAAATGAAGAGTAGATTTGAGTCTCAACAACAACACTTGAATCCCAAAACAAAGTCTGGTGATAAATGAAGGGAAACCCTGAACATGAGAGGTTCATGCTCTCAAACAGGTCTGCTTTAATGAGATGAGCGGAGTGCTCTCCTACCGTCATCTAAACTCAGACGTAGGAAGTGTATTTTGTCAGAGTGCTGTTGGTCCCTTTATTGGACTTTCAAAGACTTCAGTAGTCTATTATAAGGAGCATTAAAGATGCTCTCGGGACGACATAGAGAGTCTTATTAGACGCTTTGTTACAGCCTTTGACAAGCACTCCACTTTGGTGTAGCTCCTATTTTTATCACAGGTGTGTGTCTCTCACCACAAAGTGAATCTTCAGCCTGATGGCAGAAACCTCGAGGAGAACCAGACTCATGTTGAACAGCTGTCTGCTGAGCCCGTGTTGGACTTTGGAGGTGTGATAGATCACTTGATCACATACTAATACACTCTGTGTTAGGGCTGGGCATTTTCTTTGTTTCTCACCAACAGTGCTGTCGGCTTCACCTGTTAAAGTGCTATGGTTGGGTGTGGCTGCTGTCTGCTGTGACACAGTTGTTTGATTCTAATTCAGCACATGATTGGTTCAGACCCAGAGCAACTCCCCTTCTCATCTCAAACATGGCAGAATGCCGGCTATCGAAAAGCATATTGATCATGTTTTATATCTATATAGAGAGAAATTAATTTTTGATATATATCATTATTGTCGTATCGCCCAGCCCTACTCTGTGTGTTAACTACTTCTTATCTTGTTCCTGCTTTTATAGACATGAAGTTTTGGCATTTATTCCTGTTTTTGTTCGCTGCTTCATTAGTTTATCTCTCACTTATCGTATTTTAAAACGGCTCTGTATCGTATTTTGCTCTGAGGGATGCCTCGCTGTCTTGTCGAATCTTGAACTGTAATTTGATATTTTCTATAATGTAAGCCAGTGTGTGTTAAACAGAAAGGGCCCCAGAATGGAGCCTTGGGGGACTCCACATGTTATTTTTGCTTATTGACACGAAGAAGAATCTATTTTTGAAGTCAGGATAGTTGAGTATTGTGCTGGAAAGGAAATAAAGTGACTTTTGTCTACATTTTGCACGAAAACTGCAGGAATTTGAATTATGGTGTAAAGGAAATCTGTCCTCTTTTGCATGAAGCAGAACCAGACTGGTGTTGATCCTCTTCCTGCTGCACCTGTTAGTTTTTTTAAGGTGTGATGAATGGAGATGCCGAGAAAATAAGATGGATAAACACAGACAGAGCGACAACAGCAACACTGAAACTAACCCTCCGTTCCTAATATGTCCTTTTTTGAGAACTTTAGTCAGTTTTTTCATCTTTATTTTGAGCTGACAGTCACATTTTTAAAGTTTGGGGCATCAAATCTGGTGAGAGTTTTTATTTTTCTTCATATAAAAAAAACAAACAAAAAAACTATGTCCCCTTTAGTTCTCCATCACAGCATTTTAGCTCCACCCACCCTCCTTTGTCCGCAAATCAGACAATAGACTTCCATTAAAAACCATTTCCATTTGACAGTGTGTTTATGGCACCATAACAACATATTACAACCTTCTTTTTGCAGTCAGTCGATCAGCAGGGCTCTAAATTTGAGTTTCCGACGGTGATACAACAGATTGAGCCGCACATAATTCATTCAAGGACTGAGTATGTTTGAAGCGCTGATTCATCCACTAAACGATGAATGAAACTTTACATGCCGATTGTTTAAAAGATTTGAGTCGAAAAAGTAAGAAAAAATGTTTAAAAAAGATTATTTTATGATGCTAATCTGCATGTCTGTTTTGGGGACAAAGTCGGCTGGATGGAGCTTCAAATATGAAAAATTGGCACAACAAAAAGGATTTAAATTCAAAATCAGTTTAAGTTCTCATCACTGACATGGCCCAGACTCTTTTTATTTAAAAAAATGTATCCAGGTCATTTTGTACGGGAAATATGGTGATTTTATGTTTTTTACCGTTAAAATAGCAACAATGACATGTTGCACAAAAACTGGCATAAAAAGGGTGTAACATCAAATTTTTTATTTATTATTTTTTTAACTGTCAGGGATGAAGTTGTTTAAAAGACTTGAGTTGAAAAAAGTAAAAAAAGGATTATTTTATGAGCACTTATCTGCATGTCTGTTTTGGGGACGAAGTAGGCCGGATGGAGCTTAAAATCAACAGGAACCGAAGGCGAGAGAGGAGCGCGTTCACACTGTAAAACTACCACCTTTAAGACTATTTCTTACTGATTATTATCAAAGCTGGAAACTTTCCATGGGAATTAACAGGATCAATCAACAGGGAACTTGGATATAGTTGGTGAAAATATATTGAAGCGTAATCTTGACTAAAACAACCAGATTTAACACAAGTACAGATGATTTCTTGAACCCTGGAGGCCACACCTTTGAGCCCACGAACTGTATAAAGTCAAGTAAGTTTGGATAATATTATGGGGTGGATATTTATGATCTATAATAGTATAAATATTAAAAAATCTAATAAAAATAGGTGCTAAATGAAAGCTGTTTTTCATTTCATTGACCGTTTAAGAGGTGAGCTTATTATGTTGGTGGTAGCGACCTCAAATGTGATTCTGTTTCTTTGGTTTTCTGTAACTGAACAATCATTTATACATCAATTATCAGATATTTTGTAGATTAATTGCCATTAATTGTATTATTTTGCATGAAAGTCTGCTTATGACAAAACAACAATATGAACATTTATGTTTGGAGATGATACGGTTTGTTTAAAATTTCCCCCAATTAACCAGTTAATCCCTATAAATTCCCAGGTAAAGTTTGTGGAAATTTACTGGAGAATTTTCTGCCCCTTTGCAACCGTATTGATTATTGCTGATATATATCCCATCAGTATTCATCCATGCTTCTGCCAAGAGACGAGAGCACAATAGGAGAGAGGCAGGAGGACCTGACGAAGCCTGGATCTGTGGGATCTCTGCTGTTCTTAGTGTGTGGGCGAAGAGTTACAATCAAAGTGTTTGATGCTCAAGGAAAAGTTGACTCCCTCTGCTGCGAGGAATCTAATCTGATAGAGAGAGGAGGGATGAGAGAGAGAGAGAGAGGAGGGATGAGAGAGAGAGAGAGAGAGAGAGAGAGAGAGAGAGAGAGAGAGAGAGAGAGAGAGAGAGAGAGAGAGAGAGAGAGAGAGAGAGGAGGGATTGGGAAAGGATGAATGTTACCGAGTGGGGGAGGGGGCTTCATCCAACATGTATGAACAGTAGGATTAGACAGGGATAGTCCAAAAAGCCAAGTCCTGCTGTGTGCCTTTCCACGCTGTTACATCACAGTCTGTTCACGGGAGGTTTTTCTGTCTCTGATGGTTCAACAGAAGGAGAGGAGGCAGCTGCAGGATCTGCCTCCAGGAGCACAAAACAAAAAAACACACAAACAGTCAAATCAGAGGAGAAATATTTGTTTAGCAGAGGATGAAATGAGACAGAAAAAGAGTTGTTCTTCATTATTTATGAGTCATTTCTCTCTGTACTGTATATTGAAGTCAGCTGAACATGTTCAGGCAGCTCCATCCTCATCCTCTCACAGCCGGCCCCCTCCCCCTCCTGCGCACAGCGCGCAAAAACCGCCTGTAAATTCTCTTTAGGAGCATTACGGAGCAAGATGGCGCTCTGCTGTCAGCACCTCGGACAGTTCCGAGCGGCTCCGACCCCGAACTGAAGCTCTGATCCGGTTTCTGCTCATTTATGAAGGAATCACGTGTCTGATTTCCATCTGTGTCGAGGCTTTCAGATGATGTGACTGCGTAAAGCTGCGCCAAAAACGGGGGATTGCTTTTCCTGGACCTCCGCTACCGAACGGGACTCTGTGGTCCAGCTGCACCTCCACTCTTGATCTTGGAGTTGAGGAGGTAAAAAAATAAAAGAACCGGCCTCGGCCTGCTGTGACTTCTTCACACCAGAGGAAGAGGAAAAGGAGGAGGAGGAGGAGGAGGAGGAGGAGGAGGAGGAGGAGGAGAGCGCGCAGCCTGTCCGCATCTGTCTCAATCGCCGGTACGAGGAGAAATGGAGGGATCTCGCGTTGAGGGATCTCCAGGGGCAAAATGAAGCGGTTCTCGAGAGATAAAGTCGATTAATCATTACCGTCCGAGCTGTGCGAGTCTCCCTCTCCGGTGATGAAGATGTTGGTGCTCCTGGTGATGATGTCCTCGGTGGTCTTCAGCCCCGGCTTTGCCCTCAGCTCCCATTTCAGCCCAGGTAGCTACGGCGACATTCCGCTGCTGTGTGATGCTGTTAATGTGATTTTTATTACATAATAGAGCGTTAAATATCTGCATGGAGACCGTGGTCAGTGTGGGACACCCACACATCCTCTAGTCTAGTGTTTGAAGGCTACAGGGTGTAGAAATGATGTAATCTGCCGTCTCTGCATGTGTGTTCATTTATTCAGGCTTAAAGGTGCAGTACGTATAAAGGTGAGAGTGCACAGGTGAAGGTAAAGGCGGCTTCTCATTGGAGCAGAGGGATGTAGCTGCTGTTATCCAATTAGTGCCTGAAAAGAGAAAGGAGAAGAGGATTATGGGAGACGGCGGTGAATGGAGGCAGATCTCCCCTTCTCTGTTTTCTCTCCACATCGCAATGAAATATTCAGATCTCTCTCTCTCTCTCTCTCTCTCTCTCTCTCTCTCTCTCTCTCTCTGCGAGTGCGAAACGCCTCTGTGTGTGTTTATTATGCAGCATAAGCAGCTACAGCAGCCTGTCATTCAGGTGGTTTCTATGGCAACCAGAAGGCGCAGCAGCAGCAGCAGCAGCGGTCTCGAGCTTTTCCAATCTCCAACAGAGACGAGGAAAAAATGGATTTCCTCCCACAGTGGCGTGTTTAGTCCTGAAAATCAAAGCTAAGATGTCCAAGAGTTTCCCTCGACTTCATCTCCTCCAGATGCGCCGCTCTTTTGTTTCTGCCCTTTTCAGAGCTCATTAATAGCTTTTCATGAATCCCCCTCCTCCTGACCACCAAAACAGACCAACACAAGTTCATTCCTACCAAACAACACAGGGAAAGTGTTTTTTTTCCTCTTTGAATCCCAGTTGGATTCGAAGCTGTTTCCTCTAATCCTGATTTCTGCTCAGATCCACGTTTGTAAGTTTGGGCTGAGTGTAGGTGTCCGTCCTCGCTGCTCTTGTTCCTTACTTACTCCTACATGTTGTGCTTATAAATAAATACACTTTTTTTCTCCTTCAGGATCCTACAAAGATTCTGGAATCATGACTGGAGTTGTTTTAGAGGAAGAATCAGGGAGACGACAGCGACTGATCGTCTTTGCTTTTAGTCGAGCTTCGGTTTCATCTGCGAACCTGAACTCACGTCTGAATCTCTGCAGAGATGTTTCTGTTGATCGTCTCAGACCCAGTTTAATGAAGATCAGTTCTTTTGACTGAGCTGAATCTTTAGAATCCGTTCATTTAAATGAATCGTTCAAAAGATTCGTTCACAGGATCAGTCGGTGCTTCGGCCTGTCCTGTCGGTGCGGGACACCAGTGTGACTCTAGTTGATCGGGAGTTTGGTCATTGAATGAGCCCCTCCCCTCCCCGTCGTTCACTTGGTGACACATGTCTAGGGCTGGGGCGATTCGTCGATGAAAAAAACATGCGTCTACTTTAGCATATATTAACATGCTTGATACCGTACGTACCAACACTCCCGTTTCCCCGGGACTCTCCTGTATTTCCCCGCCCACCCGTATCGTCATTTCTCCCATAGGGAACCTCCCGTAGTTTGATGGTCGACGTTCATTCATGAATCAGATCACTATATTTGTTTCTGCTGAGCCTCACAGACTCTGGATTGATACTTTGACTTTACAGTTTGGGATGATTCAGGTCGGTTTGAGCTGTAAACTTTATTTAAAAAGTGTTGAGAAATGAAAAAACACAATGAATCCGCTGATAGTCTTTCACCGTCTGGGAATGATGCGTTCAGGGCAGCCTCGGATAAAAGAGAGCTGTATTTCACACACAGATGTTCAGAGAGCATGTAAAACAGATGAGGACTTTAATATTAGTGGACTAAATAAATTCAAGTCTTATCATAACTATTATTTTTTCTCTTATCATTTGTTGTTGTTAAAACAGAAAAGTGTTCAGCTTCACTCAGACTTATTTGGATGAATAATCTAAATACAAAAACTCTCATAATTCGCTCATATCTACCAGACGAGGTAACCCCAAAACTGCCCGACGCAAAAATCTCCCAGATTTTATAAAAAATGATTTCTTTTGTTTGATTTCAAGAGATTCTTGACTAAATCGTTGAATTAAATACTAATAGGACAAGTTTTTACTTTCTATTTTGGTTCAATTCATTGTTATATTAATCGGGTAATAAAAAATTAGATAAATTAGTCGATAGATTAGTCGACTAATCGAAGAAATAATCGATAGGAAAAGAATCGTTAGGTGCAGCCCTACACATGTTGTTCGTTCACCGAGTCGTGAAGGAAGAATCACTCTCCTGTCCTGAAAAATCACCTCTCTGTGTGCCGCCGATGTTCGCATCATGACACGAGTGAAACAACCCAGCAGAAAGCAGCGCCCCCTGCTAAACGAGCGCGAGTCGTCGCTCTTTTATATTGCAGAAAAGTGGAGAAAATAAAAATAAATACACAGTGAACGAACCGGTGCTCAGCAGTTCATGAACGGCGCTACGTCCCTCCCTCCTCCGCCTGCCTCAAGTCGTTCAGAAGTTGTTTGTTTTGTTCGGTGAATACCTCGAATCTTGCAACGCAAAAAGATACAAAGGAGCCCACGGCGCCTGTACAGCCGAAACAGACGATCATTCAGTCCGCTTCCGCTAGAGCAACGCCTTATGACAAAACGCCAAAGAGACACAAAGACCTCACATGCTACCAATAAACTCGGTTAGATTTCATTTTTTATATCGAGATGAATATCGATGAACTTTTCCCCTTATCGCCCAGCCCTACCTCAAAGTAGCTTTTCTATTTTATTCAGAGTTTTATGTCGAACCAGATTCTCTGAACCTTTTTATCTCCATCTGCTCGCTCAGATGTTTTCATAGTTTGTTTGTTGGATGTGTCGTCAGTTTTTATGGATACTTTCAATGAGCAGAAATGGGAGGAGAAAAGGAGATCTCCCTCTCGTGTCTGACAGTGATGACCTCTGAGCGTGGCGCTGTAGGGATGACATCACAGCCTGGTAAAGGCGGGGAGGGGGGGGTGTAGTCTTTCCTGGCAGTGCTGGCAGCTTTCCTGCGCCCCGGGTTATCCATCTCTCATTTCTCAGTGGACTCACGGCTCTGTCCACAGCAGTGCGCTCTAATTATACGGATACAAAACAGAAGGTGTGAGCTCCAAACCTCCGTGGACCTCCTTCTCCAAACTACGGGGTCTGAGCGCTGGAGGATGTGGGGAAGGAGCTGGAGGAGCAGGTAAACTCCGGGGAGAGGAGGGGGTGTTGGCTTGGATGTAGATCTCTGCAGGCAGCCGTCTTTGGGTCTTTACCCTCTAAAGGAAAATGAGGCAGGAGTGAAAGCGGAGTGGAGATAAGGTTTGATAGAAAAAGAGAGAAACCGACTTAAAAGGTTGCATCATTTTCTAAGTATGAAGACTTGATGTTTTGACAGGAAGAGGAGCTCGCCGGATAAATAATTCACCGCCGTGATCTTAAAGAAGAGCTCTGACTGTGGACTGGATTCAAGCCTGTTACAGCGAATCAACTTCCAGTGAAACCTCCGACTCTCTCTCCCCTCTCTGTTGTCTGTTCACATGAAAAAAAAGCTGCTCTGATCTGAAGCAGGATTTGTTGTTTTTCCTCCGTCTTCTCGCTCAGATCAGTTCAGGATCGAAAAGGCCCAGAGTGTCTTAAGTGAGGCTGCTGCAGACCGGCCTCTGATTGCTAATAGCTCCTGTGTGTGTGTGTGTGTGTGTGTGTGTGTGTGTGTGTGTGTGTGTGTGTGTGTGTGTGTGTGTGTGTGTGTTTTAGTGTGTTTGAAATCTGAAGAATAATAGCGGCTGATTGCATCCCTAAAACCAATTTTTTTGTTGATGGAAATAAACGGAGTGGCGCTCGTCGGTCTCCGCCTCTGTTGAAATTAAATTCACTCTGTTGTGATTGTTGTGACTCTTTGTCAGCGTCGGATAAACGGAAAAGGACGTCAACACTCTCAGGTTACAGCGCAGAAACACACTCACGTTTATCGACAGAGCAGCTCATTTTGCATTCGCCTCATCAATGAGCTTTATTGATCATCTCCAAAACAACACGACTGAGTATTTTTCATTTTCGTGTTTGTGCTCCTGAGCGAGGTTCACCTCCACCTGTCACTTCCTGCTCTGTTGTAGATCTGACTGATGGGACGGCTGATGGAGTTCGACATCAGTCACATGTTTGGATCTCCTCCATCCTGCAGCTCTGATGGGGGACAGTGGAGGTGGTGTTGGAGCACAGAGGCTGTTATGGTGTTGACAGAAGACACAGGAGGTTTAATGGCTGTTTGGTCCTCAGAGGACGCTGACGTAGATCTGGAATCAGGAGGAGAGGAAGAGTTAGAGAGGAAAACTGTGTTGGTGTTTCAGAACCATGGACAGCTCCAACTGAGGCGATAGATAACGTGAATGTGTCAGTAAAACTCATTTATTCAGTAAACATATTTACAGCTGTGGGCTATAATAGGGCTGGGCGATATGTCCTCAAATCAATATCATGATATATTGATCAGTTCACCTCAATAACTGAAGCTCTGAATTATTGTTAGATGTGCGTCAAGTTTGATCGATTTAACCTGAAGGTCAAGAGGCTCTGGATTGTTAAATACGTGACCAAGAAAATTTTAGAAGAAAACAAAAATGTGAAGTTTTTTTTTCGATCTGCACGTACGAAGTCCATATGAAGTGATTTTAACTTCTCTAATGTATTAAGAACACGTTCAGAACAGCGGACAGTTAAAAAAAGTCACCAAGAACTCTTTAAGATAAAGTTCCACAACCTGTTTTGATGGTTTGTCCTCCATCTCCTCACCTGTCTTTCCCTCATTGTTACAGACTAGATGGGGCGGAGTCATGTCTAAGACGTAGGACAGCGTCTTACCCCGTATTTCCACCGCATCTTGAACGGCTCCGATCCGGAACGGCGGCGATTTTCGCTGTCTGCCAATCCCTACCAGATCAGTTTATGAGGCGAACTTCTTTGCTGATTTTGAACAGCAGTAATCACGAGAACTTTCAAGAACCTGCGGATTCACGTTCAATCGCACGATAACAAGTTGTCTCTATAAAGACAGACACATAGACATATAAGCAGTAGATGGTTTCCTTCCAGAGGAGAATCTACTTCTAGACTTCTAGAATCAGCATCTCCTCATCCATGGTGTCATCAGGGTGAAATGACGTCTAAAAACCTTTCACTTGTTCGTCTCCGCCCGTTTGCATGGTGTGAAATACGATCCTCCTGAAACACGGAGTGTTTTATTTTGAAAAGAAGCCGGATGTTTTATTTTGTGTCTGTGCCCGACTTCCTTTCCAGCACGAGTTAATCTGTGCTGAATTTATCGGCATGCTCTGGCATCTGCAGCGGAACGTAAAGAAGTCGGTGTAAATCGACACGTTAACTTGAATAGTTACGATCAGCTGCGATCGGCTGATAGTCTTTTCGCAGCCGTTCAGGATGAGGTGGAAATTGGGGGTTAAAGGGACATGAGACCATAGTCTACCTCCACATCCAAAACCAACTTTAATCTACTTATTTTTTTAACACTGAATATACAGATATGGACAAAGTGACGTTGGTTTTGTTGTAAATTTCAGTCTTTGTAAATCTTCGGTTTATCGCCCAGCCCTACAGCTCCGTCTCAGCCTGCGGATCTCATCAGTGGTGAAATAAACATCTGAACTCCTCATAAATTCCTGTATCAAACAGGAACGTTCGTATGAATAAGAAGTCGTGTTTACATGTTCTGGAGTGGACGCTCCAGGCCTGACTCGTTCCTTCCAGAGAGATCGGATCTGTTTACATCCGTGTTCCTGAGCTGCAGCCACCGTCTCTGACTCCTGCTGCTGCTGCATTGCTGCATTTCTTGGCGCTGCACCAACTGATAATCGGCCAAACATGCTGTTAGAGAAGACTCTCTGAATCACCATCCCTGTTGCAGAGATTTTAATACTCTGGGGTCGTCTTTATTTTCAAGAGTGGAATTTCAGATCCTGGTGTTTTCTGAGAGTCGCGTCCTTCTGTCTCTTTTTGTCTCTGTGCAGAAAAATCAAGAGTAACTTCAGGTCCTCTGACTGAGGCCTGAAAATAAAACAATCTGCTCTGCGGATGTTATCAGGCCAGCTATGATTTCTTTTATGACTCTGCTGGCCTGTGTAATCATGAGCCTTCGGGGGAATCATTTTATTTCCTGCTTCCGTTTTGGCCTCTCAGCTGAGGCATTAATGACAAATTGATTTGCTTAGGAGCAATACTCTTTTAGAGAGACCTCCAGTCGTGGTCTTTGCCCAGTTTGCACCAGAGGGGCCGATCACAAGCTTTCCAGACATCCATGAATTAGGATCGTGATTCTCTTTTAGGTCCTCGTCCACTTTTGGTTTCTATTTCATAAACTTTTCCACTTCTTTTTGTCGTCTTACTATCTGTAGTGCTCCTCTCACTCTTGACCTTTCCACCCGACCGCTGCCATCCTCACTTCAGTCGATTTCCATCTCTCCATGAGGCGCACTCTGGAGGCGCTCCCAGCCCCCGCAGTATCACAGCACGGCTGCTGAGCCTGTGATTTAGAGGGATTCATCGCTGTCCACGCTAGCCTGGCTGAGAAATGGGGCAATTGGCTCAGACCAGGAGAGAGAGAGAGAGAGAGAGAGAGGGAGAGAGAGAGGAGGATGATGTCAGCTGAGTGATGAGAGTGAAAAGGAGAGAAGATTTCAGCCTGATAAAGACTGACCACAGATCAGATCAGCTGACCGTCCTCAGAATAACAACACAACCGTCCACCCCAAACCTCCACCTGCTGCGACGCAAACCAGACCCACTCACACGTTTGCTGTTGAGTTGATTTATCCGCCCACAGGGACAGATTTTCAGACGTGAAACCATTAAATCATTTTTTAGACTTTTAAAGGACGAAGAGACAAAACAGCAGATACTTCCTTCCTGGAGTTATTTCCTCTGAATCTCTTTGATTATTCAAAGACTGCGCTGCTTCCTCTCTCCCTCTCTTCCTCTCTTCCTCTCTCTCTTTCTCTCTCTCTCTCTTTCTCTCTCTCTCTCTCTCTTCCTCTCTCTCTTTCTCTCTCTCTCTCTCTCGCTCAAACATGCTTCGTCATGATTTGCACGTGAGCAGGCGACCGCCACACGTGAAGCAGCTTCAGCCGGAGGACTCTGATTGTTCGTGTCACGGTGGGAGTGAGGACACGGCGAAGGAGTGTGTGTGTGTTATTTCCTCCTGAAGTTAGTGTGTGAGTGTATGACACCAGAACGTGTCACTGTGTGTGTGTGTGTGTGTGTGTGTGTGTGTGTGTGTGTGTGTGTGTGTGTGTGTGTGTGTGTGTGTGTGTGTGTGTGTGTGACAGCGTTTGCTCCAGTTTCTCATTTCTGGCCGTTTCCCCACCTCTTCTCGGTCACAGATGAGCTCATCTAATATTTAGAACATCAGTCACCCGTCCTGGATCAGCGTTCCCCCGTCACAGCCAGTCCGGTCCCACACAATCAGAGCTGGACACACACACTCTCTCACTCTCTCTCTCTCTCTCTCTCTCTCTCTCTCTCATACACACACAGTGTATTTCCTGTCTTTGAATGACAAATGAATGCAAATACAGAATCCGTCTCCGATCAGGTTTATTGACAGATAACTGGCGGTCTGGTCGTGGTTGTTTACTGGAGTAGGTTTCATTCAGTCACAGAGCGTTCGTTCTGTTCATGTAGGAGGACACAGAGTTAGACACCCACTAAAGAAATGATCATAAATGTTCTTCCTTGAGCTGAGACACCCCACTGTTGTTTGCAATGGACTGGCCTGAGGTCTCTCTACAAACAAGCGGCTGCTGGAAGAGAGTAGGTGAGTTGGTAAAGAAATGAGTCAAAGTTAAAAAGATGTTTGGTGTCTAGTACTATGTCTGTGACCCTATATGTCCTGTTGATGAAGTTAGGTGCTGTTCTGAGCATTATTTGTGGCTATAGAGTGGCGTTTTGGTTGAGGGCGTGGCTCTCTGTATTACAATCCTGCTGTCGTTACTAAAGTTGGTATAACTAGAGAAGCAAGCGGTCGACAACATTCATCTGTGGAGGGGGGGGTCTAACTCGGTGTTATGTCGTGTTTGACCCTAAATTAATTTCACGCAGGAATATCCCTTTAATTCACAAGCGTTTCTAAAGACTCACTCATGTGACCGCTCATGTTGAATACATGAGAAGACAAGGCAGGGAGAGCAGCAGCAAAGAAACCGTCTTTTTCAACTTTAAAACGTCTTATTGGTCTGAATTTTACCGTGAGGAGATAAAATAATAGTAACAATAACAACATAATATGGAAATATAAGGTTTGATGATGGAGGAGCACACCTCACCTCCTCTCTTATCTGCATATATGAAACACCAAGGCAGGGAGAGCAGCAGCAAAGACCACAAGACTGTGAGCGGTGAAGGATGTGACTTTTTCCTCTCGCAAAAATCCAACGAGCACGGTCGTGAAAAACCCGATGAAGGATGGCGGTCATGTTTTTCAGTCACCTCTCCGTCTCAGAAACAAAACCACTCTGTGTATTTTTAACAGTACACACACACTCACACAAATATGGATAACAGTTCAGATCTTAGGTTTCATGGAGGGGAAGTATCTGTACAGTGAGCGCTGACCCACTTAGAGAGCTGGCATACACTGTGAGGAGAGATCCTTATATCAAAGATGTTCTGTGGTGTTTAATGGATATACATGAAGTCTCTTTGTAGTCTCAGTGTACATCCACATCTGAAGCTTTCATAAGAGACTTGTGCGGCTGAATCCTGATCATCAGTGTTACGTAAAGCAGCGGTTTTTATCGTATTTATTATCGTATTTTTACGTATTATCGCAGGTTTTGTTTGTAGTTTATACCGACTCCAAACTCTGAGCAGGTACCGACCATTTCCCCCCAAACACAGGAGGTACCCGGACATAAAGCTATTTCTCATCCAGCCACACATCATAATGAGGCCGCCTGGTACACCAAAAGTGTCTCCATGGCAACCGCGCTTCCACAAATCGGGCGCACAACAGGGAGGCACTTTGGAGCAGGTCCGCTTCCTGTGATCAGGAGATCATGGCGGCAGACAGACGCACATCTCAAACCGGGACAGACAGCGCGGTCTGCGGAGAGATGATGATGATGATGATGCTCGGTGGCCTCGCTGCGCTTCACGCCAGCCTTCAGGGGGGAATCAGGAAATCACCGCCACATCTCTGACTTTTCTCACCTGCATCATTAGAAGCTCAAACCCTTTCTTGAATTTACCCTTCTTCTACTTTTCAGACAGGAAGTGCTCGGTTTGCACGCTTTCTTCTTCCTCACTCCAACAGCGATCTGATCTGAACCCGCTCGCCCTGCACCCCTAACATCCTTTAGCGCAGCTTTATTAGTGCAAATATTTGGAGGCGACCCCCGCCGTCTTCTTCTCTCACTGGCGCTCTTGCTTATTGTGTTATCATACATTGTTAATGTCGTTACATAAGGACGACACAGGCACGGCTCGCCGCTTTCATTTTTCATGGAGCAGAAACATTTTCTGCAGCGAGAAACTGGAATCACAGCGAAGCGAGTCGTGACAGAAGAAAACACTTCATATAGAAGTAAAAGACGTCGTTGGTTTTATTCAATCATAAATAAACGGTCGTTTATTTATTCAGCCGGTTTCCTCCTCCACAGGAGAAGCTTCTTTATTCATGTCTTACTTTTGCTCCTTCAGCCTCGTCTGAGCAGGACGGACCTGCAGGAGTTAAAGGCTGATGTTGATGTTGATGCTGATCACTGATTTACGACTCTTATCCACAAAATCTAAATGGTCATAAAAGTTCAAAGCAGACCTGTCAGCTGAGAGTGATATTATGGGATGTGTGGGGAGGAGGGCAGAGTACAGTTGTTGAAGGTGAGGCTGGAGTTTTGGGTTGTTCTGGTGTGGGATGTGGGTCTGATGATGATGATGATGATGATGATGATGATGATGATTTGTTCAGCTGCAGATGGTTTCTTTGCATCCATTTTTGTAGTTTCAGTGAGACAGTTGCTGAGTGTGGAGTGGGTGGTGTTGGTGGAGATGTTGTCGAGGTAACAGTGAAACTGGAAACTTTGAGTTTTAGCTTTAATTTTTATAACTTTTAAATGAAACTCAGCATGGAGGCGACTTTAAAGACGGTGTTCCTCCAGAGTCGTCTTTTAAAGCATCAACAAAAACGAATGTTTCATTGAACCTTTTAAAACACAGTCGGAGTAATTCAATTCAGTTTGATTGACACAACTTACAAGGTGTTCAGCCAATCAGAGTGAAGGGTTTCAGGTCCATATTTACACACAGCCATGTCCAACAATCTTTTAAAATCTCCTGCAGAAGATTTCTGTCAGACAGAGAACAGTTTTACATCGTGACCCCCGATTTAACCGCATCCTGAACGGCTACTAAAAGGTCGTATCCGCCGATCGTAGCTGATCGTAACAATTTACGTTAAAGTGCCAATTTACACCGACTTCTTTACGTTCCTCTGCGGCTCACGAGAGTTCTGTTTTTTTCCGGACGCCGGAGCATGGCGGTTATCGCGTGATTGCACGTCAATTTGTGGGTCCTTGTGAGTTCTCACGATTCCTACTGTCCGTAATTCACCACGAAATTCACATTACAAACGGATCCGTTAGGAATTGACGGACAAAAATTGCTGCCGTTCTGGATGCGGTGGAAATTGGGGGTTAGTGTTTGCATAAGTTATTTTCTCTCTTATTATGATGTTATCCTGATTATTAAAACTTCATGCAAACAGAGCTAATGAACAGGAACAGGCGGGATGATATTGGACTAAATCTCAGTGAAATTAGATCGATGACTAAACCGAGCTGGAGGACGATGAGCTCCGATGAACAAACACGGACCTGCAGAGCCGGGAGATAAATATTTACAAGCTTGTTGATGTCGGGGAAACTTTGACACAATATTTAGTCATTTTTATCATTTATTATAGAAAAATATTGATTGCAGACGTTACAAGTTTCGAGAACAAACGCTGCTGCACTTTTCAATAACAGGAACGGACATGGACGTCTGAGAGCGTGTGTGTGAAGTGTGTGTAGCACTCAGCAGCTCCTCTGAGGTGTGTGTGAGTGTGTGTGTTTTTATTATGTAATTGCCCTGCATGGCATCTGTGAAGTGATGTCACATCTGAGCGTGTGCAGTCAGCGCCGGTGGGGACAGAGGGCAGGAAGAGGAGCTTCATTCTGCTTCAACGGTTCCTCTCTTCACCCACCGCAGACGGAGGCAGCAGGGCCAGCATGATAATAAACGGAGACACAGACAGAAAAGAGAAGTCTGAGAGAGGAAACGGGGTTTGAGAAGTTGAAGACAGCTCTCTGGGGAGGATGGAGGAAAAGTGGGGGAACTAATAAACATGGAGGAGGTGGAGGATCCACGCTCCACGCTCTGTGATGTGTGATAGTTGATATTTTCTGCGCTCCATTGAGTATGAGATGATTCATCCAGATAAAAACCCACAAACTGCAGAAGCGCGTTCACGCTCCGCTCATGCTCTCAGAGGTTCACTCATCTGCAGCGTGTCATGTTCCCGCTCTGTCCTGTTTTCCCCTCTGCAGTTTGTCGGGTGTTCTCAGCGCTTTAACACTCTACCTGTGCATGCACACACCACGCTGCTCCACTTTCACCACCAGAACTTCATAACGTCAGACTCACACGGTGAGTTATGAACATCATGACGAGTTCACGGAGGGTTTTTGATTCTGTATGTTTTGCACAGAATGAAAAATTCACTTTAAAGCACTAAAACCTTCAAAAATGTGTTTATAGATTTGATAATGATGAGATGTAGAGAAGAGGATGTGCGCTCCTCCGGCTTTGGGGTTCCACCTGTGCACACATCGGTCTCTGACATCTGGCCTGTTCTCACGCAAAGGCAGAGAGGTCAACCAAGAGGGTCTTTGCTGCTTCTCGACCTGGTTTGGCTTTTTGCATGTTGTGAAAATGAGGGGAGGTGCACCATCCCGGCCTCAGCTTTAACCCTGACTCTGATCCTAACTCATGGCTTTTATAAATGCTCATGAAAAGGCGAGGAGAAGCTTAGTGACGAGCACAGTTGTTCTCTTAGATGCACTGAATCACTAGAATCAGTTCGTTCGAAAGATTCACTCAAAAGATTTGTTCGTCGGTTCAGGATTCAGCTTCTGGGACCGAGAGACGAGAGTGTTTGTCTGTGTTGCTTTGAAAACAGGTTTGTAAAAATGAACTTTTTCATAAATCATGATGTTTTAAAGGGATATTCAGGCGTAAAGTTAATGTAGGGTCAAACAAACCGCAATACAGAGTTAAACACCCCCTCCAGAGATGAATGTTGTCGACCGCTTACTTCTCTAGTTATACCAACTTTAGTAACGACCGCAGGATAGAAATACAGAGAGACACGCCCTCAACCAAAACGCCAATCTATAGCCACAAATAATGCTCAGAACAGCACCTAACTTCATCAACAGGACATATAGGGTCACAGACATAGTACTAGACACCAAACATCTTTTGTGTGTGTGTGTGTGCAGTAGGGATGTGCATCTCCATTACTGTGGCGATTAGATACCATCTCGATGCACTGCCAACAATACGATATAATTTGCGATAAATTGAATCTCTGCCGATACGATACTCCATGATTCACCCGTGTTCTCGATACGTTACGATGATTCACCTTCCATCCCAATATGTTAATTTTACCTCACTTATCCTTCTGTATGAACATATTTACAACTCATGTTTACATTTTCTGTAGTCAAACTTTTACATCGAGCATGTTTGACTTTTGAAAAGTAAAGAAATTAATAATTTTTGCAGATCCGATTTTGTTTTTTTTGAGTGTTTTGTGATTTTCTCGTTCTCACCCGTATTGCTGTTCGCCTCCTGCACTCCGGTAGCAGCGATTTTCGTGACATTGATACCATGTTTTTTTCAAGCGAGCGGCCATATTTGTCACGCTGCCGTTGTGAGGTTTAGAAGCGCGACATTCTTTACAAATAACGCATGTCTTGTCAAGTTTACCATCCCTTGTAAAATCCAAAGAACCTCCAAACGTTAGATTTGAACTTTTGCTGCTTTCCTCCGCCATGATTACTGAAGAGTGTGCGCGCTCACGGCTTCGGTCCGTCTTCAGAACAAATCGTGAAAAGGTGATGGTGCATTCAAGACGCCTCGGAAACACATGATAGAATCCAGAACAACATGGAAAAACTGATGCAACTGTGAAGATTACCGATACAGACACGCAGCGAGCGAAGCATCACGAACTTCAGCCGTCATTGTACTTAATTCTCGTGCACGTCTGTGTCGCGACCACGATCCGTATCGATGAATCTCCACATCCCTAGTGTGCAAATTAACAGAGGAAGTGCTCTCAGAACCGCCAAACCACTAAATTTAACTTTTAGTCTGCAAATCAGTAATTATCTTGAACCAAAGTGGGCCGGCTGATCCTGAGTAGGAACCTAAAACCTCATTATGTTCGTATTATTTCACCGTTTGTGTCGCCTCGTGGTGCTCTGTGCTCATTAGAGCGCTGGTTATTATCACCCTGATTTACTTCACGGTGATTTTCTGTAATTGTTTACTACTTTTGGTCTCCCTTCTGTTGAATTAAATCCCCGTGTCTCATAATTACTCAGCACATTTTGTTTTTATGGAGAAACACTCTCTACCTTGGCAGCGCCTCTGTTCCAGATAAAAAAGCTCTGCTCTGAAATGTTTCTCATCACCATTCATGGATGCCGGAGCAGGCGCACATAAAACACTCTTCTTTTTTCACACCAATAACAGGCAGACAGCTTGTAGGCCTGATAACGCAGGCAGACTCAGGAATAATAGCCCGAGTCCTGCAGAAACAGACAACAGTGTTTTAAAATGATATTGTTTGTTTTCCGCGGCTCTAAAAAGCTGGAGGAGAGTGAGATGGAGGCAGACAGACGGAGATAACAAAGCTGTGTGTTTTTAAATGAAGAAGCTTCGGTGTGGAAAGGATGTCGCCCGGATACAACAACAGCTTAGAAATGTCACCGAGAAAGCAGACGTCCTCACAAAGAAACCCCGGAGAGAAGAAGAGAAAGGCTGTTCATCCTCACATACAGTAAAAACACCGAGGTTGAGCTGTTTTCAGACACACACAGACACACACAGACACACACAGACGCTGTAAATCCCATCATCCCTTGGGGACGCTGGTGCTGCGGTATTAAAACGACGAGAACAGAGGAGGAGATGAAGGCGAACAAAGGAGTGACATTCGTGTTTGATGTGTCGGGAGGTCAGTGGGAGGGATGCCGCTCCACCGCTGCGTCTCTCTGTGTCGTGACCTTTGAACAGATCACATGCACTCTCGTACCTCGCTGTGCGGACACACACTCCGAGCTGAAAACCTGTAAATATTACCCGCTCTATAGGAAGTGTTTGTTCGTCTCTCTCTGAGTGATTGAATCTCTGAAATGTCAGCTGACAGCCTCGACACGGAAACGTCTCTTAGATGTGACAGCAGGTTATTAGACTGATGGATGCAGCCGAGACGGAGAGGAGCCGGAGTTTATGTTTAAAAAAAACAGGAAAATAATCGACTGTGAGGGGACGCAATCAGAGACGAGAGATTAATTCACTCAAGTGCACAGATTAAATTTGAAGTGTGAAGAAAAGAGCTGCAGGTAAAAACTCCAGAGAGAAAACCGTCGTTTACTCTCCTGAACCCGGTCAGAGTTCTGAGGAGTAAAACCATCATTTACAGTTTTCTGCTCATGGAGGTGAAGAGTGGACTCCTCTTCTTTTGATTCTTCATTTCTTATATATTTATAAGTGTTTGATAATAAAACAGTCGGACATAAAGGAAACTACACAAACTTAAACATACATATGCAACACAAACACACAGAGACCCCCGCAGTCTTAGAGTAGAGACCGTTTCTGGTCTCATGTCTCTGAATTTGCAGCCTTCATGCGTCTTTCTTTAACTCACAGCAGGTTTGTCCTCCACATCTTTCTGGGACTTTTGCACGTGTTTCTGAATTTGGTTCTTGTTCCTCCCGGCGTAGAAACTTTTACTACTCAAGGATGACGAATAGAAACCAAACGAAAACAAAGATCTGTGACGAGAGTTTGAAAACGTGACCTGAATCTGTACGAGACCATCGACTAGACCGCTTAAACCATAGACTGTATATAGAACAGACGCCGTCTGCCTCCTCGCTGGGTGAATCCACTCCGAGAACAGCGCCCTCTGTTGACGGGCTGCAGTATAGGTCATAAATTTATTACACAGAATATAAATGTTTCTCCCTCCTGGTTGTGATGTTGACATGTAGTTACTCCATCTGTTTTTAAAAGTTATTCGGGGGTTGATGTTTTCTATGATTGACACCTGATACAGCCTATAGGTGTACGAAGATTGCGTAGCTCACCCCTGGGATACGAAAATACTGAGACTGTGAGGTGACCATACGTCCTCTTTTACCCGGACATGTCCTCTTTTTGGGGGGCTGTTTGGTTTTGTCCGGGGGAGTTTATAAAATCCTCCAAATGTCCGCGGTTTTGTACAAAGTTTTGAGTTTGTGTCGCGTGGACTTACCGAGTCACCCCTAATTTTCATCGCATCCGGAATGGCTGCGGTTTCCGCCGTCTGCCAATTCCTAACGAATCAGTTTGTGAGGCGAATTTCGTTGCAGATTACAGACAGCGGTAATCGCAAGAACTCACAAGAATCCGCAGATTCACGTTCAATCGCGCGATAACAAGTTGTCTCTCTAGAGACAGACACATAGACATATAAGCAGTAGATTGTGTCCTTCCAGAGGAGGAAATCTACTTCTAGACTTCTAGAATCAGCATCTCCTCATCCATGGTGTCATCGGGGTGAAATGACGTCTAAAAACCTTTCACTTGTTCGTCTCCGCTCGTGTTATATTTTGAAAAGAAGCCGGATGTTTTATTTTGTGTCTGTGCCCGACTTCCTTTCCAGCACGGGTTAATCTGTGATGAATTTATCCGCCATGCTCCGGCGTCCAGAAAAAATAGAACTCTTGTGATCAGCTGAGGAGTCCGGCGATCCGCAGAGGAACGGAAAGAAGTCGGTGAAAATTGACACGTTAACTTGAACGGTTACGATCAGCAGATACAACCTTTTCGTAGCCGTTCTGGATTCAGTGGAAATTCGAGGTTAGAAGCGTGTAAAAAAACTTAACCCAACCCGAAAAACTCTCAAAATCTACTACACACGACTCTGGGACTCCGTGACTCCGCCCCTGCGTATTCAGAACTCGGTCACCCAAGTCAACTTGAAAGTCGGGGTTCTAGTTTGTTGGGGTTGACTGTTGCTAATGTAATCTTAATGCTAATTCAATCACAGACTGAAAATATCATTCTCTGACACCGATAACACTGGAGCAGAGTAAAACTACTTTACATGCAGAGCTGACCCACAGAGCCCGGGTGACTCTGTTCATCTCGGTTCCTCCGCCGGACGTCCCGCTGCGCTGCACATCGAGCCTCTGGGGATCTGTGAGCAGAATAAACCCGACGAGGCCGAGGTGTTTCTGCAGAGAGCCTCAGGTGGAGCCGTCTGCTGTAAGAGACACAGACAGGCAGAGCTGCACTCCGAATACTGAGGTGTGTTATCTGCCACAGCATGAACACACACACACACACACACACACACTCGACACAGGTGACACAGAGGACTGTCCTCTTGTTTCCACGGGGCTGCTGAACTCCGATAATTCGTCTGCTTCAGGGAGACGTGTTTCACGCTTGGTTGCTCTGAATTACGGCTCGGTGTGTAATTAGGTTACGTTACGTGGACGGCCTGCTAATGTGGACGGACTCTCTACACCGTGTGGATGTCTAATCCTGGGAGGACTTTCTGAGGTGATTTCAAACACTTCTGCAGATTTTCTGGAGGATCTCCTGTTGAGCTGCAGATCAGCGTCAGAATGACAGAGAGGCTTCAGAAACAGACGTTCAGGGAGTCGAACTCCGTCACAGAAAAGTGTTCGAAATTTACAGAGGAGATGAGGCCCGATTTTACGAGCCCGGTTATTTTTAAAAACGGAAACATCGGCGTACCTTTGGCGAAAGACTCCACCAAGCTCTTTTGTATTTAGTTTTCGGTGCAGCAGGTGCGTCACGCATCTTTTGTCTCTCATATAGAGTTTCATATAGAGTCTTTCATCTTTAGGTGATGGAGGAGGTTTCTGGTGTTTCCTCCTCCAGCAACAACAGCCACTGGACACTCTTTGCATAGTTTTGTTTTTTGATCATTGTCGGATTTTCTAAATCCGAAGAATCGGCCGGGAACAAACGATGTCACGACTCACGCCCTTTTTCAGAGCTACTTGGTTGGGTCAGGTTACCTCCATTTGCTCGGTACTGCCACTAATCTCTGCGTCCGCCATGACCACCACCAGTGAAGCTGTTTCTTCTTCTTCAAAACTATGACAACCAGTCTGCTGGACCCAAACCTGACCAATCAAACGAGCGAACAAACTCTTTACAACACGCTGGTGAATATACGGAAACGCACCCAAACAGACGCGCTCAGATGCAGCAGACATCCGTTCTCTCTCTCTCTCCGGTGTAAACGGTAACGCAGAATTTCTACCAGAAGACACTTTTATTCAGTCACACGGTTTATACCGTCATACCACCGAACACCAGTGGAGATTTTGGGAAACTCTGTTTTCACGTTAAAGAGAGAAAAACAGAGATCTGGGTTTGCAGACGGCAGACTGGGTTTAATGCGACGTTGTTTACAATCTACGGTGACCATGGATGCAGAATAGTGGTCACATTTATTCTTGTACAATCCTTTTATATTTGAAGTGACGATGTTGTTGTTGTTGTTGTTGTTGTTGTTGTTGTTGTTGCTGCTATGCAAGATTCTGATTGGCTAACGTGGGCTTGAGCTTCTGGTTGCACTGCCGCCTACAGGTTTGGCATGCTATTGACGACATATATAAACACGGATTGGTGTGAACGAAAAGTCTTCTGAAAACGTAGTGGTGTGAGAGGGTGAAATGTTTGTTTATGGAAAAAGTCGGTCACGTGTAAACGTAGTCTGAGTCTCAGTCAGAGTGACATACTCAGAGTTTTCACACAAGTTCGGTCCACGCCATTTCTGGGACAGAGAACAGCAGCGAAGAGAGGAAGGAGGACCTTATTTGAGAAGTTTCAAAGACTAAAAGGAGAAATTTAAATTCACTCCTTTAAAACTGATCCACTGTGTGTGATCTGCAACCTTCTCTGAAAAGGGCAGGGGGCGCTCAAGAGAGAGTCAGACAAACCAATGTGAATATTATTTTTGATGAAAGCCGTCCTAAAATGATCTGTTTTTTTTCGATTTCTGAGACCTGATCTGGTCTTGGGTCAGTGTAGGGTGAAAACAGACACAGGCGGTGTCTTCTCTACAGGCACTCACGCCAGGTAGTTTAAGTCTTCATAGTATCCTTATCCAAGTCTTTTCAAAATAAAAGCTTCCAGTTTTTGCTGCCTTGTTCTGAAAAATCCAGACTCTGTCGACCGTTTCAGAGGTTAAAGCAGGACTCTCTAAAATCACAATACTGGTTTATCTGCTCGACTCGAACTCATCAATAGTGATTTCCAGTGTTTCCCAGAATATGAACTCCTACATAACAAACCTCTGAATCAGCTGTGGGATGAACATGTAGGAGGGAAACTGAGAGAGAAGATAAAACAGGACTGCGTTTCCCCGTCTCACTGAGATCAGCCTGTTTTTCAAGGACAAAACTGAGACGCGTTTCTCCTGAATAATGAGACGCTGATTTCTGATTTATAAACCTGCAGTGTTTTAAAAGCCGAGCTCTAAATAATGGGACCAGCTTTTTCACACTCTGTCAAACGACGGCCTTGAAAGGACGTCGAACGCGTCATTTCTCTTAATGGTTTCGTTCGCTGTAAGTGATTTTTTCTTCTGTGTTTTGCCAAAATACAAGAGCGGAGCTTTTAATTCAGGCCTCTCTGGTGTCAGGGGCAAGTTGTTCTTTGTTTTGGCACCGACTCTGTGAGCATTAGGAGGGCATTTGAATTAGTCTGAACAGGATTTGGGGGAAGCAGTCACCATGGAAACCAGCGTTTTTTTCCTCTTTCTAACGGCCTGCTCTTGAGTCAGAAGCGCCGGCAGCTGTAGGATAACATTTGGTTGTGTTTGCATTCAGCTCTGCGACGACAAACCAAACATGCAGCAGCAGCAGCGGCAGCAGCGGCAGCAGCGGCGGTGTTGTCCGTCCACCTGTCCTGATGGAGGATGAAGAAATGACCACAAACATCATCTCTGCGTCGTTGCATGTGCAGCTGATGCTCGCCACATCACCCCTCACACAGACTGTAGCTCATCAGCTCCATGCAGGTCACATGTGTTGGGTCCATATGGGTGTTTTTAACCATCTCCTCCACCCGTCTGTTCCCCTCTGACTCCTCTGACTCTCCCTGTTGTCACCTCCTCCCTGTGGTTGATAGAAACGTGGCGTCAGCAGAAGAGGAGCGATCGCTGATTTTACCGGCGGCAGCGTTTCAGGGAGGATTCCTCTCTGTCACACAGACTCACTCGTTCTTTTCTCACCATAAAAACCGTCTCTGGACGTTTAAACTCCTGACCCTCATCAGCTGCCCTCTGCTCTGGAGGTCATGTTGAGATTTTCTGTCCATCCTGCAGAGTGAATTCGATCAAACGCCACTGACTGGAAATGTTCAGTTCAGGATATTTCAGTGTTTTTTTATTGGGTTTGTTTTAGTTATGTGATGCTAACATGAATATGAGCAGCAGTGGATCCCTGTGAGCTCGGTCTGTTTTAACGAGACACTGCTGAGAGACCCGGCATGCAAGCTAGACTACAGTTTTCTGCAGACAGCGGCGAGTCTGACATGCAGTTTAAGAGACTCCGACCCGAACTTTCATCTTGGTTTTAGTCTTCACTGAAAACTTTCCTCCTGGGGTGCGCAGATGGCCGAGCGGGTTAGAGCACCCCATGTTTGGGGACCATGGTCCCTGCAGCGGTCACGGGTTTGAGTCCGGCCCCGACTATGTGCTGCATGTCCTCCCCCCTCTCTCTCTATCTCCCCACATTTAACTCTTTTCTGTCAATAAAAGGAAAAAATCGCCAAAAAAAAAAAACTCCTCCTGTGTTCGGGTCTGTTTTTGTTTTTAAACGCCTAAAAGAACCACTTAAATTCGCTTTTTTCGCAACTTTTTGACTTTGTCAGGAACCTCTACTTCAACAAAATAAAAAAATCAAATTGACTAAATTTTAAAATGCTCTTATTAGAATTATGGCACTTGTCGTGTTAGTGTCGCTGTTGACCCGGTTAGGTTAATATCTAATAATTACAGGGAAAGATTAAAGTCATATGTGCACTGTTAGGCACCACACGAGCCGAGGTTACATCTGCAAAATTTCCTTGATCTGAATAAAAATGTGAGAGATTAGATAATCTGAATGTTTATATGGGTGCAAGTCAAATAATCCAATCATGGCGTGCGTTTACTGCACCGAGTTTTATTCGGACATGTGCAGAGTTGTCTGATTTTGCTCAAACAAACGCAGAAGAAGAAGAAGAAGAGTCGTATTTACGCCTGTGCTGTCAACAAACCATCAAACGCGGTCGTGGCTCACTCAATCCGATTCAGGAGTTTTTCCCTCTGTTTAATCTTGTCGCTAGATGGCGCCCTTGCTTACTTATTTTACTGCTCTGTCAAAGGTCGTACTGTGCGTGCAGATGTGACGTCATTACGCTGTTTGAGACGACAACTGAAACCTCCTGAACTGACCTTTATAAACAAAGAGAGAAGACTGAGTCAGGTTAGAGAGTCACGATCAGAATAAGTGTTTACACGGACGTGTTTCGGAACAACGATCGGCATAAACCACCCCTCTTGATCGGAATACAATTTCTTTCTGATTGAGTCGAGTTGGATCAGAGTCTTCCGATCGGCATGTTTACGTGATGTTATTTTATTACGATCTGACATTTATTCCGATTATTTGTGCCGATGTAAATGCAGCTACTGACAGTCAGATCCTCTTCCAATCATGTGAGATTTAGGGGATTCTCATCTTGCCGTGTTTTTTCCTGCACAGAAAAACAACGTTGGCATGTCCAGACATGGTAGACAAGGTAACGTCGAGATGAGAAGTAAATCAGATGATAGAGAATTGTGTTTTTAGTGTAATTTTCAGCTGATTTAAGACCTGTTAATATAGTGGGTGTGTAGTAAAAGCTAACGATAAACTGGGAACTTTGATATTTAGGATCTCAGTTTTGCATCGATTAATCATCCTTAAAATGCTGCTTTTTTCTAGTGTGTGTTTGTCGTTTATTTGCAAACACACATTCAGCTTCTTTGCTTCTCTGATTGAACTTGAATGTTGAAGAAACAAACGACTGAGTCGAACACGAGCAGCAGAGCGCTTGTAATGATCTGTATTATTAATAGACTGCAGGAATGCACTCACATCCACATCATGAAACAGTGAGCAGGCGCTCTGCGGTAATATGTATGCATCGAGGATGGTAACCTTTACAAGACGATATAAGGTCACATTTGCATCTGACATGAAAATGCTCTTTGTGTCCCGATCCTCTGGTGAGTGTGTTTGTGTGTTTAAGAGTAAAAGAAAGTGTCGTCATGTTGAGTTTGAGCTTCCTGACCTCTGACAGATTCAGGGTTTTGTCATGAATATCTCCGTCTCTGACCTCCTCTCTCGTTCTTCACCGGGATCTCTGAATTTGGACGGTTTCCAGCGCTGCAGGTGTTTTCACCTTCCTCCCTGCAGAGCTTTACATAACTTAACCGGAGCGAGGACGGTTACCAGGACTGATGTTGGGGTGAAGGGGGTGAGTCGTCCCTTCCTGGATTCTGTTCCCCTCAGCAGAGCACCAGGATAGAGGAGGAGGTGTAACCGTCCTGACTCATCCAGGGAGGTGTGTCTGCTCCGGATCACAGCTGCAGCACAGACCGGGCTCTCTAATGGACTGAGCTGGGCTTATCTGAATGCAGCAGGCTGAACAACAGAGACGCACTCAGCGCTGATTGCTGGAATCACCGCCTGTGAAGGCTGAACATAACGCACAAACAAACATTTATTGTTAGGCCGAGCAGTTCGCAGCTGCAGACAGAGTTTGTGTCACACTGAGGCCGAGAGCCAGGAAGAGGAAGTTTGGACTCTTCTCAGTCCATCGGCTCACATCTGAGATTCCTCCGTAACAAACACACCTGAGTGTCTCTGACAGGCAGAGTCACAGTGACTCAAACCTGGACTGGAGCTCAGCTTGGACAGTTTAGCTGCTCAGAGTTAAAACGTGAAAACAGGAGCTTAGACTCAACCTGTCACACATCCAACTTCCTTTAAAGGGATATTCCGGAGTAAAATTAAGTTGTGGTTAAACACACCGTAACACTCTATAACCACAAATAATGCTCAGAACAGCACCTAACTTCATCAACAGGACATATAGGGTCACAGACATAGTACTAGACACCAAACATCTTTTTAACTTTGACTCATTTCTTTAGCAAAGAGACTAAACACAACTCACCTACTCTCTTCCAGCAGCCGCTTGTTTGTACGGAGACCTCTGCACGAGTCCATCGACGAAATCGGGGTGACGCAGCTCAAGGAAGAACATTTATGATAATTTCTTTATCATTTCCTTTAAGTAATAATCACCACTACGAACAAGCGTCTGCTGGAAGAGAGTAGGTGAGTTGTGTTTAGTCTCTTTGCTAAAGAAATGAGTCAAAGTTAAAAAGATGTTTGGTGTCTAGTACTATGTCTGTGACTCTATATGTCCTGTTGATGAAGTTAGGTGCTGTTCTGAGCATTATTTGTGGCTATAGAGTGGCGTTTTGGTTGAGTGTGTGGCTCTCTGTATTTCTATCCTGCGGTCGTTACTAAAGTTGGTATAACTAGAGAAGCAAGTGGTCGGCAACATTCATCTCTGGAGGGGGGGTCTAACTCGGGTTTACGGTGTGTTTGACCTTAACATAATTTTACACTTGAATATCCCTAACAGGCAGAAACCTTGAGCAGGACCAGACTCATGTTAGACCGTCATCTGCTGAGACTGAGCCGGGTTTAGAGAGGTAGAATGATGACAACGTTTCAAAACTGGGACTCCTTCGGTTCACTTTCTCACAGAGCTGTTTCGATTGTTCCGTTTCCCTCAGCTCTGTTCGAGTTAAAGATTTAATACTCGACAAATAACTCCTTTAGCTGGATGAATAAATCATATCTTTAATTTTTAGCGCTGACAAATTACAAAAACAAGTTGTTTTGGGATGTTGAATCCTTCATGCAGTGGACTCTCTGCAGTCTGACATGTTTTTCAAAGTAAGTTGTTGATCTATCTGCAGTCCAAACATTAAATACTTAATGAGGCGGATTTTTTTCAAAGCTGCTTTATTCATCAGCTCGTTTTGTTTTGCAGCTTTTGTGATTTTATTTCTGCACAAGTCGCCTTAAATGTGATCAATAGATTTGTTTAATTGATTTATTGGAGACTTGTAGCTGCTGTGTAGTTGTCAGGCGACCAGTTCAGCTAATCAGGTCTTGACTCTGGTTCCTGAAGTGTTTTCAAAGCTCCTTTCTTTAGCAGGTCGATGTTGTTCAGTTTGTAAATAAAGATGAAGCTTCCTCTCAGATCTGCGGCGTCAAACTCATCCCACTGTAAAAATATCCTGTTTGACTCTTTCTGTGCATGCAGAACAAACACGTGAGCTCCTCTCCGGATCGTCTCTGTTTTTTTTTTCCGCTCTGCAGTTCCTCTGTCTGCCCTCGGTTAGACTCAAAGCTGCTGCTCTTCAGCTTGCCGAGTTCCTCCGCCGAGATTCTCCTGGGGGAGACGCTTCAGAGTACACCCAGCTCCTCGTCCTTCTCCTCCTTCTTTACATCCTTTCTTCTCAGCTCTCGTCTCCTCATGCTCGTTCCCTTTTCATCATTTAGTCATCAGGATGTGCTTCATCTCTCTGCCTCGAGAGGCTAAAAATGGTAACCTCCTCGGAGTGGCTGAGAGCTATACGCTATACTCGAAAAATAAAAGAAGAGAGGGAGAAATGAGGAGCAGGACTCATCCCTCCTCTCTTTGTTTTGACTGTAAATGTGCTGGAGTGTGTTTAATGAGGACGAACATGTCCCTCTGAACTTAACCGCCTTTAGCAGGACACATTTGTCTCTTTGACTCGGGGCTCATTACAGCTAACAGGAGGGAGAATCCTCTCTATTGCATTTACATTAGCAGTCAATGCGATTGATTTCACACAGCCAGGGTGGAAAACACAAGCGCAAGGTATTTTAGTGTGTTTCCTCCTCCCCCTTCAGCTAAAGTGGTGAGTTCTTTCCTGCTTCTGCAGCTGCTGCCCACACTCACACCTCTCCGAGTACTCGCCACAAAACGCTTCAATGCAGGAATAGACATTTTTATTCTAGATGTCCTTTTCAGGAGAGCTCAGAGTGTTTCAGCCGGAAGAGAAGCATCGTTGGATAACCTCAATAATCGATAGGCTTCATGGGTATTTTTCACTCGTGTATAAAACACATGATTTTACACAATTGGTTTGGTGTCTGCTCCAGATATTGATCCTGTTAAAACTATGACTAATTAAAAATCCAGCATCTATGATTTCCAGTTCTTCGTTGAAAGGACAACTGGACTTACTTGAGACGTTTCGCCCTTGGCCGCGTTACCAGGCTCTCCTTTGTTGTTCAGAATGCACCCACAGTGGTGCCGTGGTATGTGGCTTTGGAACCAGAACCTTCTCATCCTCCATGCTAACCTCAAGTCGCTGCCCATCCGACCAAGATAAGAGGTAAACAACGTGTGGCTGCAACAGTGACGGTACGACTCGGATTCAGGGTTATTTTAGTCAACTTTGTGGATAAAATTTGAGGTATTCCCCGACTTTGTGAGAACATGTACTCGACATTATTTGCCTTGGACATTACTCTGCTTCATGTCCGACCTCCAAAAACCAAAATACCTCCACACCACCGACGTTTTCGTGCCAGTGTTGTCGTTGACGATGTGGTCATCTGTTGAGCCTTCATGGTCATTTCTGTCGGGGGTAGCACTCATTTTCTTTGTTTCTCACCAACAGTGCTGTCGGCTTCACCTGTTAAAGTGCTATGGTTGGGTGTAGCTGCTGTCTGCTATGACGCAGTTATTTGATACTTGGTTTGAATTCAGCAACTCCTCTTTGCATTGGCTATTCATATAGCCTACCAAGAAATGGCACCGTGCCGACTATCGAAAAGCATATTGACCATGTTTTATGTTGACATTGAGGGAAACTAATTTTTGAGATATATCGTTATCGTTTTATCGCCCAGCCCTACCTTCCTGAGATGCTCCTTAACATGAGGGGCCTGTGATTTGCTGTTTTGGAGGATGGAGAGGTGTCAGGTTATCAGGGTTTACACGGTCACATCTGAACTGTGACGTCAGGAGAGGACCAACAAATGAGACACACGTTTTACTGGAATCTGAATTAAATCTGCACATTTCATATCAAGATTCCTTTTTCCAGATCGATTTTCTAGTATTGAAGTGTTTTTATTTCCGTGTTGTTTTCTATTTCTCTTCTCTTCATACATTCTGCCAGCCGGCCTTTTAAACAACAGTGTTCACACTCTGTCCAATTATACTAAGAGCCTGATACTCTCCCAGAGCCAGTCGCAGCAGCTTTCAGAGGATCAGCACAAACTGGCAGCAGGACCGGAGCTCTGCTGTGTGCAGTGCGTGTGTTTGTGTGTGTGTGTGTGTCTGTGTGTGTGTGGGGCTGGGTGGCACTGTTGTTGGCAGGAATCAGTGTAAAAGATTTAGAGCTGAAGGCAATCCTGCATGGCCGTCCGTCCAATCTGTTTCCTTGGTAACCGTAACATTTTCGAAGCCATCGCGGAATAAGAGAAATAAATCATCCGCTGTTCGAAATGCCCCCTGAAATTGCGAACAAGATATTATTTGCGAGATTGCATGCGGCGCACACGGCGGATAATTCAAACCATCAAGGTCTGAAAATTGGCTGTGCGGATTCAGAACGGGGCTGAGAGATGAAGAAAGAGAGGGAAACGTAGCCTGGAGGAGGAACTCGAGAGAGAAATCCAGAATCTGAGTGTGTAAATATTTAAAATAAACCACATTAATATTCCATTTTTATCATATTTGCATCTCACCCTTAATTAAATCAGCAAACATCAAACTGCGCTGGGAAAATGCTGCATTTAAGATTCACAGACGGCGTTTGTTGGACTTCTCTTGTGGCTGAAATTGTCCTTCAGGGCGTCTTTTGTTCTTCGTTTTATCGCTCACTCTTTACAGAGTCGGTCCTGACCTCTCCGGAGCTCTGAGCAGAATCCTGCTGAGCTGCTTTCCTATCTGATTCCTGAGCCGTGTAAAGCATTTGTCACTGTCGCACAGTCACACCTGAAGACCTCTGTCCTTAAAGACACACATGAGGGTCTCGGAGCAGAGGGCCTGGACGGAGCAGGACCAAGAAAATAAAGAGTCCTGATCCATCTGAGGAGTGGACTCAGACTCGACTGTAGAAACTAAACATCATTTAGAGGTCAGTTTTGTAGTCAAGTCACCAAAAAACGTCGAGTCCAAGTCAAGTCTAAAGGGCTCATAGGGTCACTGTAGAAGAATGGAGGTCCAGTCCTTATTTCTTGTGACTCGATCCTGGTCGAGTCCCAAGACTTAAGTTTTGGAGTCGAGTCCAAGTCATTAGAGAAGAACTTGAATTGTGTCTGACTTGAGTCCTCATTACCTGAATCCAAGTCCAGTCAAGTCCTTAGTACCCGTTTCCAAGTCCATTTTAAGGCCTTATTGCCTGTCTGAGTCCAAGTCAAGTCCTCATTTCCTGGGTCAAAGTTTTAGCTGTGTCCTTGATACCCGTGTCCAAGTCACAAGAGAAGAACTTGACTTGAGTCTGACTTGAGTCCCCTTTACCTGTGTCCAAGTCCAGTTAAGTCCTTAATACCTGTGCCAGAGTCCATTTTAAGTCCTCATTACATGTCCAAGTCCAAGTCAAGTCCTCAATACCCATGTCTGAGTCCAAGTCAAGTCAGTGTTACCCATGTCATAATGTGAGTGAGTCCTTACACTGACTTTGTCTGCATTAAGGTCTGCGTTGAGTCCCCATCGCCTTAAGTTAAGTCCAAGTGGAGTCCCTAAAGCCTGTGTACGAGTCCGAGTGTTAGTTGAGTTGTCAGGGTCCGAGTTAGTCATCTGTACTAGAATCTGAATCCAAGTCGGGACCCTGTTACCTGTGACTCAGTCTATGTTAGAGTGGGATTACCTGTGTCAGTCTGAGTTAAGGGATTGGTACTAGTGTCTTCATCGAAATGGAGTCCCTATTATCTGTGTCCGAGTCCAAGTCATGTCCTTATTCCCAGTTCCCAAGTCAGAGTTTGACACCAAGTCCTTTTTTTACCAGCGTCTCAGTCTAAGTCAAGTCTTTATCATGTATCCAAGTGAGTCCTGACCCGTGTCTGACTCTGGTTCGAGTCATCATTGTTATTAGTTTTACGGATTTGGAGGTTTTCTCACTCTAAACTCTTGATCGTTTTAACCTGGACTCAATGACTTGTGTGATCTTCTTGTCTCTAGCATCCGTCACTTTGGCTTCATGATGGAAACAAATGATAAAAACAAGAAAGCACGAGTCAAGAGACAAGAAAAGTAACGATAGATTGGAAATGAAATACTGCACAATAACATACGAGTCATCAGTAACATACCAACCCGCAGTTTATAAAGACAGAATTGAAGTTTCATCTTCCCGTCTATCAGATGATTTCGTTTCGTTTTGCTGCTCCACTTTATGAAAATGTTATAAAAAGCCGTTCGGTGCTCAGAGACGGGCCTTTGTTGCTTGGCGAAGGTGATAAATGAGCATGTTTCCTGCACAGCGCTGTTGTGTTGTTTGTTGTGCAGCAGCCTGTTATGTGTGTCTGCACATTTCATTTGTAGCAGAGACTTGAAGACGAGTCATAAATCAAACATGTGAGTGTCTCTGAATAGGACTGTCATGAGACCTCCAGTTCATGATGTTCTCAGACGTGCATTTCATTAAACCGGAGTCCCCCTTATTCCTCCGCTGATTTCCTTTTCTTTCTGTTTGTTTCCTCCTGCAGATGGCGCTCCGCTGAGTGAGCTGTCCTGGTCGTCGTCCCTGGCTGTGGTGGCCGTCTCCTTCTCGGGCCTCTTCACCTTCGTCTTCCTCATGCTGGCCTGCCTCTGCTGCAAGAAAGGCAAACTCGGCTTCAAGGTGGGTTTCCACGTGACGAAGCTGCTGCGCCCTGAAACACACACGCTCATTAAGTCCCATAAAGCTTTAATGGCGTCTTCCATAGAGGTGTGCTCTGGCTCGCCGTGCCCGTAAGTGTTCGTGCAAATGGACTTCACACGAAATATCATCCTCTTATCAGACCTCTATTGTCATTTCTGCTGAGAACACGTCGGAGGAAAGTGGAGAGCAGCAGACAAAGGAGGTGCAGATTTATGAAGCCGACGGAGGCCCGCAGCTTTCCAGGACCATCATGTGACATTTATTCAGACCCGTTTCTGAGCAGCCGGCTGAAACGGGTCAAGGCGCCGGAGAAAATAGGACTCGGACCAAAGTTCGGCTGCCTTTAAACACAACTGTGTGAAGTGTGTGTGTGTGTATATTTACTGGGACGTAAATACGAGCGCTGTGGATCAGCTGATTCACCCACTCAGTGTGTAAACTTATTACCTTGTGGAGTTGTCTTGTAAACAAACATATTGCTTTACCTTCACTGCGATCCTGTGAGGGCAAACAAAACACCTTCATGTATCTCCTTCTTCACGCATTCCTCACATGTAAATCAGAATCTAAAGTTCGTTTTATTATTTACTTTAATTTCTCTTCTTCTCTTTCTTTCTGGCACGTTGTGTGTCTCGGCTCGCCGGGTCGAGCAGCTGTCAAGCAGCATAAACCAGGTCACGTCATATAGATCGTCTGCTCCACATTTACATCGGTCAGCAGGATCCTGTTTCAGGTCACTAAAGCGCCGGTGCGTATATTTGTCCTCTCCGCCCACCGGACAGTAGAAGAATAAAAACTTTATTTCTCAGTCCTACGAGAGGTTGAATCTGAACAAGTTTCTCATCCGGAAAAACATCCAACATACAGTCAAAACCGTGTTTTTATTCTTGGTGTGTATGTCGTCTATGTCTTTGCTGAAATGCTCTGTGTGTTTTATTGCGTGACCATGTTCTGAATCCCCAAAAAGAGGACACGACTACATCGGAGTCACGGAAGTGCGCGTTGTAAATTTTGAGGGGTTTCTCCGCCCTTTCTTCTGTCGGCTTGCGTTTTCTTCCCACTTTTAGCGGCGGGGCAAGCAGAAGTGTTTTTTTTTGCGTCCTTCTCCATCAGGGCTCCTGTAGCTAAGCTGCTACGCTACTTTTAGCCGCTCAGAGCTCCGAGGAGGGCTGGGAGAGTGGGAGGGGTCAAGTTGGAACTACGGGAGAGGGGTGTGTCGAATACAGCGAGGTGATTGGATGGAGTGACAGAGCGTAAACGGGCGAGGACAAACAAGTGAAAGGTTTATAGACGTCATTTCACCCCGATGACACCATGGATGAGGAGATGCTGATTCTAGAAGTCTAGAAGTAGATTTCCTCCTCTGGAAGGACACAATCTACTGCCTTTATATCTATGTGGCTGTCTTTATAGAGACAACTCCACAGATTCTTGTAAGTTCTCGCGATTCCCGCTGTCCATAATCCACCACAAATTTGCCTCACAAACGGAGCCAGTAGGAATTAGCAGACGGCGAAAATTGCCGATGTTCCAGAGCTGTTCCAGGTGCGGTGAAAATCGGGGGTTAGTGGTGTCCAAAGTTCGGAGGACAGAGTTCACGTCTGTTTCTGTGTCCTCAAGCAGCCGAAGTGAGTCAGAAAAATTACCTGATGATGCCAAAACTCCAGGATCACACGTTTGAGATACATCCTTCGCTCACTCTCCTCCTCCTCCTCCGAGGAAAGCGTCTCTGAGTCACATCCCTACGCGGGACTTCAGATGTCTAATTTGCACGTCTCACTCTTCATCCTATTAATTTATGTTGAATCATTACAGCGGCAATTAACAAGATTCAAGAGGAAATTGCAGAAACGTTTCTGCTGCTGTGACACTGAAGTGAACCACATGATTAGTGCTGTCGGATGAGTTTCCTCGCCGAGTCAGAGACATGAAAGATTGTTTTAATAATGAGGAGCGATCGCCCGCGGGTACGTTTCCATCTTCTCTTTTTGTTCTCCCAGCCCTTCTTCGCTCTATTTTAGATCCTCTCTCCTCGTAAGAAACACAAACGCCGACTACACGAGTCTTTGTGACGGCGTTACATAACATCCTGTTCTTTCTGGACGTGTTTTGAAGCGCGCCTCTCCAGTTGTTGTGGGCTGTGAGACGGGATTCAGCATCTTTTAAAGATACACCGCATTGTCATCATCATTGGCGTGTTGGACCACCCAGCTGGGACGTGTCAGGGTGTGTCTGAGTGAGGGGCCAGGGTGAGAGGAGGAGGAGGGGGAGAGAGAGAGAGGGCGCGAGGGCGTGAGGAAGGGCATACCCATGAGCCCACAGTGCATCCGGCCTCAGGGCCCCATCTGGAATTAGACACAGCCTCTCCCAGAGCAGGAAGAGGGGATTTCAGGGAGAGACTCACGAAAAGAGGAGAGGAGAGAACAGCTTTCTGCTCTCTGAGTTCAGGTTTTACCTCCTGAAGATGAAGTCGAGTCTGCTTTTGGAAAAGTTTGATCCACTACAAGAAACTCTGAACATCGGAGGAACTTTGTGCGTTTTCTTTTTATAAGATTGACCTGAAGAGACGGAAGTGTGACGCAACTTTGCAGATAAACAAACTTGAAATCGGACGATGAAGCAGATACAGATCCCAGCTGTTCAACGCCTCCGTTCCCACTTGAGCGAATCAGCTAGAATCCGGTCATTCCTTCATAATATATGATTCGCAGTGATGTCCGGAGCGCCTGAGAAACTCCTCCCCTCTGTGAAATTCCTGATGTTAAAAAAACTTTTACGGTGGATTTCAGAGAGCTTCCTGAGAAGATAATAAACTATTTCCTTCATTTCGATTCAGTCGTGATAGGTTTGTCTGAATCAGAGTCGTGTTATTCCGCTAGAATGTACTTTACTGGTTCTCTGCAGACGTGTTTCTCTGTTTTCTGCACATGATGGAGAGCTTGTTGTCACTCTCAGGTTGGAGTTTCAGTCCCGTGAAGCAGAACATACCTGCAGACTGTCTAACTAACGCAGACTGAAGTCTTTTAGTCCTCTATCAATTAGGGCTGGGCGATGAAACGATAACAATATATATCGAAAATTAATTTCCCTTGATATTGATATAAAACATGGTCAATGTGTTTTTCAATAGTTGGAATTCTGCCATGTTTTGGTAAACTATACGACTAGCCAATGAAAAGGGGAGTTGCTGAATTCGAACCAAGTAACAAACAACTGCGTCATAGCAGACAGCAGCTACACCCAACCATAGCACTTTAACAGGTGAAGCCGACAGCACTGTTGGTGAGAAACAAAGAAAATGAGTGCTACCCCCGACAGAAATGACCATGAAGGCTCAACAGATGACCACATCAATGTCAACGACAACACTGGCGTTACGAAAACGTCGGTGGTGTGGAGGTATTTTGGTTTTTGGAGGTCGGACATGAAGCAGAGTAATGTGGACTGTAAATTATGTCGAGTACATGTTCTCACAAAGTCGGGGAATACCGCAAATCTTTTTCACCACCTGAAGCAGCGCCACGCCGCAGAGCACACGCAATGCAAAAGGTTACAAACCCCGAGAGGAGCAAGGAGCCCATGGCGCCTGAAACAGACGACCATTCAGTCTTCTTTCTCTAGAGCAACGCCTTACGACACAACGTCAAGTAGATTATTGTGCTGTAAAAGACATCCTACCAATGAACACTGTTAGATTTCATTTAAGAGTAACGGGGAACATTTAGGATTGACAAGTGATTTTTTTTTAATGTTGTGACAAACCTTTTCCCGTATCACCCAGCCCTACTGTCAGTCTAAATCTTGTTTTTGATCGCTGGTCTTATAATCCATCCTGTCCTTCTCTGCTCTCCATTCCTGAGTTTGTTTATTTATTTGTTTGTTTGTTTGTTTGTTTGTTTGTTTGTTTGTTTGTCACCACCTTAAAAATGACACGTTGCTCCTCACACTTTCTTTAAATTGATCAGAGTCTCTGTTGCCTGATACAAATTCACGTCCTGATTTCCGTCGCTGAAGTGAAGACTCTGCAGACGGTGTGAAAGGCGGAGTTTAGGGGTTAAGTTCGAGGAGGCATGAAGTTCAGGGTCAGGTTCAAAGGTCAGGGATGAAAGCAGCCAATGGACCCCCCCCAGATGTAAAAAGTGTGTGTTTGTGTTTGTGTGTTTGTGTGTATGTGTGTGTGAGAGTGTGTGTTTCCTTGGTGGAGTGGGGCCCTGCAGATGTTCTTTGGCTTTTGGGAGAGAGGGAGAAAGAGAGGTAAAGAGCGAGTGATGTCACATGTATACTATGCAAGGACCCCCCCTCCTCCTCCCTCCTCCCCTCTCCTCCCCCCTCCTCCTCCTCCCACTTGTCTCTTTTTTCTCCCTCACATTTTTGTGGGAGCTCAGTTTCTGTTTTCTGTGAACTGGGAGATGGTGCTCCTCCTTCTTCCTCTCTCCCCCCCTCTTCCTCTCATTTTCTCCCCCTGCATCCCTCCATCCCTCAGCAGATCCTGGGGACAGTCAGTATTCAGCCACAAAGCCTCTTCATCCTCTTCTTCTTCCTCCTCCTCCTCCTCCTCTTCCTCCTCCCTGCGCTCAACAATGAGACTCTCTCTGCACAATGGTGATGCCTTTCTCTGCAGGAGCCACTCTTCCTGGCACTGCCAACCTCCCGCAGCCCCGCATCCTCCCTATAAAAGAGACCCCGGGGGGGCCGCCGGCTCTGAGTGTGAGTGTGTTAAAGTGTGTGTGTGTTTGTGTGTGTGTGAGGCAAAGAGAGCCGCAGACGTCTGACATGTCCTCCTCACCTGCAGACTCTAAGGAAAGGTAAGCTGACTGGAGATGCTGCGGGGTCACAGGGACGGCCGGGCTCGTTTAACCAGTGAAGGGGTTAACTGGGTGTGATGGTTTAAGAGGGAAAACCGGGACAAACTAGAACAAGCATAAGAAATACTAAAGGGAGTTTTCTGCATGAGTTATTGTGTTTTATTTTTCATAATTTGATGTCATTTTGTTGGAGAAAAATGTAGATTTGTCGTTTATTGTCTAGTTTTTGCTTTTTTGACGCTTTTGCATCATTCTGGTGTCGTAAAATTTGAACGTTTGCTCGACAAAGATTTTGCGTAATTCTCAGTTTTTGTGATGATCAGATTGAATGATGTTGAAATGTGTGAATTCTCTCCCTGGAAGGCTGAGATTTGCAGCAGATGTATGGAAAATGAGAGATAACAGAGCTGTTCTGTAAATGCTGGTATTTGCGTGCGTGTGTGTGCGTGTGTGTGTGTGTGTGTGTGTGTGAGAGTGTGTGTTGATATGAGTGAGTGAAACCACATGTTGTATGGGAGGGCGAGCGGGGCCGTGTGAAGATTTGGATTTGAGGCCAAGGGAGGGTGTGCAGTGAGGGTTGTGTGTATGTGCTCAGATTCTTCAGGGACAGGATGAAGTGAGAGATGGAGGTGTTTGTGTGTCTGTGTGTGTGTGTGTTTGAGTGTGTGTGTATGTGTGGGTGTTGCACAGGGCTGCAGAGGGTCACATTTTTCCAGTGTTGGGACTCCGCTGCTCTCCAGCTCCCATCTAAGAGACTTTTATTCTGACATCCGGTCTGTGGACGCAGCCAACTCCCTCCTCTCTTCTTCATCCTCGGCTTCATCATTCAGCGTGTCGACAGACGGAATCTTTCAGAGCTCATCAATTTATACAGAGAAGATTAAAAAAAGTATTAAACTCACTCAAAATTAAAGGGATATCCCGGCGCAAAATTAATGATCATTTATCATTTATTTATGATCATTTCTTGATCATTTCCTTGCGGTAATCAGACGCGGTAGTTCTTCTGTCTTAGCGTCTCGGTCTGATTGTATTTTCATGAAGAAATGAATGTAAATGTTCTTCCTTGAGCTGCGGCACCCCGCTGTAGTCAATGGACTCAACAAGCGGCTGCTGGAAGAGAGTAGGTGAGTTGTGTTTAGTCTCTTTGGTGGCGTTTTGGTTGAGTGCGTGGCTCTCTGTATTTCTATCCTGCGGTCGTTACTAAAGTTGGTATAACTAGAGAAGAAAGCGGTCGACAACATTCATCTCTGGAGGGGGGGTCTAAATCAGTGTTATGGTGTGTTTGACCCTGAATTAATTTTACACCGGAATATCCCTTTAAAGAGGTGTCTGAAGAGGGACACCAGTTCTCACTCAGGCCTGATCTTTGACGGTGTAACCTCAGACTAAAATGAGTTGATGAAATGCACTCGTGTCTTTTGACCATTTTAGGGACTTTGACTTCGTCTCAGAGTCACTCTAAAGGTTCGCTGTCTCTCCCAGAGACATTTTGACATTTTGACACTTTAAATGAACGCACACATAAAATATTGTTCAAAGTGATTAATTTTGAAGCTGTTCGTCTCGATATTCTCTCTCCACGCTGGCCGCTCATCTCCTTTGTTTGCAGTTTCCTCCGAGTGTAAAATTAGGGTTTAAACGTATTTGCAGATCTCTACGGCGAGCGCCGAGAGTTTGATCAGGCTGTCAAAGGGTCCTGTGCAAACACTGCTCTCTCTCTCTCTGCCACTCAGTTGTAATGACTTATTGATTAACCTCCTGCTTGGTGCCATTTGAGGTCCGTGGAGCTGAGAGCTCAAAAATATCTCTTTCGAACGGGATCATTGTTGTCGTCGAGTTCGAGCGAGTCTCTCCAGGCTCCTCAGCTCTGAAACGGTCTGGCTTCATCGCAAAGAAAAGGATTTGGATACATGAAATCATCGTACAAATCATCTCGGGATGAATCAGACGGGCTTTGTTTACGCTCTGACGTTCCAACCAGTCTCACAAACACACCGGACCGGGCCAGAACAGCTTGCATCAGATCATCTCAGTTCTGCTTTAGGGATCCAGCCAGAATATCAACAAACCATCCGTGCAGCCAGTTATTACCATGATAAGCTGCAGACATCAGTGTCACGTTATAGATTTGGACTTAGATTTAGACTTTGGACATTTTGCATGAATACTGTCCACTTTAAGACCTTATTACCACCGTTATACGTCAGTCTTCATGAAACAGGTCTGAATAATTTGGGTTAAAATCCAATCAAACGTAAATCTGAAGGTTTGACTCTTTTTTTGTGTTCGTCCTCCAGAAATTCAAGAATGTGGACGGGGAGGAGTACCACGCAGACATGTCCACCTTGGCCTCGCCGGCCTCCCAGGGCAGCCCGGACGTCTACATCCTGCCGCTCACAGAGGTGTCCCTCCCTGTGGCCAAACAGCCGTCCAGATCAGGTGAGTCGATGGCGGCGAAAGAGGAGCGCTGAAGCTCTGAATTGAAGTTTGATCTGTTGAACTTGAAGGTCTCGAGGCTCTGGACTGTAAAATATGTGTCCAAGTAAAGATTTTAACTTGTGTTTTAGATCTGCACATTTGAAATAACTCACATTTTAAAATCTACAAACTTCCTCAAACTTCCTCTGAAAAAAAGTTGAACTGAACAAATGAAGTTTGTTCCACTTGAAATGATTTGCTCCGTGTTTTTACAGCCTGAACTCTTTAAAGGAAAATAGTTTCCAATGAAATAAATAAACCGAGGAGAGCTGAAGAGGACGACTTTCTTCACTGAGTCCAGATGAAGTGATTTTAACTTCTCTGATAAATTAAGAAAATGTTCAGAACGGTGGAAAGTTAACAAAAGTCACCAAGAACTTTTTAAGAGAAGGTTCCACAGAGAACTTTTAACCTGTTCTGATGGTTCGTTAAAGAACCTTTGTGGTAGGGCTGGGCGATATATCCTCAAATCAATATCCCGATATATTGATCAGGTCACCTCGATAATGATAAATGGACGATAACTACTCCACAAACTGCTCACCTCCTCCCACATTAACTTTGTCTACTTCAGCCGCTACAACTTTTTCTCCGTCCTTCATCTCCTCACCTGTCTGTCCCTCACGTGACGTAGGACAGCGTCTTAAAGGGACATGAGACCATAGCCTACCTACACACATCCAAAACCAACTTAAATTAATTTATTTATTTTGACACTGAATATACCGATATGAGAAAAATGACGTCGGTTATTGTTGTAAATTTCTTTATCAGTAAATTTTCGGTTTATTGCCCAGCTCTAGTTTGTAGGTTCTCTAAAAAAAACATTTTTGGTTCAAGTTTGGACTTTTTACTTTTCTGAGTGAAGGATGTGGAGAGTGTGATTTCATTATTTCCAGAAAGACTAAAACTCTAAAAATCTCCGAACCCGTACTAAGAGGAGTTGAGTTTGATGCTTCAAAGCTAACGTCTCATTTTCATCATATCCAGAATGGATCCGATCTGAAATGAATTTCGTGGCGGATTACAGACAGCGAGAATCACGAAAACTCACAAGAACCTGCAGATTTCTGTGCAATCGCGCCATAACAAGTTGTCTCTATAAAGACAGACACATAGACATATAAGCAGTAGATTGTGTCCTTCCAGAGGAGGAAATCTACTTCTAGACTTCTAGAATCAGCATCTCCTCATCCATGGTGTCATCATGGTGAAATGACGTCTAAAAACCTTTCACTTGTTCGTCTCCGCCCGTTTGCGTGGTGTGAAATACGATCCTCCTGAAACACGGAGTGTTTTATTTTGAAAAGAAGCCGGATGTTTTATTTTGTGTCTGTGCCCGACTTCCTTTCCAGCACGGGTTAATCTGTGCTGAATTTATCCTGCATGCTCTGGTGTCCAGAAAAATAGAACTCTTGCGATCAGCTGGAAATTGAGACGTTAACTTGAACGGTTACGATCACCTACGATTGGAGAATACGTTCTTTTTGTAGACGTTCTGGATTCAGTGGAAATTGGTGGTTAGTCTCGTTATGAAGTCACGATTATCCCACATTACGTCAGCTGATTGTCACTCTCATCCGTATCAGCTGAGAGCTAAGTTGGTTTTCATCTACAAACTTTTAAAATCAGATCCAGCACCGGCTTAACGAACTAGAAACAAACTCATAATCCTGTCAAAGTCACATCAAATTTGAGTCCCGGAGAGAAAATGAGACTGAAGTTTGAGCCGATAACTCCGACAGGATTCTTGTTTTTAATCATTCAGACACAGAAAAAGAGTTTTGAAGTTTAAAGTTCCCCAGAGGTTCAACACGCCTCCTCGCCGTTTCTGATCAGTCGATCTTTGAAATCCCGTCTCCACGTTTGAACAGATTTGCACGCTCTGGCAGATGAATGGCTGGTCCAAGAACATCCAATCATGATATCACGTTTGATGCTCTGTCACAGCTTCAGATTCACGCCTTCAGTCATTTACTACAAAAACTGATGCAAACCTTACGACGGCTTTGAAAAAGATCCAGAGCCTTTCTCGCACACACGCCAGAACATTTGGAGGGTGTGAGCGTCGTGTCGGAGCGAGGAGGAGAGCTGGTGTTTGTCAAAGTTTGTCCCCGGAGCGAACGCCGCCCTGACGCTGGCCCTGGTCAGCTGGGCCTCCACCTATCCCACAATCCCTCACGGCAGGTCCCCACAGAATGAACTCTGTGCTCTTCAGCTCTCAAACATCTGCCTGTTGCATAATCAGGTCCAGGCGGCCAGCCTACACTGCTGCTCGCAGGAATGTGAAGTATGTGAGAGCACAAAACCCCAGTGAGAGAGCGAGCCGGCGCTCCTCTTCCTCTCTCTGCTGATGTGCGACAATGGAGCTTGTTGTGAGCTAATGGGCTGATGCCGCCCGATAAACTTATGACACTGGGGTGCAGTTAGACTTAATGGATCATACCCACGCAGTTAACCAAGGATTCAATCTGCACCAGAGCTCAGAAACAAGTTCACGTAAACTTCTGCTGTGATTTATTCAGACAGTTTGACCCTCACAGAGCAGGAGATCTGGTTAAGTCGGAGCACGTAAAAACCAAAAGACTCTGAGAAAGTCCTAAATCTCAGCTCCTTCATCTGAATATGTTTGCTCAGTGAGAAACTGTGTGCTGACTTTGTTCTGCGGATGATACAAACCATATGCTCTTACGGCATCGCAGAGGTCAGAGATTCATAACTGCACCTTCAGGACCGCCTCGCCCACTGACATCATGAGAGGAAATGGTTTTTGTTTCTGAGGAGAAACGGAGCGATCGGACTCGTAAATCTCATTTCCTTCACTCTCCTGTTTCCCTCCCACCCCCTGATATCTTCGAGCTTCACTCTGACTGTTCTCGCTCAAGTTGAAGTGAAAGTTAAATATGAACAAACGTTTTATAAGAACGACTTTATAAGAGGATGAAATATGAAAACCAAAGAGCTGAATGTCTAAAGGAGCAGAGAGGGAAACTATGAAAGAGGGTTAGAGCCACAAGAAGAGAAAAAATGATCACAGGAGGGAGATTTTTTTATTTTTAATTTTGAGATTAAAGTTGAAATTTTAAAAAGTTAAAATTAAAAAGATTGAAATTCATAGATACATGTCAATTTCAAGATTAAGAAATCGAAATGACATGATTAAGTCGAAATGTCAACTTTGATCTTAAATTTTAATTTTTTTAATCTCAAATTTTGACATAATTCAAGACATTTAGTAATCTCAATTTTAGCTTAAATCTCAAAATTTCAATTTTAATCTCAAAATTTTGACTTTGTTGATATTATTTCAACTTTTTCAATCTCAAAATTTAGACATTATTCACGATTTTTAATCTTGAAATTTCGACTTTAACTTTGAAATTTCAAGAGTAAAGTAAAAATTTTGAGATTTGAGTTGAGTTGAAAAATCAAAATTCACGAACTAATATGAAGTTCGAGATTAAAAATCGAATTTACATGAATAAAGTCGAAATGTCAATTTTGATCTCTAATTTTAATTTTTTTAATCTTGACATTTTGTAATCTCAAAATTTCAATTTAAATCTCGAAATTTCGACTTTATTGACATAATTTTAACTTTTTAATCTCGAAATTTTGGCCTTCATGTCGAAATTTTGACTTCAATCCCAAAATTCCGACTTTAAACTTTTAAATTTTATCTCGAAATTTCGACTTTAATCTTAAAATTTTAATCTCTTTCCTGTAATCATTTTGTTCTCTCTTCGTGTGGCCCTAATCCTCTTTCATATAAAACACTTGGTTTCAGCTTTTTAAGGAGAATCACTTATTTTTAAACCTGCCTTGACTTTTTATGTCCATGAAACAGAGTGGAGTTCCTCACACGCTCATGGAGAGGCAGGGAGCTCGATTCTACGCAGATGATAACCAAATTTGTAGCAAATCATGTTTTAATCTTTCGTATTTTTTCGCTGTGGTCAGAGTTCGTCCTCAGAAGTTTTAAGAAAGAGATGGAAAAGATGTTTTTCTGGTTATCAGAGACGTGGAAAAACAATCTGGGCCTGAGCTTTTAGAGGAGGTACTTCGATTTGATTGTAGAGAAACGACTGGAGCAGTTTGAAATCATCTTCAAGCATGAGGAGGAGAGAGTCTGGATGTTTAGAAGGTCAACAAAAGAAGTAAGGTCCTCAAATAAACCGAAGCTGCAGACGACAACACAGAGGTTTTAAAGGTGGGGTCCTAAGATTGTGGTCCTGTAGCTGCAGCCTCTGTCTCTGCAGGAAGGCTGTTTGTGCAGCTATGAGAGGATGGTTACTCAGCCGAGTCTAATCCCATCAATATGAAACAGACACGGGTGAAAACCTTAAATATGAGGGCATGACCACGTGAGAAGACGAGCACATGCGATCATATCTGCGGGGGTCTCATGTGGTCTCTGAATAGTCTTGTATTTGTCAGAAAACGCCGCCTCAGAAACCGTGAGTGACGTCATTCAGCAAACCTCCATGTTTTTTTCACAGTAGATCGATTTTCCACCTGTTTTCTGAAAATCTGTGTCCGTCTTATTCTGGACTTTCTTTGTGAAAACCCGGTCCTGTTGGTCCTGGGTCTTCGATTACTGGATTGCCCCTTTGAGTAAACAGGATCTGGATGCTGGTCTGATTCCTGAGCGCTGAGGTCCACATTTTCCCGTCTGTCTCCTGTCGTCCCGCTGTGTTCTGAGCTTGTTGAGGGATTATGTGAATAGGTGGAGTCCCCCTCTTTGAGACATCAGTAATGTAAGAGTTTGGCTCGGTCTAAAGCCTGGTCCCTGAGCAGGACCCGCCCTGATGCAGCTGTTCTGTGCTGCAGGCTGCGTTGTAAAGCCTAATGGAGCTCACACCCATTCAGAGAAGACATGTAAACAGCTCCACTAAGTGAAAACACACACAGAGAAACACACAAGGAGCGATCGGAGGAAAACAAGGAGAGTTTCAAGGTCAGGTGACGTCACAAACACCCACCTGAGACCCTCACCAGGTACAAAAACACGAGGCGTGAACTTGGATGATCGTGGAGGCTGGACTCAGATGAACTGGACTGGACTGGAGTGGAGTGGAGTGGAGTGGAGTGGGGGAGTTTAATGTGAATTCCATTAGACTCTTGAGTGCTTTAGCTGCTGTGTGTCTCTGCAAACACTTCCTGGATCCTGTCGAGATCAGAGCAGACGCACTCTTCAGAGAGAGGGACGCTCAGAGGTGAGGGGAGAGAGCAGACGGACCGAGACGATGACACCATGGATGAGGAGATGCTGATTCTAGAAGTCCAGAAGTAGATTTCCTCCTCAGGAAGGACACAATCTACTACTTATATGTCTATGTGTCTGTCTTTATAGAGACGACTCGTTATCGCGCGATTGAACGTGAATCTGCGGGTTCTTGTGATTCCTGTAATCGCCACAAAATTCGCCTCACAAACGGATCGGGTAGGAATTGGCGGTCAGCGAAGATCTACGCCATTCCAGATCTTCGCCGTTCCAGATTCAGTGAAAATTGGGGGTTAAGACGAATATATGATTTCTCCGTAAGACAAAGAGCAAACTCAGCGTCCGTTTTTATAAAACCAAAGAGGTCTTTAAACTGATGTTTTAATCCCTGAGTGTCCTCTCGGCCCTCGTTGTCTCTTCATCATTATGAATTTTCGAGGTTAGACCGATGGCGTAGGTGTGACCAAAGCTCGCCACTGTTATCTCCAAACTCAGTTCATTCTTCTGTCACACAGCAGCAGCTGGATAATAGCTCCAGTGTGTGCTCACTAACTGGTCCTAACTGGTGCCATGCTGCCCTACGCGGACAGACAATGGCGGTTATTCTGCGTCAACCCAGAGAGAGAGCGTGAGGGCGTGTAAGGAATGACCAGCCCGGGGAAGGAGACAGGGGCGTCCAATATGGCCTCCACACAGTAACGGGCCTGTGTGGCGGTCTGAGAGCTCCACAAAGACGTGTCTGTCTGAGTCTGAGTGTCATCGTGGGAGACACAAAGGGGACAGAGGGGGACGGATGGATGGAGAGGGGGGAGAGAGAGAGAGAGAGAGAGAGAGAGAGACGGGGGAGGGATGCTGCTGCCGTCAGTGCGGTTACGTTTGGCTGAGCCGGGACGGGACGGTCTGTCGGGCGTGTGCAGCGGGCAGGAAGGACGCAGGTCATCGCGGGATGCTGACAGAGATGCATGATGGGGCAGGAGGACGGTCGGACAGACTCGCCGGTGCCTGAGTCGGCTCGATACGGAGGGAGAGAAACATTCGTTTGCTCTGGGAAGATAAGAAACCTCCACAGGCATGCTGGGAAAATTTCCTTTAAGGAGTTTAGAAAAGATCGATCGGACAGGATGGATCAGGGCGAGGCCTCCTAACTTCCTGTAAACGGTGCGTTACGTCATGTTCGTGTTATTTCTGTGTGATTATTATGATGATTTATTCAACAAAAAAAAAGAGTTTTAAAGCTTCTGTGGGGAGTTTTCGAACCTCGATAAAACAGACTGAAGTTCACATTGATGCTTTTTTATGAAATCCAGAAACAAAACAGATTATCGCTGACATAACGTCTGAAGTTTTAACGCCTGAGACCGATACAGGAGGTTAGATACCACTGAGGAGCTGAAAAAAACCCACAAAAATGATTCACACTTGATGTCAGAGTCAGCAGGATGAGTTTATTTTGGCAGGAGAATGTCGAGGACATGAGGAGCAATGACCGCTTTGTCCACAGGGGGCGTCAAAGTCGACACAAACTGAAAAATCCTCACAGGAGCTTTAAATTTAAGTTTTTCTAAGTACTTGATTCTAGTTCAAAGTTTCATCGCCACGTCTCCTTAAACAGAAGAAGAATGTGCAGTGTGGACTTTAAGACATAAACTGAAGTTTATTTATAATACGGATGAAACGTGTCGAAGGTCAAACAGAAGATCAGCAGGAAACGAAGCGTTCATTAAGACGTTTGCAGACGGTGATTCACAGAAATCGAGTCCAGAAAGTTTGACGACATTAAATCAGTAAATCCTCTCAGCTCGGCGTGTGAAGAGTGATTTTTAGAGGATATAATGAAACTTCTGTCTCAGTGTAATCATCTATTTTCCTCATCTTGTGTGTCTCTTCTGTTTCATCTTTCTGCAAAAACAGAATTCCTAGTCCGTGTTTTTCTCTTATTTGGAGTAAAAGTGTAAATTCAGCATAATTTGATACACGTTCGCCTGAAAAAATGTCTTATTTCAAGATATTAAACAACATGAATAAGACCTGATTTGATCTGCCAAAGGAAATGAAGACAAAAATCTCCATCATCAAATTCTTGAAATGAAACATCTTCTTGTTTTCAAACATCTTCAAGCTTGAACAGATTTTTTTTTTACTTCATTGACAGATTTTTCTTTTACTCATCTCAGGTATCTCAGGTTTTTGTTCAGTACTACCTTGGAATAGATGTTTTTAAAGTCTTTTCAGGTGAATTTAGCTGAAATCAAAACTAACACGACACTTTTTACTCTGAGTAAGACAAAAAAAACAAGGATTTCAGCTTTTACTTCTTTATCTGTTTCCTGCGTCTTTTCAGTCTGACTGATAATTTGTTGATGAAACTTTGGACGAAGTTTCTTAACCTCTCGATCAGACGAACATCTACGTCATCTGACGCTCCGATCTACGTCACTTTGGAGAGTTTGCTCAATAAACCCTGAACAGTACAACATTGTTTAAGTCTCCATACTTTGTAGAATAAGCATATGGAGAAACTCACAGTTTTCTCTCTTCCATGAGCCGAGTATCGACCGTCTATTACACAACAAAGCTGTTCTCCAGAGAGGAGCAGTGAACTGGTGTCTCTAATCTCTGCTGAGCTCAGATTTAAAGGTTACGACAGACAAACAAAACAGAAACCACTCATGATTTAGATGATACAACTTTAGATTTGACGGCTAAAACAAAAAGACAAAAAGACAACTCAGTTCTCCGGAGAGGAATAAAAGTCAAAGTCTGGAGTGAGGACGCTGAATCTCTTCCTCTCGAGTCCAGCAAAGGAAATGAACCCACATGGACTTTAACGGATGAGTGAATGTGTAATTACTGAGATTTGACGACGATGATTTCCAGCATTTATTTCTGTGTTTTTCAGCCCCGTTTCTTCTAAATCCTAAGACATGTTTCCTGAAGTTTTGAGCCCTCAAACCCCAGTTTTCAAACTCCATTTACAAAACCTCTGATTTGACTGAGGAAATCAAACAATCACATCAAACCGATTTTCTCAAGTGTTCAGAATCAAACAGGAGCAGTCAGAATAAAAATAAAAAACACACTTCCCAGCGGGCTTTAGAGCACAAAACACAAAACAGAAAACACAGCAGACAGAGAGACGATTTTCAGACAAAAACAAGCAAAAAACTGTGTTTTATTTCCATGACTGCCAATGCCGTTCAATTCTACTGAATAAATATTTAAAAAGAGAAACTTTTGCACAGCTGGGCTAGAGCGAAAAATCAAAACACACAGAACAAAGACGACTGTACGATGTTGTCTGCTCTGCAACTCCAGGGTTTTCTGTGTGGACTCAAGACTCAGACATTCATCACAATCAGCTGTTGATTATTGTGATTATGATTATTATTATTATCATCATTGTAATATTGTATTATTTATTATTATTATTATTATTATTATTGTTATTATAATTATTATCATCATTGTAATTATTATTATCTATTATTATTATCATCATTGTAATATTGTATTATTTATTATTTATTATTATTATTATTATTATTATTATTATTATTATTATTATTTATTTTTTTATCATTATAATAATAATTATTTTTGTTATTATTGTTATTATTATTATGATTATTATTATTCTCGTTTTTATTTTATTTTTATTATTATTATTATTATTATTGTTGTTGTTATTATTATTATTATCGTCATTGTAATTATTATTATCTATTATTGTTATTATTATTATTATTATTGTTATTATTATTATTGTTATTATTATTATCATTATTATTATTCTCGTTTTTATTTTTATTATTATTATTATTAATATTATTATTTTATTATTGTAATTATTATTATGTTATTATTATTATCATTATTATTTTCCTTATTATTATTACTATTATTATAATCAGTAACAGAGCAGCAGACTCAGCATCTGTCATTGTCAGACTGTACTCCAGCTGCGTTTGCAAAGATGGTAACTACAGAGACAGAGTTTCACAGTTTTTAGTTTTTAGTTTCTGCAGTCTAAACTTTATTATTCTGGTTTTAAAGACAGTTTCCTTTCTCGTCGTGAGTTATTTCTGTTTGTGCACAAGTCACCACCCCCCCTTTGATGAGGTATTAAGTTGAAAACGATCTCAAAATCACTCATAACTGACTTTTTAGATGCATAATGTGCATTTTTCCCCAACATCCATCATTTCCTCATTTTTTAATGGTCTGAAAATCTATTCCCTAAATGCTCAAGTCTGCTCGAAAAGTGCGATCAATCACAACAGACTGCAGCGGTGTTATTTATCATTATTGCTGTGTGATTACTTTAAAGGGAGATTATGTGAGAAGATGCGACACATTATGGTCAAAGTATTGCTGACTTATTGTTCAGAGATGTTTATTCAGCGATATTCATGGAGTTCAGTTTAAAGAAGAATCACTCAGACTCTCTCCTCTCTCTTCTCGCCCTCCAGTCCAGCTCCTGAAATCCTCCGATCTGGGCCGCCACAGCCTCCTCTACCTGAAAGAGATCGGGAATGGCTGGTTCGGGAAGGTAAGCTCACTTCTGACATTTCAATCTTCATAACGTCCCGTCGGGGATTCTGACAGTCGCTCCTGATGTCCGTGCAGCTACCTGTCAGGTAGATGAATCGCAGCGTCAGTGACTGTTAGGTCTCGGCTGTGATCCGGGTCGTGTTCAGGACTGAGTCGGTGGAGGAGAGCTCAGCTTTCCTCACACCTGTTAGCCTGTTCTTACAAACCAGATAACGTGTTGTCGTCTCTTCCTCTCTCTCTCTTTGTCTGTTTCTCCTTCTTTTCATATCGTTCACTCATGAATTCACATCCATCCTCTTCATCCTTGTGTACCTTGACTGGGTATGTCCATCTGTTTGTCTGTTTGTCCGTCTGTCTGTGTCTGTGTCTGTGTCTGCTTTTTCTCTTGGTTGACCTCCTGCATGGCTGCCGCGTCTGCGTTTGTCTCGATCATCCCTCGTCTTTGCTTTCTTTTGTTTCTCTGTGCCTAAATGTCTCTTTGTTCGTCTGTCCGTCCGTGCATCTTCCTCTGTGTGTACATGCGTCTGTCTGCACTGTTTCAGGTTCTGCTGGGGGAGGTGAACACAGGCCTAAAGACCACCCAGGTGGTGGTGAAGGAGCTCAAGGCCAGTGCCAGCGTTCAGGACCAGATGCACTTCCTGGAGGAGGCACAGCCTTACCGGTACAAACTCACCTCCGTCTTTACCTTAAAGGGAAAATTAAGTTAGGGTCAAACACACCCTAACACAGAGTTATCGAGAGATGAATGTTGCCGACCGCTTGCTTGCAGGATATCAATACACAGAGCCACGCCCTCAACCAAAACGCCACTCTATAACCACAAATAATGCTCAGAACAGCACCTAACTTCATCAACAGGACATAAAGGGTCCCAGTCATAGAACTAGACACCAAACATCTTTTTAACTTTGACTCATTTCTTTAGCAAAGAGAGTAAACACAACTCACCTACTCTCTTCCAGCAGCCGACCTCGGGCGAGTCCATTACGGACTACAGTGGGGTGTCACAGCTCAAGGAAGAACATTTATGATCATTTCTTCATGGAAATACAATCAGACCGAGACGCTAAGACAGAAGAATCTTTTCTCTTATTTCTGCTTTTCTGTCTTTTTAGCTTTTAGCAAATCAACCCGCTGCTGCACCCGCAGTAGAGGCGGTTATAAAAGTGAGACCGGGTCACTGTGGAGCAGCAGAGCAGACAGGGCGGAACAGAAAGTGTGTGTTTGTGCACGCCTGAGTGTGTTTGTGTGGAGCATTTGTTGTGTTTAGTGCCTCTTGCGCTTCTGCAAAGCAACAACGCTAGGACACTGCTGCGCTGAGGAATCATGGCGGTAAAACGACACAACAACACGCCATGACATCACACTGAGGGGCGACATTATTGCACTTTTGCATAATCATCAAAGGTTTAATAGCATACTGGGACACCGATTGTGCACCTTTGCAAATCATATCAAAAGTACAAAAGAACCATGTGATGGACTGGAATGAGTGGCGTTTTGGTTGAGGTTTGTTTACGGCTCCTCAGACCTCTCTGTATTGCTATCCTGTGGTCGTTACTAAAGTTGGTATAACTAGAGAAGCAAGCGGTCGGCGACATTCATCTCTTGAGGCGTGTCTATGGCGTGTTTGACCCCTATCTTAATTTTACGCCGGAATATCCCTTTAAAATTGTACATATTCATGCACAGAAATGTACAGGATGTTCTCCGAAACTACTAACTGTGTGAAAAAAAAATAACATCATAAAGTTGGATCACAGTTGGAGGACTTTTTCTCTTGCATCATTCGAACCCTTTCAGCAGCAGCAGCATGTTCAGATTTACTCTCTGTCTATGATCTCATGTCCCCTCCTCTCCTCTCCTCTCCTCTCCTCTCCTCTCCTCTCCTCTCCTCTCCTCTTCAGGACCCTGCAGCACCCGGCTCTGATGCAGTGTTTGTCCCAGTGCACCGAGGTCACTCCCTACCTGCTGGTTATGGAGTTTTGCCCGTTGGTGAGTATCCAAACCCGCAGGTCAGGTGTGGTTAGAAGAGCTTTCAGCGTGTGTGAAAGAGATTAAGTAACATCTGAAGTTAATACACACTCTGAGAGTCGACACAAACCCCGCTGTGTTCGCCTGCTGGAAATCTGTCACTTCATTTAAGGGCTTTAATAAAATCACTGTGGCATGAGCGTGCCTCTGCCTCCAAGTGTTCTCGCTGAAGCCTGAACCACAACTGCTCTATAGGGTTCCTTCAATTATTCAGTGTGACGTAGAGTTTATGTGCTGGAGTTCGTCTTCTGACCTTTCCTTTCAAAGTCTGCAGGACATCCTTAAACGAATCCAGCGCTTTAAGTGGATTGAAAACTTCCTGTAATATTTAGGCTATGACTTTTTATTGCTAATAACTTTTGGCAATGGGAACGATCTTGGCAGCCGCTTTAAATATTTGGCAGACAGACTCAAAGTCACCGATACATCACCCGACACTTGTACCACTCAGGCTGCGGCATTAAATCCAGCATCAACGACACAGGACGGATCAGAGCTGCAGATTTATGACGTTTATTTGTGGAGACGTGGAGGAGGTGATCTGAGGACAGAGGGCTGGAGTCCCTCTAATTTAGATCGATTGGTGTTTAATCACCACATGTACGATGTTCATCCATTCATACACTTCAAAAAAGGAATTTCAAGAAAGAAAAACAGCCTCGTAATGAGGAAATAAGTTTATTCTTTGTACAAAGAGAATATTAATCTTGTCAAACATGTTTGGCATTAAGAAAATTATGTAATTTGAAGAGAAAATGTAGAAACTTTTTCTTGGTAAGATATTTCAGCTAATTTTGAGACAGAATGAACCAGAAATCCAACGGAGCAACAAGATCATTCATCTCATTTTAAGAGTGAGACAAACGTACAACTTCTCAATTTAAGAACGCCATGAAACAAGAACAGCTGATTTTTGTTTTTATTAAGATTTCCATTGTACGCTTGCTCTCCACATGTTTGTTTGTGGAATAAAAAATATATATTTAATGAGAATGTTTTGGTATCTTGATTTAAGACAATGTCACTTATATTTGCTGTTTTAAGAGATGATGTCTTCTCTGATCTTCTGTCATGTTCATTAAGCCTTCACAGACATTTGTAGACATGCTTATTTCTAGATTTAACAATCTTAATTCTAGAAATCTGGTCAAGTAAAATGATCTTGCTGCATGGACAGATAATTTTACCTGTTTTTAGTCCTTTTCCCTCAGATTTAGTGTTATATCTTGTTTTTAGACCCCTTTTTTGCAGTGTAACGATTTGAATCTCTCCGTTTGCTCTCATTTATCTGATCAGACGTGTTTTTGTTGAAAACCTGAGGACAATATTGAACTTTCATGAACTTCTGTGACTTCAGCATCAAATTCACAAGATTGAATAAGAAACAGTCGACTGCACAGACACATGATAAGGCTGCCCCCCAGTGGTCAGAGGCTGTAACATACAGCTGTGTATCTCTCCTCACTGTGTCCAGGGTGATGTGAAAGGTTACCTCCGGAGCTGCAGGTCTGCAGAAACCATGACCCCTGAGCCCCTGATCCTTCAGCGCATGGCCTGCGACATCGCCTCAGGACTCCTGCACCTTCACAAACACAACTTCACTCACAGGTATGAAGATGTTTCAGTCATCCAACATTTACACAACCACGACTCTGGGATACTGAGCTGGTATCTGTTCGTGATCTGCTAAATCTCTCTTTTGCTTTGGTTACTTCCTGGAACAATATCCTGGTGCTGCCTGAGTGTTGTTTATCGACTCCAGCATCAGTGATTTTGTTGCAGGCGGTGACCCGTCACCTCCAGAGCGATTTAAAGCTCCAGTCAGCACATTTTAGCCTGATTTTCACGAGATTACACTGAACCAGACCGGCTGTTTTAAACATAAACACCGCTCTGTTTGTTTGAAGACGATCTGTAACCTCTCCTTCTCTCTTTGTCACCAGCGATCTGGCTTTGAGGAACTGCTTGTTGACGGCAAACGTCTCAGTGAAGATCGGAGACTACGGTCTGTCCCACACCAAGTACAAGGTCTGTTCACCCAAACGCAGACATAACTGAGTTTCTTTGCAGAACTAATTTCTGCAGACAGTTAAATCCTCTGTGATTAAAATCAGAGGTGAAAGTCAAGTGTGTGAGTGAATACTGAGCTGATTATGTTAGTCCCTGAAGTGTTCACATCTAAAAACATATTTATGTTGACTTCATCAAAATAAGTTACAGCAGATTTCACAGCTTTAATTTCAGGCCAATATTTGCCACTAATCCAGACCTGCCGACACCCCCGTTTTCCAGGACTCTCCCGTATTTCAGACCTGTCTCCCGCCCACCTCCCGTATTGTCATTTCTCCTGGTACTCTCCTGTAGTTTGATGATCCATGTTTATTCATGAATCGGATCACTATATCTGTCCAAAGATTTTCCTGTGTTTCTGCTAAAACACACCTTTTAAAATTGACTTTTAACCTGAACTGTTCTTTTATTATCTTCTCATATTGTGTCTTTTTTAACCTTTTTACATCGTTGGTTTTATTTCTCAAAATTTTCTGTTTTTTAAATTGTTTTTTATTTTATTTTCTTCTTTGTAAGGCGTCTTTGAGCACCTGTAAAAGCGCGTTATAATTAAATTTATTATTATTATTATTATAATTTGGGATGATTCAGGTTAAAGCTGTAAACTGTATCTAAGCAGTGTTTGTTACAAAAACGAGATATAATATTTACGTTGACAGTCTTGCACCATTGCGTTCAGGGCAGCCTCAGACAAAAGAGTGCTGTATTTCACACACAGATGTTCAGAGAGACTCATACAGGAGAGCCTGTAAAATATATAAGGACTTAAACACTTATATATCGTAGCTTTTATTTTTTATAACCATTTTTTATTGTTAAAACTAAACAGAAAAGTGTTCAGCTTCACTTCTAATCGGATGAGCAATTTAATTACAAACATTCTCTTAATTAGCTCATATCCATCATACAAGGTAACCCCAAAACTACCTGGCGCGCATCGCAAAAATCCTTTCCATAACCCCAATGTTGGCAGGTACGCACTAATATGCTTGTGCAAATACTGCCTGTTATGTGTTCTCATGAAAAGAGAGGGACAGGTATTTTGAGTGTGACATGAGCGCCCTCTGCTGGGTGCCCTCTGAAAATATGTCCATGACAATAACTCACACAGGAGATCATCAACTCTGTCACTGTTGATAATCTTCCTCTCTTTCTCTTTCTCTCTCTCGTTGTTCCCCGTCAGGATGATTACTACGTGACCTCAGATCAGATGTTCGTGCCGCTGCGCTGGATCGCTCCAGAGCTGGTGGACGAGGTCCACGGAAACCTGCTGGTGGCTGAGCAGAGCCAACAGAGCAACATGTGGTAGGAGAAGAAATCTGTTATTCAACTGAGCTGAACTCTAATATGCAGCAAAGTTGAACATTTTGCATTAAAAGTTTCTGCTGTGTTGTGTTTTGTTTTCTAAAATCTTGATTCCGTGCTGTCCTGTGGCGTTCTCAGGTCTCTGGGCGTGACGATCTGGGAGCTGTTTGAACTCGGTAATCAGCCCTACAGACACTACTCTGACAGGCAGGTCCTGACCTACGCTGTGAGGGAGCAGCAGCTCAGACTGCCCAAACCGCTGCTCAAAGTTCCCCTGGCTGAGCGCTGGTGAGATGAAACACCTTCAGAGGAAAGAAACTGATCTCAGGACTATATAAAGAAGTCAACAAATTAAAGGGCAACAAAACAACAAATATATAAAAGAAAAATGTTATCAGAGGAGGAATGGGAGAATGTGAATGAAGGACAGTGGAAAACAACATGAAAATATAGTTGGAAGAATATTTTGAGATGACACGATGTTGGAGACGATGTGGGGAGAATAAGGTCGATCATTTTCATATATTTTTGGGGATCCTCTGGTTTTATACCTTATTGGCAGGAGATGAAGAAGAGTATGGACAAAAAATTTGAAAGTGCAACCTCCACTTAGATTTGAAGTTTTATATTTGGGAAAAGAGAACCAGGAGATAACAAGGTCAGGAGAAAAATACAGATTTCCAATAATGTTGTTGGCGGCTAAAAAGGCCATCAGAAGAAATTGGCTAAAAACAGATGCACCAAAAATCGAGGACTGGGTCGAGATAATGATCGATATATATAGAATGGAGAAGCTGGCTTTCTCATCGTGACTTAAAACAGATACTTTTAAAAACTACTGGAAAAACTGGGTTGATTTTGTGTCTCATTAGGGAGCAGACTTTGTGCAGTAAAGACATTAAGTATTGTAGACTATTGATCCCTAATATGTTTATTATGTTTAACCTCCAACAAGAGAAAATGTAAGAGAAGAGTGAAAATAAGGACGAGTGAAAAGGGTTTCATTTTACTCCACAGTTATTCTACTGTAACTTTGCTTGAGAAGTTTATGTCTAACTATATCTCTGGGGGAAGTACGCAAATATTCTATACAGTTGGAAATTTGGAATATTGATATATGAAATCAATAAAAAAGAAACACCTTCAGAGACACCTTAAAAAATACTGAACAGTCCTTTAGTGGAAAAGCAAACAGGGTAGAAGGAAACATTCAGAGCGACACGATTGAATTCCCTCCAGAACGAGTAGATTCTGTTTTTTTTCTGTCTAATTACTGATCATCCCTCTGGATTTGCTGTGTTGTAATGAGGACAGTTATCCAGTCCTCCTGTTGTTCTACTCTGTTATTACAACTTAGCTAAATATCTTTAATTATCCAAACTGATTTGGACGCACAGAAAGCAGATCACAAAAAACAAAATTAGTTTTGAGGAGTTTTTCATGTTTTCCGTCTGTTTGCGCTCTCAGGTACGAGGTGATGCAGTTCTGTTGGCTCCAGCCCGATCAGAGACCCACTGCAGAGGAAGTCCACCTGCTGCTCAGCTACCTGTGTGCCAAGGGGGCCAGTGAGGCCGAAGAGGACTTTGAAAGGCGATGGAACTCAATGTGTCCCAATACTGGATTCAACAGTCACCACGGTGCCTCGGCAATGTCACGAGACCACCCCTCGTCCACCAACTCCTCTTTCCCTCTGCTGGAGCAGATTACATCTGGTGATGGATACCAGTCGGAGTCAGGGGATGATATCCTCACAGTCACTGAGACCAGCCATGGCCTAAACTTTGAGTACAAGTGGGAACAAGCCAGAGCAGACCAGTCCTACAGAACCCCAGACTCCTCTAATACCATAGGCCAGGTCAACCACCACTGTCAGGAAGCATTTTACCCACCAGGGGGCATCGTAGGTGGCTGTCCCATGGAGAACCACAGCCATGGAGTCTCTCCATCTTACTACCAATCAAAGCACCTCCACGCTCCAGGTGTGCTCCCTGTCCTCAGCGCTCACAGCCCATCAGTGGGCAGTGAATACTACATCCGGATTGAAGAGCCAGTGGACTGCAACATTGATCTGGACTACACCATGTGCTCATACAGCCCAGACTACCAGGGCAGCAATGGAAGCTTCCTGACTGGGAGTGCAGACTCAGGTGAATGCATGGCGTGCCCGTCACAAGCCAAGACCATAGGTCCCTATTGGTCAGCTGACTTGCATAAAACAGATGTGTACGACTCAAATGACTCTAGTCCTGCGATCTCCCTGACCATGGAGCCTCTTTTGGGGCAGGTGACTGAAAGCAGCCCATTACGACCCTGGGAGTCAAGTCACTATGTGTCCTACAAAGACAGAGATGGGGGTTACTACTACGAGCACTCGCCCTCTTTGGGAATAGATAATTTTATGATTGGTAGTGCGCTCTCCAGAGATCACCATCGGGAAAGCTGGGGGTCAAGGAGTCTGCGCCAGGCCTTGGGTGAACTGGAAAACCCCCTCGGTATATCTCCCTCTGTGAACAGTCCGCCCCAACAGGCCTTCAGAGACACTTACCTGGAAACAAGTCAGAGCTCAATCATCGGGAAGAACGTGACCGGAGGTTACTACGACATGATGGGCTCGCTGAGGAAGACCATGCCCAGTCACACCAGGCACACCAGCCACTCAGTCAGTATTAACATGGAGACAGAGGGGGCGCTCTTCATCGGACACAGAGACAGTGACTCAGAGGAGGAAGAGGAGGACATATTTGTGGAAAGACACACCTGCAACACTTGGCCTTCGAAACACCGCCACAACAGCGGGGGTCACCACAGACGAGCGAGCCACAGCTGCAGGCAGGATGCCTACGTGGATTTCCACTACACAATGCCGAGTACGGACATCGAGGACTCCTGGCCGGAGCAGCACAGCCTGGCCTTCCACTCTCTACCCAAACCCATTGACTATCTCGAGCCCCACCAGGTGAAAGATAACAGTGCCTGTCTTAGTCTGAGCAAACACCATGCCATGGTGCCCTCAGACAACTGCAATGCCTACATCTACCTGTGCCATGAGGCTGAGACTCAAGTCCCGGCACCTGCAGAGTGCTGCCACTCGCACTTTGTAGACCCGCTTACAGGCCTGCTGGTCAGAAACAACAGTTACAGCCACAGTTACAGTCCCGGCAACTACATCAGTGATAAGGTCATCGACATCCAAAGCAGTGAGGAAATGATCAATCTGTCCCCAGCTCCGGGGGGACCCATTGTGCCCAAACCTGCCTTGATGAAGACTGAGGAGAGAAGAGAGCAGTACGTTGACCTCATCGTCGGTGACACATCACTCAAGGAGAAGAGGGAGGATGTAATCAAAGAAAATCCAATCATGCAAAAACCCACAGAGCCCAGGACAGAAGAGGTGACCCTGACGACGACTAAAGCCGCCCCACCTCCATCTGACAACATGCATGTGATGGTGGCGCTCACAGATTCACAGTCTGAGCTGAGCCACACTGCAGATAGCGGTGTCGACCGAGGAGGCTCCACTGTGAGCCTCGCCGACATCCTGGACTGCAGCGATGATGACGAGGAGGATGACATGACAGACGATATCACAGACGTCACTTCGGGCATCTTTGCAGACGAGTCCAGCGAGCTGAACGCTTCGCCTGCCTTCAAGTCTCTCCAGAAGCAGGTAGGAACTCCAGACTCCATGGATTCAATGGATCTCCCGTCTGCTACAGGATCTTGTGAAGGTCTGAGTCCTGCATCCTCCCACCCTTCCAGCTCTCCAAAAGCTATGGACAGTGGCTATGACACAGAAAACAACGAGAGCCCGGAGTTTGTGCCCAAAGAGCCTCATGATCCCCGTGATCAAAGTCTCGGGAAGCCAGCCCTCGATAAGAGTCTGGAGGGAGAAAATCTGCTGAAAGAGCAAGACGAGGAGGCTGATTTAGAGCGGACAGAAGAGAAACCATTACTGGGTGAAGATTTGGCCTTAGACCCCCCACAAACAGGTGACCACATCCTCCTACCACTGAGCGACAAGACTCCCTACAGAGACTCTGCCTATTTCTCAGACTATGAGAATGAGAGGCAGTCCAGAGATGAAGGGGATGAACTTTTAGAGAGGGTTAGTGATGGACAAAGTATTCAAAATGAGCTCCACGTCGAAGAAAAGAAGGGAGAGAAAAGGAAGAACGAAGAGGAGGAGGAGGAGGAGCCAACGGAGAGTGAAGCAAATAAAGACATAAAACTTGAACTGGAGGAGATGATAACTGATGGAGCAGACTTGTCCTCTTCAGCGGAGGTGGAGGCATACCTAACCGAGGATTGTGATGAAGATGAGGTGCTGGGTTTGGCTCTGGAGCCCTCTGACAGTGCTTCAATATCTGGGCTGGATGAATGGCCATCTCAAGAGGAGAGCTCCTCCCTGGGGGACTGGGCGGCAGAGGTGGTAGGGGCCATGGAGGAGGCTCTTGGTGCCTTGAACGGAGATCTTCGATCAAGTGTCATTGTTGGAGAGGAGGAGGAGGAGGAAGAGGAGGAGAAAGAGGAAGAGGAGGTCACAAAAAACTCTTTAGAGGAATTAGGAACAACTGAAGAGTTAGCAGATAAGAGCACTCCAAACAGGCCCTCAGGAACATCCCCTTTACCCAAAGACGAGGTGGCCCTGCAGCACTCTGCAAACACCAGGCGCTTCTCCTCTTCATCCCCTCCACCTCCATCAACTCCCCCTCCTCCCCTTCCAACGGCAGACGGCCGGGCATCGCCAGCCGACGGAGAAGAGGCAGACGAGGAGGATGGCGACACCGATGACAGCGATGAATCCGACGAGGAGCTGAGGACCTACAGCGTGCAGGAGCAGAGCGCGGGGGAGGAGAGCGAGGATGAGTGCCACCCGGTGCCCATCGTGGTGAGCGACAACAGCGACGCTCACAAACTGCGCAGCCTCCTCAAGATGCCGATCCTTCTCACGGCGGAGAACATCGAAGAGGAGCTGGACCGCAAGAAGAAGACGGTGTCCTTTTTCGACGATGTCACCGTCTATCTGTTTGACCAGGTGAGAGGTGCTCAGAGTGTTTTCATCGTCTAATCTGAAGGTTTGGGTACGAGCTTCTGTTCCTCATACTCGGCTTGTTTTGACTTCTGTGCCTCTTAACTTTCTTTTTTGATGTTCTGCTGCCCCCTGCTGGAAGCTTGTTTGAAGTGACTCAAGCTGTGTTAAATGAACTTCCTCTTGTATTCTGTTCCACCAGGAGAGTCCTACTAAGGAGCTGACTGAACATGGCTTCCCATCAGGAACAGAAAGTCAGAGCTCCAGGAGCAAATCCCAGGACAGGGTCAACGCTTCAGACGACTCTTCAGATGGGAACGTCTCAGAGGAGAGTACGTACAAGGATGAATTTTTGGTTGATGTAATAACAATGAAGTGATCAGACTTCAAGTTTCCTCATTGAGAAATTATCACTTATTAAAAACTGTTTGTCTCGTCTTTCTCAGGTGCAGGGTATGAGTGGGAGGATGACTTCCCTCTGCTGCCTCTACCAACTTCTTCAGCGACGTCTGACTCCCCTCCACCTCGCACTGTCCCCAAACCTCCGAACCCTAAACCAGCTGTACAGTTCTCCCGCTTCACCGTCTCCCCCTCCAGTGTTTCCCGTTTCTCCATCACTCACATCTCTGACTCTGATATGGACTCTATGGGAGGTGAGGAACCTAAAAAAACAACCTGTCTTCAGTTTTAGTGAATAGGGATGAGACTTTAGAGACATAATTCATGCAGAAATGTCCTGTAACCTGTGGTAGAGAAGGTGAGCTGAGAGTTAGGTCAGGCAGGGCACCAAGTTATGCTCCGCCCATCAGCTAATCTGAATGCAAAATGTGAAAATGGGAATTTTAATTAATCAGCTTTAACGTGCCTGCTCTTCCTGCTTTCTTTGCAAACTACTTTGCAACCTTCCACCACCTCAGTTCTTCCTTTTTATGTTTCTGTCTGATTGTACCAGGGTCACATGTATTCTCACTGGTGCATGCTCTGTTCTATCGTCTTGGGTCTTTGCTGCTGCTCTCCCTGCCTTGACTTTTCATGTATGGATATGAAAGACAGTAGAGATGTGCTCTCTCTATGCTTAAGTTGTCTAATTTGACCAGTGCTATATGTAAGGTCTCTGATGCCGTCCCTGCATCTTTGCTGATGTTCTCCCCGCATTGGCTCTTCGTGTTTGTACTAGTGCTGCAACTAACGACTATTTTTTTGTCGACTAGTCGTCCGACTAGTCGTCTGATTAATCACGATTAATCACTCTCTTCTTTGTTTATAAACACCTATTTCCGGGGTGTCAGCGTTTCAGGTGCTCATGCATCGCCGTGGTGCTGCCATTGTAGGAAAGCTGAGCTTTGATCAACGTGTTTTTTTGGTTTGTTCTCCGTAAAATGTTTCCAAACTTTGGAAGTTTTGGGTCGGCGTTTTGGAGCGTCTTTTTCGGTTTGTCCTGCCATAATGTGTGCACTCTTCTTCTGTGTTTACTCGCGAGATGTAAACAGCGAGCGCTACTGCCCCCAGCACATCCTGTAGTGCACTGCAGTTATAGATAAGCATGAGGCGCCGGCATGTGATTCTTAACAACAATAACACGACGCGTCGACGCGTCGTTTTATTGTCGATTAATTTGTCGTGTCGACGTAATCGATTACGTCGACTAATCGTTGCAGCCCTAGTTTGTACAAAGATGTTCTCCCTTTACTTCAAGTGTCTAACTTTTCTTGGATCATATGTATTGGGTCTATTGTCCACCCCTGTTTCCACCCCTGGGATCTTTGCTGATGGTCTCCCTGCCTTGAATTTAGTTCATACACATGAAACAGAGGAGATAAGTTCTCTTCCTGTCTCACGTATCTAATTTTATCAGTATTTTATGTAAAGTCACTGATTCTCTCTCTGCTCTGTACCTTCGGGGTCTTTGCTGCTGATCTCCCTGCACATGAACAGAGGGGGAGGTGTGCTCTCAATCTTTAACATTCCCTGTTTGCAGGTGGAAGGGCAGGTAGCTCTCAGAATAGACTCACAAGACCAAAAGAAACTGAATATTTACAAATATTAGGAATCTCTTTTTAGTCAAACTCTTTCTCCTCTCTGATGCATGAATTTGTATTCACTGACTCTCTTTGTCTTGCTCTGTATTTGCAGGAAGCAGTGAGGACGGGGACAAAGAGTAGAGGGCTGTGGAGACTCACAACTTGGCCTGCTCGCATGAATTCTGATTTATTTTGAACATCAGGTTTTAGAAACCCAAGACAGTGCCTCTTATCGCCCGTGGACACTTTCAGAGGTTCTTCTTGCCACAAAGTTGGACCTCAGCTGTTTAGAATATCAAAAAGAGTATGGTTAATATATGAAATTTACAGAATATTAATATATACTGTGTGTATGATATAAAGAAAGCAGGGGAAACTTGTTGAAATCTGCATATTTTTGGGATCAAAGAGATACAAAGAAAGGACAAATGTTTGGAGAGCATCACATTTTTCACCTCTTTCACTTCTTTATTCATGATGGAGAACATCTGTTGGAGTTTGGAGCCACCTGAACATCATGGACAGTAAAGACACAAAGTCAGCTTTTCAACACTTTGAAGACTGTACAGCTCCACAAGCATACTTTTTAGGAAACTGCTTTACTTGTCTTAAAGAATATCAACCAGAACTTTGAGGTATCACAAGTAATACGATGTTTATATTTGGATTCATTCAGAGACCGGAGGAGACACGAGCGAAGGGAGTTGGTGGGTCATGTTTGGTTACAGGATTTGCTGATCGAACCGGAACAACCCAATCTTTTAGGACTTTTTCCTTCTTGTTTTCTATCAGGATCACTTCTGTGCTGTTTGACATACATACTCATTCTTTTAGATTAACGGAATACTACCACTACGTTACAAATGTCCTCCATCTGCTGTTAACATCCAGCACATTCTCACTGCAGTGACGTTTCAGATTTCACTTTTAATGATAGTTTGACTGTTTTTCATACAGTAAGGTATGGGTTCAAGTTCCTACAGGACATTATTTCAAGAACTGATCACTTTGACAGAAAAAGGACTGTGTTTAGTTTTCTGTTTCAGCGCACAGGTGGTCATGGAAATCAAGTTCAATATCTGAGAGTTTTGTTACACTGATGCAACTACCTAGTAAACAAAAGAAAGCAAGACAGCTGTTATGCTAACGTGCAAAAATCATAGACTGTATATACTCTGGACAACTTGGTTCCGCCTTCTGCCAGTATACGGATTTGAAGACGAAAAGCTTCCTGGAACCACCTTTTGCGCAGTAGCATCGTACGCATTCGGCGGGAGAGTCACTGTGATGACGCTCGGCTCTAACAGCGTATCCCCCAGGTGAGACACACAATCTTTGTACGCCAATCATAGAAATCATGAACCCCCTGATAACTTTTAAAAATGGAGCAGAAAAAAAGAGGACTTGAGCACAAACCAGTCTGACAGTAACTACATGTCAACATCACAATCATTCATTTCTAGTTTGTCCACAGCTCCATAAGGAGGCGGGATTTATGACCTATACTGCAGCCTGTCACCAGAGGGTGCTGTTCTCCATTCTATATACAGTCTATGGCAACAATATTTTAACCAAGTAAGTCCAGTTGTCCTTTTAACAAAGAACTAGGAATCATAGATGCTACATCCTTACTTTTAAGCAATATCTCCAGGTTTAGGAGCAACATCTGCTGCCATCCAGACACTGACTTTTTCAGGGAAGACCTTCATATGATCCAAAACCACATTCTGACAACAGCATGGTTCTGATATGTCCCCTATTGAATAAATCTGGAGACCCTGAACGGTTGAGCAGCTGAAATCCTCTACCAGGCCAGAGTTGAATCTCCAGAACCTGGTCTACCAGGTTCACTAAGGTTTACAGAGGACACACAGTTGGAAACATGTCTCAACAGTTGTTCCGATTTTGTGTTTATCACCGTTTAACTCAGCGTCCTGACTTCTTTTGGACTAGGGTTGTAAGAGGCCAAGTACAATCACAGACAATGCAGGGACAGAAATAAGTAAGTTAGGGACTTTCTATGTTCAGAGTATTGATCGTTGTATTGCCAAACTCTACAGGCCAATATTTACTCTCTGAAAAACCTGCACAACAGACAGAAACAGCTGACGTCACTGTTACCGTCACCTGCTGTATATTAGCTTCACTGTGCTTCTCCGGAGCTGTTTTGTACCGTCATTCTGGCACTTTGAGCCGAATCTTTTACTCTTTTTGTTTTTGCTTCACTCATTATTCATTGGGTTTTCTCTCTATCAAAGTAATTTGGATGAAATGTTGCTTAGTGGTGGGACATATCATATTCCTGTTATTCGTTTGATCAGCTGGTTGAATGCTGATAGAGGGCTGCTGTCATGATCATGAAATGTTCAAGATTTGCTTTCTGTGTGTGGAAACTGAAGGTACGTGTTGATAAGTTGTTGGTTTTAAAGCTGACGGCCTCAAAGATGAGGATCACACCTTTCTGAACACCCGATGACCGACATGTAGTGTCTTTAAGTGTTTGTTTGCCGTCTACGGCTTTAATATTCTGTAACAGTTTAGCATAGACGCATCTGAACAACTGTCCGTAATATTTTTGTATCTAGACAAAAATAATTTCAAGAGTATTGATGTACTGTTCCTGTGAAGAAGGGAAGGCTTAGATATGTCTCTGATGTTTATTGTTGCCAAAGAGATGTTGTGTTGTGGTCCAGCAGGGGCAACGGGTGGTTGTATTTACCCTGAGACGAAGAAACAGAGCAGATTTGACCTGCTGCAGAGGTGACAGTCTGGGATACTGACAGTAACATGTGCCCCTACACTGACCTGGTCACATCATTACTTTCTGTATCTTCTATCAAATATAAATAAAGTTGGTTTTACACATCTTATCAAACGTGTCTTATTGACTGATAATCCTGTGTAATCAGAAAATTATTTGTTGACAGGAAACTTTACTGCGCTTAGATTTCCAGATGAACAATTCAACTTGTAAAAGTAATGTTGTTTTGCTGCAGGTTGCATGACTAATAAACTGTGTGCCTTTCTGTAGCTACAGTGGCCCCGATGGTCAATATCACATGATCACAAAACGGTTTCACTGATTGTTAAAAATGCAGGAACACTTAATGACAAGAAAAAAATTACAACATCCAAAAAATATTAAATGAAAAGCAAAAACTTCAAGAAATAAAGAAAATGTGTCTGATTCAAAACAGAATCTTGTTTTTTATGCAGAAAATTAAATAAAATGTCATAGTTCAGTATAATAAAAAATGTCAAAGTATAGTTTGATAAAAATGTCATAGTTAAGTATGTTTGAATTTTCAAATATAAGTGTAAAAAAAATGTCATAGTACAGTGTGTTAAAATAATGTCATAGTATAGTATGATAAAAATGTCATAGTATAGTATGTTAAAATAATGTCATAGTATAGTATGATAAAAATGTCATAGTATAGTATGTTAAAATAATGTCATAGTATAGTATGATAAAAATGTCATAGTATAGTATGTTAAAATAATGTCATAGTATAGTACGATAAAAATGTCATAGTATAGTATGATAAAAATTGAAATATTTTAGTGTGTTAAAAATGTCGTAGTATAGTATGTTCAAATAATGTCATAGTGTAGTATGTTTCAATTTTCAAATTTTAGAGTAAAAAACAATGTCATCGTATAGTATGATAAATAAGTCATACTGAATGTAAAAATTCAAATATTTTAGTGTGTTAAAAATATCATAGTATAGTATTTAAAAATGTTCATATTTGAGTATTAAAATGTCATAGTTTAGTTTGATAAAAAAAAAAGTCATAGTATAGTATGATAAAAATGTCATAGTATAGTATGTCAAAATGTTCATAGTATAGTATGATAAAAATGTCATAGTATAGTGTGTTAAAATAATGTCATAGTATAGTATGATAAAAATACCATAGTATAGTATGTTAAAATAATGTCATAGTATAGTGTGTAAAAATTGAAATATTTTAGTGTGTTAAAAATGTCGTAGTATAGTATGTTAAAATAATGTCAAAGTGTAGTATGTTTCAATTTTCAAATTTTAGAGTAAAAAACAATGTCATCGTATAGTATGATAAATAAGTCATACTGAATGTAATAATTCAAATATTTTAGTGTGTTAAAAATATCATAGTATAGTATTTAAAAATGTTCATATTTGAGTATAAAAATGTCATAGTTTAGTTTGATAAAAAAAAAAAGTCATAGTATAGTATGATAAAAATGTCATAGTATAGTATGTCAAAATTTTCATATTTTAGTATGAAATAAATGTCATACTTTAGTATAAAAAATATCAGTATAGTAAGTTAAAATCTTTATATTTTAGTATTAAAAATGTCATAGTATAGTATGTTAAAATAATGTCATAGTATAGTGTGTAAAAATTGAAATATTTTAGTGTGTTAAAAATGTCGTAGTATAGTATGTTAAAATAATGTCAAAGTGTAGTATGTTTCAATTTTCAAATTTTAGAGTAAAAAACAATGTCATCGTATAGTATGATAAATAAGTCATACTGAATGTAATAATTCAAATATTTTAGTGTGTTAAAAATATCATAGTATAGTATTTAAAAATGTTCATATTTGAGTATAAAAATGTCATAGTTTAGTTTGATTAAAAAAAATGTCATAGTATAGTATGATAAAAATGTCATAGTATAGTATGTCAAAATTTTCATATTTTAGTATGAAATAAATGTCATACTTTAGTATAAAAAATATCAGTATAGTAAGTTAAAATCTTTATATTTTAGTATTAAAAATGTCATAGTATAGTATGTTAAAATTTTCATATTTGAGTTTGGTAAAAAATGTTATCGTATAGTATGATAAAAAAATGTCATAGTATAGTATGTTAAAATTTTCATGATTTTGTATGGTAAAATTTTCATATTTCAGTATTAAATATGAAAATTTTCATAATTCAGTATAAAAAATGTCATAGTATAGTATGAAAAAAATGTCATAGTATAGTTTCTTAAAATTTTCCTTTTTTAGTATGAAAAAAATGTCATAGTATAGTTTCTTAAAATTTTCCTTTTTTAGTATGAAAAAAATGTCATAGTTTAGTGTAAAAAAATGTCATAGTATAGTATGTTAAAAAATGTCAAAGTATAGTATGGTAAAATTTTTAGATTTTAGTATGAAAAAATGTCATACTATGATATGATAAAAAAATAAAATGTCAGTGTAGTATGTAAAAATTTAAATATTTTAGTATGATAAAAATGCCATAGTATAGTATGTTAAAATTTTCATTTTTAAGTATTAAAAAATGTTTTAGTATAGTATGATAAAAAATGTCATAGTATAGTTTGTTAAAATTTACATAAATCAGTAATAAAAATGTCATAGTATAGTATGATAAAAAATGTCATAGTATAGTATGATAAAATTTTCTTATTCTAGTATGAATAAAATGTCATAGTTTAGTATGTTTAAATGTCATAATTTGTATGATAAACATGTCATAGTGTAAAATGTTAAAAATTTTATATTTTAAAAGAAAAAAAAATCACATTTTAGTATGTAAAAACTATCATAGTATAGTATGAAAAAAAATGTCATAGTATTGTATTTTGAAATTTTCATATCTTAGTATAAAAAAGTCACATATTAGTAGGAAAAAAAGTCATATTTTAGTGTGAAAAACAATGACATAGTTGTTGGGATGCCTGGCCCATGTTTACACTTAAAAGAAAGGAAGGTTTCACACGAATGATCATTTCGACAAGCTTTACTGGGTTACAGTTTCATCATGCCACAAGTGTAACAAAGACTGCTCATGTATATAACAAACATAACAAAGCACAACATAGTTTGGGAGTCCAAGTGATGTTAAACATGGGTACAAGGACCTTGTTGAGGATGGTTAATAATAAATGAATAATGCATCAGATTTCATATAGCGCATTATCAGAGACCCTCAAAGCGCTTTACAATGGATACATCATTCATTTGCTCACACATAAAAGCTTCTAATTTTTACTCTATGTTCTCTCTCAGTCGTCTTTTTTTTTTTTTTTTTTTTGAAGTGTAACATAAAACCTGTTTTCATAGACATACAGAGGGTGAAGGACTTTTTCTCACTTCACTGTGGATCTGTCTCTCGGGTTAATTGGATGATCCGGGTCTGTCGCCTGTTGCGCTACGTCTGGATGGAAACGCAGCGCGCAAAGGAGACGCGCGTCTTTCCGATGAGCGCGTTCATGTTATCAGACTTGTGTTGGACCGAGTGAATCATGAATGAATACAACTTAAAGATGGATCTCCCTGCGGTGAACACCTCCTCGTTGAAAGCGGAGTCTGTGCTCATTTCTCTGGGGTTTTCTCTCATCTTCCTGCTCGGCACCGTGGGGAACTCTCTGGTGCTCGCGGTTCTGTTTCATAACGGGCAGATGAACCACAAAACCACCAACCTCTTCATCCTCAACCTCGGGATAGCGGATCTGAGTTTCATCCTCTTCTGCGTGCCCTTCCAGGCCACCATCTACACCCTGGACGAGTGGGTGTTTGGAGCCGTGCTGTGTAAAGCCGTACACTTCTTCATCTTTCTCACCATGTACGCGAGCATCTTCACCCTGACGGCCGTGTCCGTGGACCGGTGCGTAAAATCAGACCCTACAAACTTGAAAGATTATCATGTATTATGTGCAAAGTCAGGCGAGGAACAAAATACTTAAAATTCTTTACTCTAATTTTTAATTTAATTAGATAGATAGATAGATAGATAGATAGATAGATAGATAGATAGATAGATAGATAGATAGATAGATAGATAGATAGATAGATAGAGTTTGTCTCCAATCAGCAGTGATTGATGAACCTTTTCAAACACGTAGGCAAACAAACAATCCAAGGCTGAGGTAAACAGAAGCAGCTGAAGCCCAATTAGTGTCCTGGTATGCACATCAGCACACCCACAGCAGACGGTCTGCAGCAGCAGCACTGATCTCTATGTGTGATGTGGTGCATTCATTTCCTGCATCCTGTTTTAAATGATTGTTCCTGAACTCTAACGCTGCTCCCAGTAAAAGAGAGAGTTCATTTGGGCCCACTTCCTCTGCTTTATGAGGGTTTAAACATCCGCTTTGTTGATGAATCCACTTTCACTGCAGGTTTTATGAGGACAGTAGATACAAATATTACAAAACCAATATGATTTCAACAGATTTACTCAGATTAGTTTGAGAGCTTTGATGAACTCCATTTATTACAACTATCTGTCTGAAACTTTTGTCTTTTTTATCGTTTATTTGACAGCAAATCTAGATAAAGTTTTATTCCAAGATATGAGGAGCCAGATAGAAGATCTGTGCTGCTTATAATGGATTCAATGGGTTGTGTATCAGTCTCTCCTTTGTAAACCCGGCTCAGTCTCAGCAGATGATGGTCTAACATCAGTTTGGTTCTGCTTGAGGTTTCTGCCTGTTAAAGGAAGTTCTTCCTCTCTGCTGTAACTCTCTAAATGCTGTGAAGTGTTTCACTCATGCGGTTGAAGATGGATCAGAGTGGGTCTGATCTTACTCAGTCTGATCCCATCTTTACATTGGGTCTTTGTAAATAGGGGGTGGTCCAGACCAGCGTTTTTGCAAAGAATCTTGGGATAACATTTGTTGTGAATTGGCACTGTGTAAATAAAGATTGATTGGCTCCTGAAATCAGAAATGGCGTGCCTCATAGCTCTGTCTTTGGACCACTCTTGTATCTAACCTACATCAACACTATGGTCAGAATGTCCCCACTGCAGTTTTGTTCTTTTATACGTGGATGATACCGCGACTGGGTGGCACAGTGGTGTAGTGGTTAGCACTGTTGTCTCACAGCAAGAAGGTCCTGGGTTCAAATCTGGGTCAGGGCGTTTCTGTGTGAGTCTGAATCTTAAGATTAAACTTCATATTTAGAAATCCTTCCAGGAGCTGAAGCTGTGGCCTTAATTCCAGAAATAGTCATGGTCTTTGATCGCTAAAAATAAGACCTGTTGCTTATTGACTATAGTGATGTCTTCTACATGTCTGCATCATCTCATCGCCTCCAGCCTCTGTAGCTCTGAGATCAGGATCATATGTCCCCCCTCTGCTCTTACAGGTACTTGGCCATCTGCTACCCTTTGCGCTCCAGAGAGATGAGGACTCCAAAGAACGCCCTCACCTCCATCTGTGTGGTTTGGCTCTTGGCTCTGGTCTTCTCCAGTCCGTATCTCAGCTACTACTCACAGATGGACCTGGCCGGCTCTGTGGTCTGTATTCCTGTCTGGGAGTCCAAACCACGTATCATCATGGATGTGTGCACCTTTGTCTTCGGCTACCTCATTCCCGTCCTGGTGCTGTGCCTAACCTACGCTCGCACCATCCGATACCTGTGGACCAGCGTGGACCCTGTGAAGGATGTCTCTGAGTCAAGACGAGCCAAACGGAAAGTCACAAAGATGATTATAATCGTCGCTGTTCTTTTCTGTCTCTGCTGGCTCCCTCATCACCTGGTCATCCTCTGCATGTGGTTCGGACATTTCCCCCTCAACCACACCACCTACGTCTTCCGAATCCTCTCCCACCTGGTGGCTTACACCAACTCCTGCCTCAACCCCATCGTCTACGCACTTGTGTCCAAGCACTTCAGGAAAGGATTCAGGAAGGTGTTCAGCTGCTCACTGAGGAGGAGGGAGGTCAACAAAGTGCACGTCATCCAGGCGGTGAACACGGTCAGCAGCGAAGAGACGTCAAACTGAGGATGACATCGATCAGAACCAGAAGCCAAAAGAACAATACCGGTTTAGTTGAAGAGGAACTGACTGGGAGCAGTGTCAGTCTGAGGAGCTGTGGGTGGTGTTCGACTGAAAGTTAATTTGTCAGAATGTTATGTAACCAGCAGTTTGCAGATAGATTTCCAATCACTTCAGCAGAAATTAATATATAGTGTTACTAAGGTAGCAACTTATATCTCAACTGTTTCAACTTCTAAAAATATGCTGCATGATATCTTTTATTGGACACCTCATGTTGTTGCTGTGAAGTGCAATATAAAATCATGTTTAACTGTATATTCATGCATGCCTACGGTATTATTGTGCTGTACAGAACACCATATTTAAACCATTAAACTAACAATTGTTACATAATTGTTCTCTGTGTCTGCTTAGCGACAACTGACAGCCTCCATGTTCTTTTCTTATCCACATGAGGTCACATATTTCTGCAGGTTCTACATTTGGATCATTTCATGCATCAGCCATTATATTGTGACCACCTGCCACACATTGTAAAGGCCTACCTCTAATCAGTTCAGGGCCAAAACAGCCCTGAACTGATTAAACACAGGACCCAATAGATGTCTGAAGGTGTGCTGTGGCCTCTGGAACCAAGACGTCACCGGCAGATCCCTTCAGTCCTGGAGGTTGTGTCAGCACCGCCATGTCCCTCCAGACCACCTTCTTCTGTTGCTTTATGGTCCTGTTCGTCCAAAGATCAAGACAAGTGAAGCTCTGACCAACCCTGCAACATGCTAGAAACATTCATAGCTCAGTTTGGTCAGATGAGTGACATTAAAACTGCTCAGTTTCCAGTTTCAAATTGAATTTTTTCATAAGACGTCTATGCATCCATCATTACAGTGATTTTCTTTACTGTGCTTTTTGGAGATTTTGATATTAAGGTTAACTTTCAAGTCACATTTTGTGTATATCACTGCCAAATTGAATGCATCACACTTACTGTCAGCCTGCTTATCTCCTTTTCTGCGTCTATGACGCTTTCAAACTGCCTCCTGTATTAAATGGGGTCAAGAAGAGAGTGTAATATAGGGACAGGCTTAAATCATGTTATGACATCAACAACATTGAAAAATACTCATACAAAGGAGCTTCTACAAGAGGAGCAGGCAGTGGAGACTGTAAACCCGAAAAGCACAGGACAGCTTTTGGCCAGTCTTCCTTCTCAGTCAAAGGTCCACAGATTTGGACTGTTAGTTTTTATTTAGTGGATTATGTATTATGTGCTGTATTTCCCACTGTCTAACCAGGACAAGGAAAAAGCAAATCAGCCACAGCTAGAAGTCCTGCATACACAGCATGGGTTGCTCTTTAATTAGATGCAACAATGTCCGATGTACTGTCCCTGTCAAATAAACGGAAGAGAAGAAAAAAAACAATTTAAGTCAAAATTTTCTGAAAGCTTCAAGCTCAAACTGAAAACATCTGATGATGTTTTCAGGCAATCCATTTACTTTTAGACATTTTTCTTTGTAAGTATTTAAAATATTAGTAAAATTTTGGTGAAAATGTTGGTTTTAGGCGACTAACACTGTGTAAAAAGCTGCTAGTTAAAACTAAGTTTCCTTGGTCATCCGGGTGTAGCTTAATTACCTGTAAAGCGTCCTCATCTTTTCCTCATGTTAGCTTAAATTCACCGTGTAATTTGCTCGAGTCAGTTTGTTGTTTTCTTCTGTAGTTTCGGCTCAAAGAAACGAAGTACTATAAAACATTTCGACAGAGAAATCCAGGAGAACGAGTGAACTTTAGGCGCCCTTTTTCTGTTGCCTAGCAACGGTGTACCATCGCCGCAAAGCCGTTGACGCAAATCATGTCACGTCCTCACGTACACGTCTACCTCTGAGCCGACATGTTGACATTTTACATCTTATTAACTGGCAAAGTTTTAATGGTTTATGAAGAATTAAATGTGTTCAAATGAAAGATTTTAACTTATACCGGAAGATTACTTTAATATCGTCTCTATATTCACTTCTGCCACCACCATTACTTTTTCACTGCTGGTCAAAAACGTTTTTAAAGACCACATTTTAAACATCGAAGACGTTAAGACCTGATTTCACCGAGCTTTTAACAAACTTCGAGGTTAAAATCCAGGTAAGTGCTCATGTGGATGTTCCCCACCCTTGTTTGAATGAAGAACAGAGAAAATTGAGATTTTTAACATCTTTCTGATTTCTTTAGTGATTTTCCTCGTCTAAATAATCGTTGGAAAAGATATGATGACTTCTGATTCTTCCTTTCCTACATATTTTTAATCACATACCTTCATATTGCTGCAATAAAGTCATTTTCCATTATTATTTCCTTTATCCAAACACATTTTACTGCTCAGTTTTTAACAATTAATTTGTCACAAAAACATCTTATGCATGGTGATAAATAAATTTTCCTACTTTAAGTGCATTTATGCATTTCTAATACAAAGCGGTTAAGTTAAAACAGATCCAGAACCAGCTAATTGTGCTCTGGTATTCAGTAGCTGTCATTATGTAGGTAGGACCAATCTGGTTTATTTGCTCCATAACAACCTCTCACCTCGAACAACAAGCACACTGATGATTATTTTCTTACAGTCACAGAGGCCAAGTCTGATGGAGATGTTTTTGCAGAATGATTTCTGTTTCTGCTGCAGTAAAAACCTCCGATGCTCATTAGGATGCTCATGCTCCAGATGCTGCCACTCTTAATGATGTGTTTTCTTTAGTTTTTTTCCACTATTACTCTTATTTATGGTGATTCAACACTGGATAACAAATAACACAGGACGCTCATTGTTCAGCCTGTTATTTTCAGCTCTGATAATTGGTTCTCCGCTGTCAGTTGTGTAACTGTCATAAACAAAACAAATGACATCCCGGGTAGATTCACAGATTTCCCTTTATTAGTTTAAAATGTGAAGCTGGAGCGGCTAAATTACATAAATACATCATGTTGTTTTTTTTGTACAAAACATACAGACACAGGGAAGGAAGGAGGGAGGGAGGAAGCAGCAGTGTGAGGAGAGTCTGAGCACCTGGGCTGTTAGCAGGAGGAAGGGTTAATCAGGCAGACGTGTCAAACAGCCTCTCTATCATCTCCTCAACCTCCTCAGGTCGATACTTGTGATACTTCTCAGGGTTCTTAGTGAAAGAAATGTTGGCACATCTAGAAGAAAAACAAGAACAATGATGGTGTGAAGGGAGCCCAAGGCTGCAATAATCCAATATCAATCAATCAACGAGGCCTATTCATTTATTTATGATACATTATATTATTAAAATTATATACACAGGAATATAAAATCTGTGTGGCACTTTAATGATATTTTTTATAGCAGATAGTGAAGACAGAGAGGCTAAATGAAAATAACCTGTGTGTGCGCAAATACAAATAAAATGACATTCCTTATTGTGCAAATTGTAAGAATCTTTAATGCTCAAAAAGATCGACTCTTACAAATATAAAACTGAGCAACACGACTATATGAAACAAAACAACCACATGTAAAAAAATGTGTCGTGCAGGTCTTTAAAATAACGTAAAATATGTAAACAAATTTAATAAACCGATTGTCCGTTTTCTCCACCATAAGGTTCTGCTGCTGACTTTGTTCACTACTTGAGACTGAAATGTAAAAATGTCAGCACATTTACTTCGTCTGGTTTGTGATCTGTGAGGGGAAACGATGTTCCCGCTGGCACTGAACATCCTCTCTGAGGGCACGCTGGTTACTGGGATGCACAAAAGCTCCCTGACAACCCTTTGTAGAAGCCGAAATACGCCCAGACTTCAGACTTTGTTTTCTTTGACGGTGGAAAAATTTCTGCAACATCGTCGCGCGGCTGCTCTTCTCAACACTGAGCAATCTGTGAGCTTTTCCAGAGTGCGGCGATCAAACACGGTTTTAACGGTAATTAAAATTTGAAACGGTCGTACTAACCATCAGACATTTTAACAATCGTTAAAACAATCGTTACATCCCTAGATGAAAACTTTGTATATTATCTACGACACAACCTTTAAATTATTAAATTAATTACTTTTTAAACTTAATTTGTCAAGTCAGTGTTTTTATTTGATTAGGCTGTTCAGGGCCGGTATACTGTACACAGTTCTGTCGTGGAATAGTAATAATGCTGATGCAGGATGTGAGACAGGATTATAAAAATATTCACAGTCAATTAATAAAAGCGTCTCGCTCACCTCTGCAGGAAGCTCCTGTAGGCTTCAGACACGACCTTCTTCTGGGACTGACGGATGAAGTCCCGCTGCTCTTTGTCTGGGATGGCCCATCCCTTCTGGATCTTACACAACTCCTCCAGACCGTCATTGAAACCCTGAGAGGCGCAGGAGAGGACAGAGGTCTCTTTGTTCACTTGATTCTTTCCCGGTTGTGCTTTGACTGTACTGATTTTCACAGCATCAGGTGTAAAAAGGTGATTGAACTCACCTTGAATTTGTCTTTTATCACTTGTCGCTCCTTATCCTTCAGCTGCAGAGAGGAAAGAATTCAGTTACGTCAACCAGAGGAGACTGAAAGAGACTTTTTCTGAACGCCGTCAACATGATGCTTTTATTTTTAGATCTCAAACAACTCTGACATACCAGTCTTTGTGTTTTTCTCAGTTAAAACTGTCCGTCTAACTATGAGAATTTAAGCTTTTCAGGATCATTAGGAGCCTTGAGTGATCGGCAGTGAGTGCTGTTATGAAAGTGACCTGCAGGAGACACTCGGGCCTCACCGGGCCTCTGCTAAAACTATCAGCCTCTCTTCTTTGCTAGAAATCATACAGACATGTTGAAGCTCACACGTCTTTGCTGAAGATAATAAAATTAAGTTCTGACCTTGGTGCCAGGCTGGAACACGGGCATGTTCCTGTCCGTCAGGTGCTCTGTGACTTTCAGCCAGCTGGGATATTAAAAGGCATCAGGTCAGAAAAGAGCCGACAGACTCAGGTATGTTTGAGGAACCGTACTGTTTTGTTTGTGTTTACCTGTTCTTGTACATGTGGATCTGCTGCTCGATCAGCTCTCTGTAGGAGCTCTCGGCTTTCTTCTGGGTCACAGTCACCAGCTGGATCAGCTCAGACCTGAACACATTCAGAGCATAGACACAGAACAGACTGAGCTACAGATTTACTTCTTCTTCTCTTTCTTTCTGAGTTTTTACTTGTTTCTTCTTTAACTTAAAAGTCAGGGGCCTCATTTATACACGTTATAGAACAGATATTAAAACTCTGGTCAGATAATATCAATAAGAACGGAGGAGAGACCTTCGATCAGAGGTGGGGGAAAGTCCCTATGTTGCAAGTCCAAGTCGAGTCTCAAGTCTTTGCTGTCAAGTCTGGAGTCAAGTCCAAGTCAACACAGACAAGTCCCAAGTCAAGTCCAAGTCCTGAACTTTTTGTTTCGAGTCCCAACCAAGTCCTAGGAATTTTGCTTCGAGTCCCAACCAAGTCCTTACTGTTTCTTTCAAGTCAAAAACAAGTCATATCAAAGCCATAAACTTTTCAAGTCACTGGGCTCAAGTCAAGTCAACTCTCAAGTCTTTAGCAATCAAATCCCAAGCGAGTCCAAGTCATTTCTTGATTTCATCAAGCAAGTCTTAAGTCATCAAAAACGGGACTCAAGTCCAAGTCGAATCTCGAGTCGAGTCGTCAAGCCCCCACCTCTGCCTTCGATGAACATGAAAACACTCGTGCATAAACGTTCAGAGACCCCTGGAGGATCAGAAACATCTGTACGTTCAGTCTTCCTGGTCTTTGCAGAATTATTCTGATCTTTTCCAGGTTCATTCACTAATTTTTCCTTTTGACTTTAATCAACATTAAAAACTTTTGTCCTGCTCACTTCTCCAGCGACTTCAGGATGTAGTTGTAGTTGTTGTGCAGGAAAATGGCGCTCAGAGCCGCATCCTCGTACACTTTGGATTTACTGAGCAGGTTCAGCTGCAGGTTCCCCAAAACCTTACCTGAGAGGAGAAACAGTCAGACGTGAAAACTTGAACTTTCCCCTCTAACAGAGACTTGATTCACTTCTTCACTCACAGATATAAGTGCTGAGGAGCCTCTTGTTGAACTCGGAGGTGTAGCTGCTCGCTGATGAACTGGTCTCTGAAAGGATTGGAGGAGATTTCAGCGTCAATATCTCTTCAAACGTACTCGGTAATCCACAATTATGATTTCTGCTCTGATTAAACTTCTGAGATTTTCTCTTTAAAGACAGAGAGGGAGGAAATCTACATCTCCACTCATGACAGAGAGCACTCCTGTTTCAATACAGCATCTGCAGGCACTTAAAGCAGTCTGCATGTGACAACTGAGTGTCTCAGTGAAAAGATTCAGAGGTAATCTGCTGCTCAGGATTATAAAACATAATTCACAATAAAGAAAACATCTGAAAACTTCTCAGCAGGGGTGGAAACACTTAATCCCTCTTCTCCTCCATGATTGAGAGGTCGGTATAGTTCTTAGGTAAATAACAAGAACAGTTTGTATCATGTGAACATTCATGGATGAAACTGGCCCAGCATTTTTCCACCACTGCTCACCAGGGTCTTTTGCTTACCTCGGGGGTCTAAAGGAATATTGTAAGTGTCCCCGAGTACTAAAAGGGCCGAGGCAAGGCGAGAGAGAAGAGAAAGAGAAAGAGGCACAAGTGCAAAAAGGTTAGAAAAGATTAGTTAGTGCAGAGTAAGCAAACAGTCATCAGCCAGGCAGCAGCGAGGGGGCGGAAAGAGGAGGGTCAGCCAAAGATACAAACCTCACAGGAGCAGGGATTAACCGTAACAACGGAGGAGATTCAGTCGAACAGATTAATGCAAGAAATAAAGGAGGGAACTAAAAACATGCAGGTCCCCTTCTGAGAGGAGAGACCAGAGAAAGGAAAGGAGGAGGTTAAAGGTGGAAACATGTCGTCACAGATACAGAGTGAATAAAAGAGAGGGTTAATACTCCTCAAACACAGACAGAGACCATCAGTCCACCTGAAGAGTCAGTATCAGCCGAGTGTAAACAGACTATCAAACCTGGAGTCAAAACAGGGTGTTAAAAAGTGTTTGGACAGTGACGTGGTGTTTTCTCTGAGCTCTCTGCTGAAAACATGGAAGTAAGGGTGTGTGTGACACATCAAATAAACTTCATATTTGCTGATTTATTGTCATCCTAACCCTCATGAGTTTTATAAGGCACCAGAAATGCAGCTGCAGACGTCCAATAGCTCCTTTTACTGCGTCCTCCCTTTTCAGACTTTAAAGATTAAATCTGACACTAAAGAAGTTCCTCCTCTAAGACGACTGAAGTTTTCATAATCATCCAAACAGGAGAGATCAGCATGAATTGAAGATATTTAGGATATAAAGCAGCTTGATTAGTGTCTCTTTTAATCTTTATCATGTACTGTCAGTCAATCGAAGCTCCAACCTGAAGCTGTGAGTCATTCTAGTTGTTTCCAATGGTGTGACAAATTTGTACAAATATTTACTCTGACTGTGTCGAATAAACCTCTGAGAGACAACGTCACTCTGTCCACCTGACAGCTGCTGAATTTCACTCTCTTCTCGGAGCTTCGCAGGAAAATGAGAAACCATCTCTCCAAATTTCTCTTATTTGGGTTGAAAAGGATTTTTCTTCACCTTGAGTTTGTTCTCCAGTCTCCTGGTTTTGTTTTGAGTCTTTGTGTGAAAATGCTCACGGCTCTGACAGAGTCACACAATCAGCAATCAGACCTGAAAACCATCTTTGTCCAAACACTTTTCAACAGAATAACACATGTTCCTGTGTTCAGATCTGCTCTGATGTTTTTAATGTATAATGTCACTTTATATAATCACAGACAGCCAACCCGGATCACGGCTGATATTAGCTGTAAATGAAACCGTGTCCAGGCAGCAGGAGGTCTGACATAATGACGCCGGCGGGTCATGTTAGCCACGTCTGTACGAGCGGTTAATGTGTTCATGCAGGTGGCGCTGGTGTGTCTGTGGGGGTCTCGTTGTGTCTGTCAGGGTCTCGTCGGTGTGTCTCTACCTTGCGAGGCGAGCATGGCTCCGGCCGTCTCGTGGAAGTCCAGCAGCTGCTGCAGGAACAGGATGGCCTGCGGGAGGGAGAGGTCAAGGTTAGCGTTGCCTCAGCTCACTCATTAAACACATACACTCGGCTCTCCGCTGTTGGACGTTGCCATGATGACCGCCTGGATCCCCAGAGATGAACAAACAGAGGAGGCCTCATAGAGAGGTAGGTGTTAGTTTGGAGCGCAGAGAGAGCAAATACAGGAGGCAGAGTCACGTAACAGAGAGCGGAGTGAAGTGCGGGCTTACGTTGCTGGTCAGCTCGTGGACGGTTCCGTCTTTCGGCATGTTGTACTCTTTATCGGGGTCATTCTGGGGTCAAACAGGAGAGGACTCAGTAATCAGTGATTGATTTAATGATCAGTGATCGGTAACAGAGGTAAATGTGAGCGTCTTCTTGCCTTGATGCTGTCTGCGAACTCCTCCAGAGCTTTGGCTCCGATCGTCTCCATGGAGGTGATGAGAGTCGGCAGCTTGTTCTTGGTGCTCGCTGCTGTTCCCTGAAAAAAAAAAACACACAATCCGAACCACTAAGCTTTAAAAGATCCATTTCAGACTGATTTCATTATAGAACAGTGTCCTGCATAAACACGGCAGATAAACGGTTTCTGGGGACATGAACTGATGGTGCAATTGACCCTCAGGGCCACCGTACTGACAGCATCAGTGCACCAACACGGGTCAGGATTTTGAACACATGTTTCTGGCTCATTGTGCGTTTGTCTGAGAGGATGTGAGGACAGTGGACAGAGCAGGATGAAGCCACAGACCAGAATCTAATCAGGGCTGTCTGCCCGAGGTGAAACCTCCTCACATGGAGCACGCAGTGGTACCGCCAGCTCTCAACTCATCGTTAAAGGGACAGTACAAAACAAAAGAGGGGTGCAAACAAAGCAGACCTGCAGCGTGGCGTCAAAGTCGGACTTGTTCATCTTCAGGTGTCTGAGGATGGGGAAGATGGTGAGGACGGCGGAGTAATCGTGACGCATGATGGCCCTGCGAGCTGCAGACACGATGTTATCGCCCTCCAGCATCAGGTTGTCCAGCGCCTCCTGTGGACGGACGAGGAAACACAGGAAGTTAAATAGAGACAGCTGAATTCAAGGCTTCTCTTTGACAGTCATCGAGTTTCTAACCGTCTGACTCAGAGACGAAAAACAACAAATCATGTGACATTTCTACATAACCGCCGTGTTACTGTACCATCATGTCATGCAGGAAGATTTCTGTCCAAAATAATTAAAGTCAGATAAGACAAACAGTTTATTTAACATGTTTAAAATACTTCAGTTTGACGTTTAGTTCAATTAAAAAGTTACGGTATTTATCTGTGAAGGGAAGATGAAGTCCTGACGTGTGGAGACACGAGGGTGCGGAGGCGGCTTAGAGCTTGTTATGATAACTTCACCTCCTCGTTAAAAGAGCCGTGACAGTTTAATTCATGTGAAAACTTTTAATTATAGGTGTTCAGACAGGATTAATACAGACTCAAACGTCCTCTTTTCAAGGAACACTGAAACAGTCACATGCAGGATTTCACACTGAGGGGTGAAACAGAGTCTCACATGAACTTGACCTGCATGTCTTTAGACTGTGAAGGGAATCTGGAGCATGCAAACTCAACACGGAGACCTCTGAACCTGAAGGGCCTCTTACAGAGTTATTAACATCACACCTTCAGGTCTACTCTTGTTCTGAGAGACGCAGACGCTCTGCCTGTTCCGGGGTCAGACTCTGTCGATCCTTCTCTGGAGGTAAAACCTGAACAAGAGTAACTCAGAGTTCGGCGTCTTACGGGTTAAAGCAGTTTGAGTCATTTAACATCCTCCCACAGGAAGTTCGAATGAAGAGTTTCGACCTTATTTCTGGATGTAGTGATGACGTGTATTTACAGACGGTGGATCAGAAGTGAATCTGAGCTCATGCGGTGACTTTCACTACAGAGTCATGCCGTGCAGCGCTGAATCAGGCCCTGAAAAGTCAAACCACCCTGACTCTTTAGTACAGAGATTCATCCATGTGTTTAGTTTTGTTGCTTCATCCTGGACTACTCTCATTTATTACTGATATTATCTTTATTTATATTTAATTACTGATCTTATTGCTGTTTGATTACTTCACTGTGGTTTTTTTTATGCTTTCACTTAACTTCATCTCTGTTTTAGTTCCATATATTTTACTTTTATTAGTGTGCATTTCTTACCTCTTCTTGATAGATAAATGTCACATTTTCAGTTTCCATGTTTGATTTATTGTCGAAGATTTACTTACAAACCATCAAATTCTGCCTTGACCATCATATACAACAGCGTCCAAACTGTTGGGAGTTTTACTTAAAGGTTGGTTAGTCAGGATCTGAGGAAGTTCCAGTTTTTAGGAGAAATCTTGAATGTAAACTCGACCCCTCAAACCAGTTTTCCCCTCAGCTCCTCCTCTCCCCTCGAAAATACGGTACACAGACATAAGAGAACACAGTGATATTGCGATATTCTCAAATGTCATCAATAACTAATAACTATTGACTGATATCAAAAGCTTTTTTGTAAATACACCACAAAAAAAAAGATGCTTCTTTTACAGAATCCTGCCTACTCCACCTTTAATGACTTCTACTCTTCGGATTTTATGAGACGGACTCTGTTCTGTCGGTTTCAGCTGATCGTGTCTGCGTCTGACCTGAATGAGAGAGTCGAAGGTCTTCTTCTGGTGGTGCTCGGGGATGATTTCTGCCAGCAGGGCGTACTCGCTCTGGGCCAGCTTGACGAAGGCACTGATACAGTGTATGTAAGAGTCGATCTCAATGTCCAGGACATCGTCTTTCCCTGAGAGGAGCACAAAGATCTTGTCAGGCAGGTGCATCATAAACATCTCCAGGTTGTGGCTGTGGTGGCTTGTTGTTTTTAAAACAGTTCAGGTGTGAGTATGTGACGGTGTTTTCTTGTAGCACTTTTAATTAAAAAAGAAATTCCCTGCTTCATTCCTGTTCTTCCCCCGTGTCCCCGTCACTCACCTGCGGCGGCCCCGTGCTTCTCGGTCAGGGCGTCAGACAGGTGTTTGACCCGCAGGTCGTGATCAAAACCTGGTGGGCAGGGTGAGGGGTTTGGAGGGGGTCAGCAGGGACACAGGCCTAGTCAAACCTGAGGGGTCATGACTAGGCCAGGTGGAGGGGAGGAGGGGGGGCAAACCTGAACCTGGAACATCTGAACCGACCACCACCAAGCAGGGGGAGGAAGCGAGGAACCCACCACAGTCTGGGGGGGTTGTGTGTTTGTGTGTGAGACTCGTGTGCGTTAGTCAGTGTGTGTTTAGAGAAAAAGGTCACAACAGCTTTGGACTTAGTGCAGCTTTTCAAGGATGTTTTGGGGGGGGGGGGGGGTTACCCTACATTGCCTTTCACAGATCTGCTCAAGACAGCTCCATTAGTGGTACACCAGCCTATGAGGTTTGATTTATGAAGTCGATAAAACTTTGACGTGATATTAAGTCGATTGTTGTGCCTGTTAGAAACCTCCAGTGTTGAGAAACTTAGGTCGGATGTCTTTGCATGGAGAGGGCAAGATCAGCAATGACTGTTATGTCCACAGGGGGCGCCAAATTCCACACATACTAAAAGTTTCTCATAGAAGCTTTAGATATCCACATTGGGTTTAATTCTGGAGGATTAAAGGGATATTCTGGCATAAAATTAAAAGTGTCTCATTTCTTCATCATTTCCTTAGAGTAATAATCATCATATTAATCATTTTTTACTGCAGACCTGGTAGTTCTTCTGTCTTAGCGTCTCGGTCTGATTGTATTTCCATGAAGAAATGATCATAAATGTTCTTCCTTGAGCTGCGGCACCCCGCTGTAGTCCATAATGGACTGGCCTGAGGTCTCGCTACAAACAAGCGTCTGCTGGAAGAGAGTAGGTGAGTTGTGTTTAGTCTCTTTTCTAAAGAAATTAGTCAAAGTTAAAAAGATGTTTGGTGTCTAGTACTATGGCTGGTATAATTGGTATAACTAGAGAAACAAGCGGTCGGCAACATTCATCTCTGGAGGGGGTGTCTAACTCGGTGTTACGGTGTGTTTGACCCTAACCGAATTTCACGCCGGAATATCCCTTTAAAGCCATCAGAGTAAAGATAGTTTCTTCATCGTTGTTCAATGTGGTTCTGCTGGATAGTGGACATGCTTTTAAAAACTGCAGAGATTATTCAACTTTTAAACTGAAGTGTGAGATTAATCCACGATAGAAACACTGCTAATAAACATTTTTCTAACATGTAAAGAGTGTCGATTCATTCGGCTTCATGTAGGCCTTGAATATAAATCCTGATTTATTCTCTGATTATTTTTGCTTTATGTATAATCTGCATCATCACAGAGCTGTTGTGACAGAGGAGGTTTATGTGTGCTTGTTTCCCTTATTGAGAAACAACATGGAAGCACAACATAAACAGACACACTGAGAAGAAGGAGGGAGAGAGAGGACACCTGGGAGAAGACCGAAGTGCGTTACCTTCCAAAGGAGTGAGGTTAGAGCCCCCCTTTTTCCCATCCAGCCCATGCTGTGAGTACTGTTTCAGAAGGTTCTGAGCCTTGCGAATGGTCCCTGGTCCCATAGACACAGAGACAGAGTCCAGAGGAGGAGGGGCAGCAGGTCCAGACAGCCAAGAAACAGAAGAAGAAGGAAGAAGAAGAAGAAGAAGAAGAAGGAAGAGCTAGGTGATGAATAATAGACACCACCACCCAGGCAGGCAGCAGAGGGGGGCGGAGCCTAACACCACAGCTACACAACAGGATAACCAGTGAGAGACAGAGCGACTACAGCTACGTCATGAAAACACACCGGGGTACATGTGCTCAGTACTGAGGGTCATGTAAGAGCAGAATAAACAGGTTAGGTCAGGTTTAAAAACAGAAAACAGCCAAAAAATTAACACAATTATAACATTCATGTCCAACATTAAAACCACTATCATCACAAAAACAGTCATATTTACACAGCAGCATGTCGGAGTTTGGTTAGTGGGTTAGTTAGCATGAGGCACACTTGAAGCTGCGGTCATTGAGGGTTTCACTGTTCGTGGCGACGAGCTGGAAGCGACGGCTTTTGAATTTGTGGATGATGCTAACAGACAGTTAGCTGTTAAACACGTAGATGCAGAGAGGTAGTGCCTTCGACCTGCAGTGTTTGTCATGAGCAGCAGGGGGCGACAGCTGCCTTATATTGGTTTGATTACATATTTCTAAACGGTGGCAACTTCACACCGTCTGCATCGAAGTTTACCCAAATTAAAGCCAAGAACTACTTCATCTTTTGTGTTATGATTTCAGTTAAAAGCAGCAGCAGGACAGAGTCAGAAGTGCATGTTGGGGGTTTTCAGGTCAAACAACAAATAATAAATAAATCTATAATCATAGATCCTGTTGCACGTTTAAAACTCTTTCAACAGATTTGTGACAAAACTATCTGCTGTTTGATGGGTACAAGCTCCTCTGTTTGACACAATAACACTACGCTGACTACAAACAGCTAATTTACAAGAACGCACAAACTCTGCAGCCTCTAGTTTCACGTGGAAGGTGTCAGCTGAATTAAACCAAGTTATCAGATAAATGTAAGTTCTCCTCCGTTAACTTGAGTCAAGTTTAAAAGGTGCAGCATCTCAGACACTCTGGGGGAGCGCAGACTCCGGCTTCTGAACCTTCACATTAGCTGAGTTTACATGGGCACAAAAAATCGGAATAAATGTCGGATCGGAATAAAAATGCATCACGTAAAGATGCCGATCAGAAGTTTCTGATCTGATTCCACTCAATCGGAAAGAAAATGTATTCTAATCGAGAGGTGGTTTAAGCCGATCTTTATTCTGAAACACGTTATTACGAAGGCTAGGTCCCGCCTCCTTTGCCTCTGATTGGCTAGAAAAGCTATAGAAGAAATATTTAGAAATAAATATCGCCTCCGGTAACATAACAAGACATACGCAGTGATGTCACATCTATACACACAGTACAACCTTTGACAGAGCAGTAAAATAAGTACGCAAGAGCGACATCTAGTGGATTTAACAGGGGGAAAATAGTTCTGAATTGGATTGAGTGAGCTGCTACCATGTTTGTTGGTTTGTTGACAGCACAGGCGTAAATACAACTCTTCTTCTTCTGCGTTTGTTTTAGCGAAATCTTGGTGCTTGCTGCATGTAAACGAACATCATGATCGGATTAATTGATTTTGCGCCCAGATAAAGAGTGGATTCAGATTATGTCAGCTGAGGTGGTTCCTGGTTGCCTCTCTTTGGAGGTCTTTCAGGCAGGTCCGACAGCAGCAGAACACACCACAGTGAAACTAGAAGCTCCAATCTACTCTATAACAACAACAACAACAACAACAACATCTCTCCAGAGAACAGCACTTTTCTAGTCCTACTTTCTTTACAAACTCATTCAGCCTCTTCTCTGCCCTGAAACGTGGCATCTGACGGACAAAAGCAAGCACAGTGCAGACACACAAGCTTTGTGTTTACCTGGGATGTAGACTGTCATCACAACATTGGGATTATGAAAGAGGAAAGGATGAAGGATTAGTCTGAGCTGAGAGTCAAATCACACAGAAACAGAGAAGTGTGTTTGTAGGAGGGTGCTCTACATCTGGGTTAATCACAGAGAGGATGAAGAGGACACTTGAAACAGAATAATGAGGCTGGATGGTAATCAAACCAAACAGACTGAGGAGGATTTCCATGTGATGAAAGGTGCTGCTAACGTTAAATCATCAACAGTGTGCAGAAAAGAGCCTGAGTGTGTTAGCCTTCCTCTAAATCAGGGCTCTGATGTAAGGTGTGATCACAGACCGAAGTCCAGAGAAAGTGGATCAGGTGTTATAAGGAGTCCAGTGCTGACCTGGTCTCTTCGGGGCCTTTTTGGTGGGCGTGTCTTTGCGTTTGGTTTGGACCGCCGGCGAGTAGAGGATCCCAGAAGAGGCACTGTTCTTACGGAAGTGATCCTTCAGGCCTTTGATGGAGCGATCGAGCTGATTGGACCTGATCTGGAAGTAGACGGTCATGAAATCTGCAGGGAAAAGGAGAGAGTTTAACGGACTTAACTGTACTGATAAAGCAAAATACAGGGGGGCGGAGTTACTGCACCATGGACGAATAAGAGTTTAAACCACATGAATGAGCTGTTCGTTGTAAAAGCTAAAAGAGGACAGTCCAGCAGTCGTGGACAGGATGTGACAAACTCAGCTGTACCCTGGTTGCGTCCGTACTCCACCAGCCAGCCGGCGATGCAGATGATGTCTTGCAGCACAGCTTCAGGAAGGTGTTCCAGCACCACGTCCTCCTGGACCTCCAGCTCCTCGTCCACACTGATGGCATCCAGGATGAGGATCGGGGGAACAGGTTTACTGTAGCGGGTCAGGAGGCTGCGAAACTCCGCCTCCAGAAGCTCTTTACCTTTTTCAAAACGAGCTTTCTGCAGAAACGAAAACAAAAAGAGCAGATTAATTTTAGTTGTAAATGTTGGTGTTTAACCACACAGAGTGACTTTCTTCAAAAACATCCTCTGAAATCTTTCCATATTAGGACCAAAAATTAGCTAAAAAGGACCGGTCCTCTCCTCTACTTCTCAAAAACTAGAGCTTAACCTCACAGAGAGTGCATACATAAAGACAGAGGTAGATATTGTACCACTGTGTTGAGTTCAGGGCTGTCAGGGTTGTTATCCTGGAAGTACTCCACAGCTTTCTGAATCTTCGCAATACAAGCCAGATACTCATCCAGCCTGCCCGTCGGCCTGAAACAGAAGAATCCAAAACGATGAGACATCTCTGATCCTCTCCCATCTCCTCCAATAAAAGACCAGCCCTCAGTCTCAGAGTCCTACCCCTCTCTGATGATCCTGTCTGTGTCTTTGGCTACGTGGTAGTAACTGATGACATGGTCCATGCAGGACAGAGTCTTGTCCACGTTCTCCTGCAGACGCTGCAGGTTCTCCGTCTGTTTGTGGACCGGGATGATGGAGTTCTCCAGCTGCATTAGGCGGCTCTCAAACGAAGACAGGATGGAGACCTTACAGGACAAAAACACACAATTAAACAGCAAAAAATACTCAGATTTGTGACTCGACAAAAAAGAGAAAAAGGCTCTTTTCCCAGTTTTCTCCAGTTATAATAACAAGACAAGATGCTCTTTTGCATAATGGCCTGTGTAGTGACTATGCTGGCCTGAATTTTTGTCAATGTTTGGGTGCGAGAGTGAGGTGTTTTTGACACGCCTCTAGTACAATCCAATGTCCAATCCAAGATTGTTGTTGAGTTATATTTTGCTGTTTACTGATTCAATGAAAAACAAATAAAAAAGACAGATCCGTGGGGTAAATTGACCACAGGAGTGGGGTAATTCATGTGTATTTTTATCTATTATTCGTTATTCAACTGGTACAATAATTCTTTTTATTATTATTATTATTCCATATAACTGATAAAAAGCTGTTTTGTAAAAAGTCATTTGAACATGAGAATGTCTTTAAGTGATTCAGAACATTCACAGATCTGTATTTTTAAAAAGAAAAAGTCAAACATTTCAACAATCTGAACTGAAACTCGGATCCTCTCATCAGACTCCTTTACTTTCTCAGTTACCCCAGAACTACTATGATGACTTTATTAGTCTTCTAAGATAAAATGGTGGACTTTTATGCCTCATAGATACCACAATTGATGTTGGTCTTTTTTGGTCTGAACACAATTTTAATAAAACTGATGACAGACTCAATTCACTTTACAGAGTGAATTTTTTTTTTTTTTTTAAATAAATGTCTAACCCCTTCACCCATGCGCTTTGAACCTTCACAGACTCCATGAATTGATGCCCATCTCCTAAATATTTGGTCACATGATCAATTTCTTACACCATTTCCAAGAAACAGGGGGTGGCTCAACTTACCCCACTCTCCCGTATTTCATGTTGGACATGTTAATGTTATAATTATAAAGGAATAGCCGCTATAATAGGACTGGATTTGACTCAGTACTTTGTATCTAACTGTTATTTTTGTGTGTGTTTTATTGTATTTGTGCAGGTGTGTCCGTCCTACCATGTTCTTGGTCAGCTGATCACTCTTCTCCAGGTTCTCCCTGATGAATGACAGAGTCTCCTGCTCCTGTAACACCAACAAAACAGCATTGAGTCGCTTTTCTCAGGTTATTAAAGGGCACAGACACCACATCTATCTATTAAAAACGATGTAAAGGTCGACAGGAGTGTTATATTTATGTGTCAAAGCTTCGTTTGTGATGCTTCCTTCCCCTCCAGCCATCATGTCCGACCTGCTTCAGTTTCTCCTCTATCTCCCGCTTCCTGGCGGACGCGTCCTCGGTGGGAATCATCCTGGAGGTGTTTCCGATAAAAGGACGGTCACCGGTGAATTTAAAAGGATAAAAAATGCGATTTAAGACATAGAAATAATTACAAAGGCGACCCAGAACTACTGTTGTGGTCAGCTAAACGCAGTAACGTCAATTTCACAGGATGAGTCGTTATAAGATCAATGTTTCCGGTATAGATTTCAGAGTAAAAGAATTATAGCCCCATATTACAATCTTTATGCTGCTTAATCATTTCGATTTTTTACATATAGATCTTTTTAGTATAAATAATAATAACACCATTTATAAAACAATGCGTAATACCAATTCACCATGTATTTGCGCAACGTTTTGCTTTTATTCTGAAGGTATAAAATCCTCTCCGTTCCTGTTGCTAGGTAACGCTTGACTAGGCGAGGCTTCACTTCCAGGTCCGTTCAGTTTGGACCAAGAGAGCCGCCATGTTTGTTGTGGCACAATTAAACAAATCGGTTTGATATCGACATGTGTGGGATAAAACGTCAAAATTAGGGCGGTGACCATACTAAATAGAGATGTTAAGATATTGTGCATCACAAAAACTGTATCTTGCAAGTAAAATATTAGAAACGGTAAGTTGGTACATGTTTAGATGCAGTAACCCAAAGAAACCGCTGCTTGTCGCTGTAGCTAAAGAAGGACTAAGACATGGAAATATCTATTTAACGTCAAGTTCAACGGCAGATTTTTAGGGCCACATTAGGGCCACATAAAGAATAAAAAAATAGATTTTAGAGATTAAAGACGTTAATTTACGAGATTAAAGTTATTACTAACGGGAACGAAGTCGTAATAAAGTAATTACGAGAAAAAAGTCGTACTAAAATCACTTCTCACAAGAATAAAGTCATAATAAATTAATTAGTTACGAGAATAAAGTCATAACAAAATCATTATGATGCTTATGATAATGTGGTGCTGATGTGCTAAAAGATTAAGTATCTCTTTGTTTGAGAAACATATATTAAAGTACATTTTCACAAAATGCTCCATGGCTCTTATGTCAACATCTGTCATCTATAACAACAGGTTACAATATAAGGACTTTTATCTGATTTCATTCTCATACGTAATTACTTTATTACAACTTTTTCCTCGTTAGTAATGACTTTATTCTCGTAAATTAATCTCAAAATATTCTTTTTTTTTTTTTTTTAATGTGGCCCAAGTACTCCGTTGTAGTTTTTTACCCCACAAAAAATGTAATTTATGGCAAATTCTCCCCTAAAATAATGAGCATTTTAATGTGACTGGGACTAAATCTGGCTAATTAATAGAACAATTATGTCAGTCGTATAGTTACCATTCATTAGGTTCATTGTTGTATTATTTAAATCTTATCTTCTACAGTGTCTTATCTATTTAAAGTCTTCAACATTTGGTAACAGTGGTACGAACCTTTAAATCTTCTCAAATGCACAAAAAAGCAGATTCACTTTGTGCTTTTTTTTATTTACTGGGTCCATGTTTTCAAAATAATTATATTTTCAAGAGAAAAAAAAACAACATTCAGAAAAATGTTACAAATTTATTAGCACAAAAGAACACCTTTCACATCGTGTCTTTAAATACATATTTACAGATCTGCCACCATACTTTACACTCTTACTTTACAGCCCCGTCTATTATACAAACAAGACATTTCGTACGATAACTCTCCCAAACTACATCGTTTAATTTAGTAAAGACTGGAATTAAAGGCAAAAGAAACAGAAAATAAAGGAGATACCAACCAAATGGAGTAGTGGGGGTACATGATCTATCACAGACAAACCCTCACATCCTCCCGTCCCTCATGCATTCACAAGTTAGTATCAGGTAACGGAATTAAGCTGCTGGGCCTCAATGATTAGAACAGCTAATAAAAAAAAGACACTATTTTATAATAAGACACACAATACATTAAAAAGAAAAGGAAAACACTGTTATCTTTAGTTCATGTTGCAAAGGTTTTTGTTTTTTTTCTGTGTATCCACTTGGTAAAAGAATATACAGTTTATATTATAACAGCATTAAGAATAATGCAAACGTGAAAATCGCAGAGCTGCTCTCTACGATTCCTCTTCTTTAGACATCGCCTGTGAATGAAAAACAAACAATCAGACACTTTCAGAAACAGGTTTTCCAGCCTTTCATTTCACTTTCATTTGAGTTCTGCTCACCTGTTTGAGGAACTGTCGTCCAAAGTAGTTAGTGGCCATGTTCTTTAAGCTGGTCTTTCCTCCCACTTTACAGCGCACGTAGCCGTAGAGGTTGGCCCCTTGTAACACCACACCCATGATCACGACAGGCTGAGAGGAAGATGGCAGATATTTAAAGACAGACATGTAGGATGTGTTTAACTTCTTCATATTTTTCTGATATCCTAGTTTGCTCTGTGTGGCTTGTTTCGCTCTGCCTTAGTCAAACTCTGCGTCGACTCATCTGGTTGACAACCGGCGTCACGGGACTGTTTCCTCTGTCAGGGAGGGAGCCATTTAACCCAAAGAAATCTGGGTTCTTGCTATCATCTTATGTCTGTTCAAGCACTTTGTGAACTCTATAATATGATTCTGATTATCATTAGAAGCCCAAAACTCAGGACTGCAGACTAACAGACAGTCATCCTCCGAGGTTAGTGAGTGTGTTCGGAACAAAGAGATATTACCCTGTACCAAACTGAAAATAAGTCAGGTTATAAGAGCTTTTTGATGATGATAGAGTTTTTTCTTGATGTTTTAAACAATAACATAAATGTAAATATCTTTCTTTTTTTGAATTAGAGCCAAACGACTGTCTTATCCCGGACGTCTCATCCTGCCGTCTCATTTTCCGAGAAAGCTGATTTAATTCAAATGCTGATTTATCATAAGCTGGAAACAGTCCAGAGAGGCACATATTCCCGTCTGTTTCAGTACCATCTGATAAACAGTGGAGCAGCAGGAAACAAAACAAACAAGAGCCGTCATCCCTGATTTAAAGAGTCACGTTTTGATTGTTTTCGTCTTCCCGTGGGATTTGCTGACAGAGAGAAAAAGCAAAATAACACCAGTTCGTTTTTGTTTTTTTCAGTTACAGCTGAGGACTTACCACCCATTTAATCTCAAAGGAGAAGAGGGTGCTGAAGGCAAAGATGACCCAGATGACCGGACAAATGATCAGCCCCAGCCAGAAGATTCTGGACTCCGAGTCCGACGACTGCTGCTTCCCAGTACCCTGAAAAAAACAAACAGGATATTCTCACAGTGAGGACATCTGCAAATCCTATAATGCTCGCTGACAGTAAACAAGTACATTTATCAACGCCACACAGTGAAGGAGGTCAGCATCATACGAGGTCAAAGACCCCAGAGTAGGACAGAGCAGTTACTGTAACACAGAAGAACACGAGCTTCATATAAGCTGAGGAGCACCGCCTCACCTTCCTCGACTCAAACACCCAGTGGCTGCGCCCGTCATCATCCACCTGGTTCCACCACCTCAAACCCACCATCAGTCGACCTGTGATGTTCTAGAAGTACATGTTACAGTCAAATTGATGTCAGCGTGGAGTTTCTGTTTTAAGATGGAGAATATTTACCCTGTAAAGAAGTGAAGGACAAACCTTTACTGCCCAGAAGTCACAGGAGAGCAGGAGGATTATTGTGACCATGCAGCCGATGAACCCCGGACTGAAGAACTCACAGAGCAGGTACACCAGGATAGCCGTGACTCTGAAGAAGAGGTGGAAGAAGGAGGCCACAGGATGCCTGGAGACAGATTAGAAACACATTTAATGTCATGATAGACACATCTGATAACTCGATTTGACAAACTGACAACAACAGCCATTACTCTACGGCTTTCAAACTGCTGCTGATAGAGGAGGAATGGTGGCACAGAGAGCTGCACAGTAAAAAGCAAAGAAACTGATATTACATCGTGACCATTTGCAATAAACTACAGCTGTTAATGTTAATGTATTACTCTCTTTGCTACAGAAATGAGTCAAAGTTAAAAAGATGTTTGGTGTCTAGTACTATGGCTGTGACCCTATATGTCCTGTTGATGAAGTTAGGTGCTGTTCTGAGCATTATTTGTGGCTATAGAGTGGTGTTTTGGTTGAGAGCGTGTCTCTCTGTATTGCTATCCTGCGGTCGTTACTAAAGTTGGTATGACTAGAGAAACAAGCGGTCGGCAACATTCATCTCTGGAGGGGGGGTCTAACTCGGTGTTACTGTGTGTTTGACACTAAATTAATTTAACGCCAGAATATCCCTTTAAAGCACGCCGCACTAAGATTTAATCTAATGCTTTTTTAATGTATAAAAATGTCAGTTTTTAACAGTTTTGCACAGTGACAGTAAAAGCACAAGAGTATGAAATCCTCATACACGAAAAAAAAAATCCTCTGATCTTCCTGAACTGGAGGATTAACAAAGTTCTATATGGTAAAAAAAAAGACAAAGACAGTGAAATAAACATGAATATCTTGATATTTCAATAACGAACTCAGTCATCTTCGGTTTTCTTACTTGATCTTGGAGCTCTTGGACCTTTTCCCTGAATCCTCCTCTGCATCAAACAGAGACACGTCCTCATCATTGGGATCCTGAGGAATAAACGAGGAGGACACAGACAGACAGACAGACAGACAGACAGACAGACAGACAGTCAAACCCTTAAAGTCCACATAGATGTCTCTGCTGGAGCCTCATCTATAGAGAGAGATCTGAGGTCCCAGGTTAGACCTTTGGCCTCATAAAAGAGTCACCCCGGCTCTTTTTTGTGGTTCTTCGGTCACAGTCGGAGGTGTTTAGTGTAAGAATCACGGGACAATAATAAAAGTGAAGCTGATTTTATGTAAAGAAGAGAAAAAAAAACTGAAAACTGTCCTTTTTCCGATCACTGACCGATGAGGATTCGATTATTTTAGCTTTAGTCGGTGTAGCTGTCTGTCAGAAAAGTGTAAATACACTAAAATGAACCCTTTGATAAAGATTATTAGGATGTTTCTGTTGTTTTTTGGTGAATCTGGAGCCTTTTTAGAGCTCACAAATGTCAACAAACCCCAAACTTTACACGTTAGCTCCCGTCTTAGCAACATTAGCCCGACAGACAGATGTTCAGCTTTAGGAACATTCAGTCCAAACAGACTTTTCTGTCAGCTCCGGAGTCACAGAACAAGACAGGAGAAACACAGGTTTACTATTTCACATAAGAGATTAAATATAAACATTAAAAATTCTACTTACTCCGGCTAACATCTTGAAATTTGAGTACGGTCTTCCTGGTTACATGCTAGTTGGAATACACGTCATCGGTTACGTTGGTCAGGTGACCGCGACGTGTCACGTACGTCGTTACGTTGGAAACGCAGTTGTGTTTAGTGTTGACATCGTAAACCGATTACATAAGATCTCTGAAGGTGTTTTATGGGTTTAACGAACCGGTTTTTCAGGTTTTTATGTATTTATAAATGTTTTTGTTATTATTATATATTTAATTTACTCATAAATTGTTACATAAAACGCCCACAGGTATAATTAAGATCGTTTCTTTTAAGTCAAATCTAAAAACTCACCTTTACAGACTTTCTTTAATACCGTCTTTTCTCTTTTTTTCCCTATTTTCTTTTCTCTTTTATCTCTTTTACCTCTTTTATCTTCTTTCGACTTACAATCCTTTTAGCCTGAGTTTTACTTATAATCTTTTCTCATTTTACTTTTTAGGCCTTTTACTGATTTTACAGTTTTTTCTTGCTCTATTTTGTTATTCCATTTTACTATTAATATTACCATCATTATTATTTTATTTTATATTTACTATCCTATTTCCTGCTTTCTACCCCCCTCTTTTTATTACATTTCTTTTCTTACCTATTTTATGTTTTTATTTTGGTCCTCATGGTCTCATTTTATAATGTAGAGTTCTTGTATTGTCCGGTTTCTTATGACGAATGAAAGTGGTCTTCAATTTGGAGGTCTTGTTTTCAACTGAGCTTTTGTTTTTATTTGTTTTTATTTTCATGTACTGGTGTTCTGTGCTTTACGACTGTTTGTTTAAAGCAGTTTGTGAACTTAAAAATAAAATAAAGTTTTTAATTTGATGCAATTAATAAACGTGCATTTACAGCACAAGAAACCTCATTTTTACTTCAGATCAAAACAAATTAACTGCAATTAATGTTATCCAGACATGTTCATATTTTAGATGACAAAGATAATTGATAATAGATACAATACTGTATATTGAGACAAGCTGATAGATGCCAATTAATAATCTATATACCAGTTTATCTTTATTACAGTTACAGTGAGAGGAATCAGTTTGTGGAACAATCTGAACAAAGAAACTAAAGAGGCGAAATCAGATTTTATCTTCAAAGAAGCCAAAGAAGATATGTTCATCCAAGTCTTGGTCTGTTTGTTTTTATTATGTGTTTAATATATTATGAAAGAGTTTTCTTCTTTCTGCTCCTTTTTATTCACATGTTTGAGATTTTTCCTTGTTTGAATTGAAAGTTTTAAATATTAACTGAATGAAATAAAGAATGAAATGAAAAATGAAATTAAATGAAACAAAATCCAAATGATCCTAAAAACGACTTGAATGAGCTTTCTGAATTTGATGCATCTGTTTGAACTTTGAAGAAACAGACCAGATCGAAGATTCAGAGTTTTATTCGAACACAGATCACCTCTGAACTCACAGCGTGATGAAGAGTAACAGAGGTCCCAAACAGACATGAGTATAAATACGACCCGAGCCAAAATATACATGAGATGAACATCCACAAGTTATCGTTAAAGTTCTATCAGGTAAAGAGTTCCCAGCTCGGCTCTAAGAAGTCCCTCAAAGAGCAGTCTGATTTGTTGAATTGTCCCTTTAATGACCGTGGTTCTGCTTGCCGCTATGCTGCTGATTTTGAATCAACAGCTCCGTTAGCAGGTGAGGTTGGAGGGGAGGGGCTTTTGAGGCGTAACGGCTCCCCCGGCGCCACCAACGCCACCACATTCTCCTTCTTGGACAGCCAGAAAGCCGGGTACAGCGGCTCCAGGATCTCCGCCTTGTACTCGTGGATGAGCGTCATGCCGTCCTCCACGCCGTAGAAAGCCAGCCGGCCTCTCGTGTAGTCCACATAAACCCCGATCCGGGTGAACTTCTCCACGCTCAGCGGGGTTTCCACGTCGCTGTGCCAGGCGGAGAAGGTGCGTCCGTTCCACTGCAGACACCAGGAGAAGTTGTTTCCCGTGATGCAGCTGTTGCTCTCGCTCCCTTTGCGGTCGATGCTCTTGTAGGTCAAGCCGATGTGCGTGCCCTCGCCGCTGATGTCCACTTCGAAGTAGTGGCGCCCCAGATAGAAGCTCTCTGTGGCCAGAACCTGGCGCCAGTTCTCAAAGCGCTCAGGTACGTCAGGGTAAGGATGCTGCCAGGGCGTGGTGTTGGTCACTTTCCTGTTTTCTTCTGTCAGCCGGAGGAACTTGTGAGCCGTGTCAGCATCGAAGGTCACGTTGGCGGCATCTGGGAGAGGATTGTGAGCGTGTTACATAACAATCAAAACATGAGAAACAACGACAAAAACCAGGACTGCAAACATCTCTGAGACACTCATGACACTCTGTGTATGAAGTGCACAGCCCTCCAGAGATGAATGTTGCCGACTGCTTGCTTCTCTAGTTATACCAACTTTAGTAACGACCGCAGGATAGAAATACAGAGAGCCACGCGCTCAACCAAAACTCCACACCATAGCCACAAATAATGCTCAGAACAGCACCTAACTTCATCAACAGGACATATAGGGTCACAGACATAGTACTAGACACCAAACATCTTTTTAACTTTGACTCATTTCTTTAGCAAAGAGACTAAACACAACTCACCTACTCTCTTCCAGCAGCCGATAGTTTGAAGCAAGACCTCAGGCCAGTCCATTACGGACTACAGCGGGGTGACGCAGCTCAAGGAAGAACATTTATGATCATTAGGTTTTTTTGTTCTTTTGTATCGGACAGGACTTTATCAGAGTGTCACGTGACAGTTCCTCCAGCGCCAACCTGGAGGAGGCGAACCAACAGCAGCCGGTCGAATCTGATGGGCGAGTCACGCCTCCACAGAACATTAGCTGTCAAAAGTACGCGTCAAACAACCATCACGTGACACTCTGATGAAGGCAGAAGAGTCCGCCGAAACATGTCAGATGAGAAAAAATAAAAGAGCACTGTCCGATACAAAAGAACGAAAGAAAACTAATGATTATAAATGTTCTTCCTTGAGCTGTGACACCCCGCTGTAGTCCGTAATGGACTGGCCTGAGGTCTCGCTACAAACAAGCGGCTGCTGTAAGAGAGTAGGTGAGTTGTGTTTAGTCTCTTTGCTAAAGAAATGAGTCAAAGTTAAAAAGATGTTTGGTGTCTAGTACTATGTCTGTGACCCTATATGTCCTGTTGATGAAGTTAGGTGCTGTTCTGAGCATTATTTGTGGCTATAGAGTGGCGTTTTGGTTGAGGGCGTGGCTCTCTGTATTACAATCCTGCTGTCGTTACTAAAGTTGGTATAACTAGAGAAGTAAGCGGTCGACAACATTCATCTCTGGATGAACTTGGTGTAACGATGTATTTGACCCTAAATTAATTTAAAGCCAGAATATCCCTTTAAATGCTATATTTTGAATCACAGCCTGACTTCCTTTGCTCAGATTGTAAACAGAGAAGACTCTATAAGATTAAAGGGACAGTAATGTTTGGTCTCAGGGGTCTGACTGTTTTTGGCGTCCAAAGGGAACACAGTAAGAAAAAAAACAAATGAACTGTAGTTCTTTTTCCAGGACTGGAGCTCTGGTTATGATAGACATGTGGAGGATCTGCTGGTGCACAAAGGCCCAGTCTGAAACCTTCTTCCTGCCCTTCAGGCCACATAATTCTCATTCTTGTACAGCTCTTATTCCCAGAAGTTGAGACGCTGTAAGACGACTGATGGACTCAAGAGGAGAGGAGGGAAACTGTCCTGTAGTTTGTTGGATAAAAATTGATGTTCTGAGGTCTGATGGATCAATATCTAACACCCTTTTGAAGAACTGAAGCTGAAATCCTCTATCAGGTGAAAACTGGGACAACATCTCACTCTCCAAACTCCAGTAACCGGTCTACTGGGTTCACTGACACGAACACAGTGATGTGACGCAACACAACGGTAAACATGACCTGACCTGAACCGTCTGAAGATAATTAGTGTTTGTCAAACTGTCTTACATGGTGTCCCGACATTTGTGTAAACGTGTCAACAACTCCCTCATCTCTGCTCTTAAACTGAGACACATTAAGGACTGATCAGCTGTGATAATCATCGTTCCTGCAGAAAAGTACGGCGGCCGAGAATCGCCACTGCTGCAAATAAAAAAAGAATGCAAAGAAAGGGGTCGCAATGGAAGTTACCGATGCGAAAAAAGAAACTGAAGTCCACTGCAGATAAAAAAAGAAACAATGTGGATATATTTTTAAAAAAAAGCCGCAACGGAAGTTAAAGACGCAGCTCACTTCCATTTTTGAGTTGCAGCGAGCTTCTGTTTCTTTATTTTTGCATCGGTTACTTCCGTCGTCACTTCATTTTTGGATTCTTTTTTATTTCCAGCAGTGGTGATTCTTGGCCACCGTACAAAAGTGACTAAAACACACACTGCAATGATCGTCTTTATGAACAGAAAACACTTACACTCGAGGAAGTCCTTGTGCTTCACTGGATCCGGTAGACTCATGCCCTGCCGTATTGCAGCAATTTCCTTCACGGTTGTTTTGATGCCCATTTTATCTGCAGTGAAAGAAACAAACGTTTTAGAAAGATCAGATTTGTTTCCCGCCAACGCTAAGAAAAATGCATTTGTTGTTTTTTTTAGCCTGGAGTGACCCCCCCTCGTCTTTGCCTGGTGAGTCAAAGAGCTGACAGGTGGTTTATACCTGCGCTCTCCAGCTCTGACACACAGGCTGAGAATTCCTCACATGTGTGGACAAGCCTGGACCGGCTGATATCTGTGCATCTGTGATTTAATGTCGGAGTGCGATTTCTCGCAGCAGACCCACTGCTTGTGTTTCGCTCTCACCGTTCTTGCACGTCTCTTTGAACTTCTCGATGTAGGAGGACACGAGCATGGCGCACAGCTCCTCAGTGGAGTCCACGATCACGCGGCTGAAGGAGTTGAGGCGGTCCATGAGGCCGATGTAGACCCCAGGCAGGGAAATATCAGTGGCTTCCTTCTTCCACTCGGAGTATTCCTGCAGAACAAGCAGAGTCATTATTAAACCAAGATGTCTACCTCCAGAACCAAACTCTTGCTCTTCTTCTCAGACTTCTCTTACCTGCAGGAAGTCCACGTCGTTCTTGTTCTTGGAGAGCTTCTCCACCTGCGCCTGCGTCTTCTTCAGCTCCGTGCACCTCTGCTCCAGGTGAACCTTGATGCCCTCGGCCTGCCTCAGCGCCTGCTTCTCCTCGCCCTCCAGGATCTCGGTGACCTCCCTCTTCGCCCTCTCCACCACGGCCTGCAGCTCCTGGAACTGGGCCTCTATCACGTCTCGTACCTCGGTCACTGAATTCTGCAGGACGACACATTTCAGGTTTAGATCACCTCGCACACTCGCTGCATTCTTCACATTCTTACGGAGACGGTTGCATACCACACACCCTGCTCTCGTTCGCAGGTGGGGGATGCTTCAGGTCATGGTTTTGTTACGTAACGCTGATGGTAGCGAGGGAATGCTTCGTGCCTCAGCGCCACCCTGAAAACAGAGTTCCTCCCACACCTGAGGGAAACCTGTCCGGTTTGGGCGGCTCCTTACCTCAGGTGTTTCTGTGATCTTAAGCCAAAAATAACCCCCGCCGAGCCAGACTCCATCAAATATTATGACACTCATGTGACACACACACTCATCCTAAATTAGTCACACAGATCGGTGTGTTTACCTCGATAGAAACGGTGTTCAGCTGCAGTTTGTTGATGGCGTTCTCTGCTGCGGTCACCGTCTTCACCATGTCCGTCTGCTTCTCCTTGAGCTCTTTCTAGAAAAATCAGAGAGCAGAAATCAGCCTCAGCGTTCAGACCACAAGCAGGACGACGTCATGCAGAAACTATGCCTGATCCTGACAGACGGAAACATATCCAGCAGATGTAAACACGGTTTCTGTGTTGCTCTGTCTTAGGAAGTCACATATCCTTCATTATACTCGAACAATCGGGGCTTTTTGTCCTGCTTTCAGAGTCAAGTCTGAATTCCTGGGGCAGGTTCAGGCGGCTCCAGGGCTGAAGCTGGGAACAGTTTTCTGTAAAGTTCAGGCCCTGAGGGGTAAAAGTTTCTTCTGCTTGAGTAGGCGTATCAGGACATAAAACTGATCTTCAAACATTCATGAATATTAAAGAAGCGGCTGCTGTGATGAGGAGGAGAAACACTGAGACCAAGTTCTGGTGTTGATTTTCATTTAAATGTGATAACTCCGCTCTGTAACTTCTGAACTTCTATTTTTAACTTCTGTTTTTTTTTCTGTTTCTACTTCTGCTCGACTTTAAATGACACTTTTTAATGGTCTGTAGTGGTGGAATCAGATGTGGTTTCTCTGGTTAAAAAGTAATTAATACAATAAGAGCTTCAAAGGGGTGAATTATTTCCAATCAGCAGCAGGGATTCCTTTAATAACTACATTATTTTGAGGATTTTTTTAAGCACTGTGGAGCTCATAGGGCAGAATATCAACAGGAAGTTTTCTCTTCTTCTGCATCTTCTACAACATCGCTCTCTTTCGGCTAATTTTCACCTCCTCTTCTGGTTAGATCTCCAGAAGTAAAACAGTTGTTGGTTTTTTTTTGTGACTGGTTTGTAAAAAGTAAACCACACCACCTCTTAAAGTGTTGTGAGTGAGGAAGAAGTCAAAGAAAGTTCAAAATGGGAGTGGAAAAGTTCACGTTACTGTATTACATCAGGTAAGAAGAGACAAAAATGAGCCTGAACTTTGTCTTGATGCAGACGATCTTGTGATGTATTCGTCCAAAAAAGGATATCACACAAAATATGGAAGTGTACGTGGTTATAAAAACGTATTCCTGCGTGTACATGCTCTAAATATTAGACACGTACACCTCCAAACTCTTTAGAACAGCTCTGCAGGCTGACCCAGATATTGCCTTTCAGGACCCCTCAACTCTGGATGAGTCTTCCTGTTTAAAACCACAGCCACTTCCTTTTTTAACTGTTTTCACTGACAGATAATGAAACTCTGTTCTCAGTGCCGACGAGCTACAGCTCTCTAAAATACTGCCGACCATGTGAAACAGGTACAGAGCTACGATATTTGGCTCTGTGACAAATATCTGACAAAGCTTTTCATAAAACAACCACTTATCTTCAGCGTCCAGAGGGAATTGGTGGCACTCAGCGGCAGAGAAACCGGCTATCGTAGTTTATGTAAGCCGCCGCGGTGTGGGAATTAGAGTTTTGTTTGAGAGATGTTTGAAAAACCATCAGAGTCCTTTAAAACGCTTGTTCTTGTTGTGAAGAGAACCGCAGAGTCCCCAAAGGTGCTGTAGTAGAGTGATTTAGCTGTCTACGATAATTTAGGAGAAGTTTGTGGAGGATCTGCAGCCTCTCAGTTTATCCGGGAGGACCGGGTGCTGATTCGCTGTTAGAACTGAGCGTTGGAGGTTTTAAAACATGTTATTAATCTTATGTGACTGTTAAAGACTCAGTTTCTGTAATCTTCTCGTCAAGTAGAAAATACCTGGTCGATATTTTATAAGGTGAGTTTAATCCGTCTGCACAGAAAGCGAAGTGGTCTCTACATATTCAGGTAGAAGACTTTCATTGTTCAGCTGCAGGAAATCTGAAATTATCCGACCGGTTTGAAGAGTCTTCAGGGATTCATGAAAAGAGTCAGAGTCTGAGTCACGTCTTTGGATAATTTAGTTCGATATAAAGCACTCTGACTCAAACGTAACACTCCTGGGTGAGAGGTGTAGACTCAGAGGACGGCGTTCAGCCCAACAGGAGTGTGTGTGTGTGTGTGTGTGTGTGTGTTTTCTGCACCTCTGCCATGTCATGAGATCTTTAAAGGTGTGTTCGAGTGTGCAAATGTGGAGCAGGAAGTCGTTCCTGTCTGTTGTCTTCCTTGTTTTCTCGTGCTGTCGGTTTCTGTCCTGTGGAGCTGGATCTCTTTGAAAGGGGGAAGTGTTTGTGAGCTGGAGTGGCCTCTTCTCTACCTCCATTTATTTCTACTTTTACATCCACCAACCTGCTCGTGTTTTATGTTCATACACACGAGTATTAGCGTTTGTGTCATTCTAACCCTCATCCCCGACACTCCTCTGTTTGCTCTACACTCTAATGAAACTGTTTGAGGTTTTGCAACAACACGGTGCAAATAACAGCCTCAGATCTGTTCAGGAATCTGGACAGGAATGCTTCAGAGGGAGAGACGATTGACACTTCGTCTGGAGTCGAAGCTTTTTCTGTGTCAGACGAGCTAAAAAGATCCGAGGATCGAGTTTCCAGACTCCGGAGAGCCGTCAGTGACGCTATCACTGGCCGAGAGTGAGATTCAATGAGCTTCTGAGTGGATAATAAGTCTGAAAACGTGTCCTGATTAGATTTGAAGTGATCAGAGCTGCTCTGTGAGAACAGCTGTGATGACTTCGGATGATCCTCCTCATGGTGCCGACGGTCACATCCATCACGGACCCTCACTTGGTTTTTGACATCTCTATAAATATCTGCTCTTTTGTGCCTGAAAGCAGCAGTGTGGGAGGATTTAGGGATTATTCCGGAGCTCAGGTTACAAATTAAAGGAAGAGTTTCAGCCGAGTGTCACCTCGATCCACCTCTGACACAAACTGAAGAGTAAATAAGAAAAGAGGGGGAGAAACCTCGGAGGAGAGTCATGTTTGCAGCTTTAACAGGACCGGTGAGGTTGGTAGTTTCACTAATTTAGGATTTAAAACCCAGTAAAGGGTATTAACCTCCAAAAACGCCGAGTTTATGATGATGTTACACAGAGAGCAGCAGGAAATCTTCCCTGTTTGGCACAAGTGGATGTTTGACATTTAATTTGACCGATGTTTCAGACGAGTGTTTCCAAGCCGAGAGCCAAGAAACAGGCCGATAAAGAGCTTCAAGAAAAAGAGTCTTTATGTTTCATGAATTTTAAGCTTTTTTCTGATAAAATGAAGAGTTCCTGCTCAGGCTGAGACATGTTCAACGCTTCAAAAGGACGAATGAGTCTTTTCTTTCTTACCTGAGTCGTAGAGACACAGGTGAAGATTTCTAAATTTGTCTTCAGATGTACCTGAAGGATGTTAAAGATGTTTCTACAATATTCGAAGGATCTTTTACCTCGATCTGCGCGCGCGCCTCCACCACCGTCACCGTGTTGTGGCCCTTGTGCTCCTCGCTCACGCAGTCCTGACACACGCAGCAGGAGTCGGCGCAGCAGAACAGCTCCAGGGGCCAGTTGTGGCTCTCGCAGGTCCTCCTCTCGATGTCTCGGAGCGGATCCACCAGCCGGTGGTTCTGAAACTTGGGGTTCTCCAGGTGAGGCCGGAGGTGAGCCTCGCAGTACGACACCAGGCAGGTGAGGCAGGACTTGAGGGCCCTGCAGCGGCTCTCGATGCAGGAGTCACACACCACATCATCCGGACCCAGAGGTTCCTCCTTCACCTCCTCTTCCTCTTTTTTCTTCTCCTCCTCTTCGGGTTTTTTGGGGTCCTCCGACTCCTTCAGGTCCTCCTGGATCTTGGTCTCCTCTGAGGTTTTAGAATCCGGCTCCTCTTTGCTCTGGATGACCGGAGCTTCAGCCTTTGTCCCGTTCTCTTTCGGAGCATCAGGTTCAGGCTGGACCACGCTCTTCACACCCTCAGGACATCCTTTGGTTTTGTCCCCGAGACAGGATCCACAGACCGAGTGGGCGCAGGGTTCAGGTTTGTCTCCACTCAGAGCCCCTGAACACACGGAGCAGAGCTGCTGTTTGGAGACCTGAGGGGTTTTCTCAGCTGCTGTATCTGCCATGACTCCTCTCTGCTGCGCCTCCTCCCTCCTTGGCTGTCTGAGGAGAACTGGCTGGGCCACTTCAGTCAGCCGGTAGTTCCTGGAGGAGGAGGAGGCTGGACAGCCACACCTCGGGGATGTCAGTCACAGCTCAGAGTTTCTGTCTAAATGTTACCCGCCCCCTCGCCGAGACGCCCCCACTCACAATCGCAGCCCCCCTCCTCCTCCCTGAGGGGAGGAGAAACCACAGGGTGGAGTCGTGGAGCAGAGACGGAGATGAGGAGCTGAATTCTCCCACATGCTCTGTGTCTGAACATGAAGTGAAGCTCAGACTGATCACAGATGTTTGATCTCTTTGTTTCAGCTGATCCAATCACCCAGACAGAAACCAGGAAATCACCCCCGCTGGCTTTTGTTGTGCAAACGGCTTTTTTTTCTTTCTGCTCCGAAGTGAAAGTGGGAAGTTCAGAGAAACGTAAACATGTGAGGTAGATCAACAGAGTCCCAGAGAAAAACCAGAGCAGTGGCGCCACCTAGTGACCACAGCCTGCAGCTCAAGTTTCCCTCTGTGGAGACTTCTCTGATTATTCTCTCTTTCTTTTATTTCAGATTTCTCTGCCTCCTTGTTTTTCTGGAGGAACTTTGAGGTCAAACTCAGTCCTCCAGTTTCTCTTTCTGACTGTTTCTCATTAACGTCCTTCAAGAGAAGATCCGGGGGTTTCTCTGAGGAGGAACAAACAGATCAGACTTAGATCCTGAGCACAACTCAGTCCTCGGGTCCAAAGGGCTGAATCAGATTATTCATGAGTGTAACATCAGCGTCAAATAAAAGGCTGTGATTGGCTGAGATCCACCTGAACGAGGTGATAACGTGTTTGTCCTAAAGTATCACCATCAACCTACTGAGTCTCAGGAAAGAGAATTAACATCTTTTACACCAAACATCTTTTTAACTTTGACTCATTTCTTTAGCAAAGAGACTAAACACAACTCACCTACTCTCTTCCAGCAGCCGCTTATGTAGTGAGACGTCAGGCCAGTCCATTACAGACTACAGCGGGGTGCCGCAGCTCAAGGAAGAAAATTTATGATCATTTCTTTATCATTTCCTTGGTAGTTCTTCTGTCAGCGTCTCGGTCTGATTGTATTTCCATAAAGAAATGATCATAAATGTTCTTCCTTGAGCTGCGACACCCCGCTGTAGTCTGTAATGGACTGGCCTGAAGTCTCTCTACAAACAAGCGGCTGCTGGAAGAGAGTAGGTGAGTTGTGTTTAGTCTCTTTGCTAAAGAAATGAGTCAAAGTTAAAAAGATGTTTGGTGTCTAGTACTATGTCTGTGACCCTATATGTCCTGTTGAACTCGCACCCTGACACCGAAGGTGCACGCCAAGAGCCCGGGTGGGTAAGTGTGATCACATGAGCTGAAAGCTGATTGGCTGAGCTGAGCATAAATCTGAAGTATCAAGTTTACCAACATTTTACATGAAACAGGAGAGATATTCCTTCAAAGTTTGGATATTTATTCACTCTTCATGAATACGGAAAGACAGGAAGTTTTTTTTGCATTATTTGATTGTTTCGCTGGATTTCTGTGGAAAAGGACGATAAATACAACAAAAATATTCTAAAGAAAGTGCAAAAGTACAGACTGATAACACAAGATACACTGCCTCCATCAGTGCTGAGTGTCTGCAGCTCTGACTCTGAAAGATTATGTGGTTTTATGAAGCTTAACGTTGTGTCTCAGTGTTAAATCAAGAATCATTTTACCTGATGAGACGGAGCCGGCTCAAAATCTGTCATGAAATCAACCAGAGGAACTGAACCCTAATGCAGTCTGCTTTTAGTCCTTATCTTTGTGCTTTAAATGAGAAGACTGACTTCTATTGTGACGTTAAAAGGAGCAGAAGACGCTGGTGTTTCTCCTCGAACTACGTTAAAAGTGTTGTGGTTAAAAACTTCTTCTTCAGTGTCTGAAAAAAAAGCACTTAAAGCAGGAGTTTGTGCCCTTCAGCGGCAGCAGTCTTTAGTCTGACCAGTTCTCTTGTATCCGTCATCACTGCACGCCCACCAGCTCTGTGATGGGCGGAGCAAACACCATCAGCTCCTGGTACTTGTTGAAGAAAAGGTGCAGTCGGGAGAGGTAGCTGTCCTCCTGATACGGAAGCTTCTTCTCAGTCAGATACTTGGACACGACCGGCTTCACCTGCGCAGACACACGGGGAGTTTTCAGGTTTTAGGCGGCTGCATATATGAAAAAAAAAACCTAACCTTAAAAAAATTCTAACAAAAGGTTTCTCAGCTGTTTTTTTATAGTATTAGATGTCTTGACACCCCAGGTAAATAGGGTACAATTCTTAACTAACAGATATCACCATGAAGCTTCCCAAGTTTATAACTTACATTAAGACAAATATTTTTTATATTACAAGTTTTTTCAAATGTTATGTTTGAATATGTAAATGAGGAAATAACTAATTAAATATGCACTAATTTACAGACATTTACAGAACTAAAAACTGACCAATGGATGAAGCCTCTTTTAAAATTCTCATTTTATTTTGTTGACATACTAGAGTCAGAGGAGGAGTCAGGAGGGGACTTTGGATATCTCTGTTTATCACTCTGTAAATGATAAAATACTCTCAACACCCCGAAAAACTCAAATATCTTCATGTGTTTTTTTTTCAGGTCCTTAAAATGACCATCACTCCTTTGTATTCATTCTAGACCAGGAATACTGGCGCCTGACACATGTTTTGACCATGTTATCTTCTTCACTGGTATATTTGTTTGATTGATAAGTGATTACAAGTACAACTAGTTCCTCACGGGCAGCGTCGCATGGAGATATTTGAGTTTTTCGGGGTGTTGAGAGTATTTTATCATGTACAGAGCGGTATAAAGAGATATACAGAGTCCCCTCCTCCCCGCTTCTGACTCTAGTATGTCAACAAAATAAAAGAATTTTTAAAGGAACTTTATCCATTGTTCTGCTCTGGAAAATTATGCAAATTAGTGCATATTTAATTAGTTATTTCCTCATTTACATATTCAAACATAACATTTGATAAAACTTGTAATATAAAAAATGTTTGTCTTAACATAAGTTATAAACTTGGGAAGTTTCATGGTGATATCTGTTTGTTCAAAATTGTACCCTATGTACCTGTCAAACTTTGTTAAACTTTTAGTTTGTTATTGAGGACATCTAATACTATAAAAAGAACAGTAGAAATCCTTTTGTTAGAATGTTTTTAGGGGTCAGGTCATATTTGCACCTGATTATTTATGAATCAGAAAACAGATTTGAAAACCTGCGAAAATGAACGGAGTAGCCTCGGCGTTCAATTTAAGCTGCGATCTTCAACTGTAATTTTGGGGGATTTTTTTAAATTTAAAGGAAAACTTTAAATTTAATTAAGTCGATGTGACTTAATATCTCCCAGAGTCTCACCAGAAACAGAATTTAACACATTTTGAAGTTTCTTATAACTTTCATAGTCAAAGTGGTTTTGTGTTTGTCCCTGACTGTGAACTCTGTCACCACCTGAATCAATCCTCTCCTTCGCCAAAACAACCGACGGACAGATCTGCCATCCATCAGGTCCACCTGGCTGAACACCAAGAGATTAATGACTGATAAGAGCATTGATTTGGCTCCGGATCCTTCTTACCTTCAAACACATGTTATCAGACAGGAAGGGAAAGAGATGGTGCTCCACGTGGCAGTTGATAAGCGAGTGTCCAAAGATCCAGTCCAGCAGCAAGTTCCTGGGCAGGTTCAGGACCCCGTGTGTCATCTGGTAGACCCTCTTAGGTCGGCGGGTGGGGGAGAACATGGGGAGGCCGATGTGCTGCAGATAACACGGAGGGTTTTAAAAGTGCGCGCGGACAGACTCACAGACAGACTCGCCACAGCGTGCACTCAGCAGCTTCATCCCAGGAGGACGCTGAAGCCGCTGAGTGCACGCCGTGGCGAGATCTTCTCAATCAAGCGGGTTCCTGAAGTCAAGAGTAAATATCAGCTGATTACTTCATGGATTTGTGGTGAAACGGTGGAAATCTAATGGATCTTAGGGAGCAAATATGACACCCTGATCGAAAGGTTTTTACCGTTTACTGACCACAGAACAGCCGATCATGATGACGGGCTGTCAGAACTTAATCAGAACTAATGCTCGGCTGTGTGACTGAGCCTCGAGGGTAATGTGGGTGTCTGGACTCTTACTTTGAACGTTTAGCTAAAAAGTCTTTTCAAACTTTAAGACACTCAGAGAAACTGAAAACAGCAGAAAACAAGGTCTCGTGTTTTCATGTAATGTGGATTTAAAGAAAGGTCGGTGTGCGTCGATAAGATCTTGATAATTCATTAAAGCCTAAAATATCAGATCCAGAGGTACCAAGTGTTGTAAAGGTCCGTCTGCAGGTTTGTGGAGTAGAAGATGTAGAAAAGGTTTAAAGATTTGGGAGAAACTTAAAGGGATATTCCGACAGATATTCTGATGAGTCGATCAGCGAGAGCAGTGGAGTTTCGCAGCTCAAGGAAGAACATTTATGATCATTTCTTCATGGAAATACAATCAGACCGAAACACTAAGGCAGAAGAACTACCACGTCTGCAAAATGATTAATACGGTGATTATTACTTCAAGGAAATGATAAAGAAATGATCATAAATGTTCTTCCTTGAGCTGCAGCACCCCGCTATAGTCTGTAATGGACTGGCCTGAGGTCTCACTACAAACAAGCGGCTGCTGGAAGAGAGTAGGTGAGTTGTGTTTAGTCTTTTTGCTAAAGAAATGAGTCAAAGTTAAAAAGATGTTTGGTGGCTAGTCGTTACTAAAGTTGGTTTAACTAGAGAAGAAAGCGGTCGGCAACATTCATCTCTCGACGGGGTGTCTAACTCAGTGTTACAGTGTTTTGACCTTAACTTGATTTTACATCCTTTAAACCCCTTTAACAGCTGATCCGCTCCCCTCTTGCCCCTCAGATCTTGTCTTTCCAAATTCTGCATTAATGGACCAAAACAACAACCAATCAAAGTCGAACAGAAAGTCTCCAACATGTTTTTATCACTGAATAAACGAGTTAAAAACAGCTAATACTGCACAACGTTACCATCCGCGGTTGGAGGTACAACAGCTCGCTGAGTTCAGGGGAAAAAAATGTTGTTTAATAGCCAAGAACAACGGGCGGTTTACATGTCTGACCCCCCACAGAGAACAAACATCTCACTCTGTCAGACCCTCCACTTCACCTCATGAACCGGGTTTTTAATCCACCTTCTCACTCTTTGATCAGAACAATGCACAATGACCTGCCGGACAGTCAGACTCCAGCACGGGAAACCAGGCCTGAATGGTTCCAGTTGATCCCTTTAGCTCACTCGCTGGTCTGATCTATGAGAACACAGAGCTGCACCCAACCACGACTTCTCATTATGAATGTGACATGAAAAGACGCCGACATGAAATTCCTCAGATCTGTGAGAGGAGCCAGAGTGAACCAAATCTAAACAGATGTGTCGCTTCGAGACGCAGACCCCAGAGAAGTTCTCACCTGGAAAATGTTGACATGGATGTACGGCACCGAGAACATGGCTCTGCAGACCAGCATGCAGAGCAGAGTGCCGAGAGGCGACTGGAACCCAGAGATGTGGATCAGCAGCCAGTACTGCGAGTACAGACCCAGAGACACCATCAGGACGGTCCTGAGGATGAGGGCCGGAGAGTGTTCTCTGATGTGACCTGAAGACCAAAGAATCACATATCAATGAGAGAGAAGAGGTGAGGATCAGGAGGTCATGTTTGCGCTGATGATCAAGTCTTTTACCGAGCGCCACCAGCGGAGTGATGATCGGAACGAACAGGGGGGCTATAAACAGGTAGATGGTGCGAGGCAGGAAGGGGACCTTCCACACGCTGGAGTCGCCCAGTCCGATGACATTAGTGTGAGCGTGATGCATCTTAATGTGACCCTGAACGCCGGCCCGCGCCGAGAAGGAGCCGCAGATCTGAGCAGACAAACACAAGGACACAGCAGGGTGTTTACGAAGACGCAGAAACTGATGCAGCACGCGTAACAGCACATGACGGTTATCAGGCGAGCAGGTCATCACACAGAGGTCATCCTCAGGGTTAAAGGCCGCTAACGTTCACACTGCTCTTTCTGATACTACGTTAAGACAACAGAAACAGAAACAATTTACTTCTTTTCTCCGTCCTCCAGCAGAATTTTAAGCACACTGAAGCAGAACTGATCAGTAAATGTTTCACCTCGATGAAGAAGACGGCCCAGAACTTGCCCCAGGCCTGCGACTCGCTCAGCGCCCCGTGGCTGGCCATATGTGTCCCTTTGATGGTGATGACGGCGTGAGCGACGCCCATCAGCAGCATGCCGGCCGAGAAGTAGAGGAGCTGAGAGGAGCCCAGCAGCAGGAAGGCTGTGAGACAGAGAGCACGTGCGCACACACACACACACACACACACACACACACACACACACACACACCTTAATCTAAACTCAATAAAGATACGGCGGTGAGGAAACATGAGCTTACACACACTCAGTGTTTACATAACTTTGACATTTCGAGCTCTAGAGCTTCTTATCTGGTGTAACTCTGAGGAGAAGTTCATATTCCAACTGTAATGAGTCGTTTAAACCCATAATAAAACTGTATACCAGCGCATCAGTAGCCCATTGTGATCCAGCAGAGGGCGCTCTCATTGTGACCTGGCCTATCCACGCACCTTTGACCTCAGTAAACGCAGTAATGTTACTGTACGAAAAGTTTAAGGTGTAAATGTTTTCGGATTCAGCCTGTTACATTCCTCCGATTAAAACAGCTGCTAAAATTGTTTCCCAGGACAAATTTAGAGGGAGGGATCATTGGCGAGTTTTGCGTCTGCTTCCTCGCTGGGTGAAGCCACTCCGAGAACAGCACCCTCTGGTGACGGGTTGCAGTATAGGTCATAAATCCCGCCTCCGCCAGCAACCCCTTTGGAGCTGTGGACAAACTTAAGAAATTAATTACACAGAATATAAATTTTTATCTATTTTCAAAAGTTATTATGGGGTTCAGCCTAGTCTCCTGAGAGTCAGGAAAAATCGTCCGAGGCAACAAATGTTTTTCCTGTAAATACGGCGGTGAAGTTAGTTTCAGGTTGGATATCTGACGGACATTCTCTGAGGATCTACCGGTGTCTCCTCACTCTCCATAACCGGGAATAACAACAGCAGCGCGGTTAAATCTACTCGACACCCTCGCTGTCAACGTCGGTGTTGAATAAGGGACCGTCAATAAATTACCGGTTGATGTTCTCAGAAAAGGCTGTTTTCTTCAATAGCTTCACTGTCATGTGACCAAAAGACCAAAAATTGATTTCAAATAACAGTATTTATGTCGACCAAAATGACAAACATTATTTGATCAAATTTCATTGTGCTACTAAACAGTTCTTTGTGTGCTCCTTGTAAGAAAAGTTAGTGTCAAACCCTGAATAGTATATACAGTCTATGTTTTTCACAGACTGAGAGAGTGCGTCTATGACTTCAACTGAAAATAAAATGATAAACATGTTTATAGTTAAAGTTTTTGTGGGAAAGTCTTGAAACTGTAAAGACTCCGGGGCTCGCTCTGAGATCGTCTTTCCATCGTCCATAAATGGTCACTTCACCGCTCTATAAATCCACCCAGCAGAGGTGGAGGTATTTGACTGTGGGCCAAAGAGTGGGCTCCACAGACTCACTGACCCACAGTAACATCACTGTGTAGATAAAAGCATGATGTGTCCTGTTGTGTCTGTTACGTGTGCGAGCAGAAGGATGGCTTTCAACCGTGACCACAGGAGGGGCGATCAGGTGAACGAATTAAACTCTACCCTTCTCTGCAGTGACTGTGCAGCTCTGTGTTCATCACACGGGGGGCTCCTTACATGATTACATCACCGTGCACTAATACAAATAACGCCCATCTGTGGGGTCGCTGCTCTCTTCTTCACTTTCTCAGATCGATCAGGCGATCATTAAAACATCAATATGCTTGGGTCAGCGGATCTCCAGTGGGTGATAATGTGGCCTTGGCTTCTTCAGACTGAATAATTAATGTCACGCAGCATCACTGTGGTGGTTTGGTTGCACTTATTACAGTAACAGTAATAATCCTGCAGTAAAAGCACCAAGTATAAAAGCTTCTTTGGCTCCAGGGCGGTTTGGATCACATGTTCCCTAACTCAATAAAACGGTGCTAATAAACTGCAACTCCAATTTCAAGGCGCACTATTTTGAGTCGATACGACACAGGATCTGTGATATCAGTGACTGATGCCTCTTCAGCTGAAGTCTGGGACCTGATTCGGCTAAAAATACGTGAGTATGCCTTTATCTTCACAGACAGCCAGGGAACAATTCAAGAGAAACTCAGACTAAAGGACCAAATATAAACTCCAGTGAGTCTGAGGAACATTTTTAGCTCAGACCTCAGGTGTCTTGCGCTGCTGCTCAGAGCTGTCACTTCTAATGATCGAGTGACATGAGGCACAAAAGACACTCGCACTAATTGAGGTCAGAGGCTGACCAGCAGTGACCCAGTTAGAGGAGAAACATGGGATACCGTGAGAGCGTGACCCCGCTGTGACAAACAGTGAGTGGGCTGAGGGGTGACACAGCAAGAAGAGCTGCGAGTGTGATTCAGAAACGTAAACATGTTTGATAGAGTGTGTTCAGACGCCACAAACAAGAGAAAGAGAGACACACCGAGGCTTTCATGTGGGTCTTTTTGAGTTTATTTTAAAGGGGAAGTGGATAATATTTGGTTGTAATTGATTTGGTGTAGGTAAATGATTAGATGGCAATAAAAAAAGGAAGGATACGTGCAAAATTTCACTGGTTCGGGCTTCTTGAATGCAAATATTGTATGATTTCTGCAGCAGCAAAGTCAGTATTTTTGTTTTTTTCTTTGATAAGTCAAACTTTTGGGGGAGTGAATTTTAACTTATGATTGAAATCTTTATGGGAGGCTTCAAATTGGCCTTATTGAAAATGAATAAAATAAATAAATGACCGTCAACTGCAAAATTTCACTGAGAATGATATAATAATAATATTTGATGGTTTTAATCCTTTTAAGACAAAAAAGTGACTATTTAGGACTGGACCAATGGTTCCATACTTTTTTTAATTATGTACCAAATTTTTTAAGTAGTTGAAAGATGTGGAGGTAGAGTTTAAAACTCGTCTAGGGTATTAAACGCTGAAGAAATTTTATATCTTGGTAACTGGAAAATGTTCAATGTGAAGATCAGTGTCAAGATGGCAATCTGGGACCAGAACAAAAACAACCCATCTACTTTAAACACTGGCTGGATATTGATAAAGATATTTTTGACTTAAACACGTGTTGATGATTCAGCTACAGGGGTTTATAAAGAAACTGATTAGATGGACCGCCAATAAAAACCTTAAAGTCCCTGATAAGGAGGGTGTTACTCAAACTTTTTTGGTATGATCTATGAATGTCACACAGTTGAATTGAAATTTTAAATGTTTGCAAACAATATTGACACTAATGTTAAAGACAGTTTGTCAGCAGGAGTCTGACAGGTCAGGGATAATACACTGTGAACTGGTAGTTATGAAAAATAGAATGTTATTGTTATATGTTATTACAGTTTATAGAAATATTAATAGTACAACAAACATGGAGTGATTAAATGTTTTACATGTACCGTAAATAATTTAATATAACTGCCTTGTGTGTGTAGGTCTATAGCTATTGCTCTACCTATCTGCTTAATGTTTATTTATGAAAATCCATGGTTAAAATTATTCTTGAGTATGCAGGAACATAACTAAAACTCTGAGGTTTGTTAAACCAAACCGTTTGAAAATCGGTTTAAAATTAATCGATCTACAGTTATTTAAATGTTACCTGCACCGCAGACTGTAATGTTAGGAGTGGGCGAGCGTCCCGTAGCAAGATGGCCGCCATGCGCGGACGTCGGTCTCCATTGGCTAACGGCGTGAATACATTAGCATGCTAAAGTGTTACTGTTTAATAGGTAGTCTTGTTTGAATAAGAGATGCCTCCAAACGTTTGTAAGTCGCTCTTTTGTTGTTATTGAAAATGATTTGAACGTTTTCACCGATGGTTACCGTGAACGGGTCATTTACTAGCGTTTTAAAGGGAGAGATTTTGTCCTCATTCGGCTCGAAACTTTGCAGTTTTCTTCGTAACTATGAGTAACTTCCAGTCATGTACTCACCAGCTGTGCTGCTCTTGCCTAGACTGAGGGAGAAGAACCATTATTTAAACATCTATACTGGTTTAGCATAACAATTTAGCATGCTAACAGAAATCAACGCTTCCGCCATTACCGAGCAGGTTAGAACTACTTTCCGCGGATTGATTTGACTGGAGGAGCGTAACCTGTCCGTCTCTTGCCAGGTGTCGTTCAGAGCCGTTGTAAATGAGTTTTGACCAATCAACATCGAATATTTAACACTTATTTTACACTTTAACATTTATTTTGGGAACGTATCTTGGTTATAACACGATTTAGTGCGTAAGACAATTAAACTTGCATTTATGGGAAAAAAAGGCTTTAAAGTATAGTCCCGAAAATTTAGAAGCACCACACTAAACAGAAGTAACATTTTGAGAAAGCCAGCTTTTGTTTCTTTCATTTTTTTCATTGTTTTTCATTTTAAAAAATTTTTAATGTTCTTTTTGAATCTGTGTTTGTGTTTCTTTGTGGGAATGGAGGTTAACTGTGGGCTGTGATGCCTGTGCTCTCAATGTAACGATAACAAATTTGTAATTGTCAAAAAACTATTTAAAAAAAAAGTTATCACAAAGTTTATAAGCCTTTTCTTGATATTTTTGTTGCTCAATTAGCAACCAACAATGAAAAATAAAGACTTAAAGTAAATTTTATTGCAGCAGATATAAATTTATAGCTTTCCTTTTCTTGGAAAGAAACAGAAATGTAAAAAATGTCAAAATAATCTGCTGGTTCAACTCTAGATGTACTCACCATGTGGTAAAATATTCTTTTCATCCTGAAGTTTTTTTCTGTTTTTCTGTCAACATTTACTAAGTCAGATAAATAAAAATATTTTGGCTTCTGCACAGGGAGAGTCGACATCTTAAGCATCTTTTTTCTCCAGGTGCAGATGAACTTTGCTTTGCCACAACTAAGAACAGAAGTATTTTCTGAAAGGTCCAACATATTTTTCTCCTCTGAGATAACTTATGACCTCTCTTCACTAATATTTATGACTTTCTGAGCGATAAACAGACCCCTCACACGATCCCAGCAGCTGCGTGAACTTATCCACAGTGTGTGGAGTCTTACCAGGTGGTAGACAGAGGAACGCCGCTGCCAGGATGCTGCAGTCGATGCCCCTCCTCTCCCACCAGCTGCTCTCCTTCACAGTCTTCTGCACCAGTCGCGTCAGCTCCATCATCAGCGACTCCTTCTCCACCTCCTCTCCACCTGTCCCTTCCTTCATCTCCTTACTGTTTGAATCCTCTCTCCTCTTCACTAACGTCTCCTCTGTCCTCTCATCCTGTCTTTCCCTCCACTCTTCTGGCACATTCTGCATGTCAGCTCCTTCGCTGATGACCGGCTTCAGAATAAACTCAGCATGTAGACGGCGCTGCACGCTGCCTACCCGCCGCACACAGAGGACAAAGTCTGCAGGTCAAAGTTAGCATTGCAAAAGTGTTCCTAGGCGAGAGGCATTGTCAGAGAGGCCCAGCCCCCTTTCCTGCTGCTTCAAGAGCAGCATGGACCCTCCTCTCCTCTCCTCCCTCCTCCTCCTCATCTCTCCTCTTACACTGTTTCCTCCCTTTCTCCCCCCTCTGTCAGCTGACTCCTGATGCAATCCAGCAGCGGAGGAACTCTCTGTCCCACGGCCCGAACATGTACGGCTGCACTGTGACGTTACAGATCCAAAAAATGCTCACACAGCTCAGCCTCTCTCCTCTCTGGTGTCTCATACATTCTGCATGTCGCTCACCCCTTCTCGCTTCTTTGTGTCAGGCCCCCCCCTCCCCTCTTCATCTCTGTAACCTTGGCATTCGTCCTGGGAAAGAAGAGGGCGAAAGAGGGATTAACAGTGGCCGTTCAGTTGTTTCTTCACTGGGGGAAAGGTTTCAGGAGGAAAAAGAGGAGATGATGGCGTGCAGGAATGTGCTTCTATGTTGGCGGTGTTGAGAGGGTATGTTTCTGCATGCACAGATCTGATGTCACAGCTGTTTCTTTTTTTTTTATTCTGGAGACAGGCCAGTTCTCCGGGCTGGAGGCCATGCTGGCTGCAGGGAGCGCCTTAAGAGAGTCAGAGTCTGCATTTTTACAACCGGAGGGTTAATATAATCCGTCTGATATCCCGCACAGCCTTGAGTTTGTTGTTTCTAATTCTAACAAGCTCTAATCATCTGTCAGAGTTGGCTTTGTCAGAGAAAAACACATGGAGGGTGCAAAGAAAACCCGGCTGGTTATATCAGTAAAACATCATCTGAGTGACTTCTCTTCTTTTCAGTTTATTTTAATAAAAGGTTATCATGTTTGAGGATACAAAAACAGGTGAGATAAAACAACATTCATGCACAGTCATACTCCCAAGTGCGCTGACGAACAGATCTTCAGTGAAACCAAATACACCCCGAGCAACATGAGATAACAGAGTTATCTAGCACACACTCGTAACCTCGCAGTAATAACCCCCCTCATTGTTTTTACTGTTGCTGTAATGTTTGCAGAGCAGCAGTCAGAGTGAGCTATTTCCAGCCTATAGATATAGGTCAGTGTCGTATATGTGCCACAGGGAATAACAACATAAGAAAACTGTACAACAAAGGCGTTATAAACAACATCTGAAGAAACAGGGTTCATAAACTGGAGCTTCAAATGAGACAGTTCTGAGAGTTGATGAATAAACATAAAAATAAAAAACTTTGTGCAGACTGTCCGTGTGTTTGTTTACAGTTTATGGCAAAGCGTTAGTGTCTATCACGTCTTTGCTGGCTCGCTCCAAGTTCCGGTCAGCAGCTCAGCCCTCGTGGTGCATTCACTGACCCCCAAAGTGGAGTAAAAAATAAACAGAGCAGTGTGTTTGCAAAAAACCTTTACCTGTGGATAAACAGAGACAGAAACACATGCTTTATTAAATGTTCAAAGAAAATAAACATGATACTACCTGTAATACTTGAAGTCCAGAATCTAATATCATGGTTATCATAACTGGCCACTAGATGGTGCCATAGGGGAGGTGAAACGACTATGGAGTGCTGTGGAGCTCTAGTAGATCTAAGCTCTGATAACAGGCTGAAAGATCCGAGTAAAGAAGAAGTCAGCTGCATCTCTCCATCATGTTCATGTCTGGTTTCCTCTTCGGATGGTTCTGTTTTAACCTGCGTTGGTCGATGCAGCAACAAAGCGTGTTTGGAAGTGATTTCCACTACAGAGCCGTGTCTGATTTGAATGTAGAGGCATCTCAGGGTCCGAAGACCACCGCCCTACGGCATTAGTGTTGGTCCTTGTCACTTTTAAACAGATTTTCTGAATATTTTCATGATATTTTGGACCGTATATCCACCTGATTCATTTACAATATCATTTATCTCTTCCTAACTGAAAAAAATCCTGTGTGTGTAAATATGCAGCTGACTTCTACTTATGTGTCATGGTTTGTCAGGTAGGAGATTGGTGCGTCTAATTAAATCCCACTGAGGATTCTCTCTCACTGACCTTCAAAGTTCAGTGTCTTCAATGGCCTCTGGTTCGTCTAGTGTGTCCAGACGTCTCTTACAGGCATCCAGAAGTTTCTTCCTCGGGCCCAGCGGGATGTGAATGCTTGTTAAGTCCTCGTCTGAACAAAGCAGCAAGGCGTCCAGGTCAATCTTCTCCCTCCTGAAGATCTGCATGAACTCACTGAGACTCTGAGAGGCCAGGAAAGTCTCCAGAGGACTGTTTTCCGGCTCCAAGTCCTCATCCAACCCCACATCAGTCTCCTCCCAGGGAAGCTCCTGGAGGTTTCTCTCCTGCAGGCTCAGAGCGCTGCCGATGCTGTCCTCATCAAAGCTGGGCGAGCGTCGAGGCAGGTGTCCTCGTAGGCGAACGTTAGGCGCTCGTCCCACAGGTTCACTCCCCGCCACGCTCCCCTCAGCTCCCATCCCAAACATGCCTCCGCTCATATAGTTCCTCCTGAACACCATGGTGCCGAGGCCGGGCCGGGTGAACAGAGAATCCCGTCCGGAGTCGGCGCTGATCTCCGAATAAGCGGCGTCGTAGAGGCCCGGGTCGCTCAAGGCGCGGGAGACGGTGTCAGCATCGTCGTCATTGTCTCGAGGGAACATGTCCCGGATGTTGAGGCGTGATCGCTCCTTCGGGTTGGCGTAGGTCCCCTGTTTGAGGAACATGACGTCGTTGCCGAGCTGCAGGCCAGACAGAGAGCGCACACTTTTCCTCCCGTCCTCGTAGATCTTGAACGTCCCATCGCCCTGCTTCTTCTTCTCCAGTTTCCTCTGGATCTTGGCTTTTCCCTTGGACGTGGACAGAAGAGTGGCCTGAAGGAAAAAAATGGACATCATAAATAAATCCTAAAGTAGATTTCTCTTCATACAACCGAGTTAAAGCAATGACTGAAAAAGTTACAACTTATTTAAACTTGTCTCTTGTTCCGCTGGCACTTCAAAACAGAGGGAACATATCTCCTACATCGAGAGGCATCACCATCACAATCTTTGTTTTGAAGGATATGTTGGTCAGTGTGAGAGATAAGAATGTCGCCGACCACTTGCTTCTTCAGTAACGACCGCAGGATAGCGATACACAGCGGTCTGAGGAGCCATAAACAAACCTCAACCAAAACGTGGAACCAAACCAAAGATATATCTTCTTCTCACAGTATTTCAGCTTTTTAGAAAGACAAGAACTCGTGGAAGTGTAGAGAGAGTTTCTTTGATCCACTCCCTGCTGAGTCGAGGAGCACCCACCTGAGAGTATGGCATGTTGGAGGTGACGGTGTTGAACTTGCGGCTCAGTGTGCTGCTGCTAGTGTAGCTGGAGAAGCTGATAGAATCCAGGTTGTCTAAAGCCGCTGACTCCTTCATGAACCTCCTCTCCATCCGTTCTCGGTGCTTCCTCTGGAGCTTGGCGCACTCTTTGATCCGGCGCTCTGCGGCTCTGAACGCCCTGTCCTTCAGTTTGCCCACCAGCTTTGGGTTGAGGGTGATCTGCTTGGCGGCGATGGAGTCCAGGTATCGGACGCAGTCCATGTGCCCTTTGGTGGCGGCCATGTCCAGCGGTGTGTGGTAGTCGTTGTCCAGACACCACACGTTGGCACCGAAAGCCACCAGGAAGGACAGGCAGTTGTGGTGGCCGTTGGCAGCAGCCAGGTGAAGAGGCGTGTTTCCCCAGATGTCACATTTGTCAGGGTCACCTCTGACAGACACAAGACGAGATGACATGTTAGATCTTTGCTCAAACCATGTTTTTAAATCTACGATTTCTATGACCTGTCCAAAGGAAAAGGAAAAGTTTAAAGTCATCTGGACTGAGTTTAGTTAAATTGATTGAAATGAGACTAGGGTTGCAAAGGGGCAGAAAATTTCCTGTAAATTTCCAGAAACTTTCCATGGGAAGTTAAGATGGGGAATTATGGAAACATTCCAAATTGGAAACTTTCCATGGGTATTATGGGAATTTATGGGAATTAACTGGAACCTGGGGGTAATTTAAACAAACTGTATCATATCCAAACGTAAATGTCAATATTTATTTTTGGTCATAAGCAGAAATCGGTGCAAATACAAATAAAAAACACGACACACATCAGATGGCGAACGTGGCATTTTTATGTAGAATAAATCTGGTTAAATCTGGTTGTTTTAGCCAAGCTTATGCTACAATATATTTTCCCCAATTATATTTAAGTTCCCTGTTGAGGGCCAACCTTCAACTTTGTAAATTTCAGATTTATTCCTGTTAATTCCCATGGAAAGTTTCTAACGTTCTAATTTTACAACCCTAAATGAGAAGAATATCCTCATCCACATGTTTACCACGTTTGTCCAGGATATTAATTCATCTATCTAGTTTTTTTTTCATTCAGACTACTTTTGAGGTCACCAACACCTCAAAATTTACAGAAAACCTAAATTTACATGTACCTGTTTCCAAACTCCATCCATGTTTTCTGTTTTAAACATCTCCCAGATTTAATAAACCACAGTGTTGACTCATGGAAGATAAACGTCTCTCATGACTCAGTAACAGCTGAAAGTCTTTTCTAGTGTAGCGCAGACTTAACTCAGGTTCATTGAGAAACTCAACCTGACTGCGCTGATCGCCTTACAGACTGAGCTAAGGGCATAAGGTGACTCATGTGACCTGCAAATACAACTCAGTCCCTCTTCAGTGCAACAAAAGACCCTCAGGTTTACAGTCAGAGATGATGAGTCAACAGGCTGTTACTTGAGACAGGTTATGTCATTTATGTTCAGAGGTTTAACGTAAAAAATAAAAGAAAACAAAAAGAAACTTGAGAGAAAAGGGGCGGAAATCTTCGGATCATGAAATCACTGGTGAAAAATCTAATTATGTTAATTTTTGGCTGGATTTGGCTGGACATACCGAACTCTGCATTTAGGTCAAAGCTGATGATATTCAGTCAAGAAAGAAACTTTTCTTTACATCCTACAAGAGACAGTCCAGGAATGAACTGTGTTTGTTTTGACCATCCTGAAGCTCCTCCTCTTCCTGTTGTGTCCCTGTCCACATGACCAAGTCCTGATCAATTATTAAAACTCTGCAGGTTAAACATGACAGTGGTGACTCTGCATTATTAATCCCCCACACCAACAGCCTTTTTCTGCAGACACCTGTAAGCACACTCTGCGCCGTTATCAGCATGAACCCTGATTTCTGCTCCTGTCCGACTGTTTGTCTGCAGAGGCTTTAACAGATAATCTGTGGATCTGGTAGGATGTGGTTTATTTTTGTTTTTGGCACTTAAATGTTTCCATGTCAGCTGAAGGCAATCAACAGATCCTATTCCAAACAGGCAGAAATATATCACTGTAGTAACACCGAGGGGGGAATCACACCAAAGTATGTCAAGTGGAAACCCGACCATCTGCAGCGCCGCTAGAAGGATGACTCAAGGACGAGACACGAACCTGTGACACACACACACACACACACACACACCTGTTGTAGTGACATGTGTGGGAGGCTTTCACACTTCCCTTCTGAGTTATCATGGAGAGAGTCATCCCGTTCGGGGCCTCTGGATACAGCATGTCAACAAATCCTCTGTACATTTTGTTCCAACCAACAGTCATTAAAACACAGAGCTCCTTATTGCTAGAGTTTCGCAGCTCAAGGAAGAACATTTACGATCATTTCTTCATGGAAATACAATCAGACCGAGACGCTAAGACAGAAGAACTACCGCGTCTGCAGAGCAAAATTATTAATATGATGATTATTACTTCAAGGAAATGATAAAGAAATGACCAAAAATGTTCTTCCTTGAGCTGCGGCACCCCTCTGTAGTCCATAATGGACTGGCCTGAGGTCTCGCGACAAACAAGCGGCTGCTGGAAGAGAGTAGGTGAGTTGTGTTTAGTCTCTTTGCTAAAGAAATGAGTCAAAGTTAAAAAGATGTTTGGTGTCTAGTACTATGGCTGTGACCCTATATGTCCTGTTGATGAAGTTAGGTGCTGTTCTGAGCATTATTTGTGGCTATAGAGTGGTGTTTTGGTTGAGGGCGTGGCTCTCTGTATCGCTATCCTGCGGTCGTTGCTAAAGTTGGTAAAACTAGAAAGGCAAGCGGACGGCAACGTTCATCTCTGGAGGGGGGGTCTAACTCAGTGTTACGGTGTATTTGACCCTAAATTAATTTAACGCCAGAATATCCCTTTAAATCCCACTTGCATGCACTAAAACTGAATTGTGTATTAAATAGTTGTATTGTAAATATTCGGTCAGAAGGAGCCGTAGCACCAGGGTTACATTATATCTTCAATATACAGTAAATTGAACAAATAAGCACATTTTTATCGAGAAATTTGGGATTTAAGTGCAAATTTTCAGAAACATAAATGTGAGTTAGTGCTGCTAAATTATTGCAAAAATCAAAACCAGAACATTAATCATTTAATCTTGATTATCTTGTTTTTATGATGTTAGGAGGCCAAAGTCATGACTGGAATTCAACTAACTGTCTAGTCCTCAAATCAGGGGTCAAAGTCCAACAAATAAAGTTGCATTTGGACCTTTTCAGTTCTGGGAAAGAGTGACTAATACAGCTTTAACAAAGTTTGTATTGTTACACTCTGTTTACCAGCGATCTGAAGGTTGTATCATCAGAAACAGACTGTGCAGAGATTCCTATGTGACCGTTAGTATTTTACATAAATGTCTTTTTTCCCCCACAGTAAAACAGACATTTTTAGAGTCGCAGGTATTACATAATAAGAACCAAAGCGGCCTAAAATCAGCTCTACCTTGGGCTGTCAGTTTTAATCTGCATCTCTGTTAGCATCACATCCAGAATCCTGCAGACGCCGTTACAGCAGGAGGACGCTCGATCAGTCACTGTGACCTTTCCGTTGTTTACAGTCTCCACTGAATCAAACTCATCCTCACATCACTTTACTGCTGCCTTATAAAGCTGCCATCAGCTGTATGATATACAGCAGTCAGCAGCATGAAGGCAGCTCTGACTTTCTCCTGATTTATGAACAAAAGACCTGTCTGAGAATTTAATCATCTCAGCAGAATAAAGACTCGCTCCTAAACTGTCCTCTCGGTCAAAATCATCCTCATGAGTTTTTTCCTCGGGGTTTCTGAGCACAGATAGTGATGTTCATCTCCCTGAGATACACCACACTCTCTACGGAGCGACAGGCTGTGTATTAATGTTGGTGACCTTTCTCTGTGATGAGGCTGTGGAAATAAATGACCCCCCAATTCTTCATCTACAGCTGCACTGATTAGACAACCAACAGCAGCAGGAACAACATGGCACCATGATGCCATCATGAGGAGGCCAAGTCACAGAAAAGCAGCAGTGAGTTGTAATTTTCCATGAATAAACTAAAAGTTTTTCCTTCTTATCTTTCTCATCTTGTTGAAATCCTTATATCAGATTAGATTTTTAACTTATGAGCTGTGGGTTTTGGGTGGTGGAGAATTCTTTGTTCTCCTCTGAATAACCTTTAGCTCGTTGGCATGTCTGCTTTACACATAATAGTAATAAAAGTTATAATTCAATGTTGGTGTAAACATACAACTACTAACCAAAATGTTTACAGTTTACTATTTTACCAAACCATATTATGGCCTGTCTGCGCTTCTGTTGTCACTTTATAATGTACTTTAAATGTAGCTTATAATGAACCTGATGTTACTGTCTATTTTATACCTCAAACCAGAGTTAATATCATCATATCACAATATGTAACTTTGACCTAGAGCTGTCACTTTAACCTGCTACTAATATGTCTCAAAAGTCCTGTGTTAGTTTTGATTATTTATTACTTATCACGTCTTGTGTTGCTGTATTTGTCCCCCAGAGATCAACGAAAACTTATTTTGTTGATCCCGACCAGACATGTTTACGTGATTTTCATGATGTTGCGTTTGTCTGGGTATCATGGGTCTCTGGGTAGCTTCAGCATTATCTTTGACATCTTTGAAGACATATTTGTTTCCCTGATCCAAAACGTGTTCAAGTGATTTTCACCCAGCAATAGTAATAGAGGGTAAAGTAGGTTGAGGTGGATTTGATAGCTGCATGTAGAGAATAAGGTCAGTAAGAGTGGTCCTGGAATTTGCGTGCTATCTTTATTTAACGCAGTGGTCATGAATAACTATCACAAAGTAGTGATTTTCAAGGGAATTCATACGGTGATAAGAAATATTTTAGTCAGCTGGTCATCTTTACTCACTCAAATCCATATTTTGGTTCTCTCTCCTGCAGCTGTTATTGTGCCGAGGACCCTGAGTCTTCGCCAGGGAAGATGGGTGGAAAAGAAACTAAGTTTACAGTTTTTATAATTATTTTTTGGGGGGGGATTTTTTTGTTTATGAATTAATTTCAGTTATTTTGTTTTGGTCCCCTCACTGCACTTTTTTTCTACCCTTTGGACATTTCACAGCTAAAAATAAAAGAAAACTACTTTAATTTGTCATGTATTGTCCTATTTTGATATATTTTGATGACAAGTACTTTTTCTTGGGTATAGTATTTCAGGTTAAAATCACCCGGCGATAGTGATTACTAATTTTAGCAATAGTATTCTAGGGTTAAAATCAGTCTATTTTATACATATATTTTTGTTTAAAGCTATCATGTTAAATACAAGTGGAATTTTCTTTATTAAATGAGTAAAGTAAATTTTTAAACACTGAACTGTAATTATAAAAAGGATGTAATAAAATTAAACAAATTTGTTAAACCTGACAGATAATGTCTCTGTTTATTTCACAGCTGATAGTAGCTACAACCTAGCCTGCCGTTAAACAGAGATTGTAAATATTAAAGCCTGACTGGTCTTTAGGTAGGGGAGAGTGGGGTAAGATGAGCCATTTTTCATATTTCAGATCACAACATCGAGGCAATCATAGTTTTGTCTCTAACTAGTGTATCTGCATAAATTTCAGGATGTTGTTCATCCCTGCAAACCAACAGAATGAGTGTAAATGGAACTGTCTTGATAATACAGCATGACAAAAAAAAGTGGTCTCCTATGGTCAATTTACCCCGTGTATGGGGTTAGTTGACATAGATACCACAATTGATGTATAAAACAAATCTAAAATGATCTTTTTTGGTCTGAACACAACTCTAATCAAACTTATGACTGACTAAATTCACTTTTAAGAGAGAAAAATGATTTTTTTTTTTTTGTAAATAAATGTCTAACCCCTTCACCCATGTGCTTCTAACCTTTACAGACTCCATGAATTGATGCCCATCTACTAAATTTCCAAGCAAAATGGTGGCTCAACTTACCCTTTGGCTCAACTTACCCCGGTCTCCCCTATTTCATGAGCCTGACGATGACAAATGTTCGTTAATTAACCGATCAAACGGGTGAATCTCGTACTGAACGGGTCCAGATTCTGGTCCCGGGTCTGAGTGGACTCACCCTCTGCCCACGATGAGCCGGAGCGCCTCCAGGTTGCCGTGGTAAGCGGCCCACAGGGTCGGTGTCATCCCATCCTCATCCGGGGCGTTCAGGTCCTTCCGTGTCGCCTCCTTCAGAACGTCCAGGTAGCCGTCCCGGGCCGCCCGGTGGTACCGGTCGTTCATGGCGGCTGCCTCGGCTCACTCTTGATCCGGTTCCATCGAGTTTCTGCGGGGTTCGTCCCGCTTTTTTCCGGGGGGGACTTTCTAACGTCCGTGTCCGGCGGACGGTTGGACGGCCCGAGAGAGGCACGAGCGGGCTGACAGACAGGTTGCTAGGAGACGAACGCGAGGCGTGCTCGATGTCAGGGGCTCGTCATCGTGGCCACGCCCCTTACAAACGTGTAAATAAACTATGGTGCAGTCAGGCCGATAATTTCGATATAAGACGACATAAATTCATTTAGATAGAGAAGATAACAGGACATTTAAAAACTGAGAAATAAAATAAAATTACATTAAAATATATTGGAACTTAAAATCATTCAAAAACTTCATTAAAAAAATTAAAATAATCTAAATTTGGCTTTTAAACGTTTCAATGTTGTAATCTATCCATCTAATTATATGTAAAAATATATTTGAATCTATATTTATATATCTTATTCGTGGGTAAAGCCAAACACATAAAAAAATCACAGGATACATTATATATATATATTTTTTTTTATTAAAGCCATGAATAACTGAACTCATGAATAACAAACTCACGAATCACATAAAGGGAAACTAAAACTTGTGTAAAAAAATATAATTTAAATCGGGCACATTGGGAAAATAATCTCTGAGTGTCACTTCTCTCCAGAAATCAAAACATCGTTTCGCATATTTTATACTTAAAACTCAGTTTCACAAAATTAAAAGTATTTACATAGTGCAAACAAAAATGATACTTTGCTGAAAGAAAACACAAAAGCTTTTGCACAAAAACACAACTCTGTTTCACATTTCCTGTGTATTAAATCATGATGCAGTCACTATGTGTGAGCAGTAGGGGGCCCCCAAGAGCAATAAAAAATATATATAACAATAATAATAATAATAATAATAATAATAATAATAATAATATATTTTTTTATATTTTACATGTATGAGTGAAGCTTTATGTATGATCAAATATATATTATTGTAAAAATAAAATAAAATAAAAACATTTTAGTGCTGCTGCTGATGTAGGCCGATGATTCTTACTGCTGATAAGTCAAAGCTCCTCTACCGTTATGTACCTCCTGCTGTTTAATGTGCACTGAGCATCCTGAATGTGTTACGTTTTGAGATTAAAAACCATATGTGGCCCCCTGAACATCATTCATCAGTCATTCATTGGTATTATTTGTATGGCTGCATTGTTATTATTTATGTTATTACCTAGGCCACCCCCTTAAATGTGTAAAGACATGTCAGGTGCTTTCAATTTATACAGTAGTAGGTGTGTGAATGTGTGTAAAACTCATTGCTTAAAGCGCTTATCAGTAACTTTCACTTTGTGTCACTTCTGGTGCCCCCTGGTGGACAAAGTAGTCTTTGTTTGTCTCGTCTCCTCCTGTGACAAGACAAACACCCATCATGATAATACAAAGACTTTAGGACGGCTCCTCTTCTTCCCTTAGAGCATAGATTCCATTGATTCTGATTTTTCATCTGTAAGAATAAACACAGACTTAACATCACAAAGAGAGTACAGCTTTCTGGATAAATATTACTTTTATTCCAATTTTTTTATTCAAGATTAAAGTCAGAATTCTGAGAAAAAAGTAAATCTCAAAATTTTGACTTTTTTTTCTCAGAATAACAATAAAAATATGTAAACATTGGACCTTTAATCCTCTTCTGTATTATAAAGTTTATACAAAAAGAAAATAATAAACTTAAACTTAAATAATAAACTTATATAACTGGATGAAGATTTAAACCTTTGATATGAATGTCATGCAACAAAAAGCACACGGTTTTCTATATTTTGAAACAGTTTAACAAAACTACCCCCGCTCTGCTAATAAAAAATAATATCTAAACACAAAAGACCCCGGAGTTTGGTGTTTCATTCACTTCCTTGTTCAGTTTGAGCGCAGATGGACGGAGTACTCATCCTGAAGTTTGTTACGTGTGGAGTTTAGGAAACTTTTGTTACTGAGTTGCCAACTTTTCTGGGAATTGATCTAACATCAGTTAAATTAAATAGTATATAAACAAACACAACCATTGTCAAAGCTAAAACTGCAGGTCTGAGGAGATGAAACATCTGTCAAGAGTCTAAACAGCAAACAGACAGAGAGAGACTGTTTCAATCAAGAGTGAATATTTTATAGTCTTACCTTTTTTACAGCAGATGCGTCTCTTGGCGCAGAGCACACACAGGGCGACGGCGATGGCAAAGATCAGAACAACACAGATGATGAAAATATACAAAAGTATGGGTGCAGACCGATCTGAGAACAGAAAGTTAGTGTCACTCAGAGTGTGTGCTGATTGGACAGAGAGCAGACTGAATGTGACAGGTGACACCAAGAGAAGGTGAACCTGACGACTGAATTGAGCCTGTTCTTCTTTTCACTTGTCATAATAATTGAATGTCACTCTGTGTTTAGTCTGAGCACAGGTAAAAGCTCTAAATCACTGTTAATCATGATAACAAAGAAAGAATCTTACAGCATTTCACTATCCTGAGACGGTCGTCAGCACAAATCTCCCGTGTTACCACACAGCTGTAGTGGTCGATCTTGGTCACAGCAGCTTCTGTGGTCTCTTCTTCTTCAGTGCGGAGGATGTTTCCAGAACTATTAACCGGACACTGCAGCAGAGCCCGGACCTCTGTGTCATTCTTGGAGCCGACAAATGGCCTTTGACCTGCGCATGTGCACAAAGTGTTAATAATACAAGAATATCGAGGTCTCGTGTTTTTGGGTGTTTTTTAAGATATAAAAAAGGGGAAAGACACAGAAGAGCGGGATAAATAATCATAACAGTGGAGGAAATATAAATCATAAATCACAGAATCACTGCAGACAAGAGGGGATAAAATCCAGATTAATAGAACAGATTAATCCTGCTCCTCTCCTCTCCCATCATCAGAACCAGAACTCACCTTGTCTGTTTTCCACTGTGGTTTCCTTTAGGTTACACTCTAAAAACAAAACAAAATACAACATTAGCATTTACACAGATAACGGAAGTATAAAAAACAGAATTTGGAGAGCTCTGAGGACACCTGCTGGAGATTATACTGTACTACAGTGTCTATTTTTTTCTGTATAACCTGGGATTTCCGCCATACGCCAATTCCTACCAGATCAGTTTGTGAGGCGAATTTCATGGCGGATTACGGAGAGCAGGAATCGTGAGAACTCACGTGCAATCACACGATAACAAGTTGTCTTCAGCCACATAAGCTAATTATAAAAGCAGTAGATTGTGTCCTTTCAGAGGAAAGAAGCGGAAAGAAGCCGGTGGAAATTGACACGTTAACTTGAATGGTTACGATGAGCGGACACAGCCTTTTCGTAGCCGTTCAGGATGTGGTGGAAATCGAGGGTGACGCTTCTATGAGTTTTTCGACTGTTATGAAATGGGCTGAAACACATATCTGTGTCTTTTTCTGATGTTCAAAAGCAAATGAGATCATCAGTAAAAAGATTGATGATTTTTATATTTTAATTTTTAACACCTGAAACAGGCGTGAGGGGGTGGGTGTCAGTGGGTAACATTTACGATATAATGTATTCACTCAAAGTAATACTGTAAAAAGTCAGCAATGAACAAAGACTGCGCTGTCCACAGGGGGGCGCCAAATCTGACACAAACCTCACAGGAGCTTTAACTCAGAGTATATCAAACAACCTAAAATGAGGGGTACAAAATGCAGTTTGAGTGAAATAAACCTCACGAGGTAAAGACAGCATCTACAAGAAAAACTACATGAGAGTGAAAGGTTAGGAACTGACGGGTTAATTCAGTCCGTCTGTGACTCTCCTGGCAGTAAATCGGTGTCTCCGACTGAAGAACTCACCAACAACAAGCTCGATGAAGACCCTCTGATTCCACTCACGATCTGAAAACTCACAGCTGTAGTTCCAGCTGTCAGACTTGTTGGTCTTTGTGATGTTGATGGAAGGCGCGCCGGATCCTAGTTGATCTTCCAGATATGAGACTCGACCTACAAACTGAGTATCTGGAACTGTGAATCCTGTATCATGAGTTAAGCCTTCATCGTACATCAGCACCTCCATGTGATCGCCTTTCTTCCAGTCATACATCCAAAACTCAAAGTCCCCCCCGGGCCTGAGGGAACAGGGAAAATCAACATCCCCGTCTTCTTTTGCTCCAATCACAGCTGCTCCTGGAAGATGAGAAAAAACAGCAACGTTAACATCCGTTTATTTCATCAACAGGTAGATTGTGGTCCAGAGTGAACATGTTCAAACTAAGGGAATGTCAAGAGGGTTGGCATGACGTCTGACTGGGTACACTCCAGTGTTGCGCAGCTGTGAGTCAGCGTGGTGATGATGATCTGACTGTGATCTCTGTGTTTCAACATGAGTCCTGTTTGGACCTGAAGAAGTGCGCTGAACCAACACGGACATCAGAGGTGCGGCTCAAACGACGACATCATCCGGAAAAGGTTGAGTTTTTACCGTAACTCAAATCAAAGACGGAAATTCCCCTTTACTCTGATGAATTTACTGAGAAATGTAAAACAGTAACAGATAATACTCCGCAGGTATTAAATGACCCTGAGAACCACAGCTGCACATGTTAAATCTAGAAATGTACAAACAACGTTATAACAAACTCTGTCCTCTACAATTACATATAAATAATATAAATGATATATGTGACGGCTCTAGTGTAAATTTGTTATTTTTGCAGATGGTACTACAATAATAGCAATATAATAATAATCATAATATAATAAAAACATAATTATAAATATATAATAAATATATAATCAATAATAAAAAATATAATATATAAAATATGATAAAAATTTAATTAAAAATATAAACATAATATAATAATAAATATAAAAATATAAAAAATATAAAAATAATAAAATATTATAATATTACAAATAATGTATAAATAATAATAAAAAATACATACAATATAAAAATAATAATAAATAATTATTAATACAGTTCTTCTTATTCTTATTTTTTTGCAGGATACCTCAGTGAAATTGAGTAAACTGAAATTATGGTTTGATGAGAATAAACTCTTTCTAAACAGGACCAAGACACAGTTCATAGTGTTTGGAAAGAGACCAATTTAACCAAATACAGAGACTAAAGTGAGTGTTGATAATACTAAGATAAAAAGGGTGTATGAGTGTACTTTTTTAGCGGTGAAAATGGACCACAATCTCAGTTGCAAACCTCAAATAAACTATGTTAGGTCGAAATTGGCTAGGAGTATCAGCATTTTGGGTCTGACAAGACAATTAAACCATAAAACTTTATACTTATTACACAATACGCTTATATTACCATATCTGACTTATTGGGTAGAAGTCTGGAGAAATACATATAAAGTGAATTTACAACCTTTGTATATTATGCAAAAGTAAGTAAGAGTATCCTGATAAAGGCATTAAAACACATTCCTCTGTCAGATTTATCCCTGTAAAAAGTTCATTAAGCAAAGATTCATCACTGAAAAGAATAATTATGAGTTTTTTTTTAACTCTGTTTTTCCTTTTAAATACACTAAATACTTTTGGGATTAAAAAAACGTTTCCAGTTTCAGCCTCAGCTCAGTCAGTTTCCTTGTATGTGTAGCTACTCATACTTGGCCAGTTCTGGTTCTGGTTCCGATTCTGAATCAGTTTCCTTGTTTATTTGGGTTCACAGACAATTACTACTTATCGTAAAGTTCAGAATAGACGCGCATTTTTGCGGAAAACGCTTCACACTTCCGCCGAACTGACAGGACATTAACGAAAACAAGTTTGTCTTGAATTTAGTCGATAAAACAAAAACATCTGAATAATCTCAGCCGTGATTTTCTTACCGTCTCCGTTCACAAAGGTGAATCCACACAGGAGCAGAAGACACATTTGAGAGAGAAGCTCCATGTTGGTGTAGAGATGAGGGTTTGAGAGTGAAGCTCCGGGGTTTGATTAACCGGTTTAAATCACCGTTTCACTCTTCACTCACACAGGTACTGCCCAAGGTGTAACGTCACGTGACTGGTAACGCCCCCGAGCTCCAAAAACTCTTGAAATCATCCTGACCTTAAAGAAATCGAACCCCCTAAACTGCCTGATCTGTCAAAAATAGAAGAAAGTAACTTCATCCTATCTTAGCTAGTAGAGACAAGTCGATTGATCGAGTGACCGACTAATCGATCAGATTGATGGCATTTGTAATAGACGTCATGTTGGCAAACTTCCTCTAAAACAGGGGTTCTCAACTGGTGGGTCCCGACCCAAAAGTGGGTCGCGGACACGTCCTGGATGGGTCGCGAACAGCTGGTCAAAAAAGTAAATATTTAATGTGCATCAGGTGTTTGACATGTCTTTTATTTTGAAAAATAGCTTATTTTGAAAGGCACACGTTATGTTGTGGTTCTCCCCAGTTTCTTATTGATGTGGTCTGAATCCAGTAAAAATACTTTTTTTTTTCTGTTCGTTCTTTTGTTCTTTTTTTTGTGAAATTTGATATTTGATCATTTCTGTATATGCAACTTTACTCAGTAAAATGGGTGTATTTATGTTAAAGATTTGAGTCTTTAAAGGTTTTTTTCATTATAAAAACAAAATTTTCTTGGTTTTAATTTTATAACAGTGGGTCGTGACTGAAGGACCATGGGAAAATGTGGGTCCCAGAGTGAGTCCAGTCGAGAACCGCTGCTCTAAAACATGTAACTGAGTAGGCCTCTGTCATACAGGTACAGATACACTCACCGGCCACTTTATTAGGTACACCTGTCCAACTGCTCGTTAACACTTAATTTCTAATCAGCCAATCACATGGCGGCAACTTAGTGCATTTAGGCATGTAGACATGGTCAAGACAATCTCCTGCAGCTCAAACCGAGCATCCGTATGGGGAAGAAAGGTGATTTGAGTGACTTTGAACGTGGCATGGTTGTTGGTGCCAGAAGGGCTGGTCTGAGTATTTCAGAAACTGCTGATCTACTGGGATTTTCACGTACAACCATCTCTAGGGTTTACAGAGAATGGTCCGAAAAAGAAAAAATATCCAGTGAGCGGCAGTTCTGTGGGCGGAAATGCCTTGTTGATGCCAGAGGTCAAAGGAGAATGGCCAGACTGGTTCGAGCTGATAGAAAGGCAACAGAGTGACTCAAATAACCACCCGTTACAACCAAGGTAGGCAGAAGAGCATCTCTGAACGCACAGTACGTCGAACTTTGAGGCAGATGGGCTACAGCAGCAGAAGACCACACCGGGTGCCACTCCTTTCAGCTAAGAACAGGAAACTGAGGCTACAATTTGCACAAGCTCATCGAAATTGGACAATAGAAGATTGGAAAAACGTTGCCTGGTCTGATGAGTCTCGATTTCTGCTGCGACATTCGGATGGTAGGGTCAGAATTTGGCGTCAACAACATGAAAGCATGGATCCATCCTGCCTTGTATCAACGGTTCAGGCTGGTGGTGGTGGTGTCATGGTGTGGGGAATATTGTCTTGGCACTCTTTGGGCCCCTTGGTACCAATTGAGCATCGTTGCAACGCCACAGCCTACCTGAGTATTGTTGCTGACCATGTCCATCCCTTTATGACCACAATGTACCCAACTTCTGATGGCTACTTTCAGCAGGATAATGCACCATGTCATAAAGCTGGAATCATCTCAGACTGGTTTCTTGAACATGACAATGAGTTCACTGTACTCAAATGGCCTCCACAGTCACCAGATCTCAATCCAATAGAGCATCTTTGGGATGTGGTGGAACGGGAGATTCGCATCATGGATGTGCAGCCGACAAATCTGCGGCAACTGTGTGATGCCATCATGTCAATATGGACCAAGCTCTCTGAGGAATGCTTCCAGCACCTTGTTGAATCTATGCCACGAAGAATTGAGGCAGTTCTGAAGGCAAAAGGGGGTCCAACCCGTTACTAGCATGGTGTACCTAATAAAGTGGCCGGTGAGTGTATATGGACAGTGCTTCAGACCATCATTTAGGCTGTCACCACTTTTACAACCACCAGATGTCGCTGTGTTTGCTAAGGTTTCATAAGGCCTCATTTACCCAGCAGCCCCTCCAGGTTGCCATGGTAAGCAGCCACTAAGGTCACTCTTTTTAGTGGTCAATAACCGTCAACAACTTGAATTTGAAGTGTGCATGTATTCAAACATTTAAGGTAACTGACTCTGAGGGTTAAGAGTTCTGTTATAATTCTGATCAAAAGATTTAATTATGGAAGTCTAACATTAAAACTGGATATGAACAGATAACTGGACAGTGACTTCACCTGACAGGACGCCCCTTTCAAAGTAAAATAAGGTCACTGAGGTTAAAGAAAACCCGGCTGCAGATTGATGAGACTCTTTTCAGGTTGGTGCAGTCTTGAAGCAAACTTTGCTCAGGGTGTCTCTCAGGTGAAAATAAAGCAAACACGGAGAGTAAACACAGCACCTGCTGCTCCGCCGGCGAAAGGGGAGTTTCTTTAATGCGCAGGATCTCAGCCACACCTAAACCACAGTTAGAGATTAGATTTGTTACACTCTGCAGGCGCATGTCCTCACATGTCGATCTGCAGGATTTAAGTGAGGAAGCATGTGAGAAAACAGAAGAAGAGGTAAAGTGAGAGGATTTTAGCAGAAGGACTCTGCAGGACAAATATGGATTCAGATCTTGAAGTCACAGAGCTGGACTCACCTGTTCAGAGCTCAGATGATTCGGACCTGGTGCTCCTCTTGGTCCCCACTGGAAGGCGTCTGATCTCAGGTCTGCTGGGTTTGAATGTGGTTGTGCTGGGGTCAGCTCTGGTGGTGGGACATGCTTTAAACCCCGCAGGCCTGAGGAACCAGGAGCCCCGGGTGTTGATACTGCTGCTGATGGGGGTCAGCCTGGTCTGGATGCAGTGGTACCTGCTGTGCGCTCGGAGAAAGCCTGGACTCTGCGTGCACAAAGACCACCACGCCGGGGGGATCCCAGTCACGTGTAAACCTCTTTGTATCTCATCAACTAAAGTTGGTCTGTGTGGTTTTTGTGTGTAATGAAACGTGTATTTCCTCTCCCGCTCCGGTCCAGCCGTCCTCATGGTCTTTGCTGCGTTCAGTCTGCTGCTCTACGTCTGCAGGATCGGGTATTTCATCAACACCAGGGAGTGTAAACCTGCTGCTGAAGTCCTCTCTCCATTCATAGAGGCTCCTTTCCTCATTCTGCAGGTATTTCTACCTTCATCCTGGTGAAAAAACAGCAAAACACAGACTCAAGCGGTCTTTGAGTAGATTCAGAGGAATTTATAGTTCATTTTTGCACGTTGAATTACTTGATTGAAGTGTGCACTCACAACAACACTCTAAGGTGGTGCATCATGACCGTAACACAAATTATTCTGATTTGCACAGAGCAAAGATTAAGAAGTTATATCCTCAATATAGAAGAAAGTGTCCTGAAGTTCTTAGAACTTTACAGGAATAAAACTGAACGTAAAGAAACCAGGAGAGTTACACTACTAATCTTCAAACTAACCAAGTGTTTTTTCTTGTTTCTGGAGTAAAAAAAAAAGGTATTTTCAGATATAAGCAGTACAAATAAGACTGTAATTGATATTGAGTGTGTAATTCTGCATGTGCACAGAGCAAACTGTACCCGTTGACCTCCTTTTAATGATGCATTATTCCACGAAACCTAAAAAAGTCAAATTTACAGACTACATTTGCAGATATTTTCGATCATCACAATCGATTCAGACTTCAATTTTTGCACCTAATGTCTTGAAATAAGATTTATATCTGAACTTGTCTTAAACAAAGTCTTATGCGTCAAAAATCCGATTTTTAAATTCACTAAGATTTGAGTTTTTGCAGCGTGTTACAACTTTTGGAGAAGTGGAACCAGCTTCTGAACAGAGACGAACAAACGTGCGTTTAATCAGGAGCTCATATTACCTTTGTTCAGCTGCAGCCATAAAACTAATATCTATTACATAAGCCTAAAGGAGCATAAATACAGACTAATTAAAATCAAACAGGCCGCTGATCGTGTCAGGTACTCAACTTAATATATAAAAACTTAATAAATGTTTACACTTAGGCAACACGACACCAGAGGGGGCGCTGTTGTACCTGCAGCTGTTGAGCTTGGCTTTGTTGTTGCTTTTTAGCGTGACCCTCATAGCAGCACAGAGTCGTGGTCAGGAGTCAAACGAGCAACCGCCGCCAGGAGGACTTCAGTCTCTTTATACGGGACACCAGCACCCCAAACTGAGGAGTTACAGTAAAGCTCGCGACTTTTAAAGACGTCAGATTTGTGCCCCAAAATTTTCACCTTCATGCCGAGTATCAAAAAAGTGCTTTTCAACCAAAAGTACCAAGAACTTTTACTTCCAGGGACGTCTCTTTTTAAGGTCTGTACCGCAACCGGTCACCAGGGGGAGCTCTAAAAGTTCTGTTACTCTTGACATAGACTATAATAAAAATAATCCACGCTTTCATTTTTCCAAGGCTGGACTTCTGTAACTCTATCCTTCCTGGTTTAAATAAGAAATCACATCACTCCAGTTTTAGCCTCCCTTCACCGGCTTCCTGTCAGTTTTAGAATTGAAGAATTTAGATTTTATTGATTACTTTAAGGCTCTTAAGGGACTTACTCTGAGCTACATTTCAGAGCTTTTAATACCTTAAGAGCCAACTCTCAGCCTCAGATCCTCTGTTGAAGTCCTCCTGGTCGTTCCAAAGTCGAGACTCTGAACTAAAGGTGATCGATCTTTCTCCACCAGAGCTCCTCGACTTTGGAACGACCTGCCAGAGGAGATAAGACGAACAGCAGAGACAGACGCCACTTTAAAGTCAAATTTAAAAACTCACTTTTACAGACTTGATGCTGTCTTTCATATTTTATCTTTGTCTTATTTCGACTTACTGTCTTTTTAGCTTTTGTTTTACTTATAATCTTTTCTTCTTTAACCTTTTAGGCCTTTTATTGATTTTATTATTTTTTTCCTGTTTGCTCCTCATGGTCTCATTTTATGTCGTAGGGTTCTTGTATTGACTGGGTTCCTTATGACAAATGAAACTGGCCTTAAATTCGGAGGCCTTGTTTTTAACTGAGCTTTTGTTTTTATTTCCATGTGCTGATTTTTTGCGCTTTACGACCTTTTGTCAAAGCTTCTGTTTTTAAAAGTGCTTCAAAAATAAATTTATAATATTAATAAGTTTTTTTAATCATTATTTTTATTATTAAGTTTTTTATTTATTCTGCATTTAGTGTAAGTATTGTCACAGTTTTTGTATTTGTAGATTGAGTACTGTGTTTTATTGATGCTGCCTCTGTTTTTTTTAATTTCCCACTGGGATTAATTAAGTATCTCTCTCTCTCTCTCTCTCTCTCTCTCACTCTCTCTATAAACCGGCGTACCCCAGGGCTCTGCTTTGGGACCACTGTTGTTTACATTTCATATTGTATGGTCAGCTGTTACAAGAAAAGACATTTCCACTGTCATGTCGTATTTGTGCAGAAGTTGTGTGTATATATTCACATCCTTTGGCAGATAAATTGTTTGCTTTAAGATGCCGTAAGAATAAAATGAAATGAAACTTAAAAATGAAACTCCTCTGTCTCTTCTCGCAGACGTATCTGCTGTGGGCTCACTCCAAAGACTGCATTCAGAAACTGAAGATAAGCAGCAGGTGAAGCGCTCGGTACTTTCACAGTGATGTTTGAATACTTCCCGATGTCTGAGTGTGTTTTACTCGCTGCAGGTCTGGTCTGATGGTGATCCTCTCAGCTGATCTGCTGCTGTGGTTGAACGCAGTGACCGAGGACACCATCCACGAGGAGATGGAGTTAGACAAACAGGGCAGTCTTCATCTCAGCGTCAAAAACTCCTCTTTAACCCAAGTTCCTGATCCAGCAGGTAGTCCAGATTGAAGTTAGAGTGACTGTCCTGACCTGGGAAAAAAAGTTACTCTTTGATTTTCGTCTTTCAGGATTCGCCAATTCGACGCTCTGCCGCTGCAGTGCGAGTGCATCCTGCCTCGCCTTTAGGAAAGCTATCGAGATCCTGTACCCCTTCCACTTGGAGTACTACCTGATGGTGGGCTGCATGATCTATGTGATGTGGAAGAACGTGGGCCGCAGGATGAGTCCAAGTGAGCCCCACGTGGCTCAGAAGCTGACTCTGAATGTGGTCTATGAAGGTGGGATCTTCTACGGCCTGGTGTTTGGAGGTCTGGTCCTCCTCACAGGGATCATCATCTTCATCCTCTACCAGGTGTACGTGAGCCGGCCTCACCTCCACCACACCGCCTTCCTCTTGTTCTACGCCTACCACCTGGTGGTCCTGCCGGTCATGTCCCTGTGCTCGCTGGCCGGGATGCTGATCCACACGCTGGAGAGGAGGGCGAGCGAAGGGGGACACAACCCGACCCGCAGTCTGGATGTGACTCTCCTGCTGGCGGCGGCTCTGGGTCAGCTCGCCCTCTCTTACTTCTCTCTGGTGGCGGCCCTCGCTGTGGGGACCGAGGGGCCTCTGGGGGACCTGGACCTGTCTTACTCTCTGCTCAGTCTGCTGGAGCTCATCCTCCAGAACATCTTCATCATTAAAGGGCTTCACAGACACCCGAGCCTCCTGGCAAAGACGAGAGAGAAGCGGTGGAGTAACATATTCAAGGTACCAGCAGGTTTTTAGCCCTCGTTAGGACTTAGTGAGAGGAGGTTTCAAGTATAAAGACTGTCTGAGAAGTTTTCAGGTATTACTCAGACCTTTCACTTTGCCCTCTAGTGGATCAAATCTGTAACTACACTCAGATATCCACTTAAGCCCAAAATTATTCATACCCCTGTCAATCATCTCAGATTTGACAAGTCAAGTCAAGTCAACGTAAGACTTGCCATGGCAAAGACAAAAGAGCTCAGTGAGGACTTGTGAGCACACTTTGTAAATGCCAAAAAGGAAGGAAAAGGGTACAAAAAAATGCCAAATAATTTCAGGTGCGAGTGGCGACGGTGCAAAGAATCATAGTACCAAAATTTCAAACAGTCAAAAACCTCAAAGGTCGTAGTCGGAAGTCATTAGCGTCACCTCGGCTTATCAGAAAGATCAAGTGAGATGTTGAAAACAATCCAAGGACGACGACCAAGGCTGTCCTGAAGGAACTGAGCGTGAGTGGTGTGACTCTATCGAGGCAGACACTCCAGTGGACACTGCACCAAGATGGTCCAAATGGACGCCGACCAAGAAAGAACCTCTGCTTCAACCAAAACGTGTAAAAGCTCGTCTGACCTTTGTCAAGACGTACCTAGAGAAGGAGGAAAGCTTCTGGTCATCTGCTCTGGTCAGATGAAACAAAATTGAGGCCTTCAAGCTAAAGACCAAAGTCCCCTCTGTGAAATATGGAGGTGGAAGCATCACGCTGTGGGGCTGCTATTCTCTAAACGGGCCTGGCAACTTATTTAAAGTGGAAGGCACCATGAGGAAAGAACATTTTATCAAGATACTCAAAGAGGGCCTCGAGCAGGCAGCAGAGAACCTGAACCTGGGGGAGTGTTGGACCCATCAGCAGGACAATGATCCGAAGCATACAGCCAAGGTGGTGAAGAAATGGTTCCAGGACTATGATGTTGATATTATGAAGTGGCCAAGTCAGAGTCCTGATCGAGAACCTATGGGTGGAGCTCAACAAACGGGTGGCGTTTCCACAAAAAACCTCCAACCTCAAGGATCTTGAAACGTTTGCAAAGAAGGAATGGTCCAAAATTCCTGGAGATACTTGCAAAAAGTTTGTGAGGAATTACAAAAATCATTTGGAGGCTGTTATGAAAAATAAGGGGTTTGTAATTCATTATTGAGACGGTATGAATAATTTTGGGCTTAAGTGGAACTTGCTCTGATTGGAAACACACCTGTAAAGTTACTGACTTGTTGAAAACATCTTTAATTGGCAGGAAGATTTTTCCTCCAGGTGGTTTTTTTTTAGGTTTACAGAACTTTTTCAGAAGTTTGATGTCCCGACTGTCTCGCAGCCTAAGAAGAAGTTTACCGACTCGGTGCAGGAGGAGAAGAAGACAGATTTGTCTCTGCTGGAGGGGAAAACATCATCTGCTGTTCAAAAGCATGATGGGAAAAAAACCTGGAAGAAAACGGCGATTCAAGAACTCTGCGCCTTCCTCATCCTCTCTAATGTCATGGTACGCTCGTGTATTTTTATGTTACATTTTAGATTTTTGCAGGAATAAACTGACTCTACGTTTCGTCCTCTTGCAGCTGTGGATCATTCCTGCGTTCGGAGTCCATCCTCAGTTTGAGAACGGGTTTGGGAAACGGTTCTTCGGCTTCTCCGCCTGGTTCGTTCTGGTGAATCTGGTTCAGCCGCTCGGTGTCTTCTACAGGATGCACTCAGTGGGAGCTCTGATGGAGCTGCTGCTCAATGCATGAAGAGGAACAACGAGGAAAGACACTTTACTTAAACCGAGGCTATTTTTTTGTCATTTCGGTTGATTAATATCGATAAGAGGAAATCTAAAATGAGGAATAACAGGTGATATTCCAGGCTGGAAGGATTTGTACTTTAAAATAAAGACTTCTCTGTTCCTGCTGAAGGTTTCTGTCTGTCCAAATGAAGTTCTTCCTTGACTGTGTTGTTGAATATTGGGTTGTATTGTGTTGCTCATAGCGGTCTTTAGATAATGAAGCCACAAGTACAGTCTGAATAACGTTTTGTCTGGATTGACAAAAATTTTTGAATTGAATTTTAAAGGAATCAATCTGAGAATGAAACAAAACAGCGAACATTTCCAAGTAACATTTGATGAAACAAGAATAAAACTGTTAATCACAGCACCCATGAACCTGACCTGATATTCTTAAAAATACTCTTAAAGTTATCTCTTAAAGCTCCTGTGAGGGGTTTTAGATGTTTACAAAATACTCTGAGATTCAAACTGACGCTTTTTTTACGACACGCAAAAGCTAAGTGAAAATTGGGGGTTAAAATCTGTCCTCCAAACTCTAAATCTGAACAGAATTAAACACATAAAGTTCACAACCCGACAAGGTTTATTCTCCGTTTGAGCGACAGAAAATATGTGACGATTTTTTCAGTCCATCAGTGACAGAGTTGAGATTCACACCGTAGCTCTGGTCCCTGTTTAGACCAAGTTTAGTCCTTTTTAGCACATTAAGAAAGGCCTCAAAGTCCTGCAGTTCGGTCTTTTTCAGACGGTCAGCCACGTCTGAAGACTTTCCTTTCACCTTTAACCCTTAAAAACTGATAAATGTAACAAACATGTAAGTTTTGATGTTCATTAGCTCACACAGACGTGGACACTTTTAGAGACTCCTCAATTCGTCTGAACGTTTACATTCGGCATCGATTGTGAAGAAGAAGATTTCAGCTGCTTGTTTTCCTAAAACGACTCTGAAGAAGATCTGAAAAGTTCCTCTGATCTCAGTTCAGCAAACAGGTAGATCCTGTTTGAGATGGTTCAGTTTTGTTTTTGTTTTCTTGCAGCTGCTTTAAATCCTCTGGATCTCAAAGAGTCTGATGTCCGTGTCGTACCAGATCGGAGGATCCACGTTGCTGCAGTCAGAGAAGAAAACACGTTAAAGCTGCAGCTGTGACGGGCTGAGAGCTCACTTCACTCACGAGTCTTAAGTTTCGTTTTAAGTCTTTTGTGTCTCAGATAAAAAACACGAATCAAGCTCCTGATCGAGTGTTTTACCGTAGGTAGATGACTCCCCACATGTATGTGCGGAACCACATGGCGGTGCCGGCGTTGGCCTGGTACTTCCTGATGAGGATGGGATGTGGGACAGGCAGGAGGCCGACCAGCGTGCCGTGCTGAAGAAACTTGAGGATTTCTGACTCGTCCGTCAAACCTCTGAGGATAAAAACGAACCTCGATGTGATAAAACTTCACCGATCACCATTTCAGATATTATCACAAGTTCTGTCATTTCTTACTTGTCAATGCAAATCTTCTCCACCTGAGGGACCAGCACCTGTAACAGCCTCATGATGGTCTGAAGGGGAAGCTTCGACTTCCACGACAACACCTGAGAGCACAGAGAGGGTATGAAGACAGAGAGCGAACACCGAACACAGAGAGGTTTAGGATAACGAAAGGAAAAACTGTTCCTGACCCAGTCTGGATTAGGGTTCCAGGCTGCCGATGACGACACACTGGACAACCGACTCCTCGCTGCTGCTGAGTGGTAGACCTGAAATGAGAGCAGGAGATTCTCCTTAAAGGGATATTCAGGCGTAAAATTAATTTGTTAGTTTAGTGACACCGAGTTAGACACCCCCTCAAGAGATGAATGTTGCCGACCGCTTGTTTCTCTAGTTAGACCAACTTTAGTAACGACCACAGATGGTAATACAGAGAGCCAAACGCTCAACCAAAACGCCACTCTATAGCCACAAGTAATGCTCAGAACAGCACCTAACTTCATCAACAGGATGAGAGCGCGTGGCTCTCTGTATTTCTATCCTGCGGTCGTTACTAAAGTTGGTATAACTAGAAGAATCAAGCGGTCGACAACATTCATCTCTGGAGGGGGGGTCTAACACGGTGTAACGGTGGGTCTATCCCTGAATTAATTTTACGCCGGAATATCCCTTTAACTGAGGACTAATAAACAGTAACAGAGGGGTATCAAGCTCTGGTTTTGTACCTCCAGGTCTCGTCCTGAGTTGGACTCTGTGTCGCTCGCCCCGGATGCGGCTGTCGGCTGTGGAGACTCTGAATGAGGGACGGCCACCATCGTACCGTCCTCACTCACCTGGGACTTCTCGGTTATCTTATCGATACCTTTAGGAAACACAAGGAGTTATTTTTTTTATCAAAACGCCCAAAACTCTTCTGGGCTCCTCACCTGGAGTGGCCTCTAAACTGGCTTTGAGGGTTCCGGGCTCAGCCGGCGCCGCGGGCCTGGACCCCTCCATGGACTCTGTCTCTGTGGAGTTAGTTCTGGAAATCCCCGTTTTCTTCTTCCTCTGTAGAGCTTTCTGAATCGTCGCCGTGTCGGACGGCAGGTTGGCCAGCTGGTGGAAGACGTTCCTCTTTCGGATGACGGCGTACACCAGGTTGAAGTTACCTGAAGGAAGGAGGTGTAAAGGTCTGTGAAGGCTGCTCTCTCCATGTATGTGCTAGACTCCAGTCCACGTCTTATTCCTCACCGTCAAACTGATACTGGATGACGTTGTTGAAGACCTCCAGCAGGAAGAAGACCAGGTGGTGGTTCTGAGGGGACGAGAAGAGGAACCAGGGCGTGGAGAAGGCCTCCAGCAGGTGGAGCAGCTTGTTGGCTGCCACCATGGACAGGCTCTTCAGATACGGGGAGACTGAGGAGGGAATAAAAGCGAGAATATGGTTCAGCTGTTCATCCAGCAGGGGGCAGCATTTCCTGAGTGACACTCACTGTTGACTATGATGGTGAGCAGACAGTCGAACAGAGGCTGGAGACGCTGGTGTCCACCAGTGATGATTTTGTGGAAGATCTGAACATGAGGAGAGGAAAGAGAGGGTCTAGAGTGAAGCTCTGCGGTTCGGCCTCTTGAGAAAAGAAGAAACCGTTATTTAAGGACACATGACCTCTTACCACGATGAGCAGGTCCGCGTGGGTCCCTGTGAAAACAGGAATATCCATCGGGACTCGCAGAGTGTACGGTTTATTCAGACGGACCCCGAAGTTCCTCTCTCCGCTCAGCAGCAGCAGGATGAACACGCCGATGTGCATGAGGCCGACACGGGCTGATAAGAAAAATCACGTTTTCAGAGTGTGCAGGTCGACACTGTTCACAATACATGTAGGAGCCATGATGTTGCTTTGTTCATCGGTTATCCTGTGATCAGTTACTTTTGTCTGGTTGCCATTGGCTGGGCACTGTAGTTTATATAAGGGGCGGTCCTACCTGCTCTGGGGCGGAGAGGGTCGCCGTAATTTTTGTTGACTGCGCTCTATGTTCTTTGTTTGCAATGATACACGTCACAGAGTGAATCAGTGGCGAGTGTTGAAGCGATTTTCTGTTATTAAAGCTCCGAAAACTTCGATGAACTTCTCAGGAACAGCAGCAGAGCGTCACACAAGTGTACAGGACCTATCCTCTGCCTCAAGCCGCAATAATACACATACACGACGTTTTATTTAACTCTTGAACAAACACGGAGAAGAAGAAAAGAAAGGAAGACTCACTCTGATCTGCTCTGGCTTCGTTCAGGTTGAAGAGGATGGGAACCAGCATGTCCAACACGTCGCTGCTTTTCAGCACGAAGAACAGGAATTTCTAAAACACAGTCACGTTTGTTTTTTTTAATTCCTCTATTTCAACAGAAGAAGAAGGTTCAGAAACTTGGACTGATAAACTGGATTTTCTTTACGCACAGTTTAGTTTCTTCAAAAATGTCAAAAGAAGATAAAGCCTTCAGTCTCGTCTTCACCTTGTTGAAGTCGCAGAACTTCCAGAAGAGGATCAGCAGCTCCTGGTGGAACTGGATCTTCTTGGTTGAACGGGGCAGGTAGGTCTGGATCAGAGGGTTGTTGAGCAGCCTGGCCAGACCTTTGAGGATGAAGCTCAGGTCCTGGAAGAGAAGAACACTCTCACCTCCTGAAAAAAAAAATCACCTCATTGTGATGTGAAATCTCGACGTACCTCCTCTCGGTGAATCCTGGAGAGATAGTTCACAAACAGGTTATCGGGTCCTGGAGGCTGAAAAGGGTCAAGAGATGCTTTAAAATCTGGAACCTCTTTATCACTGTTGGACTTCTCAAGTATGAACTCATTCGTCTCTCTTTACCTCCACTTCCTCCACGCCTGAGGACGGCGGGCCGGTCTCCAGGGCCTTGAGGGCGGCGCTGGCGGCCGACCCGGCGTCATGCTCCAGGGTGACGATGAGGATCTGGACGGCCTGCTCCACCAGCTGCTCCCGGTAATCGGAGAACAGCAGGTGGTTGTAGGGGATGCCGTAGCCCACGGGGTCGTACGCGCACACCACGTTGAGCAGCGAGGTGAACAGAGGCAGAGCGTGTCTGAGTGAGAGAAGGTCAGAGGTCAGTCCGAAGATAATTCAGGGTTTCTTAGTCCTCCTGAACTGGACTTTGGTGGTCTTCGTTGAGAGAAAGACCCTTTTTTTTACTTTAAACAAACGAGTGAAACGATGTTCTTCAGACAGAATCAAGCGTCTTCACAGGAAACTGGGATTACGTCGTTGTTTTTGTGTGACCTGTTTTCAGTGGAGCAGAAGAAAGAGACCCAGGGGTTGAGGTTCTTCCTGTCCGAGCACGGGGGGAGGTACATGGCCTCGGAGAAACAGGTGAGCAGCAGCTTCAGGAGCTCCGTCCTGGATGAGAACAATCAATCAATCAATCAATCAATCAATTAACCTTTATTTTTAAAGCACTTTTTATACATAGAACGTAGCACAAAGTGACGTCCATTCATGCAGGATATAAAAAAACAATAAAATAAAATAAAATAAATAAAAATACAAATACCAAACCGCATCCACCCTCCCAACCCACATTAAACACACACACAGCACTCAGACACACAAAAGACCAGGTGAGGACGATAAAACCATGATCAAATATAATAAAGGTGTTAAAAGTTAATTAAATAAAACAGTCTTAAAATTAAACAATAACATAAAGTAAATCAAAAAAGAGGTAATAAAACTGAAAATAGTTACTCTAGGACTAAAATCGGGTAAAATCACGTTATGCAGATTTAAAGATTAAAACAAAATTCAACTAAAAGCCAGACTTAAAACGTTGGTCTTTAGTTCACTTTTAAAAATATGAACAGTAGGTGTCGCTCTCGGGTCTGCAGGTAGGCTGTTCCATAGATGGGGACTCTAATGTTGGAACCGTGATTCATCGAATGTTTTAGTTTTTACTTTGGGAACAATTAAAAGACCTGAGGGCTCTACCAGGTTCATACGGTAAAAGCAAATCAGACAAATAAGAAGGACCAAGACCATTAAGAGCTTTAAAAGGTAATAAAGAACCTTAAAATCTACTCTAAAAGACACAGGTAACCAATGCAGAGATTTTAAAATTGGCGTGATGTGGAATCTCTTCTTTTTGCAGGAGCTGAAACTGTGAAATGTTCTTTTTAGGAGGACCGGAGAGGAGCGCATTGCAGTAGTCAATTCTAAGGTTTGAATCAAATGTAAAACCCAAATTTTAACTTCTTTACATGGATTAAAAGCTAGGGCTCGGAGTTTTCGCTCTAGTTTCTCTCTACATGGATGTGTTCCGATAACTAAAACCTAAATTTTGTCCTGATTTAGCTGCAAAAAGTTGTCTGCCATCCAGGACTGGACGTCTAAAATACAATTAAGAAGGACATCAGCAAGAACACCGGGTGAAGGTGAGGCGGTAATAAAGAGTTAACGTGAATCCTGAAGAGTCTAAACTCTGTCGGTCACAGGTGTGAGGGAAGTCTGACGGTTACCTGTTGAGGTCATGGTTGAAGTTCAGAGGAGGAGACTGAGCGAAGCCGACCCCGGCCTCCCAGATGTACTCGCAGCTGTCGATGGAGCGAATGTCCTCAGAAATGTCCTGCAGGGAGCAGATGAGAGCGGTTTCACTTCAGAGAAGGGCTGCACGATGTTGGAAAAAAATAACATCGCGATTTTTTTCAACCCTGAGATATTAAAAAATAGAGGAATTTTCACCAGATGACCTGAAAATCACTTCCTGCTAAAATCTTGAGGACAGTTAACCTGCTCTGATCTTACCTCTTTGTTTGTCTGTCTTAGAGAGATTTTGAGCTTTTATTGTTCTGGACGTTACTGTGGCAACAGATGAAAGGCACTGCCGACACAGAACAGGTGTTTGGTGACCCCATCCTTCTTGTAAACCAAACAATTCCGGAAAACTGACATTGCTTTTCTTTTTGTCAACAAGTATTCATCTTCAGCGGTATGTGACGTTTCTTTTCTTTACATCAACAAGTCTTTATTTTCGGTGGTTTTCTCTTGTTCGTTGATCATTTTGCGATCGTTGTTGTTGTTGTTACCGGTTATGTGCCGAGAAACACATGCCCGCCAAGAATTGCATCCACCTCCCGGAAACGCGCACCGCTTATAGTCGAGTAGTGCCTGGAAATGTCCAGTTTTAAACCCAAACAATTCTTATTTGTTGGGCTAAGCAGTCATGAGTAATGTTCGGAAAGTAACTCTAGGCGGATACGCGTTTCTCGGCACAACACCGGCAGCGCCAGCGACTCACTCCATGTGCAGGGCCGTGGTTTCCTTCTCTCTGTTTTTGATTGACGGCTGGCAGGGTAGTCTGATTGGCAACTGAGTAAAGCACGAATGTGATTAGTGGATCGCTGCACAGCACATGCAGAGTCTACATGCAGTGTATCTCAGGCCTACCTCAGAGAGCTGGTGGCGGTTCACTCTGTCCCTCGTTTTCCTCCCACAGTGTAGAGGAGGTCTGTGACTGTGTTCACACCTACTACACCATGTGATTCATCAGGAGAGTCCTCCGCTGACAGCGCTGTGTGGGACACCTCGGCACCGATAACGGCAGCTTTAGGAATAGATCATAACAAGGTGCTGCTTTTGTTCCTCATCAGGGAACTGACAGCAAAGGGCAGCAGGCCAGGACACCAGGGGCCCACTGACACCGGGCCTTCAGAGCCGATTCTGGTTCTGATTATTGGCAGTTCATGAGGCTGCAGCTAGGGCTGGGCGATAGTCGATATCGATAAATATCACAATATAAAAAATGAAATTTAACAGTGTTTATTGGTCACATGTCTTTTGCAGTACAATAATCTCCTGCATCTGTGAGGTCTTTGTGTCTCTTTGACGTTTTGTCGTAAGGCCTTGCTCTAGAGAAAGCCGACTGAATGGTCGTCTGTTCTTCTACTGCTTCAGGTGGTGAAAAAGATTTGAGGTATTCCCCGACTTTGCGAGAACATGAACTCGACATAATTTACAGTCCACATTACTCTGCTTCATGTCCGACCTCCAAAAACCAAAATACCTCCACACCAGTGGCGATTGCTCTAAGACTGCAAGGGAAGCTCGGCTTCCCTTAAAATGTCACCCCCCCAAAAAAAGAAAAAGTGGTGAAATACGTACAGCTGTGTGTACATTTCATTAACTAAATACGCACTAGAAAGCCTTCAACTTTTGTTCAGACACTGTGATAAGAAGCTGATAATCACAGGTAACCGGCATAACTTCGTTCTCATTCATCCTCGCAGCGCCTCAGCGCTTGAAACAGCCGGACGCTGGGCTTCTGCTGACTTCAATGTGGAAGCTCAAAGTGGGTTGTTCCAGCAGCGAAACTAGACGCTCATTGGATAAATGCTGGGCTTTGTCCCGCCCATCGGAAGCTCAGCTTCACTGGAGTTCTATGGCGAGAGGGCGGTCCCGACTGTCTCCCGGACTCCGAGATTCTGCATCCATGATTGGATGAGCTGTCTGAGGCGAAATCCTTTTTTGATTGACAGCTAAACAAGCGAATCAGCGATCTTTAAGAATAAAACATCTACCAGAGCATTTTCCAAGTTATTCATTCCGTTGTTCTTAACTGCTCCGGAGACTTTACCGATCCTCAGCGACTTTTGTCTTTGTTAAAAACGACTGCCGTTGTGTTTGGCGACTCTGTTCTGTTACATACTAATAAACAAACACAATTATGATGTAGGCCAGAAAAATGAGTTTCCCCTCCATGAAAGACCAGCAGCCGCCACTGCTCCACACCACCGATGTTTTCGTGCCAGTGTTGTTGACGATGTCATCATCTGTTGAGCCTTCATGGTCATTTCTGTCGGGGGTAGCACTCATTTTCTTTGTTTCTCACCAACAGTGCTGTCGGCTTCACCTGTTAAAGTGCTATGGTTGGGTGGAGCTGCTGTCTGCTACGATGCAGTTGTTTGATACTTGGTTCTAATTCAGAACATGATTGGTTCAGCGCGAAGTGGACCCAGAGCAACTCCCCTTTTTCATTGGCTATTCGTATAGTCGACCAAAACATGACAGAATGCAGTCTATCATATCGACCATGTTTTATATCGCCCAGCCCTAGCTGTAGTTAAAACGTGTATGACCTCCAAAACTCCTCTCTGACTGACTCTTCATGCGTGCATCACAGGTCACAGACGCAGGTATGAACCAACAACCCTGCAGGTCATTTTCCACCTTCTGCTGCATAATTTCACACACGCTCCACCGACTCACACACTTCGATCGAGCAGCTCTGACGGCTTTTTTCACCTGCAGCCTCACAGACCGTGTTTGCTCAGCCCGGTTTAGAAGAGTCCGCCCTGTTCTTCTCAGCCCTGTAGATAAACAAAGCCGCTCCTCCCTCCCTCTACGTCTCCTGCTGAGTAACTCATTAACTTCAGCTACTGCCTGACAAGATTATGTGAAGGAGACAGGAGCGCTAACAGGGATAAATAACACAGAGCTGCTTTTTTTTTTAACTGTCGTAGCTTCAGGGCTGAAGCTGCTGAGGTTAAAGGTGGATTTGTTTAAAGTAATCCTAAATGAACAGGCCAAATCTGTGAGGAAGCTTGTTAATAATAATTTTTGTTAATAATAAATGAGATTATTGACGTGAGTTTCATGTTTACTGAGGAGCTGAAAGGTAGGAGTTCAAGTCTGAGGTCAGTCTTTCATTTCTGGCTTAAATCAGCCTCTCAGGGGAAACTCAGCGGTCTGTGGACTCACCGAGTTGTTCTTCTTGTGGCTCTGAGCGGTGAAGTTTGGGCAGAAGAGCAGGTCAGCGACAGCTAGGAGCAGAGATTCAGCGAGGGGTCGAGCTTCATCACTGGAGCCGTCTTCATCCATACGCTGCAGGAAAAAACAGAAACATCAGATTAGAGGTTTTAATTTGGACTTTTTCTGTTGTTTTAATGAGGTAAAAATCTGATTTCAGGAGTAAATCCCAAAATAAAGAGGTCATGTTATTTACACTGAGTGCTCTCCGTTCTCCTGATGGACTCAGACAGAGTATTTTTCAGACCGGATTCACATAAACATTCGAACTGGAGCAGCTTGGAGTTTTACCTCGGCCCCACACTTTAATTAAGGGACATTCAATCCCTCCTTAATTCAACCGCTGACCACAGAGAGGAGGGGGGACACAATATGGGCAGTGTTTGCACCCAGCCGACCAGGTAACCAGAGAAGCAGCTGCCTCCAGGAGAGGGGAGGAGGATGGGGGAGGACTGGCCTCTGCAGCATCAACAGCAGCAGGAACAGTCTCACCTGTCTCTAACTGAGGACTGATTCAACTCGCCATCAGCTGAGAGGTTAAATAACAGTTAAACCGGACACACAGCCGACATCCAACCACTGTGTCATTTAACTTTCTAGAGCTAAGGTGAACAGATGCTGACTGACGTACCCCAGCTCTGCCGGCTCCCGGCACCGTGGACCAGAAGAACCCTCTCCAGTCGGCGTCCTCGAAGATGTACGGCAGGATGCGGGTGAGCAGGCGGGTGCAGTTCAGGATGATCTGACGCTCTTTCTCCGACGGGCAGCCGGAGTCCGCACCCTGGACCAGCCTCTCCACCGCCTCGGAGGATAAAAACAATCTGTTTGTTTCTGTTGTTGAAAAATGTTTGTCTTCTAACAGTAACCCCAAATAACTAGGGTTGGAAAATTTACGGTAAATTTCCAGAAACTTTCCATGGGAATTAATTGGACATTTGGGGTAATTTAATTATACCAATTATATTCAAGTCCCCTGTTGAGCGCCGACCTTCAATTTTGTAAATTTCAGATTTATTCCTGTTAACTCCCACAGAAAGCTTCCATCTTTGAAATACCCACATTTTTGCAACCCTACAAGTAATCTTTGACCTTTGTGGCGATGGTGTGTGACAGTTAACAGTTAGAAGAGCAAACAGCAGCATCCCTAAGACTCTCACTGTCTCCAAGACCCGAGTCCAGGTTACCTTGTAGCAGAGGGTTGCCAGGTTTGACGGAGACTCCTCTCTGACTGCTCTGATTTCTGCTGCCGGCACCAGAGCGAAAACATCCTGCACGTTTGTGGAGGTGTCGGCCCAGAACTGATCCCAGAAGGCGTCGTCTGTGGCCTCTACGGGCTGCAGGAGAGGACACACAAATACACATCACCCTGTCTCTGCAAGATTGTGTTTATAAGGACTACAGTGTCATTTTCAGACCAGAGCAGCCCTCTCACTGAGCGCTGACCTCCACCTGAGCAGCAGCTGTGATTCTGTGTGCTGCATCAATTATTCAAGATACCACTGCTAAATATAGTCAGATGTAAACGAGGGGGGAATATTCCTTTAATTATCAGAGCAAAATGATACTTATTTATTCATCTTAAAATAATATTCGCAATTCATTTATTTATTTTTATTGGCATCTCTTGCAGCTTTCTGCTCTTGTGTGTTCTTGACTTCCTGTGATTCGTGCATTTGCAGCATGTTTGTCCAAATGGACGTCGTCCTGGCCTTGCAAACCTTCTCTCCAATCAGAAAATCTAAATGGAGCAGAATCTATCAAACACAGCTGAGTGCAGGACCACAGAGTCTGTGGGTGAACAATGTCAGACCAGTTTGCAGACTGTGGCAGATGTCTGTTAATGCCATGCTACAAAGGGTTATCTGTCATCTGTGCTTGTTTGCATCCAGGTAGTAGAGCAATATGGTGAATTAATCAATGGTCAGAGTAGGTAAAAATAATAATCTGACAGTATAAAGGGCTATTGTGTCTGCTGAATCCTTCATTCCACATTGAAACAGGCTGGGGAAAACAGCCTGGGGCGTCTTATCAACTGTGTCTGGTTAGTTCCACCTTAAATGCACCTGCAATATAAACACAATCCAGCTGCCTGCTCTAAATCTAATTAAATCTAACATATTTAAGTCAAATTTTATAACGACAGGTTATTTAAAGATAATTTCACGACATTTGTTAAGACATTAAAATGAGTCAAATGATCAAAACATCAAAAATCTTTGTTTACAGTGACTTTGAAACGTTGGTGAAAATTAAAACGATATATTTTTTAAGGGAATCAAGTAAAAACTGTTGAATTTCCAAATGTTGTGTGTTTTGCATGTTGTTCCATTTCACTTTGTCATCTGGACTGCGGTTCAGTCTACCATCTGGTACACTAACTTTGAGTTAAACCGCAAACAGACGCTCTTTACAAACGTTTCTGGTGTTTTTGCTGCTTCTTTCTGGAGAGACTGACCTGAGTTTTGGTAGTGAGCTGAATCACCGCTTTCCTGAAGTGAAGTTTGGTGTCCACGTTTCCCATTTTGACACACTTCCAGGCTGTTTAGATCCGTGTGAACACTGAGGATAACCTCCCTCATCACCGCTGAGACAGCCGCTCTGCTGCCTTCAGGGACTGCTCGGAAATTGTAGAGCTGAAGCGAAAATACGTTAAATAAGCCTGATGTGGCCATAGACATACTACTACTACTACTACTACTAATATAATAATAATAAAAATACTAACAATAAAATACTAATAATTTTATTAATAATAACAACAACAACAATAATAATAACAACAATATTAATAATAATAATAATAATAATAATAATAATAATAATAATAATAATAACAAAAAACACCAATAATAATAACAACAAAATTATGATTATTATTGTTATTATTATCATATCATATAATAATATAATCTTAATTTTCTTATTAATAATTCTCTTTATTATGTCTGTGGATGTAGCTGTTTTTTTTTTTAAATCTTGTGTCTGAGGTTTTTCAAACTTTGTGTTCATTTTCTTTTCTTTTTTTGTGAACATGTGCGTACAACACCAAAAGTAAACTGAAAACAAACAGACAAAACCACCAAGAATATTCAAAACAACAATAACAATAATCAAATCGAAAAAGTTAAATAAAAATAAAATGAAAAATACAAAAGTAACTCATTATAATAATGCAAACCCAACATGCTTTTAAAAAAAAACCTACCCCTTCTTCTTTACTCAATAATATCAGTCAGTCTCAACATCATTAAAACAAAGCAAACATTGTTCAAAGTGATCAAAAAATCCCAAATTAATACAACATCAGACGAATGTTACAACTGCTTTTTCAATGATATTGTAATATATGATATATATTATGATGCAAATAATTGTAGGAGAAAGGGAAAATCAAAGGGTTTAATTTGTTTTTCTCTTTGAATTGTTGCACAGCCTTCTTTTGTTGTTTTTGTGTTTGTTTGTATGCGATTTATTTATTCATTTTGAAACACTAATTGAGCAATGTCATGTGTGCCCGAGAGCTAAAGTACACAAATTTATGAAATTTAGATAAATGAACAATAATGACAAGAATAACCATTATAAAAACAATTACAGATAATAGAAACTTATATTTTACCTTTGAAAAAAGCTCAAACAACTTTAAAACAAAGCGCAATATTTAACATCACACTACCAGATTCCTTACAGATTCAACAAGCAATTAATAAAAAAATATGTTTCATGACTTGGCAGGTGTAACCCAAATAAAGACCTGCACCAAATGCGTTGAATTAAAGTCTCTTTTTGTTTTATTTTTAACCTGATCCACGGGTTGTCAAAATTCCGATGGTCATGAAGGCAACAAAGGATCCAAAGCAGGATCTAAAGTAAGGGACTTCCGGGATCCTTGAGTACATATTTGCCGTTTATTGACATCATTCATAAAAGTGTTTTAATTTCCATATTTTTACAGGAGACAAATATTCAGATGAAGATAAAAAATGAACTCAGTTAATCATCATTATGACTTCATATCAGTTTTTGTTTTTCGTTAAATATTATCAGACTCCAGGCTCAGTCAGGATCAAAGTTTCTGTGGTATTTATGGAACAACAGTGACCTCTAGTGTCTCAACAGGACAGCTTTTCACCACGAATAAGTAGATACAGTACTTCACGATTCCTTTCCTGTATTAAATATACTTTAGTTCGATTTTATCAAACCAACAAACTACAAGATGAGCGATCCTCTTCTCATACCCCAAATACAACTTTTATAATCAAACAGCTGCAGCTACTTCATATTTTTACCTTTTTTATTCTCTCTTAGAGACAGTTTGTTTCCTCTTCTTTCAGTCTTTTACTCTGTATGTTCATGTTTCACTTGTTTTTTTTTTCTGCCTCCTGTTGTTTTTACTGATGCTCACCTTTTTTCCAGTTTCACTTTCATACTAATGATACTGCAACTTAAAATATTACTATGCTTAGTTATAGTACTGGTTCTTATCATGTTTCTGCTCCTATTTGGTTTTTATATCTTTACCAATACCACTAAAATAACCAAATGAAAAATGTAGAAGAAATGGCAGAAATATAGAAAGTAAAAAAGCCATCATGTAGAAATACTTAACAACAGGACACGCTCAGTCATCGAGCCTCTGTACTGCTGTTTATCCAGGCATGTCAGACTCAGTGTTGTAGCTGACCACTAGGTGGCGTTACTGACCTGATGTTGTGATTTTAACTGCTCTTTGACTCCAGCAGGTCAGAGGAATGAGAGTACGATAAAGGACAGCGTGAGGTCTGAGGATTTAAATTCATTTATAGTTTAGATTTTAAAGCCAAATTATGATTAAATCATGTTTAACTATAGAGGAAATAAACAAAACAAGTGTGAATCTAGTTAAGTCAAAGTTTGATCTACAGTGTAATAATAGGACAACCACTTAATCTTCAATAATCTTGATGTGACAATTCAATTATAAATCAAAACTTTTTAAAATCACAAACCTGCCAATAAAGCACAGACTCAGTGTTTTATTTACCTCAAAAATGTCTGCTTCTTTTAAATCAAACTTTTGATCCAATCAGCTCAAACTATACCCTGATACATTTCACAAAAAGTGACAAAAACTATATATTTAAAACCAGATGAGGATAAATCATGTTATTAATGAAAGAAAAACTAATTTATACATTTTTATTGTTTATCATCCAAAGCTTAACTGTGTGTACAGATTTTTATGAAGCCAATCAAACAGGACATTTTAGAAATCTCCTTTATAGAAATTAATCAATAAATACACCAAGATGTAAGAGAAACACAAGATGATAAAAATAGTTTTAAAAAGTGAACCATGAAAATCAGTTTAACAGAGATTCTGTAAAATAAATGAATGATTTTCTAAACTTTGTAGGATAAAGATCTTTCATGATTACAACCTCGACTCCTCAAGAGTTTGGACGCTGTGTAAAATGTTGATAAAGACAGAATCTCTTTGAATCGTATATTAGATTTAATAAAGAGACAGACTGTGTTCACTGACTGTGGTTTTTAGAAGGGATGTGGTGACTTCCACTGCAGAGTCTTGTCTGTTTTTCTACTTGAAGGCCTGAAAATTACACTCTGACTCTTTTAATGATATTATGAACTCTAGATGATAAAATCCACCAGTTCTTTGTGAGTTTACACTCCTGAAGATTATCTGTAAATTATCATATTATTAGCTCACGCAGTCTCTCACAGAGTGATGAACCTGTTAATGTTTACTCCTGAGAGACTCAGCCTCTCTGAGAGTCCTTTTTATACCAGGTCACCTCACTAACTTGTTCCACATTAACCTCGTGAGTCCAAAGTTTTTCCAGTCTCATGTTGTCTTTGCACTCTTATTATTAAAATATAGATTTTTATTCATTTAGAAACCATCAAATTCTGTTTTTATCGACATTTTAAACAGCGTCTCATATTTTTGGAATCAGGGTCGAATATTTATGCTGATTTTTTTTTTAAACAGAACAAAAATATGCATTAAAGCTTTACACCTGCAGAAACTTGGCCAGTCCACCTCTGATCAACATTTACAATCATTTCAGAAAATTAAGAACACGTCAAACACGGTATCAACTCCAGTCTGTGGGAATACATCAACTCCACCTCTTTACATTTCCACTGGGTGGCGCTGCATCATGGGCAATAAAAAGTAATCCAATCAGTGTGTAAATTTATGATCATGTTTCCATCAACAAAACAAACCTGTTCAGACTGTTTGATCCCAGAATATGAGGGAAAATATCAAATATCCAGAGTCCAGGTCCTGAGCTGATCTCAGAGCAGGTCATAGTGCAGCTCCCAGAGTCCTCTCCGCCCGCTGTGATTGGTCAGTCAGTCTCTCAGTAACACGGCCCAGTCAGAGACTCACCTCACCCTCACTGCTGCTGCCTCCACCTCTCTGATTATCAGGAAACAGATGATCCTCTTCTTAATCACTCTGACAGTTTTGGCCACCATCTGAGTAGAGAAAAAAGACGATCAGTGTTTCCACTCTGAGACTCACTTCATCAGCTGGACTGAAGAACATCCAGTTTACAGACCAGCAGGTTCCAGTCCTGCTCAGACCAGAAGTGATGGTGTACAGCAGCAGGTTTCCTCAAAAATAAACCAACATCATCAAAATAAAGAAATCCTTCCTGTCAAATGTGTTAAAGCTGATCGAACAAACCTGCTGTGAAAATAACAAGTATAAAGAACAGCTGTCTGTTTTCAGACTTAGAGCTCAAAATCAACAAGTTAGCAGAGAAATAAAGTCTGTGTTGAATACAGAGAACTATAAACTGGACTTCAGAGCAGAAACTGAACATTTCTGTTTCATTATGTCTCATTTCTACATTTGATCTGAAATATAGAGACGAGGAGACACTTTTTTCATGACTGACACTCTTACACTCCTGGTTTGATGATTTCTGTTCTCACAGCTTCACTAAAGAAATAATCCTCTGAGAGTGTCGAAGAGTCAGCAGGAAATACTGAATATCTGCTGAGATACTGTGTGGAGAGGAACAGGAGAGATCAGCACAGACTAACTCCAACTCTATACTGACTTCAGAGTCTCCAGTCTGTAGTCTGGACTCTCCTGAAGATCACACAGCAGCTTCATGTCTGAATCCTGCAGCTTGTTGTATCTCAGGTCCAGAGTATTCAGATGAGAGGGGTTGAACTTCAGAGCTGAGGCCAGAGAAGAACAGCTGATCTTTGTCAAACTGCAGCCCCACAACCTAAATAAAGAGGAAATAATTAGATTTTAGACGACAATGATCGAGTTTGAATCCTGATGTCTTAAATCTGTAGAGTTCAGGGGAAAGGTTTGGAAAGTATGAATCAAAGAAAAGTGACGCTCCAAAGAGCTGAACCAAACAGGAAGTCAGTTTGAAAAAGTGAATTCAAAAGCACATGAAATAGTGAAAAACAAACTCAGAGACTTTTTTACTAATTGTAGATGCAGCTCAATATTTTCAGAAAATGTCAGCGACTTCAGGACGGATGGGAGATAAAGGATGTTCTGAATATTTTCACTTTGCTGAACCAAAAATATCACGTCTTTGAGAGGTAAATATTTCAGTCTAAACACAGCAAGGCTTCAGAAAAGTTAAGATAAACCATAAAATTCAGATTTTCACACAAAGATTCAAAAACAAAGTTCAAAGTAACAGAGCTGGACTTTCATCAGTGTCAGAAACTAAACTCTGAGTTTTTTCTATTCCCTGATCTTGTCCTGAACAAAAGTTTGAATGGTTCTCGTCTGACATCTCCCCCTGCTTCTGTTTTCCGTCTGAATGTGCTTCTCACTGTGAACTCTACGAAGAGTTTTCTTCTTGGGTTCAGGTTTTAATTCACTGGAGCTCAGCAGTGATCTAACTGGAGTCAATCAAATAATCCACTGATGCAAAAATCTACTCTGGACTGAAGGTGTTCAGTCTGGGTCAGTATTTCAGTCCTGAGTCAGCAGTTTAGTGTCATCATCACAAACAAATCATGATAATGTTTGAATGGAGGGAAAAAGTCTGACCTCAGAGTCTCAAGTTCACAGTTTGGACTCTGCAGAAAGTCACACAGCAGATTCACTCCTGAATCCTGCAGATTGTTGTCTCTCAGGTCCAGATGTCTCAGATGGGAGGGGTTGGACTTCAGAGCTGAGGCCAGAGAAGAACAGTTGATCTCTGACAAACTGCAGTCACTCAGTCTGAAAAAAAAGAAAAAAATCATTGAACCTCTGAAGAAACTGTTCCTGCTTTTAATGACTCAATGTTCTTGAGCCCCTGAAGGACATGAAAGAACTTTTTCAGAGTTGATCTTGAGGAACTTTGTAAAATCCTCTTTAAACTTTTTGAAGATCCCGAGGAATTATTCAGTCGAGAAAATTTTGAAGATACAGGAAACTTTAGTGAGATCCTGAGAAACTAATGTGAGAAATCTCAAAGGTTTTCCTGTAGTCCTGAATTCTTCATGAAGATTAAAATAGTCAGGAGTAGATTCAGGGCTCTGTCCGTCTGCTGTCAACAACTGCCAAACTACTCTTAAATAAACCAACAGATCATTGATCAGAGAGGTTTTTATGGACCAACTGGACAAGATGATGTTAATGTTCAACAAACTGAAGAGAAAACTGCAGAAAAATCTGGATCTGGTTTTTACATTTGAACACGACTGAGCAAAGAAGAAATTCAAGTTTTCAAGAGTTTCCAAATGAAAGATCCAGAGTTGGATTAACTTTGTTCTTCAGGTTTCAATCTGCAGCTCATCATTTCTCTGACGCTTCATTCATTCATTAGTGATCACATTAACTGTGGATCAGTTCAATATCAGCCTTTAGTCTGTGCTGCTCCTGCCCTCTACAAGCATGTGTAACATTTGTGGGACTGATTTTCTCCTGCTTCCTTTCTACATCCATCGTTCTACTCAAAGTCAACTCTGAAATGTCAGATTTTTCTTCCTGTGTTGAAGTTTTACAACAACAAATTCAAACTGCTCGACCAAAGTTGATGGAAAAACCACAGAGAAAAATCTAAGGCAGAAACTGTCACATCTTATTGTTGGATCAGAAGAAAATGGTGTCTCACATCAGAGTCTCCAGTCTGCAGTTTGGACTCTCCAGTCCTGCAGAGAGAAGCTTCACTCCTGAATCCTGCAGTGTGTTTAAGCTCAGGTCCAGATGTCTCAGATGGGAGGGGTTGGACTTCAGAGCTGAGGCCACAACTTCACAGTGAGTCTCTGAGAGTCCACAGTTATAAAATCTGTAACAACATAAATATCAAACAATATTTCATTGAAGGGTAATTTGATGTTTCTCTTCACCAAAAACAACTTAAACATGATCTTTCGTTTGACAGACGGCCTGTTTTTAACCAGACAGATACTAATATCAGGACCACAGCCATGAGAGAAGACAGGAAGTCAAAGTTTAGAAGAAAAAAAAAACTGTTCAGATGTTCAAGACAAATGACTCCATGACTTATTTTAGTCATTCTGATCTCTAACAGTGTTGTCTTCATGTTAGTGCAGCTGGATCATTATGACTGTGTGAATTCTTGAGTTCTGGTTGGAGAAGGGGACTGAGAACCAGGTTTTTGGTCCTGGTATGTGATTGGTTAGTATCCAAAGTACCTCTTGGAGAATCAGTGCTCCTCTCAGTACTTAATGTTGACATCCTGCTGTAATGTAAGTCTTTCCATAGACACTGACTGTTGACCAATCAGAGGACGACTCACTAAATCACAGCAGCTCCTTTTTCTATGATTGGTTCAGATAACATCGTTTTTTAGCAGGTTAGAGCTGGTTTGACTCTGAACATTTGAAGAGTTGATGATTTCTTTGTTTTCACAATCAAAGTTTTTTCTCCATGTAACTCTAGGGGGCGTACGTTCTCATGACTCCTATAAAAGTAACAGATTGAATTTTTCTAGTTTGTGTGTTTCATGCAGAAAGAAACATTTGGAGTCAGAGCAAATAAAACAGATTCATCTTTGAACATGTTTTCATGACTTTTTTAAATGTTTAAACTAAATCATGAAGTGAGGTATCAATAATGAGTCCTGATAATATCAACATGGAGGATCAATATGGGTACCTGTATTAATTCAACCTAATGACAGTCATGCTAGTTATGGTCAAAAACAGACTTTTCTGCTCCCTAAAAAAGTCTGTCTTGCTAGTCCTTTAGACTTGGTTCAGTCTCACAGCCTCAGACCTGGATCAAACCCCAGTCTGCTGCAGTGTTTGTTCAAAGGCTGTTTCAGCAGAAGGCAGCAGTCTGACCAATTTACATCTATTTTCACCATCAATGCTGTCAACACCCTCATTTACAACAGATTCATCATTTCCAACCTGAAAACCAGCAGGAAGAAGCTGCAGACACCTTCTTCAAACTCAAGTTCACCACAAGCGACTGAGATGTTGATTTGGACTGATACCATCATCAGAAGACCTCTGTGTGTCCTCAGATATGGTCACTGATTTGTCCTGAAAGTTCCACTTTATTCATTACAGACACGATTAAAAACAAAGAGGTCCTCCACAATCAGGACAAGTTCTCAGGGGTCCACAGGTAGACCTCATCCTGGGCTAACAGGACTTGAGACACCAGGATCATGTTTTTGCCAAACCTAAAGAAACCCCCTCCCTAATATTTGAGTTGATTTCTATTTGAAGAACATCATCAGTAACGTGCACATTAGAAGAACTACAGGGATCATTTACACTATTCTGAGAATAAAACCTGGACTTACACGGCCTTTCTGCAGTTCCTCACAGCTGGGATCAGTCTCAGTTTCCCCTGGTATGATGTGTTATACTTCTGTGAGTCCAACTCATCCAGAACCTCCTCTGACATCTGCAGCATGTAGGCCAGAGCAGAGCAGTGGAACTCTGAGAGTTTCTTCTCTGATATGTTCTCTGACTTCAGGAACTCTTGGATCTCCTGATGAACTGACAGATCGTTCATCTCCATCAGACAGTGGAAGATGTTGATGCTTCTGTCAGGAGAGATATCTTCTCTGTTCATCTCCTTTAGGTTGTTGATGATTCTTTGGATCACTTCTGGACTGTTGTCTGTGTGACCCAGCAGACCTCCTAAGAGTCTTTGGTTTGACTCCAGAGAGAGTCCATGAAGGAAGCGAACAAACAGGTCCAGGTGACCGTTTTTACTGAAAAGGGATTTCTCCATGACATTCTTCAGGAAGACATCCAGAGATGAGAAAAAATAACCCAGGTCTTGAAAAAATCTGGAAACCATCTCTGAAGAAATGTCTTCTTTGTCTTCGTTGCCTCTTAGAAAAGTCTTCAGAGCTTCTGTGTTCCTGCTTGTGAAACTGTGGATCATGTAGACTGCAGCCAGAAACTCCTGGACGCTCAGATGAACGAAACAGTAAACAGTTTTCTGGAAGATCACACTCTCTCTTCTAAAGATCTCTGTACAAACTCCTGAGTACACCGAGGCCTCTGAGACATCCAGACCACACCGGTCCAGGTCTTCTTGGTAGAACATGATGTTTCCTTTCTCCAGATGTTCAAAGGCCAGCCTCCCCAGCTTCAGGAGGACTTCACTGTCAGCCTCCATCAGCTCCTGAGGACTTGTCTCATGTCCTCCTTCATACTTCTGCTTCTTCCTCTTAGTCTGGACCAGCAGGAAGTGTGAGTACATGTCCGTCAGGGTCTTGGGTAGCTCTCCTCTCTGTTCTCTGCTCATCATGTCCTCCAGAACTGTAGCAGAGATCCAGCAGAAGACCGGGATCTGACACATGATGTGGAGGCTCCTGGAGGACTTGATGTGTGAGATGATTCTTCTGGACAGATCTTCATCTCTGAACCTCTTCATGAAGTACTCCTCCTTCTGGGCGTCAGTGAAGCCTCGTACTTCTGTTACCCTGTCCACACATGAAGGAGGGATCTGATTGGCTGCTGCAGGTCGAGAAGTTATCCAGATGAGAGCTGAGGGGAGCAGGTTCCCCTTGATGAGGTTTGTTAACAGAACGTTCAGTGAAGACTTCTGTGTGACGTCAGACACCACCTCAGAGTCTGTGAAATCCAGAGACAGTCTGCTTTCATCCAGACCGTCAAAGATGAACAGAAGTTTACAGACAGACAGCGTCTCTGCTGTGACCTTCTCTAGTGTTGGATGGAAAACATGGAGCAGACTCAGAAGACTGAAGCGCTCATCTCTGATCAGGTTCAGCTCCCTGAATGAAAGCAGGATCACCAGATTGAGGTCTTGGTTCTCCAAACCCTCTGCCCAGTCCAGAGTGAACTTCTGCACTGAGAAGGTTTTTCCAACACCAGCCACGCCGTTGGTCAGAACCACTCTGACCACTTCCTGTTGACCTGGTAAGACTCTAAAGATCTCATGACACTTGATGGGCATGTCATGGAGGGTCTTCATCTTTGAAACTGTCTCCAGCTGTCTCACCTCATGTTGTGTGTTCACCTCTTCACTCAGTCCCTCTGTGATGTAGAGCTCAGTGAAGATCCTGTTGAGGAGGGTTTGACTACTTCCTGTTCCATCACTTCCTTCATTCACACGTTCACATCTCCTCTTCAGGCTGATCTTATGTTCATCTAAAACCTCCTGCAGACCGCGATCTTCTGAAAGAGAAGAAAAATCAAATGAACCAAACTGCTCAACACGAAAACATCTTTGTGAAAATCAGTCAGCTGAGCTTTCATCCACAGAGACTTTAGAGGACAGATGTTCAGACTTACTTCCTTCAGAGCTGGACAGCTGCTCCTCCACAGAGTCACATCTCTGTGTCTCTCTGTGGAAATAAAGAACATTTATTTTCTTTATCATTTCATGTTTGAAAGATACAGAATAAGGATTTATTAAACCAGAGTTTCTGACCTCACTCTTTTCTCAAACATAAAACAATCTCCTGTAAAATATTCAGCTGCTGCTGCCTGAAAGTGTGGAGACAGGAGAAAAACTAAACTGAGATTTTGGTTGTTTTTTTTGTAGGTAGAGAGATTTTCTCTGACAGTTTAAAACATTTTTTTAACCAATCAGATCTAAAGGTCTAATAACAGACTGATGCTTTGAATTCGTTTCCATTTCTCAGGATTTATTTCTTCGTTGGTCTTCTGGTATTTTGTGACCCACAGACTGTTTTCTGGGGTCTATACACCACAGTCCAAAGACTTACAGACTCAAAACATCCCAAACACAGGAACCAAATCAGAAAATACAGAGGTCAGAATCCTTTTCAAATGCTGTTTTATACGACCTTCATTTTTATCAACATGATGAATAATAAGTAAATCTGTGCTCAGTGACTTTTTGTTCACCAGCCCTTTATCCAGGTTGGCAGGTTAAAGAGGAAAATCAGTGTTTTGAGAGCAGAGGAGATCATTTTTCTCACCATGGTAGAAAACAGAGGGGTCAGAATTTAAAGTTTTGTTTTTGAAATATAAATTGTTGTTGTTTGAGAGTTTGGAGGGTGAAAAGTGTTTCTCTTACTGTGAATCTGAGGGTCCTGGTTCTTTACTGAAGTCTGGTGGAACACTTTTAGACCAGTCACTCTTCATAGACAGACAGTCAGACACGACCGACTCTGCTCTGCCCTCCTCTTCCTCGACACAATCACTCATCCTCTCCATCTCCATGTTGTGCAAATTCATGGAAGATGAAACCGAGTTATACAACCTGAGGACAAAGTAGACAAACAGGTGAGATACAAACAGGAGGACAGTGTTCAGAAATAAAAGTAGACTCGTGGACAGGAGGCCTTAAAGAGAGCAGCTAAAATGAATCGTTTTAGGAGGAGGCTGAAATAATATTTTAATACAGCAGTGAGAAACAGGAGACTTTTTAAAACTGAAAATCGTGTAAAAATATTAAAGAGGAATCAGAAAGAAAGTACAGAGTCTGAAAAAGCTTAATACCTCTCTTTAAGACTTATACAGGTTTAATATCCAAACTCTTCTGATGTCTCCCCACCCTGCAGGGCCTCTCTCTGATCCTTGTCTGATTCATGATCAAAACAAAATCAGCTGCGAGGTCCCTGAACTCTCATAAAATTAATGATTACATTTGAAATGAGAGGCTAAATGAAAATATTCTCATTTTAGTTTTTACTAAAAAGACAAGTCTAAACAAAGAGGAGGAAGAACTGCACGTACACAGTTTCCTGTATCAAGAACTGATCCAGCTCTTTGTCTGGTCAGGTTTCTTTAACAGTTTTTTAGTGTATTAGTCAGTAGATCGTTTTTCATTAACAGATGATACAGATAAAGAGTTTGACACTAAAACAAAAACCAGAGTAAACACTCACCCTGTCTCCTCGTCCTCTCCTCTCTCTGCTCTGTTCTTTTCTCAATATGGAGTCTGTTTTTCAGCTCACTTACTTTCACTTTCACAGACTGAAACCTAAACCATCAGATCACAGATTCTCCTCCTCCTGTCATTTACTGACAGTTTTTAATCGTCTTTTAACTTCAGTTTTCTTGACAATCATCTTCCTCTCCTGAGTCCGACTTTCACTAAAACAGGAACTTGTTTGGTTGAGCCTCAGTTTATTGTTAATGCAGCAGCTCCATCTGCTGGTCAAACCAACAAATTACCAGATAAATGCTCCTTCTGCTTCATTTCCGGCAGTGTAGACGCTGCAAGGCGTGTTACTTGCCTCCACTGGTCTCGTTTAATCAGATCTTGTTATCGATGAGCGCTCCTCTTCTTATACCCCACACGTGAATATTTTGTTAAACAGGTTTTTATTTTTGCACATAGTGTGATTGTGTTGTGACTACACAATCTCCTCCTTTACCTCACTTTACAGAGATCTCTGTTGAGATCTCATGTTGGAGATTATTCAAACTTTAGAGTAAATAAACATTATTATAATGTGACTAACGATCAGAGCCATGTTAATAATAATGAAACATTTGAGATTTTGAAAGTCATAGGAGAAAAAGTTAGAGTTATGAGGGAAAAAAGTCATACATTAACACCATAAATGTGTCAATTTATTTGATAAAATCATGATCTTATGACAATAAAGTCGTAATTCAATAAGGATGAAGGTATGATTACAGGCCATGTTTATATGTATGTAAAATAACACATAGGGGTTATCAGAAGAGCAGCCAGCTGCCTGAACTAAAACCAGGACCGTGTCATGGATCATCCCGTGAAGTCAAACATGACAGTCAGGAAAGAGTCACAGAGGCCGGCTCAGGCTGCCTGTAAGTCAGCTCTTCTTCAGAATAGACTCTGTTTCTTGTAACAGGAGCTGCATGCCAAGCTCCATCTGTGAGTTGTGTAACATCATTCATGGGAAAACTGGCTAATGGAAGCAGGAAGGCCCAAATATGCTCTTCCTGACGCTCTGTTGAGTCAGTAGCCACGTTTACATGCAGACTTTTTTCTCATTCGGATTATAATCATTCCGATTGAAGCTCCCAGGCGAACTGTTTACATGGAAGCGATCTATTCTGATCTGGTGTTTACATGTGCCACGGCATTCAATCGGAACAGCTATTTACAGACATGTGATACCTTCAAACATCACGTGATGTTGTCACGTGATGTTGTCACATGATGTCCCACCATGTGAGTCATACGTCACTGCTTGTTTACATCAGGACAGAGCATGCGCAGACAGAACCCAGCCTGACAACTTTCCGATTCACCGTTTACATGACAGGATTTTGCTTTTAATCGGAATGGGAAAAGGAATATTCTACCCCTGTGAATCGGAATGAAATTCCATTCGGAATGGGCCTGTTTATTCCGAATGAGGTGTTTATATGGAGCATTTTCATTCCGATTGGGCTTCTATTCCGATTCTATTCGGAATATTTGGCTCCATGTAAACGTAGCTAGTGTCATCACAAATACATGATACAAACCAGCAGAGGTCAAACTGCACACTAACACTTAACCTTATTGGAACAGTTACCCAAGTCAAGTATGATTTTATAGTTTAATATTAAGCCAGTATCAGAAAGACCCTGCCTTCCTAAGCCGGCTTCATAATGTGCACACCTTCACAGTAAATGGGTCGGGAAAAAAACAGAATTAAATAAGCTGAAAAAATAGTGACTTCCTATGGAGATTTCTTATGAAATGAAATGTCCCATGAGTACTGGCCCTTTAAGGAAAGGAGTGAAGGTCTCTCGTGTATGTGTATGCAGTACTTGTGATGACTGTGTTCAACTACCCAGGTAGATTTTTTTGAGTGACAATCTTATCTGTGTGTAAATGAGGAGGGGGAGTCAATGATGCTCTCCTCTGCAGATGGATCCTGCGGCTGGCCCCGCTACGACGGTTCCTCCACAGTCCACTTACAAGCTGACCCCGAACAATCCTGTCTGGCAATAAATTTAAAAAAACAATCAATGCACACAGTGCAGAATGCATAAGTCAAAATACTCCTCTTTATCAATTTCCTTAACTCATTATAATCATCAAACTTTCTTAGCTAGTGTAATTAACTATCAGCAATATAATCATTATGAAATGAATAGATACACATCACATTACATCAAGATATTTTATTGCAATGAGCAACCAATCACGTACTCTTGTTCTGCAATATTAAAGGTGGGGTAGGCAGGATCTGAGGAAGTGCCAGTTTTTGGGAGAGATCTTGAATGTAAACTCTACCCGTCCCAACCAGTTTTCCCCTCAGCTCCTCCTGTCCCTTCCCTCTCTGCTCCAGCAAGCCCCGCCCACAAACAGACGCTCCTGCTCCCTCGTAAACAGACTACCAGCAAACACAATGTTTGCAGGACTACAACTAGGATAAAGTGACATAGTCCAGGACCCGAGGTCAACAGTTTAGCGATGGTGCTACAACACGCTCAGCAGGTCCCATTTAACAACTTCTGTTACAGACACTTGGCTTACTTTGTTAGAGCGGTTTACCTGTCCAGCAGAAAGGTTACAGGGTCCAGAAGATCCCGAAGCGTCCCCCATCATTTATGCTGATGTTGACTCTGCTTTTTAGCTCTGGTCCAGTCTACCTCCGTTTTAAGCGCCCGTTATTCCGCCAGAGTCTCCAGTATTTACTTCATTTTCTTGCTTGTGTTGGCAGTCGTGGCCAAAGGAGGATTCAGACATTTTTCCATACTTTCTGGTTGTTTTTTACTGTCTGATATTGTAGCATGCTAACATTGCTTGGGCTGGTGAACAACATGGGGGAGCAGCATCTGCCTCACAACCAGTCAGGTTGGGGGAGGCGGAGAACGGCTTTGTTTACAGTCAGAAAGAGCGGAGCGCTCTGAAATTTTGATATGTTGACTACACAGACATAAGGGAACAAAGTGATATTGTCATATTACCAAATGACATCAATAACTAATAACTACTGACTGATAATAAAAGCTTTTTATGGATATACACCACAAAAAAAGATGCTTTTTTTATGGATTCCAGCCTACCTTATCTTTAACGTAATCCAAATGATAATAACACATATCAAAAATCTGCTTTCTATGCTATACATGTTAAATCTATTTATGTTTTTAACCCATCATATGACATGAACCATACATATTTAAAATATAAGAACACATATCATTTATATAATCAATAAAAATGGCAATTACTCTCTTAATGAACTAGCTTTTAACTTAAAATCAAGTACTATGCACCTTTAATGGTGTAAAACACTATCACTGCTCTACTCACAATGTTTCAACAGTAGCTTCATTAACCAAAGTAGCAGCTATGAGAGCAACAGCTAACCGTTAGCTTATGATAAAGGTTAGCTCGCCGCTAACGTAACTAGCGTCGAGCTGACCTAGAGCAATAGCTAACCGTTAGCTTATGATAAAGGCTAGCTCGACGCTAACGGAACTAGCGTCGAGCTAACCTAGGGCAACAGCTAACGGTTAACTTATGATTAAGGTTAGCTCGCCGCTAACGTAACTAGCGCCGAGCTGACCTAGAGCAATAACTAACCGTTAGCTTACGATAAAGGCTAGCGCGACGCTAACGAAACTAGCGTCGAGCTAACCTAGGGCAACAGCTAACCGTTAACATATGATAATGGTTAGCTCGACGCTAACGTAGCTAGCGATCTTTTATAACCACTCGTTACAGCTCTGATTGATCAGAATTTATGGCTGCAAAGTATCAGGAACTTAGTAACAGCGTTATAGCTCTGATTAGTTTTCGAGAAAAAGCAGTAAATCGCTCTAAGGAGAGTTAACATAGCCTTCATGTAGCTGTTAGCATTTCTTACCGGAGCTAAAGCCCGCGACAGACGCGCCTCGCTTAACTTCCGCCTTCACACAGGGTTTCACCAAACAACTTATTAACACTGGTACTACAGGGTTTTGTGTGAATTTTTGGCTCAAATAGTGTATTCTCATCCCGGGAGTTCTCAGTAAGCAATTGTGTGCTCTCATAGGAACGTCTCCAACCGAAGGGAGTAATTCACGGTTAAGGGCCGTTCTCATAGAAACGTCACCAGCCCAAAAAATAACGGTTGAGAGCCTTTCTTACAGCGCATGCGCCACCTGATGGCGGGACACAGATACGCTACTGGGCAAATTAACTCAGAAACCGAGTCTGGGTTACATTATTCGCTAACAAGCGTTTGTCCAACCAGTTGTCACATCTTCTAAACTCCAAACACAATTAGCACAGCATCAGTCTTTTGTGGTCATACCGTTCATACATTTCATGTCGTCTTCTCACCATATGCAGTCAGTGAACACATTTCCACAATGCTTACATTTTCTTTACAGACAAGCTATACCTCCCAACAAACTTATGGATTGTTTTAGTATTATTTACAAATGTTAACACATAACATCCCACAACAGCATAAACATTATTCCAAACCTTAGATACAGTATAAAAACCTCTGCTTCTACAATGATACCAGCTCGAAAACAAAAAATCTCAGCTGATAATAAACAAACAATAGAATAATTGACACACAGCTTATTTATGTTGGGTAAAGTGGTTTATATATCAGATGCAATGTTGATGAAAACATGTGGCCTAACCCCGAAGATCGCAGAGATTAGATACAGTGATTTTGTGTTTTTTTTTTTAGTTCTCCCCCTTTTTATCTGGGCTTTTTGCTGTTGTTTTTTGTTGATGTTGTTCAGAATGCTCTTGTGTGTTTCATGGATGTTTTGTTCACCGTAAAACTTTTTCTGTTCTATCATATTGTAAACAGTATTTCTACTGTACCTCCTGTAGCAAACAGTAAAGGAAAAAAAACTGATTTGCTTTTTACTGGAATGCTTTTGAATGTGAACATTACATGTGAACATACAACCAAGACATTTAGTGTAAAAACTGTGGATTGCATGTTTTGCCTGCAAATACCTGTAAAACTGAAACATAAAAGTCTATGCAGTTCTTGTAATGTCAGTAATAGCCAGTATTTTGAACCCTGGTGTACTTTGATTGACTGCATGTACCTTGTGAAGTGCTATTTGGTTTAGTTTCAAAAGTAAGACCAGACCATGCATCCCCAACTTAAAGACAACTCCATTCAAGACTGAGATTTCTTCCTCATATGGTCACTATAGGAGCATGTCTGCATCAGTAATTCAACCAGTGGGCTGAGGAAATGCTCACAGTGATGATCATGTTTTATTGTAACACTCCATAATTCACACAGACTCATTTAATCTAGAGTTAGTTATTATAAACCATACAAACAGCTGCATGTCTGATCTGCCTCCACATGCCTGAGAAGTTCCCTGAAAATTGGATTCAAGGATTAACATCGATTACTCACTCAAATGCACTGCGAGCAACTATGTCTTCACACTGAATCAGCCAATCAGGACTCTCCCTCCTCCCTTTGTGCAGAGAATACAAAAACAGAAGACCCCGAGGAGGTTCTCATTTTCAGCTCTGTGCATACACGCTAACGCTGTTTGGGTTTCAGACAGAGCAAGGAGAAGACGTGACCACGATGAAGTGTATAGGGGGTTTCATTTGCACCTTTGCAGCCCTGTGGACGGCTGATGCAGTAAGAGACTATTATCTTGCTTTTGCTTCATATTGCATTTATTTTTAAGAGTGTGTTTGTGAGATATTTGTACTCTCAGGGCCTACTGAGGGACAGAACATCGGAGGGATTCCCTGGTTTCTTGTCCTCTTCTTCCTCATCTTCATTCTTGTCCTCTTTGGGAGGTTCAGGTAAGAAACTGCATTTATCCTGAGGTTCTTGTGTTTAAACATCAGGCTGTAACATTAAACCTGAGGTGTGTCTTTCTACCTCAGGTGGGATCTGTCTGAACGGAGGCACCTCGGTGCCATCCCTGACTTCTGGTGAGCACATGTTTTGTTTGTGCGCTGACGGCTTTGAGGGGAAACGATGTCAAACAGGTATGAAGCTTGACTCCACATCAGACTCTCTTCATCTTTGATTTGCACTTTTAATCTGAAAATCTTCCCGATGTCGCTTCAGTAAAGCGTGCCGACTGCTATGAGGGTGTTGGATTGTACTACAGAGGCACAGAGTCTCAATCCCAGAGTGGGAGAACATGTCAGGAGTGGGATTCAGACACCAGGGAGCGATACATGACAACTGATGTCAACGCAGGGAGGCACAACTACTGCAGGTAAGTGGATGCACTTCCACATCCGTTTAAAGAGCAAGTCAATACTTAGGGCTCCTGTGAGTTTACACTGACATTCATACTGATGCTGTTTTATGATACACGAAAGCAAACAAGGCCTTCAGCAAAAGCTTTTCATATCAGCTATTAGTTATTGATGATATTTGGTAATATAACGATATTGCTGTGTTTTGTTATGTCTGTGTGGTCAATATATTTAAAAATTTATAAGCGCTCCGCTCTTTCTGACTGTAAACAAAGCCATTCTCCGCCTCCCCCAACCTGATTGGTTGTGAGGCAGACGCTGCTCCCCTGTGTCATTCAGGAGCCCAAACAAAGTCAGCGTGCTACATTATCGGACAGTAGAAACCAACCAGAAAGTTCGGAAAATTGTCTGAATCCTCCTTTGGCCATGACTGCCGACACAAGCAAGAAAACAAAGTAAATACCGGAGACTCTGGAGGAATAACGGGCGCTTAAAACGGATGTAGACCGGACAAGAGCTAAAAAGCCGGGTCAACATAAACGATGGGGGACGCTTGGGGATCTTGGTGACCCTGTAACCTTTCTGCTGGACAGGTAAACCGCTTTAACAAAGTAAGACAAGTGTCTGTAACAGAAGTGTTTCTTGTCAAACGGGACCTGCTGTAGCGTGTTGTAGCGCCATCGCTAAACTGTTGACCTCGGGTCCTGGACTATGTCACTTTATCCTAGTTGTAGAAGTCCTGCAAACATTGTGTTTGCTGGTAGTCTGTTGGCATCTACAGTAGCACCAATGCTTTTGACTTTCACCTTGACTGGGCCCCATTTGTAATGATCTGAAGTATTTATCTGCATTATATCTGAATTTAATTGGAACGATACGAGCGAGCAGGAGCGTCTGTTTGTGGGCGGGGCTTGAGGGGAGAGGAGGAGCTGAGGGGAAAACTGGTTGGGAGGGGTAGAGTTTACATTCAAGATTTCTCCTAAAAACTGGCACTTCCTCAGATCCTGACTACCCCACCTTTAAATCAGAAAAAAAAGCAATGTGAGAAGTTTTTGGCCAGAGGGGGGCGCCAAAGTTGACTCAAACCAAAAGTTCCTGACAGGAGCTTTAAGTTTCTTCTCTTAGTTAATTCTAGAGCATCAAATATTAGTGAAGTATAATGGATTAATCACTTAAGATATGCTGACACTGAAAATTTAATCTATTGAAAAATATCTGAAATATGATTAAAAAGTTTGTTTACAATGAACTACAATACGTTTGCATTCAGAGGGGTTTGATGTGTTACCTCCGCAGAAATCTGCTCTACAAGCGGCGCCCGTGGTGTTACGTGTGGAAAAGACAGCAGCTGATGTGGGAGTACTGTGATATTCCTCGCTGCGGCGTCGAGTCCTGTAAGTGCTTTTTCACTGTAATGTTTTCAGTGGAAGTCTCGGCCAGTTTGTCGCCTCATTCCTGGTGTTTCTCTTCTTTTTTAGTCCCAACTCCGCCTCCTCCTGCACCGACTGAACATGTTCCTGGTGAGTTCATCATCATCCTGAGAGCTGCTGTGATTTTTTTCGCATGTTTTCCCCTCTGACTGTTCTGACCTTTATTTCACCCTCAGCTGCAGCGTCCACATGTGGCCAGCGCACCAGGAGAAAGCAGATGAAGATTGTGGGTGGAACCATCTCCACTGTGGAATCCCACCCGTGGGTGGCGGCCATATTTTGGCGTGGCAAATCCAAGGAGAAAGCTTTCCGCTGCGGAGGGAGTCTGATCTCAGCCTGCTGGGTGCTCACAGCTGCTCACTGTTTCCCTGACGGGTAGGAAGTGAAGTCACCAACTTTCAAACAACAGGTGCAGAAAACAAAACAAAAAAACAGAAGCTGATTGGATTGAATTTGTGTTTCAGCTCCCACACCAAAGAGCACCGCTTCTCTGTCAGCCTGGGGAAGAACGCCCTGAATGAGACGGACTTTGTGGAGCAGACCTTCAGGGTGGACCAGATCATCTTACATGAGGGCTATGACAACGGCGAGGGGAACTTCAACAATGACATCGGTATGAAATGATCCTCTGCAGAGGCCACAGCGTCCATCAGGCGGTGCAGTCAGAATGATAACTTCATGATTCTTCTTCTCCAGCTCTGATGAAGCTGAAGCCCAAAGACGGGAAGTGTGCAGAGGAAGACAACTCGGTGAAAACCGTCTGTCTGCCTCCACCTCTGCAGAGCCTGCAGCCCGGTGTCACCTGTGAGATCGTGGGGTACGGCAAAGAGAAATTCGGTAATTCTTGTCTTATAATCATACTTACACCCGGCAGACGTGGTGAGAAAACCTCAAGATCTTTTCAGAGGAGTTACCACAAGATTCCATGTGCAGATGCATCGATATAGCCGACTCTTACCTTGGAGCTCCTTCTGACTTCTAAAACCTTTGTATCCTCGTCTTCCTCCAGGTCTGTGGTACAGGTCTCAGTTCCTCCAGGAGGCTCAGGTGAACCCCTTTGCCGATGATGTGTGTCGACAGGAGGATTATTACGGAAACAAGATCACTGATAACATGTTCTGTGCTGGCCGGCCCGACTGGAGCCAGGATGCCTGCGAGGTATTCACGACACGTCCAGACTCGATCAGACTCTGATTCTGCAGATCATTTCATAGACTTAAATAACTCTGCTCTTCCCTCACCTGCAGGGAGACTCTGGAGGGCCTCTGGTGTGCGAGGTGGGCGGCAGGTTCTTCCAGTTTGGAGTGATCAGCTGGGGCGACGGCTGCGCCAAAGAGTTTCGACCGGGAGTTTACACCAAAGTGACGAACTACAACAGATGGATAGAGGAGAAGACAGGGCTGTCCATCGCTGCAGGGTCCTTGTTCCCTCAGAAATGAGACAAGATAAGGACACTGTAAGGAGCTGTTACTGCTGATTACCTGAATTTCCTTTCCAAATCCATGAAACGGGTCAATTTTAAACAAAAGCCTGAAAGAGAGCTCAGTTACTGTGCAAAAATAAAGCTCTGCTAGCTGCTCTTAAAGGGTTAACCCTGCTGTTTAAAGACACTGTAAGGAGTTTTCATCACCCCTTTAGATAAACAGATACTGCTTCCCAAGGATTAGGACTACATTACCATGAACACCATCACCTACTGTCATAGAGACACAATCTTGTTTGTATTTTTCATGGAGAAAATTTCACATCACTTGAGAAAACCCTTTAAAAAGTTCCAGCAAGACTCAAAAAGTCCTGATTCTGTCGGATTGTCGGTGGAGCTGAGAAACTTATGCCGTGTTCAAAAGCGATTAAACTCGAGTTCTTGTTGTGCTTTGTAAGCTACGCTTTCCAAATAGCATCAACTGAGTGAATTATTTGTGTAGACGATGCAAATCCGCAACGTGTTCATGTTTCAGGCGCCAGAGCTAGGGGTCTCTGGTCCGGCAGCATGAGCCTCTCAGGCGGTGGGCGCCGAGCGGTTAGCTGTTAGCTCCTGTTACCGTTTTTAAGGTGGGAACTGCTCACACACATATACACTCAGTCTCGATCATAGACTGTATATAGAATGGACGCCGTCTGCCTCCTCGCTGGATGAAGCCACTCCGACAACAGCACCCTCTGGTGACGGGCTGCAGTATAGGTCATAAATCCCGCCTCCGCCAGCCATCCTCATGGGGCTGTACAATTTTGTGCATATTCTTTCTAAAACAAGCATATCTCATGTTTAGATCATTCTGTTGTTTTTTCTTTTAATAAAAAAGAATAATATGATCAAGGGGAAATTATCAGTGAATATCAGGGTTGTGCACAGGATTTTCTGTTGTATGGCAGTCTTTATATAAAAACTTAGAATGGTCTTATAATTGGAGCTTGTTCTCTTATCTCACTTATTTCCTTTAATTGCTCTTAATCGGTGATGAATGGCTGAAACTAGCAAAAATAGATATCTTAAAGGAGGAGCTCAACTTGTTTCAGCTGTTGTGTTTCTTGTAAATTTCTGAGTCTGGTGTTATTTTCCCCCCTCTGTTATTGTTGTGGTTGTAATGTGGTCAAATGAAATAAAAGTGTGTATATACTGAAAGTGACACAGCAATTACTTCATTATCACTGGATTTGTGATTTTCCAACAGAGCAATAATTAATGGGTTTTTCCTCTTGTGCTTTCTTCTCACATGGAGTCCCCCAGGGGTCTAATTGCGGTCCACTTTAATCCACTTTATACATGCTCACCTGGGGCAAAGTCTGTGGTGGGCACGGTACAGGACTTCAGCTCTATGCAGATGACACTCAGCTCTATGAATACTGAAAAAGTTTTCCTGTTATCACTCCCCCAACATCCAGTTCCAGCTGTACTAATAATCTGTCTTCCAGTCAGGGTGCCTTTCTGAATAATGTTCACTAAGAGGCCCGCCCAACCCAGGAGTCATTTTATACTGTGAGCTTTCCCTGACCGGGGTTATACAGTCCTGCTTTGCTCAGCTAGGACTGTTTTTTTTGTTGAAATGATAAAAACTACCAAAGCCAAAGCATTCATGAGTTTTAATTTGAAGAAAAATACATGTCATTGACACACTTGACACAGATATAAAGAAATAAGGTATGAGCTCTACTGTCACTGTAGGATGCAGGAAAACACTCCAAATGGTACCAGAACCGCAGGTTATATTTTCAGACCATCACAGCTGAGAGCTCACAGGATGTTCCTTTCGAAGGAATTGACATAAAATCACTAAGCTGTGTTCAACTGTCGGAAACTGTTTTTGGAGCCATAATACTTATAAAATAAGAAATGGATGTTGTAGCTGCAGCTCCACCTGTTTACTCTCTACCTTTATGGGTTGACATAACCTTTCTAGTCACTTTACCTCCACTAGCAGATTATGTTTGTCTTTATCATAGAAAATGTGACAAAACAACACAAGTTAAAACAGATCAAATAATTCTAATGAAAAACTACTAAAAGCCCTAACATTGCAATATGATAGAGTGATAATAATCAAGGATCAAATCATCAAACAAGCATCAAACTTCCTCACCAGAGGCCTGTACTACGAAGCTGGATTTGGTTTTAGCGAGATAACTTCTGGATAACTTCTGGGTTTTCTGTACTACGAAGGTGGATCTCTTTTTATCCGGGTCCGTTGCCCCAGTAACTTACGCGGAACGCCAAACCTGCTCCGGAGCAGGTTATGTTTCAGGATAAGATCTCAGCAGGTATAAAAAACCGCCCACTGACCAATCGGATCTCTTGGAAAATGGCTTGCCCACTTTTGCCGGATCCCGGGGACATCGTTGCACGGATAGTGAGAGGAGCGCTCCGCCGAGAGCGTTATATTCATGATCGTTCAAACCCGTTTGATTTACCTGATGACGTTCTCTATGAACGTTACAGGTTTTCCTCGGACGGCCTCAATATTCAGGTAGCAAGAAGTCTAAGCAATACACTAAAATTTGCCAAGCTCCAGGTTCAAATTTGTTAGTCATCTTTCAGAATTCATTGAAGCAGATTAGAAAACTCTTAACCCCAAATGTGTCTGCAGATGACGTGACCATCAGATGATGGAGAAAAAAAAAGGCAGTGTGAGGAAATCACTGTTTACGCGTTGAAATATGTACAAATAAAATCTTCCAATAAACTTACAAACTACTTTACAGGATGATTTTAGATTTATTTTTATTTGCTCCCACGTACTCTTTTCCCCACTGCTGTTGTGACTGAAATAATGAGGTCAATGATGGTGGTGATCACACACGCTGCATGACAACATATAAGGGGGCCATAAATTTATGAACGCACAAATGTAATTTACACAAACGGTGATTTTTTTGCCAGCAGTCCCTCCGGCTTTTAGCGGCTGTGTCTGTCTCACTGTTTAAATAAAGCTCTGTTCTTCAGCTGTGAAAAATGACGTGCAGCCTTCTCCATTGTGGAGATTGGTCCGGTGGCACTGACCCGCGCACAGATCTGAACTGGATTCAGTTATCGAGTTGATAACCGGCTTCGTAGTACAGCTGATCGGGATTGCAGAGATCCGGTGAAGTTGAGCGAGTTGTCGCAGAGTTATGCTGGATTTGTTAATCCAGCTTCGTAGTACAGGCCTCAGGCTTCAAAATTATAGTTTTTTTAATCTTTTACCAGCAGATGGCGTCTTTTACCAATCTGAGAGCCTCTGGGAAAAAGCAGTTCTCCTTATAACCACTAGAGACACTGTTCAGGCTGCTGGAGGCCTTTGTGTCTATGTAACACAATAAATAAAGGGTTAAAATTTAACTTAATATATGATAATTTTAAGGTAATTGGTAGAGGAAGCTGTTTTATGAGAATAACAAAAAAACAAAAGTAGTTTTCCCTCTCAGTTAGTCATTATCGTATCAGACAGAGTCAAATCACAACATACATTTCAGATCAGATGTGGTAAAGCCTGATTTTAGTCGCAGACTTGGGTCCATTTGCTGCTTTCCTTCTGAGAACTTTCTGCCTCCTTGTGGAAAACTTTCCCATCAGGCTGCTCTCTCCACCTCAGGGTGACTCCACTCAGTCCACTCTCCTTCAGTCTGTCCTGGAGCTGGAAACAGAAATGAAAATCGTTTTCACTCATGAGCTGTGGCTGAAGAATAAAATACTCCATGTTACACTCAAGATCAAATCAAAGCTAACATAAGAGAAGGTATTTGGAGACTCGCCTTTTTGAGGATGTCTGCTTTCACGGCGAGGTCGTTCAGATCCACAGAGGGGTCCTTTCCGGTCATCCTCAGCTTTATTACCTTTACTGTTGTGCAGAAAACCAAAGTCAGAAATAAACATGGACGCTTTAAGTCGTAGAGTACATTTAAACTTCAGTTACTGGATTGAAATGTCGTTCTCACTCACCCTGCTGAGAGGCGGTGTGGCACACAAACGGGAGTTTACGCTCACAGGGCAGAAACCTCCATTTTCCTGAACGCTCCAGGTCTGACACTCCACATACCACAGTCATGGAGCCCAAATAGCTTTCAACCGGATCCCAGAATGTGAATGACAAGCTGCTCCTATCAGACCAGTAAAGGTGACGATCTCTGTACAAACCGATAAATGGCCATTTTCCAGAATACTCAATGCTGCTGAGCTGCTGGTTCTCATTGTCGTTCCTCACAATGGCCAGGTCTATGTGGTTCTCCCTGCAGTAACTCTGAGCATCAGACCAATTCATTTTCTGATTGACAAACACATACTCAGGGTCCTGTTGTGTTCCTGCAGGGAGAGTTTGAAAAATGGAGAGCTTCAGCTTTTACAGAGAAATGAAGAAATCCTCTTTATGAACTGGACGTGTCTGGAGTGATTCTTACCTTGGTAACAGAAAAATGTCTCTTCATAGAAGCAACCTACATCAACCCATCCATCTCTGTATAAACCACCACAAAGCTGTTCAGCGTTCCAAAAATTTGGGTTATTAATGTACCACTTCCTGTATTCAGCTCCACTTCCTGTGTAGCTGTCAGACCACTTCCAGATGATTCGATTGTACAGACCGATCCAGACCTCTGAGTTCTGACCAGAAGACGTTACTGTGTGGCTGACTTGTTTCATCTCCTCAGGACTTCCAATGCTGGCCAGGTCTGTGTAAGTCTTTCTGCAGAAGGTCTGAGCTTCAGTCCAGGTCATGGGATCAGCCACATAGTGGTACTGCCGGGGAAGGCAGGAGGAGACGTTCCAGCCTGTGAGGAGAAGGACTTTCAGACTTTTCAACTCACAGTCAGGAGTGCTATGCTGCCATGAAGAAGCTCACTGCTGCCACCAGGAGGTGCAGTGACTGGGATATTAGTACATGAATGTGTTCAGGTCTTGACCCCTGTAATGTGTGGTGAGTTTGGGTCAGATTGGAGCATGCATGGCTGAGAAATAAAACTACTTCCTGTCTGATGGTATGACATGGAATTTTGAGGGCTTGCCCCCGCCTTTTTTGCTTTTTGCGAGTTTTTCATTGTTTGGGTTTCTTCAGCAGGTTGGATAAACGCTGTATGAGAAGGAACTTCTCTGAGGACCACTGGAAATCTTTTACAGTTTTTCTCAGTCACTTTGGTGCATTTCTCAGATCAGAATGAAAGTTCTCATAACTATTAGTTCAACCTCCACAACATGGAGTCATTTGTGCACATCGTCGTAGCAGTTTCTCATTCCTCTGAACAAATTGCAAATGCTCTTGGACATGCTTCAAATGGCTGTACAGGTAGTGTATAGTGCTTTCTTAAGCATTTTCAGGTAGTATCACCAAGATCTGACTTTTTTGCATTGGAAAACACAGAGAGAGTGAACTGTCATGATGAAAATATGACAAAACCATTTGACAGTCTCGTTCGTAAACAATGATGTTGGGACTAATTATTTTGATGACACAGACAGTCTCATTGACATGAATACTTGCCTTGAGGAATCAACTATTTATTTTGAGCAAGTGACGCGTTTTTGCAGGTTATCCACTAGGTTTTGCAGTTTGTAGTAATTGTTTTGAGAAATGCACCAAGTGTTGTGCAAATGGTAATAGTAATAGTGACGTGAGAAATGCATCAAAGCGACTGAGAAAAACTGTAATTTGGGCTGGTCTAAGAATATAGACTTCATCTACAGAAAGGGGCAGAGCCACCTCTTTTGCCTGAGAAGACTCCGATCAATAAACATCTGTAGTAAGATGCTGCAGATGTTTTATCAGTCTGTGGTGTAGATCTACAGAGTTCTGTTCTACGCTGCAGTCTGCTGGAGAGGAAGTATCAAACACAAAGATGCAAGACGTCTAAACAAACTGGTGAAAAAGGCTGGCTCTGTGGTTGGACTCAAGATGGACTCTGTGGAGGATGTGGTGGAGAGATCTACACTGAGGAAGGTGGAGACTATTCTAAAGAACATGGATCACCCACTTCACAACACCTTAATGGACCAAAGGGCCAACGGTGGTGGACGGCTCCTTTCTCTTCACTGCAGGACAGAAAGATTCAGAAGATCTTTTGTACCAACAGCCATCAGACTTTACAACTCTTGTGTAAATAGTAGATAACTTTTAGTTTAGACATGACAAATGACATGACAGACGATTGAATTTCCCTTTGGGGATTGATAAAGTTCTTGTTCTTGTTCTTCTTCTTATCTACTGTCCTACCAAAAAGGTGAGAATGACAAAAATATATTTTTTGAACATGTGGTGTGGCCTGTAATTATTTGACAGTTTGACAGTTGTGCAACCACATTTGATTTCATTGGGGTAAATATTAGTTATTCTTATCCATAAATCCAGCCTGTAAATTTAAAAGGTCAACCCCGTAAACCACCACATATTTTTAAAAGACATCGTCAAAAACCAACATAAGAGAGTTTTCTGACCTGAGAGACATAAGCAGAGACACAGCAGGATCTTCTCCATCATGGTGGCGGTCTACGGAGTGTGTGTCGCACTAAGAAGACACTCCTTAGTTATGTCTGGGATCATCATGCAAATCCACCGCACTTCCTGCCTCAACAACAAACATGTTTGCTGATAGGATAAGAAAAACAGACGACTAAAAGCCAAAGCAATACCTACAAAGTCCAACTCCAGTGAAGTTGGGATGCTGTGTCAGTGTTGTTGAAAGGAAAGGTCATGTAACCCACAGAAAATATATCTTGTCTTTGGCAATTAAATTGATTATGGGTGGAAAAGGATTTACATGTTTTTACACATTGTCCCAACTTCACTGGAATTGGGGTTTGTTGTTTTTTTTCTCTCCCAATCTCAGTTCAAGAAGTGTAGATATTTGAGTCTGAACTAAGAGGTCAAAGCTCTGAAAATGGCTCATGGTATCAGAACTGCAGGTGATACTTTCAAAGAGCTGAATATGTTAAATGACAGGATGTTCCCTGTGAAGGAGTTTACCTAAAATCAATGAGCTGTGTTTAATTGTTGCTTAATTCAAAGAAGGAAGGAAACATGCAAAAGACATACAAAAGAAACATTTCTCTGAAATCACTCCTGTACACCTCTTCAGGCTCAGTGACCTTACCTTTGAGCTCAGCATGTTGGGGTTGTCTTGAGAAATCAGTATTAGTTTGGACTGTTGTCTAAAGAGGGGAAAAATAAATTGTAATGGTTCAACAAGTCCTGTATCATTCAGATGTAAGTGAACAGCTGAGTCCTGGCCAGAAGAGTTGGCTCTCTTGTGCCGGGCCATACGTTAATGAAATGACTGTTTTGTTCCTCCTCTATAAGTGTGTTTGCCACATTGCTCTGTTTGTGTCTGGGGGTTTGGTACTTTTCAATATGGAGCTGAGAAGATACCAACTAAGATGGAAGGCAAGGAGACGGGACAATGTGGTGACTGCTGGCACTGTAACTCGTGGACATGACTGGGCATTGCTCGTGTCAATCACAGACGCTGTATCTGACTGGTCTTCAGCCATATCAACGTCGTCACAGGATTGGTGACTGGCAGCATCTACCGCCCCATCCTCCATGCTCTCCTCCTCCTCCCCCAAAGAGTCATTGAGGTCCCCCACCTGAGACTCCCCTTCTGAATCATCAAGACAGTCCTCAGGTTCAGGCACGTCTCCCTCAGCCGAGCCTATGGGCAGGAAGCTGATGTCCAGGATAAGGTTGTGATGCACCACCTTAGTTTTCCCTTCGCCATCCTCCAACTTGAAGACATGAGTTTGTGGGTTTCTGTCCATGACAGTATAGACTGTCGGTTCCCACTTGTCCACAAGTTTCTTCTTTCCCCTCTCTCCTTTGTTGGCGAGGAGTACTCTGTCTCCCACGCTCAGGCAAGTCCCCTTGACTTTCCGATTGTTACCTCTGGCTTGCTTGTCCTGCTCCTTGATGGCATGTCTTTGGGCAATGTCTGCAGCCTCATGGAAATGGGACATAAGCATTGAGACATAACTGTCGTAGTCAACAACCACTGGATCGTGCAGGACTTGTCTGAACGTCAACGGGAAGCCTTGGAACCCGACCGAACATGAGGTGGAAAGGTGCGTATCCAGTTGTCTCATGCACCATTGCATTGTATGCAAATGTCAGGGTCTGGATTTGCTGGGGCCACTTGGCCTTCTCTCTAAGTCTGCTCCGTCCACATCCTGATCGTGTCTCCCCACCTATTTCCCATCACCCTCATAATCTCTTGTATTTAACTTCATGTCTCTCATTGTCCATTTCTGACCTTTTTTGTTGTTGAAATTATTTTAAAAAAGTGACAAAAGCCAAAACTTTTATGAGTTTTTATTTGAAGAAATATACATGTCATTGACACACTTGACACAGATATAAAGAAATAAGGTATGAGGTCTACTGTCGCTGTAGGATGCAGGAAAACACTCCAAATGGTACCAGAACCGCAGGTTATATTTTCAGACCATCACAGCTGAGAGCTCACAGGATGTTCCTTTCGAAGGAATTGACCTAAAATCATTGAGCTGTGTGTAATTGCCGCTTGATACAAAGAAGGAAGGAAACATGCAAAGGATATGCAAAAGAAACATCAACTTGTTTCACCTCCTTACACTCAGTGACCTGACCTGTGAGCTTCTCTGAACAAACAAAGGGAACCTGTTTTTGGAGCAATATTACTTATAAAATGAGAAATGGATGTTGTAGCTGCAGCTCCACCTGTTTACTCTCCACCTTTAAGGGTTGGCATAACCTTTCTTGTCACTTTACCTCCACTAGCAGATTATGTTTGTCTTTATTGTAGAAAATGTGACAAAACAACACAAGTTAAAACAGATCAAATAATTCTAATGAAAAACTATTCAAAGCCCTAACATTGCAATATGAAAGAGTGATAATAATCAAGGATCAAATCATCAAACAAGCATTAAACTTCCTCACCAGGCTTCAAAATTATAGTTTTTTAAATCTTTTTTACCAGCAGATGGCGCCTTTTACCAATCTGAGAGCCTCTGGGAGAAAGCAGTTCTCCTTTTAACCACTAGGGACACTGTTCAGGCTGCTGGAGGCCTTTTTGTCTATGTAACCAAATAACTAAAGGGTTAAAATTTAACTTAATATATGATAATTTTAAGATAATTTTTGGAGGAAGCTGTTTTATGAGAATAACAAAAACAAAAGTAGATTTTCCCTCTCAGTTCGTCATTATCGTATCAGACAGAGTCATATCACAACATACATTTCAGATCAGATGTGGTAAAGCCTGATTTTAGTCGCAGACTTGGGTCCATTTGCTGCTTTCCTTCTGAGAACTTTCTTCCTCCTTGTGGAAAACTTTCCCATCAGGCTGCTCTCTCCACCTCAGGGTGACTCCACTCAGTCCACTCTCCTTCAGTCTGTCCTGGAGCTGGAAACAGAAATGAAAATTGTTTTCACTCATGAGCTGTGGCTGAACAATAAAATACTCCATGTTATACTCAAGATCAAATCAAAGCTAACATAAGAGAAGGTATTTGGAGACTCGCCTTTTTGAGGATGTCTGCTTTCACGGCGAGGTCGTTCAGATCCACAGAGGGGTCCTTTCCGGTCATCCTCAGCCTTATTACCTTTACTGTTGTGCAGAAAACCAAAGTCAGAAATAAACATGGATGCTTTAAGTCGTAGAGTACATTTAAACTTCAGTTACTGGATTGAAATGTCGTTCTCACTCACCTTGCTGAGAGGCGGTGTGGCACACAAACGGGAGTTTACGCTCACAGGGCAGAAACCTCCATTTTCCTGAACGCTCCAGGTCTGACACTCCACATACCACATTCATGGAGCCCAAATAGCTTTCAAGATCCCAGAATGTGAATGATAAGCTGCTCCCATCAGACCAGTAAAATAGAGGATCTCTGTACAAACCGATAAATGGCCATTTTCCAGAATACTTAATGCTGCTGAGCTTCTGGTTCTCATTGTCGTTCCTCACAATGGCCAGGTCTATGTGGTTCTCCCTGCAGTAACTCTGAGCATCAGACCAATTCATTTTCTGATTGACAAACACATACTCAGGGTCCTGTTGTGTTCCTGCAGGGAGAGTTTGAAAATGGAGAGCTTCAGCTTTTACAGAGAAATGAAGAAATCCTCTTTATGAACTAGACGTGTCTGGAGTGATTCTTACCTTGGTAACAGAAAAATGTATTTTCACCGTAGCAACCTACATCAGCCCATCCATCTCTGCTAAAACCGACACAAAACACTTTAGCGTTCCAAAAATTTGGCTGACCAGGGTACCACTTCCTGTATTCAGCTCCACTTCCTGTGTAGCTGTCGGACCACTTCCAGATGATTCGATTGTACAGACCGATCCAGACCTCTGAGTTCAGACCAGAAGACGTTATTGTGTGGTTGACTTGTTTCATCTCCTCAGGACTTCCAATGCTGGCCAGGTCTGTGTAAGTCTTTCTGCAGAAGGTCTGAGCTTCAGTCCAGGTCATGGGATCAGCCACATAGTGGTACTGCCGGGGAAGGCAGGAGGAGACGTTCCAGCCTGTGAGGAGAAGGACTTTCAGACTTTTCAACTCACAGTCAGGAGGCCATGCTGCTGTAAAGAAGCTCACTGCTGCCACGAGGAGGCGCTATGACTGGGATATTAGTACATGTATGTGTTTAGGTCTTGACCCCTGTAATGTGTGGTGAGTTTGGGTCAGATTGGAGCATGCATGGCTGAGAAAAAAACTACTTCCTGTCTGATGGTATGACATGGAATTTTGAGGGCTTGCCCCCACCTTTTTTGCTTTTGTACGAGTTTTTCATCGTTTGGGTTTCTTCAGCAGGTCGGATAAACGCTGTATAAGAAGGAACTTCTCTGAGGACCACTGGAAATCTTTTACAGTTTTTCTCAGTCACTTTGGTGCATTTCTCAGATCAGAATGAAAGTTCTCATAACTATTAGTTCAACCTCCATAACATGGAGTCATTTGTGCACATCGTCGTAGCAGTTTCTCATTCCTCTGAACAAATTGCAAATGCTCTTGGACATGCTTCAAATGGCTGTACAGGTAGTGTATAGTGCTGTCTTGAGCATTTTCAGGTAGTATCACCAAGATCTGACTTTTTTGTGTTGGAAAACACAGAGAGAGTGAACTGTCATGATGAAAATATGACAAAACCATTTGACAGTCTCGTTCATAAACAATGATGTTGGGACTAATTATTTTGATGACACAGACAGTTTCATTGACATGAATACTTGCCTCAAGGAATCAACTATTTATTTTGAGCAAGTGACGCGTTTTTGCAGGTTATCCACTAGCCTTTGCAGTTTGTAGTAATTGTTTTGAGAAATGCACCAAGTGTTGTGCAAATGGTAATAGTAATAGTGATGTGAGAAATGCATCAAAGCGACTGAGAAAAACTGTAATTTGGGCTGGTCTAAGAATATAGACTTCATCTACAGAAAGGGATCAGAGCCACCTCTTTTGCCTGAGAAGACTGCGATCAATAGACATCTGTAGTAAGATGCTGCAGATGTTTTATCAGTCTGTGGTGTAGATCTACAGAGTTCTGTTCTACGCTGCAGTCTGCTGGAGAGGAAGCATCAAACACAAAGATGCAAGACGTCTAAACAAACTGGTGAAAAAGGCTGGCTCTGTGGTTGGACTCAAGATGGACTCGGTGGAGGATGTGGTGGAGAGATCTACACTGAGGAAGGTGGAGACTATTCTAAAGAACATGGATCACCCACTTCACAACACCTTAATGGACCAAAGGGCCAACGGTGGTGGACGGCTCCTTTCTCTTTGCTGCAGGACAGAAAGATTCAGAAGATCTTTTGTACCAACAGCCATTAGACTTCACAACTCTTGTGTAAATAGTAGATAACTTTTAGTTTAGACATGACAAATGACATGTCAGACAATTGAATTTCCCTTTGGGGATTAATAAAGTTCTTGTTCTTGTTCTTCTTCTTCTTCTTATCTACTGTCCTACCAAAAAGGTGAGAATGACAAAAATATATTTTTTGAACATGTGGTGTGGCCTGTAATTGTTTGACAGTTTGACAGTTGTGCAACCACATTTGATTTCATTGGGGTAAATATTAGTTATTCTTATCTATTAACCCCGCCGATAAATTTAAAGGGTCAACCCCGTAAACCACCATACATTTTTAAAAGACATCGTCAAAAACCAACATAAGAGAGTTTTCTGACCTGAGAGACATAAGCAGAGACACAGCAGGATCTTCTCCATCATGGTGGTGGTTTGTGGCGTGTGTGTCGCATGAACAAAACACTCCTTAGTTATGTCTGGGATCATCATGCAAATCCACCGCACTTCCTGCCTCAAAAACAAACATGGTTGCTGATAGGATAAGAAAAATAGACGACTAAAAGCCAAAGCAATACCTACGAACTCCAACTCCAGTGAAGTTGGGATGCTGTGTCAGTGTTGTTGAAAGGAAAGGTCATGTAACCCACAGAAAATATATCTTGTCTTTGGCAATTAAATTGATTATGGGTGGAAAAGGATTTACATGTTTTTACACATTGTCCCAACTTCACTGGAATTGGGGTTTGTTGTTTTTTTTCTCTCCCAAACTCAGTTCAAGAAGTGCAGGTATTTGAGTCTGAACTAAGAGGTCAAAGCTCTGAAAATGGCTCATGGTATCAGAACTGCAGGTGATACTTTCAAAGAGCTGAATATGTTAAATGACAGGATGTTCTCTGTGAAGGAGTTTACCTAAAATCAATGAGCTTTGTTTAATTGTTGCTTAATTCAAAGAAGGAAGGAAACATGCAAAAGACATACAAAAGAAACATTTCTCTGAAATCACTTCTGTTCACCTCTTCAGGCTCAGTGACCTTACCTTTGAGCTCAGCATGTTGGGGTTGTCTTGAGAAATCAGTATTAGTTTGGACTGTTGTCTAAAGGGGGAAAAATAAATTGTAATGGTTCAACAAGTCCTGCATCATTCAGATGTAAGTGAACAGCTGAGTCCTGGCCAGAAGAGTTGGCTCTCTTGTGCCGGGCCATACGTTAATGAAATGACTGTTTCGTTCCTCCTCTGTAAGTGTGTATGCCACATTGCTCTGTTTGTGTCTGGGGGTTTGGTACTTTTAAATACGGAGCTTGGAAGATACCAACCAAGATGGAAGGCAAGGAGACGGCACAATGTGTTGACTGCTGGCACTGTAACTCGTGGACATGACTGGGCATTGCTCATGTCAATCACAGACGCTGTATCTGACGGTCTTCAGCCAAATCAACGTCGTCACAGGATCGGTGACTGGCTCTGGCAGCATCTTCCGCCCCATCCTCCATGCTCTCCTCCTCCTCCCCCAAAGAGTCATTGAGGTCCCCCACCTGAGACTCCCCTTCTGAATCATCAAGACTGTCCTCAGGTTCAGGCACGTCTCCCTCAGCCGAGCCTATGGGCAGGAAGCTGATGTCCAGGATAAGGTTGTGATGCACCACCTTAGTTTTCCCTTCGCCATCCTCCAACTTGAAGACATGAGTTTGTGGGTTTCTGTCCATGACAGTATAGACTGTCGGTTCCCACTTGTCCACAAGTTTCTTCTTTCCCCTCTCTCCTTTGTTGGCGAGGAGTACTCTGTCTCCCACGCTCAGGCAAGTCCCCTTGACTTTCCGATTGTTACCTCTGGCTTGCTTGTCCTGCTCCTTGATGGCATGTCTTTGGGCAATGTCTGCAGCCTCATGGAAATGGGACATAAGCATTGAGACATAACTGTCGTAGTCAACAACCACTGGATCGTGCAGGACTTGTCTGAACGTCAACGGGAAGCCTTGGAACCCGACCGAACATGAGGTGGAAAGGTGCGTATCCAGTTGTCTCATGCACCATTGCATTGTATGCAAATGTCAGGGTCTGGATTTGCTGGGGCCACTTGGCCTTCTCTCTAAGTCTGCTCCGTCCACATCCTGATCGTGTCTCCCCACCTATTTCCCATCACCCTCATAATCTCTTGTATTTAACTTCATGTCTCTCATTGTCCATTTCTGACCTTTTTTGTTGTTGAAATGATTTTAAAAAAGTGACAAAAGCCAAAACTTTTATGAGTTTTTATTTGAAGAAATATACATGTCATTGACACACTTGACACAGATATAAAGAAATAAGGTATGAGGTCTACTGTCGCTGTAGGATGCAGGAAAACACTCCAAATGGTACCAGAACCGCAGGTTATATTTTCAGACCATCACAGCTGAGAGCTCACAGGATGTTCCTTTCGAAGGAATTGACCTAAAATCATTGAGCTGTGTGTAATTGCCGCTTGATACAAAGAAGGAAGGAAACATGCAAAGGATATGCAAAAGAAACATCAACTTGTTTCACCTCCTTACACTCAGTGACCTGACCTGTGAGCTTCTCTGAACAAACAAAGGGAACCTGTTTTTGGAGCAATATTACTTATAAAATGAGAAATGGATGTTGTAGCTGCAGCTCCACCTGTTTACTCTCCACCTTTAAGGGTTGGCATAACCTTTCTTGTCACTTTACCTCCACTAGCAGATTATGTTTGTCTTTATTGTAGAAAATGTGACAAAACAACACAAGTTAAAACAGATCAAATAATTCTAATGAAAAACTATTCAAAGCCCTAACATTGCAATATGATAGAGTGATAATAATCAAGGATCAAATCATCAAACAAGCATTAAACTTCCTCACCAGGCTTCAAAATTATAGTTTTTTAAATCTTTTTTACCAGCAGATGGCGCCTTTTACCAATCTGAGAGCCTCTGGGAGAAAGCAGTTCTCCTTTTAACCACTAGGGACACTGTTCAGGCTGCTGGAGGCCTTTTTGTCTATGTAACCAAATAACTAAAGGGTTAAAATTTAACTTAATATATGATAATTTTAAGATAATTTTTGGAGGAAGCTGTTTTATGAGAATAACAAAAAAAACAAAAGTAGATTTTCCCTCTCAGTTCGTCATTATCGTATCAGACAGAGTCATATCACAACATACATTTCAGATCAGATGTGGTAAAGCCTGATTTTAGTCGCAGACTTGGGTCCATTTGCTGCTTTCCTTCTGAGAACTTTCTTCCTCCTTGTGGAAAACTTTCCCATCAGGCTGCTCTCTCCACCTCAGGGTGACTCCACTCAGTCCACTCTCCTTCAGTCTGTCCTGGAGCTGGAAACAGAAATGAAAATCGTTTTCACTCATGAGCTGTGGCTGAACAATAAAATACTCCATGTTATACTCAAGATCAAATCAAAGCTAACATAAGAGAAGGTATTTGGAGACTCGCCTTTTTGAGGATGTCTGCTTTCACGGCGAGGTCGTTCAGATCCACAGAGGGGTCCTTTCCGGTCATCCTCAGCCTTATTACCTTTACTGTTGTGCAGAAAACCAAAGTCAGAAATAAACATGGATGCTTTAAGTCGTAGAGTACATTTAAACTTCAGTTACTGGATTGAAATGTCGTTCTCACTCACCTTGCTGAGAGGCGGTGTGGCACACAAACGGGAGTTTACGCTCACAGGGCAGAAACCTCCATTTTCCTGAACGCTCCAGGTCTGACACTCCACATACCACAGTCATGGAGCCCAAATATTCATAATAAATATCCCAGAATGTGAATGACAAGCTGCTCCCATCAGACCAGTAAAAGAGAGGATCTCTGTACAAACCGATAAATGGCCACTCTCCAGAATACTTAATGCTGCTGAGCTTCTGGTTCTCATTGTCGTTCCTCACAATGGCCAGGTCTATGTGGTTCTCCCTGCAGTAACTCTGAGCATCAGACCAATTCATTATCTGATTGACAAACACATACTCAGGGTCCTGTTGTGTTCCTACAGGGAGAGTTTGAAAATGGAGAGCTTCAGCTTATACAGAGAAATGAAGAAATCCTCTTTATGAACTGGATGTGTCTGGAGTGATTCTTACCTTGGTAACAGAAAAATGTATCTTCACGGGCGCAATCGAGATCGCCCCATCCATTTGTGTTGAAACCAACACAAAAATGATTCCAAAAATTTGGCTCCCCGGGGTACCACTTCCTGTATTCAGCTCCACTTCCTGTGTAGCTGTCGGATCACTTCCAGATGATTGGATTGTACAGACCGATCCAGACCGCTGAGTTCTGACCAGAAGACGTTACTGTGTGGCTGACTTGTTTCATCTCCTCAGGACTTCCAATGCTGGCCAGGTCTGTGTAAGTCTTTCTGCAGAAGGTCTGAGCTTCAGTCCAGGTCATGGGATCAGCCACATAGTGGTACTGCCGGGGAAGGCAGGAGGAGACGTTCCAGCCTGTGAGGAGAAGGACTTTCAGACTTTTCAACTCACAGTCAGGAGGCCATGCTGCCAAAGAGAAGCTCATTGCTGCCTCCAGGAGGCGCTACGACGGGGATATTAGTACATGAATGTGTTCAGGTCTTGACCCCTGTAATGTGTGGTGAGTCTGGGTCAGATAGAAGCATGCATGGCTGAGAAAAAAACTACTTCCTGTCTGATGGTAAGACATGGAATTTTGAGGGCTTGCTCCGCCTTGTTGCTTTTGTACGAGTTTTTCATCGTTTGGGTTTCTTCAGCAGGTCGGATGAACACTACATAAGAAGGCACTTCTCTGGAAATGTTTTATTCAGCAGACCTGAGGCACATTCAAACTTTTATAAGTTTAATAAGTTGAGACCATCAAAACTGGGACGTAACGCAAGACACAGAACAAATATCAGAATATCCTGGTTTGGTCCTTGCACTTACTCAGGTACGTAAAAATTTTCAGTTTTTTCTCTTTCTCAAAATCTCAACTTTTGCCAGAATCCATTAGCAGGACACTTTTCAAAGATGCATATGCTTTTCCTGATAAGTTCTGGTCCTATCTACTGTCGAGGTTTACTGGCTTTGAGGTTTGGCCTGTAATTATTTGACAGTTGTGCAACCACATTAGGGGGTTTGATTGGGGTTGGTATCAGTTCAAGTTTTAATAGATATTCTTATTTATTAAACCAGCCTGTAAATTCAAAGGGTCAACCCCATAAACCACTTCATTTTTAAAAGACATCGTCAAAAACCAACAAAAGACAGTTTTCTGACCTGAGAGACATAAGCAGAGACACAGCAGGATCCTCTCCATCATGGTGGCGGTCTGCAGAGTGTGTGTCGCACTAAGAAGACACTCCTGAGTTATCTGTTGGATCATCATGCAAATCTACTGCACTTGACCTTCATCCTGCCTCAACAACAAACATGGTTGCTGATAGGATAAGAAAAAAAGACGACTAAAAGCCAAAGCAATACCTATAAACTCCAACTACCGTGAAGTTGGGACGCTGTGTCAAAAGTCAATAAAAACAGATTCAATGAGGGAACCTTTGCAAGTATATTCATCTGATCCACCACAAACACAAGATACTTTCAGTTCACATTAATAAGTTTTGTTTTATTTTTGCACGTCCTGAAAAAGTTAGAACAGACTCAACAAAAGTCTGGGAAAATTGAGGATGCGGCTCCAAAAACAGCTTTTTGAAATCATTCGCAAAGGCTCATGGAGTGTCGTTGACACTTTCAGGAAGAAGAAGAAAATATTCTTAACGGGCTAAAATTGTTTCGTCCATTTTTATTTGTGTGTTAATGAAGCGTACATTAAAATAGTTAAAAATAGTTTCCCATCTCATGTGCTGCCACTTGCTGGTGAGAGGGAATGCATTAGTGAAAGAGATCAACGTCTCCATCATGAAACAACCGATCAGTATGTTTGATGACTCTTCTCTCAAATAACACGTTCGTCCTTAAACTTTTGTCAAATCAAACACTTTTATGCAGTTTTGCATGTGTTTGGCCCAGAAACAAACACAATAACTCTCTGACACACCTTCTTGAAATGGTTCTAAAGAACTTTTTGGCTGCTGCTGATGTTGGCCGATGATTCTTGCTGCCGATATGTCAAAGCTCAGCTACCGTTATGCGCCTCCTGCTGTTCAATGTGCACTGAGCATCCAAAGCGCAGGTAATTGTAGGGCCAAACAATGTCGCAAAAAAGGACATATCCTTCAGGAGCAGAGAAAAGAAAGAAGAAGAAGAGAAAAAACGCCAAGATAAAGGTATGTTTGCATGTCAGGGAATGTTAATCAAAGAGATTTGAAGGTGTGTGAATGATCAACGATCAATATCATTGGCAGAAATAGAGGGCCCCAAAATCAACTTTGCTAAAGGCCCCACTGAGGCTTGGGCCGGCTCTGCCTGTGCAACTAATCCCTTTTAGATGCATGGTTGCACAATGGCCTTAAAAAATAGGGTAGTTGATTAAGAAAACCATATTAAGCCTTTAATTTGAAGGGGCAATAAATGTTCCTGATAAAATGAGACAAACAAAAGACCACTTGTTGGAGCTCCAGCTGGGAAAATCGACCTTAACTTAGTGTTCAGAAATTAAATCCTTAATAGTTAAAGTTAACCTGAGAGATCTTATAACAGACCACCTGTTTTTGTGATGAAACCTCCTCAAACTAAATGATGTTACAGGGCTGTACCCCCCCCCCCCCCCCCCCCGAGTCCCCACTGTCCTCCTCCGGTCCGGCTCCAGTCTCCCGAGTGTCTGACCGCCTGTGGGGTGTGTCTGCTGGTGAAGGAGGAAGAAGTGTAAAGTCAGCCTTCATCGAACTGAGTTGTACCGGAAATTCATTTTGATTTGACTCCAAAATAAAAGCCCTGAAAAAGTGGTATCAAAAATACTGATGCACAGCTGGTGGATGAAAATGCAGCATAACTGAGGCTGAGAATCAATACGGTAATCATCCAATTTATTCAGAAAATACAGGTCATATATATATATATATATATATCGCTAGAGGGCTTACGCACGCTGTTAGCCAATGGAGATAGGCATCCGCACATTGCAGCCATTTTGCTACGGGACCCTCGCCCACTCATAACATTCCAGTGCATGAGGCATTTAGATAACTGTAGATTGATTAATTTTAAACCTCAGAGTTTTAGTTATGTTCCTGCAGACTCAAGAATAATTTTAACTATGGACTTTCATAAACATTAAACAGTTAGGCAGAGCGATAGCTATAGGCCCACACACACAAGGCAGTTATATTAAATAATTTTATATATAAAACATTTAATCATTCTATGTATGTTATATTAGTAATATTTCTATTATAGGGATAACTATAGTAACATAAGGCAAAAACATAAATATTTATTTTCAATGTAAATTTCTGCCTCATGTTTTTAACAAACCAAACAGCTTGGAAATCGTGCAGCTTAAGTTATGTTGAATCAAAAGAGCATTTCTGCCTCTTTAACTGATGTAAAATTACTGGGTCAACTTTGTAATATGTACTTGGTCTCACTCTCAGCGAGTTTGTTAGCCAAGTTAGACAGCTGATAAACACAAGCACATCCACAAAGACTGACACTTAGACTAAATAAATTGATAAATAAATAATATGCTGTCATATTAGCCTTGACAACTTGCGCAAAGTGACTCAAAGCTAGCCGTTGCGTACAATTAGCTGTGAAACAATTGTAAATATGCCGTTTCAACATGTCCAAGCATCCCGACTCATGGCCACGTTATTGAGGTCTATAATAAACAAAACCATAAATCTGTCAAGATTTCAGCGAGTTAAGAGTATTTTTGATCATGCAGATTACTCACCTCCCGTCGCAATTTTTTTTTTTTTGTAGGATAGTAGGGGAAGGCCCCGCCCTCCTTTGCCTCTGATTGGCTAGAAGTCGCCGCCATATTGGATGGGTCTCCCCACTCCAGGATCGCTCAAGAGTTTTTGGTTTGGAGTGCCAGGTTTTTTTTTTGCACTCCATGGTTGAAACCCCGACGCAGTATTGGAACCAGATCACGTAGGATTATAATTCACAAATAGGATTAAAAAATAATTTGGTTTATTTTTAATGTGTGATATTGTCCTGTATTATGGCTACATCCCTGCCGTTGTAAAACACCAAACAGTGTGAAAATTGGGCAGAGATTCGGAGAGTTATTACTAATATGGTTGGATATTCCTACCTACCTTAATACACTGCAGGCACATATCCAAGATGGCGGCCGCGCTAATACGTGAGCTCCAATAGGCAGCGTCAGGCTTTTAGGCATCTATGTATGTAATGTCTATGGGTGACTCCGCCTTGAGTCATCTAGCCTTCCTTGTAGATACCTAACCTATGTGACAATTTTATTTTGAAAGTCCAAACCGGATCTCCATCGTCTTACATCCGTGTACTTAACGTGGACGTTGAAGCCGTTTCAGTTCCCTCCTTGTAGACGAGGAGATAGCGCGGGCACGACTCACGTGCGGAGGTAAAATGCAGCTGAGTAACCGGTCGGGGCAGGTGAGTTTTCGGCTGCCGGTGATGATCGAACATTAAGTTAAGAGAAGAAGAAGAAGAAGAAGAGCCATGAAGAAACACCTGAGTCCGACCAAACAGCAGCAGCAGCAGCAACCACCGGCGGATGTCCCGGCGTCAGGCGGAGAGGTTACCGTGCAACAACTCAACGAGCTGCTGTCAACCGGGAGCGGCTTCTACAGCCTACCGACGCAACACTTCAACGAGGTCTTCCCCAGGATATACATCGGCAACGCGTGAGTCATCTATCTGCTCTGTTGTGTAGCGGGTGTTGTCGGTGACAAACAGTACAGGTAGGGGATGTGTGCAGGAACAAGGCGCGACAATGACAACAGTGTCGCATGTCGGCGAACACGGAGCAGCGAGTGGGTGTGTTATTTTTGGTGTCAGTGGACAAAGCCACAGCCTGTTGGCGTCAACAGATAGATCTCGACATAACGGCGGCGTCAACGTGCCTCAGCAGTCAGTCAGCCAGCCAGTCAGTCAGTCAGACAGACAGGTGGATATTGTGTAACAGCGCTGCACAGGGTCTGTGTTTTCAGGGTATGATCGATTTCTGTCTCCGTGACTCCAAACCTTCTTGTTTTGAGATGTGAAGGGCGGACACACAAAGACGTGTTTTTTTTTCTCCCCCCCACTCCATCATTAGTGTCACCGCCGCGCAATCACGTCTCCATCGAGCCGCTCCCATCGCGCTGAGGGGCGGCTGCAGAGTGACAGTCATCCCGGCTAAAATTAGATTTATGTCTTCATTCATAAACAACAGGCAGAACAAAGAGGGGGGAAAGGAGGAGCGTGTGGAAGGGGAGATGGGTCCACGTATTATCCGTCCATTCAATTATACCATACAATCTAATAAACGAAAAAAACGAGTCAGTTTTGTTTATTTATTATTTTAAAAATTTAGTCTTTGTTTTTGTATTTTCAGCTCAAAACACAATAAATAACAGAGAAGGAAACGATAACAAAATGATAAATCTTATTTACGATTAGTAATTATGAGTAAAGCTGAAACGATTCCTCGAATACAGGTCCTTACACACCGGGACCAACGCGAATATAGCACACGAAATGACGAAACATTCGGAGGCGAATTTTGCGACTTTCTGGGGGGAAAAAAGACGCGTCCCGGTGGAAGAAGCGAGAAGACTGAGCCAACAGCAGACTGAGTGTTTTTCAGTTCTGATTAGACTCTAGTGTTGAGATGTCTGTCTGTCATGATAGCATGTACTGAGTCAGGGCCAGTACCAGATAAGAACATTAAACTATAATCCATAAACGTAAGGTAACAACCGAGACCTAATGGTGCTGTGACAGCACACTGAACAGGTTAGCTTATGAGCTAAAGTTACTTAGCACAGATGAAAGTTAAAACAAAGATGTTTATCAAACTGTTAAAGCACACAAACCATCGTCATATGAGAAATCCGACGCTATGACTCTCCACAAGTTTGTCCTTCAGGTCGTTATCTTTGTAATATTTGTGTTTTTTATCAAAAATCACTCTGTTCTCCGACACGTAAACAATCAGCCGGTCGGCCATGTTGGATATACGAGTGAATCTGACGTCACAACAACACGCAATCTGATTGGTCAGAAGTCGACACACAGTATGAGAAACTTTAGAAAAATCAATTGTGAAACGAAAAAATAAATGCCGCAGTATCGCAGGACGGGAAAACGTCACTGATGTGAACGCTTGTATTGACAGGATACGGTTTAAAAAAAAAATATCTGAAATAATCGCACGTAAAAAGTGGTCCCGTTGTGAAAGGACCTTACCTCGAGTACCTCGATTACTAATAATGATCGAGGAATCTTCTCTGCCTCGAGTTCTCGTTTATCAGCTGAAATCGTCACTGTTTTGCACGGATTCTTTTTAAGATGACACAATGCGCTTGTGACCATTGCATTAGCCTATAAAGAAAAACAAATGAATAAAAATTGACTCGTTTTTTCGTTTTTCGTTTGCTAGATTGAATGAAATAATTGAATGGACGGATAATACACGGACACGGAGATGCTCGCACCTGGGAGTTTTTTTATTTTTTATTTTATTTTATTTTAAGTTTTTAAGGTGACATACATTTGCATTTGCGCAGTACAGATCAGGTAGGTAGCGTCTCACTGCCGTAACATACATCAAAATTCCAAGAAGTGACGTACGTTTCGCACATGGGCAGTACAAATCAGGTTTCCAGGACGGATCGGGCAGCGACAACAAATTATCCACCAATCAGTCAGTCACGTGACCCAAACTGGCAAAACCAAAACATACTCGTTAGCTAAAAAAAAGAGCCCTCCTGTGTCTGTGTTTGTTCTTACTTCGTGTATCGAGGTCTTTGGTTTTTTTTTTTTCCTGGTGAAATCTCAAAGATGTGACTTTTGAGTGATCTATAAAGCGCTCCGTCTTTCTCAGCTCTCCTACAGTCCTCATCAGACAACACTAGCTTAGAAACAGAGCCAGCTAGCATCAGCAGGTTTTGACCTAAAAGAAAAATATGCAGCAAACTGAAGCAACTTCTGCTGATCTTACTTTGGAGAAAACAGATGATAAAACCACATCATATAGTCTTGAAAATACGAAAGGTAGTTATACAGTATGTCTGGTCAAAATTCGGCTTATATAAAGAGGTCAAATCAGCTGAGCACGTATACATGCATACATATATGACGTGGATGTGCCTAATATGCAGCTGTGTATTAAAGCAGAGGCCTTGACATAAATCTGTGGTTATTGGTGGACTCGATGCTATTGGCTTTGTAATGAACATGTCCAGTCTTTGGTAATTTACTGCTCAGGGTTCCAGTAAACCTGGTTCCTGGTATTTCATGCACAGAGCAGGTTTTATATGTCATGTGTGTGCATGACAAATACATTTATAAATGCAGTCCTCCTGTAAGACTCAATGGTTTGATATTTTTTCTTTGCACATGTAGGATGTGCAGGTGTTTGTCAGATGAAATGTCAAACTGTTTTATTGTGTACATCGCACAATAACTCAAATTTAACACCGGTCACTCAGAGGAGATGATGGCAGATATATCAGTTTGTCTTTTACTGTAGTGTTACGTGCAGGATTTTTCCAACATGACGAGTGTTCTGTGATCTTTGGCTCCATACCTGCAACCCGAGCCCTGGATCATGTAACACAGGCATGTATTGATATTTTAGATGATACCTTAAAAGTGTCCTGATGCTTTGGGTAAGAAGTAGAGCTGCTCGATTACGGCAAAAAACCTGCATCAGGATTATTTTGATTGATATCGGGTTTTTGACTTATACTCAGATGCGACTTGTTAAGATATATAATTTCACACGTTTGTTATTTTCACCCTGACAGAGGGTATTCTAGGCTGGTGTACCAGTATCTGCTACTCCTGTACCACTGAAGATTTAAAAATTAATGTTAACTCATATCGACAACTGAGAAAGACTGAGCACAGATGCCGCTGAAAAGAAAATCATATTTTGCCGATTTCAAGCTGCAAGTAGTGAAATACGCAGCCGAAAACAACAATTGAGCAGCAGAGAGAGTTTGGAGTGAGGGACCGGCAAAAAGCGGAGGTTACTCTTACTGCGATGAAGAAAACAAAAAAAGCAAACCACGGGCTAAAAGCAAGATGGCTAAATTATTATTATAACAGGATGAAATGTCTGTTCTTGGTTTTGGATTTTGTAAAATAAATTTCCCCCAAAAGTGCGACCATTTCATGTTTTTTTTTTTTTTCATTATGCATTTTTTCAGCTGGTGTGGCTTTTGGAGTAGGGCTGGGCGATATGGGCAAAAGTTTATCACAATAAATGTTTTCATATCAGTTGACATCGATATATATCACGAATAAAAAAAATTACTTGTTGATTTATAGTTTGGAAAATATGGTACTCGTGATTTAAAATCTGAAATGTAAGCAACACAACCTGTTGCTGGAGTGAAATAACTGAAACACATTTAGTATTTTTACTTCTGTTTTCATGGTTGTGCACGCATTTCTCGGTGTCTGTTCCGTTTTTCGTCCATGTGCAGAAAAGATTTTACATCGTAAAGCTTTGGAGGCCTGCTTCTCTCTTAAGATTTATTGTAAAAATGCAGCAAAACAACGTCAGAAGTTAAATAGATGAGCCACTTAAAAGATCAGGAATACGGAGCTAATGTAATTTTGTCCCCTTTGCAAAGTGGCAAAGTTTTATCCTCTGCAGCCTGTTGGGTTTCTTGCAATCACATTAGGAACTATCCAGGATTTAAAAATACCAGAAGTTGTTTTAAGGTCTCCGGTGTCGAGCTTTGGGAACACTTAGTATCGGAAAAACATGACCAGAAATTCTCCAAATACTCCACACTGCTCTGTAATGTAATATAAGCTTTTACAGAGCAGCTCTTAATCTCACTTATATGGATTCATGGTGGGGGACAGATTCAGGGATGTGTCGGTGCCGTCCATCATTTGGCTCCAGTCGCTGCCAAGAGAGAGGAGGAGGAAGAGGAGGAGGAAGAGGGTGAGCAGCAGGACAGAATACAAGCACATTACTGTACCTCAGAGCTTCAGCAGAATCTGAATATGCCAATCTCCAAACAAAGCTCTGGCGTTTTTGTTCTTCGCTAAATCAGACAATGAACTGCAGGCTTAAAAGAGGGACTCCGAGCTTTTTGTTTCCCTTTCTGAAGAGCGGATTTTGATTTCTGGAGAAGAAACGACGTCCTGCGATTTCAAAGAATAGACTCTGCGCTTGTGTGGCGAGATAATTAGCGAAACGTTTGCCTGTAGTGGATCATAGAGTGTATAAACCAGTTGAAAAGGCAGCAGAGTGTAATGTGAGAGCGCAGATGGCACAGGGAGGGCGAGGTGGTATCGATTGTTGATGAAAGCCTGCACCTTGTTCACTATTTCCACCTCTGGGACCCTCCAGGACTTTCTGCTGATGTTTCCCATTAGCCGTTCTTGGATTCACTGATTAACAGAGCGCGTGTTTGGTACTATCTGTGTCACTCCAAAGAGAAAGAGATGGCTTTGTCCTTGGAAATATCCGTTAATGTCTTTCATGATGGTATCCCTTAGGGAATCAGGCTCAGGACCCAATTTAGACTCAATCTATGTTTTGAAGCGACTGTTTTAAAATCAGGACAAGATGAAATATCAGAGTTTTCCCTCTGCGTTCACGGACATGCATCGTTGAAGTGCTTTACCGGACTCACAACCTTACAATCCCACCAAATTTGGCTGTTTAATGCTTCAATTTTAGCACCAAACTTCACCCCTGTGTTAAAATAATTTACCTGTAAGAAACACTTTCTTCATTTTTGGCTCTCTTAGCGTTACAAACGTGAATATTGAGAGTGTAAACACAGATATAAAAGTGTTTAAAGACATGCAAATCAAACGTGTCTTTATTTGTGCTTTGCATGAATGTAGAATGTAAACATGCACACGAGTTGCAACAATACTGCCGTCACTCAGATACCTGCTCTTGATTTCAAGGCCCTGTTGTTCCACTCGTCTGGGTTTTAGCTAATGTTGTGGGCATCGAACAGATTGCACAACTAACAGGACTACATTTTGTCTAATTTTACCCTCAATTTCCACCGCATCTGGAACCGCTACGAAAAAGCCGTATCCGCCGATCGTAGCTGATCGTTCTTTTTTTTCCGTACGCTGGAGCATGCCGGATAAATTCAGCACAGATCAACCTGTGCTGGAAAGGAAGTCGGGCACAGACACAAAATAGCTGGCTTCTTTTCAAAATAAAACCCTCCGTGTTTCAGGTGAGGATGAACAAGTCAAAGGTTTTTAGACAGCATTTGTCACCCCGATGATACCATTAATGAGGAGATGCTGATTCTAGAAGTCTAGGAGTGGATTTCCCCCTCCGGAAGGACACAATCTACTGCTTATATGGTTATGTGGCTGTTATCGTGCGATTGAATGTGAATCCGCTGGTTCTTGTGAGTTCTCGCAATTACCGCTGTCTGTAATCCGCCACGAAATATGCCTTACCAACGGATCTGGTAGGAATTGGCGGATGACGAAAATCGCTGCCGTTCCGGATGCGGTGAAAATTAAGGGTTAGCGTTTCCACCTGTAGTGCCCATTCTTCGTAGCGATGTAAGAATCATGGGCAGAAGACGACGTTGGAAGTTTTCAAGTATTGATAACAGTTAGCACACTTACTTCCAGATGGGTCACCAGAATGAACTTTTCCAGAGCAGCTTTAAGACCCTGAGAAGTTGACTTTTTATCTCAAGTACGGTCTGGTGCAGTCTGCAGAAGTCAGTACGGCTCTAATATTGCAGCATAGTTTGGACAATGATCATCTGAGGGTGTTGTCAATAACCCCCGGCACTTTGACGAAGCAGTCGGTAAAATGTTCTCCCCCTCTAAATGGATTATGTCTGTACTTTACAACCTCTTACTCTGTTCTCAGATCAGTCGTAGTCAGCACTATGAAACCGCCGTGTGCAGCTCAGGGACACACTTAAGGTGTGGCAGTTTGCTTTGAGGAACACTTTGGCTCTTTGTGAAGCCGCTCTTTAATAATGGATGTTGTGGGACTGCGGATCCCAGGGTGAGGAGGCTGGGCCCGGGCAGGTAAATAGGAAGAGAGCCATTGGCTGTGGACTCGATTCAACCCGCTGTGCCTCTCTCTGCATTGTGTTGTGTGGGAAAACTACAGTGAATGTGAACAATGCTGCTGTGGTACTCTGGTGAAGTTGCATTGTAAGTGCTCGTACTGTGCAGGTAAGCATTTATTGAAGCATCTACTTAATCATTTATGCACAAAAGCTCCCCCTTATTTTACCGAACCTTACTGTGAATAAAAAGAGGAATAATGGGATTCGATTCCTGACATATGAAGGCTGGAGGAGCCTCTTCCTGCAGCTGACAGAGGAGCAGACGGCCTGCTTCATCCCTCCTCCAGTGACCGTAAAGCAAAATGGTGACAGGCTGGATTTTTTTATTAGTTTTTGCAGAAGGGAGGAGGGGAGGGCATGCAGTCATCACCTCTGGGGAGCTGCCCAGGGTCACCTAGCCTTCGCCTCACCAGCCTCGTATTGACTCTGAGCACACGGCGCTGTCAGGCCGAGCATTTCACATGAAGATTTATGAGTCATGGCCCGGAATAAAAGTAAAGCAACAGCAAAAAGCGAGCTCTCCAAAATGAAGAAATAATCCTTAAAACAGGTGAAATATTGCTCATAATAAACCCTGTGAGATAAACGTGTGTCTGGGGAGTTTATCTCCTTGCAGATGTTGCTAAACTGTGTTTGTTTGAGGCTCAGTCGTGCATAATCACGATCGCAGCTCGATCAGCTGTTTGCACAAGACTGGATGAATTTCTAACGTTTGAAACGTTGGTCTACTGACATCACTGTCTTGCACAGTTAAAGGGATATTCCGGTGTAAAATTAATTTAGGGTCAAATACACTGTAACACCGAGTTAGACACCCCTGTCGAGAGATGAATGTTGCCGACCGCTTGCTTCTCTAGTTATACAAACTTTTGCAATGACCGCAGATAGCAGTACAGAGAGCCACGCGCTCAACCAAAACGCCACTCTATAGCCACAAATAATGCTCTTCATCAACAGGACATATAGGGTCCCAGACATAGTACTAGACACCAAACATCTTTTTAACTTTGACTCATTTCTTTAGCAAAGAGACTAAACACAACTCACCTACTCTCTTCCAGCAGCCGCTTGTTTATACAGAGACCTCAGGCGAGTCAGTCGACTGCAGCGGGGTGACGCAGCTCAAGGAAGAACATTTTTTACTGCAGACGTGGTAGTTCTTCTGCCTTAGCGTCTCGGTCTGATTGTATTTCCATGAAGAAATGATCATAAATGTTCTTCCTTGAGCTGCGTCACCCCGCTGTAGTCCGTAATGGACTGGCCTGAATATCCCTTTAAGGCAGGTCTTTCCTTATTGCATTTATGCAGAATAATGAACGACATCTGAAAAGTTCAGCAACCTCCAGTCTTGAGAAATTGAGCCAGTGCTCAAAAACTGCAGTTCCTCGAGTGTCCACTTGAGGCTCGCTGCAGAAGCATCAGAAACCCCATACACACCCACTCAAAAAAAGCCCATCACAACAGCAAAAATCAAACAAATTTTGACTTTGTGGTTGAAATGTATTAATGAAGTAGTTTTATTAGATTTAAAGTTTGTCGTCTTAAAGCACAGGGGAGGTGAAGGATAAACTGCTGGAAATAATAAAAGCGGACTTTGATGAAGCGTTTTTTGAACTCGCCAGTGTTGATCAAACAGCGATCTAATTCAAAGCTGCTGCTCCACAGGCTCAGAAACAATCAGGGCGAAGAGTAAGGCCGCGGCAGGAAAAAAGAAATGTCTGAAAAAGCTTCATCTTGATCTCTTTATTCTCATCCAGCTGCACTCAAACAGCTTCACCTCCATCTCCATCTACTCAACATTACAGGAAACAATAAATCTGCTCCCCTTCTGCTCCACTGCTTTGTTTACAAAATCTACAATACTGCACATTAAGCTTTAATAAAAAGCAAACATCCCCCCATGCAGCAAACAAAGCTCAACAAAGGAATGGAGAGTTTTGGCTGCTCCCTCCTGTTTGGCTCCACGCCTGTGTCCACTGTTAACGATCCAGCCTGGCCAGAGGCTGTGATCATTGATTGTAGATAAAACGCCTCTTTTGTGTTTGTTTTATTAAACTTTTATGGAACATTTAGTGGCACTAATTAGCTGAGCAGAATTTATGTTTCAGTGACAGAATTACATCCAATAAAGACGGACGAATCATGAGAAAAAGGCAGAATAAAAGTCTGATCTTCTACCAGCGAAACAAATTTAATAAAAAACTGTATCCAAAAAAGAAAGAGGGGGATTAAACCAAAGTTTTGATACAAGGCAAGTGCGAAATAATAATATACAATACCATATAGTACAATTCATTAAGGGTACATAATACATAATATGATAAGACGTAATGAGAAATGAAACCAGATACATGATAAAGCATTAAGACAATCCAATTTATGGCATGATACAATAAATACCTGATACAATAATACACAATCATACAAAACGGAAGGAGAGGGTACAAAACCGGATATGATGCATGATGATATAATATGAGATATATGTGATGATATATGAGATATGATATAATTTACCATCATATATGTGATGTTATGTATGATGTGACATAAGATACAATGTGATGTGATATGAGATATAAGACAAAGTGAGATTTGGTACAATATTGTGAGATATGAGATATATATCAGATATGATATGATATGAAATGTGACATATGATATGATATATTAGATATATGATAATGAAGTATGATGTCATGTGATATATGATTTTTTATGGGATTTGAGAGGACATGAGATCTGGTATGATATTGTGAGATATGAGTATATCATCATATATCATATATGATATAAAACACGACATATGATGTGATCATGAGATATATGACAATGCGGTATAATAGGATGAGAGATGTGATGTGGTATGTGATATGAGACGACATGAGATTTGGTATGATAGTTTGGGATATGAGTATATATCATCATATATTATATACGATATGAAACATGACATATGATAATGAGATATATGATAATGAGGTATGATGTTTTATATCATTTTAGAGCAGCTTTCTTGGTTTCAGTGTGGTTTAAGCTCTGCAGATACATTATTGAGGACTCTTGTTTGCAACACAGACACTCTTGAATAAAAATGAAATAGTTCAAAAGGAAAATCAGTGATTGGGGCCTTTCTTTCAGGTTAAATGTTGACGTTTCTGCTTTACGTTTACAGTCTTTAGCGTTACTGGGAAAGTTCTGTTTCAAAACAACATCATGCAGATCTATGTGGTTTGGCTCTGTTTCAAGAGAGGCTGATGCTGCAGCAGTGCTCACTGAAACCCATGCAGAGATGTTGTGAAAGGTGCAACCGACATTGTCATAATATCACATAAAAATAAAAAGTGCTGACACGGTCCTCTGCTGTAACTGTCCGCCGTTCTTCATCTTCTTCTTCTTCTTTTATTTGACCATCTACAGATTCAAACTTTGTTTCAGTGCAGCTATTGTCTGAGGGGATTCTGACTCTTTCATCTCACCTTTACAGGTTCGTCGCCCAGAATGCAATGCGTCTGCAGAAACTCGGGGTGACGCACGTCCTGAACGTGGCGGAGGGAACCTCCTTCATGCACGTCAACACCAGTGTGGAGTTCTACGCCGGCACGGGCATCACGTACCACGGCATCCAGGCCAACGACACAGAGCAGTTCAACCTCAGTGCCTTCTTTGAGGAGGGGGCTGATTTTATCGACAAGGCCCTAGCACACAATAACGGCAAAGGTGAGGCGGCTTTCAGGAGTCGATGCGAGAATGAAAAAGTCCAACTCAAACTGAATCAGAGTGCGAAGGAAATCTTTTAAAGAGGAACAGCAGCATCTCTCTCAGTCGTTTGTTTTAACCTCTTGTTGCCCGTCCGACAGAGGATTCGAGGGTTCAGGTGTCCTGTTCTGATTAGGGTTGCAAAATTCTGGGAATTTTCAAAGTTGGAATTAACAGGAATAAATCTGAAATGTACAAAATTGAAGGTTGGCCCTCGACAGGAAACTTAAATATAACAGGGGAAACTATATTGTAGCGTAATCTTGACTGTACCGATGATTTCTTGAACCCTGGAGGCCCCTTTGAGCCGAACGCACAAGACATTTGAGCCTATGGACTATATAAAGTCAACTAAGTTTTGATAATATTATGGGGTAAATATATTTTATCTTTAATAGTGTGAATATTTAACTTGCAAGAATTAAATAAAAATAGGTGCTAAATTGTTTTTCATTTCATTGACCATTTAAGGGCGAGGTTATTATGGTGGTGGTAGCTTCCTCAAATGTGATTCTCTGTCTTCTGACTCCTGCAAGATGGTTTTCTGAAACCAAACAATAATTTATACATTGATTGTCAAATATTTCAAAGACCATTCCAGTTGTTTGGCCAACTATATTTCTGTTCATGCCATTGCATTAGTGTTTTTAAAAGCTTTTAAGATTTTATTCTACAGAAAAATGCCACGTTCGACATCGCCACTTGAAGAAATGTTTTTTAATTGTATTATTTTGTGTGGATGACAGAACAAAAATATTTACATTTATCAGGGTTTTCCCTTACATGCAATTGACAGTGGCGCACCACCACAGCTAAAAAAATTAGTTTTTGTCTCACATGGTTCTACCTCGGACTCGTATGTACCAGCAGTGTTTCCCCTTCATTCATTCAGCAGCAGCACACCACTGAATGATTCCACTCACGCTGTGTAAGCACAACAACACACAATGTTTGGGAACATTCTAGGGGAAACACTGTTTATGTTTGGATGTGAAACAGTTTGTTTAAATTACCGCCAATTTCCAGTTAATTCCCATAAATTCCCATGAAATGTTTCCAATTTGGAATATTTCCGAAATTCTCCAGCGTAACTTCCCACGAGAAGTTTCTGTAAATTTACCGCCCCTCTGCAACCCTAGTCCTGATTCATTCTGTTTGCTTTATTACTGTGGGCGTCAGAGCGCAAAAAAAGTGTCAATCTGCGGCTAAATCTGACACACTCCTGAGCCCTGCTCCATATTCCGTTATAGGATCAGGTCCCTGAACGCCAGCATTGTAAAGATAGCCCACGCATAACACACCTGAACCAGGATTAGACAACGATCCAGCTCTGAATTATCAGACTTTCATACTCACAGCTTAGTATCTACTAGTCGAGGTGTGATGTTCGACGTGTTGTGCAGCTTCACATGTAGACTAAAGAAACAATCAGTCCCAGAGGCCTTTGCTGTCCCCCTGCTAAAATAAATCTCCTCCGGCTCTCCCAAAGCTGCAGCTAAATTCAGCTAATTTGTCACCGCATGTCGGGAGTGTGTTTAATTAGTGTGCCGGACCCTGCGTTTCCTGACGTGGATTTATCATCAGCGTCTGAATTCCCCGACACTTTTGCACAGGTGCATGAACGACAGGAGGTGTGAGCTCAGACACAGGCTGTGGAGGAGAGGAGCTGCAGAGAGAGGAGGATAAAGGAGCGTAAATAGCCTCTCTTCTCTGCTCGCCGCCTGCTGTAGTTTGACATTGTGCGATGTGAAACATTATCTCTGACATTTAGTGACCTCTTGCTGCGGGCTCCGAAAAGGTCACAGGTCTGGGGTTTTAATGAGGAGCTGCATCGATGCATTGTTCCTCTGTGTCGGCTATAATGAAGCGTGAGGTCGCTGTAGAGCATGTGTGAACGCTTGTGCTGCACGCTCTTATCCGGATATTACAACGAGAGACGAGCAGCAAAATGAACAACCAATTAATATTAACAACGGATCAATGACTGTGTGTGTTTGTGTGCGCAGCTCCAAGAGCCGCTTTAAATCTTGAGTTAAAGGTGGTGTAGTCAGGATCTGAGGAGGTGCTAGTTTTTGGGAGAATTCTTGATTGTAAATTCTACCCCTCCGTCTCTGCTCCATCAAGCCCCGCCCACAAACAGACGCTCCTGCTCGCTCGTATCGTTCCAATTAAATTCAGATATAATTCAGATAAATACTTCAGATCATTACAAATGGGGCCCAGTCAAGGTGAAAGTCAAAAGCATTGGTGCTACTGTAGATGCCAACAGACTACCAGCAAACACAATGTTTGCAGGACTTCTACAACTAGGATAAAGTGACATAGTCCAGGACCCGAGGGAGGACAGTTTAGCGATGGCACTACAACACGCTACAGCAGGTCCGTTTGACAAGAAACACTTCTGTTACAGACACTTGTCTTACTTTGTTAAAGCGGTTTACCTGTCCAGCAGAAAGGTTACAGGGTCACCAAGATCCCCAAGCGTCCCCCATCGTTTATGTTGACCCGGCTTTTTAGCTCTTGTCCGGTCTACCTCCGTTTTAAGCGCCCGGTATTCCTCCAGAGTCTCCGGTATTTACTTTGTTTTCTTGCTTGTGTCGGCAGTCATGGCCAAAGGAGGATTCAGACAATTTTCCGAACTTTCTGGTTGGTTTCTACTGTCCGATATTGTAGCACGCTAACTTTGTTTGGGCTCCTGAACGACACGGGGGAGCAGCGTCTGCCTCACAACCAATCAGGACTTATCCAGGATTTCCACCACATCTGGAACAGCGGCGATTTTTGCCTTCCGCCAGTTCCTACTGGATCCGTTTGTGAGGCGAATTTTGTGGCGGATTACTGACAGCAGGAATCGCAAGAACTCACAAGAACCCACGGATTCACGTGCAATCACGCGATAACGAGTTGTCTCTGTAAAGACAGACACATAGACATATAAGCAGTAGATTGTGTCCTTCCAGAGGACGAAATCTACTTCTAGACTTCTAGAATCAGCATCTCCTCATCCATGGTGTCATCGGGGTGAAATGACGTCTAAAAACCTTTCACTTGTTCGTCTCCGTCCGTTTGCATGATGTGAAATCCGATCCTCATGTTTTATTTTGAAAGGAAGCCGGATGTTTTATTTTGTGTCTGTGCCCCACTTCCTTTCCAGCACGGGTTAATCTGTGCTGAATTTATCCGACATGTTCCAGCGTCCGGGAAAAATAGAACTCTTGTGATCAGCTGAGGAGTCCGACGATCCGCAGAGGAACAGAAAGAAGTCGGTGGAAATTGACACGTTAACTTGAATGGTTACGATCAGCTACGATCGGTGGATACGGCTTTTTCGTAACTAGGCTGCAAAGTCGAGCTCTGTCTATTTTAATCGGTAAATGTGACGGTTAGTTTCTGTTTTCTGAGCTCAGAATAAGGAGAGATGGTCCTAACAGTGAGTGAGTAATGGAGTGAGAAACGGAGTGAAGTCGTGAGCCAGAAATCTACGTGTCCAACAAGAGGAAACAGTAGAATCAACATTGATCTGTGGCAGGCAGGCTGATTAGCTATCGGAGAGGTCAGTTTATTGGCAGCAGACTGTCCTGGATGGAGTACAGAGAGGGGGGGAGGAGAAGGAGACTACAACAGAGGAGAGGAGGGGAGAGTTGTAGGGATAACACCAGCAGAGGGACACAGGGAGGTGTTGGGTTTCAAACAAACTGCAGAATCTGCAGATCTGACCTGAGCTGGCACATCAGCTGTTCTGTGAACGCTGCCAAGTTAGATCCCTCCTGAGGTCCGGCCCGTCAGTGATGAAAGCGTGAGGCAGATAGAGACACACCTTAGAGGGCGAACAAGCAAGTAACAAGTTATCAACCGCAAAGATGCACACACACATGGAGGTGGATGTATGTTCCCTGTAGGACGTGCCCGCGGTGAAGATGACTGACTTTGCCGAGTCTGCAGCAGAGGTCGGGTCTTATATTTGCATCTCCTGGCACAAAAGACGCTCTGCTAAGCAAGTTTGTTCAGAGCATATGTTCCTAAAACTGTAACTGTTTTTTTAAATTCACTGTCCTTATAGTTTTTGTCTCGGCTCTGAGTCAGGACTCTCATATTCAAAAATGATTCAGTCACAGTTCAATCGAGAAAGTAAGGGGAGCATTTGCAATAAACGCTCAAAATCCAAATCTACAGCCATGACGTTTAAGTAGAGCCGGGCGACATGGGAAAAAGTTTATGATATTAAAAATGAAATTAACAGTGTTTATTGGTCGCAATAACCTGCTGTATCTGTGAGGTCTTTGTGTCTCTTTGACGTTTTGTCGTAAGGCATTTCTCTAGAGAAAGCGAATTGAATGGTCGTCTGTTTCGGCTGCACAGGCGCCATGTTCTCCTTGTAACCTTTTGCGTTGTGCGCGCTCTGCGGCGTGGCGCTGCTTCAGGTGGTGAAAAAGATTTGAGGTATTCCCCGACTTTGTGAGAACATGTCCTCGACATAATTTACAGTCCACATTACTCTGCTTCATGTCCGACCTCAAAAAAAACAAAATACCTCCACACCACCGACGTTTTCCTAACGCCAGTGTTGTCGTTGACATTGATGTGGTCATCTGTTGAGCCTTTATGGTCATTTCTGTCGAGGGTAGCACTCATTTTCTTTGTTTCTCACCAACAGTGCTGTCGGCTTCACCTGTTAAAGTGCTATGGTTGGGTGGAGCTGCTGTCTGCTATGACGCAGATGTTTGATACGTGGTTCTAATTCAGCACATGATTGGTTCAACGAGAAGCGGACCTGGAGCAACTCCCCTTTTCATTGGCTATTCGTATAGTCGACCAAATATGGCAGAATGTCGACTATTGAAAAGTATATTGACCGTGTTTCATATCGATATCGAGGGAAATAAATGTTTTATGTATATCGTTATCGTTTTATCGCCCAGACCTACATTTAAGCGAATGTTTGTAATCCAAAGAAGTTTATAGTGTCATCAGAAGATTCAGAGAATCTGTAGAAATCTGCAAAAAAAGACAAGTCCAAAAACTGGTCCTGGATGACTGTGATCTGAAAACAGGCATGACTCTGTGGTGGAAATCGCTGCATGAGCTCAGAAACACTCGCTATGAACTTTGACACTCGATCCTCAGACGCAGGTTCAAACTGCAACCATGCAAAGAGAAAAACGTGATGTAGTGATGCCAGGAGGTCTCCGGACCCAAGCCAAATCCCAGAGTGGAAAACCTTTAGTCTGACGGAGAAATTTAACCGTCTTTTCAGAAATCTGAACGCCAAGATAGACGCCAGTTCAGAGTCAGAATCCCTGATGGTATAGAGACTCTTACAGCACTCGTCTTATTTCACCTTTTTTTTCTGATCTGCTTGAATCCTCCAGGAAAGGTTTACGTCCACTGCAGAGAAGGCTACAGCCGCTCACCCACGATGGTCATCGCTTACCTCATGCTGCGCCATAAAATGGACGCCCGGCTGGCCGTGGCCACCGTGAGGCACAAGAGAGAAATCGGCCCCAACGACGGCTTCCTTCGCCAACTGTGCCAACTGAACGAGAAGCTGGCCAAGGAGGGCAAGCTGAACGGGGAGGTGGGCAAACTAAAGACCAAATGAAAGCAGGACGAGACCTCCTGCCCTCCTGGTCTCCTCCCATCATGCCTTTCACAGGTTTTTAGCTGCTCTCAGAGTCTGACCCCGCCCTGACCAAACCAGCACCCATCTGACAAACAGGGGTACTCTGAGACACGAACATACATGCATTTAACCGTGTAGATAACTCTCCTCATGCACACACTCGGTCTCACTCACACTGGGTTTCTTTCTCTGGTTCACGTCTGTCACTGCTGCTCGATCGGGAGGTTTCTGACAGTAAGAGAGCGTTATCGCAAACTTTGACCAAACACACTCTTAAGTTCCTTTTTCCAACTCCACACCTCACAGGTTTGTGTGCTAAAGTCTCACTGCTAGTACCCGAAAGCTCCGAATCGTTACCACGTTGGAGCTGAGATACTGAAAGCATTCCTTCGATTCCCACGAGATGAAAAAGTAAAAAGTTTGCCCTAATTTTTTAAGATTATAGCACAATCATTCCATAGTTTTCCACTGCCGGGAATGTCGCCGATGTCTCCGCCAGCAGGAGAAATTCCAAACGAACTCTTAAGATCGTAAAAGTCACGCGTCACACAGAGGAAGTAAGTCAGTTATGTTACAAAAGAAAGAGAAATGTGAACAGATGGATCCCAAACATTCCATGAAAACAGAAAAAGCCCCGCCGAGTTTCGTTCGCCCAGCTCAGTCCTTCAATCCCTCTCCTCGTCTACCTTTACGGGCAGATAGTTGATGCACAAAGGCGAATTTTTCTCACTTTAATGCAAACTGTAGCCCAATGTAGCATTTCAGCCGGCATCCTTGACTCTCAGGCCTGAAGTTTGACGTTGGTCTAACTTTTGAAACAGAGCCGCCTCTTAATTATTGAAGACTGGACGTTATTCTTATTAAAGTCATGGTTGATGATCTGAGAAGCAGCTGAAACAAACTGAGCCACTGAGGCAGATTTGAAAGTGTCCCTTTCCCCACGCCACAAACCTCTCCCCTCTGTGCTCCCCGATAACTCCTCCCCCGAACCTGTTTCTCCCTCCCCCACGACACACCCCCTCTGGCAGAGCAAGAAGCCGGTCGACAGAAGATTCTACGCTAGCTTCAAATAGGATTCGCCATGTCGGATTTTTAGTGACTAGCAGCAGTAAACGCCATCTCTGCTAGCGAACGCCTGGACAGCTACCGTGTTGACATCGCAGAGACTAATCAGAGTTATTTATGTAACATGAGCCACGATAAAAGGCGATAAAAATTACCTGTTCAACAAAAACTCTGCTGCCTCGGCGTCTGTTTTCAGGACCAAATCCCTGAGGAGCTTTCTCGCTTCGTCACATTTCCTCTTCGACTCCGCCCTTTCCTCTGTCGGTTTCTGCTTGCGTTTTCTTCCCACTTTTGGCGGTGGGGCGAGCAGAAGTGTTTTTTTTTTTTTTTGCGTCCTTCTCCATCACAGCTCCTGTAGCTAAGCTGCTACGCTACTTTTAGCCACTCAGAGCTCCGAGGAGGGCCGGGAGAGTGGGAGGGGACGAGTCGGAACTACTGGAGAGGGGTGTGTCAAATACAGCGAGATGATTGGATGGAGAGGCGGAGCAGGAGATTGACCAATAGGAGCTGTCTGGGACGGATGGCTCCCATTGGTCGATGTTTTTGCAGCCCTGCACCTGTAAGGGTGAACGGATTTTTTCCATTCTATTTTCTCTTCACTTTGTGGAGATCGCACTATAGGACCATGATCGCCATAGAAACGAGGTTCATAATAATTACCGATCTCTCCGATCGTCAACCATGACTTTAAGTCCACATGACTAGACTTCTAGAGTTGGGGGATGTGAAACGCAGCGTAGACGTCCCTATGAGCTGTCTACTTATGCTACACGTCTTTATTGAAGGTTAACGTCAACATTTATCGTCATTTTGTTTAATAGTATGAACACAAACCAAAGTCACTCAGATCCTAAACGTTACAAACAGTAACCAGGTCAGACGAGTTCATCTTAACGCTCCTAGTCCGGCCTGATTTTGCTCTCTCTTTTGCTGTTGAATGCTCCTCTCCCCCAGACTTAGACTGGACTCCCCCGACAGTTTCTGCATTCGTTTGTAAAATCTTAAACCAGCTGTTAAACTAAAGGCCTTTCTAACCCTGATTGTCAAGGATGTCGCCCGCCCTCCACAGAGAAAGTTCCAGTCATCCCACTCCAGAGTCGCCCACTGCCAGCTTCCTGACACAGCCGCCGGGCCGGTATCCAGTTTCCACTGTTTCATCAACAGTCTGTCAGAGGTCCATACACAACATGTCAACATGTCTCACTCCTGAGTGTGTGTGTCATACAGGAATGTATAACTCCACGCACACACGGGGTCGAATCACAAAGCCTTTATTTTCCAGTATTAAAGCATTGCAATATATGTCAATACCCCATTATCAGATATATAGAATGTAATCACAGCTAAATATGAATATCCAGGCCGTAGGTGTCACATATACAGGTAGGCTACAATACATTTTATATACACTATTTATTACTGGGCATAACACTGTACACTAGGTTGTCCCACCTCATTAAAGGCACTATTTATTCCTCCTTTGATATATCTGTATACATATGACTATATACATGTATACTGTATATACATATTTAAGTGTTGACATATATGAATGTACGAGCAATGTGTATAACGTGTAGGTATCGTAAGTGAGTCTTAATATATCATGTTATATTTGTGTATGAGCTCCTCCATACTTTGTTTTCAGTTATCACATGTACATTAATATGTCAATATAATGTACATGAGACACAAAGAATTGTGTGTAATTGTGATGTTTCTGATCACAATTGTGGAAAAGTTGCTTATGCTAGCCGGGTTGTTTTACGCCGAGGCCCGGTCCCCGGTGTTTGTTAGTGTTTCTGCGGTTTTGTAGTGATTTTATTTGTTCATAATATACAGTAAGATGCAGGTGGCAGCATAAGATGGTTATTGTTTATCCTGCGGACATTTCATCGTTCTCATCCCATCAGACGTTGACTCTTTCTTTCCACACAGGAGATTAAGTCAAGATGAATATGTTTATTTCTTTGAATTAATCGACACTCGGGTGACACTTTTCATTTCAATGCACGGTTTTTACCAGCAGCCGGAATCACGTAGACCTCAAACTGACGTCTCGATAAGGGCTGATTTCACGATACTTGTTATGGTCAATCCAGATCTGGTTTGAGCCAATGACATTACTTGCCTTTCTAAAGCCGTGCAAAACAACGATGTGACGCATCAGTACAAACAACCAAGAGGCTAATCATGGCGGACAGGGGATGGGAGCGGTCCAAGACACTTACATTATCGGCCTCAAATGGGGACAGTACTTGCTGTAAAATCTACTCAGTCCGTGAGGCCAAATCTGCGACTTTTTGTACCACCAGAGTATTTTCACAGACTGTCCAGATCCGATCTCTTAAAAACAACTTCATTTTAGTGGCGTAGAAAACTGAGAGATCAGAAACCAGGTTTCCCTGTAACTTGTAAGACAAAACGCAGAGAATCCAAAGGAATCGATAAAGAGTAAGATCGATATTCAACCCAATTACTTATTTATTTCATTTCCCGCACAAGCAGTAGAAAAACTGACTGTGAGATTAGGACTACAGACGGAAAATGAATGGCGTGCAAAATCTGCTGCAATTATCTCGTCAGTTTTCTCTAAATGATTGACGTCTTTGCACACAGTCTCTCTTTGATAACCGAAAAAGAATAAAACAAACAAAAACGCTGAGAACTATGATTTTTGTTCAGTCGCACGATAACAAGTTGTCTTTAGCCACAGAGGCTAACCATACAAGCAGTAGATTGTGTCCTTCAAGAGGAGGAAATCTACTTCTAGACTTCTAGAATCAGCGTCTCCTCATCCATGGTGCCGTTAGGATGAAATGACAACTTTTCACTTGTTCGTCTCCGCCCGTTTGCATGGTGTGAAATACGATCCTCCTGAAACACGGAGTGTTTTATTTTGAAAAGAAGCCGGATGTTTTATTTTATGTCTCTGTCCGACTTCCTTTCCAGCACGGGTTAATCTGTGCTGAATTTATCCGCCATGCTCCGGCGTCCAGAAAAAATAGAACTCTTGCAATCAGCTGAGGAGTCCGGCGATCTGCAGCGGAACGGAAAGAAGTCGGTGGAAATTGACACGTTAACTTGAATGGTTACGATCGGCGGATACGACCTTTTTGTAGCCGTTCTTGGTGTGGTGGAAACTGGGGGTAAACAATCGCTGGGGTAGAGGACCACCATTGGACCAAACCAAAGCCTTGAGTCTGCTCCATGATTCTTGTGGTGTAAGGTAAGATATATAAGGTAACATATCAACAGCTGGGGTTAGGGTTCGGTCACTAATCGGCCAGTCTCCAGAGGTAACGTTTCAAACATGCATTGAAATGTCAAGTGTTGCTGCAGCTTCTGGCCGGCATTAAGAGCAGGAGGATCAGTTATTATCAGAGGGAGGTAGAAACTGAGGTGAAATCTCTTAAACCTCACTGAGTCTCTCAACGGGGACTTCACAAGCTTTCTCTGATTCCAACTTCACACACAGGCTGTTCCCATCCACTCCCAAACCCGTCATCCGGTCATCTCACAAACCCTTGAGAATGTTTCAGATCCGCTGAAGAAAACGCTTGATTTTACTCGTCCTGAAAGCACGGCCGCCTGTTTGAGCGCTGTCTTTCAAGGTAAAACAAGTGCATGGAAACATTTTCAAGCAGTTTTTTCCCGCCACATCAGCATGAACCCCAAACCACACAACGTTAAAGAGTTCTCCTTTAAACACAGGCAGAGAGAACCTCTCACCTCTGTACCCAAACACAGACTCGAAACTCCCAAAATAATCTGTGACAAGTGGCCTACTGTACCTTTAAGAAAAGCCTTTAATACATGTGTATGATTGGCTTTTTGTCTTTTTTAATGGAATGGGGTTTTACTCATAAACTGCTCTACAATACTGCCCTCCTTCTGAGTACTCAACAATCAACCATGAACTCTAACCTGGTCAGTTTAACTTTGAATTTGGATTTGTTAAAGTACAAAGATTCTTCAATCGGTCCAGGATGAGGGTATGTACTTAAAGCATCGACTGCCTACACCAAACTGCTCATTTATTCGGTTTAGTCGGTCCTGGCTGCAGAGAGAAGGTCTGATAATCACTCGGTGGTTGCCCCGCTAGCCATGGTAGAAGTTTTCTGTCTCGTTTTGTAGCAGCTTTTTACAAAAGACTCATGCAAAGATGCACCGGAGTAGACCTGGTAATGAAGCTTCTATGATGGCTACAGCCGGCTCCTCACTCTTATGCATTGACTTACAGATAAACACTGCCACCTGCTGTCCAACTAATCCAGTTTTTTTTTTCAGCTGATTGTTTCGTTACCATGAGAAAAGTTAAAATCCAGACAAGTTTTCAGCGATTTTGTTACTCCTTTTTGTGTGAATTATTATAAAACCCTGAATTATCTCGTCTAATCTGTTTAAAACATTTTTTATTTACAAGGTACCAGCATCATTTTGTGGGTTTTACTCCAGGTACAGTACAATGTATAATCCAGAATGTCATTAATGTATAACGTTATATATTCTGAGTATGTAACACGCACTAAAGCGATTCTGAATTGCTGCATTTTACCAAAATAACTGGAAAAGTTCAGTACGGCGAGGAAACTGGGAGAGTTCTGACTGAAAATGAAACATGGAGTCGGATTTCTTTCAAGTTTGACTTTAATTTACAGAGTCCAGATTTTTTTAACACAGAGTTTGTGCACAGGATACGCAAGATAACAACTAAAAACATACTGCGAATGAAATCTTGTGTGCACAGTATCATTGGCAAGATAATATCTTGTGTCCTCTGTGCACAAGACGGTCAACTCGTGATGAAGTTTATTATAATGAGAGAAGACACCAAGATATACGTTATCTTGTTTGACTGGAGGACCCAACTTGATCTCGCAAGATAACTTGTGCCTTCAGGATCACTTTTTCCATCAAGATAAATTTATGTCAATAGATTTGGAGTCCCTGAAGTCCAATAAGGGGGCTAATTTTATTTATTATGTGCACAAGATTGTATCTTGTGTGCACATCATACTTATCATGTGGAAGCAAGATAATTATGCAATGCGCAAAATATGATATTCAAACTGGATTGTGTATTATCTTGTCTCAAAGGAACAAGTTACTATCCTGTGGGCTCAAGATAACCATCTTGTTTTCTTGTGAGAGCTCCATAGAGGTTTTCTTATGAGACTGTAACTTGTTCCAACAAGATAACTGTACTGTTAGTTGAATTATTAATGAAGATTATGTGTGCACTCAAGATCATTTCTTGTGCACACAGATAGTCAACTTGATCTCACAAGATAACTTGTTCCATCAAGATAGATATCTTTTAATAAATTTAGAGTCTCTGAAATCCCAAAAGGTGATTTAACGTGGGCACAAGATTGGATCTTGTTCACACAAGAAAAATACTCGTGTGCTAATTTTCCCACATTATCTTGTGGGAGCAAAGTAATTATCTTGTACACGAAACATAATTGGCTGAAAGGATCAGTTTATTATCTTTTGGTACAAGATACTTATTTGCAGGCACAATGTTGTGCACAAGATCAAATCTTGTGGGAGCAAGATTTTTAATATTTGATGCACAAGATTTGATCTTGTACTCAAAAGACATTTTTCAGGGCAGAAAGTAAATATCTTGCTGGCACATAAAATGGAATTTGCGCACACAAGATAACCACCTGTTTCAAGATTATAACTTATTCCCACAAGATACTTGTTTTGTTATTGATAAGGATATTGTGCGCACAAGATAACATGTACACAAAATGTCTGTGGCAAGATTACATTTTACCATTTTTGTTCCGGAAATCTCACAGCCAGAACACTTTATTATCTTGCGCATTAAAGAAATACCTGTTGCTCACAAGTTAGCATCTTGTCGGCACAAGGTGTTATCTTGTATGCACAACAGTACCGTCTTGGACTATCAAGTTATGATCATGCTGGCACAAGATTACGATCTTCTTGTCCTGTGAGAGCATCCTAGAGTTTTCTCTCACAAGATAATATTATGCCTACAAGATTATATTTTGTGTGCACAAGATTATATACTTGATCTTACAAGAGAACTTATTTCCAACAAGGTAAATATATTTTAAATTTATGAAGTCCCAAAAAGAGAATCTCATATTATTTATGTGCGGATGAGATAATATCTTGTACACGGGAGAAGAAATCTTGCGTGCATGTGTTCATATCTTGTTCGCACATGATAAGAAGCATTTTTGGACTCCATAATAACAGAATTTGCTCTGATAAACCGACGTTATTTTGCAGTATTTGGATATTTTTGCACAGTAGAGAGCACTCTTAAAGTGTTCTCAGTTCCTCTCCCTCTTAAGAACCATCGACCTGATCCAGTCTGTCATCACCTGTGTTGTTTCTGATGAGTCACTCTTAGACTAGACAGTAATTGCGAGTCATTTTTGGACCTTTTTGAATCACTTATAGACCGTCTGTGTTGTTTTAATCCAGGAGGGAAACTTTGATCTGACTCGTGTATAAATTTTCAGTCTCACATGCTGCGTTTAAACCTCCTGTGCTGAAATAAGCAAAAACCTGAGATGTTTAAATCCTCCATGGCTGACAGCTGAAGTCTCGCAGCATGGACGTTCATCTGGTTTAAATAATCTGACTTGTCTGTGATGTAGAAAACCTGATCCTCCTAATCCTCTGGAGAGAGTTCAGAAAAACTCCAAATTACTCACGAATACTGTCTGGTCCAGGTACGGTGTCATCCTGTTTTTCTTGATGAAACGGCTTCAAGTTTTAGCACAAGTGGGCCCACTGCCTGACTCCTCCAGGGATCCATCCCTCGGTCGACGTCTTATCTCGCCACCTACGTTCATTTCTGCACCCGCACGGATGTCGCAGAGGACAGCGTTGTGATGTTTGATCGGTTGTTTCTGGGTTCTTCTGTTTTTATTTCCACCACCGCAGCAGCCGGCATCTCTACAAACACATCCCAACAGTACGGACACAGCACCCCACCCAAAGCCTTACAGTAAAGATCGATCCTTCGATTGTTTTTCAGTTCGTGTATCTCACTTCACGCAGCAGGAAGGGACGGCTCCCTTACAGATCGAGACATTGTTGAAGTGCACTTGATTTTAAATTGCAATGTTATTTTTCTTACCTTGGAGAAGTCCCGTCTTTCTTATGTTTGAGAAATAAATGGCTGAGGTATTAACATCCGACCACGACTGGGTTATTGTTCTGATCATTTATTTCGAGCTGTTCTGTCAGAATGATGCGTTCGCAGAATGTTTAAGAGTCGTATTTTTCAGTTTCCTCGGGTCTGGTTGTTCAGAACTTGGGCGTGGAATTAAGTTAGGGTCAAACACACCAAGTTACAGTTAAATTAATTTTACGCCGGAATATCCCTTTAAATCTACATCATGATTCAAGAATGTGCTGATGACCTTTGACATATCTGTGGGTAAGAATTCATGACTGTGAATTACTAAAAGTTCAACTCACCTCTATGTTTTTTAAATATATCCAATAAGCTACATCTGAAAATTTTGCAAATTTTACAAAATGTTCAAAAAAAATTTAAACTGAGACTTTAATTTGCTTGTTTGCACCACAGTGAAGCTAAATCTGGAATATCTTTGATGATGGTAACGTACAGCTTCAGCTATCTAGCTAGCAGCTGCCTGCCAGCTGCTAGCTAGCGCAACAGAAGCAGCCTCCTGTCTGTTGAAGATCCACATTCTTCCACTTCATTATCCTGTTTTTTTGGGAAATCAGAATATAGTAACCCTATAACACCAGACCTTTTGTCTCTCCGCTGAAACAGAATCCTGGACGACAGAAAATATCACCAAAAACTTGTTGTATTTTACCTAAAATCCTGCCGCTCTTGTAACACTCCTCCTCGTCACTGTAGTCTTTATCATGCTCACAACCCCCAATATTTTTGCCTTTGTTCCATCAGAGATGTGGGAGTGGAGATGCACTTTCACCACTGTGCTGAACCTGCACCCTAGACGTGTACAATTCAGAGAAAAAACAGCCACTGTTGTGTTTGTTCTATGAAAGGTAAAGCATCAAGGTGCATTATCCAAGCATAAGCTTCAAATATCTGGTGTGAGACTATCAAAATAATGACTTCTGCTGTATTAAGGGAGAAAAACGCACACATATGCAGGTAGACCAACTGTATTTGAGTTGGTACCTGCACATTTGCTGTTGTTCAACCACCAGATGGAGGCAAACCCAAGCGTAAACTTTTGGATTTGGAGCAGCAGCACAGAGACAGAGAGAGAGAGAAAGTAGCGAAGTCAGAGGGGGAATGACATCAAGAATGGGAATGAGATGACAGACGGAGTTTGAGAAATCCTTCCAGGGCCGAGTCTCCAAGTGTTGATGCAAATGCTATTTTATATTTCACAAGACCGGACGGACACACCTGGTGGGGGACTCGTCAAACGGCAGGTCGTCCAACAGGGTCACTAAGAAACCCAAACCCATTCATGTCATACTCTCTTTACCTTCTGCTCTGGTCTCTCTTCTCTGCACGCTCGCTTGCAAAGGCAATTATTGCAGGCCAGCTGTGTGGTCCCTTATGGGCCCTAGTAAACCAGGGACCTCCTCCCTCCTCCTGCTGCATTCAAACTATCTCTACGAGCGCTGAATTTCAATCGATGCATCGAGGAAGGAACTTTTTCTGAAACTTTTCATGGTTGGAATTTTCCAAATTTGAAACAGAAGCATGATACAGAAACTACCTCACACTTCAATCTAACAAAACTCCACACGCACGGCGTCTGATGGAGAAATATGCCAGGTTCAGCACTCACAAGGGACGGCTGAAGGCCAGGAAGTAGTTTGAGTAAAAACGGAGAGATTATGTGTTGCAGCAGGTTATAGGTCCCTCTCTGCAGCTTATTTAAGGAAATACAGGATGCTTTTTTTTCCCCTAAACTCATCGATAACAAAACCAGGCTCTGTGTGATGAAGTGACATTTATTCCAGCAATGTGCAGCATCAGAAATGTTTCTTTTTTTTCTTGCGGTGAGGAAATATCTGCAGCTAAAGTCAGAAAAAAAAGCAGACAAGTTCCTGTTAAGGAAGCGAGTTTAATTAGGGACTTGGAGGGATTAAACTCAGTCTGGTTTTTGTTTCAGGTTCGTTTGATTTGGAATAAAAGTGAATTAAAATATCATGTTTTAGCCGGAAACTCAGAGGGAGGATAAAAGCGTCTGCTGAATCACGCTCTTGTTCATACGTGACCTCAGAGCCGCTCATGTTTTATGCTTGTTTACATGGAAATGATTCAGTGGTGAGGAAGAGGAGATCCGATCAGTTACACATTATATTCCTGGAGTCAATGAGCTTGAATTTTTCTCCCATAATCTCATAAACAAAGTTATCAGTGGCCTTTGAAAGTTTTATTGCTGCTTGACTCATTTTTCCTGTTTCCCTCCGGCTTTCCAAACTCCCAGAGTCACTCAGGTTTTCTCCTCTTTTCCCGTCATCTTCGGGTTCGTTAGACTACTTAAAATATGATTATAGACCTTAAATGCGCCGCCTATAATTCCTCACAGCTTCTTTTTCCTCACATGGCCCATTCAGCTTTCATCTCGCTCCTCTATTTTAATGGCTTTATCAAATAGAAAGCACATGATGCTCCCTCGAAATCCCAGCATCCAAAGTTCAGGCGTTGCAGAGGGTGGAGAGGACTCGGGGTGAAGAGGGAGAAGCGCACATCTGTGCTGCAGCGCTAATTATTAGGAAATATTGAGAGAACAAGGGGGAAAGGGGAGAAAGAGAGAATGGGCTTCGGAGCGGAGCGATCCTCAGATCCTCTTCCAAGTTTGCCTTTGCCCAGGGTGGTGCAGCTCGTTTCATCTCCGTCTCTTAAGTGCTGTTTTTACTGCTCTTGCTGCGCCATGTTGATCCTGCGGGTCCAGTGTTTATACATCAAACCACATAAATGTTATAGAGATGCAGCTGCCTTCACAACTTCACAACTTACTTCGTTTTTCTTTTAAAAATAATAACAGGAATTTATTTATTCCTCTTCTGTGCGTTTGACTTCATGACTGTTCCAGCTCCGGGTTCAAGCTCTCGCCTCGTGCCGGGGTCGGCCTGTGCGTCAGCTTGTATGTTGCAGTCGGCAACAATCAGGGTCAAATCCGGGACGACTACAGGAGGATGTTTGATTTGTAGGTCTGTCACATCAGTCAGTCCGTTCACATGACACTCGAGAAAACCGAATTATTGCCTTATTCCAATTAAGACCGGACAACTGAAGTGCAGGTGAACACCTTAGTCCGACATTAATCGGAGTTTGAGAACTCAGATTAAGACACCCAGATAATGTGACTGGAATCCGATTTTCTCTACCATGTAACCTGCGTAGTCGGAGTATGATCGGACAATGCATGTGCGTGTGCGCCAGGCCCCCGTAACCCCAGAACAAAAACACCAGAGAAGAGGAGTAGCGTTCGTCTCATCTGCAGGAAAAGTAGCGCGTCCATCATGTCGGACAAAAACAACGCTGTACGATGCTCCATCTTCTTGTTTCTCCAAGATGCCCAGCAGCAGTTGTAGACACTTCTGACGTCTATCACCGACCTGGGGAGGAGGACATGTTCACGTCAATAATTCAATTTTCTCTGCTGCATGTTTACGAGGACAAGGAGAGAATTAACCAATTAACCTGTGCATGTAAACGAACTGAGTGATGATGACCAGTGAGGGTGAGGAGCGCTCTTCACGGACTAAAGTCACAAGCGTGAACGAGCAAAATGAAAAAGTAATCGGATTAATTGATTATGACGATGTTAAAAAAATTGAACTCGTCAAGTCAATTTTCCTCTCTATCACGTCTCAAGCTTCCAGGCCACCGTAGGCTCCTCCCCCTTCCTGCAGGAGTGCTCCCCAGTTCCCACACACACCAGTGTAAACAAACATGGCGTCTGCGAAAGAAGGCGATAATTTCCTGGCTAAATTGGACAAGATCAAGTCAGTCGTGTTGAATTGGTACGGCTTCACAGTTTCAGATGAAGAGCAAACCACTCCCCGCTGCAAAGTCTGTCTGAAGGCGGTATCAACCCGTCACCACGGAAACGAATTCACTAACTAACTCTTCTTCTGTCTTTGGTGCATTTCCTGTGCAGCGTTACAGCGCCACTTACAGGCTTGGCATATGCACTACATCGTTTTCAGTGGTTTAGTTTTGAGAGATGATGGAGAAACTTTGGAAAAAGTTGTCACAGGATTGAAATCGAGTTTTCAGAGAAAAAATCCGTATTTTATTTTTGGCCAAAAATCGTTCAGCCCTAATGCAAACTGTCTTTTTTTTCAGACCTGTTCATGGTCAGGTTTTCTTGCTTTAAGTTAAATTAAAAACAACCCTGTGAAATATCCTGGTGCTTCAACAACATCGGAGTCACACCTGCTAGAACCTTCTAAAATCTCCCCACAGGAGCTTTAAGTTGTCAGGGTTTAACGTAAATTTCATCAGATTATTCAGTTTTAGTTTATTCATTTGATCATGACACATAGATAAAAAAAATCCAGATAGATTTAAAACAGTATTGTGCATTATCCAGAGAAAAACAGACCTGTTAATTATAACTTATAAAAACACCAAAATCAGCGGTTCCTTGTTCAAACGCTGCGTTCCTGCAGAGAAATTTGCTGGATGGAGATGTTAAAAGTCTTCTCTCTGTGATTTTTATTTTCCCTTTAGTTTTTTTTTGTGTGTTTTATTTGTTTGAAGCGAGTCAGCCCACACCACAGTGATAGCAGTCACACCACATCCATACAGAGTTACACAGCTGCTTTTCTTTCTTGTGTCCATCAGGATGTATTTCAAATCTCTAAATAATGAACCACTTAGACAGAAATATTTGATTTCTATAGAGGATCAATTGTTGAGAGTCTCTTTAATGTAAAACACACTTTTTTTTAAGCCGCACTTGTACGCTGATATTTAATAGACGTTGAAAGTGGTCTGTGACGTTGTTGAAACACAGGCCTCTCCGTCCAGCTTTCAACCAGATTTTCAGCCTCTCTAATTGCAAAGAGCTGTACATTATCGTTCCCACTGTGTTTGAAAAACAGCATTTTTACTCCCTAAACCGTTCCCATGAAGTATCTGTCCACTGCGAGCATGCAAACACAACAGCCAGCGGTGAGCGTCGGTGTTTTCTCTCTGCCTTTGTGCCTGTAAATGTTGCAGGAGTTGCATTTTGAGTGATAGGTTTTATGTAATCGGCTCCAGATGGGCTGTAGCACTCAATTAGCATCACCTGCTCGGAGTTAACTGGCTCATATTCATAACACAGTTCTCAAGCTTTTCACTGCGGCAGAGTTCACCTCATTAAAAGAGTGGAAGAGCTTCTTTTCCCCTCTTTCATGGAGAGTTTAGGTCGTCGGAGTTATTATAAATGTGCATCCAGAAAACATCTCATCTGCTTTTACGGCTTTAGCTTAAAGTCGAAGTTAAACGTCGTAAGTTTCATGAGGAATCATACATGCTTTTTTGATATATGACTCAATATCTGATAGAGATATAGATGGAGAAAACAGTCCAAAAGCACACCGATGGAAGTTTTCTTTCAGCTGCTCCGGTACAGTGATTCAATCTGTGAAGCATGCAACCATTTCTGCCCCTAAATATTCCCTGTGTGGTCATACTGTGTGAGGAGGTGCAGAAAAGCAACATTTGAGCATAAAACAAAGAGCTGGACTTTCTCAGCGAGCTGCTCGGTGGGTGGGCTGAGGGCTGACGGCGGGCTGCTGCACCTTCGTTCGACGAGCCGAGGCGCGACTCCTTTTAATACCTCTGCTTTAAATTAGACTTTACTGGATTAAACACGAGAGTGGGGCGCTTTTCTGACACGCTTAGAATCTGATTTTATTAATCTGGTAAAAACAACAAAATCAAAGTTTTTCAGGGATTCTTCCTGAAGCAGACCGTCTGCGCTCCGGTCCTCGCGAGCCTGTTAGTACTTTCATGCCTAATTAGCACACCTTGCAAAGCATTCTGGGAGGTTTTTGACAGTGGAGAGGGATATGCAGCACCAGATTTTTCACTCACCACCTTCATTTATCAAAGCGTGCTTCTGTTAGTGTTTTTCAGAGTGGGGTTTGGTGCAGTCGCAGGCAAAGACAGACATGCTGAGAAAGCCTGAACGACGTTTGTCATGTGAAACGTGCCGAGGATAAACGCAAAAACACACAAGCTGAAGTCTAAAATATACGCAACGACAGACGGGAACTCCCTGGAAATGAAAAAACTGATGGACTTAGTTGCCCTGTACGTGAAAATATACAAATCCATGTCCAAAAAACTGGGATGTGCTGATTAAGATGTTGAAAGTAACAGATTTCGATGGTTTGCAGGTGAATTAAGTCTTTATTTAATCTACAAATAATAATAATAATACTAAGACAACATGTCAAACATCTATTTCCTGAATTACACGAGCGTTTTAATCGAAGAGGGGACACAGTAAAGTGTGAGTGAGCTCTTGAGTCAGCAGAAAGCGTTGGACCCCGACCAAGATATCTGCGTTCAGGGGTTTATTCGGGATCTTTGGACAGAGTCGGGTCGAGTCTTCTCCCCAGGTCGAGTTTTCATGCTAACACGTAGAAAAAGAAGTCCAAAGTAACCCCGAGATTTTTGTCATTTTAGCTCTGAGGATGATTTCTCTGTCGTCCTCTTGACTGAAGTCACTGTAACTCAGTGTTGATTGTCTTTGGTTGGTTTTTCTATTACATCCATAGTGCCCCCCGGTGGAGATATATGGTAGTGACTTTTCCACATTATCCGCCCCAAAATTCCCGTATGTGATAATGGTCCCGGTCTGAACTCATTTTGGTCGTTGTTACGGGGCGCTAACACCAATTTGCGCGAATCTCGACCTGTGAATGAAAAGTAGTTACTCGCTTCATTCACGCGTCAACGGTAGTTTCGATGGTATTCCCTGCCAATTTAACCGGTGGGATCAAGTTACAAAAAAAGTTTTTTTTACAATTCACCAGGTAATCCGACCTCCTCACTCACTTCCTTATCTCCAGGTTAGCTCCTTTTTGTTTCGTTGATAGAAAGAAAAGGTATCATATAATCCGGGGCACCCACACACCGGCACGACCGGTTTGTCCTCCATTTTAGATACCAGTGAAGAACTTGGTGTGTGGAGACTGTTATAGCGCCACCTGCAGTAAACAGTTTTAAATGCTCTTTTTGAGCTCTACTGTTTTATTAACGTACCGTCATGATCATGCTAACAGATAATAACTTTACCCATGAGCCCATGAACGCTGACAGTCGTGGAGTCACCTGCGCTAGAACCCAGGTGCAAGAACCCGTTTACCACCACGCGGCGCTTTAACCCTTATGCAATATCGGTGACAAAAACGTCCACTAGGGGTCATTTTTTCCTCTTAATTTGACCATAACTTTCCCTGTATCGCAGCAAATGGTATGATTTTTGCTGACAAACCTTTTTTTTGCGTAAGATTTGAAGATATGATTTCAGAATTTCCAAAAAGTCACTGTCGGCAAATTGTTTTCTTGAAAATCTGCTGCTGCACAAAAACTCAATATGCATCAAAACCAGTTATATTACTAATCTTTGACGTATCCAAGACTGTGATAGCAGGTTAAAAAATTCCTGTCACAGATCATTTTATATATTGAAAATAGGTAATTTTATGTTTTTCTCCTCCCACAATCAGTGACTTCATCTTCTAAATCGGCACTTAAAGGGTTAAAATCCTGTTGTTTTTTAACATTTAGTAGTTTTGATCCAAACTGAAGTTGCTCAACAGATTTATCCAAAAAAAAGTAGAAAGAAATATTAACCTGATATATTTTTAAATCTGAAAACAGCCACTAATACCTTAAAGGAAGTTTATTTTAACGCTGTATGAGGGTTAATTACATAACGTTACGTTGAGATGGTATTTGGCTTATCTAAAATCAGTCTTGGCTCTACAGAAGCGTAACGAAATCAGCAGACGGACACGGATTGTCTCCTCGCTAAAGTGGATCATTTCTTGGGTGATTTCTCTCTCTGCTCAGAATAGCACCTGCGGCCGGCTGGCAGGCAGCGTGCTGGCGGTGAGCGGTGCGCCGAGAGGCTCTGGTTGGTTAGCACAGAGCTGAGTGTGGTCTCTGAGGTCCAGCCAGAGTAGTTCCCACAGTCCCTACTACTCGGCTGTTTTGGGCCGTTTCAGTGGGCGTACTTTCTATTTTGAAGATTCTCTGAAAAGCCCAAAGACAAACAATGAAAAGGGCTGCAGTCTGATTTATCACAGCCCGACTTAAATCTCCTGTTTTCCCGCTTGGAAACCACATAAAAGATCAGAGTGGAGGAAGAATCCCACTTTGGTCTTCAAGGCATCATGTCTCGGCTCGAGCTCAGCCACCTCCCTGTGACCTCCTGCTCCTCCGCTGAAAGCCGTCACCACTGCCAGGAAACAAACAAGTTGCGCTCAGAGTTAGAGACCAGGATAAAGAAAATACAAATCATGGAGCTGAAGTAACCTCATCCTTTCAGCTCTTAAAGCTCTGTTTAATCCGGCGTTATCTAATTCTCTGGCACGTTTGCGCGGCTCAACAGTGATAAATTATTTTCATTACACGCCGCTGCACAGATATGGTTTGGAAAGCGTTGTGTGTAAACGACGAGCTCTTGATGAATCAGTTGTCTGAGCTGTTGCAGTACATGCAGACGGTTCGCTCCGCCGCACTCTGCAGCAGGATACACAGAGTGATAGAGAGCAGAGCCACCGTCAATAATGAAACACTTTCAAATACGTCCAGGGTCACTGCACAGCAATTGATCATCATTACAGCGCTCTTTGTAGTCCAAGACGCTTCTCAGATTCCTCACACATGTATGACTCATGAGTGCAATGAAAATGTAAGCAGAGGGACACTTTTTTCATGTTCTCACCAGCAACAGAGCAACAACATTTCAGCGTTACATCTTTTTTTATTTTCTCCTGCAGTGAAAACGCCTAAGGAAGAGAGAAAACATAAAGTACCTGCAGAATATCTGCCATCATTAGATGTTTAATTCCTGAGGATCTAAAGCAGATTGAAACACAGTCTGTGCTGCTGCAAATCAAAAAGTCAGAGATTCACATCAGCCTGTTAAAAGGAGATAATCACGGCCAGATGTGCAGCTACTACAAACTCAGAAATCTACATTTCAAACACTGATAAATATCTGAGAGATTTTCCAAATGGAGCGTCTTTGTTATCGTCTTTGTTTTTAACTTAAATCCATCCTGACAGAAGTGAGACAGAAATTAGTCAAACTTGTTCTCAGACAAACAACAAACTTTTCTCCAAATGTTCAGATTTTTGTCCTCGATCCAAACCTGAAGAGTTCACCCCAACACCATAAACCCACGACTTTAGCAGACAAGCAGAGTGCAGTTTTTGAAGCTGACACAACCAATTAGCAGGAGCATTTTCATCCACTTATTTTTCTACAATTTTTGTATTTGTGCAGCTCGATAACTAGAGAGGCAACACCTCGAATATTAAATATAATTGATATGCACAAGACAAACACCATCAATCCACCATTTTACTTTCACTTTTTAGATCGTATAAAATATGAACTTAGCCTTGGTATTAATATCCACTCTAACAATCACTGACAAGGTCAAACACACCGTAACACCGAGTCAGACCCCCCCTCCAGAGATGAATGTTGTCGACCGCTTGCTTCTCTAGTTATACCAACTTTAGTAACAACCGCATGATAGCAATACAGAGAGACACTCCCTCAGCCAAAACGCCACTCTATAGCCACAAATAATGCTCAGAACAGCACCTAACTTCATCAACAGGACATATAGGGTCACAGACATAGTACTAGACACCAAACATCTTTTTAACTTTGACTCATTTCTTTAGCAAAGAGACTAAACACAACTCACCTACTCTCTTCCAGCAGCCGCTTGTTTGTAGCAAGACCTCCAAGTGAGTCCATTGACTACAGCGGGGTGACGCAGGTCAATGAAGAACATTTATGATCATTTTGTTCATGGAAATACAATCAGACTGAGACGCTAAGTCAAAAGAACTACAGCGTCTGCAGTAAAAATGATTAATATGATGATTATTAGTTCAAGGAAATGATAAAAAAAATGATCATAAATGTTCTTCCTTGAGCTGAATCAAATCAGGACAGATTAAACCGCGCTGGAAACTCGTGTGGTTTTATGAAGAGGTAGGTTTTTGAAAACATTTGTCACGTCCTCTTAAACAGAACGTATTCCTCGTGTGCTTTGGTGTTAAAGTCAGGAGCTTTAGTTAAATATTCAGCCGAGAAATCAAAGTTCTCTACGCTGCAGATACTTTCCTGTGTTTGATTAGTAAATTATACTCATAACTTAATCCGTCTGTGATTCTGAGATAGAATACATAATTTGTACAGTCTTTATGAGGCTAAGCCACAAGGAGCAATAACTCGGAGCTGAAACTTCCACGGCCTCTCTCAGTGACAGTGTCTCCATACTCACTTTCTCTGGTGTGTAATCGTGTTGAAAAATGTTTGATTTGTTTCTAACCTGTCTGATTTAGTAGTTAACAAACTTGTAAAATGAATCACAAAAACAAACACCGGACATGAGGAGCTGGAACAGTTTGTTTACGAGCTGAAAACGCTGTTTTCCTCTATTTCCATAAAAATTACACTCCTCCACGCTCTCTCGCAATCTGGTGAGCATCTGATTGTTATTTAGGCCTCATTGTACCGTTATCATGATAGAGACACCGCGCTGGGGCCTGAAGGCTCTTAAAAGAAACCCAGAGAGGTCTAAATTCAGACTGTGACTGACATCGGTCACCATGAGGAGGCTGTAATCAGAGCTGGCTTTGTGCAGCGCAGACACTGGGACCATCCATCTGTCACTTAAAAAAAATCCAGCACAGCCTCAGAGCTGCAGGCTGACGGACAACAGGAGGACAAAGATGTCTGCTTCACTGTCTTTCAAACCATCTGTCCAAAAAACAAGTCCTTAAAGACATGAACAAAACTCATACTGAGGTCCACAGAAGATCCATGGACACCAGGATACACACAAACGTGACAATATAACGCAGAGGCTTGACTTCTTGACATCTGACAAATATGTGTCTTAGTTTCTGTGCTTGAACGGTTACATTTGCGCATATTTGTTTCTGCATGCATCAGAAAGAGAGTGCACATCAGAAAGAGTGCACATGATGGAGAGCTTGGTGTCGAAGGCGGGCTTGCAGTTGTTTAAGCAGGTGTTTGAGGAGACGGAGGTGAAGGTGTCCTCATCTTTCAGCATCCTGGATTAGAAGGAAAAGTAACCATGAAAAGAAACAGGGTATAGAGAGACTTAAGACCAGGTTTTAGTTCGTCTAAGGTGCCGCGGCCTTCTGGGTCCACCTGTGACCCGACCACACAGCTTTTTAAGACATTGGAATTCTGCAACTGCCTTTTTGCTCTCATTTCTTTTCCTGATATAAAGTCAGTCAGTTTGACAGTAAATGAAGCGACATTTTAGAGCTATTTCAGGCAGGTAACTTGAACTGACTTCCTACAACACATTTACGCCGCTCAACTCTTGGGTCAAAGCCTGATGTGCAAACTTTGGGAGATTAACAGAGTGCTTTGGCTGACCTCCAATTTCCACCGCTTCCAGAATGGCTACGATTTGGAACGGCAGCGATTTTCACCGTCCGCCAATTCCTACCGGATCTGTTGTCATAATTGACAAGTACGGATAGCGGTAATTACGAGAACTCACAAGAACCCGCGGATTCACGTTCAATCACGCGATAACAAGTTGTCTCTATAAAGACAGCCACATAGACATATAAGGAGTAGATTATGTCCTTTCAGAGGAGGAAATCTACTTCTAGACTTCTAGAATCAGCATCTCCTCATCCATGGTGTCATCGGGGTGAAATGCTGTCTATAAACCTTTCACTTGTTCGTCTTCAACCGTTTGCATGGTGTGAAATACGATCCGCCTGTTTTATTTTGAAAATAAGCCGGATGTTTTATTTTGTGTCTGTGCCCGACTTCCTTTCCAGCACGGGTTAATCTGTGTTGAATTTATCCGGCATGCTCCGGCGTACGGAAAAAATACAACTCTTGCTGTGGAGTCCGGTGATCCGCAGTGGAACGAAAGAAGCCGTCAGAAATTGACACGTTAACTTGAACGGTTACGATCAGCTACGATCGGCGGATACGGCCTTTTCGTATCTTTATTTAAGACGCACAATTTCTGGTCCCGGCCTCTGCTTTGCCAACACAACTGCTGCCCTGCTCTCAATCTCATATTTATCCGCAAGATGTTCTGCTCCTGCAGTAACGTTCGGTTTATACAGTGTGAGTTGGCTGTCTGAGCTTCTCAAACCCTTCAGTCTGCTCCAGCTTTTCCTCCACTTTAGAAGTCCTTTCTCCCTCAAGAGGGCAGTGTTTGAGTGAGAGAGCCTCCATCTGTCAGCACTCATCAAATCAGCGGGACATGAGGGATGCCAAGAACTCAGAGAGGAGGGAGGACATGCAGTCCGTGTTGTTTTATTCAAACCAGATACCAGGGTATAGAATACAGCATGTGAAAAATTAGATATATTTAAATCTCAACATGGTGCTGGAGTGTTTCTTACTGCAGATGGAGGGAAGGGAACAGCATGTCACAAAAGTTTAGAAAAATCAGGACTTTTTTAGATTTGGAGGTCGAACTGGATGAAAGGCCTGAGAGAGGACGGATAATAAAGGAATATTAATGAGAGGAACGACTGATGTGTCGTCTGTGGAGGAGTTTGAGGAGCGTAGTTCAGCAGTGAAACAGCCAAAAATAATGAGTCCAGAATAAGCCGGATCAAATATGCCTGAATGCCTCTCAGACACGTCAGCCTGTGGAGGTCGTTAAAAAGGAGGAGGTGATTTTAGCGCTTATTTCCAACAACAACAACAACAAGAGGAAAACAGTGAGATCAACAGATTCACTCAGAATAAAGAGAGAGGGCTACAGTCTCCTCCTGAAACAGCATTTTACTGCAGTTTTACCCTATTTTACTATCTTTTCACCTTTATACCTCCGTCCATTCACTCCATCATCGCTTCCTCTCCTCATCTCCTTTTTTCCTTCCTCTAATCTCTCCTTATATCTTTCTCTCCTTCTTTCCCTTTGCCCTTTCTCTCCATTTCCTTCTTCCTCTCCTCCTCTTCTCACCTTTCCTTACCTCTCTCTCCTCCTCTTTTCTTTTTCTTCCTTCCTAAATTCCCCTCTTTCCCCATCCTCTCACTTTGTGTCACGTCTTCCCTTCTCTCCTCTTCCTTTTCTTCCTTGTTGACTCTCTCTTCATCCTCTTCTTTCTCACCCTTTAAGTGTTTCTTTCTCATTTTTCTCCAATCCACTCCTTCATCTGTCTCCTCTTCTCTCCTTTTCCCTTCTCTTCTTCTTATTCCTCCTTACATTCATCCTCATAGTTCATATAGAAGAGAGTGGGGTAAGTTGAGCCACCCCCTGTTTCTTGGAAATGGTCAAAGAAATTGATCATGTGACCAAATATTTAGATACTGTCTGAGTTGGTTTGGCGTTCAATGGTACACACTCATTGTTATGAGGTGGGCCATAGCGCTAAGGGTCTTGCCTAAGGAACCACATGTGTCTCATGCTGGATTTGAACCCCAACCCCCGATTTGGGAACTGGATGCTCTACCCCAGCTGCCCAATACATACTGGGATAGCTACCCCAATATATCGCCATCGTTGTTTTCTTCCTCAGGAGGGAAGCCCAAACGACCCTCACCCCAGACACTTCCACCAGCTCCTCCAGGGGGATTCCCAGGTGCTCCCAGGCCAGGCGAGAGATATAGTCCCTCTACCTGGTCCTGGGCCGGCCTCGAGGTCTCCTCCTAGTGGGACATGTCTGGAACACCTCTAACGGGAGGCGTCTAGAAGGTGTCCTAACCAGATGCCCGAGCCACCTCAGCTGACTCCTCTCAACGTGGAGGAGCAGCGGTTCGACTCTGAGCGCCTCCTGAGTGTCCGAGCTCCTTACCCTATCTCTAAGGCTGAGCCCGGACACCCTGCAGAGGAAACCCATCTCTGCCTCTTGTATCCCTGATCTTGTTCTTTTGGTCATTACCCAAAGTTCATGACCATAGGTGAGGATCGGCACGTAGATCGACCGGTAAATCGAGAGTCTCGCCTGAAGGCTCAGCGGCTCACTTTAATGACCATTAGACCTAGAAACCATGCAGAGTCAATCGAACCCAACGTTCTGACCCAGTTATTGGGTTACTCTCAGAAGAATAACCAATAATCATTAACCCAATAAAATAACCCTCAAATTGGGTTACAACAGAATCCATACGACCCAAGAAACTTTTTTTTTGTCATGCTATATTATGAAGACGGTTCTGTTTACACTCATTCTGTTGGTTTGCAGGGATGAACAACATCCTGAATTATCTGCAGATACACGAGTTAGAGACTAAACTAGGATTGACTTGATGTGTCTCATCTTACCCCACTCTCCCCTATTTCCCTCTTTCCCCCTCCATCCTTTTCTCACTCCAGTCTCCTCACTCACCCCCCTTCCTCCCCCTTGTTTCTCAATGAATCTCGGTCCTGGTTCGACCCCTCCCACTTCGTGTAAGCCTTAATTGTCAGCGTGCGTAACTCCAACGTGCGTAAAGCTTAAATACCGTGCGCGCCTCTCTCGCTTAGTCTGGATCTGAACAACTTCTCCTTACAAGCATCACTCGCTCCCTCTCTCTCTTTTTTCTCCCTCCCTCTCTTTTTTTTCTCTCTCTCTCTCCCTGCCGGCCTCATTTGCTCCGTTTCTCCCTCGTCCTCTTCGCTCCCGTCTCTCCTCTGACCGTCAGTCCGTCAGCATGCAGGTGTCTCCGGCTCTCCTAGTCTCCAGCTCCCCGCCGCTGCTGCTGCTGCTGCTGCTGCTGCAGGGATGCTGCAGCGCCGCCGGGAAGGAGTGGAGGGTATTAAACAACGACGGCACGGAGATTTTACCGGAGTTCAGAGAAAACAGCGGGACACCACGGGAGGCGATAGTACAGGCGAATAACGGCGGCAACAATATCAACAACAACAGCAACAGCAACAGCAACAGCATGAACAACAGGCCGAACAGCAACAGGGGGCCAAACTCTTTCCCATACAGTAAGTAGTTTAATTCAGCTTCATATTGGATAAATCTGATAAAAATACAGGTAACACGGTTCAGGTAGGACAACTGAATAATAGTTAATCAATATTATTTAGAATATTAGAAGTATTTATTGGAAAAGTGTTGCATTTAGAGCAGTTTAAGGTCGATCTAATGTGGGTTTAAGTCACAGGTAGCTCTGAAATTTACACATTTTTACACATAAGTCTAATTTATTTGGTCAAAACTTACATTTTCATGTTAAAGTTTTTCACAACAGGTATATTTCACTCTTAAGATAAACATTTTAGCCAGTTTTGGACGGTATTCGGCATTTTCACGTCTAGACTGTACAGCTAAACCCACAAATGACGATAAAAGTCATGTTTGATAGATTTATACTGGATTTAAATTTGAGACGAAATCCTAAATATCAAATTAAAGGTCACTTAGCATCAATTATTCGTATGAAACAGGTCAGATGTACTGTGTAGCCCTTTATTGCCTTTGGTATCATATTTCTGTCAAACTAACATGATCAAGAAATTACTAAAAAAATCCCCTTAATACAGTCCAATAAATGATCAAAATGTTCTCTTGTGGTTTATCAGTTTATCCAAAAACATCTAATGTATCAAACCAGATAATTAAACATATTCGGTAAATTTTAAGGCCATTGTGATTATTTGAAATAAACATTTAAGCTGCAAAAAAATGTGAATTTTCATGTCATAATTTGTGTTTTCAGGCATTAAAGGGTTAACCTCTTTTAAAAAAATCAGTTCTTGACTTTATTAGATCGGACAACTCGAGAAAAACTGGCAGAAAGAGAAGAAAAAGATTCGCACCAAACTGAGAATCGATCCTGGGACCAGTGCGGTCTTTCACTGGCATCTGATCCTGACCCTTCAGGTCCCCTAAAGTGACTCCAAAACCTGCCTCTCCGCTCTGCTGTGTTTCCTCACACTCCCTGATTAGAGCGGCTCTATCGAGTGTGTGACGACTCTTTTCCTTTTTTTCATCCGCTGCCAGAGCCGAGTGTGATGAGAGCGACGCCGCAGACGCGCATTCTTGTGGTTTCTCCCTCTCCGCGATGTGAAGTGGAGCGCTCTCGGTGCCGTCAGAGCTTTTTTCGCGTTGTCTTCCGCGTTATTTCCTCCTCTCTTTACACTATTAGTCAAGCTCTACTTACGTTATAACTATTTGATTGCAACAACATGTCCTCCCGAAAAGAAAAAGCCCCACAGTTTGAGTGTCTTTTGGGGTTTGTTGGAAATTGCTTTTTAAATGCAACACTGCTTTTGTGATGATTCCCACCTGTGGACACTAGAGGTTCTGATTGAGGAGTTATGCGTGTAGGATAATCTCACGGCTCGCTCTCATGGATTCAAGATGGGTGGTGGCGCAAGATTCTCACAGTTTAATCATGGACACTCAGAGAGATTAGGAGGTGGGGGTGATTGATTAGATTAAAGGAGGAACGGCTGATGGGGATATTAGCAAATCAAGATGTGTGAGTGGGAGTGATTTACCACAACAAATCCACCCGTTTAAGAAGATGAAAAGATCCAGTGATGGAGTTTTTATTGTGTTTTTCAAGTGGAAATTCGCCATCAAGAGCCTTCAATACATTTTCAATCAAAAGAAAATAAATAGAGACTGCGTTAAACGCTGGAGATCAGGCATTGCAGGAATTTTATCCCCATTAGTCGCCAAAAAAGGGCTGGAAAACACAAGCCCTTGTTTTCACTGGGATAAGCAGCATATGTGTTCAGTTTTTCACCAAATCTCCTGGATTATTTCCTCATCCAATACTCAGTTTTCATCCTTGGATGGTTTATCAGGGTCCCTGTGGGGTCCTGGCCCTCCTCCGAAGACTTGTTTGAGGGGCGGAGGGAGCTCTTACAACTCGACAGTAGTCAAAAGAAAACAGAAAACACTGCTGAAAAGAGAGATTGGACGAGACAAGCGAACTATTTGTGATGAAGTTGTGATTGATGTAGGAAAAAAAAGCTGCCCAGTGTGTGTTTTGTGTACTCATGTGGTCCCTTTAGCGGCGGCTGCAGAATAACACCAGATCAAGTTCTCATGTGGAGGAAAAAAAAAGGAAGTCACCTCACATAAATCCTTTGTTCAGCCCTTTTTGCAAAGAAAGCCACAGAGGAAAACAGATCCCTTCTCTGAGTGTATCATTTCTTAACCGACCGTTCCTTTTTGTCGTCTTTTTTACACGCCGCTTGTAAAAAAAAAAAAACAACAACACTGCATAATAACTCATGCATTCGGCTGTTTGGGAGCTGTGGCTGAAACGCGGGATTACAGGCTGGAGAGTGTTGTCTTAAATCAGTCTGGCTCAGGTCCAGTTTGCTGTGAATTGTACAGTTGCTGCGCTGCCTTAAAATAACCAGACAGCTATTTACTCCTCCATCACCGCATACATTTCCTGAGGGCCAAAAGCTGAATGCCAGTTTTTCTCTTCCAGCACAAAAAAAAAAAAAAAAAAACTCCATTAGGTTTGATTGAGCTGTTTAATGGCCCTCTGGTCTGGATTTGCTATCAGCTGATTGCTGCCAGCTGGATTTCTTAGTCAAGGCCCGTCATCGGCAAACGATCGCACCATGAATCAAATTCAGAAACTCCGATCTGACCTTAAGTCTCGACTCAAATGCAGAAATTGCTTATAAAAACACGATAACTGATGTTTTTTTTTTCAATGAGATGTCAGGATTAAATGAAACTGATCTGATCTCGTGTCTTTACTCAAATGCAGAAAATTGTGCTGCACATTTTTCGGGTGCAATTTTGTGTTTCTTGCAACGCGTCAAATTTACTATCAGCTGAGTGTTTCCAGCTGGGTTTCTTTGTTAAGCCCTTTTACTGACTAAAAGTCACGACAGGACTCAAATTCAGAAACTCCGCTCTGACCATGTTGTCCTCATGAAAATGTAGAAACTATTCTGATGGGTCGATCTGGGTGGGGTGCATTTTTCAGGTGCATTGTTGAGTTTCAAAATTTGTTGACAGCAGTGTTGCTTGACAAGTCTTCATCTGTTCAATGTTAGAATAACCTAAATCCAAGTTTGAAATCTAAAAGCAGTTTGATGAGAATCGAACTTTAAACCACATATTTTTATTTACACTCAGAATCTTTTAGCGCATTTTCAGATGCAACGTCATGCTTAAAAATGCACTGAGTCACCCATCAGCTGATGTCTACCACTTACTTTCATCAGCTGTCTGCACCATGAACTCAACTTTGAAAGTTACCTAAATGCAGGTTTTTAAAACGATTCTCTTTTATGGAGCGCATTTTTTGGCGCAATTTTCTGTTTCCTGTTCTCTCTGATTTGCCATCAGCTGATCTGGACCCCCCCCCCTCCCCCCTTTTAATTAAATTCCAACATCCTTGTTTGTTTAAAGTCCTAAGCGTTAAATTCCAACCTTAGCTACAGAAAGTTGAGCATTTAAAGGCGCATTTTCAGGTGCATTGTTGAGTTTTGTTTTATAAGTCTTTAACTGGTCTGATAACCTGTTAGATGTTAGAATAACCTAAATCCAAGTTTGAGACATAAAAGCAAAGTTTGTTAAAAGTTGAACTTTAAACCACATATTTTTATTTGCACTCAGAATCTTTCAGCGCATTTTCAGATGCAACGTCATGCATAAAAATGCACCGACTCACCCATCAGCTGACTTCACTTTCATCAGCTGTCCACACCATGAATTCAACTTTGAAAGTTTCCTAAATGCAGGTTTTTAAACAATTCTCTTTTATGAAGCGCATTATTTGGCGCAATTCTCTGTTTCCTCTTCTCTCTGATTTGCCATCAGTTGATCTGGATCCCCCTTTGAATTAAATTCTGACATCCTTGTTTGTTTAAAGTCTGAAGCGTTAAATTCCAACCTTAGCTACAGAAAGTGGAGCATTTAAAGGCGCATTTTCAGGTGCATTTTTATGTTTATAGTGTGTCACATTGGCTGTAATGTATTCCTGCCGACTGTGACACCCCTTGAATCAAACTCTGGGCTGTACTGCTCTTGGATCACAAACTGAAACTCTGGTTTGATTTAAAGATTTCAGGGAAATTCCTGGATGAAAACTTCGGCTTCATCCTCTCAGGTGTGATTTTGTGTTTCGTAACACGTGAGATTTGTCGACTGATAACCGACTCTTTGTTCAAAACGTGAATAAATATAAAAATGTTGCTTTGGTTTTAAGTCCTGTTTTAAATTTCAATATTGCTGCAGTAAGTTGAGCTCATAAGAGTGCATTTTTGGGTGCATTTCTTTCACTAACATCAGAATTACACTTCCAGTTCTAGTTTTTCCTGGCTGATGTTGTTTGACTTTAAAAACCATATGAGGTGATGTCAACATAGGGAATGAGGGAAATGATCAGTAACCTGAATTAGACGCAGCTGCAGTCTTGAAGCAGTTAACCTGCAGGATGTCTGCTCCAATACGCGGCACTTCAAAGTGTTTGTTTTGGGCTACAGCCACGAGTGTAACTGTGATATCCTGCTCTTCCACCCAGGTGCCTCGGAGCTGAGCTGCAGGGAGCTGCGCTCCACCCGCTACATCACTGATGGATCCTGCCGCAGCGCCAAGCCTGTCAAAGAGCTGCTGTGCTCGGGTCAGTGCATGCCCTCGCACCTCATGCCCAACTCCATCGCTCGCGGCAAGTGGTGGAGGAATAACGCGTCAGAATACCGCTGCATCCCGGCCCACTCCCGGACACGGAGGGTCCAGCTGCACTGTCCCAACGGCAACACTCGGACTTACAAAATACGCGTGGTCACCTCCTGCAAGTGCAAGCGATTCAGGCCTCATCATAACCAGTCGATGGCGAAGGAGGTCCCCAAGAGGCCGCGCAATAAGAAGCTGAGCCGCTCGCCTCAGGACCGGAGCAAGAATAACTCTCCTTTGATTGGGAACTCGTACTGATGCTCCTCTTTTGCATCCAAGGACTGACACCAAAGGACACTCACACACACACACGCACACGCTACACGACACACCACCCAACATGTCTCCTTCAGATACAGAGGAGATGCAAGAGACATTTCCGAGAGAGCGAATTCATAAGCTAACTGCTGGGCTGGTTTACGTCATCAGTCTTCATTTTCAGCCACCTGTCAGCGTATTTGTGAACTTTGCTTTTTGCATGACTCACTGCCAGGGCTTGCCACGGCTTGGACTGGTCAGGAAATGTAGCAACAAGTTGGACGACAGAATACCTGATCGCCCCCGCAGCTCCAAACCTCCTTGACCCTGGGTTTGCCTTCCACTTTAACAGATTTCTTTAAGCATAATGAGAAGTCCTTCCTGAAATATCAAAGCCATCTGTACAAACATCCAGCGGATGCAAAAACTACACTGCAGCGTTGTTTAAAGCTGAAAAGGTGTCTCTCCACTCCAAAGTGGTTGTAATCCGTCTCCTTTTGGCCGTGTGGAGGAGATGGTGGCACCTCTGGGGGCTCCGACGATTGGATGTTGACAGGTTTGAGAGGCCCTGGCTTGTGCGGTGGTCCAGGCGGCGCTCTGACAGCCCACTAAAGGCTTCACTCATCGGGACGCTCCAACCGTAAACTCCTCTCTCTGCTCTGTACAGTAGCGACTTTCCCACGAGTACATCCTCCGAGTCAGGGGGAGAAAGATACGAGGGGAGAAAGCAGATTTGGCGGTAATACGATGTGGTCACTGCGCAGCAGAGGTGGTAAAAGTACACAAGAAGTATTTGTATCAAACTGATCAAACTACTTACGAAAAACCTGCTCCTGTCGGCCGATACTCAAGAGATTATTAAGATTCTTATTTACATGTTTGTGTTTTAAAATGTGTCGTGAAATGAAAAGAAAAAAACAGTTCAGATCCTTCAAATGTTTCCTGTCTAGAGCTGCTCAGACTCTCTGCGCAGGTTAAAACTTCGATCACTGACATGGAACAGACTGTGACTGTGTGTAGAGATCACGTCACACAGGGCAGGTGTGTATATGTCTATAATCAGCTGGTCCTGATCCTTCATCTGACGCCTTTGAAACCCCTGTAGTGCTAGTTCAGGCAGGCCAGGCAGTCAAGCTCAGTCCCGGCTACATCAGCTGATACTTACACCTGCCTATACCAGCTGATTGATTACCCGTCAGGCATCAATTTAGCAAATGTCCAAATGAACTCAGTCTGTAAGAATGTTTGATTTTGTTAATAAGCAGCTTTATTATGTTGTTTTGATTGGATAAAAAAACATCCAGAGGAATAATTGATATCGTCAAATACTCTCTTGTGCATCTCTAATTTTTAAATATCAGATGTGAAAAGTGAAGGTTCTAAAATTCACTCATAATAAAAGGTAAAAGTAGACCTCAACCAGCTGCTTCTATGCAAAGATACTATTTATTAAAACACAATATATTTAGAGTTTTAAATCACTTAAATCCAGTGTGGAAATCAGATGAGTATTTTTTACAATCTTCACATCTACAAGTTTTCCCTGTAAATTAGAAATTCACTCCCGACGTCTCTCCTCCTCACTCGATTTCCTTTTATCAACTCCTTCTGGTAGTTTTGTTCACACTAACTTTGTCACACATGATGTCCTCAGATGAAGTTCTAGTCTGGATTTCTGCTTGTTGTTGGATCCTTTCAGGTTCAGGTCAGTCTAGATGTTTCGGGGACTGGTGCTTTTAAAACAGTCGACCTGAAGCATCAAACCTTTTTTTAATACGGCAGGAAGAGCGAAATAAAGATATGTGGGTGAAAATGATGGGATAAAAGCTGTAAGTGGGCAGGTTTGCTCCAGACTGTGTCTTCTCCTGGGCAGTATTTCACGCTTGTCTGTTCTTATCTGTCAAATTAACACAAACCTGCAAGTTTCTGCGGTGAAGGATAAACAAGGATGATGCAGTGATTTACTTAAGCTGTAAGAAAACTCAAACACTTCGTGACTTCCCACCTCTGCTCTGCAGTCGACTGATTCACCAAAATCGACCCGTGTTGTGTTAGTTATCTCAAAAAAGCCTTTCTGCTTGAGAGAGCCTGTTCCTGTTCCCTGAAATCACACTCCAGAAAGCGCACAAGTGTGTAGGAGGCGACAGAAAGTGATGCGTGGTTGTGTGGTGTCACCTAAGGGCAGAGCATTCTCCAGAACACCCACACCGGAATTTCTTCAGCAGAGCGCCAAATAGAGCAGCGATCAAGAAATCCACGCCGCAGGATTCAGTACACCTCCGCTCTCTGCTCCCCACGCTCAGACAGGAAACAGAGGAGCAGAAATAACCCGAATGAAAACAAGAATTCAGGTTTTATCATCGGACAGACTGATAAAATCCAGCAGGAAGAGGAAGCGGCGATACTCAGACGACTCGACCTCCTTCCTCTCTTGACTCTGTGCTTCATGAAGAATATCCACAGCGGTTGTTTCCGCAGATTGTCAGCACGCCGGTGTTTTTCCCGCTCTTATTGCTTCATTTTTTTTTTCCCGATTGTATTGTTTGGAAAAGCAACTGGAAGGTTTTGGTTGTGTAAGCTGAGAGCTGTGATGCATATTGTGATTGTACATATCATACCTGTGTGGTTTCTCGCAGCGGCGCCCTCACTTGACACGGCGTTACAGAGAAGCAGGGAGAGGGAGGGGGCGCTGTTTCCTACAGACACAAAGAAGGACTGTTATAAAGAATGAACTGCATATTTATTTTTTAATTCCACATTTAAATTATTTATGCAACCTTTTGTAGTAAATGATAGCCATTATTGTCTTATAGTACGATAGAGAAATGAAATACTGTACAGAACATGAATAAAGTAAAGGAAGGTATATTTGAACGCGCTCGCCTTTTTGTTGTCTTACTTTAAAGCTTCTTTGTGCGGAGTTTGGCACCCCCTGTGGACAAAGGGGTCTTTGCTGAATTTGCCCTGTAGATGTGTGTTTCATACTATCGTTTGTTTTCTGTAAAATCAGGAGAAAAAGCAAAAAGTTAAACTGAGTCCGACACCTACCCCCCTGTAGTCGTTCCTCACTCTAAAAAGGACGACATAGAAATAACCGCTCTTCTCCTTTATGGTCTTAATTACTTTTTTAGGTCATAAAAAGACATTGTTATTAATTTCACAACGAGCCGAAAACACCTCACAGGAGCTTTAACCGACTTATGGAGCAGAATCAACTTTATAAAGAGGTTATTAAAGCTCCTGTGAGGAATCTCAACTCTGAGAAGTAAACAAGACCATCAGGAACAAGACTGATTATTACTCTACAGTGAATTTTTAAGGTTTTTATGATTTTGAGGAAAGTTGTTAAAAAAAAAAAGTTAAAACCTGCTTCACGATTCGTAAACAGCTCATAAATACAGATAAAGAACAAGCAGTTAACGTTTGTCGTTACAGGAACCAATATATCAATACAATTACAATTGAGTAAGGTCCAATACTTTGATGATAATTTAAGGCTACAAGCACTTCAGAAAAAAACACGGAAGTCTTCAGGTATAGAGGTATCACTTTGTCCACAGGGGGCGCCAAAGTCAATGCAAACAAAGGACATGTATCTCTTTGTGTGTTTTCATGGTTGAGAGAAATCGCACCCTGAATTAAGACTCGTTAATGGTAACGATGACGCACCGACACCTCAGGGTTTATAATCATCGCATCCGTTTGTCGTACAATTTCAAATAACATTATCTTGCGTTTCAAAATGGCTTTTTTTAGTCTATGCTAATAATGCAAACCAGTTTTAGCAAATAACAGCGGACCCGTTTAGTACCTCTGTAGATCTGGATAAACTGTACCTGAGTGTTCCTATTACGCTCTCAGATCACAGTTTATCGAGAAGAAAAAGTGACTTTAATTCAAGGAAACATGTTCCTACTGCTTTTTCATGATTCAAGCATGAAGGGATAATTTGACATATTCAGTCACTGGCAAATATTTTGTACTAACAAACATTTGAAATGTCATTAAATCTGCCTGTGAGCTCATGATACCCTGTTACAAACAGCTGTTTACACAGAGCTCACAAAGGCTCAGTCCAGCAGGTTTAACCCTCGGTCTCCATCCAGCCTAAACGGACATGCAGATAAATCTTCATGAAATAGTCATTTTTCAACATATTTTCTAACTTTTTCAACGAATATCTCTTTAACAACTTCAGCCCTGACCATTAAAAAATAAATAAACAGAAAATTCAATGTATTTCCCTTTTTTGCCAGTTTGTGTGCTAATTTAAATGGTAAAACTCACGAAATTGCCATATTTCCGATATGAAATGACCAAGATGATTTTTTTAAAATAAATAGAGTCTGGGCCATGTTAATGATGAGATGTAAAACCAACTTTGGTGTATTTAAATCCTTTCGTTGTGCCAACTTTTCTTATTTGAAGCCCCATCCAGCCTCCTTTGTCCACAAAAAGTGCTCATAAAATAATAAAATAATAATAATAAAATAATCATTTTTTAACACATTTTCTCACTTTTTTTGACTCAAATCTCTTAAACAACATCAGCACTAACTATCAAAAAAGTAATGAATGAAAAATTTGATCTATTACCCTTTTTATGCCAGTTTTTGTGCACCATACCACTGCGATTTTTGATGATAAAAGACACAAATTTGCCATATTACCCTTTATAAAAATGACTTAAATTATTATTTTTAATTTTTTTTTTTTTTTGAAGAGTCGGGGCCATGTCAATGATGAGAAGTAAAACCAGTTTTGGTGAATTTAAATCCTTTTTGTTGTGCCAATTTTTCTTTTTTTAGGTTCCATCTTGCCGACTTTGTGCCCAAAACGGACATGCAGATAAATGTTCGTAAAATAACCATTTTCTCACATTTCTTCTTACTTTTTTTTACTCAAATCTCTTGAACAACTTCAGCTCTAATCATTGAAAAAGTAATGAAAAAAAAATCGATGTATTTCCCTTTTTATGCCAGTTTTTGTGCAACACGTCATATTCATTCATAAAGTGTATTGCAGTGGAAAAACGCCATTTTCACCCCCTTTTCTAAGAACACTCTCCAAATTTGATACCCTTATCTCTAAAAATGTGACTGTCAGCTCAAAATAAAGATGAAAAAATTGACAAATGTCCTCAAAACGGACAAAGTAGGAACCGAGGGTTAATGTAAAACGACTCCTATATAGAGAGTATGCAGACTTAGATTAAAGACCACCTCTCAGTTGAGATTCCCCACAGCTTGGCCTGTCTGCACATCTCTGCAGAAGAAGAAGAAGAAGAAAAAGAAGAAGAAGAAGATTCCTCTGCTTCTGAGATCTCTGTTCGGTCGCACTAACGTTTCTAAATTTACGAGGATGGATGAGAGCCACAGCCATCATTCACTCCTGTCTGTCTCTCCTCTCTTGTGGCTCCAGGCTTGATACACTCTGAGTTTGGGAGTTCAAAATGTGAAATCCTTCTTTGCTTGATTTCAGAGCTGACTGGATGCCTGTCATATCTGGAGAGAACTTGCCAGCAGCACTGCCAGCGCTCTCTGCAGCTTTGGACGTGCTGTCAAACGGGAGTTATGCAATCCAGGCGCTGAAAAAGAAACCAGACTAAATGAGTTGTTTATGCAACAGATTTTTTCTGCGAATGTAATGTCGAATTTCAGGCCGAGAGCCCCCTGAAAGGCCCAAATAAAGTCAGTGTAAACACAAACAGAGGATCGCTGTAGCAACCTTGGCTGGAAGCTGCTCATTGTCGTGCCATTGAGGAGCAGAAGATATTACATTTCACTACATCATCCATAATGTGCCGTCATTATGTCATTTTCAAGTCCTGTTTTTCTGAAGAGAACAGACATGCCATGCTTTGAATCAGGCATCCAGCAGCGGACAAGTTTCCCAGAGCGCATACCCAAGAGCTGAACCTAAATATATCGATGCTGACAAAGCATCTGCAACCTGTGAGCAACCCTGCAGACCGGGGAGGGGGGATAACGGAGGTTCACCAGAAGTCAGCGATGATCTATTCCCAACAAACGCAGCGAGTCTGCGACACTTGTGTCATCACGGAAGTTTTGAATACCAGGTGCGGAGGTCTCAGAGGATCCCGGCTCTGTGTAAGAAACCAGACTTGATTAGGTACACACAACAGAGGGAGTTCACAAACTCTATAGGAATATTTATAGAAGTGACATACTCAGCACAATAAATGGAAACAGGTTCCTGTGTCCAACATGGGAGGAGAAATAATCACACAACGCAACCCTGATTACAAACCAGCTGGAGCCGCGTGTTCCAACAATCTCTGCACCATTTTCAATCATAAAAGGGATGTTCCAGCGTAAATAATTAACTCAGGGTCAAACACACCATAACACTTCTCTAGTTATACCAACTTTAGTAACGACCGCATGATAGCAATACAGAGAGCCACGCACTCAACCAAAACGCCACTCTGTAGCCACAAATAATGCTCAGAACAGCACCTAACTTCATCAACAGGACATATAGGGTCACAGCCATAGTACTAGACACCAAACATCTTTTTAACATTTCTGCGCTGTAACTCAACTGTATTTCTGTCATAACTCGGCATCATTTTTGCAGACTCAGAGTCCATACAGCCATGATTAAACATGGAAATTCGCTCTGTCTCCAGAACCTCGGGGCTCTCTGTGGTTGTTTAGTCTAAACACAACTCACCTACTCTCTTCCAGCAGCCGCTTGTTTGTAGAGACCTCAGGCCAGTCCATTACAGACTAAAGCGGGGTGACGCAGCTCAAGGAAGAACATTTATGATCATTTCTTTATGGAAATACAATCAGACCGAGACGCTAAGACAGAAGAACTACTAAGGAAATGATAAATAAACGATCATAAATGTTCTTCCTTGAGCTGCGTCACCCCTCTGTAGTCCGTAATGGACTGGCCTGAGGTCTCCGTACAAAGGAGCGGCTGCTGGAAGAGAGTAGGTGAGTTGTGTTTAGCTGAAGAAATTTGTTTGTTTGGCTGTTTGGTGTCTAGTACTATGGCTGTGACCCTGTATGTCCTGTTGATGAAGTTAGGTGCTGTTCTGAGCATTATTTGTGGCTATGGAGTGGCATTTTGGTCGAGGTTTGTTTATGGCTCCTCAGACTGCTGTGTATTGCTATCATGCGGTCGTTACTAAAGTTGGTATAACTAGAGGAGCAAGCGGTCGGCAACATTCATCCCTTGACGGGGTGTCTAATTCGGTGTTACGGTGTGTTTGACCCTAAATAATTTCATGCCAGAATATCCCTTTAAATTCAAAGTTCACTCTGTGTCCAATCTTTTCTGGAATTGGGTTGTACATTTCTTGCGTCTTTCCCAACAAATCTCCGCACCACGAGATTCACCTCCTCTCAAACTCGCCACGTCTCCAGCTCAGCTCTGACAAAACAAAAGGACCCAAGTAGGACAAATGTCAAGATTCTGCTCACAAATTCACACATCTGCTTCCTTTGAACTCATTATGGGATCGTAAAATATCTCATTTCAAGCTCCGTGAAGCGCGAGACTTATTGTTAGCACATAGCCAGGAGTCGTCTCGAAGTGGGGCCACTTGAACGTCCTCGGCGCGGTCGACACAGACTTCACTGATGTTCTGCCAAATGCAGAAGAGACAGTCGGATAAAAAAGGATTGTTTATCATCTGCGTGTAAAGAGAAGCTCGACTGCGGCCTGTTTTTGCCAGAGGTATTCGTCTAACAAAAACAACCGCATCTCTTCTGTCAACTGAAAGTGACTCGAGGTGACATTCATAGCGAGTGAAGCACTCCCTCTAACACGCCAAAACACCCTCTATAAAACAGCCGTCCAAGCCGTTTATCACCATGGAACATATTCAAACCTTCTTCATGGATTGTATAAAGTTTTAAAGCTTGTACACCTCTGTAGTTTCACCTCCGGGCCTTTCAGTCCGACTCTTCCAGGAGCGGATATTATGGCTGAAGTCAAACACATATGGACAGTGACGGATGTACTCGGAGACGGATGTTTGTGCTCTTCCGACCACTCCCTTATCAGGCAGGGAGCGCTAATAGCCTGAAACAAATGGAAACCAGAAGAGATGTCTGGCTGCCTGAAGGAATGAGAAACGCAGAAAACACAAGATCGACTGATTTTCTGATCTGAAGACAATGCAGCCTTTGGAAAGGGGATCGTGTTTCCTGCAAGATGAGAGTGTTATTCTCAGCAGGGATGGGAGAAGTTTGGGTCAGGATTGAGGCCAGACCCGGAGAGTCTTTTTGTGTTAACTTCACTGTGAAGTTCTCCGCTCTGTGAGGGTTTAAGACAGATAATGACGAAACAGGCGAGAGTAAAGGTGGACGAGAAGATGCCCGTTTTTCTGAGTTGGACAGTAGCGCCGTACGGGTCAGGAGCGTCCACTGAGCCGTCAAGCCTCAGTCTCTCAGCTGAGTCCAGGCATGAAGGGAGGCCAGCCAACCACATGTGCTCGGGACAACAGGAGGTGCAGAGGATAGGAAACAGGGCTGTCAACAAACAATTCTAAACAACCACAGCGAGCCCCGAGGTTCTGGAGACAGAGCGAATTTCCATGTTTAATCACGGCCGTATGGACTCTGAGTCTGCAGGAATATCCGCCAAGATGATGCCGAGTTACGACAGAAACACAGTCGAGTTACAGCGCAGAAAAGTTCTGCGGTTTTTCATTATTATACCACCGAATATCAGAGTTTGATCGAGTGTTTTTGTTCCTCACAGCAGAAGAAGCCCAGAAATATGAAAACAAAAAAGATACAACAACTCAAGGAAAAGAAAAGAAGAAGAGAGAAAAGTCAAAATAATGGGTAAAAAGTTGAAGTGAGGACACTTAAAAAAAAAGGGAAAATTATGAAAGTTAAGTTAAAAAATATAAATCATCAATAATTATGAGATGTAAGTGATTAAAAAAGTAAAAAATGATGAGACAGAATGTGAAAATTATGAGTTAAAAGTTTAAATTATGATAAAGCATCGTCCCGTAAATGTTGATTTTTATTAAAATAAGGTTCTTCTTCATTTAAGAAAATGATTTACAACTTTTTTCTCATAGTTGATTTTAAATCTCTAAATCTTGTCATTTTTCTCATGTTAATGTTTTAATTTCTCATAATTTTGTCATCTCATAATTAGGCCTGATTTTTTTTCATAATTTTGATTTTTTCTTCTGACATATAACTATTCTTAATATTGACATAAAGTCTGGTAAACTGGATTATAATCTCCTCATAATAATGTTTTAATCTCATATTTATGACGAACTTTCTCATAGTTGATTTTAAATCTCTGAATTTTGTCATTTTTCTCATGTTAATGTCTTAATTTTTCATAAATTTTTCATCTCATAATTAGGCCTCACTTTTTCATTATTTTGATTATTTTCTCTTGAAATCTTTATCTCTTCATGATAATGTTTTAATCTCATTATGATGAACTTTCTCTTTACTGATTTAAATTTTCTAAATTCTGTCATTTTTTCTCATATTAATAATAATGTCAATATTGACATAAAGTCTGGTAAACTGGACTTTGTCTCTTCATGATAATGTTTTAATCTAATAATTTTATCTCACTGTCTCATTATTTTGACTCACTATCCTTTTTACATCTAACATCTTTATAATTTGTACTTTTTATCTAACGAATGATATATTTATATCTCAGTTATATATATTTATATTTTGACACACTGCCCTTTAAATGAGATCTCTGATTTCACACCAATAACTTACTTTCTAATAATAATGAGTTTCTGATTTGAACTTTTGATCATTTAATCTGACATTAAATTTTTTTCTTGCATGGTTTACAGTAAATCTCTTCTTAAAAATGAGGAGGATAAAATACACTCGCTATAAATGTGCGTCTTGATTTCTGCGTTACTGACGGGGGCATTTAAAGGCCAGTCTGACACGTGTGGTATCACGAGTTTACACGACCTGCCAGTCCATAATTAGCTGCAGGTCAGTGGAAGTGACGACTTAATTTTAAACTGTCATAAGCAAAATCAATTCCTGCGCACACACCGAAGCAATTAAAGCATCTGTGAGTGTTTGACATGTGGTCAGCTGTAGGTCAGGAAAACCAGATACTTCAGATAAAGACGGTTCCTCCTGTCGATAGAGGACGACTTCTGGGTTCCCACTGACTCTGGGATTAAAACAACTGGAGTTTGATCAGTCCAGAAAAGAATCCACTTTCCTTTCTGACAACAACACATTAAATCAATTTGTTCCTATTGATTCAGATGAGCTGACTCACTTCCCTCCTGGTCCCTTTCCAGACAGGCTACCCCGGTCCTGGCGAGCCTGGAGAGCACTCCCTCTCAGGGTGGAGGATTAAACTGCTCCGAGGTTCAGAAACTGCTGCTTCTCATGAGGCCTTGAGTAGATTTGTTTAATTCTGTGGTCAGGATATCCTTTCAGCACCCGGATCTATTTAATAAGACATGGACAGAGCTGTCGCTTCAATTTGGGTCAATTGAGAGCGCAATTACGCGATGAATTAATCCCTGCTGTGCGTTCACCGCACAAACACGAGGACTGTTTTCTTCTTTAAATGCTATTTCAGACTGTATAAAAATGGGTGACATGCACACTCCTACAGAGTGGAGCCAAAACATTTAGAGCTCCCTCTAGTGGCCGGCTGCAGTACAGGTCATAAACTGTCAACAGATGGGACAGGAGATGAACTAAAAGATTAAACCTCATGCTTTCTGGGTAAATTTTAACATTAGAGGCACGGTTGACGATCTGAGAAGCAGTTGAAACAAACTGAGCCGTTGAGGTAGATTTAAAAAATGCATCCCACCCCCTCTGTGCTCCACGATAACTCCCCCCTGAACCTGTCTCGCCCTCCCCACGACTCACCCCCTCTGGCAGAGCAAGAAGCCGGCCCGCAGAAGATCCTACGCTAGCTTCAAATAGGATTCATCATGTATGATTGTTAGTGACTAGCGGCAGTAAACGCCAGCTCTGCTAGCGAGCGCCGTCTGCAGCTGCCTGGACAGCTACTGTGTTGACATGTCAGAGACTAATAAGAGTTATTTATGTAACATGAGCCACGATAAAAGGCAATAAAAATGACCTGTTCAACAAAAACTCTGCTGTCTCGGCGTCTGTTTTCTCCACCGCTTGAAGGATGACCTGATGTTTATTCGAGTTAGATTCCACGCTTGGTCACCTCTTCGTCTCCGCCCTTTCTTCTGTCAGCTTGTGTTTTCTTCCCACATTTGGCGGTGGGGCGTGTAGAAGTGGTTTTTTTTGTGTGTCCCTCTCCATCACAGCTCCTGTAGCTAAGCTGCTACGCTACTTTTAGCCGCTCAGAGCTCCGAGGAGGGCCGGGAGAGTGGGAGGGGACGAGTCGGAACTATGGGAGAGGGGTGTGTCAAATACAGCAGGGGGGTTGGATGGAGAGACAGAGCAGGAGATTGACCAATAGGAGCTGTCTGGGATGCAAATTATTTTTTTGTAGGATGGTAGGGGAAAGTCCCGCCTACTACGCCTCTGATTGGCTAGAAATGCTGGGCTCCGATTGGTTATTCCTAATGGCTGTGAAACAACATCGTCTGTAAGGTTAGGGTTAGGAGATTCAGAAGTGCGATTATGTTCTGCTTGATGTGCAGAGCCGACAGCCCGCGTTTGGCTTGAGCGTGTGATGACGTTTCTGGCTTTTCTAGCCAATCAGAGGCGAAGGAGGCGTCCAACATTGCGTCCAGGATGAATGGCTCCCATTGGTCAATGTTTTTGCAGCCCTGCACCTGCTAGCGTGAACCGATCTTTCCCGTTCCTTTTTCTCTTCGCTTTGTGGAGATCGCACTATAGGACCATGATCGCCATAGAAACGAGGTTCATAATAATTACCGATCTCTCCAATCATGAACCATGCCTTTAGATTAGTGTAAATCAGAAAGAAGTTTAGCTTCCTCCCATATCTTCGCTGACTTCACTCACAGGAGTGTCACATAGAAACACATCCGTGCTCGCTCGGGAATCAAGCTGCTGGTCACCTAAAGCTCTTGAGCTGCAGCATGTTTCCAATAAGGCGAGTTAATACAGCTGGCATCTCTGAAAAAAATCAAATCAGAGGGACTGTTAGAAAGAGCACACAGAAAGAATTAAAGGAGCTGCGGATGATTTTTGTACAGGAGCAAAGTATGTGTGTGTGGGTGGTAGACATGGCACGTTTGGGATTATTCAGCCTATGAGAAACAGATTTATGACAGGCGGTAGTCAGTCTGTAACCCAAAGCTCCCTCTGCATTCAGCATGTGAGCAGAAACAAACTCGCAGAGGGAGAATCAAACCAGTTTTCTTGATGTCATCGTCGCTGACCGCAGTGATTGTGATTGTATTAATGTGGTGGTGCCAGCCAGACTGTGACTGCTGATCCGTCCCTCCCTGCTCTTCCACTCATAACTTTTCTGGCACGTTACAGCTGATTACGATCATGTTAAAGCTCTTCTGGACGCAAGCTAACTGATGACAACAGCATCTCTGTGCTGCTTCAATTACATTAATTTCTGAGGCAGTATATCATGACTCGGCACACTGGCGGAGCTGCTAGGACGGTATGCTGGAGTTGTGAGTGGTAGGGAAAAGTTTCAACTTCATACTGAAGCCTGTTTTAGTCATGATATGTTTTGTTAATTTAGTTTTCTCCTCGTGTTGTTTATTTGTAGTCCAGTCTTGTTGAGTTCTCAGTTTTCAGTTCTTCCTGTTTTATTTTGTGGTCGTCCTTCCTTGTGTTTCTTGTCTTGTTTTACTTCCTTCCTTGTTGGTTCGTTGTTTGTATGTCTGTGTGCGTATGCTTGTGTCCCCAGTCGCTCCATATGATTTTTGTGGATTTTGCCTTTTGTATTTTGTTCCTTTTTTTATTTAGATCTTTTAATTCAATCATTTTTCGTTCTGCGTTTGGGTCTTTTCTCTGTTTAACCCTGCTCGTCGTGATAGTTTTCACCTTTGAAAGCAAGAAGTCTGACAACCAAATCGGACTTCTCTCCTTGTCTGCTCATACATGCATCTGAGAAAATTGCATTACTGACGTGAACGTGTCCTCCTCCCCAAAACTAGGGGGCGATATGGGTCCATGCCAGATGTCAGAAGTGTCTACAACTGCTGCTGGGCATTTTGGAGAAACAAGAAGAAGAAGGATCAGACAGTGTTGTTTTTGTCCTACATGATGGACGCGCTACTTTTTCTGCAGATGAGACGCACGCTACTTCTCTTCTCTGGTGTTTTTGTTCCAGGGTTACGGGGGCGTGGCATTGTCCGATCATACTCCGACTACGCTGGTTACATGGTAGAGAAACTCGAATCCCAATCACATTATCTGGTTGTCTTAATCGGAGTTCTCCAACTCCGATTATAGTCAGACCTAGCATGCCGAGCTCTTAACAGCATATACTCACGGGTTAGTGTTAATGAAAACTTTTCTGAAAACGTAGTGGTGTGCACGCAGTTTTCTTTGTAAACAGAGAGGGTGAAATGTCCGTTTATGAAAATAGCCGGGCGTGTGTAAAGTAGTCTAAAGCCTGGTTCAGAAAGGGTTTTGGTCTGGATGGCTTGAAGATCTCACCCACTGTACGAGGACATTAGGGTTATAAGATCGGTGAGTCAGAGGCACAGCTGACTTGACTAACAGGCGGATTTTGTCCTGTTTGTGTGTTTTAACACTCGTTATAAGTCTTTGCCTCGGATGTAAAAGCTTGTTTTGGTCTGTGACGCCTGTGGTTTTAGACATCGGAAATACCCAAATCAAACAATCAGCCTTGTTCCTGATGGTCTGGTTTTCTGTTGTGGGTCATTAAGAGGCATAAAGACTGATGTCAGTCTGTTTGGTAATAGGCTGAAAACTCCTCACAGTAGCTTCGAGCCATTAAACACAATGTTTTATTTTGTCCTGAATGAATCCAAGTGCCTTTTTACCTCCTGTTCATGGTTGATGCATGTAGAAACAGCCTAAAAATATGAACTGTGTGTTATTATACCGAGTTTTTCATCTACTTCATCCTGTAAACAGCTTTAAGAGGACGAAGTATACGAAACGGCGACTGCCTTTGTTTGCATGAGGCACTTAAATTACCATGGCTTCTTTAACTAATGCCTCTGTCCTTCCCTCCCGGGGGGGAAGCTTTGTATTTAGTCTATCTCTAAAAACCACAGACACCACGCTCTGTTCGCTGGTGTTGCTAAACAGACTGAGCAGGATGGGGAAGTAAACAGTGGCGTGTTCTCCTCCCCAGAACAACAAACTGGAGTTTATCCCTTCAGGGTTTATGGCGACTTCCACAGACAGGCCGGTGCCTTTGCGCTTGTTTGTATGTTTATGTCATCGTCCCTCAGCTGGGGAGGTTATATTAGGGCGCTTTCATAGCATCATTACTGGCATTTTTCCCACTTATCTAAACAGCAAACCTCTCATATGTGAATGGTAAGTAAATTCTGACTTTTCCGCACATGGAAGCTGTTTTTATTTTTGAGGCCTGCTGGCGTACCAATCAGGCGTCAGTTACTTTTCTCCCGCTTTCTTTCTTTCTTTCTTTCTGACCCCCTTGGACCAGCTCGACGCAATCAGCTCCAAAAGCAGAGGAAATTACTTCCTATCCCTGTAGCCGTGGGTGCACGACCCAGGAGAGGCTGAGGCAGATATCTCCACAATCTCCCCAGCTTAGGAGAATTTAAGATCAGGATCAATTCAGCTCTGCAGCCCTTATCAGATGTCAAAGAGGCTCGGGATGTGAAGACCCAAAACCCTGACCTGGCCTTGTCTGAAAAGACATTATAACTCAAAAATAATGCAACTGTCATCTATTTTAGGACGTTTAGACAGAACAAGACGACTCTGGGAAGATCATTACACCCTCACACTGCCGTCAAATCGGATTTCCCTGAACATTTTGACTTGTTCTTGGATAAACTGGAGCGTAATTGAAAGCTGGGCATGACTTTCAATTGCGCTGACTTTTCTCATAGAAACAGTCTTCTCTGGGAAATCTGTGGTGTGAGAGCGGAGTAGTTCGATACTAAGGCGTGGGCAGGATTATTACTGTTATGACAGAGGGACTAATTGTTCATAATATAGTTCTCTGAGAAAGTGTCTCTTCTTATGACGCACAGTCTACCATCTGTCTATCTGCTGAGAACTCTTTTCCATTCGAAACTTTAAGCCTTTGCGTCGTTTCCAAATTCTCACCGAGATCAGAAGAAGTCTGGGACCGGACTCAGAAACACCCCATCCTCCTCCTCCTCCTCTTCTTCTTCTTCTTCTTCTTCTTCTTCAGTATGACAATCATTTTCCCACAGTTTTTGACAGCTTTTATCACGATAAAACTATGAAAAGTGAAATAACTGTCTTGTTCCTGCCGCGGCATCTTTTTCCTGCAATCCTCCGATGGCCAGCAGGGGGCGAATCTTCTGGTTTATTGTACAATGAGGAGAAAATAGTTGTTTTCTCACAGCCAGAGTTCCAGGCATTAAAAAATCAAATTTAGAGTCTGAGGTAATCAGATTGGGATTATGCCGACCTGTCCTCCATTGGGAGTAAATGTATTTTAAATGGAGTACAAGACTCTGAACTGAAGTTTCTAAATGAATCCAAAAGAGAAAACTTCAAAATTACGATGTCAAAAGTGGATGAAGCTTTAAAACCAGAACTTGGGAAGCAGAGCTTGGCACACAATCGTTCATCCGTTCATGGTTGATATTGGTGCCACCTCTTTGTTAGTTGACCTGGACTTGTTGAACCATCATAATCTTGGGTTTCCATTAGCCACCAAACTGACTGACTGACACGTATGTATGATGGAGAGCTCAGTCTCAGCTCCATCTCACAGCACCAACGTCATCCTTTATCCTTCGCCTCATGATTTGATAATTTGGTTCGTTCATGCTGGACTTTCTGTTGGGGGGTCATGAGGGACGCGTCCTTGATCGTCGTTCACTATGACACACCACATGAGTCAAAGCAATCAGTTTCTCGAGGTCGAGACTCTTGGATCCGGCTGTATACGTGCTCAAATAATGAAGTCTGACCTTGGCATTACCTTCCAGTAAACCACTAAAATCCCAGTCCTCAACAGAGCAGAGTCCTGAGTCCCTCCTCGTCCAAATCCGGTACAGGAGCCACATTTTTCTGTAGTGCTGTCAGTCATGTCGTCACATCCACTCAATGGAGACCATGTTTGAGAAAAATTTGCCATGTATTGTGATTATATAACTTGACTTATGCCCCATCTGTTTACATGGAGGAGGCAGGCTTTAATGGGGCGCTCACACCAAGCGTGAGTAAAATCATCTGCTCGCTTAATTCGCGTGAATGAAAAGTGTTTATTCGTTTAATTTGCACATCAACTGTAATTTCAACGATAATCCCTGCCAATACAACCAGCGGGATCATGTGAAAGACAAAGGTTTCTTACAATTTACCGGGTAATCCGACCTCACGACCCACGCGGATATTCGCTCAAGTTGAGAAATTTTCAGTTCCAGCCCAATTCGCGCCATTCGCGACGCTGGAGTTGTAGGAGCGTCTCATCGCATCTTTGCATTGATTTAACATGTAATTCATTCGCACGAATGGTGCGTGGAGACAATAAGACGTACACTGCATCCAATCACCAGAGAGGGAGCTCTAAATGTTTCGGCTCCAGGGTACATGTCTCTGAGATATCTTATGGCCTTGATAATCGAGAGGTGGAAAGTTTAGATCTTGGATTTGAAGGTATTTGTCAAACTTTCCTGCCAAAGGCGCCAAACTCAAACCGTTAGTAAATGGGCGGTGCCACGTCCACAGTTAAGAGTTTTGACGAAACACTGACGGTACTCCAATCTTTACACCCGCCCTGCACAGATTTGTCCACATGCCTGAGTTTCACTGTTGCTTCTCGAGGTCTTGCTCCGTCTCACATTGTTATCACAGTCGGCTGATATCCTCCAGTCAGCATATCTGACCCAGCAGGAAGAAACAGGGGAAACACTATGTTTTCTTCCTCCCCTGACAAGGAATCGACGGGGACTGAGTTGATTCACACAGCAGATGCCCGGGCCCTTTTGCGGTCAAGCAGCCCAGAGGAGGACCAGTAATTAAATGCATGACAAAACCGTGGTAGACTACCGTGTGTGTGGTGCCTCGATCACCGTATGTCAAAAAAAAAAAAACAGCACCTTTAAGGACAATCCAATGAATATCATCGACTTGTTGAAGAACTTTTCTAGTCTGACGTGTTTTTCCAGTAAACCCCCACGCCAAATGAAAAATGGCCGCCATACAGCGAGGCCAAACACCTTCTTAAAAAATGGCTTCATCATGGGGGATGAGGTTTTTATGACACGATCGATCATACTTTGCAGCAACTTGGCGAGAACAAAGCCCGTCCAGATATTCGTCCAATAAATAAGACCTGATTTCGATTGTGTCAGCAGTTAATCAGGCGGTGCAGACGCTGTGTACAGACTCCAATCTCCTCTATTTCAATGATGTATTCACTGTCTGCTGCAGACTGTCAGTCTGGACAGTGATGAAACACTTATCCAAGCACTGAACTGCAACTAAACGACAAAACGCCAAAGCGAGTGCAGAGCGATTTACAATTCCTCTCATACTTTTCTGATTAGCTCTGAGCGTTTGGTAATCGAACACTCGGGGACGTGAAAAACAAAGCTTGTTTATGAGCGAGAGGAATTCCAGGAGTGGAGAGCCTCTCGTGCGCCGCAGCCGCATTGTGTAGTCCTTTAAAAGTCACAAAAATGCAGACCCTCTTGTAAAGCTTTGTGTCAGGCAACAATCCAGACCCCCATCACGCTCTGGGACCAGAATCCAGGTCTGAAATGGTTCAAATCACAGTTTCAGACAAGAACAGCCCACCCAGGACCAGCACGCCACACATGGACACACAGGTCAGAATTATTTCGACACCTGTACGTCTGGGGCTGTTTTTTTGTTTTTCAACCAGGCTCCCGGGCTCCAGTGATGGCAGAGCTCAGTATATTAGAGAAAGTCATGTGCTTCCTGCTTTGTTGAAATACAGCAGTTTGTACTGTACCTGCAAAGAGCCTTGAACCAAAACAACCATTGTGGAAAACCGTTCATGAAGAAGCACAAATCCAACATTTGTTCTGCTCTCTTGAATGCACCTGCATGAGCCATTTAGGAGCAAACACCCCCACATGTCAGTTTAACTGTCATGCAACTGCAGGTTTACCGGTAAAAGTTTAGAGAGTTTGCAAAAGTTTCCATCCTGACTGCAGAGAGGACTGACAGTCTTAGCTCTGAGCGAACTGAGAAGAAGAGAGGACCAAATAAAGGGTGCCATGTTAGCTCGTTAGCTAACAGGGTCACCACATGTCCTGTATTAGCTGGGACAGCCTGTACTTGGAGTTAAATTAGTTTGTCCTGAATAAGATGTCCTGGTCCTGCATATGGTTGTGATTTCTTTGTGATCGCAAAAGGAGCTGTCACTGATCATGACTGACACACAAACAGTAGAGACACGCCATAAAGTGACACCTGTCATCCAATCACAGCTCTCCTTACAAGCCTACAGCGTCAGTGGTGCTAAAACTGTTTTAAAGACTTTTTTAGGGACTTTTTGACTTTGACAGAGAAGCTTGAGAAAGGGAATGACAGCAAGAGGAGGACTGAAGCCTCAGTGCAAATGACACTTTTTTTTACCTTACTGAAGCGCATCCGGGGGAAACTGTTCTCACATGCTCTGACTAAAAGAGTGTTCAGGGGTACTACTTCATATTTCAATCATTGAAGGGGCATCTTATGAAATATTTTGTACCAGACATCCAGAGACTGCTTCTTTTTTTTCTTCTACTGGGAGAGCATCCAGAGGGCACTTTTTCATGTTTTTTTTTTAATCTAGAGGACCTAGAGGACTATTTCACATCTGTTGTACTAGAGGGACCTACCAGGAGTCCTTTTTATGTTTGATGTACTAAAAGAATATTTGAAGAGCAAATTTTTACTTTTTTTCACTGGGAGCACATCCAGAGAGCAGTGTTTTGTTTACATCTGTTCTCTTAAAGGGCATTCAGGGTGCACTCTTGATGTTTCAAATTCTGGAAGGTCATCCAGAACATCCTTTTTCGTGTTTTTTCTCCACAGAAAGGGCATCCAGGGGATAGTGTTTTTGCATTTTTATGCTGAGAGGGCATTCTGACGTTACTGTTTAAAAATTGTTATACCAGCAGAAGGACATTCAATGGGCGGTGTTGGACATTTTTAATAATGCTAGAGAACTTTCTATGTTTAAAGGAATAGTAGGACATCCAGAGACCACTCCTTTTTTTGCTACCGGGAGAGCATCCAGCAGGCACTTTTTTGTGTTGTTTCAATCTACTGGAAGAGGACTACTTTATATCTGTTGTTCTAGAAGGACCTACCGGTAGACCTTTTTATGTCTCATTTACTAAAAGAACATTTAGAGAACTTTTTTTTCTTTTTCCCACTGGGAGAGCATCCAGAGGGCAGTTTTTTGCATCTGTTCTATTAAAGGGCATTCAGGGTGCACTGTTTTACTTATCAAATTCTGGAAGGTCATCCAGAACGTGCTTATTCATATTAAAAAAATTTTTTTTTTGAATTTTTATGCCGGAAGGGCATCCAGAGGGTACTGTTTCACACTTGTTATAAAAGCAGAGGGGCATTCATTGGCAGTGTTGGACATTTTAAAGTCTGCAAGGCCACCTTTCTATGTTTGAAGGAATAGTAGGACATCCAGAGGGCACTGTTTTTGTATTTTTTGTATTACTTTTTTTAATTTCATTGTTTATTTGATGCGGACATCACAATAACCAGATGCATTGTTTGAGTGTTTCAGCATATGTGCTTATTCACAACACTTGTCCACATATAAGACAGGCTTTCAGTGGGTACTGTTTAAAAAATACCAGACTGGCACCTTTTCATATTTTTGGACATCTAGAGACCACTTTTTTGTCTTTTTTTTTAATCCAAGAGGGCTTTGACAAACAAACTGGTCATACTTCCGCAGCCGAGGTCCTAGCAGCACGTAAATCTCCAAGGTTAGATGTTCAATAATCACATACTCACAAACTTCAGTTCCATCTACACAGGCCACTAAAGGCCAACACAGACAACAACACAGGTAAACAATCCCCCCATTTCAGCGGAGCAGCAACAACCTGTCGAGGATGATAAACATGATTGAAACTGCAGACCAGCTCAGGATGGCTCTGGTGGTCTGCCTCACTTCCACCTCTGGTATGTCCATATTACAAACTGAAGAACTGTTACAAGCGTGCAGTTCATTTCAGTGTCAGAGGCTTTTTTTTAATCCTCCTTTCCCCTCCTGACATGTAATGGCATTCACCGGGCCGTGTGCGGACAGACGAGGAGAGTGCTTTCTGCTCCCATAAATAAGGCCGAGGTAAGCTCCGGCCTGTTTCATCCATCACTGGAGCAGGAGGGAGCGAGGGGGCCAGATTCATCCATGTTCCCAGCAGCCGGTCCCCTGTGGGAACTTCACACAGCCATTAAACACCTCATGGCAGCCCGTAAGCTAGTGGGGCCAGCTGAGCCGAAGAGAGAGAGGGAGAGAGCTGCAGTCCCACAAGCTCTCCCCTCGTCCCCGTGGACGTGTCAACAGGTTTTTCATTTAGAGTTTTAGTGCACATCTCGGGCACATAAGTCTGCTGATATTGGAGAGAAGGAGGCACATACATCCTTGCTCTTATAGAGATTCACACGGGTGTTAATGTGGGACAAGAAATACAGGAAAAAGTCCATAAAAGAGGCAGTTTTGATTTGCTCACAGTGAAAAAGATAATTGTTTGCACACTGCAGCTCTTATGTGTTCATTTATAAGAGATGTTTGAGGCGATGCCGGACAATCAAGTTTCAAAATAATCTGAGTTAAACTCTAAAAGCTGTTAGAGATAAATTTTATTGATCACTAAAATCAGCTTCACAGCGTTTCTTGGATAAATTTCAATGCAGGATGACTTTACAGACATCCAAGCAGTTTCAGCTGATATAAAAAAGTCAATAATCAGCGGTTCTGCTCAACCACTTAAGGCCTTTTCATCATTATTGTGAGGTCACCCTAAAGTCCGCTGAATCCATGGCGACGGTACTCCTACGGTAAACACAGATGACTTTTTTGGGATGTCTGCAGGGCGGTAAAAACCTGCGCTGGGATTCGGAGGGGATGCGATAGCGTCTAACATGCCCTTAGGTCGCTCTGGGGACTGAAGCGAGGTGGTTTTATGAGCGAGTGGAGCGCAGGTGTTGAAATTGACAGACTGCGCCGTAGATTCCCAAGCTTTTTAAAAGGGTGCATCTGGACTAATAAAGCCCCGCATTCGAGGGCAGAGCCATGATTTGTATGTGCTTGGTTATCATCACTTATCACTTTATTAAAAGTCAAAATGAAAAACATAACCGTAAGCAACAAGAACAAACATTTCCGACCCTAAACATGAGAAATTCTCCGTTTTTGGGAATCTGTCCCCGCCCTGTCGTGGGAGCAAAGCGGGCCGTTTGATCTCACCTCGCCCTGCTTAATTAAAGCAGAATGCAGCAGACGCTCAATATTTCCACCATGGGTTTCAAAGAGTCAAGTTAGATCATTCAGGGAGTCAGCCGTATTGTTTTGTTGAGCAGGACTGAAGAGGTGGCTCTATCCAGCACTCCTTCAAACCACACTTCACATGCCGGGGATTCCTGCAGACCGCAGCAGTGGGCAGGAGCAGATGCTTGATTGATGAAGAGGCTGCTTTGTTACGTGTGTTTTCTTCATCAGAAATCAGGAGAGTCTTTGAGCCGTGTGACTTTTTTTATCATGATGATTTCACAACGACCTGCAAAAAGGTAGGAGGTCATAGAGGTCGTCAACGTTTCTAAACATGACAACTCTTCTTTAGTTAACCAGAACTCTGAGCTGAAACTGACTCTGTGAACAGTTATTGTAATGATTTATTAGCTTTTTTTGACAAAATCTCTCGGCTTTGTTTCAGAGACAAAGTCAAGTTGAGTTTTATTCAGATGTACCCTTTACTCTCCCTGCCTTTACTTTTCTTCTTCAACTCCAGCTCCTCCCTTGTGTGGTGGCGTGAACATTTCGTTCAGAAGAACGCAGCTGCTGAGTGAACGACGTGAATGGAATCACTCTGAGACCTGATTCGTTCCTGTCTCAGTTCAGTTGTGCTCAGCTGCAGGTGTGTCGTGCCGGTCGGGAGCGGAACTGATCAGTCAGACTGCGAACAAAATGAACGACTTCTGAACAACTTGAAAAAGGCAGAGTGGCGTAGCGTTGTTCACAAACTGCCGAGCACCGGTTCGTTGACTGTGAGGATGAACGAAGGCTCAGATAAAACAGGTCATTATAGTGCCTTTACATTTCTACAGGTCCTTAAACTTTGATATCTTTAAAAGTATCCAAATCCCAGCTACAGCTGCGATGTTTATTTATTTTTAATCTCTCCACTTTTCCGCGATATAAAAGAACGACGGCTCGTGCTCGTTTCGCAAGTGCGCTGCTTCCCGCTATGTTGTTACACTTGAGTCATGCGAACGTCGGCGGCACACAAAGAGGTGAGTTTTTCAAGGCAGGGGAGTGATTCTTCTTTCACGACTTGGCAAATGAACGACACGAGTCACCCAGTGAACGACGCTGTGACTTCAGCTGCAGAGGAGGGGAGGGGGTACTGCACCGACAGGACGAGGCTCCGAAGCACTGACTGATCCAGTGAACGAATCTTTTGAACAAATCATTTAAATGAACGGATTCTAAAGATTCAGTCAAAAGAGCTGTTCCTCCCATCACTATTGTACTGAGGTCAGTGAAGCCTGTCTTTGCTGATGCTCTCCCTGCTCCTCCTCTTGTGGTGTGGTTGTTCCCTGCTCTGTTTAGACACTGGGAGGTCTTTGTTTCAGTTCTGGGTCCTCATTCAGAGTGAGATCCAAACAGCTCTCTCTCTGGTGGTTGGGACTGTTTGTCTTCTGTTTGGCCTTGGATGTGTTTCTGAAGTTTCACCATCTGTATTAATCAATCTTTTTCTTTTGTTTATGCCGCCATAGCAACCCTCCACTTCCAACTCGGCAGAGACCACAGGAAACGGTACACCTCTTCACTGCTGGACACCTCTGGTGGAAAAGGTGCTGTGTTAACTTATTTTGACAGAATATAATGATTAAAAGAGTTTATTTAAATTAAAATCTTCCAAATGAACCTCCAGGCTGTATCCAAAACTCCTAACACTGTATATTCATTCACTTCTCCTTTTTTGGGCGTCCTGAAAACCACAATAATGTTCTTGATGTATTTATTATCCCCATTTTGGTCCGGTTACATTTTTGAATGATCTCCTGTCCTGTTTAATATTGTAAATTTTCCTCCTCCAGATCCCCAGATTTCACCGAGAACAAAAGGGAAACCCTCCGCCTGCTCTGTAAACGAGTGTTTCTGTCTTTAGGAGTCACTGCAGGATTATAAAGCATCCCTCTGGAGTCTATCATGCTGTGTGACAGTAAGGACACGGCCCTGGACCAGTGACAGCACCCATAAGTCTCCGTCGGGGCCCCTGGCGAGCTGTCTCATGACTCTGTGCAGGTGCCTCCTGTTCCTGCTGCAGTCTCAGCCTCTCAGACCCTACATGGCTCTTCTCCTCCTCCTCCTCCTCCTCCTCATGTTTCTGCGTCTCCATTCACATCCTATTTAATCTGAGCTTCATCACGTCACTGGGTAAGATGTTCCACAGCCATGCAGGGGCTTAGTGCAGGACGCCATGTTTAGTCATTAGTGAGCAGGAGATCCACAGAGCTGAGTATCGAATGTCCCATCTGATTAGAGCTAAAAGGAGAGCAGCATGTGTGTGAGTGACGAGGAGAAGGATCAAAGAGAAACTCACTCCACTTCCACTCCTCTGATCAGAAGTCTTCTGCTGATAAAACCGGAGGGATCTGGAAACAGCTTGGTGACCCCGCCTTTATGCAGCCCTCCAGCAAACTGGCGATGATTGGGCACAACGCCTTGTTATTGATTTTAATCAACAATTTGATCAGCGACATTCATTTAAACGCACAGTTAAAGGGATATTCCGGGGTAAAATTAAGTTAGGGTCAAACACACTGTAACACAGAGTTAGACACCCCCTCGAGAGGACTGAGAGGACGTTTGGACTGAGGCTCTGACATGTAAACATACTCGGTGCTGTAGAGTTACTCCATAAAGATCCACTTACCCTCAAAAATCACGTTGCACCTCTTTCAGCATCCGATTCTAAACGAGGACTGTGCAAAATAGGTTTCTCAAGACGAGTTACGAAACCCAAAGTTTAGCATTTCTGAGGAGTGGACTCAAACTATCGTCTAACTGATCTAGAAACCAAACACACTGCGTCCTTGACCCTATTGGTCACTGATTTCCTCGCATGATAACTGTAATGTTCTCCGTCTTATTGTGGCGATCTAAAAACTGAATAATCACCCTTTTATTTGATACCTCCACAGCTGTGATTTGTCAATAACAGCAGAGCTGTGTTACAAAGTAAATAAAACGACATATTTTATTGCTTTCCAAACACCAGACACAATACTTTTCACACACAGTTTTTGTAAAGCCACTGGCATGTCATGCGTCTGTTCAGGCCAACTGAGCTTAGATTGGACAATTTGGTTTGTTAGGAAACAGAGCTAACACTCTGCAGACACTGTCCCACTGAGTCTGTAAAACCTCCTCGGAGAGTCCACAGAAACTCAAAGCTTTTTCCAAAAACACACAAAAAGCTACATAACTGGGACATGAGTGAGCAGCCACTGCTTGGTGCAATAACCTCCTTAAATTCTGCACAGAGGCAAACAACAGTCAAGAACTCATGGAAGATGCTTTTGTGAGTTAGTGGTCCTGCGAAGTGTAATCTTTAGAGGTCATTAGTTTACTGAGGAAGGTCAAACTCGATACCATGAAGGAGGTTTAGAAAACAGGTGACCTCAAATTATCACCCTGCTATGGAAAATATTTGATTCTGATTGGTCAACGGCAACAATGCAGTAAAATCAGACATGACTCTAGAGTGGAAATCACCGCATTGGCTCAAAATCATTCAAAAGAACTGTCTGTAACCAAAGTTTGTTAAAGAAACCAGAATCAAAAATACACAATCCAGTGAGAGAGACAACTTTTCTAGAGTCCATGTCATGGGTATCTTCCACATCCGTGAAGGCTCCATTAATGCTGAACTATATCTACAGGTTTAGGAACAACATCTGCTGCCATCCAGACAAAGACTTTTTCAGGAAAGACCTTCATATGATCCCAAACCACATCCTGAAAACAGGGATTACAACAGCATGGCTCTGTAGGAGAAGAGTCCTGCTGAGAAACTGGACTGATTTAATCCTGACTTGTCCAACACTGAAAACATCTGGAGCATCATGACACCAAATATACAACAAAAGAGACCCTGAACTGTTGAGCAGCTGAAATCCTCCAGTTTTCAGCACTTCGAACGTTGTTTTTGCACATTTTTTTAATGTTAAATACAGACATTCTCATCAGTTTAAAATCTGCCAACAGTGCCCAGTATTATCTCTTTAAATCACTATTGATAAACCGAGAATGAGCTCATGTTCACGCTCACAGCTTGTTGCATATGAAAGATATCTGTTTTTGCATCCTGAAAACAGGGATTACAACAGCATGGCTCTGTAGGAGAAGAGTCCTGCTGAGAAACTGGACTGATTTAATCCTGACTTGTCCAACACTGAAAACATCTGGAGCATCATGACACCAAAAATACAACAAAAGAGACCCTGAACTGTTGAGCAGCTGAAATCCTCCAGTTTTCAGCACTTCGAACGTTGTTTTTACACATTTTTTTTGCATTACGCATCGCCTGCCAACAGTGCCCAGTATTATCTCTTTAAATCACTATTGATAAACCGAGAATGAGCTCATGTTCACGCTCAAAGCGATCTGACATTTACAGCAAACATTTGACTTCATGTTACAAGTTCAGCATGTGAGGAGCGGAGAGCAAAGTGCTGCAGGACTCCACTGATGTTTGCGCCATTAAAAACATGCGTCCTCTGGTGAATAACAACAGAACTGAGTCCAAATGGGCTGTTGTGTCGAAACCTAAGCTCACCGCGGGGAGAAGCAGAAACTTTTTGCAAGTTAATGTCTTCCTTTTGGAACAAGTATCACACATGTATCTTTGGCTAAAGAAATATGGTGCCATCCGACTCCTCTTGTATCTACAGAGTCAGAGAAGGAGGAAGAGTCGAGCTGGATGAACTCAGGGAGGGTCAGAGAGGAAGTCTGTGTGTTTTTTAGAGGTCACTGAAAGGTGCTGTGATATGCATTAGGAATGATGTTTCTGTGGACAAATAGAGCCGGGTGTCTCTGAGGTGCTGATTGAGCCTGCAGATGGAGTATAAATTACGATGAAAAGGCATCAGCAAGGTTGACCCCCCTCCATCTACGCTTAATCTGCAGCCAAGGGGAGATTTTATTTTTCCTTGCAACATCAGGGGAAAAAAAAAACGGACGGGGAATCATTCTGCTAAACCCTCGGCTGGCAGGCTCCGTCTCCGAGTGGTTCAGCATCTGTTGCTTTATTTTCCGATGGAACTCGCGGCTCTTTGCCTAAATGATTTCTCGCACCACGTGAGATTGATTAATCTCTTATAATAGCAGGACCAGTCGTCTTTTTTTTTAAACGTCCGACATCTTGAGGTTCTGGCAGCGCAGAGGAGGAACCCTGAGGTGCTTTCGGTTTAACAGGGTCAGAGCATCTTTAATGGACGGTAAACATGGATAATAGCCGGGCTTGTCACATATGTTAGTTTGGTTTAGCGTCACGGCAATTTAAAACAACAGTCGTAAAATAAAAAATGACAAAACCTCTGTAATAGTAATGAAAGAAAGAGACGAATTTATTGGGAGCATTAATAAATCACAGCTGGCCTGTAAAGGAGTCGGATAACAGAGCAGAATGACCATTTCAGCCCAAAATCACAACTTCAGATGAACACAGTTTTACTGCGACCAAATCCAACCGCTCTAGAAAATATGAATACTTTTCTTAAGATTATTTATTTTTCACAGAATTTTAGCCTCTTTGTTAGAATTCCTTTTTTTAATTTGAGGATAAATCTGAGATATTTTTAATGCTAATTTAAGGGGTTATTCTTTTTATTTCATAGGACAGCTTTAGGTCTGACTGCATGACTTAAACACTGATCTGTCTGATCTGTCAGATATCATTGGCTGGAGCCTGTCAGAGAAACACTGGTGAGAAATAGCAGATACACTTCAGTCAGTAACTGCTGTCAGTATTTCTTGCCGAGCTTCTCTTACTTCCAACATCATCATCACATTGGTCATGATGATGTCTATGTGTTAAGTCACAGCACATGTTGAAGGCTCGGTGATCAACAGAGGATAGTGTAGTCCGATCTCTAGGAGGACAGATCTAAGAAGTATCTGTGTTCGAACCTGTTTTTGCTAAATCGGAAATTTTTTAAATAATTCTGTGATTAAAGTCAGGACTCTGACTTTATTTTTGCTTTTTGGCAAAATACTGATGAATTTTCTCAGAATTCCAAGACAAGAATTTTGGCTTTTTTCTCTCAGGATCTTTTTTTTTTTCTTGGAATTTCAAGTTTACTTCAGGGCTTTTTTATTTTATCTGATTGGACAGCCTAAGAAGGATATGAAACAAGGGAAAAGTGAGAGGGAATATCATTCACCAAATCATACAATCAATCTACAAAACTGCTGTGACAGGAATTGTAGCCCCTGCACATGGGTTGTATGGTCTAACAACTGAGCCGAACCAAAGCCCCTCAATGACCGGATCCCGAGGTTTTAATCAGAACTCTGAGATTAAGAAGTGCAGGTTTGTACTTGTGCTTTTCCCTTACCCAACATAATCTAATTTATGCCAAGTGGACAGAGGGAAGCTCAATATGTCTGCACTGAACCAGGGGAAATATTGTTTCCAAGTCTCTGCAGCCCTTTAATTTTGCCATATTCTTAAGAAATTCTGAGGTGAAATCAAAAAGAACCCAACCTAAATTTCCCAGCCCATGCTGATCACAACTTTGTGTGACATAACTCTTTCCTCCTCCACAGCCTGACTCAGAGGGAAAAAAAGCAGCCGCAATCTTTCCCAATCCTGCTCAGTCAGTCTCAGTGACTGACTCTGACCTCTTTCCCTGTGACTCCATCATGCACCTGTGCAGGGTGGACCTCGGGGACGGCCCCCGTTCAAACCAGGCATGGGGCCTCGGGCCTCCCTGTCGTGCCTGATGAATGTCGGAGTGTCCCGGGGTCCCCTCCCTGTAGGTGTGGATCTCCCTCCAGAGGCCCGATTAAAACAGCCTGCGCTCTCAGCTGTGTTTGCTGCTTGTCAAACAGTCTGTTTTACGGGCTTCATTAGGAGAGGAGGTGGGTTACATATGGAGAGCGTGTTTTACTGCCACTGGCTGTCTGTGAAGACCAGAGATCATGACTTGTCTGACACTCAGTAAATCAGCCAAGTCCAACAAACACAACTGCACACCGGACGAGACAGAGAAAGAGAGGAAGAGGGATTGTTATTGTTACTGAAAAGTTATGAGAAATGCTCAAACTGATTCCCAGAACAAAACACAGTGTTATAAGAATTCATGATTTGTGGTCGATGTCTCACTGTGTTTATGGGAACCATTAAGTGGGTACGTTTTGTATGCATGCACGGGTCAATGATTTGTTCAGACTGATTTTTCTCTTTGTAGTTTTGTTGCTGCTGAGTCCTGGGATTCAGTTTGCTGCACTGCTCAGGATTTCTCAAAATCTGGTTTGTATGTGTGTTAAACTCAAGTCCAATGTGATCTCAAGTATTCTAGGAAGGAAACTGCACTATCAAATCAAAGGAGACTTAAAGAAAGATGCAAGAGATAATCAAAGCCCCTCTGCACATGTTAGAGAGAGTTGCAACAGCAAGGTCTGGAGATCGTGTTGATCGGACAGCAGCTGCAGCCCTTAGCTTGGGCTGATTCTGTAAGCATGAAGTAAACGCACATTTAGATGTGGAAAGCTGAGAGTATGTAGCACTATCTTTTAAAGGTAGGTGGAGCTGAGACTATGATAAATAATACTAGCATTTGTAGGCATGTCCATGGAAGTGCATTACTGAAACAGTGAACAGTTAAGTCATTCTGATTTGTTTACATGGGAGTTAATACCACTCTTTACCAAAAGGTGGCACTATCATTTGGAATGGATTATGACAATGCATACGAAGGTAAGTTCCATGTTTTTCAGAGGGTGGCGCTATGACTGAAGCTATGAAACAGGCATATAGGTGTGTTACGGGACAGACCTTAATCATGTTTATGAAATACCAGACAGAATGAACACTGTACAAGAAAGTTAGACCCACTTCCTGTTAACATCAACGTTTATTTAGGCTACTTTCAAGTTACAACTTTCCACTTGTCTACAACACTGGCTCTCACATAGTTTGGTGCTCAGGCCTAATAATTTACAATTTAATACCAGAAAACCGTAGAACAAACATCCAGAGGCGTAAAAACACTTATGAAAAGATGATTGGAGAAAATGCACAGCCAACAGTGTCTGTGGTGAACCAATAAAAGAATAGTCATTGTTTCACATGGTGTGTTGAGACAATGACTGAGCTAAATACAGTCTTATTGTAATTCTTAATGACAGTTACTGACATTTTAAGATAAAAATAGTGTCATAACTGAGTTGCAAGAAATTTCACAGTGTTTTCTTTCAACCCAGTGAAGACTAGACAGCTTGTCCTTTTTTTATTTGTATTTATTAATTAGATTGATGTAATGGTTTTTGCCTAACAACTGTAAGTGTGGTATTAAAGTCTCTGGTTCTTGTCCTGTTTTCTCAGTCTTTATTCTTAAATGTTTATGCACACATTGAGACATTAATGGTAGCATAGCCTCATCTAAGTACAGAACATTAGGGACCATTTTAATCACCTGAATTAATCATTCATGCATTTATGTTGTCTTGACTAGTTTTCTGTAACTCTCTTTTTACTTGTTTTGGGCAATTTGCTCTGACATGACATTAACTCTTGCAAAATGCAGGAGCCAAACACTTTACTAACCTAACTTTCTCAGTTACCCCAGAACTACTATTATGACTTTATTAGTCCTCTAAAATGGTGGACTTTTATGCAAGGTTTTTGACCTCATGTTGTAGCTCATAGATAGCTACCACAATTGATGTATGAAAATAATTTAAAATGATCTTTTTTTGGTCTGAACACAATTCTAATAGAACTTATGACAGACCAAATTCACTTTCGAGTGAATTTTTTTTTGTTGAAAAATAAATGTCTAACCCGTTCACCCATGTGCTTCTAACCTTCATACACTCCTTGAATTGATGCCCATCTCCTAAATATTTGGTTACATGATCACTTTCTTTTACCATTTCCAAGCAACAAGTGCTGGGTGATTTAACTTACCCCACTCTCCCCTACACCCATTTTAGCCTTACAGACACTACTCTGTTTTTGTTATTCACATTACATATAAATGAAATTAAAAGTTTAAATTGATTACACAGGGGACTAGCTAGCTTGCTCTCTATTTAATTGAGCAGGAGTTGGGGAATGAAAGATGGCGGACGCTGAAAGCGAAAAGTAGTTTGTGGTCGAATATACTCAAAGCAGAGTACAGCTAGGAGAAAGGACGCGCTTTCCCCCCTTGTAACAGCTCTAAATATAACTTATTAGAAAAAAGTAAGTCTAACGCGCTTTTTAGCAGCCAACCGTCGGAAAGTATTATGCTAACCGCAAAGCTAATAAAAGGAATAGCTAACAAACCGACAAAGTATGCTAGCACTAACGGCTGTCGTTAGCTCGCGCACTGACGGCCGTTTAAGGACACAACGGACCAGTTCGACCCCCCGAGGCCAATTTCAGGACCAGAAAGACCCTACAGTCACCGGGTGAACCAAGTGGGACCTCTGCTGACACCTTTTGTGGACTTTTCTTATCCCGGAGTGAAGATTTTGGATGCCCCTAAGGAATATTTCTCCCGGATATAACCTCCCTCCGACTGAAGAGGACGGTAAGTTACACATTTAAGTTCTTAGTCTTTTCTGGTTGAGGAGTTTAATACGACAATGTTAATATGAGGCCGTGTTTGCAGTCATATTCTTGGGTTTATCTGGATATTTGTGGCACCACTTGTCATTTTCACTGGTTGTTAGTGAGCTACACCATGATATTCTTATTCATGCGGAAAGCTGCGTTATTATCCCAGCCTCTGCCGCTTTATTTGTTTCATTGCAGTGTTTTTAGATTGTGACATTTCGAGTGATAACACATGCAAGGCCATATTAATTTCATTTGTGAAGGAGCAAATAAGTTTCTAATTTACATCCAGCTCACTGACAGGCACTTGTAGATATGTTTGCAGAGGCTTCATCTTGTACTGCTCTTGGATTTTTAAGATCAGGTAATTTTCACTTCAAGGATGTCAAAATGTTATATTACAATCGACGTAATATTGCCTGCTAAAAGTCCTAATTTCAAGCAAAAAATGCAGCACGAATAAGGCCTTACCCTAGAACACTATTGGAAAAATTAGTGACACTATCTCTGGGTGATTTTAACCAGAAATAATATACTCAAGAAAAAGTACTTGCCATCAAAATAAAATATGGCAGATTTTGAGTGAGTAAAAATGACCAGCTGACTAAAATATTTCTTATCACCATATGAATTCCCTTGAAAATCACTACTTTGTGATAGTTATTCATAACCACTGCGCTAAATAAAGATAGCATGCAAATTCCAGGACCACTCTTACTGACCTTATTCTCTACATGCAGCTATCAAATCCACCTGAACCTACTTAACCTTTTATCACTATTGCCGGGTGAAAATCACCTGAACATGTGCCTGTAGGAAAAGGCAGGTTTTGGATCACGGAAACAAAGATTCTAAAGGCAATACTGAGGCTACCCAGAAACCCATGATACTCAGACAAACGAAATATATCACGTACTTAGAAAATCACGTCTGGTGGGGTGAAAATCACCAGGCGATAGTGTTCTAGGGTTAAGTATAAAATGTTATATAGGCTGTGACCCTCTTATTGGTATTTTACTTTATGTTGTCAAACTCTACAGTCCTCCAGCTTCGTCTTTTATGTTCATACTTGTTGGCAAGAAATCTGTTTTCCTACCATTCATGTCTCCTAAAGCAGCGAGAGATAAGAGCACGTAATGCCAGTGAGAGGTTACACATGGCAGCAAATTTGTTCCATCTCCAAGAGCTTTAGTCTGAGGTAACCTTATATTTTCTGAGGATTTTTGTGCTGATTTGACTGATTGAGGAGACTAGACTAAGGAGTCATTACAGAGGAGCTCATCTATTTGACTTTCTGCTGACTTTCAGTTGGCTGTTGGTAAAATCTTAATTCTCACCCAATCAGGCCACCTTCACTACTGATGTGCTGGAAAATATTGATGCACACTCAAAGACTCGTGCCAGGCGTGGCAGCCATGCGGCTCTGTGGTAGTGAAAGCAGTTAAGTTTCCCAAGACGTATTTCAGTTTAATGATGCAAGGAAAACGAGGGCTTTCCCTTGAGCTTACTTTTTGACTATTCCTATTTTTCAAGCAATTTCACCTGTCGACAGCCGGCCTCAGATGGCAAAATGATGGTGTGTTGAAGCATGACATCGATGTCTTAAAGGCTTCTCAGACTTTGTTGTGGAAAACTTGGAGAAAACTGTCTTCGGGCTTAACTTAGGCATTGAAATACCTGTATGTGGGCGTGCTGTCACTGAGCAGTTTTAGTACTTTGGCATGGAGATGACAAGCCAGCAAATCTGGCAACTTTAGTGCTGCTTTCGCAGTTTTCATCATCCACTTTCTTGGTGGTCTTAACCTACAAAGTCAATGCATTCAGTCGTCTAAGTGCTTAAAGACGGACCTGGCAGGCAGGCAGGCAAACCCAGCAAAGTGGCTTCTTTTGCAGAGAAAGAGGAGTGTGTGGCATATTGCACACTGGTGTAAGAGTATGTGTGTGTGTGTGGTGATGGAGGGGAGTGTGGGAGCCGGCAGCTCTGTCATGAATTTAAACAGCTCACTGAGGACGGAGCACTGGCAGCTGAACGTACATCTGAGGTGACGCTTCATATAAAGAGGCAACGGGCGTTTAATCTGCTTCTCCTTGAAAAAGAGCGGCTCCTTCTTTCGCCAAGTTCCCTTAAAAAAACAACGACATCCTCCAAGAACGCAGATGGGGTCTGAATAATTCATGGCAACACAGGCAAAGTGTCCTCATGCTGCAGTTCTATAAAAATAATCCCATAACATCATCACACTCACCCCGTAGCTCGTGGCGCTCAAACAAGGCAGCTGGGAGAGGTTGACTGGCCTTAAAGCCTCATGACTCAGACTTCATTCTCCGGGCCTCCTCTGTGCTCTGTGAAGAAAACCGTGCAAGAAACAGGGAGGCATTTTAATAAAAGCAAAACAAAGCTTGGATTATTTTGACAGGTCAGAAATGTAGCTGAGTTGCTGCAGTCAGACTATATTTATGAGAATGCGTCACATAAAACAGAAACCATCAGGTTAAAGCTGCACTATAAATCCGTTTTATTCTTTAACATGAGTTAATGTTTGACGGTGATGCTCAGAAATATAAATGGATTTTTACTGTTACTTTAGTACTTGAGTTGCAAAGCTGCCACAGCTTTACTGACCTTCTGTTCTCTTTGGTAAAATATCAACATAACAGCTTGTGCTTACAATAGGAGAGTTTGTTCCCATAAAAAGCAGCCTCCTTCTGGTTCTGTTTAGCAGCGTCCAATAGTGTTTTTTTTTTATGCTTAAACTGCAAAAGAAGTATGTGTCACTGCTGTTTCACAAGAGAAAGGCAGCCTGACAAAACCTGCTGGAAGGTAGTTAAAGGTGGGGTAGGCAGGATTCTGTTAAAGAAGCATCTTTTTTTGTGGTATATATACAAAAAAGCTTTTAATATCAGTCAAGAGTTATTAGTTATTGTTGACATTTGGTAATATAATGATATCGCTGTGTTTTGTTAGGTCTGTGTAGTCAACATTTTAACATTTTTGAGCGCGCCGCTCTTTCTGGCTGTAAACAAAGTCGTTTGCCGCCTCCCCCAACCTGATTGGTCGTGAGGCATGCTCCATGAATAACGTTCATGAGCCCAAACAAAGTTAGCGTGCTACAATATCGGACAGTAGAAACCAACCAGAAAGTACGAAAAATTGTCTGAATCCTCCTTTGGCTACGATTGCCAACACAAGCAAGAAAACAAAGTAAATCTCAGAGACTCTGGTGGAATAACGGGCGCTTAAAACGGAGGTAGACCGGACAAGAGCTAAAAAGCCGGGTCAACATAAACGATGGGGGATGCTTGGGGATCTTGGTGACCCTGTAACCTTTCTGCTGGACAGGTAAACCGCTTTAACAAAGTAAGACAAGTGTCTGTAACAGAAGTGTTTCTTGTCAAACGGACCTGCTGTAGCGTGTTGTAGCGCCATCGCTAAACTGTTGACCTCGGGTCCTGGACTATGTCACTTTATCCTAGTTGTAGAAGTCCTGCAAACATTGTGTTTGCTGGTAGTCTGTTGGCATCTACAGTAGCTCCAATGCTTTTTACTTTCACCTTGACTGGGCCCCATTTGTAATTATCTGAAGTATTTATCTGCATTATATCTGAATTTAATTGGAATGATACGAGCGAGCAGCAGCGTCTGTTTGTGGGCGGGACTTGCTGGAGCAGAGAGGGAGGGGAGGGGAGGAGCTGAGGGGAAAACTGGTTCAGGAGGGGTAGAGTTTACATTCAAGATTTCTCCAAAAAACTGGAACTTCCTCAGATCCTGCCTACCCTACCTTTAACATCACACCAACAGGAAGGACTTATGTTTACAGTTTCCACAGAAAAGGTTCACAGTGAGCGATATGACGGGTAAGACAGCAGGATGTCTTTTCTTCTAAAGAAATGTCCAACAGCCATTACTGGGCCAGTGTATAAGCAAACAACAGTGTCATACAGTAATGTGTGCTCAGCCCCTGTCTTTATTCTCAGAATAAAACTGAACTTCCTGCCACAAACAACCAAAACCTCACAGCACCTGATACTGTGGATTCAAGAGAAATGCTCTTTAATCTCAGAAGGCCAAAGTTCAATAGAAATACTATAATATGATTCCCATTTCAGAGCAGTGTGTATTTTTACCAATGATGAGGAAGACTTCTGTAAGCTCGATAGCATGGCTGTTTTTAAGATTAGAATTTGCAAGGTTGCCCAGCAAACAAATCTCTGAGTCTATTGGAAAGATAATGTTATGAATCCTAGAGATAGTGTTGCAAATCCACCTGCTAGAATCTCCGAAGTTTCGAGCGCTGCCAAGTAGCTTGTAAAAATGTTCCTTACTCCTCTGAGCTTCATTGAAAACTACGAGGCGATATATTAGGGTCGTATGATTGCAGTTTCTGTGGGGTTCTGTGAAGCTGGTGCAGAAAGTTTAACCACTTTGCAGAGTTTTTAAGAGTGCTGACAGTTGTATGAGCTGAAGTTGTGAACAGCCGGCTGTTGACAAACAGTCTCTGCTCATATTCACGGCATACTTATTCCCAAACATGTGTACAGGGGGAGAAAGAGAGAAGGCTGGGGCAGAAGTGATACAGATCCAGGCTGATCATGTGCAGTCTTAAGTGGGGATTGGAATTGATAAGATTTTATCAATATCGATGCCAATATCTATTCTACTTATCGATTCAGTTCTTTAACGATTCCTTTATCAATGCCTTTCTTTGATTCGAAAAAAGTAGACTATAAGTTTTCACCGTTAACTCGGTTAACGTGGTAGCAAGTAGAAGCAGACCTGGAGTAACTCCCCTTTTCATTGGCTATTCGTATAGTCTGCCAAAACACGTCAGAATGACGACTATCAAAAAGCATATTGACCATGTTTTATATTGATATTGAGGGAAATTAATTTTCAGTATTTATCGTTATTGTTTTATCGCCCAGCCCTACAAACCTGTTTCCAAATCCTGTATGTCTATGTTAGGTTGGTGTTATGTAGGGAATATGCTCAGAAACATGTGCGTTGGACATATTGAAGCGTTAATGTAATGATGGCGCTGGATGAAGAGGCAGTCTACAAAATCTGTGGATCTCAGTTTGAGATGAATATCCGCCAAATTTCTTGGCGTTTCATTCCGCAGTTGTCAAGAGGTTTCAACTAGAAATAACAAATCATAAAGTTTAGAATTTATTGCCTGGGAACCATGGATATTTGTCCAAAACCTCAGGGTGATCCATCCAGTAGTCGTGGAGATATTTCAACCTTACACAAAGTGATGTATCAACAGATGAGATGCCTAAATCAACTACACTAAAATCTTGGAACCATTCTGTGTGAGTACAAGACGAGCAGAAAGATAAACTGTACATGTCGACAGGGAGGAGATGGACTGTGTGTTTCCTGAAGTGAATGTGCTTGAACTCGGCTTCCAAGGGGGGCAGCCTCCTCATTCTGGCTGTTTTTGTTCGTCTTGGCTGGCTCACCATCCACAGTCGTCCACCTCTTCCCTTTACTGTGCTTCCAAAGTCAAGTTGATCATTAAGGCAGCACTTTGCCCTCCTGGGAGACAGATATAGAGAAAGATGCCTGACAGAGACAAAAAGGCAGGAACTGATGATAAAAGGATAAAAAAGCAGCCGGGGGGAGGATAGAAAAAAGGAGGTGAACACTGACTTGGTTCAATATTTCACCTGCCTTGACAGCTTTTTTGTGTTAGCTGCTGTGAGTGCAGTTGAATTGGCTTTCAGGTTTTTTCTCTCACCTACTTTCTTTCTTAAACAGCACACTGAGGTGAAACAATGACAAACTGACATCTCCAGGCTCTATGCCAAACAGTCCTGTACTCTGGACCGATATGATCTCCCCTGCAGAGGATATTAACACTGACCCTACATGTTCATAATGTGACCCACGGACAACCTCTGTGCTCTGTCTGCTCTATTTGTTCCTGCTCTCTACACTCACTCAGTGTTTTTTTAAGGTTTTCCAGTGTGTGTATCATAGCATGAACTCCTAAAGGACTTTAACGCAGTGATAATGTTACAGGAAACAATCCTCTTTAGACTCAAGTTGAACCATAGACGGCTATAGTCACAGTTAATGTGGTTTATTAGTGCTCAATGCACTCTAAATATGTCCTTTTTAGCTTATTAAACTCTTTATATTAAACAAAAAGGAGTTTTAAAAAATAGCATGATGAAGCATGATGAAGTTACACAGCAGGTCAGCCAATTTAATGCTGATATCATGTTGTCCTTTTTTGCATTCGATAAGATATCATTTAACAACAATAACAACCATTGTTTCATGCACATTACAAGCTAACATACATGGTTAACATACCCAGAAACATGTTTTAGATTAATTTTTAATTGATTCATGAAGTAGAAAAGTGTGTTCCTGTGCTATAGATTTGAAAACATGACTTATCTATGTGAGAGACAATTTAAACTCTGTTTTTCTAAACATAACAGAATATGTATCAAACACTTTTTAACCAAGTGTAGATCCTCAGTTTTCGGTTGGATATCTGACGGACATTCGCTAACTTCACTGCGATATTTACATAAAAAAACATTTGTCGCCCTGGCTTTTTTTTTATGCGCATGTGCCCTAAATACATTTTACAATTCACAAACGTCCATATTGCCCTGATTGGTCTAGTGCGGTGGCACTGTGGTCCCTGTGGTTGATTTTGGGTGCCTTATATTTGTCTTGTTAATCTATTTAACAAAGAAAACAAAGTTTAAAGGTGCAAAGAAGCAGCTAAATGTGTGGGAACTGCCGTACTGTGGACATAATTTCTGCAACAGCATTACAAACCATCATGCAGCCACAGGTGGAAGGAGGAGAGTTATGTAGCACAGATGTGTGAGTTAGTGAAGCAGAGGGTCAGAGTGAGCATGACCAGCGAGGTGTTTATGAGCTCATGATTGTGAGGCTAAACAGAGGGTGACATTCGTCCAGAAATGGGTCAAAAATCCAACCGAGAACTAACTTCACTGCGGTATTTACATAAAAATTAGTTTTGACTGGAATCTGCATTTGTTCCCTCAGGCCAAAGAGTTCACTTCATAAAATGTAACCTCCATTTATAATCATTTTCCCGGACTAGCATCATTGTGAGCATCACTCAAGTTTAAACTCTGCGTCTATTGATTAAAATACTTCAAAAGCCTCCCTGCTGCCAGTGTTTTCACAAACAGGCAGCGCCTGGTGTGAAAGAGTGGCTTTATGAGCACATAAAAGCGGATCCTGTTACAGCACACTGGCTTGTGGTCAAAATCTCCTAAATGGTTACAACAACAGTTGGGTTTTGTGGGTTTTTTTAAATCACCCCTTTCTCTTCCTGAAGCGGGGTCAAACTAAACCATGGCACACTATGGTTGAACTGGAGTCCATAAATGGAGTACAGCTCAAAGCAATGCAGTTTAAGCAGAGTGGTTGTGGTTAAACATGATATTTTCTTTTTTATTACGGCAGTTTAGAAATGTAAACATGCGTGGAGAGGTCCTTACAACAAGTTCATAACCACCATGACCAGGATATTTAGTCATACTTAAAGTGGAGTCTGCTCATAGTTAGTAAAGAACACGGTTCAGTTCAGAATGGAAATTATTGTTAGGAAAATAGGGACGCACTCGGGACTAATGTTGTGTGATTGATCTGAGGGACTTGGGCTCATCCAGATTTTGTGTGCATATAAACACACACACACACACACACACACACACACACACACACACACACACACACGTACGCAAGTGTTATTGTGGTTCCATCCCTGTGTTTTAGCCCCATGGGCCAGGGTGAGCCTCTTCCTCTTTGTTCTTGCAGAGTGCCTGATTAGAAACATCAAGCATAATTTCCTAATTGGGCTGTCCTAACCACTTTCATCTGGGCGAAGCAAGCCGAGCAGGTACAGCTGTAATCTAATAACCATGAACGTGCGGCTCGCTTCGACAGACACATGTAACAGAGGATGTTCAGGCCGTGACTCAGGCTTTTCCATGGAAGAACTGAGTTATCACCGCCAGCATCAACCCTCACTCCCTCCCCCTGCAGCTCTGCATGGCCTGCAGCAGATCTTCTGGTCTGCGTGGTGTTTGCAACACCTGCGTCATCAGTGTGTGACGCTGATCCTCTTGTTTGGCTTGCTCTGAAACACATTTGGTAGATTGTTTATGTCTCAAATACATGTCAAGCCGCTCTAATAAATATTTCCATGTCAAAATTAGGACACATGATGATGGATGATGCAAAATTTCAACTTGAATCTCTCTGTTTTTTCGGGGTCTAGCTCAGTTTGAACCTTCTTTTCAGCCACACAGTGCAGTTAGGGGGACAGGCATTAAACTTCCAAATGAAGTCTCACAATGACTACAAAACTCACTGTGATAGGAGCAGGGGAGAGTGATAGAAACAGAGAGTGGCGTGATGCCAGATGGCGTGAAGCAGGCCTGCTCCGATTCAGTTAGCGTTCTGGAAAACCTGGGAAACAGTTGACCACTTTTCCAGGCGTGGAAAACACATGGAAAATGAGAGAAAAAGGAAAACGTTAATTTGAGTTAGTTAAGTTTATTTGGGTCGGTATCAACAATTTCTCCCCTGAATAAACACAAACACAGAAACAAGTCATGAACTCAAGCATGCCGAGGGAAATAAAGATAACAATAAAGGTAGGCAAAGTTGAACTAATTTATTTATCAGGAAGGAAACCTGAAACTACGATAGTAAACACTCTTTCACAATCTGTGCATGTTCCCAAAATATTGATGAGCACCTACACGAGCGGGAAAACACCGTCTCAGTTAATGAAGTGTTTTTCAGATCACTGTGACGATAGCGTCCTTGTGACATGTGTGCATGTTTAAACCTGACAGTCATGGACACAGAAACAGACTGTCTGCAGAGTGGTCAGTGATTTCAGATAGACGTTTATTCTAGATTAATCCTGGACAAAGAGGACGTGATCACAGCATGACTTCTTCAGGTCATGTGACTGATATTGCACTTCCCTATTTTGCTCTGCTGTTGTCTCAGATGATATGAAGCATTTGTGTTTTAAAAGTGAATAGAAGCTGCTAGTGTTGGGCGGCATGAACAAAATCTTATATCACAGTATGAGTAATTTCATCCGTTGTTCCGCGACCGTGACGAAACCCGCATTGTTCCTCCTTGATCCGAGGTTCAACTATCGATCGGACCCTCTTTTCCAGCACCCTGGCGTAAGCTTTCCCGGGTAGGCTGAGGAGTGTGATCCCCCTGTAGTTGGTCGGAGGGCGGTCATGCCTCAAGTGGAGGAGTTCAAGTATCTCGGGATCTTGTTCACAAGTGAGGGGAGGATGGAACCAGAAATTGACAGGCGGATCAGAGCGGCATCAGCAGTGATGCGGACGCTTAACCGATCAGTCGTGGTGAAGAAAGAGGCGAGACTCTCGATTTACCGGTTGATCTATGTGCCGACTCTCACCTATGGCCATGAACTTTGGGCAATGACCGAAAGAACAAAATGGGTTTCCTTCGCAGGGTGGCCGGGCTCAGCTTTAGAGAGAGGGTAAGGAGCTCGGACACTCGGGAGGCGCTCAGAGTAGAGCGGAGCGAACGAAGTCCCCACACGACACGCTAGTGAATACACGGAAACGCACCCAAACAGATGCGCTCTGGCTTTCCTGTTAATAAGCGCAGACAACTCAGAGAGATGCAGCAGACATCTGCTCTCTCTCTCGCTCTTCAGTATAAATGGTAAAGCAAAATTTCTACCAGTAAACACTTTTATACCGTTGTACCGGCCAACATGATAAGCCGGTTACCCATGTTCGTTTTTTTTTTAATGCACACAAATAAACAGGAATCAGGCATTTACTGAGCAGAGTTGGCTTAAAAATCACAAAGTAGGGCTCTGTGGTTGAAACAGTCAGCCAACAGTGATGTAGAATTACACCAGCAGCTGACTAAACCCTGTGTCACCGCATTCATCCACACTTACTCTTTGATAAATCTGTCGTCGGCATCTTGAGTAATAGTGGAGTTACAGTTCAATCAAATTGACAGAGAAGTTTAAAAACTCACTGCTGTAATCTTGAAAAATTGCAACATTCAGTAAACAGTATTTTCCTTCCAATGTTTAATAGATTGTGAATGTCATAACCTACAAACACCGAAAAACGATCCAGAAATAAAATAGTTTTAAAATCCTCTCAGATTAATGACACTGACAAGTCAGCGCAGTATTTTCTACCCGCCTCTGTGGACTCCTCGTAGAAAACGCTGCTTGGCTTTAGTATTTCTTGATGAACTCCAAAGTTTTAGTTCAAACCTTCCTTTGGGACAAACAAAAAAGCTCATGCAAATAAATCAGGCCACTTCGAATGCTGTGATAAATGAACGTAAACAAATGCGAGTCAGATGTGGAGGAATGTAGCGAGTTCATCCACCGAGGGCTCTAACCTCATCACCGCCGTAAAAAGCTGCTGGCAGATCGCTGCTCTAAACGGACAGCCACTTCAGATTTGTCGGTATAAACTCGTAAAGTGATTGAGTCATCTCTCCTCGGGGCCGCGGCTTCATATGGCACACATGTTATACAGTTACAGAGGGCCTCATGCATCGATCAAATGTGAGATCAGAGTGTGATTGTGCCTGAGTGTGTGTCTGTGTGTCTAGGTGTCGTTGTGTACCGAGCTCTTTAACATACATGTGCGAAACATACGCACCCATGTGAGAAAAGGGAATAAACCGTCTTATGGGTATAAGCAGGAATGCAGATGGTGCAGAAATAGAAAGGAGGGAAGGTGGGGGTGTAGCGCCTGTCATTACCCCCCTTGCTGTGGTTTCAGATGGTGATAGCGAGTAAGGGCAGTCTCACAGGTCTTATCGCAGGGCTCCATCTCTTGATTTTCCTCCACAGATGTCCCCTGGGACAGTCTTACAACCTGGGAGAGCCCTGAGGTCAAGGCCGAAGCAATAAACCTCCGCTATCTTTACCTCCCTCATACCCCTGTCCCATCATCCAACATCCCTCCATTCCTCCATCACTCAGGCTCTCACACCCATCATCCCCTCGCTCTCTAAATAAGGGCATGTTGAGTCTATCAGCATTTGGAGCATAGAAGAGATCTCTACTTCCAAACCACTGGGGGGCTTAAGTTAAAGTTTTCTCTGCATCTGTTTTGATCTGATAAGAGTGGAGCAGAAACTTTGACTGGTTGTTTTTAGATGTGGGGTCTTGGCAGAGCATGAGATCCTTGTGGATTTTGCTGTTCTTGTGTCAATAAGAGGGATGTTTCCAAAGTACATGAGGTGCAGACCTATTAAGGCTAACCCTCAAATCTAAAAGTCAAAAGTATTGTTTTGTTTTTTACATCTGGCTCCCTACTTGAAATCTAATTACAACCTCAATTCCAGAAAAGTTGGGACGCTGAATATGTTGTAGTCTGCTAATCATTTAGGCCCTAAATTTAATCGGAAATTGTTTTGGAAAAATATGCTCATTTTAAATGTGATGCCAGCAACACATTTTTAAAAGCTACATCCAAGTCTGGTAATTCAAAACAAACACAAAATAGGTAAAACAAGCTTTTTGGCAGCTGTGTCTTTGTGATTTATCACGTGAAACTAGTGTTTAAAATTACTTTTCTACAAAGCGTACAGAGAGGCAGACTGCTGTGGAGTTGCCTGCACTTCATTTTAAAGGGATATTCCGACGTAAAATTAATTTAAGGTCAAATAGACCGTAACACTGAGTTAGACACCCCCTTGAGAGATGAATGTTGCCGGCCGCTTGCTTCTCTAGTTTTACCAACTTTAGTAGCGACCGCACGATAGCAAGACACAGCGGTCTGAGGAACCATAAACAAACCTCAACCAGAACGCCACTCTATAGCCACAAATAATGCTCAGAACAGCACCTAACTTCATCAACAGTACATATAGGGTCCTAGCCATAGTACTAGCCACCAAACATCTTTTTAACTTTGACTAATTTCTTTAGCAAAGAGACTAAACACAACTCACCTCACACAGTGAATCTGATCACAGCTTTGAAAACTGGTTGCATGGCTTTTACCAGTCCAGCAACATGCACCAGTGTACACCGATCTTAATTCATTAAATCCAGATCAGTTTGTTTTGAAACCCACCAATAGTCGTTCCCTTTTCTTAACTTTGATCCAAACCCAGACTCGGAACAAAGGCATCCATCAGACTCCCGGTGTTCTGGACAGGAGCACAGGAGGTGTGCACGGGGAAGAACAAGGGAGTGGCAGTTCAAGGTTTGACCTTGAGACAGCTGATTGATGGATGGAGAGAAATATGAAAGAGTAAGAAGGGTAGATAAATGTTGTGGCCACATGCTCCCTAAATTCTCAGGCTGCTGCTTTGTGCTGGCATAGCAACAAATGAGCAACCCTCAAAGACCTGCACATGAGAGTCAAAGCTGTACACACATTTAAACGCAAAAAGGAATTATTCAGTCATTTAAGATAACTTTGTGACCTGTACGTAAGTGTTTGTATCTGTTACAATCCTTTTAAAAACAATCTTCTGCTGCTGTTCACTTTTAAACAGAGTTTACACACTGAACTAACTTTTAAGACACTTTTGTGAGCACACACATTTTCAAAACTACAACTGTAGAAAAAAATTTAAATGTCAAGTTTTCAAATACTGTCAAAGGGTCTATTTCTTCTGGATTCTGTTTTATATTCTTGGATCATTCGGATGATGTTCCACTCTAAATTTAGCGTGAGATTTTTGTGCTTTTTGATAACTGACACCTGAGGTGGCCTCCTCACTCTTACTTTTTCAGCATTTGGTCCCATGTTTTACAGCTGATTGCATTTTCCTCAACAAATCCGGCGTTTCCATCCGTGTTTCCAACATTGCGAAAATCACAGGGCTCCAGGTCTAGAAACTTGCTCGTAAATAGACTTTGTAAGGATGCATGTAGTGTATGTGCAGGTGAACTATGTACACTCAGCAGTCATTTAGCCTAAATATTTAGGATGGCTGTCACACAGGTCGCTGACTGTTTGATTCTACCTGCAGGGTTCATGTGTGTCGAGAGTTATTGCATCCTGACAGAAGGAGACATCAGCTGCTTTTTTCAGGTGCTCTTGGTTAATAAATTCAAGCTGTGCTCCTGGCTGTACGTCCCTCCCTTGTGCATGCCAGTATCCACTCTTTCTGTTGCTTTATGTTTGAGTGATGCTAAGCTCTGTGGTATAGGGGCTTTAGGTTGATTCTCTGTTGTTCTTGGACTTAATGGCAGAAAATGCGGTGAATGCAGGTCCAAATGAAAACCAGGGGCTATTGTCAGTGTGGATTACATGTCAGCCTTCTGCTTCACCTCTCCCACTGGTCACAGAGAGCCAGTAAACTGCCCGGAGACCAAGGGCCCTTCCTAGAAATGCTGTTGAACCATCACAATCCTCCCAAAGTGTTTGCGTTCAAAGTATTACTGGTCAGACCCCATCAATTACATTCCTGGCAGTCGCCGGCAGTGGAGCCAAATTTATTTAAGGGTGGTGCTCGGCTGAGATGCTTGCACAGGCTTTGAGGAGGGCTTTTAAAGATTTCAAGGTACAAGGGGGTGTTTTACTTTGAAGTAGCCCCTTTATCATTTCAGCTTAACGTCCATTAGAACGCAGCAGACATCAATAGTGATAGATACTCGGCCCAGAAAAGGCTGTGCTCTTTTTTGACATCTTAAAATGATTACCAGAGCTAAAGAGGCTCTTTAACATGAGCAGGACTGGGGGTGGGGGTTTGAGGGGGTGTGGAAAGACTCCCAGGAAAACGACACATGGCTTCATGTTGTGGGAGTCTGGCGTGTCAGCTGACGCTGCTCATGCTCTGCATTAATTCTTGTAATCACGGCTTCAGCAAGCCAGCTTTTACAGATGCAGCTGATGTCATGCCGTACAAAAACTGCACATAAACAGTGTCACTTCACACTCAATGATGTGGAATAAATACCCCAACAACGCCTCTGATTTGTGCGAAGAACATTCAGAGACTCTTAAAGCTCTGTGATGTCGACAAGAGCAGCCGCTTGTGGGGATCTGCTGACCGTGAAGGGTGACCCTGATCGATGCCATCTGATCGTTTTTATTCTGCTTCTCTTCATCCTTCAAGACAACACCCATGACATGATGTCTGATTTGTGTCTTTCTCACCCACTCATGAATTAGAAATGTTTCCACAGCCCGGTATGCCTGTTGTGCCCGGTTCTGTATACCTTCTCTTCCCACACACCTGAATCACATTTTCCTGTGTTTGAGGCTGTGTTTGTTCTCCTTGACCCGCCCTGCTGATGGATAAACAGTCTACCGTCCCTGCCTGGGTGATTTCTCCTGCTTCTTTATCCATGTGCACATGTGTTTACTTTCACCTGTGCCTGTGTGGACACATGTTGGAATATGTGTATGTATGTGTTTGTGCTGTCACCGCTGAGTGACTTTTGGAGCGTGCCTGACTTTGTGAAACCTGGAAGCTTTCTCAACAGTCCTTCAATAAAACATTCTCCTAACATTTCCAGAGTGTTTGGTTATGCACTGCTCTAAATGAGGCTTTTAGTGCTGAATACCATCATGTTTCATACAGACCAGCTGACTCTGCTAAGAGCTGATTGGCAGAAGGAGTGTGTCACATGATTTAAAACCAGCATTAAAGTGAAGTAGCTGTCAGCATGAGAATTACTACCTGGTTAAACTAGTAGTAATATCGTAGGCTTAGAATGACAGACATACATTGACTCACCCGCCAAGTTGGCAGGTATTTGACCGGCCAAAATATTAAAGTGGGGTTTTCAGTAACAATCCATCGTCAACAAATATTAGAACATTTCTTTGAACATCCAGGTAGTGTTGGGCAGTATGAACAAAGTCTTACATCACAGTATCAGTAATTTCATATCATGGTATGTTTTTTCCCTCTGTAAATTCAACTAATGGCTTAAGAAGAACAGACTGTCACGTTTGTTCATTTTCTTTTCATTTTTTAATCTCAGATTTGTAAACAAATGCAAACCAGTCTGGCGTACCTTTGGCGAAAGACTCTGCTAAGTTCTTTTGTATGAGAGGAGCTGCTGCAGCTTCAGTTTTCAGTGTAGCAGGTGCGTCACGCATCTTTTGGCTCTTATAATAGAGCTTGGCGTGTTTCATCTTTAGGTGGTAGGTAGGTAGCAGCGCCGCTGCTGAATGAATGTAGGGGAAACACTGCTGATACATATGAGTCCGAGGTAGAACTATATGAGATAAAAACAGTTGTTTTTTTTAGGTGTGGTGGCTTTTATTTAGCGGTGCGCCACGATCAATTGTATGTAGGGGAAACCCTGCAACTATGCACTGACTCAGAGAGATGCAGTAGATATCTGCTCTCTCTCTCTCTGGTATAAATGGTATAGCAACATTTTTACCGGTAGACACTTTTATACCGTCACATAGTTTATACCGTGATACCGCCCAATACTTCATCCAGGCTTCACCTTAGAGGACTTCTTGTCTTACTATTTTTGTGTGTGCAGTCCCCACCCACTGTTCAAGCCCAGTCACAACCAGTTGATTGCTCGGCATCCAGTTTGAAAAGTTTTTGGTGCGGCAGATAAAAGCCAGTTTGGGACAAATGTCTGTTTTAAATGGGACTGTTTGTCTGCTCTGCTTGCTTTGTTCCCAAGAGATGCTCATATGACGCACTTGGTGCTCAATAATAAGCTTTGTGGGTCTTGGAGAGTCCTTGACAGGTCCTCAGGGGAGTCTATCCACCAAATGAAAGTTGGGCTGAAAGACAGACCAGCCAAGATCACTAACTGTGGAGTAAGATATATCAACAGCTTTTGGATGGATTGCTGTCGGATTTGGCTCGGACTTTGCAGTACCCACCAAATACTGTGTAATACCTTTGGAGATCTTCTGATGTTTTGACTTTTATCGTCACTCAGACCCACACAGCTCAAAGCATGTCTGCAGATGTCAAGGCTTGTTAATTTCTGGCTCCACTTCACCCTGAATCACGTCTTTCCAGCTGCGGTCAGAAAGGATTATGTTGACACTTCCTTGTATGTACATTTAGTTGACTTGCAGTCATGGTGCAAGTGAGATGATTTAGAGATCCCTGATCTTTAGAGTGGCACCTCGCCACCAGCACCTGCCAAAGCAAACCAACACACAGGTTACCCTCTGGAGGTTCCTTGTCAAAAACCTGCGATCACTCGCTCTTCAGGCTGGTGTTTACACTGGTGCAACTCCAGCCTCTAATTGTGAAAATGGTACAGTCATTTTAACCTTTTCGTTCCTTCAGAAGGCCACTCTTGATGCATCACCTCATTTGAAACACAGGATGTGAACACCACCAATTCTCAGTACCCCTTCCATCTTTACGGGAAATACTCCACACCTGCGTTTCCACTTTTGGAGCGGACCTCTTTACTGATTTCCCAGGAAATCTGTATGAAAGCCTTTTAATTTGTATGTAGATGACCACAAATCATGGCCCGGGTTTGGCTCTTGTTCTCAAGCAGGGACATTGAATTGATGATCACGTCATAATCGCAGATCGCTGAAATCAGCTGGAGAACAAAATACTTTTAATTTGATGTAATAAATGAAATCGGATTGAAAAAAGTAGTCTTTGAAAATAGACCACAGAGGATTCATTATTCCTAGCATTTACAGATGTCTTGGTCTGAGAAGAGAGAGTATTTAATCCCTTTTTTTACAACCCCAAATCCAAGACTTGCAAATGCTGATGTAAAACAGACTCTTTTTGAGGAATTTCGTTTTAAGTAAAAACTATATGATCATTTAACTTTGATGCCAGTGACGTGTGAAAAAATTCGCCTTTTGTCTGTAAACAGTTTGTCGCTGCATCCACATATGCAGGTTAAAGATAAACGAAACCAGATAAAGGCGATCTAGAAATGCTGGTGACACATTCACACAGCGTCCAAACTCTTTTTTTAAATTCGGGTTGTACCGTCGAGTTGATGTAATAATTGAGACTTTTCAAAATAAACCACAGAGGAGTCATTGTTCCTACATTACAGATGTCTTGGTCTGAGAAGAGAACGTACCTAATCCTTGTTTTTAATCTACTGACAGATCTTTTTGTTGGATCACTCAAAAGGTCATCCAAGCGTTGTGTTCATAAATCTTAATTGATGACTTTGTCTCTCGGGAGCTCAGTAATGTCAAGACTTTGAACCGCCGTTAAAGCAAGATTAAGGGTAAAGTCAGCTACTCTCCCATTGTGTTTATTAACCAAACAAACCACACGGCTTAAGTCAGCCTTACTCTCCCCTTTCAGATACACGTCCAAATTAAATGATTTAGATTATTAATGATTCAATAACAAGGCAGCCCAAGAAGATAATGGTCTCGAGCACGCTTTGATGGACTTGTCAATATTTTCTTTGCTGACACAAAGATGAAACTGTCCTCCAGCTTCTTATCAAGTCTTTCTGTGGGAAAGCTTTACTCAGAGGGATGGATTTAGTTCTCCTGAATGCTCCCCCTCTTCCAGCTAGGAAGGAATGTGATTCTGTTTAATTAGGGACCACGAGTGGGGCTCATGGGAAGCGCCCCGTTTTTAATTACTGGTCCCCATGGCTCCCTGGGCTGTCTCTGGCTGGTTGGGGGTCAGTGCTACAAGGCCCGAGTCATAGTGCCATGCTGCCAGAGGTTAGCAGGGCCAGCTGGTTCTCAGACTGGGTGTGTGCGCATGACTGTGTGTGCCAAGTCCGCCATTATATTCTCCTTAAACTGTCAAAACTCTTTTCAGTGGATGGCATGCAACAGGCCTGTGCAAAACATATTTTCAAAATATTTGTAAACCTAAATGGCTTCAAATATTTGAACAAGCAGACATGAAAGGTCGACTACCAAAATCCGCCGTGGAGCTGAGAAGCCGAGTGAGTCCCCGGAAGATTACTGAAATGAGCGATTCCACATGAAGGTCCAAATATTTTCAAATGTAATTTTTTTCTAATGGGGTCCAGCTTTTGTATGTTTGTGCCACCACCCAAGTAAACACCAGAGGCTATTTGTCCATACCACAGAGTAGAGCCATTCTCCAGAGTCAAATACTAACTTTGATCTAGTTAAGTGTGGTTTATAACCCGAGAGTTATATGTATATGAATGGCTTATTTTAACAAGAACGGATATAACCACAGACACATATGGAAACAAACTCACCATGGTGCATAAAACCTTCAGGGCAAATTATATCCTGTCACTGGCTCATATATATACACATATAATGGTGCTGAAATGGAAAATAAAAACAAATTGACCGTTTAACAACTTTAAATGCAGACATAAGTATACTATACCAATTCGCTGCTCGAACCTTCGAGAGCAGGTCCGTAAACCCAGAAGACACAGGTTCAGCCCCGCCACGCTGATAAACCTGAGTGAGACATAAATTTGTATCTGTGTTTATAAAACCCAATTTCCACCACATGTTAAGCTCCGAGGCAATCAGTAAAAAGTGGAGGTGCAGTATCGAGAGAGAGAAGAGTCCTTCTTTTATCAAAAACCCATTTCTGATTGTATTTCAGGCTATTTTCCAGCAATAACCTTTTTGTGGTTTTGCAATAAAACTGAGTGCAGGCGGTTGGCTCAAAGATGGTCTAGCTGCAGGCAGATCGATGGGCTTCCCTTTCTTACATTTCATCCCTCACTTCAGATAATAACTACGTACATGAGGCCTCATTCACCGAGTGCTCTGAAAAACAAAACAAAAAACAGACTCACTTTCTTTTGTGCAGTTTTTAAGATGATTCTGCCTTTCAGCAAAGCTTTCTTTGTACAATCTACAACATACACTCCTTCTTTAGCAACACAACACGTTGATGTTAAAAAGAGAATCCACAGTTAACTTTTGCAAAAGACTTGACAGGAGTATTGATTAGTTAGTATGAGTTAGTATGATAAGTAGTCCGTACTTCCTCATTGTCTAGGATTCATTTAAAATAAACGTCCAAGGAAAGAAGAAATGTTAAAGAAGACTCAAAGATCTAAAGTATAATTAATATAAGTAGTACACTGTATACTAGTATAAATTCATGTATTTTTTATATTACATTATATATAACAGAAAGGATTTTTTTTGTAATATCTATGGTGTTTCAGTTTGTAGTAATGAATGGTCAGTAAACCTCTAATTTCACAATGTTCAAACTTCTGTTATACTTAATTCAATGTAGTACGCTTTGTAAGATACCTTACTTTGTGCATTTTGGCCTCATTAAGTTCAACTTAGCGTGAGCGACACCAGAAGCTGTAGGTTGGTGGGAACAGATGACCAAAGGGTCAAAGGGTCTCAGTGCTTAAACATATTGACACTGCAGCTATTTGACCTGACAATCCATCCATCCATCACCTTCTGACCGGCAAACACGGCTCTATGTCAAAGACATTTAAGGGCTTCTGACACCTAATGAACCCTCTGGAGTGAAGTTTACATACACTCACTATAGAGGCTTGACTGATTGTGATTTAATGAGGTACAAGGACTTAATAGAAGTAGAGTGAGCACTAACGGAAAGGCTTTGTATTAGATGTCATGTATTTATAGGTTTATTTTTATTAAAACTATCCTGGAAAATTGAACTCTGATTCCTCAGGTGTGTAATCTGGCATCTTCTGAGTTAGCGTACATCAGAAATAAACCCCCAAAGCTCCATCATGTCGAACAAAAATGTAATCTCCCCACAGGCGGACAGAAAAACAAAGGAGGTAAAAGAGAAATGAGCGAAGGGACAAAGGTGAAAGACTGGATACATCCTATGTCTCTGTACAACTTCCTCCCGAGACATATACTCACACACACAAACACGCACACACGGGACAACCTGTTCCAAAAGAGCCATTGACCTTCTGCGTGAAAGCCTCCGATAACAAAACGTGACTTCAATAAGCTGAAAAATGATACTCCGCAGGCGGAAATCGCCTCGCTGTATGGAAATAGCCTCAGAAAGGATGTTTAGAGCACAATTGCCACAATACTGTAAGGAAGGTGTGCTTCTGTATTGTGCTGTCCAACAATAGCTGACTATTAACTCACATCCACACCACCCTATGGATTTAGCAGCTCCTCATAGGAAAAGCTAATGTCCTGGCCCTGGAGGCAGCGCTTTGTGGCTGAGGGCCAGAGAGGGTCGGGTAACAGGCGGTGAAAATCAGCAAAGATGCAGAGATATGAAGAACAGACAGAAAGAGTGAAAAGGAGACAGAGTTGCAAACCTGTTTGATTCATTCATTAATGTATTTTGATTGTTCTTTAGTAATAGGTTGAGTAAAGCCAGGTTGGATATGTTCCACTGTTTCATAAGAGGCTGTCATGGTGGTTATAAGCAACCTTTCTCTTTCCAAAAATCTAACTTTCTGCATATAAAGATAATTGTTTAACCCTCGGTTCCTGTTAAGTTTGAGCTCCATCCAGCCTACTTGCAGAGAAGTGTTCATAAAATAACAATTTAAATAACATTTTTTCTTACTTTTTTCGACTTAAATCTCTAAGTCGACTTCAAACAACTTCAGCCCTAACCATTAAAAAAGAAATGAATAAAAAATGTGATGTATTACCCTTTTTATACCAGTTTTTGTGCACCATGTCATATTTATTCATAAAGTTTGCGTTCTAAACAGCAAGAGTGGAAAAACATGCCAATTTCACCTTCTTTTCTTGAGCCTCATTCTCTACCAAATCAAATGCGATTGAATTCATTTGTTCATAACAAATTAATTTTATATATAGGTATATAAAATCAGTAGATATATGTAAGATAGGAATCATATACAAGTGGTTATCCACCTCTAACCAAAATATGACCACGATTACGCTGAAGAAAAATAAGAACTCTTACCAGATTTGATGCCCCAATCTTTAAAAATGTGACTGTCAGCTCAAAATAAAGATGAAAAAACGGACTAATATCCTCAAAACAGACATAGTAGGAACCGAGGGTTAAATGTTAATCCAAGTGTTCAATTGGTAGGTAAAAAAGTAAAACTGTTTTTACTAAAAAATAGAGTTTTCAAGTTTTATAGAAGTGAGTAACTGTGTTTTAACAATTACGTTCTCAATATCAATCAATTTCACTCGTGATCATGACTTTTGCCATAATTGAGCAGCCCTACTTTTAGTTTCATGACCGCAAATAAGCCCTCATGGTCACAGCAGGCTCTGATAAACTCAAGGTACAAGATCAGTGCAGCATCAGATAACAAACAGACAAAGATGGCAACTATCTGGTGGAGACGGTTGGAGTAAAAACTGGGCTACAACCAATTTAGCTGAAGGAAACTCCACTCTAAATAAATGAGGCTTTCTAGTCTCAGTCCATCCTAAATTGGCTCAGGCATTTCTGGATCATGTTTATATAGGATTTCCTTTTTGCATGGTACGGTTTCGACCTGCATTCGGGGACACAGCGACAAACTTTACTCTCAGACAATGGACTTTGGGAACTATTTTGAGCTCAGGGTCTGTTTTTAGTGCAGCCATCCAGTACTGATTCTCAGCCCTGTCCCATTTATGCAGATATCCCTCCAGGTTCTCAGAATCTTTTCATGATGTGTTGATGATAAAATCCCTAAATAGTCCTTAACTCTATATTTAGGAACATTTTTCTGAAATTGTCAAACGATTCGCTCACATAGTCCCTCACAGAGTAGTAATGTTAGTAACCTGTTAGTTAGGAGATATTTGTCCAGGTGTTTTCTCTTAATATTCAGCAGCATTTACAGTGTTTTAACATTGTGTCTGTACAGTTTTTCTGAAATATGTTGCTTCTATCAAATTTAAATTTGAGCGTATATATTTTTTGTGGAACAATCACCTTTTTTCAGTTGGGTCTTTCACCTTCGAAAGGTGTTTTTATCAATGTTTTTATCACTCTACCCCCGTGTTTTTGTAAAATAAGCCTTGATTTTCTTTCATAAATTGAAAATTGTTGAAATAGAGCTACTACGCTGACCATTAAGACGTGGAAAATATGCCACTCCGTCATCACTCTGCTATGTACAGTATCTTCCAAAATAATATCAGACTTCAAAAAACTCCACACAAGTAGCACAGAGTCAATACTGTCCTCTGAGGACCTTTCAGCAAACCATCTGGCCCAAAGCAGATCTCTCACCTAGGGACAGAAGAGAGCCGGATCTGGTCCAGTGAGCCTGGTCTGGCTCTAGACTGGACTGGAAAGAAGTAGGTGCAGGTAACATGGATCACAGTCATGCGTTTGGGGAATGATGTGCAAAAAACGAACCGCTCTGCCCATCCAGATCACACCCTATCAGTCAACTCTGAGTGCTTGATCAGCGTCCAGGAGGGTACGTCCAGCGGGATGCCCAGGAGGAAATGAGTTCATTGGAACAGATTGTGTGAAGTAAATGAAGCAAACCAGCCTGATCCAAGTCTTTCGCCTCTGCATTTGACCTGTTATTCCTTTCAACCGGAGCTCCATTTTTACTGTAAGAGCAGACTTCATTGATTTACCTCCAGGTCGTCTTTGAACGCCTACACTACCGTTGACACAACCCACCAGAGGTCTACAGCTCGAACAAAGATCCGGCACACATGTCCATTTTAAGACGCTCTGAGGTCTGGTGAGCATGCTCCCATCATCCTCACATTCTCATCGAAGAGGGGATTGTTGGGTTTAAAGAAGAGCAAGTGAGGTTTATGTGCAACGGTGAGGATGCTTCTTGATAGGGGAAAAAGCTCAAAAGCCAAAGTCCGACGTTTATGTGACACGGGAACTGTTTGCACCTTGTATGGTGATCCTCTTGCACGCTACAAACGGGGGGAATTTGATGAAAAGGTAGAGAGTGCTCATGTCTGGTGCCAAGCATTACATCTTGCCTTAGTCACCAACCCCTGAGCCTTCGGTCTTGGCTACAAAAGGCCACACAGCCTGGAGGAGGAAGGCCACTTCAACACATGATTTTTGTTTCCAGCACGACCACAGAAACTGCAGAGGAAGAAAAAGAAACACGACTTTCAGATGGTTCGAGACTGTCCAATCTCAGATCAAAACTTCTAAAAGAAGACACATATACAAAGACTTCCTGTGTCATCATCTATTTGTGTGTTTGTTGTCCAAGTCTGCATCAACAGTATTCTCTCACTGTCATCAAGCTTTGATGTTTTAGCCATTTTTTTCCCCCTATATGCATTGTGATCCCATGATCAGTAAGACTGACTGACAATGGCGATGAAACCACTTTGGGAGCAGAATTTCTTTTCTGTAATCAGAACTGGCAGTAAAAGCTGGTACCAGTTGTCGCACTGAGGAGGAAGTCATACTCACAAATGTTCCCAATTTAAAAACAAGGCCTGCTAATTTTTGGTCTCAAGGGCATGCTGAAGAAGCCTTACAAATGCAGAACTTAGAAGATGATCATTGTGATTGCTGTTGATACTGTGCTCCATTTTTTCCATTTTTTTTCCACCTTAATGGGACTTTATTAATCCTAAAGGAGAGAAAACACTCACCGAATTAGGCACAAGCAATCTTCGCACGCCCATAGGCTGTATCAAGTGTCAATCATAGAAAATAAATAGCTTTTGAAAATGGAGCTGCACAGAAAAAAGAAAAAAAAAGAAAAACTAGACAGTATTGACTTAGTAGTTATCATGTAATTACCAGATAATTTCATGTTGTTACTAGGTAATTACCTGTTAATTACCTGGTAATAAGTGTACTGTAAAAGAAAGCGTTACCGAAAATGTTCAAGCCACAGTGCAGCTCTCTCTGTTCTGAGTGACTTTGCTTTCAACATAAATCCAGTCACAGAGCAGAGTCCAATTCAGTAAAACAAATCAGTTTTTTTCAAAAGCACACCTGATTGATTGAAATGCCAAAATGATAGATGAAGCTGCAAATTAAACTCCTAATAAAGCGTGTGGCTGAGAAACTATAGCAGCCTGTTGATCACATGTGTTCAGCAGAGTCCCTTACTGGCTTTGTTGAAGTAACAAAGCTAAATTGCTTTTGACATCGATAGGTCCCAGTTTGGAGTGTGTTCAAAACATGCTGTATCTAACAAATATGTCTGCTGGCAACTTGAGAGTGACGGAGCGGTATGGAAACAATTGCTCTGAGAAAAACCCTGCAATGTGTTTACTGTCATGCAAAGCCAGCCGTATTGAGATAACAATATGCTCTAAATGACCTGGACCTCTGCGCGTAAAGTTTTATTTTTTGAAGGCAATAACAAACCAAAGTAATATGATAATAGCAGAGAACATGTGCTGTTAAAGCACCATGGCTCCGAGCAAGGATAACTGTTTGGACATAGAGTGAGTGCTCTAAGTCAAAGTGTATAGAGTTTCTTTAAAGGGCTCTGTCTGTAGGAAGTGCTTGAAAGAGTATACTTGAGCCCCTTTATATGCACAGGCACAAAGCAAAGCCATCACTTCAGTAAAATGTGTCATGAAACGGAAGGTCCCACCCATGCTCTACCTGTGAGCCATTGAAAGAAAGCGTGCAGGACAGGATATCATTAGTATTAAAGAGGAAGCACGGCTTATCCAGTGCCAACAGCCTGCTATTAAAAATGTGAATACCTTATTGTGCCGGTGGTCTGAGGCTGAATCTTGAAATAACAGGGTTTTACATGTTTCTCGCTCCCCTAGGCTGTGAGCTGTAGCCGTACTTGTCTTTTGAAAGATTTTCTGCTTTCCTGGTAATCGCCGCCCTCATTCACACACTTCCTCACAGAAACCCCAGCAAAAAAAAAGCAATAAAAAAGCGGGCTGGCACTTTGTCACTCCTCTATTAGTATTCAGGGAGGCAGACAAGGGGGGGGGCTGCAGAAGAATTAATAGCCTTTGACACTTTAACTTCCTCTCCAGGATCCAGGTTGATTGGTGGGGAGGTTTTGTGTGGGTGATGATAAGATGCCGGAAGGCAGGCTGACATTGCAAGTCTCCAGACAACTGATTCTGTTAGTAATGTCTGGCGAAGTACAACTTAACCTGAGTCCTCTTCTCTTCAAGTCACCCTCCTTCTCCCAGAGGCAGGAGAGAACAAATTTCAACACATTTATCACCTATAAGTGAAAGCCAAGCGTAGACATTATTACAGAGCGCCAAGCCTGATGAATATGCTGCTTTTCTGTTGCTGCCTCAGGTCAGTTTTTTTCTCCAGAATGTTCTGAACTGTGAATTTTATCCTCCACTTCAAGTATTTTATCACAGTCTGGTCTGGGAAATAAGGAGGCTGGTCGGTAGACACGTATGAGAGAAATAAAGAACAAATGTACTTAAAGAGGTGGAGGAGACACTTTTACAGCTGATATCTATTATAGACTCGGTACAAGAATGCTGTTTAATTGTACCATCTGTAGGCAAAAATGACACTTGCATTTCAGTGTGATAAGTGAAAAGAAAGAAAACTGGAGAATAGGGCTGGGCGATAAAACGATAATGATATAAAATTAAATTCCCTAAATATCAATATGAAACATGGTCAATATGTTTTGGTAGACTATACAAATAGCCAATGAAAAGGGGAGTTGCTCTGGGTCAGCTTCTACTTGCCACCAAGTAGCAAACAACTGTAAAGTAGCAGACAGCAGCTACACGAAACCATAGCACTTTAACAAGTGAAGCCGACAGCACTGTTGGTGAGAAAAACAGAAAATGAGTGCTACCCCCGTGCTGAGTGCTAAAGCAGAAACAGTCAAGCACCCCCTATCAAAGCTGCAGTCTTTTCTAAGGAGCAGATACAACGATCTAAATGTTGTTGTGTTTTTGTTGGCTTTACTTATAAATTTTACCCTGTAAAAATTCTTGATCTGATCACCTCAGGGTCAACAGTTGATGTCAGAGTCTGATATTGTGAATAATTTGAAATATCTGTTTTTATTTTTCTTAAGTTGTAGGAAAAATTTTAGTCTTTAGATTTTTTTTAATCAGTGCTGTTAGCCCCAGATTTATGTTGTGGTTTTTTGGATGAAACCAAAGATGATTGATATTTTATTCATTCAAGTTTCAAAAGTTTTTCTTGGAAGTTGTGCAGCATTTTTACGGAAACCTTTATCTGCTCAGGCGGCCTCCCCGCTGGTATCCCTCCTCCCAGACTGCTTCACTCTTTCTAAACCTGACACCGTGCCCTTCAACCTGATACTCCCTTCACCTTTTACCTCACAAAGTTCACCCCCTCCCCTCTGAATCGCCTCTCCTCTGGACTTCTCACACCCTTCCCTCTCCTCTCTGCCACTCAAGCGTTTATAAACACTCGTCTTGCTCGGCCGCCAAACGCGGCCCAAGACAAATCACGCCACATAAACAGGAAACGTCAGTGAATGGCTTGACCTTGCTCTGCTTTACATGCCAACCACCATGCTGCCTGTCAGTCAGGAGCTGCTGGCCCATTAAGTGCTCTCTGCATGCGTGTGATGTTTATAGTGTTATATTCCCATGTTTGATCCTCACGTCCTGGCTCTCAGTTTTTTCTGCGGTGAGTTTTCTCGCCCTGCGTTTGTGAGGTGAGCAGCGTTTGAGAATGACCGTGCGAGAGCGTAATCGTTCTTGACAGAGGAATATCTGTCACAGGGGAGTAGCGGCTCTGTGGTCTGATTTTGCAGCGAGAGGAAAGTTGTCTGTATTAGATGGAAGGATTTGCACTGGTGTTTCCACTGAAGATGCTGACTGTGAGGGTACACAAGCAGCTCGGTTTGATTCTTCCTTTAAATCCAGGCGTTGATATCACTGCCAAACACTGCAGCCAAACAAAGATTCACAAATCGTCATCAGATTTTCCATATTTCTGCTGAGGAGACAACAAACATGGAGGCGACTCTTCAACACTTGACTCTAAATGAGAAGCGGCATACCACCACTTTTTTTATCCCCTCTAAAATATGCAGCTGCATGAATGTACAGGGCTGATCCTTGTTACGGTGCATGTAAATCTGCAGCAATGCGCTTCACTGAAGGCCTGCGCAGACAAATACTCATCATGTACACAGAATACATTTGTATGACGGCATGTTTGCTTATTTTTGATTTCCATGTGATTACTTATATATCTATGGTGGCAAGGAAATGGATTATTATTTTTCAGGCCAAATATTTAATGTTCCCATTATTTGGGCAGTCACATAAACAAATACGTCATCAGCGATTCATTGCTCGTACAATAACAGTGAGCTTGTTTCCCACAGTGGGGCCAGGCCTGGCAGCAGGGCTCGCCTCTGCCTCGGAGCTGCTGGGAGGGAGCCAGCTCAGGGTTCAGACCGCTAACATACACACACAAACACACACACACACACACACACACAGAGTCACAGACCACCACTGCGAAGACACAACATGTACATGCTCACAGCATCTGTGTTCACTGAAGATACAGACCACTACCACTTTTCATCACGGTCACAAGTAGAGCAGCGACTGCAGATGATTCTTGTGATTTATTAGTCTTTGTATTATTGTCATGATTGAGCCATAATTCACTCAGTCTGTACGCGGCCAAAAATCACAGAGCGTGGGGAAATGTCTTCATAGACTCTGTTTTGTCCTGCTAACAAACCGCAATTATAAACACCAAAGACGATCAGAAAATTCTGTTTTAGAGAAGATTAAACCATGACTTCAAATTATTTTGCTGTCAAGGGGATTGAACATTTAAATACTATCAAAATATGTACTTAAAGTGTTCCACCGAGGACAGATGTTGGACCTGTAGTAGGGCTTGACACTAACTTTTTTCACAAGGAGCATATGTGCTCCCAAGTTGAAAAAGTAAGGAGCACAAGAAAAACTTTAGGGGCACAATAAAATTGATCAAATTGTGTGTCTTACTGGTCGACATTAGTGCTATTATTTGAAATCAATTTTAGGTCTTTTGGTCACATGACATGGAAGCTATTGAAGGAAAACGGACTTTTCTGAGAACATCAACCGGTAATTTATTGATGGTCCCTTATTCAACACCCGACATTGACAGCGAGGGTGCCGAGTAGATTTAGTAGATATCCAACCTATAAACCAACTTCACCGCGGTATTTACATGAAATATGTGCCCACATTTTACATTGAATACATTTTACAATTCGCACACATCTATTTTTAGTCACAAATGCGAGTGAAACGGTCGCACTCTCGAGCCCTGTGTTGCATATTCAAATACATTAACCCCTTTTTAATGTTATGCATGAGTCTGTTAAAATTCTGACTTTAGACCTTCAGCCTGGCTTCCATTGTGGTCAACAGATACTTTGATCTCCAAACTTTCACTTTAAAACCCTCATGGCATCAACTAAACTTTGGCGCTCCACTCAGCCAAGAGTCCTGTAATGTTTACAGCTAGGTAACTATGACGATGTGTGCCCCCGCATTCAGCAATGTGCACATTTCATGCAAATGTGTAGCTTTCTCTGCATTTCATTCTACTACATTGTTCGCATCAGTGTATAGAACACAGCTCACTTTTAAACGATCAAATAGGTTTTAAATATGTGTCATACCAAATTCACAGTTCTTCAACAAGAGGTACATCATTATTTTTAAAGTACCAAACCTAAAACTGCTGAGTCAGATAGGAGGCATTTAGACAACATACAAAACTAATACACTATAAGAGATTAACGGGCCATTAAATTCTTTATTAGCTTATCAATCTGTAACAATAACCAGTAAAACTCACAACATCCACGATGAAGCTCATGTCCTCCAGGCGGAATTATCTGGCGGAGTTTGCCCACTTTAAAACCCATTTTACACTCTCATAACATTAGACTAATTTAGCACAAAAAAACCCACTGAGAAGTAAAACAGAAACACCTGTTTGATGTCATCCTCAGGTTTAGAGAGTTCACTACCAGCTGTTCGCTTTATTTAAACTGCAGGTGTTTGACTTTGTGTTGTAGATTTAGAGGATTTATTTTTGTTGTGGTGGAGTGTAATGGAGCCATTAAACATCTTTTTAACTTTGCCTAATTTCTTTAGCAAACACACTAAACACAACTCACCTACTCTCTTTCAGCAGCTGCTTGTTGAAACGGAGACCTTGGGCGAGTCCATCTCCAACTGCAGCGGGGTGATGCAGCTCAAGGAAGAACATTTATGATCATTTCTTCATGGAAATACAATCAGACCGAGAGGATAAGTCAGAAGAACTACCTTGTCCCATCTGGAGATCTCTCTACAAACAAGTGGCTGCTGGAAGAGAGCAGGTGAGTTGTGTTGAGTCTCTTTGCTAAAGAAATTAGTCAAAGTTAGAAAGATGTTTGGTGTCTAGTACTATGGCTGTGACCCTATATGTACTGTTGATGAAGTTAGGTGCTGTTCTGAGCATTATTTGTGGCTATAGAGTGGCGTTTTGGTTGAGCGCGTGGCTCTCTGTATTGCTTGCCTGTGGTTGTTACTAAATTGGTATTATTCATAATTTTAAATTAATTTATAAATTATTTTTACGTCGGAACATCTCTTTTAATGCTAAATTGCAATTGGGAAAGAGTTGTGGCTTAAGTTCATCACTGCATTCAAATATGTGGGTTAAAACTGGACCATGCGTATAAGAGGAAACCATCTGTGAACATGATCCACTCATGCCACCTGTTAAACATTGATGTTCTCTCTTGGAAATCATATATATAGGCCTCCCTGCTTTGAAGGAGAGGACCACACAGCTCATCAGCTCACGGTTCACAAGATTGCACATGTAGGCAGTAAAGGTTTCTTCTTAGTTTTAGTGTCTTTGGATAAGATTTTCATAATCAGATGAACTAGAGGCTGGATATGGAAGTCAGACATGAAGCTATAAGTCACTGGTGCAGATCAGTAAATGTTCTTAGCGGGGTCATTTTGCACTCCAAGAAACACATTCCACCTGTGCTGTTATAGGTTGCCAATGGTATAAACTCATTGCATCATTTTGTCCTTAAACTCTTCATAAGCTGAGCGCAAGGTCAGGACCAGAACACTTTGTCTTGGTCATCATGTCAGCTCAGGGGAGTCGTGCAGGGGATGGTGATGTCACCGTATGGGGGCCTCCTACACATTCCTGGATCGGAGCGAAACCTCCAGCTAAGAAAAATGACATACAACTGCACTCTCAATGCACGCAAATGTCACTGGCTACGTTTACACACTCAGCATAAACCTCACCCAGAGGACTTGGGCTGTATTGACGTGGAAACGCACATCTGTTTTCAAGCGCTTTGCACAAATGTGGCCGCCTAATAGCGTCCTAAATTAGAGGAAAGAATCATTTTCATGTGGAGAAACTCACAGTCATGCCATTCATCTTTAGACTTAATATCAACACAAATCTTTGAATCTGGGCTCAAGTCTGATCAGAGCAGGTACAAATCTGGTACTTAGTCATTTAGACGAGGCTGTTCCTGGAGTTAAACTGAGTTAAACTGAGTTTCCCATTGAGATTTTATATACTGACAGTTAGGACGAACATAAATAAACCCCAACCAGTGTTGGGCCATATGAACGAAATCTTATATCACGGTCTGAGTAATTTCATATCATGATAACGGTATATACCACGGTATGTTTTTCCCCCTGTAAATTCAATTAATGGCTTAAAAATAACCAGACTGTCGCATTTGTTCATTTTCCTTTTATTTTTAAACTCGGATTTTTATACAAATGCAAACAAAATGTTGGACCAGTCTGGCGATTTTTGGCTTACCTTTGGCGAAAGACTCTGAAAGCTCTTTTGTATGAGAGGAGCTGCTGCAGTTTTAGTTTTTGGTGCAGCAGGTGCGTCACGCATCTTTTGGCTCTCATTATAGAGTTTGGCGTGTTTCATCTTTAGGTGGTGGAAAAGGTTGCTGGTGTTTTCACCTCCAGCACTTACAGCCACACGACACTCTTTGCATAGTTTTGTTTTTTGATCATTGTCGGATTTTCTTAATCCGAAGAATCTCCAGACAACTATTGTCGCGACTCGTGCCCTTTTTCGGAACGAGCTCCTCCTCCTCCTCCTCATGTTGGGTGGGTCGCTCAAACGAGCGAACAACCTCCGCACGACACGCTGGTGAATATACGGAAACGCACCCAAACGGATGCGCTCTGGCTTTCCTCTCAGCGAGCGCAGACAACTACACACTATCTCAGAGAGACGGAGCAGATATCTGGTCTCTCTCCGGTATAAATGGTATAGCAAAATTTCTATCGGTATACCGTCATACCACCCAACTCTACTACATGCATGTCATCTTAGTTTCGGGAACAGGAGGTTTGTGCAGCTGTAGTGGAGCCATTGTGTCTTGTAGCATCAAGATTAACAGCTTCATTGTAGACTCGAGGTCGCCTCTGGGGCTGAGGAAGTGTGTTTTGAAAGTATTGTAGTATCCTAATTCATTGCGTGGGAGCTGCTGATCATTCCTTCATTCCTGTGCTCTGACATGCTGCAGTGCCATAAAGAAAGATCTGTAATCGGAGTAAAACATGGCGTCTGTGGGGAACACTGAGAACTAATACAGCTCTGGTCGTTTCGTGTAGTCTGAATAAGACACGTCAGGAGGTGGCTCTGCAACCTGCAAGAGAGCATCAGGGTGATAAGATGTACTGAGAGGCTTGTTAACATGATCCTGAAGGTGTGGCTGAGTCATCATCTCTGCAGCGCCGTAATCCTCAAAAGACAGGGCATCATAATCTCGAGATGTGTGCGTGCATGTACATCATTCATGCGACTCTCGCTGTTTGTGTGTGCGAGTGTGTGTGCGCCGCTTTAGGAAGTCGTTAGGGAAAAATACTCATGTTCTGATTTGATCTGAGATATTTCCTTTAGCTCGGTTGCTATTTACAGAACTACTGTAATGACTCAGAGTGCAAACGCCAGCCAGCATGCCGATACCTATCTCCAGCGGCTGGCGCACTGCCAAGTCTGGCGTGGTGCACAGACATGCAGCGTGACCTTTGAATAACACGACAAAGTATAATGAGGATTACTCACCAGATTCCAAAGCAATGAAGACGACGACAACATGAAAAAAAACATAACAAAAAAAACCCCAACTTTTTTAAAATCTTCAAGCTGAGATGTCTGTTTACCACTTTTAACATACACCGAGGACATGAAACATAAAAGACGTGAAGTCAAGTAGATTTACACCCATAAGGAATCAGACTTTTTTTTTTGTTCTGGTGCGAAGACAATGAATAAAGATTAACAATGGAGATAAAAGATAGAGAAATATGAGTGTATAAATGTACTACCACTCTCAGGGAACCTTTGATAGTAAAAGACACAGGTGTTAAAACAGTATCGGCCACAATCTGAACAAATATGCAAATTACGGCAGGAGTTTTGCAGTTGTGCAGTAGAGTAAGTAAAGTAAGTAAAGTGTGTGACAGTGTACAGGGTGCACAAATCTCACGCAATAATCTGATTTTTATGATGATTCAAAGCTCCTGTGAGAATTTAGGTGTTTGTAAAATAGAGTAAAATTCAGATCAGTGCTTTTTTATGATATATAAAAACAAACCGGACCATCAGCTGCTTTATTGGCTGTTTTAATATCATAATTTTGAATGCCTGAAACTGGTATGGTAGGTGTCAGCCAAGCAGCTGGAGAAACAGTCTCGTTTTTAAAGTTTTTACTTTAAATATTCACCCAAAAAAAGAGAGACATTTTAGTGTCAAAAGTCAGCAAGATGAGATTTTAGTTTGAGGATGCAGAGGACCAAGTTTAAATAAACAGTAAGTTCCTGTACAAAAGCTCGGTTTACGAATTTTGATAGATTTTTCTTTTTCTCCTAAAAATAGAGCTACAAATGGTTTGTCCGAGGTTAGGCACCGCAAAACCAAACCAGTTCTAGGCGGCTGTCGAGGCCAAGCCTGATATGATAAGAATGTTGTTTGCAGATGGACACTTAAAGGGATATTTCATGATTTTTGAAGTTAGGATGTCAGCAGAGTCTAAACTCAAACTGAGGAGAGTTCTTGGGTTGGAGTCTTGGCCTGTCTGCAGAAAATGGTAGCACACCTGGCACCCTCTTTTCATTAGTGGTTTCTTTATTGTGTGTTGATATGCCAGATTTTCTAATGTGGATTTACCCGTTGTTGTCTTAGTAGGGTTGCTAATCGTCAGTAGTTGCGTATCTGAGTGCCGGTTGAAGTCTAAACTGCTACCAAGAAGGTGAAATGTTGAACGGAACGATCAGTCCTTCCAAACCCGCTCTTTTAGAAATCATGTCCAACCATCCAGCAAAGCTCACACACACACACACACACACACACACACACACACACACACCTGATTTTACGTTCATCAATCATCCTTTTTCCACAGGAGTGTCCTCCAGGATTGAGTCCTAATGTCTGTTACAAAATCTGGACCATGTGTTGTAAAACAATATTAGTTTACAGTCCCTGGGCCCTTCAGCCTAGTTTGGTCCTGTGCCTAAGTACTTCTCAAAATCAAATCCATTTATAATGCAGCGGTGCATGAACATTTGCTTTCCCTTAAAGGCCCGAGCTGGATTCAAAACGGCATTATTAAAATCACCCCGCAGGCTTTTTTATCGGCTGTGTCATTGCGCCGACCGCAGTCTTGACTGACCCTGGATTTGCAATTAACCAAACAAAAACAAGTACAAAATGTATCTGAGCTTTAGGTTGATACTAAAAACTGCAGAACCAATCATGAAATCAGCCTGTTAAACATGTGTGCGCGTTGTTTCCACCCACGCTCAGGCTTTATTGCAAAAAAATATATTTACACAAGCATGCAGTGTCATTTTCTCACCCCTCCCTCTCGTCTTTTTTGATTTTTCTCAACCACAGAGGGAGTGATCAGTCGTTCCTTCCCTCGAACCTAATCCAGAAATTGTGACAGTGTCGAGGGAGAAGGTGTGGGACATGTGGGGGCCTCAGCTGGGTGTGAAGTTGTGGTTGACTAGGCTGACAGGAGGGAGACATTTCCCCTCAAGTTTGAATTATTTATCTTGATGTCTGCATCGTTAACACATGCTTGAGCAGCTGTCTTTCTTTATAACACGTCTTCATGGGAGGGGATGGATGGCTGTTTTAGTAAGAGATCACAGAAGTAACAGGGTTTCATTTAAATCAGACATTAAGGTGGGAAATATCAGGTAATGTGCTGCTAAGTTGAATGTGTGTTGTGATCAGTAGACAGAGCGGTATCATTTAAGTCCACTGAGGAGTTAGAGAGCTGCTCTGGGCTTTATCTGATCTTTTATTTTACTGTCTGTGGAGCAGAACCTGAAAAAATCCCACAAGGCACTTCTCAGTAGGGTTGGGCATCAAGTTTCAGGCATCGATGGGAGATGGGACTAATATTCCGATTCTCCTGGAACCATTAAAATCTTGAAATTTCGATACCAAGTTTTAATGCCGGAGTCCGCCAACCGGGAGAAATAGCCACAAAACACCAACGAGGGAGCCGTTAAAGACCAACGAAGAAGAAGCTGCCGAACACCAACAAGCAAGAAGCCGCTAAACACCAACAAAGAAGAAGCCGCTAAACACCAAAGGAGATGAAGTCGCAGAACACCAGCGAGGTGAAGCTGTTATATATTTGTTTGAAGATAATCTTTTCCCAAAAGTTCAAACAAATTCAGATATTTCTGATTAAAAAGTGGTTTCTACAGTCAAATTCATCAAGCACTGAAATTCTGAAACAGCTTAACTTGATGTCAGCTCAAGCCTTGAATTTAAAGGTGGTTGTTTATCAGAAGGTAGCCTGACAGAGTTTTACTGTCTGTGGTGCCAGATTTACTGGAGGGAGTCAGCATATTTGTCTCTGAAGAGTTCGACAGCTACAGATTTGACAATTAGCAAAAAAAAAAAAGTTAACTCTGGACGGCTCTAATGCAGGACTGTTTGACCCCCTGAGATCCTGCTGTGTTCGTGTAAACTACAGTACAAGATTTTACCATCAGCTGGCATGAAACAGTAAATAGACAATAATTGGCACGCCACCAAGACTTCCCTGTAAAACATAGCTTTGAATTATTAGTTCCTTGTGTGAAAAATGGATCTTGGAAGGCAACTTTGGATCACACTGCGTTCTGACTGAAGCGGTCGTAAACCAAACAGTTCTGGACAAATGCATCTCAAGTTCAAGCTGGTAGTGAATTTTTAGTGCCCTCTCGTATAATGTAAGGCAGTGTATTATAAAGTCCTCCTTGACTTGATATAACTTTTTAACTCCCCAAAAAAGTCAAAAATCAGGATAAGAAGCGACCGCCACAGTTCTCGTCGGAGTTTCTACCTCTCTTTAAGGACATGTTTGTATCCACCCTGTGTGGTTTTCCTGCACTGGACCCCTCCCTGACACCGCACCCAGGAGAGCAGACAAGAGAGCAAAGGAGGGTCCCTGCCTGACAGCACCAGGGAATGACTCCCTCTGAATGCTATGCAGGGTGACATCTGCAAACCATAACAAGCTTTTAAAACCCCCTGAAAAATGTGATACAAAGAACAGGGCTGCAGCCTTTTTCTGCGCACATAATGAGGCAATGGGATAAGTATCTTCACCAGGAGGAGGAGGAGGAGGAGGGAAGGAAAGACAGAGGAGGAGAGAGAAGACGAGGAGCTCCTTGAAGTTTAACCCCAAGAGTCCGCAGACCAATTAATAAGATGTCACTTTTTTGTTAAACATTTATATTACAACTCATTGCTTGTAATTAAAACATATGACACACAACATGAGCGCCATCATGCTGAGTGATTCAGCATGTTGGTGCTGAATTCACCCGACCGTCACCTTTAACCAGGATGTTATTTATCACAATTACTTCAGACTGTCGCTCCGCACCAAGCTTTGAGGAAATTCGCCCCGCTGCACGACGGCATACCCTCTCCTCGCAATTATTCCCATTGTGTGGGTGCGTCGAGTCATGGCAGATTTGGGGCTGTGGGAGTCTTTAAATAGAGGCTGGCTCCTTCAAGGATCAACTCCATCAGACGCCAAAGCAGCCTGAGGACTTGCTGGTTCACAGCCAGAACATTTGTACACAGAGTTAAACCCACTTGCCTGTTTACCGTAACAAACTGATTACATCCAGGTTTCTTCTGACACAAAGTGTAATCTAAATACCTGATATCTAGATGTGCGTGTATCTGTATGACCAGTGTTAAAGCTGCTGGGACATTTGATATGAATATGCTCAAAGTCTCTGACAGAGCGTTAGTTAAGATCTTAGAAATCGGATGTAAAAACGAGCCCCAAGACTGGATATCAGTGTTCATAGAGGATACGAGCTGTCGCCCTCTGTCAAAGACGGAGTGATATTCAATCAGACTGAACTTGGATAAAGTTTGCAGTCTGACCTAAAGAAGGAGTCCACTGGATGTCTTATCAGTGTCAGCACACTCCACCAAAGCCCCAGGGCGATTCCCGGTGCAACTCTACCTCGATGGCCGACTTTTCAGACAGCTGAGGAGGAGCTCCGGTGCTCAGACTTCACCTTGGCTTCCTCCCTCATTTCCTCCTCTGTTGCTCACATGTAATTGCAGTGTACTTTTCCCCTTCTCCTTCTCGGGCGAGCAGGGAAAGCCCTGTGGATTCACAGGCATTGAACCCTAATTGGGCTAATGGTGGTGGTGTATCTAAATTACCTCCCTCCATCCATGAGGGTTGCTGTGTTTATGTCTGCTGCCCGAGGTACACCCCCACCCCGTCCTGTCATTTATGGAGGCGCTTGTTTGTTGTAGTATGCAGCTCTGCAGCAGATCTTTATCAGGGTGGCCAACTGACCCGTCTAGCTTATGCAGACTGTAAAACACGGCGCTCTCTTTTTCTTTGTGACCATTGTTCCACTTGCATTTTCTTAAAATGTCTCAAACAGTCTGGACTTCCAATGTTTGAGAGATAATCTTTAAACAGAAAGAAATGAAAAATGGAGAGGTACTTTAGGAACTGGGTGCCCTGGTGTCTCAGGGCTTGACAGTACGACCATTTCACTTGCATTTGTGACTAAAAATAGATGTGTGCGAATTGTAAAATGTGCACATGCTTCTCTGTGTAGATTGACGCACATTGTAAGTGTAGAGCAGCAAAAATAGACTCCCCATGAAACTTTAGCAGAGCTGCTCTCGATACGATGCTGATACGCATCCTGGTATGCTTTACTATATTGATTAGAATGAGAACCTGTTTGCTAAGTGACGCTGCTGCCATGCTCCAAATATACATCCTGTATGTTTTAGCCTTGAGTGAAATTTTACATTTGGCACGTATTATAAAACGTTGCATACTGACACTCAACGCAAAGACAACGAATTTGGGGGACGTTTTAGCAACACGCTGCTACTTCAACCCAACAATTTGCATCCTGCTATCAAACCTTCAGAGCTTCAGAGTTATTCTTACCAGTGTCGGCCAAACTGTGCAAATAACATCACAATTATACTAAACTTATGTTTCTTTGTCTTGAGGCACAATTATAAAAATTTTTAACACCTGGCAAGAATAACTGCAGTCAGTGTGATGTATGGTTTCTTTTATGCAGAGCTGCTTTTCCCCAGCGTGATTAGATCATATTTGTTAAGCTGAAGGCCAAATGACAAAGTTGGACTGAATGCCAAGATTTTTGTGAAAAACAGGCAGCGCAGGCAGTCATGGTACAATGTTTATCTACTCTGACATCAGCTGGACAACTTCATGACATGTTATTGTTCTCCTCCACAGTGAGTTAAGCAGAAAAAAAATCACAAACCGGGTAACACTGTGTCCACCAGATTAGTTCCCATCATAAAGAAGTCATGTTTATATTCTAGCACTTTAAAAACGAACCCAAATAAAACTTCCGACCCCGGCAAGAATGAAAACAAACCGAAGGGAAGCATTCACAGCACAGTTCCCAGTCTACAGTCAAAGCTGCTGCTCCCTCATACCTTCACTGCCGAGGAGGAATGGCCGCACTGACAGATGGGATATGTAGGCCCCTATCATCAGACCCTTGTTAGTCTGCAGAGTCACATCCTCCTGCAGTGCCTGCCGCTGACTTGAAGTGACCCCGGCTGCCCCTCCTCTCTACAGGATCCATGTGAACACATTCAGCCTCCATGAGTCCTGCTGTTGACGGGGAGAGAAATCCGAGGGCGTGTTCCGGCACTTTAAGAAAATGACCTCTGGTTGAATTTTGTCGGCTCCTTTTTTACCTGCAAGAATCTGCTCCCTCCTCAGTGCCCACCTTTTCTGACCTTTTCACATTTATGTGATAGTTAAAATCCAAAATCCAAATTCTGGGGCGCTGATAGCCAATCAGATCAAGCAGCAGACTTACCTGGACTTTGTATTCCCTGTCCTCTTGATAGCTAGCATAGATGGAGGTAGTTTCTAGAAACCAGGGCTGAGTTATCAGATGAGGTGTCCACTTTTTCATCAGTGCAAAAGTACCTTGTATTTGTTTCAAACTCAATGCAACTTGCATGAACTATTTGTCTGCAATGACAGAGTAGGAGACAATGTCTCTGCAAGAGGATATTAGACAACAGGGAAAGATTTGACAGAAGAAGAGAGAGGAGGATGAAAGAGCTGCGGAAATGAAATAAAAAGACCGGATCAAAGGAAAGAGACTTGAAAAGAAATCAGAAGAGGAAACAAAAGATGACAAGTTCAGAATAGGCAATAAGGACTTTGGGAGAATAGAGGACTGAGTGGGATAAAAGACTAGGGGACACGAGATGAGAGGAAAGGAGACAAAAAGTTAAGAGTCGGAAGAAAACGGAGGAGACAAGGTGAACACATAAATCAAGAGAGGAAGATAATCGAAGGTGAGGGGACAAGAGTAAATGAGACAGGCCAAGATGACAAACAAGGTTAGATGAAGAGGAGAGGAATGGAAATGACAGGACTGAAATCCATGAAAGATGAGACGGGCTTACAGAAAAGACAACATGAAAAAGAACAGGACTTCAGTGACAACAAAAGGGGATAAAGGGAGCGAAAAGGACGTGTAAAGGTGAGTATAAATAGACCAGAAGAGTTGTGAGGAGACGAGATGTGACAAACTTAAAGACAAGACAAGATGAGAGAGGAAAGTGGATGGGAAAACACTTAAAGAGGCACTAAATTAAACATAACTGGAGAATGAAAGAAGGGAAAGACACAAGGAGAGGAAGAGAAATGCTTTAGGGAGGAGAAAAGATGAAAAATACAGCAAGACAAGATGAGGTGAGAGTGGATGAGAAGAGAGGAAAGAGGCACAGAATCACTTGAGTACTAATTTTCATCATCCCACTCCTTGCCTGGTTCCTCTGTTTGCACAATTTCTCTTTTACCCCTAATTTCCTCGCTCCCCAGTGCCCGGCCTGGTCCAGGTTGAGGAGTCCTGGAGCGAAGGTCTGCCTCACAACCTGCAAGGTCTGCGGGAAAAGGTGATTGAAACCATGTGAGATGAAGCAAGCTCTGGAATCAACTTTCCATATGAGCTAACCCCCCGAAACCTTAGCTGACAAAAATCTGGAGAGGATGAAGAAGTCCCCGCCCGAGCATAAATAGAGACACAAACAAAAAAAAAAAGAAAAGAAATAAAAAAAACCTGCATGTACGCTGCTGGAGTAAATTAGCCTGTATACTGGAAGCAGGTGCCAATATATACACACAAACTCTACACGAATAATATGTTGATTACAGAGAAATATGATCAAAGTGACATTACTGAGGGGCTCTGGGTTCAATTTTACTTCCTTGTATACTGTCATGACAACACACCCTTCCTGTGGTGACTTTGTACACAGGTTTCCAAAACATGACATGACAGACATCAGACGCTATATTTGGATGTTAAAAGAAGCAAATGTTACTCATCATTTCGTACTGGGACTCAAGAATGAAGGGAACAGTGTAGAACCGGGATGATAACAAATTTTGCTGGAAGATATATTGTCCCACAAATTATTGCCGAAATTATCTAGACCAAAATAACCACTTATGTAATGGTAATAAATCATAATAATGCAAGTACACCCTTTCAAATGCAACAATTAAACCTTCATATTTCATTGGAATGCCCAGAACGAGAACATTTAAATATCCTAAATAAATAAAACAAACAAAAAACAATAAAAATGCTGTTTTTTCGACCGTTTCTTTGGCAATGTAGCGAACTACACTTTCTGAGAGCGTACACCATTTTGCGCTTTTCAGACTGTACTTGCTTTGTCGACCGTAAGCGTTGACGGTCGGGCCGACGGCTCTGTATCTCGAGGTGCATTTTTTTCCCCAGCTGGGGAAACTCGACCAGGTGATTGTGTTTGAGGTGGGCGTGCTAGTTCGTTGTGTTGCCTTTTTTTGTTGTTATTTCTAAACAAAGTCGGCATATGGGATCGTCTGTGTTGATGGTCCCACCTTGCTCATAGGGCTTGCTGTGGCATTAAGCCATTAAGCACATACTATCACCATAGTAACGGGGTTCATAATAATGACCAATCTCTCCAATCGTCAACCATGCCTTTAAGCACATGTGATAATACTCAGACTTTCACTTGTAGTAAAGTACTCAGATTTTATCACAGGCTGCAAATCAAGTCATTTAGCTTTTATTAAACATCCTTTATATTTTGAACTTTGTCTCTCACATTTGGCCAAGCAGCTTGTTAGTTTGTCAGCCCTACAGCCTCTCTCTTGTTGTGCTCGGTCTGTCCTTTTGCTTTTCAGACACACACACCTGCCTCCTGATCTCCTCTCTCCACCTCCCCCCTCATTAGTTATCTCACTTCCCTTGTTAAGCCTCCCTATGGTGTATCATGTAGACTGAATCACCGAACAGAACAGTGGTCAAAAGTCCAGTGGTTGAAGTCATCGTGGCACTGTCCACTTTTTCTGAACGCTTGTCGGGAGGAATGTGTCATTACATATTTGCATGTGTATGCACGTGTCAGTCACAGTGGGTTTCATGGCTGTTTATAAACCCTCACTCCTCCTCTTACACACAAACTCACACACGCACGCACACACACACACACACACACACACTACCTAAACTCATTTGTTTATTTGTTTTGGGTGTAACTCTGAAACCATGGTGCCGGGCCACACATGGCCTCAGTTTCAAATCAAAGTCAGACATACCAATCCTGGAAAGCTGTCTCCCTCCTCTTATTGTCCTCCACTCTGCTGCACTTTTTCATCTCTATTATATTTCTCCACCCCCCCGCACACACACACATACACACACACACACATACACATACACATACACTGACAGATGAGAACTGGCTTCACCAGAGCAGCAGCTCAGCTAATCACACCCGGGCACCGCTCTCTGTGAACTCAACTGTTCCAGCGGTGTGGCCAGACTCCCATCTCCATCACCATCTACTTTCTACTTTTCCACGTCATGCATTTAACCGCCCTGCCATCGATACCAGGAGCTGAGGCAAAGCAGGAAAGAACGCCAGCAGGGAGAAACGGTGTCATCATCATCATCATCATCATCATGAGCCGAAGCTCGAAAGTTTCACTCTGAGTCAGTCGTTGTTTTGTTTAGGTTACTCAGCTCAGCTGCTTGTCAGTGCCCTCAGAGGAATTTTCTGTATATAAAGCTGCGTTGAGTGATTTCTTGTGAGCGGCGTAACAAACTGTAAACACAACAGGTCGTCTTATAAACTTGATGCGACGCTTATTTGCTCATCCAGCAGCCAAGAAGTTTATTCACCTTATAAATCTGGTCCGCACAGAATCCTGAGGGATGATCTCAGGTTGCTTAATAGTCCACAAATCTTACCATCTAGAGCCACAGAGTTCGTCCCTGGACTTGAAAAGACATTAAGCAGAGCATCTTTGGGTTTAGGTTAGGATTCAGAGTTCAGATCACTTACAGCGGTCGACCATGATCCTCTGCCCACAACTTTGCTGATGTGCTGCACCGTAAATGAGGTCATATGTTGGCACAGCAGGTCCTGAAAGATAGGTACGACTTCTGTGGACTGTATCCTAGAAGATTTATGTTGCTGTTAAAACCTGAAATTTGTGGGTCTGGGTTTTTAAGGGGCCTTATCGAATCCACAAAATCTCAGAAATGTAAAGCTGGCTACATGTTGGACCTTACCTCATGCCTTACTGAAACATCGCAGTTGCTTAGCTGGTGAAAATGCCTTGAGTAAAGAAGAAACTTCGAGCTGCTGGTGAATTTCTAAAACATCCCTGGAAAACCCAGGATGGATCCCTCAGTCCTTCGTGCTTGTTATAACTTCAGTGCAGTGCTTAAATGTAGTCTGCACTGTGTACCAAGACTTTGCTGAGCATTTGAAGTGCATCTGTTGAGCTTTATTTTCAAATCTGAATTTTACAACAGAACAATGTTGTCACAAACAAACCACTTCCAAGAGATACTCCAGCGAGGTCTGGTCTCTGCGGTCTACCAAAACTGAACCAGACCAGGTTACATAGATCATGTGTGTGGTGAAAGCCAATCCACCAGGTTATCCTCCCCTCTCTCATCCCCCAACCAGAGGATTAGTTCAAGATGGGTTACATCAATTTGGGCTCTTTTAAAGTGGTCAGGCCTCGGTTTACCACAACACAACATGTGGTGCAGTCCCCCTTCAACAAGGAAGCCAGGGACCGCAGGGCTGTGTGTTCCTGGGAGAAAGAGGGGAGGCGGATTTACAGAGGGTGTGGAAGTGCTTTTTTAATTACTCTAACCCTCCAGATATCACCAGATTGATGAGGAGAATCAAACCTGCCGATCCTGTGAGAAGTGCTGTGATGTTGTATTTCCTAATAAGCTCTGTAAGCGTCAATGATGTCCCCTCTTCCTTGGCATGACGCGGGCATTCAGGAATGTCAGCCTTCCTGCTAATTGGCGCTCATGATTTCCTTTGGGTGTTTCTGGTGTGTCAGTGAGGAGGTGGGGCCGCTCCAAGTTCAGAAGGGAAGTCAAAGTGAACTCGACGCTTAAGAAAGTCCGCCTATCAGAGGATAAACAAGCACGATTGGAAGTCGGCAATTACCATCCGGGAGATAACGAGACGGGAGAGATAAGAGTGGCACGATTTAGCTCAATAGACAAATCCCCTGTAGGCTTCAGTGAATGCCGCTCCACACGCACAGCACACGCAGACTCCATAAACAGACACGAGGCCTTCCTCCCACTTTCGTCTTTCACTCAGAGAGATAGTCAGCTGGTGAACGTAATTCTGACTCCCATTGAGCAACGCAGTGTTATCTGACCAACTGTTTTATTTCTTTAAGATGTTTCATGCCCATCAATCTTAAAACACTATTACATTAAAAACATAGTGTGTTGTGCTGCAAAATAATAGCAAAGGTCGAAGGTTGAAGGTGTCTGCACATGCACAGGAAAGTTCGTGGATTCTGTTACCCCAAATTTCCACCACATCCGTAACGTCTAAGAAAAGGCCGCCAATCGCAGCTGATCGCAACCATTCACGTTAATGTTTCAATTTCCACCGGCTTCTTTCCGTTCCTCTGCGGATCGCCGGACTCTTCAGCTGATCGCAAGAGTTCTATTTTTCCGAACGCCGGAGCATGCCGGATAAATTCAGCACAGATTAACCTGTCCTGGAAAAGAAGTCGGGCGCAAACACACAAATAAACATCCATTTTATTTCGTCCACAGAAAAGAAAAACAATCTGTTGTGAGCATGTTGTTTCCTCTATACTGAGCCCAACTGTATGAGATACCCAGTGCTGCTCTACGGAGCAAATATAGAACGCGCTCTATACGGATCCTGTATGTTTTTAACTTAACAGTAGACCGTCAAAAAAATAATAGTTATACTGTTGTATTGGGTTTTATCAGTTATCAAAGAATGACTGTATGGTAGACTTATCATTATCGTAACTATAGATGGAGTAGAGAATCAAATGTGACCCTGTAATCCACAGGGATTATGTGTGGATGAGTGAATTCGATCCAAACATTTAAATGAATGTGATCCACATTTCAGCTTTTCTGGATTATTATTTCAACCTTCAAGAAATCCCTTTAATCGTGTGTAATCTGTTGAGTTTATTGAGTAGCTTTCTCTCAGTTTATTAATGTGGTTCTCCATAATAATACCGTAGTGGTTCAGGAGCTAATAGTCCATGAAATGCCATTTTTCTTAGTAATTGTGTTTGCAGTGTAAATACAGACGTACTCAGGAAGGTCTGTTTAGGACCGGTTCAATTGTTAAACCAACTTCACTGTGAAATCTGATTAAAATCTTCAGCGTGTTTTAAGTGTCTCCACAATTGTTCACAAACATTATTTTTGATATTTATCTGTGCTTAGCATAATATTATTCGTCCTGGTGAAACGGGCTCACCTATTGTGCAACACTGTTAGTTTTGAAAAGGTGCCGTCTTTAGATTTCCAAATATTTAGGCATGTGAATTAAACTGTTTGTGTAAGGTTGACTATTATTTAATGGAGCATTTTTGAACTCACATGCACAGTTGCTCAATATTTAAGCAGCGTATCTGTGCGGGGAGGTCAGGACCTCTGCATACATTAATGTTAAGTTGTCTCTGCGCAGTGTGAACACAGATGTGCGGAACTGTGTGTGTGTGTCCTCGTCACAAAGACACTCTCTCTTGGCGTTGTTCCTCCGCTGTTTCCCAGAATAACCACACGTCTAAAATCTCTTTTTCTTCTAAACATTTTTTGTTGCTACCCGTTGAACGCCAGCGCCGTTATCAAAAACAAGTACGTCTCCATGCTGTTTGAGCAAGTTGAAGACAGAAGTTTATAATCCCCGTAGGTCAGGATCCAGACTCACTCAGTTATTCAGTGATCTCAGATTTTATTTCGTCCTCCTCGTGTTTATGTCCTCGCCGAGGTCAGGATTACGGTGAAGGTTCTCATCGTCTCTTTGAAGCGGTTTGACCAGCTAGTGAGAATCACAGATGAGCTTTTGAAGCGCTTTCCTCAAATCGACGACACAGACGATAAGTGGAGAGTAATTCAGCGGGTCTGTGATAAGAGGGGGAAAAAGGCTCGATTCTCAGGCCTGGTGAGTTATAGACCTGATCCTGAATCTGTATAAATAATCATCGGGGAAAATTAGGACTACATGAGGCTGTGAGAACCATATGTTCTCAAGCGTTGGTGAATAGCGGCGGCGTTACGGCCCGACTCACAATGTAAAGAAGTGTTTCTCTGACGTGAAGCAGCTGCAGCAGATTCATGAAACAGACAAGCGGAGGCTTTTCAGAGCACACAAATAGCAATAAAGGGCCTCGCAGAATCATTACGCATGTCAAGCTTGACATGAGACTCCGAAACATAAATGGACCTTAATGTCTTTACAGCCAGGGGAGGCTGTTTCTGTGTTCAGAGGTATGCAGCGCTTCTCTGCAGAGCCACGTGGGATTCTGTCACAGTTATGGGTTTTGGTCCAACTCTATCGAGGTGATCCACACTGATCCGGCCTGCAAAAACTATATGAAACCATAAGATGCACCTGTCCCACGGTGAGAATTCAAGAAGAAATCTATAAAAACCCTTAAAATTTATACCAGAGCTGTTTACTACAGGGTGGGACTTGATCTCCCTCTCTCCATCCATGAACATTGGGTCATATGAGGATTAAAAAGGAGGGATCAGAATTCCAGTTTCTTCCAAACACCGAAGAACCAAACAAACACATTAAAGCCTCAAAATAATTGTTGATAAGAGGACACAGACCAGCCGCAAACATCAATAAATAGCAACCAAGAAAAACAAGTTTCCACATCCAAACAACTGGGTTCAATCCCCCCAAAATCTATACATCAAAGAGCTGCAGAGCGAGGGAAGCCGTGGAATGCTCCAGTCGCCATCATGGATCCAATAAAGATTTAATTCTGGTAATCAGCTCAGCGCTGGCCCGCTAACGAAGTCTTCAAACAAAGCGGTGTTTTCTGCATTCATTAGAGGCAGCCGTATTCTTACTGTATTCACACACATCTAAGTCGGAGTCGCATCGTGTCTGATATAACAAAAGTTTCACTGCAGACGCGGTAGTTCTTCTGTCTTAGCATTCTTCCTTGAGCTGCGTCACCCGCTGTGGTCTGTAATGGACTGGCCCGAGGTCTCGCTACAAACAAGCGTCTGCTGGAAGAGAGTAGGTGAGTTGTGTTTAGTCTCTTTGCTAAAGAAATTAGTCAAAGTTAAAAAGATGTTTGGTGTCTAGTACTATGGCTGTGACCCTATATGTCCTGTAGATGAAGTTAGGTGCTGTTCTGAGCATTATTTGTGGCTATAGAGTGGCGTTTTGGTTGAGCGCGTGGCTCTGTGTAAACGATCAGCAACATTCATCTCTTGAGGGGGTGTCTAACTCGGTGTTATGGTGTGTTTGACCATAACTTAATTTTACACCGGAATCTCCCTTTAAATCTCTCCCTCCCTGTCTGAACTTTGGGTCGTATGAGAGTTATAAAGGCGGGGTCAGAATGCCAGATTCTTACAAACACAGCAAACCCAAACAAACACTTCAAAGCCACAAAATAATTGTTGATACGAGGACTCGGACCAGCAACAAACATCAATAAATAGCAACCAAGAACATCCAGTTTCCACATCTAAACGGGCGTTTTTTTACCCGACGTCTTCACTTCAAAGGAGACGATCTTGAAGACGCCACAAGGTCATCTGAGCGTCTTATGTGTAGAAATCTTTATCGTGTTCAGCGCGTTGAATAACACTGCGTCATATCTGCGTGTCCCATATTGCACTTGAGTCCATTTCTTTGTACGATTACATAAACAGACAACAATATAAACAGGCCAACACACACAGGAAACAGAGGGCATCCGCCTGACGACTAATCACCCCTAAGTATGGCCTAATAGTGAAAGGAAAGCACGCGGAGGGGAGAGGAGGAGTGCAGCAAGAAGAGGGAGAAAAGAAAATAAACAACAGCAATAGGAAGGGGAAAAGGGCAATTTGAAGGGAAAAATATTAATGTAATCAGGGAAAATGAGCAGGTTTGGGAGAGCATTCCTGTGGAGCGCCGTTTGTTTGACAGGCAAGTCATGGAAAATAGGTAGAGATGGAAAAGGAAGGGCGGAGCTCGACTCCGGATGGAAGTCTGAACCGCAGCACTGGGATTGCCTCTGTTTCTCCCAGCATGTGGAGAGGATGGAAGTGATAACGTAAATCTACACGCATAGTTTTCTGTGCACCTGTCCATTTGTGGGGGTTTTCTTTAAAACCAGCACTTCTCTGAGGGAGGATTGGACTTTTGTGAGGGGGAAAAAAACGAAAAACAAATCGATACTTGCAAAGTTGGAGATCCACTCAGAGGTCTGTCCTTCCCAGGTCGATAGCTCATCGGGAAAACATCCTTTCACTAAACAGACACCTCCTTCCTGCCACAAAGACAGACGGACAGACAGACAGACAGCGAGCCACGACTTCATTTCCCTCAGTCCGAGCTGAGACAGTTTCAGCGAACTCTCAGCACAGCAGGCAGAGAAAACTAAAATATGAATATAAACAAAATCTTCTCCAGCTCATTAATGTTTTCCTGTTTGCAGTTGTTCTGAGAAAATATGATTTTGCATAAATTTGGGGGTCAGCCTTAACTCCTAGTTATAGCAGTTTTTTGTGAGGCAGGAAAAATGTAAGATTTTTAAAAAGAGAGGGAGATGATTATGTATTTGATTAATAGAGTAAAAAATAGAGCAAAGAAGCTGATCATGAAATGTTTTGGTTGATTATAAAATGTAAAGGACAAATACTCAGAGTTGCTTAACAGAAGAAAATCAGATTCAGAATGTCCTTTATTGTCATCATACTAAAAGAACAACGAGATTGGAGAGCTTCTCCTTTTCCAGTGCAATAGACAAGTAAAAATAAGGTAGTAAAAGTACGAATAGTTGAAAGAAAGAAGGTATTATGTATACAAGATGATATAAACTTTTGAAAGTTAGAATCAAAAGATTTAAAGATGTTTAAGACTTTTTAAAAAGATTTTTCTGATTCTCGACATTTTAACTGCTTTAGATTTGAACTTAGTTCCTTAAACTCTAAACCAAAGAGAGAAAAAAACCTTTAACTGATAAGTAAACCCCGGACTTTACAGTAAAGTTTTTTCTTTTACTTGTTCTTACTTTGATATTTTAATTTGAGACTGTTCTCTGTGAAGCTGAGGCCGAGTCGAATAGAAACAGAGGAGAAAAACAGAAAGAAGACGATCGAAGGGAAAGTACTGCCTGTCTTGGACTGAGGAGAGACATTCAGCTGCCTCTATAGGGAAACAAATGAATGCCATGCACCACGATGCTCTTCGCTTTATCACAGATTTTCAACTCACCATCTGGACCTCTTTGGCTCTGAGGGCTGGTCCCTTCTGGGTCGTCCGTGTGAGGCAGCTCAAATATTGTGTTTGAGCACTTATCGGTAAACTGTGTCTCATCCAAACATTTCGAACTTAAAAATGAAATCCAAACTGGGTAACTTTAAAACCACAGAGAACTTTCACTATTGCTGGAATAATCCCCTTTTTTGTTTATTTTTGTGGCTTTATTGAAGAGGATTGAGCTGAGGATGGGGGAGACAGACACAGGGAGGCTAGAGTCGAACACAGGCTGTCTGCTGGAGGAATAACCTCGGTCTACTCCCAACCATAGACCTGCAGCAACACGGGGAATAATTTACTAATGGCATTTAAACCGCTCTCTCTCCTGAATTATATGACAGTTTTAAGATTTAGTGTCTGAACTACTGAAGGGAATTAAAGGCAGCTATTTTACACAGAGGAAACACTTCAGAGGGTTTGTGTTTGCAGTTATGAAATACATCTGTGATTTTATTTCGCAGTGTGAGTGGGAATTACGTTTCTGCAGGGCATCCAGCTAATAATATTTCATTTTTAACGTGCAAAATTTATAAACTTTGCAAAATTCAAAGAGGATCCTGCTCTAATTTTTAAGGTATCTGAGAGTAAAACAGCTGCAGAGTTTATATAGATACCTGTTCTTCAACATCAGAGCTGAGAGTGTTAAATCTGGATCTGTCTCTGAGGACGAACTGGATCAGCTTCATGGTTAATTGCTGACTTGCTCTGACTGCTGCTCGTTCAGATTCAGAGGACGGCGCTGTAGCCTGGGGAGCTGTCATTTGTGATCGCCTGTGAGCTCATCCTGTTTTGTTTGTGTGTTCGTGTGTGTGTTCATGTGGGTGTTGGTGTCTCAGTCAGTTTTACGTCTCCCCTGTTAGCAGCCGCTGACTGACTGACTGACGAGGAGGGAGAGCCGAGACAGCGGCGCAGAAACCAAACAAGACGTGCTTCGGGGTTTGAACTGTGCATCCTCCCTCGTGTGAAACACAAGTGCACGAAGCTGTCAGGCGCACATATAACGCACACTTCCCGCTCCTTGATTACGTATGCGCTTTCTGCGCACACGTGCAAACACACCAGTGACTCCTGTTTATTGTGTCGGGTGTTAAATTGTCCTCCAGCGAGGGGCGCAGAGGTTCCCGAGTGCTGAAACAGACTGTAGCTTGTGTGAAAGATATCCAAACACACGTCCAGGATTGCTCTGGAGACAGTCCTATAAGAGCCTGACCGAGCCACAGCGCAGTCCTTTCTCTAGATTGTCCAACCTCTGCAGTCCTCTTGAAATTCAGGGGATTGAAAGAGTCCAAGAGGCACCTGTGGAGCTAATTTTAGTGAAATATATTCATTCAGTGTCTTCTACACGACTCGACTCAGTAAATACACTCAGTGATTTGTGACATCTGTGGAAAGTCATGATTGATGAGCTTAATTAAGGCTAAAAAAATCCTTTCTGTGTTTTCACTGGAGGTAGAAGTGAGGTGGTTCAGGTTAGAGAACTGGACTGGAGTCGGAGTTTGCAGTCACACAGCTCCCACTTGTGGTTACATAAGGAACAACCACCAAACCCCTCTCCTCATGAAAAACCTTCACTGACAAGAAGCTGTAAAACTCTGTTGCCCCTCAGCACAACAAACTCCAAAACAAACGACATCGCTCTAACAGAATCACCCTCGCCATCACTCTTTGCAAATCAGGACAGCTTGACTCGGGAGGGAGTCTGCTTTAGGAAATAAATCTTGACAAGTGTTTCACAATGTGGCCCTCTCAGCCGGCGGGGGCTCGTTGTCAAACAGCATAAACAAATATGACGTAACGCGGCTGGTGTGAAGCACAATTGTAGCCGGTGTATGAATAATGAGCGGTCATGGCCTCGGTTGGTTTGTGGTCTATTGGAGGCAGATGTGGGAGAGAAAGCCCCGTGTGGATGGAGTAATCTGGGTCAATATCACACGGGAGGGAGACGAGAAAAATCAGAACAGAGGGTCTTCTCTGAGCGACGTGACCCTGAACCGGGGACTGCGGAGTCGTGGTCTGACCCTGAAGATTCCCAATAGCATAAACAAACCATGCATAACATCATGATTACTTTAGGTTAGATTCAGGGCTGTATATAGACAGTTTTGTTGACTACGCCCCCAGGAAAATACTCTAAATACTAAATACTCTATTTCTAACCCTTCATAATACTCAGTGAAGGTTTCAGGACTACGTCAGTCCAGTTTCTCAGCAGGACTCTTCTCCTGCAGAGCCATGCTGTTGTAATCCCTGTTGTCAGAATGTGGTTTGGGATCACATGAAAATTCTCTCTGAAAAAGCCCGTTATTCCTCCAGAGTCTCCGGTATTTACTTTGTTTTCTTGCTTGTGTTGGCAGTCGTGGCCAAAGGAGGATTCAGACAATTTTCCGAACTTTCTGGTTGGTTTCTACTGTCTGATATTGTAGCACGCTAACTTTGTTTGGGCTCCTGAACGACACGGGGGAGCAGCGTCTGCCTCACAACCAATCAGGTTAGAGAAGGTGGAGAACGGCTTTGTTTACAGTCTGAAAGAGCGGGCCGCTCAAAAAATTAAAAATGTTGACTACACAGACATAAGAGAACACAGAGATATCGTTATGTTACCAAATGTCATCAATAACTAATATTGACTGATATTCAAAACTTTTTTATACACCACAAAAAAAGGTGCTTCTTAAAGGGATTCCTGCCTACCCCACCTTTAAATCAGGTGGCCCCTCTTCTTTTTGGAGCGATGGACATGGTCTCCAAGGTTTCCACAGAGAAAGTCCAAGTTTGAATTAATCGGTCCACAGGTTTTTCTCCTGGTTTCAGTCCACCTTAAATGGACTCCGGTCAAGAGAAGCTGCTGATATTTCTGCACCATGTTTATATCCAGTTTCCTCTTCGCATGCTGCAGTTTTAGTCTTTGTTTGTAGCAACTGTCTGTCTGTATCCACAGACAGATTTTGAGCCTATGCGTAGGTTTCCACTTCAGAGTCATGTCTGTCTCTAATGCGCTGCTGCCTGAGAACCCAAAGATCACTGCAGTCCAGTGTTGGCAGTCAACCTCGTCCCCTTTGTACAGAGATTCTCTGAATGTTTTTATGATATATTGTTCTGCAGATGATGAGGTATTTAAGTTCTCATATATATCCACTGAAAGTCCAGTTACATACTGAAAGACAGCTGTTTTAAAACAAGAACATCAGAGTGAAACTTAAAGAAAGAAAAGAAACAAAACAGTTAAAGACAGATAAAGAACAAATGTTATTCAGCACATAGGGTCCACTTCACGTTTGACAGTTTAGCACCCTCCGTACTATGAATCAGCTCCACATGTATCCTTGGGAAATCTTTTATAGAGAAATGGAACATTTAAAAATGGTCTAATAAAACAACAAAAAAAAGCCAGTACAAGTTCACAGCTTTGCTGAAACCATCAGAACTTACGTCATGAAAATAAAGACTTTATATTTTGGCCAACGTGTAGGCGAGATTACACGGTCAATATACTGGCAAAGAACCACTGACAAAGATATAAAGATCTTAGTAAAACCAGCAAGTTTAAAACCACTGCACTGATCAATTTTAACATGCCAGCACCTGCCCGGCAGATGTGAGGAATCCAAGAAGATGGTATTCAGGGTTTTTCCTGGCTAAAATTGAGGCAGAGGTGGCACCATCCTGACCATGCGCCACGACGTGCATGTATTTGTTAATTCAACCGATTCACTTTCTTTTACAGGTAACATACTTTAAGTTAAGGGTTCAAAAAAGAGTGTGACCATTATTATGTTAAAGCATTCCTTTATTAAAACTATATACATACACAAATCAGCTGGCAACTTTAAATTGAAAGTACACTTAATCCACACATCTCGCAACCAGACAGAACATTTCAGCCTCCTCTTTTTCATTCTGTAGAACCTCCTCATGCACTCCTTGTAGTCCAAGGCCTCCTGGTCTGGTCCATCAACGGCCACCTTACAACAGACATCCAAGTGCCTCTCCTTCAGTCTGTTCCACAGAGGTGTCTTCACCTTAAACAAAACAATTCATCATGCACTAAGTATTTTTGTTTTTATTCTGATACAGACATGAAGAGTGATAGTGTTTTCAATCATATATATGTATAAGCTGCAGTGTCCTCCCTAAAGAACAAAACGACAACCAATTATTTCTTAAACTATCTAAACTATGTTATTTATTTTTTGTAACTTTATTAGTTGAGTTTTTTTAGGTACTACCATCTTTAATATATTTCTCCTTCTCTTCTGCTGCTTTGTGAATGGCTGTCACCTCATGTCTTTTTAATGTGTCCAGCCTGTAGTTGGTTGATGGCTGTCTCACTAAGGAGCCTGCTGTGTTGGGGCACAGTGCTTTTGGCATAAATAACAGTGCATGCCTTCCTCAGTATGCCTGAGCCAGGTAAATTGATTGAGCCACTGCTTGTTAAAGCCACTGGCTCTGTGTTTTTGAGAAGATCTGGAAAGAGGAATAAAAACCACGTACAAGTCGGCTTTGCGTTGTTATGCTCCTAATTGGAAACTAATTAATTAATTACCCTCGCCTCGCCGACTCGTCCTGTCCTGCATTCTGACCCTCGCAATCACCAGTCCCTTGTGAAGTACTTTCAGACCTGACACAAATTTCCACGTTGTCACCACTATGAATTATAGCATTTTAACTGCCTGTTACGTTTTTTCTCTGCTGTGTTTCACCTGGACTCTTGACTTTCCTCCTCGCGAGGTCGCTTTTTAAAGTACTGGCTGATTTTGCCTGTCATAACTGCAACGCTAAAAACGGAGGAAACTTTTTTTTTAAATAAACACGACATGCTTGGATGCAAAAAAGAGAAGCAGTATTTACCTGTTTGTACCATCCGCCAGGGAAATCAGGACGCCGATAGCACCAACTAGCGGGAAAAAAACTTGAAAAAACATGATTCGATCCGTTTCTTCTTCGGTAGATGCTTCAGGTCTTTCCGGTGCACTGCTGTTGATATAGCGCCTCTATAGTGGCGCAACGCTGCAACTGCAGTTAAAATACGTTGCTGCTGCATCGGGACATCAATCGCTCAATCAACACAGCTGGAGCTTTACGCTGTGTTGAGCGAAATCAATCGCTCTGGCTGGGGGCGGCACAAAATTAGGTGGAGGCGGCCGCCACGCAATTTTGAACGCAGGAAAAACCCTGGTATTCAGTGAAAAGTCCCTTAAATCTGTATCATGTAGGACTATGTTATATTACACAACAGGGCTGGACCTGTGGGATCAGGCTCCGGTGGTTTTCTTTACAAACCAACCGTCCAACATGTGACAACAACAAAAACAAAGTCATTTTAAAGCTTCATCTGTTTTTTCATTCACTCCTGTTCCTGATAGTGGGTTCACTGGTGACTTACTTCAACTACAACTACCGTTAGTAGAGATGAGAGTCAGTTCCAGCTAGTTAAAGCCATTGATAAAAAGTCGTCATGGCGTCCAGAGCAAGGGTCGTCCCTTACGGATTATTGTTCTGCTTAAAATATGAGCTTTAAAAATGAAACGACACCTCACTGTAGGGCTGGGCGATATGGACCAAAAGTCATATCCCACATACTAATGATCCAAAGATACTTGAGTGCTGTTTAGCACCTCCGATTTGACATCTCCAAACATTTGAAAACTCTTAAAAAGTCCAGTTGTAAATAAAACATATCCGTATTTTATCAGTTATTTCTATTGCATCATTTCAAGAGGGAGTTATCATCTTTCCAGGAAGCTCCAAACTCGTACATACAGGCGAGTTTATCAAACAGAGACCCTCGACTTTTTCCGCCACTTTCAATCAGAGTCAGAAGTTTCCAGCTGATCCAGCTGTGGACTGAGAGACAGATCCACTACGTGGCTCATTTCATCTGGCTGGAGAGATTTGTCAGATGCTTCCTTTTATCCGTTTGCTCTCAGCTTTGTTTGAATAGTTTTTGAGGATCTTGTTCATGGGTCGCTCTTCATGGGGGTCAGGTGTAGAAACCTCTGAATGTTTCTGTTGGCATGGACACGGACGTGAACGTCAGTGGGAGTTTGGCAGGAGAAGACGACTCTGCACATCTCAGACTCAACCTCTGAATCCGCAAACCCCAGACTCCACGGTGCACCTGACCTGCAGGATTTGAAGAAGGAGTCTGAAATTTTACTACAGGTTTTTTTCCCCTCTTTTTGACATCCAGCCATCACTCTCTCTCCCTGTGGGGAGCAGAGAGGTCACAGCGAAGCCTTTTTTCTGGCTCAGGCGTAGCTACACGCAGCTCTGGCCTCCAGGAGAACTCCTTTTCTCTCTGGCACATGTTAAGGCGCTCCATCATCCCTCTCTCTCCAATGTTCTCCCATGCTCTCTCTTCCCCGCTCGCTCCTGTCAGATCTGTCTTCACAGGGGCTTGTAAAATAACCTGGCAAGAACAGCTCAAAGCGCTGGACGGGACACATGTCCCGAGTGTCCCACAAAGTTTTACAAACTTTTTTCTTTCATTAAAATGAAGAGTTCAGTGAAAAGAGGTCCACTTGTTCCTGCCAAAAGGTCAAATATTACTGAATTTTCTGCAAGGTGATTCAATATAAATTTATCCAAATCCAAACTTTTCTGAACAATGGCTATTAAATTTAATTAAGTGAACATGTTGAAGCCATTGTGACACAACGGGTGTGCATTTTTATGTCCTGTTCTTGGACTGTGTTGCGGCTTCACCGTGGATTCTCGGTTGAAAAGAAGGCGTGCATTGTGTAAATGGTTTCAGCACGTTTCCTTGCTGAACAGCCAGTGAGGACTCAGAGGGATGGTCAGGGGCTCGTGCTTGAAGAAAACTGTTTCAGCAGGTGGATTTTAGCCGAGGACGGAGGAAGTGTTCATCCTGCGGCAAATGAAACTCTCCATTTTTCAAGAGCGTGCCGGCCAAGATGGGCAGCAGCACAAGTAGCAAAGTTTCCACCAAACCAAGAGCAGTTATCTGTTCAATCATGATACAAGAGGTGGTTACAAAACACTAAAGCGCAGAAGAGAAAGTCAAACAAGTTGACCACAATCGTAAATATATCAAGCAGATCATCTACAGCCAGATGTGTCTTTATTCAAGTCATTCAAAGGCACCTTAAAAGCCTCCGAAGAGACCTCCTTAAGCTCTATTTGTCCATTCCAAGTAAAGAGAGCTGCAGACTGAAATGCCTTATTTCAGTGCTTAGTTCTGACCTTTGGAACAGACGGTGAGAAAAGTTCCTGGGAGTAGAAACGAGAAGTAGAACGACAGGGTCCAGATCACGTGAGCTCCGAGAAGAGGGCAGAGCACACCTCCTCACTGTTTCATGCTCATACATGAAAAACTAAGGCAGAGAGAGCAGCAGCTAAATGTTATAAGGAGGAACTGGAGCAGAGGCGGGTTGCAAAGTGGTTTGCATTGGAAGCAGAAAGAGTGAACAGGCTCAGGTAGTTTAAATACGACGTCTGGTGTGACATTTACCAGTTTGATGCATAGAAGGTATTTGCAGGGGTTCGGATCAGCTGATGTTCCACGGTCTGGACTGATACTAAGCTTGAGAGTCAGGGCCAAACAGCACAACACAGTCTCATCAGCTTATCAATGATTGTCCTGTAAACCTGATCTGTACTGCGCATGTGTGAAACCTATGTCACTTCCTCTACTAGCCATCTTTATGACAGCTTCAGCATCAGCGAGCTGGCTTCAGTCAGAAAGGATGCTTCAGTTTATCACCAGCTACATGCTTCTTTTTTCTCCTGAAGCAGAGCGCTGGAAAGTCAAGAGAATGGCGCCCAGTTTTACGATTAAATGATACTACTCCAGCTTAATTGTAAAATTGCAACGTAGTTAGAAAAGGCTTGAATGAATGTGAATATATCGGTGTTGGAATTGTACACTGTATAAAAATGCTGAAATTCATTGTCCAGAATGTGTCGGTTTTTTGGTAATAAATTTAATTTCTAAATAAACGAAAATAAATCCCCCCTTGATACTTTGAAAAGTCAGAGAACTGTAATTTTAGCCGGGTGGCGGCGCTCTCTGTGGCCCAAAAGGTCTCACCGTGCTGGGCAGGAGCTCTGGCGAATGCCTCAGCAGTAGCTCTGGAGCCTCCTGCTGGCTAGCCTGTCACATCGCCAGCTTGTTTCTGAAATCGATTAGTAGTTTAAATAAAGTTTTTAAGGTGAAATAAATTTGCACTTGCACAGTTCGGATCGGGTAGGAGGCGACTCGCTGCCGTAAAATACAATGAAGTGCCAAGCGAGGAAGTGACGTACATTTCCCACATGTGCAGTACAAATCAGGTTTCTGGGATGGCTCGGGTAGCGACAGTGATAATTAATATTCTCAACATTTTGATTGAAAATTTGTGGTCCGAGGATCGACCCCTGATGAACTCCTTTGGTCAATTTAAATGAACCAGGAGTGAATCATGTGTGTGTGTGTGTCTGAGGGCATTAATATTGCCAGTTGATGCATTGATCAAAAGTTATCTTAAGGCTAATTTACATGTGCAGTCTCTTGTCAGGTTACGCTGGATTATTCCTGCAAAGATCTGCTTTTTATCGTCCTTTCAAAGATCTATGCATCACAGAGTATTTTGTTTATGTGGTGACAGCAGCTAAGAGGATCTTGTGCAGTCAAAATAGACGTCTCTGCATGTTTAAGGTTTTAACATTTTTATCTCTGGGTCCACGGGTCTACTGTATAATATAGCCACCCTGGCTGCTCTGCACTGTATACAGTAGTGTATAATTATGTCGTTATTTTGGACACATCTCCTGGCACACACTGTCACACTCCTTCCTCTTCTTGGTGCAGTTTTCATGGTCGAGGCTTGAGCTGCTTTGACTTTTATTACTGAGTCTTAAACTTACTCTCTGTTGCAGCATAAATAAACTGTTTACTCTGTACAAAATTATTTTTATGTTAGTTAGATTTGAATGATCATGAAGTATTCAGATTATGAAGAAGCTTCGTCTTCATCCTCGACTTTGCTGTCTCCTGTTTGATGCTTGGAAGTTAACTATCAAAGATATTTGTAACACCAGATAAGCTGATAAATCTCTGCAGGCAAATCTTTTTATTTTCTTGTTAAAAAACAGAATAAAATCAATTTAAAAAACTACATCAAGTGGCAGGAAAATAGTTCTAAAAACTCTACAAAGGTAGAAAAATGTACCTTTTTTTCTGTTTTCTATATTGATGTCAGTTTTGAGAAGATCTCAACGAGGTAGAGCGAGCTTCATGAAGTTCCTCCCTCAGCAGGCAGAGGGCAGTGTTGTGTCATTGCTGACATGATGAGGCGCTCGTCTGTGTAAATAAACTGGAGGGCCTCTGCACTGGTCCTTGAGCTGTCGTCAGGTTTCAACGGGCCTTAAGCCGGTTCAGAGTCATACAGAGCAGAATGATCTCGGTTCTTTTGGACTACATTATCGCCCTCTGAATGATGCCAATACAAAAACTAGGTCTACACCGTAAAAGCTGGTGAGTTCAGTGACAGCACTCCTGTATTTATGTAGACCTGCCTCACATGATGTCACGTTTAAATATACAGATATATTTATGATGTATTTTAATGTCACTGAGAAAATAAAGGGAAAATATTATGTCCGCTTGTATTTTTCAGGGTAGATTTGTTGAGAGGGCAAATGCATAAGATGACATGTAACATAAAATAGTAAAGTCAGCATAAAAACACAATTCTGAATCAAGTTTTTACATTTTAGTGAAGTTTTAAAAGCTTTTTATGTGCAACAGAAATTATGTCGTCAACATTACAGTCACTTTAGCTCTAAAACTACAAGTTTAAGCTCCTGGGTGGAGTTTTAAATTAGTTATGAAACAGACTGAAATTAAGGGCTAAAGAGCTCTGCAGAAACACACTGTTTTTTTAATTAAGTGTCACAGCAAAGGGTGAAGATGTAATTAGTTCAATAAAGACAAGTTCTGCAAAGAGATCAGAGATGCTGTGAAGTCCAGAAGGGGGCGCCAGAGTTCCTCACAGGAGGAAAATATCAGAAAGTGCAGTTGATCTGTTTCTAAATACCTGAAGCTCAGAGGGGAGTGACCGTTTTGGTTTTAACACAGACTTAAAAACTTTGCAGATACTTCATCAGATGAGACCAGAGTGTCCAAAGTCACTGTTGTTTTTAGGGATGTTACGATGAGACAAACTTTTTTAGTTGTGGTCTGTGGATAAGAAAACAGTCCAAATTAAGAAAAAAATGTATTAACACCCAAAAGAGATAAAGTCAGAGGGTGAGAGTATCGGACTGGTAGGCTGACTGTGGCTAACAGTAGCAGAGTTAGCACCACCCGCCCTCTGTCCTCCTTCCAGGTTTATTCCCCAAATCCTGTACTGGTCACACACCTGTAAGGCAGTTTAACCAAACACAACTTTAATAAACTTTATCTCTATTTCTTAGATCAAAATACTGACAAACTGCTCTAAGATGCCACCTGTTATCTGTGCTCGTTTACATCCAGGTAGTTGGGCATTATAACTTTATCTAGTGGCCATTATCCGGGAATTCCACAGGATCTGGAACGGCTCAGCTCCGTTTCAGACTGGCAGGCACATCGAGCATACAGGGCCCACCGGATCCGATCCGCCTCCGCCAACGGAGGAGAAGCGCTTGCGAGATAACCGTTATTTCTGATGAGACTAGATGAGATCTCACAAGATCTTGCGTGTTTCCCCACCTTGCGTATCTGATCCGGCCGATCTGCAGCAGAGTCAGATGGCGGACAGATTGTATGGAATGACACACATTTATTATAATTCTTGCAGATTTGATCCGCCTGCTGTGCCAGAGCAGAGTGGAGCTGTTCCAGATCCCTGTGTTACTGTGAGTTATATTATGTCTAAGAGAAGAATTTTCAGTTATGTGTGGATGCTCTGACTTTCTGACTTGAATATCTGAAGATAATACCTATAAGGCCTTCGTGGCGTTCAGCTCAGAGGTGAATCCAAACAAAGAGTAAGAATGATAATAGTTGAAGTTGTTGGCGGTCGGCGCTGTCAGAAGCTTGCATGCACGCATCAGATTTCCCCTGACTCCTTTGGCAGTTGTCTCTCTCTGTTTGTGGTCTGAAAACATCTCTGAGTGAATCCCTGAGGGGCTCTGATGTTGGATTAGATACACCAGAGAGCCACCCAGGCTTCATCATCACATTATACAACCCTCGGTAAGGGAAGTCTGGTTCAGCTCAATCCGGAGTGAAAGTGATAAAGACCATTTTCCCCCGTCAGGAGGGATGCTGCGTGCAGGGGTCAGGCTGCTGGGCTGTTTGTGGTTGAAGCTCTGCCATGGGAAGAAGAGGAACATCCACAGAGGTGACATGAACAGAGAACAGGAGGAGGGTTTTTGGAGACCATCATCTGACCCCTGCGCTGTTTTATCCACAATAACTGTGCAAACAACAACCTCACTCATTATGTTTGTACGGAGACACTGTAACCCCCAATTTTCACCACATCCAGAACAGCTCCGATCCAAAACATCTAGGAATTTTCGTCATCTGCCAATTCCTGCCGGAGCCGTTTGTGAGGCGAATTTCGTGGCGGATTACAGACAGCAGGAATCATGAAAACTCAAAAGAACTCTCTGATTATGAGCAATCGCATCAAGACAGCCACATAATCATAAAAGCAGTAGATTGTGTCCTTCCAGAGGAGAAAAACTACTTCTAGACTTCTAGAATCAGCATCTCCTCATCCATGGTGTCATCGAGGTGAAATGACGTCTAAAAACCTTTCACTTGTTCGTCTCCGCCCGTTTGCATGGTGTGAAATATGATCATCCTGAAACACTGGGTGTTTTATTTTGAAAAGAAACCAGATGTTTTATTTTTGTGTCTGTGCCCGACTTCCTTTCCAGCACGGGTTAATCTCTGCTGAATTTATCCAGCAAAAATAGAACTCTTACGATCAGCTGTGGAGTCCGGCGATCCGCAGCAGAACGGAAAGAAGCCGGTGGAAATTGACACGTTAACTTTGAAAGGTTATGATCAGCAGATACAGCGGTGGAATTTGGGGGTTATATGAACTCTAGGGGAAACTTTTAGATATATTTAGGACCTTGTTGGTATGTCAGTAAGCTACACAAATCCTTATTTTTTAGTTGAAACTAAAAGAAAAAAAGTAGTAAGTTCGTCAGAGGGGAGCAGCGATGTCGGCCGACGTTGGAGAGCGTGATTGAAGGGCTTCCGAGAATTCTCCGGCTTTGTTGTGCAGCTTCCTCGGAGCAGCAGTCAGAGGTAATGGCTTTAGCAGGGGCAGGTACACAAAGCTCCAGTGGCCACAAACCGGAGCTGGACAAACTTTACTGTTGACATCTGGAATTTCTTTCCTCTCTTTGCTTTTTTATTCTCTTCCTTCTCTTCTTCCTCTCTTCCCCCCGCCGTTTTGATTGAGGGCTGACTCGCTCGGAACAGAATCCGTCATCGTAAAAGCGTCAGCCGGCTAAATTTAGACATTTGTTTTCTGGTGCCTGCTCTGGCTCTGCATGTTTTACCACACATGATATCATGCCCTCCTGTGCTGCCGGTCTGACCGCACTCTGAACCCCTGAATGGTTTCTCTGGTTTACATACACATGCGGTAATTATCATAATGGAGGCTGTCACCAGCAATTTATCTCCCATCACAGATAATTTACATCTTATCATATCCTCGTCTACTGTGGTTTCTGACAGTGCAGACTGTGCATTAACCCGACATTACTCTGACTGAAAACCCAGAAATGCAGCGCTCACATCCTCATTATAAAGCGCAGAATGTCACTGCCAATCCATAACATGCTTTGGCTTGTGTCAGCTGGATATTCTGCTCTTAGTATTTCCACTGTGAGGGCATTTCTGTGCTCAAACTCAAGGTAGTTTCCATCCTGCGGTGATAAACTTAAATCTTGGATGTTGGTCCTTTTTGTTTACGACTCTTTTTAGATGAATTCACAGAATTTACCCGCAAAAATACGGTAACCCGCAGTGTTATAAATATGCCTCAAAAACAGTCGCACATTTAGGAATAAATCGGTTTCAAGTCCTGCAGTTTAATAAAATATCTAATGATAGAGGGAGTCATTTTTAAGGCTAGAGAGAGACAGAGAGAGCACATCTGGAATTTCTTTCCTCTCTTTGCTTTTTTCAGAGAGGAATTACGTTTGCATGTTAATGGATGATAATTGTGAGGTCACAAAAATATCTTCTCATTTCACTTCTTATATCAGACTTTTCCTGGAGATTTCCAACATGTTTCTTGCTCAGCAGACGGAGATTTGCTTAGTTGTTAAAGAAACTGATTTATTAAGCTTGGGAGTTAAAACATCCAAAGAAAACATGGCGAACTTTATCCAGCGAGGACCTGCTGATGGGATTCAAAGCTGTGAGCTTAGCCTCTAATTAGATATGTGAATTGGGACTTTTTATCTAATCTATAAAATCAAAACTATCACAGAATCTAAGATTGGTGGAGAACGTCTAACCTGACCGCAGAGAAAAAAGAGGGTTAGAAGACAAACACACAAGCAGCTGCAGAGTGAGAGAGACATCTAAGAAATCAACACAAACAGGAAGTTCTTCACATGTAAATGTTCATCACTGACACAGACACAGTTCGTCTCCGCCTGTTTGCATGGTGTGAAATACGATCCGCCTGAAACACGGAGTGTTTTATTTTGAAAAGAAGCCGGATGTTTTATTTTGTGTCTGTGCCCGACTCCCTTTCCAGCACGGGCTAATCTGTGCTGAATTTATCTGCCATGCTCCGGCGTCCCCAAAAAAAATAGAACTTTTGCGATCAGCTGTGGAGTCCGGCGATGCGCAGAGGAACGGAAAGAAGTCGGTGGAAATTGACACGTTAACTTAAATGGTTACGATCAGCTACGATTGGCGGATACGGCCTTTCCGTAGACGTTCCAGATGTTGTGGAAATCGGGGGTTATATGTGCAGCAAAGCCAAATAACAGTATCTCACACACACAAAGTTTACAGTACAGCCTGTGCGTGTTTTGTACTTTTGAATGTCATTTTCTTAACATGTACACACACACACACACACACACACACACACACACACACACACACACACACACTCGCATTAAACTGTGTAGACAGTCAGGATGCTGCTGCACAGACAGGACTTCCTTATTTTACTCTCTTGTCCTCCATTTTTCATCTCTTCATTTATGGAATCATGTGAGGAGAGGGTTCACCTGAACAATGTCAGTCTCCTGTCTACCTGCAGCTCTTCCACTGAACTAAAGCCCTGCTGATAAGTTATGTGCTAAACTGTCTGTAACACCATGACAGTGATGCTCTAATTTTCAGAGCATATTTTCTCCGTGTCCACTCTTACAGAAGATGTTCTCTGCTTTCGTGTGCTCTTGCCGTCCTCCTTTTTGCGTGTGAACAGCTCCGTTCCTTAAACTCCCCGCACCGTGCGTTGGGGAGTTGGTGCCCCTGCGTCTTGGAAGTGGAAACCCCAAAGAGTGTGTCCAGTGACTGAGGAAATGTTTGGCCCTGAGAGTCTTCGCTCCCCTCTGAGGTGTTTGTCGGCCAAGGCTGATCCTGACAGCCCTCGTGGGAGCGCGCTCTGTAGGCCTCTTCAAAGAGTCCCTGCTCCCAAAGCAGGAAGTCCAGCCCTGCGCTGCTTGGAAACAAGATGAGGCAGACAGGAAGGAAGGTAATCCATGAACACACAATAGCTGCTACTGTCCACACACACACACACACACACACACACGCACAAGCATATCCGATCAGTCCCTCCTGACACCCACAAAAACTCGGTTTTCCTCGGACCCCACAGGCATTTATCTTGATTTATGTCGTGTTTTGCGCTGCTGAACAGCCAAGGTGATCATAAGCAGCTCAGTGTGGATGATTCTGGTTTCCTGTGGCGTAGCTTTTGGCGTGCGTGCGTGCAAACACTCGAAAGGTCAGAGCAGAAAGCATCTTCGCCACAGTAGCAGCATGCAGCATTTGTGCCAGATCCTTTGTAAAATAAGCTGAAATTTGAATGAAATTTGTTACGCACGATCAAATATGATGGATGGGAGGTTACTGTTGGAGGCAGATTGATCTATCGGAGTCAAGTGGAAGAAGAAAAGCACAATGCTGGACGCAAGTGAACATCTCTGATTGTTCTTCATGGAAATAATGCTGCGTCCTGCTGCTGCGCTGTAGAAGAAGATTGATGACTGTCATTTTATGGACTTCTGCACAAGAAAAACAACCTGGTTTCGGGTTCAAAAGAGCTTCTGTATGAGGTTCATGTGCAGAAAAATTCAGAACGCCACAAATCCAATTACAGCCTGAAATAAAAACAAATCCAACCGAGTATCTCTTCTGTGAGGGAAGGTTTGGGCAGGTTTCAGCTGTTCCACCTTCAAACCACTAGAGAGCAGCCTTCAATTGATTTTCCACGGCTGGAGTATTTACTCACACTGCGGCTCAGAGCGAGCGAGACTGTGGCTGGAGCTCAAGTCTGAAGCTGTTGCCAATGAAATCAGTAGCCTGGCTCAGATTAGACAGTATGTGGTAATACTGTGGCAGCAGGGAAATTAGTTTCTGCGGTCTGGTGTCGGTGAGGTAAACTTTAGCTGTTTTCATTGTTACAACATGAGCCAACATGGAAGCTGGAAACCCAGAATGAAAGACAAGACAACATGTTTGGGGTCAGCTCACCGAGAATTGAGAAATTTCTGTCTTTCAGAGGAGAACAAGGGGAACAATTTGTCCTCCAAACCACCTCGTTCTGTCAGCGTTAACTCCCAATTCAAGCACTTAGCAGGAAAACTGTTGCTCAAGGAAGTTTCTAGAGGAGGCTTAAAGCTCCTGAGAGGAACTTTCAATCTTGGTTCCTGATATTTCATCACTGATTAAGTTCTGTTTGTAACTTTGAAGAAAGACGTCACAGCCTACTTTTTATTTATTTTTTATCTTATTTTCTCGTAACATCACACTCAGGCTGGGAAACTTGACTATGGTCATCATGTGGAGCCCGACAGAAATGCTCAGCAAAGGGCTGCAGTCATGCACTTGCTAACTGGCATGGCTACATAACAGCAGACGTTATTGACGATAAACCTGGGACGTAATTGTCTCGAGAAAGCAGCAACACCGGTGCCTCCTTAGCGAGCGTTTTCTGCTGCTGGACTGATTTTGACACCCGACTACGAGGACATCCTTTTCTCAAGAAGAACAAGTGTGGAGAAACCGGGACACTGTGAGTCTGAGATATTTTTCTACTCACTTCTCATGTTGCAGTAATTCCATGTTTGAGCATCGCTCTATACAACTATACGTGCACAGAAATACTTTATATAAACCCGCTGCACCTTGATCTTCAGCATGTTTAAGTATCTCAAAGCCTCTGTAAGTTTGTTCTGTTTTTGTCATAGGAAAGTTTTTAATTACTATTTTAACTTGGTGGATTCTGATAGATAGATAGATAGATAGATAGATAGATAGATAGAAAGATAGATAGATAGATAGATAGATAGATAGATAGATAGATAGATAGATAGATAGATAGATAGATAGATAGATAGATAGATAGATAGATGGATGGATAGATATTTACTTTATATAAATCTGCTACACCTGTTGATCTTCAGCATGTTTAATTATCTCAAAGCCTCTGTAAGTTGGTTCTGTTGTTGTCGTAGGAAAGTTTTTAATTACTATTTTAACTTGGTAGATTCTGATAGATAGATAGATAGATAGATAGATAGATAGATAGATAGATAGATAGATAGATTCATAGATATTTACTTTATATAAACCCGCTGCATCTGTTGATCTTCAGCATGTTTAATTATCTAAAAGCCTCTGTAAGTTTGTTCTGTTTTTGTTGTAGTAAAGTTTTTAATTACTATTTTAACTTGGTGGATTCTGATTAGATAGATAGATAGATAGATAGATAGATAGATAGATAGATAGATAGTATAAAGTATAAACCTTAGTACAAAGAATAAATAAAAACATTTATCCTGCTCTTCCTCATTTAATTGAACGTTTTTTGGTTATTTCCACAGATTCAAACCCAGCTGCTGTTTAACTTGAATAACTACAGACACCAAGAAGCCTCATGGGGAAGTCTTTGCTTCTGGAGCTGCCTCAAGTGGACACTAAAGGAACTGCAGGTTTGTTTGTTTTTTTTTCTAGTTTTATTTTCACCTCACTTTGGCTTCACTTTTCTACACTAGAAGTCGCTGCTCGGTCATGCCGTGTGTACAGCTCGTTGCTACCTCATCCTGGTGGTCTACAGCTGACCAAAAAACCACCACAGCTTTTCTCAGACCTCCTCGCTCCCCATGGTGTTTAGTTTAAAGGATGATCCAAACCCTGAATGGAGGAGTTGTGGTAAAAACTTGATTTAACCTCTCGGATGGTGTGTAGAAATCCGCCTGCTTGGGGAAATAGTAAACAGCCTCTCAATGCCAGATGATGGGAGGCCAGAGCCGTGGAGAGCCGTAATAATCCCTCACAATAGTAGGAAAGTGTTGCCAACACCTGATTCCAATCATATGTCATCATATGTGATTATTAGCACCTGTGGGTGCCCCCCTCCCCTCCTCCCTCCCACATACACACACAAGTATAACTTCTGATAGACTCTCAAACAATATGGACAATCATCTGATATTTTTCCGAAATTCCTGGTATTGGTATCATGTTGGAATGAAAAAGCTTTTCCTGATGGATCGGTCTGACAGTCAGACTTTTATAAGAGTATCTGAGCCAAATGTTTGCAACTGAACCATTACTGAAAATGCTGAGAGCTGCACACTCTGGTGTCCAGGAGTTACATTTTCCTGAAAGAACACTCATATTTTTTATTTCCATCGTTTGTTAATTGATTATCACCACTTTCATTTGCTGGTTTTGTCCAGCGTGCTGACTGAAGCATGAGGTCATGGATTTTATGAATTTCTGAGGTAGTTTCTGGAATAATTGGTCTGACCTGAGGTTAGTTAGTACCTCTGAAGTTCACATGCTGTGTGTCGGAGCAGCTTCAGTTATACTTCATACTGAAATGTTTTCTGGGAGCTTCTAGGGGTTAAACTATGACCAAACAGGACAGTTGTGTTTATTGTGAAAGCAGACTGAAATGGTGTGAAGGAGCCCCCTCCTCTCTTGCATTAATTCACGTCTTCGGGCTCTCCTGTAGAAGTGAAATGGCACGAGAACGTAGTGTGTACATGGAGCGAGTCATTTGCGAGAAACAGGCGAGTACACAAAAAACCCTGAGGCGTTAGAACATGCTAAATTTAAGTTCAAGCAACATTAAGGTCGTCAAAACCCGCTGAAACTGCAGAATGTCTTAATCCTGAGTTTTAAGTTTTACAGTAAAAACATGAACAGCAGCACATCGGTAATCTGCCAAACTAACCGAGAATTTAGCAAATAAGAAAACAGATGTTTCCCGTAGGAGCTGGCGGAGACCAAAATAGAGATAAAAAGACAACACATCGGTTTGATAAGGTGTTTACATGTCAGCGTTGTTTACAGTTTGTGCATCATGCTCAGATGGCTGTAAAAAAACAGTTAATAAAGGGTTAAATTTGAGGGAAAGTACCAACACTTTTCCCTTGGAGAGGACCTAAACACCATTCCTCTTTTATTTTGACAAGTTTTCACCGTCAGGAGGGCTGGCAGCACACTTTCTTCTGGCCAAACATCCTAAAAATCCAGTCCATTTGTCAAACTAGCAGCTTCTCACTAAGCCAACACTGCTAATGACTCTGGGTAACACTGTTGGCAAACTAAAGACTTAAAACCACTCCATCAATTTCACCCAAATCTCTCAGTGCCTGAAGCTGCTTATACAGCCTATTGTGTGAATAAACACTTCAGAGGGTAGACCTCTGATACAGTCAAACGTAAGGAAAAACATAAATTATTTTAGATTATGTGATTAAAAGTTGAAAGTGATATTTTTGCGTTTCTTATATTACACTCTGTGGTGAAACTTAATTTGCAGTGCGCTCATTAAACATGATGCAACGAGGAGAAAGCAGCCAGCTGGAGTGACAGAAACCAGTAGTCTTGTTTATTGGCTCCTATCAGTGTCTGTGTTTGTCAGCTGGGGAGCAGAGATTATCTCAGCGGAGGTCACAGCTTCGGGATCGTGGAGGAAATTCACTTGGCACACAGCTGCTCAGACCCAAAACTGGGTCCACTGAATCTCTAGAAGAAACATTTGCTCATAATGTTGCTTTATTTGAAGAACAGTTTCTTCTTTTCAATCCTCCGCCCGTGTTTTCCCGTCAGATCATCCCACAGTCTCACCCCCGCTCCTCCCCCCAGGACAGTAGCAGAGATAAGAAGCTCCCACAGTTCAGGAGGACCCAGGTGAACCCGGGGTCACTCAGGGCCACGCTGTCAGACTGGAGAGACTGATGGAGGGCTGTAATCCTGCCGGTGTCACTAAGATGGATCAGATGAAAACACTCACACACCTATAAAAACACACACTCACACTCATTCATACTGAATATATTAGAAAAAAAATCATTTCCACAGAAACATGTCACTTATCCCGCCCGACCCCTCCATCGCTCACTTTCTCTCCCACAAACACACACTCTCTTTCGCTCTCTCTTTCTCTCTTTCTCTCTCTCACACACACACACACACACACACACACACACACACGCTGTTAGACTGACAGAAACAGGTTGCCGGCAGGGTGAGGGGAGATGTGACTCACGTTAGGCTCATTCATCAGAGATCCGTGGTGTGTATGACTGAGCTGGAGCCCACTCACTCCCCAGAACCTCAAACCAAACACTTGTTCAAAAACAGGAAGAGCTGACATGCTCACTCTCATGAAAAACACATGAGTAACATCGTGTTAAATATTTTATAATGTACTGAAAAAAATCTCGAGAAAACGCTCTTAATCAAGCATAACTGTGCAGTGATTGGATGACATGAATACCCGAGAGATCTACAAATTTAATGGTCAATGAAATCTTTCCAAGTCCGTGTTGGTCATGTTTTTTTACAAGGTACCAAACTCAGCATAACACCTGCTGGCAGTTAGCATACCACATTACATTAATGGATCATTAACTTAAACATGGGCTGAGCTATTTATGGTACTTATCTAAAATTAGGCAAAAACAAAGACACAGTACGACCAAAATTAGCCACAGTTTTCTAAAAAATGACCAGGCATCAAACTACAGTAAGATTTCTCGTCAAATTCATCCCTGGAAAACACAACTTTCACATGTGCAGGACAAGATATAAAAGGTATCAGTTTGTCCACAGGGGGCGCCAGATCTAACACAAGTAAAAAGTTCCTCACAGCAACTTGAATCTCTTTATTGATTATGGCACAAGTAGTTATAAAATATCAGACAAAAATAAAAAAAAAACAGTGCAGGATTGAACAAGAAACTAAAATGTCCCAAAACAAAATAATAAAACTACTGGATAAAATTCTGGGGTTTATAAAATGTAGTAAAACCAACAAATTGAAAAGACGCTATTATTAGATTTGCATTAAGAAATAATGACTTACAAATCAAACCTTCTCCAGGTTCACTCATTATAACACGTCATAATCATTGCTGTAAATGCCTATGATCACTGATAAATGCTTTCAGGCTTTATAATCCATTTTAAGTGGTGAGTAAGGGCTGGACGCTAAACTGAAAATTTACCGATATCAAAATTTACGACAATTACCGACGTCATTTTGCCCATATTGGTATATTCGGTGTCAAAAAAATAATTAAAGTTTGTTTTGGACGTGTGAAGGTAGGCTATGGTCTCATGTCCCAGAGACGTGACTCCACCCCATCCAGTCCGTAACAAAGAGGGAAAGACAGGTGAGGAGATGGAGGACGGTTCAAAAGTTGGAGCGGCTGAAGTAGATGAAGTTAATGTGGGAGGGGGTGAGCAGCTTGTGGAGTAGTTATCGAGGTGAACTAATCAATATATTATGATATTGATTCGAAGCCATATTGCCCAGCCCTATGGTGAGTCACTGAGTCACTGTGGAGGTTTACCAGACATCTCACTGCTAGGAGACCCCTGGGTAGAGCCAGAATGCAGTGGAGGTATTATGAATCCCATGTGGTCTGGAAACACCTTGGAATTCCCAAGGAGGAGCTGGAAAACAGGGGGGGCTGTTTGGAGCAACTTACTCAGTTTGCTGCCACCCTGGCCTGGATAAATCAGGAGCAAACAGAGGGGTGTATGGACTTTAATGTTCCTGAGAAAAATCAGGTTATCAAACTGTATCTGAACTTTAAACCAAAGGGAGTACACTCTGGTTTTTATCTGCTGAAGTTTGGAAAAATCTCTCCGATCAGCTGAGTTCAAGTTTGAGTCACTTTGAGTTTTGTGTTGATTAGCCGAACGGCAACAATGTTCACAGCTGGGAAGTTTGTCATCCGTCCAGCTACAATAGTTTAACATCTCACCTCTCAAATAGTCACTCCACCGATTAGACCAATTTTCCAGGGACAGCCTTCGGATTCCTTTATTTGCGTGTCACTTTCTGGTGAAACCAAAACTTTGTATAAAAAAAAAGTCTCCTCGGGGAGCTTCTTTCACATCCACATAATTTCACAGGATTTTACTTCAAACAGCCGTTATCTCTTTCATTGAGACACGTGCACATAGACTCGCAGTGACGTATATTTACACAGCACACACACTTTAATTTATACTGACACACAGATGGCCCGGGCTCTGACCACAAATGTAGTGTAACCTCTGCTCCCTGCGGTGCGGCCGGGCTCAGACTGCCAGTAAAAGCCGGGGATGCTTCATGGCTCAACAATTCGCTGGGTAAATGGAAAGGGGTTTGGTGAGTGACCTCAAACACTCTCCCTTCTGTTGTTCCCTCTCTGACTTTCTCTTTTTATACTTCGCTTTATTATCCTCTCTGGTTTCATTTGCTTTACTTAATCAGATTTTTCACTTGGCCTCTGTTTGTCTCTGCTTTTAGTGAGAAGCTGATCTAAGGAAGATAGGTGCGCGATCTTGGACAAAATACTGATTATATTCAACTTTCCTCAGAGTGATTCAGGGGTCATTTAAGCTGCCTGTTTTTTTCCCCTTTCTGGCCATCCCCCTCTCTCTAAGGTCCCCTTCCTTTCTCTCCTTCTGTCTTCCCTCATATCTCTAAATCCTCCCTCTCTTTCTTTCTCTCTCCCCTCTCAGTCGAGGTGTGATCGTCCTCCCCCGTCCTGTCTGTGTGTCCTCACTTTGCTCCTGACCTCTCAAAGAAGGAAAAGCTCAGCTCCAAAGTATGAGCAGTATGAAGAAAACTGTTTTTCTGTAAAATGTGGTTCAGTGGGTTTATTGGGTAATGGATACGCTGGAATAGAATCCAGTTTTTTTGGTTGGGCCAAAAAGTTTTTAATGGTATTAGAGACATTACTTCATATGAAAGTGGATTCTACAACCCAAATACCAGAAGAGTTGTGTAAAAATGTAAAAAAAAAAAACAAATCTGATGGTTAGAAAATCATTAAAAACTTCAAGTTAATTAAAATAGGGCAAAGACAACAAATCAAATGATAGATTTATCATTCTTTAAATTAAATATGTATGCTCATCAGAAATTTGTTTGCAGCTACACATTTCAGAACAGTTGATTTAGGGACGTGTTTATCTTGTTTTTGAGAACTCAGAAGACCAGTTTCTGGAGTTTAGAAATGGAAATGTCTCATTGTTCATGACCAGTTTCTCATCAGAACTCTTCTCCTTCAGAACCATGCTGTTTTTAAATTTTAAAGGCTTAGTATTGACCAATAATACTGACCTCCCTTTATGCCTGTCTGTCTGCTGGCTCTCTAACATTACAGATGAAGAATCGCTGGTGGTTGAATGTAATGCAGTGAAGCTGTCTGAAAAAAACAGGAGGGGTTTATTACTTCCTGTAAATCTGTGGTTTTAGAGATAAAACGATTGTATTTGTGGATGTAGAGGAAGCTATTTTTTGGAAGTGATTTTGAGTCCATGCGGTGATTTCCGCTTCAGAGTCAGTCCTGGTTTCGGTCCTCTCCAGATCCTCTGAATCTTTGAATGATATGATGTAGACGATGAAATCCACTCATTCTTTCACACTGAGGAACATTATTCTGAAACTGTTGAACTGTTAGCTCACGCAGTCTCTCACAGAGTGCTGAACCTTTACCTCAGTTTTATCATCTTTGTCACGACTTATTTAAAATGTGTTGCCGTTATCGACAGTAAAACGGTATTGTTGTTTGTTATGAGGCCATAGAGTCCTCACTTTGTTAAGGCTAAACGAAGGTCCACATTTCTCTAGCACCTAATGGTTTGAAGCATATATTAAATGCATTTGATGTTTACATTTCACTCCAAAGTATTTTTTTTTTTTCCTTTGGGGGATTCTGTTTTCCCTTTCGTTATTGCTGCAGCTTCTCTGACTTGGATTGTCTGCAGGTGAGAGTGGACACACCTGAATTCTGTGAGGCTGTAGGTAGCAGAGCGTATGAGCTGAGTGAAACCAGCAGTCTGGGTGATGTGTGGCACATGAGATGTGAGGAGAGCCTGTTTGTTGGACTCGTGTTTCATTTTTTCTTCCTCTGCGGGGGATGTATTTAAGTAATTGACATTTTACAGAGCGTTAAGTCTGGTGTGTTTGTATGTTTTTGCTGGACTGCAGACTCATATTTGTGTTTAGAATAAGTAATCTTGTTTTTAAAGTTAAAGTATGAGAAAAAAAGATGTGACAGACTATGAAACAGGAAAAAAAAGACACTATATTTCAGTGTTTTTTTTAACTAACAAGTGTATATGTTTGTCTCTGTATGTGTGTGACCAAAAGATCAATTTTACAGAGCGTCCAAACTGCTTTGCTAATGACCCGAGAAGTAAAGACAGAAAAATCTTCCTAAAAAGTAAAAATCTGTTCAAGTAAAAAGCGTCATTTGCACAGATTAAGTCTGAGAAAATTTGGCCTGATGCAGAAACTAAAAAAGGGAAAACAGACTCTGTCACCGTGTTTGCTAGGAGACGATATTAACAAGAATTTTTGAATTATGACTCTGAAATTTTATATTGTGTCTCACAAAAGTGAGAAACCTCAAGAGGTGTGAGAGCCTGCACAGCCAATATCAAATCCAGTCCTCCTATCACCTCAGAGTTAGAGAGAGTCCAGCCAGGTGGATTTGGGTGTGTAGAGTTAGACACACACACACACACACACACACACACACACACACACAGTCATAAAAACAGGGAGAGAAAAAAGAGGTTTTGAGATTGGAGAGGACAGGCGGGGATCAGGGGTGCAGAGGGAAATGGTCGGGGTTAACTTTCCTCCAAAGGGTGTCAAAAAAGGAACTAAATTGGGTGTCAGAAAGCGCTAAGGAGCTGAAATGAGTCGGGGTCCACAGCTCTCAAGTGGGTGGGTGCTGGCTTTATATTTTACAGACAATGTCTCTTTAAAAAGCCCCGCGTCTGGAAAGCCCATTAGATGTGCATATAAAATTTCCCCTGTGATTAATAGTTGATGAGGCAGGGTTGGTCCGAGGGTACTACCAACATGTGGCCGGCAGGGCTCCTCCTCTGCAATCTCACGTTACACTCCATAAACTTGCCACTCTTTCCCACCTATACGTTTGAAAAAAGGAGGAGGAGGAGGAGGAGGAGGAGGAGGGCTCGCCTGTCAAGAATGCCTTAGAAGAGTTGTGAAAACAGCCAGCCCGAGGAGGGGAGGCATGCAGTTGCGGATGGAGCTCTCCCGCCGAGCCACAAGCCAGTCAGTTCAGCAGAGGGTGTGTGAGAGAAAGTGTGTGAGAGGACCAGAGGCTCTGAAGGACGTCACACACACACTCCCAGAGAGAGAGGGAAACACGCTGTCACAGGAAGGCGTCTATCCTCACGCGCTCTGGACTGTGGAAGAGTCAACAGCCTGCAGTCAGAGCATGATGAGCATTTAGGCGTCTGAAGAGGATTTTTCTCATATTGACAGTCCTGAGAAGGTTTTAACTCCTCCAGTAGGAAAACAAAAACTGCTCTGATCAAGACTTTAATCCAGACTCTCAGAGGTTTTCATCATTATGGATCAACCGGCCAGCAGCTGCATGCGGAGCGCCCACCCCAGCAGTCCAATCTGGGGCTGCATGAGGAACCCTCACTCAGGGGTCCCGGGAACCAACCTGCAGTCGCCCTACCAGCAGGCCCCCTTCTCGCTTCACCAGAAGCCCGAGTTCCTGGCCTACACAGACTTCACCAGCTCCTGCCTGGTGCCGCCCGCACCCCACGCCGCCTACCCTCGAGATGACCGACTGTACCAAGAGAGCCAGGGCTACCAGAGAGCCGAGTGGCAGTTTAACCCCTGCGAGACGCGGGTGAGGGCGCCCGAGGCCTGCCCGCCCGTCGTCTCACCCGTGGCAGTCGGAGGGAGCGGAGCTGGAGGCCCTGACCTGGACTCTGTAGGGGGGGACAGGCTGCCAGGTGCCGCGCCCGGGTGTCTGGAGGGAGAGTACTCGCCGCAGAGCGTGGCGTCGGCGGACTCGGATAAGAAGAGCTCCAGTAAGAGGAAGAGAGATGTCACAGGTGAGTCAGGGCGGCAGGATGGATGGGAGGCAGCTGGGGTGAGAGAGGGAGGCTTAGGAAAAGAAAACTTAGAGCGGAAAAGCACATCTGGGAATTAAAAAAAAGTGATTGTGGACATTTTTCTTTGTCTGCTTAACGCCGGTGTGAAAAAACAAAGAAAAGACGAGGAGGAACAATGAGAGAAGCTGCAACATTAACGTCATCCTGCAGAGATTATAACTGAAAAGCCTGATCCTCTGCTCTCAGGTGTGGATTAAACTGTTAGAAAAAGTGAATAAATCCACATGCAGGCTCTGTCCTGCCCTGTAACACAGCTGGCAGTGACACAAACCCTCTGTGAGTTTCCTCCTTAGATCCATCTGAAGGTATTCAGTAATCAGATCAGTCTGTGAAAGGTGAGCAGGTGAGAAGACTTCTGTGTTTGAGACGCTCTCTTCCACTAACAGTTGCATCCTCTGATTGTTTGAGAGCTTTCACATGGTCGAGGTGATTAATGAGACGTGAAGGTTTCATTGCGCTGCTGTATCCGATGGAAATAGACCATTGTTTAATAACAGACTGAGCACGCTCAGGATGACATCAGGGCTGCGGAGGAAAAATGGTTTGAGGCGACACAGCTGTTTCAGACTGAAATCATAACTGTGTTAAAAAGTGAGGTTCATGCGCATACGACCGACTCTGTGCACGAGAGAATAAATCTTACATGTGAAAATAAGTGAGTGGAAATAACTCGGCCCAATAAAATCAGGTTTTGCCGCCGAAGAATGAGCATTTATATCTTTAACTATCCACAGAACTGTGAAATCGTATCTTTGTGTACTTTTGGATTAGAGTGCAATTTATCGCCCCGCTCAAATTTCACACATGCCCAAAGGAAGCAAAAAGAAACTGATATCCATGACGAACTCATTTCCAAAACTTTCACACATAACGGAAAGGAAGAGACGGACAGACTTAAGCAAATGTTTCAGAGTTTTAATTTGCAAAATAACTTCAAATCCTCTTCGTAGATGTTCATGTTTGGATATTTTAAAGGAAGAAGTCCATGCTGGGTATCGTCTGACCGCAGCATTGTGAAATGTTGAATCTGGAGCGTGTCTGATCTACGGGATGTGACGCTTAAAAAACAATCAGATTACGGAGTTACAAAGTTTTTGCCGTATTTTGAAAGCCGCACATGTCGCTCTTTAGTAAAAAAAAAGAGTAGTGATATATTACAGAGCTGGTAATACATGCCACCATGCATTTTAAAATATGACATGGCAGCATATTTGTAAAACTTTTGACACGTCTGTACACTCTGTAAATCACCCTGATGTTGATAAATCTTCATGTGCGCTTTTCTAGATTTTCCAGATTATCGCAAGAATTAAAAAAAAATCAAGACTTGGTGTTTTGATGCAAGAAACTTAACCCTGCTGAACATTTAAAGCTTCTTAGAATTAAAACCTTATTTTTATTTTATTTGCTGTGAGTAAAACATTTGAACGTTGACATTTTCTAAAGTTTTCTAAAGGTCTAAAGAAAGACTGTGGAGCGAACTTTAGATGAGACTTTGTCGCCTTTAAGGCTCCGTGTAAAAAAATGGAGTAACACAGTTCTGCTCTGAACTTCATTGTTCTTATCACTCATATTTAATAACAAAAGAAGACCTGAACTGTTATTAATAAAAACGACACGGCTGAAGTCTGCACCAGCCAAATTAAAGGGGTCTGTGGGGGCGTCCTGACTCCCCCCTCCCTCTCTTTCTTACCTTATTGTAACCTCCCTCACTTCACTGAAAACATGCCAGACCACGTCTGGTAAAATCACTCTGCCTGTGAGCCCACTTTTTACATTCTTATCCATTGACATTTTCCTGTCGTTAAGCCGTAACACAATCTCCCACTGAGTGCATGCAACATGTCTGACCACGACATCAGCCCTGGCTTTTTACAGCAGAGACGCCCGCTCTGTGTACGGACTTCATGGTCGAGGAGCATATATTAGGAAAAAGTCCTGCAGGCATTCACATCACACACAGAGCTGTGTGTGTTTGGACAGATATGGAAATGTGGAGCATATTTCAGAGACCATAAACTCTTTATCTGACGCTGACTTTCATCCAGAGTTTCGCAGAAATGCTGCAGACAGGCTTGATCACACAAACCACAAAATTAACAAGAAACTATGATAAATATTGACCCGCCCACTGTGAATTTTCCTGACATAACTCACATATTTAATTCAGAGCTGAATGAATCAAATAGGCTTAATTTATAAGAAGAGAATTACATAATCAGTTCATTTAGTGTCATATTGATTCATTAATCCAGAAACTCTGATAAACTAAAAAAAGGACGTTTTTTTGTTGTTTTAAAGTAGACATACTTAATCACTTGCTTATTTCACATATGCATTAGTTTAAGTTCATTTAAACTTTGATGACATTAATTCAAATCGAGTAAAACTACCAGTTTCTGAGTCTAATCGAGTAAAAGTAAAAGTACTTTCTTTGAAAAGGACTTTGAAAAGGAGTACTGCGAATTTACTCAAACTCATGACAGCGGGGGTGGTAGGAGTAAGATATGTCCCCCTAGAAGTACACAAAAGTATATTCTTGCAAACTAGATCAGAAATGGTCCCTGCACGCTGAGTCAAGGACTGTTAGTACGAGCCTAAAGACGGACTTGGGGTAGATTCTCAAATGAAGCGAGAGTGACTCTGATTTGTCAAGAAATAAAAACTTATTTCATACATGAAGGACAGTTTTGCTGTCAGTGTCTCAGGACAGGGTCCATATTTGAACCTGCAGAATCCAGTTTGAATTAATTCAGTGAGAAATGAGACAATTTCACTTGTAAGCTTTTTTTTTTTTTTTTTTACTGCAGACGTCACCCAATCAGCTGTCTGTCATGCAGTCCATGGAGAGCTCAGATGTTTTTTGCATTTTCTCACTCAGGACCTGAAGCTGCGTCAAATAAACCAGAGTGCAACTTTGTCCATGGAAAATACAGAAGTAAAGATGTAAGAACTGTGCAATAAATTACATATAGGTACTTAAACACATCAGCATAATTAAAACGTTATTTTGCACTAATTACAACTCCTCTATTAAAGCATTTAGTGTGCATACAAAGTTGTTTAGCAAAGTGTTTTTGCATCTTAAATCACATAAATAAGTGGATATGATAAGTGATTGATTCAGAAGTTTTCAAACAGTTTGTTCACATACGCAAATTAACAGGTGGGTGTCAGAGTTAAAAAGTGATAAAAAGTTATAAAAAACAACCAACCCAAGATGATTTATGGTACGAATCAGAACTTTTCCAGCCCCTCAGAATACTGTGAAACCCCGATACTACACTGTTACTGATATAAAAACGATTTAATCCAGTATTTTAATGTGTATATATTAAATAAACACTTTCCGTACCTGCTACTTCATAAAGTTTTTAAGGTTTTAATTGCAGTCCTGCTCTCACTCTCACATGTACAGACCGTGTGCTCATTCACAGGTGTAGTTTCCACCTGTAGTGTCTGCTCTAAAACGATCCCTCAATCACTGCGGCTTAAATTCAGTCCTGATGAAAACAAACTCCTTTTGCACCGTCCTTCTTTAAAATGCACCAAATGTCGTTCATCTGTTGCCCCCCGCTGGGCGCAGAAGCTGTCTCCCTGCAAGTTTACGGTCTCTGGCTGTGCTGGATATTTATTGGGGGCCTGTTTAGTGGGAACCAGCGAGCTCCCTGCCTGCCAGGTGTTCAGCTCTGACTAAACCTGCTCCACGCAGCCCTACAGCAGACCTGAGGAGGCCGCGGCACGCTCGGGCCAGCGCGTCGTTAATGACACTTCAGCAACAATGAGAAGGTTTCTGGCTCTGCACATGGGCACTGCTGCACAAACACACACGTTTACACACCCTCACACACACGTCGGAGTCTGCCCAGTCACATCTGGCTCAGGTACTTCAGTCCGTTTCACCGTCTGGCTCGTTTCTCTGGCAAACGCAGAGCAGAACTTCTCACTTTGACAAATTAGAACCATTTTCTCAGGATTACATCAGCTGCTGGTGTCGCTACCATTGCACAATTATTACCCAGAGTTTTTCCCTTTAATACGGGAGAGGGGGGCACCGAGAGTTTAATCAACTCGCTTCCATTTAATTTTAAAGACGAGGGTCAAAATCTTGCTAATTTAAGGAATCACAGAGAGAGAAACTTCATGAAACTGCTTCAAACTGCAAACCTTTTTTATTGATTTAACATGCGCTCTAAACCACATTTCCTGCTAGATGGCTGAACGCCACTTTCATAAAGATATCTCCGTTTTTCTCCTGATGTATTCGCTGTCAAGTAGAGATGAGTTAATGTGGATCTCCCCCTCAGTCCTCCGGAGGGAAATCTTCTGACACACACCCACGCAGCGCTCGGACCTGGACACATCCGCACCTTTGTTCTTTTGTTAGAGGCTTTAACGATGTTCCGCTGCATTCCTCTGCTAACTCAGTCCCTCTGTGGCCGGGCTGGTGGCCTCTGCCCCGCGCAGAAAAGCTCTCACACATACCAGGAGTGAAGGTTTACGTGCACTAATTTTAAGCATTTAAACGTGCGTTCACGTAAACAGAGAATTGAAGGCAGAGAAATTCACGCACGTGCAGATTTCCTGGACTCTCGCTGCAGGTGAACTGGACTCATAACTCCGGGTCAGGGTGGTCTCCTTTTAAAGCGCTGGTCTTGGTGTTTACTATATGAGGGGCCTCCCACTTAAGAGTCTTTGGAGTGGTGGTTTGTTGGTCGGGAAGGTCCTTGAGGTCTGTTTGATAGTGGACTAGCGGCTGGTCACAAAATGAGAGGAGAGTTAATTTGAGTCAGATCAGCTGTGAATAAAATAAAAATAAGAGATTTGAGTGGTTTGAGTCAAGAGGAGAAAAGTCTGAAACAAAGTCAAGATTCCTGGGTCTTAAAAATGTTCATACCTAATGCAACGCTTCTGATAAAAATCAGAACTTCTTTATTATAAATTTAACAACAATTTAAAAATACTAACTAATCAGAAACAAATTGCTGATATCTAATGAGCATTTGATTAGTTAAAGGTAGATAGAAAAAATGTTTGAGTAAAATATTTTTGTTTCTATTCAGTTAAAATTAATTATTAAAATTAAAAAAATACAAGACTCATCAATGGGTAAAAAAAAGGCATATTTCACTCTATTATACATGGTTAACTTGACAGGTATATATTTCACATGGGTTCTTAAAGCTGCTGTGAGGAACTTTGGTTTGTGTTGATTTTGGCGCCCCCTGTGGACAAAGTTAGAACTCTTTTCTAATTGTCTTTTACATGTGAAAGTAGCCGTTTCAAGCATTTATTGAGTTATGTTTCCACGTGTTGTTTTTGTCTTTTCTTTAAATTATTATCTTTTATCGGTCCGTCTTTGAGATGACGCTTCACGGTATTTCTTTCTCATGATCCTCATCAGCTGCTGGTGCGCAGATCCTCTTTGTACCACTTTCTTTCAAAATGGCTGTCACTGAAGAGGAGCCCCTTTGTGGCGTTTTTCAGCACTAAAATTAAAACAGTGAGATTTTTCCGTTTTGTTGCTGAAGGTCAGTTTGTGTCTGTTTCTCCACCTGTTAAAAAATCCTAATTGTGCCTTTAATGAATTTGTGAAAAAATCATCTTGAATCTCTGTTTTACATCTGTTTACCTCGTTTACCTCCATCAAATGTGTTCGCTAAGATGGCCGCGTATGTCAGCTCCCTGCAAACGCCAGGATCTCCCTTCTCGAGTCCAAACTTCTAGAAACATCCCCAGAGCCTTCAGTCCCCCTCCGAAAAAAAGATTTTTTACCGAGTTTAGTTTCACTGAAAAGATATTTATTGGTATTCAGACAGTGAGGAAACTTTAACCTACATCAGATATTCTCCCTGCGTGTGTGTGTGTTTGTGTGTGTGTGCAGATATCCAGGAGTCCAGTTTTAAGGTGGATTCAAGCTGCAAGGCGAGGAAAGAGCGCACAGCGTTCACCAAAGAGCAGCTGAGAGAGCTGGAAGCCGAGTTCACCCACCATAACTACCTGACCAGACTCCGCCGCTACGAGATCGCCGTCAACCTGGACCTCACAGAGAGACAGGTACAACACGATCACCTCGCACAGGATCGCATGATTGGGATGAGAAACCGAACTCTGTATGGACTGCTTTTAAAAATAGAGCTGATTATGCAACAGATTTTCACTTTCAAATGATCAAATGATCCTCTAAAAATCCAAACCTAGAGCAGAGATTTGTCCAAAAAGGTACAAAACACCTTCATTCTGAAATTAGATACGTAATATTTCCCTCTTTCTCTACTTTTACACTTGAACGCTGATAAAATTATGAAAAATGTCCAAATAAAACCCCCAACAAACACCTTGATAACACAGTCAGACCTCCTGCGGCGAAATTTTGACCAAAACAAATAAGTTTTGAAATAAAGATCTTAAGCGTTAAAAAAAAAGGTCGTTTCCCTTCAGGTTTCTGCATGCCTCTCCTATGTTACACATCGTTGCATCGAGAGTATAATGAATAGCTTTTCCACCGTATTCGTCATCCTGCGGTCGTCGCAGAACGACACGCAGCTTTAATAATCGGCTGCAGCTCCAGACTTGATGAAATCGGGCGAACATGTGTGGATGCTGCCGGATTAAACCTCAGTCTGCCTGTCAGGACCGCAGTGTCCCCACTCCACCTAATGAGGCCGCGGTGCCACAGTGACCACACATACTGCCGTCTGCTGCCTGATCTGTTTCCCAGACCTCCTGAACACACACACACACACACACACGTGCAGACACACACACACACACTCGCACAGCCAGGTCCCATCTTCACTCAGAGCTCCCACTGCTGCCCCTCCACTTTTTCCGACTCATCCTGTTCACTCCGTCGTCCTTTCAATCAGTCAGGATGAAGAGAGACCTGGACACGGTGAGGCTGCAGCATGTGGGAGCGGATTCCTCTGGATCCCGGAGCAGCAGGCGGGAATTCTTAGTGGGATGAGGAGCGGTCATCAAAAACTTTATTGGCCTGAGATTCACGGAGAAATTCAGCTTTCCACCTCTGCACTCTTCTCAAAATCTACTCAGGCTTCTCCGAGTCAGAAATGGCGACATTTTGAGCGACAAAAATAACGATTTATCGCACGCAGGTTTTTAATTATCGAAACATATTTCTAAATTCTGATTTAAAACTTCAGCTTATTAAAATCTGTTTGTTTCCTTCTGTCAGAAAATCCAATTACAACCAACACTTTGTGCACACCTCTAACCAATCATGCATAACTCCTAAAGAACACCAAATCTGTACAGTGTTGAATGGATTCACTTTATACGAAATTTTATGTTTATGTCATTTATAAACGCTCACTTTCATCCCAAAATTCAACATGAAGAAGTAAAAAAAAGGAAGTATTTTCTGCAGAAGAGATGCATTTATTGTGACACGGTACCAAACTGGATTATTATTGCAAATTCAAATTAATACTTAATCAGCGTAGTTGCACATATGAATACTTGATCAATTTGCAGCTGAAAATAATCCCTGTAATCCCGCTTTTTACTTCTATTTTGATCCAGTTTCTAAAGAATATAGACAGGTCCACAAACAGCTGAGAGGTGGAGACAGATGGATGATCACGTTGAGCTCATTGATGTTTTACAGGATTTGCAGACAATCAAAAACTGCAGAAAAAAACTAAGAATCAGGAGCCTTTTAGTGACAAATGAAAATGTTGAATTATTAAGTTTGAAAACAGTATTGTGACTTCGTTCCACAACAACCTAGAAAAGTGCGTTAACTGGAGAAATGTCTCCCCCTCGCAGCCTCAACAGTCTGCTGCTTCCCCACGCCTTCTTTACCTGGACCAATCAGGTTAAAGCTCTGGAATCAGGGAGGACTAAACTCAGGTGGAAGTAATTTAAGAAACAAATGCGTCCACACTGGAGTTGTTTTGAAATAATTTCTCTGTCCACAAAACTCAGAAACAGCTGAAGATGTTTTATAATCAGGACAGATGGTTTGTGTGGTCAGTCTGTCAGAGCAGAAACACCAAAGAAGAACGTCGTGAACATGTAGACAGGAGGTCAAACACAGAAAAACTTCTCAAAAATATCCACGTACATGAACCTAAATCATATTTAAACAAATAAACATTTCTTTAAATCAGTTTTTATTCATGTTTAAAGGAGTTTCAAACTTTGAAACGTTAATAAGGGAGACAAACGTGCACCTTTCTCTCCGCTGTAACATCAGCGTTTATCGAAAAAGACTCTTGGCCCCATGACTGACTTTGCTCCAATGATGATTTACAAATATTGTTGGTGAGCTGGAAAAAAAATCTACACATTTCGGGAAGTTTTCTGGAGTTCTGCACCTGAAATTTTCCAGAGTTGCTCACAGCGTGAAGTCTTCCAGAGGGATGATGGGCGGAGGACGGGGGTGGAGTTTGGAGAGGCTCGACAGGATGTTGAAAGCACGGTGCAGTGCGACGTTTACAGAAAAATAGATGGACGGATGATTTCTCTTCTTGTGACCTTGGATTTCTTTCATCACTCATGACTCCTGTCCACTCTCGTAAACTTCCTGCTGCATATTTCACATTTAGCCTACTCTGACCTCTTGCCAAACTTTGTCAGGGGTCTGGCAGGGAAACTCTGGACAAAGTTGGGCTGAAATCTGTTTGCGTTCACACGTGCAGCTCACCCTCAAGATTTGAGGAAGTATTGAGGAGTTTGTGTGAATATAAGCGTACAGCTTGTATTTAAATCAGTCAAGATTTATCCTTGTGTAAATTACTTAATTGCTCTTATTTGTGGTATTTATTTGCTCTGGCTCCTAAAGGTGTCATTTTTGAACAAACGACCTCTCTGTTGTCTTCCTGCCTCATTCTTACTGTAACCCTCTTCCCTCACAGGAAGTGTGAGTTTGCAGCTATTCTTGGCCGCACAGTTAAACGGTGATATCATTCTGGTTTCAGAGCAGCAAACAGACACAGATGAGCTCGGTCCACACTTAGAGCACATCCTGACATCCTCGTAGTCCACTCTTTCGACCTCCTGTCCATACGATACTCTCCGCCTGTACTGGCTGAGATTTTTGAACGCTTTCCTCTGACAATTCATGCTCCTTGAAAGGCCAACACAAGCCGAGCCAGTTTATACCTCCACAGGAGATTTGTGGGGTATTATTTGTCTGTTTTTCTGCTGACCACCATGTAAAAATGCCCCTAAAGCTGCCAAAAAGAGAGGGAAACCACAGATATCACCTTACAAGTCAAACATTGGAAAAAGAACATTGTGCTCTGTATCACAGTCTGTTATCAAGCTGAGCTCCTCACTGTTTTCAGATGTTATTGTGAAGTTTTAATACTCAGTATGAAGGTTCGACTTGTGATGATATTTACTCAGAAACTGCTTAAGTCTCAAGCTCTTTTACTCTCAAGCTCTCATGCAAGCCATCTCTAAAGTGTTTTAACCTGCTTTTGTGTTTGCAGTCAGTCTTTTTTGAAGTGATTTGAAGCCCATTCGGTGGTTTCCACTACAGAGTCATGTCTGTTTTCAGCGCAGTGCTATCAGGACCACCCAGTGCTGGTTTTCAGCCTTCTTGTGCAGATTCCTCAGTACAGAGTCTTTCAATCTTTTAGCGATATTTTGTTCTGTAGATGATTGAATCCATTTCTTTGCAGTTTTAAACTCATGAACGTTATTCTGAGACTGCTGACCTGTTTGCTCTCACAGTTTCTCACAGAGTGGTGAACCTCTGAGATATCAGACATCTCTTAAATTACCTTTTTTATACCCAGTCATTATACCCAATTTTATTGAAGCATGTCACTGGCACCACATTCACAATGACTTACACAGGGATCTTAATTTTGCCTGTTGGGTGATAGAAAAAATATTTTTTTGACATATTTTTTTACTTTTTTTTTTTCCTGAATCCCCAAAAAATTAATTTACCATTTGTTAATGAAGGCAAATAAATAAACTAATACACAAGTGAGATTTTTCATCCTGCATCCAGGTTCAGGCTAACAAGAATGCAGGTTGGGCTACAGGTGTTTTGGTTTAAAGAGCTCCCCTTTTTACTGGATACTTTCGTTCCTGAGCTTTAGTGGCTGTGGTAGCATGCTACTTAGCACAGCCACTCATTAAACTATGATCAATCCATCAATCAATCAATCAGTCTTTATTTCTATCGCACTTTTTATAGACAACTATGTGGCACAAAGTGCTTTACACAGAAAAAGGAATTAAAGAAACAAAGAATACCCAAATCTACCCCAGCCCAATCCCGCATTCCCACCCCACCATCTAATACAGTAGAAACTGAATTAAAACGCATGAATTTAAGAAGGGCTTGATTTCGTGGAAACAGGAATGTTAACATTAGCTGTCCTGGCCAACGCAGGAATATATTCTATTGCAACTGATAAAAAAAGTGATTATTTAAACTGATATTTGGGTCACCAAGTTAGAAAACCAAAAGCTGATTTCTCTGAGCCAAACTCAGCCCATATAACCTCTGCAATCTTCATACGCTGATGACACTGTATTTAACCGCCACAGTCAGGATAATGCTTGTTTTTACTTGACTCTGTCTTATCTCGTGTCATTTCCTTCCTCTCTCCATGGCAGGTGAAGGTGTGGTTTCAGAACAGGAGGATGAAGTGGAAGAGAGTGAAAGGAGGACAGTCGTCTTCTCCCAACGACCTGGAAAATGACGACATAGACTCGGCTGCCTCACCCAGCTCTGAATGAGCAATGCCGATCAGCATCATGAAAAGGAGACGTGAACAAAGAAGGATTTTCATCAACTGGAAAATGTTTGGAAACTTCCCCCTTCTTTTGGAAAGCTGCAGGAATCAAACAACTTTAGAAACTCTTCAAACTCCCAGGGAGAAATCACTGAGCATCTCCTTTGTTGTTGTAAATAGTCGATTCTGTCCATGATGAACTGCATTTTGATAAATAATCTGTTGAAGAGACCTCCTCTTGTTGTATTGACTGTGTTTGAATTCTAGAGGTGATACTTGTGGTCATTGTAGATCAGTGACAGAGTCCAGACAGCAGCTTTAAGGCCACTGACGACATATCAACCTGTGATGTGATTGTGTTTGAGTTCATCCCCTTTGCTTCCAATCATGAAGTCTTGGCCTTTGACGCTTGACTGCAACCACCTGGGAAAACTCAGGCTGCTCGAGCTTTGCCAAGCCATAAGTGCCTTCAAATCTGATGTGTGTTTTATTTTGTCAGTTTCTTTTTTTTTTTTTTCTAGAGTCTAGTGTTTTTGTCTGTCAAGCATTTTTCTATTCTTTTTTATACATTTTGGATGTTATAGAGAAAATACAGATGTTGCCTGTTTCTGCAAAAAGAATAAATCGTCTGCAAAATGGGAAAAATAGTTTGATAATTTCTTCCACCCACAACAATCCAGTTAGGGTTTGACAGCGGATCGGATCAGATCTGGTCTGGGTTTCCTTGGCGGACGATTTTATCGCGTGTAGATCTCTGGATCAGACATGATGATCGCCTCAGACTCGAACCGACAACGAAACGGTAAGTGAGAAGAAGTTTGCTTCCATTATACTGATGAAAACTGGCACCAAATGTGATAAATCCTTCGTGCAAATGTGTGCTGAGATAGTAAATTCACTGTGCTCCAGAGATGTATCAGTCATACCATGGTTTTTGTTTTTCTTTCTTAGACTGATTCGAACAGATCTGATGAATTAGCAAAAGTAAGTAATGACATGTAAAGGGATGGAGTAGGAATGCAAAAGAATAGAATAGAACTGAAGGGTATAATGGAATGGTATAAACTAGAATAAAATATGCTGCATTTCAGTTGTACTGAGAAGTTGGAATTTCTGAACTCCGAGTACAGTTTTAGCTCTCGTAATGTTTTATTTATTAGCGCTTGTTTTGTTTTTGTGAAATTAAATGAGTGGTATATGTTGTTCTGCCCAACGTCTAACTGTTAACACGATGCTATGGTGTTTGTAAGAGTAAAATACTGTGTTAAATGTTGTTTACAACTGGTATAGCTAACAATAACTAACAATCGCTGACAACGGCTGATAATTGTAAACAAAAGCTAACAATGGCTAACTGTAGGCGTCCATCTTGGTTTTCCAACTTGGTAAGTGAAACACTGGTAACTCGGGTTAGACGCAGCAACGCAGCATTAGAACCGAATAGAATAGAACAGAATTACATGAAATAGAACTGAATACCAACTGCATATAATGGATTGGAAGAGAATGGGATTTTAGAATGGCATTAAATTCAATGGAGTACATTGAAATAGAATGGAATGAAGTACTAAAGATAAGAGAGGAATGAAATATAGATAATGGTACAATGGAATAGGCTGTATTGGAATGAAATAGAATAATATAGAGTAGACTTCCCTACGACAGAGTGGAATAGAAATACAAGAAGAAGAAACGTACACAAAGAAAACACTTGTCGAAACGTCATTGCATATAAATTTTAGCACATATCTTTTTGCACCTGATCCTGATTGTACTCCAGTATTTCTGACCCCAGCTTGTCCTGCAGCAGCATATGCTCAGGTGGTTTTTGTGTGCTTGCACTTCTTGGACATAAGTCCCATTTTCAGGTCATATGAGTGGAATCTTTCTGTGTGGGGGGGTTGCAGTGATTGAATCCGATCAAGAGGGATTATACAGCCTTAATGTTTAACCTTGGTGCTCTAAAGGAACCCTGACTCTAAAAGAAATCCCTCCCAGTGATGGCATCATTATCTTCATTAATATCTCACATGGCGGTCGGATATCCCCGAGTTCAGATCAGAATCAGCTCTCATCAACGCCCACCTAGATCCTGTCTTTAACGCCATAATCCTTAAGGATGTTTTTATAACTGAAAGTGGTCTCCTGCAGACCAAACGCAGATCACTCTGATTGGTCTGAAGTGACCTGACAGGCTCTGACAGACCTATAAGTAGACCTGAGTGTGTGTGGGTTTTCTGAACACCATCACTGCTCACAAAGGACCATTAACCTGACAAGGTGGAGTCAGACTCCAAGAGCTCAAATATTTGGCCCCCGCACTTTATTTCAACGGAAGCATCTGGATGGGGCCAATTTGATCTCAACCTGAGTGGAACCTAGACAAACCCACGCACAGGGCCCCCAGGACCCGGGGAAAAAAAAGAGAAAAAAGACTTGCTGGCTTGGCTGACCACTTGCGTACGATGGAAAAGGGAAATAATAGGTGGGTATGGGTGAAAAGACGGCTTCTCAAGTACAGGATGTTGTTGTAGCAGGTAGCCAGTCATCCAATTTCCTGCTTCCCAAAGAAAACAAGAGCCCGAGCAGAGGAGTCCCCACACTCACAATGGTGGGCCTATGCTCAGAGTCCGGCCAACACAACAAAGCCTGCAGAGGTTACTGCCCTTTCTGCTGGTCTGCAGGGACCGGGGCTGGTGGGAGGGCGGGATGGTTGTCCCACACACACACAGAGTCGAGGTCAAGTGTTACTGTACGTCTGACCTCTGTGGGCCCCCTCTGCAGCTGCTGGGGGTGGAAGAGCTCCAAGTCGGTCCTATGCCCATTTCCCCCCTGGCTCAGGCTCTATTAGGCTCTATTATTGTATTAGTGGTAATAGTAGTCAAAATAAACCATGTCCAATTGTAATGATAGTATTAATATCAGCAGTGTAAACTAATGAAGCTGGAATGTTGTTCTTCCACCATAGAGGTTCCTCTTCAGGGCGCAGGGTGGCCAAATTAATGGATTAGATATAATTGGTGGTGTTGTGATTGTGGGATGTTAAACCATGTCGAAACTCCCAAGATGGAACAAAATGTGGATTTTTATTCTGCGAACATCACGTCTGCTTTTTTAATACATGTCACATAAACAGATTTGCAGAAGGAGAACACGTTGAGGCAACATATTTCTGAGGACATCACTGCTGCAACCACCAAAGAGTGAAAAAGGCTTCAATCCAAACAGAGCCCTGATTATAAAAGCAGATTCAGCTGCAGGAAACATTCTTGAAATAACTCCCCTCCTTTGAATAAAACCGTCTCTGCGGGCAAACAGAAATAAGAAAACATTCGTCAGACTTTGAAGCAGTGGGTGACTTCACCCTCAGCGTTCAGCAGGAACATTTCTAAATCGGGGGACGGTCCAATTGCTAAAAGAGGGAGAGTACGCAGTCGGAGTAAGTAGTTCATGTCACCAGCACACGGCTATAAACGTCACATTTGTGGAGAAGGGTGTGCAACTGCAGCGCTCCGTTTCCATTTTGGTTTTAAAATCATGTATTTGGACGGAGCAGAAATAACAAAATCGTGGTCAGACTAAAGTGAACTTCAAAAATATCACAGCTGACAAAAAAGGTCGTTGATTCCTGCTGTAGAGTTCAACAGCATCTATAATGTTATATCTCTGTTACGTTACAGACTCAAGGGTCTCTAATGGCTTTACCTGCTGCTAATTGGCCTCGTGTGTTTAATCAAGCCCTGGATCTTTGACTGGGTGCACCTGTAGAGTCACCCACACACACTGACTCATCATTCATGCTTCATTTTAGCCAAGTCCAGCATGCTGCAGTCACTTTTGCACATATTTTCCTTGTGCAGCCTTTAAACCCTGACGACAGATTCAAATTCCAGACTCCAGCCTTCATTTCGTCTTCTGATCTCTGAGTTTCTTGGTAACTATGTCTCCTTGGTGCTTCCCTTTTGGTAGCATTGTCTTTAGCTCCATCCCTCATCAGTTTGCATACGTTCATCTGAAAACCCAGCAGCCTGCTCCGTCTCCTGCAGCTCTTTCTTGGCGGGAAAGATTTTGATGGATCGCCGGAGGTGTGAAGGTCAGCTCTAGAGGAGGCAACTGGAGAAATTAAAGCATGTCCTTCTCTTACTGGGCCCACTCCACCAGCTCCATCTGCACGTTGTTATTGAGCGCTGAGACGGCAGCTCATTGGTCACTTCGAAGAGTCTTTCTGCAGAGTCTGACAGGCTGATGTGGAGGGACGCCGCCATGAAAACCTGAGATCAGGAGAGTTAAGATAACATCATAACGGGATAATGTTGATGTCTGGGACTGGGAGAGGACAGGAAGAGTTTCAGTTGGTGTGTTTGTGAAAAAGTCCAGACTTATACATATGTTCATACACCAAGCAAAGGCAGCTTTGTGAAGTGCCCAAAGACCCACTGTACTTATCACAGTCACACACACATGGCTTTACCACTGGGAGTAAATCAGGGTTCATCTTAAACATATCCGGTTCAGAGACTGTACTCTGTATCTGAGACTGTAATCTCTGTCTCTTGTCTCGTGACAATGTAAGCAAGCTCCAGTTGTGCTACAGAGATTGTCCATCCACTAAAAGGATGCTCAGAAACCAAAGAGTAAAAGTGGGAGATCAGCTCAGGCAGTTTGGAGAATTTGTAGTCAAGGTCTTTTATTGACTTTGTTCATTGTAGGCTGCTTGTTTCATAGGTTCTTTCCTCCATAGTCGAAGATCTTCTTTAGCTTGGTCATTTGTAGGGTTAGTACTTTACAAACTTGGTCTTTTGTTGCCCTGGTTCTTAAAAATCATTATTCTTTGTAGGCTTTGTCATTTGTAGGCATTGTTTTTTCTATGTTGGGTCTTTTGTCCTTTGTAGGCTGGGTCTCATGTAGGTTTGGCCCTTTCTAGTCCAAGTCCTTTCATAAACGGTGTCATTCAAAAGCTTGGTTCTTGCTTGGCTTGATCTTAATAAGCCTGGTTCTCTGTCAGTTTTGTCCTCTGTTGGCTTGGTCTTATCTAGTTTAGGTCTTTTCTAGGATTAGTCCTTCATAAGCTTGGTTCTACGTAGTCTTAGGTCTTGTGTAGGTGTGCCCTTGGTAGGCTTAGTCCTTCAAGAGTTGGTCTTTTGTGTGCTTGGTCATTTAAAAGTTTTGTTCCTTAATGCAGTCTTCATTCTTCTTTGGCCTGGTCCAATGTAAGCTTGATCTATCATAGTCTTGCTTTCTTAGCTGGGTCTTTTATCAGTTGGGTCATTTGTGGGTTTAGTCCCTCATACCTGAGCCTTAGTATCCTCGATCAAAAGATGCTACCCCCGAATTTGGACACAGCTGCTGTCCACAGGAGCCTTGAATCCAACAGTTATTCTTTCAGTTCAGAGACGACCTCCTCCCCTTGAGCCGCAGCGGCCCTGTTATCGCCATAACATCTTAATTTTTGTGTTTTACAGACCTGTTCAACATAACCCTGGGAATATTTTTTTGGACTCCTTCTCTTGCTAATTCTGGTCTTGAGATCTTACAGTAAGTACCTGTCATGACCATGTCTGCCTCACCTCGCCTCTGGCTGGTATACTGGGCTTTGTCAGCTGCAATGGACCCAGAGGAAACTTAATGTAACAAGACTGTTCTCCTGTCATCCAGGCTCTTGTTCTGTGATCCCTCATCTACCTGCAAATCATCCAGGAGCAGTGACTGGACTCACATCCTCTCTGTCTTTGCTTCCTTATTGTTATTTTTAAGCCACCTGTAAATCTATTTCTCTTTTAGCTTCCCCTTTTTTTCAGCCTTGCACACATGCGAGAAAGAAATGGCCAAACACCAAGACAAGGAGGAGGAGGAGGAGGAGGAAATATGTGATGTCTTCCGCACATCCTCCCAAGACGGCTGTTGTGTTGAGGGACGCATACAAGGAGCGTGTGTTTGCATGTGTGTCATGTCAGGGTGAGCATGTTTGCATGTGTGTGAGTATGTCTGTGGGCATGTGAACAGGCCTGGTGAGTAAGCCCATGTCTTGCTGGTCAGAGGTACACAGCGCCGGACACTCATGCAGACCGCCTCTGCACAAACCCCCCAGCCCCCAACCTCTCGTCTCCGGTGATTAGCGACTCCTGCAGGGGTTGTAAATCTTCCGTTTCCATTGCACAATCAGTCAAGATGGGCCAAAGTTGAGGAGCTGCACAACATTAAATTATCTGAGACTTCCTACAAAGGCTGCTCTGGATGTTTCAAGAGCAGAGGATACCAAGACCAGAGGCCATGGGACTCTGGTGCACGGCTCCCTCTGGTTGGTACTTTGGACCTGCTGTGTCCTTCCTCATGTGGAGTCAGGAAATCCAGCAGAAAGCAGCAGTTTGACTCTGGGAATCATCACACAGAGGAGCACTCAATCACACTGTTAGCTGAGCTGAGATGAACACAGACGGCCTTGTTCACCAGAAAGCAAACAGCATGAAAGTGGAGAGCGAGGCTTTATTTTTGGAGGAAAACAATCATACATCATGTAGTCCATGTCAGGTTATTTTGACACTAAAGGACATCTTTGGCTTTTTTGCAGAACTCAAGATCTCAAACAGCCGATCTGTCACGGCCTCTATCAAAAACAGTAATGCCTCTATCAATATCGATGGCTTGACAGTGCATGTAAAAGTACTAAATGTGAACTCCAGGGGGTTTAATTATCACCCTGGCAACTTTTGGTTTACATGCAAGATTCATAGAAAGCTGTTTATAAACGCAGCAAATCACCAGGTCTAAGATTTACTGGGTATAAACTGGTGCCCATCCTTTCAAACTTCCCAAAACCTCAAAAGCATTTCAAGTTTCCAACGGTCAAACTAGCCTAACCCTAACACCGGCCCCCTCAAAGCTTGGACTGGGAACACTGTTGCAAGTACCAACTAAGCAGAGACCCATCATACTTTGGTTTAGGCACAGCAGCAGAGTCCATACATCTGTCTACATTTCTGGAGCACTGTAGTTTCAACTGCAGGAAAACAAATCAATCAAACACATCAACAGGTTCTCACTCTTTCTCTCTGGAACAGAAGACTCTGAGCGTCAAGGTAAGCCAATCCCACATCTACAACCTCTTACCCTCTGGACCAACCAGCGAGTCTCTCCATCGCACACAAAAGCTCATTTAGACATTGTGACCAGGTCTCCATTCACCCCAGTACCTCACAGGTCCCCTGTCCAAACAGCCCTGATTGGAGGAACACTGGGGAAAAGTCCTGGAGGCAATGGCATCAGGCAGTAGAGGACTCATCCATCAACATGAGGGCTACCAGAGTGCACAGGGATCAGACTGCTGTCATAAAGGTGTCATGGCTGCCAGACAGTTGAACCTGGACCAACAAAGACACCCACGCCTCTTGACTGAAATGATCCAAACTGAGCTTTGCTCCAGGGGTCTGATTTCACAGAAGCATCTGAAGATTAGGGCCGGTGGAAAATGCAGATGCAAGAGTCTTCCAGGATGCTCCAAGCTGCTGAGGATCAGAGAAATCTCATTTCCAAACTTTTTGATCCCGTGGTATTGACAAGACTGCAGTCCTGGTGGAATTACAGTGATCACAAGTCTTATATGTCCCATTTGATTTTGTGACCCAGGAAAAAAATAACTCACCACCTTGTAGAGAGGAAAAACAGAGAACATGAAAGGAGACCTACAACACTTGATAGTTTCATCTGAACAACAAAAGGACAAGTTTATGAGGTGGATGGCTCTGGTAGTTATAACTGGACTCTACTGAGTATTTTAGGGTCTTATTGTTTTGCTTTTAGGACTAAGAACTACAATGTTCTGTTCAGACTTTAGCTGTGAACCTTAGCAGGCAGCTATGATAAATTTGGCTAATGCCAGCTTGTCACAACCTGATATAATGTGGTTTACAAGCCGTGTGAGTGCAGACTGAAAATAAATACATGTATATATCTAACACTAAAATGACAGATTCATTCAGGCCACCTGAATTTCACACCAAGATACCTCAGTGCATGATGAGTGAGTGACTTCATGCAACAGCTTGTGCAGACCTGATGTTTCAAACCAATTGTTTCTGCATGATCTTGAGAGTGCGCATGATGTAGAGCTCGCTGACAGTCTGGAGTATTCTGCTCTTTCAGGATTGAGTTGAAACTGGTTTGTGGGGAAAATACTAGCATTTCTGGTCCCTATCTCTCTCCCTCATTGCGGGCCCCGGATGTAAAAGTCCAAAATTATATCATACTAGTGTAGTGCTACCTATTTACAGAAGGTGTTAAAGAGATTTTGTCTGTGACTGTTTTCTAAAGATCTGCAGCTGTGCTTTTGCTTCTCTGGAAAACTGCCTTTATTGCAATAAAAGTAATATAACAATATTTCCTGAGCTGCATGCATTCGTGTAAATGAAGAAAAAGAGGCAGAAAAGTATGGGGGTTTTATGAGGACATATTTGATTTCTCACATTCTTCATCTTATATAAGCAGAACTCGAGATCTTCTGAGTCTGAATGAAAGAGTAGAAGTTTAACACTCATTGGCTGATCAATAAATAGCAGAGTTACTGACCATCAGCGGCACATTAACTGGCTCCAGTAAATTCCAGGGATTTGGGTTTCCACACAAAGTTTTAGACTAAAGATGGCACTTTGGCTTTTAAGTACAGGTGGTGTCATAAAAAAGACGACCAAAGTCCGGCACGAAGAGCCTGTATGAGGTAATGGTGCATGGTCACAGCAACGACAGCGGGACATGAGGTGTTACTTTTGAAGCATTTGAGGTGAGATATGAGTAACAAACTTAAAGGAGGCGTATCATCACCCAAAGTAGGGGAGGAGGACATACTTGAGTTGATAAATTCATGCTTGTCCCACTAAAGCTGTAGAATCTGCTGTGTTGTCTCAGACGGTGTTGATCCAGGCCTTTGCTGTCATGCCTCCAGGATCTCTAGATAGCTAAAAAGGCAAAAATAACATTTAATGGAGAGTGCTTGTTAAGTGCGACAAACCTTTACTTTCACCTAGATTTCCTCATCCTTACACAGGCTCTTAACTTTGATATCAGGCATGTGTGTTTCATTTGGAGTCAAATTTAAGAGGCTTTAGAGTCAGAATTGGTCTGAGGTCATAGAGAACATCTGTTAGCGTTGGTTACGTTTGTGACCACATGTTAATGCTAAATTCATTTTCTCAAAGTGCAAAATTTCCAGCCATCTGGTCCTCAGTCAGAACTAGAAGGAAAAAGCTAACCAAATATTTGCAAATAGTATTTCATCCAGGTCTGCAGATGATTTCAATGAATGCAGATGGAGCCACACAATAAGGCCAGCTCCCCTTGAAACTCCACAGACCCTGCAGCCCTGTCCTCTCAGTACTTTAATGATCTGTGGAGGGACTGGGAGCCAAGAGTGTGACTGTGTTCACCTGTGCCAGCACACTTAGCCTGGCCTGCAGCCAAACCAGCTTTGAGGAGAACCAGAAACTGGCTCAGCCATCCCTAAACCAGGATCCTTTAAATCTCCACATCCATCCATCCAATCCACCACCATCTATCCATCTATTCTGCAACCCATCTCTCCACCCACTCCACCCACTCCGACTCCCACTGGCCCTCAAGTCTGGGCCGTCCGGGGCTGTAGCGTGACAAAGTGTGTATGTGTTTGTCCAGCTTTTTTAGAAGTGTGTATGGGTGTGTGTGCATGCACTGCATCCCTTCCCTGCAGGTAAATGTGTGTGTGTGTGTGTGTGTGTGTGTGTGTGTGTGTGTGTGTGTGTGTGGAGTATACGGTGTCCAGGAGCCTGGCGTTTGTTATTCTCTCTGCAGTCACACTGTCTTTCATCAGGGCCGTCCTGCAGCCCACAGACTCTCAGTATACAGTTTCATAGTCTGGGCCCCTGTCTGCTGAAGCACGTGGGTGGATGATTTCTAACACATGGGAACCTTGGGAGCCCACGCAATGCTGGAACAATAGAGGACCTGTCAGTATCAGGGCAGTGGAAGAGGACGAGACGGCAGGCGGCGGTGATGTCAGAATCATTCACACCCACCCACGCTGAGTCCGCCCCTCTTGGCTCTTAGTCCGAGGCACGCAGGCACGCATACAGAAGCATCCACAAATGCAAAAAAAGAGACGCTGCATGATCTTCCAAATCGACCCTGATTTCATACGGTCATATGAATGTGTGAGCAAGTGAAACACAGAAAAAAACACAAGTATGATTTCTAGCTTGATTTGTTCTCCATTATTGAACAGTAAAGAACATACAATACGTTGTCTCTGACCTCGTCTTCATCTAGGATTATCTTGATGTCTGTTAGAAAATTTTTCATGACCTTCAATCTTGGCTCAGTTGGAAATATTTACAGTCATAAAAGTGCTTGAAACTGATGGTCTATGGACAAATGCTGGCATGTAGGCACAGAATATGAGACTGATCCACCTGCCCATATTCCCAGGTGGGAGTGTTGAGTTTTAGTGTGCTTGTACAGACTTTTATCAAATCTGAATTATTTTGGATCCATGCCATTTCTGGGATGTTGGCCTACGTACATTTTAAGTATGGATTCTTCACATTGTTTCATAAATAAAGCCTAGCTTAGGCTTTTGCCTCAGCCCGCTGTTGCAGCCCTGACTGCAGACATGCACCTCCAAGTGTAACTTCACACTGGAACAACAAAGACCACAAGCCGTGTGATTGGTCTGCTTGGTTGCAGAATTTCCCAGTATACCTGTCATCCACTGTCTTCTTCCTCAGCAGCTGAATAATCCATCCCTCACATCATCTCTCCTCTTGTCTTCTATTAAATAATTAAAGCATGATCAACTGCTGCACACACAAAAATATCAGCTTCAAGCCATTATGGTAAGTGCACTACAGACAAGGGTTATAATCCTTAAGGAAACAGGAAGTTCGTCTGTGGACTGGTTTGGATGTTCACTTCACAGTAGGCAGATCTTCATCTTCTCTTTTAATCCGGTAAATATGTTTAAATTATCTCAATTTTTACGCCGATCAGTCTCTCACTGAGGGAGGTTAATGTTTTCTCGGATCTCAGATTTTTACAGTAACAGCTACAAGAAATATTTGCCACACCTTAAAAATGTCCTTTAATCAAATTTTCAGGGTGTTCTGAAGCTCCCTGGAGGACTCGTGTTTATGTCTGTATACAGGCCCGAGTGTACAGACTCGTGTGTGTGCACCCTGAACGCTCAAAATCCCACTTAAATCCCTTAGGATTAGCCCTCTCAGAGCAGTGGTTCTCCAGCTGCAGACCTCTTGCATGCCTGGTGAATAGCAATCGGACTTCCTGTGACACCTCCTCCCCCCTGAAAGTGAGAACCAGAACCCCAGCCCCATGTGGGTACTGTAGGGTCCTCATGTTAGCAAGTTGGCAGTCTGTGGGATTAAGTTGGTCTTATCTTATTTGTCAGGTCTTTCTGGGCTGGGCTGCAGGCACATATGTGCGGTGTTCCTGCAAAACATGAGATGGTTTTTGGTGGACAAAGAGCAAGATGATAGCCAGAGATGTATATCCATGTTGACACATCTTACAGCTTCTGTTTCTGCCTGTAGAGCAGTTATCAAAGGATGCAGGCTGGTTTTACTTCTCTGCATCATCTAGGATGGGGGTCAGGAATCGGCTCTGTAGCGACATGTGGTTCTTTCTTAAAAATGTAAAACTGCATTTTAAAGTCACTGCTCTCACTTTAATGTCATCAACATGAGCTCAGATCAGTATGCAGAGTACCTGAAAAGCAAAGGGACGACAAAGAGGCTGTGGCTTTCACATATGTCAAAGACTTAAGCACATAATTGTCCATTAAATCCATCATGTCTGCAGACTAACACTGAATTATCACTGCATCTGGAATGGCTCCGATCTGGACTGACAGCGATTTTCGCCGTCTGCCTATTCCTACTGGATCCGTTTTTGAGGAAAATTTCATGGTGGATTAAGGACGGCGTTAATCGCGAGAACTCACAAGAACCCGCAATTCACGTGCAATCGTGCAACAACAAGTTGTCTCTCTAAAGACAGCCACATAGGCTAACCATGTATGCAGTAGATTGTGTCCTTCTAGAGGAGGGAATCTATCTAGACTTCTAGAATCAGCATCTTCTCATCCATGGTGTCATCAGGGTGAAATGACGTCTAAAAACCTTTTACTTGTTCGTCCCCACCTGTTTGCATGGTGTGAAGCACGATCCGCCTGAAACACAGTTTTATTCTAAAAAGAAGCCAGATGTTTTATTTTGTGTCTGTGCCCGACTTCCTTTCCAGCACGGGTTAATCTGTGCTGAATTTGTTCAGCATGCGCCGGCGCCCGTAAAAAATAGAATTCTTGCGATCAGCTGCGGAGTCCGGCAGTCCGCAGCGGAATGGAAAGAAGCCGGTGGAAATTAACTTGAATGGTTACGATCAGCGACAATCTGCGGATACGGCCTTTTCGTAACCGTTCCGATTTCACAGGCTACCTCACCATCATTGAGAGGTATGAATGTGTTTTGGTGCTCTAGGCTGGGCAAAAATGGCTCCTTTCTTCGAGAAGATTCCTGTCCCCTGGTGTGAGTTCACAAGGAGAATCTTGCCTGTTTAGCAGTGTTAGAAATAAATGGCAGAAAGACAATAAAAGATGGTAGTTTAGGTAAGACGTGGAGCTGCTGGCTGTTAAGAAGTTTGAGGGAGAGGGAAAATAGGGCAGTTCCCAGTGCTGGTCGTCTGGAGTCCGGCGAGGCCACAGCACACGCCAAGTACCGAGAGCGAGGAAAGCAATTCATCAGTGGAGGTCCACAGGAGGAAAAGAGGTGGGGGGGCAACGCAACACTGGGCCAAAACATAACAATATGCGTGTGTGGTCATTGTTAAACGGCCAGGGTCATTGTGTATTGCTGGTAGCCTCCACACCCTCTGGTTTCAGTGGGAGTCAGTACCCTCAGATACTCCCAAGAGGGGGGCAGAGGGGGGGGACCTGTGGGAATGTAAGGCAGTGAGACATACCAAGCAACGGGAGTGCCCTTTTCGAAGTGAAAGGAAAACAGTGTGGACCAAAAGTTATTTTTAACCCTGACATTTTTTACAGTTGTGAAAGGCTCTGGATACTGTTGACAAACTGTAACTGCTGAGAATGAACGAAGGCTTCATGTCTCTGTATGTTAAATAAATCCGAAAAGTCAAGAAAGAGGGGCGACAAGTAAGGGATGTATCAGGAATGGGTGCATGTTAGAATCCGGACATGGTGAGCCAGACCTCATCCAAACAACCAACCAAAGACATAAACAAGTTGACACAGAATATTGTTCTCCAATTGTCTGGACTAACTTCAGACAGAAGCCTTAACAGTTTAACCAATTCAGAATACAGATGGGATTACTGTCTTTACCACAGAGTTAACAGGCAATAGACTCTATTCCTTGGGTTAATTCCATTTAATGATTGTGATAAGGTCCCTTTTTTTTGCATTTGTTGTTTAGGATTAGTTTTGACCAATCAGAATCAAGTATTTTACTCTGGTAATAAGAAAGTAATCAGTCTTGTTTTGTAATTTTAACCTGTTTGTACTATGAAACAGTTTAGAGTGTGTTCAGGTTGATTCTGGAGTTCCTCAGGGGTGCATCCCAGATCCCCTTCGGTTTTTGTTATATTGCCTTGGCTTATTGACTCGTTCTTGTGTGGTGCTTTTCAGGCCTTTCCAAGCTCTTTAAGTGCTTTTATGTAACATGTCACGTTCACCAGTTCACACCACATACATACAGCAGTGACAGTGTGCTGTAGTAGAAGTCCATTCATATGCATTCACACTCTGAGAGCAGTTTGGGGTCTCAGTGTCTTTTCTGAGGACACTTCAGGGACATCGAGGGTCTATCTAACCTCTGACTTTTTTGATTAAAGAAAGATTTTCTGGCTCAACCTCTAAGCCATAGCTGTTACACAATATAACTCATACATACAAGCATGTGCAGCAATTACTGATTGATTTCTTAGTTCAGCATTAAAACACCCATTTCTGTTTAAAAATGTTGAATGAAGTTGATTTTGTCTGGCCGCTAGTTTGATTTTTGTGTTTTAAGTATCATTTTTTTATGATACATTTTCAGAAAATCATATTGAAGTTTTTAATTTTCTGATCATGAGGCTCTTCATTGGAAATATTGAGGTGAATGAAGCTGCAGAAGATGAGTTAATCGTCTGATTCATCGTGTGACTCTTGTCTCTGTAAACTGACAGGTTGTTTTGCCTGCTTCCAGGTGATTAGGGTCTAACTTAAACAACCACAGGATTACCTCTATGTTTGTTTGAGTATTTATCCTGGGCTGGTCCAGCCCCCTCCCCACTGACAGCAACACGAGCCATTACTGCAGACCATCTGTGGACACGGCTCAATGTTGACCTACCGCTCTCCAAACACCGCTGAGCTCCATCCAGAGGGAATCAGTCAAAGCAGCAGCAACATAAACAGGGCTATTAAGGCAATACGCTGCCTGTTGTTTGGAGGAGTACCTATGATGTGGCAAACTATGAAAATTAGGAAAGGTATTTATTTTTACCACCTTTTAATTATTGTGGCAGTAAAAAATGAAGAAAGGGGTATAACTTAAGGAAAACTTGAAAAATAAAAACACAATCAGTCAAATTAAGGAGAGGAAAAAACAAGAACAGGGCAACATATCACTTCATAACCTTTATTGTGAAATCATTCTTTTATTTTGAAATTTGAGCATATACGCTTCTTCTGGTAGATCATTATTGAGATAAAAGAAATTAGTTCAAAGAAAAAAAAAGTTCATTTCAGCAGCAAAGAGGCGAATAAGATCTTACACTGTTTTAGGTTCACTAACATCATTTTTTACTTTTCACCAGCATTTTTGACCAAACTAAGAATTTTTAAGCTTTTTGAAAGCAGTGTTGTCCTATAAATACATATTAAATAGATGCATCAAAAATGTGAAAAGCTTCAGTTTTCATAAATTAAAAAAAAAACATTTTATTATAACTAATCTCATTTGTTTTTGTTTTATCAGTGTTTAAAAATGGCTGAAGAAATCCAGTTTTTCCTTTTTTTAAAGAAAAGTGTATTTTTGCCATTTTTAAAGCAGAACATTTATAGGCTACTTACATTTTTTTTTTTTTTGTTATTGTGTGGTAGGATTGGCTGTGTGAGTTAAATCCTGTTTTTGTGGATTAGTTTTATGATTTGATGAGCTTCACATTTAGAGATATGAGACCTCTCTGTTGTTTTATCAGATCTTCAGGCTCTCTCAGCTGTTGTCCTGGGTTTGCAAAAAGAAGGTCAGATGTACCCCAGTCCTGTGTTTTCCTGCTGAGGTCCTGCTAAAGTCTTTTTTACCTCTCCAGCTGGTTCAGACCTTTGGACCCATTCTTCCAGTGATACTCAGACACTCTTGATGGCGTAAATCTGTCTGTGTGTGGTCTCACTCTTTGTCACGGGCCCTGAAGGATGCCTCATGACTTTGCAGTAATGATCTGTCCACTCTGGTGTATTTTGATAATGTTTTTGTCCATCTAAACTCCGTCACCTGAGAATTTGTCCCTTCCAGTGTAATGTAACGGCAGGCTTTTACTTAATTTTTTATAAAGCAGCTCTGAAAGCTGAAGCTGTTGAGGATGTGAGTGCTGTAAAGCAGGAAATGTAACTGAGGAAGTCTTCAGGAAAGTTTGTCCATTTTGCGGCTGCAGCTTTGAATTAATCTCTTCGAGTCTCAACACTTCCTACTGTCAGACTGCCCGATTTTTATGGCCATTTAACACCACATCAAAAAGAGGGGCAAACAAACCCATACACGCCACAATCTCCAGTACCAGCTGGTGTGAAACCGAGCGCCTGTATCCTATTCCCTAATCCCGGCCCACAGAGGACAGGAACTCTCACAGAGAGCGTCCAAAACCCTCGTCTTTCCACAAAACACCTGGTAGAACTGAGGGCCAAGAAATGCCACCTCCCTGCTGTACTTTATCATCACCGGCTTTCATAGCCTCATAGTTAGTCTTCATCACTCCGTCCTCTTCCATCATCTAGTTTCCACTCGCCGCAGGTCTGTACACACAAACATTCAAGTTTGCTCCGTCTGCAGGGGAAGTCTCAGCGTCCACAAGTGTCGGCTAGCTTGGCTGTAAACCAATTCCTGCCAGGCTATCACCTTTCAGCCCCCCACTCCCTGAGTTATTACAGTGCGGCTGTTTGCTCGCCCGGCGTGGTCTGGTCTGGTCCGAACCAGCTCTGAGCTCCAAACACAGCGCTGAGGGTTTCCGCCGCAGGTGTCTGAAACTTTCTCCTCCTCCTGCTGTCAATCCCTCTCCTCTTTGACGAGAGCTTCAAGCCCCCGTCCTCCCCTCTTTCCCTCCCTCCCTGCCTCCCACGCTCCGTCCCTCACTCTCTCTTTCCTCCTTTCTGGGTTAGTGGGCTCACACGGGCAGTCCAGATTGTTCTCATTTAGCCCGGTGAGTTCAGGCCTCACCGTCTGCTGTCACACACACATAGACGCTCTCTTTCTTCATCAATTCTCCTGGTGGTTTTACAAGTCCGAGCAGCTGGTTCGGCAGTGAAACTGTTTGGGACAGTTTAACAGATAGAGCTCGAGAAGGGTGGCAGAGGGAAAGGTCAAGGCTCAACACCAAAGGCACATTACAGACCTATGTTTTCAGTATGGGTGCAGGTTTGGATGAAAGTGAGACTTGTTCCTACCTCCTCTGACCTTTGACCCTCTTCTTCATTAACACTTTTATGTCATGCCACATTACAGAAGCATCTTTGCAAACAAGATGTTTCGAAATTCAAAAAATACCTGTCCAGGTGAGCTCAGGACTGTTTTCAAACTTACTACCCTCTGTGACGTACAGGCCTGACAATGCATGACCATTTGCGAAAACAAGGCCTGATAAAAAGACAGAACAAAACACTGTTGTACCTGGAAGTGGGTCTCAAAGCTTAACCTGTTTGTCTACATGACTTTTCTCTTTTACAAATAATCCAAACCTCCAATATTTAATATTGTAAATATCAAGGAAATATAAAAATTTGAGTAAATCAGTGGCTGAAGTAACACCTAGGCACTGGGCTCGAAATTGAAAACGGCGGACAAAAAATCTGCAGCTTTGAAAACTTAAAAACACAGATCATTCAAATTTGTTGGCTGAATATTTGGCGACGGATTGTGACTTTAAAACCCAAACACTCTGAAAAATCTGCCTCATAATTGACGATCTGGATGACATGGTTTCACGTTCCCTACAATGACAGAGCTAAAAGTAAAGAAATGCTTATAAAAGTGAACTATTCTCCATTTTAAAAAAGCGTTCAGCCTGGTGGACTCTGTCCTGATTGGATCATGAAATTTCTCCTGAGCATAAGCCGCTTCCCTAAATTGGACTTCAGCTGTTCAGAAGCTCCTGGCAGCTCTGAGACCTCTTGAATCATCCCTGAGGGAGATTTCTCCAGAGTCAACAACACTATCTTACTGTCATGAGTCACAAATAAAGCCGGTCGGTTCACCTTCCCCAAAATATGTTTAATCAACATTTCCATTTCAGTGGTTCAGGCCTTTGCTGCACTGATTTCAGATGTCCAGCCTCATTACAAAGAGCTTAGTGGAAATTATGCATTTAATCAAACTCAAAATTAACCCGAGTAACACCACATCAGAGCTGTGTTATCAAACTGGGACACAAACTGGGAAAGTTTCAGTTCTTTCCCAATGTCCATGTTTTTTTTCCCCCAAACTTTAGTATGTGTTGTAGCCACCTAACCTCAGAAACTGCACTATTCCGTGCACAGGTATCCTATAAAGAAACCTTTGAACCTAATTTGTATTGTTGTCCAATGTCAACCTTTAACAGAGAGAGGAGTTTGTAATGTCCTCTCAGTTTGGCAGCAGAGGCCATTCTTAACATTTGACTGGTTTGCAGGACTCACTGCAACACAACAGACCAATAAGAGCGTAAAAACATCACATTATTTTTATGCATGTGCAGTTTTGACGCCAGCTTCTTTTTTATGTCCTGAACACCAGCTGTGGCACTGCAAACGGCCGTAAAGTCACCTAAGCTCTGTGTAATTTCCCTCCGACACTATCCACCCAAAGTGAGAAAGTGAGAAGCCGTCCAACACGGTAGCACCACCTCTCCCTCAGCTGTCCCGCTGAGTGGGCGGCCATGTTGTTTGTGCTGTAAAACTACTGCTGGCGAACCAAAGCAGCAGCGGTAATAAAGCCGAAAAATCACAGGCTGGAGTTGAATATTTACCTTAGACTAATCTGACCATGGTTTATATCATCCCGGCTCTGTGAGTGGATGTAAAGCGACATGAACGAGGGGTAGGAGGTGGAGGGGCTGCACCCAGACACCTTGTCGTGACCCTTTGTGAAAACCAGGAGACACCTTTGAGGAAACCTGATCAGCAACGAAAACAAGTATGAAGTCAGGTCTTTATTTAAGGTAGTCGGCAGGAGCTGAGGGCTGTGATATCCAGAGGAGAGGAGACGAGGGAAGAGGGGAGGAGGAGGAGGAGGAGGTGTGTGGGAGGGTGGAGTGCCCCTCCTCCCCCTCCTTCCCCTCCCCCGTCCTTCTCTCTTCTGAGTTGTTTTCTGAATGCCTGCCAGGAAAGTTTAATGGCTGTGGAATTTGGACAGGAAAAAAGCGGCGCTGGAAGTTTCAGAGGAAGTGGGGATTTGTGCCTCACGAAGGCAGCACCTCTGTTTGTGTGCGGAGAGACAGACGGACAGATGCATAGACAGAAGGATGGACAGACAGACATGCGGGGAGACGGACGGACAGACAGAGGAAAAGCGTCAGAGCTTTTCCAGGGGGAGGCCGAGCTCAGACGGGCATGTATGTGACCATGCATACAACGATGCTGAATCACTGCGCACACAAACACTAACCAAGAGAGGTGCTGATAACAAACGCAGCTGCACACACCATCACACAACATTTACATCTCCTGATCAGCTCTAACCTCACAGCAGCTGGTTCTCTTTGGCTCTGCAGACCGTAGAAGACCTGTCCTGAGATACTTAGAGCTACAATTACAGACCAGCAACAGAAAAAAACAAACAAAATTTGGTTGAAACTCCACAATTTTATGCAAGTAAGGTTTGAAGGACGATGTCTCACTCAAGCCACCACAATGGTCTCATCTTTATTCGCCTTAAGGGCCAAACAGGTGAAGAAAAGATGGAAGACCAGAGCAGAAAATGGAGATCCTCAGACTTCGAACCCACAAAGGCTGATGTGTCTGATCCGTGTAGCAGCAACATATGGATCCTTCCTCTTTCCCAGGTGAACTTCATCGGTGTAGATGCTCATGTTGATGGAATTCTGGCCCTTCTGATCAACATCCAGCACACCATCACGATCGGGTTTTCCTCCATTAGTCCATGCTGATTGGCTATTGTTGTGTGGGAACGATTAGCCAGAGTTCAGATATTTCAACTCTCGTGAATGAAGCGAGTATCAACTTGACCGTGTTGCAAATTCCCGTTATTTTCATGTCAAGAGCTCGTGTCTGACCAGGTTACCGTCCTGTAGTCTTCTTTCCCACAGTTCCTCTGTCTCATGTCACCACTTAATGACTGTTTATCTGCCCGGCTCCCCATCCTTCAGCCCACACCTCTCCACACTGAGCCCAGAGACAGATGGGCAGACATGGGGACAGACGGGCCAGGCGCCCCCCAACAACCAACCAGTCAGCCAGTTAGTCATTTGGTACTGGAAAAGAAGGCCCCGATCCTGGAGACCAGTGTATCCATTACACATGGGCTCTTGCAGCCTGCACTGTGGTATCATCTACCAGGGGATTCCTCAACACTCACATGGATGCACAAACACACACTCACACATGTGCATCCAGCGCAAGCAGAGTTAGACCTGATGGAGACACAACCCGCTCTCATCACTTTAAATAACGCTGATCTGTGCACGTAAAGAGACTTTACCGAAGGATAAACTTCAGCCTGTGACAGTTATTAAGGCGCTTTAACGGCTGTGATGAAAGGTCAGTGTTTTCATTCAATAAAAATCCACATTTAAAGGCTCCCTCCGCAGGTTTTACACATGAAGTTCAGTTTACTCATCAGAAGGACGACCACCGAGCCTGAGAAAACAGGAGGATTCAGTCACTCAGGTTTCCAAAGGAAATGTGAACTCTAGGGATAGGAATCGAGAACTGGTTGCAAATGATTTAATCTATCGACATCATTTACATTTCATCTTAACGATCACTTTCTTCCGGGTGCCTCGCGAGCGCCAGTCTACCCAAACGAGAACAGTAAGTTTGAGGAAAAAAACATGGCGGATGGTACGAAAAGTAGGCGGAAACAATCTAAAGTATGGTTTCATTTTACTAAGAAAGACAACTACAGCTCAACGTGCAACGTTTGTCGAGCAGTGATAACATGCAAAGGTGGAAACGCCACGAACATGCTGAAACATTAGTCAATGGGGCACAGCATCAAATATAAGGAGTCACATGTATTCGATGCTCTCCGCCAGTTGTTAGCCGCTGCTGCTCCGTCTAGGCACGGCACATGTATGTCCTGTTTTAACACAAACACAATGGATGCCAGTATTTGACTTAATACCGACCGAAGTAAACGCTGTACAAATAGTTTGTTGTTTGATTATCCTTAGACGATAGCAACGCTGGACCAAGTACTTCTGATGCTTCTACTAGCAGTTTTAGCTCTCCGGCTAATGTTGCTTGCCCCAATGTTGACTTGTAGCAAAGGGTAAAATGGCACAAGAGAAGGAGGATGAATGTCATCGTGCAGTGACAAAATTTGTGGCAAAAGCATAGCAGACATCTTTTTCTGTTATCAGAGACACAGTCAAACTTTAAGTTAACAGTGAAAACCTGTAGTCTACTTTTTTTTTTTAATCAAAGAAAGGCATCGATTAGGGAATCGTTAAAGAATTGAATCGCAGATCGTTAAAGAAGCAGAATCGGTAATGGCATTGATATTGATAAAATCTTCTCAATTCCCGTCCCGAGTGAACTGTGATCTAGGGTGGAAATTTTCTTACAGACAGCCAGTGATATGAGCTTGTCAGCCTGTATTTTGACAGATACTGATCTGCCCCAGGATGAGCATCTTTGGCAAAAGATGGCAATCAGTTGCATTGTGGGAAAATTGAGGGCAAGTGACAATTGGCCTTGGTTTATTCCTCATAAGTCGGTCTTTGCATTTTATGGACTCACTTTCTTTTAACATGTCTAACATGTTCACAACCTGGTTAAAAAAAAACAACTAAATACTTTTCAAACTCATTAGTTTGGATGATATTGAGGTCTGGAAAATCAGAGGCGCCTTCGACTTGACTGACTGGTGCTGACTGATCCCTAATCCAGGAACGTCTTCAGTCCACAATCACTTTGCCTTACACCACTACCCTCTGCTGTGTCATGGACTTAAACCTGGTCAAATTGTTGTAGAAAGGTGTCATAAAGCTGTTTGTTCACCATCACCCATCTGCAGCAGTGCTGTGTCCTGCAGGGTGTTACGTTCAACACCCCCAAAGACAAGCACGCCCAGAAAGAGGAAATGCCTCGACAAACGGCCCCAAAAGTGAAGTGAGCGCCATATAGCGTGCGTCCTCTCACATCACCTGTGAAGAGGAGGACGGTGGAGGGCGTGAAGAGCTGTTAAAGCCAGTTCAGGGGTGTTAGAGGAGAACGCTCCCCTGCTGGCGTTGCAACATAACATTTGACACCGCAGCCTGACATGAGAAACAAACTTTTGGCACCGGCGTCTGTCCTAAACAAACTCAGAGCTCTGCTGGACACAACAGGAGGCCAAATCCTGATAAAAAACAGAAGCAGTACACAAGTCAGGAGATATTTGTCATCATCATGGATGATTTTTGACATGTGGAAAGTATTCTGTGTTCTTGTATTCTGGTGGTTCTGGGAGCGACTGCAGCGAAAATAAAGCTGTTTGAAATTCCATATGCTGCCTGCAATTATGTTGTTTTCTTGCCCATAAGTAATGCCTTTGTCGTCTAGGTATCTGTTCAGATTAGCCGACCTGTCAGAGCGCAGGGATCAACAAATCAAGCTGTGAATCTGCAGCCAAAATGTAACTCTGAGCAGGAATTTGGGATTACCCCGAGCCGAGATTTTTACAAACAAGCAGGAATATTCATCCCTCAAAATTACACTGAACTATCTGGGTGATGTTTTAAGATTAGAGCATGTGTCAGCAGGAAGCAGATGGCTAACAGTGATGTGCACAGTGGAAATAAATATCTAACCAATCACAAGAACAGAAATCCACCAAGTCACGCCCACACAAATGCAACATAATCACTCTGCAGCTCCTCAATCTGTCTCATAATGTTAAAGCGAATTTAACTAAACTCAGGGAACTCAACTCCGAGTCGCCTTCGCTGTTAGCTTGCTTGGTACCTGCCTGTGACAAAGTCTTCTCTGGGAGTCCCTGAGCTCCATCATGACGTAGTTTCCTCTGAACCGCTGCTGCCATGGACCTACGTGCTTCGATCTCACCTTTATCCATCCCTCCCCCCTCTCTAAACCTAACGCAGTCTCAGCAGATGACTGTCGAACATGAGTCCGGTTCTGCTCCAGGTTTCGGCCTGCTATATAAAAAAAGGCTGATTGATTGACAGAACCTCGTAGGACGGTGGTATAAAGGCAATATCACACTTGCGGCCGTGTCATCTCAGTACCAGAACAGATTATCATGTCATCACTATCATGTTGCTCTGTGCAGGTTTCAGGAGCTACGATACTTTTCAAATGCAAATGTCTGAAAGTCTTAAATCTGCAGCTCCAGCGTGACTCTCATGAACCGCTTGACCGTAAGGAGGCAATGTGTGTGCGTGAGAGCCACACATGTCCAAGGCGAGGGACTGCTGGGAAGGTTTTCTGGAGGTCTCTTTGTGTTTTTCCTCACTCTTTCACCCACTGACACCCACATGACTTCTCTTTGGATCTCTTACACGAGCCATGATATATCTGGACTTTCAGGGCCGCAGAGTCCTGACAGATCTCATGACTTTGCTACCTGCAGTAAGGGGGCTTCCCTGTCGACCCACCTCAGGGCCCGGGATCGCAGCGGCGGGGTGGAACAGCAGCAGGGCCTGTTTACTCAGCTGTGGGGCTCCCCGGGTCCAGGGGAAAGAGAGGATGTGTTCAGGGCCTCATTAATCATGGCTGCTTCGGAAGAGATAAACAGGCCGGGCCCAGCAGGGGATGCTGCAGCTCTTGCTGCTGGTGGGGGGAGGGAGGAGAGGAGGGGGGATAGGTGGGATGGGGGGACGGTGGACTTGCACACCAGGGGATACACCATAACACTTGCTCTTTGGTTCCACATCTGCATGGCCGTGCAGGCTTGTAAATCTACATTCCTCGTCTGGCCGGATGCAAACAGACGCCCGGTGCAAGTGCATGAACCCGGAGCTTTACACAGTGTTACATTGTTGTGCTTTTTAATTACTCAGCCAAGTTATGTGTACATTCATGGACGTGGATCTGTGGATTTTCTCAAGAGAAGTCTGCAAACCCTCCTCTGCTGAGTGAAATATCCGGGCCTCCTTCTCTTTTCACAAACATTTAGAGATTATTTCAAACGAGGCGCATTTCGTATTCATATGTATCTTCAGTTTCATTTAGATCTGAACTTTTACTCTAGACGGACTGATTTGGGATTTTTTTCTGTAAACTTGAAAACAGAGCCTCAAAAATGTGAACTAGTCCTTTATGCAGGATAAAACTGTTCTGCTGTCATCCGTAGCTTTTCCCTCTGCCCTTTTTTCTATATATCCATTTTCTGTCGATCTTCATGCAGAAAGAGAGACGCACCGAGGTGAGGTCCAGAGGAACCTGACGGGACATGATGATTCAAAGTTGATGATAAGGACAGAAAGAGGATGGAGAAGGAGGGGAGGGAACTCAGTGTGCTAGGACGCCATCAGTATGAGTTTTGTTCTTTTTCTTAAATATCGAAAACTCCTCGCAGGAGCTTTAATAGAAATCTGTATTTATTTATTGCACTGAAAAAAAAAAGGTGTTTTCTTTGGCCTTGAGAATTTGGAGTGCAAACGAAAAGTTTTGTCAAATCATTTCACAAAAAAACTGGATTAGCAGGAAATAGACTTGAAGTAGATATCAAATATAAGGTCAATAAATCCATCCAGATATCAGATGTCATCTTCCACAGACTGTAAGTATCAGTGTACGTGCACGTGTTTACATCCATTTCAGGCTGTTTAGCAGTGATTGCTACGATCCATTGCAGACCGAGCGTTCAGTCAGTTTTATTTATGAACGGAAAGTTCTGGACGCCAAACCCACAAATATCTGCCCCTTTTTGATACAAATAAAACCCTGGACTCTGCTGGCCTCCGTCCCAGCAGATCTTTCCTTCCTCTCCGTTTCCCTCTCATACTTCTCACTTTCTCATTAAGAGAAAAGAAAGCGGCTGAGATTTGTATTCCACTGTAAGAAAACGACAGAGAGAAATAGTGTTTCTGTCAATCTGTCATGTGGACGAGACAGCGGGGTCGCGGCGCTGTTATTCTACACCCACTCGCTCTGAGGTGGGGGGGGGGAGAGGACCAGGGTGAAACCTGCTCCAGCCGGGGTCCGATCCAAAAAAATCCCACCATCACGACCTGCCTCTCCTCTCCTCGGCCTGCTCACTTCCTTCCAGATCTTTCTCTTACGATCTGTGTGTCAGAGCAGGCAAGACTTCACTCATCTCCTGAGCTTTATTTCAGCAGTCTGCAGCAGGAAAGAGCGAGGACCAGTCCGTTTGAATGAGCTGACAAATGTAATAAGCTGAAGGTTTATTTCACGTCTCCCTCCAAATGGGTTTTAAGATATTGTATTTCTCTGTTTATGTAAGTCTATTTCTTAATTATAGTGTGTGTGTTTGCATGTGTGTCTGTCTGCGCCCGCGTGCACGTGTCCTTGTGTTGTACACAAATTGGTCTTGATAGGCTCGGAAAAGTGACATCATTACCAGATCGTCTGGATCCCCCCTACCCCACCCCCACCCTGAGGTCAAACAGGAGGGCAGGACTGAAACGCTGCTGCTGGATGCAGAGAAGGAAACAGATCTCCTGTCCTCTGCTACTATCATAACTCCATCACCCAGTGTAAGTAAATGAGACACTGCAGGGGGACCAGGGGGCCGTACTCAAACATGTCAGATGTTTTAATGTTGAACTTCAACAGAGCGGCCTGATGGAGGATAAAAGTGTTATCTCAAATATCTAGACGCTACGCAACCTCACTTTTTACTTTCTGAATGTAAAGACATCCTCTCAGTCGGAGAACAGTTGAGATAGAAAGAGCTGCAGTGTTTTCAGATGATGCAAAAGGACAGCGGCGTTTCAGGAGTCCACAGTCGCACATAAGTCCTCATTAAGAGCGGGAAAATGACTCGCATTAATCAAGACTCTGAATCTTGAAACAGACATCCTGTGTGTCAAATAACCGGCTTCAAAAAAATAGAATGATTTCGGCCAAAGTCCATTTCCCATCTGCTGTTATTTTTGACTCTTCCTGTCCTCATCAGTTTAATATGAAACTGCCAGAAATCTGCTCCAAATTTGGTCAAAACGAGACTTTTCGGAAGTTTTTCACCACTTGGTTGAGTCTTAAGTTTTTATTCTAACATCTCGACACCAAAAAGATGTCGATGTGCATGAGTGCAGCAACAAAATAGTACAAAAATCATCTCTACTCTTTTTATTTTACATCTGCTGAATCTATTTTGAAACTCTCATGTTTTCACCTTCAGTTTTGATGGAGTCTGTATTTGTTTCCCAACACTTTCCGTGCAGTTATTCATGTGCAGGAGTATGAAGCAGCAGAACAAAGTACCAAATGATTACAGATTTATAAGATTCTTGACTCGATATCAAGTCTTTGCAGGTGTAAAGCTTTAATGCATATTTTTGTCCTGTTTTAAAAAAAAAAAAATCAGCATAAATATTCAACCCTGATTCCAAAAATATGAGACGCTGTGTAAAATATCGATAAAAACAGAATTTGATGGTTTATAAATTAATAAAAATCTATATTTTAATAATAAGAGTGCAAAGACAACATGAGACTGTGAGAGACTGCGTGAGCTAATAATGTGACAATTTCAAGATAATGTTCAGGAGTGTAAACTCACAAAGAACTGGTGGATTTTATCATCTAGAGTTCATAATATCATTAAAAGATTCAGATTGTAATTTTCAGGCCTTCAAGTAGAAAAACAGTCTAGACTCTGTAGTGGAAGTCACCACATCCCTTCTAAAAACCACAGTCAGTGAACACAGTTTGTCTCTTTATTTAATCTAATATACGATTCAAAGAGATTCTACCTTTATCAACATTTTACACAGCGTCCAAACTCTTGAGGAGTCGAGGTTGTAATCATGAAAGATCTTTATCCTTCAAAGTTTAGAAAATCATTCATTTATTTTACAGAATCTCTGTTAAACTGATTTTCATGGTTCACTTTTTAAAACTATTTTTATCATCTTTCGTTTCTCTTACATCTTGGTGTATTTATTGATTAATTTCTATAAAGGAGATTTCTAAAATGTCCTGTTTGATTGGTTTAATAAAAATCTGTACACACAGTTAAGCTTTGGATGATAAACAATAAAAATGTATAAATTAGTTTTTCTTTCATTAATAACATGATTTATCCTCATCTGGTTTTAAATATATAGTTTGTGTCACTTTTTGTGAAATGTATCAGGGTATAGTTTGAGCTGATTGGATCAAAAGTTTGATTTAAAAGAAGCAGACATTTTTGAGGTAAATAAAACACTGTGTCTGTGCTTTATTGGCAGTTTTGTGATTTTAAAAAGTTTTGATTTATAATTTAATTGTCACATCAAGATTATTGAAGATTAAGTGGTTGTCCTATTATTACACTGTAAATCAAACTTTGACTGAACTAGATCCACACTTATTTTGTTTATTTCCTCTATAGTTAAACATGATTTAATCATAATTTGGCTTTAAAATCTAAACTATAAATGAATTTAAATCCTCAGACCTCACGCTGTCCTTTATCGTACTCTCAGTCCTCTGACCTGCTGGATTTAAAGAGCAGTTAAAATCAACATCAGGTCAGTAACGCCACCTAGTGGTCAGCTACAACACTGAGTCTAACATGCCTGGATAAACAGCAGTACAGAGGCTCGATGACTGAGAGTGTCCTGTTAAGTATTTCTACATGATGACTTTTTTACTCTATATTTCTGCCATTTCTTCTACATTTTTCATTTGGTTATTTTAGTGGTATTGGTAAAGATATAAAAATTAAATACTAGCAGAAACATAAGAACCAGTACTATAACTAAGCATAGTAGTATTTTAAGTTGCAGTTTCATTAGTATATAAGTGAACCTGGAAAAAAGGTGAACATCAGTAAAAACAACAGGAGGAAGGAAAAAACAAGTGAAATATGAACATACAGAGTAAAAGACTGAAAGGAGAGGAAACAAACTGTCTCTAAGAGAGAATAAAAAAGGTAAAAATATGAAGTAGCTGCAGCTGTTTGATTATAAAAGTTGTATTTGTGGTTGTTGGGATATGAGAAGAGGATCGCTCATCTGGTAGTTTGTTGGTTTGACCAGCAGGTGGAGCTGCTGCATTAACAATAAACTGAGACTCAACCAAACAAGTTCCTGTTTTAGTGAACTTTTTTTTTTAAGTCAGACTCAGGAGAGGAAGATGATTGTCAAGAAAACTGAAGTTTAAAGACGATCAAAAACTGTCAGTAAATGACAGGAGGAGAAGAATCTGTGATCTGATGGTTTAGGTTTCAGTCTCTGTGAAAGTGAAAGTAAGTGAGCTCAAAAACAGACTCCATTTTGAGAAAAGAACAGAGTAGAGGACGAGGTGACAGGGTGAGTGTTTACTCTGTTTTTGTTTTAGTGTCAAGCTCTTTATCTGTATCATCTGTTAATGAAAAATGATTTACTGACTAAAACACTTAAAAACTGTTAAAGAAACCTGAGCAGACAAAGAGCTGGATCAGTTCTTGATACAGGAAACTGTGTACGTGCAGTTCTTCCTCCTCTTTGTTTAGACTTGTCTTTTAAGTAAAAACTAAAATGAGAATATTTTCATTTAGCCTCTCATTTCAAATTTTATCATTAATTTTATATGAGAGTTCAGGGACCTCACAGCTGATTTTGTTTTGACCGTGAATCTGACAAGGATCAGAGAGAGGCCCTGCAGGGTGGGGAGACATCAGAAGTTCTTGGATATTAAACCTGTATAACTGTATAAAGAGAGGTATTAAGCTTTTTTAGACTCTGTACTTTCTTTCTGATTCCTCTTTAATATTTTTACATGATTTTCAGTTTTAAAAAGTCTCCTGTTTCTCACTGCTGTATTAAAATATTATTTCAGCCTCCTCCTAAAACGATTCATTTTAGCTGCTGTCTCTTTAAGGCCTCCTGTCCATGAGTCTACTTTTATTTCTGAACACTCTCTTCCTGTTTGTATCTCACCTGTTTGTCTACTTTGTCCTCAGGTTGTATAACTCGGTTTCATCTTCCATAAATTTGCACAACTTCAGATGGAGAAGATGAGTGATGATGTCGAGGAAGAGGAGGACAGAGCAAAGTCTGTCATGTCTGACTGTCTGTCTATGAAGAGTGACTGGTCTAAAGGTCTTCCCATAGAATTCAGGAAAGAACCAGGACCCTCAGAGGAGGGCAGAGCAAAGTCTGTCATGTCCGACTGTCTGTCTATGAAGAGTGACCGGTCTAAAAGTCTTCCCATAGAATTCAGGAAAGAAACAGGACCCTCAGATTCACAGTAAGAGAAACACTTTTCAACCTCCAAACTGTCGAACGACAATAATTTATATTTCAAAAACAAAACTTTAAATTCTGACCCCTCTGTTTTCTACCATGGTGAGAAAAATGATCTCCTCTGCTCTCAAAACGCTGATTTTCCTCTTAAACCTCCAACCTGGATAAAGGGCTGGTGAAGAAAAAGTCACTGAGCACAGATTTACTTATTATTCATCATGTTGATAAAAATGAAGGTCGTATAAAACAGCATCTGAAAAGGATTCTGACCTCTGTATTTTCTGATTTGGTTCCTGTGTTTGGGACGTTTTGAGTCTGTAAGTCTTTGGACTGTGGTGTATAGACCCCAGAAAACAGTCTGTGGGTCCCAAAATACCAGAAGACCAATGAAGTAATAAATCCTGAGAAATGGAAACGAATTCAAAGCATCTGTCTGTTATTAGACCTTCAGATCTGATTGGTTAAAAAAATGTTTTAAACTGTCAGAGAAAATCTCTCCACCATCAAAAATCACAGTTTAGTTTTTCTCCTGTCTCCACACTTTCAGGCAGCAGCAGCTGAATATTTTACAGGAGATTGTTTTATGTTCGAGAAAAGAGTGAGGTCAAACTCTGGTTTAATAAATGATTCTTATTCTGTATCTTTCAAACATGAAATGATAAAGAAAATAAATGTTCTTTATTTCCACAGAGAGACACAGAGATGTGACTCTGTGGAGGAGCAGCTGTCCAGCTGTTCTTTATGTCAGGACGTCCTGAAGGATCCAGTCTCTACCCGCTGTGGACACAGGTTCTGCAGACAGTGCCTTGCCTCATGCAGGGACCAGTCTACTTCTTTAGGATACACCTCCTGTCCCCAGTGTGGAAAAAGAACCAGAACAGCTCTTGTCTCTCAGACAGACAGTCAGTCCAGCTCTGATGGAAGTAAGTCTGAACATCTGTCCTCTAAAGTCTCTGTGGATGAAAACTCAGCTGACTGATTTTCACAAAGACGTTTTCGTGTTGAGCAGTTTGGTTCATTTGATTTTTCTTCTCTTTCAGCAGATGGCGGTCTGCAGGAGGTTTTAGATGAACATAAGATCAGTCTGAAGAGGAGATGTGAACGTGTGAATGAAGGAAGTGATGGAACAGGAAGTAGTCAAACCCTCCTCAACAGGATCTTCACTGAGCTCTACATCACAGAGGGACTGAGTGAAGAGGTGAACACCCAACATGAGGTGAGACAGCTGGAGACCACTTCAAAGATGGAGACCCTCCATGACACGCCCATCAAGTGTCATGAGATCTTTAGAGTCTTACCAGGTCAACAGGAAGTGGTCAGAGTGGTTCTGACCAACGGCGTGGCTGGTGTTGGAAAAACCTTCTCAGTGCAGAAGTTCACTCTGGACTGGGCAGAGGGTTTGGAGAACCAAGACCTCAGTCTGGTGATCCTGCTTTCATTCAGGGAGCTGAACCTGATCAGAGATGAGCGCTTCAGTCTTCTGAGTCTGCTCCATGTTTTCCATCCAACACTAGAGAAGGTCACAGCAGAGACGCTGGCTGTCTGTAAACTTCTGTTCATCTTTGACGGTCTGGATGAAAGCAGACTGTCTCTGGATTTCACAGACTCTGAGGTCCTGTCTGACGTCACACAGAAGTCTTCACTGAACGTTCTGGTAACAAACCTCATCAAGGGGAACCTGCTCCCCTCAGCTCTCATCTGGATATCTTCTCGACCTGCAGCAGCCAATCAGATCCCTCCTTCACGTGTGGACAGGGTAACAGAAGTACGAGGCTTCACTGACGCCCAGAAGGAGGAGTACTTCATGAAGAAGTTCAGAGATGAAGATCTGTCCAGAAGGATCATCTCACACATCAAGTCCTCCAGGAGCCTCCACATCATGTGTCAGATCCCGGTCTTCTGCTGGATCACTGCGACAGTTCTGGAGGACATGATGAGCAGAGAGCAGAGAGGAGAGCTGCCCAAGACCCTGACTGACATGTACTCACACTTCCTGCTGGTCCAGACTAAGAGGAAGAAGCAGAAGTATGAAGGAGGACATGAGACAAGTCCTCAGGAGCTGACTGAGGCTGACAGTGAAGTCCTCCTGAAGCTGGGGAGGCTGGCCTTTGAACATCTGAAGACAGGAGACATCATGTTTTACCAAGAAGACCTGGAGCGGTGTGGTCTGGATGTCTCAGAGGCCTCGGTGTACTCAGGAGTTTGTACAGAGATCTTTAGAAGAGAGAGTGTGATCTTCCAGAAAACTGTTTACTGTTTCGTTCATCTTAGTGTTCAGGAGTTTCTGGCTGCAGTCTACATGATCCACAGTTTCACAAACAGGAACACAAAAGTTCTGAAGACTTTCCTAAGAGGCAACAAACACAAAGACGAACTGGATGACTTCCTGAAGAGAGTCATGATGAAATTCCTTTTCAGTAAAAATGGCCACCTGGACCTGTTTGTTCGCTTCCTTCATGGACTCTCTCTGGAGTCAAACCAGAGACTCTTAGGAGGTCTGCTGGGTCACACAGACAACAGTCCAGAAATGATCCAAAGAGTCATCAACAACCTGAAGGAGATGAACAGTGAAGATATCTCTCCTGACAGAAGCATCAACATCTTCCACTGTCTGATGGAGATGAACGATCTGTCAGTTCATCAGGAGATCCAAAAGTTCCTGAAGTCAAAGAACAGATCAGAGAAGAAACTCTCAGAGTTCCACTGCTCTGCTCTGGCCTACATGCTGCAGATGTCAGAGGAGGTTCTGGATGAGTTTTACTTAAAGAACTATAACACATCAGACCAGGGACGACTGAGACTGATCCCAGCTGTGAGGAACTGCAGAAAGGCTCAGTAAGTCCAGGTTTTATTCTCAGAATAGTGTAAATGATCCCTGTAGTTCTTCTAATGTCCACGTTACTGATGATGTTCTTCTTCAAATAAAAATCAACTCAAATATCAGGGAGGGGGTTTCTTTAGGTTTGGCAAAAACATGATCCTGGTGTCTAAAGTCCTATGAGCCCAGGATGAGGTCTACCTGTGGACCCCTGAGAGCTTGTCCTAATTGTGGAGGACCTCTTTGTTTTGAGTCGTGTCTGTAATGAATAAAGTCGAACTTTCAGGACAAATCAGCGACCATAACTGAGGACACACAGAGGTCTTCTGATGATGGTATCAGTCCAGATCAACATCTCAGTCAGTTGTGGTGAACTTGAGTTTGAAGAAGGTGTCTGCAGCTTCTTCCTGCTGGTTTTCAGGTTGGAAATGATGAATCTGTTGTAAATGAGGGTGTTGACAGCATTGATGGTGAAAATAGAACTGGATCATTTTCTACACAGTGGCAGAACTGTCTCTGTACCATCATGTTCATCATTCAGTATTCATTATCAATACAACCATGAAAACTAACATCATTTTCCACCACTCACTGGAGATTATCTGGTGGACTAGAACATATGAATGATGAGAACACAGGAGTTATTTGGACAGCAGCTCCATGTGTCTGAAAACAATGGTGGATCTTAATGTCTCTCTCTCTCTCTCTCTCTCTCTCTGTCTCTCTCTCTCTGCCCTCGGTGCTGCAGGTTGGCACTGACACTAGTCTGCCTCATAACACCCCATAGCATGTGGAAACAGCCGTGCTCTTCCACTGTATATATGGACACCATGTCTCTAAGGAGAAGCAGTGTGACTGCATCATCATCATCATCATCATCATTTTTTCATGGTGTCCCTTTGTTGTCATGGTGATGCAGAGTGAAGATGGTTCCTCTAATGTTGAGGTGTTGGTGGGCTGTAGCAGTCACATTTCTCCCACTCGGCTGCACGCCTCTGTTTAAGATGTTGATGTAAATTGGTCAGACTGCTGCCTTCTGCTGAAACAGCCTTTAAACAAACACTGCAGCAGACTGGGGTTTGATCCAGGTCTGAGTCTGTGAGACTGAACCAGGTCTAAAGGACTAACAAGACGGACTTTTTTAGGGAGCAGAAAAGTCCGTTTTTGACCATAACTAGCATGACTGTCATTAGGTTGAATTAATACAGGTACACATATTGATCCTCCATGTTGATATTATCAGGACTCATTATTGATACCTCACTTCATGATTTAGTTTAAACATTTAAAAAAGTCATGGAAATATCTTCAAATATGAATCTGTTTTATTTCCTCTGACTCCAAATGTTTCTTTCTTCATGAAACACACAAACTAGTAAAATTCAATCTGTTATTTTTATAGGAGTCATGAGAACGTACGCCCCCTAGAGTTACATGGAGAAAAAACTTTAATTGTGAAAACAAAGAAATCTTCAACTTTTCAAATGTTCAGAGTCAAACCAGCTCTAACCTGCTAAAAAACGATTTGATCTGAACCAATCATAGGAAAAGGAGCTGCTGTGATTTAGTGAGTCGTCCTCTGATTGGTCAACAGTCAGTGTCTATGGAAAGACTTACATTACAGCAGGATGTCAACATTAAACACTGAGAGGAGCACTGATTCTCCAAGAGGTACTTTGGATATCAATACCAATCACATACCAGGACCAAAAACCTGGTTCTCAGTCCCCTTCTCCAACCAGAACTCAAGAATTCACACAATCATAATGATCCAGCTGCACTAACATGAAGACAACACTGTTAGAGAACAGAATGACTAAAATAAGTCATGGAGTCATTTGTCTTGAACATCTGAACAGTTTTTTTCTTCTAAACTTTGACTTCCTGTCTTCTCTCATGGCTGTGGTCCTGATATTAGTATCTGTCTGGTTAAAAACAGGCCGTCTGTCAAACCAAAGATCATGTTTAAGTTGTTTTTGGTGAAGAGAAACATCAAATTACCCTTCAATGAAATATTGTTTGATATTTATGTTGTTACAGATTTTATAACTGTGGACTCTCAGAGACTCACTGTGAAGTTGTGGCCTCAGCTCTGAAGTCCAACCCCTCCCATCTGAGACATCTGGACCTGACCTCAAACAAACTGCAGGATTCAGGAGTGAAGCTTCTCTCTGCAGGACTGGGGAGTCCAAACTGCAGACTGGAGACTCTGATGTGAGACACCATTTCCTTCTGATCCAACAATAAGATGTGACAGTTGCTGCCTTAGATTTTTCTCTGTGGTTTTTCCATCAACTTTGGTCGAGCAGTTTGAATTTGTCGTTGTAAAACTCCAACACAGGAAGAAAAATCTGACATTTCCGAGTCGACTTTGAGGAGAACGATGGATGTAGAAAGGAAGCAGGAGAAAATCAGTCCCACAAATATTACACATGCTTGTAGAGGGCAGGAGCAGCACAGACTAAAGGCTGATATTGAACTGATCCACAGTTAATGTGATCACTGATGAATGAATGAAGTGTCAGAGAAATGATGAGCTGCAGATTGAAACCTGAAGAACAAAGTTAATCCAACTCTGGATATTTCATTTGAATGAAACTCTTGAAAACTTGAATTTCTTCTTTGCTCAGTCGTATTCAAATGTAAAAACCAGATCCAGATTTTTCTGCAGTTTTCACTTCAGTTTGTTGAACATTAACATCATCTTGTCCAGTTGGTCCATAAAAACCTCTTTGATCAATGATCTGTTGGTTTATTTAAGAGTAGTTTGACAGTTGTTGACAGCAGACAGACAGAGCCCTGAATCTACTCCTGACTATTTTAATCTTCATGAAGAATTCAGGACTACAAGAAAACCTTTGAGATTTCTCACATTAGTTTCTGAGGATCTCACTAAAGTTTTCTGTTTCTTTAAAATTTTCTTGACTGAAAAATTCCTCACGATCTTCAAAAAGTTTGAAGAGGATTGAACAACGTTCCTCAAGATCAACTCTGAAAAAGTTCTCCTTCCATGTCCTTCAGGGGCTCAAGAACATTAAATCATTAAAAGCAGGAACAGTTTCTTCAGAGGTTCAATGATTTTTTCTCTTTTTTTCAGACTGTGGAGCTGCAGTTTGTCAGCGATTAGCTGTTCTTCTCTGGCCTCAGCTCTGAAGTCCAACCCCTCCCATCTGAGACATCTGGACCTGAGTTTCAACAAGCTGCAGGATTCAGGAGTGAAGCTTCTGTGTGACTTTCTGCAGAGTCCAAACTGTAAACTGGAGACTCTGAAGTAAGTTTAGTCTTTGTCTGTTTCTGGTGTAGATTTTTATGTTTATTCAGTTTTTTTAACCCAATTCAAATGTTCATAGAATTCTTGAATATTTCCAGAACTTTCTTCTTACTCACATAAATTCATAGTTTTTATTGAATCAGCAGTCAGATACAGATGGAGGAAAATGAGCACTGTGAGTTATTTTGTTGATTGAATGTTGATGATTTTTTATAAATGGTTCAGATGATCACTGCAGTGATGTTGACGGGTTTACTTCCTGTGTCTCTAAAGCTTTCAAATGTTCAAGGATGCAGTGAACTCACTATCCATGCAGCTCAGGAACACAGCTCATCTTTAGAGACACAGACAGAGACACAGACAGAGAGACACAGACAGAAAGACACAGACATGGATTTCCACTTTGTCACTTTGCTCCAATGACTGAAGTCACAAAAACAAAGTTTTCTTTGTCACTTTTATGATTGAACCAAATACGTTAAAGATCCATACTCTCAGATTTTCTTCTTCCCAATATTATTTGAACCATTTAGATTTTTCTTCTGATCAATATTCAATTATCAGATTTATCAGGTTCCTGTTTTGGCTCCACTGCCTCTTTTCTGCCAGCTCAATAACTGGTCATATGGTTTGAAAGGTTCCTGCAGCAAAACCCGATTAGAGAGTGGACTAAATGAAATGTGAGTGAACTCAGCCATCAGTGAATAAATGACAAAGTGAGAGGAAGAGTGGATCAGTCTGCTGTCTGACCTTGTTGATCCTGATGAAGGTGAGGGAGAAGAGTAAAGCAGTAAAGGTGATGTTGTTGCAGACAGAGTCAGCTGACCTGTCTCATCAGAGTCTCATCCATTCTCTGTTTGGCAGAGCGCTGATGTTACAGTCTGAGAGCACATTCAGGTTCAGCTTCACATGGGCTGGATCTGCTAAATACAAACTCTTGAGACCAGCCTGGTTGAGGGAGGTCGGCTCAGTGTCCTGGGTGACTCAGCACATTCAGCTCTCACTGAGCTCTTCTTGGTTGAGAGTATTTCTGGTTTGTCTCTGACTTCCATGAACTCAGTTCTGGAGTATTGCTGGCTGGTCCGGTCCGGTGCTGACAGTAGAGACAACACAGTCTGTTATTCTGGGTTGATTCTTATTGTTGTTATTGTCTGTTATTTTACATGGAGGGTCAGAGCAGACCAGATAATGAGCTCTGACAGACTGGATCTGGTCCAAAGGTCTCCTGTTGGAGTTCTCTAAGCTCCATGTTTTAAACCTGAACACCTGAAGTTTGATTATTAATTATTTTTATCTTCATTCGCTTTCCTTTTTTCAGACTGTGGGACTGCAGTTTATCAGAGATCAGCTGTTCTTCTCTGGCCTCAGCTCTGAAGTCCAACCCCTCCCATCTGAGACATCTGGACCTGAACAGAAACAAACTGAAGGATTCAGGAGTGAAGCTGCTCTCTGCAGGACTGGAGAGTCCAAACTGCAGACTGGAGACTCTGAAGTCAGACACCATTTCCTTCTGATCTGACAATAAGATGTGACAGTTCTGACTTAGATTTTTCTCTGTGGTTTTACCATCAACTTTGGTCGAGCAGTTTGAATTTGTTGTTGTAAAACTTCGACACAGGAAGAAAAATCCGACATTTCAGAGTCGACTTTGAGGAGAACGATGGATGTAGAAAGGAAGCAGGAGAAAATCAGTCCCACAAATATTACACATGCTTGTAGAGGGCAGGAGCAGCACAGACTAAAGGCTGATACTGAACTGATCCACAGTTAATGTGATCACTAATGAATGAATGAAGTGTCAGAGAAATGATGAGCTGCAGATTGAAACTTGAAGAACAAAGTTAATCCAACTCTGGATATTTCATTTGGAAACTCTTGAAAACTTGAATTTCTTCTTTGCTCAGTCGTGTTCAAATGTAAAAACCAGATCCAGATTTTTCTGCAGTTTTCACTTCAGTTTGTTGAACATTAACATCATCTTGTCCAGTTGGTCCATAAAAACCTCTTTGATCAATGATCTGTTGGTTTATTTACGAGTAGTTTGACAGTTGTTGACAGCAGACAGACAGAGCCCTGAATCTACTCCTGACTATTTTAATCTTCATGAAGAATTCAGGACTACAAAAAAACCTTTGAGATTTCTCACATTAGTTTCTGAGGATCTCACTAAAGTTTTCTGTTTCTTTAAAATTTTCTCGACTGAAAAATTCCTCTGGATCTTCAAAAGTTTAGAGAGGATTTTACAAAGTTCCTTAAGATCAACTCTGAAAAAGTTCTTCTTCCATGTCCTTCAGGGGCTCAAGAACATTGAATCATTAAAAGCAGGAACAGTTTCTTCAGAGGACCAATGATTTTTTCTTTTTTTTCAGACTGGATGACTGCAGGTTGTCAGAGATCAGCTGTTCTTCTCTGGCCTCAGCTCTGAAGTCCAACCCCTCCCATCTGAGACATCTGGACCTGAGTTACAACAATCTGCAGGATTCAGGAGTGAAGCTGCTGTGTAACTTTCTGCAGAGTCCAAACTGTAAACTGGAGACTCTGAAGTAAGTTTATTGTTTGTCTGTTTCTGGTGTAGATTTTTATGTTTATTCAGTTTTTTTAACCCAATTCAAATGTTCATATAGTTCTAGAATATTTCCAGAACTTTCTTCTTACTCACATAAATTCATAGTTTTTATTGAATCAGCAGTCAGATATAGATGAAGGAAAATGAGCACTGTGAGTTATTTTGTTGATTGAATGTTGATAATTTTTTTAAAATGGTTCAGATGATCACTGCAGTGATGTTGACGGGTTTACTTCCTGTGTCTCTAAAGCATTTAAATGTTCAAGGATGCAGTGAACTCACTATCCATGCAGCTCAGGAACACAGCTCATCTTTAGGGACACAGACAGAGAGACACAGAAACACAGACAGAGACACACAGACACTGAAACACAGACATGGATTTCCACTTTGTCACTTTGCTCCAATGACTGAAGTCACAAAAACAAAGTTTTCTTTGTCACTTTTATGATTGAACCAAATACGTTAAAGATCCAAACTCTCAGATTTTCTTCTTCCCAATATTATTTGAACCATTTAGATTTTTCTTCTGATCAATATTCAATTATCAGATTTATCAGGTTCCTGTTTTGGCTCCACTGCCTCTTTTCTGCCAGCTCAATAACTGGTCATATGGTTTGAAAGGTTCCTGCAGCAAAACCCGATTAGAGAGTGGACTAAATGAAATGTGAGTGAACTCAGCCATCAGTGAATAAATGACAAAGTGAGAGGAAGAGTGGATCAGTCTGCTGTCTGACCTTGTTGATCCTGATGAAGGTGAGGGAGAAGAGTAAAGCAGTAAAGGTGATGTTGTTGCAGACAGAGTCAGCTGACCTGTCTCATCAGAGTCTCATCCATTCTCTGTTTGGCAGAGCGCTGATGTTACAGTCTGAGAGCACATTCAGGTTCAGCTTCACATGGGCTGGATCTGCTAAATACAAACTCTTGAGACCAGTCTGGTTGAGGGAGGTCTGCTCAGTGTCCTGGGTGACTCAGCACATTTAGCTCTCACTGAGCTCTTCTTGGTTGAGAGTATTTCTGGTTTGTCTCTGACTTCCATGAACTCAGATCTGGAGTATTGCTGGCTGGTCCGGTCCAGTGCTGACAGTAGAGACAACACAGTCTGTTATTCTGGGTTGAGTGTTATTGTTGAAGACCAGTGTACAGTGAGGGATGAAGGCAGACAAAGATCCTCCTGTTTCCTCCATGTTCATTTTGAAGACTTTTATTGATCCGAGCGCTGAAGAGGAACAGGAAACGTGGAGTAGAGAGTGAGGGAGGACTTACAGCAAAGGATCATGGGAGTCCGACCAGCAACAACTGCTGCAACAAGGACTCCACCTTCTGAACACCTGAACCTCTAATCCAAACCAGTGCTCCATCACATTTGATGTCTTGTCTGTTATTTTACATGGAGGGTCAGAGCAGACCAGATAATGAGCTCTGACAGACTGGATCTGGTCCAAAGGTCTCCTGTTGGAGTTCTCTAAGCTCCATATTTTAAACCTGAACGTGTGAAGTTTGATTATTTATTATTTTTATCTTCATTCTTTTTCCTTTTTTCAGATTGGATAACTGCAGTTTGTCAGAGTTCAGCTGTTCTTCTCTGGTCTCAGCTCTGAAGTCCAACCCCTCACATGTGAGATATCTGGACCTGAACAGAAACAAACTGAAGGATTCAGGAGTGAAGCTGCTCTCTGCAGGACTGGAGAGTCCAAACTGCAGACTGGAGACTCTGAAGTCAGACACCATTTCCTTCTGATCTGACAATAAGATGTGACAGCTGCTGCCTTAGATTTTTCTCTGTGGTTTTTCCATCAACTTTGGTCGAGCAGTTTGAATTTGTTGTTGTAAAACTTCAACACAGGAAGAAAAATCCGACATTTCAGAGTCGACTTTGAGGAGAACGATGGATGTAGAAAGGAAGCAGGAGAAAATCAGTCCCACAAATATTACACATGCTTGTAGAGGGCAGGAGCAGCACAGACTAAAGGCTGATATTGAACTGATCCACAGTTAATGTGATCACTGATGAATGAATGAAGTGTCAGAGAAATGATGAGCTGCAGATTGAAACCTGAAGAACAAAGTTAATCCAACTCTGGATATTTCATTTGGAAACTCTTGAAAACTTGAATTTCTTCTTTGCTCAGTCGTGTTCAAATGTAAAAACCAGATCCAGATTTTTCTGCAGTTTTCACTTCAGTTTGTTGAACATTAACATCATCTTGTCCAGTTGGTCCATAAAAACCTCTTTGATCAATGATCTGTTGGTTTATTTACGAGTAGTTTGACAGTTGTTGACAGCAGACAGACAGAGCCCTGAATCTACTCCTGACTATTTTAATCTTCATGAAGAATTCAGGACTACAAAAAAACCTTTGAGATTTCTCACATTAGTTTCTGAGGATCTCACTAAAGTTTTCTGTTTCTTTAAAATTTTCTCGACTGAAAAATTCCTCGGGATACTCAAAAAGTTTAGAGAGGATTTTACAAAGTTCCTTAAGATCAACTCTGAAAAAGTTCTTCTTCCATGTCCTTCAGGGGCTCAAGAACATTGAATCATTAAAAGCAGGAACAGTTTCTTCAGAGGACCAATGATTTTTTCTTTTTTTTCAGACTGGATGACTGCAGGTTGTCAGAGATCAGCTGTTCTTCTCTGGCGTCAGCTCTGAAGTCCAACCCCTCCCATCTGAGACATCTGGACCTGAGTTACAACAATCTGCAGGATTCAGGAGTGAAGCTGCTGTGTAACTTTCTGCAGAGTCCAAACTGTAAACTGGAGACTCTGAAGTAAGTTTATTGTTTGTCTGTTTCTGGTGTAGATTTTTATGATTATTCATTTTTTTAACCCAATTCAAATGTCCATATAATTCTTGAATATTTCCAGAACTTCCTTCTTACTCACATAAATTCATAGTTTTTATTGAATCAGCAGTCAGATACAGATGGAGGAAAATGAGCACTGTGAGTTATTTTGTTAATGAATGTTGATGATTTTTTATCGATGGTTCAGATGATCACTGCAGTGATGTTGACGGGTTTACTTCCTGTGTCTCTAAAACATTTAAATGTTCAAGGATGCAGTGAACTCACTATCCATGCAGCTCAGGAACACAGCTCATCTTTAGAGACACAGACAGAGACACACAGACAGAGGGACACAGACAGGGATTTCCACTTTGTCACTTTGCTCCAATGACTGAAGTCACAAAAACAAAGTTTTCTTCGTCACTTTTATGATTGAACCAAATAAGTTAAAGATCCAAACTCTCAGATTTTCTTCTTCCCAATATTATTTGAACCATTTAGATTTTTCTTCTGATCAATATTCAATTATCACCAGTCTGGTTGAGGGAGATCCGCTCAGTGTCCTGGGTGACTCAGCACATTTAGCTCTCACTGAGCTCTTCTTGGTTGAGAGTATTTCTGGTTTGTCTCTGACTTCCATGAACTCAGATCTGGAGTATTGCTGGCTGGTCCGGTCCAGTGCTGACAGTAGAGACAACACAGTCTGTTATTCTGGGTTGAGTGTTATTGTTGAAGACCAGTGTACAGTGAGGGATGAAGGCAGACAAAGATCCTCCTGTTTCCTCCATGTCACAGTTCAAGTTCATTTTGAAGACTTTATGCCTTTTATTGATCCGAGCGCTGAAGAGGAACAGGAAACATGGAGTAGAGAGTGAGGGAGGACTTACAGCACATATGTCAGAGTCAAGGCCCGCGGGCCACATCCGGCCCGCGAGAAGGTTTTTTACGGCCCCTGGGATGATCTTGATTTATTATTAGAACCGGCCCGCAGACCGCAGCAAGCCGGCAGCCCGCAGATCTTTTACACGCACCAATACTACATTTCCCACAATGCAACGGTGACGCACCGAGCAGTAGGCTGCTTCATTTCAATATTTATTAGCACAGCAGTCGTCAGCATAACAGTAAAATTAACTTTCAGATACCCATCAAAAATGGCAAAACGGAAGGTGGACACTGAGAACTGGGGGTTTGAAACAAGGTGGGAGTCGGAGTATATGTTCACGGAGGTAGCTGGAAAACCTGTGTGTCTTCTGTGTGGAGAAAGTGTGGCGGTACTGAAAGAGTATAATCTGAGACGACATTATGAAACGAAACACGCGGACAAAAACAAGAATATGGACATGGAACAAAGGCTACAGAAGGCCGAGGAATTAAAACGATATTTTAAAAATATTTCAGTTGAGTGGATGGTAGAAAATTGCTATTATTATTTTTTTCTTTGAAGTAAATTTAGCCCACTTTTGCTAAAATAGAAAATATAGGCTACTGATGGTGCCTTGAATAATACCGGTTTCTTTCATTTAATGTTCATGTTATGGGGATTTTTATATAAAGGAAATTTGTCTTTTGTGTCTGTTGAAAATTAAAGATTACTGACAGAGCCATAAGAAAATATTTCTTTATTTATCTGATCATATTGGAATATATTTGTTAAGTTTTCAGTAGGTTCAATTAGGTTCACAAGACTATATGCGTCATTTAAAAAATTTTCAATGAACATTCGATCAGTCCGGCCCTCGGCTTGTAGCTAAATTTTTTATTTGGCCCTCCGTCCATTTGACTTTGACACCCCTGACTTACAGCAAAGGATCATGGGAGTCCAACCAGCAACTGCTGCAACAAGGACTCTACCTTCTGAACACCTGAACCTCTAATCCAAACCAGTGCTCCATCACATCTGATGTCTTGTCTGTTATTTTACATGGAGGGTCAGAGCAGACCAGATAATGAGCTCTGACAGACTGGATCTGGTCCAAAGGTCTCCTGTTGGAGTTCTCTAAGCTCCATGTTTTAAACCTGAACACCTGAAGTTTGATTATTATTTTTATCTTCATTCTTTTTCCTTTTTTCAGACTGTGTGGCTGCAGTTTGTCAGAGATCAGCTGTTCTTCTCTGGCCTCAGCTCTGAAGTCCAACCCCTCCCATCTGAGACATCTGGACCTGAGTAACAGCAATCTGCAGGATTCAGGAGTGAATCTGCTGTGTGACTTTCTGCAGAGTCCAAACTGTAAACTGGAGACTCTAGAGTGAGACTTTTTTCCTCCATTCAAACATTATCATGATTTGTTTGTGATGATGACACTAAACTGCTGACTCAGGACTGAAATACTGACCCAGACTGAACACCTTCAGTCCAGAGTAGATTTTCTGCATCAGTGGATTATGTGATTGACTCCAGTTAGATCACTGCTGAGCTCCAGTGAATTAAAACCTGAACCCAAGAAGAAAACTCTTTGTAGAGTTCACAGTGAGAAGCACATTCAGACAGAAAACAGAAGCAGGGGGAGATTTGTCAGACGAGAACCATTCAAACTTTTGTTCAGGACAAGATCAGGGAATAGAAAAAACTCAGAGTTTAGTTTCTGACACTGATGAAAGTCCAGCTCTGTTACTTTGAATTTTGATTGTTTTTAAATCTTTGTGTGAAAATCTGAATTTGATGGTTTATCTGCACTTTTCTGAAGCCTTGCTGTGTTTAGACTGAAATATTTGCCCCTCAAAGACGTGATATTTTTGGTTCAGCAAAGTGAAAATATTCTGAACATCCTTTATTTCCCATCCATCCTGAAGTCGCTGACATTTTCTGAAAATATTGAGCTGCATCTCCAATCAGTAAAAAAGTCTCCGAGTTTGTTTTTCACTATTTCATGTGTTTTTGAATTCACTGTTTCAAACTGACTTCCTGTTTGGTTCAGCTCTTTGGAGCGTCACTTTTCTTTGATTCATACTTTCCAAATCTTTCCCCTGAACTCTACAGATTTAAGACATTAGATTTCAAACTGGATCATTTTTCTCTAAAATCTCATTATTTCCTCTTTATTTAGGTTGAGGAGCTGCAGTTTGACAAAGATCAGTTGTTCTTCTCTGGTCTCAGCTCTGAAGTCCAACCCCTCCCACCTGAAAACTCTGGACCTAAGTTTCAACAATCTGCAGGATTCAGGAATGAAGCTGCTGTGTGATCTTCAGGAGAGTCCAGACTACAGACTGGAGACTCTGAGGTCAGTATAGAGTTGGAGTTAGTCTGTGCTGATCTCTCCTGTTCCACTCCACACAGTATCACAGCAGATATTCAGTATTTCCTGCTGACTCTTCGACCCTCTCAAAGGAGTCTTTCTTTTGTGAAGCTGTGAGAACAGAAATCATCAAACCAGGAGTGTAAGAGTGTCAGTGATGAAAAAAGTGTCTCCTCGTCTCTATATTTCAGATCAAATGTAGAAATGAGACATAATGAAACAGAAATGTTCAGTTTCTGCTCTGAAGTCCAGTTTATAGTTCTCTGTTTTCAACACAGACTTTATTTCTCTGCTAACTTGTTGATTTTGACCTCTAAGTTTGAAAACAGACAGCTGTTCTTTATACTTGTTATTTTCACAGCAGGTTTGTTCGATCAGCTTTAACACATTTGACAGGAAGGATTTCTTTATATTGATGATGTTGGTTTATTTGTGAGGAAACCTGCTGGTCTGTAAACTGGATGTTCTTCAGTCCAGCTGATGAAGTGAGTCTCAGAGTGGAAACACTGATCGTCTTTTTTTCTCCCCTCAGATGGAGGCCACTTCTGTCAGAGTGATTATGAAGAGGATCATCTGTTTCCTGACGATCAGAGAGGTGGAGGCAGCAGCAGTGAGGGTGAGGTGAGTCTCTGACTGGGCCGTGTTACTGAGAGACTGACTGACCAATCACAGCGGGCGGAGAGGACTCTGGGAGCTGCACTTTGACCTGCTCTGAGATCAGCTCAGGACCTGGACTCTGGATATTTGATATTTTCCCTCATATTCTGGGATCAAACAGTCTGAACTGGTTTGTTTATGGAAACATGATCGTAAATTTACACTTCGATTGGATTACTTTTTCCTTTGCCAATGATGCAGCGCCACCCAGTGGAAATATAAAGAGGTGGAGTTGATTTATTCCCACACATTTCTGCAGCAGGAGTTGATACCATGTGTGAGAGTAGATCAGTCAGAAGTTCTGATAAAAGGTTTTTTCTTTCCTTTGCACCGTTAGAGACCAAATATAAACTGAAGGGAGAGGAAGAGAAGTGAGGAGAGATGGAGGTGAAGGGAGGAGGACAGGGTTTGGGGTTTTCAGGAAAATCAGAAGATTTATTCTTTCACTTTCTTTTATTTATTCATCCGTTTTCTTTTTAATTTTCTGAAATGGTGGTAAATATTTGGTGGAGGTTGATTGACCTTATTTTATATTATTAGACATTATTTTCTTTCTCTTTATATGTTTTTGTTCTTGTATAATCTTTGTGCTCATCAATAATCGATTCCCTTCTGTTTGGATGAACAAACACAATTATTAAACCATAAATAAGACCTGAATCTAAAAGTGAAATGTGTTAAACATAATCAGTCAAAGGAAAGATTCTTGAACAAAAAAACTTAATTTAGTTTATTATGATGGAGAAGTTTTCCTCTGACAGACAAACATTAACGTATTGAAAAAGTGAGATCAGCATCTATTCAGGGTGAAGTCATTAACGTGGTCGATGCCGTTTTATAAACTCAGTGTTGTTGATTACAATCTCAGTTTCATAAATTGATGCTACAGTGGAGTAACTTTCTGTAAAATCCACTGGCTTTGTGAGACCGTCAGCTATCAGGAGATAAGTCTGTGTTTCTGTGACACTCCAAAGCTTTTCTATCCCACAGAGAAGATCAGTGTGTTTTCAGAGACCTTCCTGACCCCATCCCTCCAAAATGAAAATAGTATAATAATTTATGGATTGATGTCAGTAACAAAGTGTCATTTCTGTTGTTAGCCAATCAGAGGCTGTATCTGCCATCAGCTGACCTGTAAAGGTCCAATCAGAAGCCAGGACAGCTCACAACTTTGTAAATCTTCATTTCACTGAATTATTGTAAAACAGAAATAAATGTTCTCCATGAAAATAAAGTTTTATTTTTTAAATATGACGGTACACTTTATGGTTTTCCAGATTAAAAAGAGGATTTTTAACAGTTGATGCCGTGTTTTCAATATAATGAGACAAATAAACAAGAAACAATAATTTAATTTGTTCACAAAGTTACGGAGAAACATCACTGAAACGTTTGATTCAATATTGAATTTATGATTGCAAAAGTTAAATTTCAACAGTTTAAACTCAAGGACACACGACTCTAATGTCCTCAGTGATCCTTGTGTCCCTGAACACAACACTAAAGTCTCCTACATGTAAAAACTCGACTACTTTTGTTTTTCATCAAGTTCGAGTCGGAGCTCATTATAGGTGCAGTAGCAGCACCTGCTGATCAAACTGAGAAACTAAAGCTAGTGCTTTCTCTGGTTTGATTTTATATTTATTAAATGATCATGGCTGTGTGGGGAATAATTGCGTACGGATGTTTGTCTGCTCAGGGCTTCAGTACAAATAATTTCAGTGTTAATTGAGCTTCTGTACAGTTTCAGCATCTCACACAGCTTAAATCATCTCTAGCTTCAGAAACAAGACAAACTAACACGTCGTTTTTTTCTGCAGCAGTAGAATATTATGTCTCTCACAGCTACTCCGGTAGAAAGAGTTAAGAGATCATGTCAGGGGCATTTCGTGGACCTGGGAACATTGGGGGCTGAGCCAACACCCTCAATAGGTAAATACGTAACAACTGTTTTCATTTTTCTTTTCCTAATAGAAGAACTTCATTGATCCCTGAAGGGAAAGTCAATACTAAATTCAAGAATAAGCACAAGTATTAGTTGGTTGCTCTTTTTCTCTGAATAAAATGCTTTTTAGGTTTTCTTTCTTTATTTTCACTCAGACAATTTTCAGATGGATGTCATCCAGTGTGGTGCTGTACCTTTCCAGACTGTGCTGCTTTTTCCACCCATGACTTTCTGTCTCTCTGTCACACATCTTCTGGAGAAAAGATAAACTGTTTTCAGTCACATAAGTTTTCAGAAAGAAAGATCATGCTGCAGTATTTACTGTACCTCTTCAACATCCCATCCTGTCTTTTCTGTCTTTCCTTACAGGCTCCATCACTTGTTTTCCTCCTTTTTCTTCCTGTTTTCCCTCCATCACTTGCTGCTTTCCCATCCCCATCATCATCTTCATCATCGTCATCATCCCCCAATTCTCTCTTCCCTCCCTTTATCATTTGCTTCCATCATTTCTCTTCATCCATCATCTGCTGCATGGTCTCTGTTTGGTTTAGTGAATGTGGAAGTGTAAAGGGGCGTTCAGACCAGCCGCGACCTGACGCGACTTGGCGACCGCCGGCTGCCTGCGACGTGACCTGACGCCACCTAGCGACCGGTCGCCAAGGTCGCATCGCCGAGGTCGCGTCGCCGAGGTCGCAGGACGCCAAGTCGCGTCACTCCCAAAGTTCAAATATTCGAACTTTGGGAGCGACTCCGTGCCGCGACAGCCAATCAGGGCTCTGCTGACGTCAACAAACCAGCGAAACAAGGAAGAGGAGAAGAAGAATCACAATGGAGGAGCAGTTAATCACATCCGTTAGCTACCACCCGGTGCTATACGACGTGGGTTGCGGGCTGTACCGGGACCGCAACGCCAAAGAAGAAGCATGGGGGAAGGTGGCCCGTGATGTCGGGCTTTCTGGTAAGCTTGTTTGTTTATTTATTTATTTCAGTGAGCGGACTGTTTTATGAAAACATAGCTAACTGCGCCTGCTTGCTAGGCTACATGTTTTAACGTATGTGTGTGTGTCTTTGCAGTGGATGTGTGCCGCAAGCGGTGGAAGGGGCTTAGGGGCGTTTATATGAGGGACAGACAGATAGACAGGCGTTCCGAAGCTGAGATGGAGCGCCTGTATTTCGTGTCCAGGCGGGAGATGCTGCTTCCCACCCGGGCGAGGAGGTCCTCGAACTGCGCCGTCGACACACGGAAATACCGCTGGAAGCGGCCGTTGTCCAGGCGGAGTTCCTGGAGCAAGCAGTGAAATTCACCCAGCTCCGTCCTCCCCCGGATGGTTTCATGCACCCATAAACGCCGGCGGCGTCTACTGCGGATGTACAGATATGCGGCAGCACTGATGAACTGAAAACTGAGCTAGTGACATGGATGACGTCACCGGCGACCAGCCGCGACCTGCGACTGCAGCTTTGGACCCGGTGTGAACACACCAGAGCACCCGGCGACGCGACCGACCAAAGCGACGCGACCAGGTCGCGTCGCGTTTGGTCTGAACGCCCCTTTAGGTTGAAACGCCTTCCTTTTAGCTTGGAAAATCAATCTATGACCTCGCCGTGGTCAAAGCTGGCCAACATCTCCCTCTCAATTGACACTGTAGTCAAATTACTTACCTGCTCCTGACCCATTGTATTCCTTAGCTATGTGTCTAGTCAACTGAGGGAACTGAAAGAGCTTTTGCAACTGCAGCTGGTAACTGGGGTTGTCAAGGAAGCTTTAGGGAGAGGAACATATCCTTTTCTTTAGGCGGTGTAACATTCAGCCAGATGTTTGAGTGCCTCTTCATTCAGAAAATGCTCTGAAGCAGGCTGACATGCCTGTATGCCTGTCAAGAATGGATCTAAAGATCTTCACTTAAAGCTGTGGTCTGGTCATAGATTTCATGTGCTTTGTCATTGCTCCTGTAACTTTTAAATGAGTGCTCTGAACTGCCTTTTTATATATTCCATTGCTTGCACCCAGTCAATTGTCTCTTTCTGCAAGTATTTATGCAGGCCCTGAGTTACTGAGAGTAATGTCTGAAACATGACAAGCATCTAGATGGTGCTGAATCGCCCCCTAGTTAGAGGTGCTGAAATGCTCCCCAAAGTCTGGATCAAAGCAGGAAGGTTTTGTAAAGTGGCCTTCACACTTTTAATCTGACACGCCCAGCGAGTCTTTGAAAAATGAACAAGTTGCCTGCCCCCTACCTCAAGTTGCCTTTAAAATTCTTGCAATTTCTGGTGGTGGTGAGCACATTTTTTTTGGCCTTGCTTGTTTTGGTTTACCATATAATCTAGAAACAAAGCTGAATGCTGCATTGGCCCTGTGTCTGCAGTCCCCAACTCAGTTGAGTGCTACGTGTTACCTCTCGTGTGTTCTGGTCGTCCTCTTCATTTGTCTATTTTATCTTCTCCCTCTGTCTCCTCTTGGTTCGTGTCTGTTGTTGGTTCCTTCTCATTCTCTGTCAGGTCAGGGTCATCAGTAAACAGAATATAGAATTAGATTTCTTTATCATAGTAGACGTTACAAAAGTTAATCATAAATAGGGAACTGACCACTGAAACATAAATCGTCCTAAAGGGTAACTTACTGAGGGAAACGGGCTCACTTGTATAGTTTTTGTTGTAAAGTTCAACAGATCTAACTCAGAAGTTAAAATTGATTACATTTCTCCTATCTGGATAATTGCATTTTATGCCTGTATGCAATTATTTGTGTATATGGTAAATACAGAATACAAAACAATGACAAAGCTTCATATTCTCGAGTAAATCCATGGAAATGCAAAGCCACAGGAATAGTCACTTAACTTTATGGTAGTTAAGCATTTACAGTACATTAACCCGTCAAATGTTGCGACATTTTTATCAAGTAGTCGAATCTTAAATGATGATCACATTGATGAATCTTTACATGAATAACTGAATACACAAATTACAGCTGCCTTTCCTGTTTACTTATGATTTTATTTATGCTTTATGTTTGTTTACAGTTCAGCTCTCAGTTGCACCAACACGATAAATACAGGTAGGCCTGTCGCGATAATCAATAAATCGCCTTATCGCTCGATAAATAAAAACGAGGTCGATAACTTTGCCAGCCTCGATAATTGACGTGCGTTTGTTTTCCTCCTCTCTCGCTACCAAACACGCTGGATGAGAGAAGAGGTCTCACTCTGCGCATTGTTCTCGGCACCTGGGGGCGTTGGCTCTATAGCGGAATGAACGGAGTTAGTGAACCCTCCTGTCAGTCATTCAGTCTCTTTGTCACGAGGGGGCTGGCGCGCACAGGCACACAGACACAGACTTTTTGGATACAGTGCTGCAAGTGAGCGTTGTGAGTGAAAAGCAAGCTAACAGAATGAACACGACAGCTTTGGTGTCTAAACCGAACGCAACAGCCCAAGTGTGGGAATATTTCGGCTTTAAACCAGTTTTGTTTTCGTCAACCACAAAACTCCACGTGTGTGTGTGCGCGCGCGCGTGCGTGTGTGTCTGTGTGTTGGAGGAGCACCGCAGGCTGATGAGAGCTGTCAGAGCGGACTGAAGCTGCTCCTATATGTTTAGCGTTTAACTGACTGAGTTTGCAACTCTGTTCGTCATTTTCGTCTCGTCCCATCAACGTAAACGCACTTTCGTCTCGTCACATTTTAGTCATCTCCGACTTATGTTTAGCTCGTCAACGTTACGTCTTCGTCGTGGGAGAAAAGGGAAATATTTTAGTCAACGAAAACAACCAGTGTTGTTCTCGTGTGGAAATTAAAGTTTATCACTTTTGACATGGTGTACTCGCATTATTATGCCATATAATATCATTATCTATAATTTAAAAAATGGTGTCAATAATATCGTTTATCGGCGATAATTTGTAGCACAATTATCGTCCAGCAAAATTTGTTATCGTGACAGGCCTAAATACAGGTAACCATATACCTTAGGTTGAATACTCAATCTATGTATATATGGTTCTACATATCTACATATATGACACAGGAAGAAGGCAGGGCTAACGGTTCGGCTAACTCAATCCTCAAATTATCATGTACCATCATGACTGATCTGTCTAATGTTCACATAATTTTGAAGACATAGAGGGTTGAAATGACTTGTTTGTTTACCTGTTTCGGTGGTTGCTCAGACACTTGAGATCCAGGGACTGCAGAAATGTCTTTCTTTGTCAGAGAAAAAAAACGTCTGATGTCGTCCATGTTTCCGTTCATGTGACGACTCAAAACCGCTCGAAACACAATCAGAGTTCAGATTAGATAGACACCTGTCAGCCAAAAACACACGGATGATTTCCTGCCTCCATACATCTCCTCTCTGATTGGTCATGGTGTCGTGCCTGTTGCATTTACTGAAACTGGGAAATTACAGAACTATCTACTTCGTTTAATTTCTTTAGAGGTAAACAAAAATGTATCCAGGCCTGTTTAAGACATGTTTGGGGTTAGAGCCAAGAAAGCCCGGGGTAGGCGACACCACTGTGGTATAGGGTGATGGTTAAGAATGGGATAGATCGCAGGTTCTTGTTCACGAGCGAGGAGAGTTCACGTGAGTTCATGTTCTGTACTTAAGTTTCCATGCAGTTCATTTGCTGATAGTTCAAGAATTTTCTGTGCACCTGCTACACATCCCTCCTTCTCCTTTTCCCACCTTTGATTCAGAGGTGATATTTCAAGTGAGTAAATGACAGGAGCCAAAGTTGTTCCTTTTTTCCATTTATGCTAATGTTTGTGTTCATTACATCACTGTCCGTGTGAAGCTTGATAATGGGGATTTGTCATGTTAAGCTCATATATTCACATGAACACTACCGGTGTCCTAATTACTTGAAATTTCTCTATTGTACGTAGCATACTTTCTTTCTGTCGGCTAGTTGTTAGCAAAGCTCGCAAGACAGTCGCGTGCGGGTGTGTCGACACACACAATAACGGCGAGCCGTCGGAGCGGGAACCACGGGCTAACGTCTCCTGCTCCGCTAACAAGGCTAACTAACTATTAAACAATGAACAGCCGGCCTTCAACAAGTGTTCGTTACACTTCGTTATCTGCTCCACTTACCGCTGTCTTTTATTCTTCTTTGTTTTTCCGCTTTTCCTCTCTTTCTTTTCTCGTTTCCTAACAAGTAGCTCCGCTTCATTTAGCATGGCTGACTTCGACGTTACTCTGGTTGATGCTCTTCACTGAAGTTAGTGGACGGAGGTCACGTAGCAGCGAGAAAGGGATGACGCGGGGGCCCTTTAGGGGGGTATCCGCCTGAGATGTCATTGCAGTTTGACTACCGGTTGTTTGATGGGATTGATAAAGTAGGTCACTGCAGTTTCATCATTTTAGGACATTATTGTGGAGTCAAGTCCGTCAGCCCTGGGGGGGGGGGCCCTAGTGGCGTGGGGCTCCATGCTATCGTTTGCTTTGCCTCTAAGTGAGACCGAGCTGTTGGGAGAGGAGCGCTCATCTGGTAGTTTGTTAGTTTAACCAGCGGGTGGCGCTGCTGCATTAACAATAAACGGAGACGCAACCATACAAGTTTCTGTTGTTACTGAAACTTTGGGGAGAGTGGGGTAAGATGAGCCTTTTTTTATATTTCGGATCTCTACATCAAGACAATCATAGTTTTGTCTCTAACTAGTGTATCTGCATATATTTCAAGATGTTGTTCATCCCTGCAAACCAACAGAATGAGTGTGAACATAACTGTCTTGATAATATAGCATTCAAACAAAGTGGTCTCCTATGGTCAACTTACCCTGTGTATGGGGTTAGTTGAGCCATATCCCTACTACACCCCCACTCAGTAGTAAATGCAGTAAATCTGATAACTTTATGATCTAATAATAATAATACAGTATGTAGTTCATGGATGTCTGTGCAATTTGGCGATCAGGGAACGGTTTTCTTCACTCGTAAATAGTAACACTTGTTATTTCCTGTCAAAATCAAGGGGAGGAGAAACTTTGCAATAAAACAATAAAACTAAAAGTGTTCAAAGCTCAGACTTCAGAGTGACTCAGCACAGAGAGGACACTTGTAACAGGGTGAGTGTTAATTCAGTGTTACTGTTTGGTTTTCAGTCTGTCATTTATCAGAAGTGTTATTGCTTATTATACACTTAAAAAAAGCTATGCAGAGAAAATTGATCAGATACGTTCCCAGATTGATTCCTTGTCCAGTAAACTCTGTTTTTCTGCCTTTGGTGAGATGAGCCCAAAATCCACCTCATATTTTCGTGAGCTTTAACAGATTTCACCGATTATCTTTACATTGTGAGTCAGACAAGGATGAGGGGGAGAAATCCAAACTAATGCTGTGGATACTGATCCAAACAGGTTATTTCAAACTCTGACAGACCTTTGAACTTTCTGTCAGGAATCACTTCTCTGAGCTCACAGCCATCATTACTGCTTTTTCAGACTCAGAGGAGTTTAGGAGAGTACAGGTCTGGGTGTATGGTATTAAAGTTTGTAGTGAAAGTTTTTCAGATACTACAATAACACCTGTAACCTCAAACCAACATTATCACTGAATACAGTCACAATAAAACAGCTGAAGTTGACCAAAGGTTGTTTTTCAAATACTGTAAAGGTATTCATGCTGTTGTTTTATCTTCTGGTCCAAAGTACCTTTATTGCAGTTAAATATAAGCCTATCAGATTATATCTAAGGTCCAAAGTCTTTGTATGAACAGTATTCAGTGCAGGACTGTAAAAGATCAGGACAATAAATGAATCATTTACAGTAAAAGGGTCATATAACAGACAGCCCATCATTAGAGGCAAAGCAAACCTTAAAGAGATGGGGACTAAATACCTCTGAATGTAAAATACATTTAATAACTGCTGAAGGACTGATCATAAATGAACCAGTGTCTATAATGCTGAGATCGAAGAACAGAGAGCAGGTAAGTTAGAGGCTGAAAATAATGAGGGGATGGAAATAACAACTAAGGCGTTGTATGTTTGTGTGTAATATTAGTACAGCTGTGTACCAAACCAGCATCACAGAGTATAACTGATGTTTTTCTCTGGTGTAGTATCAAGTATGAGCTTCCTGAGTTTTAGGCACAGAGCAGAAAATCACCACATTCTCGGAGTTCAGCCAAAAACCGTCACATTTATGTTCCTCTCTGTTTGAACCAGAGACATTCAGCCTTTAAAGTAAATGATTGAGAAGAGTTAAATTAAACTCTAAAGCAGCTTTGTTTTCTGTAGCCGGTTAAAAAGAAGAATCAGTCAAGAATAAAACAATAATTTAACATTCAAGAATACTTGATAGTACAAAGTTCTTGCATCGTCAAGGTTTATACAGAAATATGATTTTCAGACTCTTAGACTTGATCATGTTAGACTGGATAAGAAATAACCGATCAGGACCTTTATGATTCAAAAAAGAGAGCGAGATAGTGTGCAGACAGATTGTTGACAAAATAAGATGTAGAAACTTGATCATCTTCATTGAACACTCTCTTCCTGTTTGTGTCTCACCTGTTTGTCTACTTTGTCCTCAGGTTGTATAACTCGGTTTCATCTTCCATAAATTTGCACAACAGAAGATGGAGAAGATGAGTATTTGTGTCGAGGAAGAGGAGGACAGAGCAAAGTCTGTCATGTCTGACTGTCTGTCTATGAAGAGTGACGGGTCTGAAAAACATCCTCCTATACACTTCAGTAAAGAACCAGGACCCTCAGATTTACAGTAAGAGAAACACTTTTCACCCACCAAACTCTCAAACAACAACAATTTATATTTCAAAAACAAAACTTTAAATTCTGACCCCTCTGTTTTCTACCATGGTAAGAAAAATGATCTCCTCTGCTCTCAAAACAGTGATTTTCCTCTTTAACCTCCAACCTGGATAAAGGGCTGGTGAAGAAAAAGTCACTGAGCACAGATTTACTTATTATTCATCATGTTTATAAAAATGAAGGTTGTATAAAACAGCATCTGAAAAGGATTCTGACCTCTGTATTTTCTGATTTGGTTCCTGTGTTTGGGACGTTTTGAGCCTGTAAGTCTTTGGACTGTGGTGTATAGACCCCAGAAAACAGTCTGTGGGTCACAAAATACCAGAAGACCAATGAAGAAATAAATCCTGAGAAATGGAAACAAATTCAAAGCATCAGTCTGTTATTAGACCTTCAGATCTGATTGGTCAAAAAAATGTTTTAAACTGTCAGAGAAAATCTCTCTACCTTCATAAAAACAACCAAAATCCCAGTTTAGTTTTTCTCCTGTCTCCACACTTTCAAGCAGCAGCAGCTGAATATTTTACAGGAGATTGTTTTATGTTAGAGAAAAGATTGAGGTCAGAAACTCTGGTTTAATAAATGCTTCTTATTCTGTATCTTTCAAACATGAAACGATAAAGAAAATAAATGTTCTTTATTTCCACAGAGAGACACAGAGATGTGACTCTGTGGAGGAGCAGCTGTCCAGATATCTCAGCTCTGATGGAAGTAAGTCTGAACATCTGTCCTCTAAAGTCTCTGTGGATGAAAACTCAGCTGACTGATTTTCACAAAGACGTTTTCGTGTTGAGCAGTTTGGTTCATTTGATTTTTCTTCTCTTTCAGAAGATGGCGGTCTGCAGGAGGTTTTAGATGAACATAAGATCAGTCTGAAGAGGAGATGTGAACGTGTGAATGAAGGAAGTGATGGAACAGGAAGTAGTCAAACCCTCCTCAACAGGATCTTCACTGAGCTCTACATCACAGAGAGACTGAGTGAAGAGGTGAACACACAACATGAGGTGAGACAGCTGGAGACAGCTTCAAAGATGAAGACCCTCCATGACACGCCCATCAAGTGTCATGAGATCTTTAGCGTCTTACCAGGTCAACAGGAAGTGGCCAGAGTGGTTCTGACCAACGGCGTGGCTGGTGTTGGAAAAACCTTCTCAGTGCAGAAGTTCACTCTGGATTGGGCAGAGGGTTTGGAGAACCAAGACCTCAATCTGGTGATCCTGCTTTCATTCAGGGAGCTGAACCTGATCAGAGATGAGCGCTTCAGTCTTCTGAGTCTGCTCCATGTTTTCCATCCAACACTAGAGAAGGTCACAGCAGAGACGCTGGCTGTCTGTAAACTTCTGTTCATCTTTGACGGTCTGGATGAAAGCAGACTGTCTCTGGATTTCACAGACTCTGAGGTGGTGTCTGACGTCACACAGAAGTCTTCACTGAACGTTCTGTTAACAAACCTCATCAAGGGGAACCTGCTCCCCTCAGCTCTCATCTGGATAACTTCTCGACCTGCAGCAGCCAATCAGATCCCTCCTTCATGTGTGGACAGGGTAACAGAAGTACGAGGCTTCACTGACGCCCAGAAGGAGGAGTACTTCAGGAAGAGGTTCAGAGATGAAGATCTGTCCAGAAGAATCATCTCACACATCAAGTCCTCCAGGAGCCTCCACATCATGTGTCTGATCCCGGTCTTCTGCTGGATCACTGCTACAGTTCTGGAGGACATGATGAGCAGAGAGCAGAGAGGAGAGCTGCCCAAGACCCTGACGGACATGTACTCACACTTCCTGCTGGTCCAGACTAAGACGAAGAAGCAGAAGTATGAAGGAGGACATGAGACAAGTCCTCAGGAGCTGACGGAGGCTGACAGTGAAGTCCTCCTGAAGCTGGGGAGGCTGGCCTTTGAACATCTGGAGAAAGGAAACATCATGTTCTACCAAGAAGACCTGGAGCGGTGTGGTCTGGATGTCTCAGAGGCCTCGGTGTACTCAGGAGTTTGTCCAGAGATCTTCAGAAGAGAGAGTGTGATCTTCCAGAAAACCGTTTACTGTTTCGTTCATCTGAGTGTTCAGGAGTTTCTGTCTGCAGTCTACATGATCCACAGTTTCACAAACAGGAACACAAAAGTTCTGAAGAGTTTCCTAAGAGGCAACAAAGACAAAGACAAAATGTCTTCTTTAAAGAGGGTTTCCAGATCTTTTAAAAACCTGGATAACTGTCTCTCATCTCTGGATGTCTTCCTGAAGAATGTCATGGAGAAATCCCTTGTCAGTAAAAACGGTCACCTGGACCTGTTTGTTCGCTTCCTTCATGGACTCTCTCTGGAGTCAAACCAGAGACTCTTAGGAGGGCTGCTGGGTCACACAGACAACAGTCCAGAAATGATCCAAAGAGTCATCAACAACCTGAAGGAGATGAACAGAGAAGATATCTCTCCTGACAGAAGCATCAACATCTTCCACTGTCTGATGGAGATGAACGATCTGTCAGTTCATCAGGAGATTCAAGAGTTCCTGAAGTCAGAGAACAGATATAAGAAACTCTCAGAGATCCACTGCTCTGCTCTGGCCTACATGCTGCAGATGTCAGAGGAGGTTCTGGATGAGTTGGACTCACAGAAGTATAACACATCAGACCAGGGGAAACAGAGACTGATCCCAGCTGTGAGGAACTGCAGAAAGGCCGTGTAAGTCCAGGTTTTATTCTCAGAATAGTGTAAATGATCCCTGTAGTTCTTCCAATGTCCACGTTACTGATGATGTTCTTCTTCAAATAGAAATCAACTGAAATATCAGGGAGGGGGTTTCTTTAGCAAAAACATGATCCTGGTGTCTAAAGTCCTATGAGCCCAGGATGAGGTCTACCTGTGGACCCCTGAGAACTTGTCCTGATTGTGGAGGACCTCTTTGTTTTTAATCGTGTCTGTAATGAATAAAGTGGAACTTTCAGGACAAATCAGCGACCATATCTGAGGCCACACAGAGGTCTTCTGATGATGGTATCAGTCCAGATCAACATCTCAGTCAGTTGTGGTGAACTTGAGTTTGAAGAAGGTGTCTGCAGCTTCTTCCTGCTGGTTTTCAGGTTGGAAATGATGAATCTGTTGTAAATGAGGGTGTTGACAGCATTGATGGTGAAAATAGAACTGGATCATTTTCTACACAGTGGCAGAACTGTCTCTGTACCATCATGTTCATCATTCAGTATTCATCATCAATACAACCATGAAAACTAACATCATTTTCCACCACTCACTGGAGATTATCTGGTGGACTAGAACATATGAATGATGAGAACACAGGAGTTATTTGGACAGCAGCTCCATGTGTCTGAAAACAATGGTGGAAATAGGATGGTAATGACTCTCTCTCTCTCTCTCTCTCTCTCTCTCTCTCTCTCTCTCTTTGCCCTCGGTGCTGCAGGTTGGCACTGACACTAGTCTGCCTCATAACACCTCATAGCATGTGGAAACAGCCGTGCTCTTCCACTGTGTATATGGACACCATGTCTCTAAGGAGAAGCAGTGTGACTGCATCATCATCATCATCATTTTTTCATGGTGTCCCTTTGTTGTCATGGTGATGCAGAGTGAAGATGATTCCTCTAATGTTGAGGTGTTGGTGGGCTGTAGCGGTCACATTTCTCCCACTCGGCTGCATGCCTCTGTTTAAGATATTGATGTAAATTGGTCAGACTGATGCCTTCTGCTGAAACAGCCTTTGAACAAACACTGCAGCAGACTGGGGTTTGATCCAGGTCTGAGTCTGTGAGACTGAACCAGGTCTAAAGGACTAACAAGACAGACTTTTTTAGGGAGCAGAAAAGTCAGTTTTTGACCCAAACTAGCATGACTGTCATTAGGTTGAATTAATACAGGTACCCATATTGATCCTCCATGTTGACATTATCAGGACTCATTATTGATACCTCACTTCATGATTTAGTTTGAACATTTAAAAAAGTCAAGAAAATATCTTCAAAGATGAATCTGTTTTATTTCCTCTGACTCCAAATGTTTCTTTCTGTATGAAACACACAAACTATCAAAATTCAATCTGTTATTTTTACAGGAGTCATGAGAACGTACGCCCCCTAGAGATACATGGAGAAAAAACTTTGATTGTGAAAACAAAGAAATCATCAACTCTTCAAATGTTCAGAGTCAAACCAGCTCTAACCTGCTAAAAAACGATTTGATCTGAACCAATCGTAGAAAAAGGAGCTGCTGTGATTTAGTGAGTCGTCCTCTGATTGGTCAACAGTCAGTGTCTATGGAAAGACTTACATTATAGCAGGATGTCAACATTAAGGACTGAGAGGAGCACTGATTCTCCAAGAGGTACTTTGGATACTAACCAATCACATACCAGGACCAAAAACCTGGTTCTCAGTCCCCTTCTCCAACCAGAACTCAAGAATTCACACAGTCATAATGATCCAGCTGCACTAACATGAAGACAACACTGTTAGAGAACAGAAGGACTAAAATAAGTCATGGAGTCATTTGTCTTGAACATCTGAACAGTTTTTTTTTCTTCTAAACTTTGACTTCCTGTCTTCTCTCATGGCTGTGGTCCTGATATTAGTATCTGTCTGGTTAAAAACAGGCCGTCTGTCAAACCAAAGATCATGTTTCAGTTGTTTTTGGTGAAGAGAAACATCAAATTACCCTTTAATGAAATATTGTTTGATATTTATGTTGTTACAGATTTATTAACTGTGGACTCTCAGAGACTCATTGTGAAGTTGTGGCCTCAGCTCTGAAGTCCAACCCCTCCCATCTGAGACATCTGGACCTGACCTTAAACAAACTGCAGGATTCAGGAGTGAAGCTTCTCTCTGCAGGACTGCAGACTCCAAACTGCAGACTGGAGACTCTGAAGTGAGACACCATTTCCTTCTGATCTAACAATAAGATGTGACAGTTTCTGCCTTAGATTTTTCTCTGTGGTTTTTCCATCAACTTTGGTCGAGCAGTTTGAATTTGTCGTTGTAAAACTTCAACAAAGGAAGAAAAATCTGACATTTCAGAGTTGACTTTGAGGAGAACGATGGATGTAGAAAGGAAGCAGGAGAAAATCAGTCCCACAAATACTACACATGCTTGTAGAGGGCAGGAGCAGCACAGACTAAAGGCTGATATTGAACTGATCCACAGTTAATGTGATCACTAATGAATGAATGAAGCGTCAGAGAAATGATGAGCTGCAGATTGAAACCTGAAGAACAAAGTTAATCCAACTCTGGATATTTCATTTGGAAACTCTTGAAAACTTGAATTTCTTCTTTACTCAGTCGTGTTCAGATGTAAAAACCAGATCCAGATTTTTCTGCAGTTTTCACTTCAGTTTGTTGAACATGAACATCATCTTGTCCAGTTGGTCCATAAAAACCTCTCTGATCAATGATCTGTTGGTTTATTTACGAGTAGTTTGTCAGTTGTTGACAGCAGACGGACAGAGCCCTGAATCTACTCCTGACTATTTTAATCTTCATGAAGAATTCAGGACTACAAAAAAAACTTTGAGATTTCTCACATTAGTTTCTGAGGATCTCACTAAAGTTTTCTGTATCTTAAAAATTTTCTCGACTGAAAAATTCCTCTGGATCTTCAAAAAGCTTAGAGAGGATTTTACAAAGTTCCTCAAGATCAACTCTGAAAAAGTTCTTCTTCCATGTCCTTCAGGGGCTCAAGAACATTGAATCATTAAAAGCAGGAACAGTTTCTTCAGAGGTTAAATGATTTTTTTCTTTTTTTCAGACTGTATAACTGCAGTTTGTCAGAGATCAGCTTTTCTTCTCTGGCCTCAGCTCTGAAGTCCAACCCCTCCCATCTGAGATTTCTGGACCTGAATGGAAACAATCTGCAGGATTCAGGAGTGAAGCTGCTGTGTGACTTTCTGCAGAGTCCAAACTGTAAACTGGAGACTCTGGGGTAAGTTTAGTCTTTGTCTGTTTCTGGTGTAGATTTTTATGTTTATTCAGTTTTTTTAACCCAATTCAAATGTTCATATAATTCTTGAATATTTCCAGAACTTTCTTCTTACTCACATAAATTCATAGTTTTTATTGAATCAGCAGTCAGATACAGATGGAGGAAAATGAGCACTGTGAGTTATTTTGTTGATTGAATGTTGATGATTTTTTATCAATGGTTCAGATGATCACTGCAGTGATGTTGACGGGTTTACTTCCTGTGTCTCTAAAGCTTTCAAATGTTCAAGGATGCAGTGAACTCACTATCCATGCAGCTCAGGAACACAGCTCATCTTTAGACACACAGACAGGGATTTCCACTTTGTCTCTTTGCTGTGATGACTGAAGTCACAAAAACAAAGTTTTCTTTGTCACTTTTATGATTGAACCAAATAAGTTCTAGAACCAAACTCTCAGATTTTCTTCTTCCCAATATTATTTGAACCATTTAGATTTTTCTTCTGATCAATATTCAATTATCAGATTTATCAGGTTCCTGTTTTGGCTCCACTGCCTCTTTTCTGCCAGCTCAATAACTGGTCATATGGTTTGAAAGGTTCCTGCAGCAAAACCTGATTAGAGAGTGGACTAAATGAAATGTGAGTGAACTCAGCCATCAGTGAATCAATGACAAAGTGAGAGGAAGAGTGGATCTGTCTGCTGTCTGACCTTGTTGATCCTGATGAAGGTGAGGGAGAAGAGTAAAGCAGTAAAGGTGATGTTGTTGCAGACAGAGTCAGCTGACCTGTCTCATCAGAGTCTCATCCATTCTCTGTTTGGCAGAGCGCTGATGTTACAGTCTGAGAGCACATTCAGGTTCAGCTTCACATGGGCTGGATCTGCTAAAGACAAACTCTTGAGACCAGCCTGGTTGAGGGAGGTCAGCTCAGTGTCCTGGGTGACATTTAGCTCTCACTGAGCTCTTCTTGGTTGAAAGTATTTCTGGTTTGTCTCTGACTTCCATGAACTCAGATCCGGAGGATTGCTGGCTGGTCCGGTCCAGTTCTGACAGTAGAGACAACACAGTCTGTTATTCTGGATTGAGTGTTCTTGTTGAAGATCAGTGTACAGTGAGGGATGAAGGCAGACAAAGATCCTCCTGTTTCCTCCATGTCACAGTTCAAGTTCATTTTGAAGACTTTGATTGATCCGAGCGCTGAAGAGGAACAGGAAACGTGGAGTAGAGAGTGAGGGAGGACTTACAGCAAAGGATCATGGGAGTCTAACCAGCAACTGCTGCAACAAGGACTCCACCTTCTGAACACCTGAACCTCTAATCCAAACCAGTGCTCCATCAGATTTGATGTCTTGTCTGTTATTTTACATGGAGGGTCAGAGCAGACCAGATAATGAGCTCTGACAGACTGGATCTGGTCCAAAGGTCTCCTGTTGGAGTTCTCTAAACTCCATATTTTAAACCTGAACATATGAAGTTTGATTATTAATTATTTTTATCTACATTCTCTTTCTTTTTTCAGACTGAATTACTGCAGGTTGTCAGAGATCAGCTGTTCTTCTCTGGCCTCAGCTCTGGAGTCCAACCCCTCCCATCTGAGACATCTGGACCTGAGTTACAACAATCTGGAGGATTCAGGAGTGAAGCTGCTGTGTGACTTTCTGCAGAGTCCAAACTGTAAACTGGAGACTCTGGAGTGAGACTTTTTTTCCTCCACTCAAACATTATCATGATTTGTTTGTGATGATGACACTAAACTGCTGACTCAGGACTGAAATACTGACCCAGACTGAACACCTTCAGTCCAGAGTAGATTTTCAGTATCAGTAGATTATTTGATTGACTCCAGTTCGATCACTGCTGAGCTCCAGTGAATTAAAACCTGAACCCAAGAAGAAAACTCTTTGTAGAGTTCACAGTGAGAAGCACATTCAGACAGAAAACAGAAGCAGGGGGAGATTTGTCAGATGAGAACCATTCAAACTTTTGTTCAGGACAAGATCAGGGAATAGAAAAAACTCAGAGTTTAGTTTCTGACACTGTTGAAAGTCCAGCTCTGTTACTTTGAATTTTGATTGTTTTTGAATCTTTGTGTGAAAATCTGAATTTTCTGGTTTATCTGCACTTTTCTGAAGCCTTGCTGTGTTTAGACTGAAATATTTACCTCTCAAAGACGTGATATTTTTGGTTCAGCAAAGTGAAAACATTCTGAACATCCTTTATTTCCCATCCGTCCTGAAGTCGCTGACATTTTCTGAAAATATTGAGCTGCATCTCCAATCAGTAAAAAAGTCTCTGAGTTTGTTTTTCATTATTTCATGTGTTTTTGAATTCACTGTTTCAAACTGACTTCCTGTTTGGTTCAGCTCTTTAGAGCGTCACTTTTCTTTGATTCATACTTTCCAAACCTTTCCCCTGAACTCTACAGATTTAAGACATCAGGTTTCAAACTGGATCATTTTTCTCTAAAATCTCATTATTTCCTCTTTATTTAGGTTGTGGGGCTGCAGTTTGACAAAGATCAGCTGTTCGTCTCTGGCCTCAGCTCTGAAGTCCAACCCCTCCCATCTGAAAACTCTGTGGCTGTATGGAAACAGTCTGCAGGATTCAGACGTGAAGCTGCTGCGTGATCTTCAGAAGAGTCCAGACTACAGACTGGAGACTCTGAGGTCAGTATAGAGTTGGAGTTAGTCTGTGCTGATCTCTCCTGTTCCTCTCCACACAGTATCACAGCAGATATTCAGTATTTCCTGCTGACTCTTCGACCCTCTCAGAGGATTCTTTCTTTAGTGAAGCTGTGAGAACAGAAATCATCAAACCAGGAGTGTAAGAGTGTCAGTCATGAAAAAAGTGTCTCCTCGTCTCTATATTTCAGATCAAATGTAGAAATGAGACATAATGAAACAGAAATGTTCAGTTTCTGCTCTGAAGTCCAGTTTATAGTTCTCTGTATTCAACACAGACTTTATTTCTCTGCTAACTTGTTGATTTTGAGCTCTAAGTTTGAAAACAGACAGCTGTTCTTTATACTTGTTATTTTCACAGCAGGTTTGTTCGATCAGCTTTAACACATTTGACAGGAAGGATTTCTTTATTTTGATGATGTTGGTTTATTTGTGAGGAAACCTGCTGCTTTACACCATCACTTCTGCTCTGAGCAGGACTGGAACCTGCTGGTCTGTAAACTGGATGTTCTTCAGTCCAGCTGATGAAGTGAGTCTCAGAGTGGAAACACTGATCGTCTTTTTTTCTCTCCTCAGATGGAGTTAAAATCTGTCAGAGTGATTAAGAAGAAGATCATCTGTTTCCTGACGATCAGAGAGGTGGAGGCAGCAGCAGTGAGGGTGAGGTGAGTCTCTGACTTGGCCGTGTTACTGAGAGACTGACTGACCAATCACAGCGGGCGGAGAGGACTCTGGGAGCTGCACTTTGACCTGCTCTGAGATCAGCTCAGGACCTGGACTCTGGATATTTGATATTTTCCCTCATATTCTGGGATCAAACAGTCTGAACAGGTTTGTTTTGTTTATGGAAACATGATCATAAATTTACACACTGATTGGATTACTTTTTTTATTGCCCATGATGCAGCGCCACCCAGTGGAGATGTAAAGAGGTGGAGTCAGAATCAGAAGCCAGGACAGCTCATGTCACAGTCTGCTCACAGCACAGAAACAGGAAACATAGAACTAGTGTGAACAGATTTGCCCACTTCAGCTTATCTAGTATCAATAGATCTGTGCTCTGTCTGTGTAACTCTATGTTGGTTCTTCATTTACACCACATCATGTTTTATATCATTCCCCTGTCACAATGTCATTTAAAGACGATAAAAACTTTATTTGAACCAAAACGTGTTAAAAACATCAACTCAGCTTGTTTTATTCACTGTGTCCATTTGATTATTATTATTTTTCATTCAAACAAAAACTAGATTTGGTCTTTAAAAAGTCCTCAAAGTGAGTCTGAAAAGTGGAGGAAGGTTTTATCATCAGGGTGCTCCTATATTCAGGTCAATACGGTAGTTGATCAAAGAGTCTTGATTCAGCTGAGTCTGTAGGACGCTGTGTGAAGGAAAGTCGGTGTGTTTAGTTGGTCATAGTTTTTATTTAGCAGGAACTTTGATTTGATCGTCTTTTCTTGGAAATCAAAGTTCCTGTTGGACTCCAAGTTGAAGTCTGTGTGATCCCCGTCAGGTTTGAAGACTTCAGTCTCACAGCAGAGTGTTTGTGAACCAGAAAACAAAAAGACAAACACACTCAAACATCAACATTGTAATCACACACACGTTAAATCCCACTGTGAACAACATCCACCAAACCCTCTGAATCTGGAGCAGCCTGATTGAATTCACTGTGAAATATGAAGCTGATTCTTGACAGACTTTTGTTTGAGGGAAGATTTTGATCCATTTAAATATTTTTCAGCCCAGAACTGACACTGAAAATCATCGTCCATGTGGTTTTAACAGGATGGGATCAGATAATTATTAAACATTTTTATTTCTTTTTCAATAAATCAACAAATACTGAACATCAAGCCTAATAAATGCAATATGAACATGCAGGAATATAACAGCCTATACACACACTTGTCATTCTAATCATGTTTGGATGTATTCAAACAAAAACAGAAGGAACAATGAATCTATTTTAAAAAATAAATATTAAGCACAGAATGATTTCTTCTAATATGAAACTGCCAGAAATCTGCTCCAAATTTGGTCAAAATGAGACTTTTTGGTCGTGTCTTATTAAGTTATTTATTCTAACATCTCAACACCATAAAGATGTCGATGTGCATGAGTGCAGCAACAAAATAGTACAAAAATCATCTCTACTCTTTTTATTTTACATCTGCTGAATCTATTTTGAAACTCTCATGTTTTCACATTCTGTTTTGATGGAGTCTGTATTTGTTTCCCAACACTTTCCATGCAGTTACTCATGTGCAGCAGTATGAAGGAGCAGGACAAAGTACCAAATGATTACAGATTTATAAGATTCTTGACTTGATATCAAGTCTTTGCAGGTGTAAAGCTTTCATGCATATTTTTGTCCTGTTTAAAAAAAAAAATCAGCATAAATATTCAACCCTGATTCCAAAAATACCAGACGCTGTGTAAAATATTGATAAAAACAGAATTTGATGGTTTCTAAATTAATAAAAATCTATATTTTAATAATAAGAGTGCAAAGACAACATGAGACTGTGAGAGACTGCATGATCTAATAATGTGACAATTTCAAGATAATGTTCAGGAGTGTAAACTCACAAAGAACTGGTGGATTTTATGATCTAGAGTTCATAATATCATTAAAAGAGTCAGAGTGTAATTTTCAGGCCTTCAAGTAGAAAAACAGACAAGACTCTGTAGTGGAAGTCACCACATCCCTTCTAAAAACCACAGTCAGTGAACACAGTTTGTCTCTTTATTAAATCTAATATACGATTCAAAGAGATTCTGTCTTTATCAACATTTTACACAGCGTCCAAACTCTTGAGGAGTCGAGGTTGTAATCATGAAAGATCTTTATCCTACAAAGTTTAGAAAATCATTCATTTATTTTACAGAATCTCTATTAAACTGATTTTCATGGTTCACTTTTTAAAACTATTTTTATCATCTTGTGTTTCTCTTACATCTTGGTGTATTTATTGATTAATTTCTATAAAGGAGATTTCTAAAATGTCCTGTTTGATTGCCTTTATAAAAATCTGTACACACAGTTAAGGTTTGGATGATAAACAATAAAAATGTATAAATTAGTTTTTCTTTAATTAATAACATGATTTATCCTCATCTGGTTTTAAATATATAGTTTGTGTCACTTTTTGTGAAATGTATCAGGGTATAGTTTGAGCTGATTGGATCAAAAGTTCGATTTAAAAGAAGCAGACATTTTTGAGGTAAATAATACACTGAGTCCGTGCTTTATTGGCAGTTTTGTGATTTCAAGTGTTTTTATTAATAATTTAATTGTCACATCAAGATTATTGAAGATTAAGTGGTTGTCCTATTATTACACTGTAAATCAAACTTTGACTTAACTAGATCCACACTTATTTTGTTTATTTCCTCTATAGTTAAACATGATTTAATGATAATTTGGCTTTAAAATCTAAACTATAAATGAATTCAAATCCTCAGACCTCACGCTGTCCTTTATCTTACTCTCATTCCTCCGACCTGCTGGATTCAAAGAGCAGTTAAATTCACAACATCAGGTCAGTAACGCCACCTAGTGGTCAGCTACAACACTGAGTCTAACATGCCTGGATAAACAGCAGTACAGAGGCTCGATGACTGAGAGTGTCCTGTTGTTAAGTATTTCTACATGATGACTTTTTTACTCTATATTTCTGCCATTTCTTCTACATTTCTACATTTTTCATTTGGTTATTTTAGTGGTATTGGTAAAGATATAAAAATTAAATAGTAGCAGAAACATAAGAACCAGTACTATAACTAGGCATAGTAGTATTTTGAGTTGCAGTATCATTAGTATTAGTATATAAGTGAACCTGGAAAAAAGGTGAACATCAGTAAAAACAACAGGAGGAAGGAAAAAACAAGTTAAACATGAACATACAGAGTAAAAGACTGAAAGGAGAGGAAACAAACTGTCTCTAAGAGAGAATAGAAAAGGTACAAATATGAAGTAGCTGCAGCTGTTTGATTATAAAAGTTGTATTTGTGGTTGTTGGGGTATGAGAAGAGGAGCGCTCATCTGGTAGTTTGTTGGTTTGACCAGCAGGTGGAGCTGCTGCATTAACAATAAACTGAGACTCAACCAAACAAGTTCCTGTTTTAGTGAACTTTTTTTTTTTTATTCGGACTCAGGAGAGGAAGATGATTGTCAAGAAAACTGAAGTTAAAAGATGATCAAAAACTGTCAGTAAATGTCATGAGGAGAAGAATCTGTGATCTGGTGGTTTAGGTTTCAGTCTCTGTGAAAGTGAAAGTAAGTGAGCTGAAAAACAGACTCCATTTTGAGAAAAGAACAGAGCAGAGAGAGGAGAGGACGAGGAGACAGGGTGAGTGTTTACTCTGTTTTTGTTTTCATGTCAAACTCTTTATCTGTATCATCTGTTAATGAAAAACGATCTGTTTAGACTTGTCTTTTTAGTAAAAACTAAAATGAAAATCTTTTCATTTAGCCTCTCATTTCAAATTTAATCATTCATTTTTATGAGAGTTCAGGGACCTCACAGCTGATTTTGTTTTGATCATGAATCAGACAAGGATCAGAGAGAGGCCCTGCAGGGTGGGGAGACATCAGAAGTTCTTGGATATTAAACCTGTATAACTCTTAAAGAGGGGTATTAAGCTTTTTTAGACTCTGAACTTCCTTTCTGATTCCTCTTTGATATTTCTACATGATTTTCAGTTTTAAAAAGTCTCCTGTTTCTCACTCTGCTGTATTAAAATATCTTTATTTCAGCCTCCTCCTAGACGATTCATTTTAGCTGCTGTCTCTTTAAGGCCTCCTGTCCACGAGTCTACTTTTATTTCTGAACTCTCTCTTCCTGTTTGTATCTCACCTGTTTGTCTACTTTGTCCTCAGGTTGTATAACTCGGTTTCATCTTCCATAAATTTGCACAACTTCAGATGGAGAAGATGAGTGTTTGTGTCGAGGAAGAGGAAGACAGAGCAGAGTCTGATATGTCTGACTGTCTGTCTATGAAGAGTGACCGGTCTAAAGGTCTTCCCATAGAATTCAGGAAAGAACCAGGACCCTCAGAGGAGGGCAGAGCAAAGTCTGTCATGTCTGACTGTCTGTCTATGAAGAGTGACTGGTCTAAAGATCTTCCCATAGAATTCAGTAAAGAACCAGGACCCTCAGATTCACAGTAAGAGAAACACTTTTCAACCTCCAAACTGTCGAACGACAATAATTGATGTTTCAAAAACAAAACTTTAAATTCTGACCCCTCTGTTTTCTCCTCTGCTCTCAAAATACTGATTTTCCTCTTTAACCTGCCAACGTGGATAAAGGGCTGGTGAAGAAAAAGTCACTGAGCACAGATTTACTTATTATTCATCATGTTGATAAAAATGAAGGTCGTATAAAACAGCATTTGAAAAGGATTCTGACCTCTGTATTTTCTGATTTGGTTCCTGTGTTTGGGACGTTTTGAGTCTGTAAGTCTTTGGACTGTGGTGTATAGACCCCAGAAAACAGTCTGTGGGTCACAAAATACCAGAAGACCAATGAAGAAATAAATCCTGTTAGATCTGTTTGATTTAAAAAATGTTGTAGAATTGGTGGCGAAAATCTCTCCACCCTCAAAAATCTCAGTTTAGTTTTTCTCCTGTCTCCACACTTTCAGGCAGCAGCATCTGAATATTTTTACAGGAGATTGTTTTATGTTAGAGAAAAGAGTGAGGTCAGAAACTCTGGTTTAATAAATGCTTCTTATTCTGTATCTTTCAAACATGAAACGATAAAGAAAATAAATGTTCTTTATTTCCACAGAGAGACACAGAGATGTGACTCTGTGGAGGAGCAGCTGTCCAGCTGTTCTTTATGTCAGGACGTCCTGAAGGATCCAGTCTCTACCCGCTGTGGACACCGGTTCTGCAGACAGTGCCTGGCCTCATGCAGGGACCAGTCTACTTCTTTAGGACACACCTCCTGTCCCCAGTGTGGAAAAAGAACCAGAACAGTTCTTGTCTCTCAGACAGACAGTCAGTCCAGCTCTGATGGAAGTAAGTCTGAACATCTGTCCTCTAAAGTCTCTGTGGATGAAAACTCAGCTGACTGATTGATCACAAAGATGTTTTAGTGTTGAGTTCATTTTGGTTTGGTTCATTTTATTTTTCTTCTCTTTCAGCAGATGGCGGTCTGCAGGAGGTTTTAGATGAACATAAGATCAGTCTGAAGAGGAGATGTGAACGTGTGAATGAAGGAAGTGATGGAACAGGAAGTAGTCAAACCCTCCTCAACAGGATCTTCACTGAGCTCTACATCACAGAGGGACTGAGTGAAGAGGTGAACACCCAACATGAGGTGAGACAGCTGGAGACAGCTTCAAAGATGGAGACCCTCCATGACACGCCCATCAAGTGCCATGAGATCTTTAGAGGCTTACCAGGTCAACAGGAAGTGGTCAGAGTGGTTCTGACCAACGGCGTGGCTGGTGTTGGAAAAACCTTCTCAGTGCAGAAGTTCACTCTGGACTGGGCAGAGGGTTTGGAGAACCAAGACCTCAATCTGGTGATCCTGCTTTCATTCAGGGAGCTGAACCTGATCAGAGATGAGCGCTTCAGTCTTCTGAGTCTGCTCCATGTTTTCCATCCAACACTAGAGAAGGTCACAGCAGAGACGCTGGCTGTCTGTAAACTTCTGTTCATCTTTGACGGTCTGGATGAAAGCAGACTGTCTCTGGATTTCACAGACTCTGAGGTGGTGTCTGACGTCACACAGAAGTCTTCACTGAACGTTCTGTTAACAAACCTCATCAAGGGGAACCTGCTCCCCTCAGCTCTCATCTGGATAACTTCTCGACCTGCAGCAGCCAATCAGATCCCTCCTTCACGCGTGGACAGGGTAACAGAAGTACGAGGCTTCACTGACGACCAGAAAGAGGACTACTTCAAGAAGAGGTCCAGAGATGAAGATCTGTCCAGAAGAATCATCTTACACATCAAGTCCTCCAGGAGCCTCCACATCATGTGTCAGATCCCGGTCTTCTGCTGGATCACTGCTACAGTTCTGGAGGACATGATGAGCAGAGAGCAGAGAGGAGAACTGCCCAAGACCCTGACTGACATGTACTCACACTTCCTGCTGGTCCAGACTAAGAGGAAGAAGCAGAAGTATAAAGGAGGACATGAGACAAGTCCTCAGGAGCTGACTGAGGCTGACAGTGAAGTCCTCCTGAAGCTGGGGAGGCTGGCCTTGGAACATCTGAAGAAAGGAAACATCATGTTCTACCAAGAAGACCTGGAGCGGTGTGGTCTGGATGTCTCAGAGGCCTCGGTGTACTCAGGAGTTTGTACAGAGATCTTCAGAAGAGAGAGTGTGATCTTCCAGAAAACTGTTTACTGTTTCGTTCATCTGAGCGTCCAGGAGTTTCTGGCTGCAGTCTACATGATCCACAGTTTCACAAACAGGGACACAAAAGTTCTGAAGAGTTTCAGAAGAGGCAACAAACACAAAGAAAACATGTCTTCTTTAAAGACGGTTTCCAGATCTTTTAAAAACCTGGATTCTTGTCTCTCATCTCTGGATGTCTTCTTGAAGAGAGTCATGATGAAATCCCTTGTCAGTAAAAACGGTCACCTGGACCTGTTTGTTCGCTTCCTTCATGGACTCTCTCTGGAGTCAAACCAGAGACTCTTAGGAGGTCTGCTGGGTCACACAGACAACAGTCCAGAAATGATCCAAAGAGTCATCAACAACCTGAAGGAGATGAACAGTGAAGATATCTCTCCTGACAGAAGCATCAACATCTTCCACTGTCTGATGGAGATGAACGATCTGTCAGTTCATCAGGAGATCCAAGAGTTCCTGAAGTCAGGGAACAGATCAGAGAAGGAACTCTCAGTGATCCACTGCTCTGCTCTGGCCTACATGCTGCAGATGTCAGAGGAGGTTCTGGATGAGTTGAACTTAAAGGAGTATAAAACATCAGACCAGGGACGTCAGAGACTGATCCCAGCTGTGAGGAACTGCAGAAAGGCCGTGTAAGTCCAGGTTTTATTCTCAGAATAGTGTAAACAATCCCTGTAGTTCTTCCAATGTCCACGTTACTGATGATGTTCTTCTTCAAATAGAAATCAACTCAAATATCAGGGAGGGGGTTTCTTTAGCAAAAACATGATCCTGGTGTCTAAAGTCCTGTTAGCCCAGGATGAGGTCTACCCGTGGACCCCTGAGAACTTGTCCTGATTGTGGAGGACCTCTTTGTTTTTAATCGTGTCTGTAATGAATAAAGTGGAACTTTCAGGACAAATCAGCGACCATATCTGAGGACACACAGAGGTCTTCTGATGATGGTATCAGTCCAGATCAACATCTCAGTCAGTTGTGTTGAACTTGAGTTTGAAGAAGGTGTCTGCAGCTTCTTCCTGCTGGTTTTCAGGTTGGAAATGATGAATCTGTTGTAAATGAGGGTGTTGACAGCATTGATGGTGAAAATAGAACTGGATCATTTTCTACACAGTGGCAGAACTGTCTCTGTACCATCATGTTCATCATTCAATATTCATAATCAATACAACCATGAAAACTAACATCATTTTCCACCACTCACTGGAGATTATCTGCTGGACTAGAACATATGAGTGATGAGAACACATGAGTTATTTGGACAGCAGCTACATGTGTCTGAAAACAATGGTGGAAATAGGACGTCTCTCTCTCTCTCTCTCTCTCTCTCTCTCTCTCTCTCTCTCTCTCTCTCTCTCTCTCTCTCTCTCTCTCTCTCTCTCTCTCTCTCTCTCTCTCTCTCTCTCTCTCTCTCTCTCTCTCTCTCTCTCTCTCTCTCTCTCTCTCTCTCTCTCTCTGCCCTCGGTGCTGCAGGTTGGCACTGACACTAGTCTGCCTCATAACACCTCATAGCATGTGGAAACAGCCGTGCTCTTCCACTGTATATATGGACACCATGTCTCTAAGGAGAAGCAGTGTGACTGCATCATCATCATCATCATCAGTTTTCCATGGTGTCCCTTTGTTGTCATGGTGATGCAGAGTGAAGATGATTCCTCTAATGTTGAGGTGTTGGTGGGCTGTAGCGGTCACATGTCTCTCACTCGGCTGCACGCCTCTGTTTAAGATGTTGATGTAAATTGGTCAGACTACTGCCTTCTGCTGAAACAGCCTTTAAACAAATACTGCAGCAGACTGGGGTTTGATCCAGGTCTGAGTCTGTGAGACTGAACCAGGTCTAAAGGACTAACAAGACAGACTTTTTTAGGGAGCAGAAAAGTCTGTTTTTGACCATAATTAGCATGACTGTCGTTAGGTTAAATTAATGCAGGTACCCATATTGATCCTCCATGTTGATATTATCAGGACTCATTATTGATACCTCACTTCATGATTTAGTGAGGTATCAATATTTTCATTTTTAAAAAATGAAGAGAATGAAAACATGTTCAAAGATGAATCTGTTTTATTTCCTCTGACTCCAAATGTTTCTTTCTGCATGAAACACACAAACTAGAAAAATTCAATCTGTTATTTTCATAGGAGTCATGAGAACGTACGCCCCCTAGAGTTACATGGAGAAAAAACTTTGATTGTGAAAACAAAGAAATCTTCAACTCTTCAAATGTTCAGAGTCAAACCAGCTCTAACCTGCTGAAAAACGATGTTATCTGAACCAATCAGAGAAAAAGAAGCTGCTGTGATTTAGTGAGTCGTCCTCTGATTGGTCAACAGTCAGTGTCTATGGAAAGACTTACATTACAGCAGGATGTCAACATTAAACACTGAGAGGAGCACTGATTCTCCAAGAAGTACTTTGGATACTAACCAATCACATACCAGGACCAAAAACCTGGTTCTCAGTCCCCTTCTCCAACTAGAACTCAAGAATTCACACAGTCATAATGATCCAGCTGCACTAACATGAAGACAACACTGTTAGAGAACAGAAGGACTAAAATAAGTCATGGAGTCATTTGTCTTGAACATCTGAACAGTTTTTTTTTCTTCTAAACTTTGACTTCCTGTCTTCTCTCATGGCTGTGGTCCTGATATTAGTATCTGTCTGGTTAAAAACAGGCCGTCTGTCAAACCAAAGATCATGTTTAAGTTGTTTTTGGTGAAGAGAAACATCAAATTACCCTTCAATGAAATATTGTTTGATATTTATGTTGTTACAGATTTTCTGACTGTAGACTCTCAGAGACTCACTGTGAAGTTGTGGCCTCAGCTCTGAAGTCCAACCCCTCCCATCTGAGACATCTGGACCTGAGTTTCAATAATCTGCAGGATTCAGGAGTGAAGCTTCTCTCCGCAGGACTGGAGAGTCCAAACTGCAGACTGGAGACTCTGATGTGAGACACCATTTCCTTCTGATCTAACAATAAGATGTGACAGTTTCTGCCTTAGATTTTTCTCTGTAGTTTTTCCATCAACTTTGGTCGAGCAGTTTGAATTTGTCGTCGTAAAACTTCAACACAGGAAGAAAAATCCGACATTTCAGAGTTGACTTTGAGGAGAACGATGGATGTAGAAAGGAAGCAGGAGAAAATCAGTCCCACAAATATTACACATGCTTGTAGAGGGCAGGAGCAGCACAGACTAAAGGCTGATACTGAACTGATCCACAGTTAATGTGATCACTAATGAATGAATGAAGCGTCAGAGAAATGATGAGCTGCAGATTGAAACCTGAAGAACAAAGTTAATCCAACTCTGGATATTTCATTTGGAAACTCTTGAAAACTTGAATTTCTTCTTTGCTCAGTCGTGTTCAAATGTAAAAACCAGATCCAGATTTTTCTGCAGTTTTCACTTCAGTTTGTTGAACATAAACATCATCTTGTCCAGTTGGTCTATAAAAACCTCTCTGATCAATGATCTGTTGGTTTATTTAAGAGTAGTTTGTCAGTTGTTGACAGCAGACGGACAGAGCCCTGAATCTACTCCTGACTATTTTCATCTTCATGAAGAATTCAGGACTACAAGAAAACCTTTGAGATTTCTCACATTAGTTTCTGAGGATCTCACTAAAGTTTTCTGTATCTTTAAAATTTTCTCGACTGAAAAATTTCTCTGGATCTTCAAAAGTTTAGAGAGGATTTTACAAAGTTCCTCAAGATCAACTCTGAAAAAGTTCTTCTTCCATGTCCTTCAGGGGCTCAAGAACATTGAATCATTAAAGCAGGAACAGTTTCTTCAGAGGTTCAATGATTTTTCCTTTTTTCAGAATGATTGACTGCAGTTTGTCAGAGATCAGCTGTTCTTCTCTGGCCTCAGCTCTGAAGTCCAACCCCTCCCATCTGAGACATCTGAACCTGAGTCACAATAACCTGCAGGATTCAGGAGTGAAGCTTCTGTGTGACTTTCTGCAGAGTCCAAACTGTAAACTGGAGACTCTGATGTAAGTTTAGCCTTTGTCTGTTTCTGGTGTAGATTTTTATGTTTATTCAGTTTTTTTAACCCGATTTAAATGTTCATAGAATTCTTGAATATTTCCAGAACTTTCTTCTTACTCACATAAATTCATAGTTTTTATTGAATCAGCAGTCAGATACAGATGGAGGAAAATGAGCACTGTGAGTTATTTTGTTGATTGAATGTTAATGATTTTTTATCAATGGTTCAGATGATCACTGCAGTGATGTTGACGGGTTTACTTCATGTGTCTCTAAAGCTTTCAAATGTTCAAGGATGCAGTGAACTCACTATCCATGCAGCTCAGGAACACAGCTCATCTTTAGAAACACAGACAGAGAGACGGACACACACACACAGACAGAGAGACACAGACAGAGAAACACAGAAACACAGACAGAGAAACACAGACGGAGAAAGAGACAGGCAGAGAGACACAGACAGACAGAGAGAAACACACACATGGATTTCCACTTTGTCACTTTGCTGTGATGACTGTAGTCACAAAAACAAAGTTTTCTTTGTCACTTTTTTGATTGAACCAAATAAGTTCAAGAACCAAACTCTCAGATTTTGTTGTTCCCAATATCATTTGAACCATTTAGACTTTTCTTCTGATCAATATTCAATGATCAGATTTATCAGGTTCCTGTTTTGGCTCCACTGCCTCTTTTCTGCCAGCTCAATAACTGGTCATATGGTTTGAAAGGTTCCTGCAGCAAAACCCGATTAGAGAGTGGACTAAATGAAATGTGAGTGAACTCAGCCATCAGTGAATAAATGACAAAGTGAGAGGAAGAGTGGATCTGTCTGCTGTCTGACCTTGTTGATCCTGATGAAGGTGAGGGAGAAGAGTAAAGCAGTAAAGGTGATGTTGTTGCAGACAGAGTCAGCTGACCTGTCTCATCAGGGTCTCATCCATTCTCTGTTTGGCAGAGCGCTGATGTTACAGTCTGAGAGCACATTCAGGTTCAGCTTCACATGGGCTGGATCTGCTAAATACAAACTCTTGAGACCAGTCTGGTTGAGGGAGGTCCGCTCAGTGTCCTGGGTGACTCTCTCTGAGCTCTTCTTGGTTGAGAGTATTTCTGGTTTGTCTCTGACTTCCATGAACTCAGATCTGGAGGATTGCTGGCTGGTCCGGTCCAGTTCTGACAGTAGAGACAACACAGTCTGTTATTCTGGGTTGAGTGTTATTGTTGGAGATCAGTGTACAGTGAGGGATGAAGGCAGACAAAGATCCTCCTGTTTCCTCCATGTCACAGTTCAAGTTCATTTTGAAGACTTTGATTGATCCGAGCACTGAAGAGGAACAGGAAACGAGGAGTAGAGAGTGAGGGAGGACTTCCAGCAAAGGATCATGGGAGTCCAACCAGCAACTGCTGCAACAAGGACTCCACATTCTGAACACCAGAACCTCTAATCCAAACCAGTGCTCCATCACATTTGATGTCTTGTCTGTTATTTAACATTGAGGGTCAGAGCAGACCAGATAATGAGCTCTGACAGACTGGATCTGGTCCAAAGGTCTCCTGTTGGAGGTCTCTAAGCTCCATATTTTAAACCTGAACATGTGAAGTTTGATTATTACTTATTTTTGTCTTCATTCTCTTTCCTTTTTTCAGATTGGATAGCTGCAGGTTGTCAGAGATCAGCTGTTCTTCTCTGGCCTCAGCTCTGAAGTCCAACCCCTCCCATCTGAGACATCTGGACCTGAGTTACAACAATCTGCAGGATTCAGGAGTGAAGCTGCTGTGTGACTTTCTGCAGAGTCCAAAATGTAAACTGGAGACTCTGATGTGAGACTTTTTTCCTCCATTCAAACATTATCATGATTTGTTTGTGATGATGACACTAAACTGCTGACTCAGGACTGAAATACTGACCCAGACTGAACACCTTCAGTCCAGAGTAGATTTTCAGTATCAGTGGATTATTTGATTGACTCCAGTTAGATCACTGCTGAGCTCCAGTGAATTAGAACCTGAACTCAAGAAGAAAACTCTTTGTAGAGTTCACAGTGAGAAGCACATTCAGACAGAAAACAGAAGCAGGGGGAGATTTGTCAGACGAGAACCATTCAAACTTTTGTTCAGGACAAGATCAGGGAATAGAAAAAACTCAGAGTTTAGTTTCTGACACCAATGAAAGTCCAGCTCTGTTACTTTGAATTTTGATTTTGAATCTTTGCGTGAAAATCTGAATTTGATGGTTGATCTGCACTTTTCTGAAGCCTTGCTGTGTTTAGACTGAAATATTTACCTCTCAAAGACGTGATATTTTTGGTTCAGCAAAGTGAAAATATTGTGAACATCCTTTATTTCCCATCCGTCCTGAAGTCGCTGATATTTTCTGAAAATATTGAGCTGCATCTCCAATCAGTAAAAAAGTCTCTGAGTTTGTTTTTCACTATTTCATGTGTTTTTGAATTCACTGTTTCAAACTGACTTCCTGTTTGGTTCAGCTCTTTGGAGCGTCACTTTTCTCTGATTCATACTTTCCAAACCTTTCCCCTGAACTCTACAGATTTAAGACATCAGGTTTCACACTGGATCATTTTTGTTTAAAATCTCATTATTTCCTCTTTATTTAGGTTGGATGACTGCAGTTTGACAAAGATCAGCTGTTCTTCTCTGGCCTCAGCTCTGAAGTCCAACCCCTCCCATCTGAAAACTCTGGACCTGAGTAACAACAATCTGCAGGATTCAGACGTGAAGCTGCTGTGTGACCTTCAGAAGAGTCCAGACTACAGCCTGAAGACTCTGATGTCAGTATAGAGTTGGAGTTAGTCTGTGCTGGTCTCCTGTTCCTCTCCACACAGTATCACAGCAGATATTCAGTATTTCCTGCAGACTCTTCGACCCTCTCAGAGGATTCTTTCTTTAGTGAAGCTGTGAGAACAGAAATCATCAAACCAGGAGTGTAAGAGTTATTTCTCTGCTAACTTGTTGATTTTGACCTCCAAGTCTGAAAACAGACAGCTGTTCTTTGTACTTGTTATTTTCACAGCAGGTTTGTTCGATCAGCTTTAACACATTTGACAGGAATGATTTCTTTATTTTGATGATGTTGGTTTATTTGTGAGGAAACCTGCTGCTGTACACCATCACTTCTGGTCTGAGCAGGACTGGAACCTGCTGGTCTGTAAACTGGATGTTCTTCAGTCCAGCTGATGAAGTGAGTCTCAGAGTGGAAACACTGATTGTCTTTTTTTCTCTCCTCAGATGGGAGTAACATCTGTCAGAGTGATTAAGAAGAGGATCATGTGTTTCCTGATGATCAGAGAGGTGAAGGCAGCAGCAGTGAGGGTGAGGTGAGTCTCTGACTGGGCTGTGTTACTGAGAGACTGACTGACCAATCACAGCGGGCGGAGAGGACTCTGGGAGCTGCACTTTGACCTGCTCTGAGATCAGCTCAGGACCTGGACTCTGGATATTTGATATTTTCCCTCATATTCTGGGATCAAACAGTCTGAACAAGTTTGGTTTGTTGATGGAAACATGATCATAAATGTACACTCTGATTGGATTACTTTTTTTACTGCCCATGATGCAGCGCCACCCAGTGGAGATGTAAAGAGGTGGAGTTGATTTTTTTCCTCATTTTTCTGCAGCAGGAGTTGATACCATGTGTGAGAGTAGATCAGTCAAAAGTTCTGATTAAACCCAAAGGTTTTTTCTTTCCTTTGCATCGTTACAGACCAAATAAAAACTGAAGGGAGAGGAAGAGAACTGCGGAGAGATGGAGGAGGACAGGGTTTAGGGTTTTCAGAAAAATCAGAAGCTTTATTCCTTCATTTCTTATTTTGATTCATCCGTTTTCTTTTTAATTTTCTGAAATGGTGGTAAATATTTGGTGGAGGTGTATTGACCTTATTTTATATTATTAGACATTATTTTCCTTCTCTTTCTATGTTTTTGTTCTTATATCATCTTTGAGCTCATCAATAATTAATTCCCTCCTGTTTGGATGAACAAACACAATTATTAAACCATAAATGAGACCTGAAAGTTAAAGTAAAATGTGTGAAATATAATTAGTCAAAGGAAAGATTCTTGAACACAGAAACGTTATTTACTTTATTATGATGGAGAAGTTTTTCTCTGATAGACAAACATTAACGTATTGACTCAAGTCGGAAAAAAGTGAGATCAGCATCTATTCAGGGTGAAGTCACTAACGTGGTTATAAACTCAGTGTTGTTGATTACAATCTCAGCTTCATAAATTGATGCTACAGTGGAATGACTTTCTGTAAAATCCACTGGCTTTGTGAGACTGTCAGCTTTCAGGAGATAAGTTTGTGTTTCTGTGACACTCCAAAGCTTTTCTATTCCACAGAAAAGATCAGTGTGTTTTCAGAAACATTCCTGACCCCATCCCTGCAAAATTAAAATAGTCTAATAATTTATGGATTAATGTCAGTAACAAAGTGTCATTTCTGTTGTTAGCCAATCAGAGGCTGTATCTGCCAACAGCTGACCTATAAGGTCCAATCAGAAGCCAGGACAGCTCAACTTTGTAAATCTTCATTTCACTGAATTATTGTAAAACAGAAATAAATGTTCTCCATAAATATAAAGTTTCACTGTTTAAATATGACGGTACACTTTATGGTTTTCCAGATTAAAAAGAGGATTTTTAACAGTCGATGCCGTGTTTTTAAATATAATGAGACAAAAAAACAAGCAACAATAATTTAATTTGTTCACAAAGTCACGGAGAAACATCACTGAAACATTTGATTCAATGTTAAATTTATGATTGCTAAAGTTAAATTTCAACAGTTTAATTAAACTCAAGGACACACGACTCTAATGTTCTCAGTGATCCTTGTGTCCCTGAACGCAACACTAAAGTCTCCTACATGTAAAAACTTGACTACTTTTGTTTTTCACCAAGTTCGAGTCAGAGCTCATTATAGGTGCTGCAGCACCACCTGCTGATCATACTGAGAAACTAAAGCTAGCGCTTTCTCTGGTTTGATTTTATATTTATTAAATGATCATGGCTGTGTGGGGATAATAATTGCATGCAGATGTTTGTCTGCTCAGGGCTTCAGTACAAATAATTTCAGTGTTATTTGAACTTCTATACAGCTTCAGCATCTCACACAGCTTAAATCATCTCTAGCTTCAGAAACAAGACAAACTAACACGTCGTTTTTTCTGCAGCAGTAGAATATTATGTCTCTCACAGCTACTCCAGTAGAAAGAGTTAAGAGATCATGTCAGGGGCATTTCGTTGACCTGGGAACATTGGGGGCTGAGCCAACACCCTCAATAAGTAAATAGGTAACAACTGTTTTCATTTTTCTTTTCCTAATAGAAGAACTTCATTGATCCCTGAAGGGAAACTCAATAAAAAATTCAAGAATAAGCACAAGTATTAGTTGGTTGCTCTTTTTCTCTGAATAAATATTTTGAAAATACTTTTTAGGTTTTCTTTCTTTATTTTCACTCAGACAATTTTCAGATGGATGTCATCCAGTGTGGTGCTGTACCTTTCCAGACTGTGCTGCTTTTTCCACCCATGACTTTCCGTCTCTCTGTCACACATCTTCTGCAAAAAAGATAAACTGTTTTCAGTCACATAAGTTTTTAGAAAGAAAGATCATGCTGCAGTATTTACTGTACCTCTTCAACATCCAATCCTGTCTTTTCTCTCTTTCCTTACAGGCTCCATCACTTGTTTTCCTCCTTTTTCTTCCTGTTTTCCCTCCATCACTTGCTGCTTTCCCATCCCCATCATCATCATCATCATCATCATCCCCCAAATTCTCTCTTCCCTCCCTTTATCATTTGCTTCCATCATTTCTCTTCATCCATCATCTGCTGCATGCTCTCTGTTTAGTTTAGTGAATGTGGAAGTGTGAGGTTGAAACACCTTCCTTTTAGCTTAGAAAATCAATCTATGACCTCGCCGTGGTCAAAGCTGGCCAGCATCTCCCTCTCAATTGACACTGTGGTCAAATTATTTAGCCGCTCCTGACCCATTGTATTCTTTAGCTATGTGTCTAGTCAACTGAGGGAACTGAAAAAGCTTTTACATCTGCAGCCGGTAACTGGGATTGTCAAGGAAGCTTTAGGGAGAGGAACATATCTTTTTCTTTAGGCGGTGTAACGTTCAGCTAGATGTTTGAGTGCCTCTTCATTCAGAAAATGCTCTGAAGCAGGCTGACATGCCTGTATGCCTGTCAATATTTTTTCCCCTAACTCCAGAAAACCTGTTCTGAAGCTCCTCTGGCATTCTATCAAGAACTGGAAAGAAGACTACCTCTCACGTCATCTCCATTAGAAAGATCTGACCTTGTGTCACAAAATGTCTCAACTACAAAGTTGTCCATGTTTTTTCATGTCTACCTCTGTGTCTCACTTGAATGGATCTCAACATCTTCACATAAAGCCATAGTCTGGTCATAGATTTCATGTGCTTTCTCATTGCTCCTGTAACTTTTAAATGAGTGCTCTGAACTGCCGTTTTACGTCCAGCGAGTCTTTGAAAAATGAACAAGTTGCCTGCCCCCTACCTCAAGTTGCCTTTAAAATTCTTGCAATATCTAGTGGTGGTGAGCATATTTTTTTGGCCTTGCTTGTTTTGGCTTACCATATAATCTCAAAACAAAGCTGAATGCTGCACTGGCACTTACTCAGTACTCCAGCTATTCAAATATTTTGAACCACGTTGATTGAAACACTGTTCTTTGCTTGCCAAACATACTGGATGGAAAGCAGTGATGTTTTATTTGCCCTGGCCCTGTGTCTGCAGTCCCCAAATCAGTTGAGTGCTACCTGTTACCTCTCGTGTGTTCTGGTCGTCCTCTTCATTTGTCTGTTTTATCTTCTCCTTCCGTCTCCTCGTGGTTCGTGTCTGCCGTTGTTTCCTCCTCATTCTCTGTCAGATCAGGGTCATCAGTAAACAGAATATAGAATCAGATTTCTTCATCATAGTAGACGTTACAAAAGTTAATCATAAATAGGGAACTGACCCTTGAAACATAAATCATGCTAAAGGGTAACTTACTGAGGGAAACAGGCTCACTTGTATAGTTTTTGTCATAAAGTACAATAGATCTTACTCAGAAGTTAAAATTGATTACATTTCTCCTATCTGGATAATTGCATTTTATGCCTGTATGCAATTATTTGTATATATGGTAAATACAGAATACAAAACAATGACAAAGCGTCATATTCTCGAGTAAATCCATGGAAATGCAAAGACACAGGAATAGTCACTTAACTTTATGGTAGTTAAGCATTTACAGTAAATTAACCTGTCAAATGTTGCGACATTTTTATCAAGTAGTCAAATCTTAAATGATAATTACATTGATGAATCTCTACATGAATAACTGAATACACAAATTACAGCGGCCTTTCCTGTTTACTTATGATTTTATTTATGCTTTATGTTTGTTTACAGTTCAGCTCTCAGTTGCACCAACACGATAAATACAGGTAACTATATACCTTAGGTTGAATACTCAATCTATGTATATATAGATCTACATATCTACATATATGACGCTGGAAAAGGGCAGGGCTAACGGTTCGGCTAACTCAATCCTCAAACTATCATGTACCATCATGACTGATCTGTCTAATGTTCACATAATTTTGAAGACATAGAGGATTTAAAAGACATGTTTGTTTACCTGTTTCACGTGGTTGTTCAGACACTTGAGATCCAGGGACTGCAGAAATGTCTTTCTTTGTCAGAGAAAAAAAACGTCTGATGTCGTCCATTTTTCCGTTCATGTGACGACTCGAAACCCGCTCGGAACACAATCAGAGTTCAGATTAGATAGACACCTGTCAGCCAAAAACACACGGATGATTTCCCGCCTCCATACATCTCCTCTCTGATTGGTCATGGTGTCGTGCCTGTTGCATTTACTGAAACTGGGAAATTACAAAACTATCTACTTCATTTTATTTCTTTAGAGGTATAGAAAAAAAATTTATCCGGGCCTGTTTAAGACATGTTATGGGTTAAAGCCGAGAAAGCCTGGGGTAGGCGACACCACTGTGGTATAGGGTGCTCGTAAAGAATTGGTAAGATAGCAGGTTCCTGTTCACGAGCGAGGAGAGTTCACGTGAGTTCATGTTCTGTACTTAAGTTTCCATGCAGTTCATTTGCTGATAGTTTAAGAATTTTCTGTGCACCTGCTACACATCCCTCCTTCTCCTTTTCCCACCTTTGATTCAGAGGTGATATTTCAAGTGAGTAAATGACAGGAGCCAAAGTTGTTCCTTTTTTCCATTTATGCTCATGTTTTTGTTTATTACATCACTGTCCACGTTAAAATGGATAATGGGGATTTGTTATGTTAAGCTCATATATTCACATGAACACTACCGGTGTCCTAATTACTTGAAATTTCACTATTGTTCCTAGCATACTTTCTCTCTGTCGGCTAGTTGTTAGCCAGGCTCGCAAGACAGTCGCGTGCGGGTGTGTCGACACACACAATAACGGCGAGCCGTCGGAGCGGGAACCGCGGGCTAACATCTCCTGCTCCGCTAACAAGGCTAACTAACTAATAAACAATTAACAGCCGGCTTTCAACAAGTGTTAGCTACACGTCGTTATCTGCTCCACTTACCGCTGTCTTTATTCTTCTTTCTTTTTCCTCTTTTCCTCTCTTTCTTTTCTCGTTTCCTAACAAGTAGCTCCGCTTCATTTAGCATGGCTGACTGACGTTACTCTGGTTGATGCTCTTCGGTGAAGTTAGTGGACGGAGGTCACGTAGCAGTGAGACAGGGATGTTGTGGGGTCCCTTTAGGGGGGTATCCGTCTGAGATGTCGTTGCAATTTGACCAGCTGTTGTTTGATGAGATTGATAAAGCAGGTCACTGCAGTTTCCTCATTTTTGGACATTATTGTGGAGTCAAGTCCGTCAGCCCTGGGGGACCCCCTAGTGGCGTGGGGCTCCATGCTACCGTTTGCTTTGCCTCTAAGTGAGACCGAGCTGTTGGGAGAGGAGCGCTCATCTGGTAGTTTGTTGGTTTAACCAGCAGGTGGCGCTGCTGCAGTAACATTAAACGGAGACGCAACCATACAAGTTTCTGTTGTTACTGAAACTTAGGGGAGAGTGGGGTAAGATGAGCCATTTTTTATATTTCGGATCACTACATCAAGACAATCATAGTTTTGTCTCTAACTAGTGTATCTGCATATATTTCAGGATGTTGTTAATCCTTGAAAACCAATAGAATGAGTGTGAACATAACTGTCTTGATAATATAGCATTCAAACAAAGTGGTCTCCTATGGTCAACTTTCCCTGTGTATGGGGTTAGTTGACCATAGGAGCGGGGTAAGTTGAGCCATATCCCTACTACACCCCCACTCAGTAGTAAATGCAGTAAATCTGATAACTTTATGATCTAATAATAATAATACAGTATGTAGTTCATGGATGTCTGTGTGATTTGGTGATCAGGGAATGTTTTTCTTCACTCCTAAATACTAACACTTGGCATTTCCTGTAAAAAATCAAGGGGAGGAGAAACTTTGCAATAAAACAATAAAACTAAAAGTGTTCAAAGTTCAGACTTCAGAGTGACTCAGCACAGAGAGGACACTTGTAACAGGGTGAGTGTTAATTCAGTGTTACTGTTTGGTTTTCAGTCTGTCATTTATCAGAACTGTTATTGCTTATTAATACACTTAAAAAAAAGCTATGAAGAGAAAATTGATCTGATACGTTCCCCGATTGATTCCTCATCCAGTAAACTCTGTTTTTCTGCCTTTGGTGAGATGAGCCCAAAATCCACTTCATATTTTTTTGATCTTCAACAGACTTCACCGATTATATTTACACTGTGAGTCAGACAAGGATGAGGGGGAGAAATCCAAACTAATGCTGTGGATACTGTTCAAACAGGTTATTTCAAACTCCGACAGACCCTCGAACTTTCTGTCAGGATTCACTTCTCTGAGCTCACAGCCATCATTACTGCTTTTTCAGACTCAGAGGAGTTTAGGAGAGTACAGGTCTGGGTGTATGGTATTAAAGTTTGTAGTCAAAGTTTTTCAGATACTGCAATAACACCTGTAACCTCTAACCAACATTATCACTGAATACAGTCACAATAAAACAGCTGAAGTTGACCAAAGGTTGTTTTTCAAATACTGTAAAGGTATTCATGCTGTTGTTTTATCTTCTGGTCCAAAGTACCTTTATTGCAGTTAAATATAAGCCTATCAGATTATATCTAAGGTCCAAAGTCTTTGTATGAACAGTATTCAGTGCAGGACTGTAAAAGATCAGGACAATAAATGAATCATTTACAGTAAAAGGGTCATATAACAGACAGCCCATCATTAGAGGCAAAGCAACCTTAAAGAGATGGGGACTAAATACCTCTGAATGTAAAATACATTTAATAACTGCTGAAGGACTGATCATAAATGAACCAGTGTTTATAATGCTGAGATCGAAGAACAGAGAGCAGGTAAGTTAGATGATGAAAATAATGAGGGGATGAAAATAACAACTAAGGCGTTGTATGTTTGTATGTAATATTAGTACAGCTGTGTACCAAACCAGCATCACAGAGTATAACTGATGTTTTTCTTTGGTGTAGTATCAAGTATGAGCTTCCTGAGTTTTAGGCACAGAGCAGAAAATCACCACATTCTCAGAGTTCAACAAAAAACCGTCACATTTATGTTCCTCTGTGTTTGAACCAGAGACATTCAGCCTTTAAAGTAAATGATTGTGAAGAGTTAAATTAAACTCTAAAGCAGCTTTGTGTTCTGTAGCAGGTTAAAAAGAAGAATCAGTCAAGAATAAAACAATAATTTAACATTCAAGAATACTTGATAGTACAAAGTTCTTACATCGTCAAGGTTTAAAAATAAATGTGATTTTCAGACTCTTAGACTTGATCATGTTAGACTGGATAAGATAGCCAACCAGGACCTTTATGATTCAAAAAAGAGGGATTGTGTGCAGACAGATTGTTGACAAATTAAGATGTAGAAACTTGATCATCTTCACTGAACACTCTCTTCCTGTTTGTATCTTTGTCTTTTTGTCCTCAGGTTGTATAACTCGGTTTCATCTGCCATGAATTTGCACGACATCAGATGGAGAAGATGAGTGATTGTGTCGAGGAGGAGGAGGACAGAGCAAAGTTTGTCATGTCTGACTGTCTGTCCATGAAGAGTGACCGGTCTAAAGATCTTCCATGGAACTTCAGTAGAGAACAGGACCCTCAGAGGAGGACAGAGCAGAGTCTGTTATGTTCGACCGTCTGTCTATAAAGAGTGACTGGTCTAAGGATCCCCCTGAAAACTTCAGTAAAGAACCAGGACCCTCAGATTCACGGTAAGAGAAACACTTTTCACCCTCCAAACTCTCAAACAACAACAACTGATGTTTCAAAACCAAAACTTTAAATCCTGACCCCTCTGTTTTCTACCATGGTGAGAAAAATGATCTCCTCTGCTCTCAAAACAGTGATTTTCCTCTTTAACCTGCCAACTTGGGTAAAGGGCTGGTGAAGAAAAAGTCACTGAGCACAGATTTACTTATTATTCATCATGTTTATAAAAATGAAGGTCGTATAAAACAGCATTTGAAAAGGATTCTGACCTCTGTATTTTCTGATTTGGTTCCTGTGTTTGGGACGTTTTGAGTCTGTAAGTCTTTGGACTGTGGTGTATAGACCCCAGAAAACAGTCTGTGGGTCACAAAATACCAGAAGACAAATGAAGAAATCACTCCTGTTAGATCTGCTTGATTAAAAAACATGTAGAATTGGTGGCGAAAATCTCTCCACCCTCAAAAATCTCAGTTTAGTTTTTCTCCTGTCTCCACACTTTGAGGCAGCAGCAGCTGAATATTTTAAAGGAGATTGTTTTATGTTCAAGAAAAGAGTGAGGTCAGAAACTCTGGTTTAATAAATGCTTCTTATTCTGTATCTTTCAAACATGAAATGATAAAGAAAATAAATGTTCTTTATTTCCACAGAGAGACACAGAGATGTGACTCTGTGGAGGAGCAGCTGTCCAGCTGTTCTTTATGTCAGGACATCCTGAAGGATCCAGTCTCTACCCGCTGTGGACACCGGTTCTGCAGACAGTGCCTGGCCTCATGCAGGGACCAGTCTACTTCTTTAGGACACACCTCCTGTCCCCAGTGTGGAAAAAGAACCAGAACAGTTCTTGTCTCTCAGACAGACAGTCAGTCAAGCTCTGATCAAAGTAAGTCTGAACATCTGTCCTCTAAAGTCTCTGTGGATGAAAACTCAGCTGACTGATTTTCACAAAGATGTTTTCATGTTGAGCAGTTTGGTTCATTTTATTTTTCTTCTCTTTCAGAAGATGGCGGTCTGCAGGAGGTTTTAGATGAACATAAGATCAGTCTGAAGAGGAGATGTGAACGTGTGAATGAAGGAAGTGATGGAACAGGAAGTAGTCAAACCCTCCTCAACAGGATCTTCACTGAGCTCTACATCACAGAGGGACTGAGTGAAGAGGTGAACACACAACATGAGGTGAGACAGCTGGAGACAGCTTCAAAGATGGAGACCCTCCATGACGAACCCATCAAGTGTCATGAGATCTTTAGAGTCTTACCAGGTCAACAGGAAGTGGTCAGAGTGGTTCTGACCAACGGCGTGGCTGGTGTTGGAAAAACCTTCTCAGTGCAGAAGTTCACTCTGGACTGGGCAGAGGGTTTGGAGAACCAAGACCTCAATCTGGTGATCCTGCTTTCATTCAGGGAGCTGAACCTGATCAGAGATGAGCGCTTCAGTCTTCTGAGTCTGCTCCATGTTTTCCATCCAACACTAGAGAAGGTCACAGCAGAGACGCTGGCTGTCTGTAAACTTCTGTTCATCTTTGACGGTCTGGATGAAAGCAGACTGTCTCTGGATTTCACAGACTCTGAGGTCCTGTCTGACGTCACACAGAAGTCTTCACTGAACGTTCTGTTAACAAACCTTATCAAGGGGAACCTGCTCCCCTCAGCTCTCATCTGGATAACTTCTCGACCTGCAGCAGCCAATCAGATCCCTCCTTCACGTGTGGACAGGGTAACAGAAGTACGAGGCTTCACTGACGCCCAGAAGGAGGAGTACTTCAGGAAGAGGTTCAGAGATGAAGATCTGTCCAGAAGGATCATCTCACACATCAAGTCCTCCAGGAGCCTCCACATCATGTGTCAGATCCCGGTCTTCTGCTGGATCACTGCTACAGTTCTGGAGGACATGATGAGCAGAGAGCAGAGAGGAGAGCTGCCCAAGACCCTGACGGACATGTACTCACACTTCCTGCTGGTCCAGACTAAGAGGAAGAAGCAGAAGTATCTGACTGAGGCTGACAGTGAAGTCCTCCTGAAGCTGGGAAGGCTGGCATTGGAACATCTGAAGAAAGGAAACATCATGTTCTACCAAGAAGACCTGGAGCGGTGTGGTCTGGATGTCTCAGAGGCCTCGGTGTACTCAGGAGTTTGTACACGGATCTTCAGAAGAGAGAGTGTGATCTTCCAGAAAACTGTTTACTGTTTCGTTCATCTGAGCGTCCAGGAGTTTCTGGCTGCAGTCTACATGATCCACAGTTTCACAAACAGGAACAAAGAAACTCTGAAGGGTTTACTAAGAGACAACAAAGACAAAAAAAACATGTCTTCAGAGATGGTTTTCAGTTCTGTTCTAAACCTGTATCATTTTTTCTCATCCCTGAATGTCTTCCTAAAGAGTGTCATGGAGAAATCCCTTCTCAGTAAAAACGGTCACCTGGACCTGTTTGTTCGCTTCCTTCATGGACTCTCTCTGGAGTCAAACCAGAGACTCTTAGGAGGGCTCCTGGGTCACACAGACAACAGTCCAGAAATGATCCAAAGAGTCATAAACAACCTGAAGGAGATGAACAGTAAAGATATCTTTCCTGACAGAAGCATCAACATCTTCCACTGTCTGATGGAGATGAACGATCTGTCAGTTCATCAGGAGATTCAAGAGTTCCTGAAGTCAGAGAACATATCAGAGAAGAAACTCTCAGAGATCCACTGCTCTGCTCTGGCCTACATGCTGCAGATGTCAGAGGAGGTTCTGGATGAGTTGGACTTAAAGAAGTATAACACATCAGACCAGGGACGACTGAGACTGATGCCAGCTGTGAGGAACTGCAGAAAGGCCGTGTAAGTCCAGGTTTTATTCTCAGAATAGTGTAAATGATCCCTGTAGTTCTTCTAATGTCCACGTTACTGATGATGTTCTTCTTCAAATAGAAATCGACTGAAATATCAGGGAGGGGGTTTCTTTAGGTTCAGCAAAAACATGATCCTGGTGTCTAAAGTCCTATTAGCCCAGGATGAGGTCTACCTGTGGACTCCTGAGAACTTTCAGGACAAATCAGCGACCATATCTGAGGACACACAGAGGTCTTCTGATGATGGTATCAGTCCAGATCAACATCTCAGTCAGTTGTGGTGAACTTGAGTTTGAAGAAGGTGTCTGCAGCTTCTTCCTGCTGGTTTTCAGGTTGGAAATGATGAATCTGTTGTAAATGAGGGTGTTGACAGCATTGATGGTGAAAATAGAACTGGATCATTTTCTACACAGTGGCAGATCTGTCTCTGTACCATCATGTTCATCATTCAATATTCATCATCAATACAATTATGAAAACTAACATCATTTTCCACCACTCACTGGAGATTATCTGCTGGACTAGAACATATGAATGATGAGAACACAGGAGGTATTTGGACAGCAGCTCCATGAGTCTGAAAACAATGGTGGAAATAGGATGTTAATGTCTCTCTCTCTCTCTCTCTCTCTCTCTCTCTCTCTCTCTGCCCTCGGTGCTGCAGGTTTGCACTGACACTAGTCTGCCTCATAACACCTCATAGCATGTGGAAACAGCCGTGCTCTTCCACTGTATATATGGACACCATGTCTCTAAGGAGAAGCAGTGTGACTGCATCATCATCATCATCATCATCATCAGTTTTCCATGGTGTCTCTTTGTTGTCATGGTGATGCAGAGTGAAGAGGATTCCTCTAATGTTGAGGTGTTGGTGGGCTGTAGCGGTCTCATTTCTCCCACTCGGCTGCACGCCTCTGTTTAAGATGTTGATGTAAATTGGTCAGACTGCTGCCTTCTGCTGAAACAGCCTTTGAACAAACACTGCAGCAGACTGGGGTTTGATCCAGGTCTGAGTCTGAGAGACTGAACCAGGTCTAAAGGACTAACAAGACAGACTTTTTTAGGGAGCAGAAAAGTCTGTTTTTGACCATAACTATCATGGCTGTCATTAGGTTTAATTAATACAGGTACACATATTGATTCTCCATGTTGATATTATCAGGACTCATTATTGATACCTCACTTCATGATTTAGTTTAAACATTTAAAAAAGTCAAGAAAATATCTTCAAAGAAGAATCTGTTTTATTTCCTCTGACTCCAAATGTTTCTTTCTGCATGAAACACACAAACTAGAAAAATTCAATGTTATTTTCATAGGAGTCATGAGAACGTACGCCCCCTAGAGTTACATGGAGAAAAACCTTTCATTGTGAAAACAAAGAAATCTTCAACTCTTCAAATGTTCAGAGTCAAACCAGCTCTAACCTGCTGAAAAACGATTTGATCTGAACCAATCATAGAAAAAGGAGCTGCTGCTGTGATTTAGTGAGTCGTCCTCTGATTGGTCAACAGTCAGTGTCTATGGAAAGACTTACATTACAGCAGGATGTCAACATTAAACACTGAGAGGAGCACTGATTCTCCAAGAGGTACTTTGGATACTAACCAATCACATACCAGGACCAAAAACCTGGTTCTCAGTCCCCTTCTCCAACCAGAACTCAAGAATTCACACAATCATAATGATCCAGCTGCACTAACATGAAGACAACACTGTTAGAGAACAGAATGACTAAAATAAGTCATGGAGTCATTTGTCTTGAACATCTGAACGTTTTTTTCTTCTAAACTTTGACTTCCTGTCTTCTCTCATGGCTGTGGTCCTGGTATTAGTATCTGCCTGGTTAAAAACAGGCCGTCTGTCAAACCAAAGATCATGTTTCAGTTGTTTTTGGTGAAGAGAAACATCAAATTACCCTTCAATGAAATATTGTTTGATATTTATTTTGTTACAGATTTTCTGACTGTGGACTCTCAGAGACTCACTGTGAAGTTGTGGCCTCAGCTCTGAAGTCCAACCCCTCCCATCTGAGACATCTGAACCTGAGTAGAAACAAACTGCAAGATTCAGGAGTGAAGCTTCTCTCTGCAGGACTGCAGACTCCAAACTGCAGACTGGAGACTCTGATGTGAGACACCATTTCCTTCTGATCTAACAATAAGATGTGACAGCTGCTGCCTTAGATTTTTCTCTGTGGTTTTTCCATCAACTTGAGTCGAGCAGTTTCAATTTGTCGTTGTAAAACTTCAACACAGGAAGAAAAATCTGACATTTCAGAGTTGACTTCGAGTAGAACGATGGATGTAGAAAGGAAGCAGGAGAAAATCAGTCCCACAGATATTACACATGCTTGTAGAGGGCAGGAGCAGCACAGACTAAAGGCTGATATTGAACTGATCCACAATTAATGTGATCACTAATGAATGAATGAAGTGTCAGAGAAATGATGAGCTGCAGATTGAAACCTGAAGAACAAAGTTAATCCAACTCTGGATATTTCATTTGGAAACTCTTGAAAACTTGAATTTCTTCTTTGCTCAGTCGTGTTCAAATGTAAAAACCAGATCCAGATTTTTCTGCAGTTTTCACTTCGGTTTGTTGAACATTAACATCATCTTGTCCAGTTGGTCCATAAAAACCTCTCTGATCAATGATCTGTTGGTTTATTTAAGAGTAGTTTGGCAGTTGTTGACAGCAGACAGACAGAGCCCTGAATAAACTCCTGACTATTTTAATCTTCATGAAGAATTCAGGACTACAAGAAAACCTTTGAGATTTCTCACATTAGTTTCTCAGGATCTCACTAAAGTTTTCATTTTCTCATTTGAAAACTTCCACAGGATCTTCAAAAAGTTTATAGAGGATTTTACAAAGTTCCTCAAGATCATCTCTGAAAAAGTTCTTCTTCCATGTCCTTCAGGGGCTCAAGAACATTGAATCATTAAAAGCAGGAACAGTTTCTTCAGAGGTTCAATGATTTTTTCTTTTTTTCAGACTGTTTTACTGCAGGTTGTCAGAGATCAACTGTTCTTCTCTGGTCTCAGCTCTGAAGTCTAACCTCTCCCATCTGAGACATCTGGACCTGAGTGGAAATGATCTCCAGGATTCAGGAGTGAAGCTGCTGTGTGACTTTCTGCAGAGTCCAAACTGTAAACTGGAGACTCTGAAGTAAGTTTAGTCTTTGTCTGTTTCTGGTGTAGATTTTTATGTTTATTCAGTTTTTTTTAACCCAATTCAAATGTTCACAGACTTGTTGAATATTTCCAGAACTTTCTTCTTACTCACATAAATTCATAGTTTTTATTGAATCAGCAGTCAGATACAGATGGAGGAAAATGAGCACTGTGAGTCATTTTGTTGATCGAATGTTGATGATTTTTTATAAATGGTTCAGATGATCACTGCAGTGATGTTGACGGGTTTACTTCCTGTGTCTCTAAAACATTCAAATGTTCAAGGATGCAGTGAACTCACTATCCATGCAGCTCAGGAACACAGCTCATCTTTAGAAACACAGGGAGGTCCGCTCAGTGTCCTGGGTGACTCAGCACATTTAGCTCTCTCTGAGCTCTTCTTGGTTGAGAGTATTTCTGGTTTGTCTCTGACTTCCATGAACTCAGATCTGGAGGATTGCTGGCTGGTCCGGTCCAGTGCTGACAGTAGAGACAACACAGTCTGTTATTCTGGGTTGAGTGTTCTTGTTGAAGATCAGTGTACAGTGAGGGATGAAGGCAGACAAAGATCCTCCTGTTTCCTCCATGTCACAGTTCAAGTTCATTTTGAAGACTTTGATTGATCCGTGCGCTGAAGAGGAACAGGAAACGTGGAGTAGAGAGTGAGGAAGGACTTACAGCAAAGGATCATGGGAGTCCAACCAGCAACTGCTGCAACAAGGACTCCACCTTCTGATCATTTAAACCTCTAATCCAAACCAGTGCTCCATCACATTTGATGTCTTGTCTGTTATTTTACATGGAGGGTCAGAGCAGACCAGATCATGAGCTCTGACAGACTCGATCTGGTCCAAAGGTCTCCTGTTGGAGTTCCCTAAGCTCAATATTTTAAACCTGAACACGTGAAGTTTGATCATTAATTATTTTTATCTACATTCTCTATCCTTTTTTCAGACTGTGGGACTGCAGGTTGTCAGAGGTCAGCTGTTCTTCTCTGGCCTCAGCTCTGAAGTCCAACCCCTCCCATCTGAGACATCTGGAGCTGGGTGAAAACAATCTGCAGGATTCAGGAGTGAATCTGCTGTGTGACTTTCTGCAGAGTCCAAACTGTAAACTGGAGACTCTGAGGTCAGACTTTTTTCCTCCATTCAAACATTATCATGATTTGTTTGTGATGATGACACTAAACTGCTGACTCAGGACTGAAATACTGACCCAGACTGAACACCTTCAGTCCAGAGTAGATTTTCTGCATCAGTGGATTATTTGATTGACTCCAGTTAGATCACTGCTGAGCTCCAGTGAATTAAAACCTGAACCCAAGAAGAAAACTCTTTGTAGAGTTCACAGTGAGAAGCACATTCAGACAGAAAACAGAAGCAGGGGGAGATTTTTCAGACGAGAACCATTCTTTTGAACCAAACTTTTGTTCAGGACAAGATCAGGGAATAGAAAAAACTCAGAGTTTAGTTTCTGACTCTGATGAATGTCCAGCTCTGTTACTTTGAATTTTGATTGTTTTTGAATCTTTGTGTGAAAATCTGAATTTTATGTTTTTTCTGCACTTTTCTGAATCCTTGCTGTGTTTAGACTGAAATATTTACCTCTCAAAGACGTGATATTTTTAGTTCAGCAAAGTGAAAATATTCTGAACATCCTTTATTTCCCATCCGTCCTGAAGTCGCTGACATTTTCTGAAAATATTGATCTGCATCTCCAATCAGTAAAAAAGTCTCTGAGTTTGTTTTTCACTATTTCATGTGTTTTTGAATTCACTGTTTCAAACTGACTTCCTGTTTGGTTCAGCTCTTTGGAGCGTCACTTTTCTTTGATTCATACTTTCCAAACCTTTCCCCTGAACTCTACAGATTTAAGACATCAGGTTTCAAACTGGATCATTTTTGTCTAAAATCTCATTATTTCCTCTTTATTTAGGTTGGGGAGCTGCAGTTTGACAAAGATCAGCTGTTCTTCTCTGGCCTCAGCTCTGAAGTCCAACCCCTCCCATCTGAAAACTGTGTGGCTGAGAGACAACAATCTGCAGGATTCAGACGTGAAGCTGCTGTGTGATCTTCAGGAGAGTCCAGACTACAGACTGGAGACTCTGAGGTCAGTCTAGAGTTGGAGTTAGTCTGTGCTGATCTCTCCTGTTCCTCTCCACACAGTATCACAGCAGATATTCAGTATTTCCTGCTGACTCTTCGACCCTCTCAGAGGATTATTTCTTTAGTGAAGCTGTGAGAACAGAAATCATCAAACCAGGAGTGTAAGAGTGTCAGTCATGAAAAAAGTGTCTCCTCGTCTCTATATTTCAGATCAAATGTAGAAATGAGACATAATGAAACAGAAATGTTCAGTTTCTGCTCTGAAGTTGAGTTTATAGTTCTCTGTATTCAACACAGACTTTATTTCTCTGCTAACTTGTTGATTTTGACCTCTAAGTTTGAAAACAGACAGCTGTTCTTTATACTTCTTATTTTCACAGCAGGTTTGTTACTTCAGCTTTAACACATTTGACAGGAAGGATTTCTTTATTTTGATGATGTTGGTTTATTTGTGAGGAAACCTGCTGCTTTACACCATCACTTCTGGTCTGAGCAGGACTGAGACCTGCTGGTCTGTAAACTGGATGTTCTTCAGTCCAGCTGATGAAGTGAGTCTCAGAGTGGAAACACTGATCGTCTTTTTTTCTCTCCTCAGGTGGAGTTAACATCTGTCAGAGTGATTAAGAAGAGGATCATGTGTTTCCTGATGATCAGAGAGGTGGAGGCAGCAGCAGTGAGGGTGAGGTGAGTCTCTGACTGGGCCGTGTTACTGAGAGACTGACTGACCAATCACAGCGGGCGGAGAGGACTCTGGGAGCTGCACTTTGACCTGCTCTGAGATCAGCTCAGGACCTGGACTCTGGATATTTGATATTTTCCCTCATATTCTGGGATCAAACAGTCTGAACAAGTTTGTTTTGTTTAATATTCTGATAAAATAAAGGATTTCATAAGATAAAACATCAAAACTGTTCAAATGAAAGACATAGTTTTAAATAAACACATTTAAACATGAGAAATGAACAATAAAAAAAACAGGTCATCCAATAAATAAAGAAATATCTATCAAATCATAAAACTTCATAGAGAGTTGATTCAGACAGAGGAAAAGGTCTGATACAAACAGACGTTGTGAGTTCGATCTGAAGACAGGAGCTTTTAATGTCTCTTTATTTGGGCTTCATGATATCTGAGGCAAACTGAGCGTATCCGGTTTCATACAAAGGAAGGTGATTATGAACGAGTCTGAGAGTTTTATTGAAAAAAGTTTCTCTCCAGATCCAAACAGAGTGACGAACACCTGTATACCTGTGACTCATTCGGCTTCCAATGGCAGCTGAGTGACAGTTCTTCTCCCCGCCTTTAAGAGTTTCATCCTGTTCTTTGAAAACTTACATTGACTCCAAACAAAAACCTTTTGTACTGGGATAATTGTTTTGCCATTTCTTACTTGATCTCATGAATAAATTTTAATGCAGTTTCACATGAAGCTGCACAAGGCGGGAACATCACAGAGCAAAATGATTTCAACATATTTACTCTGTTTTATGAAGGAAATCTACTGCACAAGTGTGTCTTTGCAGGTCTGTTCAAATGACATGCTCTTCCAGGAGTGACCTCTTGGTGGCGCCAGCGGCTACAGTATAAATGTCGTCTCACAGGCCCCCTTTATTTCTTAACTCTGCCGGAGAGAGAGTAAACAGCTGCTGAATACTTTTTACTCCCCCCCTGCTCTCTTCATTCATAAACACTGCCTCTAAAAATGACAGATCAATCCAGCGGTTGCCACCACACACCCTCCAAAATATTTACTCAAATCAAACACAGCACCTGAATTTTATCGCACCCTCACTGTGTTGCCCGGGGACGTCACCATAAACCTTATCGTCTGCTCTGAGCTCATCACCTCGACCATCTGCTCTCACTTACAGCCAGCAGGACCAGAAACTCACTCAGGTAGATTCAGCACAGAGAGAGAGAGAGAGAGAGAGAAAGAGTGAGTCCATCTCTTTATTGGAAACAATGTCATGAATTGTGAAACTGACTTTTCAAAACCGAGTTGTAAAGTGCTCTACGACATGAAAATAGAGTAGAAATAGAGAGAAGAATAAAGATAGGAAAAGCGCTCGGTATTTCCGCGATTTTTCTTCATTTCCTGAAACCAGCAAACCAGCATTGCGCAGTAGCGTTGTACGCATTCAGCGGGAGAGTCGCTGTGATGACGCTCGGCTCAAACAGCTTATCGCCCGGGTGAGCTACGCAATCCTTCAACGCCCCTAGGCTGTATCAAGTGTCAATCACAGAAAACATGAACCCCCTAATAACAAACCAGTCTTACAGTAACTACATGTCAACATCGCAACCAGGGGGAGAAACCCATAAGCTTTGCTGGAGGAGGCGGGATTTATGACCTATACTGCAGCCCGTCACCAGAGGGTGCTGTTCTCGGAGTGGCTTCACCCTGTGAGGAGGCAGACGGCGTCCATTCTACATACAGTCTATGGTTAAAACCCATGAAAATTAGTTTTAAGTGAGTTTTAAAAAAGGTTCTGTGTCTGATCTCTTCAGGTGGTTTGTCCCTGAGAGAGGGGCCCCTGACTGAAAAAGCCCGGCCCTCTTTGGTCTTCACTCAGCAGCAGACCCTTGGACAACTTAGATCCAGATATGCGGCTTTTCCCGTCTCCTTTTTTATATATTTATATATTTAGAGAGAGAGAGGTTTTGGAGGGTGGCTAACTAGGAAATACGTTGACCTAAAAACATTTCTACAAGGTCCAGGTGAGAATCAGTTTATCGACATGCCACCTCCACTACACTAGGTGGCGATATCTCCCCTTTTAGCTCATTACTGAATCTCCTTGACAAACAAAACGTAAGTTGAACGATTAACACGTCAACAGATTTACAGCTCTGCACCTTTTGTACGACGGATGTGCAGTTTCAGTTTGACTAACACAAAAACATTTTTGAGTGAGTTAGTCGTGCAAATGTCCTGTTAAAGTCATGGTTGACGATTGAGGAGATTGGTAATTATTATTAACCTCGTTTCTATGGCGATCATGGTCCTATAGTGCGATCTCCACAAACTGAAGAGAAAAAAGAACGGAAAAAATCTGTTCACTCTAGCCGGTGCAGGATTGCAAAAATATTGACCAATAGGAGCCATCCGTCCCAGACAGCTCCTATTGGTCAATCTCCTGCTCCGCCTCTCCATCCAATTACCTTGCTGTATGTGGTAGAATGAAAATGAAAGCTTCAGTCTCATCCTTGTTTGAATATCACTTTAAGGGGAAGAGAGATGAAATACTAATAATGCCAATAATTTAATGATTTTAATTTGCCTTTAGTGACAAGACTTCAGGACCACATAACCAAGATTTTCAGTTCTGTCTTTAAAGGTGAACAACGTACAATAATGCCTCTGTAGTCGAGTCGTGAGTTTCATTCAGTGTTTTCTGCATCAAGTCAATCAATCTTTCTATCTTTATCACAAAATCAATCTCTATGTGAAACTGGACTCCAAACCAGATCAATAGGTACGACTGACACAACAGGTCCTCCACAGATCTTAAATAACAGCAGCCTGAATGACCCATTTAGACTCACTTGTGATTATGCAATGGTATGTGTAACAGAATAGCAGAGGGAAAATGTTTTCACTGAACCGGACCCACCCGGATCAGATGTTCCCTGTGTCATAATATGGCGTTATTAGCTTCTGGGATATAGTGAGGGCGTCTTTTCACATGCAGGAGTTTGACGAGGCAGATCACTTAACACTAATTTGTAAAGCTACCTGACAGACCGCACGGCTTCGGTGGTTGAATGTTTTTTTTTTCTATTTGTGGGTCAGGCTTCTGTCATTATTTTCTCGATATGAATTGTACGTACGTGTGTGAATGTAAAGACTCTAACCTGACTTTACCAGGATTGAATAAAATGGCAGAGAATCATTTGCGAACGCCACAACACTCCTACTTACCTCTTTCTTTGCGTTCTATAACTTCTTTTTATCATTTTAGAATGGCGATATACCCTCATCTCAAAACAAATTTCTCATGTTTCTGATTTATTTTCTTTACATTTTTTTGCATTTATGTTCACATTATTTATCCTTGTTAATAAGTTTTGTCTATTTTGTATTTTAGGCGTGTGTTTGTTGGGGTTGTGTGTAGGAGTAGGGTGACATACATGTTATGTATGTTAATGTATTTAAATGCGTCCTGAGTTCTATGTGTGTTTTTTTTTATTTTTTATAGGGACCCCCTTGAAAATGAGATGCTACATCTCAAGGGGTTATTGGCTGTAATTACTCGTTAGGGTTCCTTATTTACCTCAAGAGAGACTCTTCGGGGTCTGAAACCAGCTTGGATATCATGGACAGGTCAACAGTCAATCACAGACAACCCTTTGGTATCCACCTTTATGTGCCTGTAAGTTACCTGCCTTCACATCTCACTATCTCCCATGAGAAAGTGACATTGGAGACACATGATACACCTGCGCTCAGCTCTGGAGAATGCACTTGTATAATAAGTATATGACAGGAATGTGTGGGAAACGCACCAGTAAAGAGATTAGCAAACAGAGCTGTAAACAATACAACACGGTTTTTACCTGCCAGAGAGAGAACGGCTTTAAACACAGGGTGGGATCGATTAATTCTCTTTTACAGGCAAATAAATCTCATCTGGAGGATTTCTGGGCTTTGGGTCCGACTCTTGAATCCACTCCTGTCTGTTTTGCAGCTATGTGTGAGATCTCAGTGCATTCCTTCCCCAGTGTTGCCAGTAAGGTGATTACTGAGTATCATTTCCTCTAGCTGTGGAAACCCATTTTCTGGGTCAGTGGACCCCACCAAAGGACTGATTGAGTCTTAAAAGAGGCTCCGTCAAGCATACGTTTGCCCTCCTTGTACCCCGAGACAATAAGCCCAACTGCTGCATTAGTGGGAAATGCTGTAACATCAGAGGGGAAAGGGCACCACAGTCAACAAGACAACCATCAAGCAGAGCCTCAGTCTGATTTATGCTCTGTTTCCACCGTGGTTTGGACCTGTAGCTGTTAAAGAAAAGCTGTGATGTGATCATCAAGCTCAACCACTTTAGTCTTATTGTTGTAAATGTTGAGGGATGCATTGAGTAGGAATGGGATTGATAAGATTTTATCGATATCGATGCCATTATAAAGGAATATTCTGAATTCCCAAAGACAGTGCAAGTGTGCGTCGCGTCAGTGGCTTTGCTGAGAAGTGAGTGGAGGGGTAGAGCTGCAGGGAGCACCGATGCGCTGCACTGTTTTATAATGAATGAATACACATTCTGGACATTTGAAGGACATCATAAACTCTCCCCAAACAGCCCCCCCAAACAGGACATGTCCGGGTAAAAGAAAACATATGGTCACCCTATCATTTGTACCTTCAATGCTGTGCGGAGACGTGGCAGCGGCGGCGGCTGACGACTGGTGGAGAGCATCATGACTTCTTGTATTTGATGCCGTACCCCGTTGAAAAATGTCGAAGCATGTTGCTGGTGTTTCCACCTTTGCATGTTTTCATTGCTCAACAAACATTGCACTGTTGCCACACTTTAGATCGTCTCCGCCGACTTTTCGTACCGTCCGCCATGTTTTTTTCTCTGTCTCTGTTCCCGTTCGCGTAGACTGGCGCTCGCAAGACCGTTTTTCAAGACACCCGGAAGAAAGGAACTGTTAAGGGAATCGTTAAGATAAATTGTAAATGATGTTGATGGATTGAACCATTTGGAACCGGTTCTCGATTCTCATCCCTAGTGTTGAGTTCTAGTAAAGCTCGGCATCTTTATCGGGAGCTGAGGCCAAGGTCCTCTGAGAAGGCGACCTGGTCTCATGTCTTCCCCTGGCCTGTCCACCGTCCTGCGTCCTCATGCACAAACTTCCTGACAACTCCCTGAATTTACCCAGGAGTGGAACAGTGTGGATGTGTTGAAGAAAGCTAGGAGGCCGAGAAAACCCCGACATAAAAGAAGTGACGTAAGTAGACGTAGAAACATGAACTGTTATCATAGTCCCACGAAAGGTGCAGGTGTTTTCGCCGTTCAACATCCAACCAGTCAGTCTCTTGCTAACTTGTTTGTTGATTGTTTTGGGACATGAAGTAACAGGTCAACAAGGACTACAGCTTCACACGTGTGCAGAGCTGCTTGGTAACACACATCTTCGCAATATTCAATGCAGGGACACATTACAGAAAAAAAACAACATCCAAAACTTCAGAGTATTTGGTTTTGAATGTTAACAGTCCATTTCACTCAACAGCACAAATGCTCCTGATTCCTCTGTAATCCCAGATCCTTACTGAAGTCTCGTGTTTATTTTTCGGCCTCATCTGCTCAACATTTGCTCATGTATGGCATCAGTGATGAAGAAGAGGAGAAGGCAGAGGGAGGAGGATGAAGGGAGGGATCTGTTGTCCCCCTGTGTAACGAGATTCCCAGCTAATCAGTGACTTTCCTGCCTTATCTCAGCCATCAGGACACTCGGGAGGCCGAGTAACCCAGGACGAGCTGATGTCATGCTGAGATGGGTGAGATGGGGGGAGGAGAGAGAGAGTGCGTGATCCTGTTTGTTTGTGGGCACGAGTGTTTTGTTTCCTGTTGTTTGTTAGTGTTTTTTTCACAGGCGTAATGTGCCTGTGCTCCAGTTAGAGTGGGTTACTTCAGCATGTATTTACACTTACAGACATATCCAAGCCTGTGTGTGTGTGTGTGTGTGTGTGTGTGTGTGTGTGTGTGTGTGTGTGTGTGTGTGTGTGTGTGTGTGTGTGTGTGTGTGCGTGTGCGTGTGAATGAGGCTGATGATGCTGCAAACTGGATGTGAAACGATCCAGAAAAGTGTGATTAATTTCTGGATGATGGGCTGAGGTCTTACAGAAACAGTTGGATGTTTCTGCAGGTATGATTATTCGTAATCTTGCGGACAGTCATGCACACCACTCTCATTTCTTTGCACTGAGTAGACTGAAGGAGCAATTAGCTCAGCTTAGTTTAAAGACAGATGACCAACAGAAACATATTTAGGACTTAGACATAGATTTACCGGCAATTTCCACCTTGTCCGGAACGGCTACGAAAAGGTTGTTTCTGCCGATCGTAACAACTCAAGTTAATGTGTCAATTTCTGTTCTGCTCCGGATCGCCGGACTCCTCAGCTGATCGCACAAGTTCTATTTTTTCCGGGGGCCAGAGCATGCTGGATAAATTCAGCACAGATTAACCCGTGCTGGAAAGGAAGTCGAGCACAGACACAAAATAAAACAAACGGCTTCTTTTCAAAATAAAACACTTAGTGTTTCAGGAGGATCGTATTTCACACCATGCAAACGGGCAGAGACGAACAAGTGAAAGGTTTTTAGACGTCATTTCATCCCGATGACACCATGGATGAGGAGATGCTGATTTTATAAGTCTAGTCAGCCTATGTGGCTAAAGACAACTCGTTATTGCGAAGCTGCAAATCTGAGAGTAAAGCAAAAACGAATCTGCGTCTGACATCAAAATAAAGCTCTGAAAATGTCCAGATAGAACACAAAACATTTAGTCAGAGTTTGTTGGAACCAAAGACTGTATTTAGTATGGACAGTTTAGCTCCGCCTCCTGTTGCTCTCCATATTTCCAGGATTTTCTCAGTTTCCTGAAACCAGCATCTGTGCAATAGCGTCTGGCAGGAGAGTCGCTGTGATGATGCTTGTCTCAAACAGCGTATCCCCCGGGTGAGCTACGCAATCTTCATACAAGCTCACTTTACACCTATCTCTGAAAATGTCCGGGTATTGTTTGTTTCTGTCTCGGCAAGTGTAGGAAGTCTGTATATAAGAGTAGATGGTGAGGGAGAGTGGGGATAAGAAGTGACAAACAGAAAAAAAAAAACCCAGACAAGCCTCCGTTTAGTCCTTCATCTCTCTGGAAACACTCACTGCAAAGACACTGGCGTGAGAGGCAGTGAGGCCTAAAAGCAGACAGACAGACAGACAGGCAGGTCGATAGACGGGTAGGCAGGCAGGCACACCAGCAACATCTCCCTGATTGCCACAAGAGGTGTCCCTTACAGCGGCCCACTCTGCAGTCAATGGAAAAATGATCTCACTCTTTCAAACAGCGCTGACTTCATCCCCTGAAGTGAGGCAGAGAGGGGGGCTGACATCAGTGCGGCTTTACCTGAGCGGAGCAAATAAAGCATGACATGAGGAGGGAGTGGTCACTTAGCACTGCCCGCAATACGGGCCGAGTTTACTCAAAGGAATATTGTTTTAATTATGTCATGCTGCATGGTGCTATACCCTCATAACATGAACTGAGAGAGAGGAAAACAAGGTGCCATGTTACACGAAGCCGCTCACGCCCTGTTTCTACTTCGACATCCAAGAGAGACGGACCTCTCAGGGAAACTTTCAGCTTTAAATTCTTAATTTTTTAGTGTTGCTATTAGATTAAAAATGATCAACTTAAATCTGTGCATGTAAAGCTGAAAAAAAAGTCACTGTGCACTTGGGCTGAGGGATTAATTGAGTTTTGATTTTGATTACAGCTCTATATGGTAATAAATTATGATAAGCTTTTTGCCCTCATGGCACAGCGTGTACTCTGCCCCTTCCCTTCAAATCGCTCTCATTTTTGCTGTTTAGGATTTAAAAAGTTTTGAAGGTCTTGTCAAATTATGAGATTTGGAGACATTTGGTGGATTCGTTGTTTGCTTATTCTCCTTCTCCAAAGAGTTTTTTTTTACAATAACTCAGAAAAAAAAAGTCCCCTGTTTAATATTTCGAGTCACTTTCGTTTGTGTGGGTTGATAAATGTCATGAGGTTGAGCCATAGTGTCCTGACCAAAACTGTGTGTATCTCACAGGCAGAGTGTGTTATCTAACCTATCTTTGGATTTACTCTTTATAAGCAGGACACCTATTCCAGGGACAAACTGTTTAACTCCTCCTGAAGTGTGTTGTATGAAAACCCCCAGTGCATACACAGTTCATGTTTATAGTTTAGACTGAGCGAGCAGAGTTTAGACAGCTCTCACAGTCAGTCCAGGACGGCTCAGGGATGTCACACTGTGAAGTCAGATGGGCTCCAGGGTCACCTTTAGATCAGGGCTGGAAAGTCCTGGTCGACTTCTTGGTCGATACGTGCTGAGTCGACCAAAATTGTGATTGGTCGACTCGTTTTTACAGTCTATGGTTAATTTCATCAAGAGGAACGTACCAAGTGCTAATGGAGGTGTTTTCAGAGCACCCCATTTCACAGGTAAACCCAACCCACTGGAGACTGGTTGGAGACAGGAGGATTTAAGAGCGTTCACGTTAACGACCGATGGTTTGCTAAATATCTATTTTTATTTTTCCTTTTTTGTTTAATGGCCCCTTGCTGATATCAGTTTATTTTCCTTCTGCAGAAAGGACCCTCTTCCATTAACGTGAAGGGTAACGTTCAAGCTTATACACGTCTATACAGCGACATTAGTTTCTAGGGGAAACATCGCTCTCTATATGAACCTCTGCAGATAGACAGAGAGCTCAAAGCTGCAGTCACAGTACTTCCTTCGCGCCACCTAAATGTAACTCTTAATTATCATGAAGGGAGCGCTAATATCACCGACAGGCATCCAGGTTCTGTCAAAGGATACCATTCATGAGGTCCACATCCCACAAACCCACTGGCATTTCCACCCCCAAGGACACAGCTTATGGTAATTGCTCTTAAACCGTGTCCGGACTGATCTGAGATGTCAGTCCCACCTACAGTACGGTACATGAACCTCCATCAAGGGCACTCGAGCACATTCCTGGACCGGTGAGGTCCCAGATGTCACAGGATGGCATGGGTCCCAGTTCCAGATACAATTCCCACCGTTTGCTCACTTCAAAGAGAGCTTGGACTTACAGGCATTTCCTTCATGCGAGGCATTAGCTGGTCCTTACAGGTGCAAAGGTCAGCTTTCATCTTTTGATTTGATGTTAGGATCACTTGTGTGCAGTGAGAGGACTCTTTGTGATGAAATGTTTTCAGGTGATATGATGGTGTAAAATACAAAATTATTTCCATCAGTGTTGATTTTTTCTGGACTTCATCCTTGATAGGTTGATGACTAGGTCCAGTTTTACCCGGTGGTTGTGCCAAGATTTGGTGCAAATATTCTTGAAATCTGTAGAAAAAGCCTTTGGGATGTTTGCTTAAAGGTTTGGTGCAGATAATTAATATCCCCTGAGGATGAATCTCCGATCTTTGGCAATTCCCTAAACTTCCATTCCCCTCCAAAACTGGCATTAAAAATTGAAGATTATTGTTTGGTTTGACCAAAGGTTTGGTGTAAATATTCAAGGTTCCCAGAGTTTAATCCCAGATAACTCTGGATTTTTTCTGACTTTCTGTGTCTTCATCAAGTTGACATTTTAGAGACATGTCTTTAAAGTTGTTTGGTGGGGAGTTACAAGATATGTTCACAGTCCTCAGAGGGTGAATCCTGACTACTTTGATGATTTGTTAGGTCTATTCATGGTGGATACATCTCTTGCTAAAAACAAGAATTTTTCTCCCCCTCCCTGATCCGGGGATTAAAGCTTATTCTGGACCTGGGGCCTCATGCATCAATACTTGCGTGGGTCTCATACTAAAAAGCAGCGGTCGCAAGAATCCCGAAAGTTGCGCACGCAGGAAAAAAATCTGGATGTATCAATCTCTGCAAGCGCCGGAATCCATGCACATTTCCTTGATACATCCCAATTAGGGTGGAATTGAGCGCAGATGTCAGAGTGACCAGGCCCTCCCCCATTACGCCCACCTAGAAATACGCAAATTTATTTGAATGGGGTCTCCGCTGTCGGTGCTCAATGAACAGCTCGACCGCCTGATAAATGTTCTGGAACGTTGAGCAGAAAAATAAATTAATCTGACTTCATGAATCGTGTCATCTCTTCTTACCCATTCACCTTGTGGAAGTGAAATTCTGGCGTGCGAGGACGGCTGCCCTCTTTTTCAACTTTTGTTGAAAGGTGTTTGTGTTGATGGCTCTTTATGCCCGATGTATGTGCGGTTGTGAAATAATGTCAGTCACCAAACGCCGCCACACAGTGTCCCCAATGGACCAAAGTGCAGTCAATGCAAGAATTGGCTTTGGCGTGTTGGCGTGTTGGCGTGTTGGCGTGTTGGCGTGTTGGCGGTTGGCGTGAAACAGCACAAGAATCGACAAACTTTTCGCGTTGATACATCTAAACGTGAGCGCCGATCCTGGCATATGTGAGTTTTTCTTGCGTAAACAGCATTGATACATGAGGCCCCGGGACTTTCTTCTGTCTAGTTTTCTTTGCTGTGACTTTCACAGCCTCACAGATCTGCCGGCAGGACTTGCTTGGCCCTCTCCTCCTGCTTGTTGTAGTAGTATTTTTTCCGTCACAACAAAAACAAGGTGTACATACCACAAGTGTTTTGTTCAGGTGAAATTTACGACTCCGGTCACATCCCATTAAACTGCCCTTCAGCCATGATGGGACATGTGCAGTAAAGTTGAGTGACCTCATGTTATCGGGTCTCCTAGTACCGGATAAACCCTCACTAAACACGGCCGCCCACTCGTTCAGGCCTCCAAACAGACTTGTGTCTTGTTTTGGTGGAAAGATCTGGAGGCATTGTTTACACCACAGAGTTTACAAGGATTGGGAGTCATTACAAGCAGGAATCCAACAAAATTAGACCGGCTCCCTTGTGAAAACACTACAATACTGGATTTCAAAACCGTGAAACCCCAGCAGCAAATGGGGGACAGAGCGCAGAGAAGCTAAAATAACTTGCCATTAATCTGGCTTTTGTTTGATTTGTAGTAACTGAGTGTCCCATTATGTCTGATTCACAGAGGACACAAAGACACATCTTTATGGTCAGTAAATATCCTGCCTTTGATTCAACAGAGGCAGTTTTGACGAAGGGGAGGCCATGCCCTCTGGCCGGCTCTGAGGGTTTTCCCTCTGGTATGAATGGATAAACCAGCTGCATCACTATAAATGACATAACATGGGATTTTTTTGTCCTCACAAATTAGCATGGAAACGAAGTGGAACATGGGATATAAATGGAAATGTGGGTGAAGAGGAGGCTGGTGGCAACAATAGGAGGGTTTACACAGAACTGGCGTAATGTGGACAGCGAAGGAGTGAGACAGAGAGAGGGGGGCGACAACAACAAGGCTCCTCTGTGTCTCCTTGAAGCCATCCTGCTTTCAGAACAAAACAATGTCTCCCACAACACTTGTTGGTTTCCATGAGGTGGCCTTGGGCAGCAGCAGAGCAACTGGTTTTATAGAGCTGGTGTGTGAATAAACATGAATGTTAATACAAGGACATTTGCATGTGTCTTTAAAATGTTAACTTCATCTGAATAAATACGTAGGAGTATCTTTTTTCCACGGATTTACATCTTAATCTTGAATTATCCCAGTTAAGTGTGAAAAGTTTCAGCAATTGTTGGAAATGTTCTCCTTGCTCAACTTCCTTGTTTTTCCATTAAAAGTGTTTTATTTGTTGTACTTGTTGGCCCGTCATAACTACAGGCATCTTGGATTTTCTGTCTTAAACTTCCCTTTAAGATTGGCAACTCTACACATAAGTGCACAGCATGTTGGACCTGGACCAGAGGAACTGTTAGGATGATTTTATGGACCTACGACAAACTAAAATAGCTGGCGGCACACCTGACAAGGAATTATTTGTCTTGTCAGGTGTGTTTGTCTGTCTGGAGCCGAAGAGGATTTTATTCAAGATGTCGTCACCTCCTGGGAAAAAAGCAGACCAACAACACAAATTTGATCACGTTTTATCGTCTTCTCCGCTCAGTTCAAACCTGGCAGCCGATTGGACCTGCAGATACAGCCTCTGATTAATGACGGACCAAAACAAATATGGCAGCTTCTATCTGGCATAGTCAACAACCGCAGGTGTCACACTGCATCACAATGATTAAAACATCCATCATCACAGGTTACCTTTATGTTTGAGGGCTTGGATTTGGACAGTCTCTGAGAATACGCCGATCTTCTCTTTGGGATTGAAAAGCACCCGAACGTTAAAGGAACACACTGGAAAGCTGCCGGTCTCACAAACCGAGTGGATTTTACAGCAAACTGGTATATTTTACCTTTCTATTTTTGCTGATATTGATGAGCACAGTAATATTGAACCATGTGAGGCAGCTCCTGTCTTCTGTCTGCCATGTTTACTTCCTCAACTCCTCGGTTGTGTCTCAAAAATCCAGAACACTCTCAAACTGGCGAGAAAACTTTTTTGAGTTTGTGTCGAGTACCTCTCTCTCATGTGTCATGTCTCTCTCCGACATGATTTGTGCTAAAAGCCACAAACTTCTCTGGATCTTGTGTTACTTCTATGTCTGTAGCAGCCAGGGTAGAAGACCACCACTGACCCTACAACGAACCAATTATTTACACGCCATCACCGCTTTATTGTTTCTGGCTCCAAAAGCTTTTTTTTTAAGGCTTAACGGTTAATATCGGGGAATTGTGACTAATCTAATTTCCAAGCCATCCAAAACAAAATCCCTCCAGTTGTATTTATGAGTGTTACCATCAGCCTGACTGCTTTAGCAATTACGCAACAAACAGCTAACACGAGTAAATCATCCGTTATTAAAATCTAATGAGGTAATAAAATTAAAACTGAAAGAGCTTTTTATTTATGTTTCTGTGTGATTTATTTCCTCCTGTTTCGAACCATTAAAATGTCTTTTCAGCCGTTTCGGTGTATCCGTGTGGGGGAGCATGTAGACTCAGCTTTGTGTTTTCTCTGGCAGCTCAGCTGTGCCGGTGCAGCTGCATGGCAGCTCCTTCTCTCCAGTGCTGCCAGTCAAAAACAGCCCTATAAATGCTATTGTGCTCACCTGATTGATCTTTCACAGGCCAGACAGGCTGAGTTTGTAGGGGAATGGTCGGTGAACAAACAAGCGGGCCAGTGTCTGCCGCAGAGGAGGTTGGGCCGCAGGTGGCTGGGAGGCACGCTTGGGTTGGCGCACTAGACCCTCGTCAGATGCCAACAGTGACATTTCCTGACTATGGCTATACACAAGCAGGCATCCAAGCAACGGTGCAGCGTCCTGGGGGAATGAAGGACAGGCCCTGGGCGGGTTTTACAGCACATACAGACAGAGGAGAAGGAGGGGGAGCTATACGGACAGCCATGCATTAAACATGACGCACACTTTCTCTTTAACACACTAATAAAGATCTCTTTCTGTCCCCGTCTCTGTCTTCACACACACCTCCACTGAAGCTCGTCTGTTACTTTGAGCAGGCAGAAATCAGCTGAGGCGAGTGGAGCCTGTCTGGGCGCTGACTGAACCTCGCTGCCAGGAATTCCAACGGGGTGGTGCTCGGGTGGGAAATCACTGATGTGTCTCTGTGGTGTAAAGCCCGGCAGGCAGTGACAGCCCACTGCACCAGCTACAACGACATCAGGGTGAAATCAAAACTCCTCAACTTGGATCCGATCAACAGAAATGATTTTAAAAATTCCCCTTTTCTCCAAGTTAAGCACAGCTTGTTTCCTATTGTGGCGCTCTGATCCATGTCTGCTCTCTAAGAGAAACATGACGAGAAGATCTTCAACGCCCTAAACAATGGGGTCGTTCCAGGAAGGTTGCAAGTTCAAATACTCCAGCCCGACCTTTGGAGGAAGTCCTCTTTGCTTCTTAAATATCATGCAACAAACCCATTGGGCTGTATTTGGTCTGGAGTTATTTTCAGGTAGGTATTGTTTGCTGAGGAAATATTCCGTTTTAAGAAATAACTCTGGTTGGTTTTTGCATAAGCAGGACACGAAGCTGCCCTGGGGGGGTCCAGATTTGGCAGCGTGGCGTGGTAAGGATATGACATAAATTGGAGAATTTACGCAGAGTTGTTGCTATTTTGGGCCGTTTTGAAGGGTAAATTGGAAAAAGTCTGTCTCTTGGCGCAGACGCCAGCGAGTTACAAGGGCATGAGGAACAACAGTGCGTCTTATTTTCTCAATGAGCATTTGTACCAGGAATAATCTTTCTATTTTCATATCAGGTGAGAGAGGCCGGTCTTCCTGTGAAGCTTGCACTTCTCTCCAAACAAACCAAGAGTCTTTGGCACCTTCCACCAGAGAGTCCTGGGTTTGTTGTAACTGTGCTGTGAAGACGGGCCAAGCACCTGGTCAGTGCGTCAGGCTTTGAGGCTAATTTGGCGAAAGAGGCCAAATTGTTGTGCTTTAACTTCTTTGGCGTGACGCTCACAAGGCCAACGAGACTTTTCCGTCTACTTTTCCATGAAGAGAAACACCATAATGGCCCAAATACAAGACAACCCTGATTAGAAGATGAATGCTCCTTATTCAAGACTAATTTCTGGAAAAACACTTTTGGAAAACCCGATCTTCCAAAAGTGTAAATGAACCATTTAGTCAATTTAAAGTTAAATACAAGAGTTCGCTTGCCGGGCTGTGACCCAGAAATTTAATTGAGTGAATGCGTTGCTAGGATACCAGGTAGTAAACAAACCTCAACTGATGACAAAGATAAAACTACCGTTCAAACAAAAGGTACAGAACTGTAGAAGTGGCTGTTTTCTCAGGTCAAGGTACATCCTGTTGGCCAATTGTTAAAGCCTTTTGTCGATTGTTTTGGTACATGATAACTACAGTGGGGTGACGCAGCTCAAGGAAGAACATTTTTGATCATTTCTTCATGGAAATACAATCAGACCGAGACGCTAAGGCAGAAGAACTACCGCGTCTGCAGTACAAAATGATTAGTACGGTGATTATTATTTCAAGGAAATGATAAAGTAATGATCATAAATGTTCTTCCTTGAGCTGCGTCACCCCGCTGCAGTTGATTAACTCACCTGAGGTCTCCGTACAAACAAGCAGCTGCTGGAAGAGAGTAGGTGAGTTGTGTTTAGTCTCTTTGCTAAAGAAATGAGTCAAAGTTAAAAAGATGTTTGGTGTCTAGTACTATGTCTGTGACCCTATATGTCCTGTTGATGAAGTTAGGTGCTGTTCTGAGCATTATTTGTGGCTATAGAGTGGCGTTTTGGTCGAGCACATGGCTCTCTGTATTGCTATCATGCGGTCGTTACTAAAGTTGGTATAACTAGAGAAGCAAGCAGTCAACAACATTCATCTCTCGACAGGGTGTCTAACTCGGTGTTACGGTGTGTTTGACACCGGAATATCCCTTTAACTCTTCTGTGCGTGTCGCTTAAAAATAATTCACATACTCTGTCCTTTTAGATATGCTGACAAGAGGATATTTCACACCATGTGCTGGTAGAGAGCATACATGACTGAGCTCCTGGGTTGACCTTAAGATGACCTTGTGCTGAAAACGTTAACTCTGTTTTTGTTTATATTTTGCAGACACCGCGCAGTAATTCTGTCTCTTTCTGACTGAACAAACATACTGAATATTTAAGGGTTTATTTACAGGTAATACTGTGAAAAAAATCTGGCTTCCAAGAAAAAACCTGCAGCATTAAGACGTTTAAAATAGTGTTTCCAGTAAGTCCCGAGAGATGCCCTTGTTTTATCAAAGATCTTCATTTGTTTATCGGTCACCATCCGCCTTATCAGCAGCGAGAGAGGAGTAGGAGTGAGAGGGGGAGGAAGATGAAGCTCCAGAGAGGAAGACGGAGAGGTGTTGTGGACAAGCCCTCGAAATAACACCATCCCCCACAGACGTCTCAGCCTCCCTCTTTCTCCCCTTATGTCCCCTCGTCTCACCTTCTTTATTCCGTCTTATATTCTGTCGTTTTTGTCTCTTAAAAGATATTTCACTCTCAGTCGTCCTCCCTGTCTCCCTCGATTTCCACACGTCTCTCTCTCTCTGTCACTCAGTAACTGGAGCAGCTGAAGCTTTAACAACATTTGGTCCATCCATCAAGCACAGCCAGCTTTGATCAATAAGCACTTTGAGTCCACTCCACAGCACCGCACTGAACTTCAAATGTCTCCCCTCTGTCTCTGTCAGTACTTATCGCTCTGCTGACAAAGCCATATTAGACCCAGGCATGGGGAGGACTGTTACAAGACCTTTCACAGCGTGATCCGGGAAACTGCCTGATCTTAACACTTAAAACTCGTCTTTAGATATTTGAAGAAGTCATATATCCTGTGTGTTCTGTAACAAAAGGACTGTATAAGCACAGCGGTGAAGGAAAGTGGCTGTCCCTGTCAGATGTGTGGATCAAAAATCTGCTGTATTTTAAAAGTCAGATTTTTCCACATGTTGTTCTGGCTGAAATCCCATGTGACAGTTTTCACTCACAGTTAATCCCCCTGAAATGTGACGCTTATTTTCCAACACGTAAAATAAATTAGAAATATATAAACAAAGAGGTTATTCACGAGTTTTACAAAAAGTCACATGAGGAACATTTTGAATTTGTTTCCAATAACTTGCACTTTTTCGTCACATGGGTCGTCATGTGCTACTTTCTTGCCCTGTCATCAGTTTCCAAACACTGCACGGCAACATCGCAACAATACTGAGTCATGCTTCAAAAGCAGAGACAAAAAGAGGATGTTGACAAGCAAGATGAATTCAACCATCAGCACCAAACAAAGCAGGTGTTAGCAAAGTGCAGAGATTCCCGAGCTCGGACAGGAGCAAGACTTATTAGAAACTTTGCGATGCACTTATTAAGGTCCTTACACACCGGGGCCGACACAAATTAGAGCATGACACGGGAGTGGATTTTCACTCCTGTCCTGTCCCACTCCCAGAGAAAAAATTCTGGACCGGAGTGAAAAAATGAATCCTGTCCTGTCCCACTCCCGTAGAATGACTCCCACTCCTGTCCCGCTCCCGTTTGAATAAAACCAAACGTGTTGAAAAAACCGTTGCATTTTTTTATTTTAGGTAAAAGTTTTTTATTTAGGTAAAAGTGGCAGCCGAGTCAGAGCAGCAGTCGCTCCGAGTCGCTTCTCACTTCCGGTGGTTACAGGAAGTCAAACCACTGTTGTAGTTCTTTTGTGTTGCTAGCGCGGTCGAGAATGTTGGCTCTCTCTGAGAGATGACTACAAAAATGGACGCATCTGTTAATCTGGTTGCTCCTGCCTGCTCCCGTTGCTCTTTTTCCCCTCCCGTCCCGATCACAGGATTAATTAAAAAATGACTCCTGTCCTGTGGGATTCCCGCGGGAATCATATGACCCACAGGAATTCCCGAAAAATGTCATCCTCTAATGGGAATATAGAACGCGAAATTACGAAATATTCGGAGGCAAATTTTGACGCAACTGACTATACACATCAAGCGTGGAGGACTTTTCCGGGAAAGTCCCGCCTCCTACGCCTCTGATTGGCTAGAAAAGCTTGAAACTTTTATCAATTCAAGGACTAACAAATGACTTTAAAATGCAAAGCTAGTCGCATGAGAGTCCAGATATTTCATTCCAACATAAGTCCTGCCTCTGACTATACAAATAACCAGTTAATATTTAGGGTGGCCGGTTCAAAACAGGGGCCAAGCCACCCCCAGCCGCCCCGTTAATCACACCCCTGGTCATACATCACACGGTACCTCTGGTTAAGACTCAAAGGGTACATAGATGTGGATATGAAACTGAACTATGCCAGAGGAGTGACTTGAGAACTCGTCGAGTCTGACACTTTGAGGCAAAAGTTCAATGGCTGTGAAGTCACTTTTGGTTACAACACGATAATGTTTAGTCACGCTTAACTTTGTGGATTAAACTGAGTAACAGAGGAAATGAAAGCATCAGAGTAAACTGTTTCAACCTCTAAAAGCAGAAGTTCGGCTAGTTAATCAGAACGTTTTGGCCTCCAATCCACTCGTCTTGTGTGTTGTGCTTTTTTTCTTAATGTACATTGTTCTTTTCTTCTCTTCATTTCTCTTCACTTGTATGATAACAAAGGAGTTCATAAAGTGGCCAAACACTCTCATGTTTCACTCTTTTGGAATCCCTGAGCCCGTGCTGCTCTGATGTAAATCTGTGCAGGGCTGCGTGAGGCTGATGCAACATTTATGTCCTGTTGTGTTCATCTAAATGTGCATCTAAATATCATTAGGCAGGAAACAACATGAGGAGTATCACCTGTTATGAAGATTGAATATCAACAGAGAAACAAAGAGGAAGAGGAGAGGTTTGTGCTCTTGGTATTGTCTCTGGACCTCGATCCTGAAAACTCAAACCCCGTCAGAACTTTTCTTCCTGTCTCCTCTTTAATAAACACGCTCTGTAGCTTTAGTTCCCCCCACTCTGTCGGTCGTGTGTACAAAACTCCGAGGAGGACTTGAGCCCTACATCCTGTGGTTTTCCTGCAGTGTGGACTTTAAACCACAAAAATGTGAGAATGCATATCCCTGCACTGATTTACGTCACTTTTTTTTGCAGTTCACTTTGTTGTTAAAGTCTCCTGCAGAGGTTGTGCTACTTTTTCCTGCTTGTCAAACACAGAGGTAGAGACTTGAAATGAGGTAAACAAGTTCTTGAGTTTGTCTGCGCAGAGAAAGAAAAACATGTCAGGACTTTCGTGCCAGGGCAGGTTTTTATGAATGGAAGTTTTTTCTCCCCCTCTCTAACTTTCCCTCTCTCTCTTTTTGTGAATGAAAAACAACTGGAAAATCCTGTATGAAAGCCCGCAGCCTGCCGGGAGTTGATTGGCTCATGCGGTGCCCAGCTCCGCCCACGGTTGCTAGGATCCCGACTACAAGGCTTGTGATTGGCTCCTGGAGGGAACCGAGACTTCATTCATAAGTCTGTGTATTCAAGCGGACAAAGAGGAGAAATTCGAGCCCCTGAAAGAGGAAATGCACCAATCACGAGCTTCGTCTGGCTCCGAGCGAGAAAAGCAAGTCTGGCTTTTATCGCCAGAAACATGTCTGTTTGAGGAATGACAGCACAGCTGGCGCACAAAAAGTCACCGCACTTCGACTCAAACGCATTTAAAGTCGTTTTAACCGCGTGTGTCTCTTCAGAATAAAACTCCTCTCTGCTGCTGTGACTGCTGCACTCTAATGCAACATCTGTTTCCTAAAGACAGTGAAGCCCTCATGGACTCCACGGTGATCTGTGGGTAGACGTGGCAAACGGCCCACGAAACAAAGCTGCTCAATAACACATCTCTAACAGGACTCATGGGTCTCACTGAAAAAGCAACTTTTTAGACGAGAAAATGAGACTTGATAGCAGAATGAGTCAGGGTGTGAGCATGTAGTTTTTGTCTCAGTGAGAAATGAACGAGAAAAAATGAGGAAACGGCGATTTTGTCCTTTCCTCGTAATTTCAGTCAAAAACAAGAAGAAAACAAAAGTATGAGACTGTTGTTTCCTGGTAATGAACTCAAACGACGAAAAAAAGTCCAAAAACATCTTTTCCAATAACGTGATTTTGTTTATTTCGGTGTCATTTACAAAGTTTGATGAATATGAAATAAATCTGGTAGACTGTCATGTGACAAATTTCAAAATAAAAGACAATAAGAGTCACTGTATAGATAGATAGATAGATAGATAGATAGATAGATAGATAGATAGATAGATAGATAGATAGATAGATGGATGGATTACTTGTCTTTTACGTAGTTTTATGAATAATGAAATAAAGCTGATAGACTGTCATGTAACAAATTTCAAAATAAAAGAAAATAGAAGACAATAGGAGTCACTGGATAGATAGATAGATAGATAGATAGATTGCATGTCATTCACATGGTTTTATGAATACTGAAATTGGGTAAATAGACTGTCATGTGACAAATTTGAAAATAAAAGACAATAGAGGACAACAGAGTTACTGTTTAGATAGATAGATAGATAGATAGATAGATAGATAGATAGATAGATAGATAGATAGATAGATAGATAGATAGATAGACTGATAGATAGATGGATAGATAGATAACATGTCATTTACATAGTTTTATGAATAATGAAATAAAGCTGATAGACTTTCATGTAACACATTTCAAAATAAAAGACAATAGAAGTATTTAAGAGTTACTGTTCAGATAGATAGATAGATAGATAGATAGACTGATAGATAGATGGATAGATAGATTACATGTCATTTACATAGTTTCATGAATAATTTAATTAAGATGAAACACTGTAATGTGACAAATTTCAAAATAAAAGAAAACAGAAGACAATGTCTATTAGATAGATAGATAGATAGATTTTTAAAAACAATAGAAGAATTCACTAGCGAAGAAATTGAGTCTATTTTTCACCAGTTCTCGCTTTTATTTTGAAATTACCTTTCATGACAGTTTAATGTCCGAATTTGAGATGTCTTTAAACTCTGATCTACGTATATACAAGTGGAAAAAGTGGAAAAGTTGTTAACTTATTAGTTCATCTGAGTTTTTGAAAACCCTCTGTTTTGTTTTTTTCTGTGATTAATTTCCTCTGTATTGACTTTAGCGCCCCCTGTGTAATCCTTTTCTTTCACCCCTGATTTTGACTCATAACTCGTTCTTGTAAAATCTCATCTTGTTTTCTTTTCACGTTGAAGTCTATCGCTTATTACTGAACACTCATGTTGTTTTTGTGATCGTACCTGCTCCCTCACAGCAGTTAGAGGTATTAAATGGTCAGCCTTATTTTAAGTGGTTTTCTTTGCTTTTCGGCATTATAGAGAAGTATCTGTTCATTTTAGAGTGTTTAATAAGCTATCAAAATTTCCTTACTGGAGCTTTAAATTAGAAAAACAAAAAAATAAGAAGCGCCATTTCCTCGTTTCTCCTTTTATTCACTCTTGCATTAAGTGGTGCGTTCATGTCCGGACTGGAAATAAACATTTCCCAGCAAAGAAACTGCAGGAAATAAAGTGCCAGAGATGTGAAACCTGCTTCACCTGAACCACTTACACGTCGATCTGTCTGTTAGGCACAGAAAAAGAAAAAGAGAGATTTGTAAAGAGGGCAGCAGCCCGCTGGGTAATCACTCGCCATCACTTCCCCTCTGTATTTTTTTGTGAATGGAGCTCATTATGCATGCAGCCTCCACGCAGCTCCATTCACAAGCAGCGCTCCCTCCTCTCCCTGCAGGCTGCGTGGATCGCACTCAACTCAGCCTAAATGACCACAAACGGTTAACGGATGGATTATAAGATGGATGGATATTTGGACCAGCAAGTGCCTTATACTTTAGCAAATGTACGTATGATTGTTGTGACTTTCGAGCTTCTTCTCTTTGAGCTGTTTTTAATGACTCTGCTACCGGGCTTTATCCGGGTCTCCGTCTCGCGTCTGCACGACTTTTGGCCGAAGCAGCTGAATGCGTGCGCGAGACAAAACTCCAATTTCTCTCTCACTTTGACAAAAACTATCACCAATGTAAGCGCTTTGAGTTTTGCATTCGCTAAGGTTTTAATCCGTCTTTGTTTTGTGCGCGAAACCGAGTGTCAAAGTGTGCCAAATGGTCACTTTCTTCAGACGCAGACAGCGCGTTTGTTTTCCTCATGATTGCCTCCACAGCTGAGAAATGTTGTTTTCTTTAGAGGGGATTCATGCTCATATTAAGCTGCTGTAGCCTCTTGATCAGAAACACAAGTATCATCATAGTCATTTTACTCTTGTTGGGACCCCCTCTCCCCTAAAGTCCAAGTGTTTTCTGCTGTCTGAGTCCTGAGTCCTCTCCACATGCCACATTAAACATGCCATTAGCTCCTCTGACACTGATGTTCTGGAAATGCCCTGTTGGGAGTCTGTTTTCTCACTTCTCCTCTCTTTACATGTATGTGTTTTGCAGAAGTCGCATGGAAATGGGCCCCTAAATAGACTGTTGATGGCAGCGAAAAGGAAATACATGGACACAGAATTACCCCCTCAGGAATCTGAAGGTAAAGTACAGCTCTGCTTTTACATGACGCATGTTTACATCATGGTCTATCAACCCCAGGCTGTGTCAGTCTGGGTCTCAGTTTCTGCGTTTTTTTCTTCACTCATTAGTTTTTCTTTCTTATCTCTCTCTCTCTCTCTCTCTTTCCTCAGACCTCTTCCAGGATTTAAGCCAACTCCAGGAGGCATGGCTCACAGAAGGTGAGACTGGCCTCGAGGCTTCTTCTCTTCCCGAATTGTCCTTTTTTTTGTGGTGATTTCATAACTTACAACAGTCATGAGGCTTTCAGACGTGTGCGTCTGCAGAGTGTGGTGAAATGACACCTAAAAACCAAAGACAAACACACTCATGAATCGTATTTTTACACATTTGTGAAGCGTTCCCTCTTAAAGAAGCTAGATTTAGAGAATTATCCCTGTGATTTGCCTTATTTTTAAGGGGTTGTTTCAACCTTAAACATCACCAAAATAAGACAAATGCAACAAATTATGTTCCTGCCTTCAATATTTTCATATCCGTTTTAGATAAAAGTGTCATATGTCTTTATTTTCAGGCAAATATAAAAAAAAAAATAGAAAGTAATTCAATCTTTGTGTTATTTTGGGTATTTCTGGACAGATTAGAGGACCAGAAACCTTCAATCTCAGGAGAAAACAAAACTATTCTTCTTTCAAAGTTTCACATGAAGCTGAATTCGCATAAAACTTTTGTAGAGTTGAAATAGGATGAGAGATAATGAGCTGTATTTGTCTTATTTGTAGCATCGAAAAGCTTGAAAATACAATCTAAACCCCTGGTTGTCTCTGCAAACAGCATCTTTGGAGTTAAATCTGTAAGATAATAGACTGTTTTTGTCTCAGTTTTTACATTGCTGCACTGAAAAGAGTAAAAAAAACTACATCTGGATGTTAAAATCTTGAGGAATCATGCTTGGATTGTGTTTCCAGAAGGATTTGTTCATAATTCCTAAATAGTTTGTTGAAACACAAAATATTTCACTTTTTTTTTTTTAAATGTTTGTGAAGTTTCTGGATCTTCAGACACTCTTTACGACTCTTTCACATATTTTGCTTTCTGTCGACACTAAGAAACATTTTATCATCTGAAGTCAGGCCTCCAGTGTTTCTGCTTTTTTATCTGAATGTTTCACAAAATCATGGCCGACATGTGAAAGATGACCTCCTTAGTGTTTATGCAACCCACTGGAGAGCCCTCAAACTCTGCGATGCAGCTCGCATTTTCAGAAAACATTCGAGTCCAGAAAAAAAAAAAAAAAATCCAGCCATGAAGAACACAGACGGCACATTATTAGCTCTGAGCATGTCCTATTTTGGCCATGTTGGCATGTAGCGTGCGTGCCAGCCTGCAGCCAATGCAAACAAACAGGCTATTTGGCTCGTGTCACTCAAAGGCACATAGCGATGAAATGAGGCCCAGTCAGGGGGCAATTGTCAGCTAGTCGACTTTAATAAGTGCGATGATGATGTGAGCTCTAATAGAGTAATTATACAGTACGTGAGGCGGAGGGAAACATGCTGTGAGTCACTGCCGTGTGTCTGTGTGTCTGTGTGTCTGTGGAGTCGAACCTGCAGCCGCTCAGGAGCAGGACGCCGAGGCTCTGAAATCAGGAGAGGTGTGAAAACGGTTGTGTCAGTTTGCTGTGATGCGCTTTGATGTGGAGCTTTAAAGGGAAATGCCACTCATTTTTGACATTTAATGTGAACCGCATCAGTCTGATGAATTCTGGGTGAAGTCAACTCTCCATGTAGACATGATTGTGTTGTTGTTTTGTGGCTGTTTGCAAGTCATTGTGCAGAGTTTGAATTTAGAGCGTTTGCAGGGGTGAAATGTGAATTTTTAGGTGGTTTTCCTCCTCTTTCCCTAAAGCTGGGTCATGTCTGGTGTGTAAATAATCATTGCCGGATGTCTGCTTCCTTTTTTCCAACAAATTCAGCCGTGAAATTTTGTTATTTTGGTTTTACTGCTGTGAATATTTGGGAAAACAAATCGTAAATATTCAACTATCTCTGACATTTGGAGTAAAAATGGGCGAAGTGAAGCCGTGCTGCAGAGTCAGAGTGAATCAGCAGAATTAAAACGGTTTTCAACGTAAGTTAAGATTTTTTAAGTCTGCTTAGAGGGAAATGTAAAGAAAGAAGTGTCACGGTGCGTTCAGGATCTTTATGTAAAGGGGAAACTATTTATAACTACATTTAATGAATCGAACAGTACAGAGCAGACATAAAGAAACAGGTAAACCGCCGTATTGGCACATTTTCAGAAAAATCTGTTTATGTGGGGGGTCAAAGAGCAGAATCTACATTATTCTTCAAAAAACATGAAAATATTTGGTTGTAAATTGTAGTAAAATGTGAAAGCTCTCATGGGGCCCTTATTCCCCGCACTGCCTCTGGGTGTGTCCTCTTTTAAAGCTCCTCTGCTCTTCTGGTTGCTTTTGTTGATTAAGTTTAATTTCATTAGAAGTTTTTAACTCTTCAAGGAAATTGTAGTCACTTTAAAATGTTTCACAGACTTTAGTTAGTCATGAAAATCCTCCTCAGGTCAGCAAACTGTAAGGAAGTGAAGAAGTTACGTCAGAGACGTGGTGGACGCACGTCGGTCTGCCTGAAATTTAAATAGAGCCCACTCCTGTTTGTGACAAACAATGCTGAGTCCACGTAAAGAGCTCTCTCACCTTTTCTCATGCAGCGTCAAAAGCCGGCAAGTTCAATTCACACCGGCGTCTCACACAGACAGAGAGAGACAGAGCCAATAAAAGAGCAACAATGGGTGTCGCTTCAGTTTCAGCACGTTAGTATTCACAGATTTCACCTGAGAGAGGACGCTGAATTCACCCTCTTTTAAAAAAAAAAGGACAGATTTTGAGATATCCTCTGGAGATTTCAGTCTTGTCTCATTTATTTAACTTAGACATCAGCTTCTAAACTTGATATCTCCACCTTACTTCAAAGAAAGTCAACAAACTTTTGATTTGTGGTTAAAGGCAAGACAAGAAATGGAGAAACAGCATGTACCGAGGCTCCACCCACTGTCACACCCTCCTAATAAAGATATAAAGCCCAAAACAAAAATAAAATTAGTGTTGTCAAAATACACAAGGGACTGAGTCAGAGTACATCAATCAAAACTGAAGAAAACAAACACATAGCAACCACAAACCACAACAAAGTGTGGGCTCTGACGGCCTCACAGGACAAAATACCAACTGACTTTCGAAGGTATGAGGAAAAGGAGCATCGACAGGCGAATACCAACGTTAAAAAAGAAACAAAAATCCTGTTAAAAGACGTTACAGTGACTCAACATGTTCAGTTCTTATCACAGAAAACAGGATCATGATTGAATAAATTTACGTTATTTTGACCTCTTAGTTAGCTAACACGAAAACCGTTGCCATGGAAGCGTGACAACCATCTAAACTTAGGAATCGGTGTTTTAGCCGTGTGGATAAAACCTCTTTTAAAATCAATAAAACCATTTTAGATTCTCACCCTGTAATGTTTGTAGTTTACTTATATAATCTTTTAATTAAAGCTCCTGTTAGGAACTTTCCCCTTGTGCTAATCTTGGCGTCCCTAGTGGACAAATTAAGGAATATCACTTGGCTAATTTCGTACCTATCATTTTTATGTTGTTATATCTGACATTGTTTAAAGGCTTTATTTGAGTGAAACTTTAAAGTTTACGTTATTTTGACCTCTTAGTTAGCTAACACGAATACCGTTGCCATGGAAGCATGACAACCATCTAAACTTAGGAATCGGTGGATAAAAACTCTTTAAAATCAATAAAAATATCTTCAGACTCTCACCCTGTAATGTTTGTAGTTTACTTATATAATCTTTTAATTAAAGCTCCTGTAAGGAACTTTCCCCTTGTGCTAATCTTGGCGCCCCTAGTGGACAAATTAAGGAATATCACTTGGCTAATTTCGTACCTATCATTTTTATGTTGTTATATCTGACATTGTTTAAAGGCTTTATTTGAGTGAATATTTAAAATTTGTGTTATTTTGACCTCTTAGTTAGCTAACATGAATACCGTTGCCATGGAAGCGCGACAACCATCCAAACTGAGGGATCGGTGTTTTAGCCGTGTGGATAAAACCTCTTTAAAATCAATAAAACCATCATTAGATTCTCACCCTGTAATGTTTGTAGTTTACTTATATCGCTTTTTAATTAAAGCTCCTGTGAGGAACTTTCCCCTTGTGCTAATTTTGGTGCCCCTAGTGGACAAATTAAGGAATATCTCTTGGCATGTTTATGTTGTATTTTCTGACAAAATAAAAAAAAAAACTACTCTTGATTTTAAATGTCCAACATAAAGCTCAAAAATCCACAAAGGAGCTTTAATTTAATGCAAAATCTTATTAATTTACTGTATTTAACTTTACAGTGACTGTCAGAGCCATAAGAAATTTAGTACATTTATTTTGTAACAATATTACAGGATATATTGACATCTGGTAAAGATCACAGCAGATATAAAGTGGAAATCTAAATTTTAGGAAACAAACCATTAGTTCCTGTTAAAGCAGGAGCCGGCTCAAGTCTGTTTCTGAAAAGACAAACTCGCTGTTGAGTTAAAAAAATATGTGTGTCACTTTTAAAAGGGTATGACCACCACAAATTAGATGTTTCACTCACCGCCATTGTATTCACTCAGCAGAGGAGCAGGTATTTAGAAAGATTGAACACAATCGCTAGATTTCACCCGGAGAAAATGTGTTTATTCTGCGTAATTTTGGTAAACCGGCCCCTCAAATAAAGGCGTCATTTCATGTGCTTGAGAGGCAGATTACATCGAGCTGCAGCGAGCGCACAAAGCAAAAAAAAAGGAGGAGAAAGATGGAAGTATACCTTCACTATCAAAGTGTTATTTAGCCCTAAGTACTGGCTTGTTTTCAACTTCCCCAGCTTAAACCTCTCCTTTCCTGTTGCATTAATTAAAGACCTTATCATGACTGATTGCAGTTGTGAGGGATTCACCAAGATTGTAAAAGCCGGGTAGCTGGAGGGAGTTTCTTTCTTTTTTTTCTCTCTTCGCCAAAGGAGAGCGGAAGCGAGAGGGTGAAGCGCTGAATGGCAAGAGTTCAGGAGCTTGTCACATCTTGTCTTATTTTGGCCTTTAGGTTTATGTGACTGCGACGGCTTAGCTCCGCCCAGGATCTCCCACTGAGAGAAAAAAAAAAGTCATTCAAGGTGCCTGGAAGCATCAGGGAGAACATGCGTCTGTGCTCGTATAAACACACTCTCCTTCTTGTGCTGACTTGCATCTCAAAGCCCCTGACGACGTGTTCCTGGAAACAACACACACACACACACACACACACATACATACGCAGACACACACTGGGTTTGAGTTAATGTCTGATGATGCTCGTCCGTGTGTCTCCTCTCCTCTTTATGAGGTCCAGCGTGTTCCCTTTTGGACATGTTGAAACTAGCAGAAATGATTGATTGTTGGGTCTGCAGAGCTAAATATTGGCCTCTGCTCTGTCTCATCCAGCAGCCTGATTCCTCCGTCCCTGCAGGCGCAGGACTGCAAAGTTAAAAGGGGGTAATATTATTATGGTATAGTAAGCAACAGGATGCAGCGTTATATAAGAAATCAATGTAATTTATCTGAGCATGCTCCAAAAAACGCTGTCATCCGGTTTCCTCTGTACAGGAAGGAGGAGTGTGACGACAAGAAAGTAGATTTGGATTTCTGATTTCCTCTTTTTGTCCTCTGCTGCGCTCTCTCTCCCTCTCTCCGTCTCTCTGTCTCTCTGGAGTTTTGGTTTCTGTGTTGTGTAGCATTGATTGCATGGAGGCAGAAAAGACAGCTGAGGATGAAATCAGGGACGGAGTTAAGCACCCAGATGAGGTTACACTCGCATCCTTTCGCTGCAAAGCTACAGTAGACTCTGCAAATGTCTGCGATGTATTTAAAATACAGATTGAGTTGAAAAGATTGGATGTTTGAATAGAAAACCTTCATTTTGTGTCGATCAGTTTCCTTTAAAAATCTGGGACAAACATGGTCACTTCACGTTTGGGAACGAAGAAGAGCAGTTTAAGAGTTTCTGAACGTCCTTTGTTATTATTTTTGTCATTGTGCGTTAAATTTTTTCAATAGTTTAGGACCGCCTCAGTCCAGTTTCTCAGCAGGACTCTTCTCCTGTTGTCAGAATGTGGTTTGGGATCATCTGAAGGTCTTCCCTGAAAAAGTCTTTGTCTGGATGTCAGCAGATGTTGCTTCTAAACCTGGAGATATTGTTTAAAATTGAGGATGCAGCATCTATGATTTCTGGTTCTTCATTGAAAGGACAACTGGACTTACTTGGGATATTTCGCCTTTAAGTCCAGTTGTCCTCTCCAAGAGAGTGTTAGATTTAATCCATCAGACCTCAGGACAGTTCACGGACAAGTGGTTTTAAACTGGGTAACTGGAACCTTTCCTTTCTTTTGTTTCTCACTTGCTGTGCAGACCTCCTTCTCTCCTTTTGACCTCTGACCCATCTTTGGAGTCATTTTTAGAGCAAATATGGTCATATTTACTTTAACCTCTTAAGAGAAAATAAGCTTTCACTTTTCTTTTCTTACCTTTCTTTTCTTATTTGGTTATTTCTGCAACTTTTCCGACGTCTTTTCAGTTCATTTTATTTCAGTTTCACCCTCTCAATGTGAAGATTTCAGATTTACAGTAAAACTAACAAAATAGCCATGCTGTTGTCAGAATGTGGTTTGGGATCATATGAAAAACTAATTGTCTGAATGTCAGCAGATGTTGCTCCTAAACCTGGAGATATTGCCTAAAAATGAGGATACAGCATCTATGATTTCCAGATCTTCGTTGAAAGGACAACTGGACTTACTTACTTAAGTAAGTCCAGTTGTCCTTTCCAAAAGAGTGTTAGACTTTGATTCTTTAGACCTCGGGACAGTTAGTGATATTAGGCCCATGCGGTGACTCCAACTCCAGAGTCCTGATGCTCCTAAACCTGTAGATATTGTTCAGCATTAACGGAGCCTTCACAGATGTGGAACATACCCATGACGTGGACTTCGGCGACCCCCAAACTACAGAGGTGGTGTCTCTGAACTGTGATCTGTTAATAAGCCAATCGTTCCCTCTCATACGTTATTTCCAAGAAGAATATCAAACTGTGATTCGTCAGACAACAGGACAGTTTAGGGTTCCTCTTTGCCTGGTGCAGCTTTTAATCTACAATGGTGATTACATAACATCCTCTCTGGTCGCTATGGTAACGCTTAAACATGCCTTCAAAATAAGATACGCCGCAAAACAAATATAAACTCACCAGAACGCTAGATCAGCAATAGCCTGAGCTTGTTTCTCTGCAACAAGATGGTCTTTATCAATCGTCTCCAACAACCGTGTCTCAATGTCCGCTGCTATTTCCTTAATGCGCCGAGTGATGCATCTGTTCTATCTTTTCATCGGCAGCCTCCTCCGAAAAGTTCACAGCAAATGTTTTTAGCCGCGGGAAGGATTAATTCTTCACCAGTAGTAAACGGCTTTTTAGCCTTAGCAATACCGTTAGCCACCAAGTATGACGCTTTCAGTGCACTTGCGCTTGGCGAAGCATTTTTGAGGGCTTCACTGCCTCATTGGAGAGCGGGTCGCCACGTATTATGCCACGTGGGAATCACCTGTCATGATAAATCCATATTTTAAGTAGGTTTCTTGGTATCCTCTGTTAAAATCAGCTGTTTTTTACTCACTTTGCTAGCTTGTGGGTTTGATATTAGCGTTAATGTGTCACGTGACCGAGACAAGCATCTTGACACGTGTCATAGACGGATGTTCAGACGCGGATAATAATTAAAACAGAAATAATGTAAGTTATTTATTCTTTCTGTGCGGCCCGGTACCAAACAACCCGAGGACTGGTACCGGTCCGTGGCTCGGGGTTTGGGGACCGCTGCACTACAGAGTCATGTCTGTTTCTAATGCAGCGAGTCACAGCCATCCGGTTTTGTTTTTTGACCATGTACAGAGAGAGTTGTGAGTTGTCTTTAGGGTCCCCGTCCCAACCGGATTTAAACATGAACTTTTCTACTCCTAACTGGTCTCCTGGTGTTTTTGCACTTTTGACTGTTAAATATCGACTTCATAGTATTTAAAAACCTTCAAATTCTGTTTTAATGAGCATTATCTGCAGAATCCAAACTTTAATAGAATTGAAGTTGCAGTAAAAAACTGGGGAATTGTCCTTTAGTCCGTTTGTAGAGAGTGAAAGGTGCTAAAGTTCTTGCAGCATGGCCCCACTTTGTTTTACAGCCCATTAAGCCCCCGATTGAGTCCATGTTATTTAATGATACCCATCAACTTTTCCCTACCAGTTTGCTTGTACCATGATGTAAGTGTGACTCTCAGGCAATGGAAACTCTTAAAAACCCGGAGAAACTCGCACAGCTGGACCTGAGCCAGATTAAAAGGTTGCTCGGCCCGGTTCTGCTCTGCGTTTGTGTCGTTAAATCAAAAGGAGGTGAGCCGAATGCTATCAACTGTTGGTGAATTTGACCTCCTTACCCCCGAGTAGGATGTTGGCAGTCAAACCGTTCGGGCTTTTCTGAACTGTTTGTTTGATTCAGTGTCCAAAGCTCCCAAAGCACAATTGTGAATGGGCTCAGATTCCGTTAAAAAAAAGGCCCGCACAATGGTGTCTGTCGAGCCGGGCTGCACCTGGGCTCGGCATCGCTGACTCTGCTTTTTCTGTTCAATCCCAGTCGAGGTTTATTCGGAGAGAGTGTCGCTGAAATCCACACCGCTGCAACTCATTATGTTTCGGATCAAGATATCACATTTGTCGCCACTTGACAAGGAGGATGAAGAAGTGTTTTCACCCAGAGTTGCCCTTGTTTCACTTCTCCGCATCTCCTTTTAATCCACGTCAAGTTTCCTTGTTTTACATCCGCTTGTATCTAGCAATTCCTCATCTACGCAGCAGATGAAGTCCAGACGACTTTTGCACAAGAACACAGAGTCCCTAACACTTCAGGGCAGAAAAAATGAGGTCTGAGTGACTGGTTTTTCACAGCACTTGACAGATTTCCACAGTTGTTCAGCCAGAACAGCCTGTTTAAGTCAGTGTGGATTTCTGTGATGGAAGTGAAAAGAAACTGACCAGTGGCTGGTTATGCCAATTTGACTTTTGGTGTACAGCTGTCAGAGAAGAAGGAGAGTATTAGTCTGAAACAGGGTGTGCTGTATGTGAAGCATGAAGCAAATGGAGATGTGAAATATTGACGAAAGGACATTTAAAAGGTCAAAGCGGAAGGACTAAATGACTCAGGACAAAGTCTCTTTTTTTGTGGTGAAAACAAGCGGATTAAACCAAACTTTAGAAAACAGTCTTTTTTCAGGTTTTCGTGTCTTCAGTGTTTTTCAGAGACGTCCACTCCCCTTACCTAAGGACCATTCAAAAATGCTGGATGCAGTTTTCGTGGGTCTCGCCAAGATCTCTGCTTCAAATTACCGATAAAATGCTTTTGTACTCTCAGTCAAGAATCTGTCATGGACTTAAATTAGGCACACAAAGAGCTGACTCCGCCTGTACTAATCCTGGTATGATAGAAATAGTTTAACGTTGTGTTGTTTCATATCACATTATACAGAGTCGTACTCAGTATCACTTGGTTAGTACAGTATTAAACTATACTACAGTCAAATCGAACATCATATCATAATATTTTATTTAACCATCATTTCAGGTTATGACCAACTGAGATAGAGATCTGTACCTTTAGGAGGTCAGCAGCACGTCTGAAATATTACATGACAAAGAGTCAAAAACAACAATTTAAAGGTGCAAACCAGTGTGCATATAAATAAAAATCAGTGTATTTCAGTATGGTAATGAACAGTATCAAATGGTAAACTCCAGTATCATATCATATTGTATCGTATCATATCGTAGCGTAGCATAGCATTACGAATTGTAGCATAGCATATTATATTTTCTCATATCACAGCATAGCATTTTGTCGTATAGCATATTGAAGCATTGCATATCATATTGTATCATATAATAGCATTTATTAGCATTTAGTAGCCTAGCATTTTGTAGCATAGTATATTACGTTATAGTGTAGCATTTCATAGCATTGTATATGGTCTTGTATAAAGTGTAGAATTTCGTAGCATTTCTTTGCATAGAATGTGGTACTGTATTATGGTGTAGCATTTCTTAGCAAAGAATTTTGTAGCATAGCATTAAATAGCGTATTATATCGTATTGTATTGTAGTGAAGCAGTTGATAACGTAGAATTTCAGTGCATTTGCATATCATATCATATCATATTTTAGTGAAGCTTTTCATAGTGTAGTATATTGTATTGTACTGTAGTATACCACTTCGTAGCATAGCATTTTGTAGCATATTTTTATCATATTGTATTGTAGTATACCATTTTGTAATATATAATTTCTTAGCATTTTGTACTGCAGTATATCGTATTTTATCCTAGTGTAGCATTTTGTAGCCTAGAATTTCGTAGCATTTCACAGTGTAGTTTATCGTATTGTATCGTAGAGTAGCATAACATATCATTGTCTCATATTATTTTGTATCATATCATTTTGTACCGCCTACTCATAACGTACTCTTTCATATTGAATCATGTTGTATAAAAAGTATTTTATATGAATCGTTGAATCGTTTATATTTTACGGTTTTAAATGATAAAATATCGTGAAGAATTGTATCCTGTGGTTCTATATCATATCCTACTATCTAAAGTGGTATAATATATAATATCGTAACATGTCTTATTGTTTGGTGTCCAGTCAAATTCATATCCTATTATAGTACATCGAATTATATCCTTTCATACCTTTATTGTTTTGTATCAGTGTATGATTGTGTGTCATATTATATCATATATCATATAGTATGCTGTTGTGTTGGACTGCCTTATATCAAACCCTATCTTATCCTATCTAAATTTTTACTAAGTCAAAGGTAGAGACTTTAAAGAACTGTTAAATGCTCTTCTTAAACAGGCCGTCAGGTTAACATCCCTCACACCTCTCAGTTTATTGATCCCTGATTGAACAGAGCAAAACTTCAGACGGCGAAGGTCATCAGAATAAATCCAGCCTCACTCTGATTTCAGAGAGGAGAGAGAAAAAAGAGAGTGAGGGAGGAAATGAGAGACAGAGAAAGGTCACATTTGGTTTGAAATTTGATTATAATGTTTAAGTGTGTTTTTTTTTCTTCTTATTTCAGCTCAGGTTCCTGACAGTGACGAGCAATTTGTTCCTGATTTTCACTCTGAGAACTGTGAGTACACCACTTTCACTTTCTCTGCCCTTTCAGTGTTTCAGTATGTTTGAATGTGCTGTATGGTTTCTACGTCACTGAGCGGTTTCTATATATGCTCAAAAACAGCCCGAGTCTGTGCTGCATGAACCAGATCGTGGTTTTATCATCTATCGGATCTGATATTGATCCGTGCGTGGTGCAGAGCCGTGCATCGGGAGTCTCACGCTCCTTTGAGTTTCGGCTTGTTGAGCTGTTAATGTAATTACAGCTGAAGTATGCTTGTCATGAGAAAGTGAGGAAGAAACCAGCGGTCAGATTTGTGCTCTGGGACCTCCGGAGGCTTAGTTAGGGATACTGTGACCCGCTGATGTTACAGTAATCTCTTTGGCAGACCAAACTTAGGCTCTAATGAGCCGGTCATCACGAGGTGAATTTGGATGCTGCTGTTGTGTGCTGCCGTCATTTATTTGCATGTCTTTGAAAAGCTGAATGGGAACGGCCCAGGAAACCAGTAAAAAATGATTCAGGCCACAGGTACAAAGATTGGCCTTTGTGTACATCGGAAGGTGTAAAATGGAAAAGCAAATTCCTGGGCTGCACAACTGAGCGGCGATTTGAATGCGTTTCCCTTTCTTGTTGTGTGTCCCAACAATAGCGATTCAGGATCTGGGCGGGGGTACATGTCGCTCTACAAACACTTCTTTTCTGCCTCATTGAACTTGCTGCGGGCTTCTCCATCTTTTAGCAATGACTCTGAAACGGCTCTAAACCTAAAGAGAGGTTTGAAACGCCTCCAAGAATAATCTCACCCGCAAAGTAAAAGTGACAGCTTTCAGTCGCAGTCAAAAGCACTTCCTCTCATTGAAGCCCCATGTGTCTTTTGTGTGTAAACATCATGTGATTTCACCAGCTCCGAATCACAACTGCTCGGCCCCTCCGTGACACATGCCCTGAGCGAGATTGTCGCTGTCGGCCGGCCAACAATGCGGAGGAGGAAGTGCAGATGAACCTCAGGGCAGGCAGAGGTCGTGTCTACTTAACCCCCTGACCTGTCAGCCAATCAGCTGTCAGGCCTTTTGCTAACGGTTGAGCAGGGTATGATTTGCAGGGTCACGGGGGCTTCGGTTTGACGGGCAGCTCACTTATACGCGGCAGAGACACTCCTGCGTTGACAGACAGTGTCCCTGCTGGTCTCAGTCAATAGCCGCAGAGTCCAGTAAGAGTGTCTTTATTCAGCTTTGATTTATGGGAAATTGAGGCTGACAAGCGCCGATAAATATATTCATCTCTGTGTCTTTTAAAGGCGAACAAAGGCGCGAGTTTTCCCATCGTGAGCTGAAGCCTTTCTCAGTGTCGGGTGCACTTTTAAAAACAAGTGACTCACCTGTTTTGAAACACCGCTGTGAAAAATAAAGAAAAAAAACAAAACACATAAAGCGAAGCTCTAATCCCAGGTGACCGGAGTATAATTGAGGCTTCTATTGGAAACGGCGCCCTGGTAAAATTAAACATTGCTGTTTACTGAGTCAAGTTTTTACCTGCTTGGGTGTGGTGTTGACGGAGAGAGAGGGGGAGGCAGAAAGAGTGTAAATGCAAAGACGAGAGGCTAAAAAACAAGGAGACATGCAGGAATGTTAGATTAGAGGAAGGAAGGGGAGGGGGGGGCAGAAGGAGGGATTGTGCAATACCTGCACATCTGGTAAATCTATCTCATCTGGTCGCTCAGTTTACGGCTAACAAGCGTGCTCTGTCTGCAAGCTGCCAGTGCAGGAAGGTTATGCAAACATGCAGCTTTAATATACTGACTGACCTGTTTGATAAGAAAAAAACGAGTATGGACGCTGATCACTTCTTTTAACAACTCTCTGTACGGCCAGGTTCTGAGATTTGAAAGTGAAAGAGTCTTAGAGAGGAGAGTTTGGGATCTACTTTGTCTTATTATTTTTATTCAGAGGATCTGCTTAATGTGGAAAAAACTAAACTTATGTTGTTTTTATCTACAAGAGCATCACAAGAAACACTGTCAGAGAAATATTGTTCATATTGACGGACAAGAAACTGAGCTTGTGTCTAACGTGTCTTTTAAAGAACATTTTCAGCATGTTGTTAGAAAGCTGAACGTTTTACTATAAAAACTGTTTCTGTTTTTGTGGAGTCTACATTCTTACCTCTTCTTGATTATGGTGATGTTTTATACATGAATGCTTCTGCTCAGAGTCTGTAAATGTTGGACGGTGTTCACCATGGAGCTCTGAGACTTCTTTAAGCACTCGTCGGCTTGTTCATTGGTACGTTTTCATTTACAAAGAATCCTCCTTATTGATCTTAAAGGACAGATTACACAATCTAAGATCATTGAGATTTAGACAGTTTGTTGTCCCCAGAGTCCAAACCGAAATGGGTGAGAAGGCTTTCAGGTTCTCTGCCCCCTCTGGGTGGAGTAATCTGCAGATTATAATCTCTGACTGTTTTTAAATCTTCAACTGATGTTTCCTCACAGTTTTGTTCTGTACTGAGTCTGTGTGACTGTTTGTTGTAACGGTGTATTGCTGCCATTCTTGGTCAGGTCTCAATGGGACAAAAAAAACAGAGTTTAAAAAAAGGGTCAGGACTCTTCTACTACAGAGCCGTGCTGTTGTAATCCCTGTAGTCTGTGGTTTGTCGGTGTCGTGCTGAAACATGAACCTGTTTATGTTGTTCAGTACTTTCATACATCCCTCTAACATCAAAGTTTCTTCTTGACTTGACGTGGTTTTAACCTACTTTTCATCGACAGTGATTATTTGAAGTGATTTCCACTTTAGAGTCACGTCTGTTTTTAATGCAGTGATTCCTAAAAAACCTACAGCAGTGATCCTGTGTTTGGTTTCCAGCTTTTTCCACATATTTTGGTTGTAAGCGTTTGATTCGATGTGTTTGAAAAAAGCTTTAAATGAGGCTTTTGTTGACATTTTACACAGAGTTCCTGTTTGACACGAGACACTTGTGATTGTATTGCAACATCTTATTTTTCACTCAACTCTTGTGATCGGAGAAAGGGTGTGGTTTAAATCACATCCAGAAGAGCTGAGGATTAATGGTCTGTGTTGACAGCACCTGAAGAGTTCACCCTCGCCTGACGCTAAGCTGTCGGACAGATTCTTTTGTCTGTTTTTCTGCCTGCGGGGAAAAAAACACGCGGAAGTGTCAGTCAAATTTATCGAGCACTTTTAATTAAAACAGCTTCAACGAGTCGCTGCTTCGCTTTCTGTGTCCGAAACAGTCGAACGTCTGAGCCGCAGCGTTTCACGAGGCCCTGCCTGCTCCGAGAGCTCGTTCTTCTTTGTCCAAGTATGTTGTTTACACTTGGAGCAGCTCGAGAGATGTGACCCATTCATAAATTTTCTTCCCTGCGTGCGTAAGAGGAAGTGTGCCTCCCCCTCCCCCCCGCTCCCTCTCTCTCTCCCTCTCTTTCAGTCCTTTACTGCTCTCTCCTTCGCTCTTCATTCATAAAAAAGCCCTACAGTACTACAGAGCCCCCTCCCCTCTCCCTCTCTCTGACACCCCCTCCTCTCCGAGTGGATACTCCAAACCCCTCCCTCCCTTCCTGTGTCTGTACAAACTGAGTCGAATTTAAAAATCTGGACTCCCCCTCCCTCCCCTTTCCCTTTTCTCTCCCCCCTTTCTCTCTCTCTCTCTCTCTCTCTCTGCACACACACTTTGAGTGTTCCAAGATGTGAACTAATCCAGCGATTTCAGAGTTGTGTGGGACGATTGTTTAGTTTTGTGCCTTGCTGTAATTATATAGGAAGTTGTGGCTATAGAGTGCCGTTACTGTGCTTTCCAGAGAGTTTAGCAAAAGAAGAGAAAGGGAGAAAAAAAAGGGAGAGAGAGAGAGAGAGAGGAAGTAGAGGAGAAAACGAACAACATGACAGTCTGCAGGAGTTATTAAAAACTCTTTGCTCGCTTTAACTCGTGTTGCTTTTGTACGACTCTGATTCTTAAAGACTGTAAAAAAAAAAAGCCACAAAAACAACTCATCAAAAATAACTGATGAAAACAGGAAAATTAAGGCCACATTAAGAAACAAAAATAAGACTTTGATTTAAAGTCGAGAATAAAGTTGTAAAACCATTTCTTATATTCTAACCTGTTTATGATGACAGTTGTCGAAATGAGAGCTATGGAGCATTTCGTGAAAATGTTCTTATATAGATGTTTCTTGGACAAGGAGATATTCACTCATTTGGCACATCAGCACCACATTATCAAAAGTATCAAAATGATTTTATTACGACTTTATTCTGGTAAATTAATCTTGAAGTCTTATATTTTTAATTTGTTTTTTCTTAAAGGCATGGTTGGTGATCTGAGAAGTAGTTGAAACAAATTTGAAGCGTCCCACCCCCTCTGACAGAAGATCCTATACTAGCTTCAAATAGGATTCATCATGTCAGATTGTTAGTGACCAGCGGCAGTAAATGCCAGCTCTGCTAGCGAGCGCCGTCTGGACAGCTACCGTGTTGACATGTCAGAGACCAATGAGAGTTATTTATGTAACATGAGCCACGATAAAAGGAGATAAAAATGACCCGTTCAATAAAAACTCTGCTGTCTCTGCGTCTGTTTTCTCCACCGCTTGAAGGATGACCTGATGTTTACTCGAGTTAGATTTCTCACTTGGTCACATTTCCTCTTCGACTCCGCCCTTTCTTCTGTCGGCTTGCGTTTTCTTCCCACTTTTGGCGGTGGGGCGAGCAGAAGTTGGTTTTTTTTGTTTGTCCTTCTCCATCACAGCTCCTGTAGCTAAGCTGCTACGCTACTTTTAGCAGCTCAGAGCTCCGAAGAGGGCCGGGAGAGTGGGAGGGGACGAGTCGGAACTACGGGAGAGGGGTGTGTCGAATACAGCGAGGTGATTGGATGGGGAGGCGGAGCAGGAGATTGGCCAATAGGAGCTGTCCAGGATGGATGGCTCCCATTGGTCGATGTTTTTGCAGCCCTGCACCTGATAGTGTGAACAGATTTTTTTCGTTCTTTTTTCTCTTCACTTTGTGGAGATCGCACTATAGGACCATGATCGCCATAGAAACGAGGTTGCCAGTATGCAACTACGGCCTCTTCAACCACCACACAACACTCACATTCATACACCAGTGGAGGACACACACTGGGAGCGAGGTTGGGACAAGGACACAACAGACAGATTAGGGATCAGGCGAATCAAACCGCCAACCTTTCGGTTCTTGGACGACCGCTCTACCTCCTGAGCTTCTGCCGCCCCGAAAGGTTTCCAGTTAAAAGGTTTCATTTATGATTCCACGCTTTGGTACGGCAAAAATGATGGATCTCATTTCTGAAGTTTGAGGAGAAAGTTATTTAAAAGAAAAGAAAAGTTTTCTCTAAAGAGGTTAAAGTAAAAACGGTCATATTTGCTCTTTGAATGACTCCAAAGATGGGTCAGAGGTCAAAGACAGAGAGAGAGAGAGAGAGAGAGAGAGAGGCCTGCACAGCGAGTGAGAGACAAAAGAAAGGAAAGGTTCCAGTAACCCACTTTAACCAAATCCTCTCAGCAGCGCGTCCCTCTGCCTCTCTGTGATCTGCTTTGTCATGAATTCCCAGCCGTCCTCTTGTTTGGGTTGTTTTCCTGGATCAGAACCGGCCCAATCAGGCCCCTATTTGGCACACGGGACCACGGGTGAACCAGCCCCTCCCCCCCTAACTCCCTCCCCTCCCCCGAAAAGAGAAACATGCAGCTCTGTGTTCTCCACTTTCCAAAATACAGCTGCTATGCAACAAAGTGCGCGAAAACAGCCAGGTGCCTGCCAGATATGCATGGATACCGCCGCTCGCTTCCTCGCTCGCTCCCTTGAGGAGGCGGAGCTTCTTCAGTCACTGTTTGTTGCTCCGTTTTGTTTTGCTTATGAGTAAAACGCTCGATAGCTCTCGTACGTGAACACATGATTCCTCCTGACAGCCTCTCATGCATTTACTCAAGTGCGCACATAAACACACTTGGCATGGTGAACACGCACACACACGCACACACACACACACACACACACACACAAACACACACACACACACACACACACACACACACACACACTCAGCTTCAGCCGCGCAGATTTATGAATGGGCTGGTTGTGAGAGACTGGCTGAGGCAGCACATTGAGTTAAGGGGAGTGAACCTCCATTCATGACATTGGGGGGACGTTAGCGGAGCGTTTACGACACCTATGAGAGGTGAAGCTTGTTTTTCACTCTGTCTTTGTCTGGCTGTGCTGTTTCTCTGCTTCTTAGTGTTTTTGAGGCGTTAACTCTTATTTTCATCTTTTTTTCTTTGCAGCTTGTCGCCTCAGAAATCCCTGCAAACACGTCTGCGATCCCCTCAACTCTGAGAGCGTTTCTGCCGAGTTAGTTTATAGGTTTGGATGTGAATAAAGACACTGAACTCCAGCTAAAGTTAATATTAGTTTACCTCATTATTCGGCCATCTTTAGTCAATCAAATCCTGTGAAAATGGGTTTTTAAAGGTCGAGCATGTGGAGTAATGTGCATTTAACAGCTTCCAGTGGGGAAGTAAAAGCCGTACCTCTGCGTGTTGATTCAGAACAGCCCCGTCAAAGCCGGGGGCCGCGGGGATTTGAGCTGCAGAGCCCGAGTGTCAGCAGCATAGCTTTGTGAATGGACGGCAGTGTGTGTTTTTTTACAGGCGAGGGAGAGGTGGTGTGTGTGTGTGTGTGTGTGTGTGTGTGTGTGTGTGTGTGTGTGTGATGGTCGTATGCGTGCCTGTGGATTTCAGAGGCCGTGTTGGCGAGTTTACTCTGACGGGACGGCTCGGCTCTCTGCAGCTGGAATGTTTTTCTCTGTTCGAGACCAAAGACGGGAACAGGGGCTGCGAACGGGACGGGCGAGGCTTTAGAATAACAGCGATCCAACTAGAAACAGTGGTTAATAAGGAGATACTGGGGCAGCGTGAGACATAGACGTGGTCCTGGGAAGACCAAGTCTGGAAATGGAGATAACAGCCGTGGTTTTAGGATTAGACGAAGGTTAAAGATTCAAACTCAGGAGAAGTAGAAGTGCTTATTTTGGTTTAGACATTAAAACAACAACAAGACTAAGACCCCCACTTCAGACAGGCTTTTACCAGGTTCACGTATCACCACTTCTTGTTCTTCCTTTGGGTACAAAACCACCAATACATGTAAAGAAGACCACATAAATCTGATCTGCTCTCCCTCTGGAAAAAAAGGGGGGTAACAGCTCTTTAAAGGGACTTTTCACCCCTCTCCAAACAGCTCTGATCATTTTCTCTTCAGATGTGGTTGGATGACACATCGTTTGATCTAGATCGTTTCAACCCCAGCCGTCTGATCCTCGTGTTTCTTCTCGTCGTGAAAGTATCGCCAAATTCCCAGATCATAACTGAAGAGACGAGGATATAAATCCAAGATCTACCTTCAAAGATCTGTTTGTTTTTTCACACTCAGATCTCCCGCCGTTTTCAGTCAAGGTCCAACACATGCACGTGTGCGCGTATCGACCCGCTAAACGCGCCAACATGTGAGCGGAGGAGGTGTCTGCAGAGCGTGGACTCGCAGTAACCTGCTGACACAGAGCGGTAGGTGTCCAGAGCGAGCTGAGAGCCAGCGTATGACCGTATCGATCCTCGCTGATCCGCGGGAGGAGACGGAGGAGATGGAGAGGGTTGATAGATGTCTTGATAGAGATAAAGTGGAGATAAATCAGCGCAGGGGAGAGGGGGAGAGAGAGAGAGAGATGGGCAAAAAAAGAGGGGTGTTACCAGACGAGGAAGAGTGTAGATGTCGCAGGTGGGCTGATAATTTCGAGTAAGGTGTCCGGGCCGTTCAGATAAAGCAGATAACACCTACAGACAGCGGCTCAGACACACATGCATGCATCTAGACCTCCCCTCCTCCTCCCCCGGCCGGGTGAGGGTGAGGGCCGGGAGCTCATTATATCACTGGAGTAACAGTGTGCAGGAGGATCGATCGCTGCATTAAACATTAAGAGGGGACAGCTATATTGGGGGGCCGAGAGATGGAGAGTGAGGAGTCAATATTGTGCCAGATTAATTACATCCACCCCACGCCTGTGACGGCCTGTCCCTCTCGCTGCACATGTCCCGGGACGGGGATGTATTGTTATCGGCTCCGCTAAACAGCAATGGAGGGGCCAGATTTATGGACGGTCAATGGTCGTTTATAAAGAGCCAACGCGGCACAATTGAAAGTGAAGTGGACAATGGGGAGAACGTGAGCTGTCAGGGCTCGCTACCAAACCAAGAGAAGATGATCAGAATGATTATGCCCCTGAGCAGCACACCTTCGGGTTCTTGTAGAGTCCACGTCTCAACGGGTCGGGGCTGTTTCTGCTTTGACCTGAGACCTGTACAAATCAGAGTTTTCCAACAACATGAATTCAAGGTCAAAAGTGTAAAGACCGCTCCGAGGAAAAGCTGAGAACTAGTTCAGACAAGAACTTTCCCATCCCGCCGAACAAACGCTGCGACCTATTTCCAGTCGACGAGAGGGAAGTGAAACTTTGATGTCTGCAGAAATGCACTCTGCTGCTGCCTTTCCCATGATGGGTGTCATTCACATCTACATCCTGTTAGCCAACTACAGACGCCGCGTCTAAAGCGCTTCAACGGACAAAAAAAAGGGAGAAAGAGAAACACGTTAGTGAGACGAGCCTCGGTGTTCTTCCCGGCCAATCGTCTCTCTCGCTGTTACCGGCGTTCTTTCCATCAATCTCGTTAGGCTTGTTTGGCAGGTATCTGACAACCATTCTTTAAATATTCAAGGAGCCTGAACCATTATCAGATGGGAGAGGACGACCTGTAAATCAGATAGAGCAGACACTAATGGATCCAACACTCCCAGAGCACACACACAGACACACACAGACACACACAGACAGACGGACGGACGGACAGTGAAGCGGCTCTCAGGCCAGATGAGGATGAGCCGAGCTGATTTTTTTCCTCTCTGTATCTTCCTGATTGTGCAGTGACCTGAGAAGTGCGCACACATGTTCGGCACATGTTTCCATGCATCAGTGGAATGACTGGATGCACTGTGCAGCCGGAGCGGGTCTGGATCATATTGTATCGCCTCTCCCTCTCTCTCTCCCTCTCCCTCTCTCTCACCCTTCCTCTATCTCTTCCAACTCGGCTAAAACGCAGTAAAAACCTCCTCTCAGAAAACTGCCCTCACCCTTTCTTATTTCATCGTCCGTTAAGAAACCAGCGACGGCGTCAGACTCAGAAATAGCTCCCAAACTCGGTCTGCAGAAGCTCAGCATGCCACCGTGTCTCAAACTTTAAAATAACCATGAAAATATAGGTTCATTCTGACTTATAATGCATGTGTTGACAGTCTGATACTTTCAAATTACAATGTTGCTGCTCCCCATTACGCCTCCTCCTCACCACAATGGAGACATGCATCCAGATGAGCCGCTAATGTCATTTTCAGCCCGTGTGAATCAATACTTTTCTGGTTTTTAACCTTTTAAAGCTGCTTTTGCACGATTGGCTTTCTGCAGGTGGAACATGTGGCAGCTTTGAACCATCTGTATCAAGAGAGACAAGAACCAGATCTAAAGAGAGGTGTCCCTGACGTGTCCCCTTTAGGAGAAGGACTCGAACCTTTTCTCTGCGATTGGAGCCATTAAGCTCGTATTTACATTACGGTCACATGTTCTTCGCTTTAGCTGGATCCAGTCACCCTGTTTGACACTGGGCCTGGTGTCCTATGAGTTATTGTGTGCAGGGCTGTCATGTGCTGCAGACTTCCAGAGGCTTAAGACTTGGCCAAGTAACACATAAACATCCAACGTAAAACTCTCCAGATCCGTGGCTGTCTTCTGCTGGATTTCCCTTCACCAGGACCTTTAATGGTAGGAAACTCTCTGTCAGGGAGATCAGGGGGTTCATGGTGAGGTCTTGCCAACCACTCTCAACAACTCGATCAGAAGTAAAACCACATAGATCAGAGTATAAGGTGGTTTTTGCTCCTTGATACGTCCCCCTCCGCTACTTTTCAGCTCATAGCAACTGGGCCATCTCCTGTGATGAACCAAAACAATCGACAAACAAGTTAGCATGAAGCTAATGAGTTGTATTTTTAGCGCTTAGCTTCCAACAAGAAATTTCAGCTGTTCGATGTGTGGGTCAACGCCAAAGAAAGCAGAAATCGCCAAGACCAGTTTGAGGCACATGGGTCTGGTGCTTCTGAATGTTTTCACAGTCACAGTCCTTCAGTTATGATCCTGCTGGAAGGTCCATTGAGTCCACTATGGATTGCTGTATGTCAAGCGCTTCACTAACCTGATTGGTCAAAGGTCTGTAGGATCACCAGCGCCCCCTGGAAAAATGTGATGAACTGAATAGTTCCAGACCCATTGACCAGGAAGAACTGGTCTGACGTGGGCTAGGCTAACCCCCAATTTCCACTGCATCCGGAACAGCTACGAAAAGTCTGTATCCGTCAATTGTAGTTGATCGTAACCATTCAAGTTAACGTTTCAATGTCCACCGCCTTCTTTCCGTTTCGCTGCAGATCGACAGACTCTGCAACTGATCGCAAGAGTTCTACTTTTTTCTGGACGCCGGAGCATGCTGGATAAATTCAGCACAGATTAACCCGTGCTGGAAAGGAACTCATTATTGCGCTATTGCACGTAATTCTGCTGGTTCTTTTGAGTTCTCACGATTATTGCTGTCCCGGATGAGGGTTGTCTTATACTTGGACCAAGACAGAGAAGATTCTTCATAATTTTGGAGATGATCAGATCATGCTGATTTTGTGAGCCGAGTATTTTGCCAAACCGGACGCTGTTTGAGGCAGAAAGCTTTCCTTCAACTCCGATCCAAGTTTTTTGGAGCGATTCTAGTAAATGAGACGAACACTTTGGTGATTTTTATTAATCATGACAGACATCGAATGAATCAAATTTGTGACACTCAGCCAAAATGCTCCTCAGCCCTTTTTTTATGTGCCGATGATCAATATGTTTGACAGGAGGGTGTATACTGTGTGTTTTTAGGAATCCCAGAGGAATCAGAGAGTGTTTCCTGACGTGTTCACACCACCTCCGTATGGCTCAGCTGAGGGGCCCATTGTGTTAGAGTGGTGTGTTAGTGTGTGTGTGTGTGGGGGGGGTTGCCATCCCCTTCTCTTCTGGTTTGTTTGTGGTGGGTGTCTGTTGAATGGGACACCCCCCCCTCCATGTAATGATCCCTCTACTTCCTAAAGCACTCAACCATGACCATCACCTTTCACCCCGCAGCCTCCCCCTCCAAAGAGCCGACATTTACATATGTAAAAGTCCATCTCCACCCTGTCTTCAGCTGGGGGGTCATCTCTTCAGAGGCGGGTGTAAAAGGGTGATAGTGAAGAAAACAACAAAATAAGGGAGGAGGAGATACAACAAGGTTAGCGTGAGGAAGAACCCTTTGACCTTATCAGTGTAGGAGGTGCTGGGAATCTTCCACGGCTCCCCCAGCGCTACATTTACTCGTACTTTCCTCTGCACACTCCTGCTTTACCTCAGAACTGTCCGCTTTAACACATCCACCCCGTACTCCAGTATATCCGTCTCTTCACTTCTAAACACCTCTCCGGGCTCGAGTTCACGAACCGAGCGTCCCCGAAAGAAGCGGTGAAATACGAGGAGCTCTTTGAGAGAGTGATGTAACATTTAACAAAGCAGTTACAGGAGGTCGTGTTGCCCTGAATAAAAGCAGGAAGAGACGAGAACCCGAAGAACATAACTCTGATCAGATCCGTTTACAAGACTGCCACAGACTTATAAACCTGCGCTGCAGACTTGACATCATTTGGACGAGAGGATTTACTCTGAAACAGCAGAGAGTTTAAAAACGAGGGTTTGTTTTAAGGACTGTTCCTCCAACTGTGAATGATGTTAAAGTAGCAGAGATGAAAAATACTTCTGTATCTGCATCGGCTCGAGCCCTAATGATATATGAGAGAGAGATCTGGGACCAAACCACCCTACTGCATAAACCCCGAGTTCACTGGTACCAGAATGAAGTCTCGACGATGTTGCAATTTTTTAAGTGTTTAGGGTCAGGATTAGGGGTTAGGGTAAAATCACTGTTCAGGACCTATTTATGAGCACATTTCAGACCATCTGGAGTTGATAGGTACAAAAAAATTAGGAAAAATATCAAATTTTTGTTAATTGTTAGGGTTACCTTAGGTTTCGGGACTTTAACCACAATCGCTGACCATCGATCCTCTGTGAAACTCAAGGGAACAAGATAGAGATCTGGGACCAAGACCAATCCGCCCTATATCATGAACCCTGAGTTCAATGGTACTGGACTGAAGTCTCTACGACGTTGCGTTCAAAAGCAGTTGGTGATTTTAAAAATCCCCATTCTAGAGAATGAGCTTGTCCAGGGCTGCTACCCTCTATAGTAAGATCGGACACACTTTTTCTAAGTGGTTAGGGTTTGGTAAAGGGTCAGGGGTTAGTGTTAAAATCACTGTCCAGGACCTATTTATGAGCACATTTCAGACCATTTGGAGTCAATAGGTACAAATAAAATTTGGAAAAATATTTTTAAAAAAGTGTTTGGGTACAGGGGTTTTAACCACCTGACTTGTGAACCTCGAGGGAACAAGATAGAGATCTGGGACCGTGACCAAACCACCCTATTTTATGAACCCTAAGTTCACTGGTTAAAAAGTATCAGGCGAATAAAAAATCCCTGCTCAGGTGAATGGTATGGTGTGGGGCTGCTCCCCTCTACAGCGAGATCGGACTCAGTTTGTCTTGTAAGTGTTTAGTGTTAAAATTGCTGTCCAGGAAATATGTAGGAGCATGTTTCAGACCATTTGGAGTCGATAGATCCAAAAAAAAAAGTTTTACGGCTAGGTTAGGGTACAGGGGTTTTAACCACAATCTCTGACCAGCGATCCTCGGCGAACCTGAAGGGATTGAGATAGAGATCTGGGACCAAGACCAAACAACTGTATTTCATGAACCTCGAGTTCACTGGTACTGGAATGAAGTCTCTACGACGTTGCTTTCAAAAGTAATTGGTGGTGTAACAAGTTGATGGGATGGTCTGGGGCTGTTTCCCTCTATAGCAAGATCAGACTCAGTATTTCTAAGTGGTTAGGGTTAAAAAGACTGTCTATGACCCATGTAGGAGCACATTTCAGACCATTTGTAGTTGATAAGTACAAAAAAAAAGATGGTCTGAATTTTTGTCCTCCTAAGTGTGTACAGTAGGAGCAGTTTGGCCTCACCCTCGCTCGAACCACACACTGAGAAATCTCTGGAAAACCCTTTTTCCTTCATCCTGGTTCAAACGGAGATCGTCTCGTACAGTTGCGAGCGTCTTACAGCCTCATATTTATTTGTCCAAATCAAATTCAGACTCTTGAGATCAAAGTATGTTGAGTTTTGTAATTTGCTCCTTGGCTCGCTGATCAATAGCTCCATGGATCGGGTATCCGTGTTTGACAAATTGTTTATCAGAGCAGCAACCGTCTTCTTCTAATTGGAAACACATGCGACGTAACAGACGGCGTTTACGATCACAGGCAAGTACACAAACACAAAACCCTGTCTGATGCTCATTTACCAAATTAATTAGGCTTTCAGATGGGTCACGAATGGATGACTTAATACACACACAAACAGGCTCTCAGATATGGAGACCCTAACCATATGCAGCTGACTGCGAGCCCAGCCCAGCCTGGACCGTTTGAAACAGAACATCCTCATAAAGCGGAGCCACATCAAGAGCAATTTTCCTGCCAATCGCATTAGTGTCTCCACTTGGCTGCACTCTGAGTGTACGCTCTCCGAGGACTGTTTGCAGTTCATGACCACGCTCGAAAAAGAGGGGAGAAGACAAACACAGTAGTATTATTAGAGCGGCAGTCATGTGCCACCCTCTGTGTGCTCGCCTGCAGACGGGCCGTTGGAGCCTCAGAGGAGGCAGGAATCCCATCGTGTCTGTCTGGGAAATCTGGGTAAATGCTCTCTAATCCCGTTGATCTCCTCTAAAGCCAACACTTCCTCACCTGCCTGCCTGGCAGCCATGGGAGAGTGAGCGCAGGCCAAAAATAGGCCGAGAGGAGGTTACAGGGATGAGCAGTTTGATTCGTGGATTCAGTCAAATTCAAATGAAATAAACATGAAAAAAGCAACTTTATGTGAAAAACAAAAACCTTTTTATCATGACAAGAGATTATTTGGGAATCCATGAACAACAAGCTGGTTTTCCTCAAAGACACTTGGACCTACTCCGTCTTATTTTTAAACCCTGCATATTTGATCGAGTTTAAAAGAAGAGCCGCTAAAGTAGGGATGTGATTGTTTTTCAAATTTACTCTGTTTTCTGAACTTTTGACTTCAAACATGACAAGACTGATCATTTCTTTACAGTGGGCCGGTGGATCCAATCCACAAGCTTTATTATCAATGTGTCATTCCTCAGAATCTGTCCGCCGTCTGGCTCTGCTGCGGATCGGTTCAGGTGGCTGAATCAGATGCGCAGGGCTTCTATTTTTGCAGAATGCCGCAGCAGTTTTATGCGGTTACAGAGTGAAAAAATAAAAATAAAATATCCGGTTAATTTTCAAAATAAAATAAAGTCAATATGTTGAACTGTTCTTAGCTTGATAATAGGAGAGACTAGAGTTGTGGAATGTGGGTGTTTATATTCACCACCGTTTATATTCACCAATCTGCGGATCTTATTCTATGACTCCCGGGGAAACACGCAAGAGCTCGTGAGATCTCGTCCAGTCTCGCGAGAAATATCGGTAATCTCGCAAGCGCTTCTCCTCCGATGGCAGCGGATCGGATCTCCTTTCCCTTATGTCATCTCCCACTCTTTCCCTAATTTCCTGCTCCAATCCTAATCATATCCTTTCAAAATAAAAGCACAGGAGCCCAAAAGAGAAAGGGTTTTGATTTGTCCACAGGGGGCGCCAAAATACAAGCAAAAGTTACTCACAAAACAACTTCATAAACCCAGAGTGATATCTCAAACCTATTTTGTAATCTAATAAATCATATGATCAAATTTATCCAAAATATTCTGATAAAAATTTTACAAAATTATCGAAAATATTTGTGAATTTTGGTGAAAGACAAACCGAGTCCAGACTCGATGGCTCTAACTTTTGCTCCTGATTCAGTTAGGTAGACAGTTCTTCCGTTCTCCTGAGTCTTGTCTGACACCAGCTCCTCTCCACCATGTGCGGTTAAAGTCATTTTAATCTTTCCTCTCTTTCTGTCCGCTCTATTGTTCCTCCCTCATTTTTTCACTTTCTATCGCTCGCCTCAGTGGAACGACCGTCTCCTGCTTCATTCAGTCAGCCAGACGTTTTTTTTCTCCTCCTTTTTTGTGAATGGACGACAGTGTGTAATTACCTGGGCTGAGCTTTCAGTGTGGCCCGCTTCGTCAGCTCCACACCCACTCTACACACACACACACACACACACGTACGCACTTTTCAGCATATGTGCACACTGATCGCCAAGATTGCTAATACACACACGCTCCAACGTGCACTCTCACACTCGTGCACACACATAAATACAGGCCTCCCCAGCTGGAAGTGCACAGCTGCTGCTGTTTACCCTGTCGGGACCAGAAAAACATCCTGTACAGTTCTCCGGGTGAAAACCTCCCCTCACATAATAAACACAAGCCCTCGGCACAGTTTGAAGCTCCACTTTGGGTGGTTTCTGTGGCCGTCGAGGCAAAGGTCCCCTCCAGCAGTGCGGCTTGATCGACAGTTTGGTGAGCAGGAGATGGAGCAGATGCCTTTGGGGGGGGATTTAAACTGGAAAAAGTTGCCAAAAAACAAAACTTAAATGTCTCTTTTTGTGGTTCTCTGCTGGAAAAAAAAAAGTTAAACTTCTGGCTAACATCTGGACACCGATCGGAAAGAATGCCAAACACAGATTGGGTGTATATGCTGTTCCAACAGAGGTGTGACACTCGCTTTCATCAGTGTGCAGACATCTCTCTGGCCCGGAGAGTTGTTTACCTCCGAGCTCGACTTTGACAGAGGAAGTTTTGGCTGCTGTTGTGTCTGGAAGAGAGAAGAAAAGTGGGCGAGGACACTTTGGGCTGCAGGAATGCAGTCGTGTGTGAGCGTGTGTGTGTGTGTGTGTGTGTGTGTGTGTGTGTGTGTGTGTGTGTTTATACGTGTCTGTCTGCTGCTCTGTGCTTTAGAGCTGACAGTCACTTAAGCATTTTGGCTGGCACGTAAAGGAGATTCCTGTGCAGACAGAAGAATCTGCATTCAGCTTGAAGCCTGATGACAGTAGAATCAGGGCAGGGCTGAAGGACACAAAGAGTAGACAAAAGCTGCCGTCTGTGTGCCAGCGCTCACCTCTCTGTATGTCTCCACAGCGGTGGCATTTCACAGCCCTCCGGTCAACATCAAGAAGGAGCCGCAGAGCCCGGGATCAGACCCCAGCCAGTCCTGTAGCCACAAGCAGAGCTTCAGCTACCCCAGCGGAGAGCAGTGCCTTTATGCCAGGTACACCAGGTCCTCCCAAAGACACGCCGGACTACAAAGTCCAAACGCCTTCAGATGTTTCACAGAGTCGAAGCACAAACACACTTTCGAACTTATCTCCAGAGTTTCCTCTTCCTGGATGTAGTTTTTTAGGTGCCTTATAATCAGGTGCGCCTTATGTATAAACTCTGGTTGTACTTACTGACCTCAAACCGTTTTTATGTGGTACACAGCGCTCAAAAATCTGTCAAAATGTTTAATTACGACTTCAGTAAGCTACAAAGTCGCACAGCCTGATGGTTTGTCGGAATAAAGTTTGACTTATCTGACTGTTTTCTTTGGCTTAATGCGTTTTATAATCCGGTGTGCCTTACATATGAAAATAGACGCGAATAGACGCGCTCATTGATGGTGCACCTTACAATCGGGAGCTCCTTATAGTGCGAAAAATACAGTGTTTCATCTGTGAGGTTTTGATTTGAATTTGAGTTGATTTAACACCAAACTTTTACACTTGATTTACCTTTTCAGAAACAGATTTCCCCTGACAGTTTCTCAAAAGCGTCTTCTCTGAAATTCTCCAGAATTGTAATTTCTACATCCAGGATTCATCAGTCACATGTTTTTACTCACAAAATGAAACCAAAACTATCTCATAAACCAAAGATTATGAACGCTAACAGATCACTGTAGTTTTCTAACTGTATGACTGTGACTCTTTCTTCATTAGGAGTTTCTGCTTCCTAGTTTTGGCTCCTCGATAAGAACAAAACGTAATTTATTCGAGCCCTGATATGTACGCTGATTTATTACCCTTCTGTCTTTTTACCGACATCCTTTTGTTACTGGAGAATAGAGGAAACAAAACTTCTTCACTTCCCCTCTGAAAACAGTCATCCTCGTCCAATCGGCCGTGTGAGTCATGCATAAATCAACACGGCTAAAACACTGACCGCACGCTATTGACCACTCAACCCCTGACCATTAGTATGTTTGTTATATTGACTGAAAATAACCAGTAAACCTGCCAGCCCTCCCCGGTTGACCCTGTTGTTACATCAGCCTTCATGCATGTATGTATGTATGTCCTGGTTCATGTGTGTTAACGTGTGTTCATGTGTTCAATGTTTCAGTGCCTATGAGCAGAAAAGGGCTGCAGGAGGAGCCAAGAGCTCCTGCCCAGGGACCCCCATGTCTCCCATGCAGCAGCATTATTCCCCCAAACCCGCAACGGCCGGACGGCCTGATGCGGGCTACATGAACCCTGCTGCCACCTCCCAGCCGCTGCCTAGCAACAGTTACCCCATCAACGCCAGGTGATTGATATTTCCCGTGCAAAGAACTCATAATCAGTGCCGCCTGTATTATAGTGAATTCATAATTTATCAACAAAATCTCATCTAAAATGTTGGATTTTTGTATTAAACATGATCAAATTTTAATGTAAACCTGAGTCAGATTAACTCCAGGATGAGATTACATGAAATTTACCCAATTTGTGACATCACCAATTGTGTAATCTCCTTATAAGGGCAAAACAAACGTACCGTATACTATTGTGGGGCATTAGGGCCCCCCAAAATACTCCCATTTTGAATTATTTGTCATTTTGAATCAAGAAATACTGATAAACTCATAATGACCTCTTCGTAGCATGGCAACAGTGGAAGAAGCTCATAGAGAGTTAGGTTCCAGAGTGCTCTGAAGAGCCTTAAAATGTTAATAACTGAAGTTAAATGTTAAAGAGGCTGAAAAAAGTTTCAAAGATACCAATCCAAGAGAAACAGGCAATTTTTTGGGTCTTAAATCAAGCTAGGCGACAAAAACGGAAAAGAAAGAAACGTAATAAAACACGTGAAAATGAGCAGAGTAATTTTAGTTTTAATATTTATTAGGAACATGTTTGTTGAATTTGTTGAATTTTTTAAGCTCTTTTGTGTGAAATTTTTTAAATAATTGATTGACCTGCGTTCAGAAATGTACAAAAATATTATGATATAAAAATATAGAGGTATGCACATCGGCTAGCGGGATAGTTGGGATCAAGTCCGGCCCTGACCATGTGCTCCAAAAATAAATAAATAAAAGAAATATATATTTATTAAAGTATAAAAACATGAGTAAAATCATCTTTGACAAAAACAGTGTTAATGTTATTTTACCAAAAATGACTCAAACCAGAAACAAGTTGATCATTTTCAGAAGCTAAAAATGCAAAAGAAGTTTTTGTGTGAAAGTAACTGAGCGAACATGTTAATAGTCACGAGTACTGCACCATTAATAAATGATTCTTTAATTGCATGTTAAATGAATGAATCAAACATAAATGTTCATGATCATAAAGTGAGTTTTTGTGTCTGATGTCTCAGCTCCAGGTATCAGGGCCCCTCAGGTGACCCCATGTGCCCCCAGTTCCCTCCACCAGGGCAGACCTTCCAGCGTATGCCATCCGCTCCAGCCGGACACGGAGGCAGCGGGGCTGGTGGAGGTGGAGGAGGGGGACCAGGGGGCGGGGGTGGAGGCGGAGGGGTCGGGAGTTATCACCGGCAGCACTCTGACCCCTGCATGCCCTACCTGCAACAGAGCTTTAAGCAGGAGTACCTGGACCCGCTGTACGAGCGGGCGGCTCACATGGGCGGACCTGGGCATGGCAGCGGATCTGGACACGGACACGGGCACGGACATCACCCTCACCCACATCCTCACTCCCACTCCCACTCCCACCCACATCCACATCCACACTCACACCCGCTCCCACACAGGTTCCCACCAGCTCACATGATGGTGAAGCAGGAGCCGACAGACTACACCTACGAGCCTGGTGAGTGACGCTGACTTCTGTCAACCATTTGAGTTCGGAGAGCTTATCTGACTCTATTCTGAGAATTTAGACGTTTATTCTGAGCAAACAAAAAGTCACGACTCTCGTCTTTTGCACTGAAAAAACTCAGATCTTGACAGAGTTTCTGTTTTACTTCGAGCAGTTAAATCTTATTAAACCACGTTCACCTGACAAGTCCAGAAAAAAGTCTCATTTCAAGGTTTTAAGATCTGATTTGCTTGAAATGAGTGAAAAAATCTACCAGTGGAATAAGAAAACAATTAACCGGCAAGTTTTCTGAAACAAAGACATTTCTCATTTTAAATAAACTTGAAAAGTATATTCTATAAATCTTCATTCAGAGGTTTTTTACACACTGCAAACAGTTCAGGTCTTATTTTTGACGTGTCAGATCTTGAGATGACACATTTTGGCTTAAATGAAGCGTAATAAGGACAGAAACACTCACTAAATGTAGTTTTTTTTTAAGTGTAGTAACTCCTAATTCCCTGATATAGACCTAAACTGAAGATGTGCATGAAGAATTCACTTAAAACTTAGTTTACTGTAGAGGGATTTGAACTTGCAACCCTTTTTTCATTATTTCAGTTAAATTATCAGAAAGTTTTTGCATTTGTAGCTTCTCATGTCTCGTAAGAATTTTTGCAGGAATATGCAGTCCCTTTGCATGCTCACCAAAGGTCTTAAAAAAGAGGCGAAAAAGTTAACAGAAATAATGTCCACAGCTGAGTTAAATGGAGGTTTTTACTCGTCTACATGATTAAATTGAAGCTGAGTCTGCACATGTGCTCTGTAACTAGAATCTGTGTGATGTTAAAGATAATTTATGAGCGTTATTTGGCCTTGAACTCTGCTTCACAAACGTCTCTTTATGGACAAACCCTCTCCAGTGTGCCGAGAGAACTCAAGAACAAAATGTCCAAAAGGCAAACAAACTTCTTCACTGTATCTCCACTCCTCCTCCTCCTCCTCCTCCAAAACTCCTCCTTTCAACCCTCTGACACTCAGCAAAGCGAAGAAAAAAAGCATTTTTTTCCCTGCTGCAGCCCCCCTCTCCCTCCACTCTCTGTGAGAGAGCGAGAGAGGTAGAGGAATTTCATTGAGAAAATGGAGGGCACTGGAAAGACTAGAGTCCCTGGTGGAGTGCTCCAGGGTTTCAGGTTGCACCAGCGGCTTCCTTTTTCTGCAGGCAGATGAACTCATAATGGAAAAATGAGCGTGGCCGCAGTAACCCGAACCTCTCACTGGCTGGGCTCGGGGAGGAGAGGGTGGGGGGGTATGGGGTGGGTGACTGGGGGGGAAGACGGGGTGGGGTGGTGAGCCCAGGCGCTCTGAAAACAAGCAGAGAAACCAGCTTCTCTGCCTGGATCTCTGAGTTTAAAACAAGGAGGAGAAATGAAATACAGTGTCCTCATTCACCTGCATTTGAACTGCCTCAGGAAGCTCGTCTCACGTCTTTAACTGATCCATGACTACGCACATGCCTGTGGTGCTCAAACTAACACAACACACACTTTTACTTCAGGACATAAAAAACCAGAGGGAGAGGGATCTCATTCTTCTCTATCTGTGTTTTTTAATACTCGTGTTCGTGCAGCCTGGAGAAAAACATACAGAAAGTACAAAAGGATGTTTTTTTTGTGGATAACAGCTGGGAGGAGGAGAGAGTAAAGTTTGGTGGAGTTTCCTCAGAGTGTCTCTGATATGAGATTGACCAACGAGACTCAAAAGGGCAGAGTTTATCGCTGTTTTGGAGACAAATAAACAATATGCAGCACGTCTCAGGAGATAATAGAGACAGAGTTCAACATTTGCCCCGGTTAACTTGTTACTTGAGGTCATAATGGGAGTTTGCGTCCTGTTGATAGCACCAGCACACATTTGATATTTCTGTTCAGCAAAAGCATCAGTGGTTTCTGAAGTTTTATGTGACTCAGCAGTTAAAAGAGTTTAAAAGAGGATGTCTTTAAAGCTCCAGTAACTTGGTGCTAAGTTACCACTGTTACTCCACATATGTTGATGTGCAGGACAGGAATCTGTCACAGCCATGGACGTATAAAACAGAACCTGTCTCATATCCATCATTAAAACCCATTAAAAAATTGAAAAAATAAAAAAATCCATAATTTTGTTTAAAATTTTTTATTGTAAAGTATAATGAAAAGGGCATAGTATAGTTTGTTAAAAAAAACTTGTTTTTGACGAAAAAATGGTATAGTATAGTATGATAAAAATGTCAAAGTATAGTATGTTATAAAATCTTAAACTTAAGGATTAAAAAAATATCAAAGTATACTATGATTAAATGTCATCGTAAAGTATGTAAAAAATGTATGATAAAAATGTCATGATATAATATGTTAAAAAGTAATATTTTAGTTTAAGAAATAGCATATTTGTATAAAAAATGTCAAAGGACAGTATGATAAAAATGTCATAGTATAATATATTTAAAATTTCATTCATATTTCAGTTTGAAAAAAAAGGAATATTTAAGTATATAAATATGGCATGGTATAGAGTAATAAAAAGGTCATAGTATAGTATGATAAAAAAGTGTCGTAGAATAGTATGAAAAAAAAGTTCATAGTATAGTTTGATAAAAAAAAGTGTCATAATATAGTATGATAAAAATGTCATAGTATAGTATGATAAAAATGTCACAGTACGGCATGTGAAAAATTTCTAGTTAGGTATGACAAAAAAGGTCATAGTTTAGTATGATAAAATTGTCATGGTTACGTATGATGAAAAAGTCATAGTATAGTATGATAAAAAAGGTCATAGTATGATAAAAATGTTATAGTACAGCATGTGAAAAATTTATATTTAAGTATTAAAGAAAGTGTCATAGTATAGTACGATGAAAAATGTCATAGTATAGTATGTTAAAAAATGTTATACTCAAGTATGAAAAAAAGTGTCTTAGTATAGTATGATAAAAATGTAATAGTATAATATGTTAAATGTCATACTTAAGTAATAAAAAAATTGCATATTTTAGTATGAAAAATATAATAGTAAAGTATGCTTGAATTGTTATAGTATAGTTTGTTGAAAATGCCACAGTATAGCATGTGAAAAATTTCTAGTTAAGTATTAAAAAAGGCAAAGTATAGAATGTTGAAAATGTAATAGAATAGTATGTTAAAAAATATACTTTAGGATAAAAAAGTAGTGTGATAAAAAGGTCATAGTATAGTATGTTAAAAATGTCATAGTATAGTATGATGAAAACGTCTTAGTATAGTGTGTGAAAATGTTTTATTTTAGGATGTATAAAGATATCAAAGTATAGTATGATAAAAATTTATACTTCAGTATGAAAAAAATGTCATAGTATAGTATGATAAAATAGGACATAGTATAGTATGTTGAAAATGTCAAAGTATAGCATGTGAAAAATTTCATACTTAGTTAAAGATAAATTGGCATAGTATAAAATGATAAAAATGAAAAACAATAGTTATTAAAGAATTATTTTAGGGTGAAAAAAATATCATAGTATAGTATGATAAAAATGTCATAGTATAGTATGATAAAAAAAAAGTGTCATAGTATATTATGAGAAAAAAATGTCATAGTATAGTATGATAAAAATGTCATAGTACAGCATGTGAAAATTTTATATTTTGGGATAAAACAAATGTCATAGTATAGAATGATAAAAATGTCATAGAATAGTATGATAAAAAATATCATAGTATAGTATGATAAAAATGTCATAGTATAGTATGTAAAAAAATGTTATACTTAAGTATAAAAAATTTTGCATATTTAGGTATGAAAAAATGTCATAGTATAGTATGACACAAATGTCTTAGTATAGTATGTTAAAAATGTCAAAGTATAGCATGTGAAAAAAATTGTATTTATGAATAAAAAAATGTCATAGTTTAGTATAATAAAAAGGGTCATAGTATAGCATGTGAAAAATGTTATATGTAAGTATGAAAAAAATGCATATTTAGGTATGAAAAAATGTTATAGCATAATATGATAAAAATGTCATAGTATAGTATGTGAAAAATAAATATTTTATGATGAAAAAAATGTCAGTAAATTATTTAAAAAAATGTCATAGTATAGTATGATAAAAATGTCATAGTATAGTATGATAAAAATGTATACCTTAGTTTGGAAAATGTCATAGTATAGTATGATAAAATAGGACATAGTATAGTATGTTGAAAATGTCCTAGTATAGTATCATACAGTGTCATAGTATAGTATGATAAAAATGTCATAGTACAGCATGTAAACAAATTCTATTTTAGTATGAACAAAATTTCAGTTTAGTATGATAAAAATGTCATAGTATAGTGTGATAAAAATGTCATAGTATAGTATGATAAAAATTTATAACTTAGTATGGAAATATGTCATAGTATAGTATGATAAAATAGGACATAGTATAGTATGTTGAAAATGTCATACTAAAGCATTTGAAAAATTTCATACTTAGTTATAGAAAAAATTTCATAGTAAAGCATGTGAAAAAAGTCATAGGATAGTATTAAAAAAATGTCATAGAACAGCATGTGAAAATTTTCTAGTTAAGTATGACACAAATGTCATAGTATAATATGATAAAAATGTCATAGTATAGCATGTGAAAAATAAATATTTTATGATGAAAAAAATGTCATAGTATAGTATGTGAAAAATTTATATTTTATGATGAAAATAATGTCATACTATAGTATGATAAAAAATGTTATAGTATGGTTTGATAAAAAAGGTCATAGTATAGTATGACACAAATGTCATACTATAGTATGACACAAATGTCATAGTATAGAATGTGGATAAAAAAGTATTTTTGAATAAAAAAAATGTCATAGTTTAGTATAATAAAGAGGGTCATAGTATAGCATGTGAAAAATGTATGAAAAAATGTCATAGTATAATATGATAAAAATGTCATAGTATAGTATGATAAAAATGTTATAGTATGGTTTGATTAAAAAGGTCATAGTAAAGTATGATAAAAAAATGTCATAGTATAGTATGATAAAAAAAAATTATATTTTAGTATGAAAAAAAATTTTCATAATTTAGTTGTCACAACCTAGTTCTTAGGCTGTAACAAAAATGGGAGGCGAGACAAGTTAAACAGTTATTTATTACAAAAACACAGAGAAAATACAACAATCAAAAACAGTTTTCTTAACAATTAAACCATCGGCTGCTCCACGCTGGACGCTCAGCAATGTGTGCCATAAGAGATAGGAAGAGCCACTGAATCCAGGAGGAGTATTATAAGCTGAGGACTAGTCTGGGCCAAGGCGTAGCACATCTTCTGATTAGGATGGCCCCGTTTGTACCTGACCCTGCAACAAAGTACTAAAAAAAACCCCAAACCAGCAAACCAGCCAAACAGTAGCACCTATTGTAATGTATAATATTATAGGTCATAGTATAGTATGATAGAAATTTTCAAATTTGAGGATAAAAAAAAATGTCAAAGTATAGTATGATAAAAAAAATATCATAGTATAGTATGAAAAAAAAATGTCATAGTATAGTATGATAAAATAGGACATAGTATAGTATGTTGAAAATGTCATAGTATAGTATGATAAAAATGTCATAGTACAGCATGTAAAAAAATTCTATTTTAGTATGAACAAAATTTCAGTTTTTATAAATCTCTAGTTAAGTATGAAAAAAATGTCATAGTTTAGTTTCATAAAAATGTCAGTATTGTATGATTAAAATGTCATAGTATAGCATGTGAAAAATTTATATTTTAGAATGAAACAAATGTCATAGTATAGAATGATAAAAATGTCAAAGTATAGTATGATAAAAAAAATATCATAGTATAGTATGATAAAAATGTCATGGTACAGTATGTTAAAAATGTTATACTTAAGTATAACATTTTTTGCAAATTTAGGTATGAAAAAATGTCATAGTATAGTATGACACAAATAGTATGTTAAAAATGTCAAAGTTTGAAATGTGAAAAAAAATTGTATTTATGAATAAAAAAATGTCATAGTATAGTATGTTAAGAATGTCAAAGTATAGCATGTGAAAAAAATTGTATTTGTGAATAAAAAAAAGTCATAGTTTAGTATAATTAAAAAGGGTCATAGTATAGCATGTGAAAAATGTTCTATGTAAGTGTGAAAAAAAAAGCATATTTTAGTATGAAAAAATGTCATAGTATAATATGATAAAAATGTCATAGTATAGCATGTGAAAAATAAATATTTAATGATGAAAACAGTGTCATAGTATAGTATGTGAAAAATTTATATTTTATGATGAGAAAAGGCATACTATAGTATGAAAAAAATGTCATAGTATAGTATTAAAAAAAATGTCATAGTATAGTATGATAAAAATGTCATAGTATAGTATGATAAAAATGTATACCTTAGTTTGGAAAAAATGTCATAGTATAGTATGTTGAAAATGTCATAGTATAGTATGATAAAAATGTCATAGTACAGCATGTAAACAAATTCTATTTTAGTATGAACAAAATTTCAGTTTAGTATGATAAAAATGTCATAGTATAGTGTGATAAAAAATGTCATAGTATAGTATGATAAAAATGTATACCTTAGTATGGAAATATGTCATAGTATAGTATGATAAAATAGGACATAGTATAGTATGTTGAAAATGTCATAATAAAGCATTTGAAAATTTCATACTTAGTTATAGAAAAAAATGTCATAGTATAGCATGTGGAAAATTTCTAGTTAAGTATGACACAAATGTCATAGTATAATATGATAAAAATGTCATAGTATAGCATGTGAAAAATAAATATTTTATGATGAAAAAAATGTCATAGTATAGTATGATAAAAATGTTATAGTATGGTTTGATAAAAAAAGGTCATAGTATAGTATGATAAAAATTTATATTTTATGATGAAAAAAATGTCATACTATAGTATGAAAAAAAATGTTATAGTATGGTTTGATAAAAAATGTCATAGTATAGTATGATAAAAATGTCATAGTATAGTATGTTAAAAATGTCATACTTAAGTATAAAAAAATGTGCATATTTAGGTATGAAAAAATGTCATAGTATAGTATGACACAAATGTCATAGTATAGTATGTTAAAAATGTCATAGTATAGCATGTGAAAAAAATTGTATTTATGAATAAAAAAAATGTCATAGTTTAGTATAATAAAAAGGGTCATAGTATAGCGTGTGAAAAATTTATATTTTATGATGAAAAAAATGTCATACTATAGTATGATAAAAATGTTATAGTATGGTTTGATAAAAAAGGTCATAGTATAGTGTGATAAAAAAAAATGTTATAGTATAGTATGATAAAAAAATTTATATTTTAGTATGAAAAAAAAATTGCATAATTTAGTTGTCACAACCTAGTTCTTAGGCTGTAACAAAAATGGGAGGCGAGACAAGTTAAACAGTTATTTATTACAAAAACACAGAGAAAATACAACAATCAAAAACAGTTTTCTTAACAATTAAACCATCGGCTGCTCCACGCTGGACGCTCAGCAATGTGTGCCATAAGAGATAGGAAGAGCCACTGAATCCAGGAGGAGTATTATAAGCTGAGGACTACCAGCCAAACAGTAGCACCTATTGATAGTGAGCAGTCGTCACATAGTGTGAAAGAGAAGAATCATAGTATAGTACGTGACAAATGTTACATTTTATGGTGAAAAAAATGTAATATTATAGTATAATAGTATAGGTCATAGTATAGTATGATAAAAAATTTCAGAATTGATATTTTTTATTTTAGTATGTAAAAAACTAAATGTTTTCTTATGATAAAAAAAATTTAGTAGTATCGTATGATAAAAATGCCAAAGTATAGTATGTTATAAAATCTTGAAGGATAAAGAGAAATGTCATAGTATAGTATGATGAAAATTTCAGATCTGAGGATAAAGAAAAATGTCATAGTATAGTATGATAAAAATGTCATAGTATAGCATGTGAAAAATTTTGATCATTTTAGTATTGAAAAAATGTCATAGTATAGCATGTAAAAAAAATATTTTATTAGACTAAAAAAAAGTCATAGTATAGTATGATAAAAATGTTATACTATAAAATGTAGTATAATTCTAATTCTTATCTAACTATGAAAAAAAATGGCATATTTTAGTATGAAAAAATGTCATAGTATAGCATGTGAAAAATTTATATTTTAGAATGATAAAAATGTCATAGTATAGTATGACAAAAATGTCATAGTAACGTATGATAAAAATAAAGCATAGTTTAAAAATGAGGGGATTTGTGAAAACTAGACTTGAGTTGAAATCTGCAAGATGTTCCACGTCCCTGTTTTGAGTGCAGGAAATAACAAACAGAAAATCCAAAACCTCAAAAATGTACAACTGTTTCCACAAAAGTCTTGTGGGGCCCTTATACTCTGTTGTAATTCTCAGGGACAAAAGTCAAAAACTTTTTCAATGCATTTCAGTTTCAGAGTACTACAGTTGGCGGTATGAAACTGTTAAAAACACACAATATACAGTAACATGGGGCATCGTAGTGGAAAACAACAAACAACCAATTAAATCAATCTTGACCATTTAAAAGTCAGGAAAAAAATCCTTTTGAAAACTTTTTATGAACGGATGATCTTTGTTCAAATTTAATTGAATAAATCATATTTAATTGCCTAATTCTGTTTCTTTCAGGGAGCTAATTGGATAATTTGTGCTCAGTGAGTTTATGAATGGATACAAACTGAACATAGACATGAATGAGTTTTATAGCTCTCAGTGGTTTCTGTTTATTTGCTGTTTGTTTATTTATGGTTGTATAACCTCAAAAAAACGTCTAAGGCGTTGGCATGTAATGGGAAGAGTGTAATGGAGCGTACAAAGAGGTGTACCGAAGTAAATGGCGTGTAAAGACAACAACACCTGTGTTTTCTACTGTCGGCAAAGTAAACAAAGAGAGCCAAATATCACAGGTCTGCAGTCTCATTCAGACGGCCTGAGAATAAGGCTCCTACTTTCACATACAAAGAGGCATTCCTCGCTTAATCACCGCCATTGTATCACATGAAAGACACAAAATGGTCATGCCTCTCGGTGCACAGTTAACCCCGGCTGCTCTCACACCTAATCTGCCCATCACTCCCTGGTGGGAGCGCTGCCATCGCAGGCGGACGTATTATTTACAGTATGATCGAGTGCTGCCGTGCCAGAATGGAGGGCTTGATTTTTCCCCAATGGCATCTTATCGCAGTCGCTGAGCTGCAGCTGCATTCCCCACGAGTGAGTCACAAACCGGAGCCAGAGGCCGAGAGCTGCACCTTTACAGTTTTTATGCTCTCGCTCGTCTTGTTCACTTCGCTCACAGACGAAATCAAAGCAGACAAACACACATCGACAATAGTCTGACACGCCTGTTTTCACACTAAAGAAAGAGACACAAAAACACACACACAAAGGTGAGCGCAGCGGTCACAGGATGGGCGACGCCCCTTCAGATTACAGAAGTCATTAAAACATAACTGTGCTTCAGAAGTGTCCCAACACGCAGAGGAGAGAGCCCGAGGCTAAACGAGGAGGTTATACAATCTATTTCTGTGGATGCACCGATTCCAGACAGGCGGTGATGAGCTCAGATAAGGTGCAGACACTGAATACTGGACCACTTTTCTGGTCTGCTGGAGGTGCTGCAGTCTCATGGCCTAAAAATACCCCCAGAGACAAGAGACGCGATATGATAAATGTACAGTTTGTCCTTGCGACGCGGAGGACGATCACACAATATGTCCGTATAAAACGCCGCATCCAAACGCCACGCTGAGTGAGCAGTATTTAGGAGGTTTTATTCACTCTGGCTGCAGAAAAGAGTAAAAAATAGGACGCGAAGTGTGCGAATTCCTGTTAATCAGAAGAAAATCTGCTTTTTCTTTATCTTTGAACCATTATCACCTGAACTACGAACCAAACACTCACATGATTCCACTCTAAGTTTGTTTTTGTTAATTTAAATACCTCATTTGGAATCACCGAACCAGAACAGACATTTCTGCTGCACTGACACTGAAACAAAAGTTTTTATTTATCATGTTAGACGATGTTTGAGAGAACTGGTGGAAAAATAAGTTATTCTGTCTTCAGTTTTAAGCTCATTTTGACCCAAAGCTGCTTGTGTGTCTGTTGCAGATGTGCCTGGATGCCCCTCTATGTACCACCACAGTGAGGGCTACCCCAACCCCCAGCACAGCAGTGAAGGTAACATGAACTCCAAACGTCTCCTCTCCTCTGACACTTTATCGAGAAAGTCCATTTTACTGGTTGAAGCTCTGTGGTCACTGGCCGTCGCCTCACCCCTGAATAAAAAGAGGAAAAAAAAGGATCAACAAAAGTTCTTCCCTCTGCTCTCGTTGTTTGTTCAGTGACACTTTCAGCATAAAGGCGGATTAAGAGGAATCTGAAAGGACGAACAGTGTTATCATAAATTCACTCACAGGGTTGATGTTATTGAATGTGATTATTTTAAAGTTCAGAGTTTTGTTTTTAAATATGTGACCTAATTCTGCTCTCCGTTTGTCTCTCAGGTTATCTGTTTGAAAATGACTCCCGCGTCGTCCCCGAGAAGTTCGAAGGTGAGCCCCTTCCTCCACACACGTTTTCATGTCCCCTCTCGTGAACTCAGGAGGGTGTTTTCGGCTGACGTGCAGGTAAAGCAGGGAAACTTAAGCCACCTTGCACACGCTGTTCGTTCTAGCTGACCTGTCTCCTCGCACTGACGTCAGGCCTGCTTGTGTAACAGCTACGCACTCTCGGGCTTAGTTAGTGGGTTTAGTTTCTGCGCACACACGATGCGGGGCTCCTCTGTCAGGGCGAGAGTCGTTTCCCATGGTGTCAGCGGCGCCGGTGATTGACGTTAAAGGAGATTGAGTGGAGAGCCCGAGGGTGTCAGCGCAGGTTCAACCAGTGAAGTGTGCAAGCTCTCTGAGAGACAACAGCGGTAACCTAGCTGGGCGTCTCGTATTCCCACACTTGTGTACAACATATCCGGTGACCAGTAAACAAACAGGAACACAAATCCTTTTACCTACATGTGGCTTTAACCCAGTGTAACTAATCAGCTGTTGTTTTGAGTCTTACCACGGCAGCAAACGGCAGCCAAGTAACTTTTTATTTCCTTCAAAGTTCCAGAAAAAGTTTCTATTTCTGTCTCGACAAACACACGGCTGCAATTTAGGAGTTTGACTTGATAAGCTGTTGTTAATAAGAAGTTTACGTCAGTACGCAAACATGAAACATCAAGATAAGATGACCTGCTAGATTTCAAATACATCCCAGCTGTTATTAGTCGACTTTCCCTCAGCTTCACGTCTGATAAAAGACTCAAGTTTATGTTTATGGTGTAATTTAACGGCTTGATGCAGGTTATTGTTTCATAAAAGTATCAAACAGGGAAACTTTGACTTGTAAAAAGAGAGAAACCTTTCAGGAGCTGCAGAGAAACACTCTGACGTCTCTTCTCCTCACGTTTCAGGGGAGGTGAAGCAGGAGGGTGGCAGCGTTTTTCGTGAGGGCACGCCGTACCAGCGCCGAGGCTCCCTGCAGCTCTGGCAGTTTCTGGTGGCCCTGCTGGACGACCCCGGCAACGCCCACTTCATCGCCTGGACAGGCCGCGGCATGGAGTTCAAACTCATCGAACCTGAAGAGGTGGGCTCAAAGAACTGCAGTTCCCCAAATGTCCACTGGAGGCAGGTTGCAGGAGCTGAGGAGGCCACATACACACTAATTAAAAAATGCCAAACTTTATAACAAAAAAGAAACAATTCACATCTCCAATTTTGCAAAACTACGTCCATGTTTCCTCCAGTCTGGGGTTGTGCTCTCTCTCCTGCATACAAAGAGTGACAGCAGCATCAATCTCCGGCCTCGATCTGGGGAAATGTGGAGCAAACCGTAAACTTCGCTGATATTGTGACAGCATCCGGCCAGACTGAAGCACACTGATCGCTGCAGGCTCTTAGATCTGCTGCAAAACTCGAGCAGACGACCAGCTGCACAGAGCTTCCCTCGCCATGTCACAATCTGTGGACTCAGAGACATAAGTTAAGACGCATCAGCTCGATTTTGAGTCTGTTTCACGACAGGAAAAGTGTTGATAGAGATCCTGATATTAATATGAACCTAAAGCAAACAGGACAGGAGTCATTACAGGTTTAAAGGTGCGACTAGATGACAGCGATCAGGAGATTTGGCCTCTTTCCTCTTCCATTAGTCCTCCATTCATTATTCAGCAGATGAAACTCCGGTTTGATAAATGAAGGACGAGTGCGCTATCACACAATCATCCAACACCCTTTCTTCTCACTCAGCCACTCACATTTCTTCAGACGAGACATTTTTGTGATGTTTAAGTCTGAAATCTGACTGTCAGACGGCGTCCATTTAGGCGCGTCCTGATTGGGCGCAGGTCTATACTGTGTTTTCCATTATCTTTTTACTGGACATTAAAAATGGATGGGCTAAGAGTTTTACAAGAGCAATTAGGGCTGAGAGCACACTCAGAGATCAAACAGGGCTGCTGGCTTGATGGCCACTGTGGGATACAACCTGTCTCTTCCTGAGTCATGAATCTCAGCGCCTCCCCCTCCTCCCCCCCAGTCCTCCCAGTTTCTCCCCCTTAACTCTGATATTTGTCAACACAAACATCCCTCTCTGCTGCGGGATGAGTCGATTTACTCCACGCCGCCTGTGTGAGGTTTTGAGACGCTCATTTTCTGATCAGAGTTAAAAGTCCACCATCAGCTGAGCGCTGGTTTTTGGGTCGGGGGAGTATTAACGGCCCGCCTCTGACTCCTTTTTCACTGCGAACACTGTGGGACTCTGGTTGTATTCAAGTGGTAATGGGTTACATAAAAAGGAAGTGAATCCACATGTGGGGACTCGCCCTGGTCTCTGCGTGTTTACTCTGTTGTGTTAAAGAGCAGAACGAGCTTTGAGCTCTCCACCGAGGACCCCTAGTGGCCTCAGTGTGGAAACACAAACAACTGCATCTAATTAGGATTTCAGGAATCTGGACTTTTGGGGAAAAAAACGCTGACACAAACAATTCTCGGCTGTTGACGTGTCATCTGCGGAGAGCTTTATCCTTCAGCTCTGCAAAATCCAATAATAAAAAACAAAGAAGTTTAAAATGAGACTCACGAAAGCTGCCAGAAATGCAACCAAAGACATTTCCCTCTCCGTCTGCCCATCAGGTCGCCAGGCTGTGGGGGATGCAGAAGAACCGTCCGGCCATGAACTACGACAAACTCAGCCGCTCTCTGCGCTATTACTACGAGAAGGGAATCATGCAGAAGGTACAGAAACTCCACTTCTATCTGTTTACATGAAGAAACACTAGAGAACTCAATGATGGCAACAGTGAGGAAGGGTCCTAGAGCGCTGTTAGGTCAGCAAGATACAACTATATTTTATTCCATTATCTGTCCTTTTGGGTAGAGAACACTGTTAAACTCAGGGACAACAACTTTTTTGCTAGGCAACAGTGGAAGAGGGTCCTGGAGTGTTGTAGCAGCCGATTTTATAATTTGTAGTTTTGGATAGAGAGACTCAATCTCAGTTAACTAAGTGAAAACAACTTGGCAACAGTGGAAGGGGGTCCCACAGGGCCATATTTTAGTATTTATCAAGTTGACAAATGAAACACTAGTTTTCTCAGTGATGACAAATTTCTCACAGTGCTGTGAGGTCCAAAATATGCTGCCAAATTTCATAATTTGTCTTTTTTTTTTAAAGAGAAACATGGATACCTTGATAAAAAAATAACAACTTTGTTCTTGGCAACAGTGAAGGAGAGTCCTAAACTTTCAGAGGCTGAAATGATTGAGAATAAAGTTTTTTTTTAGCTCCTGATTGAAGTTTTTTTACATTCATAGTCTAGAACATGAAAATAAGTGAAATGCCCCTTTAAGACTTTTTCTCTTAGTTATATTTGATGATATTTTAAGCGTTGTTATTCTGTCGTCCTGCAGGTGGCGGGGGAGCGCTATGTTTACAAGTTCGTGTGCGAGCCCGAGGCCCTCATCTCTCTGGCCTTCCCCGACAATCAGCGGCCCAGCCTGAAGGCCGAGTTCGAGCGCTACGTCAACGAAGAGGACACGGTGCCCCTGTCCCACCTGGACGAGGGCGTCCCTTACACCACAGAACAAGCCCCCCAAAACATGGGCCCCCAGCCCTACTCCAAAGGCTACATGTACTAAAGCCAGCCCCTCCTCCCTCTCCCCTCTTTTCTCCCCCCACCTTCAGATAACTTCCTGTTGTACCGACCCGTCATCATACACACCCCGAGACCCCCCACGCACCTCTTGCACATGCCCACCCCATCCACTTGTATATAAGGCTACGGTGTTTTTGTTTTAAATTAATCTCATTAGGGATTTTTGTTTTGTTTTGAAGAGCTGCGTTCCTCTCACATCTGAGGCCTATTCGATCCAGAAACATGATTGTGGTTGAAGAGATTGCTTAATAAATACCCATAATAATACGCAAAACAAAACCGAGTCTGCTTTATTTTATTTCTTTGTTTTTCTTCAGAGTCACGTCAGTCTTTTTAACTCTTTTAACATTCAGTCTGGTATGAAAGAGGACAGCAGGGTTAGGGCGAGCGCCTTTACTGGGATTGTTTATGCACTTCCTGTAAAATCTGGAGTCAAAGCTGCACTTTTAAAACTTAAACCATCATAATAATAATAATACATTTTATTTATAAGTGCCTTTCTGGACATCCAAGGACACTTGGTAACGCTTTCTTTTACGGTACACTTATTACCAGGTAATTAACAGGTAATTACCTAGTAACAACATGAAATTATCTGATAATTACATGATAACTACTAAGTCAATACTGTCTAGTTTTTCTTTTTTCTGTGCAGCTCCATTTTCAAAAGCTATTTGGGGTTCTTATTTTCTATGATTGACACTTGATACAGCCTATGGGCGTGCGAAGATTGCGTAGCGATACGCTGTTTGAGCCGAGCATGTGCATTTGAGTTTGACACCCCTGATCTAAGGAGAGATCTGTGTCAGTAAATGCAGAGAAAGTGAAGTCAGTGTTTATCTGTGATCATCAGTAACAAAAGTCAAGTTTGCAGTTAAAAAATTCAACTAAAATTAGGCATTTGTGAAATATTTTATAGAAAATACAGTACAGGTAAATCACTTCAGGCAAACTGAGTTAAACTGAAGAGAAGAAAGTTTGAGCAGGTAAAAAAAATCATCCGATCAGATCAATAACTGTCCGATCTTTAAATAAATGAACACGAGAACCTCAAAGTGTTGACTCGTGGCTCAGTCTGTGTGTGCGTACTTCCGTTAGTCCACCTGCTCTTAATTTAAGCGGATCCTCAGCGGCGTCTGAAGGCCCGAGAGATCCTCCAGGCGTTCGGCTCCTCGTACCGATTGTAGAGAGGTTCTAGTTTCTGCTGCCGCTTCTGCCGGCTGAGCCGAGTCGGGTCCCCGACTCTGTAGAAAGCCGGAGCGAACTCCACCAGCCAGCGAGGGTCGATGGTGGTCACCTCACGCATGTACTCTTTGGTGGTCAGCACTAACTCGTGGTACACGAGCCTGGAGGGGGAGCGGGAGAATACAGTGTGTAAGATTTAAGAGTAAAACACAATTAAGAGACCCTTTCATACTTTAATAGAAAATTTATAAAAGGAAACATTCATCGACTAAAGCAATAAATAAACCAAACCAGATCCACTTCATGGAAACACACCAGAACCTTCATGCTTATCATCTGGTACCTGACCTCACACCTGTGACCTGATGGTGTCTGAGGACAAACAGCCAATCCTCAAAGTGTTGAAAACAAACTCTGGATCATCAATGAGGTTTGAGGGTTTATTTGATTTTTAAACTAGTCTGTGAATTTAGTAAAATCTGCTCATTCTGCTCAAAACTACACAAACTAAAGTTCTTCTTCTTCTGGTCCTTCTTGAAGTTAAATTAAGAGGATGATATTTTTTAACTATCGAGATTCGTCTTCCCTCTCACCTTTTTGTTGAAAAATCATTAAACTGCATTTTTGTAACTCCTCGAGTGTTCATTTAAAGAAATATAATCGTGCCAATCGAGCATTTTTCCTCAGACCTGACAACCCGCCTCCATCCCAGCTCCTCCCTCCACATCTGTAAGTGGAGGAGACTCTGAGAACAGAGTCATACCACCGCAGATACTGATTCTCTTCCACTCAAGAGGTGCAGACTGAACTCATGGAAGAAGGATATGGATTAACATCTTGTCCTCAGTGTCAGATCTAACCGCTCTTCAGACTTCAGGACTCACCATTCAGGCTGCCGGTTGAACAGGGTGCTGGAGGGGTGGAGGTACACCACCTGCTGGTCGATCAGGGTACGGTAACCGTCATGGGGGTGCTTCCTGGCAGCGTTCCTGAAAAAGCCGCTGCAGATCGCCTTCTGGACTCGCATCGTCGCTTTCCCACAGGAAACCACGTCCAGCTTGTGTCTGAGGAATATTTGTGAAGATTAATATTTTAGTGTTGCTCCTCAGATTATCTGTCTCTCACCGAACTGTAGATTATTTTCTGAAAACATCACAAATTGAAGTCACTCTTTCTAAAATAATCAACACTAAAAGACGAGAGTAAAATGTGAGAGAGAGTCAGAGTTACTCCTCCGCACCTGTCCATGATGCTCAGCATCTGCTTGCGGATGTCCTGAGCCCTCTTCAAGGATCTCGCTTGGATGAAGTTCTCGAAACACCAGGGGTTGGAGAACTTGTTGTTCTTCCAGGAGTTGTAGACAGCCAGCAGTGTGAGGTGGTCTCCCTCCAGCTGGAAGAACTTGGTCTTTTTCTGGTCAGCGAGGGCCTGTTTGTCCTGGAAGGAAAGAAACGAAGGATTGGTTTGGGTTAGGGATGATGAGACTGTGATAGTACAGCATGATAAAAAAGAGTCAAAGTAAAGTGGAAAAAAAATTAAAATAGTATAGTATCATAATTAAAATATTAAAAAGTAGTATGTTCAAAAAATGTCACAGTATAGTATGATAAAAAAAATGTCATAGTACAGTATGTTTAAAAAAAGTCATAGTATAGTATGTTAAAAATGTCAGAGTGTTGTATGATAAAAATGTCACAGCATAGCATGTTAAAAAATGTCAGTATAGCATGATAAAAAAGACATCGTAAAGCAGACAAAAAATTATGATAAAATAGTATGATAAAAAATATATTATAGTATAGTATTATAAAAAAGTCATAGTATAGTATGTGTTAATATGTCATAGTGTTGTATGATAAAACAATGCCATGGTAAAATTATAAAAAAATGTCACAGTAAAGCATGTCAAAAAATAGTCAGTAAAGTAGAAAAAACCTTAGTAGTATAGTATAGTATGATAAAAAATGTCATGATATAGTCAGTTTGAAAAATAACACTTTAGTATAAAAAAATGTCATACTATTGTATGATAAAAAAGAAATGGTAAAATGGTCAAAAATGTCACAGTATAGCATGTTCGAAAAATAACAGTTTAGTATAATAAAAAATATCAGTATAGTATGATAAAAAAAGTCATCGTAAAGTAGACAAAAAATTATGATAAAAAGTATGATAAAAAATATATCATAGTTAAAATGTTATAGTACAGTATGTGTAAATATGTCATAGTAAAGTAGAAAAAAAATATATAATAGAATAGTATGATAAAAAATGCCATAGTACAGTATGTTCAAAAAATGTCATAGTATAGTATGATAAAAAACGTAAAAGTATAATATGATAAAAAAATGTCATAGTATAGTATAATAAAAAATTTGGAGGTTGTTTCTTGTTTTCAGGATGATGTCTTAAAAATGTTCGAAGGCTCTTTGTCTCTTTCACTCACTCCGAGTCTATTTGAAAGAAGAAATCCAAAGACAGGGAAGAACGGTAAGTCATGTTTTCATCATGAAACACAAAATACGGCGTCAGTCTCACCTTCGGTCTGTAGAAGATGTTCTGCACAGACAGCATGGACACGATGGTGAGCATCTCCTCGCTGCAGCCCAGATGGACGGACATGATCAACATCTTACACAGCATGGGCTCCAGAGGAAACTCAGCCATCTAAAGTGAGAATCAGATCAATGATTAGAAAAGGTAAAAACTCAAATGTGATAAACGTCTTTAAAGGTTTTAAAGCAGGACTCGGTCTGAGCAGAGATTTCCTGTTTTTTCCTCTCACCCGTCTCCCCAGCCGTGTGAGTAAACCTTCATTATCCAGAGCTCCCAGAGTGTAGAGCTGCTCCATGGCCGTGATCAGAGTCTCCATGGGAGGAGCGTCCATGAAGTCAAACGCCAGGAGGTCATTGATGCCCATGGCCTGGAGATGGAAAAAAGATTACTAACAGTAACTTTAAGAAACACGCAGCCTCGACGGCATCAACCCTGCATAACACCCAGCCCTACACAGAGGTGTTAGAAAACGTCACATCCTCACCTTCAGAGACAGGACCGTACTGGCCAAGTTGGTCCTCTGGATCTCTGGTACGTTCGACACGAGCATCTCGTCTCTGTAGGCTCTCTCTGTGTAAAGTCTGTAACACTTTCCTGGACCGGTTCTCCCGGCTCGACCGGACCTCTGCTTGGCCTGAGCCTGGAAATGAATCAGGGATTTAAAGATTGTTGGATTTAAAGATTAAAGGATGTAAAGATGAGTCTGTTAATCAATGTGAGATGTTTTTTTTTCCCTTAAGTCCAAAATTTTACTTTGAGACTTTCACTTAAAAGTGATTACCTGTGAGATGGGAGTCACCACCAGCTGGTCTATGCCTGTTTTGGAGTTATACACAATCTGCTTAACAAAGCCGGGGTCCACCACATAGTAGATACCATCGATAGTCAGGGACGTCTCAGCGATGTTGGTGGCGATGATGACCTGGTGGAGAACACAAACTTAACGTGGGTTCATGAGGATCAGTTATGGATTCTTCTTGAAGGTTTGCTCTGTCCGGTGGTGTTCAAGAGTTCATCTCAAAGTAAAACTCTTCTGAACCTCTCACCTTTCTGCTGCCTGGAGGTGCAGGGTCAAAGATCCTGGTCTGCATCTCACTGGGCAGAGCAGAATAAACAGGCAGAATAATCAGCTCAGGAACATCGGGCCCCAGAGACTTCATCCTCTCATACAGGATCTCACACGCCGTATCGATCTCCTCCTGACCTGTCAGAAACACCAGGATGTCGCCTGAACCAAGGACAGGGAGAATTTTAATCTTCTTCATGACTGTTTATTCTTTCACATTAAAGCTCTTTAAGTCCCTTCAGTACCTGGAGGTTCAGTCAGATGAATCTGCATGGCGGTGATGAGACTCGCATCCAGGTAGTCTGTCTCGGGCTCTTTGGTGTAAAGAATCTCAACTGGGAAAGTTCTTCCTGGGATGGTGAAGATGGGAGCTTCGAAAAAATACTGGGAGAACTTGACGGCGTCCAGAGTCGCCGAGGACACGATCAGCTTCATGTCTTTGCGTTTCAGTATCGTCTAAAAGAAAGAGAGGACGTCAGTTTTTACTTTGAGATGATAAATTAGGTTTTAAATCGTATTTTTTAAGGTTTTTAGAAGTCAAAATTACCTTTTTGAGAAGACCAAAGAGCACATCCGTGTGGATTGTCCTCTCGTGAGCTTCATCCAGCATGATGAGGGAGTACTGGCTCATGTCCGGGTCGATCAGACACTCTCTCTGCAGCATACCGTGGGTCATGTACTTGATTACAGTTTCTGTGCAGGTGCAGTCCTCGAAACGGATCGTGTAGCCCACCTGAAACGAAGGTTGAAGCACATGGAGTTGAAGGTTATCCCACAGAAATCTCTGCTCATGTAAAACATACGAATATGCTCGGCTGATGGTTCGACAGCTCACCTCTTGACCTAAGCGGCAGCCGTACTCCTCTGAGACTCTCTTGGCTACAGACATGGCGGCCACACGACGAGGCTGCGTGCAGCCGATCTTCCCCCGGGCCGTGTAACCAGCCTCTGCCAGGTACTGAGTGATCTGCGTGGTCTTACCAGAGCCGGTTTCTCCAACTACAATCAGGATCTGGTTATCGTGGACAGCCTGTGAAGCGAAGTAAGAAAGAAAATATGATTAAAGTTTTTAAAAAAGAAGAAAAGCTCGGTTTGAAGGTTGAAAAGAGGATCTGTGATTGGGCGGCACGATAAAACTTTGTCACGTGTTGGAGTCTCCATATTCGTATCGAGTCTACCTGAACGAGCTGCTCCTTCAGCTTGAAAATCGGCAGACTCTCTCTCTGCTGCAGGATGGAGAGTTCGGTCTTCTTGCCGTACGACACCTGGTTCCCTCCAAAAGCGTATCGTTTCCACTCTGGGAGATCCAGCGGCATGGCACCGATGCCTCTCATGTTGGCAGCTATCTGCCTTCCTTCATCTGCACAGGAGAGGAACAAGGAGTCTCAGAGTCGGAGCCACGATAACCTCCTCTGATCTACGATTTCATTTGAGCAGGATGGACTGTGCTGATAATGAATTTTCCAACGAGCTCTTCCCGTATGAACCCGAGTCAGAGGTAGGAACTGTGGTGGAAGGAACTGCTTCAGCCTCCGTTTTCCCTCCAGGCCGTGGAAGACTGAGTCACAGTGCATTATGATATTATGTGTGTGTGTGTGTGTGTGTGTGTGTGCGCGAGTGTAAACTCATAGGGAAGCTAGATAACCATCTCCAGTCGTGCTCTAGGAACAATGAAACAGTGTAATAGGCCTGGCACAAGACAGATGCTGCGCTGCTGTTTACTCTGAAACTGTTTCTGATGGAGAGACGTTTGAAAGTTCCTCTTCTTCCTAAGAGTTACAGGAACCGGTCTCACTGTCTAGACCGCATATAGACCATTAAAAAACGGGTCTCTTACAATCAGGCATCGGGTCGATCCAGTTCTTGTTGAGACCGGTTGGGATGCAGTCCATCTCCGCTGCACGAGCCGCCTGCTTCAGCTCCCTCCTCTCCTTCGACAGAGCGCTCTGCATCATGGCGGCCTGAGAGAGCGAGCCATCTGGGTTCTACCAGAGACGAGAAAAACAAGGATTAGTGTGAGGGACTGGACTGAGTCTCATCTGGTCTCAGGACTTTGGACCCCTTAGCGACAGCCCAGGTCTTTTTCTCCTGTTTTCAGATAGAAGTCAGTTTAGGGTCTCATTTGGAAATCTAGGTCCCAGTCTACCAGGAGGTTTTAGAGAGGTTCCCTTTTCCAGCAGGACCTGGACTCTGCCCACGGCGCCAAAACTACCAGAAACTGTTTTCCTGACTGTGATGTTTCTGTGTTTACTGAGCAGACTTCATCTGACTTCAGACTTCATCTCAAAAAGTGAAAAAAAACAGGATCTGGTCTTCACTAACACCTCAGCAGAGCTTCAGGCTCATCACCTCTACGCCACATCTCACTGATGCAAATTTAGAGTAAGAAAAAAAGCACCAAATAAGGACTGAGGGTGTGAATGAACTTGAGTTTTTCAGACATTTCTGCGTTTTGAATCCTTTAATATTTTCAGAGGCTGTATTTCAGATTTTCATGAGCTGTTGGATCAAATTGTAACATTTTAAAGATAAAAATATTGCACCTTCTCATGGCACAAATGTTTATTCACAATATTCAAGTTTTCCTTTTCAATTTAAAACATGATATTTAAATTATCCCAGTGCACCTGCACAACCCTCAATAACATATTTACAAGAATCTCAGATTCAAAGAGCCGACAAAGAGATACAGATAAAATAATCAAACTGAAGCATTTTAAAACTAATCCAGGTCGATTTTAAACTTACAGGGATACTCTGGCGTAAAATTAATTTAGGTTGCAGACCGCTTGCTTCTCTAGTCATACCAACTTTAGTAACGACCGCACAATAGCGATACACAGCAGTCTGAGGAGCCATAAACAAACCTCAACCAAAACGCCACTCTATAACCACAAATAATGCTATCATCAATGTTCTTCCTTGAGCTGCGTCACCCCGCTGTAGTCCCTAATGGACTGGCCTGAGGTCTCGCTACAAACAAGCGTCTGCTGGAAGAGAGTAGGTGAGTTGTGTTTAGTCTCTTTGCTAAAGAAATGAGTCAAAGTTAAAAAGATGTTTGGTGTCTAGTACTATGTCTGTGACCCTATATGTCCTGTTGATGAAGTTAGGTGCTGTTCTGAGCTTTAGAAATCTGCTGGTGTGCAACAACACCATCTAGAGGCCGGCTGCTGCAAGTGAGTCTCAATCACCTCTATTTTTGACTTCAGTTTGATGGAAGAGTAAAAACAGACCCAGTGTTTGATTTGCAGGAGAAATACCTTGACTATTTTGACCGGACTCATGTTCATGGTGAATTTTGTCTGTCCTCTCAGGAACGGTGGTTCCTCCTCGACCAGATCAATATCCATGTCTTCATCTGCAGAGAGTAAATTTAGAGAAAATACACCTGAATAAAACTGAGAAGGACCAGATCAGCATCAGACTTCTATTTTGCAAAAGTGGAAAAAGGACAAAGTTTGTAGCTTTACCGTCATCTTCATCTATTTTGGGAAGGATTCCCGTCACCTCGTCAAAGTCCGGGAACTCTTCTTTAGGAAGTACATTGGCGGCGATCATCTGAAAGACGGAGAAATGTTCTTTACTCTTTAGTACTTGGCTTACAGAGAAGGCAAGGAAGATATCTACATCGATAAAAAATGAGGATTTGGTTTTAAAGGTACAGTCTGTAGAAATGGAAAAAATTTAGCCCCCTTGCTCTCCACTCCTGTCTATGAAGCTCCTGTGATGCACGAGTATGATCACCCATTTGTCAAGTTTTAATTTTAAAAAACGTTAAACAATTCAGATTTTTGTGCACAATAACAACCACTCTCTTTCTCTTTTAGTCTGTGCATTAACCTCTATGTAAAAACACGAGTGTTTCCAGTGTGTCTGTGGAAACATGGTGATGCAGAAAGGAGGGATTCATGGAAGGAGACCTGGTCAAAAACAAAGTGATCTTCATATCCAGGTCAATATACGTAAAACATCATAAATCATTTACTGTGCATCATTTTGGTCAGAGTCTGTTGTTTTTAATGTGCTCTGTAAATATATTTGGTTTATTAGAGTTGATGAATACTACCCTCTGTATGTTCTCTGTCTGTTCTGCTGATTCACACTAAAAACTACCCACTGCACCTTTAAATCTCAGCATGAATTCAGTGGGTGAACCTGTTTGATCTCCCATTTCTCCAGGTCGGTGATCTTGGTGAGCCGTTTGCGCTCGGAGGTGTTTTCCTCTAACTCCAGCATGCTGGTTTCGATGGGTCGGTCAGGGTTCCTCATGGCCTCTTCTCCAGAACCAGGCACAGATCCAGATCCAGCTCCAGAGTCCAGGTTTCTTTTCCTATTTGGGTTCAGGTCCTCCCCTGTCTCCTGGTCCACATCCTGGAGGCAGATTCAGAGAGGAACGATTCATGGTCAACCTACAGAGTCTGCAAAAGCTCACTCTGGTTTTCAGCATGAAAATATTTTGCAGATTGGTTTTAAAGTATCTGTTAGAAAGGATTATACTTTACCATCAAGTTTTAAGTCTGCTGAAAGAAATCTCAACTCTCTCCTAATCTCAGAATCCATCTATTATAGTGTATCTTTGTCGTACAAACAGTTGGATAAATGTCTCTGCGAACAAAAGCCAACTTTTCAGTCAGTTCTCAGGCTGTTACACACCTGTACGCTGTTTATCGGGTTCAGACAGTAAGTTACACAGAGGCTTCCCTCTGACTCACTTCAGCAGATTTTCTTGCAATCAATGTGTCTCATGTGAGACTGAATATCAATGTGATGCAGATTAGTAAATGTCGATAGATTAACCCTCATCAGGTCAGTCCTGAAGAGAAAAAAAGCTGGTTCATGCCTTTATCTCCTCCAGGTTGGACTACTACTTCTCATCGGGATCCCTAGCAAGAGTCTGCAGAGACTCCACTATATTCAAAACTCCGCCGCTAGGATGCTGATGAGAGTGCGCAAACATGATCATATCACCCCGTCCTCCCGTTTCCACCAGGATTGAGTACAAGGTTTCCCTCCTCACACACCAGTGCATCCATGGACATGCCCCCCCACCTTCCTCAAAGAACTTCTACACCCACAAAAGACAACACGGTTTCTCCACTCCACTCACTCACGTCTCCTCTTCACCCCCAAAACCAGATAAAGGATCATGGGAGATAGGGCCTCAGTGCTGCTGCCCCACGCTTTTGGAACCCCGACACCCTGAGGGAACCACAACCCACTAACAGTTTTAAAAAAAGGACTCAAAACTTTTGGTCCCTCCTCATAGATTCTTAAAAAAAAACTGCTTATCCTGCTTTTCCTCTTTCAATGAAATGTTTCTCTTGTTTTTAAACCAATAACCTGTTTTTATCTTCCTTTACTGTGAAATTTCTCTGCTTTTAAGTTGTAGCCCTTTGAGGTCGTTTGATGTAATGGGAACTACAAATAAAACCTATTATTAATATTATTTTAAAAATCTTTTCATGAGTCTTTTATTTTACTGGCAGTCAATACTGAACACATATCACACGTACCACTGTTAAAACCTGTTAAAATGGATTTCTTTGGATTCCTCACAGTGCAGGATAAAAAAACAGACTCTCGGTCATTTTAAACCTGACTCACCTTCATGCTCAGACTGGCTTTAGTTCCAGTCTGTGAAAGCACTTTGACCTTCACTTTTTGACCTCTGGTGACCACGTCAGCAACGTCAGCTATTCGTCCTTCTTTGCGCAGCTCAGAGATGTGAACCAGACCTTCCCAGCGTTTTCTGCAGACAGACACGGGTAGTTAGCAACACGGTGGACACATGACAAAAAGTAAAGCAATGTAGGGATTTCTTTTGCATTTTTATGACTTCTGTTTCTGGTTTAAGACTTTTGATACCTTAGTGGCACATTACAAAAAAAAAAAAATCAGGAAAAATAAAATAGAAAAAAATGAATCTGTAACAGGAACCAGATGAGTATAAAAATGAGAGGCAGACAAACAAGCAACACATTAAATCCTCAAAAGCAACAAACTGCTTAAGGAAATGTGTCGCTTCATGTGTGGTGTCTCTCTGCATCGGTGTGCACGCCTGATAATATCACTAACCTGAGACCTTCCAGCTGCACAAAACAGCCAAACTGCATAATGCTGCTGATTTTCCCGTCGTAAATGTCGCCTACAACAGGATCCTCCGGCGGCGGCCTGTCTACAAATCTACCACGCCACCGCTCTGCGTCTCTGTCATCTTTGTTGTTGTTGCTGTCTTTGTCTGCGCGAGGACTGGGTGGATGATCGCTCCACCGAGACGGCCGTTTCCTTCTACGCTTTGGGTTTGCTTCTCCATCACGATCTCTGGATTTGGAGCGAGAACGGCTGCGTTTGCGACTGTTATCTCTGTCCACGTCTCGACCTCGGTCTCCTTGCAGAGGCTTAGCTGACCTACGGGGTAAAAGGCAGACAGAGAAGTCAATTTTTTCAGTTTGTTAGGGGACAAAAAGCTTCTCCTAAAAGAGAGAATCTGAGACCAAACAGGGTCACAGCTTAAGGGCAACTATAAGGAGTGCTGTCATCTTTCCATCATTTTTAATCACCTGTCATCAGAGCTGGTTCCACCAAAGTTTGGCATCAGCATCTCCAGCTCCTTCATGGCGGCTGCAGCGACCTGCTGATCATCTTTATCCATGTGGCGTGGAGGAATCTGATGGAGAGGGTATCATCAGTGACAAAGCTCCATAATCTCATTTTAATACAATGCTGAAAAGAAGCCATGTTTAACTTTATAGCAAAAACAGTTGTTCTAAAGCATCTCATTTAATCTTCCTCCTGTGTTCGCTTTTACTACACATCCACTATGTTAACGTGTCTTAAATCAGCTGTAAATTACACTAAAAACAATTCTCTATCATCCAATTTAGTTCTCATCTCTAGGTTACCTTCTTCGGCCTCATTATCCATGAAAATATTGCGTATAATATTTTTGTTGTGGTCCTCTGGGCCTTTCTTGTCAGTAAACCCCTCACACAGACATCTATACTGAAATGATCTCACATGTCTGGACATGCCTGACGTTGTTTTTTGTGCAGGGAGACACAAAATAAGAATTTCCTAAATCGACCATGACTGGAAGATGATCTGACTGTCAGTGTGGTGCCTGACAGTGCACTTATGATTTTAGTTTTTGCTCTTATCATTAGATATTGATCTAATGATGTTTTATGGTCCCCGGTTGTGGAACAGCCTGCTGGAGAGCCTCAGGGCCGCAGAGAGTGTTGATGTTTTTAAGAAGAGGCTCAAGACTCACTTTTTAACCAGGCTTTTCGCGAATTGGCATTTTATATTTCTCTAATTGCAAATGTTCATTTTAATCAAAGTTCTTATTGTTTATTTGATGTCATTCTATTAATCATCTATAATTATCAATTAATTATATTATATTAATTATTTATGGCATTTTTTTGTATGAAAAATGCCATACAAATAAAGTTGAATTTGAATTTTGAGATTTGGATCTAACCGGGTCAACAGCGACCCTAATACGACAAGTGCCATAATTTTAATAAGAACATTTTTTTATTTAGTCAATTTAATTTTTATTTTGTTGAAATAGAGGTTCTTGACAAAGTCTTAATGAAAAAAAGCTAATTTAAGTAGTTCTTTTAAGCTTTTAAAATCAAAAACAGGCTGGTGCAGACCCTAACACAGGAGGAGGGTTAACAGTGAATAAGTCTCACCTTCCACACAGGATCATCTGGTTTACATAAAGCTGGATATTTCTCCTTCAGTTTGTCTTTCTCAGTCTGTGGTTTGAGCTCAGACTCATGTGCTGTGGACAAAAATGGATGGTTAAGGGAAGAAAATCAGCAATTAAACAGCAAATACTTTTACATAACAGCCTGTTGTTGCGTATGTTTAGTACCTTTACTCGTGGATGGTGTTGGCCGCATGGTCTGAATGAGTCTGAGTAAGTTTCCAGTGAGTGTATCCTGAAAAAAGAGAGATACTATTTATCAGAAAAATACACTAAAACATCAACAAACACGGAGATTAATGTGTGTAACTACAAACTTACAGTAAATTCTGCTCCATTTTCGCACAGGACAGCTTTAAACTCCTCAAATGTTGGATGTTTTTCCGCAAGACTGATGACAAACTCAGCTACAAACAGACAAGATTATTTAATATTTACTTTAACAAACATTCAGAGTTAGTTTCCTTCAAAGTAACGGCGGGTTAGCTTCACAACATTAGCGCGTACATGACAAACATCGCTAACCTCACCTAAATCTTTCTCGCTGATCCCCAAATGATTCTCCAGCTCCGTACAAACTTTAGACACCAGAGACAAATATTCAAGACGCTCAATTTCGTTCAGAGCCGCCATGTTTGTTGTTTACTCGTGAAACCGGAAACAGTACTCCTTCTGAGGTTTTGAGCAGCGCCATGTTCAGCGCTGCTGCCACCTAGTGGTCACATGGAGGATAAAGCCTCACAGGGCTGCGGTGCAGTTAAATGTCAGTTCAGTGAGGAACCGATTTGAGGACGTCATCCGGGTACTTTTGCATACTCAATTTTCGCAAACTATCCATACTTTTTTCCAAGTGTGCGATTTGGGAGACACATAGTTTGGACTCCAAACTACCGTTAGCTGTACCAAAATTGAGACATGCATGAACATTTCAATGACCACTTAAAACAAAGATGCAAAAAATGAAACAGAAACAGTTCAAAAAGTAGAAGTACTTCGCAAAATGTTGTTTCTTCTTATTTAATAAATTTAGTAAAATGTCCGATCAGCTGACGTTTAGGGCCACTGTACAAGTTCTTTATAAACTATGAAGATGACTGAAAAAAACAGTTATAATTCAACTAAATGATGAACTTTAATACAAACTTCTTTCTTTCTACCAACTGCAAAATTACAGCTCTGATAATGTTGCTTTTAATTTGAATCCAGTGGCATTGACTCCAAATTTGTACCAATTTTCAGTATTATAATCAACATTCATGTCACTGTTGGCCTTTACCGTGGCACATGTAAGGCACAGCTACAACAAAAATATATCTCTCATGTAAATCTGAACCTTAAAATTCACTAAAAACACGACAGGATTAAGAAAACGGAGTTTAATGAGGACACATTTGCATCATTTCATTGTCATGTACGGCTAAACAAGTCTTTGATACAGACAAGTGATCTCAAACTGTCCAATAGTACAAAATCTACCAAACATGAACATGTTGTTTCGTTTTTACAGTCTTACAGCCAAAAGGTCCAAATACAATCCTATCCAGTCTGACTTAAAACATCACGGTCATACAATTTATAGAGTATCAAAATAAATAGTCGACTGTGTTAGAGGATCTTCTCACAGATGAGGGGCTGTTTTCTTCTTTCTGTTTTAGTGCGATGAAAAGGAAATGATCCAAATTTTCTAAAATATGACACTAAAATTTGAAAACAGGAACTTTTAGGACCTGCTGAAGGGAAAAATCTACATTGTTTACAGTTTAAAAAAAAAAAAAAAGCCGGTGACAAACAAACCAGAGGATTGATCGTATTTTCTCTGCTGCACCTGACTTTTCTATCTCTGCCGAAACCTTCAAAGTTTGTTTTAACGACTTCCGACTTAACGGCGTCTGAAGGCGCGAGAGATTCTCCAGGCGTTGGGTTCCTCGTAGCGGTTGTAAAGAGGCTCCAGGCGTTGTTGTTTCTTCTGTTTGCTGAGGCGGGTTGGGTCGGACACTTTGAAGAAGGCTGGAGAGAACTCCACCAGCCAGCGCGGGTCGATGGTGGTCACCTCTCGCATGTACTCCTTTGTGGTCAGGACCAACTCGTGATACACAACCCTGGAGATAAGAAGCGGGACGTCACTTTCTCGGATTTGTTTCTGGACTTAGTGTGAGAAAAGTGGGGCACAGTTTTCGTCTTACCACTCAGGTTGCCGGTTGAACAGAGCACTGGAGGGGTGGATGTAGACGACTTGTTGGTCTATAAGTGTCCTGTAGCCCTCCTGAGGATCCTTCTTGGCTGCGTTCCTGAAGAAACCACTGCAGATAGCTTTCTGGACCCGCACTGTGGCCTTCCCACAAGAAACCACATCCAGTTTGTGTCTGAACAGAGAGGAGTTTGTTAAAAAGTTGATGAGGAAACAGAGAGAGGAAGAATAAGATGTGAGAGAGAGTCGGAGTTACTCCTCCGTACCTGTCCATGATGCCCAGCATCTGTTTGCGGATGTCCTGAGCTCTGCGTAAGGAGCGAGCCTGGATGAAGTTCTCGTAACACCAGGGGTTTGAAAACTTATTGTTCTTCCAGGAGTTGTAGACAGCCAGCAGGGTCAGGTGATCTCCTTCAGGCTGGTGAAACTTTGCTTTCTTCTGATCGGCCAAGGCCTGCTTGTCCTGAAACACACAGAGAAAAAGATGTTATCTTCATACACAGAAACTTGAGATTAAACGTCCACCAAATCCCCTCATGGTCTTCCTCTTGGACACAGATGTCATTAACTGTTGGCTCAAGGATGCCTTACGATACTTTGGAGTCCATTCACATCCTAAAGCCTCATGAGTCAACTTGTCAGGTTGGAAAACACGCCCTGCAGATGTAGATGAGGTTTAGTGGTGTGCTCACCTTTGGTCTGTAGAAGACGTTCTGCACAGACAGCATGGACACGATGGTGAGCATCTCCTCGCTGCAGCCCAGATGGACGGACATGATCAACATCTTACACAGCATGGGCTCCAGAGGAAACTCGGCCATCTAGGAGAGCGAGTCAGAGCGTCAGAATGTTACCTGATGTTTATTTATTCTGATCTTCTCCTGGAAAATAACTCAGTAGAAGAATTCCTCACCCGTCTCCCCAGCCGTGTGAGTAAACCTTCATCATCCAGAGCTCCCAAAGTGTAGAGCTGCTCCATGGCCGTGATCAGAGTCTCCATGGGAGGAGCGTCCATGAAGTCAAAAGACAGGAGGTCATTGATGCCCATGGCCTGGAGGAGGGAGTTAAAGGAAGACAGAGCAAATGTGAGAAAAGGTTCACTTGTAGGACGTATCAGAGCATGTTCGTTTCAGTGCGTTCACCTTCAGAGACAGCACAGTACTGGCCAAGTTGGTCCTCTGGATCTCAGGCACGTTGGTGGTCAGCATCTCGTCTCTGTAGGCTCTCTCTGTGTAGAGTCTGTAACACTTTCCTGGACCGGTTCTCCCGGCTCGGCCTGCTCTCTGCTTAGCCTGGGCCTGAAGTCAAAAACGGTCGTGAGAAATCTCACCGACTACAAACTCAGACTCTTTAGAAAATCGAGTCTAACTTTGTTGATGTTGTGCTGCACCTGTGAGATGGGAGTCACCACCAGCTGGTCGATTCCTGTCTTGGAGTTGTAGACTTTTTGTTTGACAAAACCAGGATCCACCACGTAGTAGATTCCATCAATGGTCAGAGACGTCTCAGCAATGTTTGTGGCAATAACCACCTAAGAGAAAAATAAGATATGAAGGTCGTTTACGGGACTCAGAAAACACTCCAAAGTCTAATTTAGAGGTCAGACAAGACCATCGATGTTCACTGATACTGTGCAACTTTGCAATAATTGGATGCCGGCACCTTTCTGCTGCCTGGAGGTGCAGGGTCAAAGATCCTGGTCTGCATCTCACTGGGCAGAGCAGAATAAACAGGCAGAATAATCAGCTCAGGAACATCGGGCCCCAGAGACTTCATCCTCTCATACAGGATCTCACACGCCGTATCGATCTCCTCCTGACCCGTCAGAAACACCAGGATGTCGCCTGGACAGAGAAGAGGAAGAAGGATGACTTAGATGTGACCCGCTGTGAGGGAGAAACGACGGGAAAACTAGACGGGTTTAAACTCGTACCTGGAGGCTCGGTCAAATGAATCTGCATGACCGTGATGAGGCTGGCATCCAGGTAGTCTGTTTCAGGTTCTTTGGTGTAGAGCACCTCCACTGGGTACGTTCTTCCCGGGATGGTGAAGATGGGTGCCTCGTAGAAGTACTGTGAGAACTTCACAGCGTCCAGAGTGGCTGATGTGACGATCAACTTCATGTCTGTGCGTTTCTGTACCGTCTGAGATGAATAAAAACAGCAGCGCTCAGTTCGCTCTGATTTAACCCACGATGAGAAACAGATCTCCCTGAACACACAAGTCTCTGCTGATGTTTCTTACCTTCTTGAGCAAACCGAAGAGAACGTCAGTGTGGATTGTCCTCTCGTGAGCTTCATCCAACATGATGATGGCGTACTGGCCCAGCTCAGAGTCGATCAGACACTCTCTCAGCAGCATACCGTCTGTCATGTATTTGATCACCGTCTCAGGGCTGGTGCAGTCCTCAAAACGGATGGTGTAGCCCACCTAGACAAAAGGTATTTGTAAAAAAGAACATATTTCAGATTAGGAAACAAACACAAACAGTCAGTGTGTCTCCTAAAATCAGCTGATCATGATGGCTCGCTGTGCCAACAAGAACCCTGCCGTGCCGACACAACAGACGGCAGTACAAAAAAATCTGCATTTATCAAACATGTGGATACGGTCGTACGAACACATGTAAGTAATCGGTGGAGATAAATCCCACCTGTTCTTTCCTAGCGTGCTCGTGCATGGTTTGAGTCATTTGTATTCAGAAACACCTCCAATTGACCATATATGGTATCAAAAATTGCTTTAAAAATGCGTGGATGAATTTTTTTCCCCCTTGCCGAAATCATAGAGGTAGACATTCACAGAGAGTCGTGCGTTCCTCCAGACAATGTTTAACAGATACATATGTGCATCGCAGATTATTTGTGCATTGATTGAATGAAATCTTTTCCTGTTGACAAAACTGAATTTATTGTGTGAAGGTGCTTTTATCATGATGTGGCTGCAATCTATGGCTCCAATTATGTTTGGGTATCCGGCGATGGCGTGAAATCCTCATTTTATTTCAGGAATTTATTACGGGAACTGGATGTAAATTGAGGCCAGAGAAATTACTCTGTCGGCATGATTCTGCTTAGCATTGGCTGCGAAATGCTGCATACGCTGAAATGTTCGGATTAAGGTGGACAGGAGCTGGATGTGCACTGGGATGGCTTTGGTGCGTTTTGCCTCTTGCTCCAACACGGGTTGTAAATCACGGCATAAATCCATTCTCCAAGTCCTCCAATAGCACAAAATAAACTGTGATACTTGTATTTGTACTTCTTTTGAGGTTGTCCTGTTATAGCTGATTTGTATAGCTTGTCACACCAATCATTCAAAATGTCTGATAAATAACTAATTAATCAATTTTATTAATTAGAGGCAACGGGGAACATGTGTGAAGTTTGAGATGACTTGAGTGACTCCTTTAATGGGTTCTATTTGTCGTTTCACTATTCTACCACTAGATTCTGTGTGTAAGCATGGTCATCGTGCTTAAATTTACGCACATTCCTAAGAACAAGTACAAGTTGATAAATTCCATACACACTCATTACGCACACATCTGTGCGTGCGCACGGTTGATAAATAAGGCCCCTGAAGTGTTCTGCAAGTGTAGCCAGGAAGTTGATCAACGAGTTGAAGGAAAACTTGGTCACAAACGAAACCTCAGCAGAAAGAACAGTTTGTATTTTTTCTTGGTACTGCAGTGTCCCTGTACTCGTCTCAAATGTTTACACCATATTACAAATCAATAATGGTTTACAATAACATGAGTAATCATCCGAGAGTGAATCTGTAATGAAGTAGAAGTTTACAGAAGCAGATTTCTCATCCTGTTATGTTCATAAAACTTGAGTTATGTTTTGTTTTTGTCCCAAACTGAAGTTATTTGGCTGTTTTTAACTTTAGGGTAAGAATAACACCATCTACAAAGAGGAAACTAGAGGATGTAAAGACAAAAATATAAACGTTCTTCTCCAGATTTCAGGAGTGAAAAAAAGATGAAGAAGAGAGGAGCTGGGAGCTGTGTGAGGATTTAGATAAATGGGTTTCCACAGGATGAATCCCTCTCAAAGTTTTCCTCAAAGCCAAGAAAACAACACACACACACCAAATAAAAATCTCATTATATTAACATGTTCGATTCACTCACCTCTTGTCCTAAACAGCAACCATACTCCTCTGAGACTCTCTTTGCCACGGACATGGCGGCCACACGACGAGGCTGCGTGCAGCCGATCTTCCCCCGGGTGGTGTAACCGGCCTCTGCCAGGTACTGAGTGATCTGGGTGGTCTTACCGGAACCCGTCTCTCCAATAACAATCAGGATCTGATTGTCATGAACGGCCTGTGACGGATGACCAAAAGAGGGGAGAAAATGAAAGAGCACTTTTCCTGCTTTTTGTTTTTTCAGATATAAGTAAAAGACGTTAAATTTGATGCTGATCTTCGACCATATTCCTGCTTTAATTACTCGATAATCACATTTTGTCAGCAGAAGAGAAAATCTAATCACCAAAAGTGGGAAAATCTGGTCATTTACATTTGGCAGATGTTCCATTCAGCACATCTCAAAGCTGGCACATCTGCTTGTTAAAGGGTAATCACATTTTCAGTCGACCCTAATCAGATTCAATTATACTCTCTAATGTGCCGCATTAAACTGACTCTGTGTGAAGGAGACCCCCTTTGGGTTTTGTTTTGGAAGCGGCTCAAACCTGAATGAGCTGCTCCTTCAGCTTGTAGATGGGCAGACTCTCTCTCTGCTCCAGGATGGAGAGCTGGGTCTTCTTTCCATAGGAGGCCTTGTTGCCTCCGAAAGCGTGCTTCTTCCACTCCGGGATGTCGTTGGGCATCATGCCAATGCCTCTCATGTTGGCTGCAATCTGCCGACCATCAGCTGTCAGACACAGAAGAAGAGTGCTTAGATAAATGACTCGGCCAGTAAAAGCCAGATTATCATTTCCACTTCTGGGAAAATTGTCGATGACCTGAAACAAACACGGTGAACCAGATCAGGACTTTTCTATCCAATCAGAAACAAACTCCAGAAGGTCAGAAACATATATGGAAGAGCAAACCTCATCTCAGCGTACAGCTTAAATCCAGCACCCCTGATGGTTTGGGGATCATCAGAGTTCACGTCGTGGGTATCTCCCACATCTGTGAGGGCTCCATTAATGCTGAACTATATCTACAGGTTTAGGAGCATCAGAACTCTGTAGTTGGAGTCACCGCATGGGCTTAATATCACTTGTCCATGAACTGTCCTGAGGTCTGATGAATCAAAATCTAACACTCTTTTGGAAAGGACAACTGGACTTACTTGGGACGTTTCGCCTTAGACCTTCATATGATCAAAAACCACATTCTGACAACAGGGATTACAACAGCATGGCTCTGTAGGAGAAGAGTCCTGCTGAGAAACTGGACTGATGAGGTCCTGACTTGTTGAAAAACATTTGGAGCATCATGACACCAAACATAAGATACTAAAACCCGGAGCTGAATGAACCTGTTCCTGTCCCAGACTTTTTTTAACGTGCTGGTGGTGTCGGATTTAAAATGAGTTTATATCTTTCATAAAGAGATAATGTTTTTGTACTATTCTACGACGGATTATTAGGGCCACATTGAGAAAAAAAAAAGTAAGACATAATTACTTACAAACTTAATAAAATCATTTCTTACGAGAATAAAGTCTAATATTCGAACCTGTTGTTTGAATGAGCGCTGTGGAGCATTTAGATGAGTTGAACTTCAGTGGCTAAGTTTCACAAACAAGGAGATACTTAATCCTTTGGTGTTTCAGCATCACGTTGTCAGAAGTATCAGGATACATATGCAAGAAATGCATCTTTACTGCAGAAAGAACCAGAAGGACTTGTAGGGAATCGCTGTTTTTAAGGAGGGGGAAATGTCTGTGCAGAGGTTAAATCCCTCAATGCAGCCGTTTATAGCAATAGTTTCATATGACTTTAGTTTAATGTATGAATCTATATGCCATCAGGTGTTGGTGCCTCTGCGGGTGAAGGTTGCTGCCGGTGTTGTGCCGACATCAGAGACAGACACGGTGCTCGTCAGAGTTCGACCCCCTCTGAATCGTAAATGTTGATCATCATCAGTTGGATTGTTTCTTAAGAAACCACAAAAACTCTCTGAATGGCCCACTGATAACTCTGCAGTTGACCAGTTCAGACATTTCCTCCTCCACAAAAGCAGCTTGAAGACTTCATTTACTTTACGACTTTATTCTTGTAAATAATGATTTTATTACGACTTTTTTCTCTTAAATAATGATTTTACTACGACTTTCCCTTTAAATATGGGGTTAAAATAATAAACAAACCATCAAATTCTGTTTATCCATGTTTAGTGACTTGACTCTTTAAGATCTGGGTTTTATTAAAAAGGCAGGAATTGTCTGATTTATTAAATTCACGCTCACATATGTCGAATGGCTTCAAATTGATTGTAAGAGTCAAACAACAGCATCAACATCTGCGACCAAGAATCAAATTAACATGCACATGCACGGATTCCTCACCGTCTGGCAGCGGGTCGACCCAGTGTTTATTAAGCCCCATGGGGATGGAGTCCATCTCTGCCTCTCGAGCAGCCTGCTTCAGCTCTCGTCTCTCCTTCGCCAGAGCGCTCTGCATCATGGCCGCCTGAGACAGGGAGCCATCTGGATTCTGGGGGCAGAGGGAAATAAAGGACATGTGGTGGGTTTGTTCCTTTTTTTTTTTGAAGGGTCAAATGTAATTTTAAACTGAAGCGGTCTCATGTGGTCATGTGCACATGTGTTCACATGTGCCATACCTTCACGATCTTGACAGGGCTCATGTCCATGCTCTGTTTGGTGTGTCCTCTCAGGAATGGAGGTTCTTCTTCAACCAGCTCGATTTCCAAATCCTCATCTGGACAAAAGAGAATTAGATTAATTAAAACACCGATCACTCTTAATCATATTTACTGTTACACAACACACACGACCATCTGATCTCAGTCATTTTCTGTGAATAAGACAAGGCTGTTCAGGAGAATCACATGACCCTGTTTCTGCTTGACAAGCTTCTCATACCATCTTCAATTTCAAACCTCCGAAACATTAATTTGTGGAGAAAAAAGAAAAGATATTTGTCTGATATTCAAACATTTTTTTACCTTCTTCATCATCAACTTTTGGAAGGATTCCCGTCTCATCGTCAAAATCAGGAAACTCTTCTTTGGACAGGACGTTGGCAGCGATCATCTAAAGACAAATGAAGAGTGTTCTTGTGTTATTCTGGTTCACTGTGGAGCACTTTGAGAAACTTTGATCTGTAAAGATGTCCCGCATGAATAAACTCCAAATCACCTGTTTGATCTCCCACTTCTCTGGGTCGGATATTTTGGTGAGCCTCTTGCGCTCCAGCGTGTCATCCTGCTCCAGCTCGGGTGCGTGGCCCAGGTTCAGGTTACTCGGCCGGTCAGGGTTCCTCATGGATATCTCCTCCCCTCCGTCCGGACCGATGTTCCTTCTCCTGTTGGGGTTCAGGTCTTCTCCGGTCTCTTGGTCCACGTCCTGAACAAAGATGATGTTTATTAACAGTAATGATCCTTGAACGGTTAAAAGGGGTGTTTGGTTATAGACCCTAAAACGTTCTTTCACCAAACTTTTGACATCGTCTTACACAAAGAGAAAAAGTTTCAATCATTTTCAAACATGAATCCCGAAAAAGAACCTTCAGACTCGGTTTTAAAAGCTGAGTAAGTCTGTACTTCTTACCTTCATACTGAGGCTGGTCTTGGAGCCTGTGAACGACAGCACCTTGATTTTCACTCTCTGGCCTTTGCTGACCACATCAGCCACGTTGGCTACACGGCCCTCTCTACGCAGCTCGGATATGTGGACCAAACCCTCCCATCGCTTCCTACAATTGAAGGGACGGAGACAGACGGAGATGGTGTGTCATTAGTGAGCTGAGATGTCTCCTCTGAGTCATGTAAATCTGCGGTTATTGGTTTTTATACTGACCTTAACCCCTCCAGCTGAACAAAGCATCCAAACTGCATGATACTCGTGACCTTCCCGTTGTAGATGTCACCTACAGACGGTTCCTCTGGTGGAGGGCGGTCCACGTGTTTGTCTTTCCAACGATCAGAGTCTCTGTCTTGATCTTTTTTGGGACTGGGTGAGCGTTCTGACCATCGAGAAGATTTGTCTTTCCTTTTGCCGCGATCCCTGTCTCTGTCTCTGTCCCTCTCTCTGTCTCTGTGCCGATCACGGTCCCTGGAGCGAGATCTGGACCTGGATCTGGATCGGGAGCGATGCCGCCTCTTTCTGTCCCTGTCCCGATCTCTATCACGGTCTCTGTGTCTATCTCTGTCTCTTTCTCTGCTTCTGCTGCGACTTCGACTGTGCCGCCTGCTCTTCTCTGACCTGTGAGAGCGGTAAAATAAGAGGACATTAAACACTGCAGCTTGTACTCGAATTGAAATAAAACCAGTCGCGTTCAAGCTTAACTTTCCACCCAAAAAACATACTGCATCAAAATGAGAGTCTGAGGCAGACTAACCTGCTCTTGCTGCTTTTGGAGTCCGTCCCGCTGACACTCGGCATGAACATCTCCAGCTCTTTCATGGCATCAGCTGCTACTTTCACATCATCTTCATCCAACAGCCTCTGAGAAGATCAACCAAACAAAGAAAGTAGGTTTACAGTCCATTCAACTTTTATTCAGTGTTGTTTTTGTTCAGTCAGCTGTGTTTTATTAAATTCTGGGGTAATTCGTTGTGAGTTAAAGACACACAAAAAGGTAAATAATGAATGTAGGTCTCGTACTTTTGGTGCAGGATCATTTGCTCTGCAGAGAGCTGGAAACATCTCCTTCAACTTGTCTTTTTCTGACTTGGGCTTGATCGACGTTTCGGAGTCTGAAATGAAGGAGTTATTTATCACTTCTGAGATCAATCACAGGATTGACACATGACGTTCAACGTACAGATAAGAGGCAGTCAAACGATCTGTCAAACTATCCTGAAGACCAGAAAACACTCTGAATGAACAGGATGAAAATATTTGCTGTAGAAGACAAAAGAGAATCAACGTTTTTCAGTAAATTCTCTCCTGATATTCCAATCAAATGTAGATTTACGCTTTAGAAACTCAACATTTAAACCGACTTACTTTTGCTGGTTGATGCCTTGGATGGAGGTCGCATCGTCTGAATGAGTCTGAGCAGATTACTGATGAGGGAGTCCTAGAAGAGAAGAAAGGAGGCTGAAGTGAGACGGAGCAGTGTATGGTTTACTGCTGAGGAACGTACATTAAAAGAGCTTAAAATTTTCATCATGAGATTTTAAAAGGACACTGCGGATACTTGTCACGTGTGGACATACTAAGAACAAATAAAAAAGGTGTATTACTTTCTGAACAAACCACAATGACAGGGGTGAGCAAGGGAGCACTTCATCTAGACTCTGATCTAGATATCACCCTGTCACCTTCGTTATTAACTCTTATTTTTAATTAATGTGATGTAAACTGTCTGTCCTTTTATGTCTCTATTTCTGCCTTGGACCTGGGCCTTTTCCAATAAACTTGAAGCGTCATAGTTTGTTTGTGTTTTTTCATCAACAGAGAAAAACAAAAGCACATTACTTTTCGACTGTTAAACCAAAATGAGTTAAACTCACAGTAAATTCTGCTCCATTTTGTAGCAGCAGGGCCTTGAATCCATCAAAAGCCGGTTGTTTTTCGGCGAGGCTGATTACAAATTCAGCTGAAAGGAATTAAAACACAATAAAAAAAAGACACATTTCGTTCAGTAAACGGACTCTCTAACAGGCAAAATACGACGATATTATTCGGATAACCATGCACAGCTCAGTAATGTCACGATAACATTATTTTCAGACACATTAGAAAAGTGAACATGTATAGTTTTATGTCTAAGAGTGAAGTTTTCTTTGGTAAAACTTGTAAAACTTTCGTGTTTCTACACCGCAACAGAAAGTTAGCATATGCTAGCTACCGTTAGCTTTGGTTTAGCCGGTAAAATATGACAAACCTAAATCTTTGTCACTGATCCCCAGATGGTTGTCAAGCTCCGTGCAGACTTTCGACACCAAAGACAAATATTCAAGCTGTGAAAGCTCGTCTACTCCGATCTCTGCCATCTCCACGACTCTTGTTTTGTTCACACAGCGTTGGAAACGGCAGACATATTGGATTTGAGCAACTTCCGGCTTCTTTCTTGTACGTGTACGTCTTACGTCACCGCCTTCAACGGCACAGACATATACAAGTAAGGCTAGATGAATCGAGGCGGAGTTACTGGCGGTCATCTTACTTCAGTATATCATTGTGGTTCATTGTACGGTAGCTGATAGCGGGTGAGTAATCTGCATGATCAAAAATACTCTTAACTCGCTGAAATCCTGACAGATTTACAAATGGTTTAGTTTATTACAGACCTTATTAACACGGCTATGGGTCGAGATGCTTGGACATATTGAAATCGCAGATTTTCTTTGAGAAAAAAAAAAGACAATCGTTTTTTCAGGTAAATGTGGTGTTGTTTTCTCACACTGCCAAATGTCGTTACAGGGCCTCAGACCAGTAGTATTTATCCACACTTTATGGTATTATCTGGTATCGTATTATAGTTATCCTTATAATAGAATTATTACTAATATGACATACATGGAATTCTTAAATGTTTTATATATAAATGATTTAATATAACTGCCTTGTATGTGTAGGCCTATAGCTATTGCTCTACCTATCTGCTTAATGTTTATGTATGAAGATCCATGGTTAAAATTATCATTGAGTATGCAGGAACATAATTAAAATTCTGAGGTTTGTTACAAACCAAACAAATTTAAAAAAAAAAAACAAATTAATCAATCTACAGTTATTTTAATTCTACATGCACCATAGACTGTAATGTTATGGTTGGGCGAGCTGCCTGAAGCAAGATGGCCGCCATGCGCGGACGCCGGTCTGTATTGGCTAACAGCGTAAACCATCTAGCGTTTATATATGTATATCTATGCGTGTACGTCTTACGTCACCGCCTTCAACGGCAACCAACGGTTTTGTTTTTCGTGCCGCACGATGGCGCTGATAGTCCTCGCGGTGTGTTAATAAACTGTAACCCCCAGCAATGGGCACATGTTCCGTTTTAACTGTGAAATATCAGCTTATTTTTGGGGTTTGGCAGCAGAAAGCAAAAATGTGTTTCTTATTAAGCTGTACATAAAAACCGAGCATGTCTGTGGTCTATCAGTCAGCAATGTAAAATAAAGCTACAGAATATAAATGTACTCTACCACTTCTCAGGCCCCAAGCCTGTGTTTCATGAATTGCGTATGTCACATGTGAATATTTAATACAGATTCTTGCTGAATTTTGACATGATTTTGTTTGACGTTTTCTATTATTTCGTTCCAAAACATTATTTCCCAAACCGTGCATAATGCTGAGTGTTGTATGTTCTCTGTGCCTACAGATCCAGCTGTGCCCCCTGGGATGCATAGGAGAGGTACATTAAGTCTAGCTCAGCCTTGTTGCCTAAATAATTTGTAACAGCGCAATAAAGAATTTATTAACTCATATGTGGCTGAGTTATTTCAGATGTCGAAACATGTTTGTACTTTTTCTGCTCGGATGTGACCGCGATGAACTCAAGTTTTGTGAGGATATTTGTGTTTGTTAAAGAAATTTAAATCCAGAATGCTTCGGTTTATACTGATCTTTTCCACAGTACTGCTGGTATCCTCACAGCTAGCCCCAAAAAAGAAAAAAAATGCAGAAGTGCCCTCTTGAAAGCCTGCACCGATAAAACATGCCCTTCCTGTAAGTAAAAGGTAAACAAAGTGCCCTCTCGATGCTTCTCCAGAGGATAAAATATAATAATGTGCCCACTCAGTTGCCCTTTCAATGAATAAAACATGATGAAGCACCGTGGTGGTAATGTGACCTGATACACAGAGTATGTTCGGTTGTATTGTAAGGTTTGAGATTTAAAGCTCCTGTGGGGAATTTAAAACTAGTGATGAAACAGGCAGGAATGAATGTTGGTGTTTTTTAATGAGTTAATTAGGCAAACAAGACCGTAAAGAAGAGCAGAGTGAGTTTTTCTTTGGAGTCATTTTTATTGTCTGAAACCCCAGAAGAAGTGTTTGACTGTGTGCCAATAGAGCAGCCTTTCTGTGCATTTTCCACAACAAAAATCTTCACTAAGAGACATTTTTGATGGTTGAAAAGATTAGTTTTTTTCTTTTTTGTCAGGAAACGCTAATATGCACATGCACAGTACAAAATATGCTAACACTGCTTAGTCCACCGGGGGCACTAGAACAGTCAAGATCTAACGTTCCTTACAGGAGCTTAAAGTTTAATTCAGCTCTTTGCCTTTTTCTCGTATTTGAAAGTTGAATTCATTAGCACAATTATATGAATTATGTGCGCATGTTACAGTTTTAAAAATGACATTTTAATTTGAAATTACTGCATATAATGTGAATTAAAAAGCAACGATAGAGCTTGTGTCTCGTCAAGTTACTAATCATTTCTGACCTTCTGACCTTTCTTTTAACTGCTCTGAAACTTTCAGTCGATGTACCAGGGGCGATATATACATATTTTCTTTGTAAGATGGTAGGGGAAAGTCCTGCCTCCTTCGCCTCTGATTGGCTAGAAAAGCTGGAAACGTCATCACACGCTCAAGCCGAATGCTGGCTGTTGGCTCTGTACATCGAACAGAACATTATCGCACTTCTGAATCGCCTAACCCTAACCCTAACCCTCATCCTAATCCTAACCCTAACCCTAATCCTAACCCTAACCTGACAGACGATGATGTTTCACAGCCATTAGGAATAACCAATCGGAGCCCAGCACTTCTTGCCAATCAGAGGCGAAGGAGGCGGGACTTTCCCCTTCCGTCCTAAAAATTTTTTTTTCGCGTACCGGGAGTAGCTTACACTTCAAAATAAAAGCATATTTTTTCAAAGCAACCTCAATATAAGGCAGAAGAAATTTCAAAATAAAAGCACGTGCAAAAATAGTTAATGAGGCAATGTCTACACAGCGAGTGATTTCATATTTATGAATACACATGAATTTTAATTATTATCAGTAGTAGTAGTAGTATGCTGCTAAATCCTTGGCATGCCTCTCTACAATTTGACTTTATTGGTTTATTTTATTGATTGTTTTATCTTAAAAATTTCTATAAATATGTCAATAATATTGTTATTGTGATATTTTACAGCCAGAATAATGATGCAGTAAAAACCCTGTGACTTGCTGTGAGTATCGAGGGTTTCAAAAACTACTCCTCAGGCCTCCCTTCTGTCCATGTTGCCCACCCTTGATAGTCTAGAGCCGGACCTGTGCAGCTACTTCATGATACCAGAATACTGAAGAGGAACAGGGAGCTGAATGCTCTTTAAAATGCTGTTGGATGCAGATTTTTGTGGACCACAACAATGCCCCGTGAGGTACAGGAGGTGCCCTTTTCACTTTTTGCAAACAGCTTCGTTGCGCCTCTTTGACTCTGTGTTTTCCCAGTATGAGGCGTCTTTTTTCAGGAGAAACTCTCCTGATTTATGTTGAAAATGACCTCAATGTTTGCATGATAGCGCGCACAAAACTCCAACTGTACTCACAGCTTCTGGGATGACTTTTACCCTAGTTTTCCTCAATCTCTCTTGCTTAAATTGGAGCAATCCTCTGCAACCAGACAAGAAAATCTACGATGATTTGCAAGCTTTCTGTGATGAATACAAGCAAGATTCTTACAGGAAACAAAGTGTTGAGTAAAAACAGGAATATTAAACAAGACAGACAAGACACATGAACTCTGGCTTCTTGTGTTCGCAGAACAAAGCTATAAATCACCGGATGCAATCTTAAACACTTAACTCCAGCTCTCAGTACATATTTATCTCTGTTTTTATCTTTGCCTGTCCACGAAATGTCTGTACATACAGTCATGATTCATTGTTTTGCACTCACTAACAAGTTTTTCAGCTATGGGAAGCAGTGCGGACCACTAAATCAGGACTGCATTCTGTATCACTTTCTGTCAGGGTCATCAGGATGCATTATATAAGGTGTAGAGTGTTAATCTGGGAGTACAGGCTGGTATGTAGGACATGGTAGACAGCCTGCCTCCTCTCGCCCTGGGATAACCCTCCCTATACCTTCCAGTACATCTCAACTCAGTGACCCAGCCTATGGACCCTCCCACACACACGCACACTCTGTCCTCTGTCTGTTTACGCTACATATCCCCTCCATCGCTGTCTCGCTCGCTCTTTCCTCTCAGGCCCCCCACCGCTAATCTCCTTATTAAATTTAATCCTCATTACCCGTCTATAAACATACCACTTTCTAAAGGTTTCCTGATCAGGATTTAAGCAGTTTTCTGTCGATAACTTCTCCTCAGATTCTCATAAAGTTTCACCACTTTGAGAAGGAGTTAACCTGCGAGATTATGTCTGCATATGTCTGCATACAGTCTGTTCCACTGGATGAGTCTCTGTAATCTTTGGTGATTATTTTCACTTCACTTCCCCTTTCTCACACTCCATCTCCGGCTTCTTTATAGGCATACATTTTACATTTTTTTTAGGCAGTAATGGATTCTCTCGCAGAGGCTTTAACCCAAAGACGGGCCTCTTTCCTCAGAAGTCCCAAAAGATCTTTTCCGAGTCAGTGCATTTTTTATATTCCAAGTATTTCCCCCATGTATGGTTAAAAATACAGTCTGGAATTTGTGATTTTTTTTTTTGTGTGTAGCTAGTGTGTTAAAGCTCATGGGAGGAGTTTTGTAACATTCATCAGATATACTTTAATATTAAAGCTTTTTAATGATAAACAAAAGCAAACAAGACCATTGGTAACAAGACTGAGGATTTTCATATCGTTATTTTTATTTGTCGATCTTGGTGTGAGAAGGTAGGAGTCAGTTATGCCATTGAGGAAAAACTCATGTGTTTATATCTATACCTTAAATATTCACAAAAAAGACACACCTGACTGTCAACAGTTGTTTTATTTTATTTTCAGGAGGCCAGCGGCTCTCTGATCTTTCCCATCGACACTAACACAGCCTAAAAATGACAACTTTTGTTTACATAAGTTTAAAACTTCAATGTTATAAATTTACAATTTTAATCGTGTATTTTTCCTCGACGAAGTGGCCCCAATAGTTTTAACAGTCTAATATATCACCCTAGTAAAGTGTGTCTGAGTTTTTAGTTTCACAACCAAGTGGCAAACTCAGGGTTTGAGAAATCAAACTGATGCAGTACCTTGAGTGTCCACTAGAGGCTGGCTCCAGAAGCACCAAAATCCCCATACACACTCATTCATAAAACCCGATTTTTAAAGCAAAAATAAACATGATTTCTTTTTTAGTCTGAGTGACCCATTTATCCATCCACACTCATTATTTAGGGCTGAAATTTTTATGACTTGTTATTTTTGAAGATATTTCAGTCAGACGTTTTACCTAATTGAGGGCACAGCTGATTTGATTGACAGGTAAGCACACTGTGACTGATTGACAAGTGACTGATCAGCTTTTTCGACATTAATATGACTCGATCTGCTTCAGGCACCAGGAGGAGGCGCCACTTTTTGTTAATCAAATAATTCAGGGACCCAAACGGCTCACTTTGAATTTCAGTGTTACTGCTTTGAATAAGTAATTTTTCACCTGGAGGGAAACAGACTGTTGTTTGAAATCTATTCTGTGTATTTACCGTAAATCTTGGTGTATAAATGATATCTAAAATGATATCCTCTACTCTTTATCAGGTCATAATCATGCATTTAAAGAAAGGAGTGGCTGACAGGTAGGAGTGCTGGTTTGATCAGAAAGTCCCTTCAGTTTAAGACCTGGACTGACCAGCAGAGGGGGCTGGTGCTGGTCTCAGTGCATTGGCCAGGGGTAGTGGGTTCATTTGTACCTCACAACTAACCAGTGTTACTGTTCAACCACTGTACAGGGAGTTGGCACGGTGGCAAGGACATATGGTACCAGAGACAGCGGCACAACTGCATGAGAAGGGCGCGTTGCTGAACACAGAGGTCTTCATATGGGAACACAGTTCAAAGATTTTCCCCCTAAAGAGGCGGCTGCATTTTCTACACTGGTGTGACTTTTACTGCCGATTTTATGGTTTCTAAGTAGAAAAGTCTAAGAGGGGTAAACACTCTGTAACTTCCACCAAAGACTGAGCGGCCCGGCCCGAACCATGAAAAACAACCATGGGCCAAATGGGGTCAGGGTCACATCCACATGCTTTGGTCTTATAGAGTGTTTGGTGGTGCACAAAGAGTCCATTTAGACCTATATTTAGTGTTCACATGAGCGTAAACATGATGTTCAGACAGGTATAGAGTTACTCGAATGTCCCCGTCATGTAGCCACACCGGTTTGCAAGCAAAACTTTCCACTCTGTAATCCTATAGAATCCATTTATTTTTCTCTCCCTCACTCCGCCCATTTGCAATAGATCCGACCAATGTTTATAATGAATGTTCCTTTCCTCAGCCTCATCTGTGCGGTGTAGGCTTACAGGATTACGTGTATATTTCCAACGCATATCTTTCCCTCCGCCGTCCTCACCTGACCTGATTCGAGTGCAGGCAGGGAAATGTATGGGCAACAGGAGGAGGGGGAGGAGGGGTGGGCTCACACTTACATAAGAGGCCTTTAATATATACAGAACACATGGTACATGTGCACGGCTGTCCTTGATGTTCTCGAGAGTTCAGACATGATTTCTATGGCGATCGCTGATGGCACAAAAGAGGGAGAGACTGCAAGGATTAGAACGACGGTTGGAGCTGATCCATGTAAGATTGTTTAGGAGGAGAGAGTGTGTATAAGGGAGAGAAAGGGGAAAAGGAGGGTGGGGGGGATTAGTAGGCCGTCCTGTCTCCCTTGGGTCCCGTTACTTGTTGTGCACTCCTGGTAAACACAAGCAACTATGTCTGCAAGGAACAGGGTTCAGAAAGAGGTGCGGATGCAGAGTTTCTCTGCGTTGGCTGCGGTACATTGTGTTCTTTCTGTTGTTACAGTCGAGTGCACATGTGTAGATTTGCACATGACTGAAAGCTCGGAAAAGATTGGAACTGAAAGCTTTTCTGCACACAGTCTTTGAGATTCTACCATGTACTGCAAGTGACAGCACAGCTGGCCATAATGTTCTCCCACCGCTGAGTGGAAAATTCCTACTATGACGGAGCATGAAGTGTGTGTGTGTGTGTGTGTGTGTGTGTGTGAGTGAGGGAGGGAGGGTGAACGTGTGTGCATGACACACACATGAGAGGGAGAGAGAGAGAGAGGAGAGAGAAGGAGGGCGATCCGAGGGGGCTGGGCTATGGTCCAAACAGCGAGCGAGGGATTGGTTGGCGGAAAAGCTGCCTTTGTGAGATCACAGCCCCCACAACAGCTTCCACCCACATGGAGGACTTCATGTGAAAAGATCCACCCTTCCTACGCCAAATTCATCAAAAGAACCCTGTGTTCCTCAGGAAGTACAACCTTCAAGTCATTCACATCACCTGCTGCACACCCAGAGACTCAATTACACATGTCTGCAGATGAGTCATAATGGACAGCAGCAGCAGCAGCAGCTCTGCGCTGGAGTGGAGCATGAATCATGCTTCCTCTTTACACACATGCAGAAAAGTGAAAAGAGTATTATGAGCCAGCGTATTGATCTGCAGGTCAGCCTCTAAATGGACTTTCCAGGTTTCACCGCATGACCCTGAGAGCTACATGTTTGTCAATGCAAACCTCATAAATCTACCGAGAGTTTGAAGCTGCAGAAAAGCCTCCGAATGTTGATCACTCAGAATGTCGGCTACAATATCCGTCCTTTTTATCCGTGCAGCGATTTAAACGACGACTTAAAATAGGAACAAGGTCATCCATGAACTGAAGCACAGCATGTTCATGCAGAAAAGGGAGAAAAGTGAAATGAGCAATCTCACTGATTTGCAGGTCACCTACAAATTTGACTTTTCTGGGACACAGCGGTATCCAGAACCGTTATCCTTGAAACTAAATCCACTCGAAAAATGTCCTAAAACTCACGCTGAGGTTTAATTAAAGGGTCGATCACATCTGTGGGTGGAAATCAATACAATCAAAATGAGAGATAGTGCATACAACCCAAGAATGTGACAACCTGTCAAACAAATGATTGATAAATGATTGATTGTTTAAAAGCTGTTTGCAGTCAGTGCAACATTGTTTTTGGAGAAGTAAAAAAAAATCACCCCTGACCTTTTTAAAAACGTCATATTTGAAATTTCAGATTATTTCTATTCTGTATAATTTTACTGTTAGAGAATCTGAACCTCTCTAAACTGAACAAATGTGACATTTTCCCTACTTTCCCATGATGCCGTCTCTCTGCTCTCTATCTTTTGACCACCAGATGGTGATACACCGTCAGACTGGACATGTCACCCTCAGGTGACCTCCCATAACCTGGCTCCTCACTGAAGACCTTTACCCCACATCAGCGTTTACACTTTCTCCCTCCTCTGTCACTCCTCAGACTCCACCCACATCTTTTGCTCATATGAAAACTAATAACTGAAATCTCTCGCTCCATAAATCCAATTCTATCTGGTACCTTTTTTTTTGCCTCACAGGGGTTTTGTTTGGAGAGCCGAATTACTCTGTATTTGTGCTGTATGAGTTTAGGGTGTCAAAAGAGAGCTGATGACAGCCTTCCACATTTTGCTGAGCTGCTGGGCTGCTAACCCCTAATCCAAATTGCCCCAACTTGCAGCCAAAGCATGTATCATAAACCCATGACATGAGGATTTAACAAGGTAGGTGTATCTTATTCTCCCTGCATTGAAACAGAGCAGACCAGAGCTCGTGAACGTCGCTTCTGCATGAAACAGAACAGGCCGGCGCTCATGGAGGGGTATTAACACGCCACGGGCAGAGACGCTCTGAATTAAGCATTTTTTTAGGATTAGGCATGCAAACCAGCAGCCCTCCCATCTGTGACGACGACTCACTCTGGGTTAAAGAATTAGCAGTCATAGCCTCATGACCAGCTGTCTCTCACTGGGAAACCTTGCAGCACTCTGAGAGACATCTGATTTGATCTGTCAATAAGTCAGACAGGATGTGCTGTCACATGTGCTGATGAACTGAGCAGTGCTGCCAGCACCTGTCTCTCTCCGCCGCAGCACTGATTTAAGCAGACAAACCTTGTTTACTCCTCATTTAGCCATTATTTCAGCCCACCGACTTTACATCCTTCTGCTGCGTGCAACATTGTTTTGCAATTATGCAAATATTTTATGTGCCAAAGGGAGGTGCTGGCACACTGCTGGCAAACATAGCTGTCCTCAATCTAAGTAGGATTAAGTGCTCATCTTGGATTATGGTACACAGGGACATTTACATTTCCATCTATTATTACTGAAACCTGCAGCAGCAGACCACATTTGAAAGGGGGTTTAAAATGTTGATACGCACTTCCAATAATCAAATCAGAGTCATATGTCAGGACGATAAAGGTGGAACGGTGACCTGGAGCTTTATTTGATGTGTAGAAGGACAAAGAGTCCTCAAATCTGAGTGGAGTGCAATTTGAGTCAAACAGATGGAGGTTCAGAAGTTGGTGTGTGTCTGTAGAGCCAGCGACTGCATGAACTCTAACAGCACAGATTTTGGAGTGATTTTAATGTTGTGAAGAATCATGATTTGAATCTGTTATTGTACGTATCATTAATTAATTGTTGAAATGAAATTGTATTGGAATTTTAAGTTTTTGGATCCCAGGAGGACCAGCATCCACTTTGTGGAAGCTAATGGAGTTCCAAACAAAAAAAACCCAAAACAAATACCATTTATTTACCCTCTCTGACTCCACTAATCATGTCTAATTTGACTGAGGAAACTTGTGATTCATCAACTAAATAATCTATTAATTACCTGCCCTGAGAATACTAGCTCGGCTCGTATAACCTGAGAGTACATTTTACCACCCAACACAAGCAGCAACATACAAATCTCCTATATTTAATTCTTTAAAGACTCAGAATAAAAGTGTTTAACGTAGAAAAAAAGTGCAATATCTATAACTATATAATCTATAAGATCTATAACTCTTGTGTAAATAGAAGATAACTTTTGGAGACATATTATCTGAGACAACAGACAATTGAATTTCCCTTCAGGGATTAATAAAGTTCTTCTTATCTTATCTTTGAAATGCCACAAAAGCTGCTGGAAATGTGCCTCAACAGCCACAATCATGGGCTTTAAAATACCTAACCTTCGTAATATGGGAGTTTGAGGTTATGCCTGGGGGGGCCCAACCAGATTTGGGGCAATGCCACCCCAAACATCCACTCTGGGTACGCCCCTGTTTTAAATTCGCAAAAGTTGTTTATTGCAGCTAAATGTTTAAGTTTCCTGATCTAAAACGACTTTGGCGTCTGAGTTCGTACCAAGTAGCCGACTATCCCTAATTTGGAGGATCAAAAGTGACAAAAGTGAGACCGACACCATTGCAGTTTGAAGCCAAGCTGGCCGACAAGTCAACAAAACTTTGACAACAAGTTAAAATAAAAGAGACAATGAGATGAAAACCAGAAACAGTTTTTGTGGGTTTTATTTATTAGTCCATTAATGAAAACCCTCCAGCACATGACGGAGCTGGCCGGACAACTGAGAGCCAAAAAGAGCCAGTGAGATGTCAATTTAGTCACATATTTATTACATAAATATATAGTAAAATAGACCAGCGACAATTACCATAAAAATATCTTCCTTTAAAACCCTGACCATAAACAAAGATTTGAAAATCACACATTGACATTTACAAACACGCTGATTGTCTGGACCTGTCATAAGCAGCCCACCACAAAAACCTGACATCACACCACCCACTGGACACTGGTTGGGAGGAGGAGGAGAAGGAGGAGGAGGAGGAGAGGGAAGAGGAGGAGGAGGTTAGAGGAGGGGACAGGTCCAGGTGAGAGGGGCTCAGTGTGATGAAGGTGTGGGTGGTGTGAGAGGAGATCACAGTAGATATTCGGAGGTTTCCTGCATGTGTGTTTATTGAAAGACAAGTCCGAGAGTGTTTATTTCTGCAGCCCAGAGCGTCGCCTAAAGCTTGACTGTTTGTCCTTGCATGTTTGTTTGCCCCTGTGCTTTGTGGAAATGAATCCTAAATATTGTTCCTTTGCTTTGTATACCTGTGAAAGTTATCTGAGAGTTAAATCATAATAATAATAATAATAATAATAATCATAAAAAATAATATCATAATATTTCCAGATACTTATTGTTGTCTGGTCAACCTGCACCACATACCAGGAGGCTGGGGTTTGTAGTATTACATAGTGTTCTCTACGCTGTGAGACATAGAGTGAATAAATATTTAAATACTTTAAACTAGTATTTGTTCTACCCTGAAAATATATGAATATGTGGCACATCTGGATAGAGACAGAAGGAGAGAGATCTACTCTTTGTACAGTGAATGGCCATGTGTTTCCCTGCGTACTGCGTCCTCTGTTCACTGTGGCAGTAGACTGGCCAAGGAGGTACCTGCGAACTCTGCGAGCGCATTGCTTTGTTTCACTGCACTTCACCATCTGGATTTATAGTCCCTTTGGGTTCTTATGCTTTCTAGAAATCTCCCTTTAGTGTGTCCTGATCGAGGACCGTGAAACATGGAAAACCTGGACATTCCAGACGCTCGGCGGCTCGTAAAATGGAGGAGAGGAGGAATGTTGAAAATGCAAACTTTCTCGATTGAAAGGAGTCGGCGAGGGGAGTTTTGTAGAGGTTAAGAAAACAGTGTTCGACCATGAGAAGCAATATATCTGTCCAGAAAAGGTGATACCACAAATGTCTGTATATCGCTATCGCAACGTGGCTCAAACACGTTGGCCTGGTTCGATTTTAGGACTACGTCTTCTGTCCCTTTTCACTGCAGTACCGCAATCGGCCACTAGGGAACACTTGCATGCCTTGAGTGGTTAAATTGCATTCTTAAATTAGGTTTAATTTGCTAGCGTCAGGTCGTCTCGTCAGATTAGTTTGGCCATTTTAAGTTAATTTCGTAAATTATCGTTGGTGTATGCGGCAAACAGACGATACAGAAGCGTTCGCTAAAAGACGTGGCTAACTGCCGTTGGCGAGTGTCAACCAAAGACTGTATATGTAATGGATGCCGTTAAGTGTTAACTGACTGTGAAGCCAAAGATTTAGAGCTCCCCCCAGTGGCTGGCTTTAGTATAAGTCATACACCCTGCCTCCTCCATGTGAACCGATGGGACATGGGTCAAACTTAAAATTTAAATTACACGTCAAATACATATTTTTTAAAGACTGTTGCTGTCATTGTAGTTAGTTCATATCAAGCCAATTCATATCCAAGTGCTCATTTTAGTGAGTGTAGTCTGCTTCGGTTATTTCACTTGAAAAAGATGTCTGACAGCTACGTTGGCGAAAGCTCCTGCTTTTGGATTATGTTGTATTGTCGACTGCATCTTTTTCTCAGTGAGTTAAATACGTGTTTTGGTTAGCAGGAAGCGTGATAAGATTAGACTTTGGGAGGGTTCCCTCAAGGAAATTCAAAGATGATGACGGTCCCATGGCTCTTCCAGCCAAGGTGGTCTTTTGGCTTCACATCTACCCAAAAAAACAGGCATGTCGTCCATTCTTTATATAGTCAATGGTATCAACAATCGTCACCGCTCAATTAGGATAGAGAGGTAATCTTAACTCTTAACTGCTTCCAAATACGGTAACTTTTGGTGCAAGAAAAACACCAAAACGGTAATGTCGAAACCGGCAAACTAGTTTCCTCACAAATCGCGTCACAGGTGCAATGTCCACCTATTAATTACAATCTCTTTGGAGCAAATTTAGCGAACCCAAACAAAATCAAATGCTGCCAAAGACCAATGAAAATATTTCTAGTGGAACAAGCTGTGGCCTGTTCTGTGTCAGTTCAGCACCGGTAGCAGCACAGAGCGCCCCCTTCAAAACTCCTCAATCTGATCACAGGTACTGACTTTAAAGGCTCATTTCTGCTTGACACAGCAAGACTTGGCGCCAAAGAAGAGGACCTCTCCACGTCATTAAGAGTTGTCAAAGAAGTCACTCTCAACATTCCTCTCTCTGAAGACCGAGCCAGAGCTGCTGAAACGTCCAGGTTTTAGGAGATGATACATACAACCGAGGTCCTGGATCAGGACGAGTTACAATCTATCTTGAATCTCTTGCGCTGTGTGGTTCCCTGCTGTTTCCCGTGATAATGAGACTTGCCTGGATCATAGTTTTCATGGAGAGCTGAGACAACAGGCTGACACGCTTTCAACATAACTGAGAAAACACCTCACATCCCGTCTTTGGCACCTTCCATCTAACCCTGATCCGAACCGGACAGGTAGTGACCCCTGAGTGTCTGCAGAACACTTCATAGATTTCCTCAGTCGCCTCTGCAGTCACAGTGAAGCAAGGAACTTCATAAGGAGTGATACAAAAGTAAGAAAAGTAGTTGTAGTAGCTGTTGTAGGGAAGGTTTTTATAGCTCATTTGCATGGTAACTTTATTTTTTGTTGTTCTGTAAAACATCTGCTGGTTCGGAGTCATGGTCTTATTTAGAGTGTGTTTCCAGAGTTGCACATATACTGAGCAGGCTAGACAGGTTCCTTGAGAAATCCAAGAAAAAAACAAAACAAAGGAAATCAAAAGAGAAAGAGAGAGAGAAATCCACCTCTGCAGACTCTGAGGTTGACTTCAGCATCGGTGGAATCAGCTGAAATATCAAAAACATGTAAGGTTCAGAAAGAGGTGTTTTGTTTGAATGCACCGTCCAGATAGGAAACTGGCATCTTTATGTTAAATCAAGACAAAGTAAACTCCTGCACGCTGTTAATGCTCAGGTCCATTCATTCAGGACGATGGAAAGATTTCTTGACATTCACGGTTTACTTTTCTTGATTTCGCATACGTCGATGACGCGCCTGTTTTCTGCTTACAGGCGCAGAAGTTGTTTATACTTTTAACCATTCTCTAACAGGACAGTGGATCGTATAATAGTGAGTACAGACACACAGACAGTTCATAGACATTTGTACAACAAAACCCCATTTTGAAAGAAAGTCTTACATGGAAACATCAACCACCACCAACTGCTGCGTACAAGACTACGTACTGAAGAACTTGTTGCGTCCACCAGGTATCTACTTTTTTTAGCGAAACATTGATCCTGCTGTTAAAGATACCACTTTGAAGCATTGAGTGTTTTTGCTAACATTTTTAAAAAACATCCTATAAGCATGCTAAGCTTTTCTGTACATGCGACACTTTCCCATTGTGTGTAAAAAAAGGTGGTTCAGTAAAAGAAGATGTTCCCAGTGGACATGTAGCCTTAAAGAGGTGGTTGTTGGTGATTTGCTGGTGTCGTAAAGAGTCTTGGACCTGCTACAGAGCGGAATAAATTCACCCCTTCCTTTAAGGTTTAGCTGAGAAGAGAGCGTTTCCTCTGGTTTTGCATACAACAGCGGGCTTGTGTTGTGTACAGTATGTGCCAAGAGGTTGAGAGTGTATGTTCTCTGAGGGTGTTGGACAGAACGGAGGACAAGGAAGCACAAGAGCACAGGAGACGAGAGAGAGAGAGAGTGAGTGAGGACGTGAGGAAAGCACCCTTTGAGGCCGTTCATTTTTTTATTTATCAAACCTGAGCAGTTCTGAACCCAATTCAAAACCTTATTTTCAACCTGACGAACATTGCATATATTTCTCAAGCGCACACACCTCTTCAAACTGCAATACAATTCACATAATTTAAGTAATCTCTGATGTATAGCTCTGATTGATAGACTTTTAATAAATGAACTCATTTGTGTACATTCTTAGCTGTCTAGGCATGTGATTTCCCACCCGATTACAAAAATATCCCCATGACTATAAATCTCCTTGTAGATAGTCCGAGCAGCACAGCACCTTGCTAGTTCACGCCACAAAAGTGCCTCTAAGTGCTCTTTGTTTTGTCTTGGGATTTGGTGTACTAGGCAATGGACTCACAACAGACAGATTCCACTCAAAGCTTTTCATAATATCTGGTAGCGAGTTGGTAGTGCAGAGCGGTGATTGGACATCTATGTGCCATCACGTAAGGGACTGGGAGAATGGGTGTCGTGTTATTCTATGATCAATATGTCTATTTATTTACACAATGGCTCCAACACACTCAGGCCAAACAGTATGTTAACAGTCACAGGTCCAATATCAAACAGTCTGAATCGACATTTTTCAAAAAGCGGGTTGATGACATGTCCAATAAGCGGATTTGGCACTTTGATTATGAGGCGTTTTCGGACCATGGGAACCTTTTCGTGGATTTAGGAACTGTAGGTACCCTCCCCAATTAGAGGAACTTTTTTGTCTCCATGTACGGAGCGGGTACTCTTCGACTCTGGAACTCAGTGGGTGTTAAAAGTGAATGATGATTGGCTAACAAGTGAGCGCACGTTGATCGAGTTTTTCAAATCGCATTATAAACATTAACAGTTGCTAAATTCAAATGTAGGAAAAACACCAACAAGTGGACCAACTATGATTTTCAGTAGATACTGGACTATTGCTAATCTCGTTTCAGGCTCAGTTACAGCCACAGAGCCAGTCACACGCAACAAACGCGCACACTCTACAAGATTCTGAAAATCTTTACCGATACTGAGACCCCACACGCCGATAAACGCCGACAGATTGAACGGTTTTGTTGCAGTAGAGTGTGGTGTGCAGTGATGGGGTGAAAACAGGACACCACAAATATTAAGTCTAAAAATCTTGAGGTGGTTAAACGTGACTTAAGCGTTTGTTCCATATGACAATGGAGAGAGTTCGAGTTTGGTCGTCCTCTGGGATCCTCCTACGTTTTCGGGTTTCTCGAACTCGTGAATCTGATCGATTTTGTGCAAATTGCAGGGCCGAAAAATAAAACTTGACACACCTGACACCACGGGATGATCTGGCGTTTGCTGACTTTAGTCGTGTAGGGGGAATTAAGCCCAAAATTATCTTGTAGATTATCTTGCAGTGTGTGTCAGCCGGTTGATATCGGACATCACCATTGGGTTGCAAATACAGACATAAAACACGAAGTATGCAGCACTCGAGGTTCTTCCTCGTTCCTTTTAGGTTCCCAGAATTATTTGGTCCGAAAACGCCGATTTTAAACTCACAGACTCAGATATTCTTCACTGATTTTGTTCTTGTGGTAATGTGGCTATAAAAGAAGGTTTGATTAAGATTTAGTTATTTAATATTGTGCGTTGGGATAATCCTAAAATCACCCTTGAGAGTCCTCAACCGCTACCACCCAGCACACTTATTCACGCTTTACCGGGGATTCAACTCAACAGCATGCATTCTCTGAGTGCAAACCTCATAATAAATCCTCTAGTGCCCTATGAAACACGCTGTGGAACAACACCACAGAGGAGCAGGGATACAAAAGCAATCAATAAGGCCATCATTTGGAAAGAGAAACACAATTGCACAGCCTCGAACTGCAGCCGCGGCAGTAATCAGCGAGAAACAGTCTGGCTTTTGTTTGTGGGAATCCTTTCAGCTTCACTTTTTGAAATATTACCCACTATTGCAATTTCTTCTCTGACAAACTCACACCTTAGCCTGCTGAACACAATATTAGTTACATTCTTCAAAAGGAAAAATACAAGTCTATGACAGGACTCTGTTTCACAGACTTCTGTCACATACCTCGGCCTAAAAAGGTGCTTTTTTTTTTTTTCTCTTTTTTTTTTTTAGGGGAAAGGAAAGCAGAGCAGGTCGGTCAGATACCAGAACTACATACAGACATTCACAGCAAAGGGCTCACACATATTTACACCAAACAGTTCTCTCACATGGACATGGACGCTGATATTCACATGCACACCGCTATATACATGCACAGCCTTGGTTTTTAGCCATGCCAGCCTTTCAGTACATCGCAGAGTTAAATAGTAAGCGCACTGAAATAGAACAGGCCTGCGGACGGAGGAACAAAGCCAGTTTCTCTGCTCCCCTCCCCAAAGAGTGGATGGAGCCTGGCTTGGATGTGAGCCATGTACTACTGCTGTATATATGCACACCATTAACCAACTGGGAGAGAGAGAGAGAGAGAGAGAGAGCTGGATATTGCTGCTGGCACTTTGACCGTTAAGGGAGAAAGTGCAAAGATGAGACTTTTGTTTTCTGAGAGAAAGGGCTGAATTTGCTTCTGTGCACTTTGGCACATCTTTAGAAGTCAAAGTCAAAGTGTGATTTATCGAGGATCAAACTGGACTGATGCCGGCCCAAATCAAAAAAATAACAGAGTCTGTTTATTATCTTCTTTTTTCTCTAACTGAGTCAGGGAAGCTCATTTCCACCAGGAAAAAGAAGAAGTGGATTCCAGGGATGGTCCAGGGAAGTTCTTTCGTTATTTTACTTTGAGGGGTTTGGATTGAAATTAATTGGAGGAAATTCAACTTTATGAACATCATATGATTTTTTATTCCCCGTTCCTCACATTGAATTTACTTTAGCTGCCGGGACAGGTGATGCAGCTTTCTGTAATGCACTCACTGTTTACATTATAATTAGCAACCATCTGTCTGCACTGTTTCCCTCCTTATTCCCCTCTTTATCGCTTCACTCAGTTTTACCTTCACTTCTCTTATCAATATGTTCCTCTCAGAGTAATTGAATTTGCTTTGATTCTATTTACTCCAAAATGAGTGGAGGGTAACCTTTATCACCGCATCGTCCCTAAATAACCATATTTACAGGTTACGTCTCCATTAGCATCAGAAACCTTTACTGTCTGTCTGCAGGAGGCCAGAGCAAGATGATTCTAGAGTCCTCCACAGATCATCAAGAGACCAACACTAGCTTTAGCAGGGTTATACAATCCATGTTGACAATAGTGTAAGGAAATTGCAGTTTCAGTGGCCATTTAATGATAAAAAAAAAATATATATATACACATTTAAATAGCATAACCACACCGCCAAAAACTAAAGTGTTATTAAATGTATTTGGCTGCTTTTAAAGTAACTCAGTACTCTTATCATGAGCCACATTGACACGGATATATCTTGTTAGAGATATTAAGAACCAGAATTTCAGACTTCATTGGCTAAAATGAGTAAAAATGGCTGCCAGTGTGGCGGTTTGTTGAAACAAGTCTGAAATTTAACTTTCTAAAAACTTTGGAATAATTTGCTCATCATAGCTGACAAAATCCTTTTGTACCTTTAATATCTCAAAATGTGATTTGTTTCTTGATTTGACAGGTCAGTTGAGCTTATAACTATAAATTCGGACTACAAATCATACATTTTTAGTTTTTGGCACAATGACCACGTCACTAAAGAAACTCAACAGCTGATAATTTCCTTGTATTTTTACTCTTAATTTGAGGAACATTTATTACTTGTTTGTCCTGCTGAGACGTTTACGTTCTCAGAGCAGTGAATGTTGTGTTTAAGTTCTGCTTTGTTGAGTCTCTTTCTACAACTTTCCAAATGTTTTTCAGGCCCTGTGGCAGCACCTGCAAGTTGGCACACCGTCTCTGTTATCCATATTCTCTATCATGGAAGACGATAAGGGCCACAGTTTTTTGGGGATATTTAACACTTAGATTACTAAAATATTCCAAATTTAATCTTCAACTGTGGTTGAAAAATATCAAGATTCTGAAAAACTTGTACGATTTGCACTAATCCCAGGATAGAATCTGAATTTCCTTCTCGAGATTGTAGGATTAAAGTCAGGATGATATTATTTTCCCCAAAACTCTAAGTTGAAAGGCAGAATACTGGCTTGGATGTTGGATTTTGGAACTCCTTATAAAATTGTTTACTTTGATCTTGTAATTTTGTAATCAAAGATAGAATTCCAATATCAAAGACATCATTCTGATCGTGACCCTAAAATTCTGTGTTTGATCTCGGAATTTTGAAATCAAAGACAAAACGCAGATTTTTTATCTTGGAATTTTGACCTAAAAACAGAGATTGTGATTTTGATCTCAAAATTTGGCTTTTTTGAAATTCTGGGAAATAAATTAGAAATGACAAACTACAACAACAAAAAAAGACAGTTGCCTTTATCTCCTGTCCTTCATGAGTGTTTGTAGTTTATCTGTAATTTAATCAGATGGTCTTCTCCTTGAGGCGAGTTTCTCATTTGACATTGGGCTATTTTTGTAAAATCAACTTGACGTCTTCCCCTGGTGGTAATGGGCTTCCATGCAGTGCAGCACCAATCCCTAATTGACACAACTCACAGACAATTCAAACTAAACAAACATACCGACTGATACAACACCCTCCCACCTCCACACATGCAGAAATATGCTGTTGATTGAGGGTTATGACTGTGATGTGGGCATGATTCTTTGTGGATGAGGCGGACTCAGGATCCAAAGCCTTGAACGCCGGATGTCTCCACCCTTTAAACCAGATCGACATAGACCAAAAAAAGGTACATTGTTGATTATAAATTGAGGAGACAAAAAAAAGATGAGCTAACAATGAGTTTTCATCTAAGGTTCATCATCATTTATTAGAAAATGTTCTTTTACCTGAGAGAATCCTTCAATAGCTTCCTTTACCCAGTCACAAAAAGTGGTGTGTGTTTGTGTGCGTACATGTGTGTGTGTCTGGAGCCGGCCTAGCTGATGCTCTCATGGGTGGGTGCGTTTTGATAATCATTCATGGGGGTTATTGTTTTCCCACAAATGTACAAGTAAAATCTGATGAGACGCGAAATTTGCCAAAAGGGTTCATTCGCTCACTTATTGCACTTCATTAAAAAATAATTGTAAACTTTATAATTAGTCATTAAGTGTTTTGGCCTAAAGGCTGCAGCTCTATTTACTTTCTGGTTAGACTAATTCAAAAACACTCAATAGTGAAAAAGGCAATTGGCTTGGGTGCAATTTACACGTCTTATTTCTCATACTCATGACTGCCAAAGATTCATCCACTAATTGTGGGTTTGTTTGGGTCATTCAAAGTGCATTTTAGTTAAGTGCTAAAATACTGTGATAGTCAGCAGGTTGTAGATGGTTTTATCAGTGGGTGTTGTTTATTTTATTAAATCCGTCCCTCATGCTTGGGTAGCCGAGGTAATGGGGCTCATAATTTGCTAATGCTACAAACATCCCGCTGACGACCTCCACCAACCCGGATCCTCTTGGACATTACATTTACTTGGTCGCAGAATAGAAAATTAAAGCTTTACACACATATTGCAGACGGGGGTAAATTTGGGGGATAAATCTTGAAATTCAAGGCCTTAACAATCAACCCACCAAACGATGAGAACACTGCATCGAGCAGACACCAAAGCTACCAATCAACACGACATATACACGTACACACACACCACTTTCCGAGCAGTTTACAAAAAAACATAACATTTCGTAGAATCCTTATCCTCCACAACATCCCGAGTACCCCTCCTACTTGTTCTCAGAGACCTGGACCACTGAGGAGAGCTGCTGACCCCCGGGCCCAGCCGAGTCAGCCGGGCTGAGGGCAAGCAAACCTGCGTAGTCCTGACCCCCGCCCGCGTGAGGTAGCGAGGGTCCTCAGGTCACGAAAAGAACATCTGGAATCCAAGCCAGGCCGAATTTGATTTTACAAATGAGACTCGCTCGCAGCTGTTACGACGAGCTCGTCTTTTGAAGGGAGCTGGAGGGAAATTGCATAGACATCTTGCTACTTGCATGTCTTCACAAACTCTACATTTGGCATGGGGGGGGGGGGACCAAACACAACCATAAAACCAAAAACATCACAGACAATATCCACCCTTGTCCAATGTGTCGACATGTGAGATTAAGTCAGGATCATAACAACTATGGAGGGATGGGAAGCCCCTCAAAGCCAGCCTTGAAAACCCCAGTCCCTTTGAACAGGGGGGGTCATTATAAACCAGAATGACTCCGGCTTTAACCATTACCGCTTACATGGAAATAAGGACCAAGTTAATACTTACGCTAAGACTCCATTTACACTTGACTTTATGGGTCCTGGGGAGCTAGTGGATCTCATTTGAGTTCAGAAATCTTCCCAATTACCTACTGTTCTTTTGTTGTCTTCTTACTCATCAAGGTCATGGTTATCCAAATCTTAGTTGAAAGAATCTCCAAAGAAGAACTGGATTTTGTTTGTGGGGGAATAACAACAACTCTGTTTGGCTAATGTCAGTAGAATTTAGCCTGTTATGGTATTTTCTCAAAACTCCAAGATCAGAGACAGAGTACTGGCTTAGATCCTGGAAATCTGAACGTTGTTTTAGATTCTACCTCTGATTTCGTATTTTTCTTCAATCTTGGAATTCTGAACTCAATCTTTGAATTTTTAATCAAGGACAGAATTCTGACCCCCAATTTCCACGGCATTCGGAACGGCTACGAAAAAGATTGTTTCCCCCAATCGAAGCTGATCGTAACCATTCGAGTTAATGCGTCAATTTCCATTGGATTCAAATTCAGCACAGATTAACCCGTGCTGGAAAGGAAGTCGGGCACAGACACAAAATAAAACATCCGGCTTCTTTTCAAAATAAAACACCCCGTGTTTCAGGCGGATCGTAAATCACACCATGTAAACGGGCGGGGATGAACAAGTTAAAGGTTTATCGACAGCATTTCATCCCGATGACACCATGGATGAGGAGATGCTGATTCTAGAAGTCTAGAAGTAGATTTCCTCCTCTGGAAGGACACAATCTACTGCTTATATGGTTAGCCTATGTGGCTAAAGACAACTTGTTATTGTGCGATTGCATGGGAATTCGTGGGTTCTTGTGAGTTCTTGTGATCACTGCTGTCTGTAATCCGCCACTGGTAGGAATTGGCGTACGGCCGTTCCGGATCTAAGACGTTCCGGATGCGGTGGAAATCCCGGGTGACTTTTATCTTGGAATTCTGATTAAAATATTGAGATTCTGATTTTGATCTTGAAATATCATAACAGGCTAAATGTTCCTGACAGTTGCCAAACAGGGTTGTAGCAACACACCAAAAGACAACATCCAATTCTTCATTGAAAATGGCAACTGGACTTACTGAAAGTACATCAGCTGTGCTTGATTTAGCTGCTGAGATCAGCTTGAGGTAACAGAGACTCTTGAAACGCTCAGTGTAAATGGGGCGATCGTTAACTGGTCCGGTTTGCTCAACTGCTTTCTACAACTTTACTGTTTTTTAAAAATTAGCTTAAAAACTGTTCAGGCTGGCTTCTTGGAGCCAGTGGGGTATCGCACAAATGAGGAAGTTCATTTTTTTAGTTTCCCAAACCATGACGTGAGCGTGCAGCAGCCACATTAGCCAACTCTCAAACAAACTCTGTCGTTTTAAACACACCTCCCCGTCAAACCTCCCGACAAGAAAACCCAACTCCCCCTAACCTTTAGGCTCCGTGCCTGCTGACAACGCTCACATCAACAGTTTGGAAGAACTGTTTCACAGATGAAAACACACACAACTCTAGATATTAATGTGTAGCGTGTCTTGTAGTTGTGAGAATATGAGGGGTATGAATCTATCTCTTTGCAAACAAGAAGAGGCACAGGGTTTATGATGAATGTCACGGGGCACTTCTGAGTATGGAACAGCATGCACATGTGAGAGAGTGCATACAGACAGATGTATGAAACATTACACATTACGTAGCTTTTTTTTTTCCTCGTACATGACAGCGGGATGGAGCGGTTAAATTTTCTCTGTTGCAATAAATCTTGAGTGTTGTATGTTTCTTGTATTTACATCCTTGGTTATGGCCAAAAAAGAAAATGTAAAAGAAACAAAAAACAAAATCAAAAACAGAAAACATACAAAAATACATAACATAGTATTGCACCTTGCAGACGGGCAATATATATTCTCAGTTTTGTTGGTTGTTTGTAACGTCTATGTGACACCACTATCCTTTTCTGCTGGTGTGTGGAAGTTAGGTTGTGGGTGCCGGGCTCAGGTCCAGCCCCCTCCTGTCAGCTACATTCAATACCATAAAACACTCAGCCATTACAAAAGTCTTAATCCCTCAGTCTCTGGGCCATTCACATTTTGAGTTTCCTGTCTATAGACTGTGCCTTTAAGCTGGAGAAGAGCTAACGTTAGCGGGTGGTCTTTAACGTCCAGATTTAGAGGTCGCTTCTCCCTTCATCCCAGAACCAAATCAATAAGATAGAGAGCGCAAAAGCTTGAGGGAAAACTCCTTTTGTAACTTTTACTGATGCGTACACACAAGCACATATTATCTTAACATATCACCCATTCTTGAGAGTCGGGACAAAACATGTCCTACATAGAAAAGTCTAATTTATTCAAAACAATTAAGAAATTCTAAATGTTTGACATACTCAAAAAGTTAAATCTAATGGATTTGTGTATACCAATCCTATTTTTTAGCACAGATATTTACTTTTTGGGGGGATATTTGTTTAAATGAAACGTCTGTGGTTAGAAGGTCCATGTTATTGGTTGTGTCCTCAGCAAGAGGTCACAATATTGACCAGCCCCAAAAAACCTTAAAAAACTCTATAATTGTGAAAACATATACATCAAATAAAAATTCAGGGCTATAAATATATAAACAATGAATGGCCTGAACATCAAATAGCTTTTTGCCTAAAAATCTGCCTATCAAAGTTGTGTCCTCAGTTTCTGTCAACTCCATCAGATTATTCTATAAACCTCATTAAATCATGCAATATCATAGTCAGCTATATCCCTGAGGACCCCTTTTCTTTTCCTGCTTCTGGTGAATGCAACACCACCACACATGGTCTGGTAGGTTTTACAGTTTTTGATATTTTAGACAAACAATGTCAATATTTGTATGGTCACAGCTGGACCATGTCAACACCGTCCCTCTGTTATTATACTTTTTTTTAAACCATAGTGAGTTCAATTAAAGTATTTTAGTGAGATTATCAGGACAGCTAGCAACTGCCAAAAAAGTACCTAGCTGCACTGTACAATAAATGTTTTGGAGGGAAAATACATGCCCTTACGTCAACTCCGTCAGACATCAACTCCGTCAGATTTTGTGTCTGACGGAGTTGACATGTAAGCTGATGGAGTTGACAAATCCACCTATAACCTCTTTATGTGCTGACATTATGCTATTTTTGAACATGGTTAAGGATAACAATGTTATTCCAGGGTCTTATCTGCACATAAAAGTACATATATAGCATATATTACGTTATTTTACCATATACTTCTGTTTTGTAGAGTAGACCATGGGCAGGCTGTCTGCTTAATTATAACTGTCAAACTTTCCCAACACACACACACACACACACACACACACACACACACACACACACCTAATCTCATTGATTGATTGATTAATGTACAATCCTAAAGGTGCAGTATGTAATTTTCACTACCTAAAATCTACACACTGGCTTCTTATAGAGTGCGCAAGAAGTTCTATGTTGCTCTTTTAAACCCCAGTGTAGGTGGGATACCAGATAGAAGAAAAAGATTATTATTTTTACATTGTTAACTTGGACCCTCAGACCTTGGGCTCTATTTTTGTGTCCACCGGCGACATGGCGGAGGGTAGCGAACCCCGCGCAGTGGCATTTTCGTCTGGCGGAGCTCAGCGTACAGCCAGTTTGGTATTTTCGTGGACTGAGGTGCACCGAGGTCCGCCAAGCTGGGCGTGGATGTGTGGCAGGGTGAGGTGTCCACAGAATCAGCTGGTGCAGTGACATTTTTGTACTTGTTGCCGGCATGTAAAGTGCGCTGAAAGCTCGCAGATTCAAACCTGGTCAGCTTTCAGCGCAGGTGGATCCGGATGGGCTAGTGGTATTTTGGGAGACCGGCGGTATATCGGCCTCACCAGCAGGTTTCCACAGTGTCAGGAACATTTCCGTGCAATAAATAATCAATAACAACTAATAATCTGTGTCAGCACATACATTTAGATCTATATCGATATATTCTGATCTATATCTGATCTGATGAGCGCATTTGGCATGCGTTTGGACACTCAACCTGACCAAATTAACACAGCTGCTGAATCCGAATGAAATTGAATCAAATATCTAGTAAATAAATACACATGATGAAGTTAACAAGATATTTAATTTGTCTGCCCCCATTTCTAGCTTCCTCTTCCTCTTATTTCTCACGCAGCTCAACCTGGACATGTCTCCGTGTCCTTTACCCGTCCTGCTGCAGCTGCTGCTGCGGCAGCTGAACAGATGATTTGTTCCAGTGATCAGATGAGTTTTTTACTTTAAGCCTACATACAAATATTATAATAATCAGTTTTGTGAGCCAAATTTATTTTATATGTCAACATCTATGAAAGAAAGAGCCAGGCCACGGAGCGCGATTTACACACAGATTGGTTCCGATTTTAATGCCATTATTGGAATTTATGTTGTGACCTTTGCGCACAACCCACCTTTGTCACGTGAGGTTTAAATATATCCAATTTAATGTGATTGTCTTTATTTGTGGAAAAGGGTGTTTGTCTTACCAGTGGGTCCAACATTACACACACCAAATCCATCTGTGCTTATATGAGACAGTGCGGAGGACGCCCAATGCAGCGCTTACAGTGACACTTGTTGAGGAGCTGCCTTCTGTCGCCATCGTGTGGCATTGCTGTCTTCAGACATCTCTTGATCTCTTTGACTACTTCACGAAAATGGTAATACGCCTCGCTAGTGGCGGATTCAAAGGCGAGAAGAAGAGCTGATGTTATTGGTCAATACAGGTCTTGGCTGTGTTAAACCCACTCAACGCCCTCTCTCCTCCCTCCCTATGACCTACGCCGCTGGAAGGAGCTGAGTTAGGGGAGGGGGGATACTTATGCCGGGCTGCACAACTCACCAAAATACGAAAATGTGCTTGGAAACGCCTTGTCGGCGCGGTGGTTAATTGCATTAACGGTATGTTCAGTATGAAAACAAGGAGTTATTAGTTCTTAATCTATTTTCACCTATTGACCTATTGTCGATCGGTTTAAAAACACATTTGTTCAATAACATATGCAATGTCATCAACTCCGTCAGTTTCTCGTCAACTCCGTCAGGTGTTCGTCAACACCGTCAGATGTATGTTTTTCTTCAATTTTGGAGAAAAAAAAATTTGTTTCTTCAGTTTATATTGTTTAAGTAATAAAGGAGCATTGGCTCTACATCCTCTTGTGTCTTATTTACTTACAGAAATTGTTTTTATAATATAAAAATTAAAAACAAAGTTTGAAAATGCAACTATTTAGAAATCTTGGTTTTCAAAATAGTGTGAAATCACACATTAGGTTTATATATTATATTTCATGGCATATCAGAGTAACTAAACACTATTACAACATACATCAGAACTTTAGATTCTTGTTGGACTAGAATTATTAAAATTATATTCTTTTTTGTGTGTCTGATGGAGTTGACACAAATCCACTGTCTAAGGGAAACATGTTAATTTATAGAAAAAATGTTTTTATTTAGAGCCTGTTCCTTTACGGGGTTAAATAGCTAAGACCTTTCTCTACAGTAATAAATAACTCTAATCAATATAGTGTGCATTCTCAAAAAAAGTTTTTTAGGAAGTGTTTTGTCCCGACTCTCAAGAATCCCTGCCATACATTTTTAAATCTATATATGCATCTCTGAACTTTCACATGTGCCTGCAGAATATGACTCCTCCCAAGTTCCTTTGAGTTTTGTGTTGTGTGAGGTATGACGAGATTGTTTCTTTTTTTTTTTTTTGTATTTTCAGTTTCTGTTGCATTATTTTTCCTGTTTAGATTTTTTTCTCCAAAGTCGTATTTCATAAAAAAGAAAACAAAATATAAAAAAGAAATTCCTGTTTTGTTGGTTGTAAATTCCTCCTGATAAAAGGGGACGGACAGCTGAACAGACACACAGACAAACAGATCAGTTGGCTTATCAACACAAACTATAGATGTGAAAAAGAAGTGAAATATTTTCTATGTTACACTGCACGCATGGTCAAAAAGTGACTACAGCTGTTTTTTTTTTCCTTTTTTACACAGAGCAGTTTAAGCGTCAAAAAACAAACAGAAAAAAATAAGAAAACAATGATAAAATGAAAAAATCTCCAATAATTTTGTTCAGGAGTCTTTTTTAAAGTCATCTCTTTTCATTTTGTTTTATGGATTTATAATCATTTCATATATCTTTTTTCTTAATCTAAATCAGACTCAGAAGGTAAAGCAGCATTATAACCCCTTCTGTCACACACACATACCCAGTCAGCTCACGAGAACAAAGGACATCAATAGGTTTTTTTCTCTTTTCAGGTCTTTTACAAAGATGTGTTGGAACTCCAAACCTGCATCTCTGGAATGTGGGATCTGGTTCCGATCCGCACCTTGTGAAAGTTGGAGGTTATCCTTTTTGGGGCGAGCTGAAGGGGGACATTTGGGGTTGTCAGCTGGCATGGGAGCGGGGGCTCAAATACGGGGTTGTTGTGGGAGCTGAAGGGGAGAGTGTACATACTCCTACATCTCTGCCTCCCCTTCGTCCGAGTGTTTGTTAGCATCGTCTCTACAACCGGCGACGTCACCCTCTCTCAGCCATGTGGAGGATGGCGGTGAGGGTTGAGGCCCTCTGCGTTTTTTTCGTGTTTCTTGTCCCATGCTTTCTTCTTCTCTCGCATCCTCACATTCTCGCGCGCAAATCTTTCGTTCCCATCGCTGCTGCTGCGTTGCTGTTCACATTCATCCGGTGGCGCCACTCTAAAGGGCAAATATGGCCAGCCTTGTCTCACAAGGGAGAGGCCTAGATCCCGTTTGATGTCAATGATTCGGGGCCAAACTGGGGGCAACCCGCTCAAGGATAAGTGGGTTTGATAGCTAGGGTGCTCAGGGAAGAGAGGAGGGGAAGAGGGGGTGATGATGTTTGGGGGTGGGGGGCGGGGCTTTAAATTTGAAATGTCTCTGCTATAGGGGGATTACAGGAAAATTATAGTTTTAATAAGTGCTACACAGACCCTCCACCCTCTCACGCCGGGATTTTTAAGCACTCCTCGTTGGGGGGGTTGAGAGTCAAGGGTCACGTTCTGTTGGTCTAATACTGACAATTGGGGACAGGTTGGGGACTGAGCCCACTGCGACTGCCGACCTCTGTTTCACAGAGCAGTCAAAACTCCAAATCTGCTCATTCCTACTCAGAACAGAAGAGGAACTAATTGGTAAATCCAACAAAAGGTGTTGGTTAAATTTTGATTAGTAAGGGGGGGAGGGGGTTAAAGTTGCAATAGTGCAAAAGCTCCTTCCAGCCTGGCTGGGTGGGAGCCGTCAAGATGGGGGTCTGGGTGCAATTCAGTCAGAGCTAGGCTCCTAGAGGGGCATTTTCATGGTCTATAGTGGGGGAGGGCTGTTCAGTCAGGGTTGGTGGTGGATCTCTGGAAGGGTGGATGATGCTCGTGTGGAGGGAGGGGGGGGGGGTCTTGGAGTCGTAACCCGACTCTTGCCATTGTGCCCGACGGTGGCGCTTCAGTTCCTCTCTCCACCAAGAACTGCTCCAGCGAGGCTTGGCCATCTGTGACGATTACCCACGATCCCTGCCACGTGTTCCTCTGCTTGGGTTCTTCTGAGGGGTTCAGGTCACCCATCCTGTACAAGTGCCCAGTATGATCTACTGCTTGGCATTGAGTATAAAATAGATTCTCTTGAGTCTCTCTCGTCTCTCTTCTCGTTGGAGTGGTAAACCCAGTTAGATTTGGCTTGGCCCCAGAATTGGAATGAACAGAGTGGGCATTTCTAATCAAATCAACATTCTTCACTGGTCATTTGGCGAGCACACTATGATATCTGCCACGGGTGTTTGCAGTGAGGGGTTACTGTAATAGTGGTGAGCTTTGTTAAAGTGCATGAGACCAAAAGAGCTTTCCGAGTCGCCTTTAGACGAGGCTTCATCTCAGTTGAAAACATTCCACTTATTTACGTCTGATGCACTGTCCGAGCTTATTTCCACGTGAATATTTATCAAGATCCGATGGCAGTCATCATGAGTGTACTGTGGAAGATCGCTATGATGCAGAAGGGGACTGTCCTTTCTGTGCATGCTAATTCAATGGACGTGGCCACCACGGGTTTTCAGTTACTCCACGTTGTCTCTCCTCTTGCTGCTTGCTTTGACGGGTGTCAGCTGGGCTGCACGACCACACTGTTCTTTGTCGCTTCCGTAAGTCGTTTTCTGTTTTGACAGAAACAGGTAAATCCAAAAAATCTCGAAAGATGACACTTGGTCCCGTATAACAAAAAAAGAGATAACCCGAATGTGATGGGTACCATTTCCTGGAGCTGGTAGAACCATCCAGGAGGATGGCCGGCCCTCCTGTCTTCAGTGGTAATTCATTTCAACCAAGTGATAGCACTGAGGGTGTGTGTGTGTGTATGCCATGAGTGTTTTTATTTTTCCATGACTACAAGTGTGCACCTACGCAAAAACATTATGCACATCTGTGTGTTAATCTACACATGCGCCAACTTGAATGGTGTATGTCTGTGTGTAGGCTGTGGGCAGCTGCCCTGTGTCCACAGAGGTGAGGTAGTGCCTGACACCACAGGGGCAGTATTGCTGCCCCAGCCTGGGGGTGTGTCCATTTTGAGGTAAATGGTAGCCTTCTTGGCATTTGCCTGCTCTCAGTGATGCCCATGGTCAAAAAAGGCAAATGTGTATGGAAGCCTGAAGTGGCCACACTGAGTGGAGTCCGTGAGGAGTGGACTCTGTACAAACCCTGCAGGTTAGGGCTGTATATTGTCACTGCTGTGCAGTGCATACAGTAAAATGAGGCATTCACGTTACTCTGAGGTGATGTTGTGTGTTTTCATGTGTGTGTGTGTGTGTGTGAGACAGAGAGAATAAAGAGAGAATAAAGAGAGAGAGAGGAAACCTGTGTGTTCATGTACGTTGAGCTTTGCTGTCTCGCTGGTAGTTGCTGCTATTCAAATCTCCTCGGAGGCTGGGTGTGGGAGATTTACTCGTGACCCCTGGCTCTGAATCTACAATCCGCATATTAAATCTTATTTCCTCTCCCTGACTCTGCTCCTCCCTTCTCTCCCCTCCTAAATTTCTCCCTTCCTCCTACACTCGTCTCCTTTTCACTGTTTTTTTTCTTCTCAATGCGGCGCCTCCTTGGAGAGAGAAGGGCTTAATTGTCATTCATAAGAGGGTACACTGCTGGAACGAGCAGCAGGGGCAATGACAAGGCAAAGTCTGCTCATATATGTGTGTGTAGTGTGTGTAGTGTGTGTATGAGTATGTGTGTGTCCACACGGTATGTCACAGGAGCCGGTCCAATGACACAAATGAAGGTAGATATGGAGCCATGGTTTTCAAAGGTAGACAACACATTATCATAAAACTGGAGTAGTAGCCTTTTATAAATATAGCACCGGTTTTTGCTGGGATCTAAGTAGAAGAAGCTCCAACAAACAGCTGTAACGGCTCAGATTGAGTTGAGGAGTATCGATAATGACGTAGCTCTGCTTTACTACAGACTTTTACACCAGAGGGATGCCTGGAAAGCACCTGCTGATAATTCCATGTGCAGTGTTTGCTGATTGTGTGTGCCTGCATAACTGTGAGCGCTAAAATGTCCGTGTTTTCTGAATCACCGCCTGACACTTCTTCAGAAATAATACTGAAAGGTGCGGGCCAGCATGACAGCTGGAAGGAGGGCTCCAAATGTGTAAATCTGTGACCGCTAAAGAGAACCAGAGAGGGGGAACAGACCCCTGCAAAGAGCGCTGCTCTGAAGAACTGAGGTGGAACTGGCTGTGGTTGTGTGTGTGTGTGTGTTTGCGTGTCTTTGTGTGTGTGGATCTGTGTAGGTGTCTTGGCAAATGGCTACAACTTTGACTATATAAGACATCATGCTCAGACAGAAGGGCCCCCAATCGGATTTTTAAAACAGGGGTAAGAAAAAGGAGGAGAAAGAAGTGGAGGAGAGGGTGTTCAAAAAAAAAATCCTCTGTTAGCTTGACTCTCCTGTTGCTGGTGTGTTGTTTCCGTTATTGTTGGTTCCAGTTTGTTACTATAAACTGTAAATTGCGATGTTGGAGAAATGCAGATTCCAGCCGCGAGGACTCTCCCTCCATCCTTCCCCTACAGAAACGATGGCCCTTCCTATCTCCCAGTTTGCCCCAACTTCCTCTTCCCTTTGAGTGGTGGCGACCGTGTTTCACACCTCCTGGTCCTCGAAGACCTCCAGGAAGAGCGGCGGGAAGAGTTCATTGGGACACTCCACTTTCATGTGAAGGAAGCGGCTGGCGTGGCACGCCCCGATCATCCGCAGGTCCGTCACCTTCATCAGGAGCTTGGGCCAGAAGTGGGGAATGTTGTGCTTACGGTAGTTGATGTAGTGCTCAAGCGCCAGCAGGTAGGTCTCCTGGCATTTCTCGATCTTGTCCATGCAGGTCAGGCCGGAGCGGTCTGGAAAACGAGAGATGAGAGGAATAGTCAACTGCAGGTAACCAGCTTCATGTCTTCTCATGTGTCACATTCATGTCCAGATTCGAGTTTCGGCTTCATACAGATTACAAACAAAAAAGATTTACACTCTGGGACTTTAGGAGCCTGAAGAGTCAATATTTTCTGACTTTTTAAGAACCGAGAAAGTGCAGGATATCCTGAGAAATACTTACAGAGGAGGGAAGTTTCCTCACACTCTCTCTTTGTCTGCATGCTATCTGTCATTTCTAACTCTGAGTCTATAATGGGATCCTATAGGATGAGTTTCTACATGGACTATCCAAGTGTTCGAGCTTTTAAATCACATTTGGGATGAGTTTTAGATTTCCTCTTTTCAGCGCTAACTAAGTAATTGGATTTTTCTCTGCGGGTCATAATGAAATTTGGATTCACAATAGGCTACATATACTCTCTGTACAGCAGCAGGTAATAACCTGAAATATGGACTGTCATCGAGTTGGGTCTCTGAGGGCACAAAGGAGTGAAAATTCACATTTACATTACATTAACCTCAAACTCTCGCACCAGCAGTGTCATCGGACACTCTGGAGCGGCTCGAGTTTTTAAGGTCAAAAATTCTTGGGTGGACAACAACCTGAGCTCATGAGCAGCACGGCCTGCAGCAGCGCCACCTCTGTGTCGTCCAGGTTGAACTGCGCCAGGCTCTTGCCCAGGTCGAAGATGGCGTCCGACACCACGCCCAGCCCGCCGTTCTTCAGCTGCTCGCGCTTCACAGCCATCTCCCCGCTCAGCGTCAGCGTCTCGCTTTCCGGGTCGTAGCGTATGGCAGCTCGCAGCGACATGATCTCCATGCAGCAGCCCTTCAGCAGGATGATCTGGTCTTCACACGGTAGCTGGAGAACACAAGAACAGTTTAGTGTTCCGGTGTTTCACGATAAGCACACCGGACATGATTGTTGCATGGAGTGTATTGACCATTTAAAGAGAGAGACGTTTTTCCACCAAACAATGAGGGGTTCCCATGTTAGAAATGGTCAACCTGGACAAAAGCGAAGGGGTGGAGCTAAGGCAGGCTAATGTAAGCTAATATAAGTATAACCTTCAGTCCTTATATCATCTCATTTCATTCTCTATTTAGATTTAATCAAACCAGGGAGGCCTCGCTGAGATTAAAAATATTTTTCAAGAGTCTTCCAGCCAAAACTAACGAAGCTGCAGACGTTCAAAACATAATTTAAATGTCAACATATCCGAGGTCACATCACAGAGATCTTCAGTCAAAGTATCAACAGTCTGATTCATCGTCCTCAAACCGCTTCAGTCGACTTTAAAAACATTTGACCAGCTGACAGTTTTCATCAACGGTGTCTTGGACAGGATCAGATGCATTTTGCAGGTAACGGAGAACCTGATGATGAGTTAGAGGCATGGTTGACGATTGGAGAGATTGGTAATTATTATGAACCTCGTTTCTATGGCGATCATGGTCCTATAGTGCGATCTCCACAAAGTGAGGAGAAAAGAACAGAAAAAATCCGTTCACTCTAGCAGGTGCAGGGCTGCAAAAACATCGACCAATAGGAGCCATCTGTCCCGGACAGCTCCTACTGGTTAATCTCTCGCTCCGCCTCTCCATCCAATCACCTCGCTGTATTCGACACACCCCTCTCCCGTAGTTCCAAATCGTCCCCTCCCTCTCTCCCGGCCCTCCTCGGAGCTCTGAGCGGCTAAAAGTAGCATAGAAGCTTAGCTACAGGAGCTGTGATGGAGAAGGACGCAAAAATAAAAACCACTTCTGCTCGCCCCACCGCCAAAAATGGGAAGAAAACGCAAGCCAACAGAAGAAAGAAATGTGACCAAGAAATGCGAGGAATCTAACATGAATAAACATCGGGTCATCCTTCGAGCGGTGGAGAAAACAGACGCCGAGACAGCAGAGTTTTTGTTGAACAGGTCATGTTTATCTCCTATCATCGTGGCTCATGTTACATAAATAACTCTGATTAGTCTCTGACATGTCAACACGGTAGCTGTCCAGGCAGCTGCAGACGGCGCTCGCTAGCAGAGCTGGCGTTTACTGCCGCTAGTCACTAACAATCCGACATGGTGAATCCTATTTAAAGCTAGCGTAGGATCTTGCTTCTTAGGTCGTCATTCATGACTTTAAATCTGGGACATTAATAACGTCATCAGCATAAACATTGAAAACTTGGATCGGGGACATTCTGAATAAACAACAGTGGTCCTAAAAAAGAGCCCTGGGGCACACCGTTTATTATTTCAGGAGATCTGGAGGTGACGTCTTCAACCTCCACACACTCTAATCTGTCAAATACTAAGTTTTCAACAAGTCATACCTCAGTGTTACGGCTTTAAAACTGGGCGCTTTAATAATGGATGTAAAAAATATCCCTAAAAACGAACAAAAGGACAATAATAAGAAGTCACTGTTGTTAGAAGGGGGCTGTTGTGTTCCTCTTATTCATCATATGTGTAGCCGATTTTCTTGGAGATGAAGAAACAAATTCAAAGAAGATGTAAAGAAATAAACTCCAGCTGCTGCTCAGAGTTTCCATCCATGAGAATTAAAATACCGAGAGGTCACAGTTAACTTTACATCTGACCTTTCAACCACAGGATGTCAACTCATACTGGCGTCCAACAGGAAGTTTGAAACATATTTGGGAAGAAACCCCTTCAGGTATTTCTGGGATATCGTGTTCATGAGAAGGGGACGGACGAATGCAAAGACCAGATGGAACATGACGGCGTGTGTGGAGGCACTAAATGACTCCCTCCGAGACCAAAACAGGAATTGTTTCTCATTTTTCAAGAGAAGAGAAAATAATTAGCGTGGTGAAGATTAGTTCCCATCACCTTCGTTCTCGCCCGTGCTTCAGATGGATGTCTTGAATTAGCAGAAACATTATTATACAACTGGGGAAATGCTGTATGTTGCAGGAAATACTCTAAATATTCCTCCTTCCTGCTCGTAAGCGCCTGCCCCAGGTCACCATATTGAAATGATATAGGCATGTTGATGCATGCTCAGCGTAATTTCGACAGAAGTGAGGCGGATCCAAAATTCCCAGCCATAATTTAATTTTCAGGAGCTGATATAGGAAAGGAAAATGATCCCGGTTCTTATATATGTGGAAATTAAGTTTTTAACAGCTGGTGCGAGGGGATGAACACAGTGAACTCATGCATTATTTTTGTTTTACTTTGCTTGATGTCTTTTTACCGAGGGAGGAGTGATGAATTATTAAACACTGCAGATTCAGCCTCGTTTTAAACAACCAAGAAAAAAAATAGATATATAAAATCTATTGTGATGGTAGGAGATGATTACTCTTCTGGGAATAAATAGTTTTGATTCAGCTTCAGTGGGGGAAAGTGGGAATCATTGAGACCATCGTGTCGAGGAACAGAAAGACAATCATGAACCTGTAGATGATTCTTCAGGAGGAGTTTCAGTTTCCTCGAGACAGGAAAAAGGTGGTGGACAAACTAATACGTACATGTCGGGAAATTTGAGACTCAAGAAGAAGGAAGTCTCACCTTCATATAAAAGAGTGAGATCATGAGATGTATTGTGAAATATTTACTTAAAGACCTTCGGATATTTTCTGTGGTCGACAACGAAGGTTTCAGAAGGTCTGTCAACACGCTGAAGCTGTTGGCGTCTTTATCCTGTTATTTTGAAGCTCTTGCATGTGTTGTTCTGTGTCGGTCACTGAACACTCTCCGTACAAAACTGTTGAATCCGTCATTATCGGTCATCGCGTGAAGGTTTTCCTCACGTTTCCGACAGAAGTTCAGACTTTAAAAATCGTTTGAGGCTTTCTTCGTTCTGAACTCGTTTTTTTTTTCATTAAGACTGTTCGAGTAAAACGATGTGAGGAAGTAATTATGAGACAGTTTATAGAGAAAGAAAGACGCTCAGAAGGAGCAGATGTTGTGGAGGAGACGGCACTGGAGGGGGAGATATATATGGATGGGGATGAATAGCAGCAGACATTTTTTTTAGAGTGGTGAAGCAGATTATGACTAATACACCCTGATTTACATGCATATTAGAATCTCTGGGTTAAAGCCGCTTGATTAAATCTACAGACTGTGGTATGCTGAATGAAATCTCACCTTTAAGTAAGCTTGTTTCTTCTCTCTGTGCTCTGCACTGCTGTGTGGATTCATTGGCATTCACCGGTTTGATTTGTCTTGTACATTCGTACCTGCAGGGCTCGCTTAATTTTTAGTGGCTGGATGAGTGCTGGCTTTGTTCCTCGACTGTCTTATCGGTGATTCATTCAGCTGGCACCAACAGATTTCATTTAGCCCAAACAGGTTCTCTTCCATCAGATTAAAAGGGTTTCTTTTATAATATAATCTATTATAAAGTGAATAAGAGATAACATATAACACATGGCTGATTATCAGAGTCGGTGTCTGGAATACTAAAAATCTCGCTCCTTTTCTGCTTCTGTTTACTCCTCATGAAATTAATAGAACGTCCAGCTGCAGAAAGAGGAATCGACTCTCATTTACATGCATTTGAATAGTAGAATCCATCAAAATAGCAAAAATTATACTTTAAGAACAAGCTGATTAAAAAAAGTGATGACCTCTACTTTCAAAACTTTCTTTGATTTATGTTCCCAAATACAGCGATGAATTACACTTACATTTTTCCTCTCATTACACCCCAGAATATCACACTCACACACACTCTTCTCTCTCTCTCTCACACCCACACACACACACACACTCTCTCTCAGCAGCTGTCACCCCAGACAATACCTCAGCTACCCTGATAATTATCCAATCATGTGCAGCCTCATTGTGAGCAGCGGGGGGAAGACACATGATTACATGTTGCTAATTAAGGCGGGGCAGACAGGAGAGCTTCTCTGATTGTCAGCAGCTCCAGACGCCGCTTCAGGGTTTATTCTGAGCTCGCATTTGGAGCGCTATAGCAACACGTTATTGATCAGGGTATTAACCTGTGCCCTTTATTGTTACCTCCAACAAGGAGGCTATACTATCGGTTTGTCAGCAGCATCGATTTCACTCAACAATGGGCAGCATCTCCACCTCCCTCTGTTGTGCCAAAAGAAGCCAAAATACTCCCCTGTGACTCGTGCATTGAGGTTTCATGCAAGAAGGTGCAAAGTGGGCGTTGGCTGGAGGAGCCGAGGGACTGACATCCTTTTTACTGAGCGGAGCAGAGATCTGACATGCAGATGAACTGATTGGATATGGAGCAGTTAGAGTCTGGAGAAAACAATCGCATCAATGTGGCCAATGACCCCATTTTTACAGCATCAACTACTTCATCAAAACTTAAAAATATATTTTGGTGTAAAATTAAGTTGGCGTTAGACACCCACACCTACACTGCAGACGCGGTAGTTCCTCGGCCTTAGCAAGCAAGCGGTCGGCAACATTCATCTCTGGAGGGGGGGTCTAACTCAGTGTTGCGATGTGTTTGACCCTGAGTTAATTTTACGCTGGAATATCCCTTTAACTCTCCAGAAAACTGAACACTTTGTCTTAAATCCACACGTTAAGTTAAGAAACAGTGTTTGGGAAATCTTTATTTGATGACTATTTTGATTTTTAAGTTTGACCCATGTCCCATCTGTTTACATGGAGAGGGTTTTGGTGATGTTTTGTTTAGGCTGCCATATCATAGATCTTTATAATGTTTTATTAATGCGTTTATAAGGCTTCAGAACAGTCCTGCATATGTTGAGGAGGTGTTATGTTGTTATAAATGCTCATAATCACTTATTAAAAGTGTTTTAAAGCCCCGTAAATGCATTTCTAAGGTTTCACTAATGTGCTTAAAATGCATTATAAGAGGGTGTGTACAACGTGTTACAAGGTCAACAGACTCTCTGAAAACAACTGACTAGAACTTTATGAAACATCGAAACTGATGCTATAATCAAAGACTGAAGACTAAATTTGGCGCTAACAAGAGTTTAAAACTCCCACGAAAGCTTGTAATGTTAGTTACTCTGGATATACCATTCATGTCATTTTTTATTATTAATAATTATACAGCGCTACTTTAATCTTTTGTTATTTTTCTACTTTTCAGTTGAATTTATCTGATAATTTAAAGAACCTAGGACCGTTTTCTTTAAAGCTCCAGTGAGGAGTTTCGTTTTGAAGATTATGAATTAGACTGAATTTTATATGGATTTCTTTTTATTGTGTCACAGTTTCCACATAAAATAATTAAACTAACTGAAACATTTGACTGTCAAAAGTGAGAAAGACACTTAGGAGACAAGATACACAAAGATGACTCTGTCCACAGGGGGGTGCTGATTCTGACACAAAGGGAACGTTCCTGACAGGAGCTTTAATTTTAGACCGTCTTTCTTTACTTCTTCCTTTGTCTGCAGGAATCAGATATTTTCACATACATGAGTTTTCTTTGGTTCAAAACTGCAGGTTCAGTATTTATTCTCAAACTTAATTTCAGCATAAAACAATACATCAAACTATTCTCATATGGAGCTACACAGACAGAAGTGCTGTGGTTTCTCTTCCAGATTATAGTATCATAATTATATAGGTTCTATTATCATAGTAAAGGGGGGGTAGGCCACTCTTGCCTGTGGAAATCTTTGAACCACAAAGATTCAAAAGAACCTTTTTTCATACAAAATCTTTTTGACAATTTTTCCACAACAGATTTATCTTCCTCCTCTGAACACTAAAGTCGTAAATATCGCTCGTAACTTTTTACCACATGTCCTTTTGGTCGACCTCCAAAATGGAAATGCTAATTCAGCTCCATGTATTCACCTCCTAAATCACTCATCCCCCCCAACCTACACACACACAAACACACACACACACACACACACACACAGACCTTCGGCTGCGTCTACAGAGAGTTTTGGCTCTTTGTCTATCCGTGACACTCGCCCGCCCCTCCGCCGTTAACCACCACTCACCTCCGAGAACATGGGCAGTTTTTTGGCAAAGTCAACCACACGGGTGATGGCAGGAGTGATGATCTTGGTGAACTCGCTGAAGGCCTCGAGGTCCACCTTGTCTCCGTCCGACGTGGGCTCAACCGGGGACTGGCCGATTTTTTCTGGCTGCATGGGGGGAAATGAACGGTAACTGATTAGAAAACCGAATTCACATAAAACACGAGTTTAAAACTTAAACAGAGGAAAAGTTTAAGAGTTAAAGATTAAAGTTTGTGTCAGTTAATCCCAAGAAGGACCAGAAACAACAAAGAAGTCTCATTTTTCTGCGCTTTAACGCACCGTTGTGATCCAAACACTATTAAAAACACATCAGCTGCTCTGGTCTCCATCCTTCTTCATTAACACGCTGAAGTGTTTTTACTTAATCCACATCCACACTGTCCTGCTGCTGTGTAAAACCACCAACCAACCTAATGTGTATTAATGTGCAGCTGGAAACAGTCCCCCACAAATGCACTTTCATAAGAGAGCTGTGTAGAAATTGAGTAAAAACAGAGTTTGATGGTTTGCGAGTCATTTCAATCATGATGGGACTGATAAATCGGATTGTTTCATAAAATATATTTGGTCGTTTTAAATTTGATGCCAGAAAAAAGTTTCAAAAAAGTTGCAACAGGGCCGACGAACAACTGAGAAAGTTGTGTAATGCTTGAATAAAGTTCAGGAGGAACATCCTTGAACCAAGAAGGTTAGGTTGCAAAATATTAGAGACATAAGTGGGTATGAAAAGGACATTCAGAGAGGCTGAGACGTGGGACTGTGTGAAGAAATCTGTGCAGATGGGACAAAGAGGACGCTGTATGGCTGTGATCTTTGGGCCTTGAGGCTGCACTGCACAAAAACCACACATGACTCTGTCGTGGAAATCACAGCGTAGGGTCAAAATCACACAGGGAGCCACAGTCCATTTTAGCTGGACTGAAAACTCCAAATTTGACATTCTTTTTGGAAACCAGGGACTCTGCAGAGCCACGCAAGAATAAGACAAAGGAGACGGAGATCGAACCGAACAGCTGATATTCAATGTCAGAGAACAATGGGACGACGTTTCACAGAGAACCGGTCTCCAGATGATTACAGACACGGTCGTACAACACAAGACTTCAGCTCTTTTCTGTTTCTGGCATCAAATAAAAAACAGGACTCATTTTTCATACATGATTTTCTTCAATTTCTTCTGTTTTTGCACTTTTACCAACTAAATCAAGACTTTACATGATTTGTAAACCATCTAATTCTGTTTTTACCAACTCTGTACACACCTTCTCACCTTCAGTACGATGAAACTTGAAAAAAGCGAGATGATTTATTGCTGCAAACAAGTTAAGAACACATGAGAGCGGACAGGCCCGTGAAGCCATTGTTGAGGCCTGTTTGATGGGAGATTTAGGTTTTAAGTGCAAACATAATACTGATGGACTTAGAGAGGAAATGGAGCATGAAAGTGGATGTACTCCGATTGAAAAGGAAAGCAAATTTGAGTTAGGGTAGATTAAAATGAAAAGGGGAAGAAGTTACATTTGAGAGTTTGGGCGCGCTCCAAGAACGAGGAGCACAAAGGAATAAAATCACAGGAGAATCAATAAGAGCTGAGCGAAACCGGCTTTGTACCCTTATTTGCTCTTTTTCTACATGGTTCTTTCTTTCCATGGGAGACAAATTAAAACGTAATACATCAGATAAGAGCGGCAGATCGTGCTCGCAGAGAGAAATGGGACGTGTCAGCAGGCAGATAGTGCTTACTTCAGGAAGACTGCAGTGGGAATCAGCAGAGCAGTCATACATATGTTTATATGTGGGATGTGCGAATCGAGGCTGTGACTATGGAAAATAAAACGAAACTGGTGTCAGGGCCAAAGTTATTTATTCAGTCTGGGCTTCAATAAAAAATGGGATGAGATAAAAACCTAGGAATAATCACCTCACACATAAAGCGATCAATCATAATCCAAGGGGGAGAAAAATTACCGAAATCAGCGCGAACCCTGCCAACTCTGCTGAGGAATTATGGAAAATTCAAATTATCATAATAACAACTTTGATGGACTGCGACTCTTCCCGTACCAGAGCCAAAACAAAGCTGGAGCTCCGCTGAAATAGCTCCCAGGAGAGAGACGGAGAGCAGCTGAGGTTCAGAGCTGCTGCTGAATGAACCAACGCCACGGTATCAAGTAGAGAAGCTTGGAAACAGACCACAACACTAAGCCGGCACAGGTTCAGCGGCAGGTCAGGAGTCACACAGATGACAGTAATGAATACGGAGTCTTTGATGCCTCACCTACTTCCACAAGCAAACAGTTATTCAGATCATTTTGGAAACATTTGTCCGGGTTTAGAAATATCCGGTACTTCTGCACAGACTCAGACCGAAGCAGGGAGAGCACACGTCCTTCTCTCTACATGTGCATAGATGGTGAAGCCGAGGCTGGGAGAGCAGCAGCACAGAACAGAGAGATAGATGCAGTTAGCTAATACAGGCTAGGGATGGGAATTGATAAGATTTTATCGATATCGATGCCACTATCGATTCTTCTTATCGATTCAATTCTTTAACGATTCCCTTATCAATGCCAAGAGTGAGAGTCTAAAATAATCAAACAAAAATGCAATTTGTACAGCATTTCTGACATGCATTGTGCTTTTGTTAACACAGGTCATACTTTAGAGTGACCATATTCTGAATCTACAAAAAGAGGACACTACTACGCGGGGCGGACTTATGTGTGTGATGTTTTTGGTCAGGTCGAGAGTTTTTATGCACTCAGTTAAAGGCATATTCTGAATTCCCCAAGACAGTGCCTCATGTCAGTGGCTTTGCTTGGAAGTGAGCGGAGGTGCAGAGCTGCAGTCAGCACTGATGCTCTGCACTGTTTTATAATGAGTGAATACACGTTCCGGACATTTGAAGGATTTTATAAACTCCCCCCCGACAGCCCCCCAAAAGAGGACATGTCCGGGTAAAAGAGGAGATATGGTCACCCTATCATATGTTACTTCAATGCCGTGCTGACGACCAATGTTCAACAGGTGTTGTGTTGCAGAATGCACCCCTATTCGGAGAGCATCGAATACATGTGACTCCTTATATTTGATGCCGTGCCCCGTTGACAAATGTTGAAGCATGTTTCTGGTGTTCCCACCGTTGCATGTTATCACTGCTCGACAGACGTCGCACTGTTGTCGTCTTTCTTAGTAAAATTCAGACATGCTTTAGCTCGTTTCTGCTTGTTTCTTCGTTTCCGTCTCTGTAGACTGGCACTCGCGAGAGCGTTTTTAAAGGCACCCAGAAGAAAGGAATCGTTAAGATAAAATGTAAATGATGTAGATGGATTGAACCATTTTCTCGATTCCCATCCCTAATACGGGCCGGTGTCCAGATCAGCTGATGTGCTCTCTATGCTCAATTAGAAAAACCCACGCCGCATCCGTCTTATATTTCCGCCGGTTCATCTCAACACTTCAACTGTTGCTGGAGCTCAGAGACCTCCACCCACTCAGATAAATGTGTGTGATTACACCGAGCAGAGGTTTATATTTGAGTTCATAAATGCCCCCCCACATTTCAACCGTGTTGGGGCTTGTTATTGACTAATGTAATTTCCCTGCAACAGCTAATGTTTGTTTATTAACTAGATAGCCATTAGGGTGTCAGAGAGGGAAAACACTTAGCTGCAGTAGACCCGCAGGGCTGGAGATGAGTTATGGCTCTGCTGCTGTATAAGCTGGTCTGTTACAGAGCGTTCGCATTCAGGGGAGACAGCATGACCCCGCATTAAAAAAACACTCTTTTCTGTCATTTTCTTCATATTCAGACTTTAAAACGAAGGCTCTGGGAATTGTCGAAGAGGAGAGAAAAGGAGGGAAAGTTCTTCTTTCGCTGCAGCTCCATCACTTATGTAGTAAGCTTCAACTCTTGACCTTTCATCAGATGGATTAGAGCTGGAAAGTTTGTTCCAGCAGAGCAGGAAGAGAGAGGAATGAGGTCCACCATGTCCTAAAGTAGCTGGCCAAAATGGATGGCCTCACTCGTGCTCTGAGTTTTACACTTGGTTCATGCGTCCTATGATTAAGACGCCGACCACGTTAATTGTATTACAGACATATTTTAGCAGAAAACATCATTGAGTTGTCAAAGTGAAACTGTCTCATGTTGCTGAGAGTCTATAAATTCAGCATGTGAGGCCGACTGTCCAATAACATAAAACCGTATATGTGCTTTAAAGCCGTTTCTGCGGTTTTTGATGGATTCTGAAAACTCAAGCTGCTAAAATATCTCTGGCTTCAAAACTTTCCTGCGCTCAAAAATTCCCTTTAAACTTTCAGGACACTTCATTAACGATGAATTACCGAAATCAAAACCTCCACTTTTGTTTTTCTTTCGCAAAATAAGAGTGTAAATCATCTGGTTATAATATAGGCAAATACATTTCACAGACAGCTCATGACGAGGTGATAAGATCACCGCATGACTGCAGCTCTGAGAGTATATAAGTCAAAAACGCTGATGTTTTCGAACGTCTAACCCTGAATGTCTGCGTGCAACCAAAACCATATGTCCTCCACGCTCTGAATCAACGTGGAGGATTTTGCTCGCGCTCCAAATTTTCTATAAGAATCCTGCGTCTGAATGACTGAGAGGAACAATCGGCTGAGATTTGCCAAATGTTTGCTCTCAGACTAACAACAAGCGCCTGCAGATAGAGTTAATGAGTTCACCGCCTATTGAGAAAAGGAAATTTATGTGATCTGATTGGCTGCCAGTAAGGTTTGTGCTTCACTTGGCCAAGCGAGCGAAGAAAAGACTCGGAGAGTAAAGTATGGACTGATCTGTACTAATGAGATAGATGGAGGGTTAGAGCTAAAAGCAGGAAGCGATGGACAGTCATGTATCCTTCTGAATTAGTACAAAGAGGAGGAGTGAATTAAGAGAATCGCATTTGTGCTCACAAGACTGATGTCTGCCTTAAACTCGTTTTTAATGGAGGTACAAATAAACGAGAATTTTGAAGGGAGAAGTAATCGAGCAGCAGATGTCGGGGGATTTGATTCACCTTAAATGACATCATATTGTTTTATAAAACTGTTCTGCTTTAATTTTGCAGATTTTGTTGAATAAAATCGATATTTTTGGAGTATTAACTCAACTTGTCCAACTTTTAGCGCAGCAGATTTCATCTGAAAGTGCTGCATTAAATCTTTGGTGCACTTTTAAGAAAGATGCATGTTGGAAATTAAAAATGCATGTATTGCCAAACTTGAAATAGCCTCGTTGGGCTTTATAACATCAGGGGACCAATGTATTTTAAAGGCTTCTGTGTTTTACAATCTTATCTAAAAACTGCCTGAACAACAACAAGGACGTAAAGTTGATGTCAAATAGACATACCGCATGTAAATTTTGAATCTTATGAACAACATGCCCATAAAACTCTTCATTTTTCCTGTCTATATTACTTTAGATAAATATGTTTTGATGCGTTTATGTTATATTGTTCATGAGCTCATGCAGTTATTAATTTTATACTCGATTAAAAAACAGTCTGCTGCAAATTTCCAGGTAAAGCTCCTATGTGGAATCTTCAGGTTGTGTTGACTTTGGCGCCCCCTGTGGACAAAAGCGGTTCCTCATCTGATTGCTCATATTGCCCGAGGTTCTGTCAATAAATTACCCCTTTTCGATCCCTTTTATTTCCAACCTGAACATCAAGCAAAGGAATCGCAAATAATTAGCCAAGCTCTCTAAACGTGGTTGTTTATCATTTGTTTAAATTATGATGATCATTAATGATGTTAAAACAGCAGAGGTTCGACTTTAACTGCTCTTATTTCTATGATATGAAAGTTGATTTATTGGAGGTTTGAAGAGCTCTAATAATTGAGAATGGTTGCTGTGAAAGAAGGAAAAGACGTCTTGCTGTTTCTCACTTAGTCTAACACCTACCCCCTACTATTAGTTTCAGATGTTAAAAATAAATCCATAGAAAGAGTCGATCTTAATGCCGATGGTCTTGTTCGCTTTTGTACATGATAAAAAGGCTTCACTGTTAATTTTAGTCTCTTTCACAAGCCCCTTAAAACTCCTCACAGGAGCTTTAACGGAGCTCTTGTAACAAAGAGGTCTATTTTTGAATTGCTTTGCTGTATTTTTGATTTCAAATGTCTCCGAAATAAAAATGACTAAATATAGAAACATTACAAGCACATGTACAAACCGAATCTTTGTTCCTCCGAGATGAATGTGCCTGACCGCAGAGAGTGGCAGAGAAACACTGAGCCGAGCCTCAGAGCAGTGTGTTAGCTCAGATCTGGAGGCTGAGCTGCATTCAGCCAAATGCTAATGTGGGAAAGACACGCGAGGTTCAAATGTTGTGTTGTGTTTGGTTTAAGAGGCTGTTAAACTGGAAATAAACCCTGGAGCTTTAAGAAACAACAAACCAAAACAGTTGCTGATCAGGTGCACTCGGTCACGGACAGTTTACAGTCTGAATTTGATACTCCAAGAATATGTATCAAGTCATGGGACCAAAATAAACCTGAGGAGCTTCTAGGAACATGACCCTGAAGTGAATCAACTGTCCGGCCCACGTCTAAACAAGTCTGACCGAGGGTATGAAGTGGTGTCACAGGAGATGTCTGATTTAATTAGTGGCATTAATAGCAATTGTAGATGTCAACTGATGCTGTCTGCCAAGTCGGGATACTACGCAAATATTTCAGTTACGTAATTTGACTGGACGACATTTCCGAGTCTTTTCCAGCCACAGTTTGAAAACTTCTGATCAGACGTGAATCTGCTGATGTAGTAAATACTCTCTGACAACATCTGATTTCACTTCTTAATTTTTATCAGTGGACTTTTTTTTCAACTCAGTGAGATGATTTAGTATAATACAGGGCGCAATCCATGTGAAATAAAGTGATATGAGAGCTAAAGGTCAATGCAATAAAACCTGATGCAATACTGCAGAGAACATTACGATTGTTGAGGGTATGAACAGAAAGAAGATAGATAACCTACCCTAGAACAAGATATTCTGGTTCCATGAGATGATAAAATGAGATATGATAAATATAATGTGATTCAGTGAGATAGGATGAGATATGACAGGATTCAAGGAGATAAAATATGACGCGATACTATTTGATGAGATACAATATAATGACATGAGATGGGGTACAACATATGACATGATAGAATATGATAAGATATAATACGATGAGATATGATAGGATAAGATAGAATACAAGAAGATACAATACAGTGTAATATGATGTGATGAGATGAGGTTTGATACCATAAGGTACAATACTATGAGATGAGATACGATTAGATATGATACAATGAGATATGATGAGATACGATAGGATTAGATTCGGTATAATGAGATATTCTACGATGAGATATGTGTGATGAGATAGGATACATTAGGATGAGATATCATGATGCACTGAGACATGATAAAATGTGATATAATACGATCAAATATGGTATGAAATTTGACAATATGATATGATATTGTACCGAAAGGTAAATTTTTGTTTTATGTGACATGATCCAACAGATAATAGACGATACAATACAATTTAAACAATATTGTGTGATATAATATTAATGTAACACACCAGACAGTGTGACATGACTCAGTTAAATATCATATATGATACAGTTTGATAGTATCATCTTTAGGTCATGATGTCAAAAGGTTTATTGTCTTATTTTCTGATGATCTGATATGATCATTACACCTGATCATATGTCACCTGACTAACTAATGCAGTGGTACAGTTTTGGTTCAGCTAATACGCTTTAATATTACATGTTTATCATGTCTAACAAACATTTGGGGGTTTTAATTCAGTGGAGTCTCATTTTTTATCTCCAGGTCCTCGACTCGTCCACCTCCAGTCTGCTGCTGGTCTTCATTAGGAGACCTTTTCCAGCCTGATGGACTCTCGGCAGATTGCCGGCTACACAACAGATTGAATTTAAAATGTTTCTGCCTCATTCTCTCCACCAAAACACTGCAGCCTTTTGCTGGGCTTGGTGCAGAGCTCACTGTAATCAGTGCATCATCCAACAAAGTCACCCTTGAGTGAGAAGTCATTTGTGAGCTGGAGCCGGGGCGCGTAAGGAGCGACGTCGCTGCTGCTTCCCCACAGGACTGAGAGGGCTCATCCTGGTCGGCTTAGCATAGAAATTTAGATATTCAGGGTTCAGCGGCTTCAGCCTCCAGAGCCCTGTTAGTGGGTGAAGGCTGTGTGAAATAGGGCTGTTTATCCCTTTAGATGAACCCAGCTCAGGGCTGAGATACGCCGTTACTCCTCTGCAGTACGGGTTACTATGCTAATAAGTCTTCGGAATCCTGGTTACGGTAAGCCCTGCTTTATTGACAGGCTCTCGACAACTTTATGAGATTATTACAAATATTTTTCCTGACCTAAATTTTCATTAAGCGTCTCTAATCTCCTCTCTTTTTTAAAATGGAGGTCCTGCTTTGAAAAATCGACAAATCAGGCTTCAAATACATTTTATTTTCCCCTCAAAGGACATTATTAAACTTCCTCTTTTCACACCTCCTCACCTACTTCACCCTTACACGTCCCCTGTCCAATCACAACCAGCAGTGTCTTCATGTTGCCTAGCAACTGCCACCACAATACTTGCCACTACACCACAAGTGCTTTCAAGCCCTTTTCCAGATGAACCCCTAATGTTTCTCACATCTGACGCCCACCTTTTCTAATCCTCGCAGATCCTTTTTGTTCGCTGGTTTTTCTAATAAATCCATCGATTTGGCCATCAGCTCTGCTTTAAAGCTGCGCTCAGGCCGTTAACGAGCGCTAAAAACTTGGATAGCGCCACAGAATAGCTTGTGCCAGAGCATGAGGTCAGTGTGTCGGGGGAAGACTGATACCGGCAGGGACACCCTGACGGGCTCGTCCAGGATAAATCTGAGATGCAGCGCAGCAGGAAGACAGTTTGAGAGAGACAAACCGAGTGCCAGCGTCCCTGCCAACTTTCAGATGAGCGCTCGTGACGGAGGATTTGCGCTGGCGGAGATAAGGGGGAGGCTCACGGAAAACAGGAGAGGGGAACGCAAGGGGAGGCACGAGGGACAGTGAGAGAGGAAACAAAGAAATGAAGACGGCAGAGAGATTAAAGTGAAAAGAGAAAATTGAGGTGTGAATGAAAACTATGAAGGGAATTAGGTCTGGGTAAGAGCCCAGGAGGATTAGGACGAATAAACCCCCCAAAATGCAAAAGAGAGCTAAGACACAGGAGGGAGAGAGACGTGGAAACAGAAACAGACAGAAGGGAACGAGGAGCGATAAAGTTATAAAGAGCTTTTTTGACAGGAAAAATGAAACCCTATCATTTATGACAATTTAGCGGAAATATCTGTGAGAAAACATAATCCAGGGTGTCCTGCTGTGAGGCGCTGATGGGGTTAAAAGCAGCGAGACTGAAGCACCACCACTAAAGCAGCGGTAATGACTCTGGAGGCTGCGGTTTTTGAGTGTTTTCATGTTCAGAAAGGGTTTCGGGTCACATCGCTCCAAATGTCAAACCCTCCTCAGCGCTGACAAATTATTACTTGTCATCTGTGGAGCGGGGGAATAAAATAATGCAGCATGAGTTTGTGTTATCTCCTCGGCTTTCATTGGCTGGTTATGGCCTCTGTCGTGTGTCTGGAGAGAAACGGATCTCACAGCTTCGTTAAAACCTGTCGTTTGTTTGTTTCCTATCAGATATGATGACTTTTTTTTGTCTGCTCTTTAATAGACGATGCGTTCAAGAGCAAACACTGATAAAAAATAAAACTCCAGAGACAGAAGCTCGAGAGATGAAACAATCAGACCCCAAACTATCAGGATTACGTAGTTAAAGGATTATTGTCGAAGGTCACTGTCTGCATTTAATCCTCTTTCATTACACTTCATGTTTTCTGTTGTTCATGTCAAATGCACACAGATGTTTACGTCATGTATGTTTTATTTGCGTGATCTTACCAGGAATTTGCGCTTCTGTTTCCACTGGGAGCCCTGAGCGTTGGTGTGTCGGTGGGCCTCGGTCACCAGGCGGATCAGCTCCCACTCAGACGTGGTGGGCTCTGGACGGTTCTGGAGAGTTTTCACTATTTCCTCCTTTTTGCGCCGCTCTCTGTTCTCCTCAATAAGCCGCCTTTTGGCCACCCGCTTCGAGTCGTCCAGCACCACTGAGAGGAAGAAGAAGAAGGAGAGAGAGAGAGAGGGAGAGGTTCAGGTGTCGCCTTAATTTGTCTGTGATCCATCTCCCCTTTCTGTGATTCAAGCACTCACAGTCCATGGCCATGCCCACTGCAATGCACTTCTTGAAGCGGCAGAGCTGACACTGGTTCCGGGTAATCTTGTCGATGATGCAGCAGCCATCGTACTTACAGGAGTAGGACGGGTGGAGGTTCTTTTGAATGGTCCTACGGAAGAAACCCTGCAGAACGGACGATTTTGGACACAAAGGAGAAGAGGAAAATATTCAGAGATGCAGATTTACTCCGAGGGTGGATGAGAAAAGGAAAGTCTTGTTCGTTGTAACACCATCTGTTACTCGGAGACTTTTTGTCAACCTCTGCGCTGATTTTAAGTGAAATTAATTCAGGAATAAAACCTTCTGCTTCAAACCTTCACTTACTTTGTTACAGCCTGATTCTCTGCCAAGTGGAGGGCAGTCTGTGTAAATATTAACTCTGAGAAGTAGTAGAAAGTAATTGCTGCGAGGCGATGGTGTAGGAGTTGGTTAGATAACTCTCTGTATCAATTCATGTGTATTTATGAATCTGCATTTGAAAAGTAAAGGTGCGTCTCAGTCGGGGTGAAAACAAAGACTCGTGAGGCGGAGGAGAAATGCCCACAGACCGCACTTTTCTGCAGACCAGACGATTTCTAAAGCCCGTGGAGGCGTCGCGGATTATGTTTTGATTGGCATCTCCCGCATTTGATTGACAGCCCCCTCATTTTGATTGACATATCCCATCACCACACAGCAACAGCCATACCGCACAATCATATTGTATTTATTTAAAGCATGTCTGAGTCTGAATCCGAGGAGGAAACGGAGTCTGCACCATCTGGCAATTATTCATTTTAACTGGTCATCACACGAGGAGAGAAAACCGCCATCACAACCCAGATCACTGTTAGTCGTCTTTATAAACAGGCTTCATTAACAGAGATTAATTCATTTGTTTCCAGGGTAATAAAGGTAATATGAAGTTATAATTCTGGGGTATTGGCTGGTAACAAAATCAGTAGCTGGAGCTCCTCCTACTGGCTGGTTGCAGTACAGGTCATAAGCCCCGCCTCCTCCTTTGACGTGGGTCAAACTATGACATTAAAATACACTTTAAATGTGTTTTTCCTGATTAAAGTTTCAGTCATCATATTCAGTTCTGATCATGATGATTCATACAGGAGTGCTCATTTCTCTGAGAAATCTAGTCTAAAGCTCCAGTGAGGAACTTTTGCAGAGATTTGGTGTCACTTTTAGGTCACACTCTGGTTTCCTCTGGGCTGCCTTCACAAAGTTGTTTTAATGTACTCAACATTTAGAGCCTAAACCAGATAAAAAACAGCTTGTTGATTATTCAGCACCTTAAATAACACCTGCTCTCTCATGGTTGGGTTCAGTTGTTTCCTGATGGAGTTTATTAATCCACCTGGTCTGATCAGACTTAATTACCCATCACAGCTGGATACAATTCAAACCTACAAGAGGGTCAAGTCACGACATCTGATGTGCTGATATTTTGAAACACATTACAGCCGATACTGATATTAGTACTGATACATACACACACTTTTTCTAGTTTAAAGACCCAAATGCTCCTCTAGTAAATGAACTGACCTGCTACTCTCATTAAAAAACTGTGTAGTTACTTTAAATTTAGACATAAAAGTAGTAAATATTTGATCCTATCATGATCCTAAATGACAGATTTAATCTGTTTCAAATAAAGATATTGAGTGAAGTGTGGACTGTCTGTTTCCAACACTTTAAAATGCTTCCATAAAACCAGTTTATGTAATCTGTCCTTCTTGTGCACATACGCTGCATCACTTTATTGGCTAATACCGATATCATGCCAATAATGTCATGCATCCTCACTTATAAGCGGCCCTTCCTGCATGTTCGGCTGCACATTGATTGAAACCTTCCTCCATTTTTATGAGTCTGATGTCTCTAATCGCTGACTGCATCAATCATACTCCCAAAACATCCCTGCCTGCCGTGTTGAACGAGAATAAAGCTTTAGATATCACATGTTATTGATGAGCAAACATGAGGGAAAGACACTGAAGCCCACTGATCATAAAACTGTCCTACAGCGGGGGAGATAATGGATACGATAGTGAGAGCTGACGTGTTGGACTGACAGCTTTTACACAAACATGTCATCCATCTCTCTGGAGCTGCACACAATACATCCATGTGATCCGTATGTCTTTGTAGTAAGTCTGTGTGTGTGTGTGTGTGGGATATGAAGCTGTGTGTGCAGATAGAGCTGACCTCAGAGGCTTTCCCGACACATCATGTGTGTGTGTGTGTGTGTGTTTGTGTGTGTGTACCTTGCAGCCCTCGCAGGTAATGCAGCGGTAGTGGTAACCCGTGGCCTTGTCGCCACACACCACACATGGCTCATCCTTTTCGAGGTAGCTGGGTATGTACCCTGCAGAGACAAGGAGAGTCACAGACAGGGGTTAGACAGACTGATGGGTTTTTGTTCTACACCAGCGTCGCGGGTCCAACTGTGGTTTCCCATTTCTCTCACAAAGCAACAACTTTAGAGCGTCCTCCCCTCCTCAGAGTCACATTACTGCTCAGATCCCGCCTCCCTGCATGTTATTCCTGCTCATCACTGCTGCAGCACGCTTTGGGACTGCAGCATTTCTGCTGAAATGTATGAAAAACTCAACGCTTTATCCCAGTGAAAGCATCTAAAATGAAGACTTTAAAAGCTTATTTTCATTTTCTGAAAACATATTATCTCTACCAGGTGGTTTTTGTGTAAGAGAGCTGCATTTTTGAAGTTTTCTCCTCCCTTGTTATCAAAATAAGTGATCCTAACTCACTCTGGGTAACTTTCTACTTGAAACTAGAATTACCCGAAACATATACCGATTAAACCTGACTTTTAAAAGACATGGAGTATATAAATCCAGAGCACAGTGCAGTTATAATGCAGGCTTAGAGATGCATGGATGGAAAAACTATGACCTTTTTGAACCGCAGTGCAATTATCTCTGTTGCATCTAGAGTCTTTTGTTATAAGCATCCAACACTCTGGTTCTTTTAAGAGCTCCTGTGATTGTATTTTCTCTCTTTGCCAAGAGAAGCTTCCAGATTACACGTGATATATGTCCATTTTCTGAAACAAGTCATGTATAAAAAGCCCCCGTGTCAGGGACAATGGCGTCTTCCCGTCTGGCTTTGGTTATGATGATGTTTGAACTTAATCTTGACATTTACTTACAACAGTCCGGAGCCAGTTCTCTGCAGTGGTCTAGCAACAATACAACACCAGCTGACCTGCAGCGCTTCACAATCAGTACATTTCTGAAAAGGTTAAAGGGATCCCAGGGAGTTTTTGACCCTGTGAAGAAATACTCCATGAACTGGTCTCGTAATTATGATGTGAACGACACCATACATGTGAAAAGCTTCACGTTGTTCCCCTGGGTGGCAGATGGATGCGCCAAGAAATGAAGCAATGCATCAGCAGAGGCATGAACGATAATACCAGCAGAATCTGATGCACACATCACACCGCTAACATCAAAAAGAGTTGGTTTGTGAGTGTTTTTGAAGGATAAACATCCAGCATGTTTTTCAGTTCTTAAGGATACAAAACAAACTCAGTATGAATGTATATATATATGTCCTTTTCCTTATAGGAAACTCTGCAGGGCATTTTAAAGCTCCACGGCTCTTTCATCTTATACAACAACACACAGCAAAGGAAAATTCCAGACATATTAAGTCGATTCTTCCGTGCCCACAGTACGGCCGGTGTCTCAAACAGGACTAACACGGCTGCCGCCTCTCTGACTTTGAAAAGCAGAATCAGACGTACAGTTTTAGGGATTTGGGTATTAACTGTTCAGTGTTTTTACCTGCTGAGACTGGAAATTAATCAAAGTCTAGACTGTCCTCTGGTGAAATAATATTTTTAATATGAGCAGTGTTTGTTAAACTTAGCCACGAGCCAAAGACGTGTCCTCAAACTCTGGAAAAGAGCTGCAAAGACCTTAAAGCTGCATTACTTTACATGACCAGCAGGGGGCGAGTCAAAGTTCAATTCAATCATATAATCCAAACAGTTGAACTATAAAAACTGTATAACTGTAAATAAATGAGCTGCATTCCCAAAACTGTTTTTTTTTTTTAAACCAGGCTGTAAACATGATTAATTCTGCAGTAAGTACCACCCCCTAGTGGACACTCAGAGAACTACATTTTTTGTAAACTCCTACATAGGCTTTGTTTTTTTAACACAGGTAATTTCTGCTTGGCTTTTAACCTGTCTTAACAGCGTAAATTGGAATAAAAATGAGCCATGTAAAGTTGCTATCAATTTAAATTGCATCTTGATTACTGCGCTAGTTCCAACGTTTGCCTATTGCTGCAATTATGAGCTCCTTATGTGATCCCAGCACCCAAGTTGGGGAAATTTTTCTTTTAAAGCTGGTGTGTCCGCATGCCTTCAGTTAGGAAAGACGGTTTAATGTCACCAGATTTTCAAATCAAAGTTAAACGCTAAAAACACTGAAATATTACTTTAGCTAGCATGCTTAAATTTCAAAATACCATTCCAATGTTAACAAATAACTTTTATTACTAGCTCAGGTCACTTTATGTTGTCAACAACAAATGGTAATACTATATTACAAGTTGTTAAGTGGGGAAAAAAGGTGACGTGCAATACATGGATTAATAGAAAATTAGAAAAAGCAGCAAAATTTTGTTCGTATACCATATCGATGAAAAATAAAATGCCAAGTTTGCAGGTTTTTTGGATTTTCCAATCTGGAAAACGAGCTTCTCTGATGTGTCTGACACCACATCCTCAAAAGAGCCACTTTATCTTCTATTTATGGTCTCCTCTAACTCCAATGACCCAATATTTTGGGGTCCTGAAGGTCCAGACTCCAAGATTTAAACCAGAAGACCACATACCAACCAGTGACATCATGGCTGCTTTACCCACTACATACGGTCTTCGGCTTTAGGTCTTTATTCTGAATGATGGCTGCTTCTGAAATAGTTCATCACCAGCTAATTCTCTTTAATTATGTTTGTAAACTTAATCAGAGTCGTCACATCAGCACTGTTTGGGTCTCTCATGTGATCCTAATAGGATGTGAACCAAACAGAATAAGTTTTAATTATCATACTGTATATAGGTTACATAAACCCACATGATCTACATTTTCCCTATTTGGACTGTTCCCTCTCTGTAATCTTCTTTCTCTGCCTGCAGCTTTTTTCTACTTTAAACACGAGGACAGAACAGTTTGTTCTTTTTCCATACTGCCTGCAAGACCGGCGAGGCAGAGGGAGTGAGCGCAGAGACACAGGAAATAGCAGATTTCCAGCCATTTCATATGATCTATAGCTCAGAAACAGGGAGAGGGAGGGGAGGAGGAGATGGTACGCTGCGAGTCACAAATAAATTCACAAACGTGGGTGTTTAAGTCCCAGCACACTCACATACACACAGACAGAGCCGCTGGCAGATCACAGCACACTCTGTACATACATGTGGGTGACGTCCCTGTGACATATATGCTGTTCGTGTGTGTGTGTGTGTGTGTGTGTGTGTGTGTGTGTGTGTGTGTGTGTGTGTGTGTGTGTGTGTGTGTGTTTGTACCGAGGCGTGGTGAGAGCTGTGACTGGCAGTGTCAGTTGGGCTCTGCCTTTTGGCTTTGTTACAGACTTTAGAGGAGGGGGGGAGAGAGAAGAAAAATAGAGGAAGAGGAGGAGGAAAGGAGACGAGGGCACAAGGGCACAAGGGGGCATAAGTGACAATTTGGCCAAATTGATTTTTCATACTCTTCTGAAAAGCTCTTGAGAGTCTTTCTGTTGATGAGAAAAATCAATCTGGAGTGAAAATATGAATCTGCATATTCAGAGGAAAACTTGAGGGAAATACAGAGAGAGAGCTCTCATGCATCTTCAAATCAAAATCTTCCTCCTCAGAGAGGGAAGGAAGCGAGAGAGTAACAAAAACTACATTAAGGACGCAGAAAGAAAGGAGAGGAAGGGGCCAAAGGAAGCATAATGAGGACATGAGAGTGCGATCATACAGGACAAATGTCAGCTCCATGTGTTGGCAGTGTGAGCAGCAGCAGCCGGATCACTGAGCCAGTCTTCTGTCGCCGTGTTTGGAAGCTGAGCCCAAAATCAATACCACTGCAGCTCTTCGGCTCGGGCCGCCCGCCCCTCCCACCGAGGGCCCTGCAATACTTCCACCCAGAGAAACCCAGGAAAAGGGAAGGAGGTTTTTCTACATCGGCCAGGGCAAGATAAATATTTTGTCTTTGCAGGTTTCCCGACAAAACATCTGCCATTTGGTTTAATCAGAAAGTGTGGATCAGCGAGATAGGATTCAGGTCCCTGAAGGAGCGAGAGGATTGTTTCTCTGAGGTCTGCACACGACAACAACACAGAGAGGTGACATTTGAGACCACAGACACTGTCAACATCAAGACATGAGAAACAGCAGTCTGGTGTTGGAGATGAAACCACAGCTGTGCCCACCGCTGCTGCTGTGTTTACTGTTCATTTCAGGACCGGACCTCAGAGTGAGGAAACACGCTGTAGAGGGGTCCGAACACAAACAAATATAAGAGGCTGAAGAAGGATCCAGACTGTGACTGATGGCCCTCAGTGTTGTTTATCATGATGATCATCAGGAGCGATTTTTGACTGATCCTCTTCTACAAAATATGTATCTGAGTGAACGCGGCTCCTTATTCCAGAGAGACTGTCAATTTTACAGCATTTTACCTTCAAAGAGTCTAGAGCGATATCTATCCAAACATAAACAAAATAATCAACGACAGATGACTGCTAAAGCTTCTGACATATGTTATACATCACTAGGTGGCAGCAGAACATAATTTCAACAGAGTATTGATAAATAATGACTTGTAAATTTGTCGTAGCTCCATTATAGCTCTGTTTTTGGTCTCCTCCACCTATCTAACCAAATATCTGCTGCATGTTAGCGTGATCGTTTCTGATTGACCAATTAAAGGTAGGGTAGGCGGGATCTGAGCTAGTTCCAGTTTTTAGGATTTAATCTTGAATGTAAACTCTACCCCTCCCAGCCAGTTCTCTCCTCAGCTCCTCCTCTTCCCTCAAGCCCCGCCCACAAACAGACGCTCCTGCTCGCTCGTATCGTTCCAATTAAATTCAGATATAATGCAGATAAATACTTCAGATCATTACAAAAAAAGCTCCTTCTTTAACGGATTCCTGCCTACCCCACCTTTAAGTGTTTGTAAACAGTGTGATGGTATTTTGGTGGGCGGGGCTTAAGCTGCTTATTTCACTCCTAAAACATCACGATCACTCCTTCTATTCCGGCACTAAACATCCCATTATAGGACTCAGTGTCGCCCTCTACCATGTGTCCACATCAGTGCATCTCTGTAGCATCGGTGGGGAACTGTTTAGTCTATTTAACCTCCATATCAGGGTTGTTAAAATCCTAAATATTGATTTCATGCAGCACGTTTCACTCAGTATCTCCTAAAATACGTCCATGGGAAATCCTTGTGCTGCCTCTCCACATCTGGCTGTGTGTGTTCTTCCCACCGGGGCTAAAGCTCTGGCCAGTATCAGCCCACATGTAACACAAGTTCTCTTTGGTGTCCTGACAGCCCGCTGAAGCATCCAGAGTCTTGTTAAGGGGTCCGGTCTCCCACAGGAAAAACACTGACATCATTAAAGCCTGTGAGATTCTCCCTCAGACAGCCATGCCCTACAGGCAGACATATTGTCAGATTTTCCCAGTTCAAATGGACCGCAGCAGGTAAAATACGCTGCAAGCTTCCAGCAGTGATGCAGAGCGGCAGGCAACACGGCGGCAGGGAGGGGGGATCATAAGGAGGACCATCCAGCATTTTTGGAGACTCAAGGTTTTCATGCTGGTGTGACTCCCATCCTATCTCTTCCAATATCTCCTCCTTCCTCTGATTTTTCCCTTCCTGCAGCTCGGGGATTTGGAGCTGTCACTCAGACGGCGTGCCGCATCCGGCGAGGAAGCAGACGGCACAGAAGGCTTTTGGTTTATTGATGACAGATGTCACGATGTTGTATTTTTTTTCTCTTTGGAGGTGACAAATAGAAAGAGCAATGTACACAAGGCAGCGATGAATCACGGAGCAGCAGCTTCTGTGCAGTCACTCAGCCGCCTGTAATCACTGTGAAGTGACTGACAGCTACAATCTTCTTTTTCTTCACCCGCTCCAAAAATGTATCAAACACAGCTGAGCAGAACGCGAGGAGAGCGATTTTCAAAATGAGTAGTTTGCTTTTATTCTGAGCTTCTGAAGAGGCTGTAAACCCAGAGTTCATTCACACTTCAGGTGTAAGAGGTAGGTTTGTTTCAGAGATGCCACTTTAGACCTGCTCCCCACCCCCCCATCAAAACAGCCCCAGTCAGGTACTCACCAGTCATACTCTTCACCGAACATTGGCTGTTCTTTCTCTTCCTTTTCGGGCCATTTAGCCACCTGCAAGACAAAGACAGGCACAAAGAGAGAAAGGGAGGGGAGTTAGTCTTTATTCGAAACAGATACGATTGAAATGGTAAAAAAAAAACTGGAAAACAACATAAAGAATGAGCTGTGATCTGCTGGTTTTTACGTCAAACCTTTTAATACGTCAGTTACTGAGAAAACTGGAGCAGTGAGAGTTTGAGGTGTTGGTTAATTCTTGTGTGAAAAGTTAGAAAACAGACAAAAGTGTGTACAATTTAATGCTAGAGTGTCATAGTTCAGAACAGTTACTTTTGGAGTACCCCAGGGATCAGTGCTCGGTCCTCGAGAGATTACTTTTTATATAAATGATATTAACAGAGTTTTTTTAAGACGTTAATTTGCTTTTGTGGACAAGTTTTTGCACAAAATATGGATCATATGCACACTTTTATTTTTATTCATTTTGACTTAATTTACTATAAATAATGTGAATGACGTTTAGAGGAAGACAGGTGTAAAAACAGCGAATAAAGGAGATGTGTCTCTGTTGTTGAAAGATGTTAACTTCATTTGTTAAAGATGTGTTTTGTTTCTATTTCTCTTTGTTTAAAATGACTGGACGGTGAAATTATTGTATTAAACATTATGACAGAACAAGAATATCACCATAACATACTAACAAACGACTCCTACTATTAAGAACTGTTACCAGTGCATAAACAAGCACATTTATAAGGTGAACAAACATCTACACTCAGAGCTGTCTCCTCCTCCTCACCTCAGGACTTTGGGCCCACAGTGGGATCAGGCCTCAGCCGGGAGGTGAAGACAAAGACAGACTTTGCCCAGCCAGTTGGAAAATCTAATTCCAGCAAAGCCTCCCTCTGAGGTTTCTCACCGTGTTTGCTGACAAGATCATAAGCTCAGGAAATCATCCTGGGTCAATAATAACCATAACACCACGTGTAAATACAGTGCCCCAGATTAGAGGGTACTTTCAGAGTAAAAATCAAATATGAGGAGCATGTGTGAGCAGGGTTTATGTCAGAGTTAGGTCGTGATAATAAAGGAGACGGTAAACAGTGAGGGAGAAATGTAGAGCATCTGTACAACAGCATCATGGCTTCATAAAAAGACACGTCCACACACCTGTACAAGTCCCTGAACTAGGACTGGGCGATTATATGATCGTGATGAATATCAGTTCGATCGCGGTGATCAGCTGTGAGCTTATTTACTCGATCAAACTCGATCAATAGCAGAAGTGTGCTTCACAACAGCCAATCAGAGTCGAGCTTTTCCTGCTCACTTCTGTAAGTTGTCGGAGAAGTAAACAGGAGAAATAAACAGAATGACAGAACATGGAGCTAATCGCGGAGCTGAGGGCAGCAAAACAGATGTCAGCCGTGACTTTGAGTCATCCTCCGAAGATGTTATTGTTGCGGTGGTTCGGGTATCTCCAAAGTGACGTCGAGCAATCACACTGATGTGCAAGGTATGTCTGCACAGCCTGAGACACGAGTAGCATTAACAGTTTAGCTACAACTAGCAGTGCAGCCACCAGACCAAAGCAGCAATAAATCATATCATCTACGTTTACATCATCTAATGTTTACATTTTAAGGCGTCTTCATTAACCCTGTGGAGGTGATTTGTTTATTTTGGGTCTTGCATACCTGCAAAAATACTCAGGACTGTAAACTAGTTCACTGTATTATTTAGTATTTATCTATATTTGTTGTTCTGTTGAGTTAAAATGTTTTTTATATTTTTCTAAGTGTATCTTATTCAATTTGCTTTGTTTTTATTTTATATGTCAGTACAGATGCTTTAAAACTAGCAGATAAAAAAAAAATCGTGATAATAATCGAGATCGGACGATACAACAAAATATATCGTGATCATTTTTTTTCCCAAATCGTCCAGGTTTACCCTGAACGCTCTTTGTCGTCTTGTGCCCTTCTGCTGTGGTTTGTAAAAAAACACCACAAAGACTCTACAGAGACACCCCCGAATATGCCTGGACTGACTCACAAGCAAATCCACAATTGACTCAAACTGGAGTCGTGTTCAAAGTGACCCAAGTGAGATGAAGTTGGCTGATGAAAGTTGAACGTTCACTCCACCGTTCGCTCTGATTTTAGTCTCCACCAGCTCCTCGGGGAAATCTCCGGAGCTCAGGCTGTTAAATGCTCATTTGGTTGCATGCTAGCTGTCAGGTTTTTTGCTGGGCAGGTGGAGTCCAGCTGGTTAATCAGGGTCTTTTTGCTGCCTGCTGGAAACAAGACTGACGACAGCAGTGAGATTTAACCAAAGCAGCAAAGTTACAGGCTTTGCAACCAAAGCAGGGAGGGACCATTTGTGAGAACAAATGGCCGGATTTGGCAGAAAAAAGTCTGCTCTTGTGGTCGCTGCCAAACTGAATCTAAGCAGCAGGGAAATAATTGATTGGTGGTACAATTAATCCTCCATAACAACCCTAATTACCTTGGCATGCAAATAATAACAAACAAAACCTAAAGGCAGCAACACTAATATTTGCCAAGCTAATGCAAAGAAACACAAATTTCCCACCAGCCCCCAGAAACACACCTGCAGCCGCGCTGACACACGTGAAAGGCATGCACGGCTCTGAGGTAAACTGGCCGGGAGTGAGAAAGCACACAGACGGAGGAGGGAGAGAGAGTAAATTAAAAAAAGCATTTCTGAAAGGAGAGTAAGAGAGTTAGAAAGCTCTTCCTCTCAGCGCTCGATGTGTTCGGAATCCCCAGAATCCCGCTCTCTGCTCTCAAACGCCTCGCGATAGCCTCCAGCCCCCCTCCCACACCGGGAACCTTTGGTCCCCGCTCCAGGAGAGAGAGCGGGACTCCATTAGCAGCACGAATAGAAACCAGGTTCCTCTGTGTTCTGATGCAACACTCAGACCTATAGGTCTCATTAAGTCTGCGAGGGAGGGCTAATGTTTCATGTTTTTATCATCAGGAGGAGTGATCTCGTCTTTGGTCCTCTTTGTGACCCTTGATCCTCCATCTGAACCATCCGGGTTTGTCTATTAGAGGGAAAACAGAGAGTCTGCACAACATAGGTGCCCCGCCCTCCCCCTCTAGAAGGCCATGTCTACTCCAACAATTATAATTTCCATGTAAAAGTTCATTCTGCAAAAATATTATAAAAATGCTTTTATAAGAAGTGAGAAAATTTACTCGTTTAAATCTTCCTTTAGAGATTCGATCTCCTGACGTTCAGACCAAACATGAGGTGTTTGGGTGTGGTCGGCTATCAGACTGAGAGCAGAGTGCCGTTCTGTTCAAGGACATAAACTCACAAAATGTTTCTTACACTAAAAGGATAACAGGAAAAAGGTTTTGTTTCCAAGTTTTTGATATTTTTGAAGCTTTTTCACCGTTTGTAGACATCGACATATGAACTTCACTGGTGCGATAACGTCAAAGTATTCGGTCTCAAAATAAAAGATTTACATCTCTAATAACACTAAGATTATTTATTTCTATGTTTCCATTTCTGAGAATTTCCTGTATTTTTTCTGTGCTTTTAGTTTGTTTACTGAAATCTCTCTTTAAATATCACTGAGTCGTTTCACAATATGCAGAGAGTAACTTGGAGTGTTTATGTGTCCAACCAGTATTAATGTATACAGCAAAACACCTGTGTACTCAGGAGACGACTGCAGAATAATACAGGTATTGAAATATTTCACTGTTTTCTGTATTTTCTAGTTTGAGAGAAATCCTGATTCCTTTGACCAGTTTTTACCCGAGTCATACAAAGACAGTTGTAATAATCATAATAATAATCATAATCATAATAATAATACAAAGGGAAAAAATTGTAATAATTATTATAATAATAATAAAATAACAACAAATAAAATAAAATAAAAAATAATATTAATAATCAACATCATAATATTAATAAAATAAAATAATGCAAATAATAATAATAATAATAATCATAATACTTCAAGTCTGAGCACATTTGCCTCATATTTTTTATTATCATTATTAATAAAATTGTTTTCTATTAAATACGAAACAACATTGTCCATCGTCTTCTATCCAATTATAATCATCATAGAAATAAGAACCAAGAACCAAAACCTGAGGATCACTCCAGTTCCTGCTCTAAAGTTTTTAAGTGTCTCTGCTTTCCTGTGATTTAGATATTCTCCACTTCTCTCCTCATAAACTGTTTTTGCAACATCTACCCTTCATGACAACATCATCATCATCGTCTGTTAAGTGAGTTCAGAGTTTCTGGAGCGAGGACTGAGACAGACCGTCAGGATTCACCTCAGTGTGGATTACAGCGCCGTCGTACTCTCAGTGATGGTTTGCCCTTTTCAGAGCCCATCACATGACCTGACGGGGCCGTAAACGGAGCTCCTAAAGAGCTCTCTGAGTTCACCTTCGATTTATTATCATTGTTCCTGCAGCACCTAATTGGAAAACTCATTTGCTGCTGAGCTTGAGAACATAATGTTCCTGTCATGGAGGAGGAGGAGGAGGAGGAGGAGGGGAGGAGGAGCCGGAGAGCTCACCTGTGAGGAGGGACCGCCTCCTCTGCATACATACCATAACAAAGGTTAGAAGGTTCACGTTACACAATGAGACGGAGCGGAGGGGGAGTTTTTGTGAGTGAGGCAGATGAGTTTCAAACACCGCAGAGAGAAAAACAATTAGAAACACAAGGTGGGCTTTTCACTCAGAGGGAGGAACTCTCCCTCTCGATCCGTACAGCTGCTGCAGGCGACAACCATCAGGCTGTCAACCCCGGTGACAGCTCGCTCTTCCAGTGCGACGGCGTGTTAAAGATAAGCAAACTGGATAAAAACAGATACTCTTTCTTCAGGTTTCTGTCAGCAGATTCACCTCGCTGACACTCTGCATCCCAAAAACTGCCTCCTCATGCAAACTGACACATGAAGCTTTGTTTCCCCTCCGCACCGGTCTGCCCTCCTGCACACTTTTGGGCCTTTAACGGCAGGAGGACTGGTGCAGCAATGACACACACACAGTAATGAAATGATAATACAAATTGCAGCTCTTAGAATAAGCTCCGGCTCTAACCCTCTATTAAGATCTCATCAATCCCAAAATAGCAGCAATGAAAATATTAGCGCCCTTGCAGCTAAAAAAAGAGCTTAGCGCTCTTGGCGGGGCCTCAGAAGTGCTTTTCAGTCCTCGAACAGCTCGAAGAGGAACGAGAAGAGAGAGAAACGGTGTCAAGTGGCTGTTAGAAGTTAAAGCAAAAATAAAACAGGAACATAAGCAGCCGAAATGTGCTCAGATTCAGCTCAGTGTGAGAGTTTAGATGTGCTGCAGGGGGCAGCATCTTAAACAAGCATTTACATCTTGTCTAACATGTTGGTTTAAAGCACAACTGCAAAAATAAAAAACACAAACTGAGGGGGAATTAGATTTGGAGGAAAAGAGCCGTCAGCCCGACAGGATCTCCGAGTGTGGCGCAGACACTAGTGTGCCCGCTCAGGGGTGAAACTCTGCGCTTGATTGAATATTTTTTGAAGTTTTCTTGCAGGTTGAGGCACGACGCCGCGTGCTGCACAGGCATACCACAGAGCGCTTTTCAATTTCCAACTCCTGAACTGTGATGGGATTGCAACACATCTCGAAATATGCAAAGTCCCTCACGCTGTGCCTCTCAGCAACCTGAGCCAACCCCACACAACCATGCACACACTGTACTCTCTCCCTCCACACACACACACACACACACACATACATACATGCAGCGGAGAGCTCAAGTTGACGTGTAAAAGAAACAGTTTGATTCCTATGACCTGAAAGCTGCGCCGAACATGTACACATGTTGCACAACTAAGTGCACACAGAGAGCAGAACAAATAGAGAACAGGAGACGCGACAGCTCGAGCCAGAAAGATGACATGAAAAAGACTTACAGCGCTGACCTGATGACGCAGCGGGACTGTAAAATATGCATGGCGGAGGAGTACTTCAAGTTGAAGTTGCAGTTGGAGCTGACAAGCTGCTACGCGGCCCTCATGCATTGACTTTGCCTCTGTCTATCTGTGTTTCTCACTCTCCTACACGCTGATGTCTCTACCAGAGCAGCTATCTTTAGCCTGCTGACCCACTCAGATACATTCTGCCTCTCCCTCCCTCGTCCTCCAATCTATGGGACTTTTCTTGCTCTGCTGGTAGTACCACCCAGTCTTCCCTGATTGGAGGACGGCCAGCTTCCCCACCTGTGACTTTGACAGCCGCTCTGGAATGCGTCTAACAGGTAATTGTCGGGCTGTCAGGTATCTGAGCGCTCTCATGAGACGTGACTATTTAAAGTCAGGGCAGGTTTCATGAAAGCTGGAGCAGCACGCATGACTGCAAAAGATATACAAGAACATAGCAACACGGTAATCAACACCAGCCCCACACAGAACTCCGTGTCCTCACAGATAATTGCCGTCAAGTTGGCACAATTTTAGGATAAAGCTGCGATTATTCTCAGAGTTTTTTTCTTGTCAACAAATCCTGTAAGAGGACTCAAACCCACACTTTGTAAAAGTATCTCACAATTCCTCATCCCTTCCACCTTGTCTGTGGTCCTGAACTAATTGAATCCTGCTGCAGACCTTCTTCATTTCACCAAAACGCAGCTCACTTTTTCCTACAAAATCTGGGAGCTGTAGTTTCTTTTTTGTTTTTACAAACAGCACACAAACACTTTGTTCATAACTCTCAATTTTCACATTGTGATTATCATGGTCCAAAATATCCTTGAGAACAATACGAGTGCACTTTTGGAGAAAAAATATCCAACCTGTCAAATTAAGATAAGCCGAGGCGAGGGTGGAGCGAGCAGAGCTTCATAATCTGAGAGATACGGGGGGTGAAAATCCCCTCTTTTCAAAACAGTTAGTCCTCTTTTTAAAGTAATCAAATAAAGGAGGTTTACTCTAAAGGTGTGTTTGGACTCTTTCTGAATTCATTAAAGATGCTTTTCATTTCTCAATCAATTTTCAAACATGTAAAACTCAAAAAAGGACATTTATGAGTCCGTTAAGGCTCAGAGTTACACATGCACTTTGTGTTTTTGCAGGTTTGTGAACATAAAAGTATATTTATATGAGCTGAACTCTTATTTACAGTTTCTCCCTCTCTCTCTCTTTAACTTTACTTTGTTAATTTATGTAAAATAATTCATTAACATTTGTTTTTTAAGCTGTTTCGAACGTTGTAAGTGTTAAGGTCACATGGATATCGTGTGGTTTGTTAGATGGTGCTGCTTTATTCACTCACATGTCCTTCTCTATTTTTAAAGAAGTTTAAAGTGAACTTAAACTAGAACACAGTTTGTGTTATTCACAGGAGAAGAAATTGCCAAATGTAAAGACTGAAACTTTTATTTTGAAATTCTGTTTGATTGTTTTTTATAATTCTATAGCTTTATATCCTGAACTATACTGTTCTATAAATAGGCTTTTATTTTGAAGATGTTGTTCTAAAAACTATCTTAAAGAATTAAAGTGCTGTATATCTAGGCTTTTCTTTTGAAATTATTTCGAAGACTTCGACAGCTGTATATCCTAAATTATACTGTTTTATAAATAAGCATTTATTTTGAAATTATTTTGAAGACTTGGATGGCTGTATATCCTGAACTATACTGTTCTGTAAATAAGCTTTTTTTTTGAAGATGTTCTTCTAAAATTTTTTTTTGAATTTTAAAAATTATTTAGAATTCTTCAATTTGCTGTATATTTAGGCTTTTATTTTGGAGATGTTGTTCTCGAAGTTATTTTGAAACTTCCTTTCACTTCGACTGTTAAATAACGTGTTTTACACTGAAAAACCTTTTATTTTGAATTTCTTTTAAAAGTTAAGTTTAATATTTCTTGCATTTTGATTGCTAAATATCCTTTACTGTACTTGATCTTATTTTGAAAATTTCCCACACTCAATGTTAATATATCCTCTCCTGAACTGTAAACATGCTTTTCTTTTGATTTTTCTTTTGATTATTTTGAAAAACCTCTTGCACTATGATTGCTTTATAGCCTCCACTGTAAAGACACTTTTATTTTGAAAATTACAAATAAATATTATAGTTTACTTGCACGCTGAAAAACACTTTATCTATTTATTTTTTGTATTTGGATTGCTCCTGTATGTATCCTACAGTTAAATGTAAACATGCTTTTATTTTGAAATGGCATACATGAGTTATTTTAAGGGGATTGTAAGTCATGGATCTGACTGAAAGTTTCTTCTTCTCGATCTCCTCTCTGTTTCATGGCAGGTGGAGACCCTCTACCGCCCCCCTACGATGAACCGTGTCGTTACAGGATATAATCCTACATTTATTATTAACATCGGTGAGTTAGGAAAACCCAGCTGTGGATTAATCAATGACCGGTGCTTTAGTATTTACAGCAGTGTGAAGGTTGACTTTGTATTGATTCTAAATAAACTACAGTGTGTGTTCAAGGTGATAAAAGAAGAAGACGTCAGCCTGAGTAACAGCGTGACTCACTGATGATGTGCTTTTAATAGTTCAGACAACAATAGAGCGCTGGCACAGAGGACAAACAAGATAAACCGCTCTTTGATTCGGACGCACGCCGAAAAACCTGAGAGAAATTAAGATTCCTATCCTGCACATCTAAGCTAACGTTAGCCGTGCTCAGAATAATGGAGCTGACCTGAATTCAGGGAGAGAAGCGCTCTGAACGCTGCTCTTGTGGTTTTATGTTGAATTATGTAATCGCCGCTGTTGATCTTTGATTTCTGACTCTCTTATTATGTAATTAGATAAACGGAGTCTTACCGTAATGACACATAATGTGTTGCTTAATCCAGTTCAGTGTAACAAAGAAATAGTTGACGTGTTTTCAGGTGTCGCAGGTGAAGTTGTATGATGGCTTGTTTGTTTGAGCTGGCTGTGAAATTCAGTTTATATCTATTTTTAGATTGATGACGGTTAAAGAGCAAATTTTATACATAAGTAAAGAGCTGGAGGTTTTGGATCGGGTTTTAGGTCCCGCTTCTTTTTGGACCGTTTGATTAAGGGTGCACTGATTACAATTTTCTGGCCAATCACCGATCTTTAAAAAGCTTGACCTTTTTTTTTATGACTGACAACATACACCAATACAAACTTTTTGTGTTTGTTATAACTGCACTTGAGGTCGTTCTCTCAAATATAAATGAAAAGGTTAGAATATTCATGTCCAAACTACTAAATTATATCAGTCACTTCAGTCTTTTATTTTCCACATTGTAAAAATTAACGATACTTGCGCAACAAGTCACACCGCTGGCCTGTTTTGAGCCTCTTAACAAAATAAAGTGCACAGCAGTATTTTGCTTTTACAATAAAGGAAATCACAAAGTGTGAGGAAATTAGTGAAATAATCATCTACAGGACAAACTAACAACACAACTTAAACCACCAATAAACTGTAGGGCCCGACCGATTTATTGGCGAGCTGATTAAATCGACCAATTTTAGCCCGTTTGAGACTAATCGGTAATCGACCAAAACTCGCAGATTTTAGCCAATATTTTCAGAAATAAATTGCAGAGAGTAAGAGTCAGTTTCACTTCAAAATGTTCCACCATTTGAAAAGTTCCCCGACTTATCCTGTAGATGGCGCAGTTGAAAACGCTTTTCTGGTCCGAGTTTGATCAGTCGGTCTTCCTTTCGGCATGAAGAGCAGTAGCCTACACTATAAAGTATACCGTAGATATCTACAATATATATGTATTTTTTATAACTTCATAAAATTGTTTAAAAATCGGCCGATTAATCGCTACAACCACTGACTTTCAGACCTTTGCCGAGGTAGATAAGATCGGTGGATAGAATCGGTTTCAAATGTAAGGATCAGCCGATCATGCTGATTGGCCGGCCGATTTATTGGTGCATCTTTAGTTTTAATTATTCTTGATTATGGCGATGTGTCAAAGTCGTCATTTCCTCTAACTCATGTCATAATCAGCCCCTCTTCTCTTTTTTGCACTCTCAGGTACAGGCCTCTGTTCTGCAGCCATTATAAAGATAAGTGTGGATGTTAGTGTGGGCGTTATTGTAGTGGTGCACGGACAAAAACACTGGCCGATACCCAGCACTGCACTTAAGGCTCCATCAGAGGCGTATCCAATACTGCTAATGTTATAAAACGGCTGACGTGATGCCAGAAACTTCCCTGATAGATATTTCAACACCTGAGCCAAGACCCAGATACGCATGGCGGGACATCACAACACGTTAGAGAAGATGTTTATTGTTCTTCGGTCGGTGATGGAGGCCTGAAAAGCACCTGTTCTGAAGCTCCTGCTCCTCAAACAGACAGAACAATACAAGGACACTGAGAATAGTGCCGAGAATTATATCCATAACAGAGTCTGAATGGGCCCCCCTGTCCTATGTTTAGAGGGCCACAGTAGCCTATTGTTGAGAATGCATGCTACAGGCCCACAGCTGGGTCCGTCCCGTCCTATACATCCAGCGCTAATGGACACTTTGTTCCCTTATGTGTCCCGCCACTGTCTAAATTACAGGCTGAGCGAGAAGGGGATATAGCATGCCACTGAGTGAAAGCAAGACAACTCCCTCTGTCCAAATACACAAGTGTACAGCAACCCACACACTCTGCCAATAATAAACATGGAGCTAAATCCTCAAATATATACAGCCCAATACATCCTGTACTATGCTTTACTAAATAAAGACTTTACAGACTCAAAGGACACTTTTAGCCCGCGTTTCGCTGCATTTATTTCACAACCAGAGCAGCGGGTTTCTGAGCACTTTCACGAGATGATAATAAAACCATGAACAAGTTGTTCGTTTTTTTATTACAGTAGGAGAAATCTCTGCAGCTGGACGGACATTAAATCATCAGAAACATCTCAAATGATGAATCAACACTTTGGTTTATGAGTAAAATCTGTAAATATCTTTTTTTATGAATCACAAACAGGCAAATGAATTGATCTGTTGATGTTGAAAACAATTAGAAGAAGAGTTTCACATGAACACCTTTAATCCGCTCTGCCTGCAGAGCTGTACGCTGCACATTAATCAAACGCCTGCAGCAGGTGGATCTGAACCTATGGCAGCTGATTTGCATATTTTCTTGGTGTTTGCATTCGCAGACGCTGTCGTTTTATTGTAAACACGACCAGTCCAACCACAATCAATCATCAGATCACGCTGCACCGATGAACTATAATACTAATTCCCTGTAGATGTGGTTCTCAGGTCTCTGTTTAAAATGTCTGAAGATGACATTTATGACTTTATCAGCAGCTTTCACACAGGTCTTTACTCCGTCTTTATTTTAATCTGAACTACATCTGTTCATTTTGAAATCTTCACCTGCAAAACTGACTTTTCCCTCTTAATGTCCTGGATGGAAAGAGAGCAGTCGTAAGAATAATTGTTTGAATAAATTGACGTTTTCTGCCTGTTACTCTTGTTAGCAGAGTGACTGACTTGCAGGCTGTCGATCACTTCTCTCGGGTTGTACAGTTTAAGAAAAAAAATGACATTGCAATTTTATTCCTTTCTGCAACATTAGGATGTAAATAAAGCTAAACGTATAATTAAAAAGTTCTACTGTACATTTATCCGTCTTTATTCTCTGGATCTGGATTCTTCTGATTCATTCCCTCTGTCCTCTTGTTCACTTTTATCTCGTCTTGGGTTATTTATCTTCTTTCTCATCCTCCTAAAAATGGAGATCCTGCGGCCCTGTGGTTGTAACTCATGATTTAACTTTAATGTACTGTCTGCAGGTGTAGACACTTGAAGATAACACTCCAGGTTCCATTAAGAGTCTATGTGTGAGCTCAGGTGGGAAAACTTCTGATTAGTATCATAATGTCATACTCAGACTCAATTCTCCACCTCTACCTACACAGATTCATTCTTCTACCTCCTCTACCGCCGCCATGTTTGTTGTTGTCATAAACTCCTGACTCTTCTTTTTTTGGGGGGTTAAAGGGACATATGGATGAAAGAGACTTAAAAGAGCAGGATTGATGGACTGTCTAAGTAGCTTTTAATACATGGTCTGTACAAAGAGGGTGGTCGGATATGGAAAACAGGGCTACAGCAAAAAGGAACTGATCTGGTCTGCAGCTGGAGACGAGTCAAAGGAAGTTTAAGTTCATGTTGTACGAATGAAATCCATGAGCATTCTGCAGATATCGTCTGACAAGAATCACACAGAAAATTTCTAAATCATCTTCTCGGTGAACCTGCTCGGACCTGTTTAAGTTTTTACAGTCATGTGACTCACAGACACAGACTGCATGCACGGCTGTCAGTCCTCTGCATTACAGCAATACTGCAGAGCGGCTCTCTGACTCAGGTCGGACTGACTTTGCGCCTCCTGTGATGGGACTACCTGCACATCCTGGTTGGAAGGGTCGTATGGAGATGAGGTTAAAGCAGAACGAATGGTCTGCAGTCCTCTTTCAGGGCCAGTTTGGTCTCCAAAAACATTCCTGTACCGCTAATAACAGGAACATCTTGCAACACACCTGACATAGTCTTAAGTCTATTCACCAGGAGGTGGATAATTGCATGATACTGCGCAGGTATTCATGTTTCTGTATCCACCCTAAACATACTGTGCTGCAATGTATGGACACACCCATCCTCTCCTTAAAGAACACACTGTATATAAACCAAACAAAACACTTTGATCCACTGACAGAAATACCTGTATGTGCAGAAACTCCCCGTCAACCTGTCACCAGTTTCAACACTAAATGTTAAATCCCCGCTGGAGAAAGAAGCAGCGGCGTTACAAGTCCTAGGAATTAACAGTGACTTTAACCCACGGGGCATGACAGGACGTCCTCGCTCCCAGGGGAAGGAAAAGCTGAAATGTGTTTACTTTTTCAGCCGCACAGCAGACACACTGTGCTGCAGTGAACAGAGGATCAACACACAGACACAGGGGCCCGGGCAGACATTAAAGACGGAGAGAGAGAGGGAGAAAAAACAAGGACGCCCGACTTTAATGTCACCGGAGCTCTGGAGTACAAAGTGCTCATGCATCATATATACATATGTGCCTTGGATGAGGATCAAATATTCTCTGAGTGTCGAGATACAAATGTTTTCTTTTTTTAGTGGGACGTTCTGTCCTTGTTTCTCTCTCCACGTGTGAACGTGAGTGTTGGTGGATTTATCTTTCTCCTGCAGAATAAAGTGTGTTTCTAACAATCAGAATGCTGCACCTATTATCACCCGCCTCATGTTATTTACACCTCAGTCAGACGGTTCATACTTGGGAATAAGAAATCCTGATGAGCGACAACACTCCAGTCTGACAAGAATAAGGCAGAGCCGAAGGAAAGTAACATTATGTACAAACGCCTGGTCTGCGAACCTCAGCATCAATCTATTCCATAATCCGAGGGCGTATTGATTCTGAGCGGCTGCAGGCCATCCATTCATATTTGACGATAGACTAGATCTGGCGAATCTTGCTGCTCTGTGCATGAGACCTTAAAAGAGCAACAGCAGCAACAGTCTCACATATTCGAAGTCATGGCTGGTAACTTATCGTCATACATGCTGTTGAGAAAGTTCCTTGTATGTCAGATAGTTGTGTCTGAAGACGGGAATCTCTCCCGCTTTGTTCCGTATGCCTCCCAAAACAACGATGTGACGCAGGTCGAGGAAGTGATGGAGGCGTGAAGCGGGACAAACTGCCGTCCTGAACAACATGATACTGACGTTTTAACAACATCAGCTCGACAAAAAGAACAAAAGACGAACTGGTAAACTGTAAAATCCACTCTGTTTGTGAGACCGGCAGCTGAACTGTGTTTGTTTCAGTGAAGAGCTGTTTATTTTCAAAACCCTCAAAAATTAAGAAACTCTAAGATGATTTAACCTCACAGTGTCGTTTCTGTTGTTTGCTAACTATGCTAAATAGAGGCTAAATCTTTGTTTGGGTGGATTGACCAATCAAAGGCTCCACAGGAACCGATGAGGTGGTCGATAGTAAAAGAGAGTCAACAAGCAGAAATGGTTTCACTGAAATACCATCAGAATATTGACTGAACTCCCAAACTTGTTCCCTCCTCTCTACATACTGAGTTTGATGGAGTAAACTTTACAGTGAGCACAATAATAATAATAATAATAATAATAATAAACATATCTGACTCTCTTTGCCATTGAGACGTCACAGCTGCTACACATCTAAAACCTGCAGCCAAAGACTTTAAATTAAAACTGTAAAAACAAGAATCATCCTGATTTTATTCAAACAACTTCACAATTTCCTTTCTTAGCTATTAAAAACTCCTCACTGTGCCTTTAAACGTCCAAAGTGCAGCTCACAGTGAGTCTAGAGAAGTCGCTGCTTCACTAATGTGCTGCCTATCATCTGAGCTGACGCCGACCCTGAGGCACGACGATTAAGAAAGGATCAGCCCGCTCTCTGTTTGCTTTGGTGGACTATAAAGAGGCATCAGTATCAATCAAACTCTGATCATCACCATCAGAAATCTCCTCACGGGAGCTTTAAAGCCTGTAAAAACGTTCCGTTTCGATATAAAACAGACGGAGAGCGCAGATTTATACTTTTATTTTTGCTCTTTGGCGAGTCGCCGTAGCATGAAGGGGTTATTACCTATTAAAGAGTCTTTAATTAGGAGTAAATGGACCAATTAGAGGCCAGCGCTCTTGGAGAATCATTCATAAAGATGTAGTTTGTCTTTATGAAACCGACCACCAAAGACAGACTGAACCAACAATTAACTGACTGCTCTGATCTGGTCTCACATGTTCGCCTCCGGGCTCTCGGATAAGTGCAGAGGATAAAAACGGGGCTCTTCAGGCGCATCGACAACAAAGATTCCTGGATGCACAGTGAACCGCACACGCCGCTGTGGCGCAAGCCTTCGCCATGGTTACTGCAAGAGGGTGCAAGCATCCTTACATCATCTGCAATCGCATGTTTGGATAAGTGATGCAAGCTGCAGCTGCATATCTGCCTTTGAAGTCAATTACTGCGCCATACAATAATTCACGCATTTTAATGAGCGAGGAGCAAACGGATGAACGCATGATGAAGCAAAATCTGTAAAAAAAAAAAGACATTTGGACTTTGCTGGTCTGGAGCATCGAGGATTTTAAATATATGATGCAGTATGTGTGAGTGTGTTTGGATCAGTGCTGAACATGTGTTGGGGACGTGTCAGGTACAGGTGTTGTTTTCTCTGTCTGCATGCTGGTAACCATGGTACCACTTCAAAGAGCCGGCCCTGCGCAAAACAACAGGCTGACAACCTACAAGAAGGGAGGGGCTGAGATCTCATAAAAGCCAGCGTCATGCCGAACACAGCGCCGATATCTTCTCTGAGTCTGGAGCCCCCGGGAGCTTTCCTCTTTGTGCTTTTAATTATCTGCGAGGTGCAAAGCGCTGCACTCGGTTCAGGTGTTCAGGACGCACAAAAGCTTCCGACGCCCCCAAACTGAAAGGCCGGTGTGCGGGGCCCCTCCATCCATGACCACGCCAACTGTCCCCGTCCCCCCCTGGAGGCAGAGCTGTTAATCTCCTGACAGGTGTCCATGTTAGCTGAGGAATCCATCCCGGCTCCAGAGGATTGACTTTCTTAACACGAGCTTGTAATTCAGCGCATGGAGACACAGTGGAGGGGAATCTGATGCTGCATTCTGGGCAGCCAGCTAATCCCTCCACATGACCATAATAACAAACTCATATTGTTCTCATTACATTAATTTAGCTTTAATAGTGCAGACGGGCAGATTTTGAGGTGATAAGGTTTAGGAGTCAGACTCACACACACACCACGGTCATGGTATGCGTTCACGTGCTCCTCCTATCATCTTACCTCTTGGCCTCAGAGTGGTAAAACGCGATCTACTGTGAACACAAATGCTTTATTTTTAAGACGCTAATAAAGATAAATAACATCTCCGTGACCCGCTGAAAGCTGCTCTAAATAGAATAACTGACCGGGATGTGAACGCTGCAAGGAAAGGTGAGGATGAAATTTGAAACCGACTCCGAGAAGGAGGGGGCGCTGTGTCAAATGTCAACAAAAGCTGATTCTGATGGTTTGCCTGCAGGTTGGATGAATCACACGCACCGTGTACAGAGGTAGACGCAGGAGGCCCAGGTTCAAATCCAGCCTCGATTGTTTCTGTCTGATTCTTTAAACGCGTTTGAGCTCAGTGATGGAAAAAAACTCACAAAATCAAATCATTTTAACTCTAATTTTCCTGAAAATAGATCTCAAACGACATACTGAAACCGAGAATGTTTATTGTTTTATGAGAATATTATTTTAACTTAAATTTCATGATGCACTGGCCTGCCGCTTTCTCAGCAGGACTCTTCTCCTACAGAGCCGAGCTGTTGTAATCCCTGTTGTCAGAATGTGATTTGGGATCATATGAAGGTCTTTTAGGGCTGGGCGATAAACCGAAAATTTGCAGATACTGAAATTTACGACAATAACCGACGTCATTTTGTCCATATCGGTATGTTCGGTGTCAAAATAAAAGATGGAGCGGCTGAAGTAGACGAAGTTAATGTGGGAGTGGGTGAGCAGCTTGTGGAGTAGTTATTGTCCGTTTATCGTTAATGAGGTGAACTGATCAATATATCGTGATATTAATTTGAGGCCGTATCTCCTAGCCTTAAGGTCTTCCCTGAAGACGTCATTGTCTGGATGTCAGCAGATGTTGCTCCTAAACCTGGAGATATTGTTTAAAACTGAGGATGCAGCATCTATGATTTCTAGTTCTTTGTTGAAAGGACAACTGGACTTAGTTGGGACGTTTCGCCTAAAGAGTGTTAGATTTTGATTCATCAGACCTCGGGATAATTCATGGACAAGTGATATTAAGCCCATGTGGTGACTCCAACTACAGAGTCCTGATGCTCCTAAACCTGGAGACATTGTTCAGCATTAAAGGGATATTCTGGTGTTAAATTTAGTCATGGTCAAACACACCCTAACACCGAGTTAGACACCCCCTCTAGAGATGAATGTTGCTGACCGCTTGCTTCTCTAGTTATACCAACTCTAGTCACGACCGCACAATAGCAATACACAGCAGTCTGAGGAGCCATTTCCTTGAAGTAATAATCACCATATCAATCGTTTGCACTGCAGACGCGGTAGTTCTTCTGCCTTAGCGTCTCGGTCTGATTAGATTTCCATAAAGTAATGATCGTAAATGTTCTTCCTTGAGCTGTGACACCCCGCTGTAGTCTGTAATTGGTATAACTAGAGAAGTAAGCAGTCAGCAACACTCATCTCTCGAGGGAGTGTCTAACTCGGTGTTACAGTGTGTTGGAGGATATTCGTTAATCACTGTGTTGGTTTTGAGCTGCCCACCTGACTCTATTTGTTCGAGTTATTTCATTTATCTAATATCACACACTCGTTCATGTTCCTGTATGTCTTCTCACAGCTTGAGGCTAAGTGTTACTCACAGTGTTTGGATCCGTAACATCATACTAGTACAGTGGATAAAGGTTAAACAAACTGAAAACATGATCTGGGTAAACAGAGGCTCCTGTGATGTTCCTGCATGAATCATCTGAAGACACGCCCAGAACGCACGTTTCCTTATTCGCCGACGCTCCTAATACGAGTCAGCTGATCTTTAACTGAAGTTATGTTCCTGATTTAATTAGTCCCCCCTTTTGAAGTTGAATCATTTTTATCTTCAAATCTGCGTCGATCAATCAGAACTGACTGATAATTTCCTCTACGTCTGGAACCAGCACCATGAGAGGCTCCATTCCACCAACATTATGTTTTCATTAATGAGAAGGGGCTTAAACAGTGCCGTGTTTGTTTGTGTTCAGGCCCGTCTGACTGCCTCTGCTTCTCCACATTTAAAGGAGTTGGAGGGGGAAGAGGCGGGGAGCGTCGGGGTCAGATGTAGCCATAGGCCTCGTTCTCTGAAAACAATTCAGACGAGAGGAAGAGAGCGGCGGGGAGAAAGAAAAAAAAAGGGGGGCTGCTACCTTGTTTAGCTTGTCTGGAACATGGTCCTGAGATGTAAAAACAGCCGGGACCATGAGAAAAGATTTAGACGATAAAAGCAGGACTGGAAACAAAGATTCCCTTTAGGATGTCCTCAGAAAACCTGCTCCATACATAACAGCATTACTTGATAACAGACAGCAATGCCTGCTTCATTTCAGGGATATGTTTACCCAGGAGAGAGTCGAGAAGACGGGGGAATGAAAAGGCTGCGAGTCCATAAGGTGAAACTTTGGTGTGGTTTACACTCCCGACAAAGGCGGCCGGCTCATTTGAATAAGAAAAGCGGAGAAAGAAAAGTGCCGACTCACCGTTTGTCTTCTCCCTCTGATGGGTTAGGGTCCTGCTCCTTGGGAACGTGTTCCATTCACCTTAATTCCATCCAGCAGCCAATCATGAGAGACTGAGGCAAGCCCCACCCTCGGATGCACACTTGTCATTCGCCGGTCGGGAGGGGTCAGTCAGTGAAACATGACGGGGTCCCGTCCCGGGGGGGTTTTTGGGAGGAGGGGGAGGGAGTCTTCTGATATAGCTGAGTTGCTTTGAGGTCGGTGCGGTGTAGCTGAAACTGCAGAATCGGGGGGGTGGTGGTGGAGGTCCACTTGAGGTAAAGGTGCAGGCCCGGGGGCCGGAGCTGCAGGTGGATGTCAGTCTCAGGGGAACAGAGGAGGGAGTGGGCTCAAATCTGGAGGGGGCAGAAGAAACAGTCAAGATTACAGTCTGCAGAGCTGAAGGGATATGAATCACATGCGAACTCACAGATCTTGTTTTTAAACCAAATATGTCAGAAGCCGACTCGCTCTGCCTTTTAAATGTGAATACTGATTTATGTGGTCACCTACGGAGCCAGGCTGAGGCTGGAAAATGAGGTTTCCTCGCCACAAACCCACCACAGACACGCTGCAGAGCACTTCTCATGAATAACTCTGAAATTGAGGAAACAATCCGCTTATTTATCGGTAATGAAATTGATCATGTGTTACAGCCAGAAATGTCTGCACCAGTTAAAGGCAAAGTCATAACTTCCCTTTGAGAAGGTTTCAGTCTGCAGCAGAGACTTTTTGGTCGTTTTACTGCCACCGTTACACGTTTCTGCCTCCACATCTGCATTTGTGCTGAACTCCTCATGAGCAGCTGTTGTTTACAAGCTCAGCACAACTCAACACACCTGTAGCTCCCGCCTCGTTCTTCTCAAATGAAGCTGATTGGTTTGGTATCTACGGCTTAAAGCTTTGCAGGATGGACAGGTACGGAGTCTGGCTAATCCATCTGCTACAGAGGGTTAACTTCTTAAACTTCAGCAGCCTCTCTGCTGACGGGAGTTAAAGAGTTAAAAACAAGTCGAACAGCCTGTATGTTCATTTCTGCTGTCGGCGTTACGGCTCCATATCACGCTGACTTCCCCGACCCTCATGAGTGTAAGAGACACCAAACATCCAACTGAAGTGGTCCAAGAATTTGTGCTGAGTCATCACAAAGCTGCTCAGTCTCTAACTTTGTTTTCTGCTGAGATAAAATCTGAAAAGACTCCTCTAACAAAGCACTGCTCCAGATTTTCATCATCACCCCCTAAACAGAAGAAATCAGCAATAATGGAGAACATGTGACAACAGATCAGTCCTCAGCTGGAGAGATATGAAATCTGCTGGTCTCCAAAGCTGATGATGATGCTGTTCCTGAATTTGTGAGTATTACAGTCCTGATGGAGAATTCAGATGAGAGGATGTGGTCTGGACTTTGGCTCTGGTTCTGAGTACCCCTAAATGCATCTAAGATCCTGAAACCTGCTGATTTTATGGCATAAATCTACAAAAATGTCAAACCACAGGCAGAGCTTCTGACGGACACAAAAAAAAAAAACCTGCACATAAAAGCAAACGTTTGAGACTTTCAATCAATGAGGGATTAGGACTCGTCTCAGCTGATCTGGTCTTTTACATGTGTAAGTACTAAAAATGTCACTCTGCTCTTTGCAGCAGTCACTCAAGAATATTTCCTGAGGAGACAGAAGAAAGGAGGTTTTTTCTTCTTTTTGAATCCTCTCATCAGACATCGACTTTTTAAGACTTTAAAAATGAGGATGTAGAAGTTGTAGGTCATTTGCTGGTCGAGTTTGCTTTTGGTTCAGCTCTGTCCTGAGAGATACCAAAGCTAGACCCTCCCTTCTGGTTTATGAGCACACATGAAAAGCCGAGGCAGGGAGAGCAGCAGCAAAGACTTCTGGCAGGGCTCGACAGTGCGACTGATGAAGTTAGTTTTAGGTTGGATATCTGACTGACATTTACTGCTGATCTACCGGTGTCTTCTCACTCTCCATAACCGAGATTAGCAACAGCAGCGCGGTTAAATCTACTCGCCACCCTCACTGTCAACGTCAGGTGTTGAATAAGGGACCGTCAATAAATTACTGGTTGATGTTCTCAGAAAAGGCTGTTTTCCTTCCATGTCATGTGACCAAAAGACCTAAAATTGATTTCAAATAAGACACAGATTATTTGACCTGACCTTGGCATGTGGCCTGCCTGGACTAACACCATGCTCAATTATTGATACACCACTGTTGGTATCAACCTCTTTAATAATCATCTACATGATCTTTTTCAGAGATCTTGTAAAATCGAGGACACAGCTCCTGTGGTTCAGGGTGGAAACTGGTCCAGTCACTCAGGAAGTCAAGGATTCAGATACCGGGTCTTCAGTTACAACAAGTCATCATAATTCAGCACGGCTCTGTAATCCTCTGGATTTAGACCTGGTTCAAATTATTTTATTGCCTCTGATTGAATCTTAAACAGGGAATCTGATCTCGCCAGCCAACGCACCAATCTGATATCTCGATCTCAGTGCCTCTTCAAAATCAACAGTTTTCAGGTAAATTATGTCGAAGGGATAACAAACAACAACATCACAGAGTCATGATGTTGGTTTAATCTCTTTAATCTGGATATTTTGGAATCAGAGTAAGATGGGTTTGTGATTTAAGGTTGGATTTTGTCGGTCCGGAGACTGTAGATCATCAAATTCAGCTCAACAGAGGGGACTCAATCTCAACCGTGGAGAGGAGAAAGAGGGGATTCCTCCGAGTCACTGAGTTAGGACTACAGAGTACGGTGGCCTGGAGGTCAGATGGGGAACTCTGTCACCTTTGACTCTCTCTGCTTCGGCTGGATTGTTCTTGGGAAACTGTTTACCAAATGTCACCTCTTGCTCGGGGGTTAAATAGCTTAGAGACGAGCGGTAAGTTGTTTGTGTTTGTGTTAGTGTGCGTGTGTGCAGAGGGTCCTGATCCATTAGCCCCTGCCTCCTCTGTTGTCCAAGGAAGGCTTTATTCTTTCCTCGGCTAATCCCGGGCTCAATGCTTCCCTAATCCGGAACAGAGGGATGCAGGGCATGAGAACGTCCTAAGACACGACTGATATTATTGTTGCTCTTATACAGCTAATAGAGAGATTATAGTTCATATTCAAAACAGCCTTTCTGAGCGAGCAAAGGAGGATTTCATCACCTACACACGGGTTATTTTAGAGTCTTTATGTCACAGATTAACACTGGAAAACCTCCACAGTTCCACTGATGACACCCAAGAAAATAATGAGAATTTACATGAAACTGTACACATGTGTAAATACTAAAAAAACATGTTTTTCTGATAGTGGATTAGGTAATCAAACATTAAATTACAGTTTTAATAAATGTCAAAATGTGTCCAACACTGATTTAAGGAATGGATTATTAACTAAATATTTTAGGCACCAATGTAGACAAACTGCAAAGGGTGGAGTTCAGGATTTAATGAACATTAATCAATTAAAACAACAACATTAAAGCCAAACATCACAAGGTTTTTTAGACCAAACTATCAATCTATTCATTCATCCATCCATCCATTAATCTATCATCCACCCATTTCACCTTTATCCATCAATTCCCTATCCATCAACTCAACGAAACCAATTTTCCTATTATTCTTCCATCTGTCTTACCATCCATCCAACTATCATCAAACAATTCAGCCCTTCATTCATCCAACCATCCATCCATCCATCCATCCATCCAACATCCATAAATCCATCCAACAAACTCCATCCATGCATGCATCTATCCAACTATCTTTGAACAATTCAGCCCTTCACTCAACCAACCATCCATCAATCCATCTATCCATCATCCATCCATCCATCCATCCATCCAACATCCGTCATCTATCATGCATCCATTAAACGAACATTTATCCATCCATCCTTCTATCCATCCATTCAACATCCATCTATCTATCCATACATCCATCCATCTAACCATCCATCCAACTATCTATTCATCCATCCAACATCCATCCATCCATCCAACATCCATCATGCATCCATCTATCCCTCCATCAAACACCCATCCATCCATCCATCCATCCATCATGCATCCATCCATCCATCCATCCGTCCATCCATCCATCCATCATAACAGTCCAGTAAATGTGCTCTCAGCAGTAAATCTTTAGTCTACCTGCCGTCTCTGTTGATCTTCTGTAGTTTCTGTCTTATTTATGATTAATTCATCCCACAGTCCTTCATATTTCATTATTGACAAAAGTGTAATTGTCCTCAGGAGCTGTTTTTTGTTTTTCCTTTTTTGTTTTACAGCCTGACAGTCGGACTGTTACACAGAGACAGGAAATGTCGGGAGGAAAGAGTGGAGGATGACCTGCAGCAGAGAGACAGCTGCTTACAGCTAACAGGGTCTGCAGCCTCTGTGTTTGGGATGCCCACCTTCACCTCTGAACTAAGACTACCCAGAATAAATGAATAAAAAGTACACTCGGGTTAACAAAGTACACATGGAGGATGAACTCTCCACGGCTTTTCTGAACCATCTTCTGATACATGAGAAAAAACAGCTTCATAGGAGCAGAGACACATGTGTTTGTGGCCTTGTGTTTCTTTAGCAGCAGCAGCAGCTAATTACTGTCTGAAACATTAGATCGAACATCCATCTGCATCTTCATTCTTTTACCCGTTTATTATGATTCCAGTGAAAAGATACCTAATTATGAACCCCACTTAGTGCTAACAAACACTTCTCAAGTATGCACTTAACATGCTCGCATATTCAGCACACTCCAAACACATGCACCTCTGGGACACTGCCTTCATTGTAATGGTTACAAAGCAGGGTCAGACCTGGCTCTGCAGGACTAACTGTGTTGTGCTGCTGAGGAGGACAGTAATGATAGAAAGCCTAGTACTAATGGAGTGTGCTTTATCAAAGGCCTGCTCTCTATTACAGCCACTGTTACTATGAGAGTGGCACTATCCTCACGGCTGTTGTTTGCGTCGTAGCACAAACAGCTAGTTGTTCATCACGCAGGGACAGGGAGGACGGATGAGAAAGAGGAGGCCCATTGTTTGTTGAGAAAGTGAAATTAGTCCTAAGTATCAGCTAATAAAAGAGCAAATGGCTGACCTTGTTTGAAGAGATATGTAACTATTAAAGAAAACAGCTTTTACAACCTGAGGGTTGAGCTGTTCAGATTTATTTTTGTCCGCGGAGCAGAAATGGTCAGAGCTGAGTGGTCACAAACGTCACAGGTAGGCCTTCATCTCCCGATAAAATACATTTAATAAGTTTGACCTACATATTCAACATTAAGGAAGATTAACAACGCTGTAGTGACGTTTGATTACTTCATTTTATTTACAGTGATGACCTGCTGAGTCAACAGTGGTGATGCACTCTGTGAGTCACTTTAGCCTAACTAGCATTAGCAAAAAAAGGACCCTGAAACAGAGCAGGGGGATCTGGTCTCACTTAAAAATGCTATTATAATCAAGGAACCCTACAGTATAAAAACACCACTACCAAGGAATGGACCGATATGAAGAAATAACCCACTGTTACCAAGGAAAAGACTTCTAACACTGTCATCAAGACAGTAACCAACCACAAACCATAAATAACAGACCATTACCAAGGAATAACAAACCATTACCAAGGGATAACAACTTATCAACAAGGACAAGACTGACAACAAGAGTTGAAATTCAGTTGTCAAATCCTCAACCAGCCATTAACTATAAAAAACAGACTATAACGAAGAAATAACCCACTGTTACCAAGGAATAACAAACTGTTTCCAAGGAATAACAAACCGTTACTAAGGAATAACAACTTCCCACCAAGGCAACAACTGATAACAAGAGTAAAAATTCTGATTAAGTCCTCAACCAGCCATAAACTATAAATAACAGACTATTAGGAAGAAATAACGAACCGTTACTAAGGAATAACAAACTGTTACCGAGGAATAACAAACTGTTACCAAGGAATAACAAACCGTTACTAAGGGGAAACCACTCATAACCAAGGAAAAGACTGATAACAAGAGTTGAAATTCTGTTGTCAAGTCCTCAACCAGCCATAAACCCTTGACAACAGACAATTATGTAGAAATAACAAACCGTTAACAAGGAAAAACTGACTGTTATAGAGAAAAGACCCATCGTTAAGAAGAAAGTCAATAAGAAGATTAAATAGTCTGCTGTCTGGAAATAACAGGTTAAAGAAATGGACCGTAAACGAGCATTAATGGACAATTAGTCAAAATAAATTGACCAGAAATTGACAGATGACTATCAAGAAATAATAATTCAGAATTTGCAAATAGATGCTGTAGTTGATGGTTATAGAAATATTATACAGCTTTATACAAAAATTATGTTATTAAGAATTGGTATCAAGACATGACAGACCTTAACAAATAAAATACTAAACTATGACCAAGATAAAAACCTTTAACAGGACAACTGTTTTATAGAGCTTTACCAAAAATAACAAACACATATCCACAATCACTAAACTGCTGTAAAGAAATAACAGACTACAGTTCTCGACCGACCATTATCAAGAATGAACGGTATCAAAAAAACAGCTGACCATCGCCGTGAACTGTTGTAATGTAATGAACATAAGAATGTATCTATAACAGGAGGATTTGTGTGTAAGCAAAAACTCCTGATACTCAGTGATACAGCGGAGTGCACCTGGACTAAATCTCATCCTCTCTGCTCCACAAGATGCTGAGTAATCGCTTCACATAATCAAATCTGATGTTCTCCACTCGTAGCAGGTCTTATGTTAGCATTTCTGTATTAGCTTGACTTTGCCCTATAGGCAGGCCCATCAGCCAATAATGTGCCATGCATTGACACAAGCAGCCAATATTTATCTGCTGTGTTGAACCAATTTAACGCTGAAAGCCGGTAAAGCCAACAGCTGAGTCTTTGTTAGAAACTTCCTGCCTCTCTTCCAGGCCGTAAAGCTGCCCTCTCTGAACTCCTGTGTCCTGGCATGTACTCACTCACCCTTTCTCCTTCTCAGGAAGTTATGTTTATATTACTATCCCCTTATATTAAAGGTCAGGGCATGGAAATACAGTTTGTCAAGTGGTCTGGGGCAATAAAAGACGGCATGGATAGCATGTTTGTACTGAGAAACGGCAGAGGAGATAAGGAGGGAAAGTGAGAAAGAAAGAAAAGGAATGAGAAAACATTTGAGATAAAGCTAAAGTCAGATTATATGTGCGTCTCTTTGTGGAGGGAACAGGGAGGTAAAGGTGATAAAAGGTAAAAAAATACACGATTTAGGGCACTGCTGGACTGAAGACAAAATAAACCCTGTTATCGAGGCTGGGAGATGAATAACAGGAAGAGAGCGGGGCGTGTTTGAAGGCAGATTTAGGGCGTCGAGCTGCTTTTGAGCACCAATGTACATATATAGATAGATGCCTGGGTCTGTACAGTATCTGAATATATTCTACAACCATTTATGGTCACATCACGGAGCAATTAAATGTGAATACCCCGCGTGTGGTTTCAATCATGCTATGATTGTTTAAGGAAACACAGCATTCAAAACAACATGTAATTCTTTAGGTTGAAGTGGTCGATGCTCCGGTGTTCTTGGGTAACCTCTGCACGGAGGCTGAAACACTCAAATCAAAACCAGTGTTTATTTTAAGATTATGGGGCAGAAAACGTTAGAGACGCAGACGGAAAGAGACGACATCCATCAAAAGTCCAGAGCTGGATTCAATTAAACCATTTTCACAGCAGATAGTTCAACTTGTCAAAGCAGGAGAAGCTCCGATGTAATAACACTGACAATGGCAGCATTCCATTTAGGTGAGTCAGGTACTAGTCTGTTATTTTTGCATGCTCACTCACTGACGAGGCTTAGTGGGACAAATAGAGGAACGTTATTATTTCCACACCTGTACTTTTCCTGCTTTGACAAGTCATAAAGTCTGAACTGACATAAAGAGTCCAACTGAGGACATCCCTGCAGGGGAGGGCCTGAAACCGGACCACTGTGAGACCTGTCAAATTATCTTCTTTAGGTACACAATGTCCATGACTTAAAGGTGAGGTAGGCAGGAATCCAGTAAAGAAGCAACTTTTATGTGGTGTATAAACAAAAAAGCTTTTAATATCAGACAATAGTTATTAGTTATTGATGACATTTGGTAATATAACGATATCTTTGTGTTTTGTTATGTCTGTGTAGTCAACGTTTTACATGTTTTGAGCGGCCCGCTCTTTCTGACTGTAAACAAAGCCGTTCTACGCCTCCCCCGACTTGATTGGTTGTGAGGCAGACGCTGCTCCCCCGTGTCGTTCATGAGTCCAAACAAAGTTAGCGTGCTAAAATATCGGACAGTAGAAACCAACCAGAAAGTTCGGAAAATTGTCTGAATCCTCCTTTGGCCACGACTGCCGACACAAGCAAGAAAACAAAGTAAATACCGGAGACTCTGGAGGAATAACGGGCGCTTAAAACGGAGGTAGACCGGACAAGAGCTAAAAAGCCGGGTCAACATAAACGATGGGGGACGCTTGGGGATCTTGGTGACCCTGTAACCTTTCTGCTGGACAGGTAAACCGCTTTAACAAAGTAAGACGAGTGTCTGTAACAGAAGTGTTTCTTGTCAAACGGACCTGCTGTAGCGTGTTGTAGCGCCATCACTTAACTGTCCTCCCTCGGGTCCTGGACTATGTCACTTTATCCTCGTTGTAGAAGTCCTGCAAACATTGTGTTTGCTGGTAGTCTGTTGGCATCTACAGTAGCACCAATGCTTTTGACTTTCACCATGACTGGGCCCCATTTGTAATTATCTGAAGTATTTATCTGCATTATATCTGAATTTAATTGGAACGATATGAGCGAGCAGGAGCGTCTGTTTGTGGAGGAGGAGCTGAGGGGGAAACTGGTTGGGAGGGGTCGAGTTTACATTCAAGATTACTCCAAAAAACTGGAACTTCCTCAGATCCTGTCTACCCCACCTTTAAGAACAGGTATTTCAGTTTAACATGTGACCCAGTTCCCTCCGGCTGATTCGAACAATTAGGAGGTTCTGGGTAAATCAAGACTCCGACATCACTGCAGTAAAATAATGACTTATCTTCAGTGATAACAGACTCCAATATGCATCCTCTCACAGTATGTTCTTTGTAGAGTGCGCACACAACCTCTCACATGTCTCTGACACATGCACCTCGATTCTCTTTCCTTCCCAAGACAACCTCCAAATTTTAATTGGGCCTGCAAAAACCGGCATTTCCCCTCCAGCAGGGTTTACCTTTAATTGCACGCTCTGAAATCCAGCCTTTAAAATGTTTCAAAAGAATAACTAGTGAATGCATGTTGATGCCTGGAGAAGTTCAGGATTAATTAAACATGACCCGCGCTCTTTGTGCTCTGTTCCAGGCCGAAAAGATCGATGTCCCTGTGTTCTTCACAAAGTCGGGGGGAAAAAAGGAGGCACATGAATTGTTTAAAATGAAGCGGGCGGGTGTGCGATGCAGCAGCGCTACACCTGAAGGAAATCATTAAGTTCAAGGATGTTTGAGTGTTTTTTTGTGTGTGACTGAAATCAATTGGAGATACAATTAAAGAAACAAGGCTCTGAAACAAAACTAAGAGCTGAGCTGCTGATCCTGAGATAAATATTTAGACGCTCGTTGGAGCTGCAGAGCGGGAACCGTGAGTGTGAGGGAGAGGAGCGCCCGTGGAGGGCAGGATTCACTGCTTTTTACTGCATTAAAACAAGCTGTTTCTGTCGAAAAGATTGGCCCGATTCAAGGATGTGACAAAGTAGGCATATTTGCAGCCTTGGCTGCGTGCTGCATAATTGATCCAAGGTTTGGAGGAACTGCTGTGTTTGAAAAACCACCCTGCAATAATGACTTCCCATTTCAAACCCAGTTGTGAAAGCATTTGGGCCGAGTACACACACACTCACACACACACACACACTCACAAAATAAGTCATTACTCTCTCACACACTTGTAGTTTACACACATCCATCAAAAATGCATCACCACGGCCTGCACACAACTCATCAAGTTAGTGGAATCATAAATTCTGTTTATGATATCAGAGCATTCGGAGAGGCTGCATTAGCTGACCGCAAGGTTGTTGTTCGATCCCCCTGTGCAGCAACATAAATCTGGCCGGGGAAGCAGAGCGGACCCCTCCCTCATCACCGCAACTGAGGTGTCCTTGATGGAGACCCTCAGACCCCGACTGCTCTGTTAGCCGCACAGCAGCTCAAAGAAAACACACTCGGACTGGACGGCTTCACTGTCAGACTGAGGAACGGTTATTTAGAGATTTGACTTGTGTCGACATCCTGCATGAGTTTCATCTGCGAGACCTTGATTTACATGAATCACTCGGAGCAGGAGAGCGTCAAACCAAACAGAGACGCAGGGAGAGTGAAGGTCTGTTGATAAACAGAGTTACACCCAAATTAAAGACACTCACATGAGTTTCTGTGCTGAGGTCAACTCACACCTGCTAGATGTGTTTCCACTGACCCAGGAGACACTTTAAGGTCTGGAAACGAACCAACTTCACCGCTTTCATGTTATATTTTTCATGCTTGTGTAATATACAGAGCTGATAAAGCTGATACAGCTCTGTGCAGAAAAAAGGGGGACTGTCTATTCTCTGCATAACGGTGTGACGTGCCGCTTTCGCCAACAGTCTGAACGGTCCAATCTATTAAAATGAAAATTAAAGTCGTTTCAGAGCCAACACACAACCGACGTGAAGCTCCAGGAAAGAGCTGGCTGTGGAAACCTGAGTGAGATCAGGGTCTGCTGTACCGGACCGGACTGCTCGCTGGAAACGCACCTCAAAAACATCTTTATTGATCCTGTATTTTAACGTCTTATTTCTCCTTCCAATCTTCTGTTTCAGCCTCGTTTTAGTTTGTGTCCATTTTGGCGCCCCCTGTGGACAAAGCGGCACGTTCTGTTGTCTGATTCTTACTCTGTGGCAGCGGTTACAGGCCTGGAAAATTATAATATGTAAATAGTCGGTGTTGCTGCTGGTTTTGTTTGTTCTTGGAGGTCATAAAGACGCTCCAGTAGCAGATTTACGACCTGTTGAAAAGTCCTTACAGGAGCTTTAAAGCGAGTAAACACGCTCTCTCTCTCTTTTGAGCTCAACTCTCAACACAAGCTGAAGTTTTCATGATCGCTGGAAGCCAAAGCTGTTGTCTAAATATGATTCGTCATCAATCATAAATATGATTTCTGTGATCGTGGGAACCTCACCTGTTTTATGCTGCTGTAAGAGAGCGCAGTCTTTAGTCTTCTGAACTCAAAGATTGTGCAGAATCTAGATCCTAAGTTTGAATCATGTTTGCTTTTACTCCCAGAGCCTGAGCACCAAATTATACTGACTTCCCACAGAGATCCACTTAAAGAGACTTCACTTTTACTGCAAATTGATTCAGCGCAGTGAAGAAGCGAAATAACATGCAGTGAGCTCTCTTCACTCCGCAGACGTCTGGCTTTTTGGCTTATCAAATTTCTCCTCTCTCTATGTGTCTGTGCAAATTCCCTTCCACGTAAATGCCACACAGCCGCACCACTTTGGAGAAGCTGGAGTCTAACACTTTTTTTTTTTTTTTTTTAGCCAATTATCCGAGTCTACGACTTTAAGAAGGGCAGCCCAGTCCACAAGACGCCCCTTAAGGGCACTACATGCTACTTGCAGCTGCTGGCGTGTTCTGGCGTGACTGAGATCACATGTCGGCTCAGACGTGTTCACTTTCATTTACGCTTATGTCATGTTGAAACGTTCACCTCTTTTATTTCTTTTGAAACACACCGAAATAACCACCGAGCGAGTCCACATTTCAAACGGAGGTCTTAACATGTCAGCCCGCCCCCAGAGGTTTCACTCTGAGCAGGTATAATGTCACCTCACTGTGTGTGCATTGGAAGATGTTGGTGAATACGTGCCGCACGAACGCAAGCAAAAGATCAGGCCTCAGGAGGACTCTTGTTAAAATTCACACCGTGGCAGCAGACGTAGGGTCAGTGCTCCCGACTCCCAAGGGTGGCCGAGGCAATTAGTGGTTCAAGTACGGGGGAGCAGGGGCCGGGCCGAGTTGTTGATGTTGTGCATGCGGTCTGATCATGGGAGAAACAGAGGTGGAGAGGGAGGAGGCAGGAGTTAGAACCCCGAGGGGTGCACGCAGTCAAAGGCAAAGAGATCATGTTTCATTCAACGTCTCCGCTCGCTCTCTCTCGCCAGGCTAATTACTGTCAGGGGGATTATTTATAGGTGCTAATGGGTCACAGCAAAGTGACTAAACGCTATCTGTACGGCCAATCTCTGAAATGTGACCTTGTGGCAGGGGCGAGCGTGCACAAACACAGACGTCTGCGCACACAAAAATGTTAATGTTCAACTCAGAGATGTACACAGCAGTCCTGATGTTTGTCCGCTCAAGTCCAAAAAATGCGAAACGGTCCGAAAACTTCACACTTCCTCGTATTTATTATGGTGGGAGCAGTTTCACCTGAATCAGCAGAGAGGAAAAAGCAGCAGAAAAAGTCACGAGGGCGCACTAATCTCTGGTTTTACACTGTTTGAACTTTGACCCAGTTTGACTCTGAACTTTTCTGCAAAGATCAGCAGCGCTGCGCGGGTCTCATGTATCTCAAATGCAGACACCGACAACGTAAACAATCGTGCTGCGAAACAGTTTCTTCTTTTCCGTACATAGAGGCAGGGTGCTTGTTACAACAAATCACTTTTTTTTTTCAGAGAGCCCTCATTACTCTGTGTGTATCTGAAGCCTTTATATAGTACACACTCTAAATCCCTCAGAGTTGCCCGGCTGGAAACGGGAACACGGTGTCCTACCCTGACTCGGCTGGTAACAGTATGTTTCTTATTCTGTTTGCATGTTCAGTATGTGTGTTTGGGTGTGCCTATAGATACCAACCAAGGACACATGGGACATGCTGGGTATACGGGGCCGCATGGAAAGATACCGCCGTGTTTTTGCAGAAGTGGAAGATATGATCAGATCTGTACTTTAGTAAAAGTAGCAACACCCAAGTTTAGAGCTATTTTGTTACACTCAGAGCGCTGTATTTATCATGTGTACATTTAAGGTAAAGCTGTAAATACCTGCCTGCAGAAATCGTTCACTATATTTAAGATTTTATGGAAAAAAAGTTCATTTCTTGTTAAATTTGGTGCCAGCAGCACGTTTCTGAGCAGTCAGGACGGGGTCATGTTTACCAGCGTGTTGCATCACCTCTTCTTTTAGCAACTCTGTCAACATTTGGAAACCAGGGGGGCCGGTTTCTATAGCTTTGAAAGAGAAATGTGAATGTCCCAGGGGTCTTCTTTAAAAACCCATGCAGTGACTTCCACTTCAGAGAGTCGTGTCTGTTTCTACCTACAGATCATGTCCATCTGGTACCAGTTGTTTCTTTTGTTCAGAGATTCCTGCAGAGTCCACTTGGAGCTGGCATCACTCCATGGCTCTAGTTTTTTTAAACCCCCCCACCACGGCTGCTTCAGTGTCAGGGGACCGAATCTGCATCGTATGAGGCTTAAATGAATAATGCATGTTTGAATCAGTGAGGACAGAGTAGGAAAGTCCACGTTTTGGAAGACTGCTGTGGTTCTGAAACCGATATGTTGGGGTTATAACATAAAAGTGAGAAGTTATACATACATCTGCATAATTCAGCTGAGGAGAAGGACATGGAAATCTAACTGGAGGCATGAAATGAAGTTGATATTTGTGGACCCAGAATAGAGGTGAATGTTTGCATGTTGTTGCAGACGGTGATGTTTATCTTTCAGTTAATTTCCTTTTCTAGTAGGAGTTTTGGCAACAGCTGAGCAGTGCGGCATGTGACTCAGGGCAAAGCTACAGAAAATGTAAACAGCAGGGATCCACGGTGACGGATTTCTGCAGTTATCTGACCTACCAATAATTTCAAACTCAATACAGATATCAGAGGAATAGAAGACATCTGTCGAACTGAAGAACATTTCACCTGCAGCTGTTTGTTTTTTTTAAAGCTCCTGTCAAGAACTTTTGGTTTGTGTTCACTTTGGCGCCCCCTGTGGACAAAGCTTGTCCTCCACATAATTTAGAAGTGTCTTTTTACAAAAATCTCATCCTGCCAACTTTAGACTTTTTTATATGCACTCTGTATAAACAGCTGTTTCTGCAGCTGTGCGGCTAACACCGGTTCGAAACCAGGATATAAAAATTGTCCGTTTTGTTGACGATGGTCTCGTTTGTATTCGTAAATCATAAAAAGATATTAACACTGATTTTCAGTCTGTTTCATAATTGTTCAAAAACTCCTCACAGGAGCTTTAAATAGAAAAAAAGTCTCAGTACTTTTCGACAGTGTGAACTGCCATCTTTGCTGAACCCGCCCCTTTTTTAGACGAAGGACTGTGATTGGGTCGATATATTTGACACTTAAGAGCCTGTACATAGACAGCTAAAATAATTATAACCTTGCTGATGGGTCTGACAGCCTGAAGCTTGTTTATCTTATTCTTTCACCAAAAATCACAGCCTTCCTGTTTTCTTTTTATAAACCTGCTTTTTTTCTCTTCACATCGTCACTCCGGCTCTTATCGGGCTGTCCTCACCTCAATCTCGGGCTCTGGGTTGTCTGTGTGTCACTTTTGGAGGCTGAAGCTGATAAAGATGATGATAAGGCTTGTAAAACATGACTCTTGGGAAAGCTGAACCTCGTGGCATTTGTTGTTTTTACTGTCTGATTGAGGTCACGCAGGAATGACTTTTACTAAATCAACATTGCAACAAAACTGGACTGCTAAACTGGACTTTGAGGAGAGAGTCTCTGCAGAAACTGAAGCACAAAATAAAAAAAAATCACAAAAATCAGACAAAGAAAAACCGTTTGGATCTAAGTGTAAAAAAAGACACTGCAGCTCTTTGTTTACCTGGAAGTAGCGACATTAAAACCCCGTGTTTGCTCTCTGACACCTCTGTTCTCCGCCACCTGCCCCCACGCCTTCCTACCGGCTCTGCTGCCTTGCTCGGCCGCCGCTGCAGCGGTTGTTTGAGGGGAAGGTCGTTGGTAGAGGGAGGCAGAGCGGCTGGAGCCTGGCACTGAGACTGAAGAGCAGCCAGAGTAATAAATTTACACGGCACATCTGCATACTCAGAGGACACCGCTGCCCAAGCTGCCAGCCTCCTCGTCTGCCCTTCCAGCATCACAAAGTCGCTCATTCTTTGAGTTTTACGGTCATTTCTGCACACGACGTGTACATGTTCACGATTACATCAGGAGAGGCTCTAATACACACAGCTGTTGTTCTGTGTGTGCACCATGTGTGTCTGTTTTTCTTTGTGTGTTTGGACAATAAAGTGCTTTCAATAATTGATCCCTCTCACTGTGAGCGTCTTCTCTGCAATTAGATTATTTCTCTGCCTCTTAAAGAGTCAGAAACCATCAAACGAGCGACTATCACAGGATGACGGAGCTGAAGTTTCTTCTTTTGTCCAACCAGCTGAAGGGGACAGTGTCCTAACTGTACGAGACACTAGTGAGCGTTACAATTAGCTGAATTACATGGTTTCCTAAGGAGCGAGTGTCCTATCAGCCCACGAGCAACAAGGAGCTGAGCGGTGAAACAGGGCACTAGGACCCTGCATCTTCATCCAGATATGGTATTATAAAGACACTGTGATTGATGAGTTGTGCCATAACTTATGTTATGTTTGTCTGTCAATGAAGTGCAAAAGCAGGAAGATAGTTTAAATTGGACTAATGTAGCTCTAACTAAAGTACGAAACTTTTCCGAAAACTTGGACATAAATCGTCATGATAAGAATAAACTAAAACGACTGAAACCACGATGGAGGAAAATGTATTTGAGGTGTATTCATATTTTCAAGTTTGACCTATGATCCATCTGTTACAATGGAGGGGGCGGGCTTTAAGATCTTCACAGCCAATCAGCAGGAGAAACTCTAAAACAAAGGCCTCACTCAGGATTCTGGGTCTGTTCCTTAATATAGTCTTTGGTTTTAGTAGATTTCTAGACGATGAGGACGACAACAACAACAACAACAGTCGACATCCATGAGAGATGATGGTATATGAAAGCAGCAGAGCTGTTTATTTGGCTGCAGTGATATCAGCTGGATCTGTTATGTTTGCAGATATACACTCAAACATGGTGGTCCGACTTATCTGATAGATCAGATAAGTGTTTATTTTTTTGTACTCTGCAGCTTTAGGAGCATCTCTGATTAAAAAAAGCCTCAAACACACTTCAGCCCGAGCACATGACCAAAATCAACTTAAAGAGGGTCCTGAACCCGGGGGTCCGGAGGAGACGAGGGGGAGGGCTTGGTCAAATCATCGCACACAGTTCTGCTCTGCGAGAAAGTAATCGACAACGACTGAAACACAAAGGTACGATGAGTCATACCTGCACCTACAGTTGACTGCCTGGACTAGCTCTCAGGTTTTGTTCCACTGATGTAAAAAGTGACACAACAGAGCAGCTGCATAGAAATATTTTTGTTATACTTTTCAAAAGTCTCAAAAAAAATCCCAGGTACTTAAATTAAACACCAAAATGTTGCCATGAAAGTTTGAGTTGGAAAGTGAAATAAAATCCAGGTGCAGCTCATTTGTTTGAATCTGCTGAGAAGCTTTATGGAGACACTGATTTCCTTTTCCATCTGGACCCGGCACCTGCCCGCAGCTCCAAAACTACCAGAAACTGGTGTGCTGACTGTGGCATCACTGTGCTTGACTGGCCTGACCTTTCAGTGAGATAAATCTACAATATAAAGACTTTTAAAATAAGATTATAAGAAAAAAATGAACTTTTTTATTTTGTTTGGGGGGGATTCTACATTTTTGAGCTGTAACTACACGTGTGACCAAGATTTTTTAATACACCAACAATAAAAAAGCAACTTAATTAATGCAGAAAGCTTCAATAAGTCATTTAATTTAACATTGGGTAGGCCAATCAAATTTCAAGCAGGCCCATGTCACTTCTTTTGACACTAGGGCCCGATCGATTTATTGGCGAGCTGATTAAATCGGACAATTTTAGCCCGTTTGAGACTAATCAGTAATCGGCCAAATCTTGCCAATTTTCGCCAATATTTTCAGAAATAAAATGCGGAGAATAAGATTCGGTTTCACTCTGAAAATGTTCCGCCATCTGAAAAGTTCCCCGACTTATCCTGTAGATGGCGCAGCGACCTCATGACAATTTTCATCCACTAACTACCTCACAGCACAGGAGGAGAGTGGTCCACCTCAACGGTAAATAAACTAGTTTGTGAAATACACGATAAGTCAACAAGTTCCAGTTCAACCCACTTCACCATGTTCCCCGCTGTGCTGGTCTCGGTCACGCCGATTTAACGCTGAAGCACCATGTAATATGAAGCTAAAGTTAGAGTTAGCCATCTGCTGTTAGCCTTGCTACACTGTTAGCCATGCCAGTAACAGTAGAATAAACAACAGTACACATTAGTGATCGAGCTACTTCTCTTACTGAGGCAGCTGCATGTCTCTAAAAAATGGTCCGGTTATGGCGTTGTGTTGAAAATATCTAATCAAGAAGAAAGAGTTTGGACCCGTCCAATCAGCTGATTCCATTTCTAATTGAAAAACAAACGTTAGCCCCCCAGCCTCGATACCAACAGTCAGAGATGCTCGTCGGGCTCGCTCCGCCCTTTTCAGATTTCACTTCAGAGCAGTTTGCAGATAAAAGAAGCTGCACCCTTCTCCACTCTACATTACTATCAGGTGTAGACATACACCTCAATGCCTAACCGACTCACTTCTCGCTGGCCCTGTGCCACGAATCCAGGTGTATCAGTTCAACAGGTTTTCTGCCTGCAAGTTACAGTAGGCAAACATTATATTTGTTTGCACTCGACTGTTTGAGGAATAAAAGCAAATTTAAGCTCCGAGATGTAAAGAGAAATGCGTCTGATTTAATGTGATATAGATTTCTGAGGCGGTTTCTTTCTGGAAAATGTCGCACGCAGCCAAAGAATCTGTGTTTCAGTTGGTGGGGGAACTCCTGGGACACTCTGTGACTTCTCTGTTTGGTTGTTACAACTAAACATAAAATGGTACATCTTGTCTGCAGGGGCTAAATCAGGCAATGTATACTTTAACGTGATCCACGCTGAGTACATGGAGGGAGATAAAAACATGTGTCTGCTTACAGGCAGTCAAGGCCAAAGATTAAAGTACATCTATAGATAATGTTAACATATTAACTTTTAATGTACAGAGTAGGTCGAAGAGAGAGAGAGAGAGGGAGAAAAACAAGCCACTCGTTCCCTCTCCCACGTCCACTTTCTCCTCTCTCTCCACCTTCTCTCATCCCTCCTCTTCCCACCCTCCTTTGGCAAGGACAAGCGAAGGTGCTGCCAAGAATGTGACTGCGTTTGGAAAACAAATCCAGCTCACTTCTCTTTTTTTGTTCTTTACGTCTTTTTTCCCCCCTTTCTTAAGGTGGGCTGCCGGAGCCTGACTGCTCCAAAGGCTGACGTTTAAGACGGATGAATCTCCCCGTAGATCGCCTCCTTCTTGTGCAGCTCGATGTATGTTTTTCGACCTCAGCTAACCCTGAACTCCTTCACCCAGGGCCCCCTCACACACACACTCACTCTCAGCGGCCTCTCCTGCCTTGCACTAACTCGTCAGCCCACCTTAAGAAAAACTGCCCTGTGTGTGGAACTGTTGGACTCTAAATGTATGTATATGTGTGTATGTGAATGTGTGTGTTTCTGCACGAGCTCTCCGCAATTGTTTTCTGGGAGATGTCCGCTTCCCCACGGCGGTTCATTTCCTCACAGCTAATGGAAGTTAGCTGCTGATTGTAAGAGGACAGATCAGGGATGAGGAGAGATTTAAAGAGTGCAGCTGATTGTTTCAGAGGAAGAGAGAGAGAAAGTTACGGGGCGTTAAAGAGCAGAGAGAGAGAGAGAGAGAGAGAGAGAGAGAGAGAGAGAGAGAGAGAGAGAGAGAGAGAGAGAGAGAGAGAGAGAGAGAGAGAGAGAGAGAGAGAGAGAGAGAGAGAGAGAGAGAGAGAGAGAGAGAGAGAGAGAGAGAGAGAGAGAGAGAGAGAGAGAGAGAGAGAGAGAGAGAGAGAGAGAGAGAGAGAGAGAGAGAGAGAGAGAGAGAGAGAGAGAGAGAGAGAGAGAGAGAGAGAGAGAGAGAGAGAGAGAGAGAGAGAGAGAGAGAGAGAGAGAGAGAGAGAGAGAGAGAGAGAGAGAGAGAGAGAGAGAGAGAGAGAGAGAGAGAGAGAGAGAGAGAGAGAGAGAGAGAGAGAGAGAGAGAGAGAGAGAGAGAGAGAGAGAGAGAGAGAGAGAGAGAGAGAGAGAGAGAGAGAGAGAGAGAGAGAGAGAGAGAGAGAGAGAGAGTCTCTGTACGTGTTAGCACAAACAGTCCTGACTGTAAATCAGCGCCTGGGACTCCCTGACGGTCACACATGCAGAGTGTGGGGTTGATTGGGTTGAAGACTAAACTGGTGGGAGTCAAGGAGAGTACGCAGAAATAAAGAGATAAATAAAAATGCATGTTTAACCTTCTGCAGAGAACGAGCTGCTGCCCTCTAGCAGGAGGTTTACGCTTCGCTGCTGCAGACTTTAAGGCAGGTAAGAGGAGATGAAGCTGGTTTTAGTTTTATTTTATGTAGATTAAAGCTCCTGTGAGGAACTCTGTCTGCAGGGCTTGACACTAACATGTTCTCTTAGTTGAAAAAGTAAGGAGCACACAAAGAACTTGAGGAGCACAATGAAAATTGATCAAATAACGTTTGTCTTATTGTCCAACCTTAGTGCTATTATTTGAAATCAATTTTAGGTCTTTTGGTCACGTGACAGTGAAGCTATTGAAGGAAAACAGCCTTTTTCTGAGAACATCGACCGGTAATTTATTGATGGTCCCTTATCCAACACCCGATGTTGACAGCGAGGGTGCAGAGTAGATTTATGCATTTTCTTTAGCGCCCCCTTTAGTCACCCTTGTATCATTGCGCCCTTCTGAGAGGAGGCTGTTTCTTCAGCGTACCTCACCTCCCTTCTTTGAAAATGGTCAATCTTGGAACAGATACCCTCATCCCTAATAAACCTGCACATCTTCTTGTTTAGGTTTCAGGTTTTTTCACGTCTGTCTCATCTGCATTAAAGCTCCTGTGAGGAACTTCTGCTCGACTGACACCGACCTCCTCGAGTCGTCAGCTTTCTCTCTTGTTTGCTTTTGTTTGTTGGTATGGTTGGCGATTGGCGAGATTGGTAATTATTATGAACCTCGTTTCCATGGCGATCATGGTCCTATAGTGCGATCTCCACAAAGTGAAGAGAAAAAAAACTGAAAAAATCTGTTCACTGTAGCAAGTGCAGGGCTGCAAACACATTGACCAATGGGAGCCATCCATCCCGGACAGCTCCAATGGGTCAATCTTTTGCTCGGCCCAGAGGAAGCAGAGAGGGGAGAGGTTTGTGTGTGGGGGGTGGGACGCTTTTTTCAAATCTGCCTCAACGGCTCAGTTTGTTTCAACTGCTTCTCTAATCGTCAACCATGACTTTAAGATGAATTTTTGCCTTTTCATGAGTATTAAAATTTCCTTACAGGAGCTTTAAATCCCTGATTCTGATTGGCCGATGTTTTCTCACAAAGGTGACTTACTTCTTGGCAGCAAAGCGTCGCCGGGGAACAGCCTGAATCCACACGTCAATTCAATCCAGGGAAGGGAGTCTGGCACATTTCATCTCTGCCTGTTGACCCTGTGGAAAAAACACAACCAGGTTCTATCAGTCCTGTGTAACGCAACACAACACAAAACTCTCAGGACTCTGAATCTCAGGTTTGCCGGTTACAGTAATATCGGTGTAATTGAATCGTTTATTTGCTTAATTAGACAGTGAGAGGAATATCAGTGTGTTGACGCCGGTGTTAGGAAGTCTAATCCGCCCCCAACAAGACTCCTAGTCTCATCTGGACGAATCTCGAACACAATGAGTCTGAGAGCGCGGATTCGGGGGCGGCAGACGTGCCAAAATTTATTGGGAGAACAAGGAATGTGTGTCTGTTTGTGTGTGTGTAAATGTGTGTGTGTGTTTGTGTGAGCGTGTGCAAGTGGTATAATTAGATGGGTTTCAGAGAAGGGAATTCCATTTTTGTGTGTGTGTGTGTGTGTGTGTGTGTGTAAGTGTGTGTGGGAGTGTTTTTTGTACCACTCAGTCTAAGTGTGTTAGTGTGTTCCTCTGTGTGATAACAACTCCAGGCAGATTGAGCTGGCAAGGAGGGAGGTTGCATGCGTGTGTGTGTGTTTGTGTGTGTGTGTGTGTGTGTGTCTGGGCCCTGAGCCTAACCTGCAGCACCCCTGTGTGTGTGCGTGTGTGCACGAGTGTGTCTGTGCACACTCACACACACACTCAGAGGCTGCATGGGTAACTTGGTCCAACTGTGCCAACAATCTGGGCAATCTCTGTGTTCTGCTTCCCTCCCATCTCTGCTCGCTTCATCTCCCCGCACGCTGCACCCACACAGGTGCTGTTGCCATGCCAACCGCCCATGGAGAGGACTCCTTTTCCCCAGATTAGAGACGGAGCAGCAGGGAAATCCCCAAAAGGCGGCCGCAAGGACGGGTTAGTGAAAAATATCTGAAAATACCCACATGTTTGACAGAAAAATAAGACGTTTCTCCAAACCGAGCGTATGTGCACCTACTGCGCTCCGGAGTAAAAACCCACAAGCAACCTTTGTGGTGGAGGGATGAAGATGTCTCTCCACGAGAGGCCAAAAAGGAAAGGGAAGGTCTTATTTTAGTACATCTGCACAATTCCTGTTTATTCAGTATCTCCTGCTGATGTGATTTCACTCTCTGCTGCTCTCAGACGACTTTTTCATGCCTGATTTTTCCCTTTGTGTTCACTTTTCTCTCTGTTTTGTCTAATTTGCACTTAACCGGGGAAAAGATCAATAATTACACCAGCTAACGAGCTTTTATGATGTATCACAGAACACGAGTATCGATCTTAAAGGAGCTGAAAGTTGTTCCACATTAAAACCACGCTAAGAAACAGATCCTCATCTCCCACTGCGCTTGTGAAACAACAGCGATTGTTTTCATGCACGTGCATGACACGTGCACTTACTGTTGCACTGCACAATCCATGCTTACTAACTACTGTGTGTGTGTGTGTTTCTGTGTGTTGTGCACACAATGTTCCAGAAGTTTACAAACAGGGCCGGGATCCAGGCACCAGCCGCGGCCCAAATAAAACAAAGCAGATTGCGTCAGGCGTTTAAACTGGAGCACAAATACGACGGTATAAATAAATACGTGCAAATTTATCCAGGAAAATAAGAGCCTCCATAAATTAGAGTCGGGTTTGTGCTGCAGAGGGGGAAACCTACATTTTTAAAGGTTTTGTTTTGAGCAGCGGCGGTAGGAGAGGGTCCAAGGTGAGGAGAGAAAGTGGGATTATTCTGCCCTTCTGCTCGGCGTAGAGAGACGAATATAACCCCCGGCTGGATAAAAACCAGTGAGTGATTCTTTGAACTTTACGCTGACCTTTCTCATCCTTGCTGTTAGCTTGCGCTCAGTATGAGGCCGCGCCATCAGCTGTCTGGCCTGGATGCAGCAGATTCACGCCCTGCAGGACTCGACACGTGTCCTGGTCACAGCGATCGGGGCGAACGCACGCACGCACGGCGCTAACTGGCCTCCCATCGCTCGGTATAAGGTGTCACTCAGCGCCGACATTGAGACCATGCTGACCGTGTTTGAGATCTCAGAGGCGGCGAGTCGCTCGCCAGAAAAAGAAGCGAGTCGTGTCAGGCTGTGATGCGGGTCGTGTGCGTGCCGGCCTGGTCTCCCGGTTTAAGAGGACAGATGTTCAGATGTACGAACACGGGCGCACATCAGGGTGTTTATGGAGGATCCAGCAGAGAGCCTGGTTTGACCCTCTGTGGAGGAACTGTGAGAGCGAATGAGACGTCAGAGAGGAGCAGACTGAACTCTGAGGTTTCACAAACAAAGACAAGCATCTTCCTGTGGGCGTGTTTCAGCCTTTAAGGTCCTACATGATGGTACTTCTCCCTGTTTTGAATTCAGTCTCGAAAAATCTCAAATTCAGCCTCTGTGGATGATCTGCAGCCTCTCAGTTTCTAACCTCATTATATATGCTGCGATCTGAGCGTGCTCTGTGCTGTTTCACTGCCTTAAAGGTGGGGTAGGCAAGATTCCGTTGAAGTTAGCGTGCTACAATATCGGACAGTAGAAACCAACTAGAAAGTTCGGAAAACACAAGCAAGAAAACAAAGTAAATCCAAGAGACTCTGGAGGAATAACGGGCGCTTCAAAGGAGGTAGACCGGACGAGAGCTAAAAAGCCGGGTCAACATCAGTGTAAACGATGGTGGACGCTTCGGGATCTTCGGGATCCCATTTGTATAATCTTAAGTATTTATCTGCATTACATCTGAATCTAATTGGAACGATACGAGCGAGCGGGAGCGTCTATTTGTGGGCGGGGCTTGCTGGAGCAGAGAGGGTCAGTTTATGTTTAAGATTTCTTCCAAAAAAAACTGGCACTTCCTCAGATCCTGACTACCCCACCTTTAATGTTGAACAGACCGGCGCAGACGGATGCAGAGGCAGAAAAACACCCGAACCAACATCGGCGAGCCCTCCAGAAGAACCAATGATCTTGAGTCAGCGTGTCTCTGAGTGTTTTGGTGAAATTTTAGCTCTTTCTTGACTTCTATGTGGTTGACAATGTGGTTTATACAACTATCTGTACATTATGTTAAAACTGATTTGTTGTTTATTTTGATTTCGATGCGTCTTATTTTCTGAAAGAAGGAGCTCAGTTTGTCTTTGAAAAGAGAGAGGATAAATGTTAGGAGTCACTTTTTGAACTAAATTGTTCAAACCTTCCTAGATGATGTGTTTGGAGACTGTTTCAAATATAACGTTTGGTGCATCGTCCTGTTTAATCATAACTCTGCAAACAGCAGCCCGAAATGATCTCAATCTCTGGAGTTCTGCATGTCCAAAGTTTTGTATTATTAAAACCTAAATGAATATGTGATGGTAAATCTGCTACATAAATGATCTGACATCTTAAACCCTGTCTATTTTGAATCTTTAATTTACACGCAGTGAGTTTCTCTTTCTGTTTTATTTCCTGGGCTGAGACAGACGGCAGAAAAGTGTCAGGGTTGTAATAAATACATTTGCAAATCCGCCTTTTAATGGTGTGAAAAAGAAACCATCCACTGTGACACGAGTAGTGGTGCCAGATTCACGGCCCCGCACTTGTTTTCATGCTAATTAATACTGAAGTGAAAATAATGATTCCAGCTCTGCAGCGTGCGATGAAACAGCTAACCCTGAGTGCACACAGATCTGCCGTTTGTGTCTGAGACGAGAAGAATAAAAATATAATAACTGGGGTCTGTTTTTCAGAGTCATTATGAGGTAACTGTGGAGGACTGAGGGTCACCTGGACAATCCTGAGACATTTTTAGGACACATCTGTGCACAAAGCCACACAGTTCCTACCCCATGTCACCTTTCCCCTCCTCCTCCACCCTCCATTCATCCCCACATCTCAGCCACCTCTGTAATGAGCCATAAAACACATACTGTAAAGAGACCACAGACACACTCACAAAGGACCTACATGGTCATTTCTAACATGCCCACCACCCCCCGCCAATCGAGGGGGGGGGGTATAATGAAGCCTTCAAGGCCTGGTGAGGCCCCTGGGTGCCCTGAGGCTGTAACTGCACCCCCAGCCTCTCACAATAACCTCCATCTTTTTCCTGACGGGGTACAAGAGAATCTCTGAAAGAGGAGAAGGTGGGAAAGGAGGCGGAGAACTCGGCGATGGAGGCCCAGGAAGGCGGAGCCAACAAGCTGGAAGGTGATTTTCTTGGCACGGAGTCACAACTGAGGGTCCTGGGCCCCGATTCCCAGCGGCCCCAACTCCAGTTCCTGTGTGGTCCTGGATCTGATTAGCGCCAAGCCTTCGTCATACCCAGCAGACACACACAGACACTCATGAGGTACAGCTGCCCACATGTGAACTGCAACACTGGCTCGCATTTACTCTTATTTCACACACACACACACAGACACACACTGTACATGTGCTGTACACATGCAGGACGTCCAAAAGTGCAAACACACTCCTCACTGTTCAGATCCACTGCTTATCTGAACAATGCCAGGATGGATCAGGACAACAGTTTACAGTTAGTCTGACTCCAAACCGATAGGCGGTGATAAGAACCAGAACAAAGCGGTGAAAAAAGACGTCGTGGAAAGACCAGACAAGAGCCAAAACTTAACGCAAAGTTTCAGGTTCCCATCGAAAACGTTACCCTGAGGAATCGAACCAAAGGGTTACTCAATCATCTCATACTTTCCACGCGTCCTCCTTATTTTCTCCGCATAGATTTCCCACATACACAAAGACGGAGTACACCCAGTTTCAGTCCTAAGGCAACAGACGCACTATTACAGGCGCATGAGAGATTTGTTTTTCTGCCGAGCGTATGAGTTCATTCGGAGTTTGCCGCCAGTGCGTATCTGCCTGAAGAAGTTCAGGGAAATTGTGTCCATGTGGCAGTGAATGCATCACATGTCCAGGTTGTTTGTGCGCATGTGAATGTGTAAAAAAAAGAGGGGCAGTAAAAAGATATAGGAGTTTGTTTTCTGTTGGGTGTCAGGATGAATTTTCTGCTGCCTAAATGTGTCTTTGTATCGCGGCGCACACAGAGAGTGTGTGACGGTGGGAGGCTGATAAATGAAGGGAGCAGTGTGTTCTTATTTAGGATGTGTGTTCAGACAGGCTCCACCTGTCCTACAAACGCCTGAGGGGGGGGGGGCTGCATGTGTGGTTCTGCTGCAAGTGCATAGCTGATTTATTATCTGTCATCTCAGTGTTTATTTCCTCATAACTTAATTCTTGACTCCATAACATCTTAATTCATTCATCTAAAGCCTCAGAGGCTAATTTTGATCGTTTTAAACCCGGGTCCTATTTTTACTCGTTTAAGGGTGAAAATAGAGTCATGTAGAAAAAAAAAGAAAAAAAAGGTTCTGGTCCGGCTCCAGCAGACTCTTTAATTGCATTTGCAGGAAAACAGGCTGCAGCAGCTGCAATGTAATTCTTAAAGCCCAATCAAATGAAGTCCAGTGAGTGTTATTGGTTTGGGGACAGAAAGGTTGTTGTTCAGGTTGTTCCAACAAAATTACAGAATGGATTCCTCCAGAGAGAGAGAGAGTATTTTTTATTAAACGGCACGATGCTGATTTCACTTTCTTAACTTTATTTACAGAAATTTAAGTCTAGAGGTAAGAAAAGACTCATGATGGGGTCTAAAATGAGTTCAATTTATTAAACTCAGACGAGCACGGGACTGCAGAGTCTGCACGTGAACTATTTTCAGCTGGTTCACAAAGTGGCTACCTTTAGCAGAGCTAGCACAGCCGGTTTTCAGATCTCCCTACAGGTTAACGTCCATATGCATTGACCACTTTAAAGGTGGAGGAGGCAGGATTCTGTTAAAGAAGCATCTTTATTTGTAGTGGACAGGTAAACCGCTTTAACAAAGTAAGACAAGTGTCTGTAACAGAAGTGTTTCTTGTCAAACGGACCTGCTGTAGCGTGTTGTAGCGCCATCGCTAAACTGTCCTCCCTCGGGTCCTGGACTATGTCACTTTATCCTAGTTGTAGAAGTCCTGCAAACATTGTGTTTGCTGGTAGTCTGTTGGCATCTACAGTAGCACCAATGCTTTTGACTTTCACCTTGACTGGGCCCCATTTGTAATGATCTGAAGTATTTATCTGCATTATATCTGAATTTAATTGGAACGTTACGAGCGAGCAGGAGTGTCTGTTTGTGGGCGGGGCTTGAGAGGAGGAGCTGAGGGGAAAACTGGCTAGGAGGGGTAGAGTTTACATTCAAGATTTCTCCCAAAAACTGGTACTTCCTCAGATCCTGACTACCCCACCTTTAAACCCTGGTCCTGTTTTTAGCTGGACACAGGATCGCAGAGTCTGCAGATGAACGGTTTCCGACCTGTGTGCAGAGTGGCTACATTTAGCAGAGCTAGCACCACCGGTGTTTCATGTCTATGCTGGTTACACATCATCCCAGTCAAGTGGTTTTACACCAGTTTAACCAGACCCAACCCAACCCATTCCCACCTCCGTCATGTCTGATTGGATCACCCTTAGTCTTTTCTGTCGTCACGAACAAAGAAATTAGCTCCATAGGTAGAAACAATATTTTTCACCGTACTCTAAACACGTTTAACTCTGTTGCACGGACACCGAAGGAACTGCAGGTTCTGATATTCCTCCACTGGCTCCTCTTCTTTCTCAAGACCTAGAGGTTGCTGCACACTCTGGAGGAAGCCTCTAGTGGCCATTTCAGGAACTGCGGTGGTTTATACTTCCACACTGGAGTTTGTCCGTGGGTTATCTTTGTGAGAAAAATCATATGTTGGCGGTAAGCTGAGATTTCAAAACCCTTAAGTCACAAACCGAGTCAAAGAAAAATGTAAGCTGTGGTCGGGCAGCGACTCTCATGTCCAATTTTACTGTGTGGTAAAATTGCAGGTTTTATCAAAGGAGCTGGGCTGCTGTAATGACAGTCATGTGACAGCTGTTTCTGGTTAGAGCAATGAGGATCTTCCACCAAAAGGTCAAACTTTGTGGGGAGTCACTTGAAAGAAAACTCTGAGCGCTCTTGGTGGAGAAAGTTTGACGGACTACATTTCCCAGCAGGGATTTGGTTGCAGCCATAACAGCCTGTTAGGCAATTAAGTGAAGCAATATCACAGATTTAAAGTCCGAAATACAAATGAAAAGACTTTAAACTCGCAGATTAATCCTTTAATGAGCTTTTCACAAAGCTCGAGCGGCTTCACTTTCGGTTATTTACTCACTACTAAACACGACAGCATTTTAATCCTCCACGTTACACACATTATTCCCTAATCAAGCGTGCAGCGTCACGCCTCCTCTGACAAAATGGACTACATGTGGCGAAGAGCTGCGGCTGAGGAGGAGGAGGAGGAGGAGGGGCAGAGCGAGCTGTCAGCGGCCCTCAGAGCCACCTCTGCTTTGTGTTTCTGCCTTGGTGAGCTGGAATCTGCGTAATGATGGGGTAGACTCTATAAAATAAGTGTCGAGGCGATACAGCAGGCTATCTGTGGTGGTTACAGTGAGTGTGATCACTCCACAGCTACATTAGAGTCACTGTATCCACACTGGAGTTGATCTGAATGTGAATATTTATGCCGTGTCATGTTGGGTATTGAGGTTACAAAGTAAATCCTGCTGCTTTTGTTGCAGATCCCCTGCAGACATGCATCTCCTGCTCCACTGAGAAAATGAAAAGTCCATTTCTCAGCCTATCCACGCTCCGATTCAAGGTGAGCACCCTCCCTGCAGCAGGTGAACGTGAGAACGGCTCTCAGCTTCAGGTGTGGCGTACTTCATCCTGCAGCGTGAAGGTCAAACATCCAACAATAATCAAATCACGTCTCTCAGAGTGGAGGGGGACATATGCGTCTGGGTTTGACTTTTCAGCTCTCACATGAAGACGTCTGGATCTGCCCTTGAGTTGGAGCAGAGAAAGGCTCAAGTTCATCTTGGTGTCAGCACAGCTTTAAAGGGCACATGCAGCACCACACCGAAGCCTCGCCGTCTTTGTGTTTTCCTGCGTTTTTCTTTAGACATCTTTAAAATCTCCTCTAGACTTCTACCGCCAACGTGCTGGACTGGTCCAACAGCGTCGGGTCAAATGGAAAAGTATGAAAACAAAAGAGGACGACACGATTTCAGAATCGATGATCTGTTCAGATCCCAGTCTGAGCTGCAGGAGCTGAGCGGTTCAGAGGTTGATTTATCACCACAGTGTGGAGAACATTCACTCTCTACGTGTTTGTAGTTTACATGAAGATCTGCTGCAGGAGCATGACCACGGTTCAGACTCTTTTCTTTAAGTGAATCTTTGTGAATAAAACCTTTTTAACTGTTTATTTCAGAGTTTACAGCTTTGGTTGCTTTGACTTCTTATCCTCTCAGTCTCACTGTGTTTGTATTTATCATGCTGCGCTCATCTGTCAGAAATCTACAGTAGTAAAGCAGGTCAGATAAAAAGGGGATTTAGATCCAGAAAAACAAAAATAAAATTGTATAAAAATAATGTTTTATATTTACAGGAAGTTTACAAGAATAAAGCCGTGTATTTAAAAGGTTAAAGCTCTAAAAGGAAAAAGTTTTACATTAACAAGAAAAGAGTTGGAAATTTATCTAAATCGATTTGTATATTTAGGAGATGTTGTTACAAGAGAAAAAGTCATAAATCAGAGAGTAAAGTCATAAATTTATGAGAAGAAATTGGAAAATTTACTAGATTACAGCCCTGAGGGGAAGAAGTCATAAATTCACTAAAATGATCTCATAAATGTGCAAAAACAAAGTCATACATTTATGAGAAAAAGGCAGTCTACAAGAATAAAGGTGAACATTTATGAGATTAAAGTTAAGAGACAAAATTTCTAGAACAGTCAGAAACTTTTGTGGACGAAAGTTCACAAAAATAGAATTTAAAACTTCTGAGAATAAAGTTTTTATTTTATAAGATTAAAACTGTAAATTTACAGAATAATAAATAATAAATCTACGAGATGAAAGTCGTTTGTTTACAAGAATAACATGAGAAAAAATCTACGAGAGGAGAAGAGCAGCAAATTTTAGAGTAGATGCATAAATCTATGTAATAAAAGTCGTCTGTGTCTGAGAAAAACAGACGAGTTTATAAAACTGAAGTTTGTACTTTATGAGAATAAAACAGCAAATTTGAAGTTAAGACTTTTCGTAAAGTTAACAACTTTTATTTTGAAACTTTGTTGTTTATTTTTCCTCTGAGATGGTCCTGATAATCTGTGGAGTTAGTCACTGCCTTTCCTTAAATGAGAGTTATTATACAGTATATTATCTCGACTTATCAATCAGCATTTAGTCCTAAAATCCTGCGATAAAGTGAGCTCTGATCTGATATTAACTTTATTCATGATTTTATTTGACTGGCAGGTTTAACTTCGAGTCGATTTTCCTGCTCGACAGACTTTTTAAAAGCAGAAAACAAACTCGACGCTCTGCGAAAGCAACAAGGTGTTTCAGCTCTGACCGTTAACACGCTCTTATTGTTCCTTTTAGCTGCAAAGTCTCATGAGAATTTCAACCAAGAGAAATAATTGAAAGTTTTGAACAAATAAGAAGAGAAATAATGAGGTTCTGGTTATTAAGAGTCGAGATGAAGCAGGAATGTAACACATGAACCTTGTCCTGAGATAACAGAAAACTGCGTGTGAGGACGATCGCAGGTTCGCCTCTAATTAACCTGCATGTTGGATGAAAAGCCTCTCGACAAATGGAACATTATGTGCACTTAGTTAGTTCTTGTCTGAGCAGTTTTTTACCCTTAGGGGGGAAGAGCCGGCGCTGCATATGTGCCGCTCGGCGGGAAGAGGGATGAAAATGAACCGTAGCGGGACGGTCCTGTTCGACCAGATAGAGAGCAGCCGTTACAGATGGCGGCGAGGCTCCTTCACACTTCACAGAGCGCAGTGTGTGCAAAACAGCATAAACATACACAAACATACATTCAACTGTCATATCAGACGCGGACGGAGACATGAGAGTGGCACGCATGCAGAAGCACAGCCATGCATACCGTATGAACGCATGAAAAGACTCAGTGCGCTTAAGTTCACAGCTCCACTGCAGGCTGTTCGAGGCCACTGGAGAATCAAGAACAACCCACACACAATGTCTCTTTCTCCTGCTTTGAAATTCTCCATTATTTGTGCTAATTTGGCCCGCTGACCCCTGCACGCCCTCACCCACGGGCTGCTCACCATCAAAGGGGAGAAGAGTCAAAGGAGGAGGCTAAGTAAGCAGAAGAGAAGGAAGGATGCCTGAAGGAGACAAACAAGGACGGCGGAGAGAGAGAGAATGTCTGCGGCACGGTCCACTTCACGCCATGATCTGTGTGTGTTTGTGTTACAGTATGTATGTACAGGTGCATGCAGGCGTGCACACACATGCATGTGCACAATAGGGGAAGGAATGCTGTCAGTCACAACTTTCCAGATGCACAAACCTGTGTGCACGAAACAGGTGCAGTCGATCGCTGCACGCTTGTTTGATCGCCTCTGACCCACTGAACATGACTTTACCTGCAGCTTCAGAGGAGAGAACCAGTTTTTTCACTTTCAGCTGCTTCTACTGGCCTGACAGGGAAGGTTAAAGCTCCTGTCGTGACTTTCTGCAGTGTTTTGACACAGACTGAAATGTCTTTTTATGTCCGACTAAAGCAAACGAAGCTGTGAGCCACAAATATATCAGGTCTTTATTACAGATCTTAACTGCTGTGAGGGGGATGAAAGCAATTCATGATCAAAAACAGTTACGACACAGAAGATCTCATTTTGTCCACAGGGGGCGCCAAAATCAACACAAACTCCTCCTCTCAGGAGCTTCAGTGTGGGATTGTTTGAAGACAGTGCGTGAGAAAATTTGGATTCATGTGTTTTTGTAGGAGGAGTGGACGATGACGTCGACTGAAATACAACCATAAAAGAAGCCGACTCTAAAAACGAAAAAGATCGAGTCATCAGGGAGTGAGAAGATGAAAGTTACTTCGGCTGTATCTGATGCACGAGTTTATTTATATTCACAAACCTCATTTTAACAGTTGACATCTGCAGATATTGAGGTTAAACTGGTTTATTTGATGAGCAGGACGACTGTTACGCTGTTTTTTCTTTCTCGCTTGTTTTCTTAAGATCGTGCGTTTTGGATTTCATCGGAAAGTCTTTATCGTCCCCGAGAAGCAGTTTAGTTAGCATAACAAACAAACATATTCATAAATATAATGTTAAGTAACTCCCATGGATATCATCATGATATTTTCACAGGGAAACATACGACATAACAATCCTTAGAATATAAACATGTCGACTGTTCCTGCAGCTTTTTTCGTATATGTGAGTTAAATATAAAAGTGTGTTTATACCAGTGAAATTAATAAAATATAAAATAGAGAAGAAGCTCTGAGATTCTAACATTAGAGTTAAAAGTCATAATACAAATGAATGAAATGGGAATTAAATTTAAAACTAAAATTCATATTTATGAGACAAAATATCTGGAGTAGAGAGATAAAAGTTGAAATTATTTAAGTAAAATTCCAAAATATGAAATAAAAATTCAGTTTTGACATAAACAGCTGAACTATTGTGGTAAAATTTAATTTGAATTTTGATACAAAAATCTAACTTATGATTGAGATTATTATTGAGTTGAGATTAAGTCAGGCGCAGTATCTACTGTTTTTGTTTTTGACTGGCTCATAATTCGACCTATTTCATGAGTTTCTCCTTTCCCACCATCGTGATATTTTGGCATTGATATTTATATTCTATCTTTAAGTCATTTAAAGTCAAAAGTGTCAAACAGTTTCAGGGGGACAATAAAGCAGCAGACACGTCGCTGTTGCAGGCAAAGGTGGAACTGTTGCAACCTTCCTGTTCACTCCGTCCGTTAACAGACAAAGGCTTTTATTGTGGAAATCAGGGAACAACATCCTCATCTGTACAACAAGCAAAACTGTTTTTATATACGCCCAGATTTACATTTTAAGAAACGACCTCTTTGTATGTTTGCTGGCAGTCCTCCTCTGCTGAGCTGTGTGGTTTATTTTCACCGGTGGGTCGAGTTTCACCAAATTTAGATAAATGTTGAGGATATTTTGATTCTCCTCCTCAGAGAAAGGACAAAGAGCTCAGGTGTCCGCAGGAAACTTAGAGAAAAAGCTGCTTCTCCTTTCCTGCCAAAGGAACCAGGTGATACATCTGATCACAACGCCTCTTTTGGGGCTTGCTTTGGAGGTTTTCCAGGCACAACCGACTGCTAGGAGACTCTCAGATAAACCCCCTTAAATACGCTGAAGGGATTCAGATCCCATCTGGCGTAGGGATCCCTAGAAATCCCCCAGGAGGAGGTGGGAAAGTCCCCCGGGAGAAAGAGACTTCTGGTTCTTCTTTTTTTTGCTGCAAACATGACCCAGGAGTGAGTCCAGACTGTAATGACCCGCTTCAAGAGAGTCCTCCTCTCTGTCTGCCACACTTCTCCCATCCCTCTTTAGATTTTCTTTAAGGTAAAAAAGGTGAAAAGGCTGAAATGCCTGCAGCGAGTGAACACGAATAAAGGAGGAAAATGGTTGGATGCGTGTTTCTCTATCAGGAACCAAACCGTAGATCTGGTTCCTCATCGCTTAAATGTTTCAGGCTCAACAATGTGGGGTCTTTTAAAGACCAGTATAAGCCAGGAGAAAGACTAAACCTTGTGTCTAGAAGGTAAAATGTTCAAGCTGAAAAATGTCATTGTTTTAAATAAATATCATCTGCATAGAATTGAGTTTGACGATTTCATCATCGACAAAACATAAAACTGTGAAAAGATTCAGAGAATGTGGAGAAATTTCTGCATAAAAGAGACAAATCAAAAAACCAAAAACTGGACTGCAATAATCTTGAGGCTCTTAGACTTGACTCTGTAGTAGGAGTCAATGCATGGGCGCAAAATTAGGCCCCATGCGTTGACTCCAATTTTAGCCCGTTTGAGACTAATTGTAATCGGCCAAAACTCGCAGATTTTCGCAGATATTTTCAGAAATAAAATGCGGAGAATAAGATTCGGTTTCACATCGAAAATATTCCGCCATTTGAAAAGTTCCCCAACTTATCCTGTAGATGGCGCAACGACCTCATGACAATCTTCCTCAACGAACTACCTCATAGCACAGCAGAGTGACGGAGTCGAAAACGCTTTTCTGGTCCAAGTTTGATCAGTCGGTCCTCCTTTAGGTGTAAAGAGCAGTAGCCTACAGTATAAAGAATATTATAGATATCTACAGTATATATAACTATATTTTTTATAACTTCATAAAAAATTTAAAAATTGGCCATTTAATCGGTTATCAGACCCCCCCAATAATCTGTATCGGCTCTGCCCTACTCTAAATCCCTTCCAAAAAACCATAATCTGTGAACATGGTTTATTCCTGCACACAAACCATGCAAAGTGGAAACCAGATATGACCACGATAACACCTGTCTTTGCAGTATTTTCAATTAAACACAGGCTTTAAATGATCTGCATACCATCAAGATCTGTTTTCATCTACATTTTACAGCATCCCACCTTTTTTGGAAGTGAGGGCGAGTTTGTAGACGTGCTTAAAGACGGACTGACCTTGTTTGATTAATGTATGGCGCATTTTATCAGGATGGCGTGTTGGAATCCAAAAAATCTTGGCCTACATTTCGACATTTCATCAACATGTAACACAAACCGACACAAAGCAAATATTCGCTTAAGTTAGAGGAGGAGCAAAAACATCTGAACGTATGAAAAACATACCGAGCATTACAAAGACGGCAGATTCCCAAGCCTTTCACCCAAAGATAGAAAAGCTCGACGTAAAGCAAAGGAGGGGGTGGAATCTGGTCGTTTTGAAGATCACACGCCGCTGTTGTTAAAATGATCCCTTCATTTAGTAATCGGATCCAACAAAGGCATCAGAGAAGAAGAGTTACTGTCACTCACAGTCAAATTATCTGCTGTAACTGGTTATTCTGGGCCACGCTGAGAGTAAGAGCAGACCTGATTTGTAGCGCACAGCCTGCAGCCGCTCCATTAGTCAAACGGGACACAGCCGTTTGACGCCGCCATAAAGACTTAAAACCTGAGATCAAAAGTGGCCTTTATTGTTTCAAAGAATCAGTTAACTGGTGTCTGTGGGAATAAGGTTCACTGGAGGGCTATTACTCTTCAGTGCGTTACAGGAGAACCCTAGTGACATAAATAGTGGATAAGCTCTGCCTAGCCCCATTAAACCCTGCGCTGGAACGCAGGACTACTGGGATCTGTGGTCTACATCTGACCGTGGCGTTCGCACTGCATCATAGGCGCAGATATAATGGGAGATGATGATATGTTGCCATGGGACGCAAAGCTTGGGCCGTGTGTGGAGGATTTGTTCTACTTAAGCTGAGCAGAGCGTTGTGTTGGATGGTAGATGATCTCTGAAATGAAGCTTATTGCTGCTGAACGAAGCACAAAACACAGACAGGACGCTCAGAAGGAGCTTTACGTGTCACTGATGTCCTTATCAGCTGTTGTTTGCTTTGTTTTTGACATTTAGAAATGAGAGCCTGATTTTATTTTTAGCTATCAATAATTTTTTTTCTTTCATCCAGAGTCGGTTGGACGAACGAGTCGGACCAGCTCTGCGTATGTCAAGAAGTGACATACTGTGAGAAGAGGATTAATGTAGACGATTGTGTACAGCGAGGACCAAGCCAAATCAAACATTTAGCAAAGCGAAACAGGATGAACAAGAACAAGTGTGGCAGCCCCTAACATGTGGAGCAGTAGGGCTCAACAGGCTGCCAGGGGGTCGGATCAAGGCCCTCAAGTGACCATACAGTGGAAACCCCATAAAAAACACCCTAGTAGAATGTGAACCAGGTGTCTTCAGAATGTTCTCAGTGTAAAGAATGTAAACAAAGGACCTTCTGGTTGCTTTATGGTTGATATTATGTAAACAAAGTGCCTTCTGAATGCTTTTTTTAGTTAATAAAGTAAAATTAAAGTGACTGGAGAATGCTCCTCTGGTTGATAAAATGTAAACAGAACACTAACTCAATAGTCTTTCAGGGTAAAAACAAAGGACCCTCTGGTTGTTCTTTTAGGGGACAAAATGTGAACAAAGAACCCGCTGATTTCTTTTTAGTTGATAAAGTGTAAACAACGTACCCTGTGGTTGTTCTTTTAGTGTATAAAATGTAAACAAAGTGCCCTCTTGTTTCATTTTCAATAGATATAAAGTAAAAAAAGTACCCTCAGTTTTCTTATTTAGTGGATAAAATGTTAAAGTACCCTCCATTTTTTTAGTGGATAAAATGTAAACAAAGTACTCCCTGCTGTTTTTGTAGTGGATAAAATGTTAAAGTACCCTTTTGTTTTCTAGTTGATAAGATGTAAACAAAGTACCCTTTGGTTGTTATTTTAGGGGATAAAATGTAAACAAAATACCCTCAATTTTCTTATTCAGTGGGTAAAATGTAAACAAAGTGCCTTCTGAATGCTTTTTTCAGTTAATAAAGTAAAATTAAAGTGACTGGAGAATGCTCCTCTGGTTGATAAAATGTAAACAGAACACTCACTCAATAGTCTTTCAGGTTAACAAAGGACCCTCTGGTTGGTCTTTTAGGAGATAAAGTGCAAACAAAGTACCCTCTGCTTTCTTTTTTTGTGTAAACGAAGTACCCTCTTGTTTCATTGTTAATAGATTACCATGTAAACAAAGTATCCTCTGTTTTATTAGAGGATAAACAGTAAACAAACGATCCTCTGGTTGCTCCTCAAGGTTGTTTGACATTTACAAAGTGCCCTCTGATAACTTTTATTTGTTTCCTGTTGATTTTTCTGTGTTAACAAAAAGACTTTCATGGTATACAGGTGTTGCCTTTTTTAAGTTATTTGCCCCTCCCCTTTAAAAATCCAGAGATAACACTCAGCTATAACGATCCTTCATACATATCAGTCATCTATTGTTTAACATTTTGATCCAAACATCACAGGCCCAACACTGACAATGTTAATGCTGTGTCCTCATTTTACATCAACACAGCTCAGATCAATACACCTGCTCCAGGTTGTTAAAAGAATAACGATTCACTCGCGTACTTTCAGCGTTTCTCCTATAAAGCGATTAATTCCTACTTACTGAGTTTACTAAACTGTTACAACTTACTAAATACCGCGCTGACAGGAGCTATCAGTCAGGAGAATCTCCCCCTTAGCTCAGTGTCTGCAGCTGAAACAGCTGATTCAACATCCAGTGAAGTGACGGAGATAAAGGACAGAAAGAAGAGGAAGCCTGCAGAAGAGAAAGAATAACATCAGGGGGGAGAGAGAGAAGGAGAGAGAGAGAGAGAGAGAGAGAGAGAGAGACAGACTATGGGGGAATGAAAACACGTGAAACAGCCACTGCCATCTAAAGAATTCATGATAAACATCCTGTACCGCCACGCACACAGCATGTATAGATGATAAACATGTTGGTGTTCTGACATTCACATCGTGCGAGGAATCCTTCGCCGGAGCCGGAACAGCGAGACATTCAGGGTCATCCAGTCTGTAACACTGACACAAACACACACTAAGGCTGTGTGTTTGGAGTATGTACAGTATGTGGACGCTCTATAGACGCACACACTAACTCTGTTCAATCCTTTAACACCGCCTGAATGGTGGAGTCTGAAGGACTGAGTTACCTGAGGACGGCTCTTCTCTGTTTCTTTGTTTGAGTCCTGTTTTCTGTTTTCTGTTTGTTTAGTTTCTTTTTTTCACTCCAAACTTTAAAGGTCGACCGCAAAGTGATTTTTAAAGAAGTCCAATTAAGTCCCTCTCACATGTTTCCCTTTAAGCAGGAGACAGAAAGTCCTGACCCCACTGTAAACCCTTTCACTTTTAATTAGATCGATGGAATATTCTGCCGAACTTTACGAAAATGTGATAAAAACTTGATTTGTTTTTTATTTCTTTGCTTCTTTCTGGACGACATGGAAAACCCTGCAGCATCTTAATGATAGTTTACCACCTCTATGACCTCTACATGACATATTATTGGTCAATCACTGGAATATTTTACTGTTGTGATTTATTATCATTATAACATGATTGTATCCAATATAAACAAGCAGTAAAACACTAATAAAAGTTAATAGAGGTATGCAATCAGCTGTTACAGGTGACGACAAAGCACAGCCACGGATGGGTGAGTAGAGAGGGAAAAATGGCGTCACTGTTTTCAGCGTTTCTGACGAGAACAACATAAATATGAGCCACAGGTTTTTAGAAATGCGGTTCAATCAAGTGGCGTTCAGGCGAAGGTAGAAAATCAGGTACTTGAGCGCTCTGTGACTGACACCTCATAATCATTAGAGTTCTGATTGATTCGTCAATAAAGTTGATTGAATAGAGGCATTTGGACACAATGTGCCCACTAAGTATTTTGTGTTTTAATGTGATGCCTTCAGATCCTTTATATCGCCTGTCTGAGTGTTACCTAACTTCCTGAGTGTATGGTTTGCTCTAACGATTATAGTGTTTGTTTAAGATCAATATAAACTCGACGGCCTACTCTAGTCTGTTTGTAGTGACACATTTTATAAGACACGTCTCATACCTCGCCAAACTGTGACGCCAGCTTTCTTTTGCGGTTTGTATCTTATACCAGTCAGTTTTTTATTCAGCTTTATGGAGCCGTAAAAATAAACAAGGCCGTCACTTTTATTTTGAATCAGCAGCCATTAAAAAAAGATCAGACCGCCCATTAAAAGATGTAGCGCAGTGCCTCCCTCTGCTAAAAGAAGCCCATTATTATGACACTGCGGTCCTTTTACAGCTGCACCCAAACACAAACAGGCCGCTCCAGCAGCCTTATCACCGGCGGCAGCTGCCCGGAGCTCATGTGACCTGTCATTACACTAATGGGCCGTCGATTAATGTTAACATGCCAGCAGAGCTCATATCAGGGAGATCTACAGGTCGCTGCAGAGCCATCAATAATATAATTGAGTAGCATGCTCTTCCTGCTGGTGGCCTCCTACTTTTCATTTGTGGTCTTATCCCGATCACACGATGATCCGTCTTCCCGCTCCTTTGTCACAGGTCTGCCTCGGTTACACTTCGAGGAGGAAACGGGACAATCCAGGGTGGGAACCCGTCATTTTTCTTCTTTTCTTTAACATCGCATCTTAGATTTCTGTTTTGTTTCGTGATATTATGTAACCACTCCCCGATGCTTGGAAACGGGAACATGATATACACAAAAAAGGTTGCTGGAGGACAAATCAGATATAGAACATAATCTATAACACACCCTCTATTTAGTCCATATGAATTGATCCTGCCACAAGCCTACATCAGGTTACCCCGGATACATTCACAAGGCGAGGCTGCTTTTAAAATTTGGCCAATATCGGATTCCAGTGTGAACTGGTCTTCGTCCTGAGCTGACCCGAGCGTGTATAAGAACCACAACAAAGGACGTCACTAACAGCTCATTATAGCGCAGAAAGAAAGTTGGAGTGTCTTTATGTCGGCGTTTACGGTTTAATTTATAAGGTCATGAGCGGTGGAAGCCAGAGTATCCGCGGGGGGAAGAATGCGAGGGCAAGGAGGAGAACGCTTCGGCTTCTTGTGTTCTGCTGCGGCGGCTACTTTTCTCCTCCTGCGAAGTTTAAAACGCAGAGTGTGAACGAGGAGTGTGTGGAATAAAAACAAAAACAGGTTCAGGCCAGAAAGTCAGGACCAAACGGGCCGCTTTCCAACATGTGTGCGATCGCTTGAACAGGATCTTGAAGAAGGTTGATTTCAAGAGATGTGGAGGTTGAATGATTTTCTTTCCAACACAGAGACGATACCTGTGCAGGCCGCCCAAGTATACAGACCATTTTTATAGTATGACAGTGAAGGTGTGTGTGTCTCCTTTTACTACTCGAGATGTTCTGATATCAATTTTTCCCTACTGATATTGATCCCGATAACTGTGCTGTGGGTATCGGCCAATACCGAGTATCGATCTGATACCAGTATGTTATAAAAAAATATCAGACCAGGCCTGCATGACTGTGATAGGATTATCATTGAGGTCTGGCTCAGATTAAACACTTTATAAAACACACATAAATACTATTTTTAAATAGAACAGTATAAATATCAGCAGTTTTACTAAATAAATCTAGGAATAATTATTTTTAAAAAAATTAAAGTGCAGCCACAATATTTTTAAATAAAAAGGGAATTTAAACAGAACAGAGCTGACAGAGCTAACCAGTAAATAAATTACTAGTTTAATAAAATACGTGGTATCAGATCGGTGCCTGAACTCCAGGACTTGCAGATACCGATGTTAGCATTTTTGGCAGTACTGGAGCATGTCCTGATACTGATATCAGAATCGGAACAACTCTATTTACAACTATACTGTATATTGTTTATGTATGGATATGTATAGATAGTGTACATAATTAGATATGTCTTTATTTTTTTGTTGTATAGCCTATTCACACCTGCAGTAACCAACACTGTGTATTTATTTTTAGCATATTCATTGCACACACATACATATATATAGTATATTCAGTTCATACCTGCACTGCCCGTATGTACATACTTTGCACTTTACTACCTTGCACTTCTGGTTAGATGCTAAACTGCATTTCATTGTTCCTGTACTTGTACGGTGATCAATGGCAATAAAATTGAATCTAATCTAATCTAAACTAAAATAAGGGCGAAACCAGATTGTGAGCCATTAAATCTAATTTCAGGTCTGTTCTCATGTCCAAATTCATTTATAATGGTTCAGTAAATATGAATGTGAATACACCTGTGCACATCAGAACTTTTGAATGATGCATTAATGTGCTGTAACCAATCAGGCCAGGGGGCTGAATACTTACTGTAATTGTTGAAGAATACAAACTGATAATTAACTAAAACAAAGTGAAAACTGGTAATTACTAATAACAGGCTACAGTCAGGTCCTGTTTGACGATCCTGGAACGTCAGTAAAGAGTGTAAGACTCTAATATGAGTGAACTGGATCATCCACCATTTTATGAGATACAAGTGAGATCCTCCCTGTCTTACATGAACGATGCTAACATTTTGTTAATGTCCTTAATTATCAGAAAGTTGAGCTGAAGTTACGCGGCGATGACGAGCGTTCAGATTCAGGTCTGTGTCTAATCCCTGGAATAACTGCCTCTTGGTCGAGCGTCTCTGTTTGTATATTAGAAATACTTTGGAGAATACAAAGCCCTAAAAAAAACATCAGTTGGCCTACATCCGGCAGGAGAGGTTACATCACAATCATTTAGAGGAGGGACGCAACACTCGACTACAAAGCTCGCTCTCTGTTTTCCTGGAGAGCGTCAGATCGGTGCGTCCCGTTCTCGTGACGGCAGAACGAAAAGACGCACGAGGAGTAAATCGATCGAGGACGGCGTTACTGGGACTGATAAAGGAAATAATACATTAACCACAGAGTAATTGTATTTCCTCCTGGCATTGCTGGGGTGTGAGTCCTATAAACGTGGGACAAATTCAGAGTCATGGAGATTTTTGAACACCAAATCTGGGTCAGCTTGTCCAAGTATTGGCTCCAAATTCGGGGGTCTTCCTCAGATCTCACATTCAGGGGACCGTTATCAGTTTTTAGACCGGATTATGACCTTTAACTTTGTCGTCAGCACATTGGACACAGCTTTGAGAGGACCCTGCAGAACAAATCCTGGTTAACAATCTCAAATGTACAATTCATCTCCCTCTCTGAATCTGTAGGACGTTTTGTTTAAACCGCCGTCTTTCTCATTAGCCTTATCTGTGCTTACTCTGCAAATTTTGACAAGCCAACCAGTCCAAACAGTCCCGGCCAAATAATCCCATCAACGTGCTCTGGGTCTATCCCAATTGGGCGTACCTGGAAAAGCTCCAGTGGGAGGTTTCCAAAAGGAGGCACCCTAATCAGCCGAGCCACCACATCTGACTCCTTTCAGTGCCAGGGAGCGGTTAGCTCTTATCTCGGAGGGTGAGCTAATCCACACACCTATTACAGCTGCTTGTATCTGTGATCTTACTCTCTGGACAATACCCAAACACAATGAGTGAGTCTGGGTAATCTGCTGAGACTTGGTCCCCGAGCGTCCGCTAAAAAACCCGTCTGCGATGGACATGTGGAGCAGCTTCATGTCGAATAGATGTTTCTGCTCCCCGCTGTGAGAGAACAACCCCTCCAGAGGACCGGCAACTGGAAACAGGCTTTTTCCACAGACTGAAATATCACAGCTCGAGGGGTCCTGTGCATGTCGAGCTGCTGAAACTGCACAGAGGTGTGTGGTGGGGCGCTGTGTGTGTGTGAATCACAGCTGGGAGGTATTACACTCACCTTTTGATGTCAGTGGGCGAAGGCAGAGAGTAAAAACGTGAAGCTCTGTGTGTGTTTCTTAGGTTTGTTTGGCAGCAACCGAAAGCTAATCAACATCTTACCAGATCCATAATCCTCATGTGTTTACAATCTAGCTGGAATTTCGGCGTCCTGTCTGTTCTGTACCCGCATCCACATCAGGTCTGTAAACCTTGGAAGAGGGACACGCCTTCGCTATTCCCCCTGATTATTTCCTGGTAAAACACTTTTTTTATCTGAGTGGAGAAGGAGTTTAAACGAAGAACTTATACGACACTTTCCAGCGTTAAAGGGATATGCCGGTGAAAAATTAATTCAGGGTTGAACACACCGTAACACCGAGTCAGACAACCCCGCGAGAGATGAATGTTGCCGACCGTTTGCTTCTCTAGTTATACCAACTTTAGTAACGACCGCAGGATAGTAATACAGAGAGCTAAATGCTCATCCAAAACGCCACTCTATAACCACGAATAATGCTCAGAACAGCACCTAACTTCATCAACAGGACATATAGGGTCACAGCCACCAAACATCTTTTTAACTTTGCCAATTTTCTTTGGCAAAGAGACTAAACACAACTCACCTACTCTCTTCCAGCAGCCGCTTGTTTGTAGAGAGACCTTCGGCCAGCCCATTACTGACTACAGTGGGGTGACACAGCTCAAGGAAGAACATTTATGATCAACGAATTATGAGAAACAAGCGGTCGGCAACATTCTTCTCTTGAGGGGGCGTCTAACTCTGTCTAATATCCCTTCAATGCTGAACAATATCTCCATGTTTAGGAGCAATAAGGCTCTGTAGTTGGAGTCACCGCATGGGCTTAATATCACTTGTCCATGAACTATCCCGAGGTCTACAGAATCAAAATCTAACACTCTTTTGGAAAGGACAACTGGACTTAGTTGTCCTTTCAACGAAGAATTGGAAATCATAGATGCTGCATCCTCAGTTTTAACCCTCACCCTAAATTAATTTCACTGAGATATCCCTTTAAAACTCAATATGTCCTAAACTACAGTTCCCGCTACTTTGGCTCTAACTGATACAAACTCTGGTGCGACCAGAACTTCAGTTGGTACCAGATCTTTGACATAATCTTTGTTTGACTTGTTGTTATAGGACCAGAAGCCGTTTTCAGACTGATTATATGTCAGCACTGACATTCAAGTACACCTCCGACACCTTCTCTCACACTGCGAGGTGAAAAACCACACAGTATGCTTGTCGATTGTTTGTCAGTCCTGAGTTGTTATTGTGCGTGGGAGGTGTGAGCCTGACTGAAGATGTTTCGTATCTCAGTCAGTTAAAACTTTCTCGACTCGGGCTGATGTGGTTCAGACTTTCAGAGGATGCCACCAGCGTTCCCACGACTTCAGACCTGTATCCTGGGACCGAGTGTAAACACACTTGAATTAGAGGAGTTATTTTAAAGCGGGGCCAAGTCAACGTTTCATCTAGGAGGATCACACCAGACGGAGATTGTTGCATTTGCTAAATTTGGAGGTTATTTTAATATGAATAAAAACACAGCAGACAGACAGACAGACAGCAGAGTCTGGCTCTCTGTCCACCCCTTCTTATTGAAACACAAATAGCAGATCTCTGGTAAATTCATCATGACAGGGGCATTAATCATCCAGTGTCCAAACCAAGGGGGACACCAATGCAACGGTGCTGTCTTTGCATACCATTCAGTTTTGAAATACTGATGTCATTTATACTTGCGGTTCTGTCCCTGCTCCTTTTCATTCATGCTGTTCATTTCTGCGACATTAGAGTCCGAGCTTTCAGTCAAGACGACATATTTTTCTGATTCAGGAGGAAAGATCCTCTGATTCCAGCGGGTTTTGGCTGCACTGATCTGTGGATTAGGGAATTTCCCGGACATGTCCTCAAAAATGAAAAAGACACAAACACTAAAACAGCACCAGATCGAAGCGTCAGGAACACAGTGTTTTTGTCACATGACTTCATGAACAATGAAGTTTTCTGTCTCCAAAAAGCCCGAGGTCATGGTCCTCAGTCGGAAAAATGTAGATTCCCTTCTCCAGGTCGGAGGGGCGGTCCTGCCTCAAGTGGAGGAGTTCAAGTATCTCGGGATCTTGTTCACGAGTGAGGGTAGGATGGAGCAGGAGATCAACAAGCGGATCGGAGCGGCATCAGCAGTGATGCAGACGCTTAACCGATCAGTCGTGGTGAAGAAAGAGCTGAGCCGGTCGATCTACGTGCCGATCCTCACCTATGGTCATGAACGTTGGGGGATGACCCAAAGAATAAAGATTGCAGATACAAGCGGCAGAAATAGGTTTCAGCCTTAGAGATAGGGTAATGAGCTCGGACACTCGGGAGGCGCTCAGAGTAGAACCGCTGCTCCTCCACGTCGAGAGGAGTCAGCTGAGGTGGCTCGGGCATCTGGTTAGGATGCCTTCTGGACGCCTCTTGTACGAGGTGTTCCAGACATGTCCCACAGGGAGGAGACCTCGTGGCCGGCCCAGGACCAGCCTGGGAGCGCCTGGGAATCCCCCCGGAGGAGCTGGTGGAAGTGACTGGGGTGAGGGCTGTCTGGGTTTCCCTCCTGAAGCTGCTGCCCCCACGACCCGGACCCAGAAGAAAACGATGACGTCTCCAAAACACAGATTATAAAGATGACTCGGAGCGGAGCATGGACATAAACCAACTATGAATGGTCAAATCTGAGTATAAATGATTAAATATGATTAGAAAATTCAAAATAATAAGGTTGCAGATGAAGATTGCCGCTTGTTCTACACATGAATAAATGTCATCAGACGTCTCTTACAGGTAACTCTAATTAAAAGGATTTACTTTGATGATTTTTAGTTTGAGCAAAGTTTGCGGTGGAGTTTTCCTTTACATTGCCCTGAGCAAATATGTCTAAGTAAGGATTGTTTGAGCAAGTAAATGAGGCGGCTCTTTGTGTAACTGAACTTTTTCACACATTCTCTTTTATGTTTGCACAACGCCTATTTTGCATCCCACCACTTCTGGTGGAAGAGTAAAATATTAAACTCTCGGTGGATGTGCAGCATTAGAGTGAATAAATGATTTGGAAAGAGGCTGTTTAATAATTATTAATGAATTGCCAACAGCAACATGACATATTTAGCTTATTTCCCTTTTAGATTTTCGGATCCAGCACCTGCACCGGAGTCCCGATTCCTTCAAAATAAAAGGTTAGCAATCACAGGATGTCATCCCCGCCACTTTAATTATGAATCAACACAATCAGGAGGAGTTTGCGGTTTGTTTGGAGCGGAAACTTTCTGTTGCAGAGTTTGTATCTCTGCTGTGTAATTGGGCTATAAAGCGAGCGTGTGGGCTTTGATGTCATTGAAGTTTGAGCCAGAGCTTTGAATTCAGCACCCCCAGTGGGATGTTATTTACCCAGCGTTTGAAAACCTATGCATTATTTGTGAAGCTGATATAATGATGGCAGACGCAACGAAGCATAACCTATTACTGGATTTAATCCTTAAAAAAGAAAAAAAAAAAAGTCTGTAAACTAAACAACAGAAATAAAACTGCGCCACGTCTAAAACTCATCAGCGGGACATATATTTGTGACATGGATTTGCTGCATACTGTGTAATCCTCTCAAAAAAGAAGAATATTTAGGACATGAGAGGATATACGTGCGATCCACATTCAATGCATGCTCCAAGGTTGCTGTTATCTATGCACAAAAACCCTGTGGCAAAAGGAGCTGATCAACATAAAAATGTTCCGAATTCTGCAGGAACAGACCAGAAAGTCAAGCGGCGGCAAGGTTGTGTTCAATCCTGCAGATCCCCGCTGCTATAAATTAAACCACGATAAGTTGTAATTATTTATCTGAGCGCCAAAAAAGAAAATAAAACAACAAAGGAGAGGATTCAACCCGAGTACAGTGACTCATAATCACATCCCTCGAGGCTTTTCTGCCACTAAACAAGGAGTCTAAATAGATAACCTAGATAGCACAGCGTGTTCCCTTATGTGTCATGCTTAAAAAAGTCACACACACACGATCACGCGAGGTAACACAGGAGACAGAGAGGCTGCGCCGGCTCCTCAGCGCCGCTTACATACAGAGCTGGACATGCATGGCTGCTGTCAGATGGAAAACATTAAAATAACATGGGACCTTAGGGGACCAGGGAAAGAGGATTGGAGCCATCCTGCTGCTTCTCTTCACTAACAGTCCCTCGTGTGTGTGTGTGTGTGTGTGTGTGTGTGTGTGTGTCCCCTCGATGACCTCTGGACTGTACGGCTAATCACATTCTGTGTGGCTATATAATTACCTTGCTCATTAGTCAAAAGCCCGGGGTTATCTTTATTAACTGCCATGCGTGGTGTTTGGAGAATGGGCACATGTCATTGTTGTGTCTATGTTTAATTAATAGTGCTTGAATGGGAGCCATGCATGGCTGTTTAATGCTTGTGAACACTGCAGACCGTCACCTAATAGCTATGGAGGATAATTAATATGAGGTCGTTTACGGTATGCCGAGTTGTTATTTACTTTAAAGACGATACACATAAATCATTTTTATCACGGCGCGGGGATGAGCCGCCTGTTTGCACGACCCTGACAGGATGCCCGACTGGAAAAACACAAACACGGACCGTTAGCTTGTATGTTCAGCGTATAAATGTTTAATTTGTACATGTCTGTGTACACATGATTGCGTGTGTGTGTGTGCAAGCTTGCAATCATTTGTACTAACCTGTTGCGAGTGATTATGAGCGTATGCAATAAGATTGATTCACAGATGAGGGAAGTTAACGCCTGCTTTAAACGAGTGAAGTAAGATGTTTTGATTGTGCAGCTGCTGCGTGCTAGCTCCTCTAAGTTCGGGGGTGACACAGAAATGTGGATTTAATGAGTCTGAACTAAATATTTTCCCTCCTGAAAATCAAAGTATTCAAATATTTATCAGAGCGATGAATTCAGGGATGTTCAAGATGGGAACGTCTGGTTTGTTCTTGTCCACGTGGAACAGAAAGGTGAACAGTCATCATGGTGATAGTCAACGAACAACTCCCTACTCACCTAGCTAAGGAGGGACTTGTTACCCAGGTATCTAGGTGGGTAGGGAGTTGTTAGAAGAGTATCACCATGATGGAAGTCAGATGTCGGAGCTGAAAATGACGCCACACCAGAGTTACCAACATTTCAGTTACCAAGTCGGGAAAAGACAAAATTAGAGGAGGAAACAAGATGGCTACATCTACGAAAGTTATTTTAGCGCTTGCCTTATATTCGGACATGGCATGTGCTCAAATAACTTTTGTAGATGTAGCCATCTTGTTTCCTCCTCCGATTTTGCTTTTTTCCAACTTGGAAACTGAAACGCTGTTAGCTCGGGTGTGACGTCATTTTAGCTACGACATCTGTCTTCCGAGGAAACTCAAACGCGTCATTAGACTTTGTCAAACCGACACAGGCCCAGAAAAAAGGGGGAAAATCTGGTTGAATTTTGTCATTTTGCAGCAATAAAGTGACAAGTCCCGCCCCAGTAGGGCTGGGCGATAAACCGAAAATTTACCGATACCGAAATTTACGACAATAACCAACTTCACTTTGCGTATGTTGGTATATTTGGTGTCAAAGAAATGAATCAAAGTTGGTTTTGGATGTTTGTAGGTAGGCTATGGTCTCATGTCCCTTTAAGACGCTGTCCTACATCAGAGACGTGACTCCACCCCAATCCAGTCTGTAACAAAGAGGGAAAGACAGGTGAGGAGATGGAGGACGATTCACGAAGTTAATGTGGGAGGGGGTGAGCAGTTTGTGGAGTAGTTATCGTCCATTTATCGTTATTGAGGTGAACTGATCAATATATCATGATATAGCTCGTATTTTTTTCAGTGTGTGACTCCAGCAGCACAGGTTAACAATTTTCCGTCTCTTCTGTTTGGTTTTTAAACTGAACGCCTCCAGCTGTCCAGCTGCCAGACTACAGAAAGTTCGCCTGTCCGCCGGCGTTGCTTTTGGGGTTTTATGACCAGAATATGAATATCTGGATGTGTCACTAAACAAACTCGTATCAGACTCGTCAATAAACTAACCTGCAGAGTGATCACGGGCGACCATAATCGCTGTATTCACCCGGATGGCCGTTAAAACGCCCCCTGGTCTCAGCGTTCTGGTATTTCATTTGTCAAAAGTGTTTTGTCCTTGCAAGGCCCCTGACCTGAGCTGACAATCTGCCTCCCACCTGTCATGTATCTCCATCGAGCGCTGAAAGAGGCTCTCATAAAACTGAACGCTCACATACACATTCCTCACATGCTGTAGATAACACACACACACACACCCTCTCTATACGTCCACGTATACAGCACCAGCTCCTCAGCCGGAGCACATGCAGGGTGTGTCTGGATTACAGTCAGAACTGCTCCGTCTCTGCTGTTTATCTTACTTATCGTAAACCTGTAGACAGTTTTCATATAGAGCCCAGATAACAGGATCTCCTGTGCGCGACCTCTGACCTCTACGCTTCCTTAAAGGATTTTCTTTCCACCAGAAGCAAAGAAAAACACCATCAGTATTCATATATTCCCGTATTTTGGGGCATCATTTCAAGGCAAACATCAAAGATTGATCTGGGAACTAAAACAGACCATATGCTGGTCCCTGGTTCTGCTTTCAGCTCTGTGTTGGTTCCCATATTTTCAAAGAGGGTTTCAGTTTTGCCAAAGGACCCTGAGAGGACACACTTCATTTCTGTGGGTTAAAGCTCGACACTCGGATGAAATCTCGATCATTTCCTGACAGGATTGAGGAGAAGTTACTGTGAAATAAATAAAGCAGAGACATCAGAGATAAGAGGAACTCACTGAGGAGGTTTGTGTCAGAAAGACCAACAATCATGAGACACGGTCTGAAAATCCTTCAAGGCAACATGAAAAAAACTGCTCACAGTGCCTTTAAGTTAATGTGTAAACAGCACACAGGACTGCTGACGAAGCTGAAACTGAAAGTTCTCGAATTTCAGGGCTTGAAACTAACTTTTTTCACAAGGAGCACAAAGAACTTTAGAGGCATGATGAAAATTGATTAAATATTGTTTGTCTTATTGGTTGACATAAGTACTCTGATTTGAAATCAATTTTAGGTCTTTTGGTCACATGACATGGAAGCTATTGAAGGAACATCAACCGGTAATTTATTGACGGTCCCTTATTCAACACCTGACGTTTACATTGAGGGTGTCGAGTAGATTTAACCGCGCTGCTTTTGTTATTCCTGGTTATGGAGATTGAGGAGACACCGGTAGATCCTCAGTGAATGTCCTTCAGATATCCAACCTAAAACTAAGGCTACGTTCACACTGCAGGTTGATTCAGATTTTTTAACCATATGTGACACATGTCTGATTTTTTGGATATAAATCGGATATGTATCCGATGTGACTGCAGTGTGGACGCTCAGGTCGTGTTCATCCGACCTATACATAATCAATATGCGACAAACATCACCATTGTTCGACAACACACACAGGCGAGGAAAGAAACTTGTGCTCTGTAATGTGACCGACCGCACAAAAAGATCGGATTTAACAAAAAATCTGAATTATGCATCAAAATCTTCAGTGTGAACGTGGCCTAACTTCACCGTGGTATTTACAGGAAAAAACGTTTGTTGCCTCAGAATTTTACAATTCGCAAACATCTATTTTTAGTCTCAAATGTGAGTGAAACCGTCACACTGTCGTTCCCTGAATTTCCCTGTAAAGACAGATCCAGATCCTCGTGGAGGTCTAACTGTTTCTGACACCGTTCCTTCTGCTCCAGGTCCGTTCGCTCTGAACTTCTGAAAAAATCTTTTCTTCAACTGAAACAAATTCATTTCTTGATGATTTTCCTCCTGAGGCCGTTTTTTTTTCCCCCCTCCTCTCCGGATCAGAGACACATCGACCCTCTCTCAGCAGGTTGAGGTACGGATGTGAACTCTGGCTAACCCCCTTTGGGACTCGAACAAACCGGTTGTATTAACCTTTCTGAGTCTGCAGCCGCTCTCTTCGGACGAGCCCTGATATAGTGGGAATGGGAGCACATTTATGAAACTGGTCGAGCATCGCCGACCTTTCCGTTACGCACTACCTATCAGTGTAAGACGGACGCACCTGCAGGTTGGGAGGTTTGTATTAAAGCGGTTTAGAAACCCTGTCAGCGAGCGCAGACGTGGGCTCCTGTTTGTGTGCACCGGCTCCACTTAATTGAACACCCTGCTGGGCCTCAGGCTATACGTATTGGTTTACTGCTGCTATTGATCTCAGATCTGTCTCTCTATTAAACCAACCACCTGTCTGCTATACTGTCTCCTATATGCATCCACACATACCAACACTCGCTGGCACAAACAGCCGCAAAGAAAACACGAGAATTAGCTGCGAAACACAGCAGGAAAAAGAAAAGTTAGAAGACAGAAGAAAGAAGAAGAGGAAGGAGACAGTATCTCTTCTGGATGGAGCCTTTTGAGCCATTAAACCAAAGCCATTAAATCAATTTCCTCTAATCTGGACAGGGCCATCCCAGAGCAGGAAATGCCAGCCAGAAAGCTTCTCCAGGGAAAAGCAGCTATTGTGGCGGCACACAGAGCATAAAGATCTGATTTAATAAAACGTCTTTTTCCCTCCTCTCTGCTGGGAAAGGTGCTCGCTCTCCTCCATCATCCTTTTGTCGACTAATTCTATTCAGCGCTGTGTTTTTTTTTTTTTCCTGCTGCACCCACAGGCCTCACTACACGACTCTACAGCGAACCACACGGCTCATTAGAAGGAATGAGGTGTACCTGATTAAAAGGTGTAACCAGATGAACACAACACTGAGGAGTGTGACAGGTGGGAGGGCTGTCAGCGCTCAGATTATGTTAATTCACCCGCTGATTGTGTTTGAATGTCAGCGAAGCCTAAAGGTGAGACGAGCAGCAGAGAAACGCTCTCATAATAATCTGTCAGCCCTTCAAAATAAAAGCTTATATCTGATTAATATTTACCAAACACACATGGCAGCCACGAAATGAAAGCTAAAACGTTGCCATGACGATAAACGGATTCGTTCAAGGTTTTCAATCCAAATAACTGGATGAATTATGATCTTAATAATCAGTTTAATTGATTAAAAACGTCAAGAGTTAAACAAATTTGTTCCTATTTAAATTTGAAACAGCATTTGTGACTTTCTTGAGCTGAAATTATCAATTAAACTGTTAAATTAGCATCAAAGTAGGGCTGGGCGATAAACTGAAAAATTACAGATACTGAAATTTACGACAATAACCGACGTCATTTTGCTCATATCGGTATATTCGGTGTCAAAGAAATAAATAAAAAATCGTCATGGTGATAGTCATTTAACATCTACCTAATGACCTGGATACCTGGGTTACACGTCCCGCCCTAGCTAGAATATGATTGGACGGCTGAGACAGCGACATCAGCGCGTTGCTGAAAAGGCTAATCTTATGCTGCGTTTGAGTTACCTCAAAGTCAGAAGTCCGAGCTGAAAATGACGTCACACCTGAGTTCCAAGCGTTTCGGTTACCAAGTCAGAAAATGCAAAATCGGAGGTGAAAACAAGATGGTTACATCTACGAAAGTTATTTTAGCATCATTTTCAGCTCCGAGGAAACTTAAACGCAGCAGTAGACTTTGTCAAACTGCACACAGACCCAGTAAAATCTGGTTTGATTTTGTCATTTTCTAGCAATAAAGTATGTCAACATATCAGACACCTGGGTGACAAGTCCCGCCCCAGTAGGGCTGGGAGCGATAAACCGAAAATTTACCAATACCAAAATTTACAACAATAACAGACGTCATTTTGCCAATGTCGGTATAACCGGGGTCAGATAAATAAATAAATCAAAGTTGGTTTTGGATGTGTGTAGGTAGGCTATGGTCTCATGTCCCTTTAAGACACTGTCCTGCGTCAGAGACGAAAAGAAAGACAGGTAAGGAGATGGAGGACGGTTCAAAAGTTGAAGTAGACGAAGTTAATGATGGAGGGGGTGAGCAGTTTGAGGAGTAGTTATTGTCCATTTATCGTTATCAAGGTGAACTGATCAATATATCGGCCGTATCGCCCAGCCCTACATTAAACCTCTGCCTTTGTTTACATTTCCGTTCACTACTTTAACTTAAAGCAGTAAAAATGTTCAAACTCATCAGCGTCTCTTTAATCTTAACTGAGATGTTGATTAAACCTTCATGTTTGGACCTTCTGTCTGTGATAATTTACGGTACAGTTTGAGTCTTCACCTCGTTTCAGTCGGGAGAAAACAGCGTTGAACTCCTGAACAGCGTCCCACCCTCTAAGTGAGACGCTCTGTGGGTTTACTGTACGTCCAACAAAGACAGGAAGAGCAGATGGAGGAATGTTTGAGAGCTGACGGTGCCGGGAGGTGGAGAAGCAGCAGGAGAGCTTCACACCGCTTCAGTCTGCAGATCTGTGTTCGCTGCTGAAGAACCACGTCTGACCCAGAGTCACTGATCTGATCCTGTCGGGCGTACAGGGAGGCTGAGATGAAGAAATATCCAATAATTATAGTATGAATGTGTCACACTACAAGAGGGGATCGTTTTTAATTAATCGAACCTGGATTAGAGTGTTTGTTCTCCGGAGGACGGCATGTGTTCCTCCCTCGCTTCCTCGTAACCCCACCTCCTCTCAGGACGCCAAGGTTACTCGGCTCATGCTGTTGTTCTGCGCTGCTTTTGTTATGCTTGTTACTTGCATCATTGTGCATCACCTGCAGTAATACTGTGACGCTATTTGGCCGCGATGATAATGGCTTATGTCATTTAATCTTCTCTCAGGTTAACCGAGTACGCAGGGCGGCGATGATGGCTTTTGTGTGTGATTGAATGTGTGTGTGTGTGTGTGTGTCTGTAGGGGATGTGCCTCTATCCTGTGCCGCTCCATTAGTTGACAATGAATGAGTGTAGGGGGGGACGTTTGTGTAGAGACACTCAGACAATGCTCCGCTGTGAAAGGTGACACGAAATTTGTCAGCGCCTGCCCACGCAGGTGAGTTTCTGTTTTTGCTGAAACAAGAAGAAGAAGAAGAAGAAGAAGAAGAAGAATCTGTTCGGTTTAAAGTTCGGAGGTTGAACAAAAGTCACGATTTAAAGACGTCACTTTTTTTAACTTCATGTATTTATCTCCAAGTCTGCAGTTAATCAAACTGAGAAATGAAAAGCAGGTTAATCACTGCGGTGATTTTTCTTGCAGAAACGTCGGACAGTTGAGCTCCGACTAATGATGCAGCGACAGTCAACGAGTCATTATTTATCAAAACAAACTGCTCCATTATTTCCTGTCCGTCCAGCTTTTAGAAACTCACTCTCTGAAACTCAAATATGCCAAAAAAAAGCCTAATTTTGTCTGAGCTTCAGGTCTAACACTCGCTAATGTCAGGTGGAGGACTGAGCTTCACCCGTCCATCTGTTCCTCTCCACTGATCCCAGGTTTGCAGAGTCAGCAGTCTAACCAACTCCACCCAAACGTCGTCCTCTCAGCAGCATTTTCCAGCTCCTCCTACAGGATCCTAAGGTGTTCCCAGGCCAGGTGGGACATATAATCCCTCTAGAAAGCTCCAGCTCAACCCCGGGGTCTCCTCCCAGTTGGTTTCTCGATGTCCGAACCACCTCAGCTGACTCTTTCTGATGCAGAAAAGGAGGAGGCTCAATCTGGTCGAAGCCTAGAGCTCATAAAAGGTCTGTGGAGGACCGCAGATCCACTTGAAAATTTAATCCTTGGCCTTCCAGCTCCGTCTTCACCACCACACTCTGGTACACTGCTTACAGAACTGCTGACGAGGCACTAATCCGCCCGCCAATCGAGACCCTGAGATACTTCAAACTCCCCACCCAGAGAGATCGATCCACCGTTTCCCAGCGGAGAACACGACCTCGGACACGCGCAGGAAACTTCCTAAGACTCCCAGAGAGAGGAAGTGTTGGATGCAGTTCGCCGCCATCCTGTCGCTTTGTTTTGTTTACCTGCGACTTCCCCGTCCTTGTTCGGCATGCAGCACTCAGCAGAGATAGTAAAGATGTAAGACGTCTCACTCCTTCCGTCAAATTCTGTTCTGTCTGGAAGAACCGACATGATGACACATCGATGACCTCGAGTTCATCAGGAACGATCTATTACTTTATGTTGTAAACATGCTTGATGTATATTTACAGGACTATCACTGACCTATTGTGGACTACTATGACAATCAGGCACATTTGCATGTTTTTTAAAGTGCACTGTCCCTTTAAATAAACACATAAAATCACTTTTTGTTGCATTATTGTGAAAACTCCACCCCTAACACTGAATTTCTGCAGAAAAAAATAGACAAAAATTCTTATGAGCACGAGACGACAAAAGACACGAGGAGTTTAGCTCGACTTTGATACTTCTGACTATAAATAAAGTTTTTTTTGACAGTTTGTGGGACATAAAAGAAGTATTTGAAGACGTCACTTTGCTCTCTTTGGTGTTTCTTTTCTTTAAATATAGATCAGTGCAGCTAAAAGTGTTCAGGCACATACTGTCATCATGGTGTGTCGCAGCTTTAATCAGATCGATGTGTGTTTTTATGTGACACTGTCGTAAAACTGGGTTCTCATGTTGAAAAGGAAAGCAGAGGTTCCTCTCAACTCCTCCTCCTCTCCTCCTCTCCTCCTCCCTCAGCCCGTTAGCCTCTCGGCTCCCTCGCTGCCGCAACAACACGTGTTCCAAACCACAACTTCCTGTCAGAGCTGCGTCTGATTGGCTGAAAGTAGTACATACCCACGACACACCCACTCCAAAATGCTCGCTGAGGTTCCTGGCACTGGATTCTGGCCTTTCTGCCTGGGCAATTAGAGGTTTGCATCTCTGTTATGCCACTGTGCGCTCGCCCACGCACAAATACAAACACCCTCCGTGGATGCTCGGGAAAAAAAAAACACACACACACACACACACTCTGGAGCAAGAGTCAGAGCATTAGCAAACGTCAGACCTGGGCTGTGCTGCCAAAAGTGAGTGTCTGTGTCAAAACACGGCGCTCACACCTCCTCACTGTGGTTTTTTATTCTGCTGCTACTTCATTGATATTCTCCGAGAGGAAAACTGCAGAGTACCGAGTGCTAAAAGTAGGAAAACCTCCGAGAACAGACAGCTGTGGGGACCAAAGATGTCCAGCATGTGCAGAAAAAAACAGAGCGAGGCAGGAAATTAAAACGGAGTCCAGTCCTCTGGGTCAAAGACGGCTTTTATAGTCCTGGACTCGCTGTATTTTCATACTTTCTGTGGCTTTTCCAAGTGCCCGCCCTTTAAACCTCACACTTAGCTCATAGTGGCAACTTTATCGCAGACCACCTGCAAACGCTCTGTGGATGTAGGACTGAATGGCGAGGGAGAGGGGGAAGAAATATTTCCAAGCAATCCGCTAAAATTAGAAAGCCAACAGTGCGGTTTGGATACGCGATCCAGTCGGTTCTGCTCAGCTGTCTTTTATACGCGCAGAAATTAAATATAGGAAATGTAAAACTTTGGTTTTATACGATGAGTAAACACAAGGCTGCGGCGGCGGCGAATGCCTCGCATAGGGGGGAATTCCAGCTCTGCCCTTAATGCCGACGCTCCAAACGGCATAAATCTGCGAGTTAATCCAAGAAAAATACACGAAGAAAAGGTTAGAAGTAGGTAAGTCTCGGCGTTGATGCTCTTCGCGGCGGTATTCGGACTCCCTCTGGAAACCCAAGAGGCAGAAAAGCTGCTAATGGTTCGGCTCGTTTCTCCTCTGTGCACGTTCCAGTTACTCCATATAGGTTAAAGTTTACGGCTGTAACGCACAGAGCCGAACTCCCCGCCCCGCTGCCAGGTAATGACCTTAATCTTTCCGAGCAGGCACGGCTCCAGAAAGTGGTAATGTGTTTCCCCTGTGTCAGGGAGGGGAGCATATGGGCTGAAGTGCAGCGGAGACAGAGAAGCAGCAGAACTAGTAACAGCAGCGGCAGCAGGGCCATCATCGATTATGGTAATTAACAGAGAGGAAACGTGCCTCAGTCCTGCAGCAGCAGCGGCGGCGGCGGCGAGGGAAAGGAGAAATGAAGGAGAGAGAGAGAGAGAGAGGCCAGGGGAGAAGGAATCAGAGGGCAGATGTGATGGGAAGCATAAAAAGATAAATGAAAAGACGAGATACACAAGAGACGGTTGTTAAAAAAGACGGATGGATGTGGAGGGAGGACGCGAGAGCTCTGAGACGGAGGGTGAAGCGCAGATTCAGAGCGCTAAACTCAAACTTTCACTCTGTTTCACCTTCGCTGTTTAAAGTCTGCTGGAAAAAGATCAGCCGTAACAACAACACACACACGATGACGAGATTAAAGAGGTTTGTCTCAGTATTAGCGGTAAAATGAGAGGAGTCGTCAGTCGCTGTTTGTAAATACACCACACACGCACACACACACACACACAAACACACACACACACAGACACAACGTCGGCCTGATAACAAAGAGGAAGAGCCGCAGTGGTCGAGAAAACTCGAAAATGAGTGATGAGTGGGAGAGGTGTTGGTGAGAATAAATCTGTGAAACCACCAGAGGAAGAAAAGACAAACTTTCTCTCTCTCTCTCTCTCTCGCTCTCATTGGTTCGTGTTGAAGAGAACAAATACACACATCCACATCTCAACACAAGCCTTCAGAGGGGATTGTGGGATCTGGGCTGAATGCTGCATTTTAGAGAGGAGGAGGAGAAGAAGAAGAAGAAGAAGAAGAAGAAGAAGAAGAAGAAGAAGAAGAAGAAGAAGAAGAAGAAGAAGAAGAAGAAGAAGAAGAAGAAGAAGAAGAAGAAGAAGAAGAAGAAGAAGAAGAAGAAGAAGAAGAAGAAGAAGAAGAAGAAGAAGAAGAAGAAGAAGAAGAAGAAGAAGAAGAAGAAGAAGAAGAAGAAGAAGAAGAAGAAGAAGAAGAAGAAGAAGAAGAAGAAGAAGAAGAAGAAGAAGAAGAAGAAGAAGAAGAAGAAGAAGAAGAAGAAGAAGAAGAAGAAGAAGAAGAAGAAGAAGAAGAAGAAGAAGAAGAAGAAGAAGAAGAAGAAGAAGAAGAAGAAGAAGAAGAAGAAGAAGAAGAAGAAGAAGAAGAAGAAGAAGAAGAAGAAGAAGAAGAAGAAGAAGAAGAAGAAGAAGAAGAAGAAGAAGAAGAAGAAGAAGAAGAAGAAGAAGAAGAAGAAGAAGAAGAAGAAGAAGAAGAAGAAGAAGAAGAAGAAGAAGAAGAAGAAGAAGAAGAAGAAGAAGAAGAAGAAGAAGAAGAAGAAGAAGAAGAAGAAGAAGAAGAAGAAGAAGAAGAAGAAGAAGAAGAAGAAGAAGAAGAAGAAGAAGAAGAAGAAGAAGAAGAAGAAGAAGAAGAAGAAGAAGAAGAGAAGAAGAAGAAGAAGAGAAGAGAGAGAAGAAGAAGAAGAAGAAGAAGAAGAAGAAGAAGAAGAAGAAGAAGAAGAAGAAGAAGAAGAGAAGAAGAAGAAGAAGAAGAAGAAGAAGAAGAAGAAGAAGAAGAAGAAGAAGAAGAAGAAGAAGAAGAAGAAGAAGAAGAAGAAGAAGAAGAAGAAGAAGAAGAAGAAGAAGAAGAAGAAGAAGAAGAAGAAGAAGAAGAAGAAGAAGAAGAAGAAGAAGAAGAAGAAGAAGAAGAAGAAGAAGAAGAAGAAGAAGAAGAAGAAGAAGAAGAAGAAGAAGAAGAAGAAGAAGAAGAAGAAGAAGAAGAAGAAGAAGAAGAAGAAGAAGAAGAAGAAGAAGAAGAAGAAGAAGAAGAAGAAGAAGAAGAAGAAGAAGAAGAAGAAGAAGAAAAGAAGAAGAAGAAGAAGAAGAAGAAGAAGAAGAAGAAGAAGAAGAAGAAGAAGAAGAAGAAGAAGAAGAAGAAGAAGAAGAAGAAGAAGAAGAAGAAGAAGAAGAAGAAGAAGAAGAAGAAGAAGAAGAAGAAGAAGAAGAAGAAGAAGAAGAAGAAGAAGAAGAAGAAGAAGAAGAAGAAGAAGAAGAAGAAGAAGAAGAAGAAGAAGAAGAAGAAGAAGAAGAAGAAGAAGAAGAAGAAGAAGAAGAAGAAGAAGAAGAAGAAGAAGAAGAAGAAGAAGAAGAAGAAGAAGAAGAAGAAGAAGAAGAAGAAGAAGAAGAAGAAGAAGAAGAAGAAGAAGAAGAAGAAGAAGAAGAAGAAGAAGAAGAAGAAGAAGAAGAAGAAGAAGAAGAAGAAGAAGAAGAAGAAGAAGAAGAAGAAGAAGAAGAAGAAGAAGAAGAAGAAGAAGAAGAAGAAGAAGAAGACTCCTTTTTTACTCTGCAGGTTTGAGAACAGACAAAGGTTTCATTTAGCTTCATCAGCTCTTCTAAACGACCTCATGACCCTGGTCCTGAGCAACATCAGATACAGAACTACAGGGTACCGGTCCTGACTGAAGTGACGGTGGAACAAAGGTTTTTAATTTTAAAGAATATAGATGTTTAAATAGTAGATGTATTTATAAATATACTGTACTTATGGAGGCATCTACTGACCTATAAGTCTCTTAATAAACGATCCTGTGTTAGAAGAAAACTGTGGACACTAGAGCTGAAACCATTCCTTGAGTACCTCAATTACAAATAATGATCGGGGAATCTTCTCTGCCTCGAGTTCTTCTCTATAAGCTCAAATCGTCAGTTTCGCACGGATTCTTTTGAAGGTGTCTAAATGCGCTTACGTCACTACAGCAGAAGGAGGAGTGAGCGCTGTTTAGGTGCATTGCTGGTGTTGTAGAAGAAGCAGGTAACATCGGAGCTGTTCAGCTCTCTGACACTAATGTCTTCATGGGCATGATGAAAGTTAATATCAATCCGCTAACGCACACGCTTGTTCCACGATTGTCCTCTATTTCTCTGAGTCCGGCCCTCATTGCGGGGCTATAGGAAATCTAACTTTATGTGAGTCTGCCGTTTGGGTCCAATTACTCGAGTAATCGGTAGAATATTCGGTAGAATACTCAAATACTAAAATATTCAATAGCTGCAGCTCTAGTGGACACCAGAGTGGATTATGTCAGATTGCTAATCCAGGCCTGGTCTTGACTCCCTCCTCTTCCTAGTCTGATGTTGTTTATTTTGTGGTTATTGATGCAGACTGATATCAGGGCCGATATTTGGCTTTTGGCTGATCATCTGTATTGGACATATATAAAGGGTGCTCTCATTTTAACTGTCAACACACATTAAATATCCTTTATACGACTTATAAAAAAACAATTATTGGTGTCTGAATTGACCCGTACTTTTATGTCTTCAATCTGGACCTTGAGTTTGTTATAAAGTTTAGATTTAATCGAGAATCAGCACCTCAAGACCTCTTGGAAGAGCAGAAAAAAACACCTACATACTTTAATAAAGTCACAAGAGATGACTTAGAGGGATTATCAAACCGTTATCTGTGCTGTTTTCTCTGTATCATGTCGGTGAGCCCATTTAAATGAATGATTTCTGCCCTATTCAAGTCTCTGGATTTGACTTTCCACCCTCTCCCAGAGTTATACGCCACAACTCCGCCCAGCGCTGCAATCTTATGGACTGCCATGCTGCGGACTGATATAAATTTAACAGATCTCAGGGCCACTTATCCAATTTTTCTTACTTTCCAGACCTTGTTTTATTTTCAATAACTCAGGAGCTGCCAAGGCCGCGCGCAGGCCAGGAATATAGAAAAGAGGAGAGACAGAAGAGAGGAGGGGGAGGAGGAGGAGGAGAAAGAGGGGAGGTGGGGGTGTCAGAGCCCAACAGCTTTCTGTATTAAACCGGTCTCTGGGGTCGTGTGTGTTCAGTAATGCTGTATATGTGTGTGTGTGTGTGTGTGTGTGTAATGGTGGTAATTAGCTGATCAAACAGATAGACAGTGGACTAGACTCATGCTGTGGGTGGGCTCTAATAATCCAGATCATTAGATATGAGGGTATTTGGTTTATGCAGTGTGTACTTGCCTGTGTGTGTGTGTGTATTTATGTGTGTGTGTGTGTGTGTGTGTGTGTGTGTGAGTAAATCCTCTGCTTAGCTCTCTGACAGCTCTGCACACTCAAGTGTCTGACTCTGAACCGAGTTTTTTTATTTGTCTTCTCTATAACGACCTTCTTCTCCACGTAGACGGCGGTTAATGACTTCGGAGCGAGAAAAGAAAAGTAATGAAGGAGGGTTTTTTTATTCTTATTCTTATTAAACGTTATCGCAGAAACCTAAAGATGAAAAAATGAAGAATAAAAAGAGAGGGAGAGATGTGGTTTAAGTCAAACAGAAGCTCTTCTTCTTCTTTCTGTCTCTCTCGATTTCACTAAAAAACTCGATGCCTCACATGAAACTTACATTTTCACAGTATGTACCATACATTGACTGTTTTCTTCACTTATGCAGGAGTAAAAAACCACAATTTCTGAGTCATTTCCTTAGCACCCCTTCGCCTGTTCAAGTCACGCAACATGTGACAGTTTGTACCGATCATAACTGTGTTTCTGGCACACGTCGGCCACAATTCAGAGAGCTGCGCACGGATAGACTCAGAAAACCAGAACAAAGGTCAGACGACATGTAGAGCGAGAAAACATTTTAAAAAATCACTAAAAGAGTTTAAGAACAGTTAAGAGAAGCCATTAAAAATCAAGACACACCGTGCTACTTACATATCAGTTATTTGAATATGTGTAAATAAAGTAAACACCGTAATGAAGACTGTTTCCTGATTATAATACAGCTCTGTAATGAGTTTAGAGTTTCTGCAGGTTTCAACAAGTCAAATTTAGGACTTTTTAAGACCACAATGAATATAATTTAAATTTCATTTTACACCCAAAAAAGTACAAAAGACATGAAGCGAAATCAAAGCATTTTAAACTGACTTCAAATTAATCTTTTTTTGTAAGTAGCATCAATATTAAATTTTGTATTTAAGACATTTTATGAACTTTTTAGAGGATTTTAGACATTTTAAGGCCTTAAATTCAAATGATTAGACTTCAGACGTTTTAAGACTTTTTAAGAACCAGCAGAAACCCTGTAATAAGTTTAAGTGATCTGTAGTAAATAAATATATATATATACTGATACTGATACTGATACAGAAACCTGGACCAATAATTAGTCCTTCCTAAGACTGACCAGTTGATGTAAAGGATTCATTTCTTCATGGAAATGCGATCAGAAAAAATGATTAAAATGGTGATTATTACTTCAAGGAAATAATCATAAATGTTCTTCCTTGAGCTGCGTCACCCCACTGTAGTCCGTGATGGACTGGCCTGAGGTCTCGCTACAAACAAGCAGCTGCTGGAAGAGAGTAGGTGAGTTGTGTTTAGTCTCTTTGCTAAAGAAATGAGTCAAAGTTAAAAAGATGTTTGGTGCCTAGTACTATGTCTGTGACCCTATATGTCCTGTTGATGAAGTTAGGTGCTGTTCTGAGCATTATTTGTGGCTATAGAGTGGCGTTTTGGTTGAGCGTGTGGCTCTCTGTATTAGTATCCTGCGGTCGTTACTAAAGTTGGTATAACTAGAGAAGCAAGCGGTCGGCAACATTCATCTCTGGAGGGGGGGTCTAACTCTGTGTCACGGTGTGTTTGACCCTAAATTAATTTTACCCCGGAATATCCCTTTAACCAAACACGCTGGCTCTTGGATAAACTCGTCGTAGGGGAACTGACCAGACCAGGCCTGCGGATGAAATGAGGCCCGACTGTTAGTTAAAGAAAGCAGGCTGTAACTCATATAATCTGCCCGGAGAGAGGGAGGAAAGTTCTACCTCCCACTGAGCCGGATAAAAGTCCTCTCAACATGTTTCATCTGCCACGTCCCACATCCTCCTAATGACATTTACGAGCTGACTGATGGGACGATGGCCAGGCTGCCATGAGAGTTTGTGTTCATGAGAGGCTGTTTGATCAGCAGGGGTCCCACCCTCTGATGTCATCAGAGGTGGCCGAAGCCTGACTGGACGCTGTATATGTACAAGGGGAACATGCATGTCTGAAAAGCGAGCGGGAGAGGAGCTGCAGCACGGTTTGGCAGAGGAACAAGGATCCCTTTATGCTGCTGCGCTCAATGTATGTTTTTAGACGCTCAGAGTGTGTGTTCATGACGATGCAGCCTCGCTTTGGGCTAAAATACAGCGTGTGAATATTTACATTCTGTCATACCTGAAGTCTTGGGGGATAGTGCACAGCGTAGAAAACATCAGCCCATTTATCAGGCTGCAAAATAAGCACAAACTATCCAGTCACTTTCTAGGTCTTGACTGTGTCTGGTGACCCTGATAAGCAGACGCTCCTGCTGGGCTGCATCAGTGTGTTTCAGTTTGTGATGAGAGATGATGTCGCACGAGCGAGGAGGAGCGAGACGAGGAGGCAGATAAGCAGGGGAAGGATGCGGAGGAGTCATTACACTTGACACAACAACAGCAGGAGGAAGAGAGAGAGAGAGAGAGAGAGAGAGGGAGAGAGGGACACGGAGGGAGAGATGGAGGGAGGAGGCGGAGGCTGATTTGTTCCAGTTCATTATCTGGGCTGATAGCGCTCACAGAGTGGACTTTCTGAAAAAGGTCCGAGTCTCTGACCTCAAAGAGATTCTGTATGGAGATGCTAGACAATAATTACAGCGGCATTAATTATCAGTGATGAGGCTGGGAAACAGACACGGAGAGGGGGAGTGTTATGAATAATATTTAGACACGCTGAGGCGCAACAAAATACACTCGAGAAACCCTCCTATTCTTGTTCGACTGCAGATTTATCTGCGCATCATTATCTCCAACCAACAACTGCTGGGTCGGTCAATAAAATGTGCTAAAGAGCTGAAAAATGTCATGATGTGTTCTGACGATTTAAGCTCCAATTAAAATAAAAAAATCAGTTTTCTGTCGATGAAATGAAAAGATAAGACTGAGGAGAGCTGTTTACAACCTTATCTTTACAACCTCTCTAATAAATAATACGAAGGCATGCTGGGTGATAAAGCACTGATTGTTTACATTCAATGATGTTTTGTGTGCATTAAATATTTCATTTAATATCAATTGTGATGCATTGAGTTTGACTGTAAAGCTTAAAATCCAAGTTTTTAACCCTAATAGGGTCTAATTTTGGGATTCCAGAAATTGTTTTACATTTTCAACAGAATTACTAATCGGATCAATGAGTTATCAATATTTTCTATTACTGGTATATGGTCATATTTTGTGTCTGACTTGAAACACGGTCAGCTAGAGCCAATAACTGGAGCTCCAGCTACTGCAGTGATGTTATGTTTTTTCTACACGGATGTAAACAGGTACAGATGACAGACGGTATCATGAAGTGCGAGATAAAGTTGAACGAATGTCTGGTAACCCTAACTGGATCAATGTGCAACCATCACAGGCATGTGGTGGTGCTAGCTCTGCTAATGTTAGACACACTTTCTGTAAACCATTTTGGCATGAACAGAGTTTAATACATGATGCTAAATTTTGCTACCAGAACATCCAGGCAGCAAAACAAGGATCATGATGCAAATAAACAGAAAAAGAGAGAGTAAATATCTTATTCATTTGTGCCGTAGAGGTCCGATAATGTTCAGTCACACTGAGAAATTCTGCATACAGAATCCTGCAGCTGTAAAACTGACTGGAGCACTGTTTGCAGATTAATCCACAGCTGAAAATAGTCCCACAGAGTGCCACTATGTACACCTGTTTACCACAAACTTGAACACCAAGGTGACTTATAGGAATCTTGTTCAAACTAAACATAAAACTTTGCTTATTTTAAACTGTTTGGACAGATATCTGTAGGTTTACTGCCTCAGACCGGTAAGAAAAAGTAAAAGCATCGAGAGCAGGGATGGGATTGTTTATTTTGGACTCGTCATGAGATTTATCATAAATGAAAAATATCCAATAAGACAAACCTTATCTTTAAATTCCAGATCTCAAACCCCTGAATGTAAAATCCTCCTGCTCCTCCTCTGTGCTGCTCCTGTCCAGATTTCTTCTGTACATTGTGTAACAGTCCAGTTTATGCTCAGCGAGCAGTATATTAAATGAGGATCCTTGAGCCTGCTTATATTTATACATGTTGACATGATGCCAGAGAGAGGAGCGATGCGGCCAAAGCTCCACTGTTAGCGGCTAACATAACAGCTCATTAATGCTGACCAGCTCTGGGAATAGAAAGCAGAAATACCCCAAAAAAAGCATGTGAGAGGCAGGGCGAGGCAGGGGGAGCTGACATCCACAAATACAAATCAAAACGCCGCAGAAGAAATGAATGAGTCTGCTCTTCAACCACCATAAAATAGGGCCTCACTTGTGTATGACAGCTGCGAAAAAACCACTCTCACTCAGGAACAGGGGCAGCAGCAGTGAAGTGCGGTGGTCAGCTGCAGGCTCCACTCTGTGTACTTTCTGTGCTAATGTATTCCATCTCTCGTTAAGCTAACGCCTGTCAGAGGGGTAGGAGGGTGGAGGTGGGGAGGGGGGGGTCGCTGCGAGCCTGCGGGTCGGCCACACAGAACACGCTCTCTGCCCGCCCGGCTCCGCTCTGTTTGCCAGGAAAGCGTTCCCTCAGAGCTGCGAGCAAACAGCCCCGAGCGGTGGGGGAGCTGCTGATCAATGAGCTGAGGGAGGGAGGAGGCGGCAGCAGACAGCTAGTTAGTTCAGCCGATGACGCTCCGACCGCGAGCCGAGAGGACACCTTCAGGATGATCAAGCCGAGATCCCCCGCGTGTGTCTGCGCGTCTCTGAGGCTGTTCGACTGACAGTTCAAACACGACACGCTGCACCTAGCTGATAGTCGAGACAAGCCCCCCCGCCTGAACGCCGGGCTACAAAGTGTGGGTTTGCTCTGTGTATATGTGTGTGTGTGTGTGTGTGTGTGTGTGCGTGTGTGTGTGTGTGTGTGTGTGTGAGTCTTCCTGAGCCTCTACATTCTATACTAGGTCAGTGATATGTTCGGGTCTTTCTAAAGAAAACTTCAGGATGTTTTTTGTGGTTTCATGGTTACCTGTTTCGCTCCCTGCCTCTTAGTAAAGGCCGCAGTCTTTTTACTCTTCACCGGGTGATTTTCAGAGGTTCAAAAACTTAAATATGTTAAATGTTGATCTGCAGCATCGTCTGTTTTAACCCAGATAACAACAACTGGTTTTAATGATGAGCAGCATAAATAAATGCATTTAAAAAAGAGAGACAGTGAGAGTCTGGGAGTCCTCGTGTGAAGAAACATCAGGTATGAGAACATAATGAGAAAACCTGAACTCAAGGCCCTTAAACAGCAGGAACGATGCAAATATACGACGTGAAATATTCGGAGGTGAATTTGGACGCGCCTTTCCAGAGGGGAAAAAGACACGTTCCGGTGGAAGAAGCGAGAGGACTGACACAACAGCAGACTGAGTGTTTTCAGTTCTGATTAGACTCTAGTGTTGAGATGTCTGTCTGTCATGATAGCATGAACTGAGTCGGGGTCAGTACCAGATAAGAACATTAAACTATAATCCATAAACGTAAGGGAACAACAGAGACCTAATGGTGCTGTGCAAGCAACGCTGTGATTGAGTTTGAGTTTACAGTGAAAATACATATGGTATGTTGTATCTGAACAGGTTAGCTGACGAGCTAAAGTTACTTAGCACAGATGGAAGTTAAAACAAAGACGTTTATCAAACTGTTAAAGCACACAAACCATCGTCATATGAGAAATCCGACGCCATGACTCTCCACAAGTTGTCCTTCAGGTCGTTATCTTTGTAATGTTTGTGTCTTTTATCAAAAATCACTCTGTTCTCCGACACGTAAACAATCAGCCGGTCGGCCATGTTGGATATACCGGCGAATCTGACGTCACAACAACACGCAATCTGATTGGTCAGAAGTGGACACACAGTATGCGAAACTTTAGAAAATTTGACCGTGATACGAAAAATTTCATCCTGCAATATCGCAGGACAGGAAAATGAATTGTATTGACAGGATTCGGGTTCGAAAAAAAAAAAATTGAGGTCTGAAATAATCGCACGAAAAAAGGCTCCCGGTATGTAAGGACTAGTTTAGTTTACTTATCTTTCATTTTATTATTTTTGTTTTTTCGTACATGTGTGTGCAACACAAGAAGGTTGACTGAAAACAAACAAACAAAACTAGAATATTCAAAACAACAATAACAATCCTCAAAGCAAAAAAGTGAAAATGAAAAATAAAAACAAAAAATACTACGAATAACGATGCGAACCTAACATGTCCGACACTTCTATTCAAACTCTGGGTAAAACTTCTCGAATCAGCTGTTCAAACTAAAATAATACAGTAAACCAGCGCATCAGGCGGCCTTAAGTATCCTCCTGCATGACCAAGAAGAGGGCGCTCTAATCGTAACGTGACCAGCACATACACTCTTGACTTCAGTCGACTAGTAAAATGTTATTCTATAAAATTGGAGGATAAAGCCAATCAAAGCTGCACAATAAACCCTGTTTTTAACGGCAACAGTCTTGGATAGAGGCCATCAACGATAAAACGCACGCCATGTTCGATAAATGATATTTTTAAAATTAAAGTCTAAAGTCATCACTTTGTTTAATCTACTTGGATATAAGTCTGTGGGAAAGTCCCCAGTATTCATAATTAAATGTAAACACAGCAGAAATAAATATTTTTGGATGAAAACTGTACTTTATCTTTGGAGTGCTGAAGCCGCTCACAGACAAACAGCTGTTTCCTCTTAACTTTACATTCTTGCGGCTTCTATCTCTGAATAGTGAACAAAAAAGTGAATCCATGATATAATAAAAATGTATTTATTAGCTTTAGCTCAAATATATTTGGTCTACTCCTGATCTGTGTTTATTTTCTCAGCTGTAAACTTTCATCAGCTCCTCATTAAAAGTAACTTAAACCAAACTTCAATCACAGAGGCGTTTTTGTGGCGTTTGGAGTGAATCGGGTAATATTTGTCATGTGAGTCATGGCTGTAGAGGATGTGTCGGTGTCTTTGGCCCGGGCAGGCCTTCACAGGGGCGTGTGTGTTCTGCAGAGTCATGTGAAAGGACACACACTCACACACACACACACACACACACACACACACACACTGAGGAAAGGAGAGCGGCAGTAACGCCATGTGCTGTCCTCTCAACACTTCTGGTGTGAGTGAGTGTGATGAGGACAGAAAGTGTGAGACGATGACTTACTTACCCCGCTCTGACGTTACTGTGCCGCTGAGAAAATAAGCGGTCAAATCTTTACACATCCGCAGAGGAAACTGCAGGAAAAAGCAGTGATTTGAGGTCTTTTATTTTGGTGAATTAACAGCAGTCAGAGGAGAGCTGCTCCAGCTGAGCTGGAAGGGTGCCTCAGGTGGATATATGTTACATTGCATGGAAATTACCTGTCATAGTTTCCCCCCTGAACGCGGCCCTGTGGTCATTAAAGTCAAGTCTGAGCGTGTGCTGAGTTTGTGCATCAGTCATCATTAATTATCTCAAATTAAAAAGATGGAACAGGTGCACGGTAACCATTTACAGAGAGAGAGAGAGAGAACGAGAGAGAGTCTGCTGTTTTTCTTTGTGAGCCGCTCTGCACATGCTCAGACACCTCCGGCTGTCACTGAAGGCTATCAGGTAAAAACTCCGCAATCATCACAAACACTGTCACACAGAGAACACATGAGGTCAGAGGAGTCTGCGGCATATATTTCTACATGTGCACGTGCCGTGGCGCTGCAGACAGTCGATCGCAGAGTACACACAGCTATGGCACAGATACAATGGACTCTCACTGCACTGCATTCCTTCCTATAGCGGTTCAGCGAGTGCACACATCCTCAACAACAGCAGAGATAACAAACCAAGCGCCCTAATGTCACACGCCTGTAATTGTTGTCTTATGACTGCAGTTATCGCCCACATTTGTTTCACATTTACGGGGATTATTTGGCTAATTTGCGTCACTATTAGTGAAAAGTAGATCCGGCTTTTTAACCGATAGAAAAATAAGACATTAAGTGTAATTTCCCACTAAAGAGGAATAATATTTTTGTTATTGAGGGAAAGAAAAGCTTTTGTTTTTGCAGCCTGCCTCAGCTGCAGAGTTTCACCATCTAACAGGTAACAATTAAAGAGTTCGTCATGAGAGGAAGGTGAGATACTAACAGGTCCAGATTGTTGTCACTCTAGTCTCATTGATTTAAAAACAGACGTTAAAGCTACAGTCAGGGGTTTTTGAATAGTTAAAAGTGATGCTTTTTTATGACCTACACAGACAACATGATGGTATTTTAACTGTTGTTGTAATTTGACAGACAGCAGGCTGAAACAGCAGGTTGACATCTACGTAAACAAGAGCTCACAGTGAGTAATGTGCCTCTTTGTCCACAGAGGGCGCCAAAATCAACACAAACTGAAAGTTCCTCATGTCAGCGTTAAAGAAAAATGACTCCAAGTGGAATAAAAAGTGATATAAAATCATCCTTTTTGTACTCCTTTCTGCAAATCTGTAAAAAATATTTTGATGGATGTAAAAAGAGACAGAGAATTATTCAGATTTCTGCTAGTTTTATATTTAAAAATTGTTTTTTTAATTGTTTTTAGTGATTTTAAAACAACAAAATAGACAAAATAAATCAGTGGGGAACTATATATAATGTGATCTGAAGAATTTCTTGTTTTTAACAGAACTAACTGCGTCTTTTTTGTGTTAACTTCAGCCCCTAGTGGCCAAAACAAGAACTACAACAAAAGATTAAAAAATAAAAGAGTTGGAAGACTATTTAGTGATAGGAAAGTAGGGCTGAAACGATTACTCGAGTAACTCGAGTAACTCGATTAATAAAATTCCTCGAGGCAAATTATATGCCTCGAGGAATCGTTTAAATCCGGAACCATGTGCAGCACACGGTGTTTGACACGGACGGTTATTTCTGTTGCGCAGAAGCGTGCTCTTTCCGCTCCTTCCGCTGCCGCGCGTTTGGTTCAATCATGGAGGGAAACGAGGACAGACAGAAGCTGTGTCCGAAATGGCATACTGCCTGCTATCTACTTACCTACTCAAGCAGTAGCTACTGCCTACTGACTACTCAAAGATGATTTGAGTATGCCGCGGCTGCCCGAGCGTTTACACACATACATACTAAATACCCCAGAATGCATTTCGTGCCGGCCGGACGCAGCGCCGGGAAAATTTAAATAGTCCTACCACAAGCTACATAGAACGACTGCATACCGGACAAATTATATAAATTCATTCAATAATAATATTTTTTCTAGCGAGAAAGTAAGTGTTTACATCACGATTATGAGCCCAGTTGTTTGAAATAGTGGCTGTTTGTAAATTTGTCTCTGCGTTTTCGGAGACCGAAGCGTCCACTTGGTCGGTGTTTGCGTCTATTTACCGTAAACACCGGGCAGCAGCAGCTCCCCCTTCACGTTTCCAAATTATTGCGAAGTGTTTTCATAATCAACATCTACACGACACAAACCGGGCGGCAGTGGATGAAAAAAATCACACAAACATCCGTGTATCCATGGTGATAATGCTATACACCACCTGCTAGGCGTGTGATGAGCAGCAGAGGGCTGCAAAATGACCAACACACAACAACATGTAAATAAAAATGTAACACTTTTATATATTGAATAAATGTACATTTGCTTGTCAAATTATGTTAGTATCCAAGAATTATATTATTTCAGCCTATTAATTAAACAAGTAAAATTAGATCCAAAGCCTGGAAATAGTTGTGACTGGTTTAGTGAAAACTGCAAAGATCATTACCATAGCAATTAAAAGACCATCTGCAGACCTTGCCTTCAGTAGTTTCATGTGAACTACATGGTAAAATGTAAAACTTTTGGTTCCTGATTTATGCAGTAAAAATATTCATTTGAAAGACCTGGCCTATTTCAGTTTTGTGTGTTACTGATGGTTTTTAATGAGGCAAACGTGATTCAATGCAAAGTATTACAGTGAGAGCAAAACATTTCTTATCCGATTACTCGATTAATCGACAGATTAATCGATAGAGTACTCGATTACTAAAATAATCGATAGCTGCAGCCCTATAGGAAAGCGAGCCAAAAATCATTTTGATGAAAGCTTTGAAGAAAAAAGGTTTCTTGGATAAATAATTATAAAAAAAATTCTTTGTTTTAAAAATGAACCTCAGCCCCTAGTGGTCAGAAGGAGTACTACAAAAAAAATGATTGAAAACTTTTTTTTTTTTTTTACCTAATTTATTTGATTCTAAAAATAGCAAGACGGACAAACCCAGCTGTGATATTTTTAGTTTACATTTATTTGGCTGTTTATTAATATCTATTATTTATATGCTCAACTTTTTATTGAATATTTCTTTAGCACTGACATAACACCATTAATTTGATGGAAAATTAACCAGTACAAAATTAAAAATAAGGATAACAGTTAATTAAAAGATGTAACTTTGAAAGGATTAAAAAAAAAATTGAGCAAATTGAAAAAAAAAATCACCAATAAGTTCCAATTAATCCCAAATTTTTGATCTGGTATAAAATCCACATTTACAAACTGTCCAAGCAAAAGTTCAACCATCACAAACAGATTAATAAAAACTGTGGCTCCAGTTTGTGAAGAGCATTATTCTCAGACTGCAGACGGTCAGAATAATGACCGACACCTAAACAGGAGGAAGAAATCGAGTCTGTGAACACTTACGTAAAAGTCACTGGATTGTGATGAGAATCCAGGCGAATCAGAACAGAGATTAGTCTACTTGAAGTTGAGCGCTGCAGATTTAATTCAAACAGTTGGATGTACAAGCGCTTCTCCCGGATTAACTGCACTTTCTCCTAACGTATGTCTAAAGAGGGGAGGTCGGCTGAAACGTGACGCGGACAGATTGTACATCACTTTATTTTTTCCAATTTCCCTGCTGCTGTTGACAAGACTGACTCTCCGGCTCTTACTTTACTGCGTGTGTGCAATAAAACACACTATATATACACATGGCGGCATACAATATGCACCCACTAAAAAAATGTGCATGCAACACACTCCATATGCTTGTGTGCGAGGTGTGTTCATGCATGCGTGTGTGTGTTAGTAAGTCTGCTGCAGAGGCTATGTCAGCAGCGCTCCTGTAGCACCAGGTGAGATTTATGGGGTGTTAAGAATGCTAGCCTCTAGCCCCAGTGATGGGAGAGGGGTCCCACCTCCTCGCCCCCGCCTAACACCCCGCCTAGCTCCTACTTACAGACACACAAGAGCTAACAGACATTCGCATGAGCGTGCAGCTGCATTAAGGACCCCTTTACGCAAACACACACATGCGCATGCAACCCCTGAACCCAAAAGTGTGACACAAAGTCTGCACCACCCCCATCCAGACTCTGAAGGACTCACTTCCTGGGGGTAAAACACACCTAAAATACCCTCTTACCCAGTTACACAACCTCCAACGGTTTTCCTCCTCCATTGATGAAATCTCTTTTTCCCCTGCAGTTTTTTGTGGGCGCCAGAGAGCCCACAGACCCTGAGCAGAGAGGACCGCTCTGATAGCGAAGCTCCGTTTGAAAACGTCTCCAAAGGTCAGTGCTGGAGTCAGTAACGGGGGCACGTTTCACAGCTTTTACAAGCCTCATGAATCACCCAGACCCTGACTTTGATAGGCTGACACTGAAGACACTCTTTCCTTACAGCACAGCGAAGCATGTTCTCCTACAGTAGCCACACATTCGTCAGCTTTAAACACGTACTTACTTTGTGTATTTTAGACACAGGCTGTGTAACCAGAGACGTCCAGATCGAGTGATCATTATGAGACTTTAAATTTGATGTGACAGCTGCTTTGACACTCCAAGTCTGCAGCCATTTCACAGTTAGACAGTGAAGTTACAGTTACACGGAGCTGCTCGCCTTCAGAGCTATCTTTGGCTCATTTCAAAACACGGTGGACCAGCCCTGAATCCAATTATTCAGACCGGCAGTGGACTTCTAAAGTTGGCTCCAAAGTTAACGAAAGAAAACAGCAGAAAAACGTACGGAGGCCCTGAAGGTCGACGGCAAAAACATTACATGATACACGTCACTTTACGCAAAAATATTCATCAGAAAAACACAGACCTCCCGCGTAACACAAAAATTATTTTACATTCAGATAAACTGTGAACTGTAAGAATTTTAAGGGTTCTGTTAACAGTAAAAATAAAAAAATATACCACACTACATCAAAAATGTTTTACAAAATGCAAAAAAATTCACAAATTGTAAGTAAAATAAATGCAAAATGGAAAAAAGAAGAGAAAAATGGAAAAAAAGTTACACAAAAACTGTTGAAACAAAAATCAAATGTGGCGAAACACAAAAAATTGCTGACAAAGACAAAAAAATTTTATAAAAATGAAAAATAAATTCTGGCAGACACTAAAGTACTTAATATAATAAAAAAAAATCACACTGTCTGCACAATAATTGTATAAAAATTAAATTAAAAAAATCAGTACTTCAGAAAGTATAAATACAAACAACTGATGTGACGTAAAATACTTCGCAAAATGCAAAAATGAGACAAAAAAATATCTCAAAGCAATATTAGTACTCGTTTCAAAAAACCTGGCAAAAACTATTTTAAAATGTTTAAATTTTTTTTAAAAAGGCAGCAAAACCATTTTTTAGCAAAATGACAAAAAAATTTAAAAAAAATCTAAATTGTTGACAAAACGAAAAAATATGTCCAAAAACCGCCACAAAATTGCAAAACAAAAAATGCAGCAAAACTGTGGAAAAAAAACATAAAATAATTTAGTTCACGTGAAAATCTTATACTGACCAAAAAGATATATAGCGCAAAAATGTCAAACGTGATAGTGAAGCAAAAATATTTGAAGAAACGCAAAATTTTTCTTACAGAATGCAAGTATTTTCAAACACACAAAAAAAATCTAAATATGTAACACAGCAAATGTTAGTGTAAATGTTCTAATTACTCGCAAGACAGCGCTCAGAAACACAGCTACAGCTAAGACTCAACACTCGAAGAGAATATCAGGCCTTCAATAATGTTTTTAATATTAGCGAACAAATGCTAACATTTACCAAACTGATCTACTTCCACAGCTCTACAGTAAAAGGTGTCCAGTTTAATTCCTAACGACACAGACGAGGCTGAACAAGAGCTGTGCTGTTATAGTTTGATCTGGGCGAGGTCACAGACGGGTTTTTGTCGCATTATGACAGAAATGTTTCGATCCTGTCCGACACACAAAGTCAAAGAAAACCTCTGCTCCTAAATCTTCTCTTTTTTGTAGCATTGGCCTCCTTTCTCCCCAAAAGTTCGGAGCTCCTCTCTTAACCTAAATTCTGGACATTTTCAGGTTGCTGTAACAAACTACCTTCTTCTTTTATAACTTACTCCCACAAGTTTCTGCAGCTGAAACTTCAAAAGAAAAGTGAGGCTGATTCGACGTTGAATAAATCCACCTTGGCCGGGCCAAGAACATTCCATGAACTGAACTAACGATGCTCACGGTTTGATTACGCAACAACGAGCCTTCCCTTAAGGCCAGCTTTACTCTGGGTCAGCTCAGGTCACTAACCTTCTTACTAAGCAGGGGTCAGAGGTCAACAGTCTGGACTCCAAATATTTACAGCAGCGTCACAGCACATTATATCACAGCCAAATACAACAATAGCAGCAGTTACTCCTCCTTCCACATTAGAGGAGGCCACTCTGCTCCTCCAGGACTCAAGGACTGATCTTTTTCACTAATGCAAGATGTCATGTGCATCATCCTTGGATTAGGACTTCCTTGCGGTCACAGCAGCACCCAGTTGAGTTTTACCTAAGTCTGGACCTCTGAAGTGGCACTTGATCTTGTGACCGACACCAGTCCCCTTTGGTCCAGTATGAGATCTGGACCATTAAAGCCTGGAAACATCTGTCCAAACAAACGAGAGGGATATTCTGTCTCACTCTGCTGTGCATTATCTCCCTCTGCTGCAGCCCTAAAGCAGAGGGACTTAAAGCAGGATTAATCCACTATTATGAGCTTCCCCCGTCTCCCCAGCTGTGCTGAGCAAGGAGGTAACAGGACTACACTTGGCCCGTGTTTGCTGAGGATAGTTTGTGCCGAGTCAGAGAAAACGGAAGTTGAACAAAAGTTTAATTCTTTGAATCCAAGATCAGCATATGGTGCTCTCTGACCCCGAACATCACATGGTGATTTCAATTTCCTGTGGTGCAGATTTCCCCTGGGAAAAAGCCTCTTACCCACGACCAGTGTTTCCACTAATGACCCCTGAGACAGTACAGGACACTGGGGTGAATGATTGGAGGTGTGATGCAGCATGGGCATCACCTGAAGGAGGCAGGAGAACTGCGACAGTACTGCAGACATGAAGTTTTAGACCTGACAGAAAGTCTAAAGTGGCTCCACACTTACTTAAGAAGTAAGAAAATGAACCTGACACTACAACTGCAGCAGCTGGTCTTCAACTAAACAGGTTTTGTTCTCAAACACCCGCTCACTATACGTTTGCTATCAATTATTCCACAATGTTTGGGAAACACACTCTCACCTGCAACTCACTAAGAGGAATACGTGTCTCTTTTTGCTCTGATTTGGGTCTCCACCACAGATTCCAAGTAGGGCCCGACCGATTTATCGGCCAATTTTGAGACTAGTTGGTAATCGGACAAAACTCAGCGATTTTAGCCGATATTTTCAGAAATAATATACGGAGAATAAAATTCGGTTTCACTTCGAAAATGTTTCGCCATTTGAAAAGTTCTCCGACTTATCCTGTAGATGGCGCAGTGACCTTGTGACAAGCCTTAACAGTAAATAAACCAGTTTGTTAAATACACAATAAGTCAACAAGTTTCAGTTCAACCCACTTCACCATGTTCCCCGCTGTGCTGGTCTCAGTCACGCCGAGTTAACGGTGAAGCACCATGGGATATGAAGCTAATGTTAGCGTTAGCCACCTGCTATTAGCCTTGCTACACTGTTAGCCGTGCCAGTAACGGTAGAATAAACAACAGTACACGTTAGTGATCGAGCTACTTCTCTTACTGAGGCAGCTGCAGGTCTCCAGATGAGACCGGACCGGAAATGAGGAATGTGAGTTAAGACGCGGAGGCAGTGATCGGCGACGTTGGCAGGGGGGTATAGTTGAAAACGCTTTTCTTGTCCGAGTTTGATCAGCCGGTCTTCCTGTCGGCAAAAAGAGCAGTAGCCTACAGTATATCTACAGTATATAGTATACTGTAGATATCTACAATATGAATGTATTTTTTATAAATTCATGAAAAAAATTTAAAAATCTGCCAATTAATCGGTAATCTGATTTTTTCCCCCCTAATAATCGGCATCAGTCAGGCCCTAATTTCAAGTGGAGTATGTTGTGTTATGTTCGTCTGACCTGTTTGGAGCAGAATCTCTATAATGTGAGCAGTGAGTTTGACCAAAAAGGCAAAGTTTGAGGACCAAGAGTGTGAGGCTCCGCGCCAAAGCTCAAAATAAATCTGTGTGGACCTGAATGGAGCTGCGGCTCCTTTCTCACTGTCATTATATACACTGTTATTAAACAATTATCGATCATGGAGTTTACGGCTGCAACCTTTCCGACCGGGGGAATCATTCTCCTCTGATTTCTTGTTATCTCTCCGCTGTCGGATCACAAATAAAGCTGTTAAATGACCCTATTTATATTAACCTGCATCCAGCCTGACAGGCGCCGCAGAGGGTGAAAAAGTGACAGCACTCGTCCCTGCCCAAAAGGCTTAATCTCCCTGAGAGTAGATGCTGCTAAAGACTCAAGGTGACCTGGATGTTATGAATCGGAGCTTCTCTCATCCAAGTTGCAACAGCTGGACTCTGGCTGACCCTGTTTTAGGGGTTTAAGGAACGGAAACCTTAAATTTTGCAAAACAGGATTAAGGGGAAAGGGAGGGAATGTGTCGCCCACGTATCCGGTGGAAATTGCATTTTTATAATACCTGGAAAAAACGGGGATAAACCGGGGGGTTTCTGGTTGTTAGGGCGATAGAAACGTGAGCGGTGGAGGCAGGGCTCTGGAGTGAGGAAGACGTATACGTGACGAATCATTCCAGGATGAAGATGGAGTTTGAATTAGAAGTCTAACAGCTCTCTGCCTCCAAACCCGCCGCTCGCCGAGTCTGTGATGTGCGAGGAGGTTACCGACATACGTGTACTGAACATGTGGAGACGCACAAAACACAACCTACCAGTCATGTTGCATGTGTTGGTGCGCCGTTAATGATTTCCCCAGGCCTCCTGCGTTGTGTGGTCCGCCTTGTCTCCGCCCTGCGAGAAATAAAAAGCGGATTGTTAGGGTGGGTGAGCAGCTGAGAAAGGAGGAGGAGGAGGAGGGCAGAGGGAGGAGGAAGGGAGGGATATAGCATATAGAAAACAAACAAGGCTGTACAGTACAAAGGCCAGCGAGACGCCCCTCCCTCCCTCCCTCCTCGTCTCCCCTGAAATCCCCCTTTTCCTCCTGTCCTCCTTCCTCATGCTCACTTTTTTTCTGCCTCTCTTTCCTCCTCTGACTTCTGCACCTTCCTCTTTCTTTGCCCTTATTTCTTCTAAGTTTGAGCGCCTAATTTCGGTGCTCTAATTTCCCGCTCCCTCCCCGTCTCCATCCATTTCCACCCCCCCCCACCCCACCCCCCCTCGCTGCCCCTTCCCTCTCGAACCCCCCTCCTTCTGGGAAAAGTCTAGCTCTGGCCTCAGAAGCCTCGGCCTGTTTACCTCGCAGACGGACATGAAAGGCAAACATTTATCTACGGGCCTGGGTCACAGTCATGCTATAATGGGAACAGAAACATCCTCCTCCAGCGAGTGGCGCGGGTTTTTAATGTCCAGAGACCAGAGACCTTGACAGGCATCAGGTGGAGGTTAGCGAACATGCTACAAAACCTGATGACTTTGATGTTTCATAAACCTTCAACTTGAGCAGAAGCGAGGGAGGCTCTGTTGCGATAAGTTAACACTAAACAACATTAAATTATCAGATTTGGTAATAAAGTTTAACCTTGAACGAAACGCCACTTTAGATCGAGGCTCATCTTCATTTTGTTGTCGGCACTGCTCCGATCAAAAATAGTCCAAGGAGTATGAACCTGATTCCCAGAACTTATTTACTGCGATCTTTGTTTTTTTTATCAATTATTATTATTATTTTTTTTTTTTCAATACGATCAGCAGGTTCCTTCTCCAGCTTTTGCTCAAGGTTCAAATTTTTTGGAAATAAAATTTAACCTCAAACGAAACGCCGCTTTAGATCGAGGCTCATCTTCATTTTGTCGTCGAGGCTGCTTGGATCGAAAATAGCCCAAGGAGTATGAACCTGATTTCCAAAAATTATTTACTGCAATCAATGTCTTTTTTTATCAATTAATTATATATTTTTTAATTCGATTAGCAGGTTCCTTCTCCAGCTTTCGTTCAAGGTTAAATTTTTTGGTAATAAAATTTAACCTTTGACAAAACGCCGCTTTAGATCGAGGCTAATCTTCATTTTGTTGTCAAGGCTGCTAGTTAAAAAATAGTCCAAAGAGTATGAACCTGATTCCCATAACCTTTTCACTGCATTTTTGTCTTTTTTATCAATGATTTTATTTTATTTCTTTCAAGACGATCAGCAGGTTCCTTCTCCATCTTTTCTCTGCAGTAGCTCTCCTCCTGACGTTGTCGCCACAGGTCAAAAAGAACAAGTTTTGAAAAGGCTTGTTGTACCGTCTAATGCATGTTTTCATGTACACACGCTGCGATGCACAAACACTCCTGCAGCTATTTCCATTCACAGTCTCCCTCTTTGTGCGATCTTTGACAAAAGGCAGCTTTAATATGGACACTTTGAGCAGACCGTGCTTAGCTAGGCTAACCTGTAAAATGACACATCGTAATCCTAAACAGATCTTCATTTCCTGATCTGAGACGCTGATTTAATCCTATCAAACTAAATCTTACGTTTAAATCTTGAAAATGCAAACTGACAGAGAGTCCAGTGATTGCTATGAAACCTGAGTGAGTTTGGCAACAAGAAGAAGATCCGGCCGAGTTCAGCTTTATGCGAAAAAACGGTGATTCAGAGGAGCGATGATCTACTGAGGGGGAGAAACGTGAACGCACGTTGTTCTGCATCAATCCACCTTTCAACTTCAGACCCCATCCTTCACCTCCTGTTAGTCATGAAAATGAAAAGCTGACAGGGCCGATGCTGGCTGTATATTTTGTCTTTATTATTCAGATGTTTGTTTCAGAAATTGCAAATTTTTCATCATAAAACGAAGCCATAATGACAAGCTTAATGAGAGCTTTTATAGGCAATTTAGCCCTGCTGCAATTCATTACGCTTTGTGTCTCAATAAACATTCCACATGAGCAGTAATACCCACAGCAGACAGCTACTTGCGACATAAAAGAGGTCCGAGGGGCTAAAAAAGAACCAGATGATGAGAAGGAAAGAGCGAGAGGATCCAGAAAACTGTTAGAAAATCTGTGAAAGTGAGAAGGTTGAAGCAGAGCAAAGCGCCTGAACTCCAAAGTGCTCTGACACGGGAGGGGGAAAGAGGAAGCTGTTAATGTCTTCATGGTCCCTTTGGACAGGAAGTGCTAGAAGCGATGCATGTGCAACAGCATATGTGTTTGAGAGTGTCAGACTTTCTATATGTGGGGGAGTGTATGTTGTGAAACGAGGAAGTGTCTGCACGTCGTGTCGCAACCTAGTGCTGGGCAATAGAACGATAGATATCGTGGGCACGATAGAAATTGTCTATCGTGCCATTTTTATTTTTATCGTTTCGGGCGATATAGGCTGTATTTTATCCATAGGGCTTGTGCCATCAGATGATTCATAGTAACAACAACAATAATTGCACATTCAGTAAGTGTATTTGGTGTCGAACGGGAAAGAAAACAATATTTTCTTACAAAGAAAAGGATGCGTTGACATGTAGGCTCGCATTTCTCTTTCGATTTTGCGACATGACGCCGCTTTACGTGCCCTCTTCGTGTCCAGCGTCTCCCGCCGTTGCGGGTTACCTGGGTTACACACGTGAGGGGATCATTGTAAGCAGTGCTTAATTTGTGCCGGAGCAAGTCAGAGCGCGATCCGGGACCTCTTTTGATCGGATCCGGGACCTATTTCAGCCGCTCCGGCACCTGTTTCATCTGCTCCGGGACCTTCCCTGTAGAGGATGACATTTTTCGGGAATTCCCGTGGGTCACCTGATTCCCGCGGGACTCCCACGGGATGGGAGTCATTTTTTAATTAATTCCTTGATCGGGACGGGACGGGAAAAAAGGCAACGGGAGTGGGCAGGAGCGGGAACAACATTAAAAGATGATCATTTTCAGCCGTGTTAAACAACCAGATGAACAGGTGCGTCCATTTTTGTAGTCATCTCTCAGTGAGAGCCAACACTCTTGACCGCGCTAGCAACACAAAAGAACTACAACAGTGGTTTGACTTCCTGTCAGCTGGGAGCGCGGCTGCGCATTTCTACCCTTCAAGCCAGCAGCGAGGAAACGTAATTTTGTGACATTCTGTAGTTTTTCAATCATTTCTGGAGTCGTGGCGAATCAAATCACCTTACCTGTCTGCCCCTGATAGGCGAATAAAGCGCTCGGATTCATGCTCGGGTCTTGCTACGTGCTTCAAGAGTAAAGTAAACAATGATGGAGGCAGAGAGCAGCTTTGGAGGAGAAACATCTAGCAGTGTGAACAACCTCTTCAAAAGAGCCCTAAAGACCTACCATTTTAATAAAGCCTTTGGTTAGGTTTCCTCTATGCTTTATGCTTTTACTACCTTGCCTCTTACATTGCAACTCTATATTTTTTATTTTTTTTTATTCTTTTTTTATGCCAATGTGTGACTGTCATTCTATTGCTTTTTTATTGTTGCTGCTCTTTTTTTACTGTGTACTGTCGCACTTTGAGATTTTTTGTAAATGTAAAGTGCATTACAAATTAAATTTATTATTATTATTATTATTATTATTATTATTATTATTATTATTATTATTATTATTATGGAGTGCTTTGGCTCACACTATCGGCGTTTTCTGTGAGTGTTGCATAACTTTGGGTGAGCACAGACATGAACGCACTTCGGCCACGTATTTATTTATTCATTTTTCTAGTTTTAAGTGCTGGTCTTGTACTGGTACTTTACTAGTGCAGCTGTATACACTTAAATTTTTCATAGAACTGAAAGCATACCATAGCTATATCGTGATATATATCGTTATCGTGATATAAAATGATCCATATCGTGATATACATTTTTTTCCATATCGCCCAGCACTATCGCAACCATTTGCGAGTTTAATGCGGGCTGTTTGTGTGCATTACATTTTCAGACAATATGAGGAGAAGTGTGACTGAAACTGATGCAGAGCTCTGGAGCCTCACAGCCAGTGTGGAAGAATCAAGAAGATGCAAAAAAGTAGAAGAAAAAAAAAGGAGTTCCTCGAGGAGGTTAGAGAAGCAGAGGAGCAGCGAGGTCAAAGTAGCAGAAATAAACACGTTCACAGTCTTTATTCATTCACACTGCGCAGGGGGTAAACTTTGGAATAACTCTTCTGCTTTGAGGTCCTGTGTGATAAAAACGGATTCCTCTTAATTCACATATAAATATTAGTCTCTGCTTCTGGGGGAACATAGTTTCTGAGCGGCGGTTTTGATTGGTTCCAGAGGCGACTTTATGAGTGATTTGCATCGACACTCGTGTAAAACCGCTCACACGCATCGAGCTTCTTCCCACGCTGTTTGGGGTTTTGTTTCAGCGCTGGACAGTCAAGATGTCAAAGGTCAGAATCGGACGGGTAAACTGCTTTGTTGGTTGCAAAATCACAAATTCTGTCCTAGAGCTGGAGGACTTTAACAAAGGCGGTGTTCACACTGCAGGTCAATTCCAATTTTTTAACCATATGTGACTCATATCTGATTTTTTCATGTATGTGTGAACAGGTCAATTCTGATTTGTTCTAATCCGACCCGGGCCTCTTTTGTATGTGGATATAAATCAGATATGTATCTGATGTGACTGCAGTGTGGACGCTCGGTCGCGTTCATCCAACCAATATGTCAAACGTCACCATTGTTCGACATCACAAACAGGCGCGGAAAGCAGTTCATGCTTTGTGCGCATGCGGGTCACTTCACGGACGTATTCTGTTCACATTAGATGCCGCATTCGTTATTGTAACGTGAATGACCACACAAAAAGATCGGATTTAACCAAAAAGTCCGAACTGTGCATCATAACCTGCAGTGTGAACGTAGCCAAAGTGGCGGTCACAGTTCGGGATGAGCCCTTTATCTCGGACTGCTTTGATGAGCAGAACCAGCCACACTGAAGGCAAAAGTAGGACCAAGAGCCACATTTTTACACACCACACCTCCGACTGCATTATTTCGACTGCTTGCTGTGGTTCTTCTGGAGCACTCGCCAAATTTATGTTGGTGTTTTTCCACCTCTAGTCTGCCCCCCTAACCCGAACCCCTGAGCCGAACAGTGGAGGTTGTTGTGGGTGGCCTTTACACTGAATGAAGCTGAGGCTTCTGGAAAAAGGGGGACAAGCTGACTATGATTTATTTCTAGTGCTTAAAGCTTTTGGATTTCGCAAACGTTCTGCTAAAAAAAGCAGAAAAGCCTGTGTTGTTTTCTTTTCGAGAATGCTTTTTTAATTCAGCTATAAAATTACAGCTAAAGGTCAATTTACTCTTCCTTTCCCGCTGCTTTCCACCTAAGTATTTTCCATCTGCAGAGGGAAACAACAAGCTGTGGTCAGATCATGGGCAGGAAGAATAAACTTTTCCCATAAGTTTCTCATTTTAAAATCCAGAAAATGTGCCATAGTGCTCCATACATTGATATTATGATTCCAACTTTCAACCGCTGTGACAGAAAATTACCCATACTGCTCTCCTACAGCATCCACTTCATGGTATGGGTGGAAAACGGGATGAAAAAGCCACGGGTGGGTTGCATTTCACATGCAGCACAGGGGGAATTCCCCTCCGTCAGAACATAAAGAATCAATTTTCCCGAAGAAAAGCTGTGAAGGGGGGATGATGGAGGGGTTGGCCGTATGGATCCTCAGAAGGAGGAAGTGCAGAAGCCTGTAAACATGACTTATTTTACAGATAGATAAGCTGAAGGGGACTCAATGAAAGAGGAAGCAGTCAGACCGCAGACTGTGGTCGAGGACTGGACTGAGGACTCTTCGTTTTTAATGTGAGTTCCTCTAACGGCCAGCAGGGGGAGACTACAAAGAGCTAAATAAGGTTGTATGAACGTCAATAAGAGAATAAACACGCCGTACATCAGGAAAGATATCGTTTTAATAATGAGTGTAGAGCCTTCTCCGATCAAGAATGTTTATTTCGTAAATTTTACCGATCATTTAAAGCAAAAAGGTTTAAATCTGTTCATTTTAAAGCTCCAGTGAGGAACTTTAAAGGGAAATTCCGGTGTAAAATTAATTTAGGGTCAAACACACCATAACACTGAGCTAGAGACCCCCTCAAAAGATGAATGTTTCTGACCGCTGGCTTCTCCAGTTATACCAACTTTACTAACGACCGCAGGATAGAAATACACAGCGGTCTGAGGAGCCATAAACAAACCTCAACCAAAACGCCACTCTATAGCCACAAATAATGCTCAGAACAGCACCTAACTTCATCAACAGTACATATAGAGTCACAGACATAGTACTAGACACCAAACATCTTTTTAACTTTGACTCATTTCTTTAGCAAAGAGACTAAACACAGCTCACCTACTCTCTTCCAGCAGCCGCTTGTTTGTAGTGAGACCTCAGGCCAGTCCATTACGGACTACAGCGGGGTGACGCAGCTCAAGGAACAACATTTATGATCATTTCTTCATGGAAATACAATCAAACGGAGACTCAGTGGGTCTCGGCAGAATAACTACCGCGTCTGATCATAAATGTTCTTCCTTGAGCTGCGTCACCCCGCTGTAGTCTGTTATGGACCGGCCTGAGGTCTCGCTACAAACAAATGGCTGCTGGAAGAGAGTAGATGTGTTGTGTTTGGTCTCTTTGCTAAAGAAATGAGTCAAAGTTAAAAAGATGTTTGGTGACTAGTACTATGTCTGTGACCCTCTATGTCCTGTTGATGAAGTTTTTGGGTCCTAAAGAGGTATCGCTGTTGATTTTAATGTGTTTAATGGCCAGTATAAAACTCTTTACAGTAGCTTTAAGTGATGAAGACTAAAGAAGAGCCCCCCTCCAAAAAGACTCCATGAGACTGAGAGGAGAAATGGATCGTGTCTGCGCACTGTCTTGCAGTTTGAAATGCAAAGTGTATCAAAGGAATATGGGTCAGAAATGTCACAAAGACACCGCATCAACTCACTGAAGACAACATGTAAAGATGGGAGGTCAACTATTTAGCCTCTGCGCTGACAGTCTGTGACAGGGGCCAAGTCAGATCTAACCCTTCTACTCTGCGGAGACGCAAGAAGATGATAGATGGCAAAACAGAAAGAAAAGGAGTGGACTTGAGGAGGGCCTGAAGACCGGGCAGCTTTGCTTTGAGTTAAGAGCTTGAGTATCTTGAGACGGGAACAAGCTTTAAAGTGAAGTCTCTTCATTTCGCTAACTCCTCTGAGCAATGCTATCGCTGCTGCCAGTGCGGCCTTTTCACCATCCTGCCGACATGAATGGCTTCCTTTGTCAAAGCGAAATTCCACTGGCAAGTCTCTAATTAGCTGGAGGGCTCTTCTCTCGCAGACCTGCCTGAGTAAAAAAGACAGGGCACAAGGAGAGAAGTAGCTTGCTGTGAGTGGAAACTGGGCAGACAATAAGGAGCCTGAATGGAGAAGCGGTCATATGATGCCCTCCTGCGCGAGACAAGACTAACCAATAGTATAATTTGAGTGTTGGGAAACGAGGGGAGAAAGAGGAGTGTGCGTGAGGGAATGAATTTCACAGTCCTTTTGCAGTGTTGGTTTACAAGGCAAGAATCTGACAGGTGGTTAACCAACACTGGGTTGTCAAAAACCAGTATGAATCAGCCAGCTGGTATTTGTGTTGAATTGTTGGGGAAAAGCTGATGCACAAAAATGTGGCGACTATTCTGCCCGTCAACAGATGCTGATTGGCTGAAAGTGTGATTAATGGTTAAGTTATCTCTCACTCCCTGGCAGGTACTTGAACCTGCACAACAGGTTCAGTAAAGCCATCGTAGAGTGGGTTAGTCACTGGGAAATATTTGTCGTTTGTTGGTTAGTAGGGAGGGATCAATGGACTTTATCGCGACGCTTTCTTAGCCGCGTGATAAAGTGCTGAATACTTGACTCTGATTGGTCAAGACGTCTTAACAACCCCTTGGCGATGGTTATTAACTCTACAAAATGAGAAACGCCAAAGACAAACACATTAAACTGAACAACATGGATATCTGGATCCTGTCCTGCAATCCAGGCAATGGCAGCGGAGCTGGTTAGAGCATCTCTGAGGTATCGACAACCACAACGAAACTGGACAAGTAGTGATAACCCCGAAAGGTGACTTTCAACTGCAAAGCTCCAAGAAGATAGTGTTTGTTCACAGTGCAATATCGCAAGCTATAGGATGTGGTTAGTTGCCATGGTAATGCTGCCAATTAGACCAATAAAATAGACCATTTGAACATCATGACTTTGGTCGGCAGCCGGGCGCTAAATGGGATAATGCCAGGCGAATGATGCCGTTGGGTAATATCAGGTTGGGCTTTGCGGCTTTGAAACGCTCAGCAGAAAAGTGAGCATCATTAGGGAGGTTAGATGTTGAAGACATTTGAAAGGCAAAGGTTGTCTTAATGAAAGATGCTTCATTGGAAATGTGGGATCGAGTATTTTCATAACCCTCACATACTCATGTTCTCCATACATCAGCCTCTGCTCTCTCAGGCATTACTGTCCCCACCTTAACCCGTCTTATACAAGTCTCTGAAGACTCTGAATGTCTTTAACTGCACTAAAAGCGCTCATTTCCAGACTATTTTATTGGAGGATCTACTTTACCACATCTATAGATCATAGGTGAATATGCAGTCATCTTGTATGGGTGCTCTGTGCCGTTCAGTGTCCTGTGTCTCATTGGATTTCATAACCCTGGCATGAGATCACATGCTGGTGCTATATTTGCACTGACTGGATATCTTATATAGTGTATCAAGCATATACTGATGCGGTGTCAGGTCACGTTCCATGATGTATTATCACAGACTTTCGGGATGGATGGCGTCTAATGACCAGCCTTTACTTTAAGTAGAACAGCATTTAATGTTACAGTGTCGATCACAGCGACACTGTTCTGGAACAATCTACGTAATGAACAAAATGGGACGTGACAGTTAGAGACACCGCAGATTAGAAATACATCAGGCTTTCACAGATGGTTTAAAGGATTGATAGATGAACTGATGTATGGATGAATTAACAGTTAATGGATGAACTGAGAGAGAATGGTAACTACATGACAGGTGGATGAATGGTTGGATGATTATTCAATCATTCAATCTATAAGTATGATTTTTATATGAATTATATTGTTGATAAAGATGTGTTTAATAGATGGTTGAAAAGAAGATAGATGGATGAATGAATTATGATATGGACAACTGGATGGATGGATGGATCGAAGGATGGATGGTTGGATGAATAGATGGACTACTGAATAGATGGATGGATGGATGGTTGGATGGATGGATGGATAGATGAATGAATGGATGGATCGAAGGATGGACGGACTACTGAATAGATGGATGGACTATTGGATGGATGGATGGATGGACTGACTATTGGATGGATGGATGGACTGACTATTGGATGGATGGATGGATGGATGGATGGATGGATGGACTACTGAATTGATGGACGGACTACTCGATAGATTGGCGGACTACCCAATGGATGAATGGATGGATGGAGATGGCTTGTTGATAGATAGCTGATGTCCAAAGTTTTTGAAAAAATATCAAGGTGGAAGGATTAGTAGATAAATTGATGGATTTTGTATATTGGCTGTATAATCAGCAGAAGGAAGAATAGACTTATGGATGAGTGGATGGATGAATAACACATGACAGATATTTTAGTATGGAGTGATAGATACGTCATTGGTTGGATGGTTGCTTGAGGAATATTTAAAAATGAATTGATGGATGGATACATGGAGGTACAGATGGCTTAGGGTGAAGATTTTTGGACGTATGAACAGAATTCATAGTTGGATGTATGATTTAATGGATGGATGAATGATGGATGTTACAGATCCAGAGGGAAACCTGATATCAGCTGAACAGACTGCATTTTAAGTTTATATCCGATAACAGACACTTACAAATGAGGTTATCTAATTATCCTACAGCTCTTAATCAGCCCAGAGACATTCTTGGAATTACCAAGGCCGAGGCGTTGATACGATGCATCAAAGGCTGCAGCTTCTGCTCACCATGAGTGCTGATGTCTGATTTCTATCAAACCAAACCTGTCTTTCTGGTCCCAACAACACCACCACATCTTCCCATTTTCAAAGAAAACTGTAAATCCTGCCTCTCGTCACTTTATGACGCTCTCAGAACCCAACCGCAAGTTCTTGTTTAGGAGATATATGAGATGTCATTTCAGTATTTTATTGGACTGTAACAGAGTATTTGCTGTATCATGTTTCACTGCAGCAATGAAGTCAATCACTGGTTGGTGTAAATCAAAACCCAAGGCTGTTTCTTGACACTGAGAGAAAGGCATCTCAGTCGACACTTCCAAAGAAACAAGACTTTGATGCTGAGGATGTTTTGTAAGAGTTGCGCTGCTTCTGCTTCCTGTTCGTGTCTTCAAAAAGTGCCAAATCTAACACACTAGTAATATGATCTCACCAGATTAAAAAAAACCCACAATAGGCTGAAGGAAGTCTGAGACAGAAGCAGAAAGAGTCTTCCCACTTCAGAGGGCACTGAACTGAAAACATCTTGAGGGTAAATTCTGGCAGAGGGCCCCAAGTTCACCGATACACCCCCTCTCTGGTGGCAAACATAAGGCTTTGAACTACAGACTGGGAGGGGGTGTGGGGAATTCACTGGCTTGTCAAAGTAATGAGTGATGGTAGATGGAAAAAAATCAGATCCTTCCCTGGCTGTTCTGCCTTGAGGGATACGAGTGTTCTGATGATGCCGACCAAGCTGTGCACGACTAAACATGGCAAGCCAGAAAAAGCTCGAGGCTTTGGGGGTTCAAGGTGTTAGCATATCACACAAAGGCCCCAATTACACCTGCAGTTTTAGCCTAAGACATCAACCAGGGAGCTGGCAGAGTTTCTGCATGCGCCGCCTCCAGAAATACTTTCCTCTTTTTTAACTCGGGGTAGTCTTGAGTAGAGGAGATTGATTCGATGGTTGGTTTTGATCATCTGGTTATCACGTTCGAATGGAGGGAGCTGTGTAATTTCTGCAAGGACGCCTGCCAAGTCTCCACTCTTCTTCTTCTTCTTTGCTTTTGCACATTGCATCATGGATTTTCATGTTACTTATTTGTGGGAAAGATCCGCGGTGGCTTGATCCTCTGCCAGTGGCTTTGCAGAGTTCACAAGAAAACAGGGCTCTTTAGTGGAACTTAATTTTCTAATCCCACTCATCGCCACCTGCACACCGACACCTCCTGCACTTAACCCGGGACCACCTCCCTTAGCCCAAATAAGTACTAAATTAGATCTAACAGCTAAAGCCCCTTTTGATCTGCTTTGGAAACAGACAGAACACCAACAACCCTCCAGACCCAAAGACACCATGAGAAAATAGTGTGAAACAATTGCAGCAATTTCTGAGCGCCGGTGCCAGCAGCCTGAGGGGACGCAAACTCGTCTGGCAAGAGAGCACATGAAAGACAACAAGGAAGAAATGTGTGAGAGCCATTGTGTGAGACTACTGTATCACACCAATTCCTTTTGCCTTGAGGAGAGTGGCGTACAGTCCGTATCATGTTTCTGCCTTTGTTTTTCCGAGCTTAAGAGTGTATTATGTATCTTCAACTATAAGCTTCAAAACATAAATTATTTATTCAATGAATGACCGGTAAGGATAACGGCAATAATCAGGCCTCACAGACAAGCATGTGAAGTGTGGATATTTCTGTTGAACTAAAGACTGTCCAGAGTGCACTACAGGTCCAAGACTTGGTAAATGGACTGCACTTTTCCAGCCTCACACACACACACTCACCTTTCACACACATTCAAACACTGATGGCCGAGGATGCTAAGTGCTGATACTCTCACGCACACATCCGGGAAAAGGTTCTGAGCCATGCCGAAGGACGCTTTACCATGTAGAACTACAGGAGTCTGGATCAAACTGCCTACCAGGAACGATCACGGCTTTGCATTAGCGTCCTCTACCTTCTGGAAAAGCTTACCACTTCAAATGAGATCTGGTCTCGTCTTTTAATGCTTTCAATTACAGTTGAGGACTCGTTTCTTCTCTTTGGCCTTCCTTTTGAGATGTGAACACGATCATCCCAACAACTCTTACTGTCGTTATCGGTTATTTTCTCAACACTGTGTTGTATGTGAACTGCAGGAACAGACAATAAATAAGTAGTTAGTCTGACAGTCTGTACTTGGTGAGCACCAGACGAGTGGGACAGCACCGTCCGAAAACCTGTGTTTATTCTGCGTGTCTAAATGAGGGGCTGTATTTTTCAGTTCTCAGGACTACATACAGGTAGTTACCAACCGGCTCTAAAGAAGCCTCCTCCACTGTTGCCACACTATGAAGCAATCCTCATTGATGTAGCCAGAGTTAGTCTATTTAAAATGAAAACTTATGATATTTTGACCTCAAACTGACCCAGAGGGAGTTTTACCAATTGGTGATGTCACGAATTGAGCAAATCTTGTGTCCCTCTAAATTAATTTTCATATGACGTTTTAGACATGTTATTCAGTGCAGCCCAAACAGACATTAACCTCACATTTTGAGACTCTACTCTGTACTACTGACAGGGATTTTCAGTTGAATTGCATTCTGGGAGTTGTAGGCACTACTTCACAGCTCTTTAGACAATAATTAGCAGCAAAAACAAACGTGTCAATGAACTTTGCAGAAATACACAATTCGACTCAATCTGAGTTTTTAACGTTGTTATTTCACTGGTAACTTTTTAAACATAAAACTGAATTCAGTTATCTGACACACTCAGTCCTCGTCACCAAACCAAAACACATCAACATTCAGAGACATGAAAGCAAGCTGCTGCCCTCAGATGCAGCCGTTCCTGTATATTTCATTTTTGTGGTCCGCAGTGCCAGTCGGTGAAAGCATCATTAGTGAAGAACCACAACATGACGGGAATCGCATGCCAGCAGAATACACATGTAAACACTTCTGACGGGGAATCATGCTTTCCCATATGGAACTGATGTAAATAAGGGACAAAAATTGTTCCTTCATGCCACTTTGGCTTCAGTACAGTTCAAAACAAAGTATGTTCTGCGTTTGATTGCATGCCTTCACTCTCCACGTGAAGCCCAAAACATCAGGAAATAATTCTGGAGCTCTGAGCACTGGGTGTAATGGTGGGTAAAACCATTTATTCACACAAAACATGGATATATATGTCCAAACCTTCGCACACACGCTCACAGAAACGACAGTAAACATCCATCAGGCCGTCTCTGAGTCAATCTTTGAGGTTGGGGGGGGTGACAGCATGTTCGTATAGTATCCCTCCCAAGGGCGGTCGTTTTGAAAGACTGGACTCAGTATACAGCCGATCATAAAAATGCACGGCACTCAGGAAGAGGATGACTTAAGAGGGATGAAGAGGAGGATGGCCATAAGGACGAACATGACGAAGATAGAGGGACACTGAGACGGCAGGGTGGAGGGACACAAGGCCTTGTTGATGGGAGGCAGCACAGCTGGATGGTTCAAGGAGACCGGGGGTGCTGGCGGGGGCGAAAGGCTGCCTCAAAGCTGGGAGTAGACAATGCAACATGGCTTGTCAAAATGAAAATTTACTGTTGGTCAAGCTGTAAATAGCTCGGCTGCTGCCCTCGGCCATGCATGCGCATAAAGTATAGAAGATATGTGCTGAGAACGAGAAGAAAGAACATCGAGGGTGAGAAAGAGGAAGGAAGTTACAGCTATAAAAATCTTTTTCTTCTACTTTGTGTCATCGTGTTAGAACATACTCAACACTTTATAGGTTATAGTGCAAAAATAAAAAGACATGCAATGGTGAATATACTGGGTATGCTCTCTTCTTATATACTGTCTGTGGTTGACACGTTTATTAGTGTTTGTACATTAACACCGGAGCAGATGAGCTGCATGTGATGTCAACAGGGAAAGTGACGAATTTCCTTGCCGTTTGAATGAAAGTTTTAATCATGACCACCTAACTCGGCTAGACGACGCAGAAGTCAGACATGTTGCTCCGGTTTATCTCTGTTTTCTAGATCAAAGTCCCGACAAACTGCGCCGCACCTCGAGATGCCGCCTGTCATCTGTGCGTGTTTACATCCAGGTAGTAGAGCGTTACAGCCCTGCAGCAGATGGAACCGCGTTCCAGTTGTACTCTGAAGTTGGGATTTCCAAGCCCCAAGTCGGACGATCCTTACGACTTGATGACAATGTTATAATCTGAGATGTGCATCAACAGTAAAGCGTAACAGTAAAAGCTCTCGTAAAGCATTATTTATTAGCGCTTCTGTTTTGTTTTTGTGAAATTAAATAAGTGGTTTATGTTGTACCGCCCAACGTCTAACTGTGAACACGGTGCTCTGGTGTTTGTAAGGGTAAAATACTGTGTTATGCGTTGTTTACATTTGGTATAGCTAACAACATCTAACAACAGTTGACAACAACAAACTACAGGCATCCATCTTGGTTTTCCGACTTGTTTACTGGAACGCTGTGAACTCAGGTATAATGTTATTCCCAGCTCAGACATCCAACTTCCAAGGTAACTGGAACGCAGCATAAAAAGCTCCGTTTGATGTTCCTTTCTTCTTGTTGATTGTTTTCAGGGTTTTAAAGGATCTGATCTTTTTTTTTTGCAGGCGTATAAATTACTTTTTAATTAACCGGGCGGTTAGTCTGGGTAGTCATTCCACTGATCAGACATCATGATGCGGCTTCATTACAGTCAGTCATGTCTGATCAAATATGAATAAGGCTGAAACAGACGTGACAGTTGTTTGACAGACCTAATATTGAGTCCTAAAGATAAGACCAAATTTACTCGATCACGCGGTGACTCATCTTCTAAAAATACTCAACAGAGACCACGATGGGTCTATTCCTGGATACTTCCCATCTGTTACCCCAGGCCCTTTGATTCCTGAAATTTGCGATGCAAATACTGCCGCCCGCCTCTAGATTTCATAGAATTTGTTTACAATCATCACATAGTGCCTGGAGTGATTTTAATTTGCCTCTCACAGACATGCTGTTGACATTATTGTGTTAGTGGGGAACAGAGCGTTTCTTTATGGCAGGTTTTTCCAAGACTGGTCTCCTCAATCCTTTTAATGCAGACCAGTTGTTTTTTAAATTACAGCTGTCTTCAAACTCCCCAAAAACACTAACTCCTCGTATGTTTATCATTACTGATTTCTTCTTTTTTCAGGGGGTGGCTGCCAGAAATTAACCGACTTATAAGCAAGGCCCAGCAAGATTAAGCTGCACCACACAGGTCCATGACAAACAAGACATAATGGAAATATTAGGAAAAGGGATGAATGTGCCAGAAAACCTGAAACTAATTTAAACATTTGAAACTTTTTGCTGGCTGCTCCGACCGAGCTGTTGTCAGTCACAGATCACTCCATTAGACGTTTTTGAACCTTCCATCGTGGCTGCAAAAGTCCCGGGGGAAACGGGCAAAACTCCGACTGATTAAGACCAAGCTGCATCCTCAACCATGTGGGCGTGTTTACTTTTATCAAGAAGAGCAAGTATGCAGAAAACTGGACACTGTGAGTCTGAAGTATTTATCTGTTCAGTTCTCTTGTTTCAGTGACCGCTAACTGTTTTCCTGTTTTGAAATGAAACATGTCGATCCAATGACTAGCTAAATTCTAGTCCAGTGCACGTAAACTGGGATAAGTCAGGGTTCGACAGTGCGACCGTTTAGCTGAGGTGAAGTTAGTTTGAGGTTAGATATCCGACGGACATTCACTGCAGATCTACCGATGTCTTCTCACTCTCCATAACCGGGAATAACAACAACAGCGCGGTTAAATCTACTCGGCACCCTCGCTGAATAAGGGACGTCAATAAATTACCGGCTGATGTTCTCAGAAAAGTCTGTTTTCCTTTAATCGCTTCCATGTCATGTGACCAATTGACCTAAATATGATTTCAAATAATAGTACTAAGGTCGGACAATAAGACACGCCCCTTTATTTTCCTAATTTGGCCTCTAAAACTTTTTGTGTTAAATTTAAAGGCAAATTTTGAACATTTTCTTCAATATCTTCCATGTCATGAGACCAAAAGACCTAAAATTGATTTCAAATAATAGTACTTAAGTCGACCAATAAGACAAACATTATTTGATCAATTTTCATTCCTTACATCATGTTCTCCTTGTAAAAAAAGTTAGTGTCAAGCCCTGTAAGGACAAGCGTCCCGTTAAACTCGACGTAACTGTGGATGTAAACCCTCTGAGTTGATTTTTCTTAAAATGGAGAGATCTGGTTGGGTCACCATGCATCTGTGTCCCCATGTTACAAGTCTGGATTTCATTAACACTCCTCTACTGTTACAAAATGTCCATAGCGTTGGCCTCTACCTCAGTTATGAACTCATCAAGTTGCAGTAACCGCTGAGCCAAAGAGGCTTTCTTCTGCCCACGGAGGAAATACGAGCGGGCCGAGGTGAAAAAATGTTGTTGTAAGTGGTATCAGCGATGACTAAAAGATATGAAATATGTCTCTGAGCCCACACGGAGCTCCACTCCCCTGTATCCAGGAAGGAAAAGGAAGCAGGAAGCTCAACAGGTGCGTGACAACAGCTGGGCCCCACCGAAGCTGAAGACGTGCTTTAAATCACCGGGCCTCAGACCCGACGCCCGGCCCAGAACAGAAGCTATCATCGTGGATCCTAAATGCGATTAGCGTCCAGTGGTAATCTACGGCCTATTCATTCCTGCTTAGAGTAGGTGACACATTTGATTCAAAGGATTAGTCTGCCTCTCCTGGCCGTGCGGGGGAGGGGAAATCAAAGAGGCCACATCGGGGAGCGCGGAAAAAAGGAAGAGGAGGAAGAAATATCAAAGAAACAGAAAAAGGGGAGCAGGAGCCATGAGCCCAACACTCCGCCATAATTAAAGCAGACAGTTCCTTTGTGCAGCCATGTCATTAACATAACCCAGCACACTGCAGGGGCCGCTGCAGCAGAGCCTTCTTTAGTCAGTGCCTTCAGAACATACGTGATGAGAAGCCGAGAGACATGCGGAGCCGTCTGATGCTGCAGATTTCACCGCACGACCAGCTCGACATCCAAACTTTAACGGCTGTAATTTCATAAGTCTCATTAACCTTTGAAAAGTTGCTTCGCCTGCAGCGCACATTGATTTAAATAGATCGGCTATTATCCCGCTGCAATTACACGATTCTCCGTTCTATCGCATCTGCAGGAACGCGGCATCCAATCCTGTTTATATTTACACACTTAATCACAAACACTGCCTCCGTCCAAATCCTGGAGTTTTATGACACAATGAGACACATTTAGATGTCAGCGGTTGTGATCATAAAAGCAGCCCACCACACAAAACACTGAGGAACCATGTGACTCACCACACGATGTCACATGTGGCCGTGGGTCTATTATCTATGACTCTGTTACTGTCTCTGCCTCATCTGTAACTGCTTTTCCTGCTATTTTCTACTGTAGTTTTTAATTTAGCCGCTCTGCGATTCTGCTGCACGTCAACACAGACGTGGCGCGCACACACACACACACACACACACACACACACACACACACACACACACACACACACACAGGGAATTACCAGTGACAGCCATCATAAGTTGTGGTGGAGCAGAAGCACAGCTGCATGCTGGGAAAAAACTGACACCGGTGTAGTTTCCTTCTCTGAGATTCACAAATCAAAACATGAAAGATAGAACCAGAATATCCCGATTTAAAAGTGGGTTTTTATGGTTTTTCAAGCAGCTGTTTTCGACTTCTCTCACACACGGTCTGAAAAAGTCGACTTTTGAGATGCAGCAGCCGACGATTGTACATTTGAGTTCAGTCTAAAAGTAAGAAAAACATTCAGATACTAGTTTGAACACAACTTACTAAAAACTTTGTCTCTGTTTTCACTCCTGCATACAAGATGTCATCTGTGTTTGTTTACATCCAGGTAGTTAAGCTTCATAGCATTATGGTCGTATCCATTCACTGGAGAGCCCTGGACAAAGATGGTTTCAGCTTTTATAATCCACATTTTGAGCTAACAATAAAAGAAATATTCATATTTTGTTTGACTAAATCGTAACTCATAGTTTTATAAACTTGACCCAAGACTACAACTTTTTTACTTCCAGTATAAAACTGATATTGTAGCCTTCAGTACAATATTTCGATATTGGCACTTTATCGGACAAGTACCTTAGTACACACTGTTGTTGTGATCATGTGGACTCTGCATGCTGGATCAAGGTGCTGCTAGCTAGAGGTGCTGGAGTGGAGTCTGGAATGGACTGCTTGTATCGGAGTGCTGCTGTTGTAGATTTTAGGTGCAGGCTGATATAATCCGATAATCACTTTTTTTGCTGATATCGGACAGATATCAGATATCAATATCGGATTGGGACATCCTTATCCAAGACTAGGGATGAAAACTGATAAGATTTTATCAATGTACTGTTTTATAATGAATGAATACACGTTATGGGCATTTGAAGGCTCTTGTAAACTCTGCTTGTACTGCTTGTCACACTAATGACATGCACAATCTGCAGTGTTTGTGCGTTTTTGTTATTTTATCAGGTGTCTCATTAAACTGCAAGAATCTGCTCATACCTGGATGACTCGTATAATTTCTTGCCATGTAAGTGAAGTGACTAAAAAGTTAACATTAGTAAGAAGCAGGAAAAATGAATCTAATCTGTTTGTGCAAAATGCTTAAAACAGTCTCCGTGTCGCTGTGCATCAGTTCCTGCAGAGACGTTTTTAAGTCCAACGACGGCAGCCGCCATGTTGACTCTAATTAACTCATAGCCAACCTGTATACAGGCCAAGAGGTGGAGCTAAGCTGGTCCTTAATCCCTCAAGCAAGCGGCTACAACATGCCAAGTCTACTCCATCAAACTCACTAAAGGTAAAAGGACGAGTTTATGAATTTATTGTCGTTTCTTTCATTCAATATTAAAAAAAAGTGTTAAAATGTCCACTTCCTCCTCTCAGATCAGCTGTTGACAGTAAATAAACTCAGTGGAGTTGTGATGACACAGATATCTCACTGTCAGGGCGAGCTCACACACTCACAGTAGTTTTATATCTACGCAGTTTTTGTGTTCCTCCTCCTTATTGTGCGTCTTCCCTCTGTAGAGTTTTTCTCTGTATCAAAGTGCAGAGTGCCGCCTGTACTGTAAACCCTGAGAGGTTTCCCTCTGTCAAGCTTTTGCATGCGCCGGCTTTGTTATTCGTCTCTGCAGATTCAACTGTGCGCACACACACACACACACACACACACACACACACACACACACACACACACACACACACACACACACACACACACACACACACTCACAAAGAGAGAGCAGAGAAATTTAGAGTGTCAATGAGCAAAAAGAAAAGCATAAGAGAGAAACAGTGTGTAGAGTTCAGTGAGAGAGACGAGTGGGAGAAGGAGAGAAAGTTAAAGAGAACAGAAACTCTGATGTCACTTCCTACAGAACAGCTGATGCACAAAGTTTGATTATTGCTGCGTTCCAGTCGGGGTTTCTGAGCTCCAAGTCGGAAATTCATCTGGAACACCCCCCCGAAGTCAGATATCCAACTCAGAAAGTCGAGGACGACAAGCACGATCCTCACCAACCCCGACTCGACGACAATGTAAAATACTGTAAAATACTGTTATGTGTTGGTTACAGCTGGTATTGCTACCAACAGCTGACAACCGCTAACAACAGCTAACGACAGCTAATGACAGCAACAGCTAACAACATGTAACTTCAGGCGTCCATCTTGGTTTTCCGACTTGTTAACTGGAACGTCATCAACTTGGGTGTAACGTCACTCCCAGCTCCGACTTCCTACTTCTGAGCTAACTGTAACGCAGCATAAGTCACTTTATGTAAAGCTTTTCCATAAGAAGCAGAGAGCTTTAAGTGGATAATATAGACAAAGACAGCTTTGTCCACAGGGGGCGCCAAAACCAACCTCACAGGAGCTTAAATGTCACATAACCCAAGAATCTGAATATTCTTCAAAATCAAGGATTCCCAGACATTTAAAAATCATCAATTTCAGAGCTGCACTTACAATCAAACCCATCAGAGTCTCATATCAGCTCATGTCGAGTCTAGACCTTTTCCTCCTTTTGTCATTATCTCCTTATTTTTACTTAATTTACTTATTTTATCTATTTACCTCTATATTTTAACATATTTTCCTGATTATTTTCTGTGTATTTTTACTTATTTTATCTATTTATCTCTATATTTTTACTTAATTTACTTATTTTATCTATTTATCTCTATATTTTTACATATTTTCCTGATTAATTTATGTATATTTTTACTTATTTTACCTATTTATCTCTATATTTTTGCTTATTTTAACTATTTTATCTATTTATCTCTATATTTTTACTTATTATTATCTATTATCTATCTGCTCTTTTACTGTATTTGCACTGGAGTTCTGTGACAAAAGCACTTTCCCCCTGGGGATTATTTAAGTTTTTCTGATTCTGTAAATTGTCCTGCATGTTTGTTATAAATTGGCTCTACATAAAGTCAGATTAATTGATTGATTAGGTTAAAGATGCATCATGCACCTGCAGATAAACTGCACAAATCTAAAGCCAGCAGAGAGAGAGAGAGAGAGAGAGAGAGAGAGAGAGAGAGAGAGAGAGAGAGAGAGAGAGAGAGAGAGAGAGAGAGAGAGAGAGAGTGTGAGCTCTTGCACCGAGTTGTTCCCTCTCAGCAGTCTTACCTAACACTCTCATACGTGTTGAAACCCTGCCTCGGTCCACAGATAACATCTCCTCTGTACACCCCTGCTGTACGTTAGTCTAACACTAACTCCGGGGCCTCGTGATAACACGTCTTATTTCACATGTTGTCCTATAAAAGCTGGATTCTGCAGCAGGGCTGCGTGCAGACACACCCTTATTTGTGTTAGCCTGGATCCAGCTTTACATGCTGCCCTGCTGTTCACAGTATAGCCTGTGTACCGTACAGGACATTATGTACTTAACCATGGCGTTGCACTTTGCTGTGGACCCAGACTCACTAATCCCCTCCATGTCTGTCTGTCTCTCGAACAGACTGAGGACACAGATAAGGAAGGTGTCTACCTCGCTGTCTGTTCCTGCGTGAACTCTGATGTGAGAGTGCATTGTCCCCACCAGAGAGGCGACAGCCGCTGATCTGTACCACCAGCACAGGCGGGAGATCTTCCTGGAGTATAGGTCTGAGTCCGTATCAGATGGTGTTTAAAGCTGCTGTGGCATTTCAGGAGCTCCACCATTATGATAAAGACAGATTAAGAAAGAGGGAGAATCAGCTGGAGGTGTGCGGCGCTCTCTCTGTGGACATTAGAATAAAGAGAAAGAGTCTTTTCTCTCACTAAAGGTTTCCTGGTGAACAGCAAGAAGGAAATGTCAGCCGGTCATGTGAGACACTTACTGTAAAGGAGCAGTTCAACGTTTTAGCAGGTACACTTCACTGATCGATACGGAGTCTGAACGTGTTCAGAGAGACGGACGGACGGAGAGAAATGCTGTCATGTTGACTTTTTAACTAATCCGCTGAATACATTTTATTTTTGCGTTATTTTTTTTAAATTCAGGCCCAAACTGGTTTCATTTTACTTTATATCATCGTGTTAAACTGACTGATCTTCACCTGCATATTTCACATTTGGTTCAAAGTTACAGCTGTCACCTCTCAGACTGAAACGCCCCCTTGCTCACCCCTCTGGTATTTAAAGTGACGGTGGCCTTCAGGGACAAAAAGCTCCTGTTAAGTCAAGTTTTTATACCATCAAAAATGTCAATCGATGCTAATTCTATCTCCATATTACAAATATTACTAGTTTGTCCATCCTGTGCTACTGTAGATACACTAATATTATGTCCCATTACTACTAAGCTAAAGTCACCTTTAATGGGCGTGTTAAAACAGATTTCTGTGGGTCATAAAACTGTCAAATGTAAACATGCACGCCCCCTGCAGCACCGTGACTGTGACCTGAAAACACTCGAGTTTATGACGTCGTCCTGTCTGCCTCAGCGCTTGTTCCCCCCGTGTTTCCCTTTAAACTACAACTCCTGCACTGTAGTCAAGTGGAAGTTATATACGCAGAAGAAGAAAGAGAGTTTTTCTTTAATTCAAGAACCATCACAGGGCGTGGGTTTAAGATAACACTTTTTTTTTCTCCATCAAAATGATTGATTATGTCAGGAAGCTACTGGTGTGTTTACATAGGGATATGTTGCTCAACGGTCTAATATAAACAGAGGAGTTATTTGATTTAAACGCAAAAAAACATACAAAATATGAGAGGTAACATTTCTTAAAGGGATATTCCGGCGTAAAAGTAATTTAGGGTCAAACACGCCACTCTATAGCCACAAATAATGCTCAGAACAGCACCTAACTTCATCAACAGGACATATAGGGTCCCAGCTATAGTACTAGACACCAAACATCTTTTTAACTTGGACTCATTTCTTTAGCAAAGAGACTAAACACAACTCACCTACTCTCTTCCAGCAGCCGCTTGTTTGTAGCGAGACCTCAGGCCAGTCCATTACGGACTACAGCGGGGTAACGCAGCTCAAGGAAGAAGTTTGTATAACTAGAGTGTTTGACCCTAAATTAATTTTACGCCGGAATATCCCTTTAATGTTTCCAAGCACCTTAAAAAAAATAATTCCTCTTATATAAACCTGTTCAGTTTCCATGTTGCAGAAAGGAAACACGATAAATACACGTTTTATTTAATAACAGTGACTGACTGATCGATTGACCATCTTTAAGAGCTCTGAGGGGCGGGGCCAAGGCTCTCACAGACTTCGCTCACGTCTTGTTTTAAAAAGGAAAAGGGAACGTGAATCGAGGGCGGCCTGCAGGGGAAACACAATCACTGAAATCACATTCTGCAACATTTCCTGTCGCTGCTTCAGCCGCACTGTTTGAATGTGTGTTAAAGAGCCTGAAAAGTCGGTGCACGAGGGAACCAAAACAAACACGAGTACAGTAAATAAACTGGAGTAAATACTCAGCCGTATTTGTTTCCACTTTCCCACTGACTGTGGCTGCTTCAGAGACATTCAGGAGCTTAGTCGCAGCTGATCTGTACTCGCTTTGACTTTGTCATAAGTTCAGGCCAACTCCCGCCTCCTTCCTCTCCTCTCTGCTGCCAGATACTCGCAACAACAGTGGAGTAGAGGTTTGGCGAGGGAACAGACGGGCGCCTGACGGGCAGCTAGAAAAAGCGTCGCTACTGGCAGCCTCACATTACCACTGATCTGTGCCAAACTTTCCCTGACTATGTACATGTGCAGCCTGCGCCTTTTTTAAAAAAGCAGAGCAACAGTTACTGTACTGTGCCATACGTGCAGAAAGAGAGCAGCTGCTAACCGGAAACATCCTGCAGATTCTCAGGATCCTGCGCTCCTGAAAATCTGCGTCTTCTTCTTTCTTCAAACTGCAGCTCTTCTTCCCCTCTGATTTTTAACAGAACAGGGATTTCAAACTGTTTTTGGAGGAGCTAAAATTAGGCCTCATTTAACATGAAGGGTCCCTTTTGATTCAGTTTCCTTGGTAACGGCGCTGTACAGTAGATGACTCATAAGGTTTTTAGACACCAGCGGATCACACGGCGGGCTGCATGAAGTACAGCGTGTGCTGCCGGCTAATGTAACGACATTAATTCTCCGTCTGAGATGAATGGAGGAATGATTCAGCGTCCAATCAGAGGCAGAATTTTCCCAGCAGGAGCTCCGAACAAAGTGGATCTCCTTCTTTTAACGACAGCCCGACTTTTGATGCAGTAAATAATTAATGGCTCAGCATATGAGCTTCAGTGTTTTGGCTGTATCGTGTGTCTGCGGCAGAGCGACACTCCTCTTTGAGTAACAGTACACTCCTCTTTTGTGCTTTCAAAACTGGAGATGTAAAAGCTAAGAGATCAAAATCTGTGATGAACTACTATGGTGCATTCGCGCTCGCGGCCGTGCGCGGCGCGTTACGGCGCGCAGATATCTGATACGAGCTCCTCGGGAGTTTCTTTCATGTCTCATAAATACACGATCTGGTCGGCGTACGTTTATGAATATGAAACAGCTTTAACGTTGCCAGATGAACAATGTTCGGATGATTCAGTCTTCAAGAGAAGTTGAAATGTTTAAACACGGCCTCCTGTTCAAAGACAGGAGTCAACAACCACAACAGGCCCCGAGGACATTCTGCGGTGCTCGGCGTGAATACATTAGTGTTCGAATGTGAGGTCACAGAGCAGCTAACAGGCATCAAACCGACTGATGCAACAGCGCGAACTCCCATGTAAGAGGCCTCACTGTCGGCTGCTGATAAGACTGAACGGCCATTTTGAGAAACTTTCTTTCCTTCGAGGTTAAATATGAGTTTATGTTGGAGCGATCGCTTCATGACGACGGGAGCTCGACTGTTTTCAGGGATTAGCGACAGGTAGTCGATCACGAGTCTTGGAAGTCATCAAAACACTAAACTAAACTAAAAGATAATCGGACTGTTTTTGTCCCGATTTTCCCCTCCTGACCACAGACGACAATCGAAGATGATCTTATGTCTTCTAAGATTATCTTGTGGTCTGACATGTTTTAAGAGTGAATTTGTCCCGATAATTGGGTCAGAAACAGGTTCAGGGCCGACAATCGTAAATATCAAACTTGTTCAATATTTACGACCAAATATCCTCTTGTGTGTGGGGAAAGCCGACGACTCCTGAGTCACGACTCCGTAAATTGTCACGTGAAACAGAATGTAGCCAATCAAGAAGCGAGCTGACTGAGGAACAAGGAACCAAATAAAGCGAATAAAAATAAAGCACGGCCTACGGGAGGACGGGATTTAGTACAGGATACTTCTGTCAAAAATACTCCCCAAACCACCATCATTCCCTCCTCTTCTGTGTTGCGTCTTGTGTTTCCCGGTTGTTGCCATGTTTCTTCTTCTTCGTCTTTGTTTTGTTAGATCACGTTTTTTCTCACACAAGATTTCTGTCTTGGAGGACTAGATTCTAGATCAGTGGTGGAACAGAATCGTACTCTGTGTGGTGTGCATCACATCCGGCACCTACACCTTTAGGCGGCCATGACCACCTACAAAACTCTTCTGTTTCACTAACTTGGTGATAATGTAGAAGAATATCTGACTAGTTTTTCAACATTTCGCTTTAAGAGACGGTAAAGCTGTAAAAGTTTTCGAGTTTGGAGGGAAATTAGCGGTTATAACGAGCAGGTCTTCATCTTATAGCTGTTATTTTTCCTGGCTGAGACCTCGAAGCCTTTTTACAGCAGGAAGTCGATGTCCACATTCTCCACCCTGAGCCTGCGACGCTTTGAATTTGACGATTGTTTCTCCGACGGGGGGGGAAACGTCAACGAGCACAACAAGCAGACCTCTTTGAAACGCGGAATAAATTGGGGATGCGGGCGTCGATTCAGAGCTCTGAAAACAGTCTGTCTTTGTGTGTGAAGCCTCACGAACAAACAAACACACTTCTATAAGCAGCTCTATAGGGCCGTTGGACAGATCAAATGGGGCAACTTCTAATGCAATAATGACGGGGAAAAATTCCTCAAAAGTTAGGAGAGGGGGGGACTGTTGCCGGTGTTTGGCTCCTCCGTGGACCCCGCTGGGCTTGGACTGGATAAACACGCTGCAGCAGTTTGCATTCACTGTAAATTGATTGGGAACAGAGGGGGTTGATGGGTGGATTAGGACAGCTTTAGATGTTGAAAACAGAAACCAGGATCCCCTCACTGTAACAAAGGAAGTGCCTTGAAAGAAGACTTGTGATGTCCAAAGCTCTTCAAGCCATACAAACTGTTTTCAATCCCCTGCAGCCTAAATATGTTTGAAGCCATTGTGAGGCGCTAAATTAATGCACATCCATATAGAGCCACGTGTATTAACAGGATTGGGACCCCATTGAAATTATGGTAATGGTAATCTCTGTGCTTTTTTGTCTTTTTTTGTGTGTGTGTGTGTGTGTTTGCTCTTTTTGGTGCCTGGGGATTATTTACGATGTTATTTCACAAATGCAGATGCAAACAGTTACCGCGAAACTGCGCTTTAAGTGCTCACAGGTGCGACTCCGCGGTGACATAATGCGCCGAAATCCAGAAATATCAGGTTTCAATTTTTAACATCACAGCGAGAGCGGGCTTCGCTGCGAACAAGACAACACATCCGCTCCGCACATGTGTTCGGAGGAGCCACCAAGCTGAGAGTCGGATACAAATACAATGGACGAGCGAAGATACAGAGGAGGGGGAGAGCGAGGAGGGGACGGCGCCTCAGTCAAACTCACTAAATCACCGGGTTAATGTGCAGCAGGCCTGTCATTGGAGCATCTCACACACGCATAAAGAACAACTCAATACACGCTAGCTTTATGAATATGAACCCACATAAAAGCGGAGAAAGGAGACCCCATGTGTTGACAGGAGCTTTGCAGATCTGAGCGCCGCATCGCACCAGCGCAGCCAGTCAATTAAAGGCAGTTTGTCAATCAGCATGGACGTGATGCACGGGAGAGAAAACGGCGGAGGGATGGAGTCGATGGGAAAATGAGAAAACAGGGTCGTGCAGAGGTAGAGGGAATTTCAGACGAGTCACAGGGGGAAGGCAATACTCGATTCGACTACATGCCTTGGGCTCCGGGAGAGACAACATCTGTAGAGCAAATTTCTTTCCATGCCCCTGTTTCTTTTTTTTTTTTCTCAACAAGAAGAAGAAGAAAAGATGAACAGAGGGAGAGCTGCCAAACACAGAGCTATACGTGCAGAAAACAAAACGTGTGCCTGCTCTCTCCGGGAGTATTTCTGATGTTTCTTCCCTCTAAAAGCGAAATGTTGTTCACCTCCAAAAATAAGAGCTCAGCACGTTCTCCTCGTAGCCTCGCTCTAAAAAAGATGCTTCAGAATAACTTTGGTGGTTTTTTGGGAACACTGTCTCTGATTTACGGCGTGTGCAATAATAGAAAAGCCCTCTGTGTGCAGGATCTGAGATCGCAGGTCTGGGAGATGCAGCAACGATTAGAGTTCATTAGAGAAAAAATCAGATTCTTTTGCAGATTTACTAGGATGCAGCTGGACTTCCAGAGCATCTGTTCTGGATTTGCAGAAGAGATCAGATTTTTTAAAGAGGTAAGTGAAGGTTTAAGGAAAGTTCAGAGTCAAGAGGGTTTACAAATAGATAATAAAGCAACAGCTGACAGAGAAGAGAGGGAGAGCAGTCAGGAACGAGGGAAGACAGAGAGGTGTTTATTTTTCATCAAGGTTTGGGAAAACTCAAAGAAAACTGTCCAAATAATCTCTCTAAACTCCTGAAAATGATCCGCCTACATTGATAATGTTTTCACACAGCAGACTATAAAAGATCAGCACTGATCTTCTCCTAGTTTTAGACACTTCAACGTGTAAATTTTACCCTGAGAACTGGTTTTATTCTGGACTCTTACCCCGAGTCTGGCTGCCTTGATTTGTTCTGGAAACTTCAGCCCTAATCTGGACTCTCCCACTTTTACTTTCACTTTATTCTGGATGCCAAAGTTTAATCTGCATTTTTATTAGATAACTGAAAATCATTCCTGACCCTTCTGCCTCAAATTCTACATTAGACTTTATTCCTGATACCATCTTTACTCCGGATTTGACTATGTCGATTTCTGGACACGATCACTTAATTCTTGACTCTTGGATTAAAATACCTGAAACTTTTATTCTGGATTTGTCGACTTTAATCCGGACTTCAAAACTTTTTTCCATGAGCTCTATTCTGGATACTCCACTTTATTCTGGAACCGTCCCTTTAGTTCTGGATTCCTCAATCACATTTTTGACACTGTCCTCTAGAGACTTTGACTCCAACATGAGTACTTGGACATTATTTAAGACTCTTAAATTTTACTCTTGACCCTTAGACTTTGACATTACTCCAAATATTTGACCTATATTCTGGATTTGTCAAGTTTTTATCAGGACACTTTTACTTTAATCTGAAATCTTCATCTAAATTCTGGATTCTTCAAACACAAACCTGAAACTAATCTCTTATTCTCAAACCTCAGACTTTGTTATGAACACTTTGACGTTTATTCTGGACACTTTAAAATCATTTTAAGAGTCTGACTTTATTCCAGATCCTTCACCTCCTTCACCTTTATTCTGGATCAGTCTCAACACTTGTTGATTTTCATTCTAGATTCCACAGATATATTTTTGACTTATTCTAGATACTTTGACTCTTTCCTTTCTCTGTCGACGATCAGGATACTTTGACTTTATTTGTGATCACTTGAATTTGTTCCTCACTCCTAAACATCTAAACTTCATCCTCTTTCCTGTTGGAAACTTCGCCTACATCCTGGACTTTTTTCCTGACACTTTAAAATTCGATCCAGACGCTCAGACTTTTTCCTTTAAAAAAATCTTTTTTTATTTACTAAGAAATAAAAACCTTTTGCTTTATTTTCCTAAATCCGCCCCACAGACAAACGGGGGTGACGGCAGAGGATCAGTCTATCTAACAGTCAGTAAATCCCCTCCGGACGGGCCGTCCGTGGCCTGACAGTCAGGCCCCTTCCCTCAGACACAAACACTCCCCGGGGTCAACATGTGGGGTGACAGACGCAGAGCGGAGGGGCCCAGGGTGTTGCAGCAGCCTGTACTTCATTTAGGATTTTTGAGCCGGAGCCAAAATTCCTGAAGGAACACAGTTAGAGGGAGGGGGGCGCCTGTAAAAAACCAGTTCAGGCTCGGGGTATAAAAAAGATGGAGAGGAAAAAAAAGGGAGGGAATGTGGTGAATATAAAATAGCTGTGTGTACATGTGTGTGTATGTGTGTGTGTGTGTGTGTGTGTGTGTGTGTGTGAGAGAGTGAGTGCAGACATGCTGGTGTTGCTATGGTGAAACAAGTTTCGAGGAATGGGGGGGACGGCAGAATTTCAAATGGGAGCGCTGGGGGTGCAGTGTGTGCATGGAGCCATAGAAATGTTTTACATGTGCTCCGTGTGTGTGTGTGTGTGTGTGAGTAATCATAGAGGACGTTTACAGGAGTGTTATGGGGGAACAGAGCAAGACAAAATAATGGCGGAGAGGGACGGTCGGGGTCAAGGATGAGTGCGAGAGGAAAGGAGGTGAAGTGAGGAGGCAGAGGAGACGAAGAATGGAGGAAAAACAAGGTCATAAAGCAGGTTACTGTGCCGCTTCAAGAGAGAGAGAGAGAGCAGGGTGTCAGCTGAGGACTTCGCCTCCTGCAGCCCTGCAGGAGCTAAAGGGACGCACACAGTGGCGAGGTCGACGTATACAGGGGCCGCGTTTGAGGGAGAGGATACGGGCTCCTGGTTTTATGGAGCCAATCATGCTGCAGGAAGTGTCTTAAAAGGAGCCATCTTTGAGAGGCCGGCGGGGGGCCACTTACTGGTTGTGATGTGACCCCGTTTGTCTTTATGCGTATTTGTTCTCTCGTTAATGTCTTCCACTTAGTTCTGCGTGCTTTGCCGAACAATGATGAGGCGCAGTGTGTGAGAAAGTCAATGCAAGAAGAAGAAGAACAGCCGGGATACAGGAGTGGTCCAAAACCAAGTCCTGCATGACTCAATACTGCTGTGCTGATGGAACCAGCTCTAAAAACCAGAGCTGTAAAACCCACTCCCATCGTGAGACCGTCATTTCACCCCAATGACACCATGGATGAGGAGATGCTGACTCTAGAAGTCTAGAAGTAGATTTCCTCCTCTGGAAGGACACAATCTACTGCTTTTATGATTTGCCTATGTGTCTGTCTTTATAGAGACAACTCGTTTTTCGCGCGATTGAACGTGAATCTGTGGGTTCTTGTGAGTTCTCGCGATTCCTGCTGTCTGTAATCCACCATGATATTCGCCTCACGAATGGATCCAATAGGAACTGGCATTCCGGATCGGAGCAGATTCCTACCGATCAGGAGAGGGAATCTACTGTCAGAGGACCTTTGAAGACCCAATCCTAAGCTGGGTTCCCTCTCAGCAAAGATCTTTTTTCCTTCAGGAACTGATAAAGACCTGGATGGATAAGCAGAATTGATCATCTCCATCCCTGAAGCACATGCGATAACTTCTCCACGTACAGCTGGATTTAAAATTGGACTAGTGTTTATCTGAAATTCTTCACATGACAAAAGCTGCAGCGACTCTTTCTTCTGAGGAACAGACGTTGACATTTTTGCAGACCTTCAAAAACCCAGTTTTCCTCTTTGTCATTCTTTAATGAAAGTCTAACTCCTGCATATTTCCGTAGTGGGATGAAAAGAAAAAAAGGTTGCAGGTCTCTCAGCATGGGTGCTGCAGTTCTCCTCTCCCACCCTTATGGATTTCACCTTTAAGGCTAAGCAAACACGGCTCCCCCTGCCTCCATCCATCCATGTAAACTCCATTATAACCTGCTGGATCAGAGGGCAAACAATTTGTTTGAGAAGCTACAAAACTCCTCTTCCCTAGAATGATTCACCCAACTCCGGGTTAAAAACACTCCCATCTCTCTTGTTCAGCCATCAGAAAACTTGCTTTTGCAAAAGATTCACCAGGGTCGCCTCCCTTGGCTCCTCCGCTGCTGCTGCATTTAGAAAACATTTCATGGGAAGTTCATTGAATAAAACCGTCTGTATTCACGGCACCGCTCCCATTTATCCTTATCTTACAAACACAAATCATAAAATACAATAAGAGATATTTCAGTGAGGTCATGTCAGAGTAACATTCATAGAAGCGCCTTGGAAATAAAAACATACAGTCTGTTTTGTTCAGATGGTCACACTTCAGGGTAAAAAAGTTGTTTTTTTGCAAATATAGACGACCTGTAGCAACCTGCAGGTCACCTGTGGTTCTGTAAACAGGTGTGAATTCTGAAAAAGCAAGTCAGATATACAAAATACTGCAAAATATTGTGTTAAAATCCTCTCAGTGATGAATACTGTCAATGGTGTGGTGGTGGCTGTTGGTTGAAGCACATCTGTAGGACTAGCTGTGCTTTTTCATTGTCAGTGTCTTGACCTTTGCTGCATGTATTTTGCTGTAATTTAAAAAAAAATATATTTAATTAATTAACTAATTTATTTATTATTTGAACTATAACTGTTATTATTATTATTATTATTATTACTGTTTTTATCCTTTTGTTTATTTACATTTATATTTTCTTTTATATTATTATTATTATGATAATCATTATTATTTTAACCTTTTATTTATTTACATTTATATTTTCTTTTATATTATTATTATTATTATTATCATTATTATTAGAAGTACTAGTGGTAGTAGTAGTACTAGTAGTAGTGGTAGTATTATTATTTTTAGGGTTGTCTATTGTTGTTACTGAAGTTGTATACTGTTTATGAAGAAATGTTAATAAATAAATTGTTAAAAATAAAAATATTCTGTTAAATCAAATAAAAAACATAAATATGCCTGATTTATTTCGTGCATTGTGATTTATTTGATTGCTTTTCCACTGATTAACCTTTCAAACGTCATGATTCTGATCACTGGAAATGAATCCAGTTGTTATTATTGTTGCCTGTTTACTTCCCTCACACTATAATTCTCTACTACCCTGATGTAAACGGGCACAGACTGCAGACCGCTTCCGGTGAAATCTTGAACCTGCAGCCTCTGTGATCCCCGGTTTTCCTCCCCTTTAACTCGTCTGTTAGAGTCTTAATTTGACATTAGATGTTAAATTTGAAGTTGTATTAAGTTTTCTCTCCTTCTGTAAATTTACCGTCTGATTAAGAACACACGCAGCGTTCGTGTCCCAAACGGCCTCATCTTCATGCCTGCGCACAGCGTGCATCAGCCCCATTTAGATCCGCTCACTCCAGCCTTTTTAAACTCCATGTTCCAGTGACCTTCTCATGTCTTCACCACTTTAACAGTGAGCATACCGTGAACTTGACCTCCCGTGTTGTAACACGCAGCTAATGAGCTCCATCTGAGGGCATCCTATCCGAGCGCAGCCTGCCTGTCCTTGATCACTCTGAGGATTTTTTCCTGAATTGATTTATGCGTGTTGGCTTTGGCTGAGTTTTTCCTGCAAAGGATCGAGTCAAGGTCTGGGGTTTGCACTTTGCCTGAGTCGCCTAACTTTGACAGGAACTGTCATTCTGTAGGTTTTAACCCTAATGAATTTTACACCGACATCCTCTTAGGACACTTTCATAAACAGCAGTTATATTTGTAGACGGATGATTCTGCAGAGGACCTCCATGACAGTGTTGGATGTGGCTGCAGAGTGAGACACTTAACATATTCACCATGTGCTACTGCCCTAATGAAATCATAAATACATCACGTCTCGAAACCCAAACCGTAACCCAAATACAAACACATAAATCTTGAGTAAATCCCAGAATACTGCTTCTTTTAATTCTGCTCTTGGTTTGGACGCTCCGCTGCACCTGAGTGTTGGTTTTAGCTCAGTCTGGACTTGCACTCACCCCGACCGAGTCTTCAAACAGGAACCGGCTCGGCGAGTCTGTTTTGCTCCTAGCCCCCCTTTTTTCTTCTTCTTTATCAGCACCTTCTATTTATAGCGCCTTTACTGCAGCAGCACGGCTTAGTACAGTATGTTCCACAAAACACAGGCCTCGTCTGACCACATCCCCAGGCATGCCTCTGCAGTCGTCTCCCACTGCTGCATGCATGAGCGTACGGAGGGCGCTGGAATTATCCTGACAGGAGGAGCAACACTCGCGTACACACACTTCGACGCATACATAAATGGACTCACACAGCCTGAGGCACGCACACACGTTAGCAGAGATCCTGGGACACACAGACGCTAATAAACACACTCGGAGACGACGCACACAAACACGTTAAGGAGGAACAAACATATAGAGGCAGCAGCATCATAAACACGAAGATGGATGAAATCAGGCCGACTGAGGAGAAGTTTAGCAAATACTCTGCAGAGAAAACTGCTTTTGTCTCCAATAAAAAGGCCTGAAATCATTAGTGCTGTGGAGACTTGTGCGTCTCTCTGTTGCAGCTTTGTAACTTGGGTAAGATCCACAAGAGTGGGTATTGCTTTTTCGCTGAAAACCGCAAACTTATCCAATCAGTGTTTGCTGTTCTCAGCACCGAGTGAACTGCAGAGACTCTGAAAACACCCCTGAGAAAAAGAAAGAAAAAAAAAAACTCAAGAGTCAACTTTGTGACTAAGCAAGAGGCCCGACAAGAGGAAATCCTCATCTGACTTTAGAGTAACTGCTGAGAGAGGAAACGGCTCTTCAGAGCGGAGAGAGAGAAAGCAGAGCAGCTGATGAACAACGATTCATGAACAACAATCTTTTTATCAATGAAACATGAAAACTGTTTTCTTAGTGTGAAAATATTAAAGGAGAACATTTAAAGGTAAATAATAGTCTGTTAAAAATGACGAATGACACACTGCTCCCTAAAAGTGAAGCAAAACACTCTGAGATGGCTGCCTACTCCATGTGAACAGATGGGACATGGGTCAGACTCTAAACTCAGAGAGGGGTCTGGCTACAGACCTCCACTGTCAGGACCAGAAGTGATGTTTTTTCTCACGCGCTCAAGTTAGTTTGAAGTGTTTTTATTTTCTCTTTGTTGAGCACATGAATACACACAAAATACTCATATATGAAATACTTAAAAAAATAAAGCCCAAAGAAATAAAATAAATCCACACCAGAAAAAATACATACTTCCCAGGCTAATCGCTTTTAATTTGAAAGGTTTCGCATCAAGTTCCGACATAAAAAAAAGACGTATGCCCAGTATATTTGATTTTATTTTAAAAGGCTTCAAATAAACTTCTGACTTAAAAAACAATAAAAACGTTGTCCTGGTATATTGGATTTTATTTTGAAAGGCTCTAAATCAACTTCAAACGTTAAAAAAAACATACTCCCAGTATATTTGATTTTATTTTAAAAGCCTTCAAAACAACTTCTGACGTAAAAAAAAAGAAAACAAAACAATTCAAAAAAGTTCTCCTGGTATGTTTGCTTTTATTTTGAAAGGCTTTAAATTAACTTCCGACGTAAAAATACCTACTCCCGGTACATTTGCTTTTATTTTGTAAGGCTTTGAATCAACATCCGGTCCACTCAGTGGAGGTCTGCAGACAGACTGTCCTTAAAAATCGAGATACACGTTTACCTTTTCTTTGTTCTCTCTCACAGTTTTTGTCAGTTTTCGTTCTGATCAATATAAGTGATCATATTTCTGATGGACCTAAGGAGATCATGTGTCTTAACATCAGAGGTTCAAGAATCACCAGCCTGTGAAATTTGCATTCTTTTGTACGACAGAAACTTACATTTCTTACTTATCTAACTGTGAGTTGGCAAACCGCACACCTGTTTCATATTTGGATTCTGGTTCGAGGATTATCCGAATACTTTTGTCCGCTTATTTGCCAAATCCAGCTTTTGTAATAATGGAAATATTTGTGAATTGCAGCCCATGGCATTGCACACACCGTTTCACAAAGCAGCTTACTTTTAGCCCAATAAACCCCCAAAACCTCGGTGGGCTCTTTCATTTTGACAAAGCAGTGTTACAAACCAGAACTTACAAATTAAGTTATCAAACTACATCTGCCAACGCCAAAAAAAGTGTGGAGTAGAGGGTAAAGGTCAAAGTTTTCAGAGGACGTCTTTAATTCCTGAAAAGTTGAGAATCTTTGGAGCGGACGGTGAAAGTTTACAGAAATAAAACAAAGGAGGGAATTTCGACTCGCAGGCCAAACTCTGAACAAAGTTTCCCACATCAGCTCACACTCACGCACGCTCGCTCGCAGGTGTGTCAAACCACACTGGCACGATTTCAGCTAAACTAACCTTGACAGACTTGGCAGAGGTTCCAAACAAGAGCCGCTTTGCCAAAAGGCACGTGGGTAATTTATGTAATCGAGATAACACCTCGGCTGGCAGCGGAGAGCGAAATCAAACAAATAGAGAAAAGGAAATAACATCAAGGTAGAGAGCAAATATAAAAGGCAGAGTTTGTTCAGGGTTTAACAGGAAGACTAACAAAAGATTCCCAGCAGGGTGAAGCTCTTTTCACTCCTTTATGACCAACTCTGATTTGTCATTTTAGCTGAAATCAAACTCACAAACTCGAGGATTATATTCCAAATCGGCTTTTTTGTCCTACCTGAATAAATGCTGCAGAGGTAAGACCCCCTCTATGTTTGATAACATGAGTCACACTTCCACTCTCGCTCAGTCCAAGCTCCCGTATTGCTCTGTTATCGTTCATAATCACACCCGGCCTCTAAACCCTCCGCCCCGTTAATGATCAACCGTCTAAAACAGAGGTGTGAATGTGATCAAACTTTATGATCAGTCTGGCGGACCCGTGACCTCGGCGTTGAAGGGGAAACTGTCCTAGTGTGGCACGGCGTGTTGAAACAGCGTACAGAGATGCATCTTTAATGAGAAGGAGCAGAGCGGGGTTCACTGATCTGGAGCTCGTCCAAATACAGTATAAAAAGCGGGCTGCAGCATTCCTGCGCCCTTCCCGTCTATAAATGTATATATGAGAAAACATCCACTCGAGGAGTCTCTGCAGGCTTGTGCGTGCGTGAACCTGCACGCATGTGGAGGCGGTCTAATAAACGCACGGCGTTCAAGGCCTCCGAGTCCTGCAAAGAGAGTGAAAAATCCTCGAAACTTTCCCACAAGGCCGCGTCAAACTCAAACCAGACCGTGTAAAGCGTAGTGGCGCTCACAGCCAGGACCACGTGGAGAGCCACAAGAGTGTCCACTGTGCGAAGCCAGCCAGCGTTCCTGACCCCAGGCGTCAAATACTCCTCCCCGCCTTTATTGGAGTCCTCCAAAGTTCACTTTATTTCTGTGGCAGAGGAGTAGGAGTGAGTCGGGAAAGCTGGAATACTTGCGGCCTGACAACAAAAGGAGCTGGAATGCCCACTCCACTCTGCCCACCAACGCCACTCAAAAGCCATTTCTGCCCTTTTCTTTTTTTTTTCCCTCGAGTCGCTGTCAAATATCGACTCTCCTCTGTGTTGTTTTCTTTGTGTTTCACTTTATGTGTCTGCCCCCTTTAGGAATAGAGGTCTGGACTTCATTACCACTAAATTGTTCGTAGCAATTTGGAGCTGGTAAACTCTCCAACTACAGTTACAGCGGCTTTTGTTGTGGGCCTGAGAGATGTGGCAACAATGGGAGACTTTCTTTGGCAGAAAGGAGATTTGAAAACTGAACTTTGTCACACGGCAGATTCTTTTTTCTGAGATTTTACAATCGGAGTTGGAGGTTTGACGCTGTTTTAATATTATTTATTTCTTAAACATCATCTTTGTTTCTGTGTTTGACTTGTCTTCCTCTTGATGACTTTGTTTGTGCAGGATGTGGCATTCAAATCCAGTCTGTTAAATCTGACACTCAGCGAGCAAACATGATTATTATTGATGTGTTACACCGTCCTTTCACAGATGTAAACATCAGCTATGATATCTACAGGGTTTGACAACAACTTTTTTCACAGGGAGCACACAAAGAACTTAGGAGCACAATAAAAACTGAGCAAATAATGTGTGTTTTATTGGTCCCAACCGATATATTGGCGAGCTGATTAACTCGGCCAATTTTAGCCTGTTTGAAACTAATTGGTAATCGTCCAAAACTTGATGATTTTCGACAATATTTTCAGAAATAAAATGTGGAGAATAAGATTTGATTTCACTTCGAAAATGTTCCGCCATTTGAAAAGTTCCCCGACTTATCCTGTAGATGGCGCAGTGACCTCATGACAATCTTCATCCACTAACTACCTCACAGCACAGCAGAATGACGGATCTGTTTCAGTTCAACCCACTTCACCATGTTCCCCGCTGTGCTGGTCTCGGTCACGCAGAGTTAACAGTGAAGCTCCATGTAATATGAAGCTAAAGTTAGAGTTAGCCACCTGCTGTTAGCCTTGCTACTCTGTTAGCCGTGCCAGTAACGGTAGAATAAACAACAGTACACATTAGTGATCGAGCTACTTCTCTTACTGAGGCAGCTGCATGTCTCCAGATGAGACTGAACCGGAAATGAGGAATGTGAGTTAAGACGCAGAGGCAGTGATCGGCGACGGCGTAGTTGAAAATGCTTTGCTGGTTCGAGTTGAATCAGTAGGTCTTCCTGTCGGCGTGAAGAGCAGTAGCCTACACTATCTACAGAATATATTTATATTTTTTATAACTTCACAAGGATTAAAAAAATCAGCTGATTAATCGGCAATCAGATTTTTTTCCCACCTAATAATCGGTATCGGCATTGGTACTTTTATTTTAGGTCTTTTGGTCACGTGACATTGAAGCTGTTGAAGGAAAACAGCTTTTTCTGAGAACATCAACCAGTAATTTATTGACGGTCCCTTATTCAACACCTGACGTTGACAGCGAGGGTGCCGAGTAGATTTAACCACGCTGCTGTTGTTATTCCCACTTATGGCGAGTGAGAAGACACAGTGAATGTCCATCAAATATCCAACCTAAAACTAACTTCACTGCCGTATTTACATATAAAAAAATGTCACCTCGGCTGTTTTTTTTATGCGTACATGTGCCCCCAAATACAGAAAATGCAAGTGAAACGGTCGTACGCTTTATTCTGAAAAACCGCCCAGTCTGTCTCCTGATCAGGAACTGATGCTCGATGAATGTGAGTCCACAGGAAAATGGCCGCCATGTGGACATTATGAATTAATGCTCACTCTGTCCTTACACCCTCACCTCAGGGTTGAGTTTGCCTGAGTATGCACAATCAGATCAACACAGATACATACACACCACTCTATAGAGCCATAAACCCCACCCAGTATAGAACTATATGAGCCAGCATGTTCTTACATGTCCTCGCTCTGAGCGTGTGCAGCAGCGGCAGCAGCAGCAGCAGCAGCACAACGACCCACTTTCCCTCAGACGAAGACAGACTGTACAGTCCTACTTATCCGTGCTGCTGATGTGTAACTCATTAAACTTGTAAACCGGCAGCTTTTTTTTCTGTCCTCAGCCCGGGGTAAAAGACACTGTGAGGTCTCAGTCTGCGCCATATACATGCCGTCTTTATCTATAATCCTATACAGCTGAACCCTGGCAGGGGGAGCAAACACAGCCAGGGCAGTGTTTAACGAGGAAAGGCGTCTGGCGTGGACGAGTACTTTGAACCTGTTTTCTCTTTCCACGTGAATGGCGGCGTAGCAGCAGCAGCAGCAGCAGCAGCCCGGCCTGGCCTGTACATTACATACGGTCTAAAAAGTGGCGGGGGCCAACTGTTTGAGCAGAGCCTTGTGTTCATATCACTCCCAGCTGCACCTGTTCTGCGCCTCAACTGACATCGCCCGGAGGAAAGATTAAGAAAGGGAGGAGGGGGGGAGGAGGAAGAGGGACAAAATGTAATGAGGAATTCTGCCCTCACGGCCGGGAGAAGTCCTATATGTCGAACATAAACACAGCTGTGGTAAACAAGAGCTTCACATCCTTTTGTTTTCATCCTGCAGATAAGGGACCAGACTGGAGTGTGGGCGTCAGCGTCAGATAAAGGGGAATTCATCAGAGTCTGATGAACACGTGATTAACCACATTAAAACGCTCACGAGAGCCGCTCAGACTGAAGCGAATACTGTCAACACAACAGCAGCAGAAAACAAGCAGGAAGTAGAAACGAAACTGAGAAAGAGAGCGAGTTTTTTTTAACTGAGGTTAATGTAATACACTTACAGATAATTATGAGAATCACTCATTATTAGGAAATATAGGTTGAGCTCGTGAGATTAAAAGTTTAATGTTATGTTATTATTATTATTCTAGATCGAGCTTCATCTTGGGGTCTTTTATTGGTAACTTCACACTGAACTTTGTTTCTGCATTTTATCTGATTCACTCTGTTCATGTCTAATAATGAGAAAAATTAAAATTGTGAGATGACAAGATGAATAAAGAGATAAAAGGTCAAAATTATACATTAAAATTCAAAACATGAGATTAAAGTTACGACAAATTAGAAAATAAAGACTTAACTATGTATAATAAATTCAAGATAATCAGATAAAAAAATGAAATCATGAGATTTAAAGTTTTAAGATTTAAAGTTAAAATAATCTTTTCTTGTTTTCTGTGGAAAAGATTATTGAAATTATCAATCTGAACCGTGGAGAAATACAAAATTATGACTTAATCTGTGATCTTTAATTTCACTTTCAAGAATACAGTTTTGACTTATTTCTAACTCTTTTAACTTTTTATCTTATTATTTGGATTTTACCAGAAAATCTATCAACTCTTTAATTAAACCTTTTTATATTATTGACTTTGTATCTCAGAAAACACAAGTTCAGTGTGACGTTCAATTATTGAGTCTTTTTATTTTTATTCTTTTTGATCTGATTTTAATTTTTCATAATCCAGAGAGCGAGGTTGTTTGCATCACAATAATTCAGCTGATGGTTTCATGAATGCTCTCCATCAAACAAAGGGAAGTTATGGTCACCTGAAAGCGAGCAAAGCAGCTGACAATGGCGGCGGCGAGGAGGAGGCCTGTTATTCAAATCAGTAACCAACAGCCAACTGTGGTTGAATTAAACCTCCAGAATCACAATCCACCATCAGACACTGTTGCATTAAAGCACGATGGCGTCCTTCTCGCACAGATTGAGCGTTTTTCTCCTCTTGTCGGGGAGCTGTGTAACATTTGGTCGTCGGTTCTGTTGTGGGGGACGGCCAGAACGTGAAATCTTGTTCCAGACTTGAATAGCTTCACTGTCCTGCTGTCGCCCACCACAGAGCCTCTCTGGTTCGCAGTCTGCTGTCCTTGAATGAAGCTCAAATCTCTCAAAATTACCTCAATCTGAATCGTAACTGAAGTAAAAGTGATTGTAGTGACTGTCTCGGAGGACTCGGAGGTGCTCAAACAAGCAGAAAATCATCTCTGTGTTCTCTGTGATTGAAAACTGCTGAATTAGATCAACCTGATTGATTAAATTACTCCGACGCTTCATTCAGGATTTATGAGACATGGCAGAACAACTAAAGATCTCCTTTGGGGGAAGGAAAGATATTCAGTTCATTAGGATGTGAGATTTTTGTCGTTTGAGAAGTTTCCTTAAAAACACTGACAGACTTGAACCCTGGATCCATTATCAGAATTGTCGTTTGATTGATGCTCCAATAAAACACGGCGTGGGTGTTATCTGCAGCTCCTCACAGACACTTTTACCGCGCATAAAACACAGACGGCAATTTAGATATAAACGTCTGAGCCGACTCAACATCTCAAACTTCAGTCGTTTGCGTTCGGTACCTGAAGGGTTTCCCGATGATGGCTACATCCATGCAACATTTAAACCTGGATCAGATGTCCGATCACACCCTGTAATTAGAAAAAGGCTCAATGACATAATCCTCTCAGACCTTTTCCAACATGCTAGAGCCAGATGAGGTTCAAAGTGCTGCAGCGGGCAGATAACTGCTGACTCCAGGAGCAGGTAGCGGTTTAACGTCTCTGTGGTTTTAATTGACTTGATGACAGTCTGTGCAAACATCCTGCTATCTGGGATCAGGCCGTAGCGCCGCGGGTAAACAAGAGTATATTAATCATTTCGCGCACGCACTCCTCTTCAAAGCTGGAGGGCTGCAGAAAACGGTCACGCAGGTCCAGTATGCAAATGCGGCGAAATGTCAAAGCTTTAAAAAAAAGTGTCAGAGTAACAGTCGGTGCAGGGAAACTGGATCGCCCAGAGAAACATGTGAACTTAGAACAATGTGTCCAGTCTGGCCCGCAAAGAGAAGTCGGTCTTTGTTGGTCTGAAACTGGATCACGCTCGATACAATCATATCTGTTTCACACCATGATATCCAGTTGGCCGTCTGACAGGAGCTGCTGCAGCGGCTGCTGGAAATCCGGAGAGCCTGACGAGGAATCCAGAGATAAACCCCAGGAGGAATCTGGATCAGTAAACTTGAATAACCAAACAGAGGTCAGCGGACGGCGGCAGATTTCCCTCCGAACGCCTCAGTCATGTCGGCCCGCTGTAATCAATTTTTCAATCTGGTTTCTGACGTCTTTCCATCTGATACGGCGGCCCTGAAATCGACATTTCCATCTGCATGATGAGGCAAACCACTCCCACAGGACCGAAGATAAACTCTCAGAGATGCGAGTTAAGCCTGTGGACATGCAGAGAGGAGGTGCTGATTCAGCAGGTTTTTAGTCACTGTTGGATGGAAACGTGATTTTATCAGCAGGACGACTGCAGACCTACAACAGCCATGGATGCAGGATTCTCTCTGTATTTATTACCTGCATTTGTTTAGATTTTTAATCATAAAGCTGATTTTTTTACTTTTGAGGGTCTGAAGACAACCTCAAGGTTCGCACATACAGGATCCGTATTTAGTGAGTGGTCATGGTCGCAGCAAATATGTTCCCATTCTGCTCAATGCAGCAAAGCATACAGGACACGTATCAGTTCTGTCGCAGCATCGAATCAAGAGCAGCACTGCTAAAGATACACAACGAGTCTATTTTTGCTGCTCTACGCTTCTAATGCGCGTAAATCCACACAGAGAAGATTGTTCTAGACAGGACGTTGCTTTTTTACACACAGTAGAGGCTAAACAGTCACTGAATTATATCTAAATTAGCAGGATCTAGACCTCAGAAAGGAAAAACAACCTGTTGAGAGCATGTTGGTTCCTCTATACTGAGCCCTGCTGACCGGGGCTGCACTACGCTGCTGCTACGCTCCAAATACGCTGATCCTGTTTGCGATACCCAGGGCTGCTCTAGGGCGCAAATATGGAGCACGCTCAATACGGATCCTGTATGTTTTCGGTTTCAGACCTGCCAAAAATTTTTAGAGTACTATCTCGACGAGCTGCACAGTTAGTAACAGTGAGCTAACACAACATCGTCACCTGTTGCTCCTTGGTGACTTATGTCGATATCCGTCTTGCATGTGGTGCAGAAAGCGTGAGGACATCTCTCCCTGTAGAGCTCTGTCGAGAATCATTTGCTGTTTCCGAATCTTTTTTTTTTGTCGATTTTGCCATTTCACTCAGCGAAATAAACTGAGGCGCAAAGCCCCGGCGAGGAAATTTATTGGATTTTGGACAGACACGGGAGACGGAAAAAATACTGAGCGGGATGAAGTTACATGAGAGCTGTGTAGGCTAGAATCAGCTTATCGTCATTGCTTCAATCACTGAATTAAGCCTGTCTATATCCGGACCAGAGTCATGACCTTTAAACCTACGAGTTATTTTTAGAATGAATATTCAAAACGGCATTTTGGAGACATTTTGACAGCCCTAGCTGGCAGGTCTGTAACCGGGTTTACGTTAAAGTCGGGTTCTTAATTTACACATGAAAGTGAAACAAAGAGACAGACAATCAGTCTAAACAAACTAAAGTCCTGAAGAATCCACTTAGCTCTGCAAAGGGGTTTTATTTTCCAAAAACTGTCCTGGACTTCTCTGTTTGAGCTTCCTCAGACTGGTCCCCAGGAACCATTAAAGGGAAAATCCTGGAACAAACAGTTCCTGCTAATTTTGGTGGAAATGCGCCTTAAGAGTGCAGTTAACCTGCTGTAATGACAGTTCTTAAAAGATTAGACTACATCCAGCTCAGACGAGCATCACCAGCATCACTTAGCTTCAGTAAAACACAGACTCATCTTTGAGGAGTCATGAGAATCATAATCAGGAAGCTACAATCACGACACCAACACTTTCTACTCTCTGCCAGCTGTGGTTTCAACTTTTTCCGCTTCAGCTTTCCATCTGACCCCAAACAGAGCGTGTTTTAACACCCGCCGCTGCTCAATCTGATCTGATGAGAGCGACTGAGATGACAGAGAATCAACAGAGAGAGAGAGAGAGAGAGAGAGAGAGCAGCAGAAAGAGGAACGCTCTCTCTCTGTGTTTTGCTGCGAGGAGGCAAAAACCACTTCCTCTCCGTGAATGAGAGAGCTGTCCAAGAAACCGCACGGTTTCATAAAATACCACCCACTCGTTTTCTGTGAAGCTGCAACCTAACATTACAGCTGCACCTTGTTTATCCTGCTATAAAACCATACAGCCAAACGCAGAGAGCTCTTCCTTCACAACAAACAGGCTGGAACATTTATCCCATTTTAGACTAAATACAGCATGGCTCTCTGGATTATTGCATGTTGGCGGATAATTGCACAAACCGGCGCTGCACCTGACAAAGTTTTTCTGCTTTGTCACAGTCAGAACTTCTTTCCTTCGGTTTTATAGATCCCTCTGCAGGAGCCGAGTTTTTGTGACTTCCTCCCCACAATCCCGCACATGCAGCTGAAGTCAAATCCACCAAACCTCTCTCTGCAGATTGATATGATCAGAGTTAAGGTCCTTACACACTGCGGCGACGCAAATATAGAACGCAAAATCATGAAATACTCAGAGGCGAATTTTGACGCGCCTGACTGTACACATCAAGCCCGACGCGATTTTGCAACTTTCAGGGAGGAATAAGATGCATCCCAGTGGAAGACTTTTCCCGGGGAAAGTCCCGCCTCCTTCACCTTTGATTGGCTAGAAAAGCTGGAAACCTCATCACACACTTAGCCAATCAGAGGCGAAGGAGGGCGGGACCTTCCCTTACCATCCTACAGCATCCCGGGTGGAAGCGAGAAGACAAAAATTGAGTCTACGTCAACTTCAAGTGATGGCGAATCCGTACTCCTTTTGCTTTCCCAAAAGAAAAAGAAATGTAACACATGGGTGTGTCCAATATTAGAAAAAAGAAGAGAACCCGGTGAGTTCAGGAGCTGAAACTGGACCACGGTCGCTTCAGAACCTATTTTCGGATGCACATTGGACAATTTGAAGTTCTGCTGAAACAATTAGTTCCAAGTTTGAAGAGGCGGAGGAATAATTTCAGGGAGCCGATTGACCCGGAGCAGCAGCTAGCCGTGTGTCTGAGGTAAGATAACACTTGTTAATAATGAACTTATTTAGTGAGAGGAAAGTCACGTTTGTTTGTTCACAGTTCCAGCTGCTGTTACGGTAAAAACGGTAACGGAACATTTGATAAATTCATGACAAAACATATGAAAAAGTGAACGTCCTTCAGGTCGTTATCTTTGTAATATTTGTGTCTTTTATCAAAAATCACTCTGTTTTCCGACATGTAAACAATCAGCCGGTCGGCCATGTTGGATCAGACATCGCAACAACACGCAATCTGATTGCGATGTAGACACACAGTATGCGAAACTTGCTGCCATATCGCAGGACGGGAAAACGTCGCTGATGTGAACGCTTGTATTGACAGGATACTTGTCGAAAAACAATATTGACATCTGAAATAATCGCACGACAAAAACGGTCCCGGTGTGAAAGGACCTTTAGTCCTCTGCAGTGTCTCGAATACTCTGCAGAGTCCGGACTTCGAGAAGAAGCTCGCTATACATTATCCCTCCCTGTAACTCCTTCTCAGCGATCCTTTCCTCACTTCCTAGAAATGTCACTCAGCTACATGCTAATTAATCCCTGGATTCCTTGCAAAGTGAAACTAAATTGCTGTTACTCTGCTCTGTCTAGACATCAGAGAGCCACGATCCGAGTTATTAAGTTTGTTTATTGATTACGGAGAAGATTGCTTACTCAAATGTCACCCGTGGAGAAGGACGGAGGGCGGCTCTAATACAGAAGCGGCTCGCGTGCACGCCGCCCTGACTGTAATGGTTTCATTTCAAATGTCACTGTGTCTCTCTCAGCACCGCATTAACGCTCATAAAGCTTAGTTCTTCCGGTTAGAGCCGGGCACGGCTTGAATGGCCATCTGAGAAATTCAATTCACTCAGATTGAAATTGAGGTTTAGTACGGGAGCTGTCCAAAAGTGTGCGCTGGGATTACCCCGGGCCAGGTGGTGAGTCAAACTGTCGGAGAATAAAAGTGATTCAACGTCTGGCTCTGGGCCCACTCACAGTTTGTCCGTTCTGCTTTAAAGGGCTGCGGCGCTCGCTGTTTGGAGATAAATGTCAGTAGAGCTCAGAGATTATCTTCGTATGAATTCAAATGTGTGTGACCGTGTGTGTCAGCCTGCGTGGGGATGTTTGTACATGTTTGTCTATTTGATTTTGTGTGTGTCTGCTGTGTTTTTGTGTGCCCAGGTGGGGGATGCGTTTGCGTCTGTGAGTGAGCGTGCGTGCGTGCGTGCGCCGGGAAGGAAAAGCGATTTTCCTGACGGGCATGACAGCTGTGCAGAGAGACGCTCGGCTCGTTTCTTTTTCGCGCCACCTGAGAAGCACGAGAGCGGGATGTTTGTGTCTGAGCGGCGTCCCCGCTCACCTCTCATACCTGTGACAGCTCTCACTTTGTTTTGATTCATGCACCGGCTCGTCAAAAAAAAGGGGGAAAATGACTGCTAATGCTAATGCTTTCTGCACAGCGTGAGAGGAAATTATGTCTAATGTAGGTGTGGCGTTGGAGCTCGTTTTGCTGCAAATGCCACTCAAACTGCAGACTTCTCGCCGACACTGGCAGTTCCTTTCAGCGGTTAGACTTACAAATGGCAGCAGATTTTATCAGCGGTGGAAATAAATGTCAGGGGTGAGGCTGCAAATAAAGATCTGTCGATACATGGAGCAGAAAGAGGAGCGTAAAACCCTAAACACACCTCACCAGGAGGGGACACGAGGGTCTCAGTCTTATCAGTCAGCTCCATCTTTACTCGAACCATTTTTCTGGAAAGGTTTTAGATCCACGACAAAGAGCAGGAACATCTCTTGTTTACCTCCTTGGTTCAGAAAGTACTCGGCATCCCTGGTCCGGCTTTGAGCTGGATAAGGTCCTACTTATCATAGCGGACTTCAGAGTAAACACTGTACGTTGGTATCACCTGTGGAGTACCCCAGGGCTCCATTCTAGGTCCCCTCTTCTTCTCCCTATGCATGTCTCCAATAGTTTGTTCGCCGATTTCATGTCTATGCAGACGATACACAGATATATGTACCTATCTTAAGTTTCTATACTAACCCAACACCCATAAATTATAACCATCCCAATTTTAATTACTGCAGATCTTTTGAAAAGGTTTTTACTGTTTGAACTAAACGATTAAAGCTGGAATATTTTAGGAAATATCTTAAAATTTTATATTTAAAACCAACTGAACTGATTTCTGTTCATACCAGCATCTAGTGTCTGTAAATGAATGTTATGTAAAAAAGTTATTCATGTCTTTGTTTCATCTTGGTTTGACTTTTGCAGCTCTCTTTAAACATGTGTCTGTCTGGTCTGGACGATCTCAAAGCAGCGAGATCTTTAACAGGCTTCCATTTTAGCTCACCTGTAAGTTTCACAACTTATTTTAAGATAACTGTATTTTTCTAACAGCACTTCAGGGTCTGACTCTGATGATATTTAAAGCTGTTTAAGTTGTTCCTCAGTCTGAGGTCGAAACAAAAATCATCCACCTCTAAAAACACAACAAACGGTTGATATGTTTGAGTCGGGCCTCATTCTATTAATCTGTTTTCTTTTATTGTTGCTGTTTTGTTGTTTTGAAGGAGCACTTTAACTTTCACAAAGGTGCGAATTATTTGAAGTTTTATCTTAACTTGTGTCTGGACCTCAAAGGGCAGACTAAATTTGACTTCAATCTGGTTAAAAACAGGCGATAACTCTGACTGAAGAAAAACGTGGAAAAGCCGTGTCTGCATATCTTCAAGCCCTTTAATCTAACCCTACAAATAGTCACATCACGCCTTTTCAGAGGTCGAGTATCTCTTCACCTCATTTGCTCGTGGAAGAATAAAAAGACGAGCTGTTCTCCTTTGTTTCTCCTCTGCGTTAATTTCCTTGGCCGAGCTGTCAATCCAAATGGTTTCTGTAACCCGATTGGCTCCACTGCTGCTTCAAAACGCTTAATTGACTGGAACACCGCTAACAATGGCCGCCAAATGACAATGGCACAAGACGCATTGGCTGATGAGCAACTGTACGAAGGCCTTTCTGTAGAGGACGTCACATTTAAAGGCGTCCAACTGGACAGCCAGATGACGGTCTACGTGCAGCCTGGAGAAACACGCTCCTGCCCTGAGTAACTCGCTGAAGGGCAAAAACAAAACTTGGCTCCACGCTGGCAGGTGAGCTCTGCCAAAGACAGCGCTGGCTCCGGAACAAAGAAGCACTCACAAAAATCTAATATTAGAACATTTCTGCGGTTCGACAAGACCAACAGAGCGGTGACTCTTCTCCGCTGAAACAAAAGCTCTTACAGCAGAGTGTCAGGTTTAGCTCTCATCCATACTGTATCAGCCATTTATCTACTTAAAGTTCTGAACTGTGGCCCTGAGTGTCTCTGCATCACTTCGGTTCTCGAAATGTACCGAGATCAAACCCAAGAACGGCTGGATCCTGCTTCACCTCTGTACATGCAGAGTGCAGCGCTAGACCCGGAGAATTCATACGCAGCCTAAAAAAGCAGTAGATGAGGAGACCGCTGTGAAGCGAAGGTGTGAGCTGTCAGTGCAGCACAGCATGTTAGCCCGAGGATAGCAGCAGCGAAGGAGGGGGAAAAGTGCGAGTTCAACACAGTTCAACGCAGAGCTCATGGGGGAGAGTTTTCATCTCTTTCTCTTGATTTCTCGGCTGGGATGCAACATGCTAATCCCCCTTCTGTACAAAAGAAGCAACAAAAGTTGAGCGATGATCCTCCAGGTGCTTTCTCAGCTCTGAACAACTTCAGATGAATAATCTCTCCATTTCAACACTTAGCATGCTGTCTTTGCGCTCACTTTGGTTAAATACAGAATAGAAACGCCTGTTTATTTCAATAATTCACAAGTTATCCAAAGTGTGGAGGATATGAGATGATGCAGCAAAATCTTTATTGCATGTTATTTGACTTGTAAATGAAGGTGGGGTAGTAGGGATCTGAGGAAGTGCCAGTTTTTGGGAGAAATCTTGAATGTAAACTCTACCCCTCCCAAACAGACGCTCCTGCTCGCTCGTATCGTTCCAATTAAATTCAGATATAATGCAGATAAATACTTCAGATCAATACAAATGGGGCCCAGTCAAGGTGATAGTCAAAAGCATTGGTGCTACTGTAGAAGCCAACAGACTACCAGCAAACACAATGTTTGCAGGACTTCTACAACGAGGATAAAGTGACATAGTCCAGGACCCGAGGGAGGACAGTTTAGCGATGGCGCTACAACACGCTACAGCAGGTCCGTTTGACAAGAAACACTTCTGTTACAGACACTTGTCTTACTTTGTTAAAGCGGTTTACCTGTCCAGCAGAAAGGTTACAGGGTCACCAAGATCCCCAAGTGTCCCCCATCGTTTATGTTGACCCGGCTTTTTAGCTCTTGTCCGGTCTACCTCCGTTTTAAGCGCCCGTTATTCCTCCAGAGTCTCGTTTACTTGCTTATGTTTTCCATTCTTTCTGGTTGGTTTCTACTGTCTGATATTGTAGCACGCTAACTTTGTTTGGGCTCGTGAACAACATGGGGAACAGCATCTGCCTCACATCCATGAAATGTTGACTACACAGACATAACAAAACACAGTGATATCTTTATATCCCCAAATGTAATCAATAACTAATAACTAATAGCTATTGACTGATATTAAAAGCTTCTTTGTAAATACACCACAAAAGAAAGATGCTTCTTTTACAGATTCCTGCCTTCACCACCTTCAAACCCGTCGTCTGTTTACTGCAGCCTTCGTCGTTTGGACGTCGCTCTAATCCATATTATATTTTAGTTCAGTTTAAAATCTACATGGCTGTCGTCACAGGCAGAAAGCCAACGAGCAGCGAGCTGCACATACGTGCTGTATAGCTCAGATGTACTGTACATTCAGGATCCCCTCCTGACACCACATTTGATATCTGCACCTGTGGAAATTAGACACTGTTTTCCAGCATGGAAAAATAAAACCTACCCCACCGCCCGGCATTCTTTGGACTTCGTGACACTATGAAGGTATCGCTGTAACTATAGACGCACAGATCCCATTGATGTACAGCAGGTTCACAGTTAATTAAGGAGTGCAAAAACAGGGATACCGAGGGACCGGACAGCAGAAAAATCCGCCTCCAGAGGTGAGGACAGCTACGACAGCATTTCTTACCTTCAGAGTCAGTCGGGTAGTCTTCACTCGAGTGTTTCTTTACATTTGACTGCAGCGTTCGACCCGGCGTAGATCTCACAGAAATCTGAAAAGAGGAGAGACAATCCGTGAATCCTTCAGACCTCCACCAGGAAAAGACCGACACCCCAGCAGACCTTTAACTCCAACAGGCTTACAAAGTGATCCCATGAGACAGCGGTTTGCTACATCCAACAGATAGCCACAGCCCCGCACTGGGGAATCCACATGGCCGCTGATGCATGTGTGCACTGCCAAGTCAGGGGTGACATGGGAGGAGTCTCAGGGTTCAAGGGATATGGAAATCCCCGGAGGAGGTGCGAGGTTTTCTCCTCAATGCAAACCGGAGTGAGATTTTCATGTGACCAGCTTACCACTTAAAGGCTTACAAGTCCAATCCTTTAGCCAAATTAAGTGTCTAACTCAAGAGGAATCAAAAGGAGTCTATAGTTTGAACCCTGCTGGACTCACAAAAGGCCAGACCTGGACCCGGAGTCAGCTCAGGAATGCACCGATGGAGAGGGATCACAGGTATTCCTCTTCGCTCTGCGTGCAGCGTGGTCTGTTATTTACAGCAGACACACTATGATTAAAGAAAAGGCTCCGGGCTGTATTAATCAGACACTTAGACCCATTATCAAGACTCATACGTCAACACAACGTGTCAAAGTCCTGGCAGCCGGCGAGAATAATTAGCAATAACCACACCTCTACGAATACGGCGGAGGTGAGGATGAGAAATGCAGTCGTGAACGTGTGAATCGGTTTTAAACGTCGAGTCGAGTGAAGGAGAGTATGCATGCCAGGCATCCTTACAAGAAAAAAACATTTAATTCGGTTAAGCTTATCTCTGCGCGAGGATCAAAATATCAACGTCCTCGGCGCATGATTGTTACAGTAAACCACACTCCTTTTACGTCCAATTGAATAATCTTCCTCTGATTCGGAGCAGAAACCGCCTGTTGGCTCTGGATCAAATGGAGGAAACTGAATTAACTTCACGTCTGCGGCTTCTTTATTGAAACGGACAAACGCAGAGACATGCTGCAAATACAAACACACAAAAAGGAGAACGAGGACAGAAATTAGAAGCTCGAGAACAAGAGCTGCACAACGGTAGCTTTTTTTCCTCCTCTGTGTTGTTTTTTTTTATCAGATCAGGGGCGGAGTACGAACAGATACACGGAGGATGCAGCTACAGAATTACTTCACCGAAGATCTGCAACAAATCTGCAGAAAATAAGAAAATAAGTGCGTGCAGCTGTCTGACTCCGGTCCTTCCAGTAACTCTTCGTGTGCCGGTGTCTGTTATTCACTTCTATCCCGCTGGGTCGCAATGTTCCAGAATCGATAAACACCTGCTTCTCATCAGCTATAAAATCCTCACCGGGGAAAGAGAAGACTAGATTTGTTTGTAGAGCGTTGCAAGAAATCTTTACATGGTCTTTAAAACGCAGAGGAGGCGCAGAAATCCTCTCGGTGGAAACACGGAGGTCAGGAGTTAAGTAAAGTCAACACGAGGGAAATTATGCTAATGCAAACATCTAATGCTAATTCCACCTGGCTCCCAAACCTTTGTAAATATCAAAACTCTGTACGTGAAGCTTTACTGCAAACATCGCTGTGTTTACATTGACGAAGATGGACTGACACATTCGGGGACAGAGTTTGAAAAAGAAACAGGATCCTTTCAAACTGCAGAACCAACTCCTGTTGTTGTTATAACGCTGCGTCTGAACAGGTGAGAACAAAATGTACCAGAACTGAAAAGATCTGTTCATCAGCTGCCGCTAAACACGTCGATATAGATATCAATAGATCAATAAACTGTCCAGTTGAGCGGATCAGGTCGTCTGAAGTAGCACGCTGTTAGATTCAGCAGAGTGCCCCCATCGTAACCTGACCATCGCACGACACCGTTGACCTCGGTAAGCTGATACGGTGATGAGTCCCTACAAAAGTGGAGGACGTGTGATGCAACCGAAGCCGTCCTGCAGACAGTCAGGACACCAAAACATCCGAGAAGGGCCCAGTGGGAGGATTTTAGCCGCTGCGCCGCACAGAGGGCGAAATAAATCACGAAGATTGAGCTGAAGTGACTGACCTGGTCCAGACGGCTGATCACTTTAAAGTTTTGAAAATAAGTTCACATATATTTGAAGAATTGAAGGCGTGGCTGAGTCGACTGACAGGCAGGTATGTGGTCTCTGTTTGACAGGAGGTCTGTTTTTCTAAAGGTGAGGTCAAATTAGCATTTCTAATTTGACAATCGCCATCATTTGGCTTTATGACGACCTTCACAGATTAGATAAATTGGTCATTCTGTTATAGGGCTTGACGATATGACCTCAAATCAATATCACAATATATTGATCAGTTCATCTCGATAACGATAAATGGACGATAACTACTCCACGAGATGCTCACCCCCTCCCACATTAACTTCGTCTACTTAAGCAGCTACAAATTTCCCTCTTTGTTACAGACTGGATGGGGCGGAGTCACATCCCCAACGTAGGACAGCGTCTTAAAGGGACATGAGACCAAACCAACTTTTATTTATTGTTTTTGACACTGAATATACCAATATGGGCAAAATGGCATCGGTTATTGTCGTAAATTTCAGTATCGGTTTATCGCCCAGCCCTATTCTATTATGTGTTTAGTTTTCTTCAGCCTCACCCGCTTGGCTCTCACACCCACTCTCCCTCAAGTCTAGCAGGAATTTTCTCATGAGGCTTGAAAAGTTTAGATATATTTGAGGGTGAAAACTCCAGCTGTTTGTGATCACACATGCAGCCAATCCTGAAACAGTTTTCTTGAGTTTTCAGTGAGTATGAACGCTGCTTTGGTGGGACATGAGAAGTCAACACAACTGAGAAACTCTCCTATGGCGTAAAGGCGAGCCGAGAATGTTTGACTGATGTATTTGATGAATGTGCTGCCATCCGAACAGCCTGTTTTCAGCTCTGATTGAGACTGAAATAGAGCAGACTATCATTAGGTTATTAAAGTGGAGGATTTTTCCCAGGTTGTATCATTATCTGATGACTTTCAGCCAAGTAGCACCATGACTCTGTCACCTTTCCAGCTGACTTGGCAGGCGGCGGCGGCGCACACGAAGCCACTCCTACCTCACATAGAGGAGATAATGAATTGAGTCCTCTTGGCTGCACACAAAGGTGCAGAGGCTCTGAGTCATCAGATCATTATTTTTTGGGTCGGGGCCCTTTTCTAAACGGAGCGCATGTTTGACTAATTATGTCCTCTTTCGAAAAAACCCGACATTAGTTCAGGGATTTAGAGATGGCTACGACTTCCCTACTTGTAAGAGCGAGGATGAACTTGAGTTTGTCGAGACCACATGGTGCGAGTTATGTTTCTTTAAATACCATGTTTAAAGTTCCTGCTCAATGTCATTACTCACTAATCAACTTCCACGATGAGTTTTGAAGCCCAAAGATGTTCGGCGCCATAACGACAGAGAGTTAAAATCAATAAATGAGCCGTTCACGTTGTGTTAAAGTCGGCCTTTCTGACAAGCTGCCCAAAGGGGATTTCTCGGCTTTTACAGCCGGCCTCAAGCGGACGATCAAGGAATTCGTTAATCATCAAATGGAGTTGAACTCACATAAAGATCTACAATATTTGCGGTTTCTACTTGGACTACTTTGAATCATTCGTGGCTAAAGATGAGCGAGTCTTCAGGAGACACACTTCCACTTAGATCCAGCTCTCGGTTGACGTTAAAACCCCGGACAGACCCCGATCTCTAATAATACCGGAAAATATAATGTAAGAATTCAATGGCACGGCTTTAATTGTTTCCCAGATTATTACTTCTATATTTCATCCCACTGTCTTGGCAACGGCTTCTCTAACACTGAACAAATCTGACAGCTCTTTCTAAACATCTGCATTTTACTCTTACATTTATCTTAAAGCAGCAATAACATTTGGATATATTCCTTGGTTGAGTTTTACTACTTGGCAGTAAGCCCCATATTGATTCTGATTCTGGTTATCGTCCATAAATCGAAGGCCTGGCCAAGCACAATGAGATGAAAAGCTTTACTCTTATTATTATGGGAAAGTCATTTATGTTCAATCCAAGACCCTAACTCACGCCACATTCTGGCTCTCATCCTCCATATCGACTTTTTTTACTGCTGCGTAATTGAACACAAAGGTTTCCAAGTATCCCCCCCTCCAAAAAAAAAACTCTGAGACAGCGTTTAAAGACGGCGTTTCAATCTGTCCCAAATGGTCGAGCCTCCTCTGATGTGATCAAAGTTCCTCCACCAGAGGCACGGACGCGATTTGGCAAGAAATCATTTAGACCCATTAAGAGATTGTCCAATCAAGGGCTGAGTAACAAGAGATGGTTCAGTCCTACTAGTACACGATCCAATCCAAAACTGTGTGCCAAGAGATGGTTCAAGCCAATTAATAGACTGTCTAATCAATGTAGTTAATCTATTAGATATCTTAAGTTACACTGGATGAGCTTATGGCACGCTTCCACTGAGTCCATATACTGGTTCAAAGCCGCCTCAGAGACGAAACCCTGGCATCTCCAAAAATGAGCGATTATTGTGACACAAAACCAGCTGAATTTAACCCTCAATGAACTAAACTACGTCTTTTTTTAAGGTGGATGAATGACGACTTTCACCGGCTGATTGCACTAATTTGGAGCAGCGCCTTAAGTTGCTCCTCTCCAACACCAGTGACCAGAGACAAAACCCTTACATCTCCAAAAATGACCAATTATTGTGACACAAAACCAGCTGAATTTAACCCCCGATGAACTAAACTTCATCTTTTTTTAAGGTGGATGTCTGACAACTTTCAGCGGCTAATTGCACTAACTTGGAGCCTTAAGTTGCTGCTCTACAATACCAGTGACCAGACTTTCTTGACTGTATTACCAGCCTTGTTACCTGGTCGATTGTTGGTATTAATACCTGTTCTCATGAACTACTACTGACCAATCTCAGTATACTTCTAGTACTCTTCATGCTTTTCTGTATGGTTGCCACTCTCCCTGAGCTGCTTCTTTACCAGTAGACAAAGTTGCCTTCAGGTTCCTGATCTTCCTCCACTATCAGCCCAGCTAATTTCCTCCCAAAGACGTCCATTTCATCTAATCTAATCACAAGCTTTTCCATCCACCGGGGTCATCCTCATGGTGAGTAAATATTGAAACACTGCGAAGGGTTTACACTCCAGACACTCTTCGTTTTTAATTTGCAGGGGCATATTCAGCCGCACAGTTTTAATGCAGTGACGCCTGTTTAATTTTCATTTTCATTTTCAACACAATGCAATGTAAAGGTCATTGACTTTCACGGCGACTTTTCATTTGGAATCAACCCCGGTGGGCTGAGGATTAATGGCGGTTGTATATTCGGGCGATATAACCGGAGACAAAGGCGCAGCTCTGCCATTTATCAGGTTTAAGGTGAAGTGCTCAGGTAGATTCTCCTCCAGCACTAGTTTGTTTTCATCTGTGGGTGAGGAGGTTCACTGTGGCCATGCATCTGATTCCCCGGCTAATCCATATGCTAAGCCAGCTCTCAGCCACTCGGGGAGGGATAAATATGCATCGACACAGGCGGGACAGATAAGAGGGCCAGCTGCTTGAGGGCAGGGTTAACCCTGACAGCACTCATCTACTGTATATGTTCGGTTTTAATTCGACCAGACTAAAAGAGCTGCACAGGTTAGTAAGCGAGGAGCGAACATGCATTAAGGATTCAGCGCTGCTCTGGAGCAACATTTGAAAAGCCTCTTATTCGGCGCCGTAACCTAAATACTTTTGTGGTAAAGACCAAAATGTATCTGAAATAGAAGCTGTCAGGTCTCAGAAAGTCTGGTTATGTTTGTAATCTACTTGCGATTGACCAAAAAGGAGATTTATTCAAGAAAAGTTGAAAACCAAAAAGTTCATATCAGACGTCATAGAAAATGTAATAAAGGCCAGTCTTACACTGCGCTAAAATGGAGGTAATTGCGGCGTACGTTTAGATGATTACCCCACATTTGTCTTGGTGACACTGATCGGGGTGTGTGTGTTTTAACAGTCTTTAAATAATAACACAAGTAAACCTCATTATTTGAGTCATTTGTTTGAGAAACTATAAGATAAGCTGGGAGCTGAAGTCACCAGAGATAGAAAAGGAGCCAATAATATAAATATTACCACAGATAGGGGAGGGGACGGGTCAGTCATCGGAGAAAAATGAGAAAATAAACAGATACGAACTATGAGGAGGAGGAGGAGGAGGAGGAAACCTGAAATACTCTTCAGTCCTGAAGACAGAGACGGGATTATTTTGTCTACAATATAACTATCTACACATGAGCTGTGGTCTTGTGACATGCTTTGGAGCACAACAACACTCAGCCGCACCATTAGGTCAAAGCATGATTTTAAGGTTAAACAGATGGCGACTCCAGATTAAGGTATAGGGACCGCGGTAAGGTTTTTAAGGCATTAAAGAAAATGAGATGTTCACTGAAGCCCATTTATCACTGTGACCACTGACCGCACGGAAAAAGAGAGGAAAAACATCTCATCCCTGACGTGTAATGAGTAACTCTGTCAGAGCGATTTCATAGCTGTGTATTAAACAGGTCCTCGATTCATCCTTTCTACGTTTGAATGTCTCATTTCAGCTCCACACAACCCTTACAAACTCATCTTTTTACTCAATGTCAAACTTCTTGAATACTCTCAGTGTAATTAACGTTCTTTGTGAAGCTCTTTGAAATGCTCTGTTAATAAACGATGCTTTTAAGTACGCTCACCTTGCCCCAGATGCTCTCAAAATACAGTAAATACAGATTTATACTTCGCCTGAAAATCTCATCGAGCGATTACAGCTCAGTTTCAAAACATGAAAATTCTCCTGTTTGCTTTTTCTGTCAGTAAAACACACTATCAGCGATATAAACTTATTAGACTGGCTATAATGTATTTCAAGGAATGTGTTGAATACTTAGGAAAGCAAAAATGTTGATATAAGTGATGACATGATCGTGTAAGCAGCTATGTGAAAAAAACATGAATGTGGATGTGTTTGCTAAAAGCTGCAGTTCCTCGATCGTCCACCGGGGGCCAGCTCCAAAAGCCCAAGAGGCCCATTGACACCCATGTTAAAAGGCCTGTTTTTACAGCAGAAATAAACATGTTTACAGCCTGGTACAAAACTGATTTTTGGTCTGAATGGTACAATCTCTATTTGTTCATACCATGGTGAGGTTATTGCTCATTAATTTTTTTTTAAAATTAGTTTTTCAGCCAAAAGACAAACAGCGTTAATGGCATGTAATAGTGGATACATTAAATGAAGTCAGAATATAAGTCTTTATCCTTGAAAACAAAGAAAATATATATTTGTATATTTATCTATAAATTCTAAATTTGTTTTAAATAGTAGCAACATGTTGTAATTACAAAGGTTAAGTTTGGACAATAGAAATTAAAAGCAATGTATCGTTTCTTAACCCTGTAACTCAAACTTGTAAATTAAGCAACTGTTTTTCCTTGTTAATGCTAAGCTAAACAAGAAAAAATTTAAATTAAAATGTCCAGATATAAAACAGGCTCAGGTAAAAAAAAACATGAATCCAATGTGAATGTGTTGCCATAAGCTGCAGTTCCTCGATCGTCCATCGGGGGCCAGCTCCAAAAGCCCAAGAGACCCATTGACACCCAAGTTAAAAGGCCCCACTATACTATTTTAGTTTAAAATAGTAGCAACATATTGTAATTTTAAAGGTTAAGTTTGGATACTAATAATTAAAAACGATGTATTGTTTTTTGACCGTGTAACTTGAACTTGTAACTTAAGCAACTGTTATTCCTTGTTTATGCAAAGCTGAATCCTCTCTCTGGAGTCCTAAGAAAGCCAATTACTGCTTCTGATAACTTTTAAACTATGTTTTTTTAAGAGACTTAAGTTTTACGAGATGTTATAAACAGAACATCAACCCTATGCTGTAGCTGCTGTACAGCTGAACTCTCAAACTTCCATAATCTGTCTGAAGACACATTAAGAGCTTTTCTGCCTCCACGGAAACTCCATTTCAGTGTGAATGAGTGCAAAGCGTGCATGGACCTTTACTGCGGGAATAGACAGGAGACAGAATAGTCTGTCAAGCAGCTAACATTTAACTGTGTCACAAAATGTCACATCAAAAGACAGCAAGCCCTAAAGGACGATCGCAAGAAGCCAAGCGTCAGAGAAAATCCTCTTATTTGAGAAGACAGAGAGTGTGACTGGAAATGAAGGACAGACCGAAGGAATGTCTGTTTCTAGCTACATTCTTGGAGACCCGTGAGATTGATGCTTTATTGGACGTCACCATATGTTTCATTTTTACGAGAGAAAAGACTTCAGGGGTGAGAGCGAACAGCTGAACCCACAGTCCATGTTGATTCTCTTTGAAATGCTCAATGTGAGACTAAAAGAGCACGAGACGGTTCTGTTTTAAATCCTACTTTGACTTTCAAGACAGAGAAACATTATTTCAGGTCGATTTAACCTTTGCTTTGCTATTTCCTCTTACATGTAGAGAGATCACGTGACTTAAAAACCAACCCAAGCACCTTTTTAGCTACGTTTTTAAAACAACAGGAGAAGACGTCGCCTCCATTTTCATGCAAATCAGTTTGGTTCCTCATTTAGTATTCTCCCTGTATCTATCGCTGTGACAACGTCCAACTAATTTCTATTCAAGTCCTGCAGACGTGAGTTTTTGTAGAGCTGACTTTGATGCATAATCTTCTCAATAATACAAAAAGAAAAAAATCTATCTCCTAACATGACGGCATCTTTGACAACCAGACGGCAGCCATTGTTAATCTTTTTAGACAAATCTGACGTTTGGGACGGAGCCGTTTGTCAAAAGCTCAACGTTAAAAAATACCAAGCTTTTGAAATGACACCGGGCAAGATAATGAGGGGAAACAAAGCTTTAATTGTGGTTTTGTTATGAGCCGCCAAACAAACATCAGTCCACCTGTTGTATTCAGGGGTACAATGTTGTGATAACTCAGTATTTTGTTGTTTCTGTAGTTTTCGAATCATGTAAAATTTTCCGATAAATTTCAAAAAAATCAAACCAAAAGGTATGAGTCCCCCCCTCTCTCAAACACAATGTTTGCAGGACTTCTACAACTAGGATAAAGTGACATAGTCCAGGACCTGAGGTCAACAGTTTAGCGATGGCGCTACAACACGCTACAGCAGGTCCGTTTGATAAGAAACACTTCTGTTACAGACACTTGTCTTACTTTGTTAAAGCGGTTTACCTGTCCAGCAGAAAGGTTACAGGGTCACCAAGATCCCCAAGCGTCCCCCATCGTTTATGTTGACCCGGCTTTTTAGCTCTTGTCCGGTCTACCTCCGTTTTAAGCGCCCGTTATTCCTCCAGAGTCTCCGGTATTTACTTTGTTTTCTTGCTTGTGTCGGCAGTCGTGGCCAAAGGAGGATTCAGACAATTTTCCGAACTTTCTGGTTGGTTTCTACTGTCCGATATTGTAGCACGCTAACTTTGTTTGGGCTCCTGAACGACACAGGGGAGCAGCGTCTGCCTCACAACCAATCAGGTTGGGGGAGGTGGACAACAGCTTTGTTTAAAGTCTGTGAGAAATTTTCCTTCTGCGTTGACTTTGGCGCCCCCTGAGGTTAAAATGTGAACTGCTTTATTTTTGCTGATATATTCCTGTCCGTCATAAACTCTCCTCCTGTTAGAATAATCACTCATCTTGAATATCTGCTATCTGGTCGAATGTGTCCTTTCGTGTCAATATGTGGGAAATTTAAAACATGGCCGCCTCGGCTGACGGCTTCGCCCTCGCAGAGTTTCAGGCATTAGAAAAAGGACGATTTAAAACTTCTCAATCTTGTCGCTGATGGTCCTGTTTGTGTTTGTTTTTCATGTAAAGATGTCAACATGAATTTCAATCTGTGCCGTTGATGTGAAAAACTCCTCACTGGAGCTTTAAGCTCTGATGGAAAAATTCCGCCTTCAGCTTCTAAAATTCATGAACTTCTGTTTCTGTTTATTTTCCGTCTCACACCATTTTAAATTGAACATGTCTGCATTTAAGAGCGCGGGTCCAAGAAAATAAGACATTTAAAGACGTCCCCCTGGGCTGACGGGAACGAAAAAAGGCAGTTTTATTATTCTGACAGTTCGTATCAGCCCTAACCTTTTTACAGCAAAAAGAAGCAACAAACCAGCGTGTTTCTCTTTTCTTCCCATCACTTAATAATATTCTGGCTGCAGGGGATTCACTGCTGAATGATTTGTGAGCGGAGCCGGGCTGCAGTCTGTTTCTGACGGCTGCTGTCAGGCCGAGGACCGGGCCTTTCTAACAGAAGTGGGCTAAGTGCTCTCGATGCCAGAGAAAGGCCTCAAACAGGAAACGGCGCAGGCTCGCTGACACTCTGCCAAACCACCCGCTGAATCACATCCATCTGTTTGCATATTATGCAAATCAGCCTGAGTTACTTAAGTGTAAATCAGAGTACATGTGTGTTTGCCAGAGCGAGACAGAGCTCCTGTCCAAATCAGCTTACAATCTACGGTGACACATTAGCGGCGCTCCTCAGATGTGCCACCTTCAGGACGCCGTTTCTCCGTGTGGACTGACGGTCCCGAGCGGAGGACGTCCTCGCACAGAATAAACTTCATTTCCAGAGTTTGGACTCGGTTATAGATGAGTTCAGCATGTATTCCATTAGCGCTCCTAATCCAATTCATTGTTCCTCCACGGCGCTGCGTATAAAATAAGTCATTGCCACACGGGATTAATCCGGCGTGCCTCACTTTTTTAGAGCAATCTGCTGGTTTGCATAGTTTAAAAGCTTAGCTGCTACATGTGGTCTAAAAACACACACACACACACACACACACACACACACACACAAAGAGCACTGTAACCGAGCCAACGCTGAGATTGATCAGCTGGGCGACGTCCAAATTAAAGCCCGTCCTCTGCAGACATGCCAGGCATAATAACTCTCTCTCCTCTTTGCACTTTTTCTTGGCGGGGGGGAGAAAGTGAGGAAAGAGGGAGGAGGAAAACAGAATGCAAGAGAGGAAAGGGAAGGAAAGAAAAAAGTGCAATTGGATAATGTCTTGACACCCTCTCCAGAAAAAAAAGGAATGCCTGGCTCTCAGATGTCTGACCCATTTCTGCCTCCCTCTCTCTCTCTCTCTCCTCCTTCCTCTCTCATTTCCTTCCTTCCTCTAATCTACAGTAAAAAAGCGCTCTGACTCAGAATTTTTGGAGCTGCAGCAAAATGTGTATTTCCATCAGGGGCATACTTAAACACACACACAAACACACACACACAAACACCCACAGAACAAGCAGAGTGTACAGTATGGCAGCGGAATAACTGGAACAGGAAAGCGGAGCGTGCCGTGCTTCAACTGACAACATTTTATATTCACTGTGTGGGCTTTTATGGGATTTTGTGAGTGTGTCTGTGTGTGCGTGTGTGTGTGTACCCATTACATCAGGCACATGTGCTGTATGTGCTCTACAGTATGCATAATAAGAGGCCTGTGTTCCAACAGAGACGGGCCAATAATCAATTATTCACTCACTGGAAACACACTGCTGCTCGTTCCTACTAATAAAATCAGTTGGCACAACTGTTAAATGCAAAAATGATAATTATTCATATATGAAGCATTTCTGAAGGCTCAAATTGAGTCACATTAATCTGCAATGATGGATGAATTTAAGTGTAATTACATGTAATAATGAGGTGAAATTTCCCCTGGTAGCATGCTGCACATTAGCATTTTCACATGGTGTTCTATCGCTTTCTATATTTAACCCTGTGAGGTGTACGCTGCGGTTACAGCACGTACCTGCATGTTTTAACTACATCTTATCAGACACAGGTTATCTTTAAAGGGCCTCTGCGGGGTCTCTTAAAGCGACAGTCGCTGAAAAATGACCCAAAGAGGCTTCAAACTCTTCGTTTTAGGGTTAAATACTCCTACTCTCCGGTTTACTTCTTTGTTTTGGGTTAAAATGAGAGTTTTAATGAACATGTCAGAGTTGTAGATTGATACTGCAACCGCGAGGAAAGCTAGTTGAACATGATTTTACGACGGCAGAGACACGGCTGTGAGTCAGACTGCAGCTTATCATCACACTTCTTCTGATTCTGTTTTTAGATCAGATATTGTGAAAGCTGTTTTTATCTCTCTCTCTAGCTCTCTTTTAAAACGAACACCAACGATTTCTAGAAAGAACAAAATGAATTAATAATAAAATACGAGGAAAGAAAAGAAGCTGGACTGAAAACAAGATATTACTTCTTCACCTCCTTGTATCGCTCACAGGCCGAGTTTATGACGAACCATGATCCCTCGATGGAGCGCAGATCATTTGGCTGTCCAAGTCTCCCTTTGCTACATCCTCTGTCATAGGGCTGGGCGATATGGCCTCAAATCAATATCACGATATAATGATCAGTTCACCTCGATAACGATAAATGGACGATAACTACTCCACAAGCTGTTCACCCCCTCCCACATTAACTTCGTCTACTTCAGCCGCTACAACTTTTGAACCGTCCTCCATCTCCTCACCTGTCTTTCCCTCTTTGTTACAGACTGGATGGGGCGGAGTCACATCTCTGATGTAGGACAGCGTCTTAAAGGGACATGAGACCATAGCCTACCTACACACATCCAAAACCAACTTTGATTTATTTATTTATTTGACACCAAATATACCGACATGGGCAAAATGATGTTATTATCGTAAATTTCGGTATCGGTTAATTTTTTCGGTTTATCGCCCAGCCCTACTGGGGCGGGACTTGTCACCCAGGTATCCAATATGTTGACATACTTTATTGCTGCAAAATGACGAAATCAAACCAGATTTTTCCCCTTTTTTCTGGGCCTGTGTGCAGTTTGACAAAGTCTAACGCTGCGTTTGAGTTTCCTCAGAAGTCAGATGTCAGAGTTAAAGTGACGGCACACTTGAGTTAGCAGTGTTTCAGTTACCGAGTTGGAAAAAAGCTAAATCGGAGGAAGAAACAAGATGGCTACAAGATGTCTGTGCTGTTACGACATAAAAGAGGCATCATTTGTGTTTAGACAACGTTCCATCTCAGAGTTATTGATCCCGGAAGTCTGAATGTGTGAATATCTTTCCAACTTTATCAAACTTTTTACCACTGCTAACTTTTATAAGCTCTCCGGCGCACGACAAACAAAAACAAACACCTGGCTCTTTCAGTTTTTGGCAACAGCTACCATGAGGCTTTCCATCTTCTCCTGGATTGATGTACCTGGCATCCATCTGTAAATTTTCGGTTTATCGCCCAGCCCTACTCTGTGATTCTGAAGCCGTCACATATTTTGTAATCCGCTGGGGAAAGATTTCCTCGAATGTCTCTAAACATGTAAATAAAATTCAGCTCAACACTCATTAATTTTTTTTTAGTATGCAAACCAGGATGTTGTTTAGCAATTCTGACCACAATCCTCTACAGATGCATCACATTGACCGAGCCGTCCAGAGAGCACAAACAGATGTTGCAGACGAAGACGAATGGCTGCGCAGTAAATACCAAAGTTCAAGGAGCACTCTTAAAGACGGGCATGAATGAATCTTTAATTACCTGCTTCATTAATCTGTTTCCTGTTATCAGACAGGAGTTTGATCTTTCTGTGAAGCAACATGCTTTTTAAATATCATAATACAAAGTGGTGTCTCCCAAACACTCCACATTTTTTCACTCAGGCTGAAACCCACACACACACGTGCACACACACACACACAGGACTGTGTGAACATGCAGAGTGAGCTCTGCTGCGCTTCAGCGCTGCCCAGGAGGTGAACTGGCATCTCTCCAGAAACCAGTCCAACCTGCACGCTGTGGTCTGTACAGGGACTTGAACCACCCTCAGGTTCAGAGTCTGCACGGACCGGGATGCTGCCGCCCCGAGCAGAGCATACTTTTGGTAAAACAATAAAAAATAAATTCAAAAATCTGAAAAAAACAAGGTAGAAAACAAAGAAAAGTGTGCAAAGTCTTTCAAAATAAAAGCCCCTCTTCATTCCACTGGTGATGTGAAGTGACAGTGGTCGGAAATGTTGAGCGAGTGTTCGCAGAAACTGAATCCAGCTGCAGGAGAGTCAACAGTAAACACAGGCTCCTCGTACCCGTGAGATTTAATGACAGTAAGAATGGATTACATGCTGAAACACTTCCTATGAGTGAAAGATGAAACGTGCACAGGTGACGGACTCCACCACTGTTTATAATACCCACATAAATAAACAGACAGGGTAGACATGAGTTAAATCAATCAGGGCGAGACGAAGGCGGACACGATTCCTCAAATAAGTCGAGAGACTCAATTATAAAAATCCTCCTGGCAAATTATTCGCTTTGAGTTTTCATTTCAACCCAGACTATAAAGGCACGCTGTGTTTGGAAAACTCTGAACAGTCTTACATGCCTGCTAACCTTTTTAACAAGCGATAAAACAAAAACAATAACCCCACAAATTAAATTTAAATGACTTGAATAATTAATTTATGTCACTGTCAGTGCATAGAGATGCTGCACTGCTAATTCAATCATTTAGCAGAGTTTCTAAAAATGTCACAACTACAATGTCCTGAGAGTCATAGAAATATGTGTAAACAGCATTGAAAACAAAGTGTTTTATTTATGTATAGAGGCAGTATAAGCAGCAGAGTCCTCGTCGACTCTCAAAGCGGTGGGAGTTTTCTGTAAACCAGTACAGGAGTCGCCTTTTTGACGTTTTTTTCTGGTGCAAGAAGCTGAAGTTCGGCTGTTTTCTTGAATGTACAGGGGCGTGTCCAAACTTTGTGACTGGGGTGGCACTGACACACGCAGGGGTGGCCAGGATATACAGATTGTTTGGATTTAACCGCTTTAAGTAAACAGGGTGCAGATAAAAACAATCAGCTGAGGCAACAAATGTAGAGCTGCAGCTATTAAATATTTTAGTTATCGAGTACCAAATATTCTATCGATTACTCGAGTAATTGGACCCAAACGACAGACTCACATAAAGTTAGACTTCCTATAGCCCCGCAATGAAGGCCAGACTCGGAGAAATGGCGGACAATCGCGGCACAAGCGTGTGCGTTAGCGGATTGCAATGCTCGTAAGAAAGCTAATTATGATACTCACTTTCAACATGCCCCTAAAGACATTAGCTGAACAGCTACGATGTTACCTGCTTCTGCTACGACACCAGCGATGTTAGGCTAAGAATCCGTGCGAAACAGTGACGATTTGAGCTTATAAACGAGAACTCGAGGCAGAGAAGATTCCTCGATCATTATTTGTAATCGAGGTACTCGAGGTAATAAGACCAGATAAGATAAACCACAAGAGGAAAAAAATAGAATAAATGAAAAAAACTTTATTTTTAGATAAGTCGATTAACCGCCATTATCAATCGAATACCTGATTACTCAGATATTTCCTCAGTGAGATTATGTCATAGTCTGTCCCCTCCTGAAGGAGATCAATATCATCCTCAAACTTAATCCTCACTAAAGAGAATGATTAACAGGAGTGTCAAAACTATATCATCTGTTTTTAATAAGTCAGCCATTAAAAAAAAAAACAGACGGAATGTCCCTTTAAGTTAATGTACAGCTCCTGTACAGTCTGGTATTACAGTCGAGCAGATGAGCTTAAGTGTCAATCTGTGGAAAAACATGGAGGAAGGTCTAGAACAGGCCGGGGTCAGAGGAGAGCAGGGTCGCCTTCGGTCAGCTAATCCCCCCGGGTCAGATAAGGGTCTGCAGGCACACGTGTTTAGCCCAGTAACACACACATACACACACACACATATATATATATATATACACAGGAATAACAAGAGGGAGCAGCAGACTGTGAACGATGCACTTTCACATGATACCCAACACAAATCAGCGCACACTGAATACATTAACTGGCGGTCCAACACATGATCCATGTGCCTTTTCTTCCTTTCTGCTCGCTGCTCCTGCTAACGCCCTCCAATTATAGCTCGCTCTTTCACACACACACACTCGCTCGCACAAACAGAAGGTCAGCATGGTCAGCATGGCCGCCCGCCTTGGCGCAAAAGACGGCTACAGATGTGAAAGAAGGGAGAGCTCGCGCCGGGGACCAGCTGGAACCCGTCCAACCTGGACAAGGGTCAGGGACGCGTCGGAGAGAACACAAGCAGAGCTTTTAGAGCCCGTGACTGCTGTCTCACCCCGAGTGTCCATCTATGACCGTTTATTTCTACACAGGTCTATCAGATTCATCACAAAAAGGAGCTTGTTTTGCAAAGTGGGTATTACACAAAGATGTGGGTGTCATTTGCAAGATTACGCTCTTAATCTTCTGACTGATTTTTAGATATCTCCTTGCAACCTGAAAGCACCAAATCCAGGTCAAGTCTCTGCAAAGTACTTATCACACTATAATCAAATCCACTACAGACCTTGGGAGGAAGTTTCGCAGGTGTGTGATTTTCATTCAGAGCTTTAAAATGACTTTGAATTCTTCATTTTACATCAACAAACTGAGTAACGAAACCTAAGTAAACAAGGAGCAGATATCAGAGTCACACCATCAATCAGTGCAGATAAAAGTCTAAAACATCAGTAAATAACTTGTCTGCTTTTATTTTGAAAGGATGAGATACACAGGGATAGTGTCAGATAGATCATCAGTGTTTACCCTACATTCATTCAGCAGCAGCGGCGACTTGTTTTGAATCGTCAACGAGCGCATCAACTCCTGTCAAACCCTCTTCTGTTAATGTTAGGGAAAACGTTCAAGGTGGGGGCTTGACAACTCGTGACTCGACTTGGACTTAAGTCCCGTTTTTGATGACTTAAGACTTGCTTGAAATCAAGAAATGACTTGGACTCGCTTGGGACTTGATTGCTAAAGACTTGAGACTTGACTTGAGTCTTTTCAAGTCACTTCATACCTCACAGCAAGTCCAAACCGTTTAAAAAGTGTCGCATCAACTAATAGTCAGGAATTACGGCCGTTGGTAACACCGTGTTGTGTTGCCAGGTCTACTTATTTCCCGCAAAAAAAAAAAAAAAAGCTTGTTTTTGGCTTGTTTCTGGAGGTCTGTTTCCTTATTTCTCTCACCAAACTTGGCAACACTGTCTCAAACTCTAGCCTCCCTCATACCGACAACACCGGGAGGACTGAACATGAATCGCTCGCTAGTATTGCCCGCCTGTTTCCACGTGTTGCTTTGATATGACTTGTTTTTGACTTGAAAGAAACAGTAAGGACTTGGTTGGGACTCGAAAAAGAAAGTTCAGGACTTGGACTCGACTTGGAACTTGAGAGCAAGGACTTGAGACTCGACTTGGACTTGCAACATAGGGACTTTCCCCCACCTCTGGTGAGTAGCATTAATAGCATTAATAGCATTAGTATTAATGCGCCACTAATAATTTTTACTCACACTGTGTGAGCGCAACAATACACAACTTAATTTTCGACTTGTTTTTAGTCATCAACAAGCGCATCAAATCCTGTTGGACCCTCTTTATTAATGTGAAGGGTAACGATCAAGCTTATACACGGTCAAGATAGCGAGTAGCGTTGGTAAAGTAAGCTAACGTGAATGTAACGGCGTAGCTCCTTGAGCAGGAATACAGTTGGAGTAACAGCGAAAACAGGACACAGAAGTGACGCTGCTGAAAAAGAATTCTAGAGGAAACACTGATCGTACAGTACGTCACATGTGATCCCTAAATAAGCACACCTTTGATCGAACCCTAAATCAGTCTTTCCTCTGCAATAATAACTCCCAGAATACACAAATCAAACTGACAACAGAAGCACGTTTCCTCGTAATTAATGAGAAACATGACGGCGTTGTTTTGAAAAGTTGTTCCAGAGTTGCTCCACTCGGCGTCATCTTGCATTAAACAAGTCTTGTGCAAAGCGGCGAGCGCTCATCTGAGACAGTTTAGACAGAGCTGTACAAACAGGGAGCTCGCTGATAGAAAAATTAACTGTGATTGTTTTGTGTTCGACGGAGGCAAAGTATTAAAAGCAACATGTGTTCCTCTGTTCGAGCTGCAGATTAGATCTTCACCCAGAATAGCAGACCGCATGTGTGTGTGTGTGGTTATCAGATGTGGCTCTGCTGGTGTTAATGCACACGCATACGGAGAACTTGTATGAACGACTGCCTGCAAACTCCCTGAACTTGTGTGTGCAGTGTTGTGGAGGGGGGTGCTGTACACTAATCACAGGGTGATTGCCTCACACTTCGCCGATTGAGTTTCCTGCTGTCCGAGGCCAGCTATGTCGAAAGGAAACACGAGCCTGTCCTCTACAGCGTACACATGGAGACGCTGCACAAAGACACACACACACACATGCAAGTAAAAAGCATTTACACACAACACAGCTCTTTCTACATGCCAACACATGCAAGCAGGTCACAGCAGAGGAGGTCCTTTCAGTATCAGCGAGAAGCTGAATCAACTGAGTGTCGACCGCTCGCCAGATTTTTGTTTGATTGGCTGCGGTTGAGATATCTCAGATGAGGAATGTGCGAAAGCTGCCAAATCAGAAAGTCTCTTAATGCTTTTTCAAAGACTTTTTTACACTCCTGCACATGCACACACACGTGCACAATCACACACACACATATAGCCTAGGGGCATTTGGCATTACGTTGGCATTCTGGGCCTCCCAGTGCGACGCTCTCCATCCCTGCACTTGGCCGGCAACACAAACAGGTACAGATGAAACGCTCTTCCTGGCTCAGGTAAAACAACGCGAGCCAGAGAATAAAGACCTGAGAGAGAGCGCTGCGAGGACATACAATCACAATATCTGGGTCACACGTAAAACCAAAATCCAGGACAGACTTTTTCATGGTTTGCAAATAATGTAAAGCCTCTTTAATGTAAAAATATTGATGAAACCTAAATCCTTATTCCGACGTTGATAGCAGACATCTACAGCAGATCTGGTTTATATGATTGGGTGGTACAGTTCTGGCCTCCTCCTGTGAATGCAACACGAACTCTGCTGATGAGTACATGCGGTGATTTCAACTACAGAGTCCTGTATTAGTTCAGAACTTTTTTAATAAAACAAAACAGCTGATATGTTGACCTTAAACCGCTTTCTGTTAAAGAAGCATCTTTTTTTGTGGTGTATTTACAAAAAAGCTTTTAATATCAGTCAATAGCTATTAGTTATTGATGACATTTGGGAATATGACGATATTGCTGTATTTTGTTATGTCGGTGTAGTCAACATTTTAACATTTTTGAGCGGCCCGCTCTTTCTGACTGTAAACAAAGCTGTTCTCCACCTCCCCCAACTTGATTGGTTGTGAGGTACGCTCCGCGTCCTCGAATAACGTTCAGAAGCCCAAACAAAGTTAGCGTGCTACAATATCGGACAGTAGAAACCAACCAGAACGTTCGGAAAATCATCTGAATCCTCCTTTGGCCACGACTGCCGACACAAGCAAGAAAACAAAGTAAATACCAGAGACTCTGGAGGAATAACGGGCGCTTAAAACGGAGGTAGACCGGACAAGAGCTAAAAAGCCGGGTCAACATCAACGATGGGGGAGGCTTGGGGATCTTGGTGACCCTGTAACCTTTCTGCTGGACAGGTAAACCGCTTTAACAAAGTAAGACAAGTGTCTGTAACAGAAGTGTTTCTTGTCAAATGGACCTGCTGTAGCGTGTTGTAGCGCCATCGCTAAACTGTCCTCCCTCGGGTCCTGGACTATGTCACTTTATCCTTGTTGTAGAAGTCCTGCAAACATTGTGTTTGCTGGTAGTCTGTTGGCATCTACAGTAGCACCAATGCTTTTGACTTTCACCTTGACTGGGCCCCATTTGTAATGATCTGAAGTATTTATCGGCATTATATCTGAATTTATCTGGAACGATACGAGCGAGCAGGAGCGTCTGTTTGGAGATTTCTCCCCAAAACTGGCTCTTCCTCGGACCCTGCCCACCCCACCTTTAAAGAAAAGGTTCAAACCATCCAAATGTTCTGGTTCACCTCTACTATTGTGTGATTTGCAGCATGGAGGACTGAGTGAGTGTTTTATTTGTTACATTAGCAGGTTTTCTTGGCTGAGTGCAGTTTTTAAAGGCTTAATTTCAGAGTATTTATCAGCCCCTGAATGCTCCTTCAGAAACCTGACGATACAAATTAAATCAGTACTGTATTTTCAGGGCAGGCTGCCAGTGTGAGAGCAGAGACTTTTGTTTGATTTTTTTTTGCTAGCTGAACAAATGTTCTTTTCAATAACCCGGTAATCACCTTTTACACGAATCAGACCCTGAACTAATTAAAAATCACTCCAAAGGGTGAATTCAAATAATTATGACATATGGTTTACGAATAATTGGCATCTAAATGACACGCTTTTTATTCTCATGAATCTTCAGTTACCTCCAAACAGATGCACTCTAAAAAAAAAACTGTGACACTTTCTCATATTTTCACCTCCTTTCACGAACGTTGAAGGTTGTAAAGTCAACTTACTCTGCACCAACTCACTGTTTCCTTTAATTAAAGCTGCCAACAATGATTATTTTCTTAATTATGTCTTAAATTAATCAATTTCCATATGCAGATTTTGCCTGACACTGCCAGACCAATTTGCATTTGCTAATTGGTCTGGTAGATGTCTCCACATTTTCCGTTTTTCGAGCGTTTTCAGCTTCACACCCTGTTTTATAAAACTCACAGGAAAAGAGTCGTGATTGGCTGACCTGAACCTCGTCTGCTGGAAATAAGTACGAACGGGAGGAGAAGCGGACCCTGCCAGAGAAAACACAACACGAGCTCGCAGATTTCTCCGCTTCTCAGGCTGATAAAATGTCCCGAAACATTTAAAAACTTCCCGTTTTAATCTCAAACACCCGAGCTAAATCCAAATCCTAAATATGTTCAGTTTGACGTCCGTTCAGAGACAGAAAATCACGTACAAGAAGCAAATCTCTGACATGTGATTCTGCACGGCAGGAGTTTGTAATAACAGGTTTAAAAGGTTGAATCTATATGGACAGCCAGCATCAGCGTGAGGAGCCTGCGGAGTTGCCATGGAATTTGAAAGGTCACTTAACCCACTTTTAGAAACCTGATGCAGGTGAATCATGCCTTCAAAGTGCTGCTGCTGCTGCTGATGATGATGACGGTGACGTCTCAAAGCAGCGAGGGAGAGCAGCTCTAAGAAAATGAACGCCGTTTTTTTTATAACAAAGACTTCTTGTCCTCGCATGGAGAGGGATGTAAGGCTGGATGATTTACACGTGATTAGCAGGCGTGGAGGTTGGTCAAAGAGAAACGGGAGGGTGGTATTTTCGACCGCTTTCGACTCCAGAGGGAGAAAATACAGCCGTTGGCGTCCTCCTAATTCCATCTTTGTTGAGGTACGAATGTTATGTCAGTTTCCTCAAACAGAAAAGTGCTGAGTGTGCAGAAACGCGGGGGCTGCGAGGAGAGTCGGTCACACCTCAAAGAAACCCAACTAAACTCTCGAGTGATCTTTCACCTCACAGACAGTCATAACATAAACCAACGTCTAATTCTTCAGCCAGACACACACATTTACACACACACACACATATACACACACATGTTCACACACCTGCCCCAGTTTCGAGGGGCTGCGAAAAACCAGACACGTGACCAAAACCGAGACCAAAACTTTCCTCGACCAAAGAGGTTCGTGAAGCCGCTGTGAGGAGTTTTCAGCTGGTTATGAAACTAAATACATGAACGGTTTTATGCTGATTTTAAAGGGAGATTTCAGCATTTTTAAGTGGGGCTGTATCAGTTATCTGTTGACGTCAACATGCCAAACTCGAAAAGCTGACTACTATCATCACTGAATCGTCTACACATGATCATCTTTAGTGAACACTCATTAATCAACACGTTTCACAATTCACTAAAAATATGGGATCAACTGTTCAAATGCCAATAACAGTTGATTAGCTCCAGGTAATGAAGCTAACAGCCAAAACATTTACATTTAAAGCCGAGGTTAAAAAGATCGGAAAAAACAAACAGATATGTTATAACCCACAGGTAAACAAACTATAGTTAGCTAGGTAAGTTTTACGCAGTAGAAGTAGAAGAAGCTACAAGAAATCTAAACTAAAGATCAGGGCTTTTCTCCTGATCTGATTCTTCTACGATTTTTCTCCCTCAAACCTTCTGATTTCCTTCGTTTGTTTATTTTGGTAAGAGGATCAAAACTGTCCCTGTCGAACAAATGAGCTAAATCCAGAGTAAAAACGAGTAAAATTGTTCTTAAAACCAGCTAAAAATATTTAATAAAGTAAGATTATGCTAATGTATCAACAGCAGGAATGACAAGTTAATAGTAACAGACAAACTTGTAAACAGTTGGCTAAAACTAATGGATAGACAACAGTAAATTAGTTATTTTATTAAACTAATTAAGAAAAAGTCGATATTTATCTTTTTTAATTCCCAAAGAAGAAACTTATAATGAATAATAAAGAGTGAGATCGATTAACAGCTTAGTAGATGTTCAGAGGTAATACGGGGTTTAGTTAAATTTTGGTGTGTGTAGATTATGGCGCCCCCTGTGGTCAAAACTGAACAGCATGTGTCTTCACTCATGATGTACTAAAAAAAATCTCATCCTACTTTATTCTAACAGTCACTAATATCCTTTTTATTTAAAGAAATGATCAGTTTTATTCCTGATGCCATTTTAAGTCTTTTTAAAAACAGGTGAAAAACCCCCTAGGGTAGCTTTAATCAACCTGCAGGTCCACCTCTGGTTCAAAGTTTGTCACCAGGTCGATAAATCACGGCCACAGCAGTCACCGCGGTTCTCGTCTGGAGGCTAATTGCATCACCAGAGGGCTTTATTTTGGTCTGGTAATTATGTAACTATTTCTATTATAAGCAGAAGTAACTGCAGGTGTCTGGCACAGCGGTGGCTTTAACCCCTGTGTCAATAAAAGAAGAAATACAAAGAGCAAGAGGTGGAGTTTTGTAGCTGCTTGCCAAACCGGCAGTTGCAGTTGGAACAGGTCCATCCAAATTTCCTCAAGCATGACAGATTACAAAATAGAGAGCAATAAAACTCCAGCTCTTTCTTCGGCATAGCCAGCCGTTTATCAAGCTGCTAATTCACGGGTATTTAAGAGAGGGAGAGGTTCCACCATCAGCTCGTAGCCGTGTTTACCTAAAAAAAGAAATCCTAGTTAAGTTTTATTTGCAGCAGCGGCAGCAGGAGAAAGGAAAGAGCATAAACCCAATCTGATGGGGTATTAAAAAGGTCAAACTATTCTGTACTCGCCGCTTTTTTTTCCCCCGACATTAATGAAACGCTGACCTATATACGGCGCAGGCTGGAGGAGCAGAGTGGCTATAGTGGAACTTGGGCCGGGGCCAAATTTCTAATTGTAGGGTTTTATAAGCATCTCTTTGCACAGAGTTATTCATTACCTCAGCAGATAATATGTTGAAGCATGGAAAATTTCCTAGTGGAAGTGCTGTTCAACTCTCTCTCTGTCGCAGCTTATCACCGCGTGCATTTAGGCGCTATTGTCTCAACCATTAAAGCCATCGAGCGCTCTTCCCGTTACACTCGGGGGGTAAAATGATTGTGTACACACTGTGAGGAAAATATTAAATTCACAGCATATAAGAGCTAAAGCGGCTATCAGGGGAGATTTTTGGATTTCACTGGAGAAAAACAGAATAAGCTGGTTACACTACGTCAAATATGATCTGCAGTTTGTCTCTTTATATTTTTATTTTTCAGCGTTTGGATAATTTGGACAAAACGACAAAACTAGAGGATAAATCAACAGGTTAGTCGAAGCTCCTGTACCGTGTGTGGACAAGCGTCATACTCTGAGTTTCTATCAAATTCAATCACATTTCATCACTTTTATTAACAAATTCTCTCGTCTCCACGGCCCACAAACAAACCCACGCTCACTCCCACATTAATTCCTCTCGGGAACTCTGATTATAAACTGATTATCTGCCGCCCCAGAGGTACAGATACTGAAATCATTATTGCCTGTTTAATCTCAAATCCACATGAAGGGAATCCCTCTCTACGCCACAACGCCTCGGTGTTTATGACACAGTAAAAAATGCAGCCACTTTATTGTCTTGGGAACCGGTTGTTTAATACGTCTGCAAACTGTGCAGTGACTTAATTTCTCTCCCGCTGCATAAACTGCGGCAGCTCTCGCAGGAGAGCGAGTGGAAGCAGCTGAGTGCCAGCGAATGTGGGACGGACTCCTCCTCGTAAAGTGCTCCGCTTCGCCCTGGCAAAAATAAACCTCGCGGGTCTCGGTGCCAAGTATTCCCGTTGATGAAAAGCCAGTTGTGAGTGGCCCCAGTTGTACCCGGGCAAAGCCAAGCTGACTGGTGTTATTATGAGAGGAGTGCGGCTGTGTAAAACGGCCCACTCTCACTGGCCGTTTTACACATTGATGTTATTTTCTTTGGTGAGAAAGCAGCAGATAGCAACAACATAAACGGACCCATTATGTATGTTATTCCTGAGGCCCTCTCTGTCCTTAGTAAAGACCTTTTAGTCTATATATTTAACTCTTGTTTAACCAGAAACATTCCCACTGAGATGTAAAATCTGTTTTACGAGGAAATGTGGCCGAGGCCTTTATTTTGCTCCCTCACCTCAGTTTGAGCTTTAGAGTCACTTTAAACTATATTATTACCCTGCTGCTGTATAAAACACTCAACTCCGATTGGTCAAAATCGCATAAAAGCGGTAATTAATTCACAACAATAAAAGCTCTGCCTGTTGACACTGTGGCAAAAAGTTAGCTTCCATTACCTCTTTAAACAGCTAAATAAAATGTCTACATTAGTGAACGTAGTAAAAACATGAGTCTCAATAAGCTTCCTGTACTGGGGGCCATTGACGCAAAATCGCAATTTTCCTGCTCGCTCTTTAAATAGTTGACTATTGTACTAAAAATCTTAGATTCTGCTAGCTTACAAACTTGTTAACATTGTAGCAAATTGTTAGTCTAGGTTAGCTTTATGATGGAGTAAATGATGTAGCGAAAACGTGAGTTTACGTTAGCTTTGAAAATGGAAAACAATATGGCGAAAACGCTAGCTTTTAAAAATGGTAAACAATGTAGCAAAAAACTTGAGATTGTGTTAGCTTTTAAAATGGTAAACAATGTAGCGAAAACATGAGTTTATGCTAGCTTTTAGAAATAGTAAACAATGACGCGAAAACACTAGCTTTTAAGAATTGGTAAAAAATGTAGCGAACACATGAGTTTACGCTAGCTTTTAAAAATGGTAAACAATGTAGTGAATACGTGAGTTTACGCTAGTTTTTAAAAATTGTATAAAATGACCAAAAAATTTTAGCTTTCATTAGTTTTTAAAATTGTTCAACACTGAAGTCACGGTGTTACGCTACATTGGCTTTCTAAGTTGGTAAGCACTGAGGCAAAGTTTTCCCCTTATTAAAAAAAAAACTGTTGCTAGGTTATTATTTACTGTTAGTTATCTTAATTAGAAAATACTTTAGCAAAATCTTCAGTTTGTGGCATACGTTGTTACATTATAGCTCTCTTACTTAGTCAAAAATTGTTGTTTCCTTTGAGTAGCTAGATGTGAGAAAAGCCTGAGGAACCACCGGATCCGGACTTTTTTTAATAGAGAAAAAAGAGGAGCAGCTTCCTGCTGGTCTTTGTTTGCTACAAAGTCACCTAATTTAGAAGCTGTGGTGATGACAGCAGAGGTGTTCAAGGTTGTGACATTTGCTCTGTTTATGCTACAAGGTGTGTCGACTGTAAAGCTCCGAGGAGGCGAGCTGGATGAGGGAACCGTCAACATTAATATTCCCGTAGACCTTCAAATGACTGGAGATGTTCAGTTTGATGGTAATTCAGCCCACAAGTAGACCAAGCAGAATCCGTAACCATGGAGACGTCACCATCTGTGTCATTGGAGGGATTGTTTTTCCTCAGCTGAATGGATATATAATTTATTAACAGCTGACAAAATCATCTTTGATTCAGTGTTTGGAGTTGGTTGTTGGGTAAAGAGCAGGAAAATGTACAAATAAGAATGAGCAAGTCCTGATTAGTGTATCAGGGGTTCAATTTGCACACAACCTGCTCTCTCTAAATTATGTCAGATTTATTTTATTAACATGGAATATAATAAAAAGAGGATAAGGAATTATTTTGGCGATAAATAAACATGTTTTTTTCAAATTAAAAGCTTCAGTTTTGCTGTTTAGGCCAGAATGAATGTAAAAAAGAAGAAGTACAGAGAGGAGAGAGTAGGGGGGTTCAAGTACGCTTCTGCATGTAAACCACAGCTCGACACATACAACTGAAAATAAAAAAAACAACAAAACAAGCAGCGAAAACCCCGCCTCGGAGGATAAGAAGACGAGGAGGGGCCAGAAAAAACAACACAAAACCGAGAGAAACCACAAACTTGGCTGACGTCTCATGTATGTCATGTGTCTGCTCGCGTGTTTGTGTGTCCGGGAGGAGGAAGTGGAGGAGGGGGGTGTTGTTACAATATCTCAAAGACAGCAGGACCCCCAGTCCTGTGTGCGAAGACTGGTGCTGATAATCGCTTGTCTTGTTCACCATGACAGCATGCTTATCAGTCGTGCAGCTCCGTGGGCCCCTGAATGCATCACAAACCGGCTCTCGCGCCACGCTGAAAGGTTAGCCTCATTCTTCTCTGCTAATGAGGGTTGTATTGCCAGCGAGGACACACTCATTACTCTGTGTGCCAGATTTTACAGCAGGAAACGGCGTGGAATTTCCTCCACGGCGGAGAGGACAGAGGATGCACATTACATTTATAATATTACTGATGTATAAATAGATATCACATGACTCGGCCTACTTTTTAAATAAGGTAATAACTGGATAGATTCCTTGTGATTGCATGTGGTTCAGCTCTGGTCTGAATTAAAGCTGAAATGAAGGTTTCCGGACATTTAAAGATACGATTTACTCACATTTATAAAGATGTCTACACTCCACTGTGGCGTCACTTTCACCTCTGGGAATCTGTTGTGGGTATTTTTCTCTATTTTCTGACATCAATCGATCAATCGTGAAAATACACACATTTGCTACAGGCTGTATATTGATTGTTTAACATGACTTAAAGCTGCACACTAGTCGCATTGTTCGGTAGGCATTGTGACCTTTGACTTGTTGTTGTAACCTCATTAAAATGTCACATGCCACACTTATTAGCTAGATAAGCCCAAAGAGAGAGAGAGAGAGAGAGAGAGAGAGAGAGAGAGAGAGAGAGAGAGAGAGAGAGAGAGAGAGCGAGCAGGGGGTTTGACTCAATATCACTGCTAATACCAAGTACAAAATGAAGGATTTCTCAGGCGTTTTTATATCAGGACCTTCTAAATGTTAATTTTGGAGCATCCAGCTTCGTCAAAGTTTGATGAGGATACGAGGATTCGATCCAATCATCTCACATCAGCTGTCATAAACCGGGCTTGATTTGCTGCAGAATGTAAACACGACTAATTCTGTATGAGCAATCCAGTGTTGAAGTGGAAATATCTTGAACCAGAAAGTGAAATCAGTGCAAGAGCTGTATGCAGTATACAGTATGTGATACAATTGTTCTGCATGGTGGTAGCTAGGGTTGGGTATCAAGTCTCAAGCATCGATGGCAACCGGGACTGACATGCCGAAGTCTGCCGACTGGAAGAAATAGCCGCCGAACACCAATGAAGAAGAAGCTTATGAGACGAAGAGAGAGTCCGTTGCAACCCACAGCGACGGCGGACAAAAGTTTGTCTAACTTTATCAAGAAGAATGAACTCTTATCTCAGTGCAACGTTAGCAACACGGTTATATACCAACATAATTAAACACCTCATGATTCATGTAGGAGAAATACCCGAGTGCCCCGTCTTTGATGCGCTTCGCCGGTGTTGTGCTGTAGAATGCAACCCTGCCAGAGCACAGTTAAAAGTATTTAACAAGGCTAAATAATCCAAGTTTTTCTTACCGTTGGACGGATTCTAAAGCAAAAGTTTGCTGCTCCATTTGAAATGCTGTCATGATCTAATGCTGCGTTCTACGGCACAACACCTTCTTCCACTAACCAGCCAGAATCAGATAAATGAAACAATAAATTACTTCTGTCTTCTGCAAACATTGAAGCGGCAAACAAATTGCACTGTGTACGGAGGGTCAACTTAAATATCCAACAAACGTTAGCCCTCATACTTATTCACAGACAAACGACCTGACAACAAAAATTGATATTTATATACTGGTTGAAAATGTGAGAAATTCATAGTAAAGTTCTTAAAAAGTTTATTATTTAAAAAATTCATGGAGAAGAAATTTCATCCAAAAAGAAGAACTCTGGTTAGCACCCTCATTTAAACCAGGGATTTTTTAGATATCCTGCCTTTTAAAAGAATCGGAATTGAGAATCGAAACAAGGAATCGTAACCCAACCCAACCCAAGTGTTAGCACTAGAGCTGCATTCAATACCACCAATGGATGCAGTGGAATAAAGTGCATGCACTGCAGCACTGGTGCAACAAACTCTGGACTTTTAAAGGAAGTGTGAGTATCCTGGAGAGAGTGAAAAGGTCAAAAAGACGACAGAGATGGTGGATAAATTCACCACTCTAAAAAACTAGTCCATCTCTGTGGTAGAGGATTCAGATTTTTCACACATTCTGAATATTTGCTGTGGAAAGAGTTAACAGAAATGCTGCCAAGGATCTTGTCTGACACCGACCCCCCTTCAAGCGGATAATGCATCAAAAATTACAACATGGGAATAGTCAGGCATGTTGCAGATGGTCTAGATTTCATTTGTAGGTCATGAAAAGGCGTCATTGTTGAACTCCGTCTGTTTCATAAACAGCTACAAATTTCCCAGAGGAGCTTTAAGAAGAGGGATGACCACAGAGACAGTAAAGGAGCTTATTGGAAATAATAACGCCAGGAGGAGTCGATGTTAGAATGCTGATGGTTTCTTCTCCATTAATGCAAAGGCTCTGATAAAATAAGCAAATCAAGAAAGATTCATAGCTGGGGGATGAATTGATTTCATGATTAACTCCAGGTCTGCCGGGTTAAATTTGGTAAATATAGTTCAGTAATGCCGCCACTTCCCCAAAAGCAGCAGCAGCAGCAGCAGAACTAATTAATTCCAGCATAACAAACAGAGGCATGCAGCCAAGTGGGAGAAGTGTGAGCATTGCATAAGAGTGTGGCAGACCAAAAACACCTGCTCAGAGGCATTAGCTGCTTCAAAGTGACTGAAAGCCCTAATTGGGCGTGGTATTAAGGAGCTGGGATTTTTATTAGCAGACATCTTGGAATTTTTACAAGATCCTGTGCCAACAAAAAAAAAAAACAAGTTTTTCTCAGTGACATCGAGCTGCTGAAGGGGTGACACTCTCTAGATCAGGGATGTAACTCAGCAGGGAAGGTGTGCATGCAGTTTTGATAGAAAACCAACGTCGGCTGCAAGCAAACAAGCAAAATACCCGATGTTTTGCATATAACAAATGGACTAGAACGATGCACATGATCTGAGTGGAAATACAGAGAAACAGATCTTACTCCAAGTCAAGAGAAAAACACTCTTTCTATGGTCGCAATTACCGTATTTCTGCACTATAAGGCGCACTTCGAATCCTTTTGGCTTGTCGGAGCCCTGCAGCTACCGTCGCCTCGCAGAGTTATTGAATGAGTTAATAAAGTTTGACTTATCTGACTGTTTTGTTTGGCTTAATGCGCTTTATGTATGAAAACAGACGCGAAAAGACGCGTTCATTGATGGTGCGCCTTATAGTGTGAAAAATATAGTGTATTATTTTGACGTAAAATAAAAGTGCAATGTACACATTTGTGTTTTCATAATGTAGGAGGATGTATTGCACTTTTACAACGGCCCCTGAATGCACCTGCAGTGACAGACGGGAATAAATCGATGTTTTGACACAGAAATGTGACTTAACAGCAGCAGGAAACAGCGAATGTCAAATATTAGACAGTGGGTGCACATGTAGCAGGGGTTAGATTTGTCACTGACATACACAAGAAAAAAATAAAGAAATAAAAATGAAAATGAGAAGTTGCATGGAGAGAGAGTGTGACTCTGCACCTGCAGGTATGAGACTGAGTGAACTCTGCACTTCTAAACCAACTCAACCTGTTGCAGGAATGCATCGCGAGATGATGGATAGCATCAAAATAAAGGGTTGACTGATATTGGTTTTTCAGGGCCGACACAAAAAGGTGGTTCTTGAGACAAATACGCAATATTTGAAACATCAGAATAACGCCAAACCAATAATTAGGCTACGTTCACACTGCAGGTTATGATGCACAATTCGGATTTTTTGTTAAATCCGATCTTTTTGCGCGGTCCTTTACATTACAACAATGAATGCGACATCTAATGTGAACGGAACGCGCCCGTGAAGTGACCCGCACAAAGCACAAATTGCTTTCTGCGCCTGTTTATGTTGTCGAACAATGGTGACGTTTGTCGCATATTGATGACGTATAGATCGGATGAACGCGACCTGAGCGTCCACACTGCAGTCACATCGGATACATATCTGATTTATATCCACATACAAAAGAGGCCTGGGTCGGATTAGAATAAATCAGAGTTGCACTGTTCACACTTCGATGGAAAAATCTGATATGTGTCACAGATGGTTAAAAAATCAGAATTGACCTGCAGTGCGAACATAGACTAAGTCTTCCTCTATTCCAAATGTCTAATAATATCAGCCATCTGTAAATGAAAACAGTGAATGAAACGAACATTATCTACAGGTCACAGACAGAGGAATACTGTCAGCTAAAAATGAAGCAGTAAAAGCTTCTGCAACAACTCACACATGCTTCATTTTCCCATCAGGACTAACTTCAAACCAGACAAGAGGATGTTTGTGAGAACAGGTCAGCCTGATTTTATTTGGGCTGTTCATGAGTAAAAATAATACGGACACATCGGCACACGGACAAAGAGCGACCTCATGTGCGTTAAGAGGCTGAAATTCTCACCCAGTGAAATCAAACCAAGTCCAAAGTTTTTTACACAAGAGCTCTTTGATAAGGACGGCTTTGTTGTCGCGATGCATCTAAACGTTCACAAACACAAGCTATACTGTACGCCGCCACGAAATCTATTAGCCCTGTTCCAGTGCAGAAACCCGTGATGATCAGATGACATTTCGTGGTTGGCTGCATTCGCCCTGGCTGAATGGATCCTATGAACCAACCTACAAGTCTATAGCATATGGGTGCTGATCTAATTAGTCATAGGGAAAAACACAGACGACGTGCAGAAGCGCCTTGGGGCCCTGCTCCTATAGCATGAGCAACAGTCAACTCAGGTCAAGCAGAAATAAGGGCAGGAGAGAAAAACAGGCATGTCTTTCATTTTTATTGTGCGTTTACGGAGGAAAAATGCGACGCTAACCTCCGCTAATCAGCCGCAATTATGTCACCTTCGCTGACCTGACAGCTGCCAGAAAAATGTAAGTCTGAGCTGCAATGTCTTGAGGTATTTCAGTTGACGTATGTGCGAACAATGTAGCTGCTCCCTCTGAATAATTAGAGCGATTCCAGCTCCAGTGCATTCCTCACGCCGTGACGGATCACGGGAGCGCGTTTCATTAAAAACACCCACCAGAACAAACGCCGCGACCTTTTGTTTACCTTCTAAAATCTGAGACAAAATAGGAGGAAATGGGGGGCAAATCCTAGGATCACCCCTCTCATCCTGCTCCGCTCAGGAATAGCTCCTGACATATTGGCCTACCCAGCATGCCCCTGTGCCTCTCTAGACAGCTCTGACATCATTTTACAGCAGATACAGACCAGGACATCAGCTGCACAGCCGAGGTTATATAAGTGAACGCTGCATGTTTCCAAGCATTAAGCGCTGCTGCCCCACCACGGGGGAACAGGCGAGGAGAGAGAAGAGGAGAGGAGGGGGGAGAAAAAGGAGAGAGGGGGGGAAAAAAGGAGCGAGGAGGAGGAGGAGGAGGAGGAGGCCGGGGAAGAAAGACAGACAGAAACAGGGTCACAAAAAGAGAGGCCCACTGGGGTGCTCACTGCTGGGAGAGACTGAAGAAGGTCACCTCTGGCCCCCTGAAGGAGCCCCAGCCGAGAGGAAGAGGAGAGGAAAGGAAGAGGAGGAGAGGGCGAGAGGGGGAAGAGGACAGAAGAAAGGAGAGAAGAGCAGGAGCGAGGGAAGGCTCAGAAAAGAGAAATAAATACGAGGAAAGGAGGGGAAGTGAGGAGACTATATAGACCAGGTCACATGGGGCTACACCCATACATCAACTGAGTTCTCACATATACACACAACACTATTACCTCATACAGCCCAGCAGCCAACGCTTCGTTCTCTCTCTCTCTCTCTCTCTCTCTCTCTCTCTCTCTCTCTCTCTCTCTCTCTCTCTCTCTCTCTCTCTCTCTCTCTCTCTCTCTCTCTCTCTCTCTTTTTTTCCTGAGTGTTAAAAACAGGTTTTAAAAAAAGGAAACGTTCACCCGCACATGAGAAATCATCCCTTATTTGTTTCTGTGAGGAAAACACGTGCACACGCCTTTCTTTTTCCCCCCCTCCTGGTCTACTTTACGCCGTTTCCTTAGAGAAAATGTTTATACATGAACGGCGGATTCGTCCGTGGCTAATAATCAACCCGGGGGAGAGAACACTGCGATTTAAACGAATGGCTAATGATTAATGAAGAGTGGGCATCTGGGGCCCTACCAGCTGATCTGACATAAATTAGCTTTACATATCAGCCTGTTTGTGTGTAGATTATAGAACTCTGCAGGGATTTAGCATCACGTACATTAACATTAGAATAACAGCTATACTATTTCCCATAATGGTTCATTTAAAGGCCTGGACACCTGTTTAAAATGCTTCTACAGAGTACAACCTCATTTTAAAAGGAGTTTTAAAGGTTTTCAGATCATTTCAACTCTTAATTTGATTAGAAATAGAGTAAAGGCGACATATGAGGTGTTTACAGTGATAAAAGTCAAAGTTTTATGGACAATATGTGCTTATTTTCACCTGATGTGACTGGATATATGAGTATAACCTCATTTTAAAAGGAGTTTTAAAGGTTTTCAGATCATTTCAACTCTTTTAATTTGATAGAAATAGAGTAAAAACGACATATCAGGCGTTTACAGTGAAAAATGTCAAAGTTTTATGGACTATATGTGCTCATTTTTACTGGATAAAAGCAACACTTTTATAAAACCGGGTGTGAATTTGGCGTTCAGAGTGGTTAAGTCTCTCAGAGGTTAAAATGTGGACTGTGTGAGCTTTCATTCAGCAGTTTTAGCAACTTTTTCATCAACTTTATCAAAGATTCAGATTATCTGGAGAAATCTCCGCACAAAACAGCCACGACTCTGTAGTGGAACTCACCGCATTACTTCCAAAACCATGTACAAACCGCAAGTTTTTCGAGATGCAAAGAACTACACCTAAACGAGTTGTGTTTCCAGTTCAGACTCCATTGTGGTGCGCTTATTCTTCCTCGAAAACGAAACTGCAACCTTTCAAAAGTTTGCAAAGACAAGCCAAGGTCTAATAATTTCGATGTCAAGGAGTTGAAATGATTTTAACTCCGCCCTGTCAATGGGAAAATCCATACACTCTGCCTTTTAAAGTGAGCTCCAGAGTGCCAGAGGGAATGCTTCTGTTGCCAGCTTGATGGATTCAACTGCGAAAGCATACAGCTCTCAGACTGTCACTTTCCATCAGCCACACTCCGAGATACTACTGTGAAAATGAACGCGACTCCAAATGGAGACCCTGGAAAAGGCTGTGAGCAAAAGCGCTTATATTGAGTGATTTAATTATTACAGTGTCGTAATGTGGCACACACACACACACACACACACACACACACACACACACACACAGACAGACGGCTGCAGACACGCTCACTGTCACCATTATTTTCACGATGGGCTGCTGTGGTCAATCATGCACCCAGATTGTGTTTATGTCGAGGATTTTCACAAGGTCTGAGGGGATGATTAAGTGTCAGGAGAGGCTGTCAGCAGCCAGTCTGGACTATCAGACGTCCTGGTTGATAATGGAAGTGTTTTTGGGAACTTCAAGCATTCCCATTGTCAGATATTGTGTTTCTACAACCCCACTTCTGCACTGGCATGACTATGCAACGATGCCCTGCAGGACACTTCCTCAAACAAACAACGAAATTTAATAATATCTAACATAATTACACATTGCTGACTGATTCTATTAAGAGACCCCGCTCTGCTAAGATGCACATGTGCTGCAGACAGTGCTGAGAGTACTGCAGACGATGCAATGAAATCATACTTACAAACCACTGTTTTCTGCAGGGAACATCTCTTTACCCGTGATGCTGATACAATCTACCCACTGATATATCGGTCAAGCTCTAATTATCATCCGTGCGTTCATATTACAGCAACTTCCCAGTCGCACTGAGCGGCGCTGTAATTTGCGGCTCTGTTTATCCAAAACATACCATTAATTTGCTGAATTAACAGCCGGGATGCGCAGTAATTTAAAGCCCAGCCCTGACTGTTTTGATGCACCGAGCCAAACTAGAACAGTCTGTCCTGATACCAGCAAATTCTGATTAACACACATCAACAGACAAGATCAGACAGTCATCTTCCGGGCCCCGCATGACAGTGCGAGTATTATAAACAGGAGGCAGAAATAGACTCATTAGCTGTAAATGCCAGTCTGTGCACATCACAGGGACTAATCTACACATCTCTATGAGCACAGATGCATGGATTAAATGAATGTTAATGACCCCATATTCATAAAGCACATGGAGATGAGCAAATGCATGTTGGCTCTCAGGGTGGGTTCTGTTTCCCAGCACCATTGTGAGCACTGGTATAATGCTAATGCTATTAACATAAGGGGGTCAGCAGCAGCAGCATGCACTGAAAACCTAAAGGAAACCATATTAAGGTCAAGTTAGTGAGCAGAAACACTGTCTATAGGAGGAATATTAGTGTGCATTAAAGCTTAAGACCCTTATCGATTACCCTATCTGAGAGTATGTGCACGTGTGCATGCGTGATTGGACCATGCGCGCGCTGGAGTGCAGCAGGCATAAATCCAAGTTCGGGGCCTGCGTGCAGCACATGATAGTACAACACAACACAGGAGAGAGAGAGAGAAAAGAGGGGCTCCATTAGCGCCATGCAGTAATATCCGGTAATGCTACCCTGACAGCGACCACTAAAAGCCGGAGGAAACGTCAACAATAGCGGCGGAAAGGCTGCAGAAAAGCCGAGAATACTGTACAGAACATGGAGTGTGCTGATCCGATCTGTCAAACCAGCAGCAGCAGCAGCAGCCCGGGCTACTCAAGCTAGCACCGCCACAAAAACTGCACGATACAGGCGCAAAGATAACGACTCTTACCGGTGGTTTTCCCCCCACGCGGCGTGGACACCAGCTTCGGGTTTCAGGCGGTAATGAAGCGGGAGAAAGTCAGCGGGGCTCCTCCGGTTTTCTGCACGAGTGTAGCGGCGGCGCTGAGTGTGGCTATCCGTCCCCCCCTCTCACTCGCTCCGAAGCCCGGCTCCGCTCCGCTTCTGCTCCGCCTCGCACTGTCAAATTATCTCCCACCACCTCCTCCTCCTCGCACGGCTCCCCGTCCTCTTTCCTGCAAAAAGATTGAATAGTGGAAATAATGGTTGGTGTCACCTCTTTCTGCTGCCTTCCTTACAGTAGCGTTTGGACGGGCTGGAACGACAGGAGGGAAAGAACCAAAAAAGAAATACTACACGCTCGCTCCTCCTCCTCCTCCTGCTCCCTCAGCTTATGTACAGTACAGTCAGACTGACTGTGGGCACTTATTAAAACTATCTACCGCTCTCTACAGGAGCTTCACTGTAAAGCACACACTGTACGCTCTCACACAGACACATGTCTCTGAGTGAAATGCGGAACATCCCCAGCCTTCAGCCGCCTCTGCTTTCCTTATTTATTGACTTCATTACCAGTGTGCTCATGCCCCCATCCTTCCTTCTCTCCTCTTCTCCTCCTCCCCGAGGAAAGGTGAGATCAGTCCACCTTGTGTAGGGAACATGAGAAACAACAGACGGAGTAGAGGCCTAGCACTGGAGTATAGAGGGCTGTAATGTGACATAATTTATTTTATAAAATCTATTTTTATTTTGTTAATAAAATTCACAAAAAATAAACTATAATGTTTGATTTTTCAGGAAAATAAAAGGAATAAATGTCCTTTTTTATGCTTTTCTCTCCTGCTTTTCCTCTACATTAAAGGGATATTCCGGTGTAAAATTGAATTTAGTTTAAACACCCCCTAGAGAGATGTTGCCGACCGCTTGCTTCTCTAGTTATACCAACTTTAGTAATGACCACATGATAGCGATAAAGAGAGCCATGCACTCAACCAAAACGCCACTCTATAGCCACAAATAATGCTCAGAACAGCACCTAACTTCATCAACAGTACCCTATTTTTTGCACTATAAGGCACACCAGATTATAAAGCGCATTAAGCCAAACAAAACATCCAGATAAGTCAAACTTTATTTAACTCATTTAATAAATACGCGAGGCTACGGTAGCTGCAGTGCTCCGACAAGCCAAAAGGATTTTAAGTGCGCCTTATAGTGCGAAAAATATGGTACATATAGGGTCCCAGCCATAGTACTAGACACCAAACAACTTTTTAACTTTGCCTAATTTCTTTAGCAAGGAGACTAAACACAACTCACCTACCCTCTTCCGGCAGCTGCTTGTTTGTACAGAGACTTCAGGCCAGTTCATTATGGACTACAGCGGGGTGACGCAGCTCAAGGAAGAACATTTGCGATCATTTCTTAATGGAAATACAATCAGACTGAGATGCTAAGGCAGAAGAACTACCGCGTCACCCCGCTGCTGTCGCTGGACTTGCCTGGAGGCCTCTGTACAAACAAACGGCTGCTGGAGGAGAGTAGGTGAGTTGTGTTTAGTCTCTTTGCTAAAGAAATGAGTCAAAGTTAAAAAGATGTTTGGTGTCTAGCACTATGACTGTGACCCTATATGTCCTGTTGATGAAGTTAGGTGCTGTTCTGAGCATTATTTGTGGCTATAGAATGGCGTTTTGGTTGAGTGCGTGGCTCTCTGCTACTAAAGTTGGTATAACTAGAGAAGCAAGCGGTCAGCAACATTCATCTCTCGACTGGGTGTCTAACTCGGTATTACGGTGTGTTTGACCCTAAATTAATTTTACGCCAGAATAACCCTTTCATTATCAACAGGCACACCGCAGCTATTTGATTATCATCCTTTATTAATTCATCTTTAGCTTTAAAATATTATCGACAAATATCAGCTAAACCACCCTTTAGCCCAAGAGATCTTAGCTTGGTAGCTAGTTTTATCGGTAAATCAGATTAAAATAATCACTTAATTTCAAGAAGAGCTTAAAAACTCATCAACAAGAGGTTAGCAATGTTAGCAAGAAGTTAGCCAGTTTCTAGCTAACAATAAAGTTCAATAGTTTCACCTTAAAGGGGAGGTTAACAGCTTACAGCTGGTGTTAGCTAGCAGTCTGCTGAAGGCTAACTTTGTGCTTCTTTAAAGTCGGCTTTGTTGGAAACTACCATAACTATAGATGACCTAAGGAGCTATAGGCTATTTAACTTTAGCTCAGCATATTAGGGTGCATTTATTTTGGGAGTTTCATCTGAGCAGTCGATACGCGGGGCCGGTTAATTGTACAGAAACAGAGCCAGCTGTTAGCATTACATGAATCTAAGCCAAAGCTTTGTTTTTCATGTCCTCCCGTTGTTTACAGTCTGATTGGAGGTAGTGTTAAAAAAAGATATCAAAGAGGAGCTCATTAGCCGCACTTACATGCAGATGTCTGCTTATTAAAGCCACATTGCATTAGATCATCGCCAATGGGAGACTGCAATACGGCTGATTGCGACGCGTCTCTTTTGTTCTCCGCACAGATTAGTTTCCTGTTTACAGCTAATGCTCGCTGGAATGTTATTGGACAACAGTGCTGCTTTCCAACAAATATCAAAATACTTCCAATACCAAAAAATCCGCTTCCAGGTCCAAAGATTTACCATTTCTATGCAGAATCTGTCCATAGAAATGATAATGAACCGAAACAAGAGGAGGCTGCTAAAACATGTAGATCCCACCTGCAAATGTTTGGTGGTTTCGTTTGATAAATCCCTGAAATTCTTAATAACAGACAGACTGATCACAAACAAAGAGAATCACAACTTTCAGGATCAGTATCGACACTTTTCCCAACAACAAGATACAAAACAATCTGGAGCTTCAGTTTTATGGGCGGTATGACAATTATTTGTTAAAAATGACACAGCAAAATGTGCTACAGTTCCCTGTTTTTGATGACAGAGCTGTGGCAGTATGCAGTATTGATTTTGGATGCACTTGCGGCGGCTGTTGTGCATCATTCAACATGTTTAACGGCACCTAAAAATCTTTACATGTACAAAGGAATCAATGGCGAGGCTGCAGTGTATATTATTCTCCTTCGTCATCATATTTTCATCTCATTTCAACCTGAGAGGTAATGTAATCCACTTATTTTGATCAAAATCAATAAGATTAAAAACAGCTGGAAAAACAGAGCATTCCTTCCCTCTACAAAATGACCATAAAAGCTCAAATAGACCGAAACCGCCGTGGATCCAGGAGCAAATGAAGCCAAGGAAAATCTCAACATATGGCAAAGAGATCGCTCTTTTTATTCATATATTAGGAGTGAATTCCAACATACTCCCAGCATGGCTTACTGTATGAAATAAAGCTATGATTCAAAAGGTTTCTGCCTCCTCTGCACAGTCTCGGAATAAGATCCTGTGCAGAGAGAGAACGTGTGACGATTGAAGCCTCCAAACAGATTTTCTGTCACTAATCAAGCAGATAAATATGCAGGAAATCACCAGCTGTGAGAAGGACACAATCTTCCAGCTCCGGATGCCCAGAAGTGTGACATTTACATTTGACAGCTTTCAATTGCAAAGATGGAGGAATTAGAAGAGAATAAAGGTTCATTTTAAGTGCAAATGCTGCGACACACATCAAAGACCCTATTTACCATCACTGATGTCTGTGCGTGTGTGAATGCGGGCACTAGACATCTCTCTATATGAAGAGTTTAAAATGGAGACATTAGACAGGAAGGCACGCTCGGCTCCGTTTAATTCCCCCATCGATTTCTGCATCAAGAGTCTCCTCTGCAGAACAAAGAAGGTCATCCAAATAAGTTCAAAAACAGATGTCATATTGAGAACTCCTACATGCTAATGACTCCACTCGGCTTTTGATCGTGCGTCCCCTCCCAATGCTGCCACTGTATGCAGGCACGGCTGATTTATAGTGATGCATCTACTGTAGTTTTGAGTGCAAACGTGCTCTGTTTCAGTTGCTGTGACAACGCCGAGGAATACCAATTAGAGAGGAAGAGGGACAGAAATGAGCAGATCCCCCCTCAGCTTTTTTTGGCTGACAAGATGAACATTTCAGGCTCTAAACAGACACTTTGGATCAATTTCAGGACGAGCAGGGACACTACATTTCCCAGCATGCATGTGCAACCAAGTGTTTTATATTTACAAGACAGTTGATTTCTTCTGCACCTTTTGGGTCTGCTGATACAACACGCAGAACAAATCAAGTGAGGTACAGGCTCTCACAGTATCATGCATTGACAACTGCAACTCCCTACTGGCAGGTCTTCTTGCATGCACAGTCGAACCTCTGCAGATAAGCCAGAACACAGCAGCCCATCTGGTCTCCAAACCCGACTTCTTGTTTACAAAACAGCAACAAAACAGCTCCTGCCGACCTGGTCCCCTCATCCAAGTCTGCACTTCCTTTACGCCCGCGACGCTCTGCCAGTGAACGGCGCCCGGTGCTCCCATCACAACAGAGCCCCAAGTCACAAGCCAGACCCTTCTCCTCTGTTGTACCCTGGTGGTGGATTGAAATTAGGCCTGGGCGATTTGGCAAAAACAATGATCACGATTTATTATGTCATATCGTCTAATCTCGATTATTATCACGATTTTTTTTCAAAACTGCCAGTTTTAAAGCATCTGTAATAAAAACTAAAGAAAGTAGAGATTAGATCAACATTTTATGAACATACGAAGTCAATAACAAAGAATAAGATACACTTAGAAAAATATAAAAACATTTTAACTCTTACAGTCTTAGAGTATTTTTTCAGGTATGCAAGACCCAAAAGAAACAAATCGCCCCCTCAGAGTTAATGAAGACACCTTAAAATGTAAACATTAGATAAACGTAGATGATGTGATTGATCGCTGCTTTGGTCTAGTGGCTTCACCGCTAGTTTTAGCTAAACTGCTAATGCTACTCGTGCCGTCAGCAGTAACAGGCTGTGCAGACTCCGCTCATATTTTCATGCTTTCCGCATAAAAACTCGGGAAGAACTTCTTCAAATGATGAAACAGATATGCTGTGTAGCTGGTTTTTGAGGGCGCCGACCGCCGCCATACCTTGCACATCGGCGTAATTACTCAACGTCAATTTGGAGATACCCGAACCACCGCCACACAACCGACACATCTTCGGAGGATGACTCAAAGTCACGGCTGACATCTATTTTGCTGCCTTCAGCTCGACTCTAATTGGCTGTTGTGACGCACATTTCCGCTATGTTTGATTGAGTAAATACGCTCACAGCTGATCACCGTGATCGAACTGAAATTTATCACAATCATATAATCGCCCAATCCTAATTGAAATACTAAACTCAACTGGATCAGAGTCCAATTTTGGCTTTGAGGAAACATCTTGATCTTTGGGGAACATCTAAGCGTTTACCCTCGGCTCTTCTCCTCTGTTGTCCACAGCGGTAGAATGACTGAAACAACCACCTAGAGCTGGACAGTCCAAATCTACTTCTGAGACACTTTTTGACCCAGCTCTTTGTGGATTACTCAGTTTCCTGGTAGTTTGTTGTTAATGATGGATGACGGTTAAATTGTGGTTCCATATGCTGATGATATGATGATGTTAGTCTGTATTAAAGTGGTGAAATAACCAATCGAACATTCCCACAGCCACTTAGTGATAAAAAATCTGATCCTCAAAACTTGGTTGGAACACGATCATCGTTTTTGTCATCACTGGTGCCGCCAACCTCCAGCCTCCAGTGTCCAATCAAGCGCATTAATTCACCGCCCATCCCCCAACCCCAACCTTACTTTTGGCAGCGCGTCACAAATGTCACTCTTATTCCAAAATTGGCGCAGAGGCTTGGCACTGGCTGTCGGTCATAAAGCGCGGCCTGGTCCAAGTGAACGTTATTCCTGGAGAGAAGCTGGACTGTGAGGGAGCTGGAGGACGTTACCATGGAAAGGACATCTGGCCTTAAGGAGGGATGGATACGTGCGCCAGTGCAGGGACGGACAGATGGATAACAGCTCCTCTATATGGATCTATTCCCCTTCACAGACTGCAGAAAAATATGGCCGTATCATCTGGACAGTGATTGTGGGTTGACCATCCTCCACTATTACTGAACTCTTAAGTCAAAGGAGAAAATCCACATGGTTCAATTGCTCTCACTGCTTTCCGCCTGCATAAGGATTTCTTTGTTTTCAGGCTGGTTTTACCATTTGATGCCTGCAAATTTGAAGTGATCTCATAACGCAGTGAAATAGACGGCAACTCGAATTTAATTAGATCTTAATTAGCCTTATGTAGTTGCGGTTGTGCGTTTGATTGCATTTAATAGTTTTCATTGTTTTTAGGCGCTTTTATCCTCCGCAAAGCTGAGTGTTCAACTATCCTTGAAATAAAAGAAGCAAAAACAGTCAATTAAAACATTTACACTCCAACACTTAGACCTCTGATGGTCTACCGCTGTTTAATTTGACTTTATATCCCCTTTATTTTGAAAAAAAAGTCTAACAAAGAGTCTTACAGTGCTGCACACATGATGGTAGACTCGGTATTAACTCTTCGTCGAGACCACACAGAGAAGAGATTTGCTCTCTTTTGGTGGCACGATGTAAAAATTGGATTAAACTCAGTGCAAACACAATCTCTGTACGATGAACTGGATTAACCCTTATAGTTTCTATCCTATTGTAGCTCTGCATTGACCTGTATGGAAACCACAGCGCTCACACTGTAAGGGCAGTAATTCCTGCGTAATCTCCTTTACATGCATCCACAGCATTAGATCAGATTAGATAACACCTTATAGATGATTATTTTAAATGAGTATTACACACATGATAGAAAATAAGCTGTACTGACTGACTACAGAGAGCAAAAGTGTCGAGAGTGAAAGAAAAATAAAGAAATGGAGAAAAACGGACATTAGGGAGTCGACTTAATATTTACTTCAAAATAAAAGCATAGTTTTACAATGCAGCAACCTAGACGCAAAACAGAAAATATCAAAATAAAAGCATGATGACAAATTAAAATTCCTTTGATTTGTGTCTGTTTTGCGCCCCCTGTGGACAAAGATGTCTTTGTTTACCTTGTCCTCTAAATCAAAGGTGTTGTAGTCAGGATCTGAGGAAGTTACGGTTTTCGGGGAGAAATCTTGAATGTAAACTCTACCCCTGCCAACCAGTGCTCCCCCTCTCCCCTCAAAGCCCCGCCCACAAACAGACGCCTTCCCCCTCACACTGGCTACAGGCATTAAAAGTTTCAAAATAAAACTCATCGCTCTTGTTTTGATTGCTTTTGTGTTGTTGTAGAAGTCGTAGACAAACCCCTGATAGGAGCTTTAATTCTCAGTCATGTGTTGCTCCACTTCCGTCACGCCTTTCCTTAATTTGACAGATTGCTTGTTTATATTTTAAAGTTTTAAAGTTTTTTTTGTTGTGATATTTTATGACCATGACAATCGGTAGGTGAAATCTGAAATCCCTACATCAAATGTTGAAGGACCTCTGCAGGTCGTGGTGTTTTTATTCACGGCAGGACAGCCTCCTCTTACTAAACAAGATGATGACGGCCTATATGCTTTCTCCACTAAAAGGATAATCAATACCAATAAGACGAATAGTTGGTGTTATTAACGCAGCTGATTTAAGACTCGATCTGTAAGATAGCTGATTCTTTGTTTTGGAGTGTTTGATTGTTTGCACTCTTGAGAAAATTTCCCACAATGTATGTTTAAAAAATGGATCGGCTGATTGAAGCGCTCTCCTCGTGATTGATTGTCAGATGAGTGTTTTCATTTATTATCTCTTTTTAAATAGATAATAAAAGAGTAAAAGATAACCTCTATGAAACAAAAGCAGAAACTGTGAAAGAGGTCGTTCATCGGCACTCCTCTGACTTCACTTTCTCGTCTGTTTTCCTGACCTCTCCCCTGATTGTGTTGCTACTTTGTTGTCAGGAGAGAAAAGTAAAACCTTACTTATATGTCAGGCTGCACCTGTGACATTTCCCCGACGATCCTCCTACAGAAAAACTGCGACTACCAATGAGCCGTCTGAGCCTTTCTGAATATGAATGCAGAGCCTCTGGAGCAGCTTTGGTCCGCAATGCTATACTTTCCAATTAGCCCCATACATTTCTCCAGCATACCTCCTTTGTCCAAATGCAAACAAGTGAGAGTTAATCGAATAAATGACTGTCAGAGCCTGATACTGGAGAGGCTGTGCTGTGAATAATGGATCAGTCCATCTGCAGCTGAAAGGCACCAGAACCTCCTCCTCCTGCTCACAATAAAGTCCTCTGCAGATTGAAGTTAACATGTTGTTCTTTGCTCCATACATACACCCCCCGCTTTAAAGGTTAGGCGCTAATTCATTATTAATCCGCCAACTTTGGAAATTGTTGTTTTGAAACTTGTAGAGACAGACTTTGCTTCGGTGGGACATTTATTCATTAGGTTTAATTGAAGTAAAGGAGACGTGGACGATTGTTAGGAAGCCTTTCCTTAAGTGCACCCTTCTGCTTAATTTTGTCTCATCTCAACAAAGTGCTCCGCTTTAAATATTTTACAACCAGAAAACTGCAAAGAGAAAAGCGGCTAATACGTGTGAAATGCTCCATTCTGATTGGCCGGAGCCCCGTAACAATGGTTTAGAGCACACTCACAGGCAATCTGTACCAAACTTAATCATATTTGACCCCTAATGACCCCCAAAGTCCAGTTTGTTTGATCAGTCTGAGTGCTCCAGACCACGACAAGTCACGTTATGCTTCCTCGGCCCTGGCACGGTTGAAAAAAGTGCACTTCATGGTTGCTCATGCAGAGACGCCTCCCTTTTTATTGCTGGTAAATGTCGGCTAATGGCTGCAGATCAGAGCGTATGTCTGCTCGCTGCTGTTATGAGTTCTGTAGTATGACGAACTCTGCCACAAACTCAGTAATTTTGCAGTCATGTCATGATGCTGCTTGTTTGCACCTGTGGAAGTCATACTGAGGCAAGGATTGGGGCAACTGGGCCTGAAGTGAATGCACTCTGACAGTAGAAGCAACATCAGGGACACCCTTACTGAGTATCTCCTCTCGAATCAACCCAGACTGAAGTCTAACGTGTAAATAGTAGGTCTGTCCCGATATGATATTGATATTGGATACCGGTCTGATATCAGCCAAAAAGAAAATATCAGATTATATCGACCTGCATCTAAAATCTATGATATCAGCACTCCGATACAAGCAGTCCATTCCAGACTCCACTCCGGCACCTCTAGTTAGCACCCTGATCCAGCATGCAGAGCCCACATGATCACAACAACAGAGTGTACTAATGTACTAACAAAGTAGTAAGGAGTAGGAGTGATGTCGGCCATGTGGGAGTATTTTTCGTTGAAGTCCAAAAAAGACGTGTCATGCACAAGTTTCTGCCAATATTGGTATTGGCCGATACTGAAGGCTACAATATCGGTATTGTATCGGAGGTAAAAAAGTTTTATTGGGACATCCCTGGTGAATAGCAACAGCCCCATCTGCGGGCACACCTGACTCTAAAGGTCCTTTCACACCCGGAGCGTTTTTTTCGTGCAATTATTTCAGACGTCAATATTTTTTTCAAACCCGTATCCTGTCAATACAAGCGTTCACATCAGTGACATCAGCGTCCAGGTTCTGTAAGAAAATATCGTCGATCACACTCTGATCCACGTTGCATCATGCACTTTAGACCCTTTAAATAAGCAGTCATGTCTGTACTGTTAATTTCCTCTAATGAAGTTGGTAAGAGTCTGTTGCTATGGCAGCAGGAGTTAGCTGTAAGTATAAACTCTTTTTAAATCAGTTAAATCACTTTGAAATCAGCTTGTTTGTAGTTCGTAGCCGAGTAACAGGTCGGCCTTCGCATAACTTGCTGACACTGATGGAAAGTTTGATCATTTTTCAGAACTGATGTTAGTTCAGAGTTTAATAAGACTTTATTTTTAAATATGATTTATGTCTGCTGTTTAAAGCAATTATCATCTAATGTGTTCATTATTTGAGATGTGCTGCTCTCTGTGTAGTAGTTTTTTATTGTTTGCAGCCATGTCCTCCTCTCTCTTTCTTGATTAAATTGCATTAACCCACATGTGTGCTTCACGGGGAACATGCCGAGTGAAACAGCATTCGTGTTTTTAATTTCATCCGACAGCATCACTCATGACTTTTTTACTCTGCTGCATTTCTGTCTTATTGAGTAACTGCTAAAGCAACATTTTAAACGCACTTAGTCGACTTTTATTACTTCACTTTATCTGTAACAAACACAATTCCTGCAGCTCTAACACAATTATGTGGCTGATTGAGGTTTTTCAGATTCTTGTGCAGAGGTTAAGTAACACACATGTATGTAAATAATGTATCTAGGAGGTCATTTCGCCCTACAGTATCAGTTTAATATCTGGAATATGACTTTTTTATACCCGCCCACCGTGCAGGATTCCCATCTCTCTGATAAAATCCGTTATTCTCTTCATGCCTTCCTGTATTTTTCTCATATTTGCTGGTTTGAAGGAGAAGAATCTGAACATTTTTAGCCTTGTGTTGCTGCTCCAAACAACAGACTGAGAGCTTCCACCAGGAGGAAGAAAAAGGGAGTTTACTGAAACCCACAGTGTAAAAGAGGCCAAACGATTTAACCCAGAACAGCTCTCTAAACCCACCTGCAGACTCCAGGCAGTGTTTCCTCTCACTGAGTGACACTCACCCTCCAAACTCACTGCTCACTTCTTCAATTTTTAAAACCATGTTGCTACAGGCTGGTGGGTTTTTTTTCAGAGTATCTACAGCTCCGATTCTCCCCCAGAATGAGATGCTGTGTAAATAAAGTGAATTTAGTGGTTTGTCGATCATCCCAAAGCTTGTGTTTTATTAAAAATAGAGCGAAGACTGTGTTCTGATGTTGAAACTGAAACAAACGTATTGATTTGTGAGAAGTAAAAGCACATTTTTGATGAGATTCCAGCTGTGACGGAGACAGCAAAACATGAAAAAGTTGTGTAACGCTCAACAGAACCACTTGCACAAACATATGAGGTTGGATGATATATAATAATGTGTCTCAGACGATATTTCTGCTGTTTTTACTTCTGAATTAGTGATAAAATCAGAAGAGTAAGTGCTGTATGTTCCATAATTCTTTGTTATTATTACCTAAGAAGACCTCACATCAAGATAAAATCAGATTAAATCCCATTTTGAGGGATCAGACCCACTCTCAGCCGATCTAATCCACATGAGGGAAACATGAGGAGTGGAGAAACAGGCAGAAACCTCGAGCAGAACCAGACACATGTCATCTGCAGAAACTGAGCTGGACTCAAAGAGGGGGGTGGATGGAGACAAACAACAACGACACTATAAACACACAGATGTATGATTCAGGTGCCAAAAATAATTGAGCGAGAGTGTGTATTTCTCCAGGATCAACAGTTGTTAATATGTGTGTTTACGTATGTTGTGGCGGCAAAGCAGCAGATTAAAATACTAATTAAAGCAGAAGAAGTCAAAATGTCCTAAAATCAAGACGAGCTTTGTAACAGTGACAGTAACGGTGAGACGAGTGTTTATAAAGTCAAAAAGGACAAAATAAAAAAAACAAACTACTGGATGGCTTTAAAGGTAATGTAGGCAGGAATCCGTTAAAGAAATCTGTTAAAGCCGTTCTCCACCTCCCCGACCTGATTGGTTGTGAGGCAGACGCTGCTCCCCCATGTCGTTCAGGAGCCCAAACAAAGTTAGCGTGCTACAATATCGGACAGTAGAAACCAACCAGAAAGTTCGGAAAACTGTCTGAATCCTCCTTTGGCCACGACTGCCGACACAAGCAAGAAAACAAAGTAAATCCCGGAGACTCTGGTGGAATAACGGGCGCTTAAAACGGAGGTAGACCGGACAAGAGCTAAAAAGCCGGGTCAACATAAACGATGGGGGACGCTTGGGGATCTTGGTGACCCTGTAACCTTTCTGCTGGACAGGTAAACCGCTTTAACAAAGTAAGACAAGTGTCTGTAACAGAAGTGTTTCTTGTCAAACGGACCTGCTGTAGCGTGTTGTAGCGCCATCTCTAAACTGTCCTCCCTCGGGTCCTGGACTATGTCACTTTATCCTAGTTGTAGAAGTCCTGCAAACATTGTGTTTGCTGGTAGTCTGTTGGCATCTACAGTAGCACCAATGCTTTTGACTTTCACCTTGACTGGGCCCCATTTGTAATGATCTGAAGTATTTATCTGCATTATATCTGAATTTAATTGGAACGATACGATAAATAAACGATAAATCTATTATCTCCACACACTCTTATATTGAAAATCTTCTTTGTTAAAGTGGAGAACCATCCTGGAGCACAATTCTCCTCATAACGCTGCAATAAAAACTGGATATTATGATAAAGATAGCAGTCAAACTTGAGTCTATCTGCAGTGAGGAAACGGCCCATTATCCTCGACTCGCGGTTCAGTCTTTCTTCGTCTACAAGTTATTGAAATGTAAGCATGTGTGGAGGTTAATGTACTGAGCAGGAGCGAGGACTGAAAACCATTTAACATCTAAAAACATCAGGAGAAGTCGAATCAGGAGCACTCTGGTAGGAAGTGAAGGAGTGGGCACACACTGGAAGCGCAGCATTTTACGGCTCTATCAAATAAACTGTTTTTATATGATGTAAAGAAGCTGCAGTGCGTGGTTGACTTGTTAATCGATGGGAGGAGAGCTCAGGGATCAGCGGGGGGGACCACCTGGGGTCACATTTACAGGAAAAGCATGCCCACATAAATCCTGCATGCACCATTTCTCACAAATAAACTGGTGTTAAAGACGTGTGGATGTGCGAGGAGAGGGCGGGAACCTCACATGCATTACAAAAAAACAGCAGTTTGAAACCCTTTCAGGAGGATTTCTAAAAACATGACTGTTTCTGAGCCAGTTTTGGTCGTAAGTTTGATTATAAACACCGATAAAAAGTCGGATTGTTCTTCTGAGATTCAGAGTTTGGTTTTTATTTGACTGAGTTAATGATCTCCGCAGTTAAGCTTTCATCACGGAGCGATTTGCAGAGTCTGGTTTGATTACAGTTCTATAAATAAATCATTGATCACCTGTCTGACATTTCATAATGTGTTTATATCATCTCTGACAGGTAGGCTGCGTTTGATTGATTAATAATGCATTTTAAAGCCCCAGCCCTGTGCAATATTAACTCCAAATGGCAGCTGCACAGATAGATCAGTGAGACACGACTTATCAATGTGGGGAAAAACTAATTCTGAATGTCTGTCGTTGTGGGTCACACTCAGAAAAAGGTGATACTAATAATACTGTCTTATAGGGCTGTTTTTGAGGTTCTGCAGGGGGGCGCCACTGAGTCATGCAGCTGTTTTTTCATGGTTTTGTTTCTGCATTAGCAGCAAATTTCTCTGATGACGATCATTCAGGCTGTTGTGGATTGATTGCTCTTAATGACGAAAACCTTTCCTTAATAATTGATGAGCTCTTGACCGATAAAATATCAAATAATGGATTTGTAGTCCTCGAATCATATCGCATTGTGTCATTGTCCTTGTTTTATATCCCCAACTATGTATGGTGGTTATAATTTACCATGACACCCTTAGTATCTGTTTTCCTTAAAGCCTTGTTTTGAGATATTCTGCTTGTATCGTATATTTTGAGTTTGGAGGGTTTTAGAGGTTAAGAAAAGTTCCGTTCTGTGAGATTATGTTGATGCTTTTCACTCCGACAGTGTGACATGGTTGCATCATCATGGACATCACTTATTTGATGATGAACACTAGGGCTGGGCGATAAACTGAAAATTTACCATACAGAAATTTACGACAATAGCCGACGTCGTTTTGCCCATATTGGTATATTTTGTGTCAAAATAAATCAAAGTTGTTTTTGGATGTGTGTAGGTAGGCTGTGGTCTCATGTCCCTTTAAGACGCTGTCCTACATCAGAGACGTGACTCCACCCCATCCAGGGTGGTGAGCAGCTTGTGGAGTAGTTATCATCCATTTATCGATGTCGAGGTGTACGAGGGATGGGAATCCAGAACCGGTTCCAAATGGTTCAACCCATCGACATTGTTTACATTTTATCTTAATGATTCTCTTAACGATTGCTTTCTTCTGGCTGCCTTGAAAATTGGTCTCGCGAGAGCAAGTCTACATGGATGAGAACAGAGACTTTGAGGAAAAAAACATGGCGTGCGATTCGAAAAGCAGGCAGAAACGATCTGAAGTTGGGCATCATTTTACCAAGAAAGACGACAACAGCGTGACGAGCAACGTTTGTTGAGCAATGTAAACATGCAAAAGGTGGAAAAAACACCAGCAACACGCTTAAACATTTGTTAACGGGTCATGGCATCAAATTTAAGAAGTCAAATGTACTAGATGCTCTCCGCCAGTCGTCAGCCGCTGCTGCTCAGCACGGCATGGAAGGTACGTATGTCGTGTTAACGAAAGCTGCAGCAAACCCCATTCACACCTATAGTCTACTTTTATTAAATCAAAGAAAGACATTGATAAGGGAATCGTTAAAGAATTGAATCGATAGGCAGAATCAATAATGGCATCGATATCGATAAAATCTTATCAATTCTCATCCCTAAGGTGAACTGATCAATGTATCGTGATATTGATTTGAGGCCATATCGCCCAGCCCTAATGCACACCAACATTGGTCCAGTTTTTGTCTTTCGAGAATTTATTCAGAGTCTAAAATTTGATCTCAAACTCCAGACTTTCGTTCATGACAACTTTGGCGTAAACATCTTTTATTAAATCAAAACATGACAATAGACATGATCCAGGTTGTGATTATATCGACATCACAACAAGTTTGAAATAATAAAAACAAATATGTGCGCTCCAGGCTCTGCGGGGGACAAAGCAGGAAGAGTCACTCCGTCAGAAAGCTGCATTATTCCTGCAAACATCTATTGAGTCTGTAATAGGGAACATATTATCCTGATTATAGGATGTATTGTGCGCTCGAAATTACAGTCCCTTTTTATTGTCCGGTGATTCCACATCCTGTCCGAGTGATACTCTTCACGTTGCCATGGCAGCAGAGCTCAGGTTAAGCTCCAGTCACAGTTATGAGACGGTTTGGTGTTAACCTGAGAGTTTCCTGATGAACCCTGAAATCCTGTTAACCAGGTCAGCGATCAGAAACCAAAACACAAGTCCCTCCTGCTCCTGCTGATGACTTTCTCTGATATCACTGCGCTTTCCTGCTCTTTATTTTGTTTTATGATGTTTAGTTTTCTTCGTGCGTGTTGTCCCTTCTCTGACTGAAGCCCCCTGCAGCCTTTCATCAGAAAAAAAAAAAGATTGATATCAGGCTTTAGACACAAACAGCTTATCTCTGAAACATATCCCCAAACTCATTTAGCAAACTCCTCAGCTGTCCGCGCCCGTTTCATCCCTTTGTGCCGCGCTCCTGAGGAAGCTGACTCATGTTCATCATCGCAGTGGGACATTTGCATTTCAGGCCTATTTTTCTTCTCATCTATTTTTCCCCCTCAAAGGAGAGGCACTTTGATGTCCCTCAAATCTCATTACAGCTGCAGCTCAGCACCGGCGCAGACTGATTTCCTCTGGATTTCGCAGTGACGGGGAGGAAATGTGGGAGGCGAAATCCCCGTGGAGCGCAAACCGAATGGATACGGCCGGTCACGAGGGGAACCCTTTGAAATGCACAGCGCCAAGAGCCTCATTCCATCATGGAGGCGTAGCTTGTTTAGTGGTTATTAGCGAGACCCAGTGTGACAGGGTGGTGCTCTCACTCTAAATACGAGGCGTGTGCAGCCTTGAGTGGACAAAAGGAGGATACAGCAAATCAAGACATCACAGTAAGAGTCTTCCAGGCCTGTAGGGGGCGCTCAGTGGGAAAACTTTGATCAGAGAAAAAAACAGAGACAAGAACAAGCAGCAGGGTTTGAAAGCAACAACAAGATAAGCTAATTACAACATGCCCTAGCTGTTTTTAAAGGGATATTCCAGCGTAAAATTAATTTAGAGTCAAACACACCGAGTTAGACACCCCCTCCAGAGATGATGTTGCAGACCGCTTACTTCTCTAGTTATACCAACTTAAGTAATGACCAGGGCCCGACCAATTTATCGGCTTCACCACTCCACGATGTTCCCCGCTGTGCTGGTCTCGGTCATGCCGAGTTAACGGTGAAGCACCATGTAATATGCAAGCTAAAGTTAGCCACCTGCAAGCTAAAGTTAGCCACCTGCTGTTAGCCCCGCTACACTGTTAGCCGTGCCAGTAACAGTAGAATGAACAAAAGTACACATTAGTGATCGAGCGACTTCTCTTACTGAGGCAGCTGCATGTCTCTAGATAAGAAATGAGTTATGTGAGTTAAGACACGGAGGATGAGGAGTGTGTGAGTTTGACAAGAAGGAGGTTGACAAAATAATCAGACTCACACCCGCTACAGTCTGAATAATAAGCTGAAAAAAATTAATTTATCATCTTTATTACAGTTAAAATAAATAGCCAGGGGTGTACTGTAAGTCATATTATGTAAACACAACTAAGAAAAATGCTTAATGTTTAGCAATAAAAAGAATTTGAAATGAGTTTCCTGTCTTTAATTCTTCGAAGAAGTGTTTGAAGGGCTCAAAAGCAGCCATAAAAAAAGTCAATATGTAGATATATTACTTAAATTAACAAAATTTTAAAAACTTTAAAATGTTCAAAATCGGCAGATTAATCGGTAATCGACTTTTTTTCACCCCTAAAAATCATTATCGGCATCAGCCCCAACAAAATGATTAAAATGGTGATTATTACTTCAAGGAAATGACAGAGTAATGATCATAAATGTTCTTCCTTGAGCTGCGTCACCCCGCTATAGTCCGTAATAGACTGGCCTGAGGTCTTGCTACAAACAAGCGGCTGCTGGAAGAGAGTAGGTGAGTTGTGTTTAGTCTCTTTGCTAAAGAAATGAGTCAAAGTTAAAAAGATGTTTGCTGTCTAGTACTATGTCTGTGACCCTAAATGTCCTGTTGATGAAGTTAGGTGCTGTTCTGAGCATTATTTGTGGCTATAGAGTGGCGTTTTGGTCGAGGTTTGTTTATGGCTCCTCAGACTCTCTGTATTGTTATCCTAAGTCAGTATAACTAGAGAAACAAGCGGTCGGCAACATTCATATCTCGACAGGGTGTCTAACTCTGTGTTACGGTGTGTTTGACCCTAAATTAATTTTACACCAGAATATCCCTTTAAAGCAATGCTGCAAAAGACTGAATGATCTGCAGCCTCTCAGTTTAACCTCAACATCCCTGCTGTGATCAAAGTACGCAGGAACGCCGTGATAATGAGGCACAATGAGGTACAAACTGACTGACTGCCTGAATTTTGTCTGAGGAGGAGGGGGGCTGGATGGTGGTTCAGACAGACGTAGAGGTGGAAAAACACTAAAACAAACTTGATGAGACCTCCAGAAGAGCCCGAGTCAGTGCACTCCAGACATGATCCTGAATCTAATCCCTGAACCAGAGGAGGTAAATGTTTAAGTGCTGCAACCATGGTTACCACAACATTCAGTCATACTGCAGAAGCTTGTTTTGCTTCCACTTTATGGATGATGACTGAAATATATGTACGTATCCGGGCAAGTGATTTTCATCAGGAACTTTAATGGTGTGCACAAATCCTGACTACTGTAGCTCAGAGATGGTTTCTGGTGGACAGGTGACAGTGCTGCATTTACATACGGTGTTGATTTGTAGCTGTTTAGTCTGTAGATTTAGAAAACAGGAATATCTAGTGAACTAAAAAAAAAGCAAATTTATAGAGTTTACGTAAACTGACATTTGAATGTATTATAATCTCAGTTAAGAGTAAGGGCCTGTGTCCACCATCTGCAGTGCATGTTGCTCTCCGTTGCAAGATTATGAAAATAATCTCCTTTTTATCCAAGTCATTTTAACTCTTCTACATTTCTAATTTTTTCTGGGGTAGTTTCCATGATGTCCAGGTAGAAAGTCAAACTATGCACCCTAGGACAGATTTCCACCTCCAATCTATTCCCGAAACTAGTGGGAACAGGCCCTTATGTTGCTGTTTTGTTGTCGTCTTACCCTGTTATAAAATCTTTATTTCAATACAAGATCAAAAGATTTATTTGGATCTTTAAAAATGATTGATTCAGATGATACTAGGTCTGGTGGATTTAAGACCTCGCCACTCAAAAAGACCTTTTTAAAAGTGCGACAGGGCTGCTACAGGTGAGAGACTCTGCCCTGTTTTGGAAAACCACAGCAGCAGCGGTGCTCTACGAGGATTAAACTGGCTCACAAATATATCATTCAGAACATTCTGGAAAGACCGCAGACGATTTTCTACTCGGCCTTCCCCTCCTCTGCCACAGAAACACGCTCCCTTCTGCTGCCTTCATTTATGCATATGAACTTGAGTTCAAGGTTGCCTCCTTGAACCAACCGCTGGACTGAATAATTCATCATATAAATGCTCTCTTCAGACTCCACTTTGTTCTACACTTCATTGAGTGTAATCACAAACTACATTTACAGCAATGAGACTGAATTCAAAAACACGGCCGGTTCACTCTGGGAATTTATGGGTTTCTGACGCACTTTAGCACTTTGTGTTTAGCATCGTTGTTGCGCTCCTCGACAAGCAAAGTTATCAAGACTTATTCCAGTCTGTAAATCTACGCAACACATCGGTAATAACACTACTTATGACTCTCCTCTCTTAACATTGAATAAGGGGTATAAGTCATGCCAGTATAGAAGACGCCGTCTGTTTCAGGGGTCCCTGGAGGGAAAACAGGCTTAAATTGTCTGCCTGTGTGACGGTTTCCAAGTTCACACTGTGCAGTTTGTGTGCAGCTGTGTAGCTCTTTCAAGGACCATCTGTTTCACCGTGTGGAGTTCGAAATCATGCTAGACACCAATATGGTGCAGCTGAGCTCAGTCAACTGTGATAGCTCTGATAGCTGTAGGGTACAGACAGACCCATTTCTCACGGCCACTTCATCTAAAATCTCACCAGTGCTGGTGACTGTCGTCAGAGGAAGCGCCCACAGTGGGTCTGTAAACCCTGATCTGTGCTAATTCACCGTTCTTAAAATCAACATTAAAATTCACTGACTTGGTTCACTTTCAAACAGCACAAATCACGTACAAAGAAATAAACAATCTACTGCCTGGAAATATCCAACAATTGATGATGATAACCCCTCAGAGCTGGGGGTTTTCATCTGAGGGGGGACTTTAACCTAAAGCATGACACAGTTTAAGAAACGGTTCAAAAACATGATTCTCAGCAGGTACAGGGAGGAAGAAGAGATTTAACAATCAGGTGTTTTCATAAATGATTAATGTGGTTATTTACTTTATTTGTATTCTTTTTTTTGTTAATATGATGTAAATATGCTGGAAACTGACTGTTTATTGAGTAAAGGAGAAGTGGTAGGTTTAAAAAAAACATAATACTTCTTCCTACTCCTTTTCAGACATGTTTATTTTTACTTTTTTCTTTGATTATCGTTACTGTTGTTTTGACTATTCTCACCGGTTTTGTTCGTTTGTTTCAGTTCACTTTTTGTTTTGCGCACATGTTCAAAAAAAAAAAAATTAAATTAAATGAATGAAGCTAAATCAGAGTCGGAATCGGGTTTATTGTCGAGTACGTTGGCACATATCAGGGATCATTTTTTGTGCTTTGGTAATAAACGATCAACATACAGTAGAATAACAACAGAAATTAGAGTTTGAATAGATATATAGATACATCCCACGGCGCAATGCGACGTCGAAATGACATCTTTTTAACGTTTTTTTTTACGATGAGGTACAAATGTGGACGTCATTTCAACGTCTAAAAGAGGTCGAATAATGACGTTGTGCCGACATCGAGATTTGGTTTTCAGATGACGTCCAAATTCTAAACATCAGAGCAACGTCTAAAAAAGGTCCAATTTGGACATCGAAATTTCTATTTTGCACGTCGCACTGACGTCTAGATGTGCTCTTTGATGGACCGACCCAATACTGACTCGATCTGCACGTCTCTTCGGCGTCAGATGTTTGGTGGGATGTATTAAGATGGCATAATGATACTATAGGAATCACAATTAGATGTAAAACTTGACTCCACAGTCTGTTATTTATCATCTCAGTCACAAAAATATGTGTAAATGTTGTTTTTCTTTGATATTAACTGTTTAAACCTCATTTCACGATACCTCAAGACGACACTTTACTCTGTTTTGCGTTCAAAGACCACATGGGGATGAAAAAGAGCGATAATCTAATGTAGGTACGAGGGACGCAGCTCCTTTTTACTGGATGCAATAAACAGAAGAAACAACCGACTCTTCTCTCTCTCTGCTTCTCCTCTGTGAGCCTCTTCACTGAAAAATTACCTCATTTCAGACTCAGAGGATCATTTTGGTGGTAGTTGCCAAGGCTTTGGGATTTCCAGAGAGTAAAAAATGAGGATTTAAGGTGACATTAATGAGAGCGCCTCGTGGACGAGGGTCTCGTTTTAAGTCCTGAGGTGTTCGCCTTTACAGAACTGCTTTGGACGCCCTGCAGGAGGTGAAGACCACCCAGATATGGATCCCAAGAAAAATCAACCGTCATATTTCCGGTTTAATTCCATTTCTAAACAAGCTTGGTGGTAACATCCTCCATATACATCAAGTATCACTCGGTTTCCTCTTCCTTCATCATCCCCAACCGTCAGTAACTGGCAGCAGCGGCGATCACGCAGCATGTGTGGAGCAGTCAGACGATGAGTGAGAGATATCCTCTCTGTGTGATCAGACTTTGGCATGAAAACCTATTTGTGTTTGAATGTTGCAACATTACAGCTTGTTTATGTCCAGCCAGCTGCCAAACCCTGCTGCTCGACCATGAAGTTTAGCTCATTACATGTCAGGAACATACACCAAGCGTGAACGTCAGGGTTTTTTAACAGGGAACATATGGAAACATGGCTCTGAGACATGGAGATGTGGTTATGCTGTCTCTCTGGGCCTCCTAAGCCCGGCTCGGACCAGAATATTTACATCCAGGAGGACAAACATTTATGCAGCACTGCTTTTTTTAATGCTGAGGATATAATACGAGTCAGGGTTGTGGGGAGAGGCCTGATTGTTGTGATCTCTTGCAGCCTCTGGAAATTTGGCTTGGTGGACTGAAAACCCAGGAACAGTATTCAGGGTCTCTTACAGCGTCCGCAGAAACCAGATTAAAGACAAAGATTCAAAAGTACTGTCAAGAACTGGGAGACGATACAGCAGTTATCGACATTATAGTTATTATTCCTTTAAATCGGTTCATGGATGAGTGAAGCTGAGACTCAAGGGCATCAAGTGGGTTCTTGTTATTAAGGATCGAACGATATGTTATTTCAGGGCCAATACCGATACTTACTAATCAAGGAAACCGATATTTAGAACCGATATTCATTTGCAGTAAAAATGTATATTTTGGTCTTATTTTGAAACACGTGTTTTTATTTTGAAATGAGAAAAGAACCAGAATTAGCCCATTCCAGCTCCGTATTCTTCACAGAGACTAGTGATGGGCACCGCAGTTCTTTTAGATGTACTGAATCATAGAATCAGTACACTGAAAAGATTCGTTCAAAAGATTCGTTCATCGAATCACCGAATCATTGAGCGCTTAGCGGGAGAAGCCTGCGACTCCGACCTCCTGAACTGATACACAGCTGAACCAATTCATTAACTGGTTTGTAAGAATGAACTTGTTCATAAGTCATGCTGTTTTAAGTGTACTGTCCTATGGTATGCTATTTATCAGGTCTGCTCGGTACATTGAGATCAGTGAGTGATTCGTCCACTGAACATTTAAAATAAACGTATTCTATCAGCTATCTGTGGAAAAAATGTCCAATGCCGATTACTGTAAAATGCCGACTATTGGTTGATCCTTACTTTTTATACATTTCACATTATCTTCTTCATCTTCATCTCAGTCCATCTCCAGCCAAGAGAAGTTATTGTTGTTTCTGGATCATGTTTACACACAGTTTTGACCTGCAGTATCCATGGTTACCAAAGAGAATGTCAAGTTTTGATTCATCACACTGAAGGACAGATTTCCACTTCACTTAAGTCCATTTTCAAAAAAGTCCTGAGTTAAGAGAAGTTATTAACATGTCTGTATTGTGTTTATAGACTGTTTCCTCTTTCCTGTGGTATCCATGAGTTCTAAAAAGACTGTCATATATTCTCCAGGCTCTCTTTGCTGTTCAGGGTTTAATCCGATTTTTTCTGCTGGCAACAAAACGAGTGTTCATGTTTCATAATTTACGGATTCTTTATTTCATCTGCAACCTTTGCTCTATTTGTTATCTAAATAAAAAGAGTTTAAACTATTTAAATGTGTTTTTTATGAATCTTTCACACAGTGTCCTCACATTTTTGGCATCGCAGTTGTTCGTGAGACTCTCAAATAAAAGGGTAAGTAGGTATTGGTGGAATCTGTTTACCAGAGGCTCTGATAATGTGTCCCTGGGCTTGAATGTCCACAAAGTAAAAGGTCTTTGAATTTTCTCCTGCCAGAATACCGACATGCTTTTCTTTCTTTCTTTCTTTCTCTCACCATCACTAAGACCAAGTCTGTGTGTGTGTCTGTGTGTGTGTGTGTTTGTGTTTGTCCATTTCTACCTATAGCGCGGCATCCAATCTAAGCCGCTGACAGAAAGTTTACATTCAATAGATTGTAGTCTGGATGTGACCCCAGTGCGGATCTGCCCGGTTTGCTCAGACTGACAGGATGATTTGCACGGAGAGGGTCTGTTGAGGTTTTCAGGAAAGCAACGTCAACATGTAGCAAGGTCACATGGAAAACACACATGCACATGTGCGACCGGGGAACTTAGGAGAGGTTGGGAAGTTTTAAATGAAACAAAAAGGGAAGAAAGATGTGCAGAGAGGCTAAAGAGAGCGGAGGAGACTTATGGGAAAATAATTACGAACAAAGGGAAGAAAAGACGTGTGGCTGGGGATCAACCGAAGCAGACAGAGAGCGTCTTCTTCGGTCTACCGTTTCAAAAGGAATGCTTTATTTCAAAGTGCTGCTGGCGTTGATAGTGAACGGCAGCTTCTGTCTCTGCATTTGGTTGATATTCCTAAACAGTAACAAGCTTTGCTTTTTGAACTATAAGAGGACCAGTGGGCATCGGGTAAATATCTCAGAGCGCTCGTCTTTTTCAGCACATATAGGAGAAGAAAACGTGTGAAAGCTTCAAAAGAGTCATTCTCTAATTAAAACAGATTTGTGGATTTGTTATTTCTGCACAGAGACGAGGGTGAAACGTCTTAAACTTATTGACCGGGCCTTGTTAAAACACTCACACACTCCCTCTGGAAATGAGCGCTGCAATAATGCATGAGCATGTCTTGTTCTGTAGGGGGGACGGTTTAAGGCAGTTCCTACCGCAGTGTTTTGTAATCAGGGTTTTACATTTCTGTGGGGAGGGAGGTGGCAGTCTGGAGGGATCGGCTACCTGAACATGTCAATAGGTGTCTGAATACTTGAGATAATAACTGTCAAATTGGTTTTCACGCTGCAGGAGGAAGAAAAGAGAAGCTGCACAGAAACAATTCAGAGAGGAATGTTTTTTAAAATCAGTTAAAAACTCGACTCTAAAACGTTGTTACCACAACAATTATTATTAACGAACTCAAAACTGTTCTCATGTCTCTTTATAGAACTAAAAAAGCAAAATGATAACATCAGAAACAAGATCATAATAATATTAAGACCAAAAACTGACAGCACAACTCAGATAAAGTTGCCCTGCACCAGCTCAAAAGCCTCTTTTTTGTCTTTTAGAAGGGATTTTAAGCTTTTTTAAGACAGCTAAACAACGGATATGAAAAATAAATAGGGTAAAATAAAAGTTTATACACCACTAAAGGTAAAAATCATCATAAAACAAGTCAGAAAATACAAAAATAAAGGGAAGTGGTCCAAAGATTGACCCCTGGGGGACGCCACATATCAGGACAGTTTAAGCTGCCAGTAGCTGTGATAAAATACTGTTTTCATGTCTCTTTTTAAATTAAAAAAGGACAAATATAATCAGAAACAAGGTGATAATAATAATAATAATAATGAGACTAAAAACTGACAGCACAACTCAGAGATATTTACTCTGCACTTCACCAAATCCTCTTTGGTGTCTTTTAGAAGAAATTTTAAGTTTTTAAAAGAGTTAGATTAATGAAAGATATGAAAAACAAAGAATAAAATAAACGTTTATACGCCACCAAAGTAAAAAATCATCATAAAACAAGTGAAAAAAGACAAAAAACACCAAGAAAAAAAGGAAGTTGTCCAAAGATCGACCCTTGTGGGACGCCACATATCAGGACAGTTTGAGCTGCCAGTATCTGTGATAAAATATCTGTCCTGCAGTCAGGAGTGAATATCTTACTCTACTTTTATTTGTTTAAGTTTTACATTGTTTCATTTTTTTAACTATTATCTTTTTGTCTTGAGTTTTGACATTTTTATCTCATTGTTGGTGTTTTCTTGTTGAGAGATTACATCTCTATTACCTCGGTTTCTTTATCCCTTACTTTAAGTTTAATTGAGTCTTTTAAAAATCTATATCTCGGTCCTTTGTTGTTGTTGTTTGGGTTTTATGAGGGTTTTGATTGCATTAATTCATTTTCTGTTGGTCTCAAGTGCGACACTATGAAGCCTGATTGATTGATTGAAGCGTTGTGATTGAAACGTCAATCAAAGCGTCTGAGATGAGCGCTGATGTGACGTTTTGTCTCTCACTTCATTTATATCTTAATTAGCAGCTCTCTCTCACACACACAGACACAGACAGACAGAGAGAGACAAAACCCTGAACCGCAGACTCTCATTGAGCATCAGATTTTAAAATAGAGGTGTGATAGCTCTGCTCGCAGATAACTCGTGACCTGAACCGCACAGACACTTCTCCTGCAAAAACACCCAGAGAGGGCACGCTCGCCTCCTTGTATTCAAATAGAGAAGAGACAGAAAAGCTTTCTTTGAACATGGTTGTATAACCTCTCAGGGTGCAATTGCAGTAATTTATGTGTTGACACAGAGCTGGTAATGGAACCATAATTGAAAAGTGGAGGAGAGCTGCTGCTCCGTAGATAATGTTTGAGAGTGTGTCTGTCTATAATCGAGAAAAACGGACACCTCCGAGTAACAGCAGGCAGAAAGATTTCACAGTCTGATAAAAGTGGGCTGTTTATGTTCACACTACTGTTCTCTATACCGCATTGTTTGCTCCTGCTATTAAATGGTGCAATCATGCAAGCCTATGCATACAAATAACAAATGTAATAGCAAGTCCACCATTTATCCTTGGCCTCCGTGGAGGAATAAAGCCGAATATACGAACACAGGCACGCTAAAGAAAGAGCATAAATCTTTGGAGGGCTGAATTTACCTCCAAGCCGATGTAAACATTCTGCTTTTCTTCAGGGAGAAGGTCTTCAGCCATTGTTAGGTGCCGGAGTTGCAGTAAACACCTTCAGTTAATAGCCTGATGTTGTTGGTTTTTTTTTTTTCAGGTGATTTCAGTTGAAAGTTTGTTAAAGAAAGTTTCTACAGGAGGAATGAAGGCGTTGATTTCTTTCCACACTTCAGCCGAACAGAAGGAGTGGTTATTGTTAAACACGTCTTTTTCAAAAAAGTTGATAAATGAGTCAGCGGCGGCGGTGACAGCTGAGTTATTTTGATTTATTTGCACTCTTTTAAAATCTACATGTCCCTCATCTGTTCGGCATGACAGCTCATGAGAAAATATATTGAAGAACATAACGTCAGGAGCCGCTTTGTGATTTATTTCCACCCAAAAACCTGCAGAGACCATCTGTTTTCGGCACAAAACGGAGGATGTTTAAGGTTATAAAACAGGAGATCAAAAATAAACGCTCTATAAGGGGAACGTTTCGGCTTAAATACGGCGGTCCGAGAACAGAGGGCTCTCTGAAGTCAAGCTTTCATCATAAGATCAAGTGACCCGTCAACACGTATGCCTCTGTGTGATGCCTTGTGCCGGCTGCAGCCACGGAAAACAGAGCGCTGTGTGCCGTGAGGGGGCATCCATAGTGTTAGCCCGTGTATGTGCACAATGTGCCTGAGTGTCCATGGCGACAGAGATCATGGTAAACAGAGCGAGAAACGATCACAAACACCACAGACGGGGTTTTTGTGCCCAGGGTCAGAGCACAGAAAACAACAGCACTGAATTAAAATCGACTCATTGTTTGTCCCAGAGCTCCAGCATCAACAGTTTCCCCCCTTCGCTGTGATTCACCGCCCGGACCAGAAGCCTCTGTTTGTTTACTACTGTTCTGTCATGGAACAACTGTTCCACCTTGACTTTATGCAACAACAGCTTTGTAAGCAATCCAATTTAAAGGAACAGTTCCCCCCACAATAACACCACAGATAAATAAACCCGTCTTCTTTTTTACACCGTGAACTTTGATTTCAGCCACCTCTGAAACCCGAGCTAAATCCTCAATTCGGTGGTGGCTGATAGAAAAATAACATCTGAAGGGCCCTCTAGCAGGAAACACATTACCTTTCCTGTTTGTCCGGATCATCAGAGACCGTTTCTTTGATAGGACGCGTGAAATGTGCAGAGAAAACACAGACCATCAAGATCTTAAGAACAGTGTGTGTGATCGTTTCTCTCAGATAAGTCTGAAACAAAATAAAAACGTTCATTTCTTGGCTTTATAAGTACCAGCAGGATCATTTTTATTGAGTTTAATTGACTGTGTTTTAGTAAAATTGATTGATTAAAATTAAAGGCAGTAGACTTGGTAACTTTGCCTAGTGTAAAGTAGTGGCCACTTGATTTTTTTGGCGCCATCTTCTGGGTAAAGTTCCCCTCTCTGCATTAACTCTTCGCTTACCCTCGATGGGAGGAAGCTACAACAGCGAATATCTAGCACTGTTTCCCCTACATTCAGCGGCATAAATTATGTGCACCACGACTGAAATTTCACATGATCATTAACATCTACAACAACACTCTTATTTTGAGTCATCAACGAGTGCATCAAATCCTATCTGACCCTTTTCCATTAATGTGAAGGGTTAAGTTCAAGCTTATACACAGTCCAGATAGCGAGTAGCTAGATAGCAGGTAAGGTAATGTAACATAATGTGAACGTAACAGCTTAGCGCCACTGCTGAAATAAATTCCAGGGGAAACACTGTCTAGATCCTCATTTTTGTAAATCGGACAAAACCGCAAATGAGAAATAGTTTGATTTACTTGACTTAATTTATGTTTCGCCTCCAGGAATTAAAGCTAAAATAATTCATGGTATGCTGAGGTAACAAAGGAGCACAGACAATGCAAAAATCCGCTTAAGTGTTAGTCCAGGCAGGCCATGAAGTTAAGCCCAGCCCACATTTGCAACATCAGCTGATCCTCACGCTATGAACTAATGGTGTTTACATGCACTTCAGTTGTCCGGTCTTTATCAGAATAAGGCAATAATTCGCTTTTCTCGAGTGTCATGTAAACGTACTGACTGATGCTCACTCTGTTCTGTACCCTGAAGGTCTTTGCTGCTGCTCTGCCTGCCTCGGCTTTGCCCCTCCACGTACACATGTGGAAGGACAGGGAGCTCTCAGATTAAAGCGTCATGAAAATAATAAAAATAAAACTCTCTGAACATATTTCTGGAGTCTGGAGCGACTTACAGAATATTCATTATGAAGAGTTTGCTTATGAAACACGCTGACCAAAGTGTCACACAGAAAAGCAAAAATCAATTTTTAATGATTTTTCTATCATCCATATTTGTGATCTACTTTGACAGTTGATAATAAGATCATTTCACTGCAACATGGTTTTATAGAAACCGGTTTGAGGACAGGTGGGACTTTCTTCGTACTTACATCCTGCTGTTTGAAATCTGATAATATCTGAGGAAAGTGACACTGGGGGTTTTTAGCAGCAGGATGTTGAAGTCAGGGTCCTCTCAGGCTGATGTGTTGTATATATGACCACATTAGAAAAAGAAAAAAAGCAGGGCTGCACACGGAGAGGAGAAGAGACGGTGTGTTGTTGAAATGAATCTGTTCCAGCTTGTTTTCTCTGCATGTGTGGACACTTGAATGTCTCTAATGTTTAAAGTATTGCATATAAACGAACTCAATGGCCTTATAAGCCCAGAGGACACTTGAGGTCGTATCCCACCTTTGAGTGGCCCTCATCTCTTTTCAAGCAGCTATAGAAGTGTCTTGATGGCCTGTGTTTTGGCTTCTGAGCTCCTCTGCATACTAATGTTGCTGTTTGATAGAACGTACAGCCTCCAGATTCCCTCTGCTCTCACCTTTCTTCCTCTGCCAAGCGGGGCGCCATCTAATACATGGGCTGAGTGCTGGGGTGTCTGAATGAGGAGAGAGAGGGGCACGATAAGCGACCGTCAAGAGGATCCGTGAAATTCATGCGCATCTATGTGAGTGTTTATGAGCGTGGAGGCATGTCCAAGACCGGTTTTCCTCTGCAATGCGTCAGGATCCCACATGCAAACCGAGCTCCTGGCAGCGCTTTCAAGGCCTGTATGTGCCTCAAACACATGCCAGCCATTCTGCCAGAGAAGCTGGCACCGATCTGAGGAAAATTCAGAATATTTCTCGGTCCATACGAGTGTGAGAGTGAGAGACACAGAGAGTGTTGGCTGGGTAGTGGGAGCCTATAGGGAGATAACTTCACTCTGAAGCTGTGTTGAGCCCACAAGGGAAAACACACACTCACATATAGAGCTGCATCTTGGAAAACATACAGAAAGTTCTCCATGAGAAGCTTCTCCAGGCCTGTATGTGCCTCAAACACATGCCAGCCATTCTGCCAGAGAAGCTGGCACCGATCTGAGGAAAATTCAGAATATTTCTCGGTCCATACGAGTGTGAGAGTGAGAGACTTAAAGCTGAGCTGAGATCTGTGTGAGGCTGAGTAAAGAAGAAGTGGGAGCCTATAGGGAGATAACTTCACTCTGAAGCTGTGTTGAGCCCACAAGGGAAAACACACACTCACATATAGAGCTGCATCTTGGAAAACATACATGACTCCTACTGCTCTTCCTCCTATTCTTCTCTCCTTCTCTCTGTTCCTCCTCCTGCTCCTCTCTTCTCCTCTCCCCTCCTTCTCTCCCCTCTTCCTCCTTCTCTCCCTGCTCTCTTCTTTTCTCCTCCTGCTCCATTCACTGCTCTCCTCTCTCCTTCTCCTCCTCCTCTTCCTGCTCTCATCTCTCCCTGCTCCCCTTCCTCCTTCTCCTCTCTCCTTCCCCTGTTCCTCCCCCTGCTCTCTTCTCTCCTTCTCCTCCTCTCTCCTTGTCCTCTCCCTGTTCATCTCTTCCTTTCCCTGCTCCCCCCTTTCCTCCTTCTGCTCCTCTCCACTCTCCTCCTCTTCTCTCCTCTCCCTGCTCTCCTCTCTCCATCCCCACCTTCATGACAGTTTGTTCTGTGTGTAGCATGTTTAAGATAAAGAATGAATGCTGCTTCCTGCATGAATGAATGAGATAAAGTTGAATGAATGATCCGTCACTTTAATTCTGAGAAGTGAACTGTAAATACATTTTAAAATTAACTGATTTAGAAGAAGCCCTGATTTGATATTTTTAACATCAAAACTTCTAAAAACTAAGAGACATTTGACCGTCCCAAAAACTAGCAGGATGATATTTTTGTCAGAGGAGAGGACAAGATAAGAAAAGACTGATGTGTCCACAGGGGGGCGCCAAAACTCACTCACAGGAGCTTTAAACACATGGAGCTGAAGTGAAGCAGTCTGGATCAAGATTTAAATTTATGTTTTCAGAGTGGAAGTGCTGGACGAACTCAAACTAGGGCAAGAAGAAGAAGAAGAAGAAGAAGCTGCTGGTTTAATTCTCTGAAGTAATCAGGATTAATCATCCAAGAATCAACCAGCAGCCTGACAGCACCTCCCTGGAGCCGTGCAGTTCAGCACAGCTAAAATGTTAAAGGTTAAACTCTGCTCATGCTGCTAAACGCCTTGACACAAACAATTCAAGACTTCTCCATGTGGCTGTGAATCCCAAAGAGAAATAAGAGAGAGAGAGAGCAGCTTCATGACGATTCAGAGACGGGTTTTCAGTTTAATCGTCAGTGAGCATCCTCGGGCAAAAGTGTCCGACTTCTGTACGATGATTTTCTGTTTTACTGCTCAGTCATTATCGATTATAAAAGATTCATCCGTCTTCTGTCAGCCAAATATGTGAAACTGTTTACTTTAAGATCCTCAAATGTGGGCCTACGCTGCTGTCCTCTGCAGATATTTGATTTTAAAATGAACTTATTTAGACTTTGGAGCAAAAGGTTAGACAAAAGTCCAGTTTAAGGTAGGGCTGCATGATTGTGGCCTAAAATAAAATCCAGATTTTTCAAAACTCGATTTTTTTCAATTTTTTATTCAGTGACAACTTATTCAAACTTCACTCTAAAAATAAAAAGTTTTTCAATCATCTCTGACATAACAAAACCACTAAAAATGATGTTGTGCATATGCCAAGCCAGTAAGTGGCGCTGTAACGCTACACAGGAAATGCACAAAAGACAGAAGAAGAGTACAGAGCATGCGTATAAAGGTTGCTTTGGTCAGACACGCACAGGCGCCATAAAAGAGTTACGCTGTGTGTCACATGATCGTTTCCAGAGATGCGAATAGACATCCACACAGATGAAATGGTCGTCGTTTACAGATTTATGCAACTCTCCCTGGAAACGAGTCCGATTGACAACCGGCTACACGGACCGAGCTCATGCTCCTTTGGTAAAGGGATCGGACGGCCCTTAATAAGGAACCATCCACCCCATACTCTTGGAGCACCCCCCACAGGACTCCCCTACCAAAATGGTCTGGCCTAAAATCGTTTAAAATAAGACCATGAGTCGGCAGTCTATCGTTCTCCACAGACCTGCACGGTTCAGCTTTGGTGTCTTCTCACCGACGTCTCATCAAACCTCTGAACTGTCCCTTTAATTCAACCATCAGCCCTCTCAGCTTTAAACCAACATTTGGAGAAACAATATAATGACCTGGAACATCTTAATAACTCTCCAGAACCAAACACGCTCACTATCGAACACGCTGGAAGTTTGCAGAAACAGCCAGCGAGTCGTACAGCCTGTTTAAGCCCCCTGCTCTCCACGGTGACTGTTTACTATTTACATATTCATAACACATATGGTACACAGAGACACGCATGCCCCGTTTCCACACACACACAAAGAGTGAATGTAAATCACTCATCATTTTCACTCCGACTGTACTAAAAACAAGGTCGCTGGCTGCGCACATTCGACGGCTCTGAGGATCAAAGCGCCGCGGCACCAGAGCCGCTTGGAGACCGTCGCTGCAGGTGCAGAGGATTTACCACAGCGAGGAGGCCGATAAGTCCTGCTCAATATTCATGGTGAAGGAGAACAAAATGAGTACATGTCCTCCAAAAAAGACTTCCTGCCACCATCTTCTCAGCAGCTGGGAAATGAATCAGAGAAATCCTCCCATTTTAGGGCTAAGCCGCCCCGCTCTGGTGTTTATGCACCGCAGGCCGACCAGATCAGTGCAGCGGGGAATCTGTTTGATTCTTAATATGTTTGTCTTTATGACGTGACTGAAAAAACTCGAAAAGACTCAGAGGGATAACTTTTGGTCATAGTGATGGCTTCGCTTTAGGGAAACAGGTACAATGAGAGTCAGGGCCTTTAAACTTTAGATTATATTATTAAAGTTATGAATATATGAGGAAAATGTCATGATGTTGGTCTCTGGTTCAGTTTGAGGGTGAGTTTTATTTTGAAGGGACGGATCAGAGGAGCGGTCTGCAGCCACCTGAACTAAAGGAGGAATGTGAACCATCTCATGACGTTAGACTTTAATAAAAGTTTCATAAGAATCAGGATCCTAGTTTGACTCAGGAGTCAGATAGAGCCTCAAAGTGGATATTTTGTAAAACACAGAGTTGATTTTTATATTTTTTTTATCAGGACATCTGCAGGAGTGCATCCACAATGACTGTCAACATGGTGTGCAGTTATTCCATCATTTTACTGGAACTCCTGAAAAATGAAAATGTCCTGAGGTGGCCTCCTTCTTCAAATATTGTAAATATACCGTATGTTATCTCTACTTTCTGACCTTGCATCTTTTTACAGGTTTGTGGTGGATGATGATGATGATGTGGTTCATGCTGCAGACAGAAAATCACTGCAGCAGGAGGTTCAATCAGTGCAGAGGATCAGCAGCAGCAGCAGCAGCAGCCTGCCCACCATCAGTGACATTTACACCAGCAGGTGCAGGAATACGGCCTCCTGTATCATCACAGACCCCACCCACCCGCCATGCAAACAGACTGTTTTGCTCCCCCCTCCCCTCAGGCAGGAAGCTGCACAGCATCCGAGCCAGAAGCACCAGCAGGCTTCGAAACAGTCTCCTTTCTTCACTCTAATGAAATAAAAGGAGTCTTGATGTAAAAATACTCAGCAGCAGCAGATCTGAGTCCTGGTTTGTGGAGTCCAAGTACAATATGTCCTCAGAGCTCTGCTAAAGTACATTAAGAAGAACATGTACTTCTCTTATCCTGGAGTAGAAGTGAAAAGTGATTTACAGAGGATATGTTGCTTTTAATAACAGCGCGAATTGGCAGGACTTGAGTGGAAACAGATGTTCCCCCGACAGGAGGTACACAGCCAGAATTATTTCCATCAAATGTTTCCTTATTTTTGATGTAGCTGCTCTGGGAGAAAACAGTTTCCTTCAAAACTTTAAGAAATTTGAGCTTAAAAGACAAATAGAGGCCGGAAATGTACAAACAGGATCCTGTGGAGACGTACTTCAGGAGAGATGTCAGAGTGAAGGGGGTCCACGTGGACGGGATCGGAGTTTGGTAGTTCTTGGAGGTTGATGGTCATGGTGCGTTCCAGTTGTACTCAGACGTCAGGATTTTCAGACGATCCCTCCAACCCCCAAGTTGACATTTAAAGATGGTAGAAGTTCCTGTAATGAAAAAAAAATAGGCTACCTTCTGCGCCTTTGTGTTTCCTCTTCATCCGCCGTGTTTGCAGGTTACAGAGGGACCACATATTTGTCCAAAAGTCGTTTATATTCCGACAAGGCAAATGTGAGAATAACTTTCGTAGGTGTAGCCATCTTGTCTCCACTTCCATTTTTGGAGGTTGGTGACTTTTTTCCGACTTTGTGACTCTGAAAGGCTGATAACTCGGGTGTGACGTCATTTCTAGCTCTGACTTCCAAGGTTAATGGAGAAGGTACCGGTCCAACCTTCATGCTTTGGGTCCAAACTGGGACTTGAACCAGACATCCTCAAGTTACTGAAGTCCCTGCAGGCTGAGCTGCTGCAACATGGACTTTTTGATGAAGTTATTCCAGCAAAACATTTTCAGTGTTAATTTGATATATTCCTGGTTAATGCGGCACTTTTCAGGAGTTCCAGTTTGGCTGTTTTCTCTGTTTTTGTGAATCTGTCGTTACCTTCTTGATTTCTTTTCAGTCTCAGCTCTGATTCCCTGAAACAGTCAGAGTTCGAGATGCGGTAACATACTGACATCTACCAGGATTGCCACCACGTCCGCTAACAGCAGCAATTTTTTGCCGTCTGTCAATTCCTATCGGATATGTTTGTGAGACGAATTTCGTGGTGGATTACGGACAGCAGATTCACGTGCAATCGCGCGATAACCAGTTGTCTCTAGCCAGAGAGGCTAACCACATAAGCAGTAGATTAAGGAAATCTACTTCTAGACTTCTAGAATCAGCATCTCCTCATCCATGGTGTCATCGAGGTGAAGGTGTTCGTCGCCTTCTGTTTGCATGGTGTGAAATACGATCCTCCTGAAACACGGAGTGTTTTATTTTGAAAAGAAGACGGATGTTTTATTTTGTGTCTGTGCCCGACTTCCTTTACAGCACGGGTTAATCTGTGCCGAATCCGCAGGTTTCCGCAGCTGAACGGAAAGAAGCAGGTGGAAATTGGGGGTCAAACTGCTGTTCTTTACCTGTGCGCTTCATTACCAGGTGATAACTCAACATCATACTTATATTTCATTTCAGTCTGACACACCATCTTAGCCATCTTAGAGTCTTTAGATCGAGATGTGACATCCAAGAGCGCCATGGTGGTTTTTATTTTCCATCATGGCGACAGATGTTGCAACACTTTTTGCATTTATTTTGTACAATTATCTTTGTCATTAACCCTCTAAGTAAAGTTAGGCAACATCAATCCTGAAGAAAAGTCTGGAGCCGATTGAAAAACCAAAATAAAAACATATCAAATGAGAAAATTGTAATTTAAAGTCTATCAAGGTCGAACAATGATGTGTATTCGCAGTCTTATTTCATCCTGAGAGAATCTCAGAAAAGCGTCTCCTCCGAACAGGACTAAAATTCCTTTAATCCCTCTCTTTACAAACAAAATGACACGAATGCTACGACAAAAATCACCTCATTTCTCCGAGAAAGTCTGAGGTCACAACAAATGGATGGAGCTGTTGTGTTACTCTGATGGCTGACACTCACTCACACAGGGCTCACCCAGCCTTTGTGTTGAGGATAATGGGAGATGTGCCGGCTCGGTGATTGCTGAGGACCTGCGAGTCGGACATAAAAGAGCCCTGGGAGAGATGGCTTAGTATATACTGGAGTGGCCCTGATTGAAAAGTGTTTTTCTGCGGCTGAAGGCGTCATTCGCCACGTAGCGGAGAGAACAATGCATCCATCAATGCTGACAGCTGACAAGGCATTCGCAAAATTACACTACAGGTAAGGTTACTGCAGTCTAGACGAGTAAGATCTAATCAGGAGTAAAGACAAAAACACGCCCGCCGCTCTGCTTTGGTTTCACGTGAAGTGAAAATGTCCTGACCACAGATTTCCTCAAGTTTAAAAAGATTATAAACCACACCTGCCAAATGCATCCCGATAAAAGATCACGTCATCATGTCCTGATGAAACAGCCCGGGTTCGAGTCTGGAAATTCACTCAGAGGATGTTTTTCAGAGCTTCAACTTTATATTAAGGTTTAATTAAAGATCATTTTGACAGCGCAGACCGCGGAGGGAACAGAGCTGAGAAAATCGACACTGTGTGAAAGCTACCGCGCTGAATAAGCAAACTTTCCGTCCTGTTAGCGCCGATGATTGGAGAGGCGTCAGCGGGCCGACTAGTTCAGTCTGTTTGTGGGGCGGAAGTTTTTATTGGTGTTGTAATATCAGACTGCTGTGTTTGATGTCGGGAAGTGAGACGATCAACACAGAGCGCCAAGACATGACATCTGGGCTCGGTCCAAATTTAAGGGTCTCATCCTTTAAAGGACTCGGTCTACATAGACTTACTGAACTGAAGCGCATGAATGAGAGGAGCAAACAAGATCACCAGGACGTTGACCTCTTCTGAGGAACTTTGGGATTACTTTGTTGAAATTGTGTTTCCATGGCAACAGCCGTGCAGGCTAGTCAGGCTGAACCATGTCCAAAAAAGAAAAGCTCTTCTTATTCCTCACCAGGGAATCAGGGTCACAAAATTCCGGGAATTTTCAAAGTTGGAAACTTTCCATGGTTATTAACAGGAATCTGAAATTTACAAAATTGGGGAAAATATATTGTAGAATAATCTTGGCGAAAACAACCAGATTTAATGGAAGTGCACTCCTCAATCACAAGGACAGATGATTTCTTGAACCCTGGAGGCCAAAACATTTGAGCCCAAAACAAGAGATTTGAGCGTATGGACTACATAAAGTCAAATAAGTTTGGATAATATTATGGGGTAAATCTATTTGATCTATAATAGTCTTAATATTTAACGTGTGAGAATTAAATAAAAATAGGTGCTAAATGTAAGCTATTGACTATTTAAGGGGCGAGCTTATTATGGTGGTGGTTGCGACCTCAAATGTGATTCTCTGTCTTCTGACTCCTGCAATACGGTTTTCTGAAACTAAACAATAATTTATAGACATCAATTGTCAAATATTTCGAAGACCATTCCAGTTGTTTAGCCAACTATATTTCTGTTAATGTCATTGCAAAAGTGTTTTATAACCTTTTTTGATATTTTATCCTACTGAAAAATATCACTTTCACCATCTGATGTGTGGAAGCATTTCACACAAGCTAATGTTGAAGGAAAATAATTTACATTTATGTTTGGATATGATAGAGTTTGTTTACATTACCCAAATCTCGAGTTAACGCCCATAAATTCCCATAATTCCCATGAAAAGTTTCCAATTTGGAATATTTCCAAAATTGCCAAGCTGAACTTCCTCATGGAAAGTTTCTGGAAATTTACCAGAAATTTACCGCCCCTTTGCAACCCCACCCACAAACAACAAACCCCGCCCATCTGTCTCTTACATGCAAACCAAGAGTGCCACAGCGTCACATCGCACCTGCACACCTCAAGACGGACAATCTTTTTTGAGCACATTACAGTCACGTCATTACTTAAGTTTTTGACAGCCAAGCATCCTTGGTCTGTTTCTGTCCTCCTCCACAGGACACTGTGTTCCTACTGTACTCTGGTCCTCCTCCTATCAGGTGCCACCAGGAAGGACTCGCCTTCGAGGCTCTTCGTGTGCACGTCAGCTGGCCTGGCATGCACACTTCAGCCTTTTCATCCGTGTTTGCATTGTGGGGTAAGCTCAGTCTCTTTTTTAAAAACACAAAGCAGAGATGTTTCTGCCTTTCAAGAGGCCGCTCTTGTGTAAATAAATCCTAAAATGAGAGTTTGGGATCTACTGTAACTGCTCTGAAATCCTAAAACACAAATCACGCCTAAAAGAAAATCCCAGGGAGGAAAAAAAATCAGAGAGGAGACGTGATGCAACAGAGACTGTGATCCCACTTCAAACTCACGACACATCCAGGGGCCGTATTAGCAAACTTTGCCCACTCATCCCCTCCTCTTTGCCTTCAATCGCTCTGCCGTTCGCGTAGCCCCGAAACGCATTAGATGCCTTATCATGTCGCATGCCTGGAAGCGGAGCTGTCATAAACCACATCTATGACCTGAATCCAAAGCAAACACAGCCTCCGCCGCTCCATCGCTACGCCTGCCGTGCACCCATTTCTCCCCAGATGTCTCTTATTCCACACAAGCCTGAGAAAACACGACACTGAAAACAGAGGAGGAAAAGCTGGAGAGGTATGCGAGCAGGAAGAGTGTGAGCTCTAATTTCTCATGTGTGCCGCTGCCAAACCAAATGCCTTTGTTGTTGGGAAGTGCTCCCTTGTTTAGCTCTCAGCGTTTCCAACTGAGATTTCATTTATTATCATCAGATATACGATGTAATGAACACTTTGGGTAAAAATAAACACAGAGTAGGGTGGGTGCCAAGAACTCCACGCCACAGCGGCATGCGATCCTCAGTGGGATGATGATACACACTTATATTTATGCCCGTCAGAGAGTACACAGAGTGACTACAACAAAGCTAATGTGACTGATGAAGCCATACTTGATGCATTAGTTATTAAAGACTTCACAGCAGGTACACCAGGCATCACATTCAATATTAACCAGCTGAAATCACACCAAGGCTTTATTATTTTTAGTCTAATTTTAGAGGCTTTATAAAAGGAGAAACAGAGACGAATTTCAATTTTACTGTAATTTTTTTAAAATGACGCAACCTTAATTATGAGATAACAACATTTTCATTATTAAATCTGTTTTTATTAAAGAATTTTGTCTGGATGGCAGCATATGTTGCTTTATATCCTGATCATATAGTAATGATGGAGTCTTCAAAGAGGTGTAAGCTACCTGTGCCGTGGATCCACGATTTCCCCCCAAAAATGTCAATAATCAGGGTTTGACAGTGCAACCACTTCACTCGCATCTGCAACTAAAAATAGATGTGTGTGAATTGTAAAATATATTTAGGGTCACATGTGCGCATTAAAAAAAATCAGCCAAGGCAAAAAATGTTTTTTCATGTAAATACGGCGGTGAAGTTAGTTTTAGGTTGGATATTTGACGGACGTTCACTGAAGATCTACCGGTGTCTTCTCACCCTCCATAACCAGGAATAACAACAGCAGCGCGGTTAGTATCAAGCCCTGAATAATTCATTCTGCAGACAAAAGGACGATTTTTCACATATCACAGACTCACCCAGAATCACCATAAAACACTACCTGTGACTGCATCCTTGAATACAGGTGAAAACTGTACCATGCAAAACCAAAACCACATGATCTTGACTTCTCTGGGCCTGACCCTGTTTAAGCCGGACTGAGGTGAAGCTGAAAACAAACAGATATCGGCATTCTTCTCCAGATTTTATATTATTCTATAACCGTAGATGATTACTCGTCCAACATATTTGCAATCTTCAAAATCAACACCAACAAAAAAATCCTGTCTTGGTTAGAAAACATTTGTTTTGTAGCCTGTAAGACAATCTTCAAGACTGGATGACTGCTCTGGTAATGAACACACACCTTAAATCTGTTGTAAAGTAGTTTACTTAAACACCTTACTGTTGATCTTTTGGTAGAAACCACTCTAAAGCCCAAAGCTGCACTTTTTCTATCTGTTAGCGTTTTTCAGGTGGTCTTTTGAGACCTCCAGACTTCACACTCTGACACCAAAATAAAGTTCAGTGACAGTTGTTTAATATCCCTTATATATTCATTACTAATATCTTAATTCACTACACCTCAGTTGTCTTTGTGGTGGACGATCACTGTGTCTCAAACACGCTTTAAGTTCCACTGTTATCAGTAAACAGCTCAGACGCAGTTAAAGGAAGTTGTACTTTCTTGATGTATAGAAACTCTATGAAATCATATCAGGAAAGAATACTATCCTCCCTGAGACTTTTAGATTTGGTGACTTTGAACTGTCCTCCGCAGTCTGCCCCAAGTGAGCGTTACCCCGAGAAATCAGGGATCAGCGCCTCGGAGCAGAAAGAGGGCTCAGTGTGTTAACAGGTCATGCCGGTACACAGTGTGACAGTCAGAGCCTGTTGTGCTTCATTCCCCTTTCTGCTCACTCAAGCGTTTGTCTTTGCTCTTGTGCTGACCTGCTGATCCAAAACCTGCAGCTCACTCTCCCTTTCCTTCACTCTCTCCCACTCACCATAAAATATGCTCCGTTTAAATTCCTGTAGGTTCAGACGTAGGATTACAGGTTTATGGAGAGATCCTGAGACAGGAAAGAGGATACAGGTAACAGCGAAAAAAACGAGCTTCAGAGGAGTCTATAGAAAAGTAAATAAGCAGGACCTTTATAGTCTGTCAGCCACTGCACGCAGCAATAATACTGTACATTCACCTTATTCATGCACTCATTAACACAGTGACTGCAACTGGGTCCATTAACTCATTCATTCACTGCCACTCACACATGGACGGAAATGCCTTTGGGAGCGATCTGGAGTCCAGTATCTCGCACTAGGATTCACATGAGGACTGCAGCAGCCAAGAGTCAAAGTGCTCTACGGATTTAATAACAGACAGAAAATGAAAGAGCGAGCTAGCCCCCGAGAAAGAACTGAACAGCAGCTCAGCTCACAGCCTGACGAAAGTGCTGGATTTTGGTATTTTAAAGGTTCAGGTGGGTTTGTAATTTTTTTATAAAGAGATATCTTTAAATATTTCGGCACCTGAAGTATGAGTGATTAGCAGCAGCTCAGCTCACAGCCCCCTCTGTACATGCTCATGAAAACATAGAAAAAGTACTGGTGTTGGATTTAAACTATTTTTAAGAAGTCATTTATGGATATGGGTTTGTTAATTTTTTAGGACGAGATTTGTTTGGATATTTTGGCACCTAAAGTATGAGTAATTAGCAGCAGCTCAGCTCACAGCCCCCTGTGTGTATACTAATGGAAAGTATAGAAAAGTACTGGTTTTTGAAATAACTGTTTTTAAGAAGTCATTTACAGGTTTGGGTTTTTTTTTATTTTTTCGGAGGAGATCTCTAGATATTTCAGCTACTGGTGAATAAGTGATTAGCAGCAGCAGCTCAGCTCACAGCCCCTCAGTGTATACTCATCTCAAAACAAAGAAAAGTACAATATTTGAGTGTTTTACAGGTTCTGGTTTGTTCATATTGTTACGAAAAGTTCTCTTTGGATATTTTGGATCTTGACAGATAAGTGATAAGCAACAGCAGCTCAGCTCACAGCCCCTCAATTTATGCTCATTGGAAAAAACAGTGAAAAGTACAGGATTTGAGTATTTTACAGGTTCGAATTTGTTCCTTTTTTTCATGAAGAGATCTCTGGATATTTCAGCAGCTGAAGGATGAATAATTAGCTCAGCAGCAGCTCAGCTCACAGCCCCTCGGTGTATGCTCATGGAAAACATAGAAAAGTACTGGTTTTTGAATATTAACTGTTTTGAAGAAGTCATTTACAGGTTCGGGTTTGCTCATTTTTTAGGAGGAGATCTCTATGGATGAGTGATTAGCAGCAGCTCAGCTCACAGCCCCTCCATGTATGCTCATGAAAAACATTGAAAAGTACTGGTTTTTAAATATTAACAGTTTTTTAGAAGTCAAGAGGAGATCTCTCTGGATGAGTGATTAGCAGCAGCTCAGCTCACAGCCCCTCCTGGACATTGAAGAACAGTGAATTTCTGCTTACTCTGCGTAAATAGTAAAGGATCAACACCTTTCTCGCTGTTGCTCCTGCAGAGTTCACGACTCTTAAAAACAAAAGTGCAGAGATGTGAAGGAAAAAATGCAGGTCGGCTCAGGATTTTTACCACTGATGAGTTATTGCTCTGAGGAGACAGCTCCAGACAAAATCCTTCTGTGTATATCACATTTTGGCCAACCCCTGAACCTCAGTCAGGATTTTTCCACTCTCTGTTTCCACTACAGAGGAATATATACGGTAAGCTGCTGATGTGTCTCTTTACCGGCGCTGCTGCAGACTCTTGGCACAGTTTAAGCCTCCATTGCACACTGTGTATAGCTGCGATTCTTGGCCAGTGCCCTAACCCTGGCTGCTGCATCCCCCTCCAATCATACCACTGAAATGCCAGGACGCCAAAGGAAAATAAAAAAAATACGTACATTTTTCCCCCCGCACATGCTGTAAATTCACCTCCCTACACACCTCTCCATTCGCCTCTTTCCTCACCGTTCCATCTCGCCTGCAATGCAGACATTTTGAAGCTGGTAGCATGCAGGCCTGCTGCTCTGGAGCAGATCCAGTAAGTGATTAGAAGAGGGACTGAGAGCATCCCTGTGGCTGACTGATGTGCAAGCAAAAACCATCTTCAAGAGCGAGAGAGGAAGAGAGTGAAAAACAGCGAGGAGGAAGGAAAGGGTGCAGGGTCAGGTATGAAGAAGAGGACAGTGAGGTGGATGGAGGGAGATTCCTAACGGGTTACGATGACTTCAAAAGCTCCTTATTTTGCATCCTGTTGTTTTCCAGTTTGGTTTTGGTGAGAGAGAACGACTCCGAGCTCTGCAGAAGCTCAGCTCATCTGCATGAGGTGCAAAATAAAAGCGTGTTGTGGTAATAAAGGTGCGTGTTTTGCTGAATAACAATGAAGTGTGTTTAAATGGAGTGTCTCTGATGCTGAGTGTGAAATATGGGAATATTGTTGACCCTCTCCGGAGTACATCTGTGCAGTGTTCATGCAGGAGGGAGGGTTTCTGGCTTGTTTGTATATAATGTATATATCCCTAAAATCAGCATAAATGGAGGAAGTTCTGCCAGAGAGTTCAGGAAGGAAACTCAAGCTGCTCTGTTTTCACATTTGCTCTCCCTCACTCTCATTTTTACCTCACAAATATGTCCTCCCAGTCATGCATCCCGTTTACGCTGCAAGATTTCTACGAAGAGTGATGAGGGTAGAGCCTAGACGCCAAACACAAACATGATCTGGACCTACAGAGTCTGAATATATCTTTAAGTTTGATGCATGAGACCCCAGAATTGATTGTGGACACGGGGCTCTCGGCCATCGCTGCAGGGGTTCTGTTTAAGATTCATACATGTGGGACCTTTAGCGGCACATTCTTGGCATTTTGTCGTAACGTTTCAAACCACCACATGATGAGGACGAAAGAAGTTTGGCTTTCCACTGCAAAAGAAACGAGCGATTATAATTATCATACGATCGAGATTTACATTCATAATAATCATGAAACTGATATTATCCAGATGTTTATGCAGGACCTGGAACAACACAATCAGTCAAATTGAGGAAAAGGAAACCAGGGGTGGAGCCAAAGAAGACTTCTTAACTTTTGTTTACTAAGGTTGTCTTGCTAGGCTTTTATTTTGAATTATTTTTATTTTATTTTGAAGTGCACTACTTCTGGTAGCGAAATTAAAATGATTAAGAAAATGTATAAATGTTCCATTGCTTTGTGAACTAAGATGTGCAAGCACAGACTGTATATACTATGGACAACTTGGCTCCGCCTTCCATCATTATTCAAATTTGAAGCTGAATTGCTCTCAGTATTTCCAGGATTTTCTCCACTTCCTGGAACCACCACTTGCACAGTATTGTGTACGTATTTGATGGGAGAGTCGCTGTGATAACACTTGTAAAAAAATTTAAAGTTTGTCCACAGCTCCATAGGGATTGCTGAAGGAGGCGGGATTTATGACCAATACTGCAGCCCGTTACCGGAGGGTGCTGTTCTTGGAGTGGCTTGACTTAACGCCAAGCAGACGGCGTCCATTATACATACAGGCTATGTGTGCAAGCTTTAACGTTGTTTTTGGATTTGCAATAAGTTTATAATAAGGGCCCGACCGATTTATTGGTGAGCTGATTAAATCAGCCAATTTTAGCCCATTTGAGACTAATCGGTAATCGGCCAAAACTCGCCGATTTAACGTGAGTTAAGATGTGGAGGCACCGATCGGCGACAGCATAGTTGAAAACGCTTTTCTTGTCCAAGTTTGATCAGTTGGTCTTCCTGTCGGCGTGAAGAGCAGTAGCCTACAGTATATCTACAGTGTACAGTATACTGTGCTACATAATTGCTTAAATAGCCGCTAAAGCTAGCTCACTAGCAGCTGCTTCTTCTTCTTCGTCTATCCTCTATTTTAACCACTCCAATGAACATACCATACATTCATATTTTACTGTGTTTGAAAGAGAGCTCTCATTAATACGAGTGTGATTGCCGCCAAGAGAAAAAACACATTCAAGGTCCCTGTCAAATAAACGTAATAATATGAAGTAAACAACACTAAACCTGTGTGTGTACTCCCTTTATGTCTGCACATCTGATACATGCCCTCATTAACTTTTATTACCAGCACAAAACATTATTGTATTATACCAAACAGCCAACTCAAACAGGATATTGTAAGGTTGTGAGTGCGAATTAAAAAATCTCAGGGTACTAAAAACAGCATGTTTACACACAAATATGAACATTAAATCAGAAACAGAACCAGCCAGGTTGCCTACGAGCTCCATAATGATACAGATACAGAAAAAAGGCAAAAATAGCGTTAACCCAGTGTTTTTGGATGCCCACCAAAGCATAAAAATCCTGTTTTCAGGGGAGCTCATGTCTCATTAAAGCACCCAGCTCTCCTATGTTTGCACCCTGCGGCTACCTGGTAAACAGTTTTTGGTGTCTGAGCGTGTTCTCTCAAATGAAAGGCAGGACTACACATGTTTTCTTTGTGCTGCTCGGAAAATGGACATTTGTATGCATGCTCACTGCTAGTGCCCTAAAATAACATCCTCCGCACACATCAAACACGAGAAACCTCCAAAACACTCACAAACACACCTGTAGGAAAAGCCAGCTGGTCAAGAATCAAAGACATTTTACTCCAAAGCTTCAACAGGAGAAAACTCTGACAATTGATTAAAACCTGCGCTGTGCTCCTCGTCCTCCACCTCCAATATCTGCTCCTCCTGAACAAAGCCCACTCTGATATTTGCAGCCACATTTTATTGGTTTTGCGGCTCTACAGGCTCTACAGCTGATTCCAGAGAGGCTACGTGAGACAATCAAAGCTTCACTTATCTGCAGCTCCAAACAGGAGCCCAGGTTTGGTGTTTTTTTTTTTTATTGCTTCATATCACAAGGTGACCCTCGTCAGATACCGGGGGCAGATTGTGCCTGTGAGGGAGTCTGAGGGTGTAAACAGGCTGAAGGAGCACAACGGGAGAAAAACTGGGAGATTATTTCAATTAATGGAGCTCTTTATTTTATTAAGACTCGGGTAGGAGAGAGCGGGGCGATCGGGGGTCTTTAATTACAAATAAGTGCTGAGATCTAAGCTGTCACCGGAGAAGACACGACGGCTGTAGCCAAGACCAGACCAGAAATATCTCAACTTAAAATCCAGAACCAGATCTTACCACCAGATTTAAGTCTATCAACCTCGTCCATTATGAAACATGTTTTTTTTTTTTTTATGTACTTCTGTTTTGACAGAAAACTCCAAACACTGATGAACCTCAGCCGCTGTTGCCATGGCGATGTAAACAGAAAGATGCTCAAATGAGTGAGAATCCCCGGGCACGCCATGGCAGGTTGACACCCTGGGAGCGCTACAGGCTCTGACAAGATGCTTTAAACGCAGCAGGAGCGCGTCCTCCTCTCTGTTAGTGTCGTAAAGATGCACATGTAAGTGTCTGTTTACTTCAGGGGTGGAAAATATCCCACCCAAGATAAGGTACGTTTTATTTAGCGAGGAGGAGGAGTGAGATACGCCGCCAAAATCACATAAAAGCTTATTTTCCCAAACAGTTTGTCGTAATAAAACTGAGCATGCTGGGCTCTGCACATCACAGGGGTTAGTCATTCAATATCTTCCTTCTGCAGGATTTAGAGATGATCTCTGCACATGCATGTCATGTCTGGCTTTGCACAGAGACGTGTTTTTGTGAGGCGAAAACAAACATCTTACTGTGGCATGTGACACTGTTGAGGTCAAAGGATCATAAATCCTTTATTATGTACTTATTTACAGCTAACAAAGCTCCTTTAAGCTACTGGACCTAAAGTGGGAGTATCTTAATTCATTAATCTATGAGCAACCCTTTATGCAGTCTAATTAATGTTAAAGGGTTAGTCATATTAATTTAGGGTCGAACACACCGTAACACCAAGTTAGACACCCTGTCGAGAGATGAGTGTTGCCGACCGCTTGCTTCTCGAGTTATACCAACTTTAGCTGCTGGAAGAGAGTAGGTGAGTTGTGTTTAGTCTCTTTGCTAAAGAAATGAGTCAAAGTTAAAAAGATGTTTGGTGTCTAGTACTACGGCTGTGACCCTATATGTCCTGTTGATGAAGTCAGGTGCTGTTCTGAGCATTATTTGTGGCTATAGAGTGGCGTTTTGGTTGAGTGCGTGGCTCTCTGTATTGCTATCCTGCGGTCGTTACTAAAGTTGGTATAACTAGAGAAGCAAGCGGTCGGCAACATTCATCTCTGGAGGGGGTGTCTAACTCGGTGTTACGGAGTGCTTGACCCTAAATTAATTTTACGCCGGAATATCCCTTTATTAAACACCCAATCGATGTTTATAACAGGTATATAAACTGTTAACAAGTTTCATTAGATTTCCCCTCGGGGATAAATAAAGTTATTTTTCTTTATTATACCTTTGAAGAGACTTACTCATGTTTATTAGCATCTTATAAGGTTAAGTACTCCATATGAATTACTTATTAATTACTGCTTATGGCTAGTAAGTTAATATAAAGTGTTACCTTGAATGTGTGGCCTCTTTGGTGCATAAAAATAACCTTTTAAAATTAGAGAGACATGATGGCTCAAGGATTGGCTGGCAGCAGGGTTGCCATGGCAGCAGAAATAAACAATAGCCTTGTAGGAGCATGTTTTGGCACTTTTTGTCAATGTTTGACACCACATACACAAAGATGCAATTACCACTGAAATATTATGTGGTTTTTTTTTTTAAGCTGCTGCCAAAAAAAACAGAAAATACACTTTGTAAATTTCTGCCAAATCTCTGCGGTACTTACTTCAAACAACAAATGTTTAGCCAAAGACATCCATGATAGATAGATAGATAGATAGATAGATAGATAGATAGATAGATAGACAGATAGACAGACAGACAGACAGACAGACAGACAGACAGACAGACAGACAGACAGATTTTGTTTAGGAAAGTTGTCTTTTTTACAGACTAACTTGTTTACATGCTTTTTTAAACTATTGCAATATAAGGATTTTTATTAAGTGCATGTAAACGTAAACGTACTCAGTTTCGAACCATCATCTTGTAGGATGTGACCCACTTTAGACTGCATATAGAGGCAGTGCAGCAGCAGAGCTTGAGTCCATCTCTTGCCTCCACCAGAAGCCACAGGTGGATGTTCGATGATTTCTAATGGGTCCTCCTACTTGACCCAAGTGTTCACCTCTACTTGAGATATCATATGCATGCATTTTTTAAAATTTCTGCTCATCCTTTCAGAGCGCAGTTCACTCTCCACATAAGAGCCGATCCGAGATCTCCTCTCATCTGGCCTCTTATTCGGAAACCCTCTTTCTTCCTCTTCAACAACATCTCCGTCCTCTCCTCCTCTATCTCTGAAAATAACAAGCTAAGACCGATAAGGCCGAAGTTTTTCTTCAAAGCTTTCTTCTTAAGAGCTGCACTGCGCTTTTTCAGGAGATCATACTCACTCAACCCAAATAACACGGTGCAAGAACAGAAGTTCAAGCAGGGACTAGGAATGAAGATGCGCTATTATGTCTATTACAATGTCAATGTACCATCAAACTAATTTCAGCGTCTTTATTCTGAGGTCAGATAGTTGCGTACATCAACTTTTTAGAGGCGCTGGATGGATGAAATTACTTCACTTACATTTCAACTTTATGGCCAAGGGGAATTTGGGAGGAAGAAAAACACGACATGATGAGCTTTCTTCTTTTTTTAATGTCCAACTGAAGAAAACAAAAACAACGTATGGAAATTTGTTCATGCGGAGCGAACGTCCGCCCGAGCACTTTGGTGTCCAGTTGAGCGTGGCCACATTGGATGAATTAAGTTGTTTGTAGCGGAGCACGATGTACGCATATCTCCCCATCTGTCTGCTGTTAAAAAGTGTAGCATGGACATATGTGAACTTGACCGACCGCCCTGTTTGTGTGTTCCCTTTAAAAAGAAATGAGCTGCCGGCTGATAATTGAGCGGCTAAGTGGCTGAGGACGTCCTGCAAAGTCAGCAGCAGCTCAGGAAGAGGGAAGCTGTTTGGCTCAGGGGGGGCTGCCGGCTACATTACCTCCCTCCTGCATATTAAATATTAAACATCCATCCATATTATTGTCAAGTGAGGACAAAAATGTGGACAAATTACAGGAACGGGCGATAGATCAGGCGGCCGATGTTGGATCGATATAATCCATCACTGCTGTGTTAGGAAGCAGAGAAACGTATTGTTGAAGGTGTCAAAGCCGTTAAAAAATGATGATTTCATAAGCTAAGTGAGGCAGTAACAGAGGAGTTATGGTACGTTTGAACATGTGGGGCTTATTAAACAAATAACACTCTGTTAGTTTATCAGAGATTTTGAATTACCTGCCAGGCAGCAAGAGCATCCGCTGGGGAATCTGCAGGAAACGCTATAAGTTCTGCTCCCTATAGTTTCCTGTTTGTGGATGTCTGTTTTAATGAAGCATTACTGTCCGTGCATCTGTTTCTCATGAATATCTAATATCGCATTAAAGTGAAGGGAAATCCCTCAACAGTTTTACAACCAGAGGCTCAGAACAAACAGCAGCGCCGCGTTCTGAGTGAGCATCGATTAGACGTCTGATGTGTTCTCGTGTAGTGCATCATTTATGTCCGGCTCAGACTGAGAATCGGAAAAAGGTCACGCAGATAATGGCTTAGAGTCCTGAAAACAAACATGGATCCAATAACAAACAGCACATAAAGTGCAAGTAGGTCAACTTTTGGGAGCAGACGTCCCAAACTTCTCTTACAAAACCGTTTAAGACGCCTTTTCTGACAAAAGGTGGCACACTGAAGATTTCAGATTTACATTTAGTGGCTAAAATTAGATGAGGTAAAAGCCTTTGAGCTCTTCATTTTGCCAAACTTCAAACCCTGATTTAATTTAATCGAGCATGAGAGTTAGTTGTAGTTTCAGTAAAATGTGACTAAATGTAAAGACTACAAGGTTTGTCTGTACCAAGAGATCTATTTCACTAATTTCCACCATTCATGTTGTCAGACTGGGACACCTGTAAAGTAGTTTTGCATGATTTGCAGTTTAAAAGCTCTTCATTTGTCCTGTACTGGCATCTGTTAAAACTTTCACATCATCACGACTCAGCCTACAGTTAGACACAGATTGTGGGTGTTACTTTTTACACAGCCAACTAGAAAACTCACATGAGCAGCTTTTTAAGACACACTGAATCCAGAGGAAGAAATGGAGCCAGAGGAGCCAGGTGAGCATTAGGGCTTAAACGAATTAACGGCGAGCTGATTAAATTGGCCAATTTTAGCCCGTTTGAGTCTAATCCGTAATCGGCCTAAACTCACCGATTTTCGCCGATATTTTCAGAAATAAAATGTGGAGAATAAGATTCGGTTTCACTTCAAAAATGTTCCGCCATTTGAAAAGTTGCCCAACTTATCCTGTAGATGGCGGAGCGACCTCATGACAGTCTTCATCCACTAACTACCTCACAGCACAGGAGGAGAGTGGTCCGCCTCAACGGGAAATAAACCAGTTTGTTAAATACACAATAAGTCAACAAGTTTCAGTTCAACCCACTTCACCATGTTCCCCGCTGTGCTGGTCTCGGTCATGCCGAGTTAACGGTGAAGCACCATGTAATATGCTAGCTAAAGTTAGAGTTAGCCGTCTGCTGTTAGTCTTGCTACACTGTTAGCCGTGTCAGTAACAGTAGAATAAACAACAGTACACATTAGTGATCGAGCTACTTCTCTTACTGAGGCAGCTGCATGTTTCCAGAGGAGACCGAACAGGAAATGAGTAACGTGTCTTGGGAAGTTCTGTGTATTTTCTGAAAATTCGCTTATTATGAACATCCAATATTATGATATTTTAACTGTATGCAATCAATTATGGACTATTATCATGGTCTCATTTACACTTATTTTCTTGTGCTGCTAGACCTCATAAGTTGGACCTCAAAACTTGGGACTCTATGGGGATTGACTTGCTTTTGGAGGCAGCCTCTAGTGGACAGTCAGAGAACTACAGTTTCTGGCACATTTGCTTTTCTCTCCACGAGATTACTGATGTGATATATAATTTATATCTCTTGTTAAGCTATTTTGTTAATGCATTCTCATAATAAGTGACTCTACAACTAATGTAATATAATTAACAATGACAAAGACTTTCATTATAGCACATTTCTTTCCCCACGAGATCCATAAAATGAATAAGTGAGTCTTTGTTTGGTTAAAGCACAACTTTAAGCTATTGTTCAGGGTGTGTAATTACGCTAATTTAAATAATTGTCTAGGTGGGATGTATCGATTGTAGCCGGGCGACCGATCTTTCAAAGCGTTTTAATTAACTCGTGCTGAAAAATTCTACCTCCCTGAGAAGGCAGGCAGAGATGACTGGAAGAAAAAGCTTTTAAAAACCACGCCATGACATAATAATCCATACCATAATTACCGAAACAGGAAAATCAATGTCTGTAATGCTCTGAATAGAAGAAGTGAAATAAGGTGTTATGCTAAAGGAGGATTCTTGTTTGCTGTTGGCCGTTCCTTTAAAATATCCTCGTCTACAGAGAGCAGCACAAACAAGGTGAACAAAGAGGTCAATCAATTCATCGACATTGTTAGTCTATAGAGCGGGGCACTAGGACCATTGGGAGAACAGTCAGGGTGTAGTTAATTTGAAAGTATGGACATAAGTTTGAATTATTTTATATATATTCATCTTTATATCTGCGATCACAGCAGAACTCTGAATTAATGTGGCAGCACTCAACATTTTCCATGGAGATCATCTGTTTATTCACCTCCAGGCAAGGATGTTTAAATCTATAACTGTGTTTGAAAGTAAAAATATGACTGAACTTAAAGAACTTTATATTTATTTATGTTAACTCTTCACCCTGCTCTCTCTTTCCCTGCCTGTCTGTTTGAGTGAAACACAGCAATCGTAATTATCTTAATTAACACTCCGCGCCCTAACGTCTTGGTTACAGCGCAAGAGTATAAGGCTGAAACATGTAAGTGCATAAGAGAAGCATGTATTTGTATTTAAAGAATAAAAAGGTAATGGCTCAATATTCACTGATACAGGGAGAGTAATTAAGGTAAGAGTCCATAACACTGATATGCTGACGGAAAGAAAAGAAAAGAAATTCTATCTTTAATGAGCTTCATCCAACTTATGTGAATATTTACACTTCAGGTTTTCTGAAGCAAAAATAACACATACATACAGTCATACACATGTATTATTAATAAGAAACAAGAAAAAAGGTGCATAAAAATACCTGAAAATGCAAAAAAAAGAAAGGAAAGACTTGTAGCTGTTTTAACTATAATGAATATGTTAGCTTTATCTAGTGTGCTGAATTAATTGGCTACAATTTTAACTAATTTAACTCAACTCAACCAAGCCTAAACTAAATCAAACTAAAATAAACTAATTTAAAATAAACAAGTGTTAACTAAGCTAAACTGAACTAATGTAAACTAAATTGAACTAAAGTAAACTTATGTAAACTAAACTAAACTAAACCAAACCAAACTTAAACAAACCAAAACAGACTAAACTAAACTCAATTAACGTAACTAAACTTAACTGAACTGAACTCATGTAAATTAATCTGAACTAAACTTCACTGAACCAAATCAAACTAAACCAAACTAAACTAAACCTAACTGAACCAAACTGAACCAAACCAAATTTAACTAAACTTCCCTGAACAAAATCAAACTAAACTAAACTTTACTAAACTAAACATAACTGAACCAAACTTAACCATACTAAACTGAACTAATTTTAACCAAAATTTAACTAAACCTTAGTAAACTAAACTAAACCAAACCAAACTTAACCAAACCCAATCCAACTGAACCAGACTAAACTAAACTAAACTAAATCTAACTGAACCTAACTTAACCAAACCAAACCGTACTAAACTGAACTAATTTTAACTGAAATTTAACTAAACTAAACTAAACCAAACCAAACTTAACCAAACCCAATCTAACTGAACCAGACTAAACTAAACCAAACATTTTGTAATTTATTTAAAAAAATGTCTTTTTTGCCAGATTGTCCTTCCTCTTATTGTACGGTTCGTCAAATTTCTGTGCCTAGCTGTGTTTGAAAGCCTCTCTGTTAGAGGAAGTCCTGCTGAGGAGTTAGATGAGGTACCTGTGTTTGATTTTATGTCAACATTACTTCAGATTCCATCGAATGACGGGAAAATACTGTAATAAACTCCGGATGTTGACTGAACCTCGACATCTCTGTGATTATCTTAAAGAGTCCAATTTGAACTTTAAGATTGTAAAAATAGTAGATGGTAGAAAATTGGAGCCAGGTTGTAGTTATCCTTCGATTTTCTTCGACTATTTTCTCTGGAGTCTGTATGAGTCATGAACGAGGAGCTGCTGCTCAGGCTGCTGTAATTGTCCTCTTTTCCTTTCTAACCTAAATGAGCCCGGCAGTGTGATGCTGTTTTTCTGTAAAACGGCCTTTGTGTCCAGAGACTTGTGTTCAACCATGTGTGTTCATGTGTGTCTGAGCTTACACCTGTGCGTTGGTGTATTGTATGGTCGGCGGACAAAGAACACAATGTACATGGCCATACATGCCAATTAACTCGGGAGCAGCTGACTGAGCGTGTGATTTGTTCTTTCAGTGACATTTTACAGACAAGTTTTATCAGCAGGCGTGAAATATTCGCCAAACTCGGGGCAGAGCGAGCTGATGCATCCTCATTCAGGGACTCGAGGTCTGAATGCAACAAAACAAGCCGACAAGGTCACATTCAATTCGACAGCTCCTCTGAGCGAAGCTGAAAAACTTCTAGAGGACTTTTGGAGGACCTTTTTTTTTGCAGCTCTCAGCATCTCATATCCCACAGCAGCCTGGTGAATTGTTAAACGGCGTCCTCGATGGGGCACCTCTGCAGCTCACCTGGTAGGACGTGCTCCCCATGTATTAAATCTGTGTCCTTAACCCCACAGCACAAACTGAATTCCTGCTCAGACCCTGTGCTGCACGTTCTCCCTCCTCTCTCCTGTAGGACTTTCCCGTATCTCCACATCTATCTCGGTCACGAGGGAAGAAAAACTGACTGGAGTTTATTCACCACATACTTGGGATTCTGTGCACGGAGACCCAACATAACTCCACCAATGAGCAAGAACTCGGGAACAGCGGTAGGCATGACTTCATTAGAACAGGCAGAACCCTTGTGCAGAGCCAAACTCAAGGGTAAACACAAATATAAAAGCAGGCAGAGGTAGAAAATGTGGTAAATAGATATCAGAGGGGTTGCATTTTTTTCCCCCTTTCCCGTTCCCCCTCGTACTTCAGATGTGAAGCCTCTGATGCACATACCAGGTGGGCAAAAATGTCTCTCTGCAGCACCTGATCGGGCTCAGATGTGAATAAACTCCTGATTTTTGAACAGTCGGTGTTCCTCATTATGCAGCTGCTGTGAACAGGGGCGTGCCTAGACTTTCTGACTGGGGTGGCCTAAACAAAGGTGATCAACCCCCCTCCCTGTCTTCATTATACAATCATCATACTATACTCGCTGACAGGAAAGCCGGAGAGCATCCGTTTGAGTGTGTTTCCGTATATTCACCAGTGAGTTGTGTGGAGTTTGTTTGCTCCGTTTGATTGGTCAGGTTTGGGTGCGCTCCGTATTATCACCAGTGTGTCCAGCAGACTGGCATAGTTTCAACGAAGAAGCAGAAACTAGGGCCCGACTGATATGGATTTTTGGGGCCGATGCCGATTATTAGGGGGGAAAAAATCCGATTCACGCCTACAGGAAGACTGACTGATCAAACTCGGACCAGAAAAGCGTTTTTAACTACCCTGCCATCTACAGGATAAGTCGAGGGATCTTTCCAAATAGTGGAACATTTTCAAAGTGAAACTGAATCTTATTCTCCGCATTTTATTCCTGAAAATATCAGCGAAAATCTGCAAATTGTGGCCTATTACCGATTAGTCTCAAACGGGCTAAAATTGGCCTATTTAATCAGATCGCCGATAAAGTGGTCAGGCCCTAAAGAAACAGCATCACTGGAAGAGGAGGAGAAACTCGTTCAGAAAAAGGGCGCGAGTCGCGACATCGGTTGTCCGGAGATTCTTCAGATTTAGAAAATCCGACAATGATCAAAAAACGATACTACGCAAAGAGTGTCATGTAGCTGTCGTTGCTGGAGAAGGAAACACCAACAACCTCACGCCAAGCTCTATTATGAGATCAAAAAGATTTGTGACGCACCTGCTGCACCAAAAACAAAAGTTGCAGCAGCTGCTCTCATACAAAAGAGCTTTCAGAGTCTTTCATCAAAGGTACGCCATATGATAAAAAATAACGATGTTTCAAAACATATACCGTTACCATGATATGAAATTACTCATACTGAGAAATAAGATTTTGTTCATATTGCCCAACACTATAAGTATGAGTCTTCTTACTCAGTATATGTAAATTCGCTCTGATGCAAAGTTTCACAAACATCAGCAGAAGCTAAACCAGATTGCTTCAGTTTCCTTTCTGATTGCAGTTGAGCAGCGTCTGCAAAGAGAAGTGTAAAGCGACTCATCTGCTCCCTCTATTTGCCAGTTGTTCGGTCTTTCTGAGCCTTAAAAACGCTTCATCTAAATCTGCATCATCAGTTTGTAGGCCTGTTTTCTTCAGGAATATTGAGCCTCTTTCATTTGGCTCTAAACACTCCATAGCGTGTGTCACATACTTATAATACTGATGCATCTTCTCATGTTACTCCCTCTGCCTTTGCATGATCAATAAATCAGGCCTGTTTCTGGCTAAGTAAGACTTAACATTCATCTCAATGTTCTGCAGAGGATCAAGGTGAGTGAGAGGAACATGGAGGCGAGGAAGATAAACGAGCCGCATCTCCAGACGGATAAAACCTGGAGACAGGAGCTTCTGTTGACGTCCAACACTAACAACAGCGAACTTCTCTCCTCCGTGTTCCCATTACATGAAGCAGCAGCAGAGAGAGCCGAGGGAAAGCTAATGCAGCCTGCTCCTTTCACTGAGGCAGAGTAAATATCAGGAAATGATTACTTGGAAATAAGCGCCATTTATTTGCCCTGTCAACAAATGCAGGAAAACATATAGCCCAGATGGCACAGTGCATTGTGGGAACTTGGCAAGTGTTCTTGTGGCTATCAGCGTGCCGTATGGCTGAATAAACATGATAACAAATGGCAGGAGTGAGAAAGCTAAAGAAAATAGACTCTCCTTTGAAAGTCGGACCGTTTTTAAAATGAAAAACATGAACTTTACGTTCAGAAATCAACATGTCGGTGTTTCTGTAAACAAACCGTTAAAAGACGTCGATACTCTGACTGATACGATCTTTATTCTCACACAGACTTTGCTGATTTCTGAGTTAAATTATGACAAATATCCTTCAGCCTTTATGTTTCTCCCTTTACATCCAAACAGGAGCTGCTGAATCATAACTCACCCTCTCAGGACTGTCAACACTGCAGCCCTGGAGATAAAGACACACAGAGGTACCAGCTTAATAGGTGAGCTACACCTTTACGGTGTGACACGGTCTTATTCGAACCCTGCAGTAAATCACAGCTTTTAAAGCAGCGTTTCACAGCTCCTCTATTGACAGTGGAGGATAGAAGACTCTGTATATACAGTCTGAATGAGCTTGTTTTGGTTCTTTTCACTTCTAATCTACAACATTCAAAAGAGCAACTACACTCTTTGACTGCATCTGCACAATAACTGCAGCATCAATACCTGCATATCTGACAATAACCAGAGGTATTGGAGGTAATGAATTGACAGATCCTGTAAAGGTGCAGAAATAAACTGAAGAGACTTGGAATATCACAAAACACAAGTACAGTATGTAAATATAAATGTACAGTCATCCTGTTTTTGTTAAAGCTCCTGTGAGGGACGTTCTGTCTGTGTCAGTTGGCGCCCCCTGTGGACAGAGTTAGCTGATATTATCCTGTTCATGTAAAAAGTGTTTTCTGGTGAAGATGGTGGGCAGGCTAGCGAGCTGAGATGGTAGCTACTCCCCTTTAAATTCAGCGCCGCCACACCAAAGCTAAAGGCATGTAGCAGGCTAAGCTACAGCGCCACAACAAAAGATGTTGAGCGACAACAAAGCTATTGTCACATTTTTTATTTATTAAAAATGATTTGAAACAAGTACAAAGTAGTATCTGAAGTACTTATCTGCGTTATATCTAAGTTTATTTGAAATGATACGAGCGAGCAGGAGCGTCTGTTTGTGGGCGGGGCTTGCTGGAGCAGAGAGGGAGGGGAGAGGAGGAGCTGAGGGGAAAACTGGTTGGAAGGTGTATTTCTCCCAAAAACTGGAACTTCCTCAGATCCTGTCTCCCCCACCCTTAAAGAAAGTTAAATATCAAACAGTGTAGTCAGGGCGAACATCATATTAAGATTTAAATGGGCTTTAAATCAGCTTTCCTTGACTGGCCAGGTGTTTGTGTAACGCCTATTAAAATCTCAGAACTGCTCAACAACTTGACTTAGAGATAAATTTGACCTTAAGAGCTTTCAAACTCTCAATCAACAGCAGTTTTAAAAATGTTTGTATCCTTCATCACCTCAGAAAAATCCAAAAATTAAAATTTGATTTAAAACATAACACCTTTTTTTTTAATGAGCATTTGCTGTCGTGTCAGATGGAGGCTCGAAATAAACATAAAACATGGTGATAAAAAAAAAAAAAGCTGTGCAGATATTTTTTGAAATTTCACTTTAAAAATCCGCTCACCATGTTCAGACTGACATATTTCCTGTTTGTCTTTCTCTTTATATATGTGTGTGAGCGGTGGGTGTGCGTTGAGGTCGATGAATCTATCTATAGAGTTCATAAAGTTTTTATGAAGTCACCACTGGGCGTTTTTTACTGTGATTATATTTCTATTAACAAGCTGTAAAGAGCGACTCCAGCCCTTCGGACGGAGGCGGGCTTTTTATTCGCATCTTTGATGTATACGCCGCACGCTGCACTCTGTGTGTGTGAAAAGCCTCAGCATGCTCTCTAATCCTCGGGGGAGCGTATGCAGCAAACAAGAACACTAATCTATCTGCTACACCAATTACGTCTCCTTATACTAAAGTATATATGATTATTTATACATTTGGTGTTTCCTGCTGTAACAACCACTCACGCTGGAGGAAGGTGCCGCTGAGAGAGGGGTCAATTTTCCGCGGCTGAATGAACGAGCGGTTGGAGTTGGTATGCCATGGGTGACTGCGCGCTCCAGCAGACCTCTAAGTCACCAGACAGCAGCTATTAGTGCATCGCCTGAGCCCTGAAGGGATGTTTCAGCCCTCATCAGCCAGTAATGAGCAGAGGGAGAGGGAGGTATACAGGGTCATGTCTTTGCTGCCGGTCTTCTCACTATAAATAATATATACTCAAAGATCTGTTTAGGATCAAAGGCGGTTTTTAGTCCGCTTAGCACGGCATGCATGCAGACACATGCAGTATATGAAGTCCTGAAGTACTCTTTAGTCTGAACGAGACAGAAGACCCAGTTAACCAGCGTAGCCTGATAAAGTTAAACGGATGTACGAGCACATTTTTTAATCTCTTCGGTATCAATAATAGATTTAAATCTCAACAGTTTAAAGTTTGCAGTTAAAGCATATACAGATTTTAATATTTTACCACATACAGCATCTGCTAATGTGCTCTGTCAGAGGGTTTGGGGAGGAAATGTGTCGGCTGCTTACATTACGATTTAAAGAGTAAAAAAGAAAGAAAGCTGCACAAGTACTTTCTAAAGTCTGCTCTCATGAATTTACTCAGTGTTGCAGTATTTTTATGAAGTCAAGAGCTCACCGATGTGATTATTTACAGTCATGTTGTTGTCTTTCAGTAATGTGTAAGAGTGAAGGTCCTCGCACACCGGGAACGAAACGAAATTGCAAAATATTCAGAGGCGAAGTCATCATTATGAGATTTTGAAAGTCAAATCGCACGAAAAAAAACGTCCCGGTGTGTAAAGACCTTAAGAGGTGGAGACAGGTGTATGTAGGTCTGGAGCTGACACCATCCTCATAAACCATAATGCATCTTATAATGTATGTATAGTATTACATGTAGGGCTGGGCGATAAACCGAAAATTTGCAGATACCGAAATTTATGAAAATAACGTCATTTTGCTCATATCGGCTATGGTCTCATGACCCTTTAACGTGACTCCACCCCCTCCAGTCCGTAACAAAGAGGGAAAGACAGGTGAGGAGATGGAGGACGAGTCAAAAGTTGGAGCGGCTGAAGTAGACGAAGTTAATGTGGGAGGGGGTGAGCAGCTTGTGGAGTAGCTATCCTCCATTTATCGTTATCTAGGTAAACTGATCAATATATCGGGATATTGATTTGAGGCCATATCGCCCAGCCCTATTTACAATATATATAAATTGATATAATAAACAAGCTTTCTAATACTCGACTGTGAACCCTCCTTTGAATTTGTCCCATTAAGCTTCTTAATTGCCTTAAACCCTTAATTACTGGATGGACTCAAATTCAAAACAACAATCTATTAGGCAAAGGAAAATATTCCAGCATAATAATAACAAAGAAATGGACTCCACGTTATGTTATTTGTTAAAAGTTTGGGCTCATGAGTTCATCAAAGTTGAGGAAATACGGCAACTTGGATAAGAAAACATGCCAGATGGAGAGCCGGTACTCAGAGGAGGCATTCGTCTGCTCCAGTGTGAAACATAACCTGTAAAACACTCCGCTTAATGAAGACAGAGGTGGAAATTAAAGGGTATTTTTGCAGCATAAATTCACAGAAACGTTCACAATCATGTTGATTAATCTGCATTTATAATAAAAGATGCAGACAGTTTTTTTTATATCTTATTCGTTCTTATTTTAAAGTGTTTATGGAGAGAAAGAAAGAAACTGCAGGTTAAAGGAGGTGGATGTAAAGAAAAAAACACATTTCATCACCAGATTAAATCAAACCAGGGACATGATCGGGGTGACATCATACTCAGACACACTAAAACACACACATCAACTCTTTCCCCAAAGTGCATTAAAGTCCATATTGTTGCTTTGGTTTAGCTCATACTGTGAGCGCCACAACAATGACTCAAAAACCAACAGAGACTGTCGCCACGGGGAAAAGGATCAGCCAGTTCAGGGGGAAAAAATACGACTGCGTAACATTAATAAGATTGGAGACTGAAAATTAGATCGCTTTAATGGATAAAAACGGCGTTATTGGTCCAGAGATTGTCTAATAAGAAGATCTGTAATGCTCTGATCCCTGAACTCCCAGGATGACTCACAGCTTTGAGTCACGGTTTGGCTGAGATCACAGCTGTGAGGAAGAGAGATGGAGGAAGGGTCAGAGGAAGAGGTTTGTGTGTCTGAGTGAGGATTTTTGAGTTAAACTAGAATTACAGTATGATTCTGCATTTAAGATAGTAAAGAGGGAAGGATGCATGAGCTGCATTTCACAGACTGATGTTCGTCCCCTCCCACGAGAGATGAGCGGACAGGTGCGAGGAAATGAAGAGAGGAAAGTGACAGAAGACGTCCTGTCCTCCAGAGAGTCACATAAAGCGACCTTCTCCTCTGATAATGCCGTCAGCTGTCAGTAATCTGTCACAGCTGTTTGTGTCTGCGAGCATGTCTCTCATAAAATCCTGCTATAACAGTTTTTTTTTTTTCTGTACTCTGCAAATTTTACCAACATGAATAAACTACAAACTGCAAACTCTACATCTGGTTTCCTGTTTAGAACCAAACGGATAATTTTACAGTGGAAATATGAATCAGGTGAGACTTTTAACCTGATCAGAAAATATCAAAATAAGGTTTAAACCACATGCACCATAACGATCCATGGTTTATCTTAAACCTACAAAGGTCTTCAGATTTTACTCAAGTTGTCTACGGTCAATCTCAGAATGTAGGAGCCTGGTTTAAGTCTCTTCTTTCTCAGGTTAACACCCCAAGCATTGACGATCCTCGTGATCAGGATTTACCCCCAATTTCCACCGCATCCAGAACGGCTACAAAAAGGCCGTATCTGCCGATCCCAGCTAATCGTAACCATTCAAGTTAATGTGTCAATTTCCACTGGCTTCTTTCCATTCCACTGCGGATCGAGTTCGAGTTCTACTATTTCCGGACGCTGGAGCATGCTGGATAAATTCAGTACAGATTAACCCGTGCTGGAAAGGAAGTCGGGCGCAGATACAAAATAAAACATCCGGCTTCTTTTCAAAATAAAACACCCCATGTTTCAGGCGGATCGTATTCCACAGGGACGAACAAGTGAAAGGTTTTTAGATGTCATTTCACCCCGATGACACCATGGATGAGGAGATGCTGATTCTAGAAGTCTAGAAGTAGATTCTCTGGAAGGACACAATCTACTGCTTATATGGTTAGCCTCTGTGGCTAAAGACAACTTGTTATCGCGCGATTGCACATGTATTTGCGGGTTCTTGTGAGTTCTCGCGATTCCTGCTGTCCGTAATCCGCCACAACATTAGCCTCACAAACAGATCCAGTAGGAACTGGCGTACGGCAAAAATCACTGCAGTCTTGAATTGGAGCTTTTCTGGATGCGGTGGAAATCCCGGGTTACACTCTTCGTAAATACTGTCTGCTGCCACAGTTCTGCTTTTCTGCAGTGAAGACAGGTAACGCAAAAATGACTACATTAAGGAAAACTGGATTTAATTAAAGTGAAGGGTTTAGATTAGTGTTTTTTTTGTTTGTTTGTTTAAAGTGAACAGATTAAATGGATGTGTGACCAGCTTTGGGATTAGCTACCTGGCCTTGTATTCGACCACAATGCCCCACATTTGGTACCTCAAACATTACTTTTTTCCTTTTGCTTTAAACTGAGTTTGGGGGTACAAACACGCTGACAGAACCAGTTTCTTGTGGGTTCAGACCTGTAAAGTAGAAACTCTAGTTTGTTTCTGAACTCTCCTCTTTGCCTTTGTTTTCTCCTCCATGTGCACTAAACTCAAACAGGCAGTGTTTTCTTGCCCCAATGACTTCTTCTCACAAAACCACCATGCTGTTATCACCAATTACTGAGGAGAAGATCCAATTTGTCTGACTGGTGCTCTTCTTTAGCAGCAGCTAAATTCAGTCTTTAGTTCTGGGCCCGGCTCTTTCAGGTCGTATTTACACTGTGATGCTGATAAGCTCTAATGTATCTCTAATGTAACACGGACTGCCTGTGGAGAAAGATCAGATCTGGGGGAGATTTCATGAGCTTGTGCACTAATTAAAATCTGATATGGTAGCACGCTGGTTAATGAAAGCTGTTAATAGGGTGGGAGTTTATTATTGGTCAATCAGAGTCCAACTGTGGCTTTTATATCTCTCAGATTTCCACTGAGACGTCTGTTTGTTTCACGTACTCTGCACAGATTTAACGGTTCACTTGTTAAATTCGAGAAGCTTCAATGGTAATGACTTTATTTACACATTTCTGACACTCATTTGTGTTTCCCTAACCCTCCCGCTCGGTTATTCATCCTTTCTTCTCTCTTGGGAGATGAAGAGAGCAGAGATGATTGAAATTCAAGCTTTAAAAATGACCATCAGCACACCCTCTCATTCCCACATAATTCCCTCTATTTCCTCTGGAGGTTGACACCTGTGTCAGTCTTTAATGACTTCTCTGATGACGGCAGTCGACTGGCCTCAGATTGATGTAAATGATATGTTTTTCCTGTATTTTTATGTCCTGTGATGATCCGAGCCATCATCTCTGTTCTGAATGAACTGCCACTTATCTCAGATGACGCTCATTATGCACACTCCTTTGCATATTCCCATCTCCATCATCAGACCCACGTTTCTATTTATGTCCTATAAGTGACAATGACACACATGACGCTGCTCGAGTGCTGCAGCAAAAGCCGCTCGGCTGGTATGAGAAATAAATAAATATAAAAAAATCAAAAACCACTCCAGGACCACATCAAACCCCGTCTGTCTGAACTGATTAATCAAAGATGGAGGGATGTAAAAAATGCAAAGTAGGAGGCTGATACACAAACCGCTTTAATCATGTATCCCTCTGAGGAAGAGGGATTTTTACAGGCTTCTGATTAAGACTTTAAAAAAGTTGCTGTTGTGCGTGTTACTGACTGAAAATACACACATACACATACACACAGCATCAAAAACTGTATCATCACTGTGTCTTCTTCGATTGAAGCGGTCTCTTCTCCATCATAATTAAAACACCAAGACTGAGAGGAAAACAGACACCACTCTCTTTTCAGTGAATGACTGGATGACAGTTAGGTTAGCACTATAAGTGTGTGGGAGTTTTTTTCATTATTTTTATCATTATTATAATTCTTATTCTTATTCTAATTCTTCTTATTATTGTCTTTATTATTGTCTTTATTATTATTATTATTATTATTATTATTATTATTATTATTATTATTATTATTATTATTATTATTATTGTTATTATATTGTCATTATTATATCAATTATAATAATAATAATCATTATTATTGTCATTATTATTATTATTATTATTTATATTATTATTATCATCATAATCATTATTATTTTTACTATTATCATCGTCATTATCATCGTCATCATCAATGTTATTATTATTATTATTATTATTTATATTGTCATTTTTATTATTATTATTATTATTGTTATTATTGTTGTTGTTATTATCATCATCATCATCATCATCATCATCATCATCATCATTATTATTATTATTATTATTATCATTATTATTATTATCATTATTATTATTATTACTATTATTATTATTATTATTATCAACACTTCTGTGGAGGCATCACTTTAGTCCAGGACAAACATCCTTGAGGGTACAAAGTGTATTTTACTGTATTGTCATCTCATCTCATCTCATCTCATGCCTTATTTCACTGAAACATGTCATAACAGACTGTATCATATTGTATCATATCTTGTTGTTTTTTTATGTTGTAAGGGATTGGTTAGTTTCCCTCCAGAGACAATCATGTCTCATGTCATACTGTATTATATGGTAGTTTTTATTACCATATCGTACCATTTCCTGTCATTTGGTATTGTGCTTTATCACTTCCTATCATATCACATTGTGCTGGATTGTATCTTATCATGTCATACAGTAAAAAATATCACCTTTTATAACCAGGGCACTTCCTGGAGTGAGCTAACAATGAGTATACAGAAAATAATGACAACACACAGGCTGTATAAAGACAACCCCAGTCTGATTTAACCCCTGATTATCACACTGATAGACTTTATGTAAAGATATACTCTTTCTGAAGGTAAAAATACCACTCTTAACTGTGCGTAGAAATAAAGGCCTGTCTCTAATACAAGCCTACCTCATATACAGGCCTGGTACTTTCTGCAGTGAAAGCAAATACAAGACCCGGCATGTATTTGAAGATTTATCTAAACTATTAAAAATGAAAATACAAAAGTCAACTCTACACAATCTCTTATCATATCAGAGACTTATAAACAATTGTCTTATCACTTTCTAAGAGCTCACTGTCATTCTGTCTCATCTGCCACCAAATTGTGCACAATTATGAACTCCCTGATGTTTTTTCTCCCATCTTTGTTCTATCAGAATGAAACCGTCTCCAGATTGACAAGAATAATGTTCCTCTCAGCAGGGTTTAGTCACTCCACGGTGGTGCACAGGTTTGCTCTGAGCCTGTAAATTGCTTTTCTGTCCTCGTGAATTAGGAGAACTCTGTATTTGCTGCAGGCGAGGAGGTGGACCAAGTCTTGGAATTGGCTGTGTTGGATTAGCTGGTTAGTGAGCATATTGGCAGAGTGATTACCTTTCACTAAGCAAAGTAAGGCGAGTCTATTTGTATTTGTGGATTTTGGTTGTAAAGTAGCTCAAAGTGCCTCTCACAAGACTTTAGAAAAGACTCATGATGAAGAGATGGAGAAACGCGCTGAAAGAAAACATTTAAAACAAAGAAAATGTATAAAAATATGTATAAAAGGATAAAGTCTTTCTGTATGCTGTGGCCTCTGAACTGATGCAGGGTTGTTATGCATGTGTGACATTTTGGCATCTCGCCACGTTGCAGCGCACAGCAGCAAGAGAAGGTCGATTCTGTTTACATTCTGTTAAAGTGCAAATTTATACGGTTCACATGAGGACATGCACCATTTGACATGAAGCACTATATATATAATGTATGCCCTGCAGGCATGGCGAAGGGGATCAGGAGGTGTCAGCGAAGACGCTGGGAGCATGAGCAGAGGTCCATCAGGACAACGGCTATTACCTGAACTTAATTAACCCGTGAGTCATCCACGGTGTCCTTCAGCGGAGACACCATAGAGGGTAAAGTGTGGGGTAATTGGCCCGGGCTGCTGCTGGTTCTCCATTATGGTCTCTAATTATATGTATTCAATCTTCATTCAAGGTGTAAATCAGCATCTGATTAGGTCGCGAGGGTGGGCATGGAAATCTGACAAACGGTGACACAGATGATGCAGGAGCAACCCTACGGAGCCGCGGATTGTTCCTTTAAACGCATTCAAAGAAAAGCACATCTGTGTTTTCGCTGCAGGGCTACAATACCAGTGGTTTGTTTTCTGACTGGTCCACGAATTATTTTGAGGGTTGTCCAGTCGTCTGAGTGGAAAAGTTGGTTGAGTAACGTTCACATTGACCATGTTGACATCGTTTTATGTTAAATTAATCAATCAAAACATAAAAACTCTTATTTAAATGACAGAAGTGTTGGGCAGTATGACAGTATAAACCGTGTGACAGTATTAAAGTGTCTACCAGTAAAAATTTTGCTCTACCGTTTATACCGGAGAGAGAGCAGATGTCTGTGTTTCCGTATATTCACCAGCGTGTCGTGTGGAGTTTGTTCGCTGTGTTTCGTTGGTCAGGTTTGGGTGCGCTCTCTATAATCACCAGTATGTCCATCAGACTGCTTGGCATAGTTTCGACGAAGAAGAAACAGCTTCACTGGTGGTGGTCATGGCGGACGCTGAGATTAGTGGCAGTACTGAGCAAACAGAGGCAGACCGACCCACCCAACATGAGGAAGAGGAGGAGGAACTCGTTCCGAAAAAGGTCGCGAGTCGCAATGTCGGTTGTCTGGAGATTCTTCCGATCTAGAAAATACGACAATACTATGCAAAGAGTGTCGTGTGACACCAACAACCTCTTCCACCACCTAAAGATGAAACACGCCAAGTTCTATTATAAGAGCCAAAAGATGCGTGACGCACCTGCTGCACCAAAAACTAAAACTGCAGCAGCTCCTCTAAGACAAAAGAGTTTTCAGAGTCTTTCACCAAAGGTACGCCATATGATAAAAAATCGCCAGACTGGTCTGACATTTTGTTTAGTAAATAATGTTCTTCCAGTTGAAATCAAAGTATGTTATTTACTTGTGTAAAAAGGTCTAATAATGCAAAGTTATTCTATCATAAACGTTATTGATTCGATATTTGAGATGTAACAAAACCAAAGTGAACCGAAATAAAAGCAGTCAAAGGTGTCAGTTATCAAACTCACAAACTCAACGACCAGTTGAAGAGTTTGGGAACATTTTCACAATGTTTAGACAAACTAAAATCTGTGCTTCAACTCTGCGCAGGCTACTGAGGTCAAAGTCTCCAGTCAGGATGACTTTATGACAGAAAAAAACTGCACAAAACAGACTCATGAGCTCCATTAGGAAAACAATAAGTGAATAAAGATTAACTGCTCCTCTTGCTGAATATCAGTTATTAGCTATTTAAATTAAAAACCTTACATTCATATATGTCATGATGTGAAATAAATGGGTTATACTAAATTAACTGACCTTTATTTTATGACTGTACAAGTTTTATTTTGTTGTTATCTTTATTTCTCGTTGACAGAAGTAGTTCTTAAAAGGTAGAATTTCAGTTTTGAGGCGTTAGTGTTTCTTTTTTTTTCTGGTGTCTAACAACACTAAAACACTTCAGGACTCCTGTATCACCGACTCTCCTGCGGTGATGATTTATGTGCTTCTTCTTTTTGATGTCCTTGTTACGTCAGCCCTAAAAGGGTCCACAGAGATTTATTGCTTTTAGAGCCTCTAGAGGCCAAAAGAGGAACTTCAGCTTCTAGGTTTCTCTGCCCCACAGTTTACCCCGTAGTTAGATAAAAGGATCACAAACCTGAAGCTTCAACGTCAGAAACCAAAGTCAGTGTAGCTGTTGTGTTAACCACTTTGTCCTCAGTTTGACTGAAGTTTGACTACGAGACACTTTGAGACAGAGGGTTTAGGTTCGCCGCCTGTCAGAGATGCTTCAACACAACACTGCTGTCTTTTAGACTCACGGTGCACGACCCCCCTCCCTCTAAACAACACTCTTTTAATCCCGAGCACTGCTGCTACACGAGTCTTCATATATCACAGGAAACTCTTACATCACACGCTGTCATGGGGAGCACATACGGAGAGGAGCGGCTCAGGGAGGAGGGGAACCAAAAGAACCAGAACGCAAAGAGATGAAAGCATCCAGAGAAAGCTCGAGCAGCTTCAAAGAGAAACGGCAGCGATCTTAACGCCACGGCCTCGTGTCAGTCTCGCCTTTACAAGCGGCTCGGAGAAAGAGGGATACAGTGGGTCCTGTGATGGAGAGGCTGGGCTTTAAAACGCTTTTACACAACAAATAATCCCAACAGTACTCGTCTGTTTTCTTTCACATCTCAAGGAGGGACTTTTAGTTTAAACGGAGGCTGGTTTCAGCTTAAAGGATCATGCTGCGGCTCTTGAAGCCAGAAACATGCAGATCTGATCAGAAATGAGGACGCTGAAGGCAAAATCAAAACTTTCTCTACCTTTACTTTTGATTTTCTCTCGTCTTGTTTTTTTCATTCGGCCTCATTTTACTCTGCAACATGTTGTTAGCAGCACATATTTGTGTAAAGTACCGCCCGAGCGACAGCTGAAGCACTTTGTAGCCTTGCAATTTCATCCTATTTGCAGCCACTTCAACTCAAATAATTTCCTGTAACCTCAGTCATTTATTCCTCTCAGTGTGTTGACAGTCAAAAGATGCTCCACAGAGAGAGAGAGAAAAAAAAATCATCACGGCGATGCATTTACCTCAGATGACTGACCCTTTGATGAACAAGGTAATACTCCGCTGACAACGCCATTACGGCTCTGACAGTTATGGACATTTTCCCACAGAGCACCTCACCCATAAACCTGTGACGAACACCTCAATGTACGGTATGTGAAGAGCGCCATTGTGAGGAACCTCTGCTGAGAAATATGTATTGATGATCCTGTCAGACTGGTCGCATGTCGGAGACGTGGTTCTTAGATTACTTTGAAATGATGGCGACAAATTCCTCCGTGTAATTCTGCAAACTATGACTTAAAACTTTCGCTTACATGTGCACAAATAATCGTGATAAAACAGCGTCATGTAAATATGTTGATCGAAAATTCTGATCCAATTCTGCTGAACCAGGATCTCACTTTGTACTAAAATACTGACATTAATGACTCCCAGTCAGAAATAAAGGCCTGTCTCTAATACAAGCCTACCTCATATACAGGCCTGGTACTTTCTGCAGTAAAAGCAAATATAAGACCTGGAAAGAAACTGTATTCCGATCAAGCGTGGTGGTTTATGCGTCCATGTAAACACCAATTCCGATCGTGACTCTCTAACCTGACTCCGTCTTCATTCTTTAGTTATTGAGGTCAGTACAGAAGGTTTCATTATTAACACTCTGACATAAAACACAACAACAGGCGCCGTGTCTGCTCCTCCGCTAACATTACAATGTGTACAAACAGCGTAATGACGTCATATCTGCCACACAGTGCAAACTTTGACAGAACAGTAAAATAGGTAAGCAAGGGCGCCATCTAGTGACAATATTTAACAGAGGGGAAAACTCCTAAATTGAGTGAGCCACTATGGTGTAGGGCCCGACTGATATGGATCTTTTGGGGCCGATGCTGATACCGAATATTAGGGGGGAAAAAATCTTTTAAATTTTTTCATTAAGTTACAAAAAATATGAATTTATACTGTAGATATCTATGGTATACTATATACTGTAAATATACTGTAGGCTACTGCAAAGTCAGGGAACTTTTCAAATGGTGGAACATTTTCAAAGTGAAATCTAATCTTATTCTCCTCATTATATTTCTGAAAATATTGGCGAAAAATCGGCGAGTTTTGGCCGATCACCGATTAGTCTCAAATGGGTTAAAATTGGCTGATTTGCAACACCAGTCCCGCCGCTCCACCTGTGCCACACTAGATTAATATGTGGTGGTTCTTGTCTTCACATCTTGTCTGTTTTATACACAGTCAGTCCTAATCTAGCAACTAACAACATTAAAGCAGCAATCCCTCTTATTTTCATGATTTTGTTTTTATACAACTTTTACTTGTTACCTGTACAGGTGCCCCCTGCTGGCCATCAGAAGAACAAAAATTTTGCAGCATAACATCTCTCCACGTTTCTAACAGGGTCTGTCCAGCTCCTGATTTGTATCCGCGCAGCATTTCCGCAGATTACGATGCAATAAATGAGGCATTTCTTTCATTACCTCTGAAGAATAATTTGATCTCCGTGTTTTAAAGGTCAGACAGACTTCTTTAAGCCTGTTTCATGAGGGGCTTTGAGACTGAATTACTTCCACATTCTCTATCCATCAGAGGTTGGAACTATTAACCACCGCTGACCTTCCCTTTTGATTTTCTCTGTAATATAGGGAGATGGTAGATATTCATTTAACTAAGCCAGAACCCTGTGTGATTATATGTGACAATTAAACTTGAACCTGATTAACCCACACACCAGCGCTGCCACTCACGCTGGAAATATGTTTCACCGTCTCTCTGCGGCTGAGAACATGACACATACATCAGACTCTTCCTCGTCTTTACAGAGAGGTATACAACACTGCAAGACATCAAAGTGAGAAAAACAAGTATGTTGCTGCACCAACAACATGTCACTGCTGATACTGTACGACTGCGCATCCTTTTGATCAAACCATGCTCTCACTCCAGCATCCACCTGCAAGATCTGAGGGTTATTGACTGAACTACCTGCTCTGCAGAGAACAGTATATCCTTCTGACAGTGATATAATGAATACACTCTTTAGTGTACTGCCTGTAGAATAAAAATAATGACTACATGGGAAAGTTGATTTAATTTCATGATGTACAGATGAAAGAATAAACGGGTTTCTCTTGTTAATGAGCGGTAAGTCTCCAGAACTGTTTCAGGGAGGGCTGCACGGTTTTGGTCGAGAATAAAATCCAGATATTTTCTCTGAAAATGCAATTTTCAATTTTTAATTCAGTGACAACTTCACCAAACTTCACTTTAATAATAAAAGTTTTTCCATCATCTCTCAAAATAAAAACATTGAAAACGATGTAGTGCGTACGCCAAGCTATGAAATCAGATTTCTGTCAAAAATAATCAAACAAAACTTTTTCAACATCAAACAAAAATAAAACTTTGAGAGAGAATAAAACTCACAAAGTCATTTCAAAAGTAAAACTTGTAACTTGCAAACAAATCCTTTGTTTGTCGCTGCCAGCTCTCTCATTGGCTAGTGAATTTTAGAGTGACAGCTCAGTGGAAACCCATTTCGGCCGCTCGTATCCGCGATCTCGTTCTTTCGGTCATTACCCAAAGTTCATGGCGACAGGTGAGGATCGGCACGTAGATCGACCTGACGCTTTTTCCTAATCCATGTTACAGCCATCATGCTACTTCAACTGAGACCAGCATGCACTTTGATTAAACCCATCGCTATATTCCTCAAGTTGAGGAGTTACTCAGACATTTGTGATTTGTTTGGCCTGAAAATGTTGGAATAAAAGTCTAAGAGTCAAAAGTTTGATATTGAAATGACTACAGTTATTTATTCCCCACATTGAAATGATAACAATATGACTTCAGCTGCATTAAGGTGCTCCTAAATAAAAGAGCATACTGCAGTTGGAGCCGTTTAAGGGTCTCACAGGATAAGATAAGTGCCTCTAAAACTGAGAATAAGATCATTCAGCCTGTTCTGTTTGTTATAAGATAAACGGTATAAATGCCCCGAGCAGTTTTCACATGACAATGGAGAATAAATCTTCCTGAGTATGAAATATAAGACTCAAACTCATCAGAGTGAGTGTAATATTACTGAGGATTATAGATATGAGAGCTCTGACAGCGGTATGATCATATTTCAGGTCTCGCCGCTAATGTGGACTCGTTTCTTTTCTCCCAGGATCAGGCGAGTCATCTTTTTGGATGGATGACATTTTGGAAACACTGCCTTTAAATGCTGAGCACGCAGTTTTTTAATGTAAAACCGTTCCTCTCTCCGGGGAAATTACTGTACATTTTATCTTTAAGGCAAATATTACTGCGACTCATCCTTCTCGGACTTAATGAGATTTTTTAATGCAGCTTCACACGCGTGGTAATTGTCAAACCTCTGAATCTAGTCACAGTTTGTTCCTCCCTGCTGCTGCTGTCTGAAGTTTTAAACCCTGAAACCATGCAGTCTGGTTCAATCTATCAACCCAAATAAGGGCTGTATTATTTTATCAACCCTGGTTTTCATTCATAACCTCAGGTAAATGAACGGAAATCAACCGGTGACCATAAGCAGACCAAGTCCAGGTCAATGATAATGATCCGCAGTCCCTTGGGACTCCGTTAACATGCTCTATTTGCCTCAGCTTATTGAGTAAAGACTGCCGGAGCTTAGCTTCATCGCTTCTCCTTCGGCTGAGCAGCAAAGACTTCTAACATATGTTCAATACTCTAATGAGGTCTGACGCTTCCCATTCATTATCACGTTTAACGCCTGAAATTGAAAGACGGAGCGTCAGGTCGTCGATGGAGAAGGTCGATGTTTCGACTGCGGCACATCCAAAGTCCCTGACCTGCTCTTATTGGTAAACAGACTTCCAGGCGTTTTTTAAAACCCGGAGCTGCTCTGGGGCCGGTTTATGGTGCTTACCAGGAAATCAATACCACTTGGTCCAACATGACTTGTTTAGACGGACATCAGATCAACAACGATTAAGGAGTCCGTCAGCCTGGACCGCTCTATAGAAGGTGGTTTGAACTTTATGACGTTAGCAGCTTGGCTAACGTTTGTAAGTTTGACATATTTGCAGAGCTTGACACTAACTTTTTTCACAAGGAGCACATGTGATCAAATAATGTTTGTCTTATTGGTCGACATAAGTACTATTATTTGAAATCAATTTTAGGTCAGTTTGTCACATGACATGGAAGCTATAGAAGGAAAACAGCCTTTTTTGAGAACATCAACCGGTAATTTATTGACGGTCCCTTAATCAACATGGAACTATAAAGCACTGCTGTTGCTTTTCCCGGTTATGGAGAGTGAGAAGACAAATCCACAGTGAATGTCCATCAGATATCCAACCTAAAACTAACTTCGCCACATTTTCTGATTCGCACACATCTATTGTTAGTTGCAAATGCGAATGAAATGGCTGCACTGTCGAGCCCTGAATTGACTGGGAAGACTTGGAAATCATGGACAGAGTCTGAGTATGATCACCAAGGAGTTCTGGTTTCTCAAGACATATTATGAAGCTTAAAAAAGACTTTTACTAGTTGAAAATCTTGAATCTGTAAAATTCTCCAGTTTTCTTGCAATTTTGACACCAAAGACATTTCTTTTTTTTATTCCTCCCAGGTAACTTCTTGGATTTTGAGGCCAAAAACAAGATAAACTCTCCCTGAATGCACCTCAAATCATGTGACGACCATACAAACAGGTGTGTGCAGCTCTGTCTACATCTCAAGCGGTGCAGGAGAAAAGCTTGCAGATGCGTCATCACGTCGCTCATCGCTCAAAAGATGTGATCATGCAAAGCTGGGATGGATAAACATGATCTCTAGCAGGTCTAAGAGAGTTGAACAGGCTGTAGAGTACAGCTCATGTGATCTCACTTTGCAGATCCATCGTTTTTGCTCGCTCAGATCCCATTTATGCTTTCTACAGCGAAACTCCAAGAGTCTGACTTTGTGTCAAAGAGAGGAGGCGGTGGGATCATCACGCCACAGGGAAGTGTATTTCTATGAGTTTAACATAAATCAATGTCAATTTTCTCTTGATAAATTATTTACACAAACCTCCAGGATCTTCTCCTACCAGGGTCACAGAAACATATACTGACATTTTTTGACAGAAGACCTCCATACTTCAGAAACCAGCCTCTCGGCGTGTCTTTGAACCGGTCTGAAAACAGGAAAAGAGGTGGAGCAGTGGTGGGCTTAGAGCTTCCTAGAAAACAGCTGCAAAGTGCCGATCCATCAGTCGATTATGCCGAGTTATTACACATACTGAGGCATGACTTCTAGTCCTCAAATAATCAAAAAAAGATCCATACAGTATGATGAAGAAACTGCCTCAAACCTAAACAAGGCTGCAAACATGTTTAGATCCTTAGTTGGTAACTGTTGGTGAGATGCTTTCCACATGCGCCAACATCGTGAACTACCAGTTTGTCGAGGTTTGCATGAAACTGAACAGCTAAAAACTGCTTAAACGAATTTTTGAAAGGAGATCCTGCTACTCTTCATCATTAGAAGTGCGCTGCAAAGTGAAGGTGTTGAGTATTTACTGTATCTGGAACAATCTACCTGTGTGCTGCTTTCCAATCTGTCTCATTGTGTCTTTGACTCAGGCTTTTATTTTAAGGGTCTTTTTTTCCATCTTCTGCTTGTACTTTTAAAAGTGTCCCTTTAAAGCTGTTTAACCTTACATCATATTAAAGTATGGCGTGTACCTTATTAATTAAAGACAACACTGTAGGTTTTATGACAAAATGCTAAAAATTTAAGGTAATCAGAGGATCTGAATCACAAACCTTTTAAGTATGCAAACTCTGGGCCTGCATATTTAAAAAATATGCTCTTATTAAATTTTGATTGAATGATTTGCTGAAGGTCAGCTGAGCTCTCCATCACTGACTGATGATGCTCATTAATATGCCGGATGATCCAGCGTGGTTTCTCAGATATTACAGTCCTTGAGGACGAGGGAAACTCTGAACCTGGTCTGTCAGGACACCTGTTGGAAACCGTAGCGGAGCTGCGCGGTCAGATGTCCTCAGAAAAACGTGAAAAGCCCATCACACCCTTCCACCAGAAAAAAAAGAAAAAACAGGCCAAAAGAGCGACGGCTGGAAGTCCTTGTGTTCTGTTGAGAGTGGGAGGATTAAAGCCGGGCGAGAAGATGAGAGGAGAACGAGGAGGGACGGCCTGAACGGGCTCGTGCGGCGGGGCAGATTACTCGCGCGTGTGGTGTTCACACAGATTTTTATGAGGCTGATATCAAAGCAGCAGCTGGAGGAAAAAGGCCACGCTGAGATTCACAAGGACGGACGCGGAAGAGGGAATGAGGGATGCAATCTATGTAAACAAGGTGGAGCACACCGAAGACCGCGTGTTTGTACGTATACATCCATGCACGGCTCAGCGTGTCTCTAACTTGTAGTGAAAACTCAGGCGGCGAACACGCAGGGCTGATATTTTATACAGCAGTGAACTAAAACCTTGGGATGAATTCAGAAGTCTCTTAAAAAATGCAAACCCCATCAAAGCGCTGCAGTCTGAATCCATATGAAGATGCAGCTGGCTCGCTCTCGGAGCAGATACTCTCAGCTCTGGCCTTGATGTAAACCCTCTGGGTGTACATTATTAAAATCTCCCTCCATTCTTATGGGGGAGAGAGACGCCGCGCTTTAACCTCTTCTCCAAACGTATTTCTCTGGCACAGAGGATGTATGTTTTTGTTTAACTTTATCGTCTGTTTACTGTTCTCATTACAGTACCTAATAACTTATGTAATATGTTATCCAGCAGTCATTTGTCCGAGCGTATCTCGGTGGTGAATCTTAAGACGTTTTCATTCTGTTGCAGAATTAATTTCCTGTGTTAGATTATCCGCCCCAAACCAAACACACAGTTCACCCAGAAAACGCAACAGAAGACGGTTTTATTTACATCCCATAAGTAGGTGATCTATCCAAAGATATTCCATAGATTACTTTAGCGGGATAGAGCTTCAGAAATAATATCAGAGGACACAGACTGACTGTTGCTGTGTTGGCTGAAGACGGTCCGTTCAGTATCTGTGAACACAAACACCGCGTAGAGAAAATAGAAATAGGTCAGAAACAAATAGAAAAGCAATATATACAGTGAGTGGAGAGTTTATTCTGGAGCTGCTCCGACGGCGATAAACGGAGACGTGACTTTAAGGGCATGAGCTGAGATTGTGTTCGTCCGTCACCTCATTACTCCGAGAAACAGACTCTGAGAAAAGAGTCCCAGTGAAACGCTGTCTGACTTTATAATCTGTGTGTCTGTACAGACCAGAAAAACTACGTTTAACATCAAAGCTGCAGTCTGTGGCTCTGCGTTCACTCCAGCCTCAGTCCGCTAAATTCTCCAAAGGTCATGAATCGACCGTCCTTGACGATCATCTCAAGGCTGCCGTCATTCCTGTTGATTGCACACCTTCTTCTACCTCTCTGACAGAAGTAAACTTTTCTTATCTTAACTTCTGACATACTCAGCCTATACTGAGTGTCCTTTTCTACTCAGGAATGTTGCTTTTTTTCAGTGTTTTGTTGCTCCAGACTCAACTTTTATGAACCCTGCTTCTGCCAAAACATTTAAAATGTTTTTCAGTCTCAACATTTTACATCATCTTTGCTCAGTTTCCTCTTAAATAAAGAGGTTTCAATGATTCGCAAACCATAATATTCAGTTTTTATCAACATTGTGTACAGCATCCAAACTTTTGAGGGACCGAGGTTGTGTGTGATCATCCATGGCGGACATTGGCGGAGAGTCACGGTCAATCAAATCATCAAGAAATGTGGGTTCAGTTTAGGTGTTTAGGTGTAGACAAATTACCGGGGACAATATTGCATAAGTAGCTAATTCCTGATTGACAAAAGAACAGCCAATAAAATCAGTTAGCTTGATCTAAATGGCTGGATGTCACATGACCCTGTCACTGAAGGTGTTTTGTGTTGGAGTCTTAAAGTTTGTCATGGTTCCAAACCTCAATTATCGATCTCATGAACGACTTATAATAAATTTCCTTTTGGGGATAAATAAAGTTCTTGTATTGTATTAATAATTGGTATCAGTATCGTCCCTGAAAATCCAACATTAGTCGACCACTATGACCCAAAATATCCACCGCATAGGGAACGGCAACTCTGTCAGTGCAATATTTATCTTTATCTACGAAACAAACCACGTTTGCATGGTGTGAAATATGATCCGCCTGAAATACATAGAGTTTTATTTTGAAAAGAAAGACGGATGTTTTATTTTGTGTCTGTGCCCAACTTCCTTCCCAGCACGGGCTAATCTGTGATGAATTTTTGCAGCATGCTGTGGCGTCCAGAAAAAATAGAACCCTGACAATCGGCTACGAAGCCTGCTGAACCGAAAGAAGCCGGTGGAGTTTGGCACATTAACTTGAATGGAAACAATAAGCAGCAATCGGCGGCGATTGGCCTTTTTGCTGCTGTTCCGCATACGGTGGAATTTTGGGGTTAGGAACCTTTTAGGACATTAGGAAACAGATATTCAAGGGCCAATTTTGCATGTGGGTTCTCCTGGAGGTTTTTGTCGTGTCAGGTCTTGAATCTGAGTTTCAAACTTTGATGAGCACGAGAAATCAGCAGGACAGCTGCTGTGGGTGGTTGTTGAAAGTCCGCCGCCTTATGTGTCTGTTTACGACCTGCTGTTCAACCGTCGGTACTTCAGTCTGAGAGCTCACAACACCCTTTGACTACTTATTTTTTTGTCGTCGTGCACATGACGTGATTCAGTGAAGAGAAATCAAGTCGTTTGGGATAAAAAAAGAAAAAAAATACTTGAATATTTCAGATGATTACCTGCAAACAAACTGTAACAGGCTGTTGAATCAGGGTCCCGGTGGGGTGTAGGAGGAAGCTGGCAGCGCACAAACCAACACCTCGAAGGAATCTTTTCAAGCATCAATCCAGAGCAGCACTTCCAACTGTAAGAGGAAGGCCGCCGTGGGTCGCTAATAGATGAAACAAGGCAAATTGGCTGCTAGCAGGTGGGGCTCACCAGCCCTGCTTGAATCTTCAGTCGGGAAGTCTGGCTGTGAAGTCGAAGCCATTATTATATCTGAGGAGGAGCTACAGTTGAATTTGGTGGCACAGGTGCTGCCGAGTTTTGTGCGGCGCTTTGAGCTGTGTACCAAGAATTCAGCAGGGAGCAGAACAAAGGCGGCACAGAGTCGCATGAAATATACAGAAGCTGAAGTAACGAGGCGACCGAATTCATCAGAGCGACTGTATATTCATTAAAAAGAGAGAGCGGAGAGGAGGGAGAAAACAGCGCCGATAAACGGCACTGAGACGGAAACACGGAGGGAAAGTCGGCTGTGAAGTCAGAGCTTTACTCGAACAGGAACAGCTGACGGATGATTGATGGTGATGACACTTGAGGGATGTAATCGCAGTTCTGATGCAACCGATCGTCATATTCAGGCTTTGTGATCCGTATGCAAAACAGCTGATGACGCGCAGAATTTCACAGCACCTTCACCTGATGATCGAGATCAACCAAGAAGAACAACAAAAAGGAGCTCCCCATGGTGGAGGAGAGAGAGGAGGATCAGACTCTGGAGGGGAACTGCGTCAGTTACACATTTGACAAACCTAGCTGGGCAACGAGATGTGTATCTGTTGTCTGTATTTGTTTACATCCGGGTAGTAGAGCACTCCAGGGATAATATTACAAAAATGAAGTTATGAAGTTACGATTAAAGTCTTCATATCAGGAGGATTTAGTTTAGTTATTTATGTTTAGTAGGGATGGGACGATGTGCTTTTTTCTCTCAATTCGATTCTTCTACGATTTTTTTGGCTGCTGATTCGATTTAAATTGCGATTCATGATATTGTCGATTTTCTTGATTTTTAGTCAGAATTTTAACACCAGTGAGAGAGTTGAATGATTCTGATTCACTCCTGACTATTTAAGGAACCATATTTCTCCAAAATACACTTCACATGTAAGTCAGTTTTTAAGATTTATTCTTAAATTTGAAAGAAAAAAAAATGATCATTTTAACATAAAAATCTATTCAAAAATGGTAAAACAAAAAATTGTGATACTTGTGTGAAACAGTTTTTTCTCCCACCCCTATTGTTTAGTCAGATGATATCATTTTAAAAGAGGGTAAGTCTCAGCTTTTTGTACAGTCTTAAAACTAAACTGCTCTGATGTGCCAAAAGATTATTTATCAGCTGAACAGACGAATGAAATGAAACGAGAAATGACTGAATTCTCTTTAACATTACCACTTTATTTTATTGAGACATTATTCATGTAATATTAACTTTATCTTGATAATAATTCTCTTCACTCTCTTTGGTTTGTGTTTTATCCTGTTAATATTACATCTTTATGTCCATATGACTTTATCCTTGTGATATAAAAACTTAATTTTAATCATGTAACACGACGACTTTATTCTCATTATATTTTGACTTGATTCTTGTTAGGTTATGCATACCTTTATAATCATAATATGAGGACTAATATTCTTGTTCAACAGCGACTTTACGATCTTAGTCTAAGGTGGATAAAATGAGTGATCTCACTTTACTTCCTCTGTCCTGACTGACTGAATTCAGATCGAGTAAACCCTGGAAAGAAGCAGGAAACATCTAATCATTATTTAATCGTATTTATCGTACACTGTTGTGTGCAGGATGACATTTACGATGTTGGCAAACACAGACTCCGCTCTCAGATAGATGTTGGAGTCGTCTATCGCCGCCACACTCACGGTCATGTGCATGGATATTTGATGAGCAGCAGCGACATGCTTCTCTCACACTGTACAGAGACCTGACTTTATTTATTCATTTGTCTTTTTTCTGATGTTAGAGGAACAAAAAAACACACACACACACAGACACACACATCTGCGACATGTTAGCCCTACACACAGACACACACACATGTACACAGTTTGATAGCCCACACGCTCCACACTCGTAAAACCCAACACCTGAGCACACGTTTACCTCACTCTGACACACACTCACACTAAATCAGACTTTCATTAACACAAGGTCAGACATACACAGCGTCCGAACACACACACACACACACACACACACACACACACACGGCATTGAGAGGTGTGTGGGCTCGGCTCCACAGCGCTGCCAGGCTCCCTCTCTGCAACTGTCAGCGCTCTGCCTTAAAAGCTTTTAATATGAGAGATGGCGACTACGGCCGCACATGAAAAAATAACATAATAGTTCATAATGGAGGACGGGATGACAGAGGAGGTGTCGCAGGAGTGCTGAGAAAGAGAGCGCAGAGGACGGACGGATGGAAAAGAAAGAAAGAAACAAACTCCTCCAGTGCTAGTTATCTCTCCAGTAAAGCTGCAACTAATGATTATCTTTATTATCGATTAATCTCCTGATTATTATCTTTTGATTAAAGCCACGCTCCGGAGACTCAGCACGGCAATTTCATGTGAGTGATTAAACAATTAATGGTTATCTAAAGCTGCAAAGTCAGCGGGTGGGGGGCTTATTTAAGGAGGAGGCAGAAACACAATAGATCCGACTGTATTTATGATGCAAGAAGACCAACGTCATCATCAACAAAGTGGATTTTGAGCCACAAAAACCATGAAAAGAGTGTTTTATTATAAAGGGTTAACAGGAAATCTATGCCTGTTTGTACTTCATGTTAAAGAGTTTGTTAAAATAAACGTTTTTTCCTGCAGTGTCAGAAAAAACTGCAAAAAAAACTTAATATTTACAAAACTATCACCAGAAAGCTATCGCCGGACTCACGGACAGAGTGGATTTTACGGTAAATCAGGACACCAACGTCAATCACTCCAAACCGGTTCTCATCTGGAACTGATTATTGATTTCCATTTCTATGTATGTAACTTCTTCAGTTCTTCATTGTTGCATGCGCTCTGCAGAAACTTGAGAACTGTTTTTTTGAAAAAGTGAAAAATGTGTTTTTTCCTGCATGTATATAAACAACACAGTCATCCTCCGACCACTGAACCCTGGAGGGGAGAAAACCCCTAAACTGTTTGTCTATTTGAGCCCCGTTTGAACCGCGACTATAACGAGGGTTGACCACATGAAGTTCGGACACTCAAACTCTAACATACCACTGAGAGACCCTGTGGGAACTGTGGTTGAAACACGAACTGCTGCCTCCTCTCGTTCAGGGTCAAATTCTGGATCATATGTGTAGCGCACTGGCGCAGGTTTGGGGTTCAATTATTGTCTCTTTCTATAAGGAAACGAGTGCACAAAAATAAGACACACAACCAACTGAACATTTGAAAAACTAAAGGCAGATAAAAACACCTGAACTTATGCCATCCCGGCATGAAAGTGCATGAAACATGGTGTGTTAAGGTTCTTCTGGAGGGCTCACCATGTTTGTTTCTGCATCTGTCTGCAAGCAGCATGGAAACGAGTATGGTGGCAGAATTGGGGGTTGACTCTGAAGCTAAATCTAACAGATCTACTTAATGGGTTTAAACTAACAGTCAGTGCGTTTACATACACAGCTAATTCAGTTTTTTTCGCAGAATCACACTTCTCTCCTTCTCCGTATATACGCAGCTGATAAAACTGCATTATTGACATGAACGTGTCCTCCTCCGGCGGCGCTGTGTCTGGTTGACCCAACAACGACAACGACAGGTCTGTGTCAGACGTCAGAAGTGTCTACAACTGCTGCTGGGCATTTTCAAGCAACATGATGGAGCATCGTACAGCGTTGTTTTTGTCGTACATGATGTACATGCAACTTATTCTACTCTTCTTCTCTGGTGTTTTTGTTTCGGGGTTACGGGGCGTGGCGCACGGGCACATGCATTGTCCGATCATACTCTGACTACGCTGTTTACATGGTAGAGAAAAATCGAATTCCAATCACATAATCTGGGTGTCTAAAACTCCGATTATAGTCGGACTAAGGTGTTTAATTGCACTTCAGTTGTCTGGTCTTAATCGGAGTAAGGCAATAATCCGGTTTTCTTGAGTGTCATGTAAACATACTGATTATGTTTGTGGCTCTGTCCATAAATGTGGTTTCTGCTCTGCACCATCAATCTCTTGTTCTTGTTCTGATTGAGAAATCCTTTGCAGCAGAAACCACACACCACGAGCACGAGGAGACGGGACCGATAAATATTTCACATTTCTGTTTGATAAGAGCGTTAGAGCTGAAATATTTGGGATTAATTTCTCTGTTGATTGATCACTTCAGCAACACTTCACGGCTGATAACTCCTCTCAGAGTTCCTCCAAACACAGAAGAGAGGGGCGACTGTTTACTCTGGCTGTTGTTTACTCAGTCAAACGTCACGTATCAGCGCCGACTTCGTCTAGACGATTCAAACCGCGGGTCACATGCAATCACACTTTTTTCTCCTTTCTCTTACATCCTCATGCACACGGGCGATTCTTCTCCGCAGACTTGTTTTTCCCTCGCCTTTGTTTCTGCCTTCTTGGTGTTGAATCTGATATTTTATTCAGGCTCATTCTACTTCAGAAGTTGTATTAATGCTTAATTAAACTGACATGAATCACAGAAAGCAGTCCTTGGGATTTCTTTGCCAACAGCATCAGTACATTGTGTGTATGTGTCAGCCTGGACTGGAAGTGGAGCACGGCGCCGAGAATCAAAGTCGACTTGGAAACCGAGCCAATGAGGGGAGGGATCAGACCTTTGTAGGAAGGCCGCGTCTCAACCTATAAGATCTGTAAAACTTTGAATAAGTCTGTGATATACATAACGATAACCAACTCTGGGTTACAAAGAAACAGCCTAATCAGCTCTGAATGACTTCATCTCCAGCGCAGAGCAGGCTGGCATGTTGGCGTTTAATTAAACATACACTTTTCTATTTATACAGCAGAGTTGGCCGCTTACATCCAGCCAACAGGGAGCCCAGAGTCATTAAGCTGCAGGACACAGAGCTCGGCAGCGTCCACCTGTCACCTCTGTCAGACTGCGGATGTCATATATGCTCCCAAAGGAAAGCACACATTAAACAGTGTCTACAGAAATGAGTGGCGGCGGCGAGGATGAGGAGGAAGTGAAGCGTTGAAGAGAGAGAGAGAGAGAGAGGGTGCGTGTCGGTGCAGATGATTGAACATCATCCAACACTTGGAAGCTGCACCATGACCTAAACTTTGTGCGCTCTGGGATTTAAACAGCGATGGATGCTCTTTTTCAGGATTACAGAGGATGTGAGGGAGTCAGACCTTCAGTCCTGTTTGGGTAATGAGCCAGAATATGTTTGATATGAACCAAAGAAGGACAAACACCTGCTGAATATGCAGTAACTGAAGTCATCACCAAAGAATTACACAGGGGGACGTGAAGAAGAAGGAGGAGGAGGAGGAGGAAGAGATCATCTTACCATCACTAAATAATGAGACGGGGGCACCCGTCAGTTAAAAGTCATATGATAAAAGGCTGAAATCATAAAGACAAAAACTGTCTGAATTATAAAGATGGAAGACAGAGTTATGAATAAAAAGTCACAATTATGGAATAAAATTCTGAAATAATGAGGAAAAATAATGAAAATTTAAGAGTTTCCATCATAAACATCAAATTAATGGGTTAAAAGTGTTCATGTAAAGACATACGCTCATCATTTTGACTTTTTTAAGACTTACATTTTCATAATTTCTACTTTTTAGTTCAGGATTAGCACTTTTTCTCTCATAATGATGACTTTGAACTTTCATCTATGTTTGACCACTTATCTCAAAATATTAACCTAATATTATAACTTCTTACTCATAATTTTGGCTTCTCAGTCATGATTCTGGATTTCCATCCCTGTAAATTGTCTTTTTCTCATATTTATGACTTTTGATCTTTTTTCTTGAAACTGACTTTTTTCAATAGTTGTGACTTTTATCTTCCAATCGTGAGTTTTCATTTCATTCTTCAAACTTTTAATTCAAACTTTTATCTCGTAATATCCACTTTTTATCTCATTGTTGTCTTTCACTTTTAGATTTTTATGTTTTTTTACTTTTTTCTCATTTTTAAGACTTTTTATCTCATCGTTTCTCCTTTTATTTAATATCTAGAACTCCTCTCTCATGATACGAACTCTCACCTCATCATCAGAAAGTTTTCCTCATTATTCCTGTAAATACATAAACTCCTGACCTCAGGTGAATTAAGTGAGTTTGAAGTTTGTGCTGACTCAAACAATATTAAAATATCTGTCCACTCGGCACTTTTCTCGTAATTATCGTTTTGTGATGATTTCATCAACGGTGGAGAGACTAGCAGAGATTAAAACATGACCACAACACGTCACCATGAAGTCTGAGTCTTCTCTGATTTAATGTCAGGCCCAGCTGGGAAGACACTTGCTTAAAAGGCTGATGTGGTCATTCAGATTTGAGAGTTATTTCTTGTTTCCTCTGCTGTTGGTTCAGTCTTTTAGTAAAACTTTTAACACCTTTACTAAACTAGACTGAATTTAATCTCAGTTAAAAACCAGCTATGTAAAAAGAGGCAGGATAGGAAACCAAGGCTAAGAAAAGAGTTTGACCCTGTCTCTGTGTTTGCCATCTTTGCAGAGCGCAGACTCTGAGTCTGCTGCTCTGAGACGATGAATGAAAACACTGCTTATTCTAAAGATAATGCTTGCAGTTGTGTTAAGTAATGTATGAACCTGAGCGCAGAGGAAGCTGGTTTGATGTTGGCTCTAAAATCTGAGATTTTCTGGATATACTCTGAAAACTTGGCGGCGTGTTCACAGCTCAGAGAAAAGGTTGGGAGGTTTCAAGAAATGTGTCTTGGTGATTGAGAAAGCTGTGAACCTAAACCAAATTGGTGATTCTAATCAGCCGCTACTAATTGGCTCATTTTAGGCGAAACCCAGCCTGACTCAGGTCTGCCCCTCCTCTTTTTCAGCCGGCGTTGTTTGCCTAATGAGAGCAGCTTTTCTGTGTTAATCCATTTCCCGCTTTCCTCCGGAGATTTACTTTTTAAACAAAAGTCTAATCTCTGAGGAAATGTGCAAAAATATGGCACAAAGTGAGACTAGTGAGCAGAGAGTGGTGGTGGTGGTGCAGAGAGGGGCTGTTCAAGGAGAATTTTAATAAGCAGCACACATTTCAGTCAGCACACACACACACACACACACACACTCACACACTTTATGGAGCAAAATCTCTCGATGCTCTGCCTGAAATGAATTCTCTTTTCCCACATCAGCCAGAGGAAAAATGTTATCTGCAGCCAACCAAAACCAATTTGGAGCAGAATAAATGATGTACCTGACGTAAAAAAAAGGAAAAATTGTGATCCCTTGTTGCACGCTTCGTTTCTTCCTCACGAAGGCGTGATAACTGATTGAAGAGTAGAGACACACCGTCGGTCCCACCGATGATCGTTTCCATGCAAATAAGCCGCGCAGTCTGCACACTAAACGAGCGCTGAGATATATAACGCCCCGCAGCTGATCGATAAACAACTTGTGGAAGTGACTCATCACCAGGCTCTCGCCCTGAAGGCAAAGTGCTGAGGCAAGACTCCCGCACCATCACCGCCGCCGCCACCATCAGGAGGAGCAGCAGCGGCGCTCCCGAGATGAGGAGGGATGTGGAGGCCCCTGCTCCGAGTCAAGTGGCCTGCTGGCAGCGAGTCCATCCTGTTTCATTGATCTGCTCAGTCCAGATCTGAGAAATATGACTGAGGTCCGATTCCCTAATGGGACCACAAATGCAACAGTAGGGCCGCAGCCTGTCCACATGATGTATGCCGGGCGGATGGATAGAAGACCGGTCTTCTCATTGTCGGCTAATCGCCTCGAGTTTCAGTCAGGCCGCAGCTAATAGCCAGCGGACTCTTCAACCCAACCCCCATCCTGTTTAGATCAATGTCATACATACATACATGCCCCACTCAGCCGTCTCCACTCTCCACAACTCCATCCACCTTCCCATAGGGGACGGGCAGACAGCGGCGGTCAGGGCTAAGTGTTGGTAATGTGGTGATGCACATGCATTTATAATCAAACGTATGACCGCCAGCGTCTTCGGTCCACAGTGTCAACGCACGTAATCTGGGACAAACTGTCCACAGCTACAGACCGCAGATTTCCTCAGTCCAACCCTAATGGACCGGGGAAGTTTGCTCTCAAACCTATGAATTTTTAAAAGGTATTTGCTCATTCTGTTTCTGCCCAGGAAAAATACACCAACACACGAGAGCATCTCTGAGCGACCGAACGACCCCCGAACCCGAGGAAAGTAGTAGAAGTGGTATCATTATTATTATTTTTTAAAGTAGTAGTAATCATAGTAGTAGTAGTATTATTACTATTATTATTAGTTTTAGTAGTAGTAGTCTCATTATTTTTATCATTTTTGGTATAGTTATTGTTATCATTATTATTATTATCATAAGTTTGAACAGGTCTTTACAGTTGGAGTATCATCTTTTCCTTCAGAGTTTGAACCAAGGTTCAAATTTCATGATAAAAAGTGACGGCGCTGGACTGCACAAAAAACAAAAATAAATTATTTTTCATACATTTTTACAATTTCTTCCCCTACCGGCTACTAATGCTTATGCACAGTTCCCTTAAATTAAATAACATCTTTTTAATAACATCCTCTTTTTAGTCTGCCTCTGTTTTTGTATCAAATCCAAGTTTCACATTTTTATGGATTCTGACGTTAAACATCTCTGACAAACATCCTTTCAGAAAGTCTAATTTTTAAGACTTTCCCATGGATAGTGAAGAAGAGGACTTCTCAAAGCCTGAGGCAGCTGAGTTTGTGTTGTTAATTCCATGTAATTTGGCGGTGCGTTCCCTTCACCTGCACCTGCTCACATCTCGATGAGCTGAAGATGTTTTCTGTCCCTCCTCTGATTGTCTCTTTTCTGTGCATGTCACATTTATGCAGAGAGGAACAGCTGGAAAGCAGCGTGGTCGGCCGGCACGTTTGCACGTGTGTTCAGGAGAGAGAAAAGTGAAGCCTAACGAGCAAATTTGAGTTTCTATGAGGAAAAAATCATGTCGATAAGAAAGTGTGACGACCCGACTTCAAACAAAGTTACATATTCTTTTAGAAATCTGGTAAAAACTTAAACGCACAGTATTTACTTTTGCAGCCACGAGTATAAACCATGACGGTTATATTTCACCGTCAGTGTAACGTTAGAAAAGTTAATTTCACAGACCGCAGCAGACTGTGGCGTGATCTCCAGTCCAGCACCGATATTACCAGAGCTGATTAAAGGGTCCTCACAGATCCAATCAAGTACGGCACATATTGACGAACACCTCTGAGCACCTGTGGTGAGAGAACAGGACCCAGGACTTGGACCAGAATCACAATAATTAGACGCTGGTTTTACCTGAACAGATCTCAGGTGTAGTTTTGGCGCCTCGGGTCTGGCTGCAGCCCCTACAGACTCCCACGGTGGTTTATTTGCATTTTAACTGTCTCTCTGAATGGATTGACTGTCATAGTCGAGACGATATTCAACTCATATGAAGTAATATACGAAACAAGAGAGGCCCTCCTTCAGTCTGCTGATGGTATCAATTCACAATATTAAAAGAGGAGTCTGATAGGATCAGGCCGATCAATCATTTCAGAGGGTAATATTTTACTCCCAGAAGACAAATCTCTTCTTCTTCTTCTTCTTCTCTGGTATAATATGAGTCTGTTAATGAAGGGAGGGGGACTGTGTTAAAGCTGGACTTATTCTATAACTAAGTGGAAGCAGACAACAGTTAGTTGCAGTTAATTATGATTAATCATCTTTATTATTCTCCTCTCTCTGTGTCACTGTCCTATATTTATAAATGAAGGAGTTTGAGTTTAAATGACGACTGCTTACACAAAAGTTTTAACAGTAGAAACGCTTAAAAACAGAGAAAGGTTTGATGTTTGATAAACGCTGCAGAAATGTTGATGCTGAACTACAAGGATGCAGAGAGCAACTGAGTCACTGATCAAACTAAAACCTGGTCCAACCATGTTTGTCCTGCTTTTTCTGCACTGGGCTATTCCTTCAAGAGTGAATCTGAAATAAAAGGACACCCTCACCTCTGTCTCCTCCACCTCAATCCTTTATGGACCGAAAACTACAGCCCTGAATCACCAAGCTCTCCATCATGCGCACCTCGTTTTAATTCACACCTCTACTTCAGCACACAGAAACAGACATGCATGCTCGAAGTGAACCAATGTTCGCAGGCGACTTTTCTGTCAAGTCAACTTTTGATACTTGGAGCACTGTCGGACATTTCAGTGCTTAGTGTCGTTACCCTGATGTGCCACTTAGGTAAATGATCACAGCGTCTTACTGATCGTTCCTGTTGTTCATAGAGCAGTCCTTAATGGACTAGCCTGAGGTCTCGCTACAAACAAGCGGCTGCTGGAAGAGAGTAGATGAGTTGTGTCTCACCCAGTTTTATGGTGTGTTTGACCCTAAATTAATTTTACGCCTGAATATCCCTTTAATATTTAACACATTTCACTTCCTTCACTTTTATGGATCCCCGAAATTTAAAGTCCATATTTCCCCCTTGTCCAGCAGGATCCCTTAGGAACCAATTCATTTATTTGTATCAGGATGTAAACGTGTATTTCTGTAAAAATCCTCATTCAGGTTTGGTGCTTTAGGATTTTCATATCTTGGTGAAAAAAGTGCATTTCAAACATATTTTAAAAAAAGTCATTTTTGTAGCAGAAGTAACTAAAGTCACCTCAAATTAATTCAGAGAGAGGAACATAAATGCCTTTTTTTCTCGTCATGTTTTGACTGCTGCACTTCTAATTGAGTCGTCTCATTACGGCCTCGTCCTCTAAATCTTTTATGGCACCCAGCTGGAGACGCAGCTCCGCTAACTGTTTATCTCAACATGCTAATATTGCATAAGATTAGCGACTGAAAATGCATGTGATTTGCATTTTTTCTCTGCCGACTCTCTGATTAATTTGAGCTAAATCTGCAACTTCATCCGAGCCTGAGACGGTGACTCTTTCAGTCTCGAAACAGGAGAAGCGGGCCGTGTTTTTGTAGCTTAGAAAATCACGAATTAAAATGCTATAGAGTGAGCTCGGTATATGGGCCACACATGATTCAAAGTTTGTATCTCGGGCTGCAGGGAGCTTTCTCCAGGCCACGGAGGCATTTCCCTCCATGGATGTATGCAGGGGGTAATGGGAGAGATGTGCTCACAGCAGCAGCAGCAGCAGCAGCAGCCACTGTGGCTGACCTTGGTGCTCCTCACGAATCAGCCGAGCACTCAGCTCGAGCTCAGGCAGGGGAAAAATCACTGTGAATAATTTCTTAATGCTTTCACAGAGGAACAAAGAGGGAGGGTGAGCGAGAGGGAGGGAGACATAGTGGAAAGTTGAAACGGGTGATAGTGAGACGGACAGCAAATAAGGAAAGGAGGCTAAGCGAAGTCGGAGAGGAAGAGGGGCGTGATGATGCATAAAGTCGATGTAAAAAAAAAAGGAATAGAGGAAAGAAGGACTGAACATGAAAAAGGGGAGGAGGGAGAGCTATGTCCGGTGTCCTGGGATCATGCTGCAGTCTACATTATTCATCGCAGCACCAGATTCATCCAGGGTGACTTACAGCGCTCATCATTTACATGCCATCATCCATGAATTATTAAAATAATGACTTGTGCATCTGATGAACCGTAAAGTGTAGGGGTGAGGTCCCCGAAGGGAACCGTTGACTTAGAGGTCAGTCACAGGAAGCTACACCCTGAATAAACATACTGTCGTCTCAGTATGGAGTCACGTTCAAAGACCACAGGAAATGTGTCCCATTCTTTACATTTTTCATAACATGCATCCGACTCGTCCGGGAGAAAATAAAACAACAGCGGCGGGATCACGCAGAGAGGGGAAAACACCGGAGCTCAGCCGTCTGTGTGCTTATGAAGTCGATGGAAGAGCCGAGGAATCAATCCCTGAAATATCAATAGGACTGAGTGTTTGGAGTATCAACAGGGGCATCGACGGGACAGATACAGAAAGAATTGATCACATCCTGGACAGTATAATGTGTTCAGCTATCATCGTACATGGGGATAAACAACATAACGCTGTTTCTAACATGAAACTCACTTTAGGGAGAAAGCTTCGACACAAACTTCAAACCAGGGGCTGAAAAAAACAGATAGACTGAGACTGAAAAACCATCCTGTGGTATGACGAATCAACATTTTCAGGCAAGATATTTCAGTAAGACAACACCAAACCTAGGGCTGGGCAATAAACTGAAATTTACAGACACTGAAATGTATGACAATAACCGACGTCATTTTGCCCATATCGGTATATTCGGTGTAGGGCCCGACTGATATGGATATTTTGGGGCCAATGCCGATACCGATTACCGATTAATCTGACGATTTTTAAATTTTTTTATTAAGTTCTAAAAATTATATATATACTGTCACTGCGCCATCTACTGTATAAGTCGGGGAACTTTTCAAATGGCGTAACATTTTCGAAGGGAAACAGAAGTTTCGGTGAGTTTTACGGATTAGTCTCAAACGGGCTAAAATTGGCCGATTTAATAAATCGTTTGGGCCCTAATTTGGCGTAAAAAAAAATGAATGAAAAAAATTTGGTTTTGGATGTGTGTAGGTAGGCTATGGTCTCATGTTTCTTTAAGACGCTGTCCTACTTTAGAGACGTGACTCCACCCCAAAGAGGGAAAGACAGGTGAGGAGATGGAGGACGGTTCAAAAGTTGGAGCGGCTGAAGTAGACGAAGTTAATGTGGGAGGGGGTGAGCAGCTTGTGGAGTAGTTATCGTCCATTTATCGTTATTGAGGTGAACTGATCAATATATTGTGATATCGATTTGAGGACATATCGCCCAGCCCTAACCAAACACACTTCTGCTCATATTACAACATCACGGTTCAGTCGTAGAAGAGTCTCTAAACATTTACAGGAAGTCTTCACGTCTATCTCCGCTATTAAAGATTAAATAGAGTTTAAATGATTTGAAAACTACCAAAAATCTGTTTCCATTCGCATATATTACAGCATCCATCTTTTTTTAAATTGGGCTTGTATTTGCAGTCGTGGTAAGAAGGACTTAAACGGCAGATCAAAACCTAATTTTTCGAGTACAACCCGCTGCAAGTCTGCGGCTCGTTACAGCTCCCAAACTGAGGAGTATTTTGATATTTTAAGCCTTGATCTCCGTAGGATCGGGGCGTGAAGAGGAGGAAGAGATGTGAAGCACGCGGTTAAAGAGTCGCAGCTTTTTAATAAGGTGAAGCAATTAAGAGCGGGCGGGTGATTTCATATCCTGACTCTGTTCTGTCTGCAGAGGCGTCAGATCCAGCTACACGATTCCTTCACTGCTGCTCTCTCTCTCTCGTCAAAGTGAAAGTGAAGGTCAGGCGACAGGTCAGACATGCCCGAGTCACTCTTCCTGACATTAAGAGGAGGAATCAGGTCCAGCGTTTTAACTGGTTCTGGTTTTCTGCTAATGTGGGCGGTTTGCAGACCTTCCCTCGAACCTTCCACGAACACAAACAGAACAGAAAATGAGAGATTTCATCGCCGGTATACGCTGTACGATGAATTTAAGATATAGTCCACAACCAAGAGCACCACAACATCAGGTATCCACAGCAACAAAGTCAATATTTATTCAAGTAAAACAATGCACACCAATCAGGCAGAAGAATATAACCACTGATTGGTGCCATTGTGAAGACGTAATCAGTGTTATTCAGTTCAGCTGTCAGTGGGTGGGATATATGAGGCAGCAAGTGAACATTTTGTTCATGAAGTTCATGTGTTGAGAGGAGAAAAATGGGCCGGAGTAAGAACATGAAAAACTCTGACCGAGGACTCACTGCAGTGGTTAGAAAACAGGGTCAGAGCATCTCCTAAACAACCGAAAGAAGTCCAATGAGAGAAGCAGATCCAGTCAGGAGTCATGGGCGGGCGAGGATCATTGATTGAAGAGCCGCTGAAGAAGTTAATGATGACTCTGATAGAAAGATATCAGAGCACACAGGGGATGGTGGTGTTTAGCAGATCGGTTTAACTCTCAGGATTTTTATTCTTAGAAAAGTTTTAATGATTGAACTGTATTGATCCTGTTTTATTTTCCTCAATTAGTCTTTTATTATCTTCGCTGCAGCTGTTATTTCATGCTGTCTGTTCTTCGGTAAAGCACAGAAGAAAACTCTCTATATGAATTAAGTTTGTTGCATATAGCCAACCTGTGCCCATGACAATCAAAGCTTTCTTTTCTACTGATCTAAAAATTCCCCAGTAGGGCTGGGCGATATGGCCTTAAATCAATATCCCGATATATTTAGCAGTTCACCTTGATTACGATAAATGGACAATAACTACTCCACAAGCTGTTCCCCCCCTCCCACATTAACTTCGTCTACTTCAACTGCCTTAACTTTTGAACCATCCTCCATCTCCTCACCCGTCTTTCCCTCTCCATTGTAGGACATCACTTAAAGGGACATGAGACCTTAGCCTACCTACACACATCCAAAACCAACTTTTATTGATTCATTTATTTGACACAGAATATACCAACATGGGCAAAATGACGTCAGTTAATATCGGTAAATTTCGGTATCGGTAAATTTTCGGTTTATCGCCCAGCCCTATTCCCCAGATTTCAATCTAATCGAGCATTTCTGAGACGTGCCAGACAACAAGTCCACAGAGGACACACTTACAGGATCTGCAGTTATCAGAAATAGTGTGGATATTTTTGAAAACTGACTAAAGTGACACAATAAACAAAGTTATCTGCAAAGTTTCTTCTAATCACCTGTTTCCTCATCCTGATTTAATAACAATTCTTCTTTTTCCAGGTTTCTGTTCTCATCTCGAACTAAAACCACTCCGATAAGTTTACATCTGCTTCCCTGTGAGATAACCTGAGATTATAAGAGGTCACATCAGGTGGTGCATCGCTGCTTCTGGCAAACAGGATATTCTTAATAGTATCCTGTAGTGAGAGCATGTTTGAGATTACAGAGAGGACACCTCTCGAGTGTTTCTCTGATGTGTGTAATAAAACCAGTCTCAACTTCTTCACACTGACAGATGAACAGATTTACTGTATATAACACATATGCTAATTAAGACACCCACACACAGTAAACACTGGAAATCCACCTCCGCCCTGTTTTTAACACTGGGGTATTGGAAAAAGAATCTAACTTTGAGAATAAATGTGATATAGAGATACAAACTCTCAGTAATCAGAGTAAATGAGCCTGTTTTTCTGCTTCTGTCTGTTGTCATTGTTGGGTGTACGAAGGGAAAGCAATTTCACAAATTACAACCAAATTGGTTGAAAGGAAGAGATTTTGTCGACGGTGACGTTTCAGTTTGTGTCAGAAAAACTGACTTCAAGAGTTGAATGAGAGGCAGCTGTTTTTAGTTTACTCTGTAGTTATTTTTTCACAAAAAAAGCTGTTACTGTTTGAGGTACGGGTTTCATTTTCCCATCTTGTCTCACCACAGACATTAAAACTGGGTCCGTTGTTGCTGTACGTAAGTAAATATAAAAGTTCAGGTCTTACCTTTGAGTGTCACATCCATATCGCTCGTCTCCAGCGCTGTCCATCTGTCAACGACATAAACAGATAATTAAATCAGTGTTAAAGTTAAAGCCATGACACACAAACACGTCACATCTCCAACAGAGACTGATTCAGACTTTCTTTGGCCGGGGTGGCTCAGCCCTCAAACGAGGGGGGGTAATGAAGCATGTGCACACACGATCGTATTTACATTGAAGCCAGGCCATATTCCTGTATGAATGTGTTTCATCTACTGGGTTCATTAATATTTCAGTGTTTTTGAGACGGGGTTGTAGTCACTAGTTGGTGTCAGAATGGATCCAAGTGGGGTCAAAAGAAACAGGCCTAACAGGACTCTTGCAAACACCTTCATGTGTTCAACCAAAGGAGACAGTGTCACGCTTCGGCTTGACGAACACTGCAGGATCGGTGCGTCTCAGAGTGGGTAAGAACAGTTCTGAAGTAATTAGCGTTAATTAGCATTAGTTTTACGTGCTAATAAAACTGCTCAAACGCGTTGTTTGCTCCAGATCCTTCCTCTTTAGAACCTTCATGTGTTATCAGACGTCTCCAAAGCGGCACCACTGACTCCGAAAAAAATGGAAAAAGAAACTCTAACGGGCCCTGAGTCATTTTCCACCCAGACCCCCCCATCAGACTGTAACAGTAAGATCAGCACAAGTACCAACAGTCCTCATAAGGTATTGTTAGCATTGTTCTATATTTACTGCTGCCGTGCAGTGATTACTTACACTATCGGCCTTATATTGGACATCATAGTTTCACACTACACGGTTATTATAAAACTAGATCCAGGTGTCAAATTAAAGGCTGCTGAAGCCCGGAGGTCTGGCAGAGTGGAGCTTCTAATCTCATTTTATGAACTATAATATTCTGGTCACGTGAGACAGCCCTCCCTCTATTCTTATTAATTTTCCCTCTTGAGTGCAGTCTTCCTGCTTTCCCAATTGCTGTAGCAGCTTCTCCCAGTTCCACTTGTGTAAATCATGAAATAAAAGAGAAAGACATGAACGTGTGTAGATGTAAAACATAAACTATGATTAAAGATGCATGTCAGGGCACTAAAATTTGACTTTTACACTTGGATTTAGGATTAGTTGTCTTGTTACTATAGCGTTGTTGTACATAGATGTTTCTGTCTAGAGTTCCATTCAACACTTAACAAAGGACGCACATGTTTGGTTCTTTAAGTCATCCGTCTGTGGAAGGTGCCAACATGACCTCAGGCATCTCTATCTTTGTCTGACAACATCTCAAAGAATCTTTTCACCGACGGGTTGTTCAGACGCGCCTTTTCTCAACAAAAGAGAAGAGCCTTGACCGACGCTCGCCTCGTGTTTTCCTCAGACGTCGGCTGGAACAAAAGAGGCGGATATAATATTTCTTCGGTAAAGGCTGTTCAGGATATCACATGTTCTCGAGTTCGGCTTCGGATACTTAAAAAAAAAAGTGTTTAATCCAACAGCTGTCCAAAGTTCAAAGTCAAATCATGCGATTTAATTACCTCTCAAAGCTAAAATGCCCTCTGGCAGGAGCTGTCAATGAGACTTGGTAATAAAACAGGGGGAAGCAGCTCCACATCAGATGATAACTGAAACAAAACTCGAGCGGTTCTGTTCAAAACGTATCAAAAAGACTTTATTATGAACATCCAACATTATTAGCCTTGGAAAAGCTTTTGTTTGCTGAACTCTGACCTTTTACCACTCAATGCAAAGAAAAGACTTAGCTTGTGTGTCAACAGTAATGGGCCCCACTTATAGCATGTTATATGGAAAAATCAAAGTTAAAGGATTTACCTTCAAGACCAAAGTCTTGTCTGTTCTGTAGAGAATCCAACCCAGTAAATTGGGAGCAGATTTGTGAAAGTTTAAGGGCCTCTAGCTACTTCTTAGCCTGTCAAGAAGAACAGGGAGATCCAGGGCAGTATAGTGATCAAAGGCGTGCCTATATGTGATAAATATGCTAATCATTAATTACTGCTAATCATCACGGTGGTCAGCTGAGACACAGTTTAAAACGTGTTTGATCTTTGGAGTCGCCTTTGAACAGAAAAAGCAGAGTTTACATAGTGTAAAAGCATTTTAACACGGTTTAATCCAAGTAATTGGTAAAGTTGGGTAATCCAAATTTAGGTGGTAGAAGTAGTAAGGGTGGGAACTGCGGGGTGACTCATGAAATAACACGATACGATATGGCATGACGGGATACGTTCTTGCCAAAACTCAAGCACAAATGGTTAGCTGACTAACCCCTGATTTTCACCGTATCCAGAATGGTGGCAATTTTTGCCGTCTGCTAATTCCTACTGAATCTGTTGGTGAGGCGGATATCGTGGCAGATTACCAGACAGCGGTAATCGCAAGAACTCTCAAGAACCTGCAGATTCACATACAGTCGTGCGATAACAAGTTGTCTTTAGCCACAGAGGCTAACCATATACAGTATATAGTAGATTTGTGTCTTTCCAGAGGAGGAAATCTACTTCTAGACTTCTAGAATCAGCATCTCCTCATCCATGGTGTCATCAGGATGAAATGACGTCTAAAAACCTTTCATTTGTTCGTTGTTTGCATGGTGTGAAATACGATCCCTCTGAAACATGGAGTGTTTTATTTTGTATCTGTGTCCGACTTCCTTTCCAGCACGGGTTAATCTGTGCTGAATTTACCCGGCATGCTCCAGCGTCCGTAAAAAAAGGAACTTGTGCGATCTGCAGCAGAACGGAAAGAAGCCGGTGGAAATTGACACGTTAACTTGAATGGTTACGATCAGCTGTGATCGGCGGATACGGCCTTTTTTCGTAGCCGTTCCGGATGTGGTGGAAATTGAGGGTAATCTTAATAACACACCACTGAAAGCTTACATATATCCCAAACAAGTGAGTTATATAAACATTAATTCTGTGAATTGAACTGATGGGAACTGACTCACTTTTGGATTTTACCCCAAGTGGTCACTAAAGGAACTGCAGCTTTAGAGGATAATTTTGCTGCTTGGATCCAATTTGACCGCTAACGTTTTACTAAGATGCGCATCTGGCAGTGAGGTGAACAAATGGGTTGTTTTTATTGAAGCTCGACCTCTACCACTTAAGAAGATTAAATAGACACTCAGGTCAGGCCGATCAGAAAGACATGTGTAGCATCTCTGTGTCATATGTCTTACTAACACCTCGGAAATGTCTTTGAGGCTTTCAGTGTGAGCTTCCCATCCTCGTGCACGCTCAAAGAGGTGAGTGAGTAATGTAATTGTGGTGCAGGAGATGAAATTACCACAGCCTTCACAAGGTGAGGGTGTGTAGTGATGGCGAGAGGCGAGGGGAGGCTCATTCTGATGGTGTTCGATGTAATCCCTCTGCAACACCTCATCAGGCCACACCAGGGCTATTTTCACTGGACAACAAATCTGAGCGTCATTTTTGAACATCATTTGTCACTTTTACAGCTAATATTTTATCACAGGCTGCAGATTTAACAAACCATTCAGTTAAGACTGGGCGATAAAACGCTAATTATATATATCAAAATTAATTTCCCTTGATATCGATATGAAACATGGTCAATATGCTTTTCGATAGCCGGAATTTGGTAGACTACAAGGATAGCCAATAAAAAGGAGTCAATCCAAGTCGCACTGCAAATTTTGTCAAGCACATGTTCCCGCAAAGTCAGGGAATACATGAATAAAAGTTTATAAACCCTGAGCAGAGTAAGTGCAAAGCAGCCCACGGTGCCTGTGTAGCCGACCGATCAGTCCGCTTTCTCTACCGCAAAGTCTTACCACAAAACGTCAAAGAGGCAAGGCTTTAGTTTCTAAAATAAGTATTTTTTTTATTTATTTGGAGTTGTGTATCTGTTTGAAACTGTTATATATTACATTCATTTAAGAGTAACAGAGAACATTAAAGATTGACACGTGTTCTTTCTTTTATATCGATATCAACTGATATGAAAAAAAATATCGTTATAAACTTTTTAACATATCGCCCAGCCCTACATTCAGTTTTTTCAAGCAGTCAAACTTTTAAAATATTTTTTAATAATTTTTTAATATAATTGGGATGTTTTAGCTCAGCAGTTGTTAGCGCCTGTAATCGCTGCAGCCTCTAATATCGTGCTCATTGTGTCCCTTGGCTTTTCAGACAAACATGGGTACACTCCCCTGCCTCCTCCTCTTCCTGCTTTCCCCTGCCTGATAGTTCGTCACTAACTTCCTCCTGCTCCCAAACTTCATCCCTCATTTCGATGAGTGTCTTAGCTGAGTGTCTATGCAAATGTTGCGTCTACTTCAGCCCCGTGCGCACGCCTTACCGCGTAGACAAGCCCCCAGTCTGACAGGCAGGACGTGCTTAGTTTCAGATAATCTCTAATTGGACAGTCACCGTTTGTCAGAGGGACGTAACTAACTGCCAGCTGAACAATGAAACTCCTTCTTCAGATCATTATTAGCGACACATTTCCAGACATTATAATGAGGACATTACCTTGGTGTCCTGAATGGAAGCTACAACGCCGTCACAGACTCGTCTCGGACGCCGGTATTTCCATTCAGTCTCAAACAAGGTTTTCTTCCCTTTCAGTGAGATGTCAGCTCCCCATGGTAACATATTATTCTTTAATATAACATGCACAGACTGATCCAGACTGACATATTTTCAAGGGCATATAGAGCTTTTGTTCAGTCGTGCCGCTTTATCCATGCAACCGCTAAATGTATCATCCAGACATTTAGCTCCATAGGCAGAAATATGCAGCAGAAATCATTCGCAGCGTTTTCAAAACCCTTGGAAATGTGTCGGGTGATTGAATAAAAGTGAATCCTAATTAACTATCTGGATTCTCTTTGTCTTTTTCTGCAGGCAGGCAGATACTATTATACTGTTGTCTGGGCTAACGCCCTGTTTAACACACACCTTTCTCCTCCTCCATTTGCATCTACTTCTCTCCCAGACTCACTCGCCTCTTGCACGCATGCAAAAAGAGATAATGAAACGGCGCAGAAGGGAGACACCACCCACACGCTCATAGACAAACACTGTGGGAAAACAATAGAGCTGACTGTCCTTGAAGAGGGAAAATTAAACAAAAAAATAACACAAAGCCAGCGAAAAATGCTCCGTAAGCCCTAGGTAATTAATTAAGAATGTTCAGATTTAGTCATGGCTTAATACCCAGCAGTGCCGTGCTAAATTGCGGCGAAGTGAGAGCTAATTAGGCCCGACTCTTAAGTCGTGATGTGTTTTATTTATGACTGCATTTCTGGAACGTTCTCTCAATTTATATGGCACTACCATGGTGACCAGGAAATCTTACACTGCTGGTTTTTAAGTCTGGATGTCACCGAGCATTCATAAATCTTATTATTGGGTGGAATGAGTATGTTAATAATGTAGAACAAGAACAGTTTATGAATATTCATGACTCCGATGATAGATCGTGGTGAGTCGTTAGGAGTTGGCTTATAGCTGGGCCCTGGGCAGACAGCTCATTCTTAAAAGCGATGCATCATTTGAAGGTGTCAGCACGGACTGTCTTGTCTGTAAAAGCACTAAAGTGGCTTTCAGTCCTCCAGTGAAACGGCCCGGTGCGTCTGACTTTGAAACACACTTCTATGACACAGCTGTGTTGAATACTTTTTCAGATCGGCCAGGTGGCAGTCAAGGAGCCGCTATTTTTAAAGAACAGACTGTTGCTAGGATAAACAGACCAGTTCCACGGGGAGCTTTAAAGGGACGCTGCAGAGTCCAACTGACTGTTGTTCTTGGAAGTCATATTTCATGTTGGAAGCTCAAAAGCTTGTTTTAATATTGAACTGCTGTATCCAAGGCTGTTAGTCATATAAATGTAGACTGTATCTGAATATGACCGTCATTTCCAAGTTAAAGAGTAACTCAAACGGATAACAACAGTGAAAATCTTGAGGACCGTGAAGCCGTATCTTTAAGTATAGCTGTATATTTAATGACCTGTATATTATTATAGGAGGGGAGATAACGATAGCATTCAACCACTTCCCAGATCCACCAAAGTTTACTGGGAATTATTTCCTGGTTAAAGGGCAACGTCAAACACAATAGGTGGTAAAAGTCTGTGGGTTCAAAGGGAACTGTGTTTGTATAGACGTGTTTATTCTACGACTGCTCAGACACTATCAGATAATAACAAATGTTAGTGATCAAGTCAAGACCTACATCAAAAAAACACGACTGAACACCAGGCTGAATACATTTTCTAACTAGCTAGATACCCTTAGATAACAGCTAACATTAGCCTTCGACTAGTCCCTAGCCAAGATCACATTCATCAGGAAGTATTTTAGGTTAATAAGCAACAAAAAAAGACGATAAAGTCAAAAGTCCCTCCACAGATAATTTACATGGTTTACAGCTCAATAATAACTGTAATAAACTCAGTCTGGAGTCTTAGAAAATCCTCATTTAAAGGTGGGGTAGGCAGGGTTCTGTAAAAGAAGTATCTTTTTTTATGGTGTATAAACAAAAAAACTTTTAATATCAGTCAGTAGTTATTAGTTATTGATGACATCTGGGAATATCATGATATCGTTTTGTTCTGTTATGTCTGTGAAGTCAACATTTTATATTCTTTGAGCTCTTTCTGACTGTAAACAAAGCCATTCTTCGCCTCCCCCGACCTGATTGGTTGTGAGGCAGACGCTGCTCCCCCGTGTCGTTCAGGAGCCCAAACAAAGTTAGCGTGCTACAATATCGGACAGTAGAAACCAACCAGAAAGTTCGGAAAATTGTCTGAATCCTCCTTTGGCCACGACTGCCGACACAAGCAAGAAAACAAAGTAAATACCGGAGACTCTGGAGGAATAACGGGCGCTTAAAACGGAGGTAGAGCGGACAAGAGCTAAAAAGCCGGGTCAACATAAACGATGGGGGACGCTTGGGGATCTTGGTGACCCTGTAACCTTTCTGCTGGACAAGTAAACCGCTTTAACAAAGTAAGACAAGTGTCTGTAACAGAAGTGTTTCAGTAACACTTTCTTTTACGGTTCTCTTATTACCAGGTAATTACCTAGTAACAACATGAAATTATCTGGTAATTACATGATAACTACTAAGTCAATACTGTCTAGCTACCAGGTGGGTAACCTTCCATCATCATACAAATATGAAGCCGAATTGCTCTGGTATTTCCAGGATTTTCTCGGCTTCCTGGAACCACCACTTGTGCAGTAGCGTTGCACGCATTCGACGGGTGAGTCGCTGTGATGACGCTCGGCTCAAACAGCGTATCGCTACGCAATCTTTGCATGCCCATAGGCTGTATCAAGTGTCAATCATAGAAAATAAGAACCCCAGATAGCTTTTGAAAATGGAGCTGCACAGAAAAAAGAAAAAAAAGACAGTATTGATGTAGTTGTTATCATGTTAGCTTGTTATGTTAGCTTGGTACCGTGTACCGCTACTCTTGCTGCTCCTGCTATTCAGTGTATTTGTATATTTAATGAGTAACAGTGTAATCAGCAGGTGTATGTAGAGGATAATGTGGAGGATTAATGTCCAGAGAGCAGGTTGTTGCAGTGGGACACCCCAACAGGGCGATTCAGGACTCTCATGAAGAAGATGAGTTTGTTTAACTGTCCCACCAAAATAGACTCTGATCCCCTCTGAAAACATTATCTGTTGTTTGTACTGCATTATATAGAGGGGGCACAGCAATTATTCAGAGCTTCCTGACAAACTGGCGCTGAATTACCAAAGGTAAAAAGCAGGGAGGGAAACCAACACCAGCCAAAAAGCTGATAAAAATCAATACCTGCCGGCCTGACTGCACTTAACCTGGTGTAAAGTCTTTGAAAACCAATTCTCTTCGTCAGCATCTGAACAAATCCAGCTCAAGCTATCTTTGAAAGTCTATATCCTTGCATGCTTGGCCTTAAGTTTGACTCTCACACGACTCTCCTCTCATGCATGCACACTCTGAATCCTCACCGTCTCTGTCACACCTTCCATGTTAGCCTGCCACCTCATGCTAATGCTAAGTGCACCCCTATTTCACTTCATCCATCCTTTCCCAGATTCGTATTTCATCACTGTCTGCAGTTGTAGATAAAATCTACAACCATTAATGTCCAGACTCCATTAGGGGATTTATCCTGCAAGACCTCTCTGCTCTGGTCTGGTCTAACCCTGTCAGGGTCCTTTTTGCATAACCGTTAGCTCACTATACATTATCCTTTATAAAACACCCGTTTACAGTCCAAGTTTTAACCGGGTACAGGAAAAGGAAAGCTTTAATAGTTGCTAACTTGATCTTAAATATTTGATGTTCTGACAAAAAAGCGAACGTTTCTGAAAGCAGGAAAGAAGGATATCTCTCGTCTTTTCATATTAACATTTAATTACCTGGGAACATATCACAAGTGGTACTTGGAATAGAGTTTTTTTATATTTCTTAGAATCTAAGAACCCTCTTCTCTTTTCTAATAAAATTGTAATGATCGAATTCAGAAACTAATATGTTGCTCAGAGCCGGTCTTGAGGCTCTGAAGAGGACAATTTTCCAATGTTAATCTCAATACATAAACACAGATGTCATGCCTCTTGTGATAATGGAAATGGATAAAGACAGCTGTGTCCTGCCCGCAGGTAGCCAGGTGGAAATCCACATTTAAGCCTTGATTTGGAACAACAGCAGGGAAGCTGATGTCCGCTACAGCAGAAGTGATATATGATGGCTAGCATCATTGTGTGCATGAATGCTCAATAAAGTCTATATTATGCATGCGTGCATTAGCCTGACCCTACGAGGCTCTGGCAGGGAGCGAGAAGTTGTAGATTAACCCAAAATGGGGGAAACTCAGCATAGTTTTTTGTTTTTGTTACACTGCTGTTGTAGTGCGAACATGTCCCTGCATAACTATCTGAGAATTATCTGCCAAATGGAAAATCTACCCTCATTTGTCATCTGGCGTCTGCCAGGTGTTTATATCCAACCCTACATGTATGTGAGGCGGGTTATCCAAGGAGAACTGAGAGCTGTTGGTGCTAGCTCTGCTAGTGGTAGCCACACTGTAAACTAATTCAACATTATTTTCCTGCAGACTCTGTGATCCTGTGACTGGTCTTGTGAGTTTTGGCTGTTCCCGGCTGTTAGGGGAGTCTGAATTAAAGTATTAGTTTAAATAACAGAGGGGAGTTGCTTCGGTACATCTCCAGTGGTGATCTTTGCTCCCATTGAGACACTTAACAAATGGTATAACACAGGTAAATGGTTTCACAGTTCAGGCCAGGCTTTTGCAAGTGAACATCTTTAACTTGCTGTATTTATGCTAAAGTTGTTGTATTACTAGCACAAAAGTTCTCAGGAGTGCTCACCAGCTGGTATTTCCTCTCAGAGGGAGTCCCAGGAACTGTTTGGTGTAAATAAAGCTTATTAAATGGACATTAATCCATTTACAGCCAGCGATCATGTCGACCCAACAATGGGCACCTATGGTCTTTACAGGCCCAGAATGCAGCTACGTGTGGGTTAAGGAGAGAAAAACAGGATTATTGCCCAAAGGTTGGAGGTTTTATCCAACTAGTTTTTTATTTATATGGTTGACTGCATTTGATTGGACGGCACCACCAGAGCACTAAATTAAAACACAAGAGTCCGAACTAGCTTAGAGGTTTCTAAAGTTCAGTAGGTTCAGTCTTACTCAGTAGATCAAGGGTTCATTGTTGCACAGAACAGTATACAGTATTTAGGAACCTCAAAGTAGCTTGTTTGACTCAGTGTAATGGGATTTTCAAAACCATTTACATGGTTTCTCTGTATTTTTTTAGCCTGAGGAAAGATTGCCATGTGCAGTAGAATCATTTGGTAATCCTGCTCTTCACATTTTTTAAGATTTTCGTTAAATGATCATGCATCTAAGGCAATTTTCCGTTATTTTCAAATCAAGAGGACATCCAAAGGGCTCTCTTTTATTTTATATTCACTGTAAAGGTACTGTAAACCTTACATTAGCATCCTTTTTACTATTATGTCCACTGGAAGGGCATCCAGAGAGCCTTTTTTCACTCTGGGAATCCAGAATTTAATTTTTTTCCAGGTTTCATCCACTAGAAGAGAAACCTCCAAAGCGGTTTTTATGCATTTCCCCTGGAAGAGCTCTACTGAAGGTACTTTGTGATGTATTATTTAGAATAGAGCATCGAAGAGCGCACCTCTGAAGTGATTTTCAGACACGAGGGCGCCCTGCCCCTCACCCCTGCTGTATCATGATATTATTGCTGTTGTGGGCCGAGTAGTCCACATCGAACGGTATCATTTGCATTGAATTGTATTCCGCTGAGTGGTATCATGGGTCAGCCTGGGATTTTCCACTCATGTATCATGTAGAAGAGACACGACCACCAAGGCAGAAATTCGGCCCACGTCCTTACTTAACACCATCAATGAGAAAGCAAAAACAATGGAAGCAGGATTTTTCTGCTCCAGCCTTTGTGACGAATCCGTCTACGACACAACAAAAGGAAAGAACAATGGAGATACAAATGCTAATTTTAGTATTTCAATGACAGCCTGCTGGAGTACTGCAGAAAAGAACGACATGTACAGCTGTGAATCCACACCATGCTGCCTCACACAGACGTATAATCAACATACTGCAGTCTACTGCATCATTCCACATCCGCTATTTCTACTCCAAACCAAGCTCAAGCTGGAGATTTCTCCTCAGCACGTATGACTTTACCATGTTTGTCAGAGCAGCCATTAAACAGGAGAGTGGCCGTGAGTAAGCCGACCCTGTGACGCCCAGAGTGCATTTCTGCGACAGCACAGCAGCTCCGAGGGGAAAACTGTCTCCTGTCGTCAGTCTTGCCCTTGGCTTTCTCAGTTAGTTCAAAGACCCCGTGGGGTATCCAGGGCTCATCATTTATTGATCTAATTCTTGTTTGATTCTATTTATAGAAAGCCACAACAGTACAGTAACACTTCCTTCTCTCCCTCCAGTGCGAAACACACAACATTCGTGATCAGGCGCATTATTATCAGGTTGAACCGTGTCAATGTCACAGCAGGGTAACCAAAGCATGAATCTATGGTTTGTCGACTTTTATCTCATCCCTGTCGCTGTCACATCCACAAAAAAAACTGAGCACACGCAGTGGGAGCTTCACAACATGGGGCATGCATATTTCAAACGCTCAATCTGAGTAGATGGCATCTCCACGTGTTCTCTCGGTTGCTAAAGGGCTGACGGAGGGAGGGGCCGCCTTTCCAGAGGACGGTGTTATCCATATTAATGAATGTCTTTGGCTGTGTGGCAGACGTACAACCCGCCCAGTGTCAACACAAACTTTCCACGAAGTTAGAGTGTGAAAGCCGAGATGAAATCAAATTTACTGGCTAATTATGATTAGGATATGTTTGCGGTTGGGATTTGTCTCTACAGCACAGGGAAGATCTGAGACACTTTCACATATCCACTGAGAGCGGATCGAACAAGGAGGAGTAACGGAGCTAGAACAATGGTCACGTTTCCACCTAAAGTACCTTGAACTTTTAACCCAAAGAGGAAGAGATAAGAAGGTTCCTCCAACACCCTGTTTGTGTTTTCAATCGAGGTCTATCGAAGTCAAGACCAGAGCAGATGCCATACAGTCTTTATGGCACTGGTGGTCACAGGAATGATTCCCAGTACTGACATGATTTAATGTATTTCACTCCCCACCCTATCCCCACATTCCCTCTCTTCCTCGAAAGCGGTCTTATCCTATAACGGTATGTAAACGTCCCACCCTCAAAGTTCTTCTACATTTAGAAAGTTTAACACCACTAGTAAGAACCATAGACCATGCTTTCTATGATTGATACTTGATACAGATAGCGTAGCTCACCCGGGGGATACGCTGTTTGAGTCGAGCATCATCACAGCAACTCTTGGCGACTCTCCTGCCGAATGCGTACAACACTCCCGCCCAATGTTGGTTTCAGGAAGTGGAGAAACGACGCGGAATTACCAAGAGCTTTTGGCTTGAAATCTGTATACTGGCGGAAGGCGGAACCAACTTGTCCAGAGTATATACAGTCTATGGTAGGAACCTTTTGGGGACTAAACATCAGTTTAGAAGTCTGAAGTCCCCAGTCCCAGAAAAAGTTCCTCGATACGTCATGAGGAATCAGTTAGCACTGACGTATTACAAAGTGGTAACCTTCAAACCTGGAAACAACTGAGCTGATGTGAAAGTGTTAAAAATTTCAGTACGACAACTTGACTGAATAAAATAACAGTATTTGTCTTAGTGGTTGACTTTCTCTAATCCAGACGACACACAGTCCAGAGACTCAAATCCTGGACAAGTGATTGAGGGTCTGATTCAGGGTCTGATTCAGGGTCGTCTAAGAAGTCTCTGCTGTTCTTTTTGGAGAACAGAAATTTGAGCGTTTTTTTAAATCGGACGTTTTGTTATTAGGTATCTCTGTCTGTGATCTTGGTTTGTTGGCCTGTTTAGCACTTTTAATACTTGTATTCATTTGTAGAAGCCCATGCATTAGCATAAGGATGTATTAGATGTTGGCTTTTCCATGGTTAGATGACCCGTTTGCGACACTGATACTCAGACTTTCTTTGAGATAACTTTGGGCTTTTTAACCTTTAATGGACTGGAAGTCTGTAGAAAGACCAGAAATATAGGGAGGCATAAGGATGGGATGCACCGAATCATATCGGGACCATAAATCAATCCTATGGCCATACATCAAGGTCCATGGCCTCTGTACGTGGGGCGCCTCTCAACCAACTGAGCCAGTCCAGCACCCTACACATCCTCTTTCAGCCAACACATGAACTGGATCCAATCAATTAGCTAATTAGATCATTTCTGGTGGATTTTAAAAGTTTTGGGTTCTCATGAGCTCCAGCCTTCTGGAGTTGACTTCAATAGTTTTCCCGCCAAAACAGCAGCCAACAAACCAACGCCTTCTTCTGTACAACCTTATATATCAACAAAAATAAAGAAATAAAAGTATTTTCTTTAAACCAGGCAAATATCAGGACTCTCCAAACAGACCTAGTTTTGTGGAGAAATGAAAAAAGTTCTGCTTCCTGTCTCTTTTGTTTTCTGTTTGTCTCTAAACACTTATGTGAGCACAGGGTTTAAAGGGGTCATGGGTTATAATTGGATTAATTCACCAATAAGCCTCTTTATTTACATTTAATCCTGATTTAATTTATGTCCTGGAACTGCAAGGCATAAATAGTGAGAACTGTGCTGCTTCTGCAGTAAACAGTGTACATACCAGACAGTGTAGTTAATAGAAATCATATGTTAGAGAGTAAAGAGGTAATAAGCAGTAAAAATATGAGTATTTTAAACTACTGACATTCATTTCTCTGCTGCAACAGGAAGATAAAAATACATTTGCACTCATTTCCAAGCTCAAATGTTATTACCATCTCCAACACTCATCCTGCATATTGCTTTTTTCCTGCAGAACACACACACATGTGGACAAATACTGACTGACCCAGAACTCGGTAACATGCATCTATTTTTTAAATGTTAGAGCAAACACAATGCTTTCACAGAAACATAGTTATTTTATAGACCTCTTTTTAAACATTCATGTTCATGCTTTTCTGGTTCATGTTCATGTTGTCAGACAAATATCGGACTATTTCAGTGAGGAGGGTTTGAGAAATATGATTAAATCAATGAATTTGAGGGAGACTGTACATCCTAATGGGAACAAAATAGAGTGAATGAGCTGAATATAGAGAAAACCTCCAGACAGAGAGACAAGAGAAAAGACCAATAATACCTCCCTTCAGGCAGTCCTATTTATAGGAGTCATATGTCACTCCAGATTAAGGTCAATGACAGCCTTTTGCTGCCCTCTGCTGGAGAGACGGTTTGGAACGCTGCACTTTACTGTATATCTGCTCAAAATCTGTCAAAATAAACCTCCATCAAGATAAAAAATACAGATCTCTAAACGCTAAAGAGTCAAAATATATAGCTCACACATTTCTATAGACTCTATATGCCTCGAGTTTTAACCTCACAGCACAGGATCTAATTCAATTAATTGGACCAGGAAAAAACACATCCACAAATCACATCCCACGTTGGCTCCAGGCTTTGGTTTCTTAAAGCTTATATGACATGAAAAGAATATGAAATACCCTCCAAATAGAGCCTCCAAGAGGGCTGCATGCTTTGTAGACTGTGAAGCCCCTATAGGCGAATGTATGATTTGTGGTATCGGATTAACATAAAATTGACTTGACTTTCCTGTACGCTTCTAAAGGGGAGGTTAATGGGTTTATTTCCATTAATTTACCATTCGTTTTTTTTCCCAGTTGTGTCCTGTTTTTGAAGACTATTATTGGCACAGACCATCATTGGTGGGAAAGTTGGGGAGAAACAGGAAATACACGGAGGAGAGAGAGCGAGAGAACGAGAGCGAGAGAGAAAGAGGCATTTGTGAGGGGGGCCAAGGCCAGGGGTCAAGCCTGTGGCTGGTGAGTTGGGGACTTGGCCACAAGCCGCCTGCTGTATCCACTGATATAAACCAGCCCCTCACTGTAGCTGGATTAGTAAAGCCTCCAAATAGAAGATACAGAAGCTGATCTGTACTTTAACACATACATACAACCTTAAAATGTTGTATTGAAAACGTTCCCAGGACTCGATGTAGCTGTTGGTGCTCACCACTTCACTGAGAAACAAAGGCCAGTACAAACTGGACTTGAATCTCAACTGTTAGGTGGCTAAACGAGGAGCTAAGTGGATGCTAATGTCTCGTCTCAGACGTTTTCCGTCAAGGCATAACTGTCACAGAAACTCAGCTGTGTAAAAAGTAACACCCACTGGGAAAGCAGCCAAAACAAAGTGTTTCAGGCCTTGAATTCCTGATGTGTCTGTAAAGCCTTTTTCACAAACACACACCAGGAAATTTGTAAATTAAAGAACTTTCTCAAGTTACGAAATATTTGCAAGATATCTACGACAGGGACAAAGCAAAGTCAGATAATGACAGTAGTTTGCATTTATGTAAATGCTGAAAACAAATGAATCTGAAGTATCAACAGACGAGTGGAGAAGAACTGCTGATGAATTTAAAAAGAAAAAGTCTCATTTCTGACATTTACTGATCCAAACTTCCTGAAAAACTTGAATGGGCAAGGTCAGTGGAAAAACATTCATGCAATTCACCCTGAAAAATTCAGGAAATCTCCAGGAGTTGAGAGCACGAGTGAAAAAAGACTGTTTGTAATGCTTTCAGGTTAAAGAATGGTCTTTTTCTCCGTTTCTCTGGAGTTGACCTTTTGTAGTAATTGCCTCTTGTCTAACAGCGGCAACATTTAACACTTTATTATGGAAATTGAAAGCTCACAAAAATGTACTGATTAAAGCCCTGAGGAGAAAGTGGAAGCAGTGAGGTGTAGGTACACAAAGAGTACATAAATACAGATGAAACTGCAGTAATTACTGTACAAACAAAGCTGACATTGGAGTGTTTGAATTAATTTAATTCCTGCTCGCATATAGATAAACTATACCTACCTGTCTGGTCTCATACTCGACATGCTATTGTTGCTGCTGTCCTCGATATGACGTCAATATAGAGTTATGTCAACAGAGAGATTGTACAACAAAACAAGACAAAATAAATCACATCTATGAGCCAGAAAATCTACCAGCTTTAACTCAAAACTGTTTATGAAAGTACAAAATTACTGGTTGTCTGTTTCCAGGGTTGATTTTAGAGTATACAAAATGAACGTCTCCTCTCAGTAAGTACAGGCTGTTTGGTGCGAAATCTTTGTAGTCACAGCAGTAAATCCAACATGATATCCTGTTACATTCACCCTAATACCTTATCTTTGCTTTGACAGGAATCAGTGTTTAACAGTCCTCTGGTGCCGTGCGACTTTAATGTTTCTGTCAGGTGTAGCTGTCAGAGTCAAAGCCATGGATAATATTTGACACCGAGCACCGTTTTGTTGCCCGGTGGAAATGACAGAAGGGAAGATAAAGCAAGATTTAAGCTGAAGGGCCTCGGCCTAAATGGAATTTTTATCAATCTGGCGAGCGGCAGCAAAATAAATGTTGCTGTTTGGAAAAAGGTCAGCGTGGACGACACTCTTTTATTTATGCTGGCAAGAACTCTGAACGTTTTTCATCTGTAAAACCCTGGAAACCTTCAAAACAAGAGAAAAAGTCAATACTTACAGAAACTATCAGTCAAACGCCACAACTGGAGCCAAAGTAGTGAGGAAATGTGTTAACTGTTCTTAAAGGGATAGTTTGTGGATTTGTAAGAGGTATTTTTAAACACAATTGGTCACATCGGATGCTGGTCTGGTAAGTCCGTCAATTACACGTTGGTTACGTGCTTTTTTAATTAACTCTCAAACTGGAACAACCATTTAGTTCAGTTTCTTTTAACACCGTGATTTTTGTCACACCTGACTAGATTGTTGGAACACAGCACTGTGGCAGCAGACAGTACGTACGGGAGCTCGGGAGCATTTAGCAACGTGTCGACTTTCAAAGTCAGCTGCTGTTGTGAACGATGCTATCAAGAGCCGTTTAGGAGACTCAGTTTTTCTTGAGCCAAATGATCTGGATCACTGGAAAGAGCTGGAATCCCCTTCATGAGGACCCTTGACCTGCTGATGAGATGGATCAAGATGGATCAAAGACAACTTGAGCCAGAGCATACAACCTTTGCAGACTTGAAGATATACAGATTTTAAGTGCTGCTCACAGACACTGACTTGAACACAACCCACAGAAGAGAAACAAACTTCAACGTTTTTTTAAAAACACTGTATTTTTGGGGTCAAGCTCTCGTACAGACAATCACATTGACAGTTCCTTCAGAATCCAAACAGGCTGGGAGCACGCTCTTTCACATTTAGTCGACATTCATTACAAACCGTTGCCAAGTTTAAAAAAAGAAACCATTTGTGCTGTGAACTATCACAGTGTGTCAATGAAGTAAGCCCTTTATGGTGACTTTATCTCAGAAATATCAGAGTTGAGGTTGAAACATGATGAAAGTTGTATTTACAAACCAGCAGTTGGGCCACGATCGCTGTTACTCATAATCTATCACACTGTGCAAATAAACAAAACGTACACCAACGTATCACTGAGTATGATTCAAAATGTCCAAATGATGAAAACTTGGATTTTTATTTCCTTAATAGATAAAACTCTGTGTAACTACGAAGACTCCTGCTTCTCACAGCCAGTAATTTTGCTACTAAAGCTACAGGTTACTGCTCTGCTGAGACTAAAATGTGCTTAAAACCTTTTTCTTTCCAAACATGTTGGAAGTTGTCCCATTTTTCACCTCATGAAATAACATATTTAACCTTCAAATCTAACATTTAACACAGGTTTAACTATACTATTTAAAGATTATCTGAAGAGCGTTTGGTATCAGAATAATACATGACGCAGAATTACAGACAAACATTCCTATAATAAAACCTAAAATTCCATCTTCATTTCTTAAATTCAACTAACAGCCATGATGAAATGCTTCGTGTTGACCTCCAGTATCTAAGTTTCCTGAATTCACATTTAAGTCTCAGTTTTAAGTCATCCTTGATCGGGTTTGAAACATCTCTATCACAAATGAATTTTAAGATGATTCTAACATCTGGGTGTACAAAGTAAAACCAGCAAAACGCTTCGCAGTACCGTTTCGTCCACAAGGGGCACCAAACTCAACACAAACCTAAAGTTCTTCACAGGAGCTTTAAAGATGAAGATTTGGATTCTGCTGCATGATTTTGGTTGAAACATCCATCCTTTCATTTTCATTTTCACTTTTTGGGCGAAAGACTGTAAAGCTTGAGAAGATTTAAAGATACTGCGTAAAGAAATATTTCACGATATCTAGCTGTCAGATTCTAGATTCAGCTGCCCCCTAGCTCAACCCTCCTGTCAGCAAAGCAACGGTGGCCCTCGAGGATGAGACACTCCTCTACGATCCTCCATTTGTCAAGTTTTTACCATCAAAAAATCTACCAGTACAAATTCATTTTCGCACTTATTTGTCCTTCAACTGAGCATTTCTCAAAGATCAGACTAGTTTGTCCCTTCTGTGCTACTGTAGAAATGTGTTGGTGCAAGATTTCAGCCTCCTGTGCAGATTTAAAAGGTTCATATTAAGTAAACAAAACCTTTGAAACATACTTATGAGTATAATATTCCACTCCTACAAAGTCTATTCTGCTGAATTCTACGCATTTTACCTTTAAAAGCAGGTCAGATGTAATAGTTGGTCACAGTTGACCATCCTGGCTACCTGGTTGATAAAGAGGATTACTTTAGCATGAGGTAATAAACTGTTTTCTACAAGGAACTTCGTTTGCTATTATCGTACCTTTATCAAATGACACTCGGACCTGCTCAGCACCAGACAGCAGATAAGCTGAGTTAGCCAACACAACAGACATGAAACTTTGAGAGGGGTTTTGAAAAGTTCTGTCCTTCGCTTCTGAAACTGCGGAGAGAGAAAAAAAGGAAATGCGAGTATTTTTGACCTATAAGGTTTCCATCATTTATCGCTTCAGTTTAAAAGGTGACTCTGATAAGATTGGAGTCTTTATTTGTGAAATAATTAAGGATATAAGCGCTTGTCACTCAGCTGATGACCTTCTTATCGTACCGTATTGGATCAGTGGACTGCTCCGGAACATTCTTTCTACACTCAGGCTAGACGGTTCTGCAGACAGGAGGCTCACTGCGACACAGAAACAGGACAAAAGGGGTCCAAATATGGAAATGGTCAGATAAAATAAGAGCTACTTAACTTCACTATCTTGGCCCTGAGCAGCACAGCGAGGGCTAAATATAAAACCGTGTGGGTTTTTTTGTCTCGCCTCTGCTGCAGTTCACAAGTCCCTCATCGTTTCATTAAAATATTGTTTGACTCCCCAGAAACCTCGAGCAAAAGACACTTCTGGTGAGAGGAAAGCTGAATAAATACAGCACTGTGTCATTACATAGAAAATAAGTCAGACTACAGCGTCAGAGTGCCAGTGGGTGTCATTGTCCTCTCCCCTCGACACCAAACTGTCATTTTAACAGGCGTAATGCTCCCTTACCGATGCTGTAAAGTGTCCCTAGAAAACCTTTAACTCAAAGGAAACAGGCCACAAAGAACCTCTGCAGTACACTTTCTCTCCGTCCTCTCTGTAAAGTGTATTGAGGTTTGGTACCATGGCAGTATCCTCAGCGGGCTTCATTTAGAGCAGAGCACAGCAGAGTCCAGAGCGACGGATCCTCGTAGATCTGCAGTCAAATCAGAGGCGTGATCCTCTGTGTGCTCTCAGCCGGTCCGCTGAGACTCAAAGGAAGGAGGTGTCCTCTTCAGCCCTGTCAGTACTTATTAATGCCAAAGATCCTCACGCCGTGTAGCTGAGGCAGCTTGGGGATGAGTACAGTGAGCAAAGAAACTGTGTTGACCACAAAATGGACTCGGTCGTATTTGGTGTAGAAGCTGGTCAGAATATACCTGCAAAAAAAATTACAGAAAAGTGTGATGACTGTTGTCTTGAAGTGTCATAAACTTTGATGTCTAGGATGCACTTGAATACCTTTTTTTGTCAAGAGGCATCGTAAACATCAGTACAAGCAAAATCTGAGTATGAGTAAGAAGTCATATTGTTACACAAGGCATTACAGATACATACCAAGGGTAGACGGGACATTTGTCACCGCTTTTCCAGCTCTTTCCCTTCATTCAGTCATAACCATGATGCTCAGCTATTAGTTAGACTTGTTGAATGAAAAGACTCAATTTATGAAAAGTGACCAGCAGAAGGGGGTGTCACAGACCTAAGAGAACCAGTCCAGCCTGGCAGTAGGTCCAAACCTCACAAACGTAAGTGTTACCATAGGTTGAGCGTAACCAACTGTATGGTTTGCTCGCAGTATGGCAGAAAATGATAGGTGTACAGAGTGCTACACAGCTGCACATAAAAGGAAAGTTGCTGAACTCAACAGAATTTTCTTTTCAGGAAGGAATTTTAATTTTTTTTTCCTCCAATAATCCTAAAAAAACAAATTGCATCCATATACTGCAACTTATATTTCAGACTTTACGGTAAATTGCTAGTCTGCAAAAAATGGTCATATATGAGTCTCTGTTGGCGAGGAAAACAATGAGTTTAGAATAACCTAAACAGAAAATAACATAAAAACACAACTCCGAATTTCAGGTCTCACAATTATGACCTTCTTGGTTTTCAATCTTTGCAACCTCAGAATTTGCAACCTCAGAATATATGTTGGATCTTTTGTGCAAGAGCAAACATCTGCTGTGGTGCCACCACTTTTTTTCTGTTCCTTTGTAAAATATTTGCCAGAAAAGTGACCGATGGTTAGTTGGTGATGCAAACGTCTTCAAAAGGGGAACACCAGTAGAAGTTAGATTTTTAGTCCTGTTGTTTGTAATAGATTCCCAGTTGATTTTCTCCTAAAATTCACAGTAAGGTGTTCCCAAACTGGAACACAAAGCGCCAACACCTGAAGGAGTGACGGTGTTTCAACATGCAGAGTAACAGAATTGCAAAATCAGTTTTTATTTAAGCCTCGATCTAGTTTATCTTCATTTTCTCTTTTGATGTTGCGTGCATTTACACCGAAATGGGGATGTTGCGAAAACAAAAGTGTGCCGTTTGCCTGCAGGTTATACATGCCCAGATGCACCGTCACGATCTGATGATTACTCTCTCTTTTCAGGATGTTTCTTTTAGGAGGGGCCAGCCTCAATTTAATGGCTGAATTAGAAATATAGATGTGTTGTTGATAAAATACTTTCAGATATTTCTTATATCTTTTCTCCAATATCGTTGGAACTGAAAATCTTCCTGTAACAAAGCCTGTTTACTGCTGAGCTCTAAATCTAATCTAACCAACAAGGTTATTTCTCACAAGCTCTTATCCCCCTTCTATTACAAGCCCTGACTGTCACTACATGCTGGCAGTGGATGCACATATAGTATGCGGTCTAGGCACAGAAACACTCCAGTCAATACAAGCTACCGAGTTCGATGTAAGCGGCATTTAAGGACTTAACTGGAATACCACATCACAATTTTTCTCAAGCTCAGGCTGACAAACCGCACATTCTGTTCTCTGCTGAACAAGTGAAGACATGTGAAAGAGGCTCTTGAGAAACTTCAGTGGATGCGTTGTTGCTTTTTTTCCATCTGAAGCCTGCAGACTGACCACTCGTGTCTCCCTGCTGGTAAACAAAATGAAGGGAGGCCTTCGATTCTGGCGAATGCAAACATGTACCTGCAAAACTGCTATCGGGACAATGTTCAAGCTGAGCTGGCAAACTAACCCCAGGGAGTCTGAGAGAGAGAGAGGGAGCTTCCTGTAAAGTGAACTGTGCTGCTTAATAGGGACAGAAAAGGGCATGAAAGCAGCGTGGAGTCCTGCTGCAAATACTAAGCCCCTTAACAATTTGTGAGCTTGGCTAATGAGGGAGGCAGCAGGAAGGATAATCAATCAACTCTCGATGTGAGTGAAAACTCATAAATAAAGCTTAAAGTGGTGGAAATTGTTTTCTCTTACAGATGATTCTAGATTCTGCAAAAATAAAACTCAGCTGCGAATCAAAAATCAGCAGACAGAGACGATCACCCACTTCCACAGAAACCTATAAACCAAAGTGAGTCTTAATGATCAGACGCTGCAGCAGGATCACGTCGTTCTTGAGGCACTTAGGAGTATTTCTGTTTGTTCTCTTTTCACCTTCTTAATGTCAAAGTGATGGCACCACAGCACACACAAGCCTGCTTTACTTGTTTCCCGCTGTGTACTCTAATTTAGATCCGCTCTTTATGATCAGCTGTTCCTGTCACCTGTTACACAACCGAAGGTAAGCACGAAGAGCGCAGAGACACTTACAAGACGATGGGTGTGATGGTGAGGAACTTTCGTGAAGCGGTAAACTGAACGCCGTAGTCCATCTGCTCCCAGTGCGTGAGGAGGCGGGCTTTGCCCTGATCTGGGGTCTCAAACGGCGTCCCTTTGACCGTGTGAAGTAGGAGGTACATGCACTGCAAGAGATCAGAGATATGATGATAATTAGAGGGGTAATAACTTTTATTTACACAGCTTTTATTCAAATAAAGTGACAAAGTGCTTCACAAACATAAACACTCACGGTATGAGAATAAAACAAGGAGACAACGGAGCAAAGCTTACGGACTAAAAGACAACGCACCTTAAAACAAAGGCTGAGTAAAATAATGAAAGAAGATGGACTGAAAATAATTAAACAGGTCTGGATAGGAAAAACAATTAAAGAAACAATTAATGCACTGAATCAATTAAAGCTCCTGTGGAGTTTTTTTCTATGACTATAAAATCAACTGAAATTCATATTGATGCCTTTTTATGATCTCCGAAAGCAAATATGACAAGATGAAAAAACTGTATGTTGTTATTTTGACTCCATTGAATTGGTCTGAGGGGGTTGGTGTCGGCCATGCGGGTGAAAAACAGCCTTGATTTATAATTTTCATGTACAATATTGACAAAAATTGACACATTTAAGAGTCAAAATTCAGCAGGATGGAATATTTTTTTGTAAAGTTACTACTAAGGCACATGGAGGACAAGGTAAACAAAGATTGTTCAAAATGTGCACGAATGAAAAGTTCCTGACAGGAGCTTTAAGGACTTCATCTTTCACTTTTTTGATTTGATTGTTAAGATTTAAAAAACAAGCAAGAAACAAGTAGATGTGATGTCAGGAACTTTTGAACTGCATGATAAAATACATCATCCCTGGACCGTGACTATCAGTTCTGGACTCACTAAAGACTCCCCCCAAAAAATAAAGTATAACACCTCAAAGGAGACTTCCAGTTAAGCGGCCACATGGAGTAGAAGCAACGGAGAGCAGCTCCTGCATGTTTCCATCTTATAACATTTCATTCAGACATTCTACGACAACTTGCTGTAATTTATTGGTGTCAATTATCTTATTGTGGTCTAGTTACAAATGACTCCGAAGAGAGGTAAATCTTCCAAAATGGACAATTCATCGTTGGCAGCTAGCGTAACAGTTGATGCTGTGTCTGTGCTACTGGAGCAACACTCTGCTCACTAACTGCCAAACCGGCCCCGGGACAGCGATCGCGCCCGGTCATTCTCCGATTACACTGCTACGGGATAAAAGTCGACGAAGAGGGAGGCTGGAGTAACGGGGCCAGCAAATTCGTGTGGAGGAAGATTACAGCCCTGAAGTTTTGAGTCAGCATGCCGAGTACAGAGAAGTGATGGCGGAACTGTACAAGCGAGGAAAAGATCAGATTTGACAGTTAACTTTTTTCCGCATTCCTTGTAATTTACTTTTGCTCGTCATAAAACTTTCCCAAATTTTCTGTAAAATAAAACTAAAAAAATCAGTTTGTGCTTCTGACGGAACCATCATTTTTGGATAGTTTAGTGCCTAAAACTTAGAAAAAGTCCTTTAAAAGGCAACACATTTACGCCTCATAATGTCTCTCTTTCAATACAAATGTCAAGACCTACTTCATAACCTGGGTCTGCATCAGTGCTGTGACGCACTCCACCATCGTCATGCCTTTATAATTTCACACCACGTAAAATCGTGATTGGTTGTAGAACAAAACGTGTTTTTCAAGCTTGTCGAAGACTAACAACATGGAGTAATAATACAAAAAGGTTTCAGCCAACTGAGGCATAACAAGAACTTCTTGAATAAAGCAGCTTCCTAGAAACATCTTTGTGCTGTGATTTACTTCTTCCCTTGTTATACAGCTATTTCCATCCCCCAAATAGAAAGCTTTTCTCAGACAGCTCTTCATCATGTCCTTAATTGACCTCACTTCTTCAACAACTCATGAAAAAAAAAAAAAAAAATACAGAAGCCAGGCTGGTGGTTCTGGTGGAAATTATGCTTTACTGACCAGATTGTGTATGAGGTTGGTGAGGGTCCAGACCACTGGCACGCTGGCGAAGGGAATGCTGAGCAGGATGACGTGCAGGAGGCCGATGCCCAGGATGTAGGAGAGCCACATCCCTCTGCTGTTCATCACCCGGGTGTTTGGGTTCACCTCGCTGTGCGCCGTGCCCACGTTCATGACAGTGGCGGGGGTGCCACTTCAAAAGCACAATCTCCCCTTTGAACCTCCTGTTTGAACTTTGTCTCAGGCTGCGGTGAGATAAACGTCTGTGTGCCGAGAGATAAAGAGAACAAGGTCTCAATCTGATTATTGACAGTCTGCAGAAGACCAGACTTCATCTAGAATATTGGAAAACTTCTAATAGTCAGTATCTACAGTATGTGCTGATAACAACATGTTATTTACTCACTCTTAGCTCGAGATATTAAATTAAAATATTACTCAAAAGTAGGGCTGGGCTGTAAGTCAAGGCCTGCTTTTACAAACTTAATGTTCCATCAGTATCAAAATCTTAAATAGCTTTTTATCAACATCCATCTTGGGGACAGTGGTGGACCTTAACTAAGTATATAAACTTTATCTGAGTGCTCTATCTGAGTATATATCTGCTTTATTTTAGTATTACTTTGGGGAAAACTTTGGATTTTTCTCCACTACATCTAAAAGACTCCTCACAATCCTGCTCTAAAGTCAGCTGATTCATTTTCTTCACTTAAAACATAATCCCAAAGACAGTCAACTGTGTTTGTGCAGCTCTGCATGTCATTTGTCTTCGTGGTGTTGCCGTACTTGTATGTCTCCATGGTTGAACATAAAGTAAATACAGAGCAAATGTCAGTCAGACAGTTAATTTAGTGTTGACTGATGGCAACAGCAGAGAAGGTTTACGGTTCACCAACTGAGTTCATGGTCGTATCGTTAGTCCATGACTGAGGTTTGTTTGAAATGTTCAAGAATTCTTTATCCAACCTGAGATGTAGCTGCGTAATTTTAAAAAACTGTTTAATTACAGATGAATTTTCTTCTTAACCAAGTCGTCTGTGCCTGACTTGTGCTGCTGATTGTTCGGTTGGTTGGTCAAACTTCATCTGTGGTTTTTCATTCCAGCTAAGAGACTGAGGTAACTTCCTGTTATGTTTTCATTTCTACTTTCTATTTTGAACATGCTCTATATATAAAATCTGACTTAACTTGATGATTTCTCTTGATTTATACAGGACTTGGCCCAAAGAGGTAAATGCAAATCTAAAAATCTGTAATCTGTATGTAAATAGTTCTCTAAATACATATATAAGTGTACACCCATGTATTCTTGGCTGCACTGATGCAGAGTTCAAATACAATGTTTTGAGATATTTTCAGTGATAGAATAAGTGCTTAAATATTTTAAAGATATTCAGTGTTGACTATGATTGCTACAGCAGTAATCTAATATTTCAACCCAAGTAACAATTAAGAGAGCGCAACTTTCACTTTGATAAAAGAACTGCTCAGACTCTTGAAAGTTTAAAATCATTACTTAAAAATAGGGCCCGACTGATATGGATTTTTTAGGGCCGATGCAGATACCGATTAATTGGGGGAGGGGGGGGTTCCGATTACCAATTAACTCACGTTACTCATTTCCGGTCCAGCCTCATCTGGAGACATGCAGCTGCCTCAGTAAGAGAGGTTGAGGTTGAGGTTGCTGCGCCATCTACAGGATAAGTCAGGGAACTTTTCAAATGGCGGAACATTATCGAAGTAAAACCGAATCTTATTCTCTGCATTTTATTTCTGAAAATATCTGCGAAAATCGGGGAGTTTTGGCCGATTACCAATAAGTCTCAAACGGGCTAAAATTGGCCGATTTAATCAACTCGCTGATAAATTGGTCGGGCTCTATTTAAAACACATCTCTATACATAGGCTTGACATTAGTTGAGAGTGACAGTTTGACATTTTTAGTTTGCTTTTCCATGTTGTGTTTTTTTGCTGTGTTAATTATTGTGTTTTCGGTGTCTTTTAACCCGAATTTGCCTTTTTTTATAATATATTTTCGACTTGTACAGCAATTTGGTTCACATTCTGATTAAACTTGACTACTGTTCGGTCCACCACTGCTAGAAACAGGGAAATACTGGGCTAACAGCTGAGAAAACAAGGGGTAGTCTCTTAGTCTTTTAACAAAACATGCTTTACATTCTTAGTTTGAGTTTGCACACAATAATGCATCTATTCCTTCTTGTTTAAGTGCTTTAAATTATGCAGCAAAGTCCTACATGTATATTATACACACTTGTAATTAATCTTGACATTTCCTTCAATGTATTTGGCTTCAGAAAATGGGAGATAAAATACAGGGATAATGATTCACACATTTTAAAACAAGCTTTTCATATATGGAGGTTGGACTGAAGTAGGATACTGGGAGGCTAATTTTAAGAAGTAACCTTTGACCTGAAGTCAAACTGCTGAGCCCTGCAGTATCAGCCTGCTCAACACTAATTGACTGACAAGAGTAAACAGTGTAGCTGGTCACTCCAGCATGCTGTGCTGTAGTTTTCAGAGCCCTGAATCTCCCTAGCTACATAATCAGCTGTAACACAGCCACAGGGATCTACAAGTGGGCTACCTATCTCTACAGGAATGAAAGTGCACGTATAAATGACTTATAACTGAGTAGATAAACCGTTTCACTCACTGCAGAGGAAAATGGCTTCACCTCCGACCTGTACTGGCACTAGTGGTCCGTTATCACAGTTTTTGTCTTATCGATGCCTCCTTCAGTTATGTAATTGATACTGTCACTGGGAGGCTGGAGCGGCTCCGGAGCTTCTCTCACTCATCCGGTCTCATCTCTCAGCTCCCAAAAATGCCGCTACGGTGTCCGGTGTGGTCGCGGGCTCACATTAGACCGAGACGCATCCACTTTTCCTTCGTCTTCCAGACAACAGCTGGTGACAACACGGCACACTTCATGATGTAACGTCATCCACAGTCGTTTCCACGGTCCCGTACTTCGGCTCGGTTCCCTCACTCATCGCACTCTCGACCGATTGGCTGTTCGCGTTCACGTGACGGAAACGGACCAATCACCGGTTAAAGCGTTTGAAGGAACGCGGACTACGCCCCCCTTTTACGTCACAACGGAGGAGGGATCCGAGGAACGAGCTTGATTGACAGCTGGGGCTGGAAATTCGAGCGTTTAAATGCGCAATAAGTTCCGATTTTCTGCAATAAAACGTTTTAGCATTTATTTGAAAGCTTTTACAACTCCTTAAACATACAGGAAACATATTTTTCTTGGCTATATTTGCATTACAAGTCAGTTTTTTGCAATATTTTCACTTATTTTTGTAATTTTGAAACATAAAATCATGACTCTTTTGCCCTGTTATAGTAATATATTAAAGGGATATTCCGGCGTAAAATTAATTTAGAGCGAAACACACCGCTGCACCAAGTTAGACACTCCCTTGAGAGAAAACGCCACTCTACAGCCACAAATAATGCTCAGAACAGCACCTAACTTCATCAACAGGACATATAGGGTCACAGACATAGTACTAGACACCAAACATCTTTTTAACTTTGACTCATTTCTTTAGCAAAGAGACTAAACACAACTCACCTACTCTCTTCCAGCAGCTGCTTGTTTGTAGCGAGACCTCAGGCAAGTCCAGTACGGACTACAGAGGGGTGACGCAGCTCAAGGAAGAACATTTATATTCATTACTTTATCATGGCATTATTTGTGGCTATAGAGTGGGGTTTTGGTTGAGGTTTGTTCATGGCTCCTCAGACCGCTGTGTATTGCTATCCTGCGGTCGTTACTAAAGTTGGTATAACTAATGAAGCAAGTAGTCGGCAACATTCGTCTCTCAAGGGGGTGTCTAACTCGATGTTACGGTGTGTTTGACCATGATTAATTTTACGCCGGAATATCCCTTTAAGAGGGAGCTGAGCTTGAGGGCAAAGCTTTTACCAGTCTCTTTGTTCCACCTTCACCTATCGTAATTAGCAGTGAATGGTGACCAAATACAGAACATGAGTAACCCCAAATGGGTGGCTAGGTTCAACCTAAGAGACAGGGTCAAGACCCTGGACACCCATGGGGAATTCAGTTCAGGTGAGGTGGTTAAGGCATCTAATAAGGATGCCTCCTGGGTGTCACCCCTTGGGGCTGTTATGCCACATCGAACTAGTAGGAAACCCTGGAGTAGGCCCAGATTGCACCAAAGGCATTATATGTTCTTACTGGCAAGAGCAGCCGGAAAATGTTGCTGTGGAGAGGATTGTGTGCCTGCTGCTGCTGCAAACTAGCTCGAGATAAGCAGAAGAAAATGGCATGGAAAATAAATAGGGTCATTAGAGCAGCAATCACTTGCACAGTGTGATGTGGTGGATCAAAAGTCAGGGGGTGTTCAAAGACAGTAGGAGTCATCATTTAGTAATAGTAAAAGGTATTTGCACCAAAATGATAGGATGACATGTCCAATGAATCTCACAGAATTCAAGCCCCATAAAAAAGCTGTAAATGTGATTGATGCACCTTCAGTAAAGTCAGTCATTTCTGTTTAATTCAAACAGCCAGTGTCTCTGATTCATCTCTGCATTACACTAACTACCTGAGCACAAAGAGAGGCCTTTGACATCTCATGTACTCGGGGTGAAAGGAGACCTTGCTGGAGGCAAAGAAAAATGACTGACAGGGTTGATACTCTGGTCCCTGAATCAAAGATCAACAGTGTCATGTTCTTGGTCCCAAGATAAGCCCTAATACTAATTTAGGCCTACAGTAGCCTGAAGCCAAAGGGGTCAACTGTGTTCTACCATGTTACACGACACCCACTGTTTCTGTGATGCCCCTGTGATCAGTGTCAAGAAACAGGTTTGGCAGCTGACAGTGGACTCTCTCATACGCTCGTAGCCCTAGGTGCTCCTGCTGTGTTAGATGTGTAAACCTAGAGCTCTGTTCAGATACAAAGTATGGATGACAGAGCTGTGAGATCACTGCTGGCACTGGAACAATGGCCAAATATTTGCTATTGATAAAACAGACCTCAGGAAAAAGGGGGGTGCGAGTTATGATGCCTGGAGATGCAGTGTCAGAATAACAAGACGTCATCTGCATACACAGAGCACTGAAGAAACAGATATGAAATGGAGATACTTGACATTTTTTCACTCTTCAGAAACAAAAACAGTTTATGAGAGACTGTATCATATCCTAATTTCAGAAGCTGGGATAAGGCAACATCCTCTTTTTCAGAAATCTAATTTTGGCAACCTTCAGAGACCAACCACAGCCCCAGCTAAGCAACTTATCAACAAAACAAACAGAGTGACAGCGATGGAAGTGTCTTAATTTCGGAGTGACAAAGAAACAGAGGTCGGCCTCTCCAAGTATAACATGGTGGAGAGTTAAAACATGGAATCCTGACCCAATCATAAAATATACTGTACATGTTTTTCCCAAACCTTTAACATTATGCTTCATTATTTGAATTATTCATTTCTTAACATTTTCTTCTCCAAGGACTCTTGTTTTTACATTTTATTCCTCAAAAACATCCAACTCAGCCAGGCCGTAGTGGCTGTGGGAAACATAAGCTACCACTGACAGAGATAAAATCAAAGCTTCAAAGTCCCGCAGTCGTATCCATTTCTGCACAACCACGTTTTTAACAGATGTTTAGATATGTTCTCCTGAAGACTACATTTCTCAGCACTTTGGCTCATGCCCGTGGGACAACTTGCTCAGCCTTTTGGACGAAATGTGATTCTGTTAACAAGACTTGTGCTCGGAATAAGAGCTATTACTGAAAGGTGCATTTCGTGTTGCATTTTACTCTGGCACCAGCGGCTGTCTCTTATACTGAAGTCCTTATTCCTCATTAAAATGGGCTTTTTATGAATTATTAAATATCTGATCACCAACTTTCATTCTTCTGCCATATTAAAACACTAAAAATATAACTTTTTCGAGACAATTTACACTCTAAACGATTTATTTCCACAAACAGACCACAGGTTCAGTGTTGTTTGTTTGAGACATTCACACATGTACAAAATTCTTAAAAAAGTTCCTAAAAATCACAAAATTTTCCAGATGAGCTGCTTTTGTCCTTAATGCATGTCTGCACTATTTAAGAACCCCTCTTATTGTTTATTCAACATTAAACATAACTTGTCTCATGTTTTGTTACCACTTTGTTGAATATAGATCTTAAAATACCTTATCCAAGGTACAGAAAACTATTGACTTTGCAGATTGCAGGAGAAATTAAAAACAGCGTTAAGTTTTTAATGTATTTTATTGTGTAACAGTCAGAAATTTAACAGTGTATCCCATGATAATTGAGTTAATGTGATAATATTGCCAGTCATTCAGTCTATTGATTTATTTCCACCTTTTAGCCAACTATGTTGTGGACAAGCTTTTAATTTTTCAGAGCTTTGGCCTCTTTTGCTTATAATTGTGATAGTATAGTGCAGCAGGTTATTTAGAAGCTGCACACTCTGATGTTTTAGTCGAAGCAAAATAAGAACAATCATTCATGATTTTTTGTCTCCCTTCCTGTATTTGAAATGTGCAAAATATCCGTAATCCCAAAATCTCATCATGTTACTAGTTTATGGCTCCGTGCCCAGAATATCCTCCATACACTCTACTGTATGTTTATGACATCAGGAGCTTCTGATTGAAGGCGACCAGCAGATGTCACCATCCACACACCCTGAGTGGGTTCCTGTCACCCTGGAGGCTGAACTGATGCAGCTCTGGATGGAATAAACACAGTGATGCAGTACAGACCGCAGGTGTAACAATGAAGATCAATATCATCAGCACCTGTATCTACACATGCAAAAACACGTGGGATCAATGCACCAAGTTTCTGTGTTTCACTTAGACTACAGTTGTATTCCTGATTAACTGAGTTCAAGTCCAGTTATGATTATGCACACCAAACTGTCCATGCAATTCTTCAGAGGAGTAAACAATGTGCAAATTTTCGGTGGATAATTGGCTTGAAGAACTTTTAAACTCATTATTTTGCAGGATGAACTTCATTATCATGCTGCTTTAGAAGGAGACAACAAGGGTTACGTCCTTCAAATAAATTATGGTTTCATGCAGACATCTCATACTGAAGTATTTGTATTCAGTGTTGTTCTCTTTTCCATATGACCCTTATGTTGACACAATCAGCAATAAAAGCTGGTAATGGTCAGTAAAGGCTTTAAAAGTTTATCATCAGCATGAGCAGGTCTGATTTTTATTTTGTAAAATAACTGCTTGCACACAACACTCCTTTAAAAAAACACACTATGCATCTCAAGAACAGTCATCCTGAACAACATCGACTGATATTGGGATTTCTGGGCCATTTGCTGTTCTTGAGACTGATAATCTATATTTATCAAAACTGAAATTCCTTACATAATAGTTGGTAGTTAACTATCACAGTGCAAGTTATGACGCACCATCATGTGACATCCAGCCAATCAGATACTACTGTGAGTTGGACATCAGATGAGACTAAGTGGTTCAATAAAACAGACCTAGAGGAAAAGACTCTCCAGGCAGCCGAGCTTCAGTAGCACACAAGTAAAAGTCCAATACAGATAATGTGCCAAATGCTGAATATCAACCCCAATAATTGTCCAAGGCTGATGAACAGTCTACCTTTGGACTGGAGTGTCTAGGGGTGCACAGGGAGCACAAAATGAGTCCACTGAGCTGAACCAACACCCAGGCTGGATCCACTTCCATTTGGTTTAGTGGAAAAGTGGCTTCTTTATGTGCCATTACCAAGCTGTGCTGATTTACCTCAGATATATTACCATTACACTGAGTGTTTTAGAGGTCAATGGCGCCGGAGCTTGTGCAGCCCGTATGTAGATGGGCTGGATGTGACAGGAATGACACCGCCGGGGGCAGCTCCCTCCAATAGCAGAGGTGGACTTGTGACCCAGGCAGGCTTGGATGATAGCCTCGCTGGAAAAGGCTGACGCAGGGAGTCCATTATTGCCCCTGGAGGAAGCTGAGGATTAGAACACCAAAGAATTTCAATAAAAGAAGTGTCTGTTTGGGGGTCGGGGAGGGGCAGAAGGATGGTGGAGGTGGGGTGGAGGGGTTCGCCTTATTGTCCCAACAGTGATTGAGAGCAAGAGGAGGGGAGTGGGACGGCATTGTGTTTGCAGCTCCTCTGAAGAAGGTGGTTATTAGGGGGGATGGCTAAGGAGGGGTGAGGGATGGGGAGGCTGTTGACTCTTCATCTTGTGTGAACAAAGTCTCTGGCACTGAGCCCTCTTCTGTCCCTCTGTCCTGGACTCCCTTGTTTATGAGTGCCATGAATTCTGTCCCTCTCGGCAGGGACCCCCACCAACTCCAACCTGCACTGCCGCACATTGTGGGGCTTAAGTGCCCTTTAATTAGGCCGCCTCAGTGTCCGGCTGAAGACCACTGAGGGTTTAGGCTCTTCCCTGTGGGACCTCACTGAGCGGCTCACACACAGCCCAATGGATGGAGTGTTTGCTGCTCTAATGAAAAAGGTTTATTTGGGGGAAGAGTTCTTGTCGTCTTTGTCCGCGGCTTTAAAAAGGCCTGACAAAGGCGTTGATATTATCTTTAACACCCACCCATTTCCAGGACACATTAGCGCGGACTTGGAGGTGAGGCAGCAGCAGAGCCGCAGCCAACAAGACCCACAGGGCTTCCAAAATTCCCCAGACAAACCATGACAGTAAACGCAAATCGCTTCCTGCACAGACACAACATATGCACACCAGGGCTTTATCTTTATCTTCATCTGGTGTTAATTAATCTCGCAATGAGCTCATGGACGGAGCCAAGAACAAAACCCAGTCATAAAATTCAGAAGCAAGATTTATGTTGCTAATAATGTCGATGATGAGAGAGGATATAAGCAAAAAAAACAGTGACGAACTGTGAATTCACCCGAGTCAACACTGAGGTTGTATATCGCAGAATTTTGCATTAAGATAAATATGATATAAAAGTTGTAATTCAATAAACTGATCATGTTTTCATCATTAGATTTTGGCTGAACTACATAATTAAATGTATTTTAATTGCATTCATAATTTTGGCCTCACCACTATCAAGGAAACACGATGGATGCTGATTTAGACCATTTGAAATGCTGCTCCTCCATTACCCTGTTCTTCTCCTGTCTGATAACCGTATTCATCATCAACAGGCCTCGTTTATAAAGTCATTACAGACATAAAGCCTAGGAAAATTACACAACCTGATTTTGAAAAGCTTTACTCAGGATCTCAATATGTCAACAGGTGATCTACGTGTTCGCGAGACCTGTCGAAAGGATCCGAAAAAGTGCAGAAAAACCCATGAAGCGAAGCAGGTAGAGAGCAGGAGGATCAGCTGTGTTAGCAAAGCATCAGTAGACTTGATACAGCTATCCAAAGCAGCACTATGGCGTCACAGTATTTTCTAATACATGTCGTAATAATAAAACACACACAAAGTTGAGAGCAAATGCAAAGGGTCCCGTCCTGAATTTTTCGGGATTGGGAATTTGCTGAGCTGGTCTGGCAAAATGAGTAATTTCTGGATGCCCCATTGTGTGAAGAGCTTAGAGGGGTGAGGGCTGTGAAAGGAAGAGCCAAAGGAAGGATATAAACAGGGGAGCAAGTGAAATAAATGGAGAGATGGAAGGAATGAGAGACGAACAAGAACGCTGAAAAGACGTTTGTGAAGGGAGCAGGGCGGGATTGGGCGTGTTCAGAAACTTTTTCGCTACAGCCCAGTGTGTGTAGATACCCTCCTAATCCTGGTTTTATTGGCTGCCTGTGTCCAGCCATGCCGGTCGGATTGAGTAGGGAGGGTAAAGAGGTGGGGGGGCTGAACACATGTCCCCCTTTGTGGTAATACGCTGATTAGGCCTGAGAAAGAGCCGGACCTGGTTACGGCCTTTCTCAGGTCACCGTAGAAACGGCCCGGTAGGGGACCTCTGTGTGTGCCTCCCCCTCCTGTGCACCTACTGATGCAGACACACAGACCGAGGCCTTCCTTTGCAGAGGTTCGAACAAAACACCACCACTCCGAATCAGCAGCACAAGTGTTGTTGAGTCACAGCTCATTTCGAGATCAGGCTGCAGCGTTCCTGACCTTAATGACTGCTGCCTTTCCCAGACAGTTCACGTTGCACTTGTGGCCTCAACCTGGGAAACATGGTTTCAATGTTGTTCAGATGCAGACCGCAGACTGATTCCTCTGCCTGCGCTCATAAATTAAAAGCCCTGTCACATTCCCCCATCCATCGCTGGCCCTCCGCACAGTCGATCGCTCCTCCAGAGCAACTGTCATCCAAATCCCCCGCGCTGAGCTAGGCACATTTCTGACGATGCCGTAACACGCAACAATGTTGGTGATTGAAAACAGACCTGCCTCATTGTCAGCACGGCTGTGACATACCGCAGCTTGAGTGGAGGCATTGAGAAGTCATCTTTATTGGGAGAATGGAGAAGACTCCCCACCACGACTGGCTGGAGAGCAAGCCTCATAGAAATTTCACAAAGACATCTATCAATTATTGTCACATTTAGAGACTCCGGGAACCCCCCCCTTTTCCCTCCTCTCAAACAGGGCGGTAGGTCGAGTGCTGCTCAGTCACTGCCTGTTTCCCCATCTTCTTTGTTATGGAGGAATAAAACAGAAGGGGCGGGTGAAGGGGGGCACTCCACTGCTGACCTCCAGACTGTGGTCACCGGGCCCTCTCCCTGCAGTGGGCACCCGGCCTCCTCTCTGCAGAGTGCAAGCTCCCAGCCCCTGCTGAGCAACCCTTCCAGCCCCCTCAGTCCTCCAGGCTCCCTCTTGCCCTGAAGGTCCTCAGCAGAAAGAGCACAGCCCCCCAGCTAGAGACATCAGAAGGAACGACAACTCGGAGACTTTGCTGGACATTTACTGTTTAGTGCTGGTACACCTGACACCATTAAGAGCTTGTGACAAAAAAAAAAACTTCTTGTGAGATATTCCAAAAGTTTTCAGCAGTTTCTATGAATACAACTTATAGAAGAAGCTCTGCAACAGCATCAAGACTGGGAATAAAGCAACTTTTGATCAGGATAGTCATAAAAGGATGTGATACTGCTTTTTTTCAAGAGTGGCATAGCTGCAGAGGAACAAGACATTTGTAGAGACTTTTGTAGAGACGACGTTTTCTGTTTCATTATAAAATAATGCAAATCATGTTCAGAGCAAAATCAAAATTACAGAGGTTCTTTTCAATTCAGGACAGTCCGTATTATCTCAGAGGTGCTCGCAAATTCACTGTACAAAAGGGTAAAAAAGGTCTGAAAAGGAGATGTGTCTCCATTGCTGGAGTTAAATTCTGGGATGATGCCCACATCAATCTAAAAACACGTAATTATTTTTTGGTTTTTAAGAAAATGGTTTATAAAGCTAGTTTTGAAGCTTATAAGTGCCATTAATTATCTGTTGTTGTTGTTTCTTTGCTTTTCTGGAGGTCGGTAGCCTAAAAAGTTGACAATACAGGAAAGGCTTTTATAAACAGTCTGCTTCTGCCTTTTCAGTCAATATTCAACACATGATTCTTGATTTAGTGATTGTGTGTGAAATGTCAATATTGTGTACAATATTTGGTGTTGTCATGACTAAATAAACAACAACAACTACTACTACGACTACTACTACTACATTTGTAGAGAAAGAGTATGGACATGCATCAAACTGTGACAGCACCAGCAGTTGTGCAGCCTCTGTGCTTGGGACACTCAGCCTACCAGATGAACCGAACTTCATTTTCGAACCACAACCCTGGACTTTTTTACTTAATATGGAGTTAGACTTCCAACAGCAGAAGAAGAGCACTGCAACAACCTGTCAGTCAGTTATTAATCCATGCTTTTTAGGGATGTGCATGTTTAGTTGTTTTGCCCTTCAAACTATCAGGATGATCATGTAATATGAGTATTTTTATCCACTACAGAATAAAAATACTGTTGTCTTTAGCAAAGGTCACTGAGATTATTTCATTCATTTTTTGTTCCGATGATATTAAATCAGAATGGAATCAATAAAACATCTCTCACTGTGTCACTGAACATTTTTTTTCCTCTTCTGGGAAACAGATCTCCCAGAACCTGGCCTCCATATGGCTGCAAAACACTAAATCTGTTGTGAAATCTATCATGTTGCCATCTGCTCTGGTGACTTGTACTTTTAATAAAGTGTTAACTCGCATTTTTGAATTATCTCTTATTGAAAAAGTCTTTGAGTTCAAGAGTTCAACAGAGAATCCTTTTTCAGTTAATCTGCACCGAATTCAGAGGTCATGAAGGAATGAAATCTGACTTTACACAAACTCAAATATAAAGTTTCGTTTTGTCTTTGTCAAAACGAAAGTCTTTGTTTTATTTATCTTGCTTTCGAAACACCTTGAACAGGGTTGACGTGTTTGGTTGTTATCTTCTCCACGATTAGCGGCTGATAATCCTCTGAGACACAGCTCCTCAAAGAGATTGCCATCACGACAACTGACTCTGTTTGATCTCTGCCGGGTGTCTTGTTTGTATTCGCCCTGATCAGTTTCCTTGTGTGTGAATCAAATGCGTGGTTACTTCAGGCTAAGTCCATCACAAGTGTCCCACCCTCCTCCTTCACTCTCTATCTCCCTCTGTCCTCCCCTCCTCCTCCTTCTCCTCCCCCTCCTCCTCCTCCTCCCCCTCCGCCCCCCGTCCCACGGCTGCTCGCCCTACAGCCCCATCAGAATGACAATAGTATTGATGTAAAATGTGTCGCCTTTGGGCCGCTGGAGCATATAACCCCTGCATGCCTGGCCAAGCCACCACCGCAGTTTATGGCTTTATTGTGTCCCCATTTATGTCCTCCCCTGTTGGGGTGGGCGGACAACAATTTAGAAAATTCACTGTAAATGCCCCCTTAAGTTGGACGGAGATTTCGCGTGTGTTGACGTACGTTTGTGAGCATATATCCGGATCAATTAGTCAGGGCACAACCCCTAAAATTCAGTGTGTCAGCCGTTCAGTCCTCTGCAGAGGAGCCGGCCTGCGTCACTTCGACTACCTGCAGACTGATCACGGATGAAACAAGTTGAGTAACAACTCTACTCTACCTTCTTCTTGTGTCCCTCCCTCTCTCATTTCCCTCCCTCCCTCCCTCTTTTCACTCTTTCCTTTCTTTTCCACATTACCAGGGGGTGGCGTGTGATTGACAGATGGGAACGAATAATAATTTTTTTTTCGTAACCTAAGGCCATCTTCTGTGATTGGCTTGCCAGCTGACATCTCCAAAACTCACCCCCCCACACACACACCTCCCTCCTCTCCTCTCTTCTCCTCACCCCCCCCTTTAATATTGGGCCTGTGGATGAGGCATCCTGAGGGAGAAAAAAGTAGAGAGAGAGAGGGAAAAGATATCTACCTTAGGGAAGAACCTCAGAGAGAGGGAGGGAAGAAGAGGACGGGTAGGAGCGTGTGTGCATGTGTGTGAGAGACACTTATTCTCTTAACTACTAGGAGACAGACACACTTTCCTGGCCCGACTCAAAGAAGGGGGGAAAACAGGAGCAAGATTATTTTTTTTCAATATCATTTTGAATCTTCTCAATCAAGCTGCCCTTCAGGTCCTCTTCCTGGAAACTCTTTTTCATTGCCTGCTGGGAGTTCTACATGTATTGATCCGTTTACTCTCTCACACACTGACAAGACTTACCTCATGGATTTGTATCTGATTGGATATTTGATGTGTGTGTGGTTGTCCAGCTCGCGGGTGCTTGGAGGCTATCCCATCTGGTGGTGAGTACAAAATCCAGCAGTTTCAGCATCAGAAGCCTATAGACGCAAAAAGAGAGAAAGAGACTCAATTTTTTTTTTTTGGTCAAATGATGATTTCTGAGAGGGCAGAATGTGCACTTTCAGTTGACTGCGTGGAAAAATGTTCTCCGGCCCAGTCCAAAGAATCTTAACCTCAAATACTAGTGTAACGGAAAAGGCTCGCCGTTCTTTTCCCCTCCACACTCAGGTCCATCTATCATATTGGAGTATGTTGTGATGCTAAAAGGGTAAAATTTAAGTTAGAAAAACATGAAACGCCGGAGAACGTGGGGCTCTTTATTGGATTTAAGGGGAAATTCAAGAGCGAGCGGTTTTGTGCAAAGTGTCAGAGGCACAGTGAGGACTTGTCAGGCATTTAAACAAAACAGAGAAAGTCAGTCAGATCACTTCAACTGTGAGGAATCGTAGATGTCGCTGAGAGACAGTGACAAGTCTTAAATCAACAAAAACCTCCTGTTTCCAAACTAGAATAATCTCCTTTTTGGAATAAAACCAAATCATATTAGGAAGTACAACAATCATGACATATGAGATCAGCGTCATCTTGTTTTGTTTGCTATTGTGTGTCACTGCTCAACATTCAGACCGCCGGCCCCCCAAAACAAGCCGTGAATTGAATGTGAATTGTTTTTGGCTGCTTTTCAGATGTATGACATGCACCGAACACTAACATCTCTGCCACTGACAGAGTCCCAACACACTTTGACGAATATGACAAATTTGTGGTCTTCCTTGTGGTCTCCCCTCGTGGTTATTGGCTGTTATTAAATTAATCTTTTGGATTTCTTGAAAACACTTAGGCATATCATTTTGCTTTCGTACTCACATCTCGCCCCCTCCACCACGGATTTGTCAGGAGACAATATGTTTGGGTGCCGGAGGGTTTTTATTCTTTGTTAAATTATCCCAGATCGCTTTTGGCATCAGCATGTGAAAACGTAGAGGTTTATCTCATTACAAATTCAGCTACATGCAGCTGACCTCATGGCTCCTGGTCCTCTTTTGTAACCTAAAGCTTCTATTTTGAAGATATTGGCGTAGGCGTATGACAAAGCTCTTTTGGCTCACGACACAATACTTGTCAGAGCTACTGCACTTTTAGCAGCCTCACTAGTATGTGGTCCCAACCGTGGTGCTGTCCAAACCACGAGCATCTTCTGGTTTCATTTACAGAGCGGGCGGCTGCCAAGCGCACAGGCCACAGGGCTGAAGTGTTAATGGCAAAGAGGACTTTACACTCACTCCTGGCTTCAGCAGGAACCATCAGACAACAGTGACAAAGAGCCTGTGACTCTCTCTCTCTCTCTCTGTGAGAATTACCTGCAGCTGTTCTGTTCAAGGAGCTTACATGACACCGGTGTAGTGTTCGAACCCCAACAATGCGCTCCACCTTTGATTTGGCTAACAAATTTTGAAGTGTAGGCAGGGTGAGGGGTTACCGTGAGATGAAAAGCGGAGCCGTATAGCTCCAGGTGACTGGGCAGGTGCTGAGGAATGGGTGTCAAACAGCACTGTCAGTGGCATCACCCCGCGGTGTCGAACATGTCCAAAAGGAGACAAAATGAGGTGGTGCGTCAAACAAGGGGGTGCCGAGTTTCAACCAGGGGCCCGGGCAGGCTCCTCTCTGCTTCTGTCTCAGGGGCGATGACTCGGCCATAAATTCTCCAGCCAAGGTGGGACAGGTTGAAGGGAAGAGCGGTTTTGACTGCTTTATGCCTGGCAGCCTTGCTTTTACAAGACGGGGTGTTGAAAACAAAACAGAGCATAAATAACTCCACTGATATGCACATATGCGTGGATGAGGATAAGGTGTATGAGAAAGAAAAGGCATACCAAGTCGAAGAGGTGGGTTAGTAGGAATGAATTGCCTTCTTAAAATGCAAGAATGTTTGGGAGACTGTTGTTTGGTGAAAAAATAAAGCTTCGACAAGAATTCATGACAGCTTCAAACTATGTTGTGGTTGTATGTAATCCACAAGTCCCGCAACGTCTCCATCCAATTATCTGTCAACGCCGACTTCTGTGTGGAGGCAGACAATGAGAGCATATGTTGTTTCGCTTATTGCCGTGTTTTGGTTTCACCTTTGAACTCCTGTTTATAATTTGTGTGATGTAAATGTTTATGACAGATTATTCCAGGCTGGTGTTGTGTTAAGCCTGTGCGGTTTAACTCAACTATTTTCAGAGCAGCCTAAGCCCGCTCTGTCAGCCAGCAGTGATTTCGTGTTGCTTGTGTAAACAGCGGTGTTGGTAAGTTGATGATGACAGTCACTTTTACCATTAAGCATTAGCGGCGATTATCGGTTTAACTCCCATTACAAAGCCAGGAGACTTTTAAATCCCTTAACTATTTTCTTTATCCCGTGTTATCATCACGCCTGTTAAATCTGCATGAGAAAGAAAGATACTGTACACCTGTTTTGGTGCTCAATGAAGATTCGTGTACTGCCAATTCCAACGAGTTCTGCTTTTCCACAAAAATACTGATTAAAATTGATAAAAACAGGTATTGTGAGTTATCTCTGTATGCAAATCTGTTTGTAAATAGGTCGAAATATGTCTTGTGTGGCTTTAAATGATGACTTTCGCCATCAAGAAGTATTGGTTTGCACGGCTCAAAGACGCAGCGAATGGCGAAACACTGTTGCTAGCCTGGGAAAGTGCCTTGGAAACAAAGGTCACTTGATGCAGAAGTGTACCCGGTTAAAACTTGTACTTTAACTCTCTATTAATAATCTATTAAGCAGTTTTTATGTGACCTCCCTTGATAGAAATCTGGGCCATCTATCCACTTAAATGACACTTCCTGACTTTGATTGTGTTTCCAGTCTGAAGTACTACTTGTAGACTTTTAGGGACGACTGCAGCATCAATATCCTCTGCAAAGCTACGTCTAGGCCCACCAAACTACCGACCCCATAAGCAGACCCATCTGGTTCAACCTGAGTGGCTGTAACGGAGCTCTAGAGTCCATCTCTGGGTCTCAGGAATGTCATTATCTGACTGTGACACCCCCCCGCCGCCAATCTTCAACCCCAAAACCCCTACCATTGGCGAAAGGCTCACTTAAATGACTCTTACCGCGAGAAAATCCTCCACCCGCCGCCTTGTGTGAAAAGATCAAGGATGTTTGGGTATTATTCTCCACGGCGCGGTGGAAGGTAGAGAAAGGAGCACCAAAGTCCAGAAGAATGTCATTCATAAGAAACTTCAGGGTTCCATTATGAATGGATGAGGGCTGCCGTAGAGCCAGGGTCAAAGGCAATTTTGGGCTAAAGCCTGCGAGAAATGTCCCCACAGAGAGTCACGTCCACTCAGAAAATATTGGAGGACTTCACCCAAAAAGAAAACCCACGACCATAAAAATAAAATCATCACGGCCATAATGAGACAACAGTAAAAAAATAATAATTTGATTTAAGATACATGTGAGTGGTTGATTGTACGGAGTTAACGCGTCTGTGTGGGCGACTTCATGGTCGCCAAGCAACAATAAATAAAGCTCATTAATTCTATACAAAAAGGCAATTAAGTGCACCTCTTTCTGTTGAGCAGGAAACACCGTCTTAATGCACACCTAAACCAATCAGAGTTTCTATTGCTTGTATAGAGGATGTTTGAGTCTTTGGATATATCAGGATTCCCATAAGTAACGGTAAATGGACTATGTTGAGTTAGCGCTTTCTCTGCTCTTCTGACCACTCAAAGCGCTTTTACTCTTCCTGTCACATTCACCCATTCACGCACCACTTTCACACACTGATGGCAGAGGCTGCTATGTAAAGCGCCCATCACTTTTAACTAATCCCATTCACACACCGCTGGGCGCAGCCAACTGGGGCGGGTTGGGATCAACTCTCTTGCCCAAGGACACCTTGGCATGTGGACAGCGGGACCTGGGATTGAACCCCTGACCTCCTGATTGACAGCCGACCAGTTCTACCACTGAGCCACAGCCTCCCCTTATCATAAAACCAGAAATCTCCAAAGTCCCTTAAGGCCTATAATATCTACCAGTGGCCGATAATAATGATGAAATGTTCAGTAAATAACTTCTTTTTCTTTTATCGTTTTTGACCAGAAAAATGGGGACAAAAAATGCTCCTCTTAAAAAGTAAATTACCACCCCAAAATTGCTGAGATGCCAATTCAACCTAGATAGATATCATGAGGACCTCTCCTAAAACATGGTGATTTGCGCTGGAATTTTACAAGTTAAAAAAATGGTCAATTTGCACAGGACTAAAAACATAGGCGCCTTATACAGTTCCTACAAATGATCAGAGGTCCCCAAGTCATGATAAGTACATTTTCTGCTGCAAGGGATCCCTCAATTGAATCAACTATAACAGATCTAGTTTGATGTTGCTAAGGTACAGTCAGGGTTGTCTCCTACGAGTCTATGAGTTTTTATAATGTTTATTTACATGACATAATCTCATTTTAAGGAAGTAACACAAGTTTGTACAAAGAGGTGCCACATTTCATCCTCAATCTCAAAGACAGGACCACCAAAATGCATCATTCGCATTAAATTTACAGGATGCAATCATAGACTGTATATAGAATGGACGCCGTCTGCCTCCTCGCTGGGTGAAGCCACTCCGAGAACAGCATCCTCTGTTGGCGGGCTGCAGTATAGGTCATTCGCCTCCGCCAGCAAAGCTTATGGGGCTGTGGACAAATTTTAGAAATTTACTACACAGAATATAAATGTTTTCCCCCCCTGGTTGCGATGTTGACATGTAGTTACTGTAAGATTGCGTAACTCACCTGGAGGATACGCTGTTTGTGCCGAGCGTCATCACAGCCACTCTCGGCGACTCTCCCGCTGAATGCGCACAACACTACTGCGCAATGTTGGTTTCAGGAAATGAAGAAAAATTAGGAAATACCAAGAGCCTTTTGGCTTCAAATTCGTATATTGACAGGAGGTGGAACCAAGTTGTCCAAAGTGTATACTGTCTATGGATGCAAGGTTGAAAAAAGGCAACAATAAACTAGATTTTGTAAGTGCACGACTGAGGGAACATCACAGCTACAATGGCGTAGACTGCTCACCGCTATGAGCTCGCTTGAGCCGAGTGTGAGATGATTGGCCAGTCTTATCCCAGCCCTGAGACAGCACATTGTCCTTTCTTTTCTTGATTTTAAAGCAGGATGCACTATTAGCTGCTCTTGTATTGCCTGTCAGTGAGCTCCTGAGCTGATCCAACACATGACTTCACCGACATTAGCAGACTGTTTTCATGCCACAAGCATGTGGGATGACATTACCAGTCGAATCCGAGCGAGGTGAGAGGTTCAAAGGAGAGTGGTATTTCAAAGCAGCGAAGGCAAGTCCTAATCTTCGCTCAGCATCAAAGGACCAGCAGCGTGCAGTTGTAGGAAATGACAAAGTCCCCCCAGTGCTCAGCTATTAGTTGCGCTAAAACACAGGCCAGGACGGTTCCTCAAAGGGAAAACTGCAGCAGCCAGGGGCAAGGAGATCATTAAGGGACACGTGTGGAGGCACAAACACACAATATTTTAGGTCTCCATTACCTGCCTAATCTCACCTGGATGGCTTGTTACTGGGGTTAATTATTAGCAGAAGGCAATTTCTCTGTCACACGGGGTCAGTGACAAAGATGTACTGGTCGCACCTGTACAGCCTGTAGTCAGTCAGAGCCCTGGGGTCACTGACCAGAGAGTTACAGAGGTCAAGAGATCGAGTGAGAGATGAAGAGTGGAGAGGAAGAGAGGAGTGTCCTTCAGTCTGTGTGAAGAGTCAGGGAACTGGTTCAGGCTGCTGTGAATATTAAGACAGTTTCATATTTTTGGATCTTTTATGGTTTGAACTTTTAACTGAATAGACGAGGGATTCAGGTTTAAAGTTAAAGTGCTTCATTAAGTATTCTAAGTTTTATCTAAAAAATAGAGGAAGGACGGTCCAGTGAGTATGTAGCTCTTTCTAGAAAACAGAGTCAATGTTTGGCTGCAGCTCTTTGTCTATGACAATGAGGTTTCACTCTCCACTATTTCAGAGGTTTTGGCGAACCAAACGAGCATGAGAAAGTCAATAGCAATGAGGCTTTTAATTACTTTTAAAAAGATTATGTGGGGTTAGAAATATCCACAAAGAATCCCAGACAGATTCCAGACGATCCATTACCAGTTATGATTCGCACAGGATGCATTACAGCTGACAATTCGAGCAGCGGTGCCAACAAGCTGCCCCTAATGAGCAGAGGCGGGGAACAATGCTCTGTTTGAGCTGCGGTTCATTCACACAGTCCCTCAAGACTCTCATTCAGACGCGCTCTATCCTTTCAGGCCAACAGCTCAGACTTTGTTGTGTCCACCTTCAGACAGAAAAGGCACCGAGCTTCTGGTCTGACATGCATTTGTCAGTGCCTTGTGCTCTCTAGTGCACTTGTGTGCAGAGCTACTGCTGCTCTCATTCACTTCCTGACAGGCAGGTTCACAAGTTTACACCCTGTTCAGTTTCCCTCTTCACGTCTGTGTACATGTGACTGCAGGGGCTCCTCGTCCCAACTCTACTCTCTCCGCAACAGTCTGCAGAGAGGAGGGAGGGAGGAAGAGAGAAAGACAAGAACAGGTTGGAACATTTTTCAGGGGTCCTGTCGTTTTTTATCTGATCAGCCAGGAGCTGTTGGACTACAAATCAAAAGTGTGCCAAAGAAAAAGGGAAGGCAACATATCACAGACAGGAGCTTTTGCATTCCACCCTCCACAAGGAAAAGTCCCATCCTCGGGCAAAGCCGGCAACTTTCCTTGGCCCACTTCCTCTCTTCTGAGTGTCTTCATCTCTCTGCGGACCCTCTTGTGGGACTTACACATGAATTCATGATGCCAATGTTCTCGGTGCACGTCTCCGGCTGCTTTGCTAGGGCCTCACTTAGCGACACAATGTCCTCCAGGCAAATCTGACAAGTTGAGCTGCGGCGTCAACATATAGAGGTAAATTAGAGGTAGATTAGAGTTTAATGCAAACAGTATTCCCTCAGTTTGTTACTGCAGGAGTTTGCAGGAGCATGACTCTCGCTGAGGAAGTGCGACAGAACACACTTGGGTGTCAGCGCTCCAGGCGCAAACCACCGCATAAGCTAACACTCATTTCACTTTAATGAAATAAGTTAACTTGTTCAGACACGGCGTCGAATACGTCAATAATCGCCAAGGCAAACAAGAGTACAAGAGCGTTTAATCAAATGTGAAGGCAGAATCAAATCTGTTTGTTGAGGCTCAGTCCATTAAAGTCCTTTCTGACTATATTTAGCCGTATCTTTCAAGTCCTAATCTCAGAGATTTTCATGAAGTAAATGTTGCCTAATGCATTAAAATAATAACTGAACTGAACTTATGGCCTACATGAAAGCACTTGTTTTTGCAGTGTTACAAACAGGGAGAAAATTCCACAGGAAAAAATGAACTCACTTGAGTCTGAAACTGTTTCTCTTTTTTTTTCTGGTGATGTAGGTAAGAGGTTACTGAGGTTAAAACCACAGGATTGCTGGCAAACCGTTTTAGAGTATGCAAAATTAAGAAAAAAAAACTACAGATTGGATGTGCGGAATGGTCAGCAGTCAGTAAAGCTGAGCAAAACTGTTAACCAGAAAAAAAGTATGTTACCTGCTACGACCACTGGCTGAAATAGATGTCAAAGTCAAGAGAGAGCTCAAAGATCGTCACTCATAAAAAGAGGAATAAATGATGTCTTTCATATTTGTAGCAAAAGCCACGTGTTTAGAATCAATAATTGGTGTTTGGCCTTTATTTCAGGGCTGTTAAGGGTATCTTAGATAGCTATTAGTAGCTGTGTTTATAAGGGCTGTCAGTTTTAACGTATAGTTCAAGTTTAGGGCCAGGCACCATTTCATGAGACATTACTACTGCTGTAAATGGGGGACTTTGTGAGACCACAGCATATTGATCACAGTGACTTATCTCAAATTTGCACCATGTTGAAGTTAAAGCTTTGTGACACTGGATCTGCTTCCTCCTTTGCCTAAAATGTCTCTTTTTGTTGATGTAATGAGTCACCAAAGATGTTGAGTTACATCAGCAGGTCCTGCAAGATAAGCACAACTTCTGCAGACTGTGAAATTCTCACTGAGGTTTAATCCTGAAAGATTTACTGTTAGAAACCAAATAGTAGAGCTAAAATTCACATGCTGTTTTTAATCCTGTGCTTCTTTATTTACCTCTCAGCGCAACGCAGTTAAATCACAGCTCCATCTACCAGCTCTTGCTACTGCAGAATACTCTGCTTTTGAATGGCACATTTCACTCTAAAGATTCCCAGCCAACTCACCTGACGAGTAACACGGACTTTGCAATAACTGGAACACAAATATAATCAGAGTACTCAGAGTTTAAGCTACCATCTTGAACCTAAGCATCAGTGCAGTTTATCAGAGAGATGTCAGCAGGTAACTATTTCACAAAAGCTGGCAAAGCACTATTTTGGAGTGTGTGAATCAGCACAGACCTGAGGAAAAAACTAAAGTTAACAGTGCTCTCTTAATGAGAAACAGAGGCTGGTGATTAACATTTCTAATCGTTTAAAATGCAAAAGAAAGGAATTAACATGCATTTAATCAAAATTAACCATTGAAATTATGAGATTAATTGTTATTTAGGAAATCAATCATTTCATGGTATGAGTAAATAGCTGATATTGCAAGATTTGCAAAAACCCTAGCACTGCCTGCAGATGTAATATAGCATTACATCTAAGTAAATGATGGTCTGAACCAGAATTGTTGATTTCTATATCAGAAGTTTTTTAGCCTTCTAAGAAATCTTGAATAATAAAATCAATCTGCCCAGTTTGGTTTCAGTCCACATTTTACCTCACTCAATGACTTTTTCCCATCTAAAACCAGCCCAAAAAGTTTAATATTGATCCGAGTTTGCATTCTTAGAGACATAACAGTTGCATAAAATGTCCATTTGGGAGTCAGAGCTGAGCATGTCCTGTTATGTACCTCACTTAGAAACCGATGGAGTGTAAAAGCATAAGAATCCACCCATAATTGCTGCCCAACCCAGATGAGGTGTAGCTGAATACATCATCTTCCCCAAGTCTCTTCTTGACCTAAAAGCACTACCCCGGGGAGTTTACCAGCCTGTGACGCAACAGAACAGAGTTTTATATCAAAGTGAGTCAGATGTTTTCAAGTCCTGCAACAAGAGGGCTAGACAATTTATACTCTACTTATATTTCCACATAGAGGTTAACATAGCACCTTCATATCATATGGCCAAGAACCGCCACTGCTGCAATTGCAGAAAAATGCAAAATGCAAAATGTAAAAAAAGCGACCACAATGGAAGTTACTGATGCAAAAAAAGAAACCAAAGCCCACTGCAAATAAAAAAAAGAAACGGTGCAGATTAAAAAAAAAAAAAAAAAAAAAAAAAAAATGAAAAAAATAGTGGTGATGGAAAAAAAAAAGTTACTTACTTTAAAAATAAAAGAGTGCAAATGAAAAGGGCTACAACAGAAGTGGGCTGCCAGGAACCAGTGATGATGATGCACCGGTGTTTTACAATCTAGGCTCAGAAGACGGAGGCGAGAAGACGAGCAAAGAAGTTAGTGGAAAGGCTTTTGTTTTATTTCGCTTCGTGTGCTTTTCAATGTGTCATTTGGTTAGGCCATGTTGTGCCTGATTTGAAAGTTGAACTGAAGCTAACACTACACCGGCATCCTTGAGTTCAACTTCAAATCGACTCAGGCGCTACATGGTCTAACCCAATGACACATTGAAAGTTCACGTAGTGACATTAATCAATAACCTTTCCACTAGCTTCTTTGCTCGTCTTTTCGCCATCTTTTTCTGTGACTATATCGTAAAACACCAGCACATCGTCTTTGTTTTTTGGCATCAGTAACTTCCGTTATGGCTTCTTTTTTTTTTTCCTTCCTTTTATTCAGGCAGTAAGTAACTTTTTTTAATTTTATTTTAGCATTAGCACTTTTTTGCGTCGTTAAATTCCATTGTGACTTTTTTTTTTATCTGCACCGTTTCTTCTTTTATCTGCAGAGGGCTTCAATTTTGTTTGTTTTTTTTTTGTTTTTTTTATATGCATTAGTAACTTCCGTTGTGTTTTTTTTTTAATCTGCACTTTTTTTATTTATTTACAGCGGGCTTCGTTTTTTTTTTTTTTTTTTTTTTTGTATCGGTAACTTTTGTAGTGGCTTCTTTTTTTGCATTCTTTTGTATTTGCAGCAGTGGCATTTATATTTATTTATTTATTTTTGGAATTCTTTTTTATTTGCAGCATTGGCAGTTCTTGGCCACCATACCTTCAGCCACTGTTGATAAACTTTCTGGAAGTAGGAACACAATCTTGAACTTCTTTCCATGAAGCTTTGAACACTGCCTAAGGAATAACGCATCTCTCTGTCTTTATCTTTATCATTTTAACTCTTCACTTCTGCCTCTGAGTAAGTATTGGAATATTTAAGCTATGTTTAGTTATTCCTAACTATGTGAAGAAGCTAGCACTTTGACAAACTATTACTGAAATATAAATTATTATTTTTATTCAGCTTTAAGTCGTTTGTGAGCCAGCCTCTTCAAAAAACTGCAGCTTTAGTTTACGATCACTACCAAGGAGTAACGAAGTGAACGCGCCTTTAACGGTTACTATCCCGCGTGCGCGAGCAAATCGAATAGTTAAAGGAAAATCTCGATTTTTTTCGGTTAATACAGGGCTCTCAAGTTTTGAACTAAGCTTAGAGTGAGATTTCCTTGGGGGGGGGGGGGTAGTATAATAATCTAATAAATACAATGGAGTATGAGGGCCACATTAAGAAAGAAAAAAACATTTTTAAATCTTTGAGATTAAAGTTATTATTTAGGAGAATAAAGTCATTAATGACTTTAAGAATAAAGTAGTAAAGTTACCTGTTGTGGAGGAGAGTTGTTAAAATCAGCACTGAGGAGCATTTAGATGAATTGTACTTTAGTATAGGTTTCACAGACATGGAGATACTTAATCCTTTGGTATATCAGCATTACACTGTCACGAGTATCGGAACTTTAAAAAGAATATATGAGAAATGCTGCTTTTGTGGAGGGGAAATGGCTGTACAGAGGCTAAATTCATCAATGCAGCTGTTAACAGCAATAGCATAGGGCTTTAGTTTATCATATGAGTTTATCTGCCATGAGGTGTTGAGGTCTCTGCATGCATTACTGACTTACTGTAATCATCGGGTCTTTCTCGTCCTTATAAAAACCTGCTCTATTTCAGCAAGTGTCTGTCTTCTTCTGTAGTCAAACCGCAAGATATCAAAATCTATCCGGATACAGCAATGCTGCTTTTTGATTGGCTGTTCAGTAGATATACTTTATTTGATTGGCTTGCGCGTGGCACGCAGCTTCTGAACTCTCGGAGAAACTCCGTTGATTTCCCCCTGTTCCATAGTTAAAGAGGTGCAACTTGGTGGACATCACCATGTTCATTTAAATGCGTGAGAAATACAATGTGTGGCGTGTGAGCGTGTGAACAGGTGGGAATCCGTGTGTCTCACGCTGAATGCGTGAGACTTGAGAGCCCTGTTAATATTTACAGACAAATCATAGCCTTGACAACCAAAGCAGCTTTTCTCTCACCAGACAAAAGGCCACTCATTTTAATTTCAGAAAGCCGTTTTCTACGAGGGTTTTTCGAGTCATAAAAACGAACTTTATCGCTCCCATCGACGCTAACCGTCAGTGACAGCAGCTAACGTTAAGCTACACCGAGTTCTGATATTTTAAAATACAGACCAAGTAGTCACATTCTGAGACTTTTAGGAAACTCACCTCGGTTTTGAAGACATTTGAAGACTCTCCAGGGATCCTAAAACTTATCCAAGTCGACTAAAGTAAAATCTTTATCTGCTGGAGCGCAGAGACGATGACAGAGTGAAGTAGCTGTGACCCAAACAAACATGGCTGCCGGAAATTACGTTCTAAATGCGCGCTCATTGCGTGAAAAAAAGTTTTTTAATTAAAAGAAAATAATAAGGAAAACAGATGCATGGATTTATTGACAAATCACATTTTTGATTACTGGGGATAAATAATTAAACAAAGTCAATCAATTACAAGATTTAAAACAGTGCAGAGGCAGTATCTTCTGTATGTTTGTTTGTTTGTTTTTCATGCATTCTTCCCACCCAAATGCAAATGAAACCTCTGATTTTTGTCTGTTTGTAACGTATGTTAATGTTACTGTAGAATCTGGTTATTTACAGACACATGACTCTACCTGATATTTGTCCAAAGTAAAGGCCGACAAGAAGAAAATCAAAAGTCAGCACCTTTTATTCAAATTCAAATTCAACTTTATTTGTATGGCACTTTTCAGACAAAAACAAATGTAGTTCAAAGTGCCTCACAGAGGCTAAAAACAGCAATTAAACAACAATAAAACCTGAGCCTCCCACCCACACAGACACACATGGACCCACACACACACAAGCGCACACAGAGTGAGAATTTAAAATACATTGTAAAAGAGACATGGCCTGACACAGACACATGACATGAGGAAAGAGCTACCGTTAGGAAACACTGGAGATAAAAGTTAAAAAATTTAAAAAAAACAAATAAATGAAAAATGGTAAAAAGAAAGACTAAAACCTGATGGACTAAAACAAGAAAAGAAAATAAATGAACAAATAAGTAAGAGCTCTTTACCATATATTTAGAGATAATTAATAAGATTACATAAAAGAAACACTAAGAACATTATCACAGTTATACCTGTTTGTGGGCCCTGTTCATGAACTTCAATCAGCCTCTGTGGGTCATCAGGCCAAAGGCAGGGAGGTCAGATGTCATGTTGTGCTCAACAGGTTCAGAGGGTCACCTGGTACTTTTTGTGCCTCTGGACATAGGAGGCTGTCACACAAAGAAAGCTCATCTGTGCACAGACATGTGCTTCACACTGACCCCTGTGATGTAGACCTCCCACAAAAATATTTCTGACGATACAAGAGTCCGTGACTCACCTTCTGACTCAAGAAAAGACAAATAAAAACAGGAAGGTGAAAATGAGTAACCCACTTCGTTATTAAGTTTGGTAGTAAAGAGTTGCATTCAGGAGAGTTTTTGTTGACACTGTTATAGTCTTGGCCGTGTGTTTTCCACTTTTCAGCAAGGTGTGTGGTGGAATCCCTTTGTTTCCTCTGCTCCATTTCTGTGGTTTCCAGCAGCCCGTCATACTTTCACATCAGCCCATTTAGGATACAGAGAAAACCCCCAACCAAGCCGTAAACCCCCCCAGGCTAGCAGAGGCCCCAGAAGGACCTGTCTGAACATGCACCTGCCAAGCCCTGCTGCTCGCCACTGCACTGCTGCTTGTCTTGTCCCCTGCAGCAGATTCCCCCGGCATTCTGCCTCTGTGGAGGTCTGTGCGTCTGCTGCTCCCTCACTCGGTTGAGACACGTCGCTCGTGGCTTCCGAGAAGTGAGGCAGAGCGGGTAGGATCAGCGTGGCACACATGTGGGCTGCATGCATGCGTCTGCGTGTGTGTCTGTTTGCACGATACGCCTCATAACCCCTCAGGGTTAAGACTCTCATTAGCACCTAGCCAAAAAAGATATCCCTTTCATCTCATCTGTCCATAAGGATCAAGCAAGGCACATCCTTTGCAAACAAAGACAAATTGGCTGGCAGATCCACAGCGTGTAGTCTAAACATGCTGTGTCCACCACAAAGTCCCTTGTGGTTAGATAATTGATTCCATCAGAAATCCCAAATCCAGCTTGTGGGCAAGCAGTTCAGCTGTCCTGAATAGAACTTGAAATGCAGCAGGAGTTGGCACACAGTCTAAACACAGATATCTCATTTGGACCGGAGAGATTTTCCTTTGAGTTGATCGGGAGACGTTGGGGTACTTGTCACACCAGGGTAAAACTGCAAGCTCCATGCATGGCATCATAGACCCTGCTCAGTCCCATGACTGAGAGATTAATAGGCAGCAACCGAGCTAGCAGACAGTGTAATTAAGGTCCTTAGTCACCCAGTCACCAGACAGAGTGAAGTCAGCAACACTTGAACTCGGTGATGTTGGTGGGATTGGCGGATGAGCTAATGTGGCTGCTTCTGCTTGGGTAAACTCAAGACAAAAACATTAATGGAGATTGATGAGCGCTATCATATTTCTAGATCTGCATGGGAACATCAAATTGGGCAAAATATTTGGATATGAAAGATGAGACTTCATTTTCCTTGTGTGTACTGTTGTTGTCCAGTAGTTAATGTCAAAGTTTCCATTAAATCTGAGCAGATGTTGGATTGGTTTAATCACATCTCGCACTGGTCGCTGATTGATACCTGAACACCATTATGTGGCCCTTTAATGACAAAAATTGGTCTTTCTGGTACTTTTAATGACCTTTAAGAGCCCTCGACTAGAAACAAAAAGATGTTTTACAATAAATCTTTCATTGAGAGGATGCAGCGTTGGTTAGTTCTTGTAATTTAGCCTCCTTTGAAACATGCTCCTAAATTTTATGTCCATTCTTTATGCACTTGGATTTAATGTGACTTTGTTTGAATATGATGCATTTTACTCTACTGTCTTCTGTAAACCCTGACTAATATCTCTGATAAGACATTTGCTCTATGCAGATTGGATTGGATTCTAGAAAATACATTTCATCAACTGACTCTGATCAAAAGAAGAGTAACAAGAAAATTCATGAGTTGCAGATATTCAAAAATATATTTGAATTGTTGAAGAAAATCTACTTCTCCGTTGTTTTAAGTTTGTCCAACCAGACGTCTGTTTCATGGGAACTGTGTCTCAAAATCAAGAGGCTGCAATCATCCAGGATTTCGTACTGAAACATGAGAGCTGTTTGTTGTATTTGAGTGTGAATCAGAAAGCTCACACCAACAAAACAAGCGGCTTATAGCTGCTTATGCGATCATCATCCATTAAACCAGCTGTAGAAGCAAAACAAACTCAGCCTCATGTCTCAGAGTATAAGCCCCGCTGGCAAACTTTGATACCTGTGATCCTGCTGCAACAATGCTCACCTGAGATCAAAAACTGAGCGTACAGGGAGGAGGGGGGCCGGGTTGTTTTAGGTGGAGGCAGGGTTTAGCCGTATGCAGAAAGCAAAAGCGCACATGAGCTGTGAACCTATCTAAGAGGGGATTTTTTCTCCCTGTGACTTCAATGGTTTGACTTTTGTGTTGGGGTGGGGCTCTGCGCTGCACTCATCTGTCAGAGTCAGTGGCTGCTGTGATTGGGTTGCGCCCTGCGGGGGTCCTGAGGTCATCCTGAGTGGCGCTCTGATCTGATCATCGTCAATTGTTCCACCGTGATCCTCTCATGGCCTCCAGCGCCACGTTGTCGGCCCAGACTCGGCTAAGTGTTGGAAAGTCTGGTAGAGCTCTTCGTGCACACCTTCCAAACCCCGTGAACACCCATATCACACCCTGAGACTGCAGAGCAATCATCTCCAGAGAATGAAGACCTGCACAGAAGCACGTTTTTGTCGGATAATAACTTTAATAAAAAAATTGGAGTCTGACATCTCGCAGTAATTGCATGAGCTCCTGGAAGAAACCGTACAGTAGTGTTGGAGCTTGTCATCACAAAGAGCGTGTTGTAACACGGACGTGGCAAACACCTCATCGCTCCGCTTTTTTATTTCAAGAGAAATAAAAAGCAATTAAAATTAATTACCTGAGTGAAACTATAATGGTTTCTGGCATCACAAACTGATCCTGACTGTCTTGTTGTGATGATTAATCTTTGTTTAGGCACATCTCCATGAGGAACATTGATTCAGATGTGCCGTTTTCATCCATCAGCAGCGAGCTCAGCTGAAAAAAAAGAAAAAATCAGTTGCAGAGACAAAACCGCAAATTAATAAAGGATCTGCAGAGGTGTTTTCATGCATTTGAATAAGTATGTGGGGGCTTTTCCCAAACCGAGCAGACAGGTTCTTGTGTGTTATCTGTTCGATCAGCAGATCTGTGTACGCAAACATGTGGAAACACTTTGAAAGTCTGCATTAATCGTCTGCATCCTTGCCCTGAAGTGAGCCCATCAGCCTCGTGGAAGAAAAGATGGAAAAATAAACAGAAGCTCTCAATATAAACTTTATTAAACAGATAAGTCAATCATCACACTGCCAAAGAGGAGATGAAATGAGCGCTGACGTCCAATCTCAAGAAGAAGAAATGGCTTTTATAAGAGGTTGCCTAAATTCCTCTGTGGTCACTCTCAGGGTGAGACGCTTGTTTTGTTTAGATTTTGGCCATCGGCTATCTTCAAACAATACTTAACGTTGACTTAAAACACTCCTAAGGTTAATAAATCAATCATGTTTTACAAATAATGAAAGGAACAAAATCAATGCTTTGCTCAGGGTAAATAGTTGTGAAATGTAAGTTTGACGATTCCTTCCTTTCATGGTTGTTTCAGTTTTATTTATCTGGAAATCGATTTAAGTTTCAGAGTGAGTTGGAATACAGGGGTGCCAGTAGTCCATGTTAGGGTGCCTCAGGGTGCTACAGTCCTGGTCGCTGAATCGCATAGAAAACTAAGCACAGTGGTTGATGTTCACCTATTAAGTAAAAATGTAACATCACGTCAAAACAGCACCGACCCGAAGCCATGAGATCGGTGTCTTGCGTGGCATTTCCATCTCCTCCAACATTTGTCTTTTCCTCTTTGCAATAATTCCGTATGATCAGCTTTAACTCCAACATAACACACAAGGATGACATGCAGAGTTGTGCACAAATAAGCAGATCAGAAACTGTCAATATGGCAAACAGAGGAATCTTACTTACAGCTGGCATTTTAAAGCAAAGTCCTGCAGATGTGCACAAGTATGTAGTGTTCACAGCATTGGTGTAGCTATGGCGAAGGGTCAACACTGAAGTTTGAGAAAGAAATTGGGCCGACACGTTGGAAAAGGATTGGGAAAAAGAACATTTTATCTAATCCCTACCTCCTCATACATATTCCATATTAACGTACATCTCAAACACCATTTTTACAGTCCTGTTTCTATTTCATTCTATCTAAAAGTATCAAACTTATTTTACCCCCTCTGTCCGTCTGTCTCAGGTCCCTGGCCCTTGGGCAGCAATACTCATCTCTGGGTTCCCAACCCATCCTGTGTGGATCCATCCCCGGTCTCGTGCCCAAGCAGCTGCGATTCTGCCGCAACTACATCGAGATCATGCCGAGCGTCGCCGAAGGTGTCAAGCTGGGGATCCAGGAGTGCCAACACCAGTTCAGAGGCCGCCGATGGAACTGCACCACCATCAAGGACAACCTGGCTATCTTTGGTCCCGTGCTGGACAAAGGTAACGCGCCTACAAGCTGCGTATGTGGAGCATTTGAGGCGAACGGTGTGAACTAAATGATTGAGTGATTGCTGCCAAACAACGCGTAACCTCTTAAAAGTATGTTGTATAGGTGAGGCTACTGCAAGCTCTTACAAAACATAGCATTAAACAGTTTCCCCCCTCGGGCTCGGCACTGGCTGTTCTCTCGGCCTCTGCTGACAAATGCTTAACTGGGGCAATTACAATAATATACACCTTTCCTGGCTGCAGTGAGAAATGAGCGCAGGTACAAGCACTGACACATTATTCAACCGTCATCCATCTCAAACGTCAATATCGCATTTGTCTTCAGAGTCAGTCACGAGTTTTTCCTCTCAGTTTGCCCGACCGTGTTTACACTCTCTTACATGAAAGAGGGTCAGCGTGCTAAATCTATCAACACTACCTGACACGCACAGCTGATATACTGGAGCCATCCGTCAGACGCTTCACACGCAGAATACTAATTGTAAGATATCCAGACGCTAACTTTGTCCTTTAAAAAAAACAATCCTGCTCAAACCTGACAGCGGGACACAATAGGCACAGGTGTCCTGCTCAAGGCTCGGCCGTGCCAAATTATAAAGGTAGGAGTTTGTGTGTCGATAGCACGGCTTCTGATTGGAAATGAATCACCCCGTGTGTCAGAGGGGAGGGAATCCGGGCAGAAACGGGCAGTGTGAGCAGTCCAAGCTCCTCAGTCAAATAAAAGGGAGAAGGGAGGCCAAATGAGATTACGGGCAATAGAAAAGGGCCGGGGGGCTCCGCTCAACCCCTACTGTGCATGAAGACCAGTGCGTGCCTCACACAGTCCAGCTCCCACGGACGCCCCATTCACACGCCCTTTTGACTCTGTCATGAAAACAGGCTGAAAGGGGATCTCTCAGACCCTAGCCCGGGTGTGCACTTTGGGAAAAGTAAGTGAAGGAAGGAGGGAAGGAAGGTAGGAAGGAAACAGAGAGTCTCCCTTTGGAAAAGTTTGAGGACGAGAAGGCAGAGCCACCAATCGCCACCACCAGCCACCTTCTGCTGTCCATGGTGGGTGATGCCTGGAGGAAGCGGGGGTTGAGGTCCTGTGGTGGGTGGTGGTGTATGGGATTTCAGCTCAGGGTGTTGGCAGAGGGGTGGCTGGAGAGAGAGAGGGGGGCTTGGGTGGTGGGGTTAGGGAGTTTAGGGAATGCCAGCTCCGGGCAGAGTGGGGCTGTGGGGGCGCGAGTCGCTGGGCCCTTTGTGTGGATAATACAGTGTGACACAAGGGAAACAAAGGCGGATTGATGGGCCCAGCAGGTAGCAGGAGCAGCACTAGCCTTGGCTAACAGCCAGAGCTCCAGGGGCCCAGGGCTCACAGGCCCCTGTTGTGGAGGGCACAGCGAGGCTTGCCAGGGCGAGCGAGGATGCCGAACCTGAGGACTGAGTGTTATCCAATCACAGAGGGATTCGCTGCGGACCAGAACTTTGACTAAGAAGGACGGGGGAGGAACAGAGGCTTGTTAGTATTTGGCTTTTTAGATTTAACAGGATATTTCTTCAATTAAACTTTTTTTTTTAAAACTGAAGAAACTTTTTTTTAAATTAAGGACCATGTCACATGACCCTCCTGAGCATTCACCTTTTTGTACGACATCCAACAAAGTCCCGAACTGTTCGATACAGATGGTGCTTCTTCAACTGTTGCTGCTCCAGCTTTGCATCTGAGTGGTCAACCACAGGTAGTTAGGTCCAACTGCAGGCCCTGATTTATGATATAATTAACCAACAGTTTGGATTGGATATCTGCACCGATATTGACAAATTAACTGGATCGGATAACGGATGATTGATGCCGATCCAGCGTTCCGATCCAGTCTTTTTTTTCTTCCTTTTAATACATTGAAGTCTTACTTCTTTTTGCTGTGTGCAAAATGCGCAAATTCGTTATTAAAATGAAGTAAATTTATATCGGTGTTAATTTGTTACCTTTTTTCAACAAGGCTAATGTCAAGTCTGATGCCTTCACTCACAAGTCAAGGTATACAGTTCATTCATTCCACAGTAGGATTAGATTGGAATCGGATATCAGCCGATACATTCAGCCCAGGTATCGGTTTCGGATTGGATCAGAAAAAATGGATCGGTGCATCTCGAACCTCAAGATTAACCTCAAAAGAGACTTGAAACGAATGTTCGAGATGGTAAAAGTGTGATAAAGAAAAAAGACTTGCTCTGGACAGAACTGACTTTTTCAGCCGGTGGATGTACCCCACACTGACCCTCTGAAATAATGCGGTTATTTATTTTACTGCCACCTCTAAATGTCATATTAAGACACATCAAAATAAAAGAAAATAATTCACAGAAGAGTAAAAAGGTTATTCTTGTTCTGTGTCTTTGCTCACAGAAAAATGAAAGATCCGAATTTGCGACTCGATTCAAGCCAAACATCTGTAAGCTTTGTCTTTTCCTTATAAAGTCATATAATTGGGTACTGAAAGACTTATTGGCAGTTGAATTGATGAGGAATTCCTGGCTTTAATAGACATTGTGGTCTGTAAAATATGGGTTTAATACTCTGGTTGTGTTCATACAAATTTTAAAAATCCCGCAATAGTGAATACCAGAAACCACAGAGCGCTCTTAAAAAAGAAAGGCACTGCTTAAGGACGGCTCTGTGTGTGTGTGTGTGTGTGTGTGTGTGTGTCTGTTTCAGAGCTATCCCAGTGTAATAGGTGAGCCACGGTAAGTGTGCTGTGATTGTGAAACAATGGTGTCTGGTTACATAATAAGCAGTTGTGTTCAAAGGAGGCGTAACTCCATCCCTGAGCGTAGAAAAGAAACAGGCCGACACACTGTTAGGTTTCACCAGAGGGCCTTAGGCTCCGAGAAGGGACGGGTGAGAGAGGAGGGGAGGGGTGACAACATTCCTGAAACACTATCCAGATGCAAAGCAGCACACCTCAGGGATGACAGGGGGGTCACTGAGATCCTGCTGAGAGCAAGGCTCTGCTGACACAACCACAATGGGCTGATGTCACTGTAGGGACTCGGCTTTTGGCTCCCTTCATGTGTCCTACATTTGCCTCCTCGCTGCTCCTCTTGATTGTAAATACAAAGAGCTTTGAGTTAGGAGTGGGTTCACAGACGTATGTGCCGTCTTGAAGATGAAACTTGTTAAAAGGTTGTAGCTCAGAGGTGTGCCTTTCAACAAACTGACTCAGATTGACACTCTCCATCCTTCTGTCCTTTTTCAGCAACCAGAGAGTCGGCCTTCGTCCACGCCATCGCTTCTGCAGGCGTAGCGTTTGCGGTGACTCGCTCCTGCGCCGAGGGGACGTCCACCATGTGCGGCTGCGATTCCCACCATAAGGGTCCTCCAGGGGAGGGCTGGAAGTGGGGCGGCTGCAGCGAGGACGCAGAGTTCGGCGTGCTGGTGTCCAGGGAGTTTGCAGACGCCAGGGAGAATCGTCCAGACGCTCGCTCAGCGATGAACCGACACAACAACGAGGCGGGACGCACGGTAAACATTTCAACACAACATTAAGGCTACGTTCACAATTCGGATTTTTTGTTAAATCCAATCTTTTTGTGCAGTCGTTCATATTACAACAACGAATGCGGCATCTAATGTGAACGGAATGCGTCCAGCTTGAACTGACCGGTCTCCCCAAATATTTATCAATTCTAATGTTCCTTTTTTTCGCCACTGGCTGTTCTCCGTTCCCTCGTCCGCCGTTGCTTTCCGCGCCTGTTTGTGTTGTCGAACAATGGTGACGTTTGTCGCATATTGATGACGTATAGATCAGATGAACGTGACCGTGGTAGTGCTGAAATTTTTTGTTGTTGTGTGAAAAATATATGTGCTCATTTTGAATCTGATGCCGTCAACATGGGGACACATTTCACAAACTAGGAGATCGAGCCATCCAGATTAACCTTAACTGTCTGCAGCCTTTTGTAACGAGATTTGAGATAAGAAGAACTTTATTTAACCCTCTGATCTTTATCTGATATGATGTACATAAATTATGACATCTATGTTTTTTTTTTTAAATTTTACATTCAGGAACATGATTCTGAAATTGTTGAACTATTTGCACATGCAGTCTGTCACACAGTGGTGAACCTCTTCCTCTCTGAATGTCCTTTTTAAAATATTATAACTGAACCTTTCCACTGAGCAACAGACGGCTATTAGACATCTAGTTTTTTTTAGACCGAATTTCAACCGTCGAGATTCGGTGTATTTTAAGACAGAATTTAGACGTTGCACTTCAACCCATTATTTTATAACTCTGAGTTGCATAACTGATCTCCAAATACTTAATCAAAATAATTATGATAGCTGTTGAGCGATATACAGTGTAGTATAGATATAGCCCAGATTCAGACCTGGTCTAAACTTGGTCTAAATATAGACATCTAAAAACCATTCATTTTTTAAACTGTGGTAGCCTGATTTTAGACAAGTCGTCTAAGCTACATTTAGACGTCTATTAGACCTCCTTTAGACCAAAAAATGCTCAGTGGGTAATTAGTTCAGAGATGTGTCTCCATGTTTTTCAGTGTTTTGCTGATTCAGTGTAAACTGTTTTGAAAAATGTTGCTGGCATCAAATTCGATACGAGCGCAAATTTTTCATAAAGCACTAAAAACATAACTTTTAAATCTAATATATTATGTTTGCACTGTTTTTAAAGGATCAAAATGATTTGAAATGATCTTTTTTTATCAATATTTGACGCAGCGTCTGTCTGTTTTGGAAATGGGCTTTTATACAATCCCCGTCTTTGTGCTAAAACGTGCGTGTTTTTCATCAGAGTTTACCAAATGGCAAAAATTAACAGACACCGGGACATGACACCCATGTGTGAAAGCTGAAAGCCAAGACTGCAGACATTAATCTGCAGCTGTGACGTCCTCCAGTCTTCTGGGATGGTTTCCAACAAGATTTTGGAATCTGGCTGCAGGGATTTAGTCCCATTCAGTCTCGAGAACATCAGCGAGGTCCAATACTGATGTGACAAAGCCTGGCTCACCATCTGTAATCCAGGTCACCCAAAAGGTGCAGAAGTCAGGGTTTAAGGTCCTCCCCGTTTACGTACGTTTGTATGAATCCTCATTGAGTAAGTTTCTCACTTGTATTCAACAGCATGATGCCAAATTAAAGAGTTAAAGAATCAAAGATGAAAATATAAAACATGTAAAAATGATGAAAATAAAGCGTGAACCTGAATCCTCGGTTTCAGACAGGTACGAATCCAGGTGTAAGAAACTCCGTAGTTCAGGTGACGCGGCCTCAAGAGCTCAGAGTTCACCTGTCTTTAGACGTGTGGTTGTGTGTGTGTGTGTGTGTGTGTGTGTGTGTGTGTGTGTGTGTGTGTGTGTGTGTGTGTGTGTGTGTGTGTGTGGCACTGACAGCAGGTTTAGCATTTTCGACCTGAGGGGGTGAGCTGATGAGGAAAGGTGAATTAGTTCAGCCATGTAATGCTGTAATAAGTGAAGCTAAGAATTTTGGGATCCTGGATCTTTTACGCAACAAGGAGCCAGTGGAGGAGTCCGGGTTCAGGGGAGCGATGAGAGCCGAGAGAGGTTTACGGTGCAAGTTTGCAAACATAAGTCCATTTTTAAAACCTGTCTAAAAACCCACTTTTACTCCTTGGCTTTTGACCCAGCATGAGACGGCATAAGTTTTATTGCTTTTTATTATATTAAAAAAAACTATTTATTGTTGTTTTATGTTTGTATGTTCTTATGTACAGCACTTTGTGGCAGCTTTGGTTGTATTTAACGTGCTCTATAGATAAAGTTAAGTTGCGTTTAGTTGAGATAAGTTATGTTAAAGAAGTGTGTGCATAAAATACTCATGTGGTTATATGATACACATCAATCAATCAATCAGATATGAGCAGAACTTCATTAAATCAAGGAAAACCCTGATTCATGTGCAAGCAAGCAGACAAAATACATAATAAAAATAATAAATATAATATAAAATAATAATAATCAATATGAAAAATAAAAAAAAGACCAAAAAGAGAAGTGAGTAAAGTGAAAAAAAATGAAAAGTTAATTTAGCAAAATAAGGAAAGGAAATAAAAGGATAGGAAAACAGAATAAGAACACTTAAAATAGAAATGTACAAGATAAGATAATAAAGCACTTAAGAGTCAGTCAGAATAAGATACAAGAATAAGATAAAACTCAGTTAAACAGACTAAAACTGAAGGTTCATTATTAAATAAGTAAATAGTTAAACTCGCTCTCTTTCTAATTTGCTTCAGTGGTTTCACTGACACCTACCCTCTCAAACTGGTTTTGGGAGTTTAAAAAGTGGTCGGTCTCCTTACTTTTACTCTTGTTTGCTTTTGTACGTCACAAAAATGCATCACTGTGAATCTCAGTGAATTTCCTAAATGTTTCAAAACTCTTTTAAAGCTCAAACAGCAGCTCTCCTCTCCTCTCCTCCTGACTGAACAAAGTGCTAAAAGATCGAGGACTCACTTATTCATGAAACCTCGGCTTATTTAAAATCCCTTCTCCTTCACATTAATACTTACACTCACCACAAACTCAAATATAACGACTTATTCTCAGAAAGTTTCTACTGTATTCTGGTAAATCTGAATCCTCACTCTCAGAGTCCCTTCTGAAACACGGCCCCAGGACCGAGTCGTCATAATTCTCAGCGCGCTGAAAGTGCAATTCATCGCATGAATTAAACAAACCTCAGCACAAGTCGTGCTTTGAACGGTCGCCCGAGGATAAAACTGTTCTGATGCAGTAAACAATGGACAATCAGCTTCTTGTCTCCTAAATAAAAAGGCGAGGAGGATTTTCTTCTTCGTCATTTAACCGTTTGAGGTTACTAATCGTTCATTTGATGGCCGTGGATTTGGAGTCTGACTTGTCTGCACATTTCTGGGTTTCCACTGAAGATGAGCTCTTAACTTTGACTGACTGGTTAATCACTCATCCCAGCAGCACCTCTCCTCCCCCTCTGCCCCCTCACACCTTGCTTTTCATGCCTTGCATCCCAATGAAAAATTCCCTGCCAGTCAAATAACCCGAGTGAGTTGAGGGGAAAAAGAAGGAAATCTGCTCCGACTTAAAACATCACTGGCTGCTGTCACCGCTCGGAGAAAAACAGACTCCCCGGTTGCTCGCTGAGGGGCAAATGAAGGACCACACGGCAACAAGCAGGCCTTTGAAGTGAGCACACAGGAGCAGAGTGAACAGCAGCACTGTCAGGAGTTTCGCTCATATCCACCTGGCCCTCTCACGCTCTTTTATTTGGCCCCCGGGGGCCTCTGGGACTTGATGTTGGCATGACAAGCTCACAATGTGATGTCACTAGTCCAATCTCCCCCTCCTCACCCAGAGGTGCCCCAACCACCTGCCTTCCGCCGCAGCTGGGGGAATTCTGCAGCTAAATATAGCTGTTGAATTAAAGCACAACAAAATCAAAACACAAAGGTAAAAGGTGCCCCGCGGCGGCACAGTCATGCTGTGAGCCAGTGACTTCAGAGGGAATTAGCAGCAGCGCAGAGCCTCTGTACTTCACAGCTGCATGACACTTAGATAAATTGCAGCCAGTGGCATAGTGTTTTTCTTGGCCCGCTCTGCGAGTCTTTAGTGGTTTTGTAAGTCTGGGTAACTGAATTTCCTGTAAATTTCTGACCATAAAATTCCAAGAGATCTTGCTTGGTGGTGAATGACTTTGACTGCCCTGTGAGCAGTGAGTCATCAAATTAAGGCCTCCTCATTTTGGTCGATTAAAGAGATAATCCACTCAAAAGCTCGTTTTTCTAATATTGAATTTGGCAACACATTGAATGGCAAAAAAAGCCTTAGACACGACCTAACTACGAAACCATCGTACTTTCTCAAAACGAGAGGTTTCAAGGGATTTCTGGCCAAGAAAAAATGCACTCTAGAAAACTTCCAGGGAGCATATTTTTACACCAACGGATCGGTCGCACTAAAGGAATTTGGAAAAATCTCAGGACTGAAGTTCTTTTGCACCGTCATCATCGAGTTCTTCTGGCGCTTATTCTGCCAGGCTTTGAATCTGTGTACCGCTCTGTTTATCCCTCATTGTATTGAAGGAAATCCAATTTCATTTACTGGCTTTAAACATTGATGGAGTGCAAAATAAATCAGCGTGTCGTCGGCATAGCTATGAAAAGCAATGCACAAGTTGACCAATAGTGGTCCAAAAATTGAACCCTGTGGGACTCCACATGTCATGGTGTCCAGGATTAAGCAGATTTATGGACATCAAATGACAAGATATAGTTTGAACCAACAGGGATAGTCCATCAAGAAGGACTTAAAGGGTTCACTGTATGAAATACTACACTAAAAAACAGATCTTTGATGTGACACATGTATCGCAGTGTTCTGGACAAAACCATTTACAATAAGTGACCCATTTAGTCCAGCCATTAGAACCAAAGTGAAATCACTGTGTCATCTGGATAACTGTGATACGCAATATCTTAGTTTTATATTCTCTGACCTGAGAGGTAGTTCAGGTGAAATAGAAGTGGTCCAAGAATTGAACTCTGCGGGATTCCTCATGTTGTAATAATCCACTTATTGCTTTGTCGACAACAACTTATCTAATCCAATAAATACTGTTTGAAACAGACCCAACTACTCTTCCAGTTTGTTAAAAGGTATTGTGGTTCACAGTTTCTAAAGTTGCTCTTGGCTCAAGCAGTGCCAGAAACAGGAATATACCCAAATCAGAGCCTGAACAGATGAACAGATCACCTCAAGGGGTGCTGTCAGAGTGGTTAGCCTTTAAAGGGATTTTCTGGCGTAAAATTAATTTAGGGTAACACCAAGTTAGACACCCCAATGAGAGATGAATGTTGCCGACCGCTTGCTTCTCTAGTTAAACCAACTTTAGTAACGACCGCAGGATAGAAATATACAGCGGCCTGAGGAGCCATAAACAAACCACAACAAAACGCCACTCTATAGCCACAAATAACGCTCAGAACAGCACCTAACTTCATCAACAGGACATATAGAGTCCCAGCCATAGTACTAGACACCAAACATCTTTTTAACTTTGACTCATTTCTTTAGTAAAGAGACTAAACACAACTCACCTACTCTCTTCCAGCAGCCGCTTGTTTGTAGAGAGACCTCAGGCCAGTCCATTATGGACTACAGTGGGGTGTCACAGCTCAAGGAAGAACATTTATGATCATTTCTTCATGGAAATACAATCAGAGACGCTAAGGCAGAAGAGCTAACGCGTCTGCAGTGCAAAATGATTAATATGGTGATTATTACTTCAAGTTAATCGAAATCTATACAAAAGGCCCTGTGAAATTAGAAAGGTGTTCAGCTGAGTCAAGTTGCTGTCTTCGTTGATTTGCCCTGTAGGAAGTGTATTCAGACAAACAAAAAAGGCTCTAGAATCGAACCTTGCGGGACGCCGCATCATATTAATAAACTTAGATTTAACGGTTACAAGAAAAGCACAAAAGAAGTAATTCTGACTCCTTGAAACTGATCGTTTAAGTGTCTTCTGTTTTCCACAGACCATCCTGGACCACATGCACCTGCGCTGCAAATGTCACGGCCTGTCAGGAAGCTGCGAGGTAAAGACATGCTGGTGGGCACAGCCCGACTTCCGCATGCTGGGCGATTATCTGAAGGACAAGTACGACAGCGCCTCGGAGATGGTGGTGGAGAAGCACCGCGAGTCCCGGGGCTGGGTGGAGACGCTACGAGTCAAGTACAACTTCTTCAAACACCCCACCGAGCGAGACCTAATCTACTACGAGGGCTCGCCAAACTTCTGCGAGCCAAACCCGGAGACCGGCTCGTTCGGGACGCGTGACCGAGCCTGCAATGTGTCGTCGCACGGCATCGAGGGCTGCGACCTGCTGTGCTGCGGCCGCGGCCACAACACCCGGACTGAGAAACGCAAGGAGAAGTGTCACTGCATCTTCCACTGGTGCTGCTACGTCAGCTGTCAGGAGTGCGTGCGCGTGTACGACGTGCACACGTGCAAGTGAGAAACGCCTTTGTATGTGCTCTCAGAAAAACAGACTGCTGGACTACAAGTACTTCCCACCCGACGTTCCCTGCAACTCCCCGCCTCTTGCTCCCGCACGACTCCCTTACTTCTCCAAAACACAAAATCATATTCATCGGCACAAACTCAGGCCCTAATGGGTGATGGCACATCAGTCATGGATACTTCTTTACCTTTTTTTGTAGAACCAGTCTCCAAAACCACTTTATTTCCATAACTGACCATGAAATATGGAAAGAAGCTCGAGTTGTGCCACTTTCCCCTTGTTCCCTTCCCTGCAGCATTGGACCACCACCACCACCACCATCGCCGCCGCCTTGTCCTTCACCACCACTCCCCTCCCTTCCTGTCTTTATTTATTTCCCCCTCCATGCCAGCACAATGTTTATGGCATGTACAGTAACACTTTTTACCTGTGAGATTAATGCAGTAAGAAAAAAAAAAAAGACTCTCTTTGCTTTTGAACAAAAAGCGTCTTCTAACTAACACCTCACTTCTCCGGCTTGTCTGGCTGGTTTACCTTTTTTGTTTGTGTTATTTTATTTTAAACTAAACCAACCTCTACAACCGTCACTTAGTCTTAAGTGAAACTGAACACAGCCCCAGGAAACCATCACTTTGTAACTACTGAACTGAACTGAACTGAAAACAGCAGGCAGGTGTTGGAAGCTGCCTCAGTCCTGTCTTCTTCTTCTTCTTCTTCGTCTTCTTCTTCTCTTTTTTTTTGTAAACTACTGAGCTGATGAAATCCTCAGTGTTGCTGACTGACTCTGCCGCACCAGTCAACCGGGGAGCCTGGAAGATATATGCTACAGCCTGATTTTATAGCCCTGCATTTCTGAAATATTACCATCGGGCTGGGACTGGAGGTATGCAGCATGTGTGTGAACAAGCATGCTCATTCCACTAACTAACAAACGTATGCACTATTCAGTTAGACGGAGCTCCAGGTGGGGAAGATTTGAGCATTGTTCATGCAAGAAAAATCTCTTTTCCTTTGCAAGCTAGCTGTTTTTATGAATAACGACTCTGAGGGTAAGATCGACCTGTAAATTGCTCATGAGTGTAACGCATCAGTCACATCGTTTCAGTCTGAGGGGTATGATGGAAAACAACCCGGCGTTTTCATTCAAGCTTTAGCATGCCTAATAAAAGTTAATAAGGAGGATCGTTTAGCTAACACTTCATGAATCCATCAGGTCCATTTTTAGAGGTGTTTGTCTGTCTTTATCGCTATTAAAAAAAAAAAAAAGAAAAAGAGGGACAAGTGACGACATGTGGAGAGCGCTGTGTAGGAATCTGATTGGCTTCATTTCTTCCATTCCTTCTCTCCGTGTTTCCCCTCGCCGAGACAGTTTTAGACTTCTGTTCTGTCAACTCCTGAGAAAAATAACTGCTGTAATCGTAGAGACGACTATTCTGAAAATGACTCCAATGGCGTTTCCAAGGTAACAGAATTTCTAGATGGCACAATATCTAGAAGATTTCCAGTATACAAAGGTACAAGACAAGGTGATCTGCTCTCAGGAAGGACTAGCAGAAAGTAAAAGAAAGAATAAGAACATTAAAGGAACATAAATTGGCACTATACGCAGATGATGTTATCATTTACCTAACAGCACCTGACCAATCTTTACCACATTTAATGGAAGCAATTACAGAATATAGTAAACATTCCAGTTATAAATTAAATGAAAGGAAAGGTCCTTGCACACCTGGAACGGCGCAAATATACGACACGTCGTATAAGTTACGTCTGACTGTACACATCAAGCGCGATGCGATTTTGCGACTTTCTGGGGGAAAAAGATACATCCCGGGGAAGACTTTTCCCGGGGAAAGTCCCGCCTCCTTCACCTCTGATTGGCTAGAAAAGCTGGAAACGTCATCACATGCTCAAGCCAAACAGTCAGCACTTATAGCCAATCAGAGGTGAAGGAGGGCGGGACCTTCCTTTACCATTCTACAGTGTCCCGGGTGGAAGCGAGAAGACGAAAATGGAGTCTACTTCAACTTCAAGTGAAGGCGAATTGGTACTTATTTTGCTTTCTCATCAAAAGAAAAAGAAACATAGCACATGGGTACGTCCAATATTAGATAAAAGAAAAGAACTTGTTGAGTTTCACTTCTTGGTTCAGGAGCTGAAACTGGACCACGATCACTTCAGAACCTATTTTGGGATGTCCGTTGGACAATTTGAAGTTCTGCTGAAACAATTAGCTCCAAGTTTGAAGAGGCAGAGGACTAGACACTAGAAACTGCTGTCGAGATGTCTGTCTGTCATGATAGCATGTACTGAGTCGGGGCCAGTACCAGATAAGCACATGAAACTATGGTAACAACCGTTAGCTTACGTTAGCACAGAAAACAAAGACATTCAACAAACTGTTAAAGCACACAAAACATCGTCATATGAGAAATCCGATGCTATGACTCTCCACAAGTCGTCCTTCAGGTCGTTATTTTTGTAAAGAATCACTCTGTTCTCCAACACGTAAACAATCAGCCGGTCGGCCATGTTGGATATACCAGTGAATCTGACGTCGCAACAACACGAAATCTGATTGGTCAGAAGTGGCTGCTCAGTATGCGAAAACTGTGATCCTAAAAAATAAATGCCGCAATATCACAGGACAGGAAAACGTCGCTGATGTGAACGCTTGTATTGACAGGATACGGGTTTGAAAAAAAATATATTGACGTCCGAAATAATCGCACGAAAAAAATGCTCCCGGTTTGTAAGGACCTTAAATGTGAAGCATTAACACTTGGTGAACAGCTACCAGTAGAAATTAAGAAAAGATATAAACTGAAATGGGATTCAAAGAAAATTAAATACTTGGGGATTTATCTTACTGGAGATCTAACAACGGTGTAGAGTAGAAAGTGTTAAAATGATGATTCTTCCACAATTTCTGTTTTTATTTCAGACTTTATCCAAAAGACTTCCAGACTTCCACCGTTAATGCGTGCAAGATGTGAGAGCGTGTGTCTGCGAGCGACAAACAGAAGTGAATAAAAAATCAGAAACAGTTGGATTAATGGGTCGAGGTTTCCGCACAGCATGCTCTGACAGTCCCACCTGCTCCCTATTAATGATACACAGCAACTAAAGAACCCCGTAGAGTTTAGGCTGTCCTCTCTGTGTGACATAGCTTAGCATTCGTGTCACTTTCGACGCAGATTACCCCCCCAAACTCCTCCCTACCTGGGCCTACCTTTCTGTGTTCAGTCCCCCTCCCCTCCTCCCACTTCTCCCGCTATATCCAAAGTTTTGTACAAATGTTTTAAAGTGAATAATTCCCTTTTTATTTTATAATCGTAAATGTTATGTTTTTATAAATATTATTTATTATACAATGTATATATCTGTATGACTGAACTAAGATTATATATTTGAAGAACAAAAACAGTGTCACGCTTTTTGATTTTAGCTACACACAAACACACACACACACACACTGAGACAAACTGAAATGTTCCGGAAAGTTCTTCTCAGGCTGTCTTACTCATTTCCAGGCTTTGTTATCTACTTGAGGATAATAACACTGATTATTCATTCCCAACAACAAAACCGACGCCAAGGACACCCTGATCGGCTGGAAGAGTTTGGCACATGTCACCTGGTGTGTAAGAAACACTGACAGTTAACAGGAACAGATGTGAGATCAGCCTGAGGAGCCATGAGACGATCTCTGAGAGGGAAAAGTGGAGCAACAGCCTGTCCTGCAACCCGTGCGCCGGCAGCGAAACTGGCCAAAGCATCGCTAAATTACTGACAGCAACAGAGTAGCTTAATGATTAAAAATCTTATCCAGCTGACTTTTGGTGATCAAATATGTCAGTTAATGTTAACGTTTTGGCAGATTGGCTTACACCTACCCCCTCGTTGAGGTTTCAGGCATTAGAAATAAGAATATATATGAACTGCCAATCTTGTCAGAGGTGGTCTTGAAGAATTTTGTAGATCGTAAAGTCATCGGGGAAATTTTGGACTATTTCAATAAACTTAAAAAAACTCCTGAGAGGAGCTTTAAATCCTTAAATAGAGATAATAACAACAACACGATCAATTCAGACATTATTTATGTTTAAAGGTGCAACATGTTACTTTAAGCCGACTTGGTAGAAATGGAAAATTGTATTTATTAGTATGTGTTACTGAATATAAAATCATCTTAATACACAATTATGTTCTTTCTTAACTTGCCAATCACAGCTTCTTGTCCTAAATGGCCACCGTCCCTTGACAGATCGGAGGGGTGAGCAAGGGAGCCCTTCCATCTACAATCTGACTGCCTGGTACTGATGAATGTTCCTACTGCACCAAGGAGATCCAGTTTAATTTAAAAAAGACAAAAAGGTTAATATTTTTATTTAAACCTGATTTTAATCTCATATTCATTATGCTGCGTTCCAGTTAGAAAGTTATATCCGGACAAGGCAAGCGCTAAAATAACTTTCGTAGATGTAGCCATCTTGTTTCAGACCTTCGATTTTCCTTTTTTCCAACTTGGTTACTGGCTGGCAACATTTTTAACTCGGACTTCTGACTTCCACAGTAACTCGAATGCAGCATTAGTCCCTCAAGGATTTGTTGCCATGGGAACTGTACCAACAATCAAAGTCAGAGCGACCGATAATATCCATACATATAAATCCAAAAACATTCAAATCAATACCCGGTGTCGACTTCTTCATGTCATTGGTTGGAAGCCGAATAGTAAGGATAATGTATAGTGAATGACACGGACAGAGGGGCCTGCGCACCACCCATTCACCTTATATCATCCCTAACATATGTTACATTAGTGGATTGACTCTCAGAAACATGCATCCACACAATCAGAACTTTCTCATTGAAGGGAGGCTTTCAAATATTTCCAATGAAAAGACCAAAACCAACTATGTCTCCCTCTCTGTGCCATGGAGCTCAATTGTTGTCCAAAAATTGTTAAAAACACATCAACTGTTGTACTGGTTGACATGTCCTCTCAGCACCACACAGACACACTGTAATTTATTTCACCTCAGTCCAACATCGACGACCGGCAGCCAGAAACTCTCACTGCAGCACTAAATGTGGATTCATCCGTTTTACAGGGCCTGAATCTTTCTGAACATGTCTGACCATGTGAGCAGAATAAAGAGTCATCTTTCTACTTTTAGAGCGGGACATGTCAGCGGGTGGTCATTTTAATTTTATTCTCTTAAGCTCCACCTCTCGTGTGAGGCGCAGTTTACAAACTTTTTCACTGTTTATCCTCATTTTAAAGTAAATTTGTTACTTTTTCTGAAATTAACGCCAGCTATTATCATGTGGCGTAAAGTGAAGCAAAGGTGAGAGAAGAAAAGTGCAGTTCCTCCAGTGTCCACTAGAGGCTGGCTCCAAAAACCACGAGAGCCCATTAACAACCATGTAAAAAAAACAACAACAGTATTTTTACAGCAGAAATAACATACAAAAGGTACAAACTATATGTTCTTCATTGGACAAACATGAAAATAATGATTTCTTATGAAACAAAAATAAAGTTCAACACTTTTTTAAGCTCTTGAACAGGATAAAGTTGTGGGAATAATTACGTGTCGTGAGTTATCTTTCTACTTTAAGACTGGCACATGTCAGCTGCTGGTCACTTCATGCAGTTGCAAAGATTTTAATTTTATTCTCTTAAGCTCCACCTCTAGTGTGAGTCGCAGTTTATGAGCTTTTTAACAGTTCATCCTCATTTCAAAGTAAATATGTTAGTTTTTCCTAGATCAACGCCAACTATAATCATCTAGCGTAAGGTGAAGCAAAGGTGAGAGAAGAAAAACTGCAGTTTCTCGAGTGTCCACTAGAAGCTGGCTCCAAAAACCACGAGAATCCATTAACAACCATGTATAAAAACAACAACAGTTTTTTACAGCAGAAATAAACATACAAAAGGTAATCCATAAAGATGTTGACTTTTTATGTTACAAAATAAAGCTCCCCACCTTTTTAACAGGATAAAGTTGTGGGAATTGTGTCGTGAAAGCCGAGGTTTAAAAAAACATCACAACATGTTTTTACGGCTTTATGTTCACCGCTGCTGTGAATACTCATAATTGCTTCTTTTGATTGTTATAAAGCCGTATAAATGCATGTCTGAGGGTTTGTTAATGTGCTTATAAAGCATGATTGGTGGTGGGTTTATATAAAGAGTTACCATGGTGACAAAAAAAGAGTCTGATGATACAAGTTTGTTCGATTTAAGTTTGCAAGATTTAACCAGACAGGATTGTGTTTGCCGAAATGTCATTTATTTTCAATATAAGGTTGACTAAACTGATCCACATGAGCTCACCTTATAAAATCACGACGCATGAGATGCACTTTTTTGTTTGACCACTTTTAATCTTTTTTTGCAAACCTGCAACATGACAGAAAAAAAGTGTACATCCATGATTCTTCATTATTACAAACAGAGAAAAAAAAACACACTTCATAATTAACAAAAAAACCTCCTCACTCGGACACGTCTCAAACTGCCCTGCAGGGTCAAACTGAGACGACTGAATTTCTAAAAGGTTACATAAACCAGGACTGACTGATATTTGAAATAAATAGACGTCTCGCTCATTTGGATTCAGAAATCTTGTTTCTCTGTCGTAAAACTGCGTCCTGTTTCTAGTTTCCACAGACATGCTGCAGTAGCTGTTTGGTGAAGAGCAGACTCTGTTTTCTTGTTCGGTTGCACAACGATTGCAACACAGACAGTTTGGAGGTTAACCGCTAATGTGCGAGTATGTTCGTCACATGATGAGATGTGAAATTTCTCTTAATTATAAGATAATGATGCCAGATCGTAATTTTAAAGACAATCTGTGGGAGTTTCAACATGCTTTAATGAGGAGAGGAGAGCGCTAAATGATCGGGAATAACAGGTGGGAGTTTGTTGATTTAAACTGGGCTGTGACGCTTTATTATAATGTTTTTTAGAGAGTTTGATTTTGGCAAAATGAGTTGAATCAGTAACCAAAGAGGAGGTCTAACCCTCCCTAAGCTGCATGTAACAAACCCCCCTTTACTCCCACTCCCATGTGAGGCAACTCCATTGACAAAGTTTGAGTTTTCATCGTTACAGAATTAATTTATTAACAAAATTAAAAGTTAAGACTCACAAGCAAGTCGAGGAATGATCAGGTTACAAATGTGCGCGTACAAAAAAAGTCCGAACAGTGATGTGATTAGTGTTTGTGCATGCTCATTCACCTACAACAGTATCTTTGACTCTTTTGAGGAGTGCTTAAGGCATCACACAGAGATCACAGCACTTGTCGTCGAGATGCAATATACACAGATGCCACAAACACGGCTTCTTATTTTTATACAGAGTTCAGGTAGTGCTGAAGAGGAGGAGGAGGAGAAGAGGAGGAGGAGGTGTGCCTGGCTGCAGAGAGCTGCAGTGCAGAGAGGAGAGCACAGAGCTTCAGGGATGGGAAGGAAGGATGCAGCGAGAGAGAAGAGAGAGAGAGAGATAGAGACGGATGTTATCTCTCGCCCGCTTCCTCCTGCCAGCCTCTTTAAGGCTTCCGTTCTCCAGCAACTGAGTGAAGAGAGACAAATAAAAGTGAGAGGAGACAGGCAGGCGGAGGAGACGTGCCGCCACAGGAGAGCACCTGTCCTGTCGACCTATTTTTAGGCACGACGCGCGGAGATGACGATACCGTAAGCCTCTGAGGCTGCGAGGGGAGGCGAAGCTCCGGCTGGCTGCCAGTTGAAAAGTTGTTAAAGTTTTTTTTGTTGTTGTTTTTCACCCTGGGCAGCTTCTCCTCATGGGGAGAGAGTCGCTGAGTAACAGGAGAACTTTGAGGAGAGAGACTATCCTGCTGAAACTTTCAACACGACACGGTGACTCATACTTCTGAATATAAGAAACACTGCGCAAACACCGATCAGAGAAACACGAACGGTAGTTTTAAGATATTGTCGCCACTTTATCTATTGAGTTTCCTGAAAGTGTCTGCAGGTACATCTGAAGTTATAACAGAGTAATTAATGAGTTTATTATTAATCTGATCGTAGGGCTGGGCGATATGGCCTCAATTTAATATCATGATATATTGATCAGTTCATCTCGATAACGATAAATGGACGATAACTACTCCACAAGCTGCTCACCCCTCCCACATTAACTTCGTCAACGTCTCTGACGTAGGACAGCGTCTTAAAGGGACATGAGACCATAGCCTACCTACACACATCCAAAAACAACTTTGATTTATATATTTTTTTACACTGAATATACCGATATGGGCAAAATGACGTTGGTTATTGTCGTAAATTTTGGTATCGGTAAATTTTCAGTTTATCGCCCAGCCCTAATCTGATCTATACCTGAGAGCTCGTTAAAGAGCAGCCCTCATTTACAGCGAGATTAAGTGACAGCAGACACATGAAAAAGAGAGATAATCCACTCTGATGTGAAATTAAACAAACTTTGACCCCCAATTTCCACCACACCTGGAATGGCTACGAAAAGGCAGTATGCGCCAATCGTAGCTGATCGTAACCATTCAAGGTCACGTGTCAATTTCCATCGCTGGACTCCGCAGCTGATCGCAAGAGTTCTATTTTTTCCGGACGCCAGAGCATGGCGGATAAATTCAGCACAGATTAACTCATGCTGGAAAGGAAGTCGGGCACAGACACAAAATAAAACATCCGGCTTCTTTTCAAAGTAAAACACTCCGTGTGGCTAAAAACAACTTGTTATCGCACGATTGCACGTGAATCTGCGGGTTCTTGCGAGTTTTCGTGATTACCGCTAACCATTATCTGCCACAAAATTCGCCTCACAAATGGATCCAGTAGGAATTGGCGTACGACAAAAATCGCTGCAGCTCCAGATGTGGTGAAAAATTGGGGGTTAGCACCTTTTACAAAGACGCCAAAATAACACGACTCGTGTTTGAAATGTTTGACTTCATAATCAGGAGACCTGTGCACATGGATGCAGAGTTTTTCAGGTTTGATAACGAGGTGGTTTAATTTACATATGTTGTGAAATTTGAAGTGAACACATTTGTGATGAAGCTGCGTTTGCTCCATCTTACCGTTGAAGGATGCCTCTTTTTCACCATGTAGCTCCGCTGAGTCTAGATCGCCACGAACTTATCAGAACCCAGTCTGCAGATGAGAAAGTGAGAAAAAGTTGATTATTAATCTTCACTGGAGATGTTAACATTCGCTGTTTCTCCTGCTAACTTTTCCTCTCTGCGCTACATTTGTAAAAAGAGAGGCGGTGAAAGTGACGGCGCGGCGTGAGAGTTCAGTGTCACAGCGTGGAGTGGAGTTAAGGACAGGAGAGGAAGACTTACGCTCCTTCCTCCTTCAGTAGACTCAGGAACTTGCTGACTCTGTAGCCGGGCTCCACCTAAAAGAAGCAAAGACATTTCTTCTTAAAGCACAAAATTACACAAAAACACAGTATTTTTTGGATTATGGAAGTTTTCGTTTCTGCTTTTTCAAGAGCAAAATGTTGAAAAATAAGAAGCTGAGAGAGAAAGAGAGAGAGAGAGGCAGGTCCTGGAGTTCAGGCTGATGTTTGAGCAAACAGGACTGCAGCGCCGAGGGGAGGGAGGGGGGGAGAGGAAGTCAAATTAATGTGAACCTATGCAATAACTTACAGTACGTCTGCGAGCGCCTGTAGCTACCGGAGTGAAGACGTGCGAGAAGTCAGAAACGCTGGAATGAGGCAGTAAGAGACGAAGACCGACGCTGACTCTGAGTGTACAGGTTTGTGTGAGAGTGTGTGTGTGTGTGAGTGTGTGTGTGTGTGTGAGTGTGTGTTTGCAGCAAGTCTCGGCAAACACGGGTCCATAGTTTTTCAATGGGGGGGGGGGAACGTGGCTGCATTTGTGCATACCACAGCAATTACACGGCATCAGCCTCCACAAACAGGCGGTACACATCATCAACATACCACAGACGTACAGTCAGGAGAGGAATTAACACCAGCCAGCACTCACATCCAGGTAAGCGTCTGCTAACAGACCTGCTGCTTCACCTCAGAATGAAAAAATCCTCATCAGAGCAGGTGAGGAGATATTTTCAAGATGAATTTTCACATCTGGAAGTGTAAAGATTTGAAGGAAGAGCTGCAGAGGAACAAATCTCTTCAATTAGGGATGAACCGACGTCTTCACATCTGTGGTTACAAGAGTCAATTCTTAGTAGGGCTGGGCGATAAAATGATGATGATATATATCGAAAATTAACTTCCTTCAATATCAATAAAAAACATGGTCAATGTGCTTTTTGCCATGATTTGGTAGACTATAAGAACAGCCAATGAAAAGGGGAGTTGCTCCAGGTCTGCTTTGCGCTGAACCAATCACATGATGAATTAGAACCAAGTAGCAAACAACTGCGGAGTAACAGGCTGCAGCTACACACAACAATAGAACTTTAACATGTGAAGCCGACAGCACTGTTGGTGAGAAGAAAAGAAAATGAGTGCTACCCCCGACAGAAATGACCATGAAGGCTCAACAGATGACCACATCGTCGACATGACTGGCATGAAAACATCGGTGGTGTGGTGTGGACTGCAAATTATGTCGAGTTCATGTTCTCGCAAAGTCAGGGAATACCTCAATTTTTTTTCACCACCTGAAGCAGCACCACGCCGCAGAGCACACGCAAAACAAAAGGTTACAAACCCCGAGCCCATGGCGCCTGTGCAGCCGAAACAACCGACCATTCAGTCGGCTTTCTCTAGAGCAACGCCCCACGACAAAACGTCGAAGGGACACAAAGACCTCACAGATGCAGGAGATTATTGTACTGCAAAAGACATGCCACCAATAAGCACTGTTAAATTTGATTTTTTTATATATCATGATATTTATCGATATCAACTAATATGAAAAAAAAAAATCGTGATAAACTTTTTCCCATATCGCCCAGCCCTAATTCTTAGTCATTTAAACAAATCCGAAATACTCAAGGTCAGTCAGACTCAGCTCCTAGAAAACTATCAAACATTTCCTTAAACTCATGATTCAGACGGGACGCAGAAGTCTGCAGGTAAACAACGTCAGATTAGTTTGACCAGCAGAGCTCGCACCTCTCCACGCCTGTTCTCATGTCTCATCACTCTGACACGTCACAGGTAGAAGATTCACAGTTGGAGTTTGCATGAGTGGGTTCACAGTCCACAGACATGCTCGTAAAGGCTGATTGGACTCGGACCACCTCTCGCTATACTCAGTGGGATCTGCTTGAATCCCCCGCTGTGAACAGTCCGACCACTTTGTAGGTAAAAGATGGAAAATCACAGCCTCCTGTTGAGTCGTTAAAAAGTGTTTTTTAAGTTTTCATTGACTCCTTTTAAATCAGTCTAAACTCTCGTGACTCATCCTCTTTCTCCATCTCTGCTTCCTCTCTTTTTGAAGCACGTTGTCACTCGGTTTTTATGCAGCACTCCTAACATTAAAGTTATTATTGTTTTCACTAAGACTGCTGACTGGACTCGTGACCTGTCTGGTGGTTACTGGAGCGCGTTCACAGGGTCCGATCCCCCCTAAAAGGGTGTGGACATAAACACTTGCGTATGTTTGAACTCGGCTACTTTCTATAGAGACAGTTCGAGTAAATGCACAAAAACATCCCCTCGCAGCCAACCCACAAATCTCCCAAAGGGAAGTCGAGTTTATACGAACACGCTGTACTTATCGGACTACAAACATACAAGCTGGTGTACTTCAGGACGCCAAGAGTGTTCCTCCCACTCGCTGATGTACGGTTTGGACGGGTCTAATGTACATGAGCGTGTTTTCAGCCGCAGAACAACTAAAGTGAATTGAATTTGCTGTAATTGTAGGTACGCTAAAACCATGAAGGGGTTTCTCTCTGATTCAGAACATGTGAGCGTAGTTGGGTTTCATAACCGTGGACGTATCAGGACTCTTGGAGGATGCTTTCGAGAACTGGATCCTCCCGCTCGACAAATCATCAGCAGAGCCGCACATTTTTCACTCCAGCTGATAGATGACAGTTTTCTGTGACTGAGACAGATTCCGCTGACTGCCGAGAACGCCGGCCAGATGTCCTCGAGCTCAGACCGCATTGTCGGAAAAACAATAACACGTAAAGGGAGCCAAGTTGAAATGTGTTTGTGATTCAGGATGAGAAATGAGAAAATGAGAAGCCCGGGTTGTTGACGAGTGAAGAACGCCTTGTTATTCACCACTTGACCTCTCCGTCATCTGATCCGAACAGAGCGGACCAAGTTTTAATCTGTCTAATATTACAGAAAGTCAGTCTGTTCTCTCCTGGACCAGTATCTGCTCTCTGGTCTCGGGTTCAGACTGGACCTGTTTCTTTCATGGTTCTGGGGGTAACAGGTGCGAAAAGACAAGCCTCTACCTTTACAGTCATACTTTACCAGAAACTGGACACCCAAAGTTACGACAACCTAAAGCACCAAGGAGTTTTAGCGCCAGGAACTTCCCTTCAAGGAACCAAACAGTCCTAATGTTTCTACATTTCCACCACAGAGATTTGGCAAAAATAATGATTAGGATGTTTTTTGTCGTATCGTCTAATCTCGATTTTTTTGGTAATTTTTTTAAACTTCCCTTTTCAAAGCATCTGTACTAAAAACTAAAGAAACTAGAGATTAGTTCAACATTTTATTGACACACAAAGTGAATAACAAAGAAAACTGAATAAGATAAATGTAGAAAAATGTAAAAACTATTTTAACTCAACAGAACAACAAATGTAGATAAATACTAAATAATACAGTGAACTAGTTTGTAGTATTTAGAGTTTTTTTTGCAGGTATGCAAGACCCGAAATAAACGAATCGCCCCCTAAGGGATAATAAAGACGCCCTAAAATGTAAATGTAGATGATATGATTGGTTGCTGCTTTGTTCTGGTGGTTTCACCGCTAGTTGTTGCTAAACTGCTAATGCTACTCTTACCATCAGTAGTGACAGGCTGTGCAGACGGCGCGAACATTTTCGTGCTTTCCGCTTAATCAATGGGGAGGAACTTTTTCAAATGATAAAACAGATCTGTTGTGTTGCCGGTTTTTGGGGCACTGACCACCGACATACTTTACACATCGGCTTAATTGCTCAACGTCACTTTGGAGATACCCGAACCACCGCCATACAACCAACGTTGAATTACTTCTCAACAATAACATCTTCAGAGGATGATTCAAAGTCATGGCTGACATCTACTTCGCTGCAAATCTAGATGTGTGAATGAACCGTATTTACTCGCTTCATTCGTGCGTCGAAAGTAATCCTTGCTGATTCAACCGGCGGGATCAAGTGATAGACAAAGGTTTTTTTAAGATTTACCACGTAGTCCGACCCTCTCACTCACTTTCCTCCAGACGAGCTCCTTTTTATTCCCGTTTCAGTAATTGAAAGAAAAGGTATTATATAATTCGGGGCTCTCACTCACTGACACGATCAGTTTGTCCTTTATTTTAGACACCAGTGAACAACCATCCGTTTTCATATGTCACCTGGCAACCTTCGTGCTGATTAGTTACCACGACACGAATATCCACTCAAGTTTAGACATTTTAGCTCACACCCAATTTGCGTCATTCACGCTGCCAGAGTAGTAGGAGCGTCTAATCGCATCTCTGCATTGACTTAACATGTGATTTATTCGCGCAAATGATATTACTCGCGCTTGGTGTGTGGAGACAGTAACCCCCAATTTCCACCATATCCATAACGGTTACGGCAAGGCTGTATCCGCGGGTTCTTACAAACGGATCAAGTAGGAAATGCGGGACGGAGAAAATCGCTGCTATTCCGGGTCGGAGCTCTTCCGGATACGGCGAAAATTGGGGGTAAGACACCTTACAGAAGTGAGCAGGAAAAGCTCGACTCTGATTGGCTGTTGTGACACATATTCTCTGTTTGATCGAGTAAATATGCTCACAGCTGATCACCGTGATCGAACAGAAATTTATCACGATCAATAATCACGATCAGTCCAGAACAGTTAAATCATCAGCAGAGCTCTTTGTTTGAGTTTCTATATTCAGTTTTAAACATCAAGTCTCCTCTAAGTCTGCCCCTCTCTCTCTCTCTCCCCTTCAGCTCTCTTTGTTTTCCTCACATCCAAGAACTTCATGTTTGTTGAATTTCTGATAAATACAGATTTTTTTTCCTCCTTTTCCTTTTTAGTTTGTGCACAAAGTGTCTCTTTCTCACCTGCACGGCCATTTCAATCAGCATGAGCAGCTTCTTAATGCCGATCCAGAGACTCTGTCCTTTCACGGCTTTAGCGATGCTGGCCCGCTCCACATCCTGAAAACTGCCCAGCAGCTTTTGGGAACAGAAGAAAGGAGAGCACTCAGCGCGGGATTAGTCGCTGTTAACTCGGTAAATAAATGCAGGAGCTGTAGCGGAGGAGATACAGTCGAATCTTTATCAAAGTAAAAGCATCTGCAGCACCTGTTTCAGAGTATTTATCACAGAGTGACCCGTGTGTTTGTGAGTGTGTGTGTGAGTTACCTCCAGAGCTTCCACCAGCTGCTCTCCCCTGGAGATGTTGGGGATGTGGATGGTGGTGCTGAAAGCGTCTAACATCTCCATTTCCTGCAGGACGTCCCTGCGGCTCGTGGTGCCGATGATCAGGAGTTTACGACCCTGAGAGAGAAGCAGAAGGTGAAAAATGATCACAATGATCAATATCTAGATCTATTGAATCTAGCTGATGAAGGATGGCGTCATGTTTTTTATATTTTCGAGCAGGTGCTGGAGTCAGACTGATTTTCTGTTGATTTGAGGACACTGATCTGTGTGAAATCGGTTTAAGAAAGCAGCTTTCTGTATAGGAGACATTAGTTATTCCATCCGCCTCCTCACTTCAGTCTATATCAGTGTTCCTATCAAGTTTCCACAGGAGTTTGGGCTCTGGACTGGTAGTAGTATAATCCTGCACTACGGTTTCCCATGAATAATGAAGGTTGACAGTGTGAGCGGGCCCGAAGTCACAACAAGAGCCCGGGAGGAGAAAGTAACAGGAGACAGGAGACGAACAGACAAGAGAACAGAGCAGAACCCAAATTAACAGGAGACAACAGCAGAGGACACAAACATGAGCGCAGAAGAAAGCCGGGAAGCAAAAGAAATGTAGCTCCACTAAGCCGACAAGTTGGAGGAAGACCAGCCGGAGAAGACGAAGGAGGAGAGGCAGAGGAGTGGCGAGCAGACAGGGGGATTATGGCTGCCGGCTGCCCCCCCATGGCGTGGGGGGTTGTGATGCTGCATGCAGATGAGGTGCCACACAGGCGGCGGTGCTGCCAGGTCCTGGCTCTCTCACAGAGCCCTTTCTCCTCCGTGTCCCCCTGGCCTCCCCCGGCCCCAGGCACCCCGCTGGGCCCAGCGCTTTACAACCCCAGAGGAGCACTGCAGCCAGGCATTCAGCAGCCGGCCCCGCGCCACTTCTCATGCACATGCAGCCATATAGTGGCCTATACTCTCATTCACAAACCAAAGGGACTATGAGAAATGGGTCTCCACCACCACCATTCACTGGGAGCACAACAGGCCGGGACGAAAACACTCGCTAATAACCGTACACACTCACACACAGCCGCTCACACATGCCAGCCCCAGGCGCAGACCTCCAACAACTCCTCACAAGAACCGGTGAGGTGGCATCCTCAAGATCTGCTGCCCTCTTTCTGCCACCTCAGGACTAGCAAGGCCACAACGAGAGAGAGAGAGAGAGAGAGAGAGAGAGAGAGAGAGAGAGAGAGAGAGAGAGAGAGAGAGAGAGAGAGAGAGAGAGAGAGAGAGAGAGAGAGAGAGAGAGAGAGAGAGAGAGAGAGAGAGAGAGAGAGAGAGAGAGAGAGAGAGAGAGAGAGAGAGAGAGAGAGAGAGAGAGAGTCCATCTGAACAGCGCAACAAAGTGCCCCTTTACCTTTGGTGGAGGTTTCTTCAGCAGCACCAGGAGAGCTTGTAAAACCAGGTTGGAGAAACGAGGTCCGATCGGGACGTAGTCTGAGCAAAACCCACAAAAGAGACGCATGTTTCAGGACTCATTTTACTACCAGGTGAAAGTTTAATTCATGTTTAATTTTACCGACAGTTTTCAAACACTTTTGGGAATGGGATTATAAATCAAAAACTGTCTCAGAGTTGATTAATTTAGGGTCAAACACACAATAACACAGAGTTAGACACCCCCTCCAGAGATGAATGTTACCGACTGCCTGCTTCTCTAGTTATACCAACTTTAGTAACGACCGCAGGATAGCAATACACAGCGGTCTGAGGAGCCATAAACAAACCTCAACCAGAACGCCACTCTATAGCCACAAATAATGCTCAGAACAGCACCACCTACTCTCTTCCAGCAGCCACTTGTTTGTAGCAAGACCTCAGGCCAGTCCATTACGGACTACAGCGGGGTGCCGCAGCTCAAGGAAGAACATTTATGATCATTTCTTTATCATTTCATTGAAGTAATAATCACCATATTAATCATTTTTCACTGCAGACACAGTAGTTCTTCTGCCTTAGCGTCTCTGTCTGATTGTATTTCCATGAAGAAATGATCATAAATGTTCTTCCTTGAGCTGCGGCACCCCGCTGTAGTCCGTAATGGATTGGCCCAATGTCTCGCTACAAACAAGCGGCTGTTGGAAGAGAGTAGGTGAGTTGTGTTTAGTCTCTTTGCTAAAGAAATGAGTCAAAGTTAAAAAGATGTTTGGTGTCTAGTACTATGTCTGTGACCCTATATGTCCTGTTGATGAAGTTAGGTTCTGTTCTGAGCATTATTTGTGGCTATAGAGTGGCGTTTTGGTTGAGGTTTGTTCATGGCTCCTCAGACTGCTGTGTATTGTTATCCTGCGGTCATTACTAAAGTTGGTATAACTACAGAAGCAAGCGGTCGGCAACATTCATCTCTGGAGGGGGGGTCTAACTCGATGTTAAAGTGTGTTCGACCCTAAAACAATTTTAAACCAGAATATCCCTTTAAACGTCAAGGGAGAGACTAAAAAGTCTCAAAAGGATCTCAACAATCAAAAGTTCAGATCCACGTCGATGATATCATCTAAATAACCTTGAAAAGAAGCTCCTCGGTGTGCAGATCTTCTTTTCAAACTCCTTTAACATCATGAACCTGTACAGCGACTCTCTGCGGCTCTTACCCAACAGACGCTCGATGTCGTCCACGACCACACAGCTCAGCTGGGACTTGTAGGCGTCTTCAAAAATCTACCACAGGTGATAAAAGTGCGTTAAAGTCAAGATCAGAGCGAAGCCGTCATGACCCGAGGCCCGGGGAACAAAGATCTGTTTGTTTGATTATTTGTGAGCGACTTTGATTCAAACTCATCTTCCATCTCCTGAGGCAGATAATTAAGTTTATGAGAGTCAATAAAGCTTTCAAGACGAGGTTTTTACTCATCACCTCAAAGTCGGAGCTGAATCGGGTTTGAGATTTCTTTATTGTGGACTCACCTTCTTGATGGCTTGGCACTTGGCGATCTCCGAGTGTCCAATCATCTTGTCAGGGGAGCAGATCTTAATGAAGGGAAACTGGGAGTCTTCAGAGATCTTGGCTGCCAGGGCGGTTTTTCCACTGTTAGGTGGACCTGCAGGAAAGGAGGACTCACTAATGATCTCTTCAGGGGGTTAACGGCCTGTCGGTTTCTAAATAAGGATGTTTGGCCTTCACGCTCGAGCTGCAGACAGTCCTGTGTGCATGTGTGAGGAGGAGGACATACCCTCCAGCAGCACGGACACCAGCGGGGTTCGGTCGCTGTTCTTGGTCTGCTGCACCAGCAGCTCCCCGTCCTCCAGCACGGCGGTGACCGGGTCGCCCCATCGGATGATGCCGTTCATGATGTAGCTGGCGTAGTCTTCCTGGTTGGTACCGAACGCCTGGACAGGAAGAAGAAGACAGAAATAGGGATGTTATATGGGATCATTTTCATTTTCATTTTCTCAAGGCTGGACGACTGTAACTCTCTCCTCCCTGGATTAAATGAGAAATCACTCTCCTCAGACTAGTTCAGAACGCAGCAGCTCGGCTTTTAACTGGTTTTAGTCGACGGCATCACATCACCCCAATTTCAGCCTCCCTTTTAGAATTGATTTTAAGGTTTTATTGATTACTTTTAAAGCACTCAAAGGACTTGCACCGAGCTACATTTCAGAGATCCTCTGGCGAAGGTCTCCTGGTCGTTCCAAAGTCAAGGCTCAAATCTAAAGGTGATCGATCTTTCTCCATCAGAGCTCCTCGACTTTGGAACGACCTGCCAGAGGAGATAAGGCGAACAGCAGAGACAGTCGCTTCTTTTAAGTCAAATTTAAAAACTCACTTTTACAGACTTGCTTTTATGTGATACCATCTTTAATCTTTTATCTCTTTCACCTCTATCTTATTTCGACTTCCTGTCCTTTTAGCCTTTGTTTGACATAATCTTGTCCTATTTAACGTTTTCGGCCTTTTATTGATTTTATTGTTTTTTTCTGCTCATTTTTGTTATTCTATTTTATCATTACTATAACCATCATTATTATTTTGTTATTTTTTTATCTTCTTTTAATATTTACTATCCTGTTTCCTGCTTTCTACCCCCCTTTTTTTATTACATTTCTTTTTCTTTCCTATTTTATGTTTTTATTTTGGTCCTCATGGTCTCATTTTATGTTGTAGGGTTCTCGTATTGTCTTGGTTTCTTATGACAAATAAAATTGGCCTTCAATTCAGAGGACTTGTTTTTAATGGAGCTCTTGTTTTTATCTCTTTTTATTTCCATGTGCTGATGTTCTGTGCTTTATGACTGTTTGGCAAAGCACTTTGTAAACCTCTGTTTTTAAAAGTGCTATAAAAATAAAGTTATTATGATTATGACTATTATTGGACTTAAGAGGATCTGAACAGAACAGCTGGACTCACAGGTTTGATGTCGTTATTCAGCGAGGCCATGAAGTCCAGTCTGCCGACCTGCAGCTTCTCTGCTGTCTCAATGTTTACCTCCACCGTGTTACTGGCCTGCATGAACACAAACACAAACACACACACACAAACATGATATCTCACACTGAGTGGCAGCAGATGGATGAACTCCAGCCTCCTGATTTTCGTTTTCACCGTGTTGTTAAGACACAAAGTTCTCCCTCAGAGCTTAAAGGTCGGAAGAAGAAGAAGAAGAGCGTCACAGCCTTCAGACGTGCGTACAGCCCTTGTCTGTCATCAATCATCACCCTCTAATAAACTCCGGCTTCATGTGAGTGTCGAGAAAGAGCACTCGCAGATGAGGACTTCACCTTATCTCTGAGAGCTGTGGAGATTTGAGCCGACACACCTGATAGGACACTTAACTGAGGACACACACACCTGAGTGTCTCAGTGTCGACCAAGTGTGTGGCCTGCTCCTCAAACCGTGAGATTTTCAGTCCCTCACATTCAAATTCTGATGGTAAAAGTCCGTCTAAACAGATTTCCTCTTTACTCAGAAGAAGGAAAAGAAAAGTATAAATATTATCTGAGGTTTTCCCGAATGTCTCCGTCTGACCTTGATGTGTCTGTTCATGGCGGTGGACTGCGCAGCTCTGACCAGACCCTCCAGCTCGGCACCGCTGAAGTTCTTGGTCTCCATGGCGAGCTCCTTGATGTCCACGTCGGAGGACAGCAGGTCGTGCTCACGCATCCTCGCCGTGTGGATGTTGAGGATCTGAATTCTTCCCTTTTCATCCGGTAATCCTGCAGAAACACAGAAACTCTAAACCTTTTGAAAGTACACGATCTTTGGTCGGAGGTTTCACACTTGGTTTGACGTTATTTTCATCGACAGTTTGAAAGGTTTTCTTACAAATTTGTCTTTATCTGATCAACTCTTTACTATTTTCATGTTTTACTTCCTTAAATTTCATCATTTTGCAGCAGATTTTAAAGGCACTGTGAGTAACTTTCATGCTGTTTTGACCCTCTTGGTTAAAATAGTCGTTTTCACTATCACCCACTGTGCCTCTCGCTGAAGGACAAACAGGTGTGAAGCCTTCTTACCTATCTCCATCTTCACCTCCAGTCTTCCAGGTCTCAGTAAAGCCTCGTCTATCAGGTCGGGCCTGTTGGTCATACCTGAGGGTGGGGGGACAGATGGAGAGGAGACGTAGACGGATGAGTCAGAGGGTGCAGATGTTCAGGGATGACACCAGAGAGCGTGTGAGCGCGTGATTACCGATGACCAGGATGTTGTTCAGCTGCTCCACGCCGTCGATCTTAGACAGCAGCTGGTTGACCACGGTGTCATGGACGCCTGTACTGCCCGCCATGCTGCCACGCTGTTTACAGATGGCGTCGATCTCGTCGAATATGATGATGTGGAGCCCGCTGTTTGGACCGAGCTGAAAATGAGAAGAAGAGAGAAATCCTGAGAGAGCTGCCGTTTCATTTGATTGTATTTTTATGAGAAATCGATCAATAAATAAACCCCAGCAGAGTTTTTTTTTCGCTCTGACCTGAGGTTCAGCGCTGACCCTCAACACAGAGACAGATGGAAGAGGTGGAGAGCAGCAGGGTGGGGGGTTATCCCTCCATCTACAGACCTGTCAGTCTGAGCCGTAGCATTTAAAGCAGGTGTGGAGCTGTCCTTATTACACACCGGACTCTGGCTCTGAGTGTGTGAGTGTGTGTGTGTGTGTGTGTGCGTGCGTGTGCAGGGAGATCTAATAGGAGGTCAAAGACAGCCCAGCCCCTCATTAGGTGGTGAAGAGTGAAGCTCCACGCCGGTGTCTCACAATCCAAACTAACTGTCGCTGCTGGTTTCAGCGCAGAACTTGAAGTTATTACAGCTCCGTCTGGCTAAAGGGCAGATCTCTCCACTCCTGCAGAAATGAGTTTTTTTTTCTGTTTTCACAGATTAAATCTGTGTTTCAAGGGTACAAAGGGTGGATAGAGAAGCCTGAGAACAAACTTGGTTCAACTTTTATCTGATGTGTAGAAAATAAGTTCGGGAAAGTTGCAGCCGAGCGGGTTAGGTGGTAAAAACAGGCTCATTTATCATCACCAAAACGTGGATTTATCTCTGCTGGAAACTCGAAAAACTCTTTCTTTAAATAAAAGTGTTGTTATCTGTTCTGCGCCTCTTCGCTCACCCTCTTCTGCTCGTCCTCTGCGTCTGCGAACAGCTTCCTGACGTTGGCCTCAGACTCGCCCACGTACTTGTTGAGGATCTCGGGGCCGTTGACGATCTTCGGCTCCCGGGCCTTCAGCATCTTGCCGATCTGCCGCGCCATCAGGGTTTTACCGCAGCCCGGGGGTCCGTACAGCAGGATCCCCTTCACATGCTTACAGCCTGGAGACAGACGCACACGCCCCAGAGAGAGAAAAACAGAGTTGAACTGAGAGCAGGCTGTTCGCGCTTTCAGCAAATGAGTCGAATATTTCATGAAGTGAAAGATTTACATTATTTATACTGGACTCTGGTGATAGAGCGAATCTGCTGACTCACTTTCTGCATCGTTAATGTGTCTGTAAACATTTTTTAATGATCAGGATTTAATCAACCAAAGAAATTCTTGGTCGACTAAAACCCTGAGATTTTCAACCGAAAATCGATTAATGGGGGATGGTTTCCAACTCAGAATGAAAAACCTGCTCCGGCGAGGGACGACACGGCTCGGCGGAGCTGATATCAATCAATCAATCAAACTTCATTTTTAAAGCACTTTTCATACATAGAATGTAACACAAATTGCTTTCCATTCAATCAATATATTAAAAACAATGAAATAAATTAAATAAAAAACAAATACCAAACCCACCCACCCTCCCAACCCTCATTCAACTAATCCAGCACTCACACACACAGAAACACACAAAACACCAGATGAAGACTCTTCACCTTGCCACAGATGACTGAGGAAACTCCATCTTGAGTTAAAAAAATGATAAAATATAATAAAGGTGATAAAGTGTTAAAAGTTAATTAAATAAAACAGTCTTAAAATCAAACAATAAAAGAAAGTAATTTCAAAAAAAGAGGTAATAAAACACAAAATAGTAACTCTGGGACTAAAATAGGGTAAAACCAGCGGACGTTCATTAACATGGACACTTTTCAATCTTCCCGTCTCCAGCCGGTCTCCAGTAGTGTTGTGCTGTTCACGAATGATTTGTTCAAAAGAACCAAATCTTTGAAGTGCACGCACTAAACAGAATCACTTCTTCGAATGATTTGTTCGTTTCTCACTTAAGTTGAGCTGAAGTGAGAAACAGCATTGCCGAGCCAGTAGCCGGCAAACAAGGGACCCCATGCACCGACGCCTGAATCACTTTGCGAACGAATCACGCATTGGACTACTTTCTGTGGAAAAAATTTTGTCAGACAAAATGATCTTTTCCCTGCCAAGCACTGAATGATTTGGTGATTTGGTGAACAAATCTTTGAATGAATCTTTTTAGTGAACAGATTCTAAAAGAACTGCCATTCTCATCACTCGTCTCCAGTGGGTTGGGCGAATCCAAAATGGTGAAAACAAGGGGGGTATTCTGAGAGAGGCCATTACATGTGAAACACCCCCATTAGCACTTGGTGCGTTCCTCTCGATTAAAATAACCATAGACTAGTAATTGACACACAAAAAAATCGAGTCGACCGATCAGAATTTTGGTTTACAGCCTGATCAGGATTAAATAACTGGTTTTATGCCGTCATTTCGAAGCTTCACAAACAGCTTCAGCTTTAGGGGATTGAACTGATTGAAATGCTCTTCACAGCTCCTGCAGATGTGAAGCTGTGGAAACAGTAGATGCAGAATAATCTGGACTGTTAATCCATGAAAAACTGTGACTGCTCTCCCTGAACCGTCCAGGTTAACTAAAGCTCTCCACCAGTTTTACCGTGTGGGTCACTCCGATGGCCTTTTGCACCTGCTTAATGACATTTAGCCCAGACTAATTGAGAGGCCTGAGATAACCATCTGAGCTGCCATTTGGGCTCGCTGAAGGAAAAGCAGCCGGGATGACAGGTGGGGGAGGAAGGAGGGGAGAAGTTTGTTGTTTTGGGGAGAGAAAGCACTGGAGCTTCTGTCTGTCCGTCTGTCTGGGGAGCAAAGGGGAGACAAGGTGAAACTTTGAAAACTTTTACTCCGACAGCTCCTCTCTGTCAGCACCTGCTCTCCCCGCTCCCCACGCTGACCAATTACAGCTTCACCTTTTCGCCGGGTGCTCTATCAGGGCACGCCATCTCATTACAGCAGCCAGCTGGCCACAGCCAAAGGCCGACTGCTGCACACAGGCAGCCGGATAAAGGTCAGCTCGCACACTGCTGGACGCCGCCTTGGGCTGTAAGCGCTGTGGGTATCTGTGGGTGTCAGTGTGTGGCGTGTTTGCCAGGCTTAGAGGTCTGTGCTGCAGGTTTTCACAGGACCTGCAGGTCTGGGAACGAGGATTAGCACAGATGTGTGTGTGTGTGGGTGTGGAGGGAGAGGTTTGTGTGTGTGTGTGTGTGAGTCACAAAGAAGACTACCTGATGGCTTTCATTAAAATGAGCTGCAGTCCTGAGCAAAGTGACTCATGGTAATAATCTGACAGCTGTCAGAGATCTATTAATGAGTGTGCTCAGGGATCACGGCGGGTTTTCTCAGTTCTGGATGAGGCAGCGCAGAAGGACGCCTCCCTGCCTGCTAATCAAAGATTGTGGGTTTCACTGATTCAGGCTGTGATACCTTCCTCAAAAGGTCTTTCAAGTTTGGGTTTGTCATAATGTGGAGACAAAGATTAAACAAAAGCTGAACTCAAACACTCAAACAGTGATTATATTTGGCAGCTATTACCTCTCTCTCTCTTTTTAACCTGATGAACGATGGAAAAGAGTTCTGAGTGTTGTTAGTCACGACTGTATTTGTACATTTAAAAGCTACTCTGATGTAAAATTACAGTTTTTATTGACTGATATTTATTTCAATGTCTTTTAAAAGAAAAAAAAGACAATCAGGGACTAGACTGAGACTAAAGGGATATTCTGTCATAAAATTAATTTAGACCTCTTGCTTCTCTAGTTATACAAACTTTAGTAACGACCGCACGATAGCAATACACAGCGGTCTGAGGAGCCATAAACAAACCTCAACCAAAACGCCACTCTATAGCCACAAATAATGCTCAGAACAGCACCTGACTTCATCAACAGGACATATAGGGTCACAGCCATAGTACTAGACACCAAACATCTTTTTAACTTTGACTCATTTCTTTAGCAAAGAGACTAAACACAACTCACCTACTCTCTTCCAGCAGCCGCTTGTTTGTAGCGAGACCTCAGGCCAGTCCATTACGGACTACAGTGGGGTGACGCAGCTCAAGGAAGAACATTTATGATCATTTCTCGATTTCTCTGTATTGCTATCCAGCGGTCGCTACTAGAGTTGATATAACTAGATAAGTAAGCAGTCGGAAACATTCATCTCTCGAGGGGTGTCTAACTCAGTGTTAGTGTGTTTGACCCTAAATTAATTTCACACCAGAATATCCCATTAATGCCTGATATCAGTGTAAGGTGGAGGGTGTCAGCCTGAGTCAGGTAGTCAGGTAAAGTTCTCGCTAAAAACCAAAGGAGATCATGTCAGGGGCCCTCAAATCTGGGGGCCTGGAGATGAAATACTAACAGTTACATCTTCTTCTCAAGACTCATTTTTACAGACTGACTCTTTTGTCTTCTGCCTGTTATCCTCATATTTACTTTCTTATTTCTCCCTGAGTTGTTCCTCCCGCTTTAACTTTTATTGCATTGACTCATTTAACTCTTAATTCATCGCTCGAGAAGTTTGAAGAAGACTTTCAAAAAACGGGGAATAAAAGCGATTCCTGCGATTATCATCTGGTCTGCAGTTCATCGTACTTAAAGTGAAAGAATGAACACAAACAAATGAATAAGTGATGACACAATGAGGAAAAAGAGAGAGAGAGACTCACCCATCTGTTCCACGATGTCTGGAGGAAACACTCTGGAGGCGAAAGCTCGACGGAAGATATCAGAAAACTCTTTATCAAGACCGCCGATCCCCATCCGCTCAAAGTTCCAGTCCGGGCTGATGATGGACTGGCGGGACTCTCGGGTCTTGGCTCTCCCTGGAGGGGTCAGTCAAAAAAAAAAAGAAGTCAATATTTTTGTTTACTGACAGAGGAGATGCTCGAAATATTCATATAAACATCATATATCACATTAAAACTTTGGTTTCAGCAGACACATTTGCAGTTAAACACCAATGCACCGCCAAACAAGAGAGAGCCTGCTGAGAAACATGTGTGAAGTGTGCCCCCTGGTGGTTCTGAGGAGAGTTGTTCTCCAGCTAAAAGGAGTTTATAGGTTTACAGGAGCTGAAGAAACTCATTTTAAAGTCATTTTTTTATTTGTTTTGATTGTTTATTCATGTTCACATCACAAAATATTCCCCTTAACTCTAGAACAGGTGTATCTCAACAAGTTAAAATAAGTTAAATGTTGTAAAAGGTTAATATTTTTCAAAAAGTGGAAACTTAATGTGCTCTAAACTCATAACATGTAAACTTAAATGATTCTTATTCCACTTCTGTTTCATTCATTATGGCCTAGAGCTCAAAAACTGTAAAAATTCATTCTTTAAAATATGATCTTCCTTTTTTAACGGGATTTAGCACCTGCAGGCAGCACCTAAACTCCTCAGAATCTGTGGGATGAACCTCTTACTGTTCGGCTTCTTGAGATGAAGTTTTCTGTTAGTAATGGTGTTAATAGAGATTTATAAGGTCCACACTCACCAACGAGGGTCATGGATGAGGTTTCAGCCTTCTCAAAAATCACCTGACTGTTTCCCGTCAATAAACCGATCTCAATCTAAGAGGAGAAACAGAGAAAAGACGGAGCAAACAGAAAGAACATTTTGTGAATCAAAACTGAAGGTGCATGAAGGTGTTTGATGGCCACTAAAAATGTTTGTTCACAGATATTACCTTTGGTTTTTTGCCGGAGTTGTGTTCTCCCCTCAGGATGCTCGGATCCATGGCCTCCATATCTTTTATCACCAACCCAAACAGCTTATCACCGAAACTGAAGCCCAGCTGAAAATCACAAAAAGAGTCAAAGAGAGCAACAGATGTGACTCAGACTGTAACATAAATCTGGTATTTACAGGAGAGAAGATTGTATTTGTGGTGGTGACACTCGAAGAGTTAACTTTGTTTAAGTCACACCTGCTGTCCGACGCTGAACGCCTGGTTGTTGAAGTGCTGGACGAACTCGCTGGCCATGAGGTCGGAGTTGTAAGGGTTGCTGTCGACACTTTTCTTCTGCAGGAAGTCGATTTCCACCGTCATGGTGCTTACACACTGTCTGGACTTGTCAAACTTGTAGTTTGTAACTAATAAAGGAGAAAAAAGAAGAAAAGTTAGAAAAACTCACTGATTTTATTATTTCTTTTAATGCAAAACTCTCAGACTGACTAACTTCACATTATCTCTTACTTATGAGATACGTTGTGAGTTTAGCAGAGTATTAAATTGCACATCATTTCTTGTTTTAAAATATTTAATCGGATGGTTTTAATTACGGAAACGTCTCGGTCCAAATTAATAACTCGGTCTGGTTTGCACATGTTGTGATCTTATTCCCTTCAGATGTTTAAAGAGGAAAAAAATAAACCTTCCCACAATAATTCCTTCATGAGAAACTTAAAAACCACACACAGCTCTTCGGCTCCTCCGCACAGATCTGACATTCACGGTTTGATTCTGTTAAATCAAACCAAAGCCGAGGAGCAGGAGGTTGGCTCATTAGGACACTCAGAGTGATAATAACGCTTTAAATCAGCGCCTTGTTAGTCCTCTATTATAATTAACAAGCGTTTCATTTTTGCTTTAATGTGAGGAATAATAAAAACAGTGTTTGCTTCATAAATCTGATATGAATTAGAGCGCTCTTTAACATTCAAATCATCTGCAGCAGGGCTTCCAACTGCTGCCAAAGCCTCATTATGGAAATCAGGTCTTCTCTGAGAAGCTTTCCAGGCTGATTTTCTTCCACTGTTGCTATGTAATTAGGACAATTACAGCTGTATTAGCCATATCGCAGTTACCACAGCGACACTGCCATTTCACTCTGTCCTTTGTGGATACGACTGTAATGTTCAGTTTGATTATTCGCTCTGAATGAAGCAGAAAGACGTACTTTCTCACTTTGATCAGATCATAAAACGAGTCGTAGTTTCCTGCTTTTTTTTTTTTTACAAAGATTAAAGAGTTTTGAGGCTTTTTCACTCAGTGGATTAAATTTTCATCCCTTCTTTTGCACTCCTGATATGAAGACAGAATCATAATAGCCGCCATCATCCTGGGCATCACACGGCCTCAGGGTGTTAAGGAGGATATTTCATCAAAGAGCAAACTCTCTCTCTCTCTCTCTTTCTGGATTCAGGCCAAACTCGGAGCCAAATGTGGAGTAATGCCACCCAGAAACTCTGTCATACTGCCCGCCTCTGTGTGCGGGAAATCATGTTCCCTCCACCTTCAATGACAGCCAAATAAAAGTCAAACCTCCATCCTCGTTTGGCTGCAGCCTTCAATGTCACTCACATGAAAGTTGCATGAATCCTTTAAAACCTGAAGGTTGGATTAAACACTAAAGGTTATTGTGCTGCTGCAGGTGTCTGCGACTCAAAGGGAGTTTAAGACCGCCGGGCAAAAGGAGACGTTAAAATTTACACTACCATGAATCAAAACTACGGCTGCTGGATTATTGTGATTGATACTGAAAGATTTATAATTAAACTCTGCTGTTAATGTGTGTGGGACGTAATGAGGAAACAAAGCAGGCGGGCAACATCGTTCAGTCTTGATTATCAGGGTTTTATGATTGTGTGGAGGCCGTTATCATCATTTCAACTAAAATCCAATTAAACGCTTGACAGATAGAAGCGTTCTGATTATGAGAAGGATTCAAATACAATTCTTTCATGACTAAAATTACTTTTTTCTCTTTTAATATTTATAGATGAAAATTGATTTTGGCGCTAATGCAATCTTAGGTCGCTTTCGAACCTGACCAAGCGGACTCGGTTCGACTGGGGAGCTGAAAGTCTCAACATTGCTGCATTTATCGCTTGTTTGGGTTCTGCTTTCACACCGTGATTTCTAAAGCGCACCAAACTTTCCGAACAGCATCCCGTGGGGTGCTCGTCGATTGGACAAAGTAGGAGGGGAAATCCCTCTATCCCGCTCCGGAAAAACAAGAGTAAAGATGGAGCATCATGTGAAGTTGGCGGTTCTGGGGATGTCAGGAGTAGGTTTATGCTGACATCTGACCATATTTCAAGGAGAGCTTTAACCTCTTCGTTTGTCCTCTCGCCATGTTTGTTTTGGTTTAGAGTGCGCGCCGTGCTTCCTCTACCCAAGATGCACTGCGTATAGCGTCATTACGTACATTTGGTCCTGCGTTTGGTCCGGTGAGCTTTCACACTGCATACGAACCGAGCCAGGGTTCACTTGCAAGCGAACCGAGACCCACGTTTTCAGGCGGACCAGAGTTTGCTTGTTTGGTCCGCACCAGAGTTCGGATTAGCTTTCTCACCTGCCCAAAGGAAGCGGACTATCCGAGGAAACAAACTCTGGTCTGTTTAAAACGGACCAAACAGCTTTAAAGTAACGACAGAAAGATTACCTTCAACCTCTTGTCCAATCGAAAGACCAGCCCATTTTCTCTGCAAGGAAAAAATATTTTTAATCCACTAAAAACTATCAGTAAAAGATAATAATGATTTAAAACAACAACAATTCACATGTCAGAGACATCAGTGCAACAATCCTCTACAGCTCGATCTTATAACACCACCGTTTTTTAACATAAAGGCAGTTTACCAAACGTGTTTTTCCATTAATGTCAAACACGAGTCAGTCTGTAGGTATTATTCCATATTCGATGACTTTCGTGGTGAAATAAGAGCGTCTTGAGGAGGTTACAGTAGTACCTGTGTGCCACTGAGGCTGCCAAGTTTACAGACGGAGGGAGAGCAGGCAGAGACAAGTGGAGATGAAAAGGAAAAAAGAAGCAGTGACAGACAGATTGAGACCAACAGAGAGGTCCATGCACAGAGCAGAGAGCCCAAAGACAAACACACGAGTTAAAAATCTGACTCTCTGAGGAGAAGACAGTCAAACTGCAGCACACACCAAAAGAAGACTGAGTTATCACCTTCAGAATGATTGTTAGACAGAAAATATTAGATCAGCTGAGACTTTTAGTAGTTTTACTCAGACGATCATAGCGTCCATTAATTTTGTATTACAGATTCTATCAAAGTGATTACATATGCAGAAACAGTTCAACAGCAGTGCACAGTTATCATCAGGAGACGCAGTGATCACTGAGAGCATGTGGCGGTGAACACCGTGATCTTAAATATTCAAACGTACCTGTGGCAGGCTGAAGGCGATGGTGCCCGAGTTTACACTGGGATGTGTCTTCAAGGAGAACACGTACTTGTGGCCCCCGTTGCGCACAGTCACGTGTCTGTGTTAGACGGAGGTGGACTGGTTAGACATTCAAAGAGTGATCGCAGCAGAGCTAAGACATGTAACAGTAGAATATAGACAATACGATACTCTCTGTGCAACCAGTTTTCCTGCAGAAACACCACAACCTGACTCTGTTTAAGACCACAGACCTCAGACTGTGTGATCTGCAGTAGTGAACCAATGACGCACTACAATAAATCAAGTGTAAATAAAACCATAACAGTAGTCAGTTTTCTCTCCGTTATCTCGACTTGGTTGTTCAAAGGGTTTAATCTGAACAGGACTATCCAGGATCAGGGATTCCAGCTCACTTTAATCCATATTTTAAAGAGCAGTTTAATCCAGATGGACACTTTGTAAATTTACAAAAGAAATCCTCACAGACTGCACAGTTAGTCCACAGGAGGGCGCCAAAGTCCACGGCAGCTGAAAGATCCAGATAGTTGCTTTTAATGAGATATTGAAGTTTCATAATAATCAGTCGTTTTGTTTTATCTAAAGAGTAGTTCTGCTGCCTTAGCTTCTCAGTCTGATTGTATTTCCATGAAAAAATGATCACACTATAAGGCGCTTTTGGCTTGTCGGAGCACTGCAGTTACCGGAGCCTCGCGGAGTCAAATAAAGTTTGACTTATCTGACTGTTTTGTTTGGCTTAATGTGCTTTATACTCAGGTGCACCTTATGTATGTAAATAGACGCGAATTGATGGTGCGTCTTATAATCAGTTGCGCCTTATAGTGTGAAAAATACGGTAAGCAAATCAAAGTCAAAATATGTTTAAAAACGACTTAAATTACAAAAAGGTTGTTTTATTGACCAATCCAGCCCTCTGCAGGGATCAGAATAATTAGTATCTCCAGAATAGATGACACTCCAGGGGCTTTTCTCCCAGCATGAGGAACAATCTCTTAGACCCACAGTTACATGCATGTTGCTATGGCGATGTACTGAAAGGCTGCCTCAGTCTACATGACTACATGGGATTAGAATAATTCGGATTTTTTACAACCAATGTTTTCCAAATCCTGCTTTAAAGTTTGTAACCATAAAGTTTTGTATGTCTGTCTGTTATATCCATGAAGTTGCTGAGGAGAATAAAAAAATTGTAGTGATCAATAATTGATTGTTAACATTTCCAAACACTGAAGATACTTTACATCCCTACTTTATTTGCACCTATACTTCAAAGGTGTAAAGCACAAGTACGCAGCTAAACCTATCGAGGATATCTAAAGCATAAACCCAGATGTTACTGTTTTTCTTTTTCATCTGCTGCTCCAAGTGATTCCCACACACCACACTGACGTAACCCGACATTGAACCATCAGCCCACTCCTCTCCATCCTGTCATAACACTAAAACAGTGATGTTATGCGGGGTTACGTGTGTCAGAGGAAATCCCACTCACTGTTCAAGCTGTTGCTCCTTCTCATTGATGACGGCACAGTTGGTCAGCGACAATTCGTCTGTCGGGCACTTGGCCGCTTGCATAACCTGACGGGAGAGCAAAGAGACAAACTTAAATTAAATTTAGGGTTTTTTACGGTTTTGTAGGTTTTTGAGGGTTTTTACGCCAGAATATCCCTTTAAAACGCTGGTACCCAAACACTGTATGCACTAATGTACTGAGTGAGCGGCAGTATGATTCATAGTTTATGTGATGTAGGACAAAACGAAGCAGGTACACTTTAGGTTTTCAAGTACAGTAAGTGACGTGCTGCTGTCACTGTATCCTTGGTCACATTTCGTCTCTGTTTCTGGACTTAATTCAGCTGAACAGTCACATAAAAGGGTGGATTGTGTAGGTTGGCACTCCAGGGGCTTTTCTCCCCCAGCATGAGGAACAATCTCTTAGACCCACAGTTACATGCTTGTTGCTATAGTGATGTCTTGAAAGGCTCCCTCAGTCTACATGACCTCCTGTTGAATGTAATTACAAACTTGTCTTTTGTGAGTGAATATTTTACAGTCTATTTATGTTGTTTTCCATCGTCGTCCCGCAGATACTGTTTTCCAAGAAAAATACAGAAGATAGTTTGTATTATTTTAACCCCTTATCCCAATCAGGGTCACGGCACGCCGGAGTCTATCCCAGCTATTTCTGGGCAAGAGACAACTTTATCAAATAAGCGATGAACACAGGATGCATCATGTTATTCATGCCTTTAAAACTTCACAACTAGATTAATGCAACTTGTTGTATGTAGGCTTGGACAAGTAATCCATCAACCACCTTCAGCTCATCCAAAACGCTGCTGCCCGACTCCTGTCCTCTCTCACGCTACAGCGGGTCCGTTTGACAAGAAACACTTCTGTTACAGACACTTGTCTTACTTTGTTAAAGCGGTTTACCTGTCCAGCAGAAAGGTTACAGGGTCTGTAAAATCGCAAAGCATCGCCCATCATTATTGACTTGGCTTTTTAGCTCTTGTCCGGTCTACCTCCGTTTTAAGCGCCCGTTATTCCGCCAGAGTCTCCGGTATTTACTTTGTTTTCTTGCTTGTGTCGGCAGTCGTGGCCAAAGGAGGATTCTGACAATTTTTCCAAACTTTCTGGTTGGTTTCTACTGTCCGATATTGTAGCACGCTAACTTTGTTTGGGCTCGTGAACGACACGGGGGAGCAGCGTCTGCCTCACAACCAATCAGGTCGGGGGAGGTGGAGAACAGCTTTGTCAGAAAGTGCGGACCGCGCTGAAATTTTAAATGTTGACTACACAGACATAAGAGAACACAGCAATATCATTATATTACCAAATGTCATCAATAAGTAATAGCTATTTAAACTGATATTAAAAGATTTATTGTATATACACCACAAAAAAGGATGATTCTTAAACAGATTCCTGTCTACCCCACCTTTAAAGACCCTCCTTTTCTCCCTTGCATTTAATATTATTATTTTTCTGTCTGTATTTTATTCTACTGTTTTTAATTTTATTGTTTTATTGTTATCTATTCATTTACTTATTTTATTTATCCAGTGTACAGCACTTTGTTGAATCTTTTTAAAGGTCTTTTATAAACAACCTTTGAATTGACTTGACTTTTGACAGTGGATACCAGTCTTTCCTCACTCTCTAGTCCTCTTTATGTCATGTCTAATTAAAAGCAAAAGTGCCTTGAAACAAAACAGAAAGAAAAAACAATAAATCTTAACAGTTGAATACCTATATTAGAGGTAGAATTAAACGTTTTGTCTTGTTTTAGGCCCATTTCCAAAACAAATAAACAAGATAATCAGACAAACTGTAGTACAGGAAATACACATCAGTGTTGTTTACATTGCTGCCTCTCTATAATGGTTCCTGTGTGTATAACTGAACCGTCATCTTTAGACAAGTGTATCTAAAACTTCTCCTTGTCTTTTTATCCCATTATATCTATCTGCTCCCGGTAAATATCACTGATTTATCCCTTTAACTTCGAGATACACTTGCAGGAGGTCGCAACTTTTTATTTAGAAGTCAGGAGCAGAACTGACGGTACACTTCAACAACACTACAACCTAAATATCCGAACTACAGCTCTTTAAATTGTCTATTTTACTCCAAAGTACGAGGATAAAGCTGCTGTGAGCGGTGTGAGTGGTCATAAGATCCTCCATTCTTCTTCCGGGCTGCTTACGAACTTTTGAATGACATCTCAGTCTGCCACACAGGCTACTGCTGCGCTGGCTCACTTTACGTCGAAAACACAGCTTCTACCCGATTCACGACACATTAGTTTGAGTATTTAGTGTAACCTTTTCGTGTTTTAGGTGTGTGTGAACCTTAATAGACGCTCAACTTACCCGTGCGGTCATCTTTGAGTGTGTTTTTAGCCCCCCGTTCAAGTGCAATTCAGCACAAACGGTTCCGCTGACAGGACTTGCAAAGAGGAGAAAGTGACGTGACGAAAGGGGCGGGATGTGAGGACGTACGTGATGTCATTACGCACAGGCGACGTGGAGGATCCGTGAGAGGCGGCAGAGGAAAACAAGAAGGAAAAGGAAAAAGCGTAAAAATTAAAAATTCAAGACTGAAAGTTTTAAAATACGAATTATTTAATTAGATTTATATATTTTTTTAGACATAATTCAAGACTGTTGATAAAAATATAGGAAAAAAAATCACCGGGTTTGTATGAGACATACTGCTGATTGTCGGTTTTATTTATTATAGGTTTTTTTTTAAATAATTTATATTATATTATTTATACTTTTTAAAATATATTTTAAAATTTTATTTAATTTAATTTTTTAAACTAGATTAGGTTAGATCATCCTTTTGAGAAGGTTCCCTCAGTGAAATCCAAATTTCATTGTCGGTTTTATTTTTTAACGTTTTTTTTTTTGTTGTTGTTGTTTGTTTGTTTTTTGTTTGAATTATATTTTTTGGATTAGGCTAGATTAGATATAACTTTATTGATCCTTTCAGGAAGTTTCCTCATTGAAATCCACATTTCATTGTCAGTTTTATTTATTATAGGTTGTTTTTATTATTATAATTTATTATTTTTTTAGATTAAGCTAGATAAGATATTTCTTCATATTTCAATGATCATTTCTTCATGGAAATACAATCAGACCGAGACCTTTAGGCAGAAGAACTATTGCGTCTGCAGTGCAAAATGATTAATATGATGATTATTACTTCCAAGGAAATGATAATGAATATTCTTCCTTGAGCTGTGTCACCCCACTGTAGCCCGTAATGGACTGGCCTGAGGTCTCGCTACAAACAAGCGGCTGCTGGAAGAGAGTAGGTGAGTTGTGTTTAGTCTGTTTGCTAAAGAAATGAGTCAAAGTTAAAAACATGTTTGGTGTCTAGTACTGTGGCTGTGACCCTATATGTCCTGTTGATGAAGTTAGGTGCTGTTCTGAGCATTATTTGTGGCTATAGAGTGGCGTTTTGGTTGAGGTTTGTTTATGGCTCCTCAGACCACTGTGTATTGCTATCTGCGGTCGTTACTAAAGTTGGTATAACTAAGAGAAGCAAGAGGTCGACAACATTCATCTCTCGACGGGGTGTCTAACTTGGTGTTATGGAATATCCCTTTAATTATGACTTTTTTAAAAACTTTTCTATCAAAAAAGGAAAACCTCTTTTTTTCGCCCATCATTCCTGACCACAATAACGCTCATCCTCATACATGGCCAGACATCGACTGTCTCTGTGACAGTTCATAATAACAAAAGACAATCCAAAACTGTCCGTTTAACTGATTTAATGCCCTTTGATGTGAGTTTGCTTTTTTAATTTGTGACAAAAATAGCAGCAAGAGAAAGACACCCTTGTGTAATTCTGTTTTAAAGTGTCAACATTTGTATGTTCATCCTTAGTGAGCTTAACACGGTTTAAAAACGTCCTCTTTTTTTTTTGCTTATGTACACATTTCTTGGTCAAGCTCTCAATCAAAACTGCATTTTAGACACAACATGTAAATCCAGTCCTTTCACCAGTTATCTGTACAAGAAACAACACAGCTGAGTGGCTTTAGACAAATTACCATAACCAATTCATTTTCTTTTTTTGCAAGAGACAAGACAAACTCCTTAAAATACAAAATATTTATTTTGAAAATGTCTTTTATAAGAGAAAAACAAACAAAAATAAATCAAAACCAAATCAAAACCATACAAATTGTTTGGTTACTAGCATACCACACTAGTGCTAGAAACTAACAATGAAGAATTGCTCACTCAGGGGTAACTCACAGACGCTGAGAGGCGATGATGAAAACATCTCCACCTCCGCCCTTCAATTTCATATTGCACCCAAACAGTGAGGCAAACCGAAGCGCCGGAAAAGTGGCACTAGTGGTGAAATGGCATCCTGTCCGTTCTGTGAACTGACACAAGCAGGGCGGGCAGACATGTGGCAACCATCTGATTCTCTCTCTCTCGATTTTTTTTTCTTTTTTTAACAAAAACACAAAACCAAAATAAAAAATAAAGTGAGTTTAATACATATCTGAAATACAGCGGGTATTTAACTGTTGGCATTGATATGGTGAGGGGGGAAAAAATAAAAGCTAGAGGGAGCTCTTTGACAAAATTCAGATTCCTAAGGAGTATCCCAACCATCCAAAAACTGAACAGTGTGCTTCTGAAAGTCATGAAGAAGAGGAGAAAGCCTCACGTCCGCGTACGCAGGTGGTAGCGGAGTGCGAGGCCACAGAGGTCAATGTTGCACCTGTGAGGTTGCAGTGGATTCAGCTTTGAGGCCCGGGAAACCCAGCCTTAAAGCAGATATAAACATCTATGTATTCTTAAACCTTTTCATCTTTTTATTGTGGTTGTACAATATTCCCTGATGGCCTGATTTGGCCGCTGAGTGTTACACAGAATCCTGAAGAGATATCAAAATTAAAGGAGGAGAAAAAATAAAAATAAACAGACAAGAGAAGTGATGACATTGTCCATTGAGGGAGAGGAGGGGGGGAGTTTGATGGGGGAATCCTGTTTGCAGTTTGCGGGACTTTCTGAAGTTCTCCCTTGTCCCCTTTTTAAAATGTTACACACGCTGGTCAAACACACACAGTTCCTCCATCGCACTGCCGCAGCTGTCTGATCTGAGGACGAAGGGAAAACAAACTCGTTAAAGAGTAAATCACGAGAACAGAGGTCGTCGTCTTTCTTCACTTACTGATTGGTGTTTTACCTATGTCAGCTTCTTGGCTTTGTTGTAAAGTGAATCCACGACTTTGCTCATGTTCTGAATTGTTTCCAAGGCTGCTTCGTACGTTTTGTCCACTGGAGGCTCCTCGAATATGATCAACACGCCTTCTCCTTGGTCGAGGATTCCTGCGGCAGAGTCAGAAATGAACGTTACAAAACACTGAAGACCTTTAGACTGACGTTTTTACAGGATACAGCCCGGGTCATATTTCAGCGCAGAGGCATTAACCTTTGTGAGCACTTCAAACTCAGGCAGCTCGACTACGGCAACAATCAAGAACACGATTATTTTGACTCTTCACATCACAGTTATTAAATTACAGACATATGTTAGCACGAAGAAGTGCAGACTTTTTATACTAATTCAGTGATTTCACATCTATTTGAAGGGAACTAACACCTTATATTTGGACCAATATGGTTTCATTGGACAACTGCATCAACAACAGCTAACTAACTTAAAACCAGCTCACTCTCCCAGTTACATTAAGAAGTAGTGTTGTGTCGTTCATGAACGCTTCGTTCAAAAGAACGGATCTGCTGAGTGAACGGCGTGAACTGAATCAGTGCGACCTGATTCGTTCCTTTTTCAGTTCAGTTGAGCTCAGCCGCTTTGTTATCTTTAAAAGTAGCAGAATCCCCGCTACAGCTATGATGTTTATTCATTTTTAATCTCTCCACTTTTCAGCGATATAAAAGAACGACGAATCGCGCATGTGTAGCGGGCGTGCTGCTTGCTGCTGTGTTTTTTTCCGCCAACAGCGACACACAGAGAGGTGAGTTTTTCAGGGCAGGGGAGTGATTCCTCCTTTAGGACTTGGTGAATGAACGACACCTGTCACCCAGTGAACGACGCTGGCAGGACGAGGGAGGACGAGGTTCTGAAGCACTGACTGATTCAATGAATGAATCTTTTGAATGAATCATTTTAATGAACGGATTCTACAGATTCAGTCAAAAGAACGGTTCTTCCCATCACGATTAAGAAGCCTCGGCTATCATCAGTGATGTTGTGACTTCTCTGACCATTCCTCATGTGAGGAGAGAGAAAGTATTAAAGTATGAAAACAAATATTCAAATAAGGAATATTCTTTGATCGCCCTGGTGGGTACCGGGATATGTTCGCCTGGGAATAAACTCTGGTGTAGATTTGGTGCAGAACAATGAATCAGGCTTTAGGGATCTCAAATTACCGTGAAATTTTTTGTCCAGGATCATCTGTGATAACTTCCTCTCAACATCCCCCTGAAAAAGACAAAAATCGGAGAATTGAGATGAGAAAAGGAAGAAAAAGAAATGCTTTTAACTGTTTGAAGATGGAGTTAACTGCGGGGACACGTACCTTTGACAGTTTGATTAGACCTGATATGTGTTCTATCTGGAAAGAGAAGCGCAGACAAATGAAACACAGAGAGAGGTTAGTTTCTTTAAAAATGCTGTCAAAGTTTAGATACATGTTGATGGAACAAGTGTGCAGGTACAAGCGTTTCTAAAAACAAATCTGTCTTTGAGGGATATTAAAAATTGACATTTAAAAAGACAAAAACAACATGAGAAAAGAGTGAATCATGGTGCTAAAATTATCCGCCAGGCCTGCTCTGGCACCTACACACAAAGACATGCTTTGGTATTGGTTCTGTTTGAGTCCATCATATCTAAGCAGAACTTCAAACTCATTAAAACTAAAGATCCTGAGGAAAAAAACGGAAACGCAGTTCGGCTCGATCGTGAATTTATCAGGTGAAGCTAAACGGACCTGTACTCTGGAAAAGGGTTCAATAACTCGGATGAGGTTTTGCTCCAGCAGGCTGTCGTACAGCTTGGCCAGGTGAGTGTTGATGATGGGGTCGTCCCTCAGCTCTGCTCTGTACTCTGTGAGCGCCTGAAAGAAGAAGACCCTTGACTTAAAAGAGAGCATGCCAAAACTCTAAAACAGAGCTATCATCCAAACTAAAAAATACAAAGAGTGCAAAACATCATTAGACTGAACGAATCCTCACCTTTTCAAAGTCTGCTAATGATCTGTTCTTGCTTGCTAGGGCGACACACTTCAGTGCATCTGTCTGTTTGAAGAACGACAAACAAGAAAATCTAAATGTCACCTGAAATTGTTTACGTGTAAACAAGTACAGTACGCTCGGGAGAGAGAAGGAGCTGTGTGCAAGAACTGAACCAAAAACAAAACAACTGTTATTTGTCAGCGTTATATAATAGTAAATTTCATTGCTGCTTAAACACTCAGGCTGTTATGAGAAATGAGGAAATGGTGCGTACCTGTCGGCCCGCATATCGCAGAGCCAGTTTACCGCTGATCAGGGCTTGTACTTCCTCTGGTCTGAAAGTAATGAACAAACAGAGACACGGTCCAGTATGAGTGTGACAGAGGTTCCAACAGCGGTATAGTGAACACTCAGTTGAAGCGGCACTCACAGGTTGAGAACGATTTTGCACAGGAGCATGTATTTCAGCGCCGTGATGGCTTTGGGGCTGTCGATGGAGTCGTAGCCCTCGAACGCCTCGAAGAAGTAGGAGTAGGCCGTCTTCCAGTCCTTCTCCTCTGCCGCGTGGATGATCCCTGCAAAAGGAGATGACACCACATGATAGTTAAAACATCTACAAGTCGAACCGTTCGCCTTGGAATTCGCTCAGCTGGAGATAAAACCCAGGAGATAATAGAAGTACATGCTGACGATCACAAGGCCACAACGTCGACAATGCTGAACATTTTAAAAGCACTAGAAATAAACTTCAAAGTTCCTGTAAAGTTGTAAAGTGATGACAACAAGAGACACTGCGTCACAGCTTTTCTGACATTGAACTAGAAATCTCCAACTACACAACTTTGTGATGCTTATCAGCACAAAAAGCTGAGTCACATAAGTGCACGCCATTTACACGCCTGTAAGCCATTTCACAGGGAGAAAAAAAAAACAGCTGCTGTACTGACTCAGTCTTGTCTGAGTATATAAATGTACCGAATATAAGTTTGACTAAACTTGTTCCTCTTTGCTCAACTTTCCGTACTCTGCAGTGTTAACTAACTGTTCTGTCATCAGAGACGAACACTCATCCTTTTTCATTGTGTCGTTCTCCGCAGGATTATGTATAGATAACCCTGTCAAAGAAACACACCCAACAGTGGATGTGAGTGATGTAACTTGTGTGGAGACACAATGAGACATTCTTGAGACAAAGAGGGCAGGTATGGAAGGTTTTCTTCTTCCTGTTTCCTTTTGTTCAAAGACGTTCAAAGTAAATAACAACAGGAGATGTAAACACTTGGGTCGACCTCCACTGAGCCAAGGAAAATGAAAACATACACAACAGCAATGAACAGAGCAAACTTCTCTAAAAGCAAACTACAGCAACACACACTGAAGCAAACTCAAAACGTACCTTTTTAGTCTTGCTTCTAACAAAATGTTATATCATTAACTTTGTTTAAGTATTTTAGCATTTATCTTTTTCTAGTTTTAATAACAGAGGGGGTGTAAACGGGGCTGTTCTTACTATCCGTTTAGTAAATAATATTTGTTTATTCTATAAAAAAAAAAAAAAAGAAAAGGGGGAAAAAAAAGCAAAAAGCAAAAAAAGCTTCTTTTTTTTTAATTACATTTTTACCGTCATGTCTTAATTAAAGAGTGCATTAAACAAGCTAAAATGTGTGGATCATTTGTGTGCAACTCTTTCTGCCTGGCTCGCTGCTCTGGGCTCGCATATCTTATAAGCATGGCTTTCATGTACTCTTAATATTTATTTCAGATGATATCTGGCCGTATAGATCGACATGTGCTTATATTGGGCTATTTTCTGGGAGTTAATTAATTTTCGTGTATTCGGTTTCAGAGTGGTCGTTTAAACGTCAGTGAAATTAACCGCTGGGAACATCCCTACTAGGCATTTTAATTCTGTTTCTGTTGCGTTTAGATCGTGGGGTGGGAATGAGAGGTAAGGCTGGAGTCGATTTGGATATTCTTTGCTTTTTTTATTCCTTTCGATCAATATTTAAAAACGCCCAAAACTGATTATAACTTCATTCAGCCACCATGCTTGTATAAAAAAAACTAGGAAAAAGTGTACCAAAGCTGTTTTAAAATTCTACACATATATTCAGATTGGCTTGGCGCCCCCTACTGGTAAGATTAAAACAGCAGCAGTGTGATGTGGACACAGGCTTGTCTTTTTTCAAAGAAAAGAAAAGTTTAGTTGCTCATAAATCTTTCTTCAGATGCTTTAATCTCAGAGACGTGTGTTGGCTTTAATAAAAGACATTTAAATCATCCAAACTGTGACGGCACAGTATCTTAGTTTAAACACTGAAGAAAACAAAAAAGTTAGGGACGAACTTTTCCCTGAAACAGGTGTTACAACACAAAAAGTATCAAAAAGTTTGAGAAATCAAAGCTGAAGTCATGAACTACCTTTTCTCTGCTCAAACTGACTGTGCAGCAGTTTTATAACCCTATTTTTTTAGTGCAGGTGTTTTCAATCGCTGAAGGATTAGAGGACAAGAGTTCATGAATAAAAGCTCAAATGGCTTATAAAGGTGTTGTAACTGTTATGAAGAAATCTTTACTTTTCCTGCTGTGAAAGTTTATCAAATTTTTATTAACTAATGAATTTTATTGTACAGTTTTCCTATCAAAGATACTGAAATTGTAAAGCTCTAATAATCTGAAAGCTGTTCCTCCTCATGTTTCATAATTTTTCTGATACTATTTTAAACAAAAAAAAAGGAGTAAGAGCAGAATATAGTCAGCTGTGTAGAGATAACCCTCTGCACAAAAGTGAGAGAAGCAAACCCATCTGACCTGACTGCATGTCCAGAGCTGCCTGGAGCTTTGGAGGACAGTAGATGGCGTTGGCGGTGGTCCTGGCTGAGGTGAGGGCTGCGCGGGCCTTGGGCAGGTTACTGAGAGCGTGGTACGTCTTACTTTCGAGCAGCTGAACCTCCACAAGGAGAGCTTTGTCATCCATCTTTTTTAGCTCCTGGAGCAACTGGGAACCTGAAGAGGGGAGAGAAGAAGTAAGAGTTTAAGTAACTTTACGCAACAGCTAGAAAACAGCTGTAGGGGGGTTGAGATGAGCTTGTCTCTCTCTGTTCTCTGATAAAGTACAGTGACTTACTGCTGTGCAAACTATTTTTCATTATCTACTATAGAAAACAAAGCTTTATAATCAGTAAATATGCCACAAATTTAAAGGAAAAGCATATAAAAAAAGGATAAAAGGATATATATAGACAGTTTTTATTGTTTCTAAGTGGACCAGAAAACCTGAGTGCAGGTTGTACAAGCCGGAGCCAAAGGCAACATCTTCCCCTTTTGTCGAGTCACTGAAGCAGAAGATAGATGCTGCCATGTACCAAAAGATAAAAATGTTCTGTTTTGAAACACTCACCGAGCGCCAAGGCCTCCTGGTATCGTTTGGTGTCAAAATAGAGTGAGATCAGTCGTGCCTGAAAGAGAAGAAAGTGTTATTAGAGAGCCAGAGCGCAGCTGTGCCCGTCTGCTGTTGTGTAAAGAAAGGATGTAACAGAGAACGTGGAGCGAAGAGACACAAAATCACCAGAATTAGACTTAAAAAAAGGAATGAACTTAAAACTTTTGCTGATTTAATCCCTGAAACAGCTTGTTAACATTGATTAGTATAAACCCCCCACATTAAGCTGCTAGTCTAGATAATTTTTCACATTTTGTACCTCTGAAGTTCCTGAGAAAACTAAATCAAGATTGGATTATTCACAAGTTTAGGTTCCTTCAATATAGCAGGAAAGACATCTTGAATCAGATGAAGCTGCTAATTGTCTCCAGGCCGTACCAATCACAAACTGAGTTCAGATCTTGATTAAATGAGATGCAAGTCGACACGCCGTTCTTGAATGTCATCTAATGAAGTACACACATCTTAATCCGGTGACATTTTCAAATGGATAAACTTGATGTAGAAATAATCTGTTCTTGTTTGGAGGAGGCTGAAAATCTATCACCATTTCTTCAGGACATAATTACAAACATTATATCTGTATTTTCTTTTTATTTCAAACTAACAGAGAGGAGCTTGAATCCTATCTTTGCACACATACAGCTGTTGACAGGACCTTCTATCGTTTTATACGCTCCTCTCATGTTGCTGTAAATGAGCATCAGCGTCTCAGCTGAGTCCCATTTCTTGGATTTTTCTACACGGCGGCACTAATAATAATCTCACTGGTCTTGTATTTCCAAGTCCGGCCAATAGCTGTGGATATTCTTGGCTGTGAGTGTGAACCTGCTGGCAGCGATTTCGCCACATAGCCCACTTTGGCTGCTTGAACAGGGTGATGTCATTCTGGATGGCGGGCTTCGTTAGATGAATTAGCATCACTGGCTGTCATGTTTCCTCAGGCCAAGCTGACAAATGTGCTTCTTCTCGGGTTTTCCAGCTTCCTGTTTTCATTCGTTTTTAACCCGAATGCTGCCACAGAGGTGGTGTCACATATCTCACTGCTAAAAAAGAAACTAAATGCTTTTTTATAATCAGCGTCTCTCACTCCATGTGTCAGGTTCTGCTGAAATTTCATCTCCCTGGCGCTTCTGTTTGAGGGTATCGCTTTTGTCAGTGATTGAAAGGACAGCAACAGCAAATTCAGGTCAAAAAGCATCTTTATATTTAATCCACATCCAGATAATCTACTTGATAATATTAGATAAAGTCTGTGAATCAGTTTAACCACAGTGTCACTGCAGGTGAGGTTTTTGCAGCTGTGAGAATTCTGGTGGTGAAGCAGGTTTATTTTTTTTTAATCGCAGTATTTCTAAGAAACGCTCTTAGTTGGTGATTCATACTCCGTGGAGAGGTTTGCATTTAGACTATTTAATTTCATCTTACCTCTAAAGCCTGTCGGAGGAAGGTCCTCTTCTCTGCCTTGGCCCACTCGATGCATTCAAGACACAACTCCACCTCCTGCCCTGTCGCTGCCTCCATGTCAAGGAAGAGGTCCAGCAGAGAGCGGACCAGTCGGGCCGCCTTGGCCTTACTGATGGAAATCAGGAAAGGCCTGACAAATTTGAGCAGACCCCCGAGTTCTGGAAAGATGAATAAAAAACGATTATTTTAGGAAGTGGAGCAAAAAAAAGAGCGTTTGACATTCGAGTCAAAAAGTAGAAACTTCACCTGCAGCCTGTCCGGTCTTGGCCAGGAGGGTCCCCAACTCAAGGATGCTCTGTTCTTTGACCCTGACAGCTTCCTCATCGTTCTCTTGAACATCTCTCCTCACTGTTGAAGAGAAGCAGGAAAAAAAAAATCTAATAAATAACCATCTATGATAACTCTGAAAACGTAAAGTACTTATTCAACAAGCCTGAAGTTGTAAGCTTTGAAAACCATGATCTGACTGGTTCTTATCTGATGGTTTTTGATACAAGATGATTTTCTTTAACCAGATTATCCAAACACAATTCAGTATTTGGGCCAAACACCGCACATTGCTCAGCTATTGAAAAATAACATTGTTCAAAACTATTGCAGCACTTCTGGGCCAAAGGTGATGATTGCACATGTGTTGTTCACATGTCTGAGGAACAGCTAATACCATGAATCTCATGTTCACTACAAACACAAAGGCCAGAGATGTCCAAATACTCTTTTTACAAACACACTGTTTTCATTGACAGACACGGCATGTCTATTTGCTAATAAAGCAGTCTATACACACACTAGGGCTGGGAATTACAGGTTGACTCACCACACTTTACCCATGATAAGTAAATATCCCCAAACATCTATTCTGTGATGACTGATTCACTGCTGAGCGGCGTACAATCTGATACACTAAAGCTCACAAAACGCCGCCAAAGAGAAAGTGATAATGCCGTTTTGTCCCGCTGTCAGGAGTCGTGAAATATTGATACAGGAGGCTTTAATAATTTTGTTTTATCAAATTATAGTTATTCACACCCAGTGATGCAAAAATCATATTGCATGGACCTAGACCACAAGTGTCAAACTCAAGGCCCGGGGGCCAAATCTGGCCCTTGGGACAATTATATCTGGCCCACAAGATCATCTCATATTTGTATTATTATTGGCCCACCAGTGTGAAGTCTGCAGATTTCCTCCAAAATCTGGGAAATTAAAGAGTGAGGAAGATTTGATAAATAGTCAAGAGTGGGGGGAAAAATATTTGGTGTTTTATTTCATGTTTTCAATTTTGCATTTCAAGATTACAAGTCAAATATGATTGGATTTTTTATTTCATGCTTTGATTTTGTTAAACTCAGTATTTAGACTTGAGTCATTTTCATACTTTAGATTCCTATTAAGTCACATTTTGACCTTTTAAACCTGATTTCAACGTTCTCCTCATGTATTTGCTCTTTAAAAGCATTATTTTTTATGTTTAATATCACACTCTTTTGAATCTAATAATTAAAAATGAAAACATTTCTATCTCAGATTGCCTTTAAACTTATCTTTTTGATCTTTCTTGATTTTCCAAAAGGTTTATAATCATTGCTGTTTTAGTTACATAATTTTTGAAAAAGGAGGTTGACAGTTTTGGTGAAATGTTGACCCTGTTTGGCCCTCAGGTTCGACCTAAATCTGGATTATGGCCCTTGCTGTGGTTGAGTTTGACACCCCTGACCTAGACAGTATAGATAGAGTCTTTTTTACACTTAATTTTATTTCATACCTTTCTCCTGTCAAAGTTAAGTTGATAGTTTTGTGCAGGTTCAAAAATATGCTCTCCCAGTAAAAGTACAGTTTCTCTAATCAGATTTGATTTGAATTACACAGACAAATATCTGCATTAGCTAATTATTGCACTATAACAAACAGGAGATCACTGGTGTGGGAAGAGGATGTGTTGGCATGACGTCTTTCTTTTACTTTGGCGTTTGTTTTTGCTCTTGACTCATGGCCCGCTGAGTGTACCGGCCAGTGTAAATGTTCCAGCCTGAAGGACAACTCCTACGAAGGAGGAAGATCAGGTTGGAGATCACTGCCTACTTTACTATGTTTGGGAAGAGAAATCGATTTTATACAAACCTGCAGATGACTTTTTGACACGGGAAAGATCTGTAAATATGTATTTTGAACTTTGCCAAAGCATATTTCTAATTTAAATTGAACATTTTTAATCCCCTGTACTTTCTTAGTTGTTAGTTATGACAACAAAATCAATGTGAAATGCAGCAAAGCCCAATGAAAAAGCATAGACTTTAAAATGTAAGTTTTAAAGGTTCATGTTCACAAAACAACCTATTTAATGACAGAGGCAGGAGTGCATACAGTTAGTTACCTCTGCTAAAATCACACTAAAATCTACAAAGATAGGATTAGGAGTAAAAGACATCTAGTAGATAGAGATTATGTGTTTATTGTCATCAGTTTTACCTTCTTTTATTAGTGTAAACAGTGTTGTTACTCAACAGCCTGACAGCTACAGTGGACTGAAGTGACAAGGCAATTTGAGGACATGCCTTTGGGAAATCTAAGACCTGCTTACAGCACCCTGCACTAAATACATGCCTTACTTCAGCCAAGATATATTAAAACATAGACTTAGTCAAAACACAATAATTTTACTGATTAAAATAACACTTGATATTTCAGAGATGTGCTGATCCAATCGCTTTTGACAACAAGCTAAAGACGTTAGCCACAAAAGCAGCCCCGCTAACATGACAGTTGGAGGAAGAGGGACGAGAAGCTGGCAGGAAAATTGTAGTAAACGACAGAAAAACGAAATATAAACTAACACGGACTTAAACTTGAAGTTTCTGTTGACTTCGACATATTTCCCACCTCGGCCTACTGTTAGCAGGGATGCTAACGGCTAGCATAGAGCAGCAGTGTCCCGTTCACTGCAGTGAGTCAGCACACAGCCGGCTCAGCTGCTAAAACACCGACCAAACACCGGCAAATAACAGCAACCGGAGAGACGGGGCCCGTTTAGAAACCTGAACCGGACACTTACCTATTGAATGGAGAATATCGATAGAGGCGTCGCGGTCCGTGCTGATGAGAGACTGAGCTCTCTGAAATTCAACCACTGCTGCAGCCGCCATCTTCCTTATTCAAAATGCTGCCTGAATGAAACTTACGTGCGGGGACTACGTTACTTAGCGTCCCCGACGTCACGGTGTGAACTGAACGTTGGGATTTTTAAAAGCATTCTGGGAAATGTAGGCGTATTAGAAAAGAGGTCGTAAACAGCTAAAATTCCGCTTTATGACACTTTTATCTGATAAATTAGTTTTAATAGTCGACGGTAAAGCTCTTGAATTTAATAAAATGTAGATAGCCCAACCAGGCCAGCATTTTAAGACAACATACACGATTTTTAAGAAAAAAAAGTGCATCTCAAGCGGTCTCTGCCGCTAGCAAGATGCTAAAACTCGATTTTTAAACACCTAATGATTAATTTACTTGTGCCCACTTGGTTGTTTACCTTGTACGCTCATTATAGTTATTTTATACACACACGATAAGTTTGTGTGCACAAGGTAAATAACCAAGTGGGTACAAGTCAATTATGTGTTTAAAAATCAAGTTTTAGCATCTTGCTAGCCGAAGAGACCGCTTGAGATGTACATTTTCTCTTAAAAATCATGTATGTTGGCTTTAAATGTTGGCCTGTTTGTGTTTAATTTACTGTTTAATTTAGTCAAATGTAAATTAAACACAACCAGGCCAACATTTTAAGCCAATATACACAATTTTTCGGTCTCGTCCGCTGGCAAGATGCTAAAACTCGATTTTTAAACACCGAATAGTTAATTGACTTGTACCCACTAGATTATTTACCTTGTGCGCACATTATAATTATTTTATACACACAATAAGTTTGTGTGCAAAAAAACGAGTTGAGCTATATTGCAAAAAATGAGTCATCCCCACAAGATGAATATTTAATGGACACAAGATAATGAAACTTTTCCCTTGGTATGAATACGTTTCCATCTCTATTATAACTCTATTTTTTTGGTTATATAGAAAAACAAATAAACAAAATATTGACTCGTTTGTCTTTTCTTTTTTTTACTAGATTGAATGGAATAATTGAATGGATGGATAATACACGGACCCCAGAGGGCACAAGTGATTTTGTTGTGTCTACAAGTCAATATTTGGGTACACAGCATTACAAAATACATTTCTGGGACTTGTATTCTGAATTATGTTAACACTAGTTGAGTGATATTCCATACTAATTTCTTCCCAAATGGAAATAAATTGTGTAGCTAACTCCCTGGGCATAGTGTAGGTCCATAAATCATAATGTAAAACCATAAACACGCTCTCATTAGTGACCTGAAGATTTATAGTATCTATTAGTATATTAATCATAGCAAAATATGACAAGAAATAGAAATGCACAGGGTGGAGATAGCACTGGGAGCCATTATGAGATAAAGTAGGACATTATTATAGAGGTATGTGCCTATAGAACCATAGTATGCAAACATACGCCCTCCATACGTGTGTATAGATGTGGGCTGGTTGTATGTTCTGAAGGAAATGATCTTGTGAGTTCAGTGGGTTCAGTTTTATTCATGCCTGTTGTGTGTAGCTATAGGCGGAGTACTTTCCCGGCAGAGAGCGCAGAGCGGCGCCCCACCACCGCCTTTGCGTCAACCAGCCCTCTCTCACACACACACACAGTCAGTGACACAACACAACACAACATCAGCCCTGAGCTCGCAGCATCCGCATCTCACGGCCAGCAGGACCAGGAGCACATCCTCATCCCAGCATCCATTCCACAACTGCCTCTGCCATCGTCTGCACACTGCAGAGTCACGGCGTGCTCGCTCTCTGACTCCACTCGGATTATTTCTCTTTGTTGCATTTTGTGTTCCTCGGGATGGTTTGATGTTTTAACCGCGATTGGGAGGGAAAACAGGATCCAGACGCGGAACATCGCTGTCCTAACGCAGTTACATCCCGACCGAGCAGGAATCTGGTAAGTTTGTTTTCCTTTAGAGACATATTCGTGCGAAAAAGCGTGAAAATTATGAGTTTTTGTTAAGAAAAATAGATCCGTAGTTAAATTTAATCGAGGAAATATGTCAGTAAACCAATTATACACGGTCTAATCTAAGAACAAAAAGCAAGATATAAACATCTACATGGGGGAGATAAGGATTTTCATGGTTTTGCCCCCGCCTTTTACGCCCTGCATTTTCATTTCGACGCAGCCGCTCAGATTCAGCACCACGGAGAGCTCCCGATGTGCACAAGTGCTCCTCCCAGCCAGCACCCCTGCATGCTTTAAATTCAACCCCCTTCAGCCACATTAAAGCTGCTGCTGTGGAATTTACCCGCTATTAACGAATCTGGTTGATGGGAGGGTGATGGAATGAAGGATCGAGCCGCCTGGATCCTGCGCATGTCGATCCATCGCGTCTCTTTACAAACGCAGAGGTACCGCAGTGAGGAGGAAAACATGTCGTGCAAAGAAATAACATCTTATTTTCTCATTGTTTTCATCTTATTTTAAAAGGAGGTCACAGATTTGACCTTGGATTTGCGCTTTAACTCTGTGAATCTGATGTGAATCAGCTCGACCTTCACCTGTTATTAAGGTGTTTACGTTTCTGTCTTCCATTTTAGTGAGAGGGGTGGCGCGTGGTTCACTCGTCGGCCATTGCCCATAAAATATGAATCTCTCACCATGAAATATTAATGCATTTACTATATAGAATCCATTTATACCGAATGTGGTGCAGGATTCTTTTGAATACTTGATGCACAATCACATTCTTGATTATTTGCACGTTCTTCTCCTGCATATTTAAAACGCAGATTTTGCATTACACCACTCTAAAAGCTTTATAATGTTAGCATTGATTGATCGTGTGCTGCTAGGAGGATCCATACTGTTTGAATTTATTAGTATGAGCTAAAGGCTGATCCATTCCTGCTCCTACTGAGTCAGATCAATGCTGCTTATCAGCCTGAGGTCCAATCAGATAAAGCACTTTGCAGAAGGACTGAGATTGTATCAGTTATAAGCCGGATCATTATGGATTTTAAACAACATCGACAATATTTTTAGCACTTTTTGGAAACACCAATGTATGATCAAAAGGTGGAATGGATTTTTCTGATTATTTTTCTGATTATTGATCTTTTCTGCCTCCAGCAGGCGCAGACAGAGAGCTGAAAAACAAAAGAGACCGTTAAAGCCAAAGCGATCGCATCTCCCCGGTTTTAGATGCCCAGCTGCAGCCTGTAGCCCGGGACCCTTCAGCTCCCAGAAGCAACGAGGCTCTGAGACACTCAGGACCCCCCCTCTGGTAGACGCTCCTTTGACCCAGTGCGGCTGAAGCCCCTGGACGCCCTCCACCGTCACCATGGGAACCGTGCTGTCTCTATCCCCCAGCTACAGGAAGGCGGCTCTGTTTGAGGACGGCCCTGCCACCGTGGGTCACTACACGGCCGTCCAGAACAGCAAGAACGCCAAAGACAAGAACCTGAAGCGCCACTCGCTTATCAACGTGCTGCCATGGAAACGGATTGTAGCAGTGTCGGCGAAGAAGAAAGGCTCCAAGAAGGTGCAGCCCAACGGGACCTACCAGAACAATGTCACCCACCTGAACAATGAGAACCTGAAGAAGTCGCAGTCGTGCGCCAACCTGTCCACCTTCACCCAGGATCAGAGCACCCCAGCTCTCACCAAGACCTCCAACAACACAGCATCGTCCGTGAAAAAGGCCCCTCTTGCCAACTCCAATGTGGCCCCCGGGACCCCAAAGAGGGTGATTGTGCAGGCCTCCACCAGTGAGCTCCTGCGCTGCCTGGGCGAGTTCCTGTGCCGGCGCTGTTACCGGCTCAAACACCTGTCACCCACTGACCCTGTGCTGTGGCTGCGCAGCGTGGACCGCTCCCTGCTCCTCCAGGGTTGGCAGGACCAGGGCTTCATCACCCCGGCTAATGTGGTCTTTGTCTACATGCTATGCCGTGACGTGGTCTCCTCTGAGGTAGCCACGGAGCACGAGCTGCAGGCCGTGCTGCTCACCTGCCTCTACCTGTCCTACTCCTACATGGGCAACGAAATCTCCTACCCGCTCAAGCCCTTCCTGGTGGAGAGCTCCAAGGAGACCTTCTGGGACCGCTGCTTGTCCATCATCAACCTGATGAGCGCCAAGATGCTGCAGATCAACTCAGACCCGCACTACTTCACTCAGGTGTTTGCGGACCTGAAGAACGAGAGCCAGAAGGAGGAGGAGAGGAGCCGCCTGCTCATCGGCCTGGACCGGTGAGGGAAAGCTGGGGGGAGGGGGGAGCATAGAGGGGGTTAGGGGGAGGTGGGGCGTACTCCAGTCTGGCATTTTGACACGTTTGAAAGGATTTTTGTGATGATTTTGATACGTCATGGTTGAAACTGCTGTCGGTTGAGGACAATTGGTTAGGATTTGACATTCAGGCATAATCAGGTATAAAACAGGGATGATAAAGTCGACTTGTCGGCGCCTTTCTTACATCAAAGTGCTTCAAAATGAGGAAAAGAGAAATAATTAAATGAGAGCTAAAATCACAAAGAAAGGGTTTAAATTTAATAAAACTAAACGTTTAAAAAGGCCAGCAGGACAGTCTAAAACAAAGTCTGATGATATACAGACACAGAAAACCAGTCTGTATCATCCTCAGTCCTCACAGTCTAAAAAACTCTCTTGGCCTCTAAAGTTTTTCGTCTTTCTTACTGATGCCCATGACGGCATTTATAAATTATAGTGAATTTAAAGTTAAGTGTGTCTGCAGGGTACCTGGATGGACATCAAAAATTAAAAGAAAAGAAGTATAATGAAAGAGTGAGGCTGTGCTAGCTGGACTCTAAAGTGAGGAGAGGAGCATTAACTAGTTACTTAAGATAGAGGGACTTTTTGAGCATCTGTATGTGAGGCTGTAACTGAAAAAACAGGTTAGGAGGTGGGAAAGAGAGCAGGCTAAGCTAGCTAAAGGCTGGTCTCTTTTATTGGGAAAGAAAACAGCCTAAGCTAGCTAAAGAAAGCAGGCTAAGCTAGCTAAATGAACAGCCTAAGCTAGCTAAAGGTTTTACTCTTTTGTTGGGGAAGAAAACAGCTTAAGCTAGCTAAAGGCTGTTCTCTTTTGTTAGGAACAAAAACGGGCTAAGCTAGCAAAATGCTAAAGTGAGGAGAGTAGTATTTACTAGTTTCTTAAGATAGAGAGACTTTTTGAGCATCTGTATGTGAGGCTGTAACCGAACAAACAGATGAGGAGGTGGGAAAGAGAGCATACTAAGCTAGCTCAAGGCTGTATTCTTTCATTGGGAATAAAATCAAGCTAAGCTAGCAAAAGGCAGTTCTTTTTATTTAAGAAACACAATTGGGCTACGCTAGCTAAATGAACAGGCTAAGCGGGCTAAAAGCTGTACTCTTTCATTGGGATAGAGAACAGGCCAAGCTAGCTAAATGAACAGGCTAAGCTAGCTAAAGGCTGTTCTCTTTCGTTAGGAATAAAAACAGGCTACGCTAGCTAAAGGCTGTTCTCTTTCATTGGGAAAGAGAACCTTTAGCTAGCTAAAGGATATAGTTAAAAAAGGAGTAGCCTATTAACTAGTTGCCTAAGATAGAGGGACTTGTTGAGCATCTGTTTGAAAGGCTGTAACCGAACAAACAGGTTAGGAGGTGGGAAAGAGAACAGGCTAAGCTAGCTAAAGCCTAAAGTGAGGAGAAGTTGTAGCTTGTTGTTTACGTTGTTTTACTTCAAATTAACTCCTTTTTTCCAATTTTAAATCGTGTTTAATGGATAACAGTCGCTCTGCTAGCCAGGAGCAGGAGGGGAAAGGCGACTGTCATCCGTTTGTCTGAGACGTGCATCAAATAATCGAGGCCAAATTCTATTTTCAAGCGAGCAAAGGATGGATAATCTGTAACCTGAGAATGAAAGCTTTTTTGAGTGCTACTGAAACAGAAAAAAATGCCAGACTTGGGTAAATCCTTTTGCTTACATACAGATATATATCTATATAAATCTTTCAAAAACATTCAGAAAAAGGACTGAACAAAAAGAGACACTAGAAAAGGGAGCAAACATCTACAGCAATGAATGTGGACAGGACTGAGGCTGCAGCAGCCCACCAGTGACCTTCTGACTGTTTGACGATGTGATGTGCACTGCCTACTGCAGGAGGGTGAGGGCCATCGCCTGACTGGCTTTCTCCACGCATCACAGATGAGCGAGCATCCACGGCTGCAAAACCCGGCTCTCTGGAACGCCAACACCACCGTCTCCTCCCCTCCATTACCACGGATACGACCAGACAATTTCTGCTGCAATGCCTATCTGAAAAAGAACGGCAGCGGCCATTAATGCTGGATCCATGTTTTTGCAGGACTTTTACGCTACCAGGGAAGAGTGGATGGACTTTATGGTTGCATTGCATTGTGGGACTTTTGATAAGAGGACATCAGCCGGAGGAGGTATGGCCACCGTTAAGTGGTCATACTGTGTATTAAAACTTTATTTTCATCTAGAAAAAATACAAGTTAATGGATGTTTTACTCCCCAGAGGCTAACACCGATGGAGGCTTATTTATTGCTTTTCTGGAACAAGTTTTCGTTGATTTTCATTCTTTTTTACTTAGAAATGTAACGTTTTGCACGTGTGCCATGCGATTTTTTTTTTTCAAGGAGGAGAGCAGGAGCAACTATTACATTACTTCTTTTTACTTGATTTAAAAACCAACTGCATCTGCATTAGAGAATGCTGTGAACAAAGTGACACTAGTTTTTTTTAGCTATGCTTGCTAAAATAGGCTATTTGTTTAACCAGGGAACTTCTTTTTGTACTGTTGTCGATAGGTTGTGTTGCAACCACTCTTGAATGATGTTTTTGATTTTGTGCTTATGATTCAGCATAGAAAATGTTAAAAACAGTGCCATATCTTTGATGGAAACCCCACAAGTCTGAGAGCTACTGAACTGTTTGTCCTGCTGGTGGTTGCCGGGAGGGGGGGATTTTCATCTTCTAATAACTACTTACTGACACCTAATTTATTGCCATTTATGTATTTATTTAGGCACATTTGATGTAAATGGAAGAGGAGATTTTGCAAAGGGAAGGACATGATGTGAGGAGGTTTTGCAGGTGTGCTTATCTTTGGTGGGAATGAAGATTGATTTGGTTTATGCAAATGGTTGTTGCAGGTATTCATTGATCGACATGTAATTAGAAAGCCCTTTAGATCAAAACCAATGCTTAATCTGACCATCACCAAAGTCACATCAACAAGGACACCTTGAGGAACACAACACTGACATTAGCGCCCTGAAAACATCTTTTTATCCTGCAACACTGGAGCTAACCCGCCCTGCTGTGCCACATATCACAGATAGTAAGCACACGCGTTTTTCCACCAGAATAAAACGACTCTATCTGCAGAAAAGCACAGCTTACCTTGAGGATAATCCATCTGCATCACCTCTTTGTTAGAACAAATGCAAGGTAGGATGTAGGAGCTGCAGCAGATGAGGATAACACTCGATTAAATGGTGTGCAACAGCCAAAACAGAGAGCATGCAGCAGCTTCAGTATTTCTCTCCTCAATCGTATGAGAAAGTGGTTTCTCTGATCATCCAAACAAAGAGAAACTCTGCAGACTCTTTAGCGGTGTTAATGGACAGGCTGTGCCAACAAAAGGCTTCTGTCATGTTTTTAAAGTTGTTCCAAGAGAGCGGAAGGCTTCCCCCGTCTGCTGTGTTTGTGTGAGTCAGAGGAAAATGCAGCTCCGATTGTCACATCCTGGAGTTAGATCAATGACAGAAACTTCTTTTGGAGCGTTTTTTTTAGCCGCACAAAAAAGAGGGCGCAGACTTTGGATGGGCTTCTGCTCTGGCAGGAAAAAGCAGGTGATCTGGGTCCCCGAAAAACAAAGACCCTGAATCCTTTTCTGTCCGTCCACCTGCCCCGACTCACTTGAAATGTGCCATTTTTTTCCCACTTTGCATCATTGAGTAGTTGTTTGAGACTTTCAAAAGCTTATAAAATATGAAAAAAGACTCAAGTGATAGTTCAAGATTTCTGTCAAATTCTTTTCTGTATCTTGTTGCGTACTTTGTAGATAAAAACGACGAAACAGTGGTGAAGAGGTTCAAAAAGGGAGACATTTGAGGGCTGCATGTGTGTGTGAACGTGTGTGTGAGTGTGTGTGTGAGTGTGTGAATGGCAGTGTTTTATTTGTACAGAAGAATGTGTGACACATTGTTTTCTTATGGACTCGGAGTAAACACAGATCACACTGGTACCAGGACTTGGTTTTCCCTTCGCAGTGGTGAGGGAGGGGCGTCGACGCTGTTCAATAAAAATGTTCTTTTTGGAAAAAGACAAAAAAGCTCTCGCTGTAATTGAAAATTTTTTCAGTTAGTTTCTGCTTATTTTAATTTATTTTTGTACTGTGATGGAAAATAAAAATGCACTGATCGTTCAAGACGGCCGTTTGTCTTTTTGTGCCTGACTCACAGGTGGTTATTTAGTCCAGATCAGCACTTTTTCTACATTAGATGATCATGCTAACATCCATTTTTGCAAGTTTCCAATTATTTATCACTGGTTTTGTGTGCCAAGTTTCTGTAGACGTGTTTTAATATCAAGGTCTCAACAGCCAGTGTTTTTAGGGCAGTTTTAAATCTCTGTATAGGATATTATTCACAGGATTCAGTGGTTTGATTTCCACCCCATATTCCACATGACCACGTGTCGGTTCCTTGAAGAGAATACAATTAATTGCGAATCCTTTTCCACCCTCAAACTGATAAACTTTGGACACTGAGGACACGAACTGTTGAAGCTTTGGAGATGGAAGTCTTTCCCATCCTTCATTGATGGACCACTTTAGCCACTCAACAGTCCGGGGTCCTCTTTGGGGTATTTTGGGCTTCCACTGGTCCTTTTCCTCTTTAGCACCACGTCCATGAGAAGATGGCGGCGTCTCTTGTTTTGGCTCTACATGGAAGAGTTTGAACTCGCTCTTGAAGATATAGAGACGAACTGTGTTAACAATGGTTTTCAGAAGTCCTGATTCCACGTGCCAATGTCTTGATGTAGGTTGTTAATGCAGAAGGTGCCTGAGGTGTCGAAGGTCACGGTCATTCGATGTTGGTTTTGGGCCTTGAGATTTCTCTGGATTCCCTGAGCGAAGATTCTTAAACCTCTTCTAGGCAATCCTGGTTTTCAATCTGGACAAAGGGGTCAACCTCTTGGACCTCCGAACCAGCCGTCAGAACCATTTCCTGTGCTCTAGCACAATTTCTCTCACGGTTTAAAAACAGCACCTAAAACGCATCATCCCCCTGTTAGGCTTACGTCGTTTCGCGGTTGTTACATGACGCTGACTCATCTGTTTGTTTTTTTTTTTTTTTTTACCAAAGAGTCACCAAATTAAAACAAAGGCTCAAAGCTCTACAGTTTCGGATGAACAAAGAAAATTATAATCAAAGAAAACAAAAGAGTGTTGACTCATAAAACAGGGAAGAGGAGCACCGTGACGCATTAGTCCTTTAAGTGACTATGACGTGTTTTTTTTAGTTAATGTATACTGTAAAAAAATCAGCAATCTCTCCAATTAAAGGAGACTGAGCAAATGTATAAGAGGAGTACCAGCACCTAACATTTTTACATGGATACACTAGTAGCTGGTGGACCTGTGGACCACTTTTAAGCTCTCAAAGAGAGGTGTTGAACCCGCGTGTTTCATGTGGTTTCGCCCAAACCCTAATCATTCCCCACCTGTCTGATTAGGGTAGGTCTGTCAGCCGAGTTACACCGGATAATTTTCACCAAATAGACTTGAGTTATATTTAAGCAACCTTAATTCATCAGTCTCCTCTAAAGCTGTGTTAAATCAATCTATACGCAGACGATACGCTGTTCTATATCCAAGAAAAAGAGTCCCCCTCATCAGGAATGACTGCCTCATCTTCATTACTCCAAGCACTTTACATGCAGACTGATTATTTTGTCTGCATGGAAAGGTCTGACAACCGAGTTTACACCTGATCATTTTAACTATATTGACTAGAATTATGTTTAAACAACCTCTTTCGTGGATCTCGTTAAATTCATTTTTCAGTCTCCTCTAAAGCTGTGGTAAATCAATCTGTACGCAGACGATACGCCGTTTTATATCCCAGAAAATGAGTCCCCCTCATCAGGAATCACTGCTGCGTCTTCATTACTCCGAGCACTTCCCATGCAGACAGATTATTTTGGGTCAGTTCACTCTTCACAGATCACTCTCTGTCCATTAATTCCAATTTATTCAACCAGCAGGTCAGTCAGCGCCGCTTTACTTAGTCACTGCCCTTTGGGAAGGAGGAGTCCTCCCACTCCGCGCAGCCCGATATTCATCCATCAGCCAGTGGATTAAAACCCCCCTGCTGCGACTGCCGCTGATGGCTCACACAGTGGGAGTGGGAGGTGGCGTTGTCATGCCGACTGCAGTGGTTTCAGCCGTCACCACGTCACTCAGTGAAATAGCTGCCAGTGGGCGGATTAACGCTGAGCTCCAGCGAGGCATTTCAACATCTCAGGTTGACGGTTTCCGGCAAATTCTGGAGAAATATTTGACATCAGTAAAAAAATCAGATAATTAAACACAACACCAGGAAGCGGCTGCTGAAGCAAATAAATTTATTAATAAACTGATTAATGACATATTTTCCTTATTGAATATCATGGAATACATAATCTGCATTTATACAGAATACATTTGCACAAAAATAGTAGAACAACAATGAAGTTCCCTTTAGTCTGGATCTGGATACGACAGTATAACTGTGGAATGTGATCACAAATATGCAAAATATAAACTTGATATAAAATAAGGCACTTATTGAAACGCGCAGGTTTGACTTTAAGCCACAGGAATGAATGATGGAGAAAGAAGTGGACAGTTTTATCTTTTGGCGAACAGTGACGGGTTCGAGAAGGAGAGTCTGACATTTAAGAATCAGCTGTGAAGGACAGAAAAAGAGGAACACAATGGCACAAGTTTTCTAGAGTTAACATTCAAAAAGGGAATATTCAGAAATAAAAGGGTGATTTAATAAGACAGAAGCTGGTAACACACACGGCAGAAATCACAACGTGAAAAGATGAAATTTACCGAGCTTTAACTCTTAGTGTTTGTACTCCACTTTTAACTGTCGTGTTATGGACCCTGTATTTTGTATAATTTGGGGTTTGAATGACTAGAAGGTGCAAAAAGTTCAATTTTTTCCAGGAATGAGTCGCTTTAGCAGGTAGTGAAGTGTCCATTTAAAGTCCGTCCAACCAGAGGTCTTGTTTTTGAAACGGCATACCCAGATCGTCATGCCAGAAATCTGTTGGGGATGTCACTGAGACCCTGTTTGTGTTTGAATCAGTCAATGGACACGACACGATCACATCACCAGGTTTGAGAAGTCAACCTAACGTCAGATGTAGATGCTGCACCAATGTTGGGTGTTGATGTCAAGTTTTTAAACCAGCAAACATCAGGTTATGATGTTCAACACAGAACAGATCAACCCCAAAGTCAGGTACTTCACCTCGACATCAGGTTTTAAAGTTGACCCAGTGCGAAATTTTGACACCAAGAAATCAGATTTGATGTCAGCCAGCATAAGATGGTGTTTCTGAAACCTGCACCTTTACCTTCGCCATCTCTCTCCTCAAACATTAATCTTGTTAAGAAATAACTTCAGGGGCTCATTTTCCAGTGATATGGCTGAAGTATAAACCGGTTGACTTGGTGCCGTGAGAGCCAAAGATATGGCAGAGGAGTCTGGGTGTATTCAGAGACTGATTAATGAAGTGTCCTCTTTGAATGCGATGACAGAAAGTGTTCGAGAAAGTCGATGAAAAGTTGGACAAGACGCAGAATAGACTCCCTGAGAGTTGGCATTTTTTTGACAAGGGGGAGAAATTTGTGAGAGTCTTTGCCAAGAAAGTCTTTCAGGCTGAAATGACGCCTGTGGGTACGATGATTCACTGATTTTACCGTAGAGAGACTGACAAAGGGCTCGAACAGACAGAAAAAAAAACAACACAAAACTGCACGGTTAACTCGGAGAATCTGGCTGTATCCTCGTTTCAAAGGAGCTCTCTGAACCGCTGCAGGACAAATATTAGTGAGACGCTCCAGAAACACTCCAGTAAAGCTGAAAATCTTCTCTCTGTTTGATCTGAACATACTTCAGCCTCTTTCACACAAACTTACAAAGCTGCGTGTTCGCACAATATCAAGATGAGAGGGGTAGAGGGCGAGGGACGGAGGATAAGTCAGGACATCAAAAGGAGAAGTGCAAAATGGTGCAAGAAGAAGAAGAAAGAGACACCTGCGCTGGTTTTACATTTTCATCTATGCTACAGTACGTGCAAAAGAAACAAAAACATCCTGAAAATATTCCTTCATTCACTCGTTGCTCTCTCAGTTTTGCACCAATGATATAAACGTCATCATCCACGCCTGAATGTTTCCTGCTGCGTTCTCACGTCAGCTCACTCCATCTTCATTACTAACCCTCTGAACTGAACCAGATCCTTGCACAAATCATGTTCGGCCCATCTCCTCTGTGTCACAGCGGCAGAGCTGATGGATTTCTCTCTTGTCAACATATAAGAGAAGATTATCATGGAGGCAGAAGAACCACTGATTCGATGAGAACCTGAAAAATCCTCGGTCTCTAAACTATAGATAACAGCACTTTTCTGCTGTCCTTACAATATCAGCACTCAGAATAAAACAACATACTGACTTGCAGTAAAATCCACTCGCTTCGTGAGCCCGGCTGATAAACTCTGTGCTACAGAGATAAAACTGTCAGGATCTGATCTCTCAAACATAAACATAATCTGTGATGATTCATGTTAAAGGGATATTCCGGCGTAAAATTAATTTAGGGTCAAACACACGTAACACAGAGTTAGACACCACCTCCAGAGATGAATGTTGCCGACCGCTTGCTTCTCAAGTCATCAACAGGACATATAGGGTCACAGACACAGTACTAGCCTCCAAACATCTTTTTAACTTTGCTTGATTTCTTCAGCAAAGAGACTAAACACAACTCACCTACTCTCATCCAGCAGCCGTTTGTTTGTAGGGAGACCTCAGGCCAGTCCATTACAGACTACAGCGGGGTGACGCAGCTCAAGGAAGAACATTTATGATCATTTCTTTATCATTCGGTCTGATTGTATTTCCATGAAGAAATGATCATAAATGTTCTTCCTTGAGCTGCGTCACCCCGCTGTAGTCCGTAATGGACTGGCCTGAGGTCTCACTACAAACAAGCGGCTGCTGGAAGAGAGTAGGTGAGTTGTGTTTAGTCTCTTTGCTAAAGAAATGAGTCAAAGTTAATAAGATGTTTGGTGTCTAGTACTATGGCTGGGACCCTTTATGTCCTGTTGATGAAGTTAGGTGCTGTCCTCAGACCACTGTGTGTTGCTATCCTGTGGTCGTTACTAAAGTTGGTAAAACTAGAGAAGCCAGCGGTCAGCAACATTCATCTCTGGAGGTGGTGTCTAACTCGGTGTTACGGTGTGTTTGACCCTAAATTAATTTTACGCTGGAATATCCCTTTAATAGTTTAAGAAAATAGTTGGTTTTGTTGGTGACTGACTCTACTAGCTGGAGGCTGCCACATTTGTTTTGATCTGTAAGCCAATCAGAGGCTGTATCTGTGATTAGCCGACCTGTAACGGTCCCGCCTCTGACTCCTAAGGAACTGACACAGACTCGGGTCATTAAGCTGAATTGAAAGGCATTGGTCGAGTGATGCTGATCGGGTTTTGACGAATAATAGGAATGTGAAGTCCAGTTGAAGTGTTCATACATGTCCTAGGTTTTGGGAAGTTTCTGGAGGTTTTGTGCATGTGTGAATACATCTGTTGTTGGTTTGGGTCTTTAATAAAACTTGTTGATCAATAATAACAAAATTAATAATATGTGAATTTATCTGCTCCTATTGTCTGACATGTTCAGTATCTGCTCAGTCCTCTCCTCATTGTCTGATTTTTCTTCTTGCTGGTGTTGTTTCCCTTTTTATTTCCACGCCTCCCGGGCACATGACAGCTGAGGGGAAAAAAAAAAAAAGAAACAGAAAAATCGAAGAAACCCTCAGTGCCCTGCAGGACGGTACAGTCAGCCCAAGTGGGCGAGGAGTGAAATGATTTGACAGAGGAAGAGGAGTGGAGGGAGAAAGGGAGGGGAGGAGCTGAGAAGAAGAAGAAGAAGAAGAGGAGGCCAAGCGAGGCTTTGTTCACAAACCCCCTTTAGCCTTAAGAAAGCAGAGAGAGAAGCGCTGAAGTGAGGAGTGACATGGACTCCATCCTAATGATGAGTGGTGAATAGTGGAGCGGAGAGGAGGAGAGGCCCTGTGGGAGATTACACTGCTGAAGGATATGGAGAGTGCAGTATTATTGTCCACTATGAAAAACGCCTACGAACGCAACCCATGTCACTTCCTTAATCCACGCCATGAATGCCCCCAAGTGTCAGCCGCCACCGCGCCACCAGGCAGGACGGAGAGTTCCCCGTTCCTTCAAAAGACGGGAGAGCTCGCTCGCAAACTAATTAAGATAAACGACTCGTTCAGGAAACACTCAGGCACAAAACAGAGGGTGAAAACCGCTGCCCAACGTTTGTCCTTCTCTGTGAATTTAAGTGGACAAGAGGGAGCGAGGACTCGTGACCCTGAGCTGTCAAATCCTCGGCCCACGGTCGCCGCTCTTTACTTTGTCTTTGTGAGGAAACACTTGAGCGACAAAGTGAGAGAAGGGGGGATGAGATGGCGAAGGAAGTGAGGCCGGGCTGATGTAAACACGCGTAATTATGCTGTAAAAAGTGCAGTTTTAAAGGGATATTCCGGTGTAAAAGAAAGTTACGATTAGACACACCGTAATACCGAGTTAGACACCCCGTCCAGAGATGAATGTTGCCGACTGCTTGAGTGGGGTGACACAGCTCAAGGAAGAACATTTATGATCATTACTTTATCACTTTATCATCAGCATCTTGGTCTGATTGTATTTCCATGAAGAAATGATCATAAATGTTCTTCCTTGAGCTGCATCCCCACGCTGTAGTCCCTAATGGACTGGCCCGAGGTCTCGCTACAAACAAGCGGCTGCTGGAAGAGAGTAGGTGAGTTGTGTTTAGTCTCTTTGCTAAAGAAATCAGGCAAAGTTACAAAGATGTTTGGTGGCTGGGACCCTATATGTCCTGTTGATGACTAGAGAAGCAATCGGTCGGCAACATTCATCTCTTGACAGGGTGTCTAACCCGGTGACCCTAACTTAATTTCAGCCTGAATATCCCTTTAATACGTGCTCTGATGGAGCCTCAAGTGGACACAAAAGGAACTGCAGTTTTTTGTTTGTTGTTTGGTTACAGGTCTGATCTTTTATGCGAACTTCACTGCAGCTTAATATGTGGTTAACTCTTGGCTCCAAATGCTATGCTAACCTGGAGGACTAAACTCGACAATATTAGCCACACTTCACAAACTAACTTGATAATTCATCCAGGCTCAATAATAAGGCTCTATTTTGACTGTTTTCTGACGGTTTGGACTCTATTTGTGGCGCAGAAGCTGGAAATAGGACATATTGTTAAGTGCTAACTTTGCAGACATCCTGTGAAAACCGAACAAACAAAACTGCGAGAGTTCAAGCGCTCCTGATTGGATCCGTAAGAATTGGCTTAAGAAAACTGAACAAAGTTTAAGCGGCGGCATCATCGGATGAAAATCGAGCCTCTGAAAAAGATCCTCCGTTCCTCGTACAAAGAGTCGCTCCCGTGGCTGAACAGGGAGGTAAAGTAGGACAGCAGTCTGATTACAGACTTCACAGCCGTCTGTCTGCACTGCTTCACTGTGGCCATTAGCCAGGCTCTCAGCGCCAGAGCCAAAGAGAGGAGAGCGAACACACACACTCACACTCTCACACACACACTCTTTCTCCCTGTTGAAGGGGATATTTATCAAATGGAAGTCTATTCCAAACGACTAAGGGCCACTACAAGTCATTAGTCCATTCACACAACATAAAGACAGCAAATGAGGTTGTGTTCAGGGGCTGCAGCTCACGTGGGAGAACACAGTACTGGCCTGCAACACTTGAGAGTATGACCTTACATACTTTGAATTATTATTATCTTCATGTTTGCCTTCTGTTATTCAGTTATAGTGTTTTTTTAAGCTGAGTAATGCATTTTCTAACCTTTAACATACCTGATTATTCTTTCACTATACAGACGTCGTAGTAGAGATTATAAAAAAGCAGGATTTAAATTACAAAGTTCAGGATTAACTCGGGATATGCTCAACACATCCAAACATTTAGACACTGACTGAATCCGCCGACTCACACTTCATTCTCGCTGTTCCCACGTGTGATTGTAAAAATTTACAGACCTACGAGGAGACTCTGCGTTTCCTTCCGTTTACCCCGCAGGAGGGCGAGTCTTCATTTCTGCTCTTTTACCAAAGATAAAGAGTTTTTTTTTTCCTCTATTCTCTCGCTCATAAATATCGTGTCGCTTCATTTTCAGGGAGCATTTTTTTTTGGGATCTGGCGCCTGCACAGAGAGAGCTGCAGGGATTATAACTTCCTGCAAAGCCTTTTGGATTTTTGTCCAATTATGCAACCTCAGCAGAACGGTTGCGGGATAATCTCCTCTCACCTTGACTGGAAACATATTCCATCTAAACGCTGCACAGAAACTGAAACTTTGATTTTAAACAAAAAAGATGCTATGTTCATGGATTTTTTTCTAGTAGTGCATTTAAAGAATAAGTCCTTTAGCGTTAAACGTACTGCATGTAGGCATTTTGCACAATTTCTGTTGAAGTTACGTCACGTAATAATCGACAAAACAGGTCAAATTTGGCATGGCTTTGTATCCTGGAGGAGTCAATTAAGTAAAACCTCCTCCTGAGCTGCTGCATGAGTCGTCTCGTTATCGGCAGCTCAAGTGAATCAGACATGAATCATCATCATCATCATCATCATCACCCCGGCTGGTCTGGAATCAGCTGTCAGCTTCTTTTTCTGCTTTGGACCTGTTGTTGTTGTTTTTTTTTTAGTTGCCGGGGACAGCGAGGATGTAACCAGACCGGCTCTTGGTGAAGTCAGGCTGTGATTGGTTGATCTTTGGCTCCACGATAACCGTGCACTTCCTGCCGTTCATGCTGCACTGGATGGGGCTGGATATGTTCACCTGGAGCTTTCTCTTCTCACTGGAGGACAGATGGAGAAAAAAAGGAAGAAAAAAGAGAGAAATGTAGATGTTACTGATAATAAAACAACCCTTCACCTCTTCTAATAATAATAATAATCATAAATTTTATTTATAACATGCTTTTACAGGTGCTCAAAGACGCCTTACAAAGAAAAGAGGAAATGAAACAAAAACACAATTTAAAATACAGAAAATTTTGAGAAATAAAACCAACAATGTGAAAGGTTAAAAAAGACACAATATGAAAAGATAATAAAACAACAATTTTTACAATTTCAATAAAATAAGAATAAAATTGAATGAATTATAAAATGCTCTTATTAAAATTATGGCATTTGCCCAAACCCTGGCCACCCCAATCTCTGTCAGTGTCCCACCAGGGCCACCCCGGTCTAAAAAGCTCGGACACGCCTCTGTCCTCAGCTCATTGGTTTAGACAACAAAGATCAGGAAACACAAACAAACACAATCAGAGTTTCTCATCCTGTCTTCTTACTGCAGCTCTGACACGTCAGCAGTCTGCTTCAGCAGCTTCTTATTACATCAAGTCGTAGTTTATTGTACAGGAATAAAATATGCAGGTCCATTAGTGACTCTTGTGTATCTCTGAGTGTGTGTTTGTGTGTGTGAGTGTGAGACAAAAAGAGTAAGAGCAAAAGTACGGGGGGCTGTTGAGGCCATAAATCATCTCTGCCTGCGCACGGCATCATAATCTCACAAATATACCACATTCATCTCCACACACACACACACACACACACACACACACACACACACACACACACACACACACACACACACACACACACACACACACACAAACATCCTGCTATATACAACTTTAAATGCACAGTCACTCTCACACACATTTGTCGCTGTTTGGGTCATAAATCACCCTCACATACACAAATGTTCGTTCATATAAACTCAATCATTCCCAGTAATGCATACTATTCCACTTTTCCTACACACACAAACACACACACACACACTCACACATACTATAATACTCCGTACAGCAGTGCAGTCACTCTGGGGGTGATTTTGTTTGTGAATGAAAGTGAAGTGAGAGAAACTGTGTGGGAGAACGATGATGTGCCGCGTGAGTAAAGAGGAAGTTTTCAATTATTCAGCCGAGCTCTGGGACGTTCTGTCGTCGTGCTGTAACTGTATTATTACGTTTTCATCATTCGTCATCTCTTCTGCTCGCTGCTGATCCGAACAGATGATCCCATCATATGTGATCAGGGTAGAATACTGTAACACTAAAGTTCCTCATGTCGGATTCTCTGAATTTTGTTCTTTATACCCTCCTTGACCTCTCGCTGTGCTTCTCTATATTCTCTACTCTGTGTATCATCTAGTATCTCTGTTATCTATACTGTGAGTCTGTCATGAAGTCAGAACTGAGTTTGTAGACAAAGATTTTCTCAGATCCCTGAATAAAACTCTCCATCGGTCCAGTTTTGACGCTGCTGGTCGGACTTTCCATCCAGAGTCGGTCAGATCCCCGAGGGCAGACTTAGTCCTTCACTGGACAGCCTCTCCAGCAGCACTGGAAAATCAATTCTTCCGTTTTTCCCTGCCCTCCCCCTCCTCCATCCTCTTTGTGTGTCTTTGCCCTTCATGCCATGTGAGTCCAGGCTCACTCGCTCCCAAACGTACCTCCTCCTCCTCCTCGTTTTGGAAGGATGGAGCAGAGAGGATAAATGAGCTGGGAGGATGGGAGCGAAGAGAAATGGGAGTTCAAGTGAGTGTAAAAGTTGAAGGCAAATTTTCAAGGCCCTGGAGAGCTGTAAGGGATATTGGCTGCAAACTTTAATCTTAAAAGTCATCTAAACAGTTTGGCTTTACAAAGTTGTTTTCCACAACTTTTTTTAGCAGATTTGTGTATCTACAGTCAAATTCATATAATCTATTATTATTTATTGTGCTCCTGAGTGTTGTATTGTTCCTTATGCTTTAATACAAGTGCTCTGAAATTAAATTAAGCCAATCAAAAAAAGGGGATAGATGAGAGTTTTCACAGACTTTTGAACTTTCTATCAGTGGTCAGCGATGGATTTGTGAAGGTAAAAGGAGTACAGGCACAGAGGACATGCTGTTAACTAAAGACAACAGAGGTATAAGATTTGATAAATGAGTCTTGTGGAGCGCTGGTTTGGTTGTAAAGACTTGATGAGCCTGAGTGGATAATTCTGTCGTAATGATGAACAAATACTATCATCAGGAAGTCTAAGCAACATGATGGCAGAGAGCAGGATGGTGAGAACAGATGAAAAAGCTTCACAAAAACTGAACTTTGTGGACTTTGGTGAAAAAAAAGAGGTGAGACGAGATGGAATATAAATTTTTCTTCGCTGTTTTTTAGACTAAATTTTTTCTTTTTCTGTTTTTTTTGGACATTTTTTTCCTTCTATTTTTTGTATGAATATTTTTTCCCATCTTCTTGTTTTTGGGACTTTTTTTTTGTAACCTTTTTTTTTCCATCTTTTTTTTTTTCTGACTATTTTTTTTTCTTCTGTTTTCTTGTACCTATATTTTTTTCTCTCTTTCTATTTTTGGAGACATTTTTATTCTGTATTTCGTACCTTTTTTTCCGTCTTTCTGTTTTTCCGAATATTTTTTTTACTGACTAAACGAGATACTTTAAAATCCTGCGAGAATCTCATACAATCAGATAACATTAACCATTGCGTCTGCTCTAAATCAGCGTATTCTCCAGCTCCTAGATAACTTTGACTACAGGGTCAATGAGAGTAAAAGATGTTATTAGTAGTAAACATAGGGTAGGCAAATCTTGAGGTTCCTGTTTACGATGATTCCATCTATCTGACTTAAAGAAAGGAGGATCTCTCAATGTCTCAAACCCCCCAAAAAGTAAAACTTGATTAAACTAAACATGTGGGCCATGTTTGCTTTCAATAAATCGAGCAGAGGGGGAAGAAAGCGTCTGTTTTTAAATGATCATGATTCCAGAGAAAAGGAAAAACAATTAGTCTGGAAAACAAAACAACAAAAATATTCAGAAAAACAGAAAAAAAAAAAACTGTCTGAAAAAGCTTTTTTTTTTTGGTGAATGCAATATACTTCCGTACCTGAGAGAGCTCCTAATATTGAAAACTGTTTGGAGGACTTTTAAAAGGTTTCATTGTTTTTGAATCTAAGGAGAAAACAGAAGAAAGATGGAGAAATAGGAGACATGGATGCCAAACACAGACTATAGGTGAGTTCATCAAACGCTGTAGTTCAGATCGTGCACTAAAATCTAAAATCAAAGTGATTGCCACTGAAAAATGCAAGTTTGACTCGCCTTGAACAGAGAGGCTCTTCATTAAAGAGGGAACAAAAGGAAGAGGGCGCAGACAGACGACGGCGTTAAAAGGTTCATAATTACCATCAGACTGAACTCTGCAGTCGGTGCATTTTAGGAGAGACGGGAAAAACTGGCGACTCTGACGCTCATCACGCACAGAGGGGCGCAGAGTGAGAGCAGATCACAGATGAGTTTCTCCATCTTTACATGCAGACTGTAAAAAAAGTGATTTCACTAAGAGTCGGGAAACAAATTCATCTAAAATATTTGACTTTGACTCCTGCTGAACCGTCTCATATCTGTCGTAATATTCACACAGCTGCTTTAAAGTCTCTGTACACCTTCAGTGAAAGCCCACCTGTCTGAAAGGACGTCTGCTTCTACAATCTCAGATTCTACACCATCAAATAAGAACGGTGTCAGAGAGCGGCTCTGGTAGCTCTTCAGGAGCGTAGCGTGTTTATTTTTGTGTATTTTCTGTGGATTTGAGCCCTAACGTGTTTGCCCTTCACGCAGAGCAGATCCCAGAATCCCTTCTGGCGTTTTCAGCGAGATGGAGAAGTAACAGGATGAGAGACGCTTAGAGAAAGAGACATATTACAACACAAACATACACACACACACAAACACACACACACGCAGTGAGCGAACCATTGGCTGGCTGGCAGCCATGACAGATGGGGGAGTTTGGTTCATGGGGGGTTACCATGGAAACCTGCATCAGTGCTACCCTGAGCCTCTCTGCTCTGCATAAGCCTCTCTGCAGAGAGAGAAATGCACACACACACACACACACACTCTCTCTCTCTGCAGAGGAGTGTGTGGGCAGGATGAGCTGTTTGCTTGTTGTTTATGACTTATTGTTGTTGCGCAACAAGTCCATGTCATCAGGTCTTAGACTCGCTTCCTAAGTTTAGACTGGGATGGAAAAAAAGGAGTGTGGAAATTCAGCGGTAATTGCCGTTAATGGATTTGTTTACAGATGACACAGCCGGTCGGTCCATGACTGGAAACTGTGCCAGAGAGAAAGTGTGTCACGAAGAGGACCTGACTGAGCAGGAAAAAACAACACAGGATCCATGATCCAGCCCCTCCTCTCTGAGCACCTTCACATCTACATCTCCCTCTTCAGCTGAAACAATCACCGCTCAGTCACATTTCTCTCTTTCTTTCTCTCTCTGCTGTTTTCTCCTCCCTCTGATCCCCGTCATCGATCCTCTTTAAGAGCAAACGAGGCAAAGCAGCCGTTCACCCAGAAAGCCTCTAACTAGATGTGACAGCCACTAAAAACCAATCCAGAGCAGCTCTGCAGCCCAGGCTACGCCAAACTGCTGCTTCATTTCTCCTCTGGTATCCATCTTCATTCTCGGTGATGAAACAGAGGCACATATACACTCTCAGCCCTTACACTCATCTCCATAATCCTGCACATACGACACGCTCCTCCTCTCCCACACACTCCTTTACCCACTGACATGCACAGTCATACTCTGTCACACACAGCACTTCATAAATCCCACAAACAAGGTAAAGCAGACAATTAACAAGTGAAGGTTTTCTGCAGTGATGAAGTCATTAGAGCCTCTTTCTTCTTCATTAATACAAACATGACTCCTTCAATAAAAGCCAGATCCACATCTGCAGCCTCAACCGCCAAAGATGTTGGTCTCAAAAAAAAAACAAGACTAAAGATGTAGATAAAGATGCTTCGATACAATATGACGATAAGCCATATGTATGATAAAGGACTTCACAATGCATTATAACATGAAGTAAACAATACAGTATAGGGAACAGTTCAACACCATGTGATGGGTACAGTATAACATAAATCTGTATGAAACAGTTAAAGGGGATAGGATATGATATGATGTAGTAAAACAATTCTACATAATACAATAGGATATGACAGGGTACAGTAAAAAATTGTCTTATGAGGTAGTAAATGATATGATACAGCATGGCACAGGACATGAGGATACAATTAAACAGGGTATGATACGAAATATAACAGAACAAGACAATATTATGATACGATATGAGAAATGAGAAATATGATAAATTACATATGATACAATATGAAACGATATGATGATACGACATATGATGATTCGATATGATTATGATAAGATACAATGTGATAAATGATAAATATGACAAATATTATAAATTATATGATATGAAATATCACAGAACAAGACAACTCTATGATACAATATGATAAATGATATGATACGATATAAAACGATACGATGATATGATATATGATGATTAGATATGATTACGATAAGATACAATATGATTATTGATAAATATGATTAATATGGGAAATGATATGATATGATATGATTTGATGTAAAATTATTAAATATATTTAACAATTCTAAGTAAAACAGTAGGATATGATAGGGTACAGTAATAAACTGTCTTACAAGGTATTGAAAGATATGATATGACACAGGACATGAGGATACAATTAAACAGGATATGATACAAAATACAAGACATGACATTACGATACAATATGATAAATGATAAATATGATATGATTCGATGTAAAACGACACAATATGATATGGGACGATATGATGATATGATATATGATTTGATATGATTACAATAAGATACAATATGGGACGATCAGATAGGATGAGATACGATAAGATACAATCGGATGTGGATCAATATGTTACATTAGCAGTAGGGTGCTTAACATCATGAAATGGTACATCATATTATCTAAAAGATAAAAATACATAAATATCTTATAATACTTTACAATATCAGCTTACATTTGTATCCTTAATGCTCTTAATCTGCATGTTACACTGACACCGGGCTGTGCCTGAATTTGTGGTGGACCCAAGCTTACTTTGTTTTTTGGAGGTCACACTCTTGGGTCATGTTTTTACGCTCAGTTTGATCATTATGAATCTGTATATCACGCACATATTGTATCTAGTGGGAAAAGGTCAATTTATGAACCTGACCTGGTGATATGCACCGGACACAAGGACTTGATTCATTGACCAGAACACGTCTTGTCTAGTCTTGTTTTTTTATTCACACAGACATGGTTACTGGAGTTAAAACTGGTTTTGTTTAAAGAAGTCACCACCCACATTATCAAGAATAGCTCCACTCTTCTGACTATCTTATAATAGGTATGTGGGTGGATCACAATATCTAATTAACTGAACAATGCTGAAGTTAGCTTCTAATTTGGCTGTCTTTTACACCGAGGTGCTGTGGTTCTGGATCAGGACTTCAGGTCTTGTGTGGTCTGAAGATAGGAAAATTTATCCATGAAATCTACCTGCGTTGCATTTTCACAGTCAGGTCAAGTTTCTGTAAACTTCCCCCTCAACGGCTGAATCTTGAGCCACAAATCAGAGGCTAACTTCAGTGTCATATTAACTGGAGGAGGCATGATACCCCTGAAGGATAAAGAACAGGATTTATGACATTAGTGCCGCTGCGAGAAGTCATAAAGAGGAGCCACAGTGAGTCCAGCTGGAAGGGAAATGTGTTCAGAGAGCTGTACTATTGTTTGAAACCTGACAGCTGTGATACAATAACTGTATTCCCACATCGGTAATTTGTCCCGCCTCTTATGCAGAACCGATGGAGAGAAAAATACGAGCACTGCGAGGTGTGAGAGAGAAGAAATGAGCTGATAAATGAGAATGGAGAGGAGAAGCAGGAGAGGACGATCCCGGCTATTTTCAGGTCGAGGAGCCAGGATTACCTCCGGTCTGTGAAGCCATCCAGTCCCTCCTCTGAGTCATCCCTCTAATAGTGTACCTGGCTCTTCCCCAAGCTCTCCACTGCTGAAAAATGTATGAGCGCTGCAGGTGGGGAGGAAGAGGAGAGGGGCCCTCTGCAAAGCTGACTTGCTATAAAGACTCGAGACTTTGAGGAGGTGATCAAAGTCGGATCCTTCCTCGCTTCTAAGTATGATGACAGAGCCGTTTTCAGGAGACAGAGGGGGGAAAACCACAGCTCGTTACGCCAACTACTAAAGGAAGTGAAACACAGAGAGGGGAGAGGAACTATCCGAACGCGAAATCTGCAGTTTTATCTCAAAGTTACTCACATCAGAGCCCATCGTGCTACAGCTTCAGCCCCTGACTTCTACTCTCAGAGCAATCCTGTTTAACAGAACTTTAATTATATATTTAGGTGAAAAGTTAAAAATGTAAAAGTCTGGAGTGACATCTGGGAGCTGCTCGCTGTCACCTTAGTTATTTCTATATTACGCTGTAAACTGTTTATTTTTAGTGTAAAGATGGCCTTTTTTGAATGGGTGTGTATGTGGCTTTTGGTGCTTTTGGAGCCAGCCTCAAGTGGACACTCGAGGAACTACAGTTTCTAACATTTCCATATTAATTCGTCCTTCAAACCTGGAGGTTGCTGCTGGTTTTCAGCTCATCTGAGTCAGTCGCAGGAGTATTAATTTAAGTCAGACAGCCTCTGTGTTTCCGGCTACAGACTGTTGATCCGTCAGAGACCCTTTGCTGATCTCCTCTGCACACAAACACACACAAACACACACAATCAAATAAAAAAAGCTCACCAAGAAATGCCACTTCCTCTTTTTTAAAAGCAACTACAGTCAGCTCACATCAATATTTCAGCTTGTGGGACCACACTGAGATCAAGACAGAGAAAGCGCACACACATGTCCTGAGTGTTGTGTGTTTTCTCCTGACAGTGTGTGTGTGTGTGTGTCTGTGTGAGGGTGTGTATGAAGGTCAGGCACCATGGGGCAGCGCTGCCAGAGCTCACACTGCAGAAGGAGTCGTGCTGATTGATGGGTAGAGTTTTCCGGGGACTGCTTGTACAAATTACAGCAACATCCAGACGTTTCTTCAACAACAGAAGGCCGAGACACTGAGACACTCTTAATCTTTAAAGGACAATAAATATTAACAGATCAGAGACAGCTTATGTAAAAGACTGCAGAGCAATTTATAACAAGGACAGGAGAGCAGATCTACATAAATCTGTCTCAGGAAACCTCCCTGCTTGTTCAGTTATTTAGTTTCTAAGCTTTTCTAACTCTACTGATAATACAGCGCCATATATTCATGTAAGGTAGCTTTGCTCCTTTAGTAAATCGTTTTATGCAAATTGTCCAGCCAATTTTCTCTGACAGTGGAGGCAGACAAAGAAAAACAAAGTAATGCAGCAGAGACATTACTTTAAGGATGTGAAGATCTAAAAGGGTCAGCCTCAGATTAAAAGATTCAAAGACACAGTTAAGTTAAGACAGAGTCCACAGCCAATATTGACGATATAATCAATTACTCACTATTTCTGTAATATGTTAATTGACCCTTAACACTTATTTAATCAGTAATTTTCTCATGTTAGGTTTAAATGGAACATCTGCAGTGGGCTAACTATGTTGTCTGTGGCTGTCATTAGTATGTGCGTCTCTGTTTAACGTGAGACTTTTGTTTGTTTTGGTAATTTTATACCTTTTAAGTAAACTTTAAGAAGTTAAATATATGAAGGATTAAAATTTTAGACATTAATTGTGTCATTAACTTTCAAATATATAACAATGTATCATATTGTGTCATAACATATCATGACTTGTCAATTCATAGCATATCATGATGTATATCATAGCATATCATGACGTATCATATCATAGCACGTATCATTTCATGACATATGACTTATATCATGTAATATTGTGACATATCATAGCATATATGACTTATCAAATCATATCATATCATGACATATCATATCACATCATGTCACATCATATCATATCAAATTATATCATATCATGATATATCATATATCATGACAAATCATATCATAGTACATTATGGCTTATCATATCATATCATATCATGTCATATCATGACGTATCAAATCATATAACATATCATCACATTATATCATGACGTATCATATCATAGCATATTATTACTTATCATATCACATCATACCATATCACGATGTATCATTTCATATTGCCATATTGTATTGTGTCATATTATTCTATACTGTTTCATAATGTATAAAATTGTATTGCATTTTGTCAAACTCTACATCAAATTGTGTCAGATTACATTCGATCACATGACACTGAATGGTAATACACTTCATCCTATTGTGTTGTACTATTTCTATTACAATGCAACTGGGTGCAATGCAATACAAACAGATATACACTTCATCCCATTGTATTGTATTGTGTTGCATCTTATTGCGTCATATCATAGCTTGTTGCATCTTATTATACTGTTTTATATCCGTTGAATTGTATCAAGACACATTGTATTAAACTATACTGCAGGTTATCTTATTGAATTGCATCATACCATACTGTATAATATAGTGGGATATCATGTTTAAAAGGTACCAGTTATAGCAGTAAAGCATTCAGAGACTTGCTGAGTTGAAACACAAAGGCGCTGATATGACTGCCACTATTTTGGGTTATAATTTTGCAAAAAAAGAATTCCAGTTTTATGTGATGATGGCACAGGATTTTAAGTCCTTAATATTATTGGAAATTATCCTGAGTGAACATTAACTTTGTGCATATTTTACTGCATATTATACCAGAAAAATCAAACCTTAAGTTTAGAGTCAAACAGTCAGAGAGGCTCACTTTCAGGGAATCATGAATATCAGTCCTGCAGATGCTGCTGCTGGTAAATAGTCACAGGTAAGGCTCCTTTATTCTGCAGGGAAAGTTTTGTGTAGGTTCAGAGCTTCTGAGCGGTTTTCTGTCACATGCTGGATGAGATGGTTTCAGTTTGACATTGAGGTGTCAGCTGCCTCACTGTGTTACTTTCAGAGCAAAGAAAAATCCTCCTGAGTTGTTGCAGAAGCATCGTTTACGGTGAACAAAGCAGCAGTTATTTCAAGTCCACATTTCTCCGTCCTCTCCCATCCTTCATACTCCTCTCTTCCTCTCCCACCCACTCAAGACACGGATTTGCATTTAACACCAGACCTGACACAGCATCTCTTCCTCTCTCAGTCACACCCTTTCTGTGTCTCACATGGCTGCATCACACGTCTCACGTGCTGCCGTGTGCTGCTTTCAGACCGGAGAGGAAAGAGGAAAGATGCACACAAGGCATGGAGCGGCAGAAGAAAGACATCTTCATCAGAGCGATACGACACCTGAACCTGCTCTTAATGAGATGAACAAAGAGACCGCTCAATGCCAGACGTCCTCACTAATGGATGGATGGAGGAATCGGTGATCTGCCCCAGTTTTAAGAGAGAAATCTGCCCTTTAATTAGCACCGCTGTGTGCGACTCGTACAGTTTTACTCAAGCTGCAGATGTGGTGTATGAATAATGGAGAAAATGCAGCAGGAGAGGCAGATCTTTGGCAGGTTGATGGCACAGTGAGTGGGTTGATGTTTCACAGATGCTGTAATTGTGTTCAAAGTCAAAACGAACCCACAAAAACACTTAATTTAACTTATGCTTCAAACTTTTAACTCTCTCCTGCATTTCTTACCATTGATTTACACACAAGTTTCAGAGATATACAGATTTCATCGTCTTTGAAGCCGAACTGTACCTTTAAAAAAGCACATAAACTGCAGCGAAATCTCATTGCGGCCTGATTCCTGGATGTCAGTTTGCCTGCTCAAAGCTCTTTCTCCTCCTCTCTGCATGTTGTTAAATCAGTGTGCCGGGAAAAGTTGTTCTAAAGTTTGTGACATTTCATCGTGGCTGTTTGAGCTCAGCACTGACGACTCTTTTTGTAAACAAAGGCCAGTTACTGAAATCTGAAGCTGGAGCCCCATTGAAAGCTAAGAGACACAAAGTGTAAGTAACTTTATAACGTGAGCTTATGTATGAGTTAAGAGCGGCTAAATTGTGCTAGCATGGGCGCTTACAGCTAGCCTAAGATGTTTTCCGTAAAGGCATAACTGAGCCTAACTATTTTTCAAGGTGACACGATGCGCTTACACCATCACGGTAGAAGGAGGAGTTAATGCGGTTTTGGTTTTACAGAGCAGAAAAAATGAATAATGATTCTGCAGAGCTCCAGTAGCTCATTAGCAATTCGCCTCTGAGTTGGAGGCGGAGACAGCGCTGCTTTGCACACTCCTCTTCACGCTAGCTTGTAGCCTAACATTGCCAGTGTCGTCAGGGAAGCAGGTAACCTAGTCGTAATTCAGCCTCTGGACACCTATGTCTTTAGGGGGACAATGAAAGCTTATATCATGATCAGCTTTCCTACTAGCATTGCAGTCCGCCAACGCAGACGCTTGTTCTGCGATAACTGCACTTTAACTAAGAGAAATTATGTTTTTTACTTGATTAATCGATGGAATATTCAGTAGAATACTCGTTTACTAAAATATCCGGTAGCTGCAGCCCTACCCACGAGCCCTGACAGACTTTATTTCAGTGCATTTCAGGCAGCTGTTAACATTAAACACTAAACGTCTGCTCTGTTCTGCGCCCCCTAGTGGTCTTTGTCATTGCTCCCCCTGCCTCAGGCTTTCACGCTCCATGTGTGCATGTGAAAGTGCAGAGAGATACCACCAAATACATGATTTGGTCTTCTGGAAACAATTCCATTGTAACTTTGTCTTTATCTTTCTGAACTCTTTTGGAGGTAATACGCGTTTTATGAAGTTTAGTAGGATTTGAGTAAACAGCTGTGATCAAAAGACAAAATAAAACATGTGAAACTGAATCAAACTGGATCAAATACAGCTGTGAAAGCCCTCTGCAGCAGCCATAAGGCAGTCTCTGAAAGTCCTGCCATAGATATCTCCTTTCAAGTCATTTTTTCAGCTTCCTGTAATTGTGCGCTCTTCTTCTCAGCTGTTATCCCCTCTCCTCCTCGCTGCTGCGGAAAAAGAGCAGCACTCACAGCGGGAGAGATTACTAAGTAGGTCACTTAAAGAACGGGGTAAAAATGCACCAACAGCAGGAAGGGTATTGATTTAAATGTGTAAAGAGGGGGGAGAGAGAAAAGACGAACAGAGAGAGGTCAGTCTTTAGCGTGCACGGAGGAGTGGAAGTCAGAGCCTGAGCCTGAGCGAGGTTTACTTCAAAGACGGAGGAGCATCTGTGCAGCTGCAGGCCTCTGCAGCAGACAAAGAGAAAGGTCAGGAGTAAACCTACATGTTCATCACACTCTCAAACATGTGAAACCCCGTGAGACACAATCATCTCAGAGTCTCCACAACCCTCACGAGGCTCCTTCCTCTTAAACGAAGTGTCAACACACGCTGTAAAGACGTCTCCTTGTTAATATTCGGAGTTGGTATTTTCGCCGTCTTTATGCACAGTAAGCGCGATGTGAGCTCCTGCAGAGAGGGGGAAACAGGCGCCGACTGTCAGGGCCCTGGAGGTGTCTCCAATAAAACGCCTTTTGTGATCCTCAAGTGTGAATTAATAAATATTTCATCGGGTTTTTTTTTTGGTTGAAACAGCTCAAAGTGAAAACAAATACTCAGTGAGCTTTAAAGGAAGTGATGTAGCTGCTGCTGCTGCGTTATCTGATGGAGGCTGGAAGAGCTCACTTTGACTCTATAGAGATGAAACAGATACTGAACAGGGGAGTGATGATGTGGAAAATCAGCCGGAGCTGCTAAAGACTGTAGAATTTACAGAACCTGTGATTTTAATCAGGAATTATAATCTGAGGATTAATCTGTGGGAGTATGTTAAGGGGGTTATTTCTTAGATTTCAGGTCAGTTAGAAGGAGCCGAGCAACTCCAACAGTTCAATGAAGACGAAGAGACCGAGAGGACAGCAGCTGATGTTTTATAATGTTTTATGTCTGTTATTGTTGCAGCAAACCTAAACAAAGACAAACTCCGTCAATAAACTACATGCAATGGCGCGCCGCCAAACCATCATTTTCATTTTTTTATTTTTTTTATCATTTTGATTTTTCAAATTATCACTTTTATTTTATTTTTTAAAATAATTTCGATTTTTTTTTAATTATCACTTTTATTTTATTTTTTAAATTTTTTAAAATAATTTTTATTTTTTTAAATCATCACTTTTATTTTAATTTTTTTATATATCTTTTTTAAATAATCATTTTAATTTTTATTTTTTACTTAATTCATTTATTTTTTGTAAACTTTATGCGGCGCACACAGGCTGCACTACGGGGCACACGAGCCGAGTATTAACATTAGTGAGTTCCGAGTTTTCGGAACACACAGCTGATTAATGACCCGCCCGCCAAAAATCACACACCACCACAGATAAATTCCCCACCAGTGGGAAATGCAGAACTGTCAACAAATGCTAAAAGAATCTGGTTGTAGTTTCGTAATCAGTGACCCTGTAAAATTCAGTTTTTGTAAATTCTCAGTCTGAGACTAAAAACTCTGAACACTTTAGATGTGAGCAGATAGTTTTCCAGGAGTCTTCTCCAAATCTTCTCCTAGTCCTCTGGTGGATAGCTGGCCTTAGTCATCAGCGCCAGAATTACTCAGACTCTTAAATGGTGGGCGGTAAAAAACAAAAGTGCTGGATTTAAAAATGTTTTGCAGTTTTTGCATCGCTATTGATAACACTTCCTGTTGCTTAATCTTGTGTTATTCTCAATCACATCACAAAATAAACACAAAAATAGTGACTGCACCTCAAAATAAAAAACTTTGTCTGCGTCATTTTTTATTAAAACTTCTTTTAATACTAATTTAGACCTGTGTGCCTGAAATAAGGAGATGTGAAGTCTACATCTTGCAGCGCTGCAATCACTCATTAAACCTAAATTGCCTCAAAACCCGTCGATGTTCCTGAAGGTTTCACAAAGATGACTCTTTTGTGTCCGGAGCCTAAAAGTCCTCGTAACCCCCAAGAGAGAACAGAAGAAGCAGACGGGAACATGAGGTAGGTTATTCCCATGACATCTGGACACACACACAGACCTGATCCCCGCAGGACTTGAGATGAATGACAGCTATCAATAACATCTCCTCCTGCAACCAGCTCAGAGTCCGGTCTTCACAGATGCTCCTGTTAAACAAAAGGACTCACGTCTCACCTCCGACTCTCTGTGGCGAGGAGATCAGTGGGAGGTGAGAGTGGAGCGGAAGTGCTCAAAGAGCGGCTTCTGTCTCAGGGGGAAAGTGTAGTTACTCCACAGATGGAGGACGCAATCTCTCACCGCTGAGCCATAAAACCTGCACAGCAGGAGGGTTAAACAAGCGAGCTGGAGGTCGACTTGCTGCTCATTGTTCGAGCCGCTCTTAGTCACCGATCAGCTGGTTCTCCGGCCTTTCAGGCGGACTGTGCTGGATCTCAGGGCTGACTGAACCTGCCTTAAAAACACATCAGGAGGATCAATACTCCGGCACACTCTGAGTCACAACAGAACAGAGAGAGAGAGAGAGACAGCCGGCCTCAATTAGACGCTCATTACTGAAGGGAGACCGCTCACTTCTCAAGTGGTTACGCCCCCAATTCTGTTCATTAACGGCGATCAATACATCAATCAAAGACTCATCTGTTCTCATCTGCTGGCATGTCTCTGCTCTCAGTTCAGCGGTGGGACCATCAAACGTTTAGATTTATCTTCTGATTGAGTCTGACTTCAGATCAGTTCACGGATCGTTTCATAGCAACGTGGTTTTCTATCAGTTTTAAGTCACTTCAAATCCATTAAAGAAGCATCTATCAGTCAACAACTATTAGTTATTGATGACATTTGATAATATAACGATATCTCTGTGTTTTATGTCTGTGTAGTCAACATTTTAAAGTTTTTGAGTGCTCCGCTCTTTCTGACTGTAAATAAAGCCGTTCTCCAACTCCCCTAACCTGATTGGTTGTGACGCAGACACTGCTCCCTCGAATAATGTGGCGTGCTACAATATCGGACAGTAGAAACCAACCAGAAAGTTCGGAAAATTGTCTGAATCCTCCTTTGACCACGACTGCCGACACAAGCAAGAAAACAAAGTAAATACCGGAGACTCTGGAGGAATAACGGGCGCTTAAAACGGAGGTAGACCGGACAAGAGCTAAAAAGACGGGTCAACATAAACCATGGGGGACGCTTGGGGATCTTGGTGACCCTGTAACCTTTCTGCTGGACAGGTAAACCGCTTTAACAAAGTAAGACAAGTGTCTGTAACAGAAGTGTTTCCTGTCAAACGGACCTGCTGTAGCTTGTTGTAGCGCCATCGCTAAACTGTTGACCTCGGGTCCTGGACTATGTCACTTTATCCTCGTTGTAGAAGTCCTGCAAACATTGTGTTTGCTGGTAGTCTGTTGGCATCTACAGTAGCACCAATGCTTTTGACTTTCACCTTGACTGGGCCCCATTTGTAATGATCTGAAGTATTTATCTGCATTATATCTGAATTTAATTGGAACGATACGAGTAAACCTCCTCGCTTGAAGAGTAAAGGCAGGGAGAGCATCAGCAAAGAAAATCTGCTTTAGCAGGATTCACTCCTAAGATTTTATCCTCTCTGACTTTAAAATCGTGTCAGTGTGATAAACGAGTTTTCTGCTTCAGCCTTGAAAATGTAGTCCGAGCTCTGAGGGAGGAGAGGATTAAATCTTAAAAAAGAAAATCGTCTTTTTTTGGTTTCCACTTTTACCTGCACGTCGCTGACTGCAGAGAAAAACAACCTTGACTTCCTTCTTAAAGTGGACGGCTTTGTACTACAAATAAACTCTTTTGTGTGAAGACAGACGTGATTTAAGCTTTTGAAAAGAGCTGATATTTAACCTGCGATGTTTTCTGAACCTCTTTGACGTAAATGTTTGACTTTTTGTTGGATCAAATTTGCACTTTTGATTGGAGTTAATTTCCTTCTTTGCTGGATTTGATGAAAAAGGGAGAAGGTAATGGGTGAGATTGAAGGATATATGGCAGGGTGAGGTAATCAAAAGGATGGATGGATGGATGGATGGAGGTGTAATAATTGAGTGATGTGAAGGAGATTAAAAGAAATAAAGAGGAAAAAAAGTCTTGATGAAAAGACGTCAAAGAGGAGATTAATGTCAGGTAGAGGAGGGAGCGACATAAAAACAGACTGAGGGAGGAAGAGGAGGAGGAGGAGGAGGAGGAGGAGTGCTGAGGGTAATCATAATTGGCCTGACAGTGGGAGACGGTGTGGTGCTGTTGCTGGGTGGATCATGTGTGTTTGGGGGGGATGGGGTGGGGGATGGGCGTTGGGGGTAAACGTGGAGGTCATTGAAGAGATGGAGACTATAAAATACCTTCATCTGGATCATGTAAACGATGAAGCTCTTATCTGAAGCTTTTATCCAGAGTGACGCTCCACTGTGCTCTGAGTGCATCACGTTACAGACCGGTCCGTACGTTATCCTGTGGGACAGCAGAGGCGGATACTCTGACGGTAAATGACCGAGCCGCAGATTAAATATAGCTCACACGTGTTTGAATATAGATATACCATTCTGGATTCTATATATAAGGAGAGAGGGACTAAAAAAAAACAGATTACATAGGACTGACAGCACATGCAGCATTTATGGTTTTAACCAGGAACAATTTCTGAACCGAGACGGAGAGAATGAGCGGAGAGAAGAAGGTGAATGAAACTTAAAACACTTACTTTCTTCAAAACGCAGATTAAAATCAGATCAAACCATCATCTGTACATGAAAACGTCAGATACGATAAATAAAATCAGACTTCTAAACTATCGACTTCCTGTTTTTTTACTGAGGTTGATCCAAAACGTGTCGGAGAACAGAAAAAAAGTCAAATCTGATCTTTGGTGTCCTTAAATCAAAACATACAAACACATTTCTGACCCCTTGCCTTCATCTGTAAACAGCAATCAATTATTTTATATTTATAAAATTATATATATATATATATATATATATGTATATATATATTTATAATTATTTTATATTTATAATTATAATTATTATTATTTTTTTTTTACTATTTTTGACCCGCTGCAGCATTAATTCTTCATGTAAAAGCTGATGTTTCAGGGTCCCAAAGTCATAATAAGTCATGCATTCAACCCTATGATTGTGATTTTTGTGCACATTTTGCAATTTAGTGATGGGAAGATCAGTTCTTTTGACTGTACTGAATCTTTAGAATCCTTCATTAAAACGATTCGTTCAAAAGATTCGTTCACTGAATCAGTCAGTGCTTCGGAGCCCCGTCAGAGGTGGCGGTTCCGCCCCGACTGGCATGCCAGGCTCGCGGCTGAGCTCAACTGAACTGAAAAAGAAACAAATCAGGTCTCAGAGTGATTCAGTTCACGTCGTTCAATCGGCAGATCCGTTCTTTTTAACGAAACGTTCATGACAACACAACACTAGTGCAGATGAACGGTCAAACTACATTATAGCTCGTGTTGCGGCTGCCGGCTGCTCTGATTATTCTCAATATTGGAGCAAAGTCCGAAAACTGGGCCAAGGTTGAAAAATATCAAAGTTCCTCTTTAAGAGAGGAAAACAGCTGTGAGTAAGATGTAGAAGAAGACTGCGTCACTATTCAGTCCAGGTCTGAATGTTTGTTGTCAGAAACTGTTTTAATTGCACGATTGTTTGTTTGTTTTTGTGCGAAACCCTTTCAGCTACAAAGATAATCCGTCTGCGTCATCGTCTCTGTTTCAAACTAAAGCGTCAGAAAAGTCGTCTGATGTGGAGAATCAGACTCTGTTCTGACTGTCAAACTTCTGTTTTGTAACCAAAGTGTTTTCGAGGATAGCCTCTCTGCATCGCTCTTATATAACTTCCAGTATGCAAATCCAAAATGCATGCAAGTTCCCAAACTCTCTCTCACACACAGACACAAACACACACACGCATTGAGAGTCATTGTTATGTGGGCTCAGAGGGGAGTCCTGCTCGTCTCATTGGCACCGTGCTGCTGCCTGAGGGAGGAGGAGCTGGCCGGGTGGAGTGATGGATGGCGAGTGGCCAGGTCTGACTGAGTGAGTGTGTGTTTGTGTGTGTGTGTGTGTGTGTGAGGTTGTGTTAACACGTGCTGACTGTGAAAGTACACACTGGAGGTAATATTGAAAGGTGTGAATATGTGTCAGAGGTCGTGTTTGAATGAGGAGAGAAGTGTGTGACCGGACCGCGCTCTTCCCCGCTTTGACCTACTTCCTGTCCCGAACAACGTGTCCGTCTTTTCTTTTCTTTACGTCGCACAAACAAGGACAAACACGCTCCGAAAATGTGTCACAAATAACAAATAACAGGATGTGTTATCGTGCAGCGTATGTGACATCTGAGATAATTGACTATTGCAAGAGATGATGAGGTTTCTAGGTTAACCAGTTCTATAAAAGCCGACATATTTACCGACACGTACGGTTTAGTAAGGATGTTATTCTAAGAAATGTCTCATTACAGTCAACAATCTTTTGACAACTTCAGTTTGACCTTCTTCGTTTCTTCATAAGACTCTATTTCTACAGAGTTATACTTTTTATTCACTCGGTGTTCATGCTTTTGCTCGTGTGTAACCATGATGTTTAAGTTGTGGCTCATTTTGAAGGTTATGAAACCATCCACTGGAGGAAAGTTTGCAAACATTTGTAAAAGAAAAATATACAATTTGGGACACCTGAGGAGCGTTACCTGAAAAAAAGGCCCTGTTTATCTGTAAATAAATCCAGTTTTTGCTTTTCTACTGATATGAGGTTGAGGGTGTTACTTTTTACACAGCTCAGAAGTCACAAGTTAACACAAAAGTTACATCGTTACAAAAACGTCTAAAGGTAGCTATTAGCGTTGGAGCTGCACGATTTTGTCGAAAATCAAATCCTGATTTTTTTCTCTGAAAACGTTTTTCTATCATCTCTTAAAACAAAACCACTAAAAATGGTGTAGTTCATATGCCAAGCCAGTAAGTGGCGCTGTTACGATTCCGAGTTACGCTGTGTGTCACATGATTGTTTCCAGAGATGCAGATAGTCATCCACATGGAGATGAAATGATTGTCGTTTACAGATTTATTCACTCTCTGACCTGTTTTCAAAAAGTACCATTTACAGTCACCTGAAACGCCGTTTCCGTGTGGATGAAACGCCATTATAACTAAAAACCTTTGCGTTTACTCTTGTGGACGGGTTGATCCCGCCTTCAGACAGACGGCGGCGGGGAGTGGTTTGCTGTTTGTCTAAAACTGCGAAGCTCTACCAATTCCACACGACTGACTCGCTCTTGTCCTTTTTAACAACGAAATTATCGCCTTCTATTGGAAACGCCATGTCTGTTTACACTGGTGTGAGTGGGAACTGGGGGGTGCTCTTGCAGGAAGAAGGAGCCTACGGTAGCCTGGAGGCGCGAGACACGATAATGAGTAAAATCGATTTGACGATTTTTAATTGTTTAACATCCTTATAATCAAATAATCTGTTTATGATTTAAAATTGATTAATCGTGCAGCACACACATAGCGGGTCTGGTCATGGCGGCTCTTCATGGGTGGAGCAGCTCCTACATGAAGTCAGGAAGCGCCGTGCAGGTGAAGTCAGAAAGATGGCGAGCTGGTTCTCATATCATTGAACCGCTGCACCCTGAAGGCGTCTTTCACATAATGAGTCCGATCTCGTGATGCTAACTTTAAAATGAGGTGAGCTTTTCTCGAAGATGTGACAGAGTCTGAAGTTGACAGATCCCTTCCCTCGCTCCTGCTCTGGAAGAGTCCTCTGGCAAGACACTGAGCCTCAAATTGCTGCCGGTGGCACAGCCGGCGGCGTCTGAACGACGGCGTCGGTTGGTGACGCGCTTTGAGTCGCAGCCTCGACTCGATCCTGTAACAGAGCTGTTTAAGTTCAGTCCATCTATCATCTCCTCCCTCCGGCCGTCTGCTCACATTATTGATCAGCCGTCAAAGTAAGTTCTCATGTTTGAACGTCAAAGTGATTCAAAAACGATAAATCCAATCAAGCCTCATTGATCGGTCGTATCACGTTGCTCATGAGTCATTTCATCAGCAGATCTTCACGGTCCCCATCGGCGCTGAGACGCATGAAATTTCCTGACACACAGGAACAAAAATTGCACACTTGTAATTAGCTGTAAACCTCTGACACATACGGCACTCGGGGACAGATTTATGAAGCCTCATTTCAAATTCATCCTAATGGGAGGAGATAAAAGGGTCGGCTGGATTCTCCCAAGTTCACTCTCATTGCCAGGATCAGTTTTGCGTGGAAAATCCTCCGCCTCTGAAGTTTAATTGCAGCCTCGCAGTTATTATCGTGATTATCCAGCCGGCCGTGACTCCATTAATGAGCAGCTCTGTCTCTGGGTTTTTCATGATTTCGTTTCTTTCTGGGGTTGTTGATTGCAGACAAACACCGACTCTGAACTCAGAGGGTCTCTTTTAAAAACCTGAGGTGCATTTAAACTAAAACCAGATGTTGATTTTATGATTTGCTTTTGTTTCACTCGTTACAAACAGATTGCATAGAGGATAAAGTGCAAAACTGCTTCATGCTTTTACGAGATTAATCCGGTTTCAACTTTTCTTTTTTTTTTAAATCCAGTTCAATTGCCATAAATACAAGTTCTTACAACAGAAGTTGTCAGTGGGCAATGCCGCCACAAGAAGACACTGTTAAAAAAAAACAAGCAAAAAGAAAAAAATTACATCACATTGAGTGTTATATATATATCCTGTGCGTATCCTGTGTCACCCTGATCTGTCCCACCCATGAGGTCAACTCTCACAAAACATCAGATACACCTGTGTTTTTATTTTTATTTAAACACAACATATCTCGGTTACTTCGGTTCCACTCATCCATCCATCCATTTTCTACCACTTATTCCCATTCTCGGGGTCGCAGGGGAGCTGGAGTCTATCCCAGCATCTTTGGGCGAAGGCAGAGGACACCCTGGACAAGTCGCCAGTTCATCGCAGGACTGACATATAAAGATGAACAACCATCCACGCTCACATTCACACCTACGGGCAATTTGGAAGTGACCAATTAACCTAACCCCACTTAGGCATGTTTTTGTGATGTGGGAGGAAACTGGAGTACCCGGAGTAAACCTACACAGACACAGGGAGAACATGCAAACTCCACACAGAAACGCCCTGAGCTTGATTCGAACCCAGGACCTTCTTGCTGTGAGGCGACAGTGAACCAGCGAAAAAAAGACAACAAAACAAAAAACAAAACAAAAAGAAAACTCCTTCTTGTCCCCCTGATCCGTCCCACTCATGAGGTAAACTCTCAAAAAACATCTGAAGATACAGCGGCTTTTTTTTTTTTGTCGGTTGCGTCGGTTTCCATTTTTTTAAAAACAAAAACGTAATGACTTGATGATTTTTAGTTTCTTTTCTTCTAGCTTTATTAACAAACCTGAGATGTAGAAAAAATGCATCCATGATCACTGAAGGGTTTTTATTTTACACTGTGTCTGTTTTTATTCCTTTTTATTGCAGGTTTAATCTTTTTTTATTCAGAGCAGAATTTCGCTCCGGTAAAATCCTCCACAGTCGGTAAAATTCAGATTTGAAAGTGGAATAAAAACGGGAGGAAATAACCCTTTAAGAAGATTATCGAGGCGTTTTGGTTCTGCGAGGTTTTCAGAAACAAAAACACTCCATCCTCTCTCTTCCTCTCTAATCTTCACTTCCCTCCTCTTCCTCCTCGCTGAGTCTCTGAGTCTGTCTGTCTGCAGTCTGAGCCGGGATGTGCCGTTATTATCTCCGACCAGCAGGGTTATTAATGGATCGCATACCATATCAGACAAACATGGAGCCAATGGTTGCCATGGGAACTGCATCCGCAGCGCCCCAGAAAGGAGAGAGAGAGAGAGAGAGAGAGAGAGAGATGGAGTAAGGAGGGGAGGGGAGGAGCAGCAGAGGAGGAGAAGTGGAATGTGGAGTGAAAAACAAGAGAGGGGGGAACGGGAGGAGGAGGAGGAAGAGAAGGAGGAGGAGGAGGAGCTTCAGGAGGAGCGGGGCGGGTGATTAATAGAGGAAGAGGAAATAGAGAAGGAGGGATGGAGGGAGGGAAAGAGGAGAAGAGAGGAGCCCACTTCTATCAGTCTGAAATATTTGATTCAGCAGAAAGGGTGACCTTGAGGAGGAAGACAAAGGCAGCTCTCTCTCTCTCTCTCTCTGTGATAAACGATGTTAATGCCGTCTACAGAAATCACAGAAAACGCTCTCTGACACGTTTCTTTGACAACACTTTCTGTTCCTGAGAGTTTTAATCCCGCCTGCAGCTCCGACACTCAGCAACAGATATGACCTTGGTTACGTTAATGATACCGAAACACTTCTGTTACAGACACTTGTTTTACTTTGTTAAAGCGGTTTACCTGTCCAGCAGAAAGGTTACAGGGTCACCAAGATCCCCAAGCGTCCCCCATCGTTTATGTTGACCCGTCTTTTTAGCTCTTGTCCGGTCTACCTCCGTTTTAAGCGCCCGTTATTCCTCCAGAGTCTCTGGTATTTACTTTGTTTTCTTGCTTGTGTCGGCAGTCGTGGCCAAAGGAGGATTCAGACAATTTTCCGAACTTTCTGGTTGGTTTCTACTGTCCAATATTGTAGCACGCTAACTTTGTTTGGGCTCCTGAATGACACGGGGGAGCAGCGTCTGCCTCACAACCAATCAGGACTGGGCAGGATTTTGACGACTTGTTCATTTCTGGGTCAAAAGATCTTTTATATCTTCTTGTTTCAGGTTAAAAAAGCAGATCTGAACCTCCCTATGCTCTTTTAATCCACAATAATACTCTGATTTAGTATCCGTGTCTCTCTGCTTTTAAAATCTGGATCTATATTTTAAGTTCTGATCTGACAGACATCATGTATGTCGGCTGTCCGGTCTCCTCTCACCTACTGTGAGTTTTGCACACTCAGTTCTGGATCAACAATCACAGGCCTTATGTAACTTTATACATAAATAAATCCAATTAAGTCCGCGCGGTTATGTAAGCAGATTCTACATTTGGGGGAAAAGAGAGCGCCGGTGCAGGATCAGTACGGGACATGAATAATTGAGAGAGGAGGAAGTGTGGGATCAGGGAATCTCTCGCTCCTCTCAGCCGTCAGTTTACACACGTTTCTGGAAATACACGCACACACTTTTAGATCTCCAGATCATCTTTTAAAGGGATATTTAAGTCTTTTTAAAACTTTGCATCTGTTTTCATCTCAAAGGCGAGCACAATCGAGCCCTGAGCGATTATCGCCACAATAAATTTGACCCTTTTTTAAACCTTCTTACTGACATTCAAACTATTTACGGCCTTCCTCCTCTCCTTTAACACTCTTCTGTAACACAATAAAAAGCTCATGTCTTCAGTCTGATAATGTCCACAAACTTCTCTCTGGGTTTCCAGGAGCCAAAATGTGAATAAAAGCTTCAAACCCTTCTCTTTCGAAGATATTAAAATGTTTTTTAAATCTCAATCTCAGTCAAATAATCTGAAGCAGGATGACGCCGACATGTCTGCAGAGTCTGATGACGACAGCTCCGGGCCGCAGAACCGTCACCTGAACCACGAGAACATCAGATCGGACTTTAGCGGATCGATAAATCTGTGCTTCCCCTCACAGATAACATCCTCTACATCTCATTTTGCACTGTTTGCACTCTCTTTGTCTCTCTGCTCCCTCACACTTTCTGTGTTTCCTCTCCCCCCTGATATAAATCCACTTCCCCCCCTCGAGCGGTCTGGCGTACGATCCCCCAAATCCCCTCTGCAGAGTCAGAGCGAGACGGGAGGAGGCTAAATGTTCACGTCTTCAGGGAAGGAGGAAACACAATATGACCACATCACTCTGAGCGATCGATGCAGGGCTGTGTACTGCTGCTGCTGCTGCTGCTGCTGACTCATACTGTAGGGAGGGAGGGAGGGAGGGGTTTATGGGCTGGGTGAGGATAAGGGGGGAGACGGAGATGAAGTACGAGAGTGAGAGGGAGGGAGACAGAGAAGGACAAAGGTGGGTGGTGGAGGTTAGAGGAGAGTAAGACAGAGAAAATATGAATGGGTGTAGCGGTGCTTGAAGACTAATATGAGGGAGGAAATCTATAAACATCCGTCAGGGAGACAGATCTGCGCAGTTTAGAGCGAGCCGGGGGAGAGAGAGAGAGAGAGAGAGAGAGAGAGAGAGAGAGAGAGAGAGGAAACGGAGGAGGAAACCCTGGAGCTCGCTCAAAGGCCTGAGGCTCCAGAATAAATCATCAAACATCAAATCAACAAGCAATTAAAAATGACTAAAAGGACTTATCAAACTCAGCGCCGTGACGAGTTCGTCAAACTAAACTGAAATATATTGATCAAAAGTTATTTATCAGACTTTAGATGGAGCTAATAAACATTTATAATTGAAGCTCACATTTTAGGGTTGGGGTTGTTTTAAAATAAGATAAGAAAAGCTTCATTGGTCGATATGTTTATTTAAGTATATTTCAATACAGTATGTCATAATTTCTAACACGTCTACATCATCTATGTAGTGACATATTGATCAGAAGTCATTAATCAGACTTTATAAGGTGCTAATAAACATTTATAATATTAACAAAAGCATAATCACGTTAGTTTTAGGCTCTTATGAGAAACTTGCTGACCTGTTATATGTATTTATAAGATGTTTATTGACTTAAAATCCCTTTTTATCTTTGGATTAAAGCTCAAATTTAAGGGTTGGGGTTGTTTTAAGATGAGAACTACATGTTTTTTTGTATAAATAAATACAATATATTATAACTTTCAATATATACAATTTATGTAGATTTATGTAAATATTGGTTCAAAAGTTATTTATCAGACTTTCTATTGTGCTAATAAACATTATTATTAATAATAAAAGCATAAACACGTTAGTTTTAGGCTCTTATCAGAAACTTGCTGACCTTTTATAGATATTATAGGATGTTTATTGACATTTATCAGACTCAAAATCTCTTTTAAGGCTTTTTATTTTTGGATTAAAGCTCAAATTTTGGGGTTGGAGTTGTTTTAAGACGAGAACTACATGTTTATTTTAGTATATATTGATACAGTCAATCATAATTTTCATATTTCTAAAGATGTTTTTGTCCCTCAAATTAAAAAAAGTAAACTTTTAAAATGTTTTAAAGTGAGTCAGATGTGGAATATTGATCTGATATCTGACCTCCATCTATAAATCTGTTCATTGACGAATCGATTCATCGTTTGTGTCGGAGGACCATAAATCTGCTGGAGGACAGCAGCCTGGGGTTAATGAAATCATGTCGATGACTCCTGTCACCCACCCACCCACACACACACACACACACACACACACACACACACACACACACACACACACACACACACACACACACACACACACACACACACACTTTTCATTAGTCACTGTGGACGCTGACAGCGGTGGTCACATTCAGTGGAGCCAGATGAAGCTGTTGCTACAGAAACAATCCTCAGTGTTTCTTTTCCCAGAATCCAATTCCAGCTGCTTACACAACACAGACACCACAGCGCCCAGAAGACAGAGGAGATTATGTTACAGGGATTTAAACCCGCGGTCACGGGGCGACTTTGTTATCAAGTCACTCCTCGAAGAGAAACGGAGAGAAAAATGTGGCGAGCAGCTGTAAATCACAGGAAAAATCCTCCTCCTCCTCCTCCTCCTCCTCCTCCTCCTCCTCCTCCTCCTCCTCCTCCTCCGCTCGCTGCAAAGTCACCAGAACATTTCCGCACAAGTGTGAAGCTGTGTGACATTAGACAGAGCTAAATACAGCTTTACTCTGCAGTTTACCACCTGTGAGAATACAGGACGGGGATGAATAATTCAGCAGTCGAGTATTTTTATATTCAGATCTCAGAGGAGAGGTGTGAAAGATGACAGATGAGCTGAATGACAAACCGAGAAACACACAAACACTGAATGAAGAGGAAAAAATATCAGAAATAATGAGAGATGAAATGATTTTTCACCTCTGCTGCTGGTCTAAAGAAACACAGTCTTTCACAGGATTACTCATTTTGTGCAGTTGTAAAACAAAGACTCTTATTTTGAAAGGGAAACCAACGTGGTGTCTTTAATCCTGAATCACAGGTGTTAGCATCATCAAAGCAATGAAATAAGACATCAAGTACGACAATAGTGTTGATCCATATGTAAAAGTGCTGCACACTGAGCTCCTCTCCCTCCTCCTTTATCCTCGTCATTAACTTTGAATCATCATGTCTCATCAGAGTCACTGATTCGCTCTTTTCTGGGAGTCCATGAGTTCCATCACGCTGTAGGTTTCTCTGGATCATGTCCCGCTGCTGTGGACCTTCTCAGGCTCAGTCTCAGCAGATGACTGTCTAACATCAGTCTGGTTCTGCTCGAGGTTTCTGCCTCCGATGAAAATCATGTTTTTCTTGTTGTCTACATGTTCATACGGCATTTTTCTGATGCTACAGGACCTTAGGGCTGTCCCGATACGATATTGATATCGGATATCGCTCTGATATAAGCCAAAAACCAAATATCGGATTATATCGGCCTGCATCTAAAATTTCCGATATCAGCACTCTGATACAAGCAGTCCATTCCAGACTCCACTCCCGCACCTCTAGATAGCATCGCCCTGATCCAGCATTCAGAGCCCACGTGATCACAACAACAGTGTGTACTAAGGTACTAACAAACTAGGAGTAGGAGTGATGCTAATGATCTACTGAAGCTCTGCAGAAGAAAAGCCTTTAAAAATGACACAGGTGATGCAATTTTGGCTAAAAACTACATAATCATAATTTAAAGACCTCTGAGAACACTTAGAGTAGTAAAAAAAACGATCAGAGTGGGACTTTGGGTTTTTGTAAATAGAGCTTTTTAATGAAGCATCTAGAGATGACAGCTGTTGAGAATAAAGATTGATTGATTAATTCTATAATTATGAATGGAAGAAGGAGCTGACTGTATCTGCTGCATATTTTGAAGCATTTTTAAGAATCACCTTTTCAGTGAGCAGACCAGAATGCACAGAAAAAATATGTTTTTAAACAGCAGGAAATGAAGCAACCATATCCTAAAGTATCCTGATGCTATGATATTGTAATGAGTCATGATGCAAACACTCATAGTTTGCAGGTTAAGAAGATTCTGACTCAGGTTCGAGGCCAAACCGGACTCAAAAGTCTGTTTTTGAGGATTTAGAGAGCCCACTCTGAGGCGGAGTGGAGGAGCACACACGCTGTAGTGACGGTCGTCTTGTTGGCACGAGTGTCTCATTGATTTTGCAGTTTGTGTGTGACAGATGCAGAGTGTCTGCTCCGCTATCCTGGCAGAGGATGGTGGGAGTGCTGCAGTCGCTGCTGCTGCTGCTGCGTGGGATGCATGTCAACACACACACACTCTTATACACACATACACACACACAGAGCGGAGAGGGAGATGGAGAGAAAAAGGGGGTGGCTCTGTCTCATCTAAATATAGGCCTCAGCAGCAGCAGCAGCAGCAGCAGCAGAGCCTTAAATATTTCATTGCCTCCTCTCCTGAAATGAGGAAGGGGGGAGTCGGGGTGGAAAAAGGGGGAAGATTTGGAGAGAGGCAGAGATGTGGAAGAGGAGGAGGGGGGGGCCGCAAGGGGTTGAAGTGAGACTGAGAACAGCACAAAAGGGATATAGTCAAAAATAGGAAGCAGAGAGGAGCATGAAAGAGGAAGAGGGGGAAAGAGAGGGATGGAGGGAGGGAGGGAGGGGGAGGCTGAAGGCATGGGAATCTAATCCTCCCCCTCCTTTTTTATGCAAAAGAAGAATGAGGTATTTCTGAATTTCTCTAGACAACTGGTGCGTCATGGCCGATAAGAGGGTTATCTTCTTCTGTGTGCGTTTTTTAAAACCCCTGAATCACTTCAGTTTGGAGCAACTTTGTGAGCTATTGATAAATTTCGGCTTTTAAAAAACATCTGAAAGCCTCGACATTATCTCGAAATAAAAACCCGCTTCAGTTCTCGGCAAATTCAAGAATTCAAAACATGAGGAGATTAATGCCGAGCAGATTTGGGAAGTGTCAAAAACAAATCTCTCCTCATACAAACTCAAGTATCCAGACACAGCTCTGACAGGCGGAGGGTTTATTCCCGGAGGTGCTGTCGCTCTGCTTCGGCCTCGCTGTCACTTTGAGCAGGATAGAGAGTTGCTTTGTTGCTGCTGTAAGCTGCCCTTCTCCCTGCTCCCTGCTTTTGTGCGTATTGTGCACTGTGCAGCATGTTGAAGGAGAGATAAAGGTTAAAGCTACATCTACAGGGAGCTGCAGCGGGGAGACAATGCATGCAGGAGATTAGACAATGCAGATACACAAACACCAGCAGGGTCGCATGTATGACGCCGCTCAGCTGCCTGGTGTGATGCACGAGTGAACATGAGTCTCTGAATGACCCTTTAGTTCTTATTTGATCAAACTGAAAGCCAAATTTTGCTCAGAGGTCTCCTCTTCTCAGAAATTAAAAGATTCGGTGATAAAAACGGTTGTAAACATGAAATAACCTGTTTTGTGCTAAAAATGTGATTTTCTTGAATGAGCTTCTGTGAGAAACAAGTGAGTCGATGCTAGTTGAGAATCAGGCAGCTACAAGATGGTTTTTCTGTGTCAGGAATCCTGTGTAAGAGATTTATGCTGCAGAAATCTCTCCTCTGATTTTGTTGAATTCACATGCTTTTATTTTGAAAAGTCTAGTGTGACGTAACTTTGAATGTTTATTAAAGGTTAAATAAACGCTAATAAAAACTGCAACACTTGACTTGTTATTGAGGATTAAACTTCATACTAATGTTGATAAATAACTTTTCTATCGAGCCCCCATCACTCTCTGTAGACTGTATTACAAACTGAGTTAAAGAAAATAATACAAATGTTAATAAAAAAGTTTGAACATAAATTAAAAACTGTTTTTCCACCACGTTGTCGACATCAACTCAGAAAGTCAGTCACGAAAAGTTTCTGCCTAGTTAATCTGATTTGAGCAGGCTTTAAGGCACATTTTCCAACTCAAGAACTCGTTTTTACAACAAATCTGACAGCACTTGAACGCAGCATTTTACCAACAAAACAGAATGTCCACAAATCCTCCTCTCTTTAAACAACAGCAACAGTATTTTATATCAAAAACATGATAAAAATGGGCGACAAAACAGCACCTAAAAGTGAAGCCAAAACATTTGGAGCTCCCCTTACTGGTGGGCTAGAGTAAAGGTCTTAAAGGCCACCTCCTCCATGTTAACAGATGGGACATGGATCAAAATCTAAAATCAAAATTAGCACTTAATAAATTTTCCTATAACATAGTTCCTGTTTTTGTAGTCTGTTCCCATTAAGATGATTTATGTCAAAAAGTTCAACCAACAAAAAAGTTTGTTTTAAGTAGTTTTTTAACGCAACAAAAAGGAGTTATAAGTTAATGATTGACAGCACTGTTGACAGACTCAGTGAGGACTGTGTGGACTAGACCGCCAGTTTAGAGGACGCACAATGAAGCATGATATTATTTATGCTAATATGAGACTCTCTGGCAGGATATCAAGACTGGGGTTTCGCTGATCTCTGATTCGCCCATCATCGGCCTTCACAGGGATATTTGGCTTCAGTTTTACAAAACGGGAGAACTTGGTGACATACTGTCCGACTTTCTGTACAGTCAATGATTAAAACTTAAAAAAAAAAGAATAAAAGTTTCACATTAAAGTCTAAAAGGCTTGACTGGTGCGATGTGTAACCAGCACAGGTATTTGGACATTAACTAGCATAGGATAAAGGCAAGTCTGGACGGGTTTAGGACACCGTTATCCTGGTTTTGACTAAAATAAGACTAAGGTACGTCTATACAGTTTGTTAAAAATGAGACTCAGCTCAGTTAAATATGGCTCTTTCATTACCATCTTTCTCTCAGACACCTTTCTCTCCTTCTACCAGCACCAAACCCTAATAAACCCGCCTGATTTACATGCATATGCAAGGCAAGAAGTGACATTGACAAAGTAGTCTCTGCTGGGTCGTTGAGTCCATCATACACTTTAATACAATACCCAGACGCTCTCAGACATACACGGGCAAGTTAGAGCAGACAAAAGAAACCCACATGCATATCTGCACATGCTGCTGTTCCCTTTGTTCTGTCAGTGTTTCGCAGTGATGGATGAGGGATGCAAGGCACATGGAGGGTGATTACACGAGGCCCGGTGGAGGCCTTTCACAGCCCGACACCTCCGGAGAAATGAGCTCCACAAAGAACAAGATACCATCACAGTACGCCGTAGATGGAGCACACACACACACACATGCACACACACGCGTACACAAACCGAGCCACACAGGTCTGCAAATCCTCTTTCTTCTTCTCCCCTCACAGTACTTACAAACATAACAAAGCAAACATGGACCAACAGATCAATGAATACGCCAAACTACAGTCGCTGCAGCCGATTCAATAAATGAGTGGAACGAGTTTTTTCACTGAGGACAAAGATGAGATTCAACAAACAGCTGAGCAGTCGGAAAATCTGAGTTTTAATGTCAAAATTTCACAGAAGAAACTTTTATTTTGAACTTATTGATCAGTTTTTCCAAATAGGCCACATCTCAATTAGTGCGTTTGTTTCCATACAGTATTGATTAATGAATATTCCTCATAGCTAATGTGTTCTCGTTATTATAGAGTTCATGGTCACAGAAATTTGGTTACACTTCTGTCAACAACACAAACATAATGATGCAAATGTGTTTATATTCATAGCCCCGAGTAGATGATGTTTGTGAATAATCAGGAAGTCAAAATAAGAATAAATGGTTCCTGGAGTTTGTTATTTGGAGAACAGGGGACAACTTTGATTCATTATTTGATGATGAATTTAAGTGAAATACATAAACAAATATTGACAGTTGCATTCTGGTTCTGACAGATATTTTTTTATTACCCGTTGTTCATCATAATTTGTGAAAAACCTGCATTTTTTGAACATATTTCAGCTGCATTCAAAATAGATCAAACAGAAGTGTTGATTTTAGGGTAAAATTCTACTGTAACTTTGACCAGTGAGGAAACAAAGAGGCTGAAAGACTTTCTACGATCCATCCATCCATCCATCCATCCATCATCCATCCAAACAAACAAGCTGGCTAAGCAACCAGTGGACTAATCATCCAACCAACCAACAGACCAACCAACCATCCAAACAGCTGGCTAAGCAACTAATGGACTGATCATCCAACCAAACAACCAAACAAGCTAGCTAACCGACCAACCAACAAACCAACCAACCAACCAACCTGGCTAAGCAACCAGTGGACTGACTAACCAACCAACCAACCAACCATCCAACCAACCAACCAACCAACTAATAAACTGACTAACTGCTATCTAACTTTCTAACTAACCAATCACCCAACCAACAGACAAATAGACCCACCAACAACCCAACCACTTTACCAAATAGCAGACTTACTTTTTAACCCACTCAACTAATTATCCATTAAGCAGACCAACCAGACAGACAACCAACCCTCCAATGAACAATCAATAGAGAAAATCCAAAACCTTCACAGGTTTGGTTGTATATATATATTGTATACACTCACCGGCCACTTTATTAGGTACACCTGTCCAACTGCTCGTTAACACTTAATTTCTAATCAGCCAATCACATGGCGGCAACTTAGTGCATTTAGGCATGTAGACATGGTCAAGACAATCTCCTGCAGTTCAAACCGAGCATCAGTATGGGGAAGAAAGGTGATTTGAGTGACTTTGAACGTGGCATGGTTGTTGGTGCCAGAAGGGCTGGTCTGAGTATTTCAGAAACTGCTGATCTACTGGGATTTTCACGCACAACCATCTCTAGGGTTTACAGAGAATGGTCCGAAAAAGAAAAAATATCGAGTGAGCGGCAGTTCTGTGGGCGGAAATGCCTTGTTGATGCCAGAGGTCAGAGGAGAATGGCCAGACTGGTTCGAGCTGATAGAAAGGCAACAGTGACTCAAATAACCACCCGTTACAACCAAGGTAGGCAGAAGAGCATCTCTGAACGCACAGTACGTTGAACTTTGAGGCAGATGGGCTACAGCAGCAGAAGACCACGCCGGGTGCCACTCCTTTCAGCTAAGAACAGGAAACTGAGGCTACAATTTGCACAAGCTCATCGAAATTGGACAATAGAAGATTGAAAAAACGTTGCCTGGTCTGATGAGTCTCGATTTCTGCTGCGACATTCGGATGGTAGGGTCAGAATTTGGCGTCAACAACATGAAAGCATGACTCCATCCTGCCTTGTATCAACGGTTCAGGCTGGTGGTGGTGGTGTCATGGTGTGGGGAATATTTTCTTGGCACTCTTTGGGCCCCTTGGTACCAATTGAGCATCGTTGCAATGCCACAGCCTACCTGAGTATTGTTGCTGACCATGTCCATCCCTTTATGACCACAATGTACCCAACTTCTGATGGCTACTTTCAGCAGGATAATGCGCCATGTCATAAAGCTGGAATCATCTCAGACTGGTTTCTTGAACATGACAATGAGTTCACTGTACTCAAATGGCCTCCACAGTCACCAGATCTCAATCCAATAGAGCATCTTTGGGATGTGGTGGAACGGGAGATTCGCATCATGGATGTGCAGCCGACAAATCTGCGGCAACTGTGTGATGCCATCATGTCAATATGGACCAAGCTCTCTGAGGAATGCTTCCAGCACCTTGTTGAATCTATGCCACGAAGAATTGAGGCAGTTCTGAAGGCAAAAGGGGGTCCAACCCGTCACTAGCATGGTGTACCTAATAAAGTGGCCGGTGAGTGTATATTGTGACTTTAAGTTAATTTTAAAGAATTTAAAATGCTTTTATTACTCTACCATAACCTGCTGAACTTAAACATGTCAGGACTGTCTTTGCATTAAGCTAATCTCATGAATTAGTAGATATATTTTCTAAGATTGAACAGACATGATTGAGAACTAAGAATTTCCATATTTGCTCTAACATACTGTAGTCTGAGTCCAGCATCCACTGTAATGAAACAGCATCAATAAACACATCTGTACTGGCCTCAGTAATGGACTTTGGTGGTGGGTGTTTGATACAACACAATCTAATCTGATCAACTCTATTCTTCCACCCACTATGCCCTAAATAGAGTCAAAAGGTCTGGATGAAATCGACCGAGGCCCACAGGGTGAATCAGCAAATTAAACAGGAATGAGTGGGGATGACAACAGCGGGGATATTTAATTATTTTCAGCAGCACAGCTGGATTTAATCACAAACTCAATGGGATGAACCAGATCGAGTGGAACGGGTTTATCTGAGGACGAACGGTTCAGCCGGTGCTTCAATTCATTCTTCGGGAAAGTAAAAGAAAAAATTGCATCTGAGACATATTTCATAATCCTTTTAGTCACATTGTGTTTTGTCTTTTCCAAAAATGTAAGACTGTTGTTGTTGTTGTTTACACGTCCCACAAAGTTGTCGACTGACAGAATAATTAGTGAATGAATGAAACACTTCGTCTTCACACACTGACAACAGCAGCTCCTTTTGAAACACTTGAGGAAGCTGTCAGAAGTAAAAACAATTCACAAGGTTCCTGATGATTCATAATTACAGTCAACTAAAGAGAAGCTGACGGAGGCTGAATATTTTGATAAAACTCAGTTCATACCTCCTGTCAGCATCTTCCTTTCTTACATAACAGAGTAACCTTTTACTCGAACGAGAAGGTATTTTTAAACGCTCATGTTAACTGCGATCGGAGCACAACTTCAGGTCAGTTCGGTGTACCAGGAAGTGCGTGGGAGTCTGATTTCACTGATTTGTGAGCGAGGAGGACAAGCAGACTTGCTGCTGTGAGCATCACCTCGTGTGAACTAGACAAAGCTCAAGAGAAATACCCGCAACATGCCTCCTCTACACGTTTGAGTATCTCTGAATATCCATGAAGCTTCACCGTAGAGGATCGTTTTCGTGGTTTCCTAAAGCAAACACAGCCCTTCAGAGGCTGTGTGGAGAATGAGCCTGTGATTGAGTTCATCAGGTTGCTGATTGTGTATTGTGGTTTTGGAGAGATCATGATAAAAAGACAGTTCCGGAGTGAACCTCGGTTAATAATGAGGTTTGAGAGAAAACGACGGCAGGATTCAGAGATTTCATTTGGAGGGTCTTTTTCCTCCTCTAAGTGAGCTAAAGAACAAAATTAATGGCAGCTTTCACAGAAACACGCCCTGAGGAGAGCTTTAACCCAGATTTAATGAACATAATGGTTCCAGTTAGGACAGCTCTGACTGTGCACTCCATCTCACCCCGTAATCCACCTGCTACAGGCCACATCACTCCATACCAAGCCTCTGGACCGCATATCTGCTCCATGCATGAAACAGTTGTATTTCTGCATGTTTTTAAATATGGACTTTACACCGCAGCACCATCAGGAGTCTTGGGGGCAGTGTCGAGCACTTTAAACCAAACCAGCAAAACACAGTGAAGAAGAAGACTGAGAAAAATGGTGCAACTTTCTAAGAATATTGTGTAAAAACAATAAACATAGGGTGACCATGTTCTGAATCCCCAAAAAGAGGACACTTCTACACAGAGCGGAGTCACACATAGTAAATTTTAAAAGTTTTTCAGGTCGGGTCAACTAATCAATGAGCCATCTAACTATCCAATCAGCTGGCCAACCAACCGACCAACCAACCAACCAACCAAACAAGCTGGCCAAACAACCAGTGGACTGATCATCGAACCAACCAACCAACCAACCAACCAACCAACCAACCAACCAACCAACCAACCAACCGACCAACCAACTGCTATCTAACTTACTAACCAACCAGCCTTACAGCTAACCAACCAATCATTCAACCAACTTATCCACCAATCGCCCAACCAACCAACCAAACCAGCAAAACACAGTGGGGAAAAATACTGAGAAAAATTGTGTGACCTTCTAAGAATATCGAGTAAAAACAAAAAAAAAAAGGGTGACCATATTCTGAATCACCAACAAGAGGACACTACTATGTGGGGCGGAGTCGTGGAGTCACGCGTAGTTAATTCTGAGAGTTTTCAAATTGGATCAAGTGTTTTTTTAGGCACTTCTAACTCAGTTAGTCCACGTGACACAAACTCAAAACTTCCATTCAAAACCCCTGACATTTGAAGGATTTAGCTCCCCTGGACAGCCCCCCAAAAAGAGTCAGTCATATTTACACTGTGAAATGAACTGTTGTGTTACTGTGCAGAATAATGGATAGATTTTTGGCTTAAAACCTTTTAACATCTGCAGCTTTAGACTTTAAAGTCCAGTCCAGATGTATCAATTATAATGCACATTTTAAACTAACGTGCTGCAGACTGAAATGTAAAAGATCAGGAAGTTTCATCACACAGTTCCTCTAAAATTCCTTTCCAGCTGAATATAAAACCAGTTCTTGTCATCTAACACTCCAAGAAACAGAAGGATATGAAGGGCGCTGTGTTTCAGTGAGGTCAACAGACTTTTGTGCGCTGAAGATTTCTCAGAGCAGTAAACAAAGAGAAAAATGAGCTGTCCTCCTGCTTCACCTTGATGTAAACCACAGGTAAACTGTCATTCACATTTCCTGAGCTCTTCAGGACTTTCCAACAGGACTGTGAGATAGTATTAACACATCCTCCACCACCTGTTTCCCTCCGTCTCTTACCTCTTGAAGTGGCTGAGCAGGGTCCCCACTAGCTCCCCGATGCGGCTCTCATTGGTGGGCACCATGCCCTGCAGGCACACCACCAGGTCCCGGTTGTCCTTGGTGTGGAACACGACCAGCTGGTCCTTCCCGGGGGACACGCTCACTCCAGTCACCTGAGACAGAGAGAGAGACAGGATTCACGATTAAACACAGATTACAGCTACATAGGTAGAGCATACACTGAATCACAAACATGAGAAGAAGCAGGAGTGTGTGTGGAGGAGCAAAACCATCTTTACAGTAGACAGAGACGCTAACAGGACATGGACAGATGCAGAAACATGATCTGCTGCGCCCCAAAAGGACCTGAATTCACCGGGGAGGCTGCACTAAACCACGATTCATCAAATTTAACTTCATCAGGAGGTAACATGAGAAGATCTGAGCAATCGTCCATTTTCAACAGACTCAGCTTTTTACAGAGAAACGGAAAGTCATGATTATAAAAAAGTGATTATAAGAGCCGAAGCATCAAATGTTGAGAGGACGCTGTTAAAACTGAAGGAATTATTCCGTCTGTTCTGAAGTTAAGAGCATTTCTGATGCTCAAATACTTATTAGGCATTAAAAGTGGCAGAAATGAATGTTTGATTCCAGTCTTACACACGAGTACTTTAAAATTTATCAAGTGAAGATCAGATAAAAGTCTGTGGCTGGGTCTCAGATCACATGCTCATTCATTACTCCCTTTGGTGGACTACGATCTGATCTCAGAGGCACAATAAAAAAAAACCTTTTCCACTTTCACCCCGAGGTCCCTGACGCCAGGAAAGACGTCATCACTGCTGCACAATTAAAATGTACAATAAACGGCATAATACTGTGAATTCAGGCTATAAGACACAACATTAATACCTTTTTGAAGGTGAACTGAGTCCTTAACTCCAGTGTCACCACTTTACTTCTATAAATGCAGAGCGGGGGTTTCTACTGCATTACAGTATTTTACCCAGAAGATGGCGCTTGAAGAATAAACTGAAGGAGCAATCATTAAGTTAATAAGATTACAAACAAATATGATTTAGATCTAAACTCACCAAATAATTATGGATTATTTATGTTATTTTATTAGCTATATAATTCAAAAATATGCCGGCAAAACACCGGCAGCAACCTCCACCTGCAGAGGCACCAACTCCTGATGGCAAATAGATTCATTTTATTCTCGTAAGTAATGATTTGCAAAAGAAAGAGGAAAAAATAGCTGGAAAAAATTGTGTAGCGCTGCAGAAACTGTAAAATGTAAACATCCATGCCACACTGCTGCCTCACACACACACACACACTCAAACACACACACACTCACACACACTCCAGCATTTAGCTCAGGATGGATGCTTAAACACCAGTATCCACGGCCAGCAGCTCCTCACTGAAGCTAGAGACTACAGAATAGTGTTTTGTCTTCAAATCCTTATTAATAGATGATGTAGTGTAATATAAATCCTGCTAATCGGTACCAGGACCTTTTCACAGTAAAACTAATGTAAGAACTGAGCCGAAATAACCCCTAAGTAAGAGGACTAGTCGTCCTGGATCTGTCGTCTGCTGGTGTTTTGGGTTTCTCAGCACTTGCAGTAAAGATTTATTGATCATCATCTCAAAGGCTCGATCGACTCTTTCCACCCAGATCCCCCGAAGGACAAACTACACTTAAAGGGAATCCCAGTCTGTGCGGTCGGGTTGTTTTCACTTTAAAGGTTTCTTATAAGGAGACCCAACAGGAAGAAACCGATATCTTCAGTTGCAAACACATCTGAGGAGGAGAAGGAGCTCATTAACTCCTCGTTTCTGTGTATTTTATCCTCCATAAAGCTGATATTTCTCCTCCTTTACGCCCCTCTTTCCTCCGTCTCTTGTATCGTCTCCTCCCTTTGGTTTGAAGCTGTTTATTTCTCTCTTAATTTGTCTTTCGGGCGGCGTTTGTTGAGGAAACAGCCACGGGGCAGGCAGTCAGGTGCGTTAATATCCTCTCACCACACTGCCATGCTGAGACTAATTCACCATCAGGGGAGGACAGGTTGTTTCTGCCGGCTAAACAACAAGCTAGCTCCAACATGTTGCCTGTGACTTCCCGAACAAACACTTCACGTAATCACCGTGAATTAAAGCCTCAAGCCGCGCCTCTCTGTCGAGCCATCCACCCGCAGTTAATTACAAGGAGACGATTGCATTTACATTTATATTAAAGGCTTAATTGATTGGAACCTCAGTCGGAGTCGTAATGAGCTGCGTAATGATACATTCTCATTCCTTTCCTTGTCTAATTTTTCGTCTTGATTCACCAAATTAGTTTCAGAAAGTTGGAAGTCTGGCAGAGGCATTTATCTGCCCAGCCATCTGTTCAAGTGTTTGGCTGTCCGAGACACATAAATCTCACAAAACTCGAGGGCCGCGATACGTTTCATCAGAGCGGTAAGACTCATTTTTCACTGTATGCATGAATAACTGAGGGGGTGTCTGCATCCACACACACACAGATATGAGATCAAATATGAATGAAAGCAAATAATTCGCTCTGTCTCTTTTAATTTATTAAACAAAAATGAAAAAATGAACTGAATATCTTTGGGTTTGAGACGACTTAAGATGACTTAAGACAACTCAGGACTGTTTGATTGATTTATCCACCAATATCCCTGACGTCAATCAGAGAAAAGTCTGTGAGGCGTCCTGATATATCTGCAGATTATCTGCTCTTCATGGTTTGCATATTAGTGAGGCACTAAATTATGGTGTCAGTAACAAATCAAAGTGAGAAAAAGTCTACATTTGGACATTTTTGGGGTATGCACATGTGCAAGCTGCAAACTCCATCTGACTGTTATGAACCTAAATGCAAATGTATACTTATACACTTACAGGGTTTTTCCTGGCTCAAATTGAGGCAGAGGTGGCACCATCCTGACCATGCGCCATGACGTGCATATATTTGTAAATTCAACTGTCTCACTTTCTTTTACAGGCAACATACTTTAAGTTAAGAGTTCAAAAAAGAGTGTGACCATTATCATGTTAAAGCATTCATTTATTAAAACTATATACATACACAAATCAGCTGGCAACTTTAAATTGAAAGTACACTTCATCCACACATCTCGCAACCAGACAGAACATTTCAGCCTCCTCTTTTTCATTCTGTAGAACCTCCTCATGCACTCCTTGTAGTCCAAGGCCTCCTGGTCTGGTCCATCAACAGCCACCTTACAACAGACATCCAAGTGCCTCTCCTTCAGTCTGTTCCACAGAGGTGTCTTCACCTTAAACAAAACAATTCATCATGCATTAAGTATTTTTGTTTTTATTCTGATACAGACATGAAGAGTGATAGTGTTTTCAATCATATATTATATATATGTATACGCTGCAGTGTCCTCCCTAAAAAAAAAAACGACAACTAATTATTTCTTAAACTATCTAAACTATGTTCTTTTAGTTTTATTTATTTTTTATTAATTATTAGTTATTATTTATTAGTTGAGTGTTTTTAGGTACTACCATCTTTAATATATTTCTCCTTCTCTTCTGCTGCTTTGTGAACGGCTATCACCTCATGTCTTTTTAATGTGTCCAGCCTGTAGTTGGTTGATGGCTGTCTCACTAAGGAGGCAGCAATTGCCTGCTGTGTTGGGGCACAGTGCTTTTGGCATAAATAGCAGTGCATGCCTTCCTCAGTATGCCTGAGCCAGGTAAATTGATTGAGCCATTGCTTGTCAAAGCCACTGGCTCTGTGTTTTTGAGAAAATCTGGAAAGAGGAATAAAAACCACGTACACGTTGGCTTTGCGTTGTTATGCTCCTAATTGGAAACTAATTAATTAATTACCCTCGCCTCGCCGACTCGTCCTGTCCTGCATTCTGACCCTCGCGATCACCAGTCCCTTGTGAAGTACTTTCAGACCTGACACAAATTTCCACGTTGTCACCACTATGAATTATAGCATTTTAACTGCCTATTACGTTTTTTCTCTGCTGTGTTTCACCTGGACTCTTGACTTTCCTCCTTGCGAGGTCGCTTTTTAAAGTACTGGCTGATTTTGCCTGTCATATCTGCAACGCTAAAAAACGGAGGAAACTTTTTTTTTAAATAAACACGTCATGCTTGGATGCAAAAAAGACAAGCAGTATTTACCTGTTTGTACCATCCGCCAGGGAAAATCAGGACGCCGATAGCACCAACTAGCGGGAAAAAAACTTGAAAAAATTCGATCCGTTTCTTCTTCGGTAGAGGCTTCAGGTCTTTCCGGTGCACTGCTGTTGATATAGCGCCTCTATAGTGGCGCAACGCTGCAACTGCAGTTAAAATACGTTGCTGCAGCAGAGGGACATCATACACTCAATCAACACAGCTGGAGCTTTACGCTGTGTTGAGCGAAATCAATCGCTCTGGCCGGGGGCGGCACAAAATTAGGTGGAGGCGGCCGCCACGCAATTTTGAACGCAGGAAAAACCCTGACTTAAATGTATACTTGTATACTTAAATGTATACTTATGTAATGTAATGTATACTTGACTGTGCACTGCATGTGCTACCAAATGACACCTCCAGAGGGCGTGCCACGAAACTACGACCAGAAATATGCTGCAAAAACTCAAATCCCGACCGGACGATATCACATACTGCACCCGGCACCAGTTTAAGAGCAGAAATAAACATGTTTAACGCTTGGTACGAGTGAGTAGACTATCCCTGTGCTGATTATTTAGGTTGACCATATACTGACCTCTGAAAAAGAGGACACGATTACGCAGGGGCAGAGTCAGGTAGTCGAATGAAGTTTATTTTGAGAGTTTTCAGGTCTGATCGAGTGTCTTTTACATGCTTCTAACTCAACAAGTCCATGTGACACAAAATCGAAACCTACGTAAAAAAACGCGGACATTTGAAGGATTTTATAAACTTCCCCAACAAAGACAGACAGTCCCCAAAAAATATTTATTTTTTATTATTATTTTTATTATCATTATTATAATTATTATTATTATTATTATTATTATTATTATTATTATTGTATATTATTTAATTATTTATTATTTGTTATATTATTTTTTAATTATCTATTTTGGTGAGTAAAACCCTCTGTATTGTTCGCCGTGTGCTCTGCTCTGCGGTTATCATGAGGACTTCACTCTGAACAGCAGGTTCTCTCAGTATAGTCTAAAGGGAACTACTTATTGGTTATATAACACCCCCAACACAACAGCTCTGTTAAAACAGGAAGGGGAAGGCAGAGAGACATTAAGGACCGAGGCCCTGCAATTAAATGATAATAACATAATGGGTGAACTGAGGATAGGAGGGCACTAGAGAGCCGGCCTGTCATGTTTACACGGCCAGAATCGTCTCATTACCCCTTTAGATGTATGAATGTTTTAGAAGAAGGTCTATTTAGGCTGAATCACTTCTTAACCTGAACTTTTAAGGATGCTATGAAGAATTTAAGAAGTATTTTTAGGAACAGGAACAATAATAAACTCATTAAAGCAAAGTAGTTCAAAGAAGATCAATCAATCTATCTATCTATCTATTCATCCATCCGTCCATGCAAACATCCATCCATCCATCTATCTATTCAAATGTTCATCCATCAATCCATCCAAACATCCATCTATCCACCATCCAGTCATCCACTTATCCATCAATTTATCCACCAATCATCAATCCATCCATCTTTTCATTTGTCCATTTATTAATCTGTCCATCCATCCATCTTTTTACCAACCCATCCATCCATCTGCCCATCCATCCATCCATTGAAACATTTGAACATCCATCCATCCATCCATCTACCAAAACATCCGAACATCCATCCATCCATACATTGGAACATCCATCCATCCATTTATCCATCCATCTGTCCATCCATCCATCCAACCATCTGTCCTTACACCCAAACATCCATCCATCCAACCATCTGTCCTTACACCCAAACATCCATCCATCCATTCATCTTAACATTGGAACATCCATCCATCCATCCATCCATCAACCAATTCATCCATTCATCCTTTAATGACACATCTATCCATCCATCCATCCATGCATCCGTCCATTTACTTAACAATCCATCTGTTCTTACATTCATCCACCAATCCACCCATTTATTCATTCATCCATCCATCAATCACACCTTCATCCATCCATCTATCCAGCCACCTATTTTTTCATCCACCATCCATCCTTCCATCCACCCATCCTTATCTTTTAATATATGTGGATTTGTCTGTCTTTTCTATTGAACAGCTATTACCGTACAACCATTTTCTATCCTGTCATCTCTCGGTCTATCAATCCATCTTTCTATTTCTCATCCATCTTTTTAGCTTTCAACCACATGCCCATCTGTCCATCATTCAATTAGCCCTCCATTTATCCATCAGTCCATCCATCCCCTTTTCTCCAATTCCTCTATCTCTCCAGACATGTATCACGTTACAGACAGGAGCACAGAATCAGCCTCTTCCTGTTGAGTGAATTCTTTCTACACCCTTTTTTAGGAGGATGAAGATAAACTGCACATGCACACCATCCACCAGGTCTTTATGAAGGTAAATCTTCACTGTACCCCAAAGGCTGTGGGTGGTGGGTGCAGAAAGGAGGGCTGAAGTGAAGAAGAAAAATAGAGAATAAGGAAAAAAAAGAGGCGAGGGGGAGTGAGAGAGAAAGAGAGAGAGAGAGAGAGAGAGAGAGAGAGAGAGACAGAGAGAAGAGAGAGAGAGAGAGAGAGAGAGAGAGAGACAGAGAGAGAGAGAGAGAGAGAGAGAGCCGCAGGGATCATGAACAAACCACGCTGGGAAATAGAGAGAGAGAGAGAGAGAGAGAGAGAGAGAGAGAGAGAGCACGCCTGAACGACACCAGACATCAGCTGATCTGGCCTGCTGCTCGGTATCCATGACAACACTGTCTCCTGGGAAGTTGGCATGACAACAACAGGAAAGGGAGAAGCGGCAACGGAGAAGAGGAGAGAGGGAATGGAGGGGAGGGGGGTGAGGTGAGGAGGAGGAGGAAGAAGAGAAGGAATGTGCAAAGGAAAGAAAAGGAGGTGAAAAACAAGAGGAGAGGATGAGTCACTGATGCAGCATTTCATTTAATCCTGTTTGTTTCATTCAACCAGAAAGAAAAAACCACAATAACCTGGTCTCACTTTTGCTGAATAGGTAATAATTATAATCTGTGTTTACAGTGAGGAGTCTGTGGGGGGGGTGGAGTTCAGTTTCAGGGGTCTTCTGGAGGTTTAGAGTCTGAGTAGGAAACTGGTTTAACAGGCTTAATGTATGAAAGAAAAACAGTCAGTATAGAGAGCAAAAACAGGCAGAACACCATCCACTATACAGTAAATAATTATAATTATTTTTTTTTTTTTAGAAGAATTGGTGGATAAACTTTGAATGACTCCTCTATATAAATGACAAAATGCACTGTGTTTAAAAAAGGGATTTACCCTAAAACCTGTCTACTAACTTTTAATACAAGAGAACCCCAAAAATGTTATAGTCTGTGTCTGAAATGGATCCCTAACCCCTATATAGGCGACTATATGGGGGTTAGCGCCATTTTAAGAGTCGTCCGAAACCTCAGTGATCAATTCCAGTGCCCAATATAGGTGACTCAAAATTTACCATAGAGCATTGCAAAATATAGTGACCATCCGATGGTCACTCACCGGTGGTGGGCATCCCATCATGTATTGCGTCTCAAGCGGCAATTCAGTCTCACTTCGCGTCATATAGTCTTGTGGACTATATGATGCAGCAAACAATATTCTTCACAAAAATATAAGGCCTTTTAAATGAATAATTAATTAATTATTATTATTATTATCTTTTAAAATTTCACAAACATTCTGGAAAAACAAATACATCTATACAACATCATAAAATTCAAGAGATGTGAAAACAACAGCCGCCACTTCAAATGCAACAATCTGAGCAGTGACGTCACAACATCTCACTACATAATAGTCATCTATACAGTGAAACCTTATATGGGGGTTTGAGTGGGATTGAGAGATTTATTTCAGACACAGCTATAGTCTGGTACATGATTTGGATGTAATTCAACAGAGCAGCAACATTTAAATCTGCTGAAAGGTTCATTTAAGGTCTTCAAAAGAAGATGTTTGCCTGAAGGCACCATTTAAAGTACCAACAAAAGGAACTTTTTCTCACTGAAATGCAAAGAAGCTTCCAGCAGCCTGTTAAACACAATCCAAACTCTTAATTCAGGATAAGTGCCAACTCTGATCAGGTGAATAGGACATCATCGGTCAGCATTTCTACCCCTGTTTCCAGCACTGGTGCTTCTAAACCAAAGAGTTCACGTCAAGCTGATACCTCATCTGTCTGTGCAAGAACTCATCAGCACTGACCACTAAGAAAAGCCTGCTAAGGTCGAAGCTTAGTAAACAGCACTCTGGGTGGGCTTTCACATGTTAAAACGCCTTTTCCTCACACAAAAAAAGGATTTGTTTAAGTATTTTTTGGCACTTTTGAGTGACCATAGATGTCTTTGAATAATTCTGGCCCAAACAAAAACCACATCGATAACAAACACTAAAGTATTCCCCTTTAAAAACAGAGATTAGACTTGGAAACTAGTGGCACCATTTCACAGCCTAAACTTGCTTCATTCTTTACGGTATTTCATCAGTTTGAACGTCTGCAGCGGTTTCATCTATCTCTGAAATCTGCGTAATTATGAGCAGTTTCTGAAGACCTCTTTATCTCTACAGAACTGATTCTTTTTCAGGTTTATAAACCTCTGAGAGACTCACCACAAACAGATGAAAAGCTGCTACTCGAGGGGACGTAATGAGCTGAGGATAAACAGCATTTCCCAGTTTTCTGACAGTGCAGTGAACAGACATTGTTTCTCACTTCCTGCTGGTTGTACATGAATGTCCAATAAGCCGACAGATGAGTTGTGATGTTGCTGGAGGATAAATCCAGCAGCAGTAAATACACTTCTTTAGGGCAGCTGAGGGGACGCTGTGGCATTAGCCTTTCAATGCTAATCAACAACCAGCTAACTGCTCTCCCCTCTGTTTGACCTTCTTGGATCGATATCCTCTTCGTCACGCTGCTGTGGCTCTCAGCCTGCAGCATATCTCTATTTTCTGCTCCCTCTAACTCCCCCTCCTTCATCGTACGGCTCACCTTTGCTCTTTTTCACCTTGACCAGGTCAGTCCCGCTCTGAGATTGACATTTAACTGTGTGACGAAAACCAGAGTACGTCACGATCAGCTCAAAGACTTTAATAATTCATATTAGAAAAGCAGACCTTCACTGTTATTGTCAACAAATTCAGTGAAAAGGTCAAAACTGAGCATGTCTCTGTGCCTTATAGGAGTATAACCAAATTTAATCCAAACTGTTTTTGGGTTCAGTATAATCTACAAATATGAAAAGATAATCTGGTTTGACCTTTTCGTAGGATTTTAACAATCAAGGATGAAGACAGATAACTTTTAAAGGTTTCATGTTTCGCACCCTGAGATGGAGAGGATGATACGTTTGTTATTTGATGTTGTCTGTGTACTTTGTAACTCTGATTTTGTAAAGGGCTATTCCAACAGATTATACGGTCTAACTGATTTCTGAGATTAAACTCGCCTTTTTGTTACTTTCCAGCTGTTTTAAGGCCTTATAGTGTCATGTGGAAAACATGGACCGGATTGTTAATTTTGACAATAAAACTGTAATCAACTGTAAAATGCAGAATATCATGAGATTTGCTAGAATTTGATTCTAAATCCAAACAGATTACCACGTTTATCAGTGATTTAGACAATCTTTTCACTCTCAGTGAGTTTGTTAAGTATTACGTCGGAGTAAAGTCATTTTCAACATCGTTAATTTAGTCGACAAATAGCCTCATAAAATTCCCGAAACAGCTGGCTGCTCACCATAAACCCAAACTACCATTTAATCAACACTTTACTCTTGTAAATTATGACTTTAATCCAAATAAACGTTACGACTTGTTTGTTTTCAGATTTTGCCCTCTGGAGAAAAAAATTAAATCTTCAAAAAAACAATTAGATAAAACTTTTAAAAGTTTTGGGTTCACAATTAAGTTGGTAACCCTTTCTTTTACGGTACACTTATTACCAAGTAATTAACAGGTATTTACCCAGTAACAACATGAAATTATCTGGTAATCACATGATAACTACTTAGTCAATACTGCCTAGCTCCCAGGTAGGTAACCTTCCATCATCATACAAATTTGAAGCCGAATTGCTCTGATATTTCCAGGATTTTCTCCGCTTCCTGGAACCATCACTTGCACAGTAGCATTGTACGCATTCGGCGGGTGAGTCGCTGTGATGATGCTCAGCTCAAACAGCGTATGGCTACGCAATCTTCGCACGCCCACTGGCTGTATCAAGTGTCAATCATAGAAAATAAGAACCCAAATAGCTTTTGAAAATGGAGCTGCACAGAAAAAAGTATTGACTTAGTAGTTATCATGTAATTACCAGATAATCTCATGTTGTTACTATGTAATTACCTGTTTATTACCTGGTAATACGTGTACTGTAAAAGGAAGGGTTACCGTTAAGTTCTTAAAAGTTCTGAATCCTCTCAGAGGGCTGCTACAGCGAGTTCACTAGCAGCTGATGCTTCTCTTCTCTAGTTGGTAACCAGCATAAAAAAAACACTGCTATAAACTCACAGTATTATTATATGTCTATTTTTAGTACAATATCAACATCTTATTGTCTAAACAGACGGTAACTGTCCTGTTTACCCTGGTCCTTGATAAGACAGGGGTTAAAACAGCTGAAAACGTCTGTAAACTCTTTTAAAATGTGTCATTTAAAGCTCTTAAATGTTAAAGATGAATCTAAAAGTCTAAACTTGTCATCATTCATATGTGAAAGCTGCAGACAATCTTCTTCTCTTCTAATGTCCTCCTACAACAATCACAGCTCCACATGTATGAGCTCTGCTGAACAAGAACTAAAAGCCTCCTTATCTCCTGCTCCACCTCTCTCTCTCTCTGCCTCCACCTGTCTGGACTCGGTCTCCACGCCTCACCTCCAGATGCAGAGATCCAGACTCCAGGTGCGCCTCCCTGAGCTCTCTAATTCCCCTCCTGTCACTTTGTCAGATTGAACGCCGCGGCGTCTTGTCACAGGCGTCACCGCACACAGGGCATCATGTCTCACTCATTTCAGCAGCAGACGCCTCGGAGATTAATGTATTACACCTTCACTTCCTGCCTCGTCTCTTCCTCACCTCCAAGGTCAGAGCGCCGGATAAACTGCGTAAGCAAAAATTTGAGTCGAGGAGAGGAGAGACGGCTGTGTAAGAAACATCGACAGGAGTTTGTTGATGTAAACACGACAAGCTGGGTATGAGGAGGTTCCCGGTTCGATTCCTCAGGCTCTCTGGTTTATTTGCTGACTCTAAATCACTTGTTGTGCATGTTCGTGTGTGAGAGTGCGCCCGCTTGTTGATCTCTGTCTGTCAGTGTGATTGACCTGCAATCACTCCAGGGTACACCAGCCTGGGATTGACTCCAGCCCCCCCACGGCCCTGAACAGGATTAGTGGTTTGGATGATGGATGGCTGGGTGGATGGTCACAGACTCAAAGTTTGCTTTGGAGAGAGGCTTTAAAAACTAAACACCAGTTTTCTCCTCTTTTTTCTGTCCTGATAGAATCAGATTAACGCTCGTACTCGCTGCACTAATTCCATTTTTACCAGAACAGAAAGTCTTAAAGTCTGCCGCTCTCGTTTGCAGACTTCTTTTATTCACTCACATGTTCACTCCAGACGATTATCTAAACAGCGGTGAAGGTTCGGTGAGCACTCAGGATTTTTCTCAGAAATTTCACATTAACCTTTCATAGCTGAATGTTTTAGGAGCTTTTTTAAATTTGAAGGACTCTTAAGTATCTTTGGAGATTAATACTGAATTAAAAATACACAGACTGAGTTTGACTCAGAGGTTAAAGCCTGAGCTACAAAATACAGAGGTTTTAATAGACGATAGTGGACTGAGGTTTTTGATGTAAACCTCAGTCTTTGTCACCCCTCCCAGTTTCTACACTCCCAGAAACACCTCAACATCCAAAACACTGACATGAAAAAGCCAATTTCTCTTTATAAGTTCTTGAAACTTTTCTGAAATTACCCTGCGGATGAGTTTCTAAACCTGACTTCATCTGGAATGTTTCCAGCTAGTAAAGTCCAGGATCTCATGTGGAATTGCAGCAGCAGCAGATCTTCTGGGTAAAATGCTGCTCGAGCACGATCCGACAGCGACGGTCAAGTTTTTAAATTTTGATCTTAGTTTTCAGGTCAGAACCAAGTAGCAAACAACTGTGTAGAAGCAGACAGCAGCTACACTCAATTACAGCACTTTAACATGTGAAACCAACAGCACTGTTGGTGAGAAAAAAGAAAATGAGTGGAACCCCCGACAGAAATGCAGATGAAGGTTCAACAGATGATGGCATGAAAACGTTGGTGGTGCGGAGGTATTTTGTTTTTTTGAGGTCGGACATGAAACAGAGTAATGTGCACTGCAAATTATGTCGAGTACATGTTAAATTTTCTTTAAGAGTAACAGGGAACATATAAGATTGATAAGTGATTTTTTATATTGTGATACACGTCGATATCGACTGATATGGAAAAATATATTGTGATAAACTTTTTCCCATATCGCCCAGCCCTATTTTAGAGTATCTTCCCACTGTACCAAGACAGCTCATTAACCTACATAATACATTAAAAAGCTGAAGTGTTTGGGTGTTAATTCCTATTTTTTTAAAGGTTTATTTGCAGGATAAGAATAAACAGGGATTCATGTTTCTCATAATCTTTTCTGGTTTACTGGAAACCTCAAAATAACAACAACCGGGAATTTTATTGTGTATTTCCCAAAAGCTGCTGCAGTTGTGTAAAAGGCCAAAAAAAAAAAAAAAAAAGAGAATAAAGGAAAAACAAAAGGAGGAATTTCAGTCTTTGTCAGAGCAAGTAACATGAAGTCAAAACACACACACACACACACACACACACACACATGCAGCCGCACAGACAAACACACCCAGGGCACATTTGCCATGGAAACAGCCTCATGTGCTGGGAGCATGTTGCCGCCTTAATGGCCTATCACAGAGTGAACATGAATTAAAAGCAGCCAATTGTGGCGCTGAATGAGATCTTTGCATATCGACATGTTTCCACACAGTCAGAGACGGAGGAGAGATAACATCACTCTCACCTGTGCCACAGCTTCAGGGGGAGAACATGTTATTCTATATATTTACACTGATCATAAAGCTCTCGACAGCGCGGGTGAAGAATATAAAACATAATCCTATTCGATCACAGGGTCTTCAATAATTAAACTGGACGATTCAAACATTTTATCCCATCTGAGAGCTCTCCTGATGATACGCAGTACAGTCGAGCTGTAATGAAGTAGTCTTTATAATAATCCTCCCCAGAAGCAATATAGTCCATAACATTACGCTAATCCAGCCAGAGTTTCAATCACTGCTGCTTCTATATGCCTCTCTCATTGGTTCAGGATTAAAAAACGTCTTTTATTAGATTTATTTGACGCCTCAGGTCTGATGAATGTTCCCGCGCTTCACGTTAAATAAAGAGGAGGGTTTGTATTCTTCATAAGGTCGTGAAACTCTAACGTACTCTATCTTTCTCTGCTGTGTATCTAAGAAGTCTCAAAGTCTGTGAGAAGAAAGGTGTTGTCATACGTTGTAGAGGGGGATGCTCTTCATGGGTTTGTACTGCTTCAGGGGGTCCATCTTGTACAGGTGGCGGTCAGTGATCAGCACAGTCCGGTCCTCCGCCTTGTGGAAACGGTTGATCTGAAAAACACAAAGCTCCTCATTAATCACTCAGCAGGATCAGGGCTAACACGCTACCATCCAAACACCCTGCAGGGAGAAGCAGCAGACCAGGAGCAGCGCGGTTTGTTTGTTTGTTTGGATGTTGAGACTCTTAATGGAGGGTGAAGCTTCCCGTGAATCGTACCTTTCGCACGTTAGAGGAGAATAAAACTCGCATGAATTTGTCTTTTCGCTGCAGCTCGCTGGAAACCAGAGTGAACGAGGACGCCGTGTCCGGGCTGTCTCGCTTCTGTTGGACAGAGAGAAAAACTTCATTTAATATCAGTTAAAAGAGATTAAAATACTATTCATTCATTCATTCATTCACAAAGTACGCTCTGCTTTTAATCCTCGGTTCCTACTCTGTCCGTTTTGAGGACATTTGTCACTTTTTTCATTTTATTTTGAGCTGATGGTCACATTTTTAAAGATTGGGGCATCAAATTTGTTGAGAGATTTGGTGTCACCTGTAGTTCTCCGTCGCTGCATTTTGGCTCCACCCACCCTACTTTGTCCACAGATCAGACAACAGACTTCCATTAAAAACATGTTTTTTTGACCGTGTGTTTATGGCACCATAACAACATATTACGACCGTCTTTTTGCAGTAAGTCGATCATCAGGGCTCTACATTTTACTTTCCCACAGTGACACAACAGATTGAGCCAAGACATAATTTTAACTCCTTCGGTGCAATCAGCGTAATCGTGGTCATATTTTGGTTAGCGGTGGATAACCACTTTGTAAATGATTCCTATCTTACATATATCTTCTGATTTTTTATATCTATATATGTATAAAATTATTTTAAAATGAACAGACGAATTTGATCGCATTTGATTTGGTAGAGGACGAGGCTCGAGAAAAGGAGGAGAAATTGGCGTGTTTTTACGCTCCAATAGACTAAGCTGTTTAGAACGCACACTATATGAATAAATATGAAATGGCGCAGAAAAACTGGCATAAAAAGGGTAATACATCTGAATTTTTTATTCAATACTCTTTTATTGGTTAGGGCTGAAGTTGTTTAAGAGATCTGACCTGAAAAAGTAAAAAAAAATGTTTAAAAATTGTCATTTTATAAACACTTCTCTACATGCCCATTTTGGGGGCACAGTAGGCTGGATGGAGCGAAAATATGAAAAATTGGCACTACAAAAAGAATTTAAATGCATCAAAATCAGTTAACTTCTCATCATTGACATGGCCCAGACTCTTTTTATATAAAAAATTCATCCAGATCATTTTATATGGGAAATATGGCGATTTTGTGTTTTTTAGTATTAAAAATAGCAGTGACATGGTGCACAAAAACTGGAATAAAAAGGGTTATACATCGGAATTTGTATGTATTCTTCTTTTGATAGGTAGGGCTGAAGTTGTTTAAGAGATTTGAGTTAAAAAAAAGTAAGAAAAAATGTTTAAAAATGGTTATTTCATGAGCATCTATCTGTACATCCTCTTTGGGTACAAAGTAGGCTGGATGGAGCTTCAAATTAACAGGAACCGAGGGTTAATAACTTTGAATCAGTCTGAAAAGATGTCTGAAGGTCGACCAGGCCTGGAGTTATTACTGAATCCCTCCCCTTGCTTTCCCATTTACTCACCAGGTAGTTCCCTTCCCAGGACCGCTGTAGTCCTAAATCAGCCCTCTGACCCTTCAGAGCCTCCAGACAGGCTACCTTCGCTCTCACCTGCAGGGCCTCTTCTGGAGTTAGACCTTTTATCAGCGTCCACGCCCACCACCTGGAGGCAGACGCATCAAAACAAACACCCAGAGAAAGACACAGTCAGAGCGGAGGATAATAATCGACTTCCTTTTTTAGAGGAGCCTTCGCTGCCTCTACAGTTCAGTCTGCGAGAGCTGCAGCAGGACCCCAGCTGCGCTCTGCTTATTGGCCTTTCACTCACAGATCCTGACGGACAACATCATTCTGCAGGAAGGCGAATTTCTTACTGTGCTCGGCTTCAAATGAGAAAAAGTAAACAAGCAGGGGCCTCGGATGAAAGGCAGCGAGCGTCTTTGAAGGAGGAGGGAAAATCAATGCCCAGTGTGAGCCAGAGGCGGGAGGAAACATGTGTAAGTCGGTTCAAACGGACTCATCTGGATGTAAAATATCACTCCAGGCCATGAAGTCCCTCCTGTGTTTGAGGTCGGATACATTTTTCTCTCTGCAAATTTGTTTTTTTTCTTGAATTTGTTCAGACTTTATTCTGTGAAGGGGTTACTCTCTGCCTCTCTCTTAACTGTATGATTGAGAACAAGAGATTTACAACTTCTTCGAGTCTAAAAATGAACCTCTAACGTAACCTTTAAAGGGGACCTGCCATAAAAATGTAATTTTTGGGTTTTTTTGTGTCAGTTAAGGTCCATATTATGTTCGTCTTATGTTGTACATGTGAAAACAAACCGTTACGTCGTTTGCATTCTGTAAAGGTTTAAAATAAAGGAACGAGTAAACCAGGCCAATAGAAAAAGCAGGTCGGTGTTACGTTGCGCCGACGTTGCTCATTATAATTCACGAGCGCGTCCTCGGTGAGCCGCGCCCACTCTCTCGTTCTCGTACTCAGTCACAGCCGGAGCGAGACCCAGCTACCACTGTATCCGCTATGGGTCCTTTCCAAACGATCGGTGTTTTCTTCGGTTCACTGCCGGGAAAATGAAATTAAAGCTGGACAGAATGAATGAGAAAACACCGCTGGAGATCTCCGGCTTCTTCCTCAACTTCCACCTCCTCTTCGGACTCGGGGTCTAAAATATATGGTCTAATACCTGCCGTTTTTAGCCTTTAGCATAAGGTGACCAGACGTTCCCGATTTCCGGGGACAGTCCCCGTATTGGATGATCTTTCCCCGGCAAAACTGTCCCCGATTTAAGCGTTTCATTAATGAGAGCAAAAATGTTGCGTGTGGGCTCGAACAACGGTTATTACAGTAGCCGAATAGGTAGGAAGCACAAGTTAGCAGTCCTGAACAACAGTTCTCATGGGGGTATTACAAGGGGCATGCGCTGCTACTAAATAGTACCGAGACTTTGTCTGTGATCACACAGCCCCTGCAGCCCCTGCACCGCCGCCGCCGCACCGAATATCCCCGGATATCATTACAGACATCTGGGCACCTTACTTTAGCACACATTAGCATATGCTATTAGCATTAGCATAATAACAGTGGATAAACCGAAATCCGAACCTCCACTGCTGAGCCAATCAGAGCACAGCAGGCTTCACAGCAGCGATCCAATCAGAGCAAAGCTCATTACCATAAATGTTAATGAGCCAAAACCAGTTGGTTTTCCTGTAAGGTTTTTTAGGCATACTAAAACAAACCATCAAATAACTTTACAGCTAAAATTATGTTGCAAACATGATCAGAGGACATCAAGGATTATGAAAAAATGATAAAAATGGGTATGAAATTTTGGTGGCAGGTCCCCTTTAAGTAAGAACAGCTGTTGAATTTAAAGGAATATTACAACAACTAGGAATGATTTCTTCGTCTGTACCTGTTGTAGATGTTTCTCAGGTTTTCCTCAAACTTCCGCAGGACTTTCGGAGGCGCGGGCCACTTCACATGTCGGCCGTAATCCTTCATGTTTCGCACGTTTTTGAAGCGGCGGTTAACCTCCTTGATGTACGACTTCACCTTGTAGCGACGGTACGCCCGCAGGATGATGAGAGCCGCCTTCATCCGCCGGTATCTCATCCTGGCGAGGGTGCCCCTCCACACCTGGAGACGCAGGAAATGACAAAGTCGATTTCAGAACTTGGATTTTCACACGTCGATGACAATTTGGATCAGCTCCTGTGGTGACATCACGACAGGGGTATTAGCATATCTATAGTCTGAAAAGCCAAGGGACGGAGTGAGTGTAAAGAAAAAACTAACATTTGCCAGACTCATCAGTGTGTATCCTAATAAGATATAAAAGCTTGACGAAGTTGAATGATATGTTAGATCTACGTTAGATAGTGGTGGGAAAGTTCAGATCCTTTAGTCCTTTTCCAAGGACCAAAGAAAAGTGATGTTCTGGCAACAGTTGGCTTAAGTTTGTTTGTTTGCATGAGAACTGACTCCATGACGATGCTCAGCTTTGTTCGCTTCGACTCTGGTTCTCATAGAAAGATTGTTACCAACAACAACAACACACATGCAATCATGCGAACAATTAATTAAGATAACATAGACAAGATAGATGAGGTGTTAGTTCTTCTGGAGCACTCACCGAATTTATTTTCAACACCTGCATTTTATGTGAAAAAATCCAAGTTTGAAATCTCAAACAGTTTTGACTTCATGTGCATTTTTTGGACATATTTCACCCTGTTTGATTTTGATTTATCTCTATAAATATCAAAGCTTATAGCTCTTATGAAGGATTTTCAGTTTGTGTCAATTTCAGCGCCCCCTGTGGAAAAAAAGAGCACTTCGCTAAGAGAAAAAAAAGATGAATCTGTGACACCTACAGCAGCCTGACGCAGCCACAGGCGGTGAAAAAGCAACACCCTGTTTCACAGCACACTTCTCTTTCTCACTTCCAATAACACGTATCTCCTCTGTGTGATGAAGAAGAGGATGATGATGATGATGAAGCACATTGTTGTTACAGCTGGTGGGGATTCAGACACAGTGACACACAGACCTTTATGTTGTTGTTTTTAAGCACCGTTCATCACTTATTTCTGTTTAAACCACTTTTAACACTTTAAATGTTCAAATCACCATTAAATGAAAATAATCTGGAGTTGCAGCCCTAAATTTAGACCTTCATGAACCTGTAATGACAGTAACTCCTGCTGAATCTTCTCTCTAAAATAAAGGAGATCAGAGGAGGAGATTTCCTACTTCAGGGGGATAAAGACATAAAGCTGCTGTGTGTACATTTTATTTATGTGGCCCTTTTACGGTCTTAAGCACGGTGATTAATAGCTCACCATAAAGAGGTACAACCTCTGCATATAAACCAGAATCACAAGGAGTGAGAGTGGAAATATACCCATAAATTCAGCCGCGTGTTGCTGTAAAAGCTAATATATAAATGAGGATTTTAATGCAGTTTTCATAATTCACCGTCACGTACAGATCGTGGTTTTCATTACTCACGATTAGGACACGTGTTTACAGGTTTATTTGTCATTTATCAGCGATCGTAGAGTTAAATAACGTGGATTCAGACCAAAACAAAAGCTAAATTAAGGGTCCCCTCAGCCTGCCTGTAGCCAAACATCATCTGAGTGGCTATCAGACCCTCGAAAACATGAATAATAGATGCAAGTGGGACCGCGGAGAGCCGTAACTCCTCACCCCCCTCCACTCCATAAAACCACTGCCATATGCTGCCCTTTTACTGTACCCTCTCTTCCCCTCACACGTCTTAATTATTGAATTGTTCGACTGCGTTTTACCTCAACCGTCAGCGGAAGAGTCACCGACAGGCAGCTACAAATTAGAGTCAGAGCTGCGCTGGAGGCTCGCTGCCGTTCTGAGCGAGGGGCCGAATAATCAGGGACGAGGATTTAATCTTTAGAGTGAGGGGACGACCCAAGGCTCTGAAAGGATTTCTTATATTTGCATCTTCAAAGTGAGGAGGAATCTGATTCAGTCGTTTAGTTGGTATAATGTTTGACTTCATCATGTCTGCAGGAAATACTGTCGAAGTTTCAGTTTAAGAACGTTAATTTATCTCTTTATTAGAAAAGCATATACGAGGTTTGGCGTCGGTGTTGTCCAGTATCTAAAAAAAAGGGATTTTATTTGAATCTTCCAGGATTTTAAAGTTTATGTAATCGTGTAATACATCTGGTAATCTGAGATAAACCCTATTGAGCTAAAAGTTGAGAATCTGATGTCGACTGGCACAGATTAAAGGCGGCTGACCTGGTTTCTGTGCCTGTAATCCCTGTTTCTTCACTGTTTTTTTAGTATTATTACAAGTCGAACTTTAATGCAGTTCAGACAAGAGACAGGACTGCAGGACGGAGTTTTATATGGTTATGAAACAGACTTAAATAAACAGTGATGAGTCTGTATGAGCGACTAAAACAAAAGACCCACTTATAGATTGATCGTCGAAATGTAGTTCTTGGAAATACTGACAGAGTGATTAACTAGGGCTGGGCGATAAACTGAAAATGTACTGATACCGAAATTTACGACAATAACCAACATCATTTTGCTCATATCGGTGTATTCAGTGTCAAAGAAATAAATAAAAGTTGTTTTTGGATGTGTGTAGGTAGGCTACAGCCTGAAGAGAATCTTGTTTCTGAGATTATAAGAAGAAAGTTTCCCCAGCATATTCAGAGTCGTTTGAGGAATCTATGTTGGAGCTGTTGTATTAGATGTTAAAGCTGGTTGGTGCATATTTGTATCTATAGTTTCCTGAAAAAGTTGTAAGTTTTGGTTTGCTAGTTTCGCTCAGTATCTAGACTCAAGTCTTTAGTGAAAGAGCGTATAAAACAACGTAGGGTTGGGCGATAAAACGGAAATTTACTGATACCAAAATTTACGACAATAACCAACGTCATTTTGCCCATGTCAATATATAAAATGTCAACGAAATAAATAAATCAAAGTTGGTTTTGGAAAGGGAAAGACAGGTGAGGAGATGGAGGACGGTTCAAAAGTTGGAGCAGCTGAAGTAGACGAAGTCAATGTGGGAGGGGGTGAGCAGCTTGTGGAGTAGTTATTGTCTATTTATCGTTATTGAGGTGATCTGATCAATATATCGTGATATTGATTTGAGGACATATCACCCAGCCCTATGATTAACTGTATTGATGTGAGTTTTGCGTTTCTGCTTCTATTTCTGTGTTTTTTCCATCTTTCAGTGTTTCCCTTATGTGCTTTTATTTTGAAATATACCACCCTGAGTAGATTGTTAGTTAAGTAACAGCATAAAAACCCTAAGAAGAAACAATAATAAACCTTGAACATCCGTTTTTAAAAGTTTAATTGTCTCTCAGAGGTCTGCTACAGCTACCTCGCTTGCAGCTGCTTCTTCTTCATCTCTCCTGGTTATATCTGCCATAAAAAGATGTATTTTTCTCCTGAATAACTGTGTAAGGTGGATTTTGAGTCATGCATTTATTTAGATCCTTTTTAGGCCAAGAGTTGTGTGTAAACTTGCAGACATCAGGGTGTGGTTTCGCTGTTTTTCAGGAGGATTACGACCTGCTTCCTCAGCTGATCTAAAAGAAAAGTGGAGTCAGCGTTTCCAACATGGTGACCTCCATCGTTTGGCTTCATTCCACCTCCTCAGAAGAAACTAAACGCTGACGTCACCGAAACACGGCCGACTGTGAAAACAAACCTCTAGATTTTAATACGTAAAGAAGCCTTACTTTGAGTTTTTATATTGTCCTTTCTGAATCTAGTTCCTGGTTGATGATCTCAAACATCTCCTTTTTAAAAGTGATGGAGTTACTGTAAACGCTGTGATTTATCCATATTCATGAGAAGCATCTGCTCAAGGTTAAAAATAGCTCCCTAACACTGTGTTACTGTAAGTCTCAAATGTTACCTCCCTGGTTAAAGGGCAGCAGACGACCTTCTCCTCTGTCTCTAATACATAATGGATGAGAGTGAGAAAACAGGAGCAGCTCCATATGCATCTCGAATCGACGCCCCCAAGCTGGAGACGGCTGAAGTGAGAGGAGCGAGCGAAGTTTTACAAGAAAAGAAGGTTAAAAGTCGGTCTCATTCAAATTCAGACTGTGTTCAGGGAGTTACAGTAAATTAGGAGACGTTTAAGAGCGGGCGCCGAGCCAAAGAAAGGTTCCTGTGACAAAGGACTCGGGGATCAGAGCCAAACAAATATGTTTGGACTGAAAATTTTAACAGGATATAGAGGAGTTCCCCACAAATCTGTCATTTTAAACCTAAAAATAGGATCACCAACGACAGGAGACCATGATCCCCCATCCTGAAGGACCTGAACAGGTTCTACTGCAGGTTTTCACATCCTTCACCAAGCCTACCTGCTTACAGGCCAGTGAATTATGGATTAGAACACCACGTCCTGAACCTGGACCATCAGCACTGGTGTCCTCTGTTTGTATCAACAACTGCTCCCCAGAGGACCGTCTCTCAGACTCCTGATGTCTGTGGACGACACCACGGTCTGATCATCGGTCTCATCAGAAACAGTGACGAGTCTGCATGTGGAAGAGAGGTGGATCAGCTGGTCCTTCGGTCCAGTCAGACCCACCTGGAGCCGAACCTGCCCAAGACTGTGGAGATGACAGTGGACTTCAGGAGGAGCTCTCCTGCAGTCCTCAACACTGTGGACTCATTACGGTTCCTCAGATCGACCATCTTCACCATCTTGATCTTTAGTTCGATTAAGTCCCCTACGTTCATTAAGGTTAACTAAACTAACCAACCCACTAACCCGGGATTTCCACCGCATCCGGAACAGCAGTGATTTTCGCCATACGCCTAAAAACGTCTAAAAACCTTTCACTTGTTCGTCCTCGCTCGTTTGCATGGTGTGAAATACGATCCTCCTGAAACACAGAGTGTTTTATTTTGAAAAGAAGCCGGATGTTTTATTTTGTATCTGTGCCCGACTTCCTTTCCAGCACGGGTTAATCTGTGCTGAATTTATCCGACATGCTTCGGTGGAAAAAATAGAAGTCTTGCGATCAGCTGCGGAGTCCAGCGATCTGCAGCGGAACGTAAAGAAGCCGGTGGAAATTGACATGTTAACTTGAATGGTTACGATCAGCTACGATCGGCGAATACGACCTTTCCGTAGCTGTTCCGGATGCGGTGGAAATTCGGGGTCAATCACCTTCGTTTGGAGCGTTATGACATCACAGAAACCCCCCAACCCTTCCTGCAACAGCTCAGAAAACTGACGAGAGGCCAAAACCACATTTCCAGTGAGAGCTGGAGAAGATGTCGTCTGCATGATTTCCACATGGCGCACGTGTCTTTGCCAGATCAACAACTGTGTTTATCTTTGCTACAGATTACTAACGAGACCGTAGAGCTCTGAGGAAGGGTGGGCGGGTGGGTGGGGTTATAAACGACCATAAAGCAACGATGAATCACAGAAAAACGTCTCCACTGTCTTCATTAAGGTGTGTGACAGGTGGAAAGTGGCGAGAGGTTGGAGTTATGGCGGAACCTTCCGGCCGCCCCCACACAAACACACACAAACACACACACACACTATAAACATGCTCCCAGTCTGGCGGTGATGACGCAGCCGAGTCGATGAAGACGACACTCGGGGGGAATGCGGATAAATCAGGCCAATAACAAGGCCCCCGACGCTCTGCCCCCTTCCTCTCCAGGCCAATAAAGCCATCTGATCATCCTCTGCGAGACTCCGGCCCAGACCCCGGGATTTACGAGCTCATCAAAGCCAGATTGGGGGATCTGAGGTTGCAACAAAGGGGGACAGATTGCTGTTTTTTTTTTGTAATTTGTAATTTGAAGGGGGAGGAGGGGGCGTCTGGTTGGAAATTACAAAAAAATCACAAATCAAGCACATGCCAGGACAACTGGTGCTCTGTGTTGAGCAGACAGAGTCCACCCACTGTGTTCACATGTTGGCTACGTTTAGACGCTGTTGTTCACCAAACTGTCAGACAGACAAGACCCTAAAAGACAAGGATGGGGGGGATGTGTGTTCTCGCTTTCTAGTCTCGCATTTTGGACCAACTGTTACCTGATTAACAACAACATGACACTGTTAGCACTGACTGAAAAAGACAAAACAGGTTCATCTTGGAGAAAAGCCTCAGATAGGGCTGGGCGATAAACTGAAAATTTACTGATACGGAAATGTACGACAATAACCGGCGTCATTTTGCCCATATCTGTATATTTGGTGTCAAAATGAGCTTTAGTATGATTGTAATGGACAAAAATGTGCTGAAAGAGTCTGAATTAGGGATGGGCGATATAGGCTAAATATTTATTAAGATAAATTTTGCCACTCTGGCGATAACGATAAAAGTCCCGATAAAAATATTATAATTCCTTTTCATGTTTTTGACTCACTCTGTTTGAGGACACCAGTTGGCATAGGCAAATAAGATACTTAACTTATGGCTGGGCGATAAAACGAAAATCCAAAATTAACGTCAATAACCAACGTCATTTTGCCCATGTTGGTATATTCAGAGTCAAATAAATAAATAAATAAATAACAGTTGTTTATGGATGTGTGTAGGTAGGCTATGGTCTCATGTCCCTTTAAGACGCTGTCCTACGTCAGAGACGTGACTCCGCCCCCTCCAGTCAGTAACAAAGAGGGAAAGACAGGTGAGGAGATGGAGGACGGTTCAAAAGTTGTAGCGGCTGAAGTAGACTTAAGTTAATGTGGGAGGGGGTGAGCAGCTTGTGGAGTAGTTATTGTCCATTTATTGTTATCAGACTGCTCAATATATCGTGATTTTAATTTAAGGCCATATCGCCCAGCCCTAGCCTCAGATATAAAACCATTTGACAGCAGATAAAACTTTCCCTCCCCTGGAAAGTCAATTTCACTGCTCAGTTTTTAAAAAAAAAAAAATATTTCTGCTGTTTTGAAACTTTCAGTCTCAGAAAGTTGTGCAAAATTGTCTTTTTGATTTTGTAGAAAAGTTACAAATACTTCTTTTATTCTTAAGATGGACGAAACCAACAATGAAAGTGAGTTTAATAGATCTACTGTGAAAGTGTGGGTTAAAAAGTCAGTTTAATCCACCGTGGGGGTAAAAAACCATCAGATCCAACAAAATAAATAATAAACAAAGGGGGAAAAACCAGCCACCCCCTTTCACCTTGCTGTCACCTACACCTAAATTCCCACACGGAAAAGACAGATAGGCCGGCCTGTGCCATTGACACACTTGACTGCAATCCACTGCTGAACGCCTGACTTTCCACATCCTCTGGGGATATCGAGCTGGTTTTCTGGATGCACACGGTGGGTGGATGGACGGGGGAGGCCGAATCAAAAGTGTGTGACACAATTTAAAGAGGCTGCAACGTGCCGCGCTGTGACAGGGGGACACTGGGCCAAGGCTGGGGCCGGCTGCCATTAGCATAAATCAATAAAGAGCTTCAATGAGCAGCACACACTGTGACACCACCAACACCAACACCAACACCACCACACTGACGGAGGAGACTCTCATTCCTTCAATCAGGCTCCAGCTGAAATGACATTTCTGTATCAGTACAGTACAGCCATGTGAAACCAATGTGTTAGGGTACGGTCTAATTAGAGGGGACAGTATTGGAGATGGAATTGAACGGCGCTGAACGGCCCATCCATCAATTAGATGGGACCCGACAGAGTAAATGGGGGGAATATTGCCGATGGTCAGCAGCAGGATGAGGCTGCAGTGTCAAACATCATTCAAACTCACCTGAGAGACACACACACGGTTCAGTCAAAGCTTGAAACACAGAAGCAGGAATATCAGGATATCAGTGTTTTCTACTGTCTGTGTTTACTGTTTATTTCTTTATTTAGAGACGAGAGGACGGAGCAGGAAACACAGAGAGAGCAAGGAGGGACTGAGGCTGGTGAGGAAGAGGTATTTTACTGTGGTGAGGTATTTTACCCAGAAGATGGCGCTCCAAGAAGCAAGCAATGAAACTAACCAGGAGAGTAGCACCATTATTTTTAACACTATTCCCTCTTATACGGTCTGGATCGTGCATTCATAGAAAACTTCCTTTGAGTGAAAATCTGCTCAATTTAAGACAATAAGTGACAAACTGAAGCAGGTAACGGCTAAAACCCACAGGATCTGGAACGGCAGGCGAATAGAATAAACAAGCATGATACTCAATGTACGTGATTTCACACAATCCGTCCGCCTCAGTTGCAGTTCGGCTCCAGCAGCCAGATCAGATAGCAAGGCTTCTATTTTTGGCGTCGCCGCAGCACGGTGCATCAATTCAGTGCAGTGCAGCACAAGCAGCAGCGGGAGTTGTATGCAGCTGCAGAGTAAAATATCCGGTGGATTTTCAAAATAAAATAAAGTCAATATGTTGAACTGTTTCTTACTTGATAACAGGAGAGGCCAGGGTTGTGGGATGCGGGTATTTATATACACCGATCGGCAGATCTCGTTCAATGTCTCATGGGGAAACACGTGAAATCTCGTCCAGTCTCGCAAGAAATATCGGTAATATCACGAGCGCTTCTCCTCCGCTTGCTTCAGCAGATTTGTTCCGGTGGGCGCTGCATGCCTGCATATTTATCCGCCTGCCGGTTTCAGAGCGGAGCTGTTACGGATCCTGTGGAATCCCTGGGTAAAGGTACCATAAGCTGAACTCAACTCCTGCACCAGTTCCTCACTGGACTTCAAACTCTACCTGGTGAAACTAAAGAGCTACACAGCTGTACAGAAACTGCACATTGTGGATTTGGAAATCATGAAACAGGAGGAGAGTTTATCTTTATCGGTGCACCTATATTCCAGAAACGTTTCCTCAAACGTTGCTTCATCCTTCCAGAGACTCTTGTCTGTTTTTCTGAAAACAAATGTGCTGTCAAAGTGTCGCAGAATAAAAAAAGAGTCAGGTATTTTGGTGAATCAATTCCTTTTTTTCTCTTTCTTAAGGTCCTTTTATGATCTAAATACCTGGTTGGCATCAGTAAAGCCATGAGTTATAATCGTTATAGTGAAAGACTTTGAAATAAAACACTTTCTATGTGGATCTAGAGAGAAAACGTGAGCTACTCATCAGGTGGTATAGAAAAAAAAAACAAGGTTACATTTTTGTTCGAGATGCACTTACTGAAGTTCAGATATTTCAGGCTACAGCTTTACGAACGCCTTCAAAGTGTCAGGAATTGAAGCTTTTTTGAAAACTTGATAATAACCGAGGATAGCGTGAACATTCGCTCGTTAAGAGTCTTTTTTTTTTAAGCACAGTAAAGGTCACAGAGTGTTTTCTGCGGCGAGGGTGAAGCAGTCGAGTCAGGGTATTTAACACAATAACACAAGAACGAGTCAAAATCCAGGAGGAGAATGGTGACACGGGAACAAAAGCAATCCCTCTGGAGTCGGGCTGGAGCGTTTAGGCGTCCTGATGCTTCCGAGGGGGAGGCGGCGTCTTTGGATGATGGCTGAAAGACTTTGCAGGTTCAGGAGGGCTGGGCGGATTAGAGATCATGTTTCTGCTGAGGTGGAGCAGCACACCGATCAGATATGCACAGCTGAGCAGAGGAGAGGCATTTCCAGCCTTTTAACAAGAAGACTTCTTTACAAGAGGGCCGTGCAGAGATTACCCCGTTTTCATGCTCATCATATTGTCAACATTCAGGATTTTATCCGTTCCTGCACAATTAACCGCCTTAGGGCGCGCGTTATCGGACACAGTATAAAAGCGAGGCCTCTTCAGCCTTTTCAGGTTTTTTCATTCAGCTCGAAACCCCCCTGTGGCCGCGGCGTGAAAGCCGAGTACTCGAGACATAACACTCGCCACGTCTGATAAAACCCCACGCTGCACAGAGACTGTGTAAAGCTTTGGAAAGCAATTAAAGCAGCAGCAGCAGCAGCTCAGGATACACGAGGGGGGAGGCTCCCCTTCCCGTCGTCATCATGGCTGCTCCGACAAGCGCAGACAGTTAATGTGATGTGGATGGCTGAGCTTGAATTGATGAAATATTCATTTTTCCACAGAGAGAAGGTGGGGGTGGCCGATGTTTAATTTATAACATCTGTATTTAGGTTCAATTGTGCGCCTTTTCTCCAGTCGCTACTTCTTAAATTGGTGATGATTAAATTGCTCTATGCGAGAGGAAGATTTCAGGGTTATAAACGCAGGCCTGCACAGAGGAGGATGAAGAGCAATCAGTATAATGCACAAAGGCCTGACTGCCATACATGATGAGGGGAGAGGAGAAAGAGCGGCTGCAGGAGGAGGAAATTATACAAGTAAGAGCAAACGAGCAGAGGACTTCACATTCAGGATGGTTCGATTAGTCCAACTGGAACTGGACTTATTTACTCCACAATCAGACTCAAGTGTTCTGGGACCATGAGGCAGACGTACAGAGGAAATGGAAGTATTATAGCACGCCGTTTAGGGTTTCCACTCCTCCTCCTCGTCTCCCTAAAGGAGGAAATACTGTGGCTATTGACGGAGGTTAAACAGGTTGATGTATTTATGTGCTGCATTTACAGTCCCATTTCCTGTGCTGGTGTCAGTCAGACCACGCTTTAAGCAGCAAGAAGCTTCACGAAGAATAGAGGCTGCCAAGATGAATTAGTCAGCAGGGCTGATCAACTTCACAGGGACTCGACGGATATTTGTTCCTCAGGGCTGATAACTGATCATCGATATTTCATGAGATCAATAATGTAAAAATTAAACACTTAGAGCCTTTAGCTAACCATTGATCCAAACTGAAACTTTTGACCTTATATCCTAATACAGGAGAAAAGAGCTAAACAGGAACATTTACAGATCTGTCCCAATGTCAGGTGATGTTGAGCCAATCAGATAAGGTTACAGGTGAGACAGAGAAACACACAGACCAGCAGCAGCAAAGGTCGTCTAATCCTAATAGACAATCTGTCATGATGATCAAATGATCATGTCATATCATATCATGTCATATTATATTGTATCATGTAATACCATGTTGTATCTTATTATATCCTATCAAGTTGTATCATGCCATATCGTATGATATCCTATTGTATCATATCATGTTTTAAAGTATTATATTGTATCGTATCATATATCATGTCATATTATCAAATCGTATTAAATGTCATGTCGTATTGTATTATATTGTATCGTGTTGTATCGTGTCATATTGTTTCATATTGTGTTATATCGTATTGTATCATATCATAACATATTATATTGTATCGTATCATATATCATGTTGTATCATATTGTATCATATCCTATGTTATGTGGTATTATATCGTATTGTATCATGTGCTATTCTATTATATTGTATCTTGTTGTATCGTTATATATTTTATTACACCGTATTGTATCGTATCATGTTGTATTGTATTATATTGTTTCATATCATGTTGTATCGTATTATATCATACTGTGTCATATCATATCATATTGCATCATATATCATGTGGTATTATATCATATTGCATCATGTCCTGTTGTATTATATTTTATCTTGTTGTATCATGTTATAATGTTTAATATCGTATTGTATTATAACATGTCATTTCATATTATATCATATCAAATATCATGTCATGTTATATCATATTGTATCATGTTGTATTGTGTCATATCATGTTTCATTGTATCATATCGTGACAAGTCATAGTGTCCCATTACGTCATATTATACTGTATGTATCAGATCTTATCGTTTTGTATCTCATTTTTTGTTTTTACTTCACACTTCGTCATATGAAATTCTACAGAATCACACTGTATCATTTAGTTTCATCTGTTTCATATTGTGTATTCATGCATCAAATCCTATTTAAGTGGCCTGTAAACATCAAATTTGCATTTATTTAATCTGTTGTGATCAAGTCAAAGTGTACTTGGATAACAGCTGAAAGCTCCAACCCTGTCCTGTTTAAACCTCATCTGAATTTCTCCACTCTGAAACTTCTCCTCGGTTTATTCTGACAAAAAAAGAAAAAAAACTGTGAGACTGGAACTACGAGGGACCGCTCCACCAGCAGATCACAGATTGTGTTTATTTTGGGTGATGGGGCACACTGGGTATTATTATAAATCCGTGAGGCAAACAGAGGGACCGTAAGTGTGTCTGAGCCCCTGACGGTCCTGGCTCCGGGGTCCTGACTGGCAGAAGGCGACGTGGCGTGCCAGGTGCTGATAAGGGGATTTCTTGGCGCGGCAGATCAGACTCAGTCCGGGCTGTTTGTTTAAGGAGTAACTGCCTGGTAGATACAGGAGTCAATTCTGCTGTCACATCAATATTTAATTGTGTGTGTCGGCGAGTGCATACAACACGTGTGAAGCACATTCTGCACACACAGGGAAAGATTAAATACCGACACCCCCGACACCTCTGTGGTGCGATTCCTTTGGGCTTTCCCTTCGTTATCAAAGTCTGCTTATCCTGCAAGATACAAGATAGGACTCTCCAGAGAGACGAGGGGGAGAAGAACAGCCGTCTGTTGTGTCTGTGGGAACAGCCCACAAAAGGTCATACAGATCAATTCAAAGGTCAACCAATCAATCCTGACAGAGGTTAATTTGGCTGGAGGATCCTTCAGAGCGACGGGATACTCCCTGAGAAAGGCGGATACGAAAGCAGCTCCATGTGGAGGAATTCGAACCTCCGATTTAAGCTGCTCCAACTTTTCAGAAACACCTCGAATATGGTGCCAGAAAAAAAATCACAAAATAATATAATTCATGTTAAAATCAGAGTTTTCTGAGGGGAACGTGACACCAGAAGAGTCTCCAGAACAGCCCCAAATATTAAAGTGGATATTGGAGGTCACTCTCGTCAGCAGTACTCGAGTTGAAAGGAGATGGCAAATGAAAATGGTCAAGATCAAACCCCTTCATCCTTAACAACCAGAGGCCATTACATCAACTATCTATCTATCTATCTATCTATCCATCCATCCATCCATCCATCCATCTATCTATCTATCTATCTATCTACCTACCTACCTACCTACCTACGGAAACACCAGTGGAGGACACACACTGGGTGCAAGGTGGGTTAAGTGTCTTGCCCAAGGACACAACATACAGACTTGGGATGGGGGGGAATCGAACCGCCAACCTTCCAGTTATTGGACGACCGCTCTACCTCCTGAGCTTCTGCTGCCCTCATGGTTTAACCATTAAGATGGTTTTACCACCACGTTCACTGTCATCAGAACAAGCTATCTGTCACAAACAATAAAATCCACCATCCCCCCTGATTTTTTTCACAACTCGCCTCGTCAGTCCAAGTCTTCATTAAGCTGATTCAGAGTTCCTCCAGCACACTCAGCTGTCACTGTTCGCTCTGCTTCTTCATGTGTTTCTGAGAACTACCACACAGCTTTACAGGAACATTCAGTTTCGAGTCTCTTCAGCGTCTCAGGGGGGGTTTCTGGTCTAGACATCTGAATCTGTGCTGGGAGGGAAAACGGCGTCCAAACAGCTCGAATCCTCGTCTAATGACAGGATAGGAAAATGAGCTGTCAATCACAGGATCCCAGGTGTGTGATACACCGAGCTCTGAGTGCTCAGATGATATATGCATGCGGAGTGTTCACGCTCACCTGCCCGTCAGTTAAGGATTTGACGCATCTGGGCGATTTGCACGGAGCAATCTTAGTGTGACAGCCAGACAGAGCGCTGAACCGTGTTTACAAACCCGTCTCTCCGTCTATCAAAGTCACGGTGGTCTCTGTGTGCACGTATCAGTGTGTGCGCGCCACAATCATACAAGGATACAGCTGAGAGTGTCAACAAACCATCAGCACAAGATTACAACTCTGGGAGAGCTTTAAAGGTTTATCTCGCTGCAGGTAAATACTGATCTTCTTGTTATGGAGCAATAAAATCAGGATACCTCCTGTTTGGCGGTTCAGTACGGCTCAGGGCTGGATTCTCATTTAGGTTTGATGGAATTGGGAAACGCGTACAGAAAACGCAGAGGGTGATATAATAACAAAATAAAAAGACTTAGAAACGAGTCTGAGACAATCCAACAGAGGAGGATCAGGACGTTTCTAATCTGGAAGAACTGAAGTCCTCTCTGCTGGAAAAGCTTGTTTTTATAGTTTTCTTTATCTCGTACAAAGGCGAACAAAGTGATATTTTCAGTTTGTCTCTTTTCATCTCTCTGTCTGCAACAGGAGTCTGGTTCTGCTCGAAGTTTCTGCCCGTGTTCAGAAGTTTTCTTTGTTAGTTGACTGTACTTCCTCTATTTTGAAGTCTCTTAAAAGAAGATTTGGACTTTATTGATGCTAAACAAGTTTAAAAGAGATTAAAAGTTAAATATAGGGCTGGGTGACATGGCCTCAAATCAGTATCATGATATATTGATCAGTTCACCTCGATAACGATAAATGGACGATAACTACTCCACAAGCTGCTCACCCCCTCCCACATTAACTTCGTCTACTTCAGCCGCTACAACTTTTGAACCGTCCTCCATCTCCTCACCGTAGGACAGCGTCTTAAAGGGACATGAGACCATAGCCTACCAACACGCATCCAAAACCCACTTTAATTTGTTTTTTTTTTACACTGAAAATACCAATATGAGCAAAATGACGCTGGTTATCGTCGTAAATTTTGGTATCTGTAAATTTTCAGTTTATCGCCCAGACCTAGTTAAAGATGTATTAACACGAGCAGAAACCTTAAAAAATTGTACTCTGTGAACCTAAACAGCAGAGATTTTCACCCCTGATTTACCTCCTCACACTTTTCCGTCGTTGCACGTCTGGCCTCTACCTTTTTCCGTCATTTCACACGACCTACTGAAAATAATCTGTGAATTTTGGTTGCAGAGCTCGTCCTGACATTTTTGGAAATTTCAGGAGTTAAATGAACGAGTGAGACTTCTTTCTCCTCATAAATATTTTGGTTTTGCAGGAAGAACAGAAACAAGTATTCGATGCTGCTGTGAAATCTCGCTTTATCTACACGTCCTGTTTGTTTAAACTTATCATATTTGGATCTGAGTTTTATGATTAGATTTTTCCAGCAGTCTCCATTTTTATTTTAGTCTTACTGTATCTTATTATTTCGTCCTCTCTCCTGTTTTCACTTCCTTTCATGCTTTAACATGTCCAGGGTTAGTTAACGTTCATGAACCCTTTCACATCTCCAATAATAAATCATCTGAGATCCACTTAAAGTCACAAAAACTGCATTAAAAAAGGAGAAAACATCCACCTTGAATATCTGAACAGACTAATGCCGATAATACCAGATGAGATTTGTCTCCGAGCTGGTGCGACCCTTCAGAAAATGTAATTCTTTGAGTTGATTCATATGCAGAGCAGAGGCTGTGGGAGTTCAATGAGGGGAAAATTACTCTGGCCTCGTACCAGAACGTCCTCATGATCTTGTTTAAGGCGCTCCTCAAATAATAGCTCCTGATTACAGGCAGTTAGAGGTATTCACAAAGACAGACGCCGGCAAATGGAACTTTTACCCGATCATAAAAGACAGAAAAAAGGACATTGTTGGTTTGAAGAAACTGTGATTCAGAGAAGAAAAGACGGGAAATGAGCGGCGGGGAGAAGATCATTCATATTAAAACATCAAGAAATCAGAGTTTTACCTTCTGGAGGAAGAGGACGATCCTTTGGACCATCTCCGCTCGCTGCTCCTCCAGGCTGAAGAGCGTACGCGGCGTGCGGATGAAGACCTTGGTTTTTCCGTACGCCACGTCGTGGTCGAATTTGCATCCCTGCAGGAGCCGCTTCACCGCGTCCTTGTCTGACGGCAGGTCATGGTTCGGCCAGGTGAACTCAGAGATCATCTTATACCTGAATGAGAGACGAATGATGCAGGTTATTTAAACCACTGCACTCATGACTGCACTTTGACTTGTTTTCATGCATTTGCACCTTCTTCTTAACTTCATGTGTCTCGTTGTTTTACAGGTCAGCTGTTGTTGGAGTGTAATAACTCTGCACAGACGCTCATTTCTCCTGAATGAGGTTGAATTTGTGGATTTTTCTGAAATATTTCAACATATTTTTCGTTGGATTTGCAAAAACTTAAAGCCCCTGTGAACCTTTTAAGCCGATTATGAAACAGAGTTAAATTGCAGCGATTCTCCTCCTGACCCACAAAAGCCAAAAGAGTAATTTTTTTCTTTCTGTCTTTTTTCATTAAGAAAATCATTTCTCCTCTCCCAGTCTGGTTTCACAGTGAGGATCCTGGTCTCTGTTCTACCTGCTCATCTGCTGTGAATCCACCTCCACACTCAGCAGGATAAAAGCTGATAAAAGTCTTCAACTCTGCGCCACATCGTCTGTTTACCCAGCGTGGCGTTCGGCACAGACTCCCCTCTGAGGGTGGTTTTTCAAATCCAGTCGTATCCCGCTGACCCCCTTTACACATTAGTGCCGATGACTGCTCTGACACATCAACTGTTTCTGTGCCGGGGTGAGGACAGAGAGATACTCAAAAGCAGTTTAATGAAGAGGAATAAAATCTAGTGGGCCCTGAAAACTCTAAAAAATCAGGCCCACCAAATTCAGAAACTGAAGACATTTGAACGGATGACAAAAACTCTGATTTGGAAACTCTCATAACATGAAAGCACTCCGGGGAACTCTGGGGAAACTCTAGGAAACTCTAGGAAACTCTTGAACTCGAAACCAATTTGATAACTCTGGAAACTCAGGCCTTCTTCAGAAAAATTCAGCGATCTATGAAACAGGTCTTAATTTTAAAACTTGGACCTACTTGAGAAACTCTAAAAACTTTAATCAGACCAACTCTAAAAAGTCTGGAAACCACTTTCATCGACTCTGGACACTCAAACCCACTTTGGAGACTCTGGAAACTCCTACCAATGCGGTCAACTCTGGAAATTCAAGCTACCTGGAAACGATGACACTTAAAACTTAGACCCACTTTTGAAAACCACTCCAACTTTTGACTTCAAAACCTCTTTGTAAACTCTAAACAGTGAGGCCCACGTTGAAAACTCAAGTTCTGAGAAAAGTTCTACCATCTATGAACCAGGTCTCAATTTCAAAACTTGGACCTACTTGAGAAACTTTATAAACTCTAATCAGACAGACTGTAAAAAGTTTGGTCACTCAGATTCACTTAGGAGACTCTGGAAACTCCTTCGAACCCAGTCAACTCTAGGAAATCAGGCCCCCTTTGGAGACCCTGGACACTTAACCCTCTTTTAGACACTCTGGAAACTAAGGCCCACTTTTGAAAACCACAACAACTTTTGATTTCAAACCCTCTTCGTAAACTCTTTGAAAACAGTGGGAACTTTCAAAAATCCAGAGCTCTTCTGGTCCTTCGTGTGTTATATGTTATTAATCACTTTCTAGGCGGGAAAACAGTCATTAAAAGTAGAAAATTACAGGTTATAACTTCTGCTACACCAGTTTAATGTTTGTCTTTTAGTGTCTTTTATTGGATCCTTCTAGAAAACAACTAAAATCTATAGAAAATCCTGAAATAACTCAGATTCTTCAGCAGCGCTCAGTCTTCCAGGATTTGAACAGACTGTATCCTCGTGTCATTTCACAGCCGACCCACTGGCAAAGCTGTGATGTAATACCAAGACTAAATACATCAGAGGGAGAGGGATTGGAGTGACATTGGAGTCGGATTTCTTTTTAGCATGTTATGCAAAAGACTCATTATCTAATCCTGCGTCCAACATGGTGCTTTCTCGGAGGGCAGTGGGAAAATGTGACAGCTGGGGAATAAGGGCAAGGCGGCAACAAGTGGGTGTTTACTATTTGTTTATGTTGACGTGTTGGTGGACATAAAGACGGGATAATCCTGAAATCGTGTGATGCCCTTTGGTTTTGTGGCAACTTAGAGGCTCGTAAAACAGAAAATATCTGACTGATGATCTTCTCCGGCACACAATGGGTGTTTATGCTTGCAAGGACAATACACCAGCAAAGCATTCTGGGTCGTCTCGGATGTGAGAGGCGTGATACATTGACAGTAAGTTCATCATTGAAGGAAAACATGGCGTGGCTTTTGATACTTCAAGGTCTCACTTGTACCTGAAATTACTTTTTTTCTCATCTGTGTTTTTTTTTCAGACCAGACATCAAAGCTTTATAGTTATTTATTTATAAGACAGACTAAGACTTAAAGAAACAACATCTAAATACACCAAGTCTATATTCACAAAATGTCTGCGTACATGGAGATGCGGCCTTCGTCAAAAAAAAAAAAAGTCCAGTTAAATTGAAAAACAAAGAGAAAATTCAACTTTTACAAAAAAACTGCAGTTCCTTAAGTGTCCACTTGAGGCTGGCTCTGAAAGTCAAGAAATCCCCATAGAGTTCCATTTTAAAATACTAATTTTTACAACAACATTGAACATGTTTATAACTTGGTTTGAAAAGGCTCTCAGCTTATGTAGCTTATTCATTTCTTTAACTCTGCACACTTTATTTCAATTATAACACATTTGAGAAGATAATTTCAAGGCTTTTTATGAGTTTTGTAGGAGTTAAAATCAAGAATTAGGGCCACAGCTGAGTTGACTTTTTTTTTTTGAGTTGGCTCACGGGTGTGTGCAAAGGACTCTAAGATTTTAGACAATCTAAACTCCAAAAATACAATAAATAACAGTGTAATCCTATAAAAAAAAACTATACTTACTGAAAAAATGACAACTAAGACCAAAATTTAAGCTAGTGCTAAAATAAATGTTGAATTTCAATAAACAAAAAGAGATTATAATTTTTGCAAACACTTAAATACTTCATAAAACACAAAAACATTTCACAAGATTAAAAGGTCATTTTGAAACAAACAAGTATTTTATATTAAACAAAATGTTTGACATTTGGTAATCGCTTAAGTGTTTTTTTAAGTGAAAAACTTGTTTTTTTTTTAAAACTTGGTTTTCTCTTTGATGAAACCTTGTTATATTTACAAAGTTTTGCAAAGTTGTCCTCCAGGACCACCGTACACTACACACCTTGATTAAATTTACAGTAAGTAACCGTCGTTATACTCTGGAAGATTATTCACATGTCTGAAAATCATCGTTTGAACCCTGTAATTGTGTTTTCGTTGTAAGCTTCAGACGTCCATTATCGACACGCCGCCTGAGAGTAAATTGGAGCTGATGTGGAAATTAACACACGTTTGTGTTTGAATAAAACATGAGTTATTAACACAGGTCATTGACTGGAAGCTGTTAGCTAATTTTCCACACTAACAGTAATTTACGCCGCTTTTTTTTTGTTTTATAACAATATCTGTGTCGAGTAATTACAATCACGCTGGGTTTCATTAAAGTCAGAGGAGAAAAAACATCCTATTTGAGCCGTAAAAACAGACAAAGCTCGTGGAAACACCAGGATGATAATGATGAAAAGGTTTTTTTTTCTTTTCTTTCAGGGCTGCCGGAGATGAAGTTGATTAGCTGTGAGACCGGGCGAGATATGAGCTGATTAGAGTTACACAACTCCTATTTACACCCCACAGTCAGGAGTTGTCATATAATATCAGTCATGGAGGCTCATTGTGAAGCTTGAAGGGTTCAAATTTTCCAGAACAATTACATAAATACGGAGTGTGTGAGGACAGGGGGACGAGGTGTTACCAAAGACTTCTGCTCAGGACTTAGAATAACATACAAACACGTGAGTCTGACATGGTTTTACAATGAAAACATGAAAAATGACAATAATTATGAGATGAATTCACTGATTCACTGCAGAACTGACTTTAGTGAACTCCTCCTTACTTGTCTCCAGTTTCATTGATTATTCGTACGTTTTCACCGCCTTCTGTAAACTCATATTTGTGTTTGTTAAAGATGTAATGAGTTCTGACGATGTCTCTTTGCTGTGGAGATAATCCACTGGATTGGTGGATTAGCGCTCTAATCCAGCTGGCTGTGATCATATGCTCCTGATAAACGTCTGCATCTATCTGATTTTTCTCCGCCTCACACTGAGCCAATTTGTCAAGATTTGTTCCTCGTGTTTGTTTTCTGCTTTTGTCTGTGGTGGTAAACAGAACCTAGTTTCAGAGAACAGTAAATATATAGAAGCTTACTCAAAATAGACCAGATAATCTGTTATTTTTGAGACTGAAGCGGCTCAAATAACTCATGAGGAACGAGGTTTCTGACACGAGGTGCTCAGATCGGTAAAGGTGTCGTGGTTACCTCTGCAGGAAGCGAGGGTAGGTCTGTCTGTAAGCGAAGCCGGCTCGTCTCACTCTCACGTTCTCCAGCAGACCGAGGTACTCCACCTGATGTTTGCAGCGCTCCTGCTCGAACAGCAGAGGGGACTTCACATCGTTGGGTTTGATGCAGCGGACGTAGTAAGGTTCCTACAGAGGGAGTGAACGTGTAAACGGTGACTGAATGAGCGTCAAATCTGGCGGTTATTAAAACACTTAGGGAGTGTAGTTTGTATCATGATCAGATTTTAGTAAAGATTCGATCTGATCATTTTAGCCACAGAAAATATTGTCTTCAGCTGATTCAACAGACTGATTTTGTTTTGGATTTTGAAGGACGGGTCAAGCAACAGAAGATGATTAAGGATGATAAAATACAAGTTTTTTTTTTGTTGGACTTCCAGATTAAGGGCCTGTGTCCACTTGCAGCTTCTATCCTCTACTCATAACCAATGCAGCAAAGTGTTCCCAGCCCTGAAACCTCCTCAAATTTGTCTCAGTTGAAGGAAACTAACAGAAGATAAGATAAGATACTACAGACGATAACAGAAGATGATTAAAGATGCTAAAAATGCAAGTGTTTTTTTTTTGTTAGACTTCCAAATTGAGGGCCTGTGTCCACTTGCAGCTTTTGTCTTCTACCCATAACCAATGCAGCAGAGTGCTGCTAGCCCTAAAACCTCCTCTCATCTATCTCAGTTGAAGGTAGCTAACACAAGATAAGATTCAATTGTAAGCTATTAAGAATATAACAAGAAAAAGGGTAAAAGTGGCAGCATGAATTAACGCAGTTTGTGGACACAGGCCCTAATTGATCAAGTGAGAAAAATGGGATGATGTGGTCCTATAAGTGTGGCTCTTTTTTAAGATATGAAGCTGAACTCAAACTGACTCAAACATACGTGTGAACTAACTAATAATAAGGATCCTTTAGTATTCCTCAGCTCTCTTTCATATATTTCATGTTTTAAGAAGCGTGTGTGGGAAGTTGTCCATTTAAAAAGATAAAATTGTGCTTAAGTACAATAAGCTGCACTGGACGAGGTCTCCAACAGCTCTGAAGTGATGTAAAGTGCTGAAAAAATCATTCTGGGTTGTCTGTTTAAAAGCTATTTCAGGTTTTTTTTAGAGGTGGTTAAAAGGCATTTTTCTTCCACTTCAGCACCTTATTCGATCCTCACTCCTCACCTTGCTGGCCAGGTTCTCCACCAGTAAGATCATGGAGTTTTTGAAGAGCGTTGCAGCCGTCAGCGGTCTCTTGGTGACCTCGGTGATGCTCAGTTTGCCCTCAGGCCACATCCCCTTCAGCACCGGGTTGGAACTAAACACGAGGAAGAAACGGTTATATAAGCAGAGGCTCTAACGGTGACGTGACCTCTGAGTAAAATCAGATAATCACAGTGAGATTCAGTGTTTCAGTCCTGGCATTATTAATACACCTTTATAAATCTCTTATCTTGTGAATTTTGTGCCTTAATGCTGACCGAGAGTTTAAAAATAACATGATTTAATTAAACTATTAGCGCTGATTTTAAAACAGTCTGGCTGCTATCCAGGTGTCGTCTCTTTGACCTGTGCAAAGAGTATAATAAAAAGCACATTAGACAGGTCAGGAATTACTAGACCTCACATTTATATTCAGCAGAGGAAAAAACACCAGAGGACTGAAGAGGAGGAGGAGGAGGAGGAGGAGGAGGGTAAGAGGGAGCTGAAAGGGGATTAGCTGCACAAACCCCATGCTGTTTTTTCTCCTTTTTTCAGAGAGGTTGTCATGTAATTAAAGTGCTGCAGGGAGGTAGACTGAAGCTGTGTGTGTATGTGTGTGTGTGTGTGTGTGTGTGTGTGTGTGTGTGTGTGTGTGTGTGTGTGTGTGTTACCTGTTGTACAACAGCCTCTTGAAATCCTGGAATAGGGTGTCTTTGTTCTTATCAATAAAACCCACCACCGAGTACCTGAGAGGAGAGAGGAGAGTGTCAGTGAAAGCGCAGACAGCGCTACAATCACCTTTTTTAAGATTGCACATTTTATTTTCTCCTTCAACCAGCGAACACGTAAACGACAAGAGGAAACTTGAAAAGAGGGAAAACCACATGAAAACATGATCCAGAAACACCGGTGACTCCTCTGAGCTCATTTATGATGGATCAGGGTAAAATGGAAACTGTCCTGTGGTTTAAAGAATCAAGATTTGACATTATTTTTGGAAAACATGAAGAAAACAGTCCCGCGGTCTAGAAAAATCAAAATCTGACAGTCCTTTTTGGAAAACACTGACATTTAATCAATTGTTTGAAAAAGATGAACTGTGACTTAAGAATCAAAATTTTACATTCTTTTTGGAAATCATGTTTTTTTTAATCAGTTTTATGGGATCTAAAAAAAAAATCTAATTTGACATTTTTTGTTAAACACTGACTTCATTTTATATTTTATAACACAAAGTAGAAACACTCATGTGCTCTAAATTAAAAATAATAATAATAAAAAAAATCTGACCCTCTTTTTGGAAACCATGGACTTTAAAATTCTGTTAGGACTTCAGTGAAGCGGAAAACTGTCCTGTGATCAAAAGAATAAAAGATGTAGATTCTTTTGTAAATCATGGACTTTTACTGATAGGTTCAAATTTGTGCCTTAGAATAACTTCTTATAATGAAATATTAGATTCTGAAATTTCTCTTTAACTTGTGAAGTTTTTCTGAATCATTTCCTCTGACAACAAAGGAAGGTGATGAAAGAGCTGAAATTTAGTCTTGGCAGGTTTTTTAAAGCAATAATTCTCAAATTCTCACGTGTCCCACTTAGAGATGAGGTGTTCTTTACAGAGCTGCACATAACACTTTCATTTCTGCTGCTCAGATTAAAAACCAACTCGACCTCATGCCTTTCATGCGCTCATTTACAGCCGTGTGATTGGCTAATGCGTCATTAATGTGAGGTTTGAGTTCATGTAAATAAACTCTCACCCTCAGAGCCGCTGTAGCGCTGACCCTGCTGTTTTACCCCCTGCTGTGAGATGATGGAGGAGTCCTTTCTGAGTGTCTGGGGGATCAATCAGGACAGCCAGCCGAGCCCTGCTCCCCCGCCTGAGTCCTCCCTCGGGTAACACCCACTTATGTGCTCCACACGTTTCCCTGAGAGCTCTTTTGGAGATTTAGCGTGTGTGATTTATTCATTTGAGCGATGTCCAAGTGCAAAAGTGCTGCTGTCATTTTCGGGGGGAAGTCCTCCACTGAAGACCTCGTTGAAACGTTTGAGAGTTTATCGGAGAGTTTTTCGGTCTTTAAGAGTGTCCTGCTTTTTTGACTGTGGAGGAGGACTAAACTGTGTGTTGGTCCACTTTCAGGGAGTATTTTCAGAGTCACTCAGCTGTGTTTTTGCACTTCACCGCTGATTACTTTGTGGAGAGCTCTCCTCTTTGTTGGATAAAACATGGGCCTTAAATTAGCAGCCGAGCACCGTGACAGAAAAAAACTCAGAGGGTGAAATATTCTTTGATCAGTTTTTACTCCTTCATATTAATCAACATTAATCCACATTTCCATTTTGACTTATTTGATGTCATGACTTCTTTCTGCTGAAAATGAGGGGATTAAACTCAGAATGAGGTTGTCAAATGAAGCCGTTTTGGGCGAATGAGATGACGTTTTTTAGGCACAGGCGGTGAAACATCATTAAAGTGGCACGTTCATGACATTTTCCTGAAATTACCTGTGATATTGTTCTGGTTGATTTGTAGTTCCGCCTGAGTTTGGCTGTTTGTCTAGTTTGTTTCAGTTATGTAACTCGATAGGCTGTAAAACTAAAATGTCCTTCTGGGATGAATGAAGTGATCTGGATTTGAGTACGTCTGAATATTAGTTTCATAATTTTGTCGCTGGTCGGAATAAACAGACGTATTAAAAACAGAAATCATAAAAATCCAATCGCTGAGTCTGCAGTGGGTGTCGTATTTCAGCTTTAGTGCTGCTCTGAAATGAACAGATTCACCTCTGATTACTTTTATTTGTCTGACGCTTTATTTACAGAGGGTTGATGGATTATTCAGTGTTGTTTGTTACTTTGCAACATGAACCATGTGGGTACACAAATTTGCATGATAAATGTCATTCAAAGAAGTATGACAAAGACTCTGATTTAAAAATGTTTATCAAGGCTGAGTATACGCCAAACCTTCTTATGAGTATTGTGTTTGAAAGTGAATTAACAAGGTTCAAATGAATTATTGACAACTCTTAACTGTATGAGCTCAGTCAGTAAGGGGCACCGAAAATCATCAATGAAGTTTCTTTATTGAAAACTGCTACATACACAAGTTTATCAATTAAAGTTAAATTTTTACTCTGATATTTTTGTGGTCGAGCGAGAGTGTGCAAACCAAACTGACCAAACTTTCTAACATGTCAGGAATTCATCCAGTCTGTCGGGAGCAGCAGTTGTGCAACGTAAAAATCGAGACATAACAGCGTCTCATCTTTGCATGAGGATTTATTTGGGTCCATAATCCAGACAGGAGAGTTAATAATAACTGGGATAAAATACATCAGCAGTGTTTGTATAAACGATCAGCCAGATTGATATTTTGACGTCAGAATCAGAGCTGGACTGACCCTACTTTTCTGCAGCCCAATAATCAGAAATCACTGAGACGGTGTTTGGTTGCAAATATACTGATATCATATTTTACACTGATTAAAGAATAGGGGTGGGAGGTGGGTCTCATCCACCAAGTATTGATTTTTCAAATTAATTGCCAATATGAAGTCAAATCTATGGTAATGAAAAAATAAAATCAACTGTTTGTCCAGTGAGGTTAGCAGAGGTGACATCATGGAGCATGAGAAAGTCAAAGCAACAAATATATATAAGGTTTGCAAGATGTGCGACATGAAAATAAAACACAGCAAAAATAAGACAAACATAAAGAATAGACAAATGCTCAATTAGCTAAACAAGTGAAAAAAAAATGTATAAATTGCAATATATAGTATCCCGATACTCACTGTATTGCAAAATGTTAAAAATCGCAATAATATTGTACTGTGGCCCAAGTATCGTGATTATGAAATCGTATCATGGTCAAAGAATCATGATAATATCATATCATGAGTATCGTGACAATATCGTATCATGGCCCAAGAATCATGATAATATCGGTCAAAGTATCGTGATAGTATCATATCTTGGCCCAAGTATCGTGATAATATTGTATTGTTGCCCGAGTATTGTGATAATATTGTATCGTGGCCCAAGTAATGTGATAATACCGCATTGTAGTCAAAGAATCATGATAATATCATATCATGAGTATCGTGACAATATCGTATCATGGCCCAAGTAATGTGATAATATCGTACAGTGGCCCAAGAATCATGATAATATTGTATCGTAGGGCTGCTAGTGATTCCCACCCCTATTAAAGAACAATGAATGAGTGTTACGTCCACCTCATATCAATCATACAGCTCGAGTCACTACCCAAACACCTCTCTGCTTTTTAAGAGCTGAAAATACGACACTGTGGCTTCAGTTTGCAGCTCCGAGGCATGAATATGTAAAACTGTGGAAAAGAGCATGAATCACGGGTAAAAGCTTCCCCTGAATAAATAAAGCTTCAGGATACTTACACCACATCGCCTGCATAGTGCCTGATGCGAAAGTCCCTGTCAAACTCCAGGCTCTTGTCAGTCGGGGAGAGCTGCAGAGAAACAGACAGAGCAGAGTGAGTGACAGTGAAGCCTTTACTCGGAGAAAAACACTGTCAACATTTATCCGGGTAACGTCTCCAGACCGGAGTCCAGATGAGAAAACCGCGAGTCAGATTCAATCCTTTCAGGACGCTTTGCAGCTTTTTACTTCTTATGCAACAAACTGCATCAGACAGGAACAGAATTTGACCTCTTATGTTTCTTTAGATCAGTTTTTCTGCCCTCAACTGCGAAGACAAATCTGGGGACTAAAAACAAGCTAAAGAAAGTGTTAATCCAGATTTTTAGCTTCTTTGTCTTTTCTTTTGTTCCATTTTTGCACAGAGAAATCCTTTTATTTGAACATTTTCACATAGAAGTCAGATTTCAAACAGAGGAGGCCCCAGGATGGAGCCTTGCGGAACTCCACATGTAATTTTGTCTGCTTGGATGCGAAATCGCTTTTAGACAAAATGTAGTCTCTGTCCTTTAAGATTTAAACCAGCTGAAGTATATTATGGTGAACTGTGTCAAAAGCAGCTCTGAGATCCAAAAAGACCAAAACTGAAAGTCTACCAGCGTCAGTCTTTAATTAAACACGCTAACGAAAGCAGTCTCTGTGCTGTGATGAGGCTAAAAACATGACTGGAAGATAGTAAAGATTGAAACTTCACGGAGAACAGTCGGAGAAAGTAAGCAGCACTTCCTGAGGGAAAAATCTGGTTTCTGAGAGCCTGTTATCGTACCAACAATGTTTGGATAAATTGTCCATCTCAGTTAACGTTAACTAGAGTTCCCGTGCACATTTGTAAGCAGTTTTTTTTTGTGTTATTGCTCCAAATAGGTTGGAGAAAATGCTGAGGATGATTTGCAAAAAACTGCAAGAGCGACTGTAATAGTTGAAGCAGTGATGCAGAAAACACTGCCAGGGCGGATAAAGTCTTACAGAGACGAGGAGGAGAAAGAAAGCAGAGCGGAGAGCCAAGACTACAGGGTGAATAAAACCGAAGAGATGCTGAGATGAGCTGAGGAAGAGGAGAGGGAGGTGATATAGCGTGACAAGAGAAGACAAGCAAAACGAGTGTGAAAGTGTGTGTGATAGTGGAGCCTGTATGTAGGCCAGTTAGAGGAGGGGATGGAGGGAAGACGCATGAATGAAGAGGCAGAGGACACCACCACATCATCTCATCAACGCTCCTGTTTCATCCTCGTCTGCAGAGCCGCCTGTGACCAGTTTGAGGGAGAAGTTGTGTGTAAAATAGTGTGATTCACTATAGGAGTTACGCTGACATTGGAGATTAGAGAGACAGAAGCAGAGAGAGGTATCCCGAGTTTTCATAACAAACCCAACGAGAGAAAGAGACGCGATTAGCATATGAGAATAAAGAGAGAGCGGTGATGAAGAGGGAGAAAAACATGCAACAACTCGAAAGAACTCCCAGCTATATTTTTCTATTATTTACAGTGACCAAGCCTTTTCTCACCTGCACATCATTCTGTTTAATCTTGGCTATCAGGAGAAGAAATATTGGGATTCTAACAAACACACAACAGAAACTATTGACATATTTACACTAATTCTTCCAGGCGTTTTTTACTATTAATAGTTGTTTATGCCACTCCTTGAAGCAGTTCCTGTCTGGGATGAGACAGAGTACCACATCATACCGCTCAGAATCTCTTCTTTGCTTGTTTCCAAACATTGAGGACCATTATTTCTGATTTTACAGACACGAAGGGAACTTTCTTGTCTCTTGTTGATCTTTGGTCGCCTCTTATTGGACACTACTATCAAGGGAACAATAGAAGAAGAATATGAGACCGTGTAATTGGTCGAAAGTTTGACAGAAGAAGACGTCATCAAAACAGCTTGTCAGACATCAGCGGCATTTAGCGATAGCGATCTTTTTTTATCTCAACAATATGATAAATAATCATGTTTTCACCGGTATATCACTGCGGATTTACCATCAAACGTCTTTGATCAAACACCTGTTTTTGTGGCTGGATTGTAAACCTTGTGGCAGGTGTAGAAATGTCTGGAAACCCTCGATAGACTGCCAAAAGGGTAAAATTTTGAACACTTTTCATCCCATGAAAGAGATAGGTGAGAAATAAACCCGGTCCACCTACCAGGTTGGCACGATTAAAAACACCATTTCAGGTTGCAAAAAGTTCACACGTACAAACGTGAGAGCAGCTACTGGACCACAACCAAGTGGAGTAGCATCCTGTGTCCTGCAATCCATGCACAGACAGCCAAACCAGTGAGAGCATCTTTAAGTTCCAGATCTGGACTCTTCTGACGTCTCCCCTCCGCAGCTCCGACTACAGGTGTTTCTGTAGAGGTGTGTCTGGAACGAACACGCTCTAAACATTTGTATTAAAAGCACTTAAGTCCAAGTTTTCTTGGCTGTGTGGTGTCGTCAGAGTTTGTGTTGAACTGCAGATGGTGAAAAGGAACAGACTGTGAGAAAAAAACAGCCAATAAATAAAACTTTTAAAGCCGCTCTGACTTCTACCTCGATGCTATTTCCGTCAGTCGAGCCGTTACACTCTGTTCCATCACTTTAGATCTTTGTGAAAACACTGAATGACTCATCGGAGGGCTCAGTGCTCTCAGACTAACACACACACACACACACACACACACTCACTCACACTCTCAGACAATCAAACAGACAATGTAGGACCAGTCTTCTCTTCCAAACACAATCCAAACCTCACAGAAACAAATTTACATCAGAGGATTCAGTGAATCAGCCGAGTCGGTTTCAGGTCCAAACAATCAGGACCTCACAGGGCTTCACAGTGAATCTCTGACAGATCCAAGACAAACTCCTCGGAGAGATCCCGACCTCCAGAAATCTACTCGAGCATTGAGGAGCTGTTAGTGGAGTCTTTACCGCCATAGTAACTCGGCAAACAAAGAAAGTTCGGAGCGGTTTCTGAGGTAGGAATCAAGAGGCCCAAAAACAGGCTCAGAGTGGACTCACCTTGTCCCAGTTAAACCATAAAAAGGACCTTCAGAGGACACTTCCTGATATCTTATCTACTTTAGGCAGTCCAAAGAGCTTTATTTTCTCATGTGATTGGGATCCAGGGAGCAAATTTCATGATTTATTCAGTTAAAGAGACTCCAGAGGGCACTTTTTTCTCATCTTAGAAACTGTTTCACATTTTTTATACAAAAAAAACATCTAGCAGACACTTGTTTTCTGTTTAATCCTCTTGAAGAGCAGCCAAAGGGTCTCTGTCATGAATCATTCTCTATAAGGGAATCCAGAGGGGCAATTTCACATATTATATGAACTGGAAGAGCATCTATTTGGCTTATTTTTACATTGTAATCAGAGTTGGAAAATTCAGAGAGTGGTTTCTTTTTTACCATTACTCATATTGGAGGACTTTTTCTCGATATTTAATCCTCTGATGAGTGACCAGCGGGTTTCTGTTACGTTTCATTCTCTATTTAGAAATCAAGAGGGGCAATTTTACATTTTATATGAGTTGGAAGAGCAACTATTGGACACATTTTTACACTTAAACTACAATAAGACAAACCTGAGGGCATTTTTTTCTCATCTCATAAACTGCAAGAGCATCCAGAGGGTCTCTGTCATGATTCATTCTCTATAAAGGGAATCCAGAGGGGCAATTTTACATATCACATGAACTGGAAGAGCATCCATTGGACGCATTTTTACACTCTAACTACAATAAGAGAATCTAGAGGGCACTTTTTTCTCCTCTCATAAACTGCAAGAGCATCCAGAGGGTCTCTGTCATGTTTCATTTTCTTTATTTAGAAATCAAGAGGGGCAATTTTACATATCATATGAACTGGAAGAGCATCTATTGGACACGTTTTTACACTTTAAGCACAATAAGAGAATCCAGAGGGCACTTTATTCTCATCTCATAAACTGAAAGAGCATCCAGAGGGTCTCTGTCATGTTTCATTCTCTATAAAGGAATCCAGAGGGGCAATTTCACATATTATATGAACTGGAAGAGCATCTATTGCGGTAATTTTTACATTTTAACTTAAGTTAGAAAATTCAGAGAGCACTTTTTTACTATTACTTTGAATAGAGGACTTTTTTTTTCAATTCTTCATCCTCTAAAGGGCGTCCAGAGGGCGCGCTGTCACATTTGATCTTTTTGTAGAGCAGCAATAGAGTGTTTTTTGTGGATTTTTCTCCGTAATTTAAGTTTGCAGATGTTTTATGAACTGTTTAAACACTTTTATAGTATCCACCCAGAGTTAATAACATAAGAGTGACAGAAAAATATAAATATGATGGATGTGTTTAATAAAACGAGTATTACAAAGAGCACTGAGGAGGAGGAGGAGGAGGAGGGTTATCAGAAAATCAACATCATGAAGGTCTTCATATTTAAAATCTCTGTTTTTGAGATTCTTTGGACGTATTTCATTCAGCGTCTCGAGTCTAACTGATCAGCTGATGATAAACTAAAACACACACACACACACACACACACACACACACACACACACACACACACACACACACACACACACTTTTGTAGGAGATAAATATAACTACGTGTTGCAGAAAAAAACAAACAGGCATGAATGAAAAACCCACAGAGAGACAAACAGATGCACTCTCAGACAGACAGATAGACAGACTGCATCTGCTGGAGGCCGCTCTGCACCTCATCCATCTCAATCAGTCACGCTCCAACACACACACACACACGCACACACACACACACACATACACACACACGCACGTGCACTGTAAACACACATAAACACGCACACACACACACACACACACATCTTGGCAGCGTTATAGTTAGTGCTCCCGTGTGTTTGGGATTGAGCCTAATATTTCGATCGAGGGTGTGATGGCAGTGTGTGTGTGTGTGTGTGTGTGTTTAAATAGGATGGGGCACACTAATAGAAACAGAACAAGGTCAGAATAATGAGGAGAGGAGGAGGAGGAGGGTGTGAGCCAACAGGCTGCAGAAAGAGAGACTGTAAGAATACAGGCACTGATCAACTAACCCGAATTAATCAATGAAGCTTAATCTTCAAAGATATCATGACCTGGATATTTAAAAAATTGATAAAAGATTAAAAACGAAACCCTGAAAACAAACAAAAGAGCAAAAACACTAATGTTCCCAAAGTTTAATGTGAAATATTGAGTTTGTGAAGTAAAAGGAGGAACATCGGTTAATCCCAGCGGCTCAAAACTCTGTGCAGTGAGAACGAATTGATTCGCAGAGCTGCTCACTTTCACTGTACCTCCAGTGGAAATGTTTGGGATGCTAATTCAGGCAGTAAAACTGTGATTATTCTGAGCAGCTCCAGGCGGGTCGCTGCATGAATGTAAAGCAGAGAAAGAGCAACTTCAGCAAACTTTCTCCTGCAGCAGGCGAGCTTCAAAAATAAAAACAACAGCAACACAAAGAAGGAGCAGGACTCCTCCGTTCACGGTTTTATTATCAATTAAAATGTCACACCGCAGGGGAAACCTGCTGGCCGACAACGCTGAGGTTCACAGTTTACAACAGAGGAGCTGGATCCAGAGTTTCTGAAAGTAGAGAGACAACAGGAAGATGAAGATCGAAGACGTGCGCGGAGGAATAATGTGATGAAGAAGTGGGAAGAGAGGGGGAGGAGGACGGAGGTGAGAAGGCGACAGACAAAAAAAAAGGAGAGAAAATAACAAGAACATTCTGGACTGGCTCTGAGACAGTCGGCACCTGGTGTTAACGTGACGGGGAGCGAAGATCACATGATGCTTTCACACGGCAGCTTGGCCTTTCGCTCTCATTATTTGTCTGCAGAGAAAAAAAACGTTAACACTTGAACCACAGACGTCGAAGCTCAGGACTCAGACCGTTTCTTTCCTGTGAAACAAAAACCTGGATATAACGGTTTAACAAAGACCTCCGCAGGGGAGAAAGAAACCTTTAAAAGCGACGAGAGAATATACGTGCCTGTAGGACTGGGCGATGAACCGAAAATATACAGATGCCGAAATTTTTGATGATAGCCGACGTCATTTTGTCCGTAAGAAAGAGGGAAAGACAGATGCAGAAGTAGACGAAGTTAGCAGCTTGGGGAATAGCTATCGTCCATTTATCAATAACTACTAAATATATCGTGATATTGATTTGAAGCCATATCGCCAAGCCCTACATATATGTATGGAGGTGTATAGAGATAAACACTAATAGATGTTGCCCCGTCTTTCCCTCTCTGTACTGTTAGTTATTTAAAGCACCTCTACATGATTTCCTCACTGAGTTTGTGACGTGAGTTCAGACGGATGTTCAGGAAAGATTTTATATCGACCGATGATCTCAGGAGTCTGATTATTAAACCTGATATTTAAGTTATTTCAGTTTCTGCGATTATGAAACTCATGACCTTTTCTTTTCAACGTCGCTGAAGGACACGCGGCTTTAACTGCATGATGGAGAATTTCAGCACTGATATATAAAAGTAGGAGTTTAAGGTTATATGACTCATGCAGCTGATTATTTAATGACTAAACAGTGAACTTCAAACTGTGTGGATGTTAAATGTTTTAGTTTTATCTTTTTCTTCTTTAAAATTGTGTGTTCATCCGTCCTGTTTGTCCTCCTGCTCCTTTTCTTCTGGACTGAACTGAGACCCACAAGCCAGACCTCCTGAGGTTCAGCATCTGACCGTCTCCAAACCTGTCAGGAGCTCACAGTGGGAACTTCGGGGGCTGATCCAGGCGGCAGATGAGGAGATTGATTTCGCATTTCACGCTCAGCGCACTGACTGGCAGCTGTCAGGATATTCAAACATCCAGAATCGGGTTTCATCCTCGATTTGGACGCTTGTAACCCCGCGTCACGCCTCTCAAACCGTCTCCGCAGGCTGCTCCGTCCCCAGCTTTATGTTATTATGAACATTTACGAGACTTCTGCTCACGTCCTTTCCGCTGATAATGACCTCCACCTCCCCGGAGCTAACAAGCCGAGCATCAGTGTGATTAGCATCAGCAACACATGGCCCATGAAAGCTCCGCCACTTATCACAGACCCCCTGACATGCGTGTGTACATACGTGAAGCAGCAGGCGAAGGCAGCAGAGAGCACACACACGCGTCACATCCTATTAACATGCATCCTGCACCTGCACACGCCACGTGCCGAGGTGTTCGCAGGAAGTAAATTGGTGGAAAAAGTGATAAAGGAAGTGAAGACTACAAAGAGAAAGAAAGAGAGAAAGGGAGGAAGCGGCCATGACAGCAGCATGAAAGGAGCGAGTGTGTCAGCAGCACATGATTAAAAGAGGTAAAAAAAGGTACAACGGCGAGGATCAAAGCGGCGTGAAGTGAGAGGAGGAGAAGACGAGGAGTGTTAGGAGGCGGGAGGAGCAGGAGAGAACAGAAGAAATTACTTTGAGAGTCGAGGAGAGACACTCGATAAAGTTAATGTTATGCTTCATAAAGAGAGCTGAACCAATGATTTAATTCACTCCTGGTACTTTCTCAAAACGAACCCTCTGCTGGGGTTTAGACTAAATATCAGATTATAACCTGGAAGAACTAGAGCTGCAGGATTTTACTGCAGAAAAAAAATCCAGATTTTTTTTTCGTGATTTTTTATTCAGTGACAACTTCATCAAACTTCACTGTAGAAATAGAAAGTTTTTCATCATCTCTCAAAACAAAACCACTGAAAATGATGTAGTGCATATGCCAAGCCAATAAGCGGCGCTGTAAAGCTGCACAGGAAATACTCAAAAGACTAAGAAGAGTATGCGTGTGTATAAAGGTTGTTTTGGTGCCATAAAAGAGTTACTCTGTGTGTCACATGATTGTTTCCAGAGATGCAGATAGACATCCACATGGAGATGAAATGGTCGTCCTTTACAGATTTATTCACTCTCTGACTCCGTTTTCAAAAGGTGCCGTGTACAGTCACCTGAAACGCCGTTTCTGTGTGGATGAAACGCCGATACGACAAAAAACTTTAGCGTTTACTCCTGAATTTGTTTCCGTGGTGACAGATTGATACCGCCTTCAGACAGACTTTTCAGCTGTCAAACGCCATGTTTGTTACACTGGTGTGCACTCCCGCAGGCAAAATTTTTTTTTGGTAGGATGGTAAGATGGGAAAGTCCCGCCTCCTTTGCCTCTGATTAGCTAGAAAAGATGGAAACGTCATCACACGCTCAAGCCAAACGCGGGCTGTCGGCTCTGTACATCGAACAGAACATTATCGCACTTCTGAATCTCCTAATAACGCTGACCCTAACCTGACCTACGATGATGTTTCACAGCCATGAAGAATAACCAATTGGAGCCCATCACTTCTAGCCATCCTACAAAAAAACTTCGCCTCCCGCAGGAAGGAGGAGCCTACAGTGGCCTAGAGGCGCCAGACATGATAAAGAGGAAAATTGATTTGAGGATTTTAATTTTTTTAGCATCGTTATAATCAAATAATCTGATTAGGATTTAAAATCGATTTATCGTGCAGCCCTAGGAAGAACATTTATCTGTTATCTAAAGTTTGTGTTTAAATTATTAAATGGACCTCAGCGTCACGCAAACACATAAAGAGAAAAATCCAACAGAGCAGCTTTAAAGTTTTAGTACAAGGAGTAAAAACCCAAAACTAACTCAAACAAACCTGAACTCATGGTTGATTTTCTGCTAAATATGTTACTTTTCTCTCTTAGATGATGTTTCTGGGTCTATGTGGATCTTCTGACTTAAAAAGTGTCGGTAAAGTCAGCGTTGATGATTCAGATGTTGAACCTCATCAGTCGGAGTTAGAGGAAAGTCTTTTAATTTAAGTTTAACTTCAGTCATCGTTGATGTAACTTTATAAACTGCACCTTAACTTCCAAAAATATTTTCATCTTGTACAAATGGACAGACTCTATTCTCTAAAACATCTGCACAGATGTTTTAAAGCGGAGTAAACAGGACGTGTTCAGAGGCTGTTTTCAGCTGCAGGTTATCGCACCTCCGCTCAGGTAAACAACAGCAACAGGAAGGTGTAAACGAACGTGAACAGGACGTGCTTTAGCTCACGTGCTCAGCATAATTACATTACCTAAACAGCAACAGCATGAACAAGTGGTGCATGTGCAAAGCAGCAGTATGCCGTTGCTAATAGCAACAACTTCAGGAACAGCTGCAGGTTCACCTTCACCGACAGGATCACAGGAGCAGTTTGGAGCAAATGATGAGAACGTTAGAACGAACAACTTTCAGTAAAAATCGATCACCTAAAACTTCACCTCCACATAAATTAAAGATAGTGTTTTTGATGACAGGAAAGACAGAAAACAGACAGAAAGAGAAATCAAATCCTGTTTGAGATGCAATGACCTAAAAAGCTGAACGAGAACACAGAGTGAAACATTTATGAAAGAACTGAAGCGTCAGAGAAACCCACAGAAAAACAGCTGCAGTCAGATCTTTGTTTTTATTTGCACTAACGTATGACTGTGGAGAGTATCCCACTCCTGCTTCAGGATCAAAAACATTGGATTTATTCAGGACAACGATGAGAAGACTTTCTGAAAAAAACGCAGCAGGATGTAATTAGAGGAGAAAGCTCAACATGGCGCCTCTGTTCGATATTTAAAGTTTGATTCCTCTTATTTAAGCACTTCTATATGTGAGAATATTCTCTCTGGACTCTCAAACAAATCAAGTAAACTGATGTTAATGAAATACGATGGATTAATCTGAATCTTTACTATCTCAGGGTCTTAAAAAGTGATGATTAAACAAATTTACGATGTGGACAGATTGGTGTTTGTTGTTGCAGACTCAGAGGAGACCGGTAAGTTTGACCTCTGATGAGATGTAAACTGTTTTTGGAGATTTGACGATAACACCAGTAAAAGTCGCCCTTCTCTGTTGGGTCTTTTTCATGAACTGTACCTGCAGAAGGTCAACAGACTTTTCCGTTACCCCCGAATTTTGTGGCGGATTACAGACAGAAGGAATCACAAGAACTTACAAGAACCCGCGGATTCACGTGCAATCGTGCAATAACAAGTTGTCTTTAGCCACAGAGGCTAACCATATAAGTGTTAGATTGTGTCCTTCCACAGGAGGAAATCTACTTCTAGACTTCTAGAATCAGCATCTCCTCATCCATGGTGTCATCGGGGTGAAATCTGCGCTGAATTTATCCGGCATGCTCCGGCTAAAAAATAGAACATTTGTGATCTGCAGCGGAACAGAAGGAGCCGGTGGAAATTGACAAGTTAACTTGAATGGTTACGATCAGCTATGATCGACGGATACGACCTTTTCGTAGCCGTTCCTAGGATCAGAGCTCTTCCAGGACTACAACCTTAGTGTGAAAAGACGTCGGCTTATTTCCCTCATTCACGCTTGTCTACTCTACAGCTTCTCTGTCCCTTGGCTTTTCAGGCATTCACACACACTTCTGCACACACCTTCTCTCCTGCCTCCACCTCTTCATGATCATTTGTACCTCTGTACAACATAATGTCAAACAAACAGTCGTCTTCGGATATTACTGGCTTACCAATCGGAGCACACGATGAAGAAGTAAAAGCGAGAGCGGTTTGAGGGGAGGGGGAGCGCACTGCACACGCTCAGCTCTGATGGATACATGGACGCGCTTCATTTATCATATTAGACAAACAGCAGGCAGGACAGTACCCTTCAGTCTCAACTATCACACAGGTAGGATTATGGGAAGCCATGATTGAAACTGAAACCCTCAGCCCTAAGTTGAACGGACGCCTCCCTGTAGAAGTGTTGCAGGAGCAGCTAATTAAGAGGAGGCCTTGGGGTAGACCTGGAGCACGCCGGAGGGATTTTACATCCTGTCTGGCCTGGAAACCCTTTAGGATCCACTAGGAAGAACTAGAAAACCGCTGGTCTGGGTCAGTCAGGTCCTAAAAGTCCTCATCAGAGTCCTCACTGTCTGCAGCAAACACTCTCTCATTGAGGCTCAAAGTCTACGAGTGTGCAGACTGGGATTTGGCCAGAGTGTAGCATCATTTACACACACACACACACACACACACACACACACACACACACACACACACACACACACACACACACTCACACACTCACACACACTGAGCACAGATCATGGTACAGGAATAGCTCTCTGACTCAGTCACTTCCCCTCCATCCCTCTCCGTCTCCTCACTCCTCGGCACTCAGACTCTTCTGCAAACACTGAAGGAAGACTGAGCAGCAGCAGCAGCAGAAACTGAACATATTCACAGTTATATACATATTTCTGTTTGCTTTGTGGAGGAGGAGAGAGACACAGGTGCCGGCAGGGCTCGAGACTCGCTCTCAGAGTTGCTCGGCAACTGAGCTGGAGCTTGTGTCGGGGTTTATTTTCCGTAGCTGCGATAACGTGCTCAACAACAACAGAAAAAAAAAAAAAACACATGGCTGCTGAAGTTTGTGCTAAATCAGCTCCATAATTCTGCTTGACATTTACCCACAGAAAGCTCACTCCTACACAAACAAGAAAGAGCAGATCGCTTATTCTCTCCTCTCGGTGATGAAGAATCTTTTGTGCTTCAGGACAGAGTATGAGGGTCAACGCTAAAACAGGATCTGTGATGCAGCTGAAACAAAGTCCTCATGGTTGCAGGATTAAATCTTCATGTTAGCAGGATGAAAATAAAGGCTAACTTCCATCTCTGGTCTCTGACATGTTGGTTGTTATAGGGCCGGGCGATAAACTGAAAATTTACCGATACCGAAATTTACGGCAATAACTGACGTCATTTTGCCCGTATAGGTATATTCTGTGTCAAATAAATCAAAGTTGGTTTTGGATGTGTGTAGTTAGGCTGTGGTCTCATGTCCCTTTAAGATGCTGTCCTACATCAGAGACGTGACTCCACCCCATCCAGTCTGTAACAAAGAGGGAAAGACAGGTGAGGAGATGGAGGACGGTTCAAAAGTTGGAGCGGCTGAAGTAGACGAAGTTAATGTTGGAGGAGGTGAGCAGCTTGTGGAGTAGTTATCATCCATTTATCGTTATCGAGGTGAACTGATCAATATATCGTGATATTGATTTGAGGCCATATCATCCAGCCCTACATGGAAAACATGAACCAGAAATAAAGCTGGAGTTAGAGCTAAAGCGAATCAGGTCAGTGTTAAAGTGCAGGTTCTTTGCACATGATGGTGGGGGTGTCCTGATACAACTTTACTTCCACTGTGATACCGATATTGTAGCTTCCAGTGTCGGCAAATACCGATATTGATATGATATTGGCCTAAAATTGTGAATGACAAGTTTTGCACTCAGCTGCAATGTTTTTTTCAGACTTTCAAGAAAAATCTGTCATTGAGATTACGTGGGCTCTGCATGCTAGATAGAGGTGCTGGAATGGACTGCTTGTATCGGAGTGTGGATGCAGGCCGATATAATTCGATATTTGTTTTTTTGCTGATATCGGACCGATATCTGATATCAATATCAGATCGGGACAGTCCAGCTGTTGGTGTAAATAGCACCTTTGCCCCAGGCTTGTTGATTTTAATGTAATTGCACAAAATTTGCAAATCCAAAAATGTTTATGCATTTACTGTTGCACAGGGCTGGCTGTCAGTTGCATGATGGATGGATGGATGGATGGATGGATGGATAGATAGATAGATAGATAGATAGATAGATAGATAGATAGATAGATAGATAGATAGATAGATAGATAGTTAGTTCTGGCCTTTGTGTGACAAAAAGCTGCAGCAGTCATAGATGTGCCCACCTCTAAAAGAGTCACGGCAAAACTTTTTAAACTTTCTATCTGATCGTCGACGTTGCTGTACCTGCTGAGTCCTGGAAACCCAATAAAAATCTTCACCAAGTGAGGAGTGTTCGCCAGGACTCGTTGTGTGTGTGTGTCTTGGGTGCAGCAGATTTCCATTGTTTTGATTGAGAATGTGTTGATAAGTTTTCACTAAGACTTGGAACAACACAAGCTTTTATTTGGAGATGAGTTTTTTCGGCCACCTGTCGAATTTCTCGCAGTTTTCGTCTTCACCGACAACTGCGAGAAAGATTTGTTGTTTTGAGCTGCTCTGCGCTTCGCTGTGTAAACCAGAGCTAGGAGCTGACTTTGTGTGTCTGCCATATGGTGCTGTGCAGAGAGTGTGAGTGTGAGGTTTATCAGAGTTTTTCTCACTCCAGAAAATGAGTTTGATTCGAGCAAAGTTTGAAAACAAGAAAATCAAACAAAGAAAATGAGTCTGACTGCAGATTCGTTGACTCAAAGTCGTCCTGTAACACAGCGCAGGCCTCTAAATGTAGGTCGAATACGTCATTTTCACACGTTCACTCCTGAAGTTTCATGCACATGTGGAAAAACAGCTTCGTATGGATGATGCATTAAACATCAGTGTCTGTATTTCCATCCTGCAATCGTGTAATCCCCGTCTCTCCCCTGCACAACTCTCTTCCTCTCACACTTCATCTTTTCCTCCACCTTCACGCTCCATCCTCGAGAAGGGATGCGAGCTGTAGCGCTGAAGAGGAGCGGTGGGTGTTTAAAGTCTGCAGAGCCACTGAAGATATTCTGAACTTTCCCAGGAGCTCATTTGCATCGCGAGTGTAGGTTAGGACGTCTATTTGAGGTCAAACTTAAGAACGCCGAGATCGTTTTTCTCTTTTTCCTTTCAGGCGATCTCAAGGTTTTACTCGAGAGTAATTTAAATAAATCTAAGAGAGACGTTTTCAGTCTATCAGAGAGTGAAAATCACATTTTCAAACCCGAAAACAATAAACAGCGTGAACTGATTTCAACATTTAAGTTGCTCCAAACACCATTATACTCTCTCAGGCTGCTATACTATTGTTTTGTGCAAACATATCTAGAGCCTGCAGGTGAAACAACAACCACTGAGTGGCGCTGTGAACCAAAAATGAAAGCAGGCATGTTTAATTATAAACTGCTGCAAGTAATGTCAGTTTGGGTCATAATAAAAACACGATAAACCGTCAAAATCCCACATGCTGATACCTGTAAATCTACAAAAACCTGCAAAAATCATTAAAACTAGAACTCGCTCTGATCTGGGTCAAACTAAGAGCTGAATTCACTATGAAGTTGTAATGACTAATGTCAGTTTCTGCAGATGAAAGCTTGGAAAGTTCAGTATTTGTACCTGCAGGTGTGAACATTTCTGCTAATAAGGTGACTCACCACGAACCAGCGTGACACGGTGTCAGAAACAGAGATTCTTGAAAATCAAAGCTGATGCAATAAGAAGCAAAACCCTCGATCAGTTTAACCGCGCACCCAAAAACCTTCACCCAGAACAGCAGCAGGAAATATATTCATCATTTTCAAAGTGTTTTCTACCATGAAACTAGAAATCTAGAATAAAGTGAACAGAATGAAACCATTTAAAACTGTTTTTTTTTCTTCCAGTTTTTTTAAAGCTTCTATCTGTTTTATATCTGCGCTGTGACATCAGGCTTCTCTTAACTCTGATTAGCTTCAGCTGTCTCTGATAGGAATAAACTGCATGTATCTATTCTGTTCTGTTCTATTCTAACCATTCTATTCTATTGTAACACTCTATTCTATTCGAACATCCTTTCTATTGAAGCATTCTATTCTATTCTATTCTAACATGTATTCTATTCTATTTAACAATCTATTCAAACACATTCTAACCATTCTATAAAATTCTAACATTCTAATCTGACAATCTATTCTTTTCAATTCTATTCTAACATTCCATTCTATTCGAACTTTTTATTCTATTCTAAACATTCTATTCTATTCTTACATTCTAACATTGTAACATTCTATTGTATTCAAACATTCTATTCTAACCATTCTATTCTATTGTTACATACTAACATTCTATTCTAAACATTCCATTCTATTCTATTCTATTCTATTCTAACATTCCATTCCATTCTATTCTATTCTATTCCAAAATTCTCTTCTATCCATTCTATACTATTCTCTTCTGTTCTAATCTATGTCATGTTTTTTTGTATAAGATGGTATAAAAGGACCAAGCGAGAGGGTCCTAGGTGAGGATAAACTGTATATTACAGTACAACACAATATCGTCATGTTTTGTTATAATACAGATCTGACTTTGTGAGTCCTACCTTTGTAACACCTTTGTTATAAAAATACATACAAATACTGAAATCTGTCACTTTAAGGGTATATTCTAGTAACACTGTAAATGTCTCGTTATTGACTGAAAACCACATTAACTTTGTTTAAATTCTTGACTTCTATGTTTCTTTCATCTTAAAATCTCACATTGAGGAGGGTTAGAGTCCCTCTGCTGCGGTGAAATACTAATATAATCTTTTTTTGTCTCTAATACCTTCAGGACATTTTAACTTCCATGAGCATTAATTTTAATGGCGACACACACAGACCGTCTGCTCCCCTCAAAAATACCCCAGAGATCCACCGAGGCCCTCGCCAATTTACACCAAATACATGACAAAAAGTCCATTAAGTCCATGTTACCTGGCAACAGGACTCCAGATCGCACAGAACCATAATAATAATAATGAAAGGATCTCTGGCTGATATTGATTCACACCAATCTGTTTTTCCAGAGCTGGATCAGGGCGAGTTTGAAGACTTTATCTGCTGCAGGAGGAGATGGAGGTCAGGGAGCAGCAGCAGAAGGGCGACAGCAGGGAGCGGATTGACTCCAAGACTGAGGGGAAGCCTCGCAAATCAATACGCCCTGCAGCACAGCATAATCTTTACCCCGTCTTGGCTCTCACAGCTTCGTCTTTATGTGCTTTCTCTCTCTTCACTTCAAGAGTAACAGTGTGCTCAATACTCTCTCTCTCTCTCTCTCTTTGCATGGGAACATGGAGTTGCCAGGAAGCGTCTGAATAGACGTTCCTCTAAAGGTGCTTCGCTCTGCAGCCTGTTGCTTTGAGTGTTTGAGGCGCAGTACAGGATGCAGATGTTGACACTTCATCTCTCCGTCTTTTTTCACCCGCTCCTCTCCTCACTTCTCCTCACACATGTGTAAAAACATCCCTTTCACCTCCTTCTGTCTCCTTCTTCACAGCAGAGCAGCAGCTCCGCACGCTCCCATTGGCTGGCAGTGACATCACTCGTGCAAAGTGTCGAGTCAGGGGCCGTGCGTTTCCCCCTGACAGCTGATGCCACCTTGTGTTTGTAGAGAAAACTGCAGCCTTGAAAAAATAAACACTGCTGTAGTTTTAAGGCCTGAGAGAACTGACCTCAGATCAGCGTCTGGAGACCGACTCCCCCTCCTTATCTCGGAAACACGAGCCCGAACACACTCGGCCGGGTAAATCGGCTTATATCCGTCTGGTCGTATGCACCATTAGAGTGAATTATCCTGTGATCCATCCTGATTATCAAAACTAACAGGATCATGTTCACTCCCTCGCTCTGCTGCTAATGGCTACTTACTGCTCAGTGAGATCTGCCCTCTGCTGTTCTCAGGTTACTAAAGCAACTTCCTGCATCGACACCAGCTGATTCACAAGTACAGGCCGCACTTCAGTTTGGTGTTAAAAATGTTTGGGGGGTTCCTACCTTACGACTGGTGTAGTGGGCGTGTTTGGCCAGTTTGCCGTTCAGCCCCTGGAGGAAAACCTCGTCCGTCATTTTGCCCACGTTCATGCAGGCTTCATCCAGCACGGAGAAGATGCCCTTATGCTGCTGCTCCACCAGATCCACGATGATCTGATTATTGAAGTAATCGATCTGGGAACAAACGACAAAGAGAAACCAGAGTTAGAGCCTAAAAGTCTTTTACAGACAGACACTCAGAGGGGAACAAAAGTGCTCCTCCTCACATGTTTCCAGGGGATTCCTTCTCGCTGATACTCTTCCTGCTCCTGCTTCAGCACCAGCTGGATGAAAAGCTGCTGCAGCTTCTCGTTACAGTAGTTGATGCAGAACTGTTCGAAGCTGAAACACAATAAGAGAGTTAGACTTATATCACATTTCTAAACGTGCACATCTCTCTGAAACGTTGACTTTCATCCAGACCTGTTGTTCTGGAAAATCTCAAATCCGTAGATGTCCAGCACCCCGATCACCGTGTTCTTCCCGTGGATTCTGGCGTCGTAGTTTTTCACCTCGATGATGTCGTTGATTCGTCCCACAATCCAGCAGAAGAGACGCTCGTACATGGCCTGATGGTGACGATAAATGAAAACAGAGGAGGTTTGTGGGCTTCTACTATCAGGCCTCTGATCGGCTTGATCTTGTTTTTGTGTCAAAAGTATTTCATTTACTATCAGACAAAACCAGGGTCTTAATCTGCAAAATATACATCCTGCAGGAAAATCATCATGACACCATGACTTCAGTGGAAACAGAGATGATAAATGAGGTTTTCTTATGCTGACATACAGCAGGACTTCTCTGCTGCATGCCGCCCCCTGCTGGACATGAGGAAGAATGCAGATTGGAGGCATTTGCACACTTTTCAAACATGCAGCTGCAGATGTGTGTTTTCTTCTTATTAGCACTGACATTTATGCACAAATGAAGCTTCTGACAGATTAAATAATCAATTTAAAGATGTCTTTCCTTTTATTCTATTTTCAGTCAATCACTTTAAAATATAATTTAGTTATTGATGCTATAAAAAGTTATTAACCTGTAAATGACAGCTGTCATGCTTTAACAGAAAACTCAGTGGGTGTTTTCAGCTTGAAATTTTAACAACTGGACAGAGAGGCGTATCGTCCCGCTCTTTCAACAGTCCAGGGTGTGAAGGAGACACATTTTCCTCCTGAGCAGACTAAAACACAGACAATGAAGAGTTAAAGATGGCTGCTGAGAGTTTAATGTCACAATAACAGTGAGTCAGACTGGAGTTCACAGCCCACAGTGCTGCTCCTGAATCTGCCGACGCGCGCTCCTCTTCCTCCTGTCTGGAGTCATAACATTGTGACTCACGCTTGTGTGAAACCCGGTAAAAATATCGCCAAGTACTTCACAAAATGTCACAACCCTCCTGGGTGTCAGGTGGGAAATGTTCTGGGTGGGTTTAGCGGCTAAAGTCTCACATAGATGATGAATATCTGCACATTTTTTACAACATGTTCCCGTTTTTACCGCGCAGTGATGAACGGATACCTTGGCTAAAGCGTCTCGTCCGTAGCTGGCCTCCTGCTCCGTGTGCTGCTTCTCGATGACGTCTCGTCCTGTCGCCACGGTTCGATACAGCAGGGCCTTCTCCACGTTCTCCTCTTTGGTGGACAGCAGGTCTTTGATGACGGACACCAGCTTCGTGTTCTCGATCAACGTCACGTCGCCGTCCACCCCGAACGTCAGGTTACCCTGAGAGAGAGGAGAGAGGAGAGAGGAGAGAGGGTTACACTTCTTTGTTTCTAATCTGCTCTACTAAGACAATATGGAGTATCTTATTATAGGGCTGGGCGATATGGCCTCAAATCAATATCACAATATATTGATCAGATCACCTCGATAATGATAAATGGACGATAACTACTCCCACATTAACTTCATCTACTTCAGCCGCCACTCTAGCTGCTCAAACTTTTGAACCGTCCTCCATCGTAGGACAGATGTAGGACAGCGTCTTAAAGGGACATGAGACCATAGCCTACCTACACACATCCAAAACAAACTTTGATTCACTTATTTTTTGACACTAAATATATTTACATGGATAAAATGACGTCGGTTATTGTCGTAAATTTCATTATCGGTAAAGTTTCGGTTTATCGCCCAGCCCTAGTTGGTGACTTGGTAAATTTTGAAAAAAATCTTGACTGCAACATGCATCTGATTCCTTCATTTCATTAATACTGGAGTGAACATTAATGTTTTTCTACAATATTCACTCCTCATGACGGTAAAATATGTAATTCCAAGCTGATTTACGGCAATAATTTTTCTCTAAATTATTAGAAAATGAGGAAAATACATTGAATCCAATATGATTTATACCAATATGGACAAAATGACATTGGTTATTGTCGTAAATTTCAGTATCAGTAAATCTTCAGTTTATCGCCCAGCCCTATATTATCATGATTGTTGTGAAACTTTGCTGCATCATGAGTGTTTCTGGAAATAGACTCGACTCAACTCTTCATATCTTACTGGAGGATTCCTCTAGAGGGCGCACCAAAGAGCTTAAGCTTCATTCAACCACCAGATTTGAGGGAAATTGATGAATTGCATAAGTAGCAGAGGTTATGGTTATCATAATGGAGATCAGTGGCAGCCATTATCCGACCACAAACTCTCACAGTAGGTCACTGGAGATTTGCTTGGATCAGGTATTACCAGGTGCAGGATGGTGGCCAGGATCTTGTAAACAGTCTGAACCTCGTCTGCGGTGAAGCCGATCACCTTCATGGCGTCGGATACAGCTTTGAAATCCGCCCCGTCGTTGATGCAGGACTGAAAACAGAGAAAACGAACAGATGACAGAAAAAAAAGGCGAGTTAAGAGGATTATTTTACAGCTCTTTTCTTTTTTTCTCTTTAAATAGAGGAGTTCTTGAGTTTCTGCAAAAGCAAATAAAGAGTTTGGACGGTTTTTGTTTTCAGTGCGGTGTCCGCCCTGGATTCAGAGGCCATCATATTCCTGCAGTTAATTACATTACAAACTGCTGCCGTGCTGTAATGTCTGCCTTTAAAAACAGGAGCCGCTGAGACAAACAGAAAAACAAAACCACGGCTCAGCTGTTTGTCTGATTCTGCTCCATGACATCAGGCTGTTTGTTACTACAGAGCGTCTTTTTGGAGAGCAGACATGGCGCTCATCTGCACATTACAGAAAATAGATCATTTATCAGGTTAACACTCTTTCAAAACGTGATCCGTCACAGCTGTGGTGAAGTTCGGAGATTTTTGTGGTTTGTTTTTAAAACTTGTAAACAGTTTAGAGGACAAAAACACATCATGTGAGTCATGTGTTTGGTCGTATTTATCCATCTGCAAACATTTTGGAGTCACAGTGAGTATAACTCCCTTTTCTGTTTGTGAAGTGAAGTGAACGGGATGTAAAACTACCTTAATTTGGCCTCCAACTTTGATGTAGTTGTACGCCGTCGGGTCCTTCTGGATGTGGAGAGAGCACAGGAGAGAATCTGGAGCTCCTCTCATCAGCTGGAACAAGAAAAAAAAACAAGAAATCTGAATTTCCTCTCTTTGGAAATGATTTAATGAACGCAGATTTATCCACAAGTTTGGTTTGACGGGTTGAGACTGCTTGTTCACCTTTTACCTGAGCAGAGTTCCTCTAGATCCTTGGCTTCTACAGTCTTACCTCTCTCTCTTTATCCCTCCCTCTCTCAAATCTCATCTCAATCTCAGCAGATGACTGGGATGAGAGTGGGTCTAATCTAACCCCATCTTTAATCTGGGTTTTTGTAGGTATAACGGAGAGTCCAATCTAGATGAGCTCTAAAGACGAGCTTAAAGTGTATTTGCTGCATTTATGTGTCATTACAGAGATTATTTCAGAGGTTATAACAGATTATTACAGCATCTTCTTCTTCTCATGTTGTCATTTCTGAACCGTTCACTCATTCATCATATGTGCGCTGCAGCCTGAGTCATCAGAATAACGTCACCGCTCACTTATAGAAACGTTTTTTTTCTCTCTCAGCTCCTTCATGAAGGAACAAAAAGTCCCTCAGTGACTCATAAAAGCTGTGTGGATTTATATCAAGGAATCACATACGGAAATAAATGACTGAGTGCACAAACACACACAGTGAGCAAACTTTGTTTTTGTCTCACATGCAAACACTCGGGTTCACACTCTCATATTTACCTGGTAAAATGAATGAAAGCTCCTCTCTCCGGGCTGCTGGAAAATTACCCTGGACTGTTAAAGGAGAACGACAAAGAGGAACTGTGAGCCTTTAGTTTTGTCGAAACTAAAAGTTACACATGTTCAACACTTGAACAAACAGAAAAGGCTTTGATTATCACTTGGAGGAGCATATTTTCAGCAGATGGTTGGCTGGAAACAATCTTTGCATGCAATGTATATCAAATACCCCCCCCCCCATCGAGAGAAAAGCATGTTCGAAATATGAAAAAAAACATCTCTAAAATATCTGCAGGACAGCCTAAAGTTTCTCTAAAACCCCAGAGCTGAGACCTTCTCTAGCAGGTAGTTGTTGATGTGGCCTCCGATTGGATCCCCCTTGAAGTCAAAGTTGATGTCCATGTATTTGCCGAAGCGGCTGGAGTTGTCGTTGCGGTTGGTCTTGGCGTTTCCAAAGGCCTCCAAGACGCAGTTGGATTTGAGCAGCATGTTTTTCACCCTGTGGATGTACACGGTTCAATAACGGGTCTAAATCTACACAGACTTGTATTTTATGAGTGTTTTTGAAGAGGATATTCAGATTTCAGGATGAAATCTTATCTTAATCTCTAACCTACATTTTTATATCACAGCTTATCTCTGTTTCCACTTTACGTCAATCCGACTCTTTAACATGTTCTGTTAATCAGTAATAAGGTGCAGTTTACCCTGCGGTGAGTGGGTGTGGGTTGTACTTATGTTTTAATAATTCCTGAGATATGACGGTGACATCTTAGATAACAAAGTGACGTAAAAGCAAAACACTAAAGATGGAGTCCAAAGTTTCTGCAGCACTTTAAAATTAAAATATAGAAACACGAGTTTAAAGTAAAACTGTTCTGAACTCAGTTTTTCATGTTTGTTTTGGATCTCATTTGATAAGCAAAACACACCTTTATGTGGCAGATAAAGCGAACAGTGTTTTCATGTCTAAATTTCCAAGGAAGGGTTCATGCAGCAGGATCAGGGATGAAGAAACACACAGAAAAACCTCCAACTGACTGAAAGTAGGGCTGGGCGATATGTCCTCAAATCAATATCACGATATATTGATCAGTTCACCTCAATAACTACTCCACAAGCTGCTCACCCCCTCCCACAATAACTTAGTCTACTTCAGCCACTTCCACTTTTGAACCGTCCTCCATCTCCTCACCTGTCTTTCCCTCTTTGTTACAGACTGGATGGGGTGGAGTCACGTCTCTGACGTAGGACAGCATCTTAAAGGGACATGAGATCATAGCCTACCTACACACATCCAAAACCAACTTTTATTTGACACTGAATATACCAATATTGGCAAAACAACGTCGGTTATTGTCGTAAATTTCAGTATCTGTAAATTTTCGGTTTATCGCCCAGCCCTATTGAGCGTACAGATGTCATCGAGCGGTGTTCAAAATGGATAAACACAGTGAAAGTTTCAGAACGAGTAAACAACAAAACAGAGGAGCCATGCCTGATGTTTGGAAGTTCTTTGGCTTTAAAAAATCTGACGTCGATCAAACAACGATATTCTGCAGAAGTTGTCAGGCTAAAGTTGTAGCTGCAGGAGGGCAACATGAGCAGTATGTTTCACCACCTCAGCCAAAAGCATGTCCTGGATTATCAAGAATGCATGAATGTCTGAGAGTCTGCAGGTAAAGTTGGCAACTTGGTAAATTTTGAAAAGATTTTGACTACAACATGCATCTGATTGCTTCACTTCATTAATACTAGAGTGTGTTTTTACAATATTCACTCCTCATGACAGTAAAATATTTAATTCCAAGCTGATTTACTGCAGTAATTATTCTCTAAATTATTAAAAAATGAGGTTAACACCCAGACATGCTTGAAAAAAAAAAAAGTTGAATACAGTAAAACCAATATAATTTTGAAAATATCGTGATATCAATTTTTGGTCGTACCGCCAAGCTCTATGACTGATCATGTTTGATGTTTACCAACTAAACCTGCTCATGTTCGTGATCTGCGGAGGAGGAATTCTACCATCAGCTCACCTCTCCACCTCGGCCCTCTGATTGGGGTTGGTGATAGCAGCGATGTATTGCATGATGTACTTGCTGGCTTCAGTCTTTCCCGCTCCACTTTCCCCTGAAATAAAAACACACCGCTAACATTAAGGGATGTTTTCATGGAAATCAAATCCTGGGAACTTCTGGAAAAACATCTCAAGGACCTCAAAAAGTCCTTGAACCTCACTTTGAGGAGTCACAGAAACAACATTGAACTGACGCTAAATTAAAAAACAAACATAACAAGTTCAGGTTTGTAGTTTAACTGTGGATTCACACATATCAGTAAAGTCTGTTTGCTGTAATCCTCTTTAAAATCAATCTTTTTCTCTGTGTTTAACATCAACATTCAATTAAATTCTCCATTTTTCTATGTGGAAAGGTTTTCCGGTTCCTCCTCTAACCACCGGGTGGTGCTCAATCCTGCGCCTTCTGCCTCCATGCTGCCACACAGATTGAGACCACATGAAAAACTCGCCTCAGACAAAAAAGAACATTTATTTTTAACTTCATATTTTCTTGAGAAAAAGTCTGTCCTCCAGAAGATCTCAGAGAGGTGAAAAAAAAACATCTGAGTCCTCTCAGCAGGAAACTATTTTTGAATCATGTGGATAAAAATAGCGGACAGAAAATATAAAGCCACTTGCAGATTTATCGAAACTTCCTCGTGCATGAGAGAGGAAAGCCTGTGTTTGTGTTTGTGTTTGTGTTTGTGTGGACCGGTCCATGCAGGGGGGCTCCCCGGGTTACCTGAGATGACGATGCAGGTGTCTTTGTTCCTCCTCTTCATGGCTTTGTAAGCAGCGTCAGCGATGGCAAAGAGGTGCGGCGGCCTCTCGTACAGCTCGCGGCCCTTGTACTGCTCGATGGTGTCGCGGCCGTAGATGTTCATGGCACGGTAAGGGTTGACGGACACCACCACCTCCCCGATGTAGCTGTAGATCCGCCCCTTTTCGAACCTGGGGACGCACCGAATGAATGGACATTTAAGGTGGTTTGCAGTAACCATGGAAACAAACGAAGTATCAGGAGTACAGATACTGACATTGGGAAGTAAATAATCCAGAATAAGACAGAATTCCTGTTTTCACACCCTCAGAATCGAGGTGACACAAAGAACAGGTCTGCATAGTTTCTACACCTGCTCCGTTTACACATGTTTGTGATAATGTGACAACATGAAGTTACGCGAGTACAACAGCGAGCTTCAAACTTATGTAAACAGTTTGGGGAAAGGCCTCTTTCCTGTTTGGTAACATGACAATGACATCGAGCACAAAGCCGGCTTCACAAAGAGATTATTTCCCGCAGTTACTCTGACCTCAGCCTGAGCAAACATTTATAAGAGAGGAGAAGTGGATCACTCACTCACTCACTCACTCATGAATGCTGTTGTGGTTGAATGAAGTGAGTAAATTCTCGCAGACAGGTCAAAAAACTGAAGGAGACACTGAAACCAAAGCTCGAGCAGCAGACCGAAGATCTCTCTACATTAAACCTCAAGAAACAACAACTTCTCAGTAATTCAGCAATGCCAGAGTTCGATGATAAACGACCTCCACTGGTCTTTTTCCGTGTCCTACATTATTACTTCATGACCTACAATTAGAATCGATCATGCAAAGAAGAAACAATAATATAAACCGGATTCATAAAAGACGGCTCTTTACTGAACAGACTGAGGTGAGAAGAGAGGAACCACCTGACTATACTTGTTATCAGCTCACAGTCCAAATCCAGCGTCCCTGATAGTATGGGGATCATGTCAGACCACATTCTGCAGGGATTACAACAGCGTGGCTCTGTAGGAGAGGAGACTGGCCTGCCTGCAGTCCTGACTTGATAGAATGAGTCAACAGATTTGACAAACAGCTGCTGATATCAAACAGGAATAAATAAATATCTTAAGTCGTGACAAAGACCTCAGAGGAGTTTAAAAGGGTGAATAAAAAGACGCTTTATTGGCACATAGTAGGTCTTCAGGTTTGCTGTTCTGGTGCCCTCACTCTTGTGCACATAACTGCCCACCTTCACATACTCTAAAGCTGTTATTCACTTTGAGTAGCCCCTAATTTCTCTCTCTCTTTTTCCCTCTTTGCCCCGGGCCGCCTGCCTGCCTGCCTGCCTGACTTCCTTCCTCTCCAAAGAGAACCAGGATCCCGGTTTTTCTCTCCGCAGAAGAATGGTCTCTTTCTTCACAGCTGTCCAACCTCTGCTGCTGTCCTGCACTCCAGGCCCACAGCGTTTTAATCCACAACAATCCCAACACTGACGCTTTCATGAGGAAATCTTCAGATGAATTCAGTCAAGCGCCACATTTTTTAAACACCTCCCAGATATTGATCAGGTTTGAAAAGCTTAAAATAGAGGCTGTGATGTTCCTGTTATCTGAGTCAACTTTAAAGTCCTTGATTGTCACCAAAACATGAAGTTTAAGGCTGTTGGCAGACGTCCGTGACTCTTTTCCTCTTTATCAGTGTTTGTGAAACCTTCACACTCTTTCCTTTTAGATCCATCAACGAAACTGACTGTCGAGAAACTGGTTCAACCAGGACAGGAAGCTGGCACTGCCCTCATGGTTTGATACCTATCAGGATATACACGGGTCCCAGTGCAGGATCCAGATCTGGATTTATTAAAGCAACAGTGGATCTCTAATGTGCCGGACCATCAGAACATGACAAACATAGAAACAACGTAAGAAATCAACAGAGCCGATTGAAAACTGTGGGACACGATACCACACCTATCAGGATAGATTACCAAGGGCAGAATGTTATCAGGATATATGAGTCATGATAAGATGAATTTTAGGATAAATTAATCAAATCATGATATTTGTCAAGATGCATGAGCTGTAACATGACACATCACAAAACATATCGTAAAAACGTAAAATAAAAAAACCATATCTGACAAAAAAAAAAACAGGATAAAAAATTAAGTTATCGGGATACACATATCACAATAAGATTCTTATTAACATACATGTCATGACATAATACTCATCAGGATACATATGTCATGATATAACACAAGTCGAAATGTTATTGAAATCAAAATGCATTGATCATGATAGGGGAATTATCAAGATAAAAGAGTCATGACATAATACCTATCAGGATACATAAGTCATGATATAACACTTAGAGGTCAAAATGTTATCAAAATTAGGATGCATGCATCACGACATGATACTTATCTAGATTTAAATATCATGATATAATACTTATCATGATACATAAATCACAATATGATGCCTACTAATTAAAACATGATCAAAATCAGAACACATGTATCGCGATAAAATACTAATCAACACACGAGTCATGATATGATACTCAACAAGCTATATACGTCACGACATAACACCTATCAGGATACATGTGTCATAATATGATGCTTATCGTGATACTTGAGTCACGATGACGCTTACAAGTCAAAACATGATCAAAATCAGGATGATCAGATCAACAAAGCCGGTTGTTTGACTAATTGTGCAGCTCTGTGTCAGAAATTTGATTTTTTTTATTTTAATTCTTTCAAAAGACGCTCAAATACAACCTTTAAATGCATTTATATACAGTGATGAATTATGTCTTCTATTTGTTTGCGTAACTTAAAGCAAAATCTTAATTAAACCAACCCTTAAAAAAATGAAAACAACCACCTGTTAGAGTCAGACAAGCATACTTTAGGTACTTGAACCAGCAGGTTTGGTTCCCCAGAGCAGCTAAGCTAACTGGCTCCATCTCCCTCCCCTGGTGCCACAGAAAAAGCTCCATTGTGCCCTCGCTCTCCTCGGTCAGGAGGCTGCTGTGTGCCTGCTCCATTGTTCACACGTCAATCGGAGGTCTTTGTCTGAGCGCGGCCCTCCATCTCCCCCTACACGGGCCGACACAGCGACAAGCTGCCCACTTAACCCACATGTACAATAGCTCCTAGGTGGGACTGTCCACAATGGGGCACACGCTGGGAGGGGTTAATGTGGAGGAGCAGCTGGGTGTACTCAGAGAGAAGGTGGCAGGGTCTGCTCTCCATTACACAAACATCTGCAGGAGCTCAAGTGAACAACAAGCTGCATAAAAACGAGCCGGAGAGGCTTGTAAACACTTTTAATGAAATGTAATAAAACGTTTGAATGATATGATGCTATTTGTAACAGGAGGCTAAACAATTACTGAAAGTCACTGGAAACTATTTACTGATTATTAAAATATTCCCATCTCCAGGCAGCACACACTTCAGCTGAATGATGCTGGAAAAAAACTGACATTACATTGATTTTCCAGGTAAATATAATGTGTTTCGAACAGATCAACTACAAATTCAGTCATGCTTTTTTTATTTAGGTCTCAAAGTCTATTTGTGTTTAGCTTTGGCAGTCCCATGGAATAACAATGACTTATGCAACACTTACAGGTGTGTGATTTAAAGTCACTGCCCTGGTCATGTCCCCACCTGAAGCAAAGTTTCTGCTTTAAACAACATGCAGGTGTTAACCTGATGCAGAAGTGTGGCGTGCATGTTTACATTTTACAGTCATTTGTACCATAAAATGTTTATATGCATACATAAATCTAACCATTGTTATTGGGTTTTTTTTGTTTTAATAATGATTTATGGGTTGGTAGGGGAATATCCTGCCTCCTTCGCCTCTGATTGGCTAGAAGTACTGGACTCCGATTGGTTATTCCTAATGGCTGTGAAACTTCATCATCTGTCAGGATAGGATTAATGTTCTGTAATGTTCTGTTCATTGTAGAGAGCCAACAGCCAGCGCCCGTGTGATGACGTTTTACAGTCATGTATGACGATATGTTACTGTCTGTCATGTGCCTAGAATAATAAATGTTATTATTATAAAACAAAACAAATGTCAACAAAAGAAAAATGGTATCAGCGCTGCACTCTAATTATCGGTGTCTATATCAGTCAACCACAGAAAGAGAAATCCACGATGAGATCATTTCCGTCTTTTCCATCCTCTCTGCTCTTCTGCCCTCTGAGCTCTCCATCTCAATGAAGTTAAATTCTCTGAATTCTCTTTTTCCTTTTGGATCGACCTCAAACTCGTCCGGTATTCGAGCGGCCTTTAAAAACTACAGCTGTTACAAGTTGATCCCATTAGTGTTGATGTCCATCAAACTAACTCAAAGCAGACCTCGGTCCTGACTTATTGCTGCCATAAAGAAACAAGTCAGACTTCTTAAACAGCGATAAATCACTTCTGCTCAGATTAAGGAAGTGTACGATTCTGTTATAGGAATGACAAACAGCTGAGGACAAATTAATACTTGAGGAGAAGAATCAATCTGGTCTGATCCATCTGCTCCTGTTTAGGAGGATTTAAGTGACACTCACACAGGGGCAGAGATTACCCAACATGGTGGGTTATCCTGGTTTCCTTTAAAACTATTTATAAACTAATCAGGTTCAAATTTAGAAACACGCTCATCTGTCTTTTGGGAATGCAGTGTTGTTTATCTAAAGGCTAGATAAAGCCTGACACACGAGTTAGGGAGTTTTTTAAAGTTTTATAAAGAATCCAAACTGATAAAGAGCGTTTGTTATCATCCATAAATCCTGAGGTGTAGCCCTCGACTCCCTCTGAATCATCTCTGTCAGTCCAGCTGTGAAGGGAAGTGTCTGAACCGCTCTGACCTGCAGCTCTGTGATCCCATTCCAGAAACGACCCCTCCCAAAAGCTGCCGGGAAACGATTCAGAGAGACAAAGAGAGAGAGAAAGGAGGGAGAAAGGAGGGAGAAAGAGGGGAGGAGAAAAGGCTACAGAGTACGGTTTTAACAGAGTCAGACTCCCACCTGAGATGAGCAGGTATCGGATGCTTTCATACTACGATAAATTTACAACAGCTATGATCAAAGTTTCCTGAAAATAGAGACAAATAACAGCAAAATGGTGAAATGAGCTTTATGTACACCATGTCATCTACAAACTTTGCTTTTTTTCCAGCCGATCTTAGAAAACAACTTTTTGTCTGATCTGAAAAACTTAAAAAAGATGTGAGATTGTCAAACATCTATGTGTGGGAAATTTGGGGTTCAAACCTCCAATCTGAAGAAATGAAGCAGCTTACAGTAGGGCTGGGGGATATGTCCTCAAATCAATATCATGATATATTGATCAGTTCACCTCGATAACGATAGATGATAACTGCTCCACAAGCTGCTCACCCCCTCCCACATTAACTTCGTCTACTTCAGCCGCTACAACTGTTGAACCGTCCTCCATCTCCTCACCTGTCTTTACCTCTTTGTTGACGTTGGTTATTGTCGTAAACTTCGCCATCTGTAAATTTTCGGTTTATCGCCCAGCCCTAGATTGAAGTGCCTAAACCTGCAGAATTTGGTACACACCTGTAAAAACTGACACTGTTGCTGTCAGACCCACAAACTCCACCTCTACCTTCCTTCAACTGTCTGTGAGCAAAGCCTAAAGATGGAGATCCTCACTCTGATTGAAGCTGACTTAGTCTAGTTTTTAATCGGTTTAATTAACAAATTAAAGATATGAATAAGCACCAAAGGTATCCGCAGAGTAAAACAGAGAGGACTGTATTTTTCTGACCAGTCTGTCACGTCTCCTCCCTCTAAATCTGGTCCTCCTTTTGTTTGTTCAGACAAACAAACAAAATCAGGAGCAGACCGTGGAAAGACGTTAAAAAGTGATTTCAAAGATCGGTCTCTCACGAAAAACAGCAGAAGGGAAACATGACGGATGACTTTTATTCTTCCAGAGAAGTTTGTCTACAGTGAGAAATACCACAGAAACAAACACACACTTACACACACACACACACTTACACACACACACAGACTCATCTCAGATGTGAATTAAAGAGCAGAGCCAAGAACAACCACCGTCTCCAGCCCTGTTTGGGTTGGTCTGTTTCATGGTTAACTTAAGGAGGAGCGGCACGGCGACCATTTATGACTTTTTCTCTCCTCTCTGCAAACTCACACAGAGTCAGGATTAAATCATACGGCACTTCGTTTCCTTGAAGGGTCGGAGTTCAAGATTTAAGAAAACCTGCACAGTAATAAAAAAAAACATTCATTTTAGCAGAAACAAGTCAAAGCTGCTGTTTCTTTCTGCTGCCAAACATGGAAAATCCATCTGAAGGATTTGCTGATCCAGCTGCATCATGCCGAGGGTTTACGCCGCTGTGACATCAGATCCCGTATCACTGATGTCTGCAGATAAAGAGGGCGGTAAAAGAAACCTCATAAACGACTTTAAAGGTCTCATAAAACCTCCAGTGAGGTCATTTAGAGAAACAGTTGAGTGTGTCTTCATCAAACGCTCGTGAAAACATGATTACAGACTTTGAGGACAAGAATACACCTGCAGCTTTCACCTCCACGCCACAGACTTACAAAGATCGTTCCTGTGCTGATGAACAGCTCCTCTAAACTCGTCGTTGTGTTTTATGTGATGTTTACAGAAGCTGCTCATTAATCCTCTCTCTCTCTGACAGATATTTCTCCCTCGTGAATAATAAAGATCAGCTTCGCCGAGGTTTAACATCACACTCGGCTTTTGTTTTCTTTCCTTTTTTTTTGAGAAGCTACTCCAGCATCCTACTCTGTTTCCCCTCCCTCTCTTTTATGTACGGTACGTCACGGGCCTCCTTCACGCTCTGCGGCCCTCAGACATCTGGGCTCGGCGTTGAGGGGATTTTCCGCCGCTTTGTGAAGGCTGCTCGGCGCTAAACGGCAGCTCCCAGACCGTCTGACGGAGACGCAGGTTACACGTCCAGCCTCCCTCGGGCTCACATCAATCTTCTCCGACCATCAGAGGAGGTGGTTTCCCTGCCGCTAACACAGCTGGAGCAGGGAGGGAGATTACGTCAGGCTTTCACACACGGCTTACAAAGCTCCGAAACACTCAGTCCTGACCTCAAAATGACAATCAATATTACACAATACAGAATACAAACTGTGCAGGGAGGATTACCTCATACTTTTTTTTAGGACTGGATGACACAGGTCTGAATAAATCTTTTCTTATCTAATGATTCCTGTTGAAAAGCCAAACTGTGTCCTACTTCCCGGCTCTGTAAAGCTGCCGTGTCTCTTTTAGAGTCAATAATATTATCAAGGAGAAAGGAAGAGGCACGCATCCCATCTGTCAACATGACAAAAAGCCATAAAAAGAGGAGGAGGAGGACGAGGAGGAGGAGGAGGAGGAGGAGCCAGATGTAAGACAAACACTCAAACTCGTCCATCACTCAGTCTGATGATGCAGAAAACAGTCTGGTTAATAAGAGGCCCATAATGAGAAAGTAACGACTTTATCTGGTTAAAAACAACCAATAAAACTTTGTCTATTAACTTATTAACATGCCCACATGTTCCAGCACAAAGGTGGTGATCAACGCAGAAGAAGATAAGGAAGTAAGAGAGTAAACATGGCGTCACTGGTGTGGATTTTTGTCACAGTTAAGAGGAGGGTAACGTGATCGTAATCAACAAAAATGAGCTAAAAGAGTCTAAATTAGGGATGGGCGATATAGGCTAAAAAAATTTATCACGATAAGTTTTGCCACTCTGGCGATAACGCTAAAAGCCCCGATAAAAATTATTATAATTCCTATCTATGTTTTTGACTCATTCTGTTTTGAGGACACCAGTTGGAATAGTCAAATAAGATTCTTAACTTAGGGCTGGGCGAAAAACCAAATATTTACCAATAATGAAATTTACGACAATAACCAACATCATTTTTCCCACATCGGTATGTCGGATGTCAAAGAAATAAATAAATATAAGTTTGTTTTGGATGTGTGTAGGTAGGCTCTTGTTTCATAAATACTAAACTATCAGTTTTTGGACCAACTTACTTTAATTTCTAGTTGGTCTTAGAAAACAGCTTTTTGTTATATCTAAAAAAGTGAAAAAAGACGTGATCTTGTCAAACTTCATGATAAAGTTCTGATATCAGTGGTCAGCATTAAACTTTTGGGGCTAGAAATAATCTTTGGTATCATTTATGTGTGGAAAAGTTAAGGTTGGTAAACGTCCAATCTTGAGAAATGAAGCTGCTTGAAGAGCCTAAACCTGCAGAATTAGGTACAGACTAGGGCTGGGCAATAAACTGAAAATTTACTGATACAGAAATTTACGACAATAACTGACGTCATTTTGCCCTTATCGGTATATTTGGTGTCAAAATGAATATCTAAATCAAAGTTGTTTTTGGATGCGTGTAGGTAGGCTATGTCCCTTTAAGACGCTGTCCTACGTCAGAGACGTGACTCCACCCCATCCAGTCCATAACAAAGAGGGAAAGACAGGTGATATAGAGAAATACAAACATAGGTCTGGATGGTTAATTGGGTGATATATGAAGGATGTAAAAAGCTCTACTTTGAATAAAATCTGATGTTTTGTTTAGTGAGAGTTATTGTTTACAATACGATGAGGCTCTTAAAGTGAAGAATTGGTGCATGCCTCTTATCCCCTTTTTTTAATCAATATCAAACTTCATCTTCCTGCGGCTGTATCGAGCTTCAGCAGGTGTTACTATGACGAGAATATTCACTTTACAAATATCTATCTCAGGTGATCTCTGCAGGACTCTGAAAACCATCCATTCAGCGGGAGCAACAACAGGAACACCCAGAGACAAAACGGTGAGTCCACGCCTCAGCGTGTCTTCCTGCCTTCACATTGCAGGACGTTCCCATGAGGCCGATACTTAGAGGGAAATGGGAGCCATGTGTAAACAGGCTGGCTGCAGATCAGGTGGCTGACCCTCCTTTCTTTGCTGACTGGGATCACACCTCCCCTCACACACACGAACACAAAAACACACACTGTAGCACAGTAGCGTGCTTTCTAAAGTGACCAAACGTCTCAAAACTGAGAAAAAAAAGTCTTTCTGGTGAAATCAGGAGTGAGGAAAAAAGGCTGAGGTCTGAGTCAGAAACCTGTTTATGCTTTAACACAGAGCGGTCAGACACGGCTGCTGTAAAAATCAACGAGGGCTCGCTTATGAAAAGGGATGACTGGATGGATTTGGAGAGAACGAGAGAGAGAGAGAGAGAGAAAAAAAAAGGAGGAATAAACCCAGACATTACTCAACAGGCTATTTCAGGAAGCAGTTATGATTTCTATCAGAGCTCAAAAACAGACAGATGGACGGAGAGAGTGGAAGAAGACAGAGGGAGGACAGGAGCAGAACAACAGGATTAATAATAACTGGACAAAAACAAGAGTTATTCCTAGACGGGCAGGAGACTCGAACCCGAGACTTTAAAGGAGAAAAAATCACCTCATGTAACTACCAACAACTCAAAAACACAGCAGGTAGACAAAGCTTCAATAGAATCTGTTAATATAGATGTAGTTAGATAGATGCTGATTATTTAAACTGTTTTTAAAAGTAGGACATAAAATTAGAATATTTTCCTCTGAGATACAGATTAACTTAATTTACCCTCTTAATCTGCAGCAGTTTTTGTTCAGAGAAAGAAAAGGTGCATTAGTGTGTGTGTGTGTGTGTGTGTGTGTGTGTGTGTGTGTGTGTGTGTGTGTGTGTGTGTGTGTGTGTGTGTGTGTGTGTTAGTGTGTGAACTGATGTGAGGCGCTGGCTGTGAAAGTGAGTAAGCCGTTCCACCCCCACAGCGGCTCAGGGCTCGGCTCCAACAGGTGGACACGAGAACAATACAACACAGGAGGAAGCGGAGGATGACATCACAGCCACCGGGGACACACACACAAACACACACACACTGACACACACTCATACACACATGAACCACATCAGCCATCTGAGTCACATCATGCTTCATTAGGGATTCCCAAACATGACGCCATGTAAGCTAAATCCAGAACAACACAGTGGATCAGAGATAAGTGATGAGTGTGTGATGAGAGAGTGTGTGTGCGAGAGAGAGTGTGTGTGTGGCCGGAGAAAGGGCTTCTGGGAAGTTTTGTCTAGGGTTAATGTTGCAGACAGAGGATGCAGTTCGTTCCCGGTGAACATTTCTGACGAGACAAAAAGAGAGAAAGCTGAGTCTCCATAAATCTGAGCGAGGGATGGGAATGGGGAAGATTTTATTGATATCGATGCCGTTATTGATTCTGCTTATCGATTTAATTTTTGAACGATTCCCTTATTAATGCCTTCATTTGATTTAAAAAAAAAGTAGACTATAGGTTTCCACCATTAACTCCAAATCTTATCGAGTCTCTGATAACAGAAGAAGACGTACGCCCCCTTCAGTGAGAGTCTGAAAATAATCAAATGACAAACTCTTTGTACAGCATTTATTCAGTCGGTATTAAGTCAAATTAGGGTGACGATATTCTGGACACTAGAGGGCACTACTACCTGGGGCGCAAATTATTTTTTTGTTGGATGGTAGGGGAAGGTCCCGCCCTTCTTGGCCTCTTATTGGCTAGAAATGCTGGGCTCTGATTGGTTATTCCTTATGACTGTGAAACGTCATCGTCTGTCGGGTTAGAGTTGGGAGATTCACAAGTGCGATAATGTTGCAACAGCCCGTGTTTGACTTGAGTGTGTGATGACGTTTCTAGCTTTTCTAGCCAATCAGAGGCGAAGGAGGCGGGACTTTCCCCTACTATCCTACGAAAATAAAATGTTGCATGCAGGGAGGAGTTAGCGCAAAATTTTGAGTTTATTTTGGTCGGGTTGAGTGTTTTTTTATGCGCTTTTAACTCAGTTAGTCCACGGTAGTGCTGGACGATAATTCGATAACAATATATATCGATCGATAGACGTGTGGTGCGATAGAAAAAAAACGGGTCGATAAAAAGTTCGATAGAAAAACACAGTTTCCCTTTCTTTTTCATCATAGCCTATCATGTAGCTTTTACTACAGTCATCACTTCCTCCCAACCAATCACAAACGCAGACCCAGGTACGCTACGGCACCAAGCCCAGCCCCTCTCAAAGCACAACAGACAGCACGTGTATTAGAAAAAATGATACAGCAAGGAGAAGCGGAGGACATTGTCCCGAAAAAAGGTTTCAGTAGTTCACCAGCATGGCAATGTTTTGGTTTTTAGAAGTCTGACAAAAAGCGAACAGCGGTCGTTTGCAAAATTTGCAGAGAATTAGTAAAAACCAAGTCTGGTAACACAACCAACTTGTTTTACCATCTAAACCGATCGCACCCGCAGGAGTACGAGCTGTGTCGGCCGCGCCGCGGCTCCACGTCATCGTCGGAGGAGTCCTCTGGAACCGCTGCCAGCACCAGCACAAAGCATGTGAAGCAGACCAAACTGGACTTCGTTTCTTGCTAAAATACGACAAAGTGTCCGAGCGGCATAAGGACATCACCCATGCAGTAACATGCTCCATAGCGAGGGACATACTGCCAATAACTACCGTTGAATAGCCTGGCTTCGACCAGCTTCTAGCCACTCTCGACCCGCGATATGAAGTGCCCGGCCGCAAGTTTTTCTCAAACACAGCGCTTCAGGCATGAAAATGGGTCAGGGGTTGAAAAGGTGAGAAGGGTGCGGAGGAAATACGTTCCGGTGTTGGGCCGTAGAATGCACCCCTGCATCCCGTCCACTCATTAGCTTCTTAAAGTGGAAGAAAATGAGCTCATATTTTACAAAGACGCGAGTATTTGGATCATGGCTACTAGCAGGGGGTGCATTCGGCAGGGGTGCATTCTACGACACAACACCGGCGTGGATAAGTCCTGCTTCTCGTGCTCAGTTTGTGTATTAAGTCAATCACATGATAATTAAAAAAAATAAATCTCCCGACCCCGGGAGAAATATTTCAGTGTTCAGACACCAGGCTGTGGGCAGTTTCCCACACAGTTAAAACTGGTAGTATGCTATTCCCACCTAAAGCTATTCTGTTTATTTATATATTTGTTTGTTTTGTTTATTTTCATCAAAAGACTATTTAAATATTTATTTATCAGATTTTCTGGTCACTTTAGTCTTTATGTTTGTCAGTATTTACTGACGTCACTCAGGCCACTTAAGTTGATTTCTTTTTTTTTTTTAGTTCTTTTTTAAAAAAACTTTCAGTTGTGGTAAAATAAAAAAGGTGGTTGAATAAAGGTTTGAATTTGAATTCAGTGCTTGTGTGTTCTTTATTAAAAGTAGGTCATTAAGCAACAGCATAAAACATCCAGGGCTGCAATTAAAATATATGTTAAATAATTATAATAATTATATCGATAATTATCGATATCGATCAATATGATTTATTTTTTATCGATATGCTTTTTTTCTATATCGTCCAGGCCTAGTCCACGGTGCACAAACTCAAAACTTCTATACAAAACTCGCCGTCTTTCTTAGTAAAATGGACCCACACTTTTCGTTTCTGCCTACTTTTCGTACCATTCGCCATGTTTTTTTCCCCAAAGTCTCTGTTTTCATCGCGTAGACTGGGTCTCACGAGACTGTTTTTCAATGTAAACGATGTCGATGGATTGTTCTCGATTCCCATCCCTAATCTGAACCTGACGCTGCAGACACATCCAGGTCAGTGGGCGACAAAACCAGACACAACAAGGTTCAGAAGCAGGTCTCAGCAAGTCCGCTATCTCTCTCAGCCAAACACCGAGTCACCCACACGGTTTGAAGGAATAAAGTTTTGAGAAAAAACAGAAGAGTAGAGCGTCAAGAAACTACGACACAAAGACAGTAAAAAAAAAAGAGAATAAAAAGTGGTAAAAGCCGAACTCCACCCCGCCTCCAACTCCACAAATGAGACGTCTCTGTGAGCGGGTGAACTTATTTTAGAGGGGTATAAAGCTTCGCAGCCACAGCCCCTGTTTATATAAGGATGGTAATGTGTTTCAGATTACAGACGCTCGTATGGAAATTCCTGTGGTGAGACCGGACTTTTCACTGCCGGATCGCAGGGGTGCAGGCCTACCAGGTCTTCTATGAATCTGTTTTCGGGGAGGGGGGGCTCTTTTTCCTTCATGAACCAGCAAGAAAACTCCTGAAGACGACGTCAGGCTGGGAAACTGGAGCAAACCTGCACAGCCGAAACATTAAAGCGGCCTAATTTAGAGGCACTCAGCTCAGCTCTGTGTTTTCAGCCCCATGTTGTTTGAGACACGGCGAGAGCTGCAGGGTGAATGTGCAGAAAAGCTGAACGCTGACTCTATCTTTAAATATTTCCCCTCAATCTCCGACCAACATTACCAAAAAAACTTAAATAAGCAGGTTGGGATTAAATATTCTTGGAGGCCTTTCTGCGCAGAAGCGGAGGATAAACGTGTCAGTCTGAGCGGAGAGTCTGCTCCTGGACTTTGGTTTTATTGCTCGAGAACACGGACATGAAGAACGATCAGATCCTGGTTCGAGCGTTGAGTATAACCGTGTCTGCGATGGCAACAAGCTTTTCGACCTTTGAGCTTCGGAGGTGGTCCTGACTTTTAAACACACATCCTGGGAGGAGGTCTGCAACACTGCAGCTCTATTGACAGAGAAAAGAGCCTCTAAAAGGAGAAATGTTTCCTACCCTTCATATCAGGTCCACATGGTCTTATTTCAGAGGTGGTGAGCCCCTCAGCCACTATCTTGCAACATGTAAAAGGTCAATGCCCAAGTCTCACAAAATTGACAGCTGATTTACCAAATTTTTTTATTAAGTTATAAAAAACAGATATACTGTAGGCTACTGCTCTTCACGCCGACAGGAAGACCGACTGATCAAACTCGGACCACAAAAGCGTTTTCAACTAAAGGTAGTTCGTGGATGAAGACTGTCATAAGGTTGCTGCGCCATCTACAGGATAAGTAGGGGAACTTTTCAAATGACGGAACATTTTCTAAGTGAAACCGAATCTTATTCTCCGTATTTTATTTCTGAAAATTTCACGAAAATCGGCGAGTTTTGGCCGATTACCGATTAGTCTCAAACGGGCTAAAATTGGCCGATTTAATTGGCTCGGCGATAAATCGGTTGGGCCCTAGTCTGCTTCCACACAAGTTACACATCACTTACTTCTTTCTACAATTAAAAATCTGTCACAACCTTTGACAGCCAATCAGACGCAGTGATTTCCCTCCACTGTTATACCTCTACACATCACAACTTTGCAAGACGTCAGAGCCTACAGACGCCTTTATTACCATGAAATATGCAAATCACGCAGGTCTTCAATACTAGTTAAGTTTGACCTTTAACCTTGGGTTTCCCTTTCTGGTGACTTTTACTCTCCCTGAGGCATTTTGGCACTTTGATCCGACTTTATAGTCTGCAGCAGCGTGAAAGACAAGAGCAGGATTGTCTCTTTCTGCACCACCTCTTCCAGTCTACATCTAAAACAACAGAAACACTGTTCCTGAGAGTGCAGACACAGAGAGCCCTCAAAGATCCATTATGCAGGTTTTTCTCTCTCTTCAAAGCGTTCAGGAATAAAACCCTGAAATTTTGAATTTCAAATACATCTGCACACAGGACACCCGACCGACCGACGGACCGACGGGCCGAGGAAGAGGAGCTGCAGGAAACAATGAAATGTGAGGAGCAAAGGCGAGGGGAAATGCCAGCTTTCCTGCTCTGTTGGTCTGCTCTGTATTATTGGAGACTTCCTGTTTGGAGTCCTTTTTAACTCCACATACAAAGGCTCGAAGGTCAAATCACTCAGTGTTGGAGCTACAGACTAATAAACAGACAGCAGCGTCCTGAATTTATGGACACTTTTACACTTTCATGTGTAATTTTCATCTGACAGGAAGACAGAAAGCTGCAGTCCTGATCCAGGAGTCTTTTCTCTGCTCAGAAGCGGTGCACGTTAACTCTGGGCGATCCAGAAAGTGCCAGCTTTCAAAGAGTGCACATATTTGGACTCTGGCTGTGTTTGGCTGCAGGATCAGCTCCACCCGTCATGTACTCCCAACCAGATTAGAACAAACATCCAGTCCTGTGAAGCTCAGACTCAGACAAACCCTTTTTCTTTTTTTACCTGTTTTTAATCCTGAACAAGAAAGCAGATCATATATCGAGTCTTTAAAGGTGTAAAACTTCCTTTTTCTCTCACAGTGAAGCAGACAGGTTTGAGAAAAATCTTTGGTAATTATTTGGGGAACTCGGAGCAGTTTAGCAGGAATGTTTTTTTCCTGGATTCCTGAGCACAAGACAAAACAACCCTGCCTTATAAAGACATTAAGCTGCTGTAACACTGCCTGGCTGGTAGGATACTCGCACAATACTTACTCAAGTGGCAGACACACAAACTTTCACACAATTCTTCTTTGTAAAACAGCAATCTTAGGCCATTATTACAGCTGTATTTTACCGAAGAACCGAAATTACAGGACTCACAGCATGAACATGTCGTCAAAACTAGGGATGGGCATTTCAAGCAAAAGCGCAATGTTTGATATTCGCTGGTAACTATTCGTAAATTATTTGAAGACCGTTATTTGCTCTGCGTGTCGATGATCAAACTTACTTCTTGCTACTGATCTGCGGACAGCGCCCCGATTTCTGCAGCATGCCTCGCTCTCAAACAGCTGTGCATACTTGTTGTCGATTTGTGATATGCTAGTTCAACCTTACAGAGTTTGCACTACACTTCATTGCCATTTATTTTTTTGAAGGAGCTCCACACAGAACTTTTTGATGCATGTTTAAGTCCTGCATGTTTCTGCTGTTTGGATGATTTGCAGCATTATCTGGCGCAACATTTAGTGTTATCGCGTTTTTTCCAGGTGACAGTAAATCGCTTTTTTGTTGTTGTTAAAAACAAAATCATCATCGCAAGAACTATTTGATTTTTTAAAATGTTAACGACTATTTGCATATTCGAAAATCATTGCCCAACTCTAAAACTGAGCTAGTTTAAACTCCTACAAACCTGCGAGTCTGAAAATCATAAAACACAAGACCACAAAGTCCTCAGGTTTGCTAACGGTGGCTAACAGTAGCAGAGCTAGCACCACCAGCCTTTATTTTCTAGATCAAAACACCATCAAACCATGCCACCATCTGTGTTTGCTTACATCCTGGTAGTCGAATATTAGCAGCTGTTGGCTAGAGCTTGAGCAGAGCTCTGTTATCTTTGCAAAATTCATGTGTGAGTGTGTCTGCAATTTCTGACAAGAAAAGGGGGTGAAGGTAGTTTTTAGGAAGATGACTCGCTCTTGTTGGTGCTGATGGACATGGTGAGGCAGAGGCATTGCTTTTCTTTTTCTAAATGGAAGCAGATTGACTAAGGCCCCATTTATACGTACCCGGTTATTTTAAAAAACTGAGACATTAACCATCGTTTGTAACCTTGGTTTAGACGTAAATGGAGAATTCTCCCCTGAAAACTAAGCTTTTTAAAAACTCCGGCCAGATTGGAGATTTTGGAAAACTCTGTTTGCACGTTTGCATGTAAACAGAAAAAAACGGAGATTTGTGTAGCCGATGGGAGATTGTGCGCCGGAAAGAAGGAATTGACGTTGTTGTTGTGGCTGCTAGCAGGTGGCTGCACTATGACTTGACGGCATATGAGAGTATTTTGGCGAAGAAAAACACAACGAATTCCTTTAACTAACAGGTGATACCAGAGCCACCTAGAAAGGGTGACACGGCTTCATTTTTTAGATAGAAATGTGCACATTTTCATTTTTCAACAGCCTCTAGGTGACAGTATAACCATCTAGGCGCCTCTCTGGTCGATGTTTTGCAAGTGCAGACCTCCATAAACAATTTACTAACAACAAGATATAAAGAGCTTTTAAAACTCACCAGACCTTCAACAACACGACTGTAAATTTCCATATAGTTATATTTGACGCCAATAAATACTCATGCAAAGGATCATGGTTACTCCTGACCGCCACCTCACATGGTCCAGACTGTTAGTAATACAAGCATCAATGGAAAATCTGTTTCACGTCACAAAACACGTTCAATAATAGCAAGTTATAACTATATATTTTACTGTGTTGTATAAATGTATAAACGTTCAAACTAACATAATAAAATCGTGGTTATATTTCAGTGCTCTGTCCTACTTAATATCAAAATACAGAAATAATCTCTCTTTTTAAAGATGTATTTTGATACTATAATTTTCTCCGGTCTGTAACCAGCTCTGGTTTTCCATCATGACTCATTTTTAATCACATATCAGATGACTCTCCTGACTAAACACATGTTGGTGAAATGGGCTGTGTCGCACAATTTGGGTCCCAGTCGTTTTTATCTGCTCTCTGGTCAAATCAGGCAAATTCCCAAGACACTACAGGAATTTGGCTTGAACTTTTGTCCGACCAGACATCTCTACAAAGAGACCGGGCATCAGCGGGGCTCTATTTAGAGACTGGGAGGCTCTGTGGAAAAGGCCACAAAGTTCAACCTCAAGTCAAACAGAGTCAATGTCAACTCGAACAACCGTGTCTGGACACAGCGAGGGGAAACCAGCAATCATTATCAAATCATGCCTGACATGAAGCCACTGGGGGACTGGATTACCTTCTCAGAATCGAGCTTTTAATCACACTAGGAGAGTCATTAAATAAGGGCTGGAGGCACAATACATTTGACCAACTTCAGATGAAAGTATTATTAGTTTTCCAGAGTTGGATGAAAGCAGCAGTAAGATTTATGTTTCTAAAAAATGATAGATTTTGATCTCTACTGAATTTGTCTGGATAAAACTGTAACTTTATAATATACTGCAAAGCTGGTGAAGAAATCTGAAGTGTAAAGCTGAGGTAAAAGGATGTGGAGAAAATCAACCTTCTTTAGTGCCAGTGAGACAAAAATAATAAACAGTGACATATCAAATATGCTGTAATATTGTAAATAAACGTTGCTTTGCCAAACATATAATACAATACCGTGCGGATACATGCATTAAGACACAACACAATAGGATAGGATATATGATACAACAAAATATATGATACAACGTAATGTAATTCATTTAGATATGATACAGTACGACACAGGATGGTTTGTATTGTATGAAAAATACTAGAGTTTCCAAAACTGTAAAACAATAAGTCAGGATAAAATTAGATTAAGTGTAGTACGCGACAATTCGGAACCGTACAGATACAATACTGTACGATATGAGACGCAAGATGATAAGACTCAATCCAAAAGACACGATACAATATGATACGATACAAATCGACACGATACAAATCGTCACGATACAGTACAATACAATATGACACATTACAACATGACATCATACCCTACAATACGATACTGCACGATACAATACGATATAATACGATACGATACATTATGATACGAAACGCTACGATACATCGTGACACGATACGATACGATAGGATACCATAGGGTATAATATAATATGATACGATACTCCAGGGTGTAAAGAGTACTGATCTAATCCACTCGGGTAAAAGTACAGTTACTTCAAGGAAATTTTACTTAAGTATAGGTAAAACTATCAGTTTATTTATCTAGTCAACTTAAGTATAAAGTTCTTAATTTAAAGGAACCGAGTACGTACTTTTAACCTGTGGGGGTAGAGGCCTAGAGGGCCCCCAAAATTACATTTAAGCAAAATTTTCACTTAAGTCGTGGCTGGCTGTGCAGAGGGGCGCGTTATTCTGAGGACTTCTTGGTTTGACTTGGTATTTAACATCCTGATCGATATTTAGGCCTGTCGTGCCATTGTAGTTTCTTTAACAATAAATTAGATAATTTGATAAAAGCTGAGACAAATTCACAAATACAGTGTAGAGATCATCCAATCAGCTGTCTGTCTTTAAGTTGATAGAAAGCTTGTTTTTTTTCATGACGTTAAACCTGACCACACTAAACTCTCCATTGTCTATCCAATCTATTTACCTTAAACCTTTTATTTAGCCCTTACTCAGCTTTATAAAACCATATATTACTGGCCACATTTTTACCAAATCACCCAGACTAAGGATCTTCTAGAAATCGGGAAAGTCAAACAGCGAGCCAGCCAGTTTAAGGATAATTAAAATGCTCTTCCAGTCCTTGTAAATGTTTTAAAATGAATTAATAACATTAACTAGGTTTAGAGTTGAGTCATGGTCCAATCTTCTTATTATGTAAAGGTATTAACTGTGAGAAACAAGTCCCGGATGAGGCGTAAAACGCACCCTGGAGGGATGTGCAAACGTGCAGCAGACCGTGTTTTGAAAAACGCCGATGGTTAGATACTTCGTTCTCATCTTCATGAGGTTCACTCCCATTCAGACAAACACGCTCACACAGACTACGGGGGGAAAAAGGAGCAAAAAAGGAAGCACTCCTGACCGGTCACACCCTCTACAAATAACAATCTGCACACGCCATCTCCGGACCGAGCTGTCTGGCTGGAGGGAAAACAAACAGACAGAAAATGGGACAGAGTTGGGAAAATCAGGCCTGCTAATGTCTGGCTGCTCTCAGGTCTTTTAGTCTGGCTGCCAGAGCTACTGTACACACACACACACACACACACACACACACACACACACACACACACACACACACACACACACACACACACACACACACACACACACACACACACAGAGGCAGCACCGCAGATTATCTAATAGAAGAGGTATGGCTTTGAAAACACTGCTAACCAGAACCGCCTCGACCTCCAGGGGAATAAGCACACTTCTGTACCTGAAATTACAGCCTTTAAAACAGACGCTGCTCCGCTTTTAAGGTAAAAAGACTTACGTGCTTAAGTTTGAGGCAGAAATACAGGTACAAAAATACTGTCACAGCTTCTTAAACATGAAGACGTCACATTAACTGTGTTAAATATTTACTTTAGGGCAAAGTAATGATTCCAAACTAGATTTTTTTACATTAATAAGTTTGGAAAAGTAATGGTTTATGAAAAGAAAGTGATATTTTTAGGCCAAAGTAAAAGTCTTGTTCTGCACTAGCCATTTCTCATTATTAGGAAAATAGACCAAAATTCATGGTGATGATTTTTTAAGGTCATCAGCGTCAGATTTAACATTTTCATACTTTTAGTGCCTCATTCTGGTGCGAGGGGGTCAGCAGAGAAGCTAAAGTAACAGCCCTGGTATTTATTATTTCTTATTTTTAGTGACATTCGTAAATTAAATCTGAGGACGGTGAATCTGAGGCTGTTCTTCAGTCTGGGTTACAGTCGATTTTCCTGATTGATTTACAGCAAATCTACAGGAGCAACAAAACAAACAAAAACAGAGAGCTTACCGTCAAAATAATTTGGAATTCAACCTCTTATAACTGATGTGTATAATAGCCTATTGTTACTTTAAGGTAGAAAACATCACAATTACCTCTGTGTGAATGACACAAATAAGCTTTGACCAAAGAAAGGAAATCATGCAGCCCCGGAGAAAACAGCAAGAAAACACCTCCAACCTTAATCTTTAAAACCTGCTAAATAACTTTACTAATCTAGTCTAGACTAGCTGTCAAAAATGCAGAGACTGGCTTGAATATACAGGATATCTTCCACAACAGTGTGTCATGCAAACAGCTGCAGTGTTGAACCTGTCGAAACTAGAAGGTGAAATTATGAAAACTGATGCTCATTTTAGATTTTTTACCTGTTAACTGTTTCGAAGAAGTCAGAACAGGAACAAGAAAACACTGAAAAAGTTGTGAAATGCTTAAAAACAACACCTGGAGGACTATCATCAAACTAATTTGGTTAATTTCCGAACAATGACTGGGTCAAAAAAACAGGAGAGTACTCCAGAGAGGCTGGGTCTTCCAGAAGTAAAGATAGGAAGAAAATGACCGCTCTGTGAGAGACTGCGTGAGCAAACAGTTCAACAATTTCAGAGTAATCTCCGCAAAAAAAGAGGGACTAGACACACCGTAACACCGAGTTAGACACCCCCTAGAGATTAATGTTGCCGACCGCTTGCTTCTCTTTCATACTAACTTTAGTGACGACCACAGCGGTCTGAGGAGCCATAAACAAACCTCAACCAAAACGCCACTCTATAGCCACAAATAATGCTCAGAACAGCACCTAACTTCATCAACAGGACATATAGGGTCACAGTCATAGTACTAGACACCAAACATCTTTTTAACTTTGACTTATTTCTTTGGTAAAGACACTAAACACAACTCACCTACTCTCTTCCAGCAGCCGCTTGTTTGTAGCGAGACCTCGGGCCAGTCCATTACAGACTACAGCGGGGTGCCGCAGCTCAAGGAAGAACATTTATGATAATTTCTTCATGAAAATACTTCATGGATTATTACTTCAAGGAAATGATGAAGAAATTATCATAAATGTTCTTCCTTGAGCTGCGGCACCCCGCTGTAGTCTGTAATGGACTGGCGCGAGGTCTCGCTACAAACAAGCGGCTGCTGGAAGAGAGTAGGTGAGTTGTGTCTAGTACTATGGCTGGGACCCTATATGTCCTGTTGATGAAGTTAGGTGCTGTTCTGAGCATTATTTGTGACTATAGAGTGGCGTTTTGGTTGCGCGAGTGGCTCTCTGTATTGCTATCGTGCCGTTGTCACTAAAGTTGGTATAACTAGAGAAGCAAGCGGCCGTCAACATTCATCTCTCGACGGGGTGTTACGGTGTGTTTGACCCTAAATTAATTTTACACCGGAATATCCCTTTAAGGATCTCAGATAGGACTGTGTTGAAACAGACATGACTCTGTAGTGGAAATCAACGCATGAGCTCAAAATCATTCATCGTCTTTGGACACAGAATGCAGGTCAGAGCTGTAGGGTGAGGAAGGTCTTGGATGCATACTTCATAAAATAAGAGCATTTTCTTTACTCTTTAATTGTCATATTTTATAAATGTTGTTGTTTTTCAAGAGTTTTGTTCCCAATCTAAGAGGAAAGTAAACTCTCATAAGGAGCTATTTCAGTATTCTCTGTCGAGTTCTGCTGAGACACCCACTGGAGGAGAAAAAACTGTCTGGAGGCTGACATCAGGGATCAGTTTTCACTTTCTTTGGGCTGCAGATGGCAGACTGAGGAGAGGAGATGAAACTGATTCCAAGCCACAGCCCATCTGAAACGTAACATTAACCCACACTGCTGCTGCTGCTGCTGCTGCTGCTGCTGCCTCCATTCACAAACCACCCTGACATCATGTTTGACACGGAGCCACTGACAACACAGCTGATACACACCGTGGAGTGCATTAATACCATGGTTGCGTGGTGGAGTTTGGGTGGAGTCACGGTGCATTTTTTCGGGGACAGGGAATTACCGGTTTGATTCACGGAAAGCATCAAATGAATGTAACCCGGTCAGTCCTACAACTTTGGATACAGACGGATGATTGTTGCAAAAGTGAAACAGCAAAACTTCGAGACATCACTTCAAAGTCAAAGAAGAACGATAGGAGAGGGGGGAAAACACACCTGTGCAGGCCAGGTAGCACCTGTTGAGGAGCTAAAAGTCACACTTCCTGCAAAAATACACACCTGAGGAGTCACACCTGTTCTTAATTCAGCTCTCCCAAAAGGTGAATATCCGCTTACCTGAGTTTAAGGTTAGCCATGAACTCCTCCATCGACACATTATCCAAGAGGACAAAATCTGCTTTCCCATACTCCAAGCTCTCGTGCTCAGCCATGCCGCTACCTTTCTCTTCACCGTGGCGCGTGGAAGTACACTTTTCTTTTTAACAACTGACTTCAAAGTGCCGACAGTAGGTGAGCATTGGCGCGTTTTTCTGAACACCTTCCTGTCTTTAGAGGACAAATGTGAAGTCGAGACGCATTTCTACTCGTTAAACTTCAGTTTCTGTCATGTTTAATTAAGATTAAACTCTTTGAAACTGTAAAAAAGTGCAATTAGATGATGTCAGACGCGGTTAATCCGGTTTAAAAGTCCAGTTTGTCTTCAAAAAAGAGCGAATAATCCCAGAATATCCTCGTTTCCATACAAAGTTTCCCTCTTTTTCGCCGGATTGTATCCCCTCGTCCCGTTACACCGTGCAGGAGCTCCAAACGTTTTCCTGGAGTTTCTCTCCTGTCGTCCCGGCCGACCGGTAGCCAATGAGAAGTCAGCCGCCTCTGTAAAAGCCACGCCCCCTTGTGCTCCTGTAACGCCCCGCCCCGCCTCCTCTGCAGAGGTGTTGGTCAGAGACAGACAGACCACAGCAGCTCCTCCACTCTCTCTCTCTCTCTCTCTCTCTCTCTCTCTCTCTCTCTCACAGACATATTTTAGAGATGACGGGGCCACCTCTCAGTTTTTAAACACTCAGAGAAAAAAATAAAAAAGACTTTTTTATGATGCCCTCTGTTACCATAAAAGGAAAAATGAAGGCTCATCAGAAACTCTCAGAGGGAAATTAATGAAAACTACTCAGTTATTGTTACACATCAGTCAGTGATCCCTCTGCTCACTTTGAGCTCTTATTATCTGATCTATCAGGAGGATAATATCTCCATTTAAAAGCCCACAATGATGCTAAATGAAGGGCAGAACTACTGTCACTTATTCACTGAGTTTATATCAATGTTAGAGCGCCATCTAGTGATAGACAGCCGTGAGTGCATGTCTTTAGTGCTGAATTTTACTTAAATAAATTCAAGTTTCTTCTTACAGCATTAAACCAATTAATGACTTTTTAACCCTAGAACATTATCCATAAAATTAGTAAGACCTTCACTATCACTGGGTGATTTTTACCTGAAATAATATACCCAAGAAAAAGTACTTCATCAAAATATATCAAAATAGGACGATAAAAAAAAAATTAAATTAGTTTTCTAACATCTGCAGGAGAGAAAACCAAAATATGGCAGATTTTGGGTGAGTAAAAATGACCAGCTGACTAAAACATTTATCACCACCAAATGAATTCCCTTGAAAATCACTACTTTGACCTTTGTGAGTAATAAAAATGGCAAAAAGTTCTCAAGTTGTTTTTCTCATAAATAAAGATAAACAGATATAGATATCTAAATAAAGATAGCATGTAAATTCCAGGACCACTCCTACTGACCTTATTCACCTACATGAAGCTATCAAATCCACCCAAACCTACTTTACCCTTTATCACTCTTGCCAGGTGACAATCACCCTGTGAACAGGTGCCTGTATGAAAAGCAGGTTTTAGATCAGGGAAACAAAAATGTCTTCAAAGATGTCAAAGACAATGCTGAAGCTACCCAGAGACTCATGATACTCAGATAAACGCAACATCATGAAAACAACGTAAACATGTCTGGTTGGGTGAAAATCAGCCGGCATTAGTGTTCTAGGGTTAAATTGCAACAGACCATCACAGATACAGAAACGTAAATGTAAAGTTGTTTATTGAATATAGATGTGTAAAAAAAAAAAAAAGTCCAGTCTTTGCTGATTTTGCAGATAACTTTCACTCATGGAGACTCTTTGCTGTAGAAACAGGATAAAAAAATGTCAGCGAAATAAAAAATTACCATAAAGAGAGTTTAACTCTGTCCTGATACAAACTCCAAATGTTTCTCTCAACACTTCAAATTTACACAATTAAAAACTTTGTCAAATGTTATGGCAGACATCATTTATATTGTGCGAGCAGCGAGCCTCCAAACGTGATGGTCGTGGAGGCCGAATTCGCCCAGGACCGCCCGCAGTTATGGGTGACGTAGACCAGAGCCCCCTTGCGGAGGAAGGTCATGTACGTGGACAGGCTGCCGACAGACGAAGGACGGGAGACGTGAGTGTGAGAGACGGCCACCCAGTAGTTGTTGATGACCAACCACAGGTCAGTCTTCTGCCCCGTGTTGGCCGTCTGGGTGGAGAAGAAGAACTGATAGATCCCTTTAACCGGAGCTCTGAACTTCCCGGACCTCCTGCTGAAACCTCGACCCACGTTCACCAGAACCTTACTGTACTTGATCTGGTTCACCTTTCCTTTGATCTGACCGGGGAAAGAGGCGAAGAAGATGACCTTTCTGGAACGAGCTAGAAAAAAGGACAGGTTATTTATTATGAGTGTTTGTGAAAGCAAATATTTTAATTTTGGAGGAGCTTTTCAAATTTATACATGACAACAACATTTTAAACATGTTATGTCTTATTGAACTCAGTCAGACTTTGATTAGGAAGACTCTGAAGGTTTAAAGAAGCTGATTAAACCCACAAGACAAAGGCTTTACCTCTCATGAGCAGAAAAGAAAAGAAAACTAACACCCTCTCTTACCTGTAATTTTTGAAAACAGAGTTAAGAAAAGAGGAAAACGATAACTTACTTCTCTTGGTCTTACACCTCCAGTTGATCTTGTCTCGGCTCTCACAGGACTGGTTCCTCCTGCAGCGTCCACAAACAAGAGTGTTGATATCTGAAAATAGACCAAAAAAAAGCATCGTAAATTCATCATAACCTCATAGATATTTAGATTTTTATTTTTTTAAAGGATGTTTATTTCAAGCCCAGAAATAACTATATTAAATATTAATTTAGAAGTGTTGTTAAAATTATCATAAATGCAGACACAGTGAGACCTTACACTCTGTCACGAATCTGGATGTTTGATTCTTGACAAAAAATTCTCAAGTTGTTTTCATTCTTGTTGAATTTTAGATGATAAAAATTGTAAACATGACCTTGAAGAGTAATAAAGTTTGTTTATGAGTACAAAACAACTTCCATGTGTCTGAATCTGTCTCGACTTTAACGTCAGAAAAATTACACGTCAATTCTGTTACAAGAGTAATCTTTATGATTCACAGACCCTTTCCTTTATCTGTCGTTAAATTATCTAATCTCAACCAGTTAAAAAGAAGCTCTTAAAAACCACAGTGTGTTGGTTAAAGCAGTGGTTCTCAACTGGTGGGTCCTGACCCAAAAGTGGGTCGCAGACACGTTCTGGATGGGCCACAAACAGCTGGTCAAAAACATTACGATTTAATGCACATTTGATGTTTGACATGTCTTTTATTTTGAAAGGCACGCATCATGTCGTGGTCCTCCTTGGTTTCTTATTAATGAGTCCTGAATGCAGTAAAATTACATGTTTTTTTATGGTCTTTATCTTGTGCAATTTGATATTTATTCACTTTTGTCCTTCTCAGGTTTTTCTGAATATGCTCTGAATTTGAGATGCAAAATTTTTCATTTTCCTGGTCTCCCTTTTGTGCAATTTGATATTTTTGTATATGCAACTTTAGGAGTTTAATAGGTGCATTTATGTCAAAGATTTGAGTCTTTAAAGGTTTTTTATAAGAAATAAATTTGCTTGGTTTTAATTTTATAAAAGTGGGTCACGACTTAAGGATCATGGGAAAATGTGGGTCCCAGAGTGAGACCAGTTGAGAACCACTGGGTTAAAAGCTCGACCAGAATATGCCTGACTGCGATCCTCCTGGTTCAGTACCTGCGCAGTAGGCCAGGTAGCAGGTGGACGGCTGGGTGAACTTGTAGACGAAGTAGTTTCCTCGACACTTCTTCACCTTGATGGGCGTGGACTGAAAGGCGCAGCACTTCTTCTTCCAGTGTCCGCACACTCTGCGGGTGACGATGCCGTCCCTCAACTTGGGGTGAGGCCCCGCCAGCCACAGGGGGGAGTGGGTGCCACATTTGTCCACAGGGACGCACCTCTCGGGCATCTGAATGCTCCTCCCCCTGTAGAAGAGGCGGTACCAGCCTTCGAAACGACAACAGGAATAAATAATCAGATTTAACCATCATGAACGTGAACACTCAGGAATCTTTCTACCTTTCCACCGGACGTTGCGGTCACACATCTTGCTCTTGGTGGTGGTGTTGGTGGCCCTCCAGGCCTGATCCAGGACTGTGTAGTGGAAGCAAGGGTCGCCTCGTCTCCTGGAGTCTTCCTCGGAGAAATACAGATCATCATCATCCTCCCCCTCATTATCAGGTGGACCATAAGTCAAGACGTGGGTTCCTGCATGAGGAGAGAAAACCCACCAGAAGTTCAGATCCGACAGACTGAAAATTAACCAGATTTAGGTCTACAGCTGCAGCACGGACAGATGTTTAATATCTACAAGTCTAATATGAAAATTAAAATCAGACTCTTTGATAAACAAGAACAATAATAATAATAATAATAATAATGAAAATCCTAATGTGCTGTAAACAGTATAGAGGCAAAATTAAAATGAAAAAATGAATGATTAACCCATAAAACAATCTCAATCTCAAACACTTCTGATTTAAGGTCAGATGATGACCTTATATCACTGTTTGGTGAAAATTATATAGACATAAGTTTAATTCACTGATAAATTAAAAAGAAAATAACACAAAAAGGTCAAAAATAATCCTCAAATAGAATTAATCCAAATAGAAATATCTCTAAAAAACAGTAAAAATCACATTTTTAAATCATGTTGTGAATCTAAAGTGTGTTATTTCTGAACTCAATATTTACTGATATGAGGAGATTTATTTCTAACATGAACGAACGACAAAAGGACAACCTGAAGGTCAAAAATCCAAGGGGAACCTGAAGGTAATTGAGGTTATTAATCTGGATTCTTACTGATCACCTGGCTGTGTTAAATACTTGACTCTGATTGGTCGAAGCCCCATAGCAACAGTCACTACCTCTAATAAGAAAGAGCAACACCAGGGCCGCCAAGATCACATGTGTGTCACACAAAATCAATTACTGCCTGTTGACACAAAAACTATTTCCTTGAATAATTTAAGTAAATATAAATACTGTGGATTTTTCTTTGGTTCGTATTTTTTATCAGAAAGCTGAAAAAAGGGTCTGTATTTTTGGTATTTCCTTTAGAGAGGAGGTGATCTGTTCATTTCAATGCCATAAAACATGTCTATAAGAGGCTTTCCAGCTTTCCAGAAGCCTCATCCGCTGTTGCCACGCTACAAAGTCATTATAAGTGCAACAGAGTTTTTCTTTTTAAAAAGACAAAGTATGAAATAAATCTGACCTGAGAGGTTTGGAAATTGAACGACAAAACTACTCCCAGCGATAAAACACAGAGCGAGACGTTTCTGTTAAATGTGTTCAATTTATTTTGCTCTTTGGAGGAGATTCACCGAACAGTCAAGTCATAATTAGACTTAATCTCACCTCCTAATTTTCCTGTCATTTTTGAAACGAGCTTTCAGAGCAGTCTCATCCAAAACCTGTTTACCTCACAGTGTGAAACTCTGGCTGTGTTCATAATTGAAATCCAACATTTTTACTGAATATTTGTTTGTAAAATATGAAAAAGAAACACTTTTCATGAATTTGAGGGTTTTGAAACGAGTGCAGAAACTGGCGAGTTACTATGTTGGGGTCTTCGCTCACTCTGGATCACCTCTCTCCTTATTTTGTGGTTGTAAACTGCTCTGTTTTACAAATGTGTGTAATGTTTATATAAATTTATATACTGACCCACTTCCTGCTGCCCTCCGCTCTGCCCCTTCCTCATGTGCATCTGTAAATGAATGAAAGGACATGTTCAGCTGGCGACATACGGCGTGCAGACAGACGACGGTGAGACGAGGTGGAGGTTACCTGAGTCAGAGCGCTCTGCTGCTGCTGCTGCTGCTGAAGTGTTGTTTGTTCACACCTCAGACTCTCCATCTCCTGTCACGGAGAGACTCAAGTGTTGGAAACTCATTTCAGATCAGCAAAAATCTGCAGATTCATCACACCTCAGGATTTACATACAAATGACCGATTCAGATTCAGGCGCTGCAGCTCGTGTCAAAGACGGAGCAGACGGAGGTGAGGTTCGAGTGGAAAGTTTGGGAAAAAGACAACTGAATATCTGACCTTTTCTCTGGTGTTTTGACCAAAAATAAAGAAAGATTTCAGCAAACAACCAAAAACGAGGAAGAGGAATCAAGAAAAACATGGAAATGGTGTTGTTTGCACCACTTTTTTGCTGCAATATTTCCAAAATTTCTGGCTGCATCCCTGGATGGAGGTGTTGTGAGTGTGAACGAGCTTGTGCAGAGGATTTTTCACATCGTTCATGACTCAAGATTGCCTGTTCGTGTTACATGGCGGCTGCAGTTCATATCATCTGTCACAGTTAGTCATCTAATGTGCGTTTGCTGCATAAAATATTCAAAAATACAGAAAAAATGAGAAAAATACACTTGTGATGTCCCCAAACTCCTTTTCCTCTGCCTGATAAATTAGTTTTAATTTTAAAAAATCATATTTTTAGACAGAAAAGATGAACAAAAGTATTTTAAAACTCCCTAAGAATGATTTTTATGACTTATTTGTCTCATCAGAGCTCATTTAAAGTTGATGATCTCACCTTAAACACAGCAGCCAGTTGCACAGCCACAGATTGATTCTCCACGCTCCACATTTTCAGCTCGGCCTGCACAAACAAACCTCACATCAACCCCCTGTTCGAGTTTTTCAGCACGTCTGAGTGAATAATCAGTATCAGAGTTTGGAAATGTTCTATTCTCTTTATGCGTTCACTGCGACAGAAGCTCCGCACACTTCTGTCCGTGCCAAACAACATCTGGGAAAACTGAAACTCCAGCTGCATAATGAATGAATGAATGAATTTTTAGTTCCATCTGCCCGCCGGCTCAGAAGCATCAGCGAACGCCGCTCAGACTCACCGAGGTTTTGTTCCCCGAGCAGCCGAGCGAGCAGGATGACAAGGTTACAAACACGGCCAGAGCGAAGACGACCATCTGCAGAGCACCACAGTGACACAGCGGTTATGTAAAAGAGGATTTTTCACTCGCTTAATGAATGATAATGACGTAATTATCTGACAGTTCATTTGCAAAATGTCAAAAACATTTACTGAGCGTGAGAGTAGGGTTAAGATATTCCACTGCTGTGAAAATCAAGGGTTTATTTCATGATTTAAAATGTCATATAAAACAGAGTCACTTTAAAGCTCCTGTTAGAAACTTTTGCTTGAAGTTGGATTTTTTCGTCTGTGGACAAATCAGGACAAATATCACATCCTGCTTCAGGTTTAAAACTACTGTGACTCCTACCCCCCGAATATAGCTTTTGATATTACAAATAACTGAATGGAAATAATCAATATTGTCAGTGACGATCTTATAATTATATCCAAGACTAACAATATGCCAGCCCAAGCGTCAGAGTATTTTTCTGTTTTCATTCTGATCATTATTTTAAGACCAACTTAACCACTAATTTAGTTTCTGGGCCTGGATTTTAACTTAGTTTTAGTTATAACTGGTTTTAAATGAGTTTAAATCTACTTTGTGAACTTTAAATGGGTCTGAGTTTCATCTGTTATTGAATTTTAACTTATTTCTGTTGAATGATTGTTTTAGCAGATGTATTAATGTCCTGATGTTGTCGGTTCTGTTGACTGTTTTATTTATTTTGTTGTCTTCGAGTTGTTTTTATTTTATTTTCAAGCTGTAAAACCCTTTTACTCTGATGGGAAAGTACTTTATGATACAGGGTATTATTATCATTTTTTTATTTTTATAATTATCATCATCATGGCGTCCAGCTAAAAATCTCAAAATTAAAGCCATTAGACAATTACCTTTTTTTTTTTTACATTCCAATTAGCTTGTGAATTTGAGAAGAAAATCATGATTAACTTCAATTTTTAAACTCATTTGTAAAATTCCATTATTTTGCTCCTTAAAACAGGTTTTAATTTGAAAGTCTTCATTTTGAAAATGTGTAATGAAATATAAAACAGCAGGAAGATACAATAGGGCTGAACTACAGCGAGCCAAAAAGGATAAAACAGCAACTTGTGCAAAACATTTCTATTATTATCTTTGTCTTAACCGCATCATGATAAACAAGACAACTCTATTCAATCACGCTACTTAACTAATACTGATTGATTTTTTGAAAGGTATGGTATTAGAAATGGATTAATCAATGATAATGAAAGTTAATGAAAACCAGGTGCAACCTAGAAACATTTAAAATCATGTTCGTGTTATATACCTGCTTTTATTTATTTAATCTTAATGTTTTTTCTGCAGTGTAGTTCGTTTAATTTTATTGTGCAGCACTTAGGTAAACTTAAATGTTTTTTAAAATGTGCGATATAAATAAAGCGGATTGGGTTGGATTAGATATATACCTTTAAAAATGCTGCTTTTGTTGTCAACATCGAGGAAAGTTGAGTTTGTTTATCTGAACTTTCTCCAGTGTTTTGTGTAAATTTTCATCCCTTAATTGAACCCTCCTCATTATTTCCTGACAGTCCAATTTAAATAATATTTCATGTTTGGGTAGAGCAACATAATCAAAAAGATTATTAATTCTGAATACTTAATTGTGAAAATCTTACATTTTAAATATATTTATTCTGCTGTAGGAGGTTAATTCAAGCAGCAGTATCAGTGATATCAAAAAAGTGAAGTGAATATGAACCTACCTTAACTTATTTAACAGGCAGCCGCTCCAACAAAGACATGGGTAAAAAGGTCAAAGGTCTGAAGCAGCGCCAGAGCTGAAAGACGAAACAATTGTAAGTTAAGTGGTGAAACACTGAAGATCATGTTCAATGTTATTAGAAAGGCCTTTAGATACAGGAACTTTACGATTGTGTTTTTAGAAAGCAGCTCTTACCTCTTCATATCAGCATGACGATGAGAAAAAGCGACCGCTCTCTCGTTCTCACTCTTTATACTCATCAGACTCAGAGAAGTAGAAACAAAGAGGAAACTACGGGCTTCAGTTTGACAGCATCAGTAAAGGTGTCACTTCTCACTGATGAGTTGCAAACGCAGACGTGAAATTAGCGCGGCGTCGGCAGTTTTTGAGTCTGAACGGTCAGCAGAAACTGTGAAATGTTGGTTTTCTGTGAGTGAGTGGAGCGTCCACAGAGGGAGGATGTGTGAAAACAGATGCTGAAACAAGCATCCAGGACAGACCTGACCAACAGTTATGAGGAGATTAAACTTTAAAAGAAGTTCAGAATCAGTCATGGAGGGGCTTCCTTTTAAATATGTGTCTTTAAAATTGATATGTTCATCTTTAAATTAGGGCTGGGCGATCTGGGAAAAGTTTATCACCATATGTTTTTTTCATTTCAGTCGATATTGATGTATATCACGATATAAAAAAATAACTTGTCGATCTTAAATGTTCCCTTTTGCTCTTAAATCAAATTTAACAGTGCTTATTGGTTGCATGTCTTTTGCAAAACAGTAAGCGACTGCATCTATGAGGTCTTTGTGGCACTTTGACGTTTTGTCATAAGGTGTTGCTCTAGAGACAGCGACTGAATGGTCGGCTGTTTCGGCTGCACAGGCGCCATGGGCTCCTTGCTCTGCTTAGGGTTTGTTGTGTGCTCTGCTGTGGCAAAATGCCTACCTAAAAGCATATTGACCATGTTTCATATTGATATCGAGGGAAATTCATTTTTGATGTATATTGTGATCGTTTTATCGCCCAGCCCTACTTTAAACCTAATTTTAAATCTACTTTTAATTAGACTGTGTGGGCGATGGAGCTATTATTAATCCTAATTAAGAAGGAGTGTGTTATTTTTCCAGAAAGACTTGACTGTGTTTTTGTTTTAATGATCTTTTCTGATCATAGATATGAAAGGGCAGAACACGACCTAAACTGTCTAAAATGTTTACTTGTCCAAAATAAAATGGGATGTCAGCTGGAATTGTTCATGAGGCATCAATCCACGCTATTATCAACATATTAACTTGTGTAATTTCACAGTTAGTGTCAATAAGATGAGCTAGTTTCAGTAATATGTTCTTTTTCTTCAACCTTCATGGATCCAAACACGACTTTTAAAGCACATTCTGAGTTTGAATGATGCTCTACTTGCAAGTACCAAACTGACCACCAGAGGGAAACAGCAGCAGTCCAATTTGTGCACCTTAACACGTGATGTGATGATATACAGTCGCTTTCAAAGGGAAGTAGGCCAAACCTTCAGGGTGGATTTCATGTCAGAAACTGGAGTAAGAGGAAAACTGTAAACATACCTTCACTTGGAGGCATTTAAGGAAAAAAAGAAGCAGTAATGGAGCAGAAACCATGCCGACACTCTGGTTGAACTTTAACTTCAGTGTAATCATAACAGACTGTAAATAGTTGGCAGTGCGGCAGGGTTTCTGTTGACAGTCTTTCACACACGCAGCAGTGGGCGTTGGCAGAGGTTGTTGTGAAACTGTAGTGAGGGCACCAGGACACAGGTTACTGAAGGATTTCACTGCTCTCTGCCAAGTTGTTTATCCTCAAAGGTAACATGGAAGTACACGTGAACACACGTGAACGCCGCAGCCTGATCAGGAGTTTCAAACCTGTTTCTGCCGAAGGCGCCGCCACAAACCTTAAAGATCAAGTGTGGACATGTTCAAAAACATTTACTGTGAAGGGTTTTTCAAACTGGATCTCATGTTTTTCAAAAGGTGCGGTGTGCAGAATATGGAGGTCACTATCAGAGCGTCCTGGGATTCACTTCACAATGCAGTAATTTGTAGAAAAGGAGCCTCATGTTGTCATTTTTTGTCTCTACTTTAGCCAACTCAAGTGTGTCACATCCATCAAATGACATGGATGGATTAGATTAGTGCTGGACGATAATTCGATAACAATATATATCGATCGATAGACGTGTGGTGCGATAGAAAAAAAACGGGTCGATAAAAAGTTCGATAGAAAAACACAGTTTCCCTTTCTTTTTCATCATAGCCTATCATGTAGCTTTTGCTACAGTCATTACTTCCTCCCAACCAATCACAAACGCAGACCCAGGTACGCTACGGCACCAAGCCCAGCCCCTATCAAACCACGACAGACAGCACGTGTATTAGAAAAAATGATACAGCAAGGAGAAGCGGAGGACATTGTCAGTAGTTCACCAGCATGGCAATGTTTTGGTTTTTAGAAGTCTGACAAAAAGCGAACAGCGGTCGTTTGCTAAATTTGCAGAGAATTAGTAAAAACCAAGTCTGGTAACACAACCAACTTGTTTTACCATCTAAACCGGTCGCACCCGCAGGAGTACGAGCTGTGTCGGCCGCGCCGCGGCTCCACGTCGTCGGAGGAATCCTCTGGAACCGCTGCCAGCACCAGCACAAAGCAAGTGAAGCAGACCAAACTGGACTTCGTTTCTTGTCAAAATACGACAAAGCGTCCGAGCGGCATAAGGACATCACCCATGCAGTAACATGCTGCATAGCGAGGGACATACTGCCAATAGCTACCGTTGAAAAGCCTGGCTTCGACCAGCTTCTAGCCACTCTCGACCCGCGATATGAAGTGCCCGGCCGCAAGTATTTCTCAAACACAGCGCTTCAGTCATGAAAATGGGTCAGCGGTTGAAAAGGTGAGAAGAATGCACCCCTGCATCCCGTCCACTCATTAGCTTCTTAAAGTGGAAGAAAATGAGCTCATATTTTACAAAGACGCGAGTATTTGGATCATGGCTACTAGCAGGGGGTGCATTCGGCAGGGGTGCATTCTACGACACAACACCGGCGTGGATAAGTCCTGCTTCTCGTGCTCAGTTTGCGTATCAAGTCAATCACATGATAATTAAAAAAAATAAATCTCCCGACCCCGGGGGAAATATTTCAGTGTTCAGACACCAGGCTGTGGGCAGTTTCTCACACAGTTAAAACTGGTAGTATGTTATTCCCACCTAAAGCTATTCTGTTTATTTATATATTTGTTTATTTTCATCAAAAGACTATTTAAATATTTATTTATCAGATTTTCTGGTCACTTTAGTCTTTATGTTTGTCAGTATTTACTGAGGTCACTCAGGCCCCTTAAGTTGATTTCTTTTTTTTTTTAGTTCTTTTTTAAAAAACTTTCAGTTGTGGTAAAATAAAAAAGGTGGTTGAATAAAGGTTTGAATTTGAATTCAGTGCTTCTGTGTTCTTTATTAAAAGTAGGTCATTAAGCAATAGCATAAAACATCCAGGGCTGCAATTAAAATATATGTTAAATAATTATAATAATTATATCGATAATTATCGATATCGATCAATATGATTTATTTTTTATCGATATGCTTTTTTTCTATATCGTCCAGGCCTAGATTAGATAACACTATCTTTTCACAATCTCATTGTACTTATCTCTAATATCGCTAATCCACCTTTTACACATCTCCTGGTAACAGGGAGTATTCTCCTGAGTGCAATGACATCTGGTTTGAGATCATTATATGACACAACACATCCCTGAATGATCTAACCTGACTCTCCCTCCATCTGTTCCATTTTAACTGGACACAATGCACATCCTCTGTACATACTATAAAAGAAGAGTAGGTCTGTATTGTGAGGGGTAGTTTTGAGAGATTGAGAGAAACCAAACTATACCTGACTTACGGTTAACTAATAACCAAATGTCTTACCCTGCTCATTGTTGAGGAATCTCTCATTGTTCTGTACGATTCCCCTGTTGATTAGATTTCCATTTTACCCTTACGGCTCCAGACATGCTGCTTCTATGAGGCCTATTCTTGGAGCAGATTTTGTAGGAATTTTTCAGACAGCTCTGCTCTTTTCTCTCCCATTTAGCTCTCAAGGGGGTGTCTAACTTGGTGTTACTGTGTTACGGTGTGTTTGACCCTAAATCAAATTTATGCCGGAATATCCCTTTAACAGGCTATGAGTATTGGGAACATTTCACTATTACACTTGCCATGGTACTTATCAATATCACTTCCAAATATCACCTTCATAAAAAACTTGAACAAGCTGTTATGGGTCTTAAACAGAAGCTCCAAGGCTCTGCTGTATGGAAAGTCGGCCACAGGTGGCCTATTGTTGCAGGGTAACATGCACGCTGACATCCAGGACATGTTGTTCATGTTGTTCATGTGAGTGTACCGGAGCAGCTGTATCAGTCACCATGGACAGGTTATCAGCTTTTGTTTGGATGAGATAAGCTCAAGTGTGCACTTGGATTCTTTCCACTCCTGAGTGTAGCTGTGGAGGCCTGGCCGTAAACAGCCTGCTTTCCCGGCTGTATTTAGACAGGCTGCTGCTGTCGGCCCGTTGGCCCGGACAAACATGAGGCTGCAGACTGTAAACTGAGCCCGGTCTGACGGCTGACACCTGCCGGGTCTTTCTTTCATGAACAGGAACCAGGAGGCCTTCCTCTGAAAAACGTGCTCACTTAAATATAGCACAAGCACGGGTACTGAAAACAACTTATATTTAGATTTAGAGAGAAATGTGGCGGCCAAAATAAAACAGAAATTGTATTTTAGTTGACAAATAGACACGGAAATGTCCTCATAATTGAATCTAAAACATTAACCAAAGGAAACGTTTACTTTTAAGGCTTCAATGAACTTTAAATATAAAAACGAACTAACAAAAAAATACTTTGTTTTGGTTTTACCTTGTCATCCATGAACCGGAAGAGAGACGACGCAATAGCACCAGTTGCTAACAAGCTAACGGCCTCCGCCATCTTAAACATGATTAAGTACTTTTAAAAACGTTTTTAAAACGTTTAAAACATTCAGTGTGGATCCAAAACAACTAACGATCATGTGCCTCTTCGAGTTAACAGCCGATTACAAATTTACGCCTTCTAACGGTTCTAACCGTGATTTACAGTCTTCCAGGATTAGCGTTCCTTCAAAATAAAAGCAGGAGGTTTCCTTTATAGCGCAGGTAAGACAATTACCTAAAAACAAGACATAGAACATAATTAATTGGAAATTCTTACTTTCTAATTTTCTTTAACTGTTTTTTAGTTCCATAGATTATAAGCTACTATAAGTAAGTTTACTTAAAAATAAAACCATGATTTTGTAATGCAGGTAAGATGATATCTGAAAGAATCTGAACTAAAAAAAAATAATAATAATACAAATGTGAACATCAATAGAAATGGGTATCTGTGATTTGATTGATTGTGTTGTAATCATGAAGATCAACTTTTGGGATACAAGGTCCTACACTTGCAAAATAAATCCACTTATAACACAAATAACTGCAAACCTACAGAATAAAACTCCTGTTTGTAACTTACTCAGATTCTAAAAATGACATGCATACCTCTTTTGTGTTTTATATAGACCACAGATATGTGCCAGGCGTCTATAATTAGACTCTTACCATCTCAAACACTCACATGCTCCCGATCCCAAGTGACTCCGGGACCGTGACTTGTCCTCATCTTGTCATGGCTGCTGTCTTCTTGGTTTCAGGGCAGATTTAAAGAAGCGTGATCTGCATTGACATTTTCAGGAATGAAAGTGACGTAAAGGGAGCATGGGCGAGGAAGAGGAGGAGGAAGCTTTAACATTTATAAATACTTCTTTGGCCGATTATGGAGCTGCTCTTTTTTTAATTAAGCCAAAGGGTCTGGTGAACAGAGGGCTGCAGAATATGATCTCATCAAGTTCTTATCATCACAGGTTAAAACTTCTCCAATAAGATGCCAAGTAAAACATAGATGTATTTATTGAGTCTCTGATAACAGAAAAAGATGTATGTGAGAGTCTAAAAATAATCACTATTTGTACAGCATTTACTTTAGTCAGTAGTAAGTCAAATTAGGGTGACCATATTCTGGATCCCCAAAAAGAGGACACTACGACACGGGGCGGAGTCGCACGCAAACCCCGGACATTTGAAGGATTTTATAAACTCCCCAGGACAAGGCCGGACAGCCCCACAAAACGAGGACATGTCAGAGTAAAAGAGGACGTATGGTCACCCTAACGTACCTGCCATGTCGTGCATAAGCAGCGACTGACGATTGGCGGAAAGCATCGATTACACGAGACTTATATTTGATGCCGTGACCCGTTGATGAATGTTTCAGCATGTTGTCCACACCTTTGCGTGTTTTCACTGCTTGACAAAAGTTGCACATCGCGCCGTTGTCGACGATCACTTAAGATCGTTTCTGCCTACTTTTCGTACCGTCCGCCATGTTTTTTTCCATTAAGTCTCTGTTCTTGTTCGTGTGAACTGGCTCTTGCAAGACCGTTTTTCAAGAAGAAAGGAATCGTTAAGATAAAATGTAAATGATGTTGATGGATTGAACCATTTGGAACCGGTTCTCGATTCCCATCCTTAAATACCTTTAAACAAACACAGGAGAGGCATTTGTACTGAATTTGTTCCTTTTATTTTGTCTTTATTGTATTTACAGTATGTACAATCATTTCAGTCACTATAAAGCTATAAAAATAAGCTCTCACACTCTGTATGATGAAGATAAATTTAATACAAAAGAAAATTGTGTTGAACACACATGGACCCGGGGCTTTTTCCTCCTCCTATGGCACAGTGTAATAACAATAAAAAAGCTGAGACTGGCCTTCGCCTCACTGGATCACAGACCGTTAGAGAACTGAAACATGACATGCACTGCCCTCTGGGGTTTAATAACACTGGCTTCCACCGAACTCAGCTAAAAGCGTTAAACCTCGGCACAAGCGTAGAAAATGCTCTGTTGGTACATCAGAGAGAACTCGGGTCCTATACATTGTTCTTTCTATAATGCAACACTCTTCGTCTTTGTATTTAATGCAAATTAATGCAAAGAAAAGAGCAGAATACATTCAGCCTGGTCCAGGAATCTGATGCTAAGATAACACTGTATCTTATCAGTCGCTGCCAACACTGGGATTACATTTTTTTAAAGGCTGAAACATCAAAAATTGCCGACACATATCCATGCAGAAAGCACAAAAACACTCAGCCACACATTTGTTCCAATCTACACACCTCTCAGTTTTACAGTACTTCAGTTTTCACAAGGTGCAACACGAGGATTGATTTAGTAGTTCAAGTATTTTTTATGAAATGAGCCTTTGGGTGAAGTTGCTACTGTAAGGCTTGGGTGACATTTCCTACAGATAATAAAATCTGGTCCTCTTTTAATAACAGGCTCCCTCCTGTTACACTGAAAACCTCCATATGGCACTCCTCAAACACCCGTTCTTTGGATCTTTCCTATAATTTGAACATTTTAACACCTCTTTTTTGTGCTTAGACCAAAAGAAAAACATAATTTCTCCTTATGTTAATCTGAGTGAAATGTGTTTTTCCAGACCAAAGGATTCATTAAAAGTGCGCACACACCTCCTGTAAGTGTCTCCAGATTAATTTAGCCGTCACTTGCAGCTTTTTGAGGCTGACGGCTGCAGATGTGGTGACCTCTTGAACTTGGACAGAGTCTGCACAGCTCCATATCAGGACATCAAGTATCAGCGTCCTGTTTCAACCGCAGGGCGCCTGTCCGTCACGCTCTGATGAACGGGAGCTGCTCTGTGCCGTCTAAACAGCATTTTCATTCACTGCAGTTGTTTGAACTCAAAATAAATCAGATTTTATTGAGATTTAGTTGCGGAAAAGGACGCCGAAATCACACCATCAGGATGCAGACTAGAACAAAACTAACAATTAGATCTTTGTCGGGTTTGTCCTCAACAAGACAAGAAAAAACTTTTAAACGCTCCTTTTTTTAATGAGGTTTGGGCAGACTATTTGTGATGCACTTTTAGTTCCTGCTAATAAATACTTTTGCAAATCTGAGTTTGTGCATCACACAAACATCCAGCCTCTCTTTTGGTCTGAACACCTTTGCTTTGCATCTGTCCGCTCATACTCCCTCTTTTTTTTTAACCACATCACAAATCATGCTCGATGTCTCCTCTCTCTACTTGCACACATCTTCAGTCTGCATGTCCTCGCACACAAACTCCCCGCTGCTGCTGCAACTTCTGAGATGTCCCCCCGGGTGTTTTAACAAGTATTCTCTGTTAGTAGCTGCTTCCTATTTTCTTATGATGAACCCAAAAGTACGACGAGGGATGAAAATAACATGCTACCGCTAAATCCAGACTGAAATGTCAAGGACAGGGTGTCTTTTTTTTTTTTGTCTGGAGGTGATCTTCTCAGGAGAAAACTGTCTGTAGCTCACACTTGCCTCAGCTGGAGTCACATAATCCAAAGGCGTCACTGAACGTACGTCGTCGGCCTGTTTGACTCTCACTTGGCCACCTTGTAGTTGCTCAGATCCAGAGGCTCTTTGCTGGGTATGCACCAGTCGTCGGCCTCCTGGCTCACTTTGTAGTTCTTCAGAGCGGTTTTGTTGTACACTGGCAGCCTCTCGATGGAGTCTGTGGACAGCGCCTTTAAGGACAAGAAGCAATCATGAAAATCCTCACACCTAAATTTGTGTTTAAAACCTCAGCCCTTCCAGGTAAAATCGAGTGTTAGCTCTCGTTGCATTTGACTCTGATCACTCCGTCTGACTCACCTTCAAATAGATGACGGCGTCTGTGCCGTGGCCTTCCATGGAGTAGAGCTGCAGGTCCCCCTGGAAGTACTTGGCGTAGAGTCGGGAGATGGGCAGCCCGTAGCCGAAGCCAGCCTGCAGAGACACGCAGAGGATCGAGGGTTTAAAAGGCTTTGTACTCAAACAGAGCTCATCCTCGGAACAAATGAGGCTTTTGTCATGTTGCATTTCTTCTATTTGGTGTTTTGCTCATTACATTTGAGGAAATATTAACCTCAATCTTCATATAGAGAAACAGAAAGCATCAAAATGAGCAGTGTAGCGTCTGTACAAACCAAATGACATGCGCCTCTGCAGCTGCTGAGTAGGAGTGAAATCAGGATAATCATTTACATCTTGGCACCTCGAAAACAGTCCCTGTACATACCAGCGGAGGCCGTGAGTGCTCTCCGATCTGAGGAGCCGGAGCGGTGGAGTACATGTAGCTGAAAAGGTTCTCGATCCTCCGAAAGGGGACACCGCCTCCTTTGTCGCTCACCTGCAGACGACAGCAGAAACAGAAAGAGAGTCATGAGAGGTCCTTGAAATGTGCTGAGCGGACGAGGGCCCGCCTGTCATCCACACCCGGCCTTGACTGGAAAAAAGCAGCTGAGGGGCCCCGTGTTTACTGGACTTATCGTGATGATAAACCTGCTCATGTAAAAACTGAAACTTGACAAGAGCAGAAAAAGAAGAAGCTGATTCTGGGCTGCAATAAAAAGGTCGATAACCTGGATTATCCTCTAAATCACAGCCTGGATTTCCTCCTCAGCATCCTCTCTGTACTTATTCCATCATGTTATTCTTTAATTACATCCCTTAAAGTGGTCTCTTTAGCTCCAGAGGTCTTGTTACTTTGGAGTGAGTCATGAGTTTTAGTCTTTAAACTTAACATCTTTGCACAAACGCAGCTTAATTACACCTCCAGCCGACCTCAACAGACATTAATCCTCATTTAAAGACCTGTTTGTGTCCGTTTCATGAATCTGAATCCAATAGTCACTTTGTTTTATCTCAACTAACTCTGCTAACTTTTCATCATATTGATTCTTTTTGCTGAAATACCTTCTTTCTGAGTTTTTCTGAAACAAACAGCTAAACTATGAGTAGACAGACCAAACAGGAGCTACAACAGCTACAGTTTCTGCTAGAAGAAGTTACAACAGCTATCCCATCATGCATTGTAAAGGGGAAGCACTGGGCCTGACGACTGCCAGATAACATTTTTTTAGTCCACCTTTTTCACTCGTTATATGATGATCCTGCATTTAGAGGAAACGTACTGTAGTGTCACTTCATTTCATTGCCTAACTCGCTATAATCCTTCTGATTTCAACACTGTAATACTTTTAAGTTATGTAACTCTGATGGGACTTGTTGCATAGTTTGGGTGTGACCCCAGCTGCTTCGACTGGAGGAGGAGGACTGCAGACATTTGAAGACAGCTAAAAGAGGGTTTAATTTGATGCACAATGCGGTTGTTCTTGAATGTGGAGGTTTCAAACTGTATTTTACATCCTTTTCATTTTTCGCTTTGGTGAAATGAAGTAAAACTTCAGATTTCTTTGCAAAAATAACCCTCCAGTTTTGAATTAAACCAATAAGCAAATTCCAAAAACTGCAGTTCCAAAAGTGTCCACTTGGGGCTGACTGCAAAAGCGCAGAGAACCACATACACACTCATTCAAAAAAGTTCACGATCAGCGCAAAAACAGACGTGTTCAACAAATCGTTTCAGACTGAAAAGTTCATTCAGGAGGTGAATTTTTGTTTTGAAGATATTAAAGTTTTGCAGCGTTAGAGAGGACAGCTGACTAGACTCATCACCTCCTCTTTGCCTCCGGTCAGGTAGAGGAAGAGTGAGACCTTTTACAACATGGCGGCTACAGCTGATAGACTTCAAACTCAGCATCAGACGCCTCGGAGATGACATGTCCATATGGCGCTGAAGATGCTGAACTGTGTTGGTTTTGTTTTAAAAATAGACGCTGCCATCGTAGAAAAAAGGTCATCAGAGAACACAGTTCAGTTTTACTCCAGAACTTAACGAGATAACCTGTGAATATTCATGACTTATGATAAAACCTGAGGGAACAGAGCAGAACTGATGAACTCAGACATGATGGACTTTCTGGGTTTTTTAAATCCTCATTTTAGTTTCAGACTACACACATAAATCTAATCCTTTCTGGATATAAACGCTGATCAGTGGAAGTTTACGTTCAACAAAAGTTTATCAGTAGAGTGTGGTTGTAAAACATGAGCTCTGGGACCAGGTTTATGAGGGAACAAAGTCTTTGTTTTTAATCTTATCAGAGTCAAGTCGCTCCGCCTGCTAATAAGCTCTCCAGTTAATGAAGGGGGAAGGTGTTTCTTAAAGAGTTGAGCCGATCTGAGCGGAAACAACAATAAAAGACTGTGTAACTATTAGCTTTAAAAGCCACGACTAACCGCCGTCTGGGTGAGGCCGTATCATTACCTTATGTAACATTAAGCTAATCTGAATCTGCAGTGAGGAGGTTTAATCCAGCGCGATAACTTCATCATCACAGGCTCCATTAAACTTGTCGAACTGGTCCGCAGAGAGCTAACAGACGTAAGAACACAACCCCACTTCCACTCACTCCTACAGGCTGTTCAGCTCTATTGTCCTCCTCATAGTGGGAGGGTTTGTGTTACCTTCACAAACACAAACTCACAAACCAAACAAAGGCCTGAGGGAACAAAAAAAAACCTACGAGGAAGAGTAAAAGATGTTTCCGCTCACCCTGATTGACAAGTCCTCGCCTCCCAGAGACACCAGGACCTGAACTGGAGGAAGGTTGTTGCTGTCGTCGTGGGTTTCTATCGTTGCTCTCATCGCGTTCTGACAGAAGGAAAGCATCGAGCAGTTAAAAAAACTTATTGATCACTTTAATTAGAATAGGATTGAAAAAAACAGGAAGTTTCGTACCTTAAAGAGCTCGAACAGCATGTGGTAAAGGTGAGAGGGCACATACACGATGCTGACTGGGAGGTTCTTCTTATTACCTGCAAAGACAGAAGTAAAAATAGTGTCAAAATAGTGTCAGCCGCTTCATTTCAGACAGATTTTCTTCAACACTCATGGATCAGACCAGGTCAGGAATAAGAAACGCACTAGATTGGATATTATCTGATATTTTCAATCTCACTCTTATTGAGACAGTTTTTAGAAACAGGCTTTAAACACTCTGAGATCCTTTTTTTCCTGCAGGTGGATCATACTCAGCAGAAATGTTCATACCTGTCGGCAGTGATAATTATCCGCCAATATTGACACACAAACAACACAACTCTGCTCCTGTTTACCTCCTGTCCTTTCACTTTGTTCAAGGGATATTCCAGCGTAAAATTAAACACTAAACACAACTCACCTACTCTCTCGTAGGTGAGCGGGGTTTCGCAGCTTAAGGAGGAACATTTATGATCATTTCTTAATGGAAATGCAACCAGACCGAGACACTAAGGCAGAAGAACTACCACTGATCCTAAATGTTCTTCCTTGAGCTGAGAAACCCCGCAGCAGTCCGTAATGGACTGGCCTGAGGACTGTAGCTGGGACCCTATATGTCCTGTTGATGAAGTTAGGTGCTGTTCTGAGCATTATTTGTGGCTATAGAGTGGCGTTTTGGTTGAGGTTTGTTTATGGCTCCTCAGACCGCTGTGTATTGCTATCCTGCGGTCGTTACTAAAGTCGGTATAACTAGAGAAGCAAGCGGTCGGCGACATTCATCTTTCAAGGAGGTGTCTAACTCAGTGTTACACTGTGTTTGACCCTGAATTAGTTTTAGCGGAACATCCCTTTAACTCTGTCATGGACGAGGAATCGAGGAAGTGTGTCTCTAATCTCCTTCCTGCTCATAAAGTCGATGTTTTCCATCGTTATCTAACAGCCTCCTCTCTTCTGGTTTATTGTCTGACAGTTCGGAGTAGAAAAAAAAAAAAGTCAGTGTGTCAATATTGTCTGACGCAACCAGCCGAGCTCATTGAGGCACTTCTTCTTCTGCTTCAGAGCTATAATTAGAGAGCTCTCAGGTCCACCTGGCTGAACACTGGACTGTATGTACACACTCTGTGCTCCCTGACTCTGTTTGGTTTCTCATCATTATTTAATTCTCTTGTTTAAACTTCAGTTGAACTTCAGGAGTTTCCAGTAAAATGTCTCTGGAAGATGAAATCAAAGTCGGCTTACTGCTCATCTCCTGGAGGAGGAGGTCGGGGGAGCGGAGGTAGTACTGGTCACACACCATCTTGGCACTGTGGTAGGCATCTATATGAAGGTGATCATAATACATGGTTATGACATGATTGTAGGACAAATCCAACTTAAAAACACTTATTAATTGACAATGATACACAGTTTTATGTTGATTTAATCCAAATTAGATGTAGAAGTTTGTACCTTGGACTACATCTGCGACTTGACAGTGCGGGTCGATGCTCCCGATGGTGTTTGGGTGAACCGGGTTTGTGGTTCCATCAAAAATAAGAGCTGCAGAAAACAGATAGAGTCCAGTTTAAAGGATTAAAAGAGTCTCAAATTAAGACCCAGAAGTTTTTGATCTGAAATACATCTCTCAGTTTTTTCATATCTACTGTCTTTGTACGTCTGACGATCACAATACGACAAGAGAAACGGATATTGAAATTCAGGAGTTTAATTTAATTTGTTACATCTTCAACAAAAGGAGGGTGGAGCAACAAACAGACTCCTTATTTTACATCCCATTAGCTTCAGTCTGCATCCGATTTTATGTCTCGATGACTCGGTAACAACTGCTGCATAATGATACAGGAGTTTTATGATGTGGAGCCTGTCATGACTCCTGCTGCTCCCCAGGCGAACAAAACATCCCACATGAAATCATTTGTCACTGATGTGACAATAAAGTTCGTGAGGCGACATGTTTTGACTTATTGTTCCCTCTGGGTGTCGAGCGGGTGACGCAGAGAGCGAGGCGAGATCAGTAAAACAGAAACACCGCCGCAGACGACACACAGCGAGAGAGAGAGAGAGAGAGAGAGAGAGAGAGAGAGAGAGAGAGAGAGAGCGTAGACAAACTTCAGTCTGACTCTGAGGGGGACTCACTGTGCTGGTTGATGAGCATTCGGATGGAGATCCGGCTCATGTAGAAGCGGTCCAGAAAGTACTGGATGTTCTGGTTCGTGACTGGATCCTGGGGGAAAGCCTCTTTGTACTCGATGATTCCCTGGGCCATGGTCGGGACGACGTCGTTGTGCCTGTTTCTGATGGTGACCAAGGCGTCAACAAACCTGCAGAGGATGGAAACACAGAAAACCAGGCTGTTAATAAAACAACAGGAAATGTCAGTATTGCAGCTTTCCTAGAACCTTTAAAAAAGTTGCTTGAGGCATAGAATAGATCCTGTATATTTGTGTGATACGCCGCTGCTGTTTCAAAGAAGCACCCACAGTTCATGGAGGTTTTTGGAGCTTGGAAACGCTCGTACAGTCACCAACGATTTACACATACTCTTTGCGACTTGTATCATTGCAAAAAAAAAGAACATAAAGCGCGGTCAACAAAAATTACGAGACATCAGCGTTGTCAAACTAAACTTATGTTCTTTATAGGGATAGGAATTGGTAAGATTTTATTAATTCTTATTCTTAAAAATAATCAAATGACAAATTATTTGTACAGCAATTACTTGGGTCGGTATGAAGTTAAATTAGTGGGACTATATTCTGGATCCCCAAAAAGAGAACACTACTACGTGAGGCGGAGTTTTGGGTGGGGTTGAGTGTTTTTTATGCGCTTTTAACTCAGTTAGACCACGGTGCACAAACTTAAAACTTCCACACAAAACCCGTTGTCGTCTTCCTTGGTAAAGTGAAGCCATACTTTTTGTTTCTGCCTAATTTTCGTACCATTCGGCATGTTTTTTCCCCCCAGAGTCTCTGTTTTCTTTCCCTCAGACTGGCTCTTACAAGACTGTTTTTCAAGGAAGAAAGGAATCGTTAAGATAAAGTGTTCTCTGTTCTCGATTCCCATCCCTAGTTCTTCAAGTCTTTAATTGGGCGAAAACAGCTTCAATGGGAATATCGGGTGTGAGATTGAGTTGGTATCTACTTTTGAATAATCAGGACTTTTAAACAGATGACAGTTGTCTTTTAAAGCTCCCCTGATGGTCTTGTTTGCCTTTTCACAAAATGGCATCAATATGAATATCAGTCTTTTTCACTGACATTAAAAACTCCCTTAAAAAAGAGCGTCTTAAATGAAAAACTGTGTGTTAAAAGGATCTTGTGAAGGATGCTATCGAGGAAAAACGGGAACTCACTCTCCCAGCACTCTGTGATCATCTGGATTCTTGTCCAGGAATTCCAGGATCTCCATTAAACTCTGAATGTACCTGCAATAAAAACAAACAATCAGACGTGTTTAAACAGAACACAATGTTGTGTGACGCAGGAGAAGGAATTCAGCTGGCATTCAGGTGAGAGTTTGTGTCTAAAAAAAGCTTCATCTTAATCCTCGTACGAGTAATTTAGGCCGTTCCTCAACAAAAGGGAAGACGTGCAGCCCCTCCAGTAAACAGGGTCATGTGACTCGAGTGGAGAAACTAGGGTAAAGTTCAGCGCTGAGAGCCTCAGCCCGCTCTGAGCCAGCTGGAAGGAGAACAACTTGGTCAAAGGGTGCTTATGCAGTTAGAGGCTGACGCTATCACAGAGAAACTCAAACTGTACTACAAATTGGAAGTAAACAAGCCGACAGCTGTGACGGTCAACTTCTATGAGCTCATGGGAGGACGTCTGCCATCAAATTTGGCTTTTATGAGCTAGCACAGAGGCTAACAGAGAGAGGGAAAGTTTCTCTCTCTTTGTTTTCTTGAATCAGAAGTGCAGGTCATATCTGAGGAATTACATAACTTGGATCAAATCCTGGTCTGACTTACCAGCTCTGCACCATTTGCACAGACGAGGTTGTGAGGAGTTTGTTAGGCAACAAGTTAATTTCCTTCATGATGTTTGACAGTCGGACAGGCAGCTCCTGCCGCAAAAACACAAAGGAGGTCTTCTCACAGGCATTTATGGAACCTGGATCAGGAACAAGAGTTGAAATTAGACCTGAAAATGTTTGATCTACTTTACCGAAACACATTTCAAGCAGTAAAACAAAAAAAATCTCAGTTTTTCTGTTTCAAAGTGTGCATAGAAATATGACAAGCCACCCTGCATGACAATTTATCCAACTAAAACAGTCTCTGGTAATATATATATAATATATATAAATTATATTATGATGAATACAATAATAGAGTCATGTTATGCCATATTGAGAAATCTAATGCATTTATTTTTTATATATTGCTTAAAAATCCATCCAAAACTGAGAAAGAGCATGTTTCTTACATTTAAATGGGTCTAAAATAATGATAATGTTCATGTTTAATGGATTGCTTTGTAAAACACCTCAATATTAACCCTGTATTTTCATTTATTGTCATAATTAAAGATGTCTGGACAGAAATCTAGACGCTGATTTAACACTAGAGAAGCCAAAATTAATAAAATATCAATTCAAGTTCTTATTTTATCTTTTGAACCTGAGCAAAAATAACAATAACAAGACACCAGGATTAGATTTTGTCCTTCTCTCACGTGTTTACTTGTTATTATACTAACCTTTAAAAGCCTGTTATTGATCATCTAATAACTGCTGATACTTCTGATTGATTATGTGAATCTTACTTACTTTACTCTACTTTTACAACTCTATGGGCTCTTTTTTTTTTACTGACTGGTTGAAAATATAAACTTATCTTTAATTTTTGAAAACATGAGTCAAACAATAGGACTAAATAATCAAACAGAGTGAAAATTCCATTATAGACCATCATAATAAAGCATTTTAACACTAAGAAATGAGTGCCATCTACATTTTAACCTCCTAGAAATCTCATTTTTGTTGTTTTTAGCAAACATTTACAGATAAAATGTTGACTTGCTCTCCAGTAACTGCACAAAACATGATAATAAATCCGTCAGCAGGCCTGTAAGATGAAATATCCAGAAATATTAGCTGTAAGTGTCTCCACAGGGCCCCTACAGTACAGCCCTGTCCTGCTATAACAGATCTGATGCAATCCTCTGCACTATGAGCACCACCATGCTACAGCAGCTAAACCTCCACACTGCAGATAAACGGGATTACATGGTCATTTTAGGGATATGCAATCAAATAAACACGCTATATGTCTGTGAAGATGTAGAAAACTTGAGTAATCTCCCTCTGAAATGACATGTCTGAAATGGAGCAGCAGGAATACTCACCGAAATCCAGAAACTGCTTCATGGAGAGCGGCGAAGGAGAAAATTTGGAGAAATGTTCGATATGTTTGGGCACACTGGCCAAGGCGGCGTTTTTCATGATAAACCGAACGAACTTCATTATTATTGCTGCTGAGGTTCACTGTCAGTGAACACGACCTCCGAAGATAGGTTACCCCTCCAACTGACCGAGAGTGTTATCATGAAACACAGGGACACGACCGCGGACAAGGAGAGCGAACCAGCCAATCAGAGGGCGGGATTCTTATTTACGTTTCAGACGGACCAATAGGAGCCGCCGGTGGGAGGGTTTAGTGAAATTGGGCGCTACCGGTCAAGAATCAACAACCTGGATTATGTAATGGAGTCGACCGATTATTCATTCATACAACGACATGCAGAAATCATAGCTACATATAAGAAAGGTGTTTATAAGTATATATGTATGGTAGAAACAACCATAGACATAATAAAGATAAATGAATATAATAAAAAATAAATAAATCTTTGTTTTGTCTGTGGAAACAACAAGCTCAGTAAACTTGTGTGTGTTCTATGGAGGTCTTCATCATGGCGTCCTTAAATGTAGAGGAAAAATACATGAACTCAACCTCTTTTATAAACATTTACTGTTTATCATCTGTGTTTTACTACTAATTTCACAACTTTGTTGCATGTCAAAGAAAAATATTCTTCGTTGTACTTTTCTCCAACTGTTAGCTACAGTACTTGTGCTAATGTTGGACACCCGGAGATGGGTTTCTACGACCCATTCTTTCCAACCTCTCCCAGTCATTGTTTATCCCCTTCTCCAGTAAGATAAATATCTGCTCCTCACACGAGCAATTTTAGAACTGAAGAAGCTTCTTGGATAAGAGGCGAAACATCTTCTCAACTCTACCCAGTCCAGTTGCCTGATTTTGGAGTCTTCAAGCTATCCTTCGGTTGTTACTAAAGTTGGTGTAACTAGATAAGCAATCAGTCGGCAACATTCATCTCTGGAGGGGGTGTCTAACTCGGTGTTACGGTGTGTTTGACCCTAAATTAATTTTACGCAGAAATATCCCTTTAAACCGATGAAAATAAACTGAATTAGTTTAATGAGCTTGGCACTGACTTCTTACTGAATAAGCTCTACTGTTGATTAAATACCACAGAACAGGATTGATGATAAAACAATCATTTTACAATTAAAGTTGTACAACTACTCGATGTCCTAATTTATTTTGTTCATAATTTATTTTTTCAAAAAGCTCCTGTGTGAGTTTTTAACAGTGATGCATCTTAACGAGCAACAAAAATGAACACGAACATCGAGAAAATGTTTTATAATTCTCTTTAAGCCAATGTTAATGTCTGTAACTGCTGCGAGGAGGTAGGCATCAAACAGTGTAATTTACAGCAGTAACTAGAAACTGTTTTTATACTTCTTTCTACATAAATGTACGCAATGAGTGACACATTAGGGTGTCAAAACTTGAGACAAGACTCTGCTACTAGACAAAAGTTAGGCAAGAATAAGCAAGAAATAAGACTAACTAATTCTTGCAACTAAGCAAGAATATTTTCTTTTTGCCTGACTTGGGAAAAAAATGAACATCACATGCAGATCCTCTCAAACACAGAACTTCCTCTTTATATGATCCTCATCGGTGACCTCTGTGCACCACAGTGATTCATTTTTCCAGCTAGAAATACTTTCCTCCCTGTTTGCATCTAATATATAAAGATAAGAGCAGGATAATTTGAGTGTTTCAGTGTGATTTCAATATGTAAAGCTAATCAGATGTGAAATACAGTTGGGTTTCAGTTTTGGGATTAATCAGCCTCAGTTCTTCATCAAAACTGTGTAGTTCTCTGCAGGGTCTCATGAAATCCTCCAAATGTAACCAGCCAATGAAAACAACATAAAATGAGTCAGAATTAATGAACATATTGAGGGGTAAATCTGCTTAATCTGCATCGATGTTTCAGGTTATTTTATGGATTTTAAGGGACAGGCAGAAAGAAGTCCTCACTTCTTATCTGTTGGTCATCGATTGTTTGGATTTTGTGGTTCGAAGTGAACGATTATAACCATAAAAATGTATTTATTTTACTTTGAATTAGAGGTTTCTTGTTGACTTTTGTGCCTCTGTAATAAATAACCAAAATAAAGATGGCCGTTCATTTTGTGTGTCACTGTATTAAGTGCATAAAATTAACACTGTGACTTTGAAATCAGGGTGTAAGCTCTGTGTGTATTTTAACCAGATTTTGGAAGCTGATCTCATTTGGAGGATTAGTGAGGTCCTGCACTGAGGTGAAGTGATAAGGGGCACCGCTACACAGTCTGTGCCCCATGAGAAAATATCTCAAAATTGGCCTAAATACAAGTTTTCTGATATTTCCAGGACTCCAGTCAGCACTGGGTTTGATTGTTGTTTGCATTTCTGTGCAGCTAAATCAAACTCCTCTCTTATCTATGGAGCTCAAATGTGTGTGGATATGTTGAAAGTTGAACAACATACATGAAAGTATGTTTTTACGACTATCGCATATGGCAGCTTTAAGATAATTTTCAATCTGAGCTCCAGTGCAATCAGAAAGACAAAGTCTGGGCCGCTGGGATCTGACACTCTGAGAACTGTTGGTGTTTTTGGCAGCAGAAGTTGAACAGTGTTGTGAAGTTTGGGTTTGTCCTGTTAAAGTAGAGTGAAGGCGAGGCAGTGGAGGTGGAGATACAAGCCCTCCATAAATGTGTCAGGCTGTATGTAACCCTTAAAAAAGAGACGCTGAATAGAAACCCTGGTGATATACTGCTGAACCCATCTGCATCGATCTTCATGCTTGAGTGTTGGGGAACATTAGGGACCATATGGTGGGTTGAAGTTATGTAACGTATTTGTAGAGCATAAATGTTGGAATGGGTGCATAATGGGGTGTTTTTTTTCACTGAGCGTATATCCTCATAAGTACTTTGTGTTTACTTTTAAATAAGTCGATCCCATCATGCTTGGTGCGTCTGAAAATTGTGCACTAACTGCTCTACATTTACACCAGCCAGGTTACGTAAAAGCCCATCAGACAGGCGGGTGTTTCCAGTCAATCGACCAGCTGCTCCGGCCCAGAACAGAGCTGCTCTTAAAGACCTTCAGCAGACTGATCTCAGGTTAATTTCGATCCAATAAAGAGGTGATGGCTTATTAGGAGTCATTAAAGGTAACAGGCTGCTTTTAAAGGAGGTGAGCGGCCGCGCTCCTTGTTTACCTCCGGACAGCTCACCCTCCGTGAATGATTCCCTGGCAGCCCGCCACCCTCTGGTTTTGAATAGAAATGCCTTTGTCAGGGAACACAGCGTGCTCCTCAAATCTCCCATTACATAAGCGCCGGGTGGGTCAAACAGTACAGTTGGGATTGTCCTTATAAAGTCAGCTCAGGACAGCCCATCCATCAAAACAAGAGTTATCACTTTGTCTTCTTTATGTGGAAACAGCAGAAAGTCACAATTCTGAATCAGAAAATGTCACGGCTCACTTCAGCAGATAATAGACTGATCCCTGCGAGACGATATCAAAACCAGCCTGAGTCACATTATTTCTGTTTAAATGTCACTCTCCAGATTCTCAGTCCTTGTTGTACGATGTTTTCTACACCTGGATTCAATTTTCCTCCAGCTCAGGGTATTATTAAATGTGAGACAAAAAATCACAGACTATTTTATTCAAATTATGTAGTTTTTGAGCGACACGTTATTTCTTCCTGTCACTTATAAATGTACAAATACTTCAGTAGAGGGAATAAACAGGCCTTCTGCTGAGAGAGAGAGAGTAACGCTAAAGCTTACTAAAGGTTTCAAATGCAGGAACTAACCCTGTTGAAACGAGAAGCACCCATGAACAACAAAAAAGACAAGAACATCTAAAAATAAGGAGTTTAAGCAGGTAAAGGAGTGATGAGGAATTAGACGGCAGATGAGGTGGCAAAAAGGAGAAGTATTGTGCCAAAACGAGAGATGACAACTGCAACGAAACAAGAGGAAAAAAGACTGAAATGCTGCAATATGCATGCCAGGCCACTAGTTGGCAGTATAACCATAGACTGTATATACTATGGACAACAGGGTTCGGATTTGGAGCCAAAAAGCTCTCAGTATTTCCGGGGTTTTTATCTACTTCCTTAAACCAACATTGTGCAACAGCATTGTACGCATTCGGCGGGAGAGTCGCAGAGAGTCGCTGTGATGACGCTCGGCTTAAACAGCGCATCCCCTGGGTGGGCTTTGCAATCTTCTTACACCCATAAGCTGCATCAGGTGTCAATCATAGAAAACATGAACCCCCTAATAACTTTTAAAAAACGGAGCTGTACAGAAAAAAGAGGACTTGAGCACAAACCAGTCTGACAATAACTACGTCAACATTGCAACCAGGGGGGAGAAAAATGTATATTCTGTGTAATAAATTTCTAAAGTTTGTCCACAGCTCCATAGGGATTGCTGGAGGAGGCGGGATTTATGACCTATACTGCAGCCCGTCACCAGAGGGTGCTGTTCTCGCGGTGGCTTCACCCAGACGACATCTATTATACATACAGTTTACGTGCGACAGGGAAAATGTGTGAGCAGCAGACAGGAACCCTCCAGTCTGGTCTCCCTCTGTAGAAACACACAACGATGAATAAATGTAAAAATATGGAGATGTATTTGTGTTTGACCACAGAGATTGAATTCTGTACAGTAGGAACAGGTTGCTTATTCAGCTTGAGTTATATTTGCAGAGAGGCCCTGTAGTCTGCGGCTGTTTACTTAAGAGAAACTAAAGATTTGTAAAGACTTGCATTTCAAACAATTCAGAGCTGAACCATTAGAAAATACTGAGAACGAGTTTCTTTACCTCCTCCTGTGTTTTATAACACCAGAGGGGGGTTCACTTTGGCTTGTTTCGCCTCAGGCTCTGTTTGAATTTGATCTGGAGGGACATCTCTGAATTTTAAAGCAGGTACTTGTGAAATGTCTCAGAGCTCAGGTGCCTGCTGTGGGGCTCGGATCTGCTGCTTTTTCAGCGGTCTAATGAGCATCAAACAGCGTGGTAAGAAATGTCATGTCCTTTCATTTAGCTCTCTGATGTGCGGGTTTTAGAGCTTTATTTACTTCCACGAAAGAGGTTTTGTTTTCAGTTTCACTCGTCTGTTTCGGGAGCTTATGTAACGAAAGGTTACCTGATTTCGTGACAGAGGAGTACCAGTTTAATTTTGGAGAAGATCCGGATCAGACTCGAAAACAAAGCCTCGGCCGAGGTAGGAGTCCGGCTCCCTGGATGACCCTCTAGTTATTCCAGGTTAATCCTCTTTTCTTTGTTTGTTGAGTCATTTCAAAGACACTGACTCATGACTCGCTGAAGGTACGTTCAGTTTTAGACTCAAATGCCCCGAATATTTAACAGGACACCAGGAGAAGTTTGAGAAGACACTTTTCGGACACATGATGCATTACGGTTTATTAGTCCTTATATCCTAAAACTGAAAAACAGATTAGAACCAGTCCTACTGAATTTTAAATCTCAGATATTGATCATTTAAACACATTTCAATGGAAGGAGTTGACCAAGTATCAACAAACATGCAAACATCGTCTGCAAAATGAGAAAGCCGTTCGTTCATGCTTACTTTGGTGGAGAAAATATCTATAAAATAGGATATTTTAGTTTTGCACCGGGACAATCCCTGACCTCATTTTGATTTTATATAAAAATGATGCAACACACTGAAACATTTACAGCTTCAACCACTTTGTCATCTCATTGTCAGATAGTCCTTTTGAATTCATCAGTAACAAAAAGCAAATATCCAGAGAAAGACAACAAAAGACCAACTCAGCTAGAAGAAAAACACACATTAGGACCACAAAACTCTACAACACAAGGTGCAAACTATAGTCGAAGGAGAAGAAGATTTAAACCGTGGAGGATTGGAACTGTTGTATGCTGTGAGTTACTGTATTTGGTATCAGCATGAAGAAAGTCAGAGGCAGTGATTTTGCTGCAGCGGCATCACCTGGCGGTTTCTGGAGAGGCCACATAGATCAGCACTGGAGGGCCGCCATATTGGAAACGCTGACTCCAATTGATTTCCAGCCAATCCAGAAACAGGCAGACAGGTAGAGCTGAGGCGGGCGTATAGCCTCCTGGCAAACAGCTAAAATGTCACCGTGGTGTTACCAAAAGTGAGAGAATAAAAGTGTTTGAATTACCTGTAAAGTTGATTTGAGGATGTGATTGGACAAGAGTTCTAGTCTAGGAACTCAAATGATGATTGTGTGAACTTAAGATTTCTGCTAAAATCCAATAATTTGAATTTAAGGCCTTAAAATGTCTAAAATTCTCTTAAAACCTGATAAAATGTCTTAAATACAAATTTGAAAGGTCTTAAAAATGTATTGATGTTACTTACAATAAAGATTTATTTGAAGTTAGTTTAAAATGTCCTGATTTCCCTTCATGTCTTTTGTACTTTTTTGCCAGTATGGATGTAAAATCGATCTTAAATTGTATTTGTTGTGGTTTTAAAAAAGTCTTAAAAATTCTTAAAACGTCTCAAATCCAATAATTTTAATTCAAGGCCTTAAAATGTCTAAAATTCTCTTAAAACCTGATAAAATGTCTTAAATACAAATTTGAAAGGTCTTAAAAATGTATTGATGTTACTAACAAATAAAGATTTATTTGAAGTTAGTTTAAAATGTTCAGAATCTCTTCATGACTTTTGTACTTTTTTTCCAGTATGGCTGTAAAATGGATCTTAAACTGTATTTTTCAGGGTTTCTACCCAAGTACGGAAACTATGGAAGTAATTAATCAATTTCCAGGTCTTTAAAAAGAATGGTAAATGAAAAATAAAGTAAGGAAAAATATTGATGTTAACAAACTATATTACCACAGTTATAAAAAACTGTTTCCTAAAATGAAAGTTTTTATTTTTAAAAATAATTCTAATAAGAAAGGTATGGAAAAGTATGGAAATTCAAACTCTGTAGGAACCCTGTATTAAAGTACTAAGAAAAGTCTTAAAAAGTCTTAAATTTGACTTGTTGAAACCTGCAGAAACCCTGGAACTGAATGAGTTGGGATCATGAATAATGCAAACGTGCTTCTCCCCAGCTTTTATCGAAACAGGACTTCAAAAAAGGAGCTAGCTCAGAGCGAAGCACATGGAAAGTTGGATTCAGTGGTTAATTACGACTCTTCTGTCAATAGTGGATGACTGTTTAAGAGATTACAAATGAGATAACAGACAATTGAATTTCCCGTCAAGGATCAATAAAGTTCTTCTTAATTATAAAAATCTAATCCTCACAATGTTGTCGACCTGAACCGTGTTCCATAAAAACATGATGCAGGTAAAAAGTGACTTTAAACTTTTTCACATCTTTAAGTTTCAGCCAAATTTTCATTATTCGTTTTAATAACCGGCCTTGTGGACACTTCTCATGGAGAGCGCTTCACTGGTCAGGGTGGGTGGGGGTGTAACGGGGGGATATTTGTTGGCAACCCCCAGTACTTTTCCGCTCCCCTCTACATTCCTGCTGGTGGTCAGCTCCTGTTCCTCACTGTCAACAAACAGCCAGACATATCAGGCAGAAATGTGGGGGGCAGTCCGTGGGAGCCATGGTGGTGGCAGAGGGAGAAAGTGGACAACAACAAGCCCAGTGGAAATTTCCGCTCTCTGCAGGCTGACCGGGAGCTGAGCTGCTGATGGCTCATTAAGCAGAAGAGGGGTCACTTCAGAAAGAGAGACCTCTTCAAAAAGCCAAAGCCTCACCTCACAGAGCGCAGCCTGTTCATTACACAACGCTCCAACCCTCTGATTAGAAGTTCAAATCAAATCCGGTTTTTGCTGACCTCCACAAACTCCAACCCTCATCCTGCTTTTAAGCAGAGCGGGACGTTTTATTATTAATCAGAGTCATTGCATTGGAGCAGTTTGTCCGGGCGCCGTAATCATTACATTATTCACAGAGCGTTTAGACTCTATTCATGAATCCACTCATGATGGCTGTGCTACAAAAATGCAAATTAGGAGGAGAGGATTCTCTAATCAGGCATGAATTGAGTTTTTAGATTGATATAATGACCACTTTGACAGAAGTAGAAAAGTGAACAAAGGCCTCGGTGGAGAAGTTTCATTTCCTCTGATTGAGATGACACAGGGGCGCAAACATGCATGCAAGCGTGCAGACATCTGTCCAGCTGCAGGTCGCTGCTCCGAGGATCTCCTGTTGAACCTCAGCCGTGCAAATCTGCGTTCTGTCTCCCCCTGCTGTCTCTTTAAGGGAAGCTGAACTCAAAGTTTTAGTAATTTGTCTCCTTTTTTTTTCTCTTGATCACTTAAAAAACAAGATTCACCGCAGCTTGATGAGTCCTCTGACACAATAAACACCACAGATTTTAGTAGCACACGTGGACCACAACTGTTTTGATGAACAGAGTGAAAAGTGAGTGGGTATGTAAAAGTTTGGTGAGACAGAAAGAAAGAAGTCTGGAAACGATCAAGACAGAGGTGGGGGAAAGTCCCTATGTTGCAAGTCCAAGTCGAGTCTCAAGTCTTTGCTCTCAAGTCCGAGGCAAGTCCAAGTCAACACAGACAAGTCCCAAGTCAAGTCCAAGTCCTGAACTTTTTGCTTTGAGTCCCAACCAAGTCCTTGCTGTTTCTTTCAAGTCAAAAACAAGTCATATCAAAGCAACACGTGGAAACAGGCGGGCAATACTAGCGAGCGATTTACGTTCAGTCCTCCCGGTGTTGTCGTAAATGAGGGAGGCTAGAGTTTTGAGACAGTGTTGCCAAGTTTCGTGAGAGAAATAAGGAAACAGACCTCCAGAAACAAGACAAAAACAAGCGAAAATTTTTTTACAGGGAATAAGCAGACTTGGCAACACAACACGGTGTTAACAACGGCCGTAATTCCTGACTATTAGTTGATGCGACACTTTTTAAACGGTTTGGGCTGTAAGGTATTAAGTGACTTGAAAAGACTTGACTTGACTTTTCAAGTCACTGGGCTCAAGTCAAGTCAAGTCTCAAGTCTTTAGCAATCAAGTCCTAAGCAAGTCCAAGTCATTTCATGATTTCATCAAGCAAGTCAAAAACGGGACTCAAGTCCAAGTCGAGTCTCGAGTCGAGTCGTCAAGCCTCCACCTCCGGATCAAGATGCAACAAAAAAGGTCAAAACGATTAAATGCAAATAATCAGATTTAAAGTGATGAAAGAAATAAATCATAAAAGGATAAAAAGATTTAAAAGGCATTAAAATAAAAGATGTTACTCAATGACAGTTACTCCCGTCACTGCGAAGCTTGTGCACAATTGTTGTAAAATACTGGAATTTAAAGGTGGAGTGATAGAAATGACCTTTCTGACAAAAGGACATGTTTACTTTATTAATATTCAACTGAATAATATTCAAGAGTTTTCCCCTCAGCCCTGACCAAAGAGCTGCTGCTGCTGCTGCTGCTGCTGCTGCCGTCTCATTAGACAAACAATCAGCAGGACTCGTGACCCAGAACCAGCTGCGTGGAGTCCAGATACTGCACTTTGAACGCCTACCAACAGTCAGGCTTCTAGTTACTGCATCTCCCCAAAGCAAAGAGTTGAAGAGTCAATATCTTTCAGAGAGCTTTGCCAAAAACTGTTCAGAAGTGGTTTAAATGAGAGAATAGGACAGAGGATGAAAAAGTAAACTGGGAGGAGGAAGTGAGAAAAAAATGGATTTAGACTTTATAGCCTCTGTGTTTGGAGCTAAACCAGCGCTCCTAAAAAGGCTACTGTATACAATGGGTCAACTGAAATATCCAGCTAACGTTAGCCCATGTTCTTTTTTCATACACAGACAACCTGACAACAAAAGTTGATATTTATTTATTGGTTAAAATTAATATTAAAGTTCATAAAAAGTTCGTATCATTTAAAAATTCATGGAGAAGTTCAGACATTTCACCCAAAAAGAAGAACTCAGGTTAGCGCCCTCATTTAAAACATGGATTATTTTTATCCTGCCTTCTAAAGGAATCGAAATAGAGAATCATTTGGAACTGGAATCGAAACGAGGAGTCGGACTCAGAAGCGAATTTAAACGATGCCCAGCCCTATTTTTGCTGCGTTCCTGTTGTACTCGGTAGTTGGACCTGGACTGTCCCCCTGAAGTCGGATTTCCGACTCAGAAAGTCGGACGATCTCCGCCAACCCCAACTCAACAACAACGTCATTATCCAATATGGCAGCGCAGTGCATTGAGAGTAAAAAGGTAACAGTGAAAGCTCTCGTAATGTTTTATTTATTAGCACTTCAGTTTTGTTTTTGTGAAATTAAATAAGTGGTTTATGTTGTACTGCCCAACGTCTAACTGTGAACACTGTGCTATGGTGTTTGTAAGAATAAAATACTGTGTTATGCGTTGTTTACAACTGGTATAGCTAACAACGACTAACAACAGCTGATAACGGCTGATAATTGTAAACAACAGCTGATAACGGCTAAGAACAGCTTACAATTGTAAACAACAGCTAAAAACGGCTAACTTTAGGTGTCTATCTTAGTTTTCAGACTTGTTAACCAGAATGCTGTCAACTCAGGTGTAGCGTCATTCCCGAGGTCACTGGAACGCAGCTTAATCACTGCAACTCCTTACTGGCGGCCGTCCCTGCGCGCTCATTCAAACCTGTGCACACAGCGGCCTGTCTGGTCCTGAACAATCCCAAAAACCTCACGTGTCAATCTGACTCTGCTGGTCATTTTCTCAACTTTCAGCCGCATCAAAAACTGCATTTGTTCGACTTCCTCTCAGTGTCCACCTTTTTAACTTATTTCTCCATTTTTACAAACTTCTATGCAACATCTTTCTTGCCTTATTCCTCAGGATACTAAAGGACATTTCTGCTTTTATTCAGCGCTACGATCAAAAGCCTTTATTCGTCACTCGAGGACTCACTGCTTCTTTTCTCCTGTGAGAGGAGGACATAAATGAATCAGTTTAATCACCACAGCATCATAACTGCCTGTTTATACATATGCAGAGAAAGTTACATAAGAAACGCCCACAAGTATGTCATTTATTTGAGGTGTATATGCAGAAAGAGAAGGCTGCAAAAAGAGACATAATGTCCCGGCAGAATATTTAACGACGCAGACATCCTTCAGACTCATTTATAATAAAGTTTTAGTCTGGATTTTTTTTGTGTGTGTCTTCGGCTTGTCGTACCTGCTCATTGTCAGAGTTTCTTAGGGGCAAAAGCCACATAAATAAATCATCGGTTTGACTGAAACTTCTTTAGAGGGGCACGAACGGGGCGTAACAGTCTGCGAGAAAGGACTCAGCTGTGGGGTTTGATTCAGCCGCACACTGTGTCCTCAAACGCTTTTATATCAATGACCACCGGGATAAATCAGCAATACAATCCACGAGTAAGCAGATGAGTACAGCACAAAAAAACACCTTCTGGTTAATGAAACAGAGCTTAAAATAGACGGAGACTAAAACAGGATTTTTTTGTGCGATACATTAACATTTGAACTTTTCAGTGACCTAAAAAAAACCCCAAATAAATAAAAATCACATTTTAGGGTATGGTCAGTTTTTATAAGTAAGGTTGGATCCATCTTGGAGTGGAAATTAAAGATGGACTAGAGGGTCAAGGAGGCCGTCCTTTGACCTCTGATAGTTGAAGAGGATAGCATTAATTTCCTGTTTACGATGCCGCCTGTCAGCAGGTGAACATTTTGTCCTCACAGCTGATGTGTGAGTTGGAAAAATGGGCGACTGGGTGGAAGGACTTTGAGGAGGAACCGAACTGGGTCAGACCAGCTCTGAAACCACAGCTCTAGTTCCCACTCTGCAGAGGTCGAAAAGTGGTCCAAGGAAGGAAAACCCAGTGAGCTGGTGACGGGGTCATGGACTGCCAGGGGTCAGTAATGTGTGAGGGGAACAAAGGAGCTCAAACTGCTGATGAAGTGAACGCTGGATACAGGGGCGTAACCGAGCTGTTTGAGGGGCAGGGGCAAAAATGATGAAAAAGCGCACCTGCTGACGACCAATTTAGAGCTCTCAATTTTTCATGTCTGATTTACCTTCAATGATTAACAACTTGTTGAGTAATGACTCTTAAGTAACACAAAGACTCCCTAAAGGATGAAAATTGTTTCTTAAATTTTGCAGGTTATAATATTCAACAATAAAAAAGTGCAATTGTTTTAATTTAATTTACTGTAAGGGCATCAAGAAGGCTCATTTTAATGTTTCGATCCTGAAAGGGTTATTCCGCCAAGTTCGACATCCTTCAAGAGATGAATGTTGTCGACCGCTTGCTTTAGGAACGACCGCACGATAGCAATACACAGCGGTCTGAGGAGCCATTAACAAACCTTAACCAAAACGCCACAAATAATGCTCAGAACAGCACCTAACTTCATCAACAGGACATATAGGGTCACAGACATAGTACTAGACACCAAACATCTTTTTAACTTTGACTAATTTCTTTAGAAAAGAGACTAAACACAACTCACCTACTCTCTTCCAACAGCCGCTTGTTTGTAGCGAGACTTCGGGCCAGTCCATTACAGACAACAGCGGGGTGACGCAGCTCAATGAAGAACATTTATGATCATTTCTTAATGGAAATACAATCAGACCGAGACGCTAAGGCAGAAGAACTACCGCCTCTGCAGTGTAAAATGATTAATATGATGATTATTACTTTAAGGAAATGATAAAGAAATGATCACTCTTGAATTACACAAAGAATGAAATTAGTTCTCAAATCTTGCAGGTTATAATATCGAATAATGAAAAGGTGAAATTGTTTGAATTTCATTTACTGTAAGGACATCCAGAAAACTCGTTTTAATGTTTCTACCCTTTTTGTCGCTGCAAAATTCACTCAAAATGCCAAAAAGTGCTAAATCAAAACCAATCAAATGTCCCGGGTTGTCAGAACTGAACCAAAAACCATTTCATGAGTTCACTGTGATGTTTCAAACCTCAGACCACAGACAGAAACACAGAGGAACAAGGTGTACAAAAACGAAGACGGACTCAGAGTCAGAGTCAGAGCAGGTCCAGAATATTCAGAGATATAAATACTGAAGGTCGTCACACCAGACTTCAATAAAGTCCTCCAAATATAAAACTATTTTATAATAATAAAACCATCACAGCTGTGGGTTTTCTGTGTCAAAATACTTAAAAAAAAACAGGATCAAAATTCAGAGAGTGTTTTATAACGCTACGTCAGTGTCCTCCATAATTGATGAATTCATTATGAGCCTCTCTGCATGTTTCTTTCCTCGGTGACACTCGGGGGTGAAGGAGGGAACATGAAGGATTATGAATTCATGCAAAACTTCATGCATGAAAAAGCATCAACGCCTCTTTCTTGGGAGAGTCTGCAGCTCAAAAGACGGTCTAAAAAAGTGTGTTCTTTGAAATTACACACATTTAATAGTTTCATCTTTATTCACCTTATTATTATTTGTGGTATTTTAAAGGAAGAGTCGATCTTCTCTATCTCTAAACTGTGTCTTCTTTAAAAAAATGATTAAAAAATAATATAACCAGGTGTTTTAGCTTCCAAACATTCAATTTAGTTGTTAAACACAAACCAAAAGTTCCTCACTGGAGCTTTAAATCACATAAAGTCTCTGTTAAAGGAGGTGGTCCTGACATTTAAACACACATCCTGGGAGGAGGTCTGCAACACTGCAGCTCTGTTAACAGAGAAAAGAGCCTCTAAAAGGAGAAACGTTTCCAACCCTTCATATCAGGTCTATGTGGTCTAATTTCAGAGGTGGTGAGCCCCTCAGCCACTATCTTGCAACATGTAAAAGGTCAATGCCCAAGTCTCACAAGATTGACGGCTGATTTATCAAATTCTTTTATTAAGTTATAAAAAATAGATACTGTAGATATACTGTAGGCTACTGCTCTTCACGCCGACAGGAAGACCGACTGATCAAACTCGGACCACAAAAGCGTTTTCAACTAAAGGTAGTTCGTGGATGAAGATTGTCATGAGGTCGCTTCGCCATCTACAGGATAAGTCGGGGAACTTTTCAAATGACGGAACATTTTCGAAGTGAAACCGAATCTTATTCTCCGCGTTTTATTTCTGAAAATATCACGAAAATCAGTGAGTTTTTGCCGATTACGGATTAGTCTCAAACGGGCTACAATTGGCCGATTTAATCAGCTCGCCGATGAATCGGTCGGGCCCTAGTCTGCTTCCACACAGGTTACACATCACTCACTTCTACAATTACTAATCTGTCACTACCTCTGCCAATCAGACGCAGTGATTTCCCTCCACTGTTATACCTCTACACATCACAACAACTTTGCAAGACATCAGAGCCTACTGACGCCTTTATCACCATGAAATATGCAAATCACGCAGGTCTTCAATACTAGTTAAGTCTGACCTTTAACCTCGGGTTTCCCTTTCTGGTGACCTTTACTCTCCCTGAGGCATTTTGGCACTTTGATCCGACTTTATAGTCTGCAGCAGCGTGAAAGACAAGAGCAGGATTGTCTCTTTCTGCACCACCTCTTCCAGTCTACACTTAAAACAACAGAAACACTGTTCCTGAGAGTGCAGAAACAGAGAGCCCTCAAAGATCCATTATGCAGGTTTTTCTCTCTCTTCAAAGCGTTCAGGAATAAAATCCTGAAATTTTAAATTTCAAATACATCTGCACACAGGACACCCGACCGACTGACCGACGAGCCGAGGAAGAGGAGCTGCAGGAAACAATGAAATGTGAGGAGCAAAGGCGAGGGGAAATGCCAGCTTTCCTGCTCTGTTGGTCTGCTCTGTATTATTGGAGACTTCCTGTTCAGAGTCCTTTTTAACTCCACATACAAAGGCTCGAAGGTCAAATCACTCAGTGTAGGAACTACAGACTCATAAACAGACAGCAGCGTCCTGAATTTATGGACATTTTCACACTTTTATGTGTAATTTTCATCTGACAGGAAGACAGAAAGCTGCAGTCCTGATCCAGGAGTCTTTTCTCTGCTCAGAAGCGGTGCACGTTAACTCTGGGCGATCCAGAAAGTGCCAGCTTTCAAAGAGTGCACATATTTGGACTCTGGCTGTGTTTGGCTGCAGGATCAGCTCCACCCGTCATGTACTCCCAACCAGATTAGAACAAACATCCAGTCCTGTGAAGCTCAGACTCAGACAAACCCTTTTTCTTTTTTTTACCTGTTTTTAATCCTGTACAAGAAAGCAGATCAGATATCGAGTCTTTAAAGGCGTAAAACTTCCTTTTTCTCTCACAGTGAAGCAGACAGGTTTGAGAAAAATCTTTGGTAATTATTTGGGGAACTCGGAGCAGTTTAGCAGGAATGTTTTTTTCCTGGATTCCTGAGCACAAGACAAAACAACCCTGCCTTATAAAGACATTAAGCTGCTGTAACACTGCCTGGCTGGTAGGATACTCGCACAATACTTACTCAAGTGGCAGACACACAAACTTTCACACAATTCTTCATTGTAAAACAGCGATCTGAAGCCGTTATTACAGCTGTATTTTACCGAAGAACCAACATTACAGGACTCACAGCATGAACATGTCGTCAAAACTAGGGATGGGCGTTTCAAGCAAAAGCGCTATTCGATATTTGCTGGTAGCTATTTGAAAATTATCCGAAGATTGTTATTTGCTCTGCGCATCGATCATCAAACTTACTTCTTCTTGCTATTGATCTGCGGACAGCGCCCCGATTTCTGCTGTATGCCTCACTCACTCTCAAACAGCTGTGCATACTTGTTGTCGATTTGTGATATGCTAGTTCAACCTTACAGAGTTTGCACTTCATTTCTGTGTTTTTTTTTTGCGAAGGAGCTCCACACAGAACTTTCTGATGCATGTTTAAGTCTCTGCATGTTTCTGCTGTTTGGATGATTTGCAGCATTATCTGGCGCAACATTTAGTGTTATTGCGTTTTTTTCCAGGTGACAGTAAATCGCTTTTTTTGTTGTTGTTAAAAACAAAACCAACGTCGCATGAACTATTTTATTTTTAAAATGTTAACGACTATTTGAATATTCGAAAATCATTGCCCAACTCTAAAACTGAGCTAGTTTGAACTCCTACAAACCCGCGAGTCTGAAAGTCATAAAACACAAGATCACAAAGTCCTCAGGTTTGCTAACGGTGGCTAACAGTAGCAGAGCTAGCACCACCATCCTTTATTTTCTAAATCAAAACGCCATCAAACCACGCCGCCATCTGTGTTTGTTTACATCCTGGTAGTAGAACATTATAGCAGCTGTTGGCTAGAGCTTTAGCAGCAGCAGCTAGCAGGTGGCTGCACTATGACTTGACAGCATATGACGAGTTTTTCGGCGAAGAAAAACACTACGAATTCCTTTAACTAACAGGTGATACCAGAAGCACAGAGAAAGGGTGACAAAGCTTCATTATTTAGACAGAAATACACACATTTCTATCTGAAACTCACATCTGTTTTTTCAACAGCCTCTAGGTGACAGTATAACCATCTAGGCGCCTCTCTGGTTGATGTTTTGCAAGTGCAGACCTCCATAAACAATTTACTAACAACAAGATATAAAGAGCTCTTAAAACTCACCAGACCTTTAACAACACGACTGTAAATTTCCATATAGTTATATTTGACGCCAATAAATACTCATGCAAAGGATCATGGTTACTCCTGACCGCCACCTCACATGGTCCAGACTGTTAGTAATACAAGCATCAATGGAAAATCTGTTGCACGTCACAAAACACGTCCAATAATAGCAAGTTATAGATATATATTTTACTGTGTTGTATAAATGTATAAACGTTCAAACTAACATAATAAAATCCTGGTTATATTTCAGTGCTCTGTCCTACTTAATATCAAAATACAGAAATAATCTCTCTTTTTAAAGATGTATTTTGATACTATAATTTTCTCCGGTCTGTAACCAGCTCTGGTTTTCCATCATGACTCATTTTTAATCACATATCAGATGACTCTCCTGACTAAACACATGTTGGTGAAATGGGCTGTGTCGCACAATTTGGGTCCCAGTCGTTTTTATCTGTTCTCTGGTCAAATCAGGCAAATTCCCAAGACACTACAGGAATTTGGCTTGAACTTTTATCCGACCAGACATCTCTACAAAGAGACCGGGCATCAGCGGGGCTCTATTTAGAGACTGGGAGGCTCTGTGGAAAAGGCCACAAAGTTCAACCTCAAGTCAAACAGAGTCAATGTCAACTCGAACAACCGTGTCTGGACACAGAGAGGGGAAACCAGCAATCATTATCAAATCATGCCTGACATGAAGCCACTGGGGGACTGGATTACCTTCTCAGAATCGAGCTTTTAATCACACGAGTAGGAGAGTCATTAAATAAGGGCTGGAGGCACAATACAGCTTGGCGTTTGACCAACTTCAGATGAAAGTATTATTGGTTTTCCAGAGCTGGATGGAAGCAGTGGTAAGATTCATGTTTCTAAAGATGATTTAGATTTTGATCTCAACTGAATTTGTCTGGATCAAACTGTCTGATAACTTTATAATAAACTGCAAAGCTGGTGAAGAAATCTGAAGTGTAAAGTTGAAGTAAAAGGATGTGAAGAAAATCAACTTTCTTTAATGCCAGAGAGCCAAAAACATAAACAGTCAAAAATCTAATATGCTGTAATATTGTAAATAAACGTTGCTTTGCCAAACGTATAATACAATACCGTGCTGATACAATACATGCATTAAGACACAACACAATAGGATAGGATATATGATACAACAAAATATATGTTACAACGTAATGTCATTCATTTAGATATGATACAGTACGAAACAGGATGGTTTGTGTTGTATGAAAAATACTAGATTTTCCAAAACTAAGTCAGGATAAAATTAGATTAAGTGTAGTATGCGACGATACAGAACCGTACGATACTGTACGATATGAGACGCAAGATGAGAAGACTCAATCCAAAAGACTCGATACAATATGACACAATACAACATGACACGATACGATACAATACGATATAATACAATATGATACAAAACATGACACGATACAATACAATACGGCACGATATGATACATCATGACACGATACGATATGATAGGATACCATAGGGTATGATATGATATGATATGATACGATACAATACGACACAAAACAATATGATACGATATGATATGATACATCATGACACGATACGATACGATAGGATAGGATACCATAGGGTATAATATATTATGATACGATGCGATATGATACGATACTCCAGGGTGTACAGAGTACTGATCTATTCCACTCGGGTAAAAGTAAAGTTACTTCAAGGAAATTTTACTTATGTATAGGTAAAACTATCAGTTTATTTATCTAGTCAACTTAAGTATAAAGTTCTTCATTTAAAGGAACCGAGTATGTAATTTTAACCTGTGGTGGTAGAGGCCTAGAGGGAGTAAAAACTGGCCCCCAAAATTACATTTAAGCAAATTTTCACTGAAGTCGTGGCTGGTTGTGCAGAGGGGCGCGTTATTCTGAGGACTTCTTGGTTTGACTTGTTTTTAAACATCCTGATCGGTATTTAGGCCTGCTGTGTCATTGTAGCTTCTTTAACAATAAATTAGATAATTTGATAAGCGCTGAGATAAATTCACAAATACAGTATAGAGATCATCCAATCAGCTGTCTGTCTTTACATGACATTAAACCTGACCACACTAAACTCTCTATTGTCTATCAAATCTGTTTACCTTAAACCTTTTATTTAGCCCTTATTCAGCTTTATAAAACCATATATTACTAGCCACATTTTTACCAAATCACCCAGACAGAGGATCTTATAAAGTTAGGGAAAGTCAAACAGCGAGCCAGCCAGTTTAAGGATAATTAAAACACTCTTCCAGTCCTAGTAAATGTTTTAAAATGAATTAATTATATTAACTAGGTTTAGAGTTGAGTCATGGTCCAATCTTCTTATTATGTAAGGTATTAACTGTGAGAAACAAGTCCCGGATGAAGCGTAAAACGCACCCTGGAGGGATGTGTAAACGTGCAGCAGACCGTGTTTTGAAAAACGCCGATGGTTAGATACTTCGTTCTCATCTTCAAGAGGTTCACTCCCATTCAGACAAACACGCTCACACAGACTACGGGGGGGAAAAGGAGCAAAAAAGGAAGCACTCCTGACCGGTCACACCCTCTACAAATAACAATCTGCACACGCCATCTCCGGACAGAGCTGTCTGGCTGGAGGGAAAACAAACAGACAGAAAATGGGACAGAGTTGGGAAAATCAGGCCTGCTAATGTCTGGCTGCTCTCAGGTCTTTTCGTCTGGCTGCCAGAGCTACTGTACACACACACACACACACACACACACACACACACGCACACACAGAGGCAGCACCGCAGATTATCTAATAGAAGAGGTATGGCTTTGAAAACACTGCTAACCAGAACCGCCTCGACCTCCAGGGGAATAAGCACACTTCTGTACCTGAAATTACAGCCTTTAAAACAGACGCTGCTCCGCTTTTAAGGTAAAAAGACTTACGTACTTTGTAGTTTGAGGCAGAAATACAGGTACAAAAATACTGTCACAGCTTCTTAAACATGAAGACGTCACATTAACTGTGTTAAATATTTACTTTAGGGCAAAGTTATGATTCCAAACTAGATTTTTTTACATTAATAAGTTTGGAAAAATAATGGTTTATGAAAAGAAAGTGATATTTTTAAGCCAAAGTAAAAGTCTTGTTCTTCACTAGCCGGCTCTCACTATTTGGAAAAAAGACCAAAATTCATGGTGATGATTTTTTAAGGCCGTCAGCGTCAGATTTAACATTTTCAAACTTTAACTTTTAGTGCCTTATTCTGGTGCGAAGGGGTCAGCAGAGAAGCTAAAGTAACAGCCCTGTTTTTATTATTTCTTATTTTTAGTGACATTCGTAAATTAAATCTGAGGACGGTGAATCTGAGGCTGTTCTTCAGTCTGGGTTACAGTCGATTTTCCTGATTGATTTACAGCAAATCTACATGAGCAACGAAACAAATAAACACAGAGAGCTTACCGTCAAAATAATTTGGAATTCAACCTCTTATAACTGATGAGTATAATAGCCTATTGTTACTTTAAGGTAGAAAACATCACAATTACTTCTGTGTGAATGACATTCCTCCCTGAAACAACAAACAAGCTTTGACCAAAGAAAGGAAACCATGCAGCCCCGGAGAAAACAGCAAGAAAACACCTCCAACCTTAATCTTTAAAACCTGCTAAATAACTTTACGAATCTAGTCTAGACTAGCTGTCAAAAATGCAGACTGGCTTGGATATACAGGATATCTTCCACAACAGTGTGTCATGCAAACAGCTGCAGTGTTGAACCTGTCGAAACCAGAAGGTGAAATTATGAAAACTGATGCTCATTTTAGATTTTTTACCTGTTAACTGTTTCAAAGAAGTCAGAACAGGAACAAGAAAATGCTGAAAAAGTTGTGAAATGCTTAAAAACAACACCTGGAGGACTATCATCAAACTAATTTGGTAAATTCCCAACAATGACTGGGTAAAAAAAAAAAACAGAGGACTCCAGAGAGGCTGGGTCTTACAGAAGTAAAGATAGGAAGAAAATGACTACTCTGTGAGAGACTGCGTGAGCAAACAGTTCCAATAGTTTCAGAGTAATCTATGCAAAAAAGAAGGACTAGACAAAGAACCAAGACTGGATGGTAATGATCTTAAAGGGATTTTCCGGCGATATTCCACTCTATAGCCACAAATAATGCTCAGAACAGCACCTAACTTCATCAACAGGACATATAGGGTCACAGCCATAGTACTAGACACCAAACATCTTTTTAACTTTGACTAATTTCTTTTGCAAAGAGACTAAACACAACTCACCTACTCTCTTCCAGCAGCCGCTTGTTTGTAGCGAGACCTCAGGCCAGTCCATTACGGACTACAGCGGGGTGACGCAGCTCAAGGAAGAACATTTATGATCATTTCTTTGTCATTTCCTTGAAGTAATAATCACCATATTGATCATTTTGCTCTGCAGACGCGGTAGTTCTTCTGCCTTAGCGTCTCGGTCTGATTGTATTTCCATGAAGAAATGATCATAAATGTTCTTCCTTGAGCTGCGTCACCCCGCAACAAGCGGCTGCTGGAAGAAAGTAGGTGAGTTGTGTTTAGTCCCTTTGCTAAATAAATCAGGCAAAGTTAAAAAGATGTTTGGTGGCTAACACTATGGCTGGGACCCTATATGTCCTGTTGATGAAGTTAGGTGCTGTTCTGAGCATTATTTGTGGCTATAGAGTGATGTTTTGGTTGAGCGCGTGGCTCTCTGTATTGCTATCTACGGTCGTTACTAAAGTTGGTATAACTAGAGAAGCAAGCGGTCTGCAACATTTATCTCTCAACGGGGTGTTTCGGTGTGTTTGACCCTAAATTAATTTTACACTGGAATATCCCTTTAAGGATCTAATATAGGACTGTGTTAAAACAGATGTGACTCTGTAGTGGAAATCAACGCATGAGCTCAAAATCATTCATCGTCTTTGGACACAGAATGCAGGTCAGAGCTGTACGATGCAAAGAGGAAAGTCTTGGATGCATACTTCATAAAATAGGAGCATTTTCTTCACTCTTTAATTCTCAATGTAAGAGTAAAGTAAACTCTTATAAGGAGCTATTTCAGTATTCTCTGTCGAGTTCTGCTGAGACACCCACTGGAGGAGAAAAAAACTGTCTGGAGGCTGACATCAGGGATCAGTTTTCACTTTCTTTGCGCTGCAGATGGCAGACTGAGGAGAGGAGATGAAACTGATTCCAAGCCACAGCCCATCTGAAACGTAACATTAACCCACACTACTGCTGCTGCTGCTGCCTACATTCACAAACCACCCTGACATCATGTTTGACACGGAGCCACTGACAACACAGCTGATACACACCGTGGAGTGCATTAATACCATGGTTGCGTGGTGGAGTTTGGGTGGAGTCACGGTGCATTTTTTCGGGGACAGGGAAATACCGGTTTGATTCACGGAAAGCATCAAATGAATGTAACCCGGTCAGTCCTACAACTTTGGATACAGACGGATGATTGTTGCAAAAGTGAAACAGCAAAACTTCGAGACATCACTTTAAAGTCAAAGAAGAACGATAGGAAGGGGGGGGAAACACACCTGTGCAGGCCAGGTAGCACCTGTTGAAGAGCTAAAAGTCACACTTCCTGCAAAAATACACACCTGAGGAGTCACACCTGTTCTTAATCCACTTCTCCCAAAAGGTGAATATCCGCTTACCTGAGTTTAAGGTTAGCCATGAACTCCTCCATCGACACATTATCCAAGAGGACAAAATCTGCTTTCCCATACTCCAAGCTCTCGTGCTCAGCCATGCCGCTACCTTTCTCTTCACCGTGGCGCGTGGAGGTACACTTTTCTTTTTAACAACTGACTTCAAAGTGCCGACAGTAGGTGAGCATTGGCGCGTTTTTCTGAACACCTTCCTGTCTTTAGAGGACAAATGTGAAGTCGAGACGCATTTCTACTCGTTAAACTTCAGTTTCTGTCATGTTTAATTAAGATTAAACTCTTTGAAACTGTAAAAAAGTGCAATTAGATGATGTCAGACGCGGTTAATCCGGTTTAAAAGTCCAGTTTGTCTTCAAAAAAGAGCGAATAATCCCAGAATATCCTCGTTTCCATACAAAGTTTCCCTCTTTTTCGCCGGATTGTATCCCCTCGTCCCGTTACACCGTGCAGGAGCTCCAAACGTTTTCCTGGAGTTTCTCTCCTGTCGTCCCGGCCGACCAGTAACCAATGAGAAGCCAGCCGCCTCTGTAAAAGCCACGCCCCCCTATGCTCCTGTAACGCCCCGCCCCCTCTGCAGAGGTGTTGGTCAGAGACTATAGCTGCGTCCGAATTGCCAAGTAGTAGTCGAAGTAGTAGTCGAAGTAGTATCTAGCATGTCCGAATTGGCCACCGGAGCGAGTAGCATGCTACTTCAGATACTACTTCAGATGCTAGACACGCCCACATTGTAGGTTGGTCTCGGTGCATCCTACGGGCATGCTACTGACCCAAAATGCACCGCGGGCTTCTTCTTCGTCCTCTTAAAAGTTGTAGAAGCGCATGTGATGCTAGCGCCACCAGCTGCTCTGCCTATTTAAAAGTGTCGCGAACGCCGGCTGGCCACAGCAGCGCGCACCATGTCGGAGCAGCAGCAGCAGCAGGCGGGACCGCAGCAGTACAGATGTAAGTTTCATGTAACTTCACACACTGTCCTAAAAAATGTGCGGTTGTATCTCTTTGTCATGTCATGGTGTCATATTTGCCCAAGTAATCATTTTATGAGCAAGTGGCGACATCATGGAGGTAAAGCGCACTTATTCCATCATTAAACTGCACAGCTGCAGCACTACAGCCAGGCCCGCAAATGAGGGGCTTCAGTTACCACTGTCTGCACGGGCGCAGTACCCACTCTCTGCCTGCGGGGGTCGTCTTTCCCCACCGCTCGTCTAGTGTGTCCGAATTGGGCCAACGTTTTTAGTATGTAGGAGTAGGATCTAGCAGTAGCACGTAGCAGTAGCATGTAGTATCCGAGCGGGCAGTTCGGACGCAGCAAGACAGACCACAGCAGCTCCTCCACTCTCTCTCTCTCTCTCTTTCTCAGACATATTTTAGAGATGACGGGGCCACCTCTCAGTTTTTAAACACTCAGAGAAAAAAATAAAAAAGTTTTTTTATGATGCCCTCTGTTACCATAAAAGGAAAAATGAAGGCTCATCAGAAACTCTCGGAGGGAAGTTAATGAAAACTACTCAGTTATTATTACACATCAGTCTGTGATCCCTCTGCTCACTTTGAGCTCTTATTATCTGATCTATCAGGAGGATAATATCTCCATTTAAAAGCCCACAATGATGCTAAATAAAGGCAGAACTACTGTCACTAATTCACAGAGTTTATATCAATGTTAGAGCGCCATCTAGTGTCGGACAGCCGTGAGTGCATGTCTTTAGTGCTGAATTTTTCTTAAATAAATTCAAGTTCCTTCTTACAGCATTACACCAATTAATGACTTTTTAACCCTAGAACATTATCACTAAAATTAGTAACACCTTCACTGGGTGATTTTTACCTGAAATAATATACCCAAGAAAAAGTATTTGTCATCAAAATATATCAAAATAGGACAATACATGACAAATTAAAGTAGTTTTCTTCCATTTTTAACGGTGCAATGTCCAAAGAGAGGGGGGAAAAGTGCCACGAGGGGACCATATATATATATATATATATATATACACAAACTGTAATCTTAGTTTCTTTTCCACCCATTTTCTGGGGCATATGAGTCTTCCCTGGTGAAGACTCAGGGTCCTTGGTACAATAACGTCTGCAGGAGAGAGAATCAATTATGGCAGATTTTGAGTGAGTAAAAATGACCAGCTGACTAAAATATTTCTTATCACCATTTAAATTCCCTTGAAAATCACTACTTTGTGATAGTTACTCATAACCTAAAAAAAGCTTAATAAAGATATCACGCAAATTCCAGGACCACTCTTACTGACCTTATTCACCTACATGCAGCTATCAAATCCACCTGAACCTACTTTACCCTCTATCACTAAAATCACCATGTGAACACGTGACTGTAGGAAAAAGCAGGTTTTGGGTCAGGGAAACAAATACGCCTTCAAAGATGTCAAAGGAAATGCTGAAGCTACCCAGAGACTCATGATACTCAGACAAACTCAACATCATGAAAATCAAACTCATCAAAAGAACACTAAAACAACAGCTTAACGCATTCATGCCATTACACATGCTCAAAAACGTTCAAAGTCGCCAAAACAAACACTTTTCATAACAACAAGCCAAACTCATCAAAAGAACACCAAAACAACAGCTTCACTTATTCATGCCATTACACATGCTCAAAAACGTTCAAACTCGCCAAAACAAACACTTTTCATAACAACAAGCCAAACTCATCAAAAGAACACTAAAACAACAGCTTAACACAAGGGATTACTAATTCAACACATTCATGCCATTACACATGCTCAAAAACCTTCAAACTGGCTAAAACGAACAATGTTCATAACAAGCCAAACTCATCATAAGAACACTAAAACAACAGCTTAACGCATTCATGCCATTACACATGCTCAAAAACGTTCAAACTCGCCAAAACAAACACTTTTCATAACAACAAGCCAAACTCATCAAAAGAACACTAAAACAACAGCTTAACTTATTCATGCCATTACACATGCTCAAAAACCTTCAAACTGGCCAAAACAAACACTTTTCATGACAAAAAGCCAAACCCAACAAAAGAACACTAAAACAACAGCTTAACACAAGAGATTACTAATTCAACACATTCATGCCATTACACATGCTAAAAAACCTTCAAACTGGCCAAAACGAACAATGTTCATAACAACAAGCCAAACTCATCAAAAGAACACTAAAACAACAGCTTAACGCATTCATGTCATTACACATGCTCAAAAACTTTCAAACTCGCCAAAACAAACACTTTTCATAACAACAAGCCAAACTCATCAAAAGAAGACTAAAACAACAGCTTAACGCATTCATGCCATTACACATGCTCAAAAACGTTCAAACTCGCCAAAACAAACACTTTTCATAACAACAAGCCAAACTCATCAAAAGAACACTAAAACAACAGCTTAACACAAGGGATTACTAATTCAACACATTCATGCCATTACACATGCTCAAAAACCTTCAAACTGGCCAAAACGAACAATGTTCATAACAACAAGCCAAACTCATCAAAAGAACACTAAAACAACAGCTTAACGCATTCATGCCATTACACATGCTCAAAAACGTTCAAACTCGCCAAAACAAACACTTTTCATAACAACAAGCCAAACTCATCAAAAGAAGACTAAAACAACACCTTAACGCATTCATGCCATTACACATGCTCAAAAACGTTCAAACTCGCCAAAACAAACACTTTTCATAACAACAAGCCAAACTCATCAAAAGAACACTAAAACAACAGCTTAACACAAGGGATTACTAATTCAACACATTCATGCCATTACACATGTTAAAAAACCTTCAAACTGGCCAAAACAAACACTTTTCATGACAACAAGCCAAACCCATCAAAAGAACACTAAAACAACAGCTTAACGCATTCATGCCATTACACGCCAAACTCATCAAAAGAAGACTAAAACAACAGCTTAACACAAGGGTTAACTAATTCAACACATTCATGCCTTTACACATGCTCAAAAACCTTCAAACTGGCCAAAACGAACAATGCTCATAACAACAAGCCAAACTCATCATAAGAACACTAAAACAACAGCTTAACGCATTCATGCCATTAAACATGCTCAAAAACGTTCAAACTCGCCAAAACAAACACTTTTCATAACAACAAGCCAAACCCATCAAAAGAACACTAAAACAACAGCTTAACGCATTCATGCCATTACACATGCTGAAAAACGTTCAAACTCGCCAAAACAAACACTTTTCATAACAACAAGCCAAACTCATCAAAAGAACACTAAAACAACAGCTTAACGCATTCATGCCATTACACATGCTCAAAAACGTTCAAACTCGCCAAAACAAACACTTTTCATAACAACAAGCCAAACTCATCAAAAGAACACTAAAACAACAGCTTAACACAAGGGATTACTAATTCAACACATTCATGCCATTACACATGCTCAAAAACCTTCAAACTGGCCAAAACGAACAATGTTCATAACAACAAGCCAAACTCATCAAAAGAACACTAAAACAACAGCTTAACGCATTCATGCCATTACACATGCTCAAAAACGTTCAAACTCGCCAAAACAAACACTTTTCATAACAACAAGCCAAACTCATCAAAAGAAGACTAAAACAACAGCTTAACTTATTCATGCCATTACGCATGCTCAAAAACCTTCAAACTCGCCAAAACAAACACTTTTCATGACAACAAGCCAAACTCATCAAAAGAAAACTAAAACAACAGCTTAACGCATTCATGACAACAAGCCAAACTCATCAAAAGAAGACTAAAACAACAGCTTAACACAAGGGTTAACTAATTCAACACATTCATGCCATTACACATGCTCAAAAACCTTCAAACTTGCCAAAACGAACAATGCTTATAACAACAAGCCAAACTCATCATAAGAACACTAAAACAACAGCTTAACGCATTCATGCCATTACACATGCTCAAAAACGTTCAAACTCGCCAAAACAAACACTTTTCATAACAACAAGCCAAACTCATCAAGAGAACACTAAAACAACAGCTTAACGCATTCATGCCATTACACATGCTCAAAAACGTTCAAACTCGCCAAAACAAACACTTTTCATAACAACAAGCCAAACTCATCAAAAGAACACTAAAACAACGGTTTAACACAAGGGATTACTAATTCAACACATTCATGCCATTACACATGCTCAAAAACGTTCAAACTCGCCAAAACAAACACTTTTCATTACAACAAGCCAAACTCATCAAAAGAACACTTAAACAACAGCTTAACGCATTCATGCCATTACACATGCTCAAAAACGTTCAAACTCGCCAAAACAAACACTTTTCATAACAACAAGCCAAACTCATTAAAAGAACACTAAAACAACAGCTTAACGCATTCATGCCATTACACATGCTCAAAAACGTTCAAACTCGCCAAAACAAACACTTTTCATAACAAGAAGCCAAACTCATCAAAAGAATACTAAAACAACAGCTTAACTTATTCATGCCATTACGCATGCTCAAAAATGTTCAAACTCGCCAAAACAAACACTTTTCATAACAACAAGCCAAACTCATCAAAAGAACACTAAAACAACAGTTTAACACAAGGGATTACTAATTCAACACATTCATGCCATTACACATGCTCAAAAACCTTCAAACTGGCAGAAACGAACAATGTTCATAACAACAAGCCAAACTCATCATAAGAACACTAAAACAACAGCTTAACGCATTCATGCCATTACACATGTTAAAAAACCTTCAAACTGGCCAAAACGAACAATGTTCATAACAAAAAGCCAAACTCATCAAAAGAACACTAAAACAACAGCTTAACGCATTCATGCCATTACACATGCTCAAAAACGTTCAAACTCGCCAAAACAAACACTTTTCATAACAACAAGCCAAACTCATCAAAAGAAGACTAAAACAACAGCTTAACGCATTCATGCCATTACACATGCTGAAAAACGTTCAAACTCGCCAAAACAAACACTTTTCATAACAACAAGCCAAACTCATCAAAAGAACACTTAAACAACAGCTTAACACAAGGGATTACTAATTCAACACATTCATGCCATTACACATGTTAAAAAACCTTCAAACTGGCAGAAACGAACACTTTTTATAACAAGCCAAACTCATCAAAAGAACACTAAAACAACAGCTTAACGCATTCATGCCATTACACATGCTCAAAAACGTTCAAACTCGCCAAAACAAACACTTTTCATAACAACAAGCCAAACTCATCAAAAGAACACTAAAACAACAGCTTAACACAAGGGATTACTAATTCAACACATTCATGCCATTACACATGCTCAAAAACCTTCAAACTTGCCAAAACGAACAATGTTCATAACAACAAGCCAAACTCATCAAAAGAACACTAAAACAACAGCTTAACGCATTCATGCCATTACACATGCTCAAAAACGTTCAAACTCGCCAAAACAAACACTTTTCATAACAACAAGCCAAACTCATCAAAAGAACACTAAAACAACAGCTTAACGCATTCATGCCATTGCACATGCTCAAAAACGTTCAAACTCGCCAAAACAAACACTTTTCATAACAACAAGCCAAACTCATCAAAAGAACACTAAAACAACAGTTTAACACAAGGGATTACTAATTCAACACATTCATGCCATTACACATGCTCAAAAACCTTCAAACTGGCCAAAACGAACAATGTTCATAACAACAAGCCAAACTCATCATAAGAACACTAAAACAACAGCTTAACGCATTCATGCCATTACACATGCTCAAAAACATTCAAACTCGCCAAAACAAACACTTTTCATAACAACAAGCCAAACTCATCAAAAGAACACTAAAACAACAGCTTAACACAAGGGATTACTAATTCAACACATTCATGCCATTACACATGTTAAAAAACCTTCAAACTGGCCAAAACGAACAATGTTCATAACAACAAGCCAAACTCATCAAAATAACAGTAAAACAACAGCTTAACGCATTCATGCCATTACACATGCTCAAAAACGTTCAAACTCGCCAAAACAAACACTTTTCATAACAACAAGCCAAACTCATCAAAAGAAGACTAAAACAACACCTTAACGCATTCATGCCATTACACATGCTCAAAAACATTCAAACTCGCCAAAACAAACACTTTTCATAACAACAAGCCAAACTCATCAAAAGAACACTAAAACAACAGCTTAACACAAGGGATTACTAATTCAACACATTCATGCCATTACACATGTTAAAAAACCTTCAAACTGGCCAAAACGAACAATGTTCATAACAACAAGCCAAACTCATCAAAAGAACAGTAAAACAACAGCTTAACGCATTCATGCCATTACACATGCTCAAAAACGTTCAAACTCGCCAAAACAAACACTTTTCATAACAACAAGCCAAACTCATCAAAAGAAAACTAAAACAACAGTTTCGCACAAGGGATTACTAATTCAACACATTCATGCCATTACACATGCTCAAAAACGTTCAAACTCGCCAAAACAAACACTTTTCATAACAACAAGCCAAACTCATCAAAAGAAGACTAAAACAACAGCTTAACTTATTCATGCCATTAGGCATGCTCAAAAACCTTCAAACTGGCCAAAACAAACACTTTTCATGACAACAAGCCAAACCCATCAAAAGAACACTAAAACAACAGCTTAACGCATTCATGCCATTACACGCCAAACTCATCAAAAGAAGACTAAAACAACAGCTTAACACAAGGGTTAACTAATTCAACACATTCATGCCATTACACATGCTCAAAAACCTTCAAACTGGCCAAAACGAACAATGCTTATAACAACAAGCCAAACTCATCAAAAGAACACTAAAACAACAGCTTAACGCATTCATGCCATTACACATGCTCAAAAACGTTCAAACTCGCCAAAACAAACACTTTTCATAACAACAAGCCAAACTCATCAAAAGAACACTAAAACAACAGCTTAACGCATTCATGCCATTACACATGCTCAAAAACGTTCAAACTCGCCAAAACAAACACTTTTCATAACAACAAGCCAAACTCATCAAAAGAACACTAAAACAACAGCTTAACGCATTCATGCCATTACACATGCTCAAAAACGTTCAAACTCGCCAAAACAAACACTTTTCATAACAACAAGCCAAACTCATCAAGAGAACACTAAAACAACAGCTTAACGCATTCATGCCATTACACATGCTCAAAAACGTTCAAACTCGCCAAAACAAACACTTTTCATAACAACAAGCCAAACTCATCAAAAGAACACTAAAACATAATGGTTTAACACAAGGGATTACTAATTCAACACATTCATGCCATTACACATGCTAAAAAACCTTCAAACTGGCCAAAACGAACAATGTTCATATCAACAAGCCAAACTCATCAAAAGAACACTTAAACAACAGCTTAACGCATTCATGCCATTACACATGCTCAAAAACGTTCAAACTCGCCAAAACAAACACTTTTCATAACAACAAGCCAAACTCATCAAAAGAAGACTAAAACAACAGCTTTACGCATTCATGCCATTACACATGCTCAAAAACGTTCAAACTCGCCAAAACAAACACTTTTCATAACAAGAAGCCAAACTCATCAAAAGAACACTAAAACAACATCTTAACTTATTCATGCCATTACGCATGCTCAAAAATGTTCAAACTCGCCAAAACAAACACTTTTCATTACAACAAGCCAAACTCATCAAAAGAACACTAAAACAACAGTTTAACACAAGGGATTACTAATTCAACACATTCATGCCATTACACATGCTCAAAAACATTCAAACTGGCAGAAACGAACAATGTTCATAACAACAAGCCAAACTCATCATAAGAACACTAAAACAACAGCTTAACGCATTCATGCCATTACACATGCTAAAAAACCTTCAAACTGGCCAAAACGAACAATGTTCATAACAAAAAGCCAAACTCATCAAAAGAACACTAAAACAACAGCTTAACGCATTCATGCCATTACACATGCTCAAAAACGTTCAAACTCGCCAAAACAAACACTTTTCATAACAACAAGCCAAACTCATCAAAAGAACACTAAAACAACAGCTTAACGCATTCATGCCATTACACATGCTCAAAAACGTTCAAACTCGCCAAAACAAACACTTTTCATAACAACAAGCCAAACTCATCAAAAGAACACTAAAACAACAGCTTAACGCATTCATGCCATTACACATGCTCAAAAACGTTCAAACTCGCCAAAACAAACACTTTTCATAACAACAAGCCAAACTCATCAAGAGAACACTAAAACAACAGCTTAACGCATTCATGCCATTACACATGCTCAAAAACGTTCAAACTCGCCAAAACAAACACTTTTCATAACAACAAGCCAAACTCATCAAAAGAACACTAAAACATAATGGTTTAACACAAGGGATTACTAATTCAACACATTCATGCCATTACACATGCTAAAAAACCTTCAAACTGGCCAAAACGAACAATGTTCATATCAACAAGCCAAACTCATCAAAAGAACACTTAAACAACAGCTTAACGCATTCATGCCATTACACATGCTCAAAAACGTTCAAACTCGCCAAAACAAACACTTTTCATAACAACAAGCCAAACTCATCAAAAGAAGACTAAAACAACAGCTTTACGCATTCATGCCATTACACATGCTCAAAAACGTTCAAACTCGCCAAAACAAACACTTTTCATAACAAGAAGCCAAACTCATCAAAAGAACACTAAAACAACATCTTAACTTATTCATGCCATTACACATGCTGAAAAACGTTCAAACTCGCCAAAACAAACACTTTTCATAACAACAAGCCAAACTCATCAAAAGAACACTTAAACAACAGCTTAACACAAGGGATTACTAATTCAACACATTCATGCCATTACACATGTTAAAAAACCTTCAAACTGGCAGAAACGAACACTTTTTATAACAAGCCAAACTCATCAAAAGAACACTAAAACAACAGCTTAACGCATTCATGCCATTACACATGCTCAAAAACGTTCAAACTCGCCAAAACAAACACTTTTCATAACAACAAGCCAAACTCATCAAAAGAACACTAAAACAACAGCTTAACACAAGGGATTACTAATTCAACACATTCATGCCATTACACATGCTCAAAAACCTTCAAACTGGCCAAAACGAACAATGTTCATAACAACAAGCCAAACTCATCAAAAGAACACTAAAACAACAGCTTAACGCATTCATGCCATTACACATGCTCAAAAACGTTCAAACTCGCCAAAACAAACACTTTTCATAACAACAAGCCAAACTCATCAAAAGAACACTAAAACAACAGCTTAACGCATTCATGCCATTGCACATGCTCAAAAACGTTCAAACTCGCCAAAACAAACACTTTTCATAACAACAAGCCAAACTCATCAAAAGAACACTAAAACAACAGTTTAACACAAGGGATTACTAATTCAACACATTCATGCCATTACACATGCTCAAAAACCTTCAAACTGGCCAAAACGAACAATGTTCATAACAACAAGCCAAACTCATCATAAGAACACTAAAACAACAGCTTAACGCATTCATGCCATTACACATGCTCAAAAACATTCAAACTCGCCAAAACAAACACTTTTCATAACAACAAGCCAAACTCATCAAAAGAACACTAAAACAACAGCTTAACACAAGGGATTACTAATTCAACACATTCATGCCATTACACATGTTAAAAAACCTTCAAACTGGCCAAAACGAACAATGTTCATAACAACAAGCCAAACTCATCAAAATAACAGTAAAACAACAGCTTAACGCATTCATGCCATTACACATGCTCAAAAACGTTCAAACTCGCCAAAACAAACACTTTTCATAACAACAAGCCAAACTCATCAAAAGAAGACTAAAACAACACCTTAACGCATTCATGCCATTACACATGCTCAAAAACATTCAAACTCGCCAAAACAAACACTTTTCATAACAACAAGCCAAACTCATCAAAAGAACACTAAAACAACAGCTTAACACAAGGGATTACTAATTCAACACATTCATGCCATTACACATGTTAAAAAACCTTCAAACTGGCCAAAACGAACAATGTTCATAACAACAAGCCAAACTCATCAAAAGAACAGTAAAACAACAGCTTAACGCATTCATGCCATTACACATGCTCAAAAACGTTCAAACTCGCCAAAACAAACACTTTTCATAACAACAAGCCAAACTCATCAAAAGAAAACTAAAACAACAGTTTCGCACAAGGGATTACTAATTCAACACATTCATGCCATTACACATGCTCAAAAACGTTCAAACTCGCCAAAACAAACACTTTTCATAACAACAAGCCAAACTCATCAAAAGAAGACTAAAACAACAGCTTAACTTATTCATGCCATTAGGCATGCTCAAAAACCTTCAAACTGGCCAAAACAAACACTTTTCATGACAACAAGCCAAACCCATCAAAAGAACACTAAAACAACAGCTTAACGCATTCATGCCATTACACGCCAAACTCATCAAAAGAAGACTAAAACAACAGCTTAACACAAGGGTTAACTAATTCAACACATTCATGCCATTACACATGCTCAAAAACCTTCAAACTGGCCAAAACGAACAATGCTTATAACAACAAGCCAAACTCATCAAAAGAACACTAAAACAACAGCTTAACGCATTCATGCCATTACACATGCTCAAAAACGTTCAAACTCGCCAAAACAAACACTTTTCATAACAACAAGCCAAACTCATCAAAAGAACACTAAAACAACAGCTTAACGCATTCATGCCATTGCACATGCTCAAAAACGTTCAAACTCGCCAAAACAAACACTTTTCATAACAACAAGCCAAACTCATCAAAAGAACACTAAAACAACAGTTTAACACAAGGGATTACTAATTCAACACATTCATGCCATTACACATGCTCAAAAACCTTCAAACTGGCCAAAACGAACAATGTTCATAACAACAAGCCAAACTCATCATAAGAACACTAAAACAACAGCTTAACGCATTCATGCCATTACACATGCTCAAAAACATTCAAACTCGCCAAAACAAACACTTTTCATAACAACAAGCCAAACTCATCAAAAGAACACTAAAACAACAGCTTAACACAAGGGATTACTAATTCAACACATTCATGCCATTACACATGTTAAAAAACCTTCAAACTGGCCAAAACGAACAATGTTCATAACAACAAGCCAAACTCATCAAAATAACAGTAAAACAACAGCTTAACGCATTCATGCCATTACACATGCTCAAAAACGTTCAAACTCGCCAAAACAAACACTTTTCATAACAACAAGCCAAACTCATCAAAAGAAGACTAAAACAACACCTTAACGCATTCATGCCATTACACATGCTCAAAAACATTCAAACTCGCCAAAACAAACACTTTTCATAACAACAAGCCAAACTCATCAAAAGAACACTAAAACAACAGCTTAACACAAGGGATTACTAATTCAACACATTCATGCCATTACACATGTTAAAAAACCTTCAAACTGGCCAAAACGAACAATGTTCATAACAACAAGCCAAACTCATCAAAAGAACAGTAAAACAACAGCTTAACGCATTCATGCCATTACACATGCTCAAAAACGTTCAAACTCGCCAAAACAAACACTTTTCATAACAACAAGCCAAACTCATCAAAAGAAAACTAAAACAACAGTTTCGCACAAGGGATTACTAATTCAACACATTCATGCCATTACACATGCTCAAAAACGTTCAAACTCGCCAAAACAAACACTTTTCATAACAACAAGCCAAACTCATCAAAAGAAGACTAAAACAACAGCTTAACTTATTCATGCCATTAGGCATGCTCAAAAACCTTCAAACTGGCCAAAACAAACACTTTTCATGACAACAAGCCAAACCCATCAAAAGAACACTAAAACAACAGCTTAACGCATTCATGCCATTACACGCCAAACTCATCAAAAGAAGACTAAAACAACAGCTTAACACAAGGGTTAACTAATTCAACACATTCATGCCATTACACATGCTCAAAAACCTTCAAACTGGCCAAAACGAACAATGCTTATAACAACAAGCCAAACTCATCAAAAGAACACTAAAACAACAGCTTAACGCATTCATGCCATTACACATGCTCAAAAACGTTCAAACTCGCCAAAACAAACACTTTTCATAACAACAAGCCAAACTCATCAAAAGAACACTAAAACAACAGCTTAACGCATTCATGCCATTACACATGCTCAAAAACGTTCAAACTCGCCAAAACAAACACTTTTCATAACAACAAGCCAAACTCATCAAAAGAACACTAAAACAACAGCTTAACGCATTCATGCCATTACACATGCTCAAAAACGTTCAAACTCGCCAAAACAAACACTTTTCATAACAACAAGCCAAACTCATCAAGAGAACACTAAAACAACAGCTTAACGCATTCATGCCATTACACATGCTCAAAAACGTTCAAACTCGCCAAAACAAACACTTTTCATAACAACAAGCCAAACTCATCAAAAGAACACTAAAACATAATGGTTTAACACAAGGGATTACTAATTCAACACATTCATGCCATTACACATGCTAAAAAACCTTCAAACTGGCCAAAACGAACAATGTTCATATCAACAAGCCAAACTCATCAAAAGAACACTTAAACAACAGCTTAACGCATTCATGCCATTACACATGCTCAAAAACGTTCAAACTCGCCAAAACAAACACTTTTCATAACAACAAGCCAAACTCATCAAAAGAAGACTAAAACAACAGCTTTACGCATTCATGCCATTACACATGCTCAAAAACGTTCAAACTCGCCAAAACAAACACTTTTCATAACAAGAAGCCAAACTCATCAAAAGAACACTAAAACAACATCTTAACTTATTCATGCCATTACGCATGCTCAAAAATGTTCAAACTCGCCAAAACAAACACTTTTCATTACAACAAGCCAAACTCATCAAAAGAACACTAAAACAACAGTTTAACACAAGGGATTACTAATTCAACACATTCATGCCATTACACATGCTCAAAAACATTCAAACTGGCAGAAACGAACAATGTTCATAACAACAAGCCAAACTCATCATAAGAACACTAAAACAACAGCTTAACGCATTCATGCCATTACACATGCTCAAAAACCTTCAAACTGGCCAAAACGAACAATGTTCATAACAAAAAGCCAAACTCATCAAAAGAACACTAAAACAACAGCTTAACGCATTCATGCCATTACACATGCTCAAAAACGTTCAAACTCGCCAAAACAAACACTTTTCATAACAACAAGCCAAACTCATCAAAAGAACACTAAAACAACAGCTTAACGCATTCATGCCATTACACATGCTCAAAAACGTTCAAACTCGCCAAAACAAACACTTTTCATAACAACAAGCCAAACTCATCAAAAGAACACTAAAACAACAGCTTAACGCATTCATGCCATTACACATGCTCAAAAACGTTCAAACTCGCCAAAACAAACACTTTTCATAACAACAAGCCAAACTCATCAAGAGAACACTAAAACAACAGCTTAACGCATTCATGCCATTACACATGCTCAAAAACGTTCAAACTCGCCAAAACAAACACTTTTCATAACAACAAGCCAAACTCATCAAAAGAACACTAAAACATAATGGTTTAACACAAGGGATTACTAATTCAACACATTCATGCCATTACACATGCTAAAAAACCTTCAAACTGGCCAAAACGAACAATGTTCATATCAACAAGCCAAACTCATCAAAAGAACACTTAAACAACAGCTTAACGCATTCATGCCATTACACATGCTCAAAAACGTTCAAACTCGCCAAAACAAACACTTTTCATAACAACAAGCCAAACTCATCAAAAGAAGACTAAAACAACAGCTTTACGCATTCATGCCATTACACATGCTCAAAAACGTTCAAACTCGCCAAAACAAACACTTTTCATAACAAGAAGCCAAACTCATCAAAAGAACACTAAAACAACATCTTAACTTATTCATGCCATTACGCATGCTCAAAAATGTTCAAACTCGCCAAAACAAACACTTTTCATAACAACAAGCCAAACTCATCAAAAGAACACTAAAACAACAGTTTAACACAAGGGATTACTAATTCAACACATTCATGCCATTACACATGCTCAAAAACATTCAAACTGGCAGAAACGAACAATGTTCATAACAACAAGCCAAACTCATCATAAGAACACTAAAACAACAGCTTAACACATTCATGCCATTACACATGCTAAAAAACCTTCAAACTGGCCAAAACGAACAATGTTCATAACAACAAGCCAAACTCATCAAAAGAACACTAAAACAACAGCTTAACGCATTCATGCCATTACACATGCTCAAAAACGTTCAAACTCGCCAAAACAAACACTTTTCATAACAACAAGCCAAACTCATCAAAAGAAGACTAAAACAACAGCTTAACGCATTCATGCCATTACACATGCTGAAAAACGTTCAAACTCGCCAAAACAAACACTTTTCATAACAACAAGCCAAACTCATCAAAAGAACACTTAAACAACAGCTTAACACAAGGGATTACTAATTCAACACATTCATGCCATTACACATGTTAAAAAACCTTCAAACTGGCCAAAACGAACAATGTTCATAACAACAAGCCAAACTCATCAAAAGAACACTAAAACAACAGCTTAACGCATTCATGCCATTACACATGCTCAAAAACGTTCAAACTCGCCAAAACAAACACTTTTCATAACAACAAGCCAAACTCATCAAAAGAACACTAAAACAACAGTTTAACACAAGGGATTACTAATTCAACACATTCATGCCATTACACATGCTCAAAAACCTTCAAACTGGCCAAAACGAACAATGTTAATAACGACAAGCCAAACTCATCATAAGAACACTAAAACAACAGCTTAACGCATTCATGCCATTACACATGCTAAAAAACCTTCAAACTGGCCAAAACGAACAATGTTCATAACAAAAAGCCAAACTCATCAAAAGAACACTAAAACAACAGCTTAATGCATTCATGCCATTACACATGCTCAAAAACGTTCAAACTCGCCAAAACAAACACTTTTCATAACAACAAGCCAAACTCATCAAAAGAACACTAAAACAACAGCTTAACGCATTCATACCATTACACATGCTCAAAAACGTTCAAACTCGCCAAAACAAACACTTTTAATAACAACAAGCCAAACTCATCAAAAGAACACTAAAACAACAGCTTAAGTCACTTCTTCTGAGGTCTAAAAAGCTGATCAGTAACCAACAAACATTCTGTGGCACACAGAGGAGAAACTTTAGATGAATTGTACTTGCCGATTACAGGTAGACGTGGTCGTGGTCTACCTCCTCCAGGGCCGACACTTCTGCGGACAATCTGTCCCGCCAGCGGGCACCACTGACTGCCTCCAGCCTGTCCTCCACCTCATCCTCTGGCATGCCGTCCTGCACATCTTCCTCTGGTGCCATGGTGTCACCGGCACCCAGGCAGATATTGTGCAGGACAGCACAAGCGGTGATGACCTGAATTTTAGAGGAATATTTATATGAACATAAAGTATGTAGACCTTTAATAAATAAAAAAATATAACAATATAAGTATAATAATATATAATAAGTTTTCGTGGTCTTTTTATTTAATTCATTAATTTATATATATTCAAGTATAACAAAAATATTGTGTGCAGGGATGACGTACCTGTGGCACGAAGGTGTGGCGGATCTCCAGCGCTTTTAAAAAGATGGCTCGAAATCGGGTCTTCATCATGCCAAAGGCACGCTCAATTATAGAGCGTGCCCTGGCATGATGCCCGTTAAAGCGCTGGGCCGCCACACCTCGTACCTGCAGCCTGTAGGGAGTGATGAGGGGGAGTGGGTGCTGGAGGCACGGGTACCCGCTGTCTGCCAGAATGAAATGCCCTGGAGGAGGGTAGATGTTCTGCCTGTACAGTGGGCTGTGCCGGAGTACCCTTGCGTCATGCACAGACCCCGGCCAGCCCACGTAGGTGTCAATAAAGCGGCCCTGATGGTCACAGACTGCTTGCATGATTACTGATGCAAACAGTTTTCTGTTGATGTAGCAGTGACCATCAGGACCGCTTGGTGGCTTAATTCTGACATGGCAGCCGTCGATTGCACCGGCAGCTTTGCGAAAAGCGCGGGGCCTAGCCAGCCCTGCAAACCCCCGAGTTACGGCCGCCAGGTCGTCAGCGGACCTCGGGAGGTAGATGACCCTGTGGCGAATGGCCACTACCTCCTCCGTAACTCGGTGGACGATGCGGTGGACAGTGGAGCGGGGCATCCCAAACACCCTTGAGACCACCCGGTATGATGTCCCACTGGCCAGCCAAAAGAGGAGAACCAAAGTCTCTATTGTGGCGCCCCATCCATGCCTCCGGTCCTGATGGAGGAGGTCCAGCAGCACTGCCAGGGACTCTCGGCTCAGCCTGAAGTCCTCCCTGGTGTCGTCGCCGGCGAAAAACCGTTGGAGGACCGGAACCCCCGTATTTAGCCTGCAGTTCAGGGGTCCGGTCTGCATGCGTTAGGAACAAAGCAGGAGAAAGAACGGTCATGGCATGGATGTCGCTTGCAATGACTGTGAATTGTGCAGGTTAATGTCTCATGTACTAACAGCCAATGTTGGCTTTTCAGCTGATGTTAGTAAACGAAATACAATTTTTTGACACCTATGAAGATTTCCATGACATGTACTGTTGTGAATTAAAGGGGGAATTCACGTGATACACAGGGAGTGACAATGGCACAACTATCGTGTGGCTGATGAATGTCAGATAAAATAACAGGTTTACCTCTCCACTTTCGGCACGCCTTCTCAATAAAAAGTACATAAGGCGCCTCCGTCGCCGCCTTGCTCGGCGGCGCAGCGCCAAATCCTCATTTAAGGCAAAAGCCATTTGCCACAATGCGATCTCCATTTTTGTCACCTGTGCTTGTTTACACCTGCACCTGCTGCGATCGGCGGCTTTTATTCAAGTCAGCCGTGACCCGGGCCTGCGGGCGGGGACATTTGGCGACCCAATCAGAGGGGTGAGATGGTCTGTCAGGCTTGCGTCACGACTGACTTGAAAGAGCCGCGGAGCGCAGCATTTATTTTTTAATTGTGCGACCTTGCACAGACACAAAATAGTAGATACATACAAGCACAGATCATTCCCACAAAATTCATCCAATGATTGTTTTGTATGAAGGACTATGAGGGCCATATTGAGAATGTTTTTTTAAGACTTCGAGATTTAAGTCGTGAATTTATGAGAATTCCATTGGATGAATTTTGTGGGAATGATCTGTGCTTGTATGTATCTACTATTTTGTGTCTGTGCAAGGTCACACAATTAAAACAATACATGCTGCGCTCCGCAGCTTTTTTTCTAATCAGTCGTGACGCAAGCCTGAGGGCGGGGACATTTGGAGACCTTCGGAGGACTTCCTGGTGGAGTTGCCAAATGTCCCCGCCCTCAGGCTCGCGTCACGACTGACTTAAAGGAAACCCGCGGAGCGCAGCATTTATTGTTTTAATTGTGCGACCTTGCACAGACACAAAATAGTAGATACATACAAGCACAATTCATCCAATGATTGTTTTGTATGAAGGAGTATGAGGGCCATATTGAGATTGAAGACTTTAAGGACTTCGAGATTTAAGTCGTGAATTTACGAGAATCAAGTCATTAATTTATGAGAATAAAGTATTAAAGTTTCCTGTTATTTCAGATGAGACTTGTTAAAATTAGGACCATGAAGCATTTGAAGGAACTGTGCTTCAGTATAGGTTTCACAAACAAGGAGATTCTTCATCCTCTGGCACATCAGCATAACATTGTCATAAGTATAAAGACTTTAAAAAGAATATATGAGAAATACGTCTTTTCCACGGGGAAAAAAACTGGTGTACTTGAAGGAAATCGCTGCTTTTGTGGAGGCAGAAATGAATATGCTGAGGATATATCTGTCAATGCAGCCGTAAATATCTGTGAATGACATTGAGCTTTAGTTTATGATATGAATCCATATGCAGTAATAAGGTGTTGGTGTCTCTGCAGGTGTAGGCTACCGCCGGTGTCAGAGACGTGGTGCTCGTCGGAGCTCGACTCCCTCTGGATCACAAATGTTGATCATCATCAGTTTGATTGTTTCTTCACAAACCACAAAATCTCTCTGAATGACCCGCTGATACATCCACAGATAACCCTGCAGATGACCAGCTTTAGTCATTTCCCCCTCCACAAAAGCAGCTTTATGACTTTATATACTTTATGAGTTTATTCTCCTAAATTTACAACTTTAATCTCTAAATCTTAAAAGAAAAAAAAACCTCAATGTTGTCCTGATACTCTGCTGTAGTTTAGAGTTCAGCTTTCTCATTTCTAATGTTTTTGATAGTTGTAACACAGCGGATCAGTTCGTCTCTAAATCTATAATGTTTGGTTTACAGATTTTAGTGAGTTCAGAGATCATGCTCTCATACAGCCTGAGCTGACTGTCTGCTGTTTTTGGATTGCTTGTATTTTCTTCGCGGACGCGCTGTGTCTCCAAGCGAGTCCAGCCTCTCACCTGAAATGCACAGCTGTGCAGCGGCACGCAAAGAATTCTGGGATACCGACGGCACGAAAGCGTGCATAAATGCACGCTTGAAAAAGAGGCGGGGGTAGTGTGGTTTTGAGACCGAATTTGAAGCCCGCTTAGTATTTTGTGCCAAACGGGACACCGTTCGTGCCGCGTGGTGACCTCACGTACGCGTCAGATGCGCCGTTCGATGGCTGCTGTACCTGAAATGGGACACAGGAAGGGCACAGAACGGCGCAAAACGGCTCAAAACGGCAGTGCACTCAGCTAAGCGCCGTTAAGTGCGCTTATCACGATGCGGTCTCTGAAATGAGACACAGCCCTAGTCTAAAAGATAGACAGCATAGCATACCAACTGAGCTGAGTCATTAATCTTTCGACCAACACATAATTTTTACACACAGATTGAGCTCGTAGACTCGACTGGAACATGTGACAGGTTGACATGCGCCGGCCAGTGCAAGCCCTTGATCAGCCTACCCCAAACTGCCAAGTCAACTGACGAAAGCGGGGGCTATCACTGTATCTCTTACCCACACCTAACCAGCCACTTGCCTTCGGACAGACTTGTCACAATATCATTCCGAGAATAGTCTAAGCTCATGCTCCTTCTGTGCACACAACCTCTAACCCCCCCCTCCCCCACCCCCTTTATAGAATCTAAGATCTTCCAGTTTCAAGGGTGAGAGTGAATTCCAAAGAATCCTCCACCTTGGAACCTATACTAACACTACATTCCTCAGATAACTAAACAAAAAACATCGAAACCCTAACAGCAATGACGAAAAGATAAATACTTTTCAAGACAAATTAACTCCTGACCCCACCCTGCCTCCCTCCTTTTCTCCCTCTCTCCTGATCTGTACCTCTCTCTCCTATCAGAGGATGAAAACCAGAAGGTGAGGAGAGTCTCAATGGCGAGTCACGGTGGCAAGATCTATTCTCTTTCTATCACTCGAATCCCTGCATGAGCAGAATGGTGCCAGACGGACCACCTGCTCCCACCACAATCCTCTGTGACTTTTTGACTCTATCCACTTTTAGAACTTAAAATAGTAATCAATCATCAACTGACCAACTCAGCTTAAACCAAACCCAAAACTCTGCCTAGAGAACTCTCACTTCCACGTTTACATATCTCTTTGTATCTTGTGAGGACCGTGAGGAGAGCAGAGCCTAGACCTAGTCGGGTCGGGGGACTATGTCCCTTGCTCACTCTCCTCACATGGATGGTGAGAGCTGGAGAGCTATGGGATGTTTCATCCGCCACCAAATCCCCCTCACCAATCTTTATTTTCCACCATCTCCACCTCTCCCTTAAACCCCCCTCTCCCTCTTCCCTTCTCTCTCTCTCTCTCTCACACACACACACACACACACACCCCTCTCTCTCTCTCTCTCTCTCTCTCTCCCTCATCTCTCTCCCTCATCTCTCCCCCTCTCTCTAACACCCCCCCTTTCTTATTCCCTCCCCTGCCCCTTTATTTTCACCTTCACAGAGGACAAATAGGTGATCTTCAGCCTAGGCCTACCCCGGCCGGGGGGTAACCCCTGTTGGGTCACCTATATGGAGGATTAAGAGAGACCTGAAGGGGAACCGCCGTGCCCCCTAAATCCTCCCCTTCTAACATCTTTTTTAACACTCTAAAATTAGCCAGCTAACCCCACTACAAACAACTTCATCAAAAATTTAAATAATAAATACTTATCAATAACTGACCATCAGTGACACCAGACTAAGTTAGCAAAAAAGAACACACACACACACACACACACAGATTTTCCCTTAGGACATTGATCAAATTTACATTTCTGTCTTTCTTTTAGGGAACTGTTCTCTGTTTCTAAGCTCACTTCTGATTTTTGCTATTTGCTCTTGACACTTCTTTTTTTCCTTTTTTCTCCCCCTTTCCCTTTTGCAATCCACTTTTGTTCTTCTTTTATTTTTTTATTTTTTCATTGTTTTATATTATTTTATTTTATTTTATTTTATTTTAGGGTTCCTGTGCTTTTGTTTTTCTAACCCCCTCCCCTCTTTTTTCTTAGGAAGGACTGACTCCTGAGGTTCTCATGCCAGGAAAAATGTACCTCCCTCACTCACGGTTTTACCCACAATCCTTTGCTACAACAGGGAGATTGATTCCCAAGGCTCTCATGCCAGAAAGGAAGTACCTCACTCACTCACGGTTTTACCCACAATCCTTTGCTGTAACAGGAAGATTGATTCCTTAGGCTCTCATCCCTCAGAACTAAAATACCCACAATCCCTTGCGAGTGCATACAAATTTAATGTAGCAAAACTCAATTTAAAACAATAAACTACATTAAAATTAACTTAAAACAACTTGAAAGTTTAAAATACAACCAAGACATCCATTCTGGAATACAAACATCGAGAAGAGAACACAACCATGTCTGAGAGGAACAGCACAAACCATGACTCGAGCCCAACTCTGGGGATGTCTTCTCCTGTCAAAAACACATTCAAGTGCTGTGCACTAAAGAGCAATTCTTGTTCCTGTAAATGAGACAAAGCACTAACCACAGGACCAAGAAGACGTACTACCGCCTCGAAGAAGACGCCGCACCTCCATCACTCCAAGCCGCCAACCACTGAGCTTCGACCCGCCGACGGCACCGAGTCCCAGCAAACCTTCCCGCGGAGGACCCCGGACTTCAGGCACACCGCTGCTGCCACGGCTGGACATCTGGAACCTTTTCCCCCCTCCAACAGATTTTAGACTACTGGAAAAGAAACGCCTCACATCAGCAAAAAATTAGGACCACTAGGGTAAGTCTACAAAAAACCTCTCAAACACCTCAAAATTACTCTAAATAGTTAGTTTTGTTTGTTGAACTTGAGTTTGTGTGTTTTTTAACTTGAGTTTGCGTCGTATTTGAAGTTTGTGGCAACTTATGAACTTGAGTTTGTTTGGCTTGATTTTTTGGCAATTGTTGAACTTGAGTCTGTGGTTTTTAGTGAACTTTAGTTGGTGGCAATTGTTGACCTTGAGTTTGTGGCGTTTGTTGAACTTGAGTTTGTGGCATTTGTTGAACTTGAGTTTGTGAAGTGTTTGAACTTGAGTTTGTGTTTTTTTTAACTTGAGGTTGTGGCAATTGTTAAACTTGAGAATCGGGTGTTGGTTGAACTTGAGTTTGTTTTTTTTTTAACTTGAGTTTGTGTCATGTTTGAACTTGAGTTTGTGGTGTTTTTGAACTTGAGTTTGTGTTGTTTTTGAACTTAAGGTTGTGGAAATTGTTAAACTTGAGAATTGGGTATTGGTTGAACTTGAATTTGTGTGTTATTTGAATTTGAGTTTGTGGTGTTTTTGAACTTGAGTTTGTGTTGTTTTTGAACTTGAGGTTGTGGCAATTGTTAAACTTGAGATTTGGGTGTTGGTTGAACTTGAGTTGGTGGTGTTTTTGAACTTGAGTTTGTGTCGTGTTTGAATTTGAGTTTGTGTGTTTTTTATCTTAAGTTTGTGGCAATTTATGAACTTGAGTTTGTTGAACTTGATTTTGTGGTCTTTGTTCAACTTGAGTTTGTGGTTTTTAGTAAACTCTAGTTGGTGGCATCTTTGAATTTGAGTTTGTGGCATTTGTTGAACTTGAGTTTGTGAGGTGTTTGAACTTGAGTTTGTGGTGTTTTTGAACTTGAGTTTCTGTTGTCTTTGAACTTGAGGTTGTGGCAATTGTTAAACTTGAGGTATGGGTGTTGGTTGATCTTGAGTTTGTGTCTTGTTTGAACTTGAGTTTTTGGCATGTTTGAATTTGAGGTTGTCGCAATTCTTAAACTTGAGATTTGGGTGTTGGTTGAACTTGAAACTGTGACATTTGTTTAACTTGAGTTTGCGGTGTTTGTTGAACTTGAGTTTGTATCGTGTTTGAAATTGAGTTTGTGGTGTTTTTGAATTTGAGTTTGTGTGTTTTTTGAACCTGAGTTTGTTGCAATTTTTGAACTTGAGTTTGTTGAACTTGAGTTTTTCGCAATTGTTTAATGTTTGTTATACTTGAGTTTGTGGAATTTGTTGTACTTGAGTTTGTGTCTTGTTTGAACTTGAGTTTGTGGTGTTTTTGAACTTGAGTTCGTGTGTTTGATGAACTTGAGTTTGTGTGTTTGTTGAACTTGAGTTTGTGTGTTTGTTAAACTTGAGGTTGTGGCAATTGTTTAAGTTGAGATTTGTGTGTTGGTTGAACTTGAGTTTGTGTCGTGATTGAACTTGAGTTCGTGTTGTTTGTTGAACTTGAGTTTGTTTGTTTTTTTGAACTAGAGGTTGTGAAAATTTTTAAACTTGAGAATCAGGTGTGGGTTGAACTTGAGTTTGTGGGTTTTTTTAACTCGAGTTTGTGTTGTTTTTGAACTTGAGTATGTGGTGTTTTTGAACTTGAGTTTTTGTTGATTTTGAACTTGAGGTTGTGGAAATTGTTAAACTTGAGAATTGGGTATTGGTTGAACTTGTGTTTCTGTTGTTTTTGAACTTGAGATTGTATCGTGTTTGAACTTGAGTTTGTGGTGTGTTTGAACTTGAGTTTGGGTGTTGGTTGATCTTGAGTTTGTGGGGTTTTTTTATCTTAAGTTTGTGAACAACTTGAGTTGTAGTGTTTTTGAACTTGAGTCTGTGTTGTATTTGAACTGGAGGTTGTGGAAATTGTTAAACTTGAGATTTGGGTGTTGGTTGAACTTGAGTTTGTGTGTTTGTTGAACTTGAGTTTGTGTCGTGTTTTAACTTGAGTTTGTGGATTTTTAACTTGAGTAGGTGTTTTTGTTTGAAACTTGAGTTGTTTGTGTTTGATAGTTGTGTGTGTGTTTGAACTTGAGTTTGTGTTGTTTGATTGTTTGAACTTATGTCTTTGTTCTTGAGTTTGTGGTTTTGTTGAACTTGAGTTTGTGTTGTTGTTTGAACTTGAGTTTGTGTTTTGTTAACTTGAGTTTGTTGTGTTTTTGAACTTGAGGTGTGTAATTTGTTGAACTTGAGTTGTGTAATTGTTTAACTTGAGTTTGTGTGTTTGTTGAAATTGAGTTTGTGTCGTGTTGAACTTGAGTTTTGTGTTTGTTAAACTTGAAGTTTGTGTTGCTTTTTGAACTTGAGTTTGTTTTTTTGAACTTGACTTTGTGGGTTTGTTGAACTTGAGTTTGTGTGGTTTGTTTGAACTTGAGTTTTGTTGTTTTTAACTTGAGTTTGTGTTTGAACTTGATTTGTGGTTTGTTGAACTTGAGTTTGTGTGTTGTTGAACTTGAGGTGTGGCATTGTTAAACTTAAGTTTGTTGTTTGTTTAACATGAGTTTGTTCATGTTTGTTTGAACTTGAGTTTGAGTTTGTTGAACTTGAGTTTGTGTGGTTTTGAACTTGAGGTTGTGGCAATTGTTAAACTTGAGAATTTTGTTGTTGAACTTAGTTTGTGTTGTTTAACTTGAGTTTGTTTCTGTTTGAACTTGAGTTTGTGTTTTTTGAACTTGAGTTTGTGTCGTTTATTGAACTTGAGGTTTGTTTGTTAAACTTGAGTTTGTGTGTTTGTTGAACTTGAGTTTGTGGTGTTTTTGAACTTAGTTTGTGGTTGTTTGAACATTGAGTTTGTGGTTTTTGAACTTGAGGTTGTGGCTCTGTTGAACTTGAGTTTGTGTGTTTGTTGAACTTGAGGTTGTGGTTGTTGAACTTTAGAATTTGTGGTTTGGGTGTTTGAACTTGAGTTTTTGTGTTTGTTGAACTGTAGTTTGTGTCGTGTTTGAACTTGAGTTTGATTCGTGTTTGAACTTGAGTTTGTGGTTTTTGTTAAACTTCAGTTTGTGTCGTATTTGAACTTGATTTTTTGGTGTTTTTGAACTTGACTTTGTGTGTTTGTTGAACTTGAGTATGTGGTTTTTTTAACTTGAGTTTGTGTCGTGTTTGAACTTGAGTTGCGTGTTTGGTGAACTTGAGTTTGTGTGTTTTTTGAACTTCAGTTTCTGTTGTTCTTGAACTTGGGGTTGTGGAAATTGTTAAACTTGAGAATTGGGTATTGGTTGAACTTGAGTTTTTGGTGTTTGTTGAACTTGAGTTTGTGTCGTGTTTGAACTTGAGTTTGTGGTGTTTGTCAACTTGAGTTTGTGTCGTGTTTAAACTTTGGTTTTGGTGTGTTTTAACTTGAGTTTGTTGAACTTGAGGCTGTGGCAATTGTTAAACTTAAAATTTGGGTGTTGGTTGAATTTGAGTTTGTGTCGTGTCTGAACTTGTGTTCATGATGTTTTTTGACTTTATTTTGTGTGTTTTAGTTGAACCTGAAGTTTTGAAATTTTTTAAACTTGAGAATCAGGTGTTGGTTGAACTTGAGTTTGTGGTTTTTTTTAACTTTATTTTGTGTGTTTATTGAACTTGAGTTTCTGTTGTTTTTGAACTTGAAGTTGTGGAAATTGTTAAACTTGAGAATCAGGTGTTGGTTGAACTTGAGTTTGTGATTTTTTGGAACTTGAGTTTGTGTCGTGTTTTTGACCTTGAATTTGCGTATTTGGTGTACTTGAGTTTGTGTCGTGTTTGCTCTTGAGTTTGTGGTGTTTTTGAACTTGATTTTGTGTGTTTGTTGAACTTGAGTTGGTGGTGTTTTTTAACTTGAGTTTCATGTTTGAACTCGAGTTTCATGTTTGAACTTGAGTTTGTGTTTGTGTCGTGTTTGAACTTGAGTTTGTGGTGTTTTTGAACTTGAGTTTGTGGTTTTTTTGAAGTTGAGGGTGTGGAATTTGTTGAACTTGAGGTTGTGGCAATTGTTAAACTTGAGTTTGTGTTTTAGTTGAACTTGAGTTTGTGTCGTGTTTGAACTTGAGTTTTTGTGTTTGTTGAACTGAAGTTTGTGTTGTTTTTGAACATGAGTTTGTTTCATGTTTGAACTTGAGATTGTGGCGTCTGTTGAACTTGAGTTTGTGTGTTTGTTGAACTTGAGGGTGTGGTTTTTTTGAAGTTGAGGGTGTGGAATTTGTTGAACTTGATGTTGTGGGAATTGTTGAACTTAAGTTTGTCTTAAAGTTTAACTTGAGTTTGTGTTGTGTTTGGACTTGAGTTTTTGTGTTTGTTGAACTTAAGTTTGTGTTGTTTTTGAACATGAGTTTGTTTCATGTTTGAACTTGACTTTGTGGCGTTTGTTGAACTTGAGTTTGTGTGGTTGTTGAACTTGAGGTTGTGGCAATTGTTCAGCTTGAGATTTGGTTGTTGGAGTTGAGGGTGTGGAATTTGTTGAACTTGATGTGGGAATTGTTGAACTTAAGTTTGTGTTAAAGTTTAACTGTAGTTTGTGTTGTGTTTGAACTTGAGTTTTTGTGTTTGTTGAACTGTAGTTTGTGTCGTGTTTGAACTTGAGTTTGATTCGTGTTTGAACTTGAGTTTGTGGTTTTTGTTAAACTTCAGTTTGTGTCGTATTTGAACTTGATTATTTGGTGTTTTTGAACTTGACTTTGTGTGTTTGTTGAACTTGAGTATGTGGTTTTTTTGAACTTGAGTTTGTGTCGTGTTTGAACTTGAGTTGCGTGTTTGGTGAACTTGAGTTTGTGTGTTTTTTGAACTTCAGTTTCTGTTGTTCTTGAACTTGGGGTTGTGGAAATTGTTAAACTTGAGAATTGGGTATTGGTTGAACTTGAGTTTTTGGTGTTGTTGAACTTGAGTTTGTGTCGTGTTTGAACTTGAGTTTGTGGTGTTTGTCAACTTGAGTTTGTGTCGTGTTTAAACTTTGGTTTTGGTGTGTTTTAACTTGAGTTTGTTGAACTTGAGGCTGTGGCAATTGTTAAACTTAAAATTTGGGTGTTGGTTGAATTTGAGTTTGTGTCGTGTCTGAACTTGTGTTCATGATGTTTTTTGACTTTATTTTGTGTGTTTTAGTTGAACTTGAAGTTTTGAAATTTTTTAAACTTGAGAATCAGGTGTTGGTTGAACTTGAGTTTGTGTTTTTTTTTTACTTTATTTTGTGTGTTTATTGAACTTGAGTTTCTGTTGTTTTTGAACTTGAAGTTGTGGAAATTGTTAAACTTGAGAATCAGGTGTTGGTTGAACTTGAGTTTGTGATTTTTTGGAACTTGAGTTTGTGTCGTGTTTTTGACCTTGAATTTGCGTATTTGGTGTACTTGAGTTTGTGTGTTTTTTGAACTTGAGTTTCTGTTGTTTTTGAACTTGAAGTTGTGGAAATTGTTAAACTTGAGAATCAGGTGTTGGTTGAACTTGAGTTTGTGATTTTGTTGAACTTGAGTTTGTGTCGTGTTTGAACTTGAGTATGTTGTGGTGTTTTGAACTTGAGTTTTTGTGTTCGTTGAACATGAGTTTGAGGTGTGTTTGAACTTGAGTTTGTGGTGTTTGTTGAACTTGAGTTCGTTTCGTGTTTGAACTTGAGTTTGTGGTGTTTTTTCCAACTTGAGTATGTGTCATGTTTGAACTTGAGTTTTTGGCGTGTTTGACCTTGAGTATGTGTCATCTTTGAACTTGAGTTTGTGTGTTTGTTGCACTTGAGGTTGTGGCAATTTTTTAACTTGAGACTTGGATGTTTTTTTAACTTGAGTATGTAACATGTTTGAACTTGAGTTGTTGGCGTGTTTGACTTGAGTCTGTGGTGTGTTTGTACTTTAGTCTGTGTTGTTTTTGAACTTAAGGTTGTCGAAATTGTTAAACTTGAGAATTGGGTATTGGTATAACTTGAGTTTGTGTTGTGTTTTTGAACTTGAGTTTCTGTTGTTTTTGAACTTTAGGTTGTGGAAATTTTTAAACTTGAGAATTGTGTATTGTTTGAACTTTAGTTTGTGTGTTTGTTAAACTTGACTTTGTGTCGTGTTTGAACTTGAGTTTGTGATGTTTTTGAACTTGAGTTTGTGATGTTTTTGAACTTAAGGTTGTGGAGATTTTTTAACTTGAGAATTGGGTATTGGTTGAACTTGAGTTTTTGTTGCTTTTTAACTTGAGTTTGTGACGTGTTTAAACTTGAGTTTGTGTGTTTGTTGAACTTGAGGATGTGGCAATTGTTAAACTTAAGATTTGGGTGTTGGTTGAATTTGAGTTTGTGTCGTGTCTGAACTTGAGTTCATGATGTTTGTTTAACTTGAGTTTGTGTGTTTTTTGAACTTGAGGTTTTGAAAATTTTTAAACTTGAGAATCAGGTGTTGTTTGAACTTGAGTTTGTGGTTTTTTTAACTTGAGTTTGTGTCGTGTTTGAACTTGAGTATGTTGTGTATTTGAACTTCAGTCTGTTTTGTTTTTGAACTTGAGGTTTTGGAAATTGTTAAACTTGAGAAAGTAGGTATTGGTTGAACTTGAGTTTATATTGTTTTTGAACTTGAGTTTGTGGTGTGTTTGAACTTGAGATTGTGTGTTATTTGAACTTGAGGTTGTGAAAATTTTGCAAACTTGAGATTGTGTGTTATTTGAACTTGAGGTTGTGGTTTTTGTTGAACTTGAGTTTGTGGTGTGTTTGAACTTGAGTTTTTGTGTTTGTTAAACTGTAGTATGTGTCGTGTTTGAACTTGAGTTTGATTCGTGTTTGAACTTGAGTTTGTGGTTTTTGTTAAACTTCTGTTTGTGTCGTATTTGAACTTGATTATTTGGTGTTTTTGAACTTGACTTTGTGTGTTTGTTGAACTTGAGTATGTGTTTTTTTTTAACTTGAGTTTGTGTCGTGTTTGAACTTGAGTTGCGTGTTTGGTGAACTTGAGTTTGTGTGTTTTTTGAACTTCAGTTTCTGTTGTTCTTGAACTTGGGGTTGTGGAAATTGTTAAACTTGAGAATTGGGTATTGGTTGAACTTGAGTTTTTGGTGTTGTTGAACTTGAGTTTGTGTCGTGTTTGAACTTGAGTTTGTGGTGTTTGTCAACTTGAGTTTGTGTCGTGTTTAAACTTTGGTTTTGGTGTGTTTTAACTTGAGTTTGTTGAACTTGAGGCTGTGGCAATTGTTAAACTTAAAATTTGGGTGTTGGTTGAATTTGAGTTTGTGTCGTGTCTGAACTTGTGTTCATGATGTTTTTTGACTTTATTTTGTGTGTTTTAGTTGAACCTGAAGTTTTGAAATTTTTTAAACTTGAGAATCAGGTGTTGGTTGAACTTGAGTTTGTGGTTTTTTTTAACTTTATTTTGTGTGTTTATTGAACTTGAGTTTCTGTTGTTTTTGAACTTGAAGTTGTGGAAATTGTTAAACTTGAGAATCAGGTGTTGGTTGAACTTGAGTTTGTGATTTTTTGGAACTTGAGTTTGTGTCGTGTTTTTGACCTTGAATTTGCGTATTTGGTGTACTTGAGTTTGTGTGTTTTTTGAACTTGAGTTTCTGTTGTTTTTGAACTTGAAGTTGTGGAAATTGTTAAACTTGAGAATCAGGTGTTGGTTGAACTTGAGTTTGTGATTTTGTTGAACTTGAGTTTTTGGCGTGTTTGAACTTGAGTATGTTGTGGTGTTTTGAACTTGAGTTTTTGTGTTCGTTGAACATGAGTTTGAGGTGTGTTTGAACTTGAGTTTGTGGTGTTTGTTGAACTTGAGTTCGTTTCGTGTTTGAACTTGAGTTTGTGGTGTTTTTTCCAACTTGAGTATGTGTCATGTTTGAACTTGAGTTTTTGGCGTGTTTGACCTTGAGTATGTGTCATCTTTGAACTTGAGTTTGTGTGTTTGTTGCACTTGAGGTTGTGGCAATTTTTTAACTTGAGACTTGGATGTTTTTTTAACTTGAGTATGTAACATGTTTGAACTTGAGTTGTTGGCGTGTTTGACTTGAGTCTGTGGTGTGTTTGTACTTTAGTCTGTGTTGTTTTTGAACTTAAGGTTGTCGAAATTGTTAAACTTGAGAATTGGGTATTGGTATAACTTGAGTTTGTGTTGTGTTTTTGAACTTGAGTTTCTGTTGTTTTTGAACTTTAGGTTGTGGAAATTTTTAAACTTGAGAATTGTGTATTGTTTGAACTTTAGTTTGTGTGTTTGTTAAACTTGACTTTGTGTCGTGTTTGAACTTGAGTTTGTGATGTTTTTGAACTTGAGTTTGTGATGTTTTTGAACTTAAGGTTGTGGAGATTTTTTAACTTGAGAATTGGGTATTGGTTGAACTTGAGTTTTTGTTGCTTTTTAACTTGAGTTTGTGACGTGTTTAAACTTGAGTTTGTGTGTTTGTTGAACTTGAGGATGTGGCAATTGTTAAACTTAAGATTTGGGTGTTGGTTGAATTTGAGTTTGTGTCGTGTCTGAACTTGAGTTCATGATGTTTGTTTAACTTGAGTTTGTGTGTTTTTTGAACTTGAGGTTTTGAAAATTTTTAAACTTGAGAATCAGGTGTTGTTTGAACTTGAGTTTGTGGTTTTTTTAACTTGAGTTTGTGTCGTGTTTGAACTTGAGTATGTTGTGTATTTGAACTTCAGTCTGTTTTGTTTTTGAACTTGAGGTTTTGGAAATTGTTAAACTTGAGAAAGTAGGTATTGGTTGAACTTGAGTTTATATTGTTTTTGAACTTGAGTTTGTGGTGTGTTTGAACTTGAGATTGTGTGTTATTTGAACTTGAGGTTGTGAAAATGTTGCAAACTTGAGAATCATGTGTTGGTTGAACTTGAGTTTGTGGTTTTTGTTGAACTTGAGTTTGTGGTGTGTTTGAACTTGAGTTTTTGTGTTTGTTGAACTGTAGTTTGTGTCGTGTTTGAACTTGAGTTTGATTCGTGTTTGAACTTGAGTTTGTGGTTTTTGTTAAACTTCAGTTTGTGTCGTATTTGAACTTGATTATTTGGTGTTTTTGAACTTGACTTTGTGTGTTTGTTGAACTTGAGTATGTGGTTTTTTTGAACTTGAGTTTGTGTCGTGTTTGAACTTGAGTTGCGTGTTTGGTGAACTTGAGTTTGTGTGTTTTTTGAACTTCAGTTTCTGTTGTTCTTGAACTTGGGGTTGTGGAAATTGTTAAACTTGAGAATTGGGTATTGGTTGAACTTGAGTTTTTGGTGTTGTTGAACTTGAGTTTGTGTCGTGTTTGAACTTGAGTTTGTGGTGTTTGTCAACTTGAGTTTGTGTCGTGTTTAAACTTTGGTTTTGGTGTGTTTTAACTTGAGTTTGTTGAACTTGAGGCTGTGGCAATTGTTAAACTTAAAATTTGGGTGTTGGTTGAATTTGAGTTTGTGTCGTGTCTGAACTTGTGTTCATGATGTTTTTTGACTTTATTTTGTGTGTTTTAGTTGAACTTGAAGTTTTGAAATTTTTTAAACTTGAGAATCAGGTGTTGGTTGAACTTGAGTTTGTGGTTTTTTTTAACTTTATTTTGTGTGTTTATTGAACTTGAGTTTCTGTTGTTTTTGAACTTGAAGTTGTGGAAATTGTTAAACTTGAGAATCAGGTGTTGGTTGAACTTGAGTTTGTGATTTTTTGGAACTTGAGTTTGTGTCGTGTTTTTGACCTTGAATTTGCGTATTTGGTGTACTTGAGTTTGTGTGTTTTTTGAACTTGAGTTTCTGTTGTTTTTGAACTTGAAGTTGTGGAAATTGTTAAACTTGAGAATCAGGTGTTGGTTGAACTTGAGTTTGTGATTTTTTGGAACTTGAGTTTGTGTCGTGTTTGAACTTGAGTATGTTGTGGTGTTTTGAACTTGAGTTTTTGTGTTCGTTGAACATGAGTTTGAGGTGTGTTTGAACTTGAGTTTGTGGTGTTTGTTGAACTTGAGTTCGTTTCGTGTTTGAACTTGAGTTTGTGGTGTTTTTTCCAACTTGAGTATGTGTCATGTTTGAACTTGAGTTTTTGGCGTGTTTGACCTTGAGTATGTGTCATCTTTGAACTTGAGTTTGTGTGTTTGTTGCACTTGAGGTTGTGGCAATTTTTTAACTTGAGACTTGGATGTTTTTTTAACTTGAGTATGTAACATGTTTGAACTTGAGTTGTTGGCGTGTTTGACTTGAGTCTGTGGTGTGTTTGTACTTTAGTCTGTGTTGTTTTTGAACTTAAGGTTGTCGAAATTGTTAAACTTGAGAATTGGGTATTGGTATAACTTGAGTTTGTGTTGTGTTTTTGAACTTGAGTTTCTGTTGTTTTTGAACTATAGGTTGTGGAAATTTTTAAACTTGAGAATTGTGTATTGTTTGAACTTTAGTTTGTGTGTTTGTTAAACTTGACTTTGTGTCGTGTTTGAACTTGAGTTTGTGATGTTTTTGAACTTAAGGTTGTGGAGATTTTTTAACTTGAGAATTGGGTATTGGTTGAACTTGAGTTTTTGTTGCTTTTTAACTTGAGTTTGTGACGTGTTTAAACTTGAGTTTGTGTGTTTGTTGAACTTGAGGATGTGGCAATTGTTAAACTTAAGATTTGGGTGTTGGTTGAATTTGAGTTTGTGTCGTGTCTGAACTTGAGTTCATGATGTTTGTTTAACTTGAGTTTGTGTGTTTTTTGAACTTGAGGTTTTGGAAATTTTTAAACTTGAGAATCAGGTGTTGTTTGAACTTGAGTTTGTGGTTTTTTTAACTTGAGTTTGTGTCGTGTTTGAACTTGAGTATGTTGTGTATTTGAACTTCAGTCTGTTTTGTTTTTGAACTTGAGGTTTTGGAAATTGTTAAACTTGAGAAAGTAGGTATTGGTTGAACTTGAGTTTATATTGTTTTTGAACTTGAGTTTGTGGTGTGTTTGAACTTGAGATTGTGTGTTATTTGAACTTGAGGTTGTGAAAATTTTGCAAACTTGAGAATCATGTGTTGGTTGAACTTGAGTTTGTGGTTTTTGTTGAACTTGAGTTTGTGGTGTGTTTGAACTTGAGTTTTTGTGTTTGTTGAACTGTAGTTTGTGTCGTGTTTGAACTTGAGTTTGATTCGTGTTTGAACTTGAGTTTGTGGTTTTTGTTAAACTTCAGTTTGTGTCGTATTTGAACTTGATTATTTGGTGTTTTTGAACTTGACTTTGTGTGTTTGTTGAACTTGAGTATGTGGTTTTTTTGAACTTGAGTTTGTGTCGTGTTTGAACTTGAGTTGCGTGTTTGGTGAACTTGAGTTTGTGTGTTTTTTGAACTTCAGTTTCTGTTGTTCTTGAACTTGGGGTTGTGGAAATTGTTAAACTTGAGAATTGGGTATTGGTTGAACTTGAGTTTTTGGTGTTGTTGAACTTGAGTTTGTGTCGTGTTTGAACTTGAGTTTGTGGTGTTTGTCAACTTGAGTTTGTGTCGTGTTTAAACTTTGGTTTTGGTGTGTTTTAACTTGAGTTTGTTGAACTTGAGGCTGTGGCAATTGTTAAACTTAAAATTTGGGTGTTGGTTGAATTTGAGTTTGTGTCGTGTCTGAACTTGTGTTCATGATGTTTTTTGACTTTATTTTGTGTGTTTTAGTTGAACTTGAAGTTTTGAAATTTTTTAAACTTGAGAATCAGGTGTTGGTTGAACTTGAGTTTGTGGTTTTTTTTAACTTTATTTTGTGTGTTTATTGAACTTGAGTTTCTGTTGTTTTTGAACTTGAAGTTGTGGAAATTGTTAAACTTGAGAATCAGGTGTTGGTTGAACTTGAGTTTGTGATTTTTTGGAACTTGAGTTTGTGTCGTGTTTTTGACCTTGAATTTGCGTATTTGGTGTACTTGAGTTTGTGTGTTTTTGAACTTGAGTTTCTGTTGTTTTTGAACTTGAAGTTGTGGAAATTGTTAAACTTGAGAATCAGGTGTTGGTTGAACTTGAGTTTGTGATTTTTTGGAACTTGAGTTTGTGTCGTGTTTGAACTTGAGTATGTTGTGGTGTTTTGAACTTGAGTTTTTGTGTTCGTTGAACATGAGTTTGAGGTGTGTTTGAACTTGAGTTTGTGGTGTTTGTTGAACTTGAGTTCGTTTCGTGTTTGAACTTGAGTTTGTGGTGTTTTTTCCAACTTGAGTATGTGTCATGTTTGAACTTGAGTTTTTGGCGTGTTTGACCTTGAGTATGTGTCATCTTTGAACTTGAGTTTGTGTGTTTGTTGCACTTGAGGTTGTGGCAATTTTTTAACTTGAGACTTGGATGTTTTTTTAACTTGAGTATGTAACATGTTTGAACTTGAGTTGTTGGCGTGTTTGACTTGAGTCTGTGGTGTGTTTGTACTTTAGTCTGTGTTGTTTTTGAACTTAAGGTTGTCGAAATTGTTAAACTTGAGAATTGGGTATTGGTATAACTTGAGTTTGTGTTGTGTTTTTGAACTTGAGTTTCTGTTGTTTTTGAACTATAGGTTGTGGAAATTTTTAAACTTGAGAATTGTGTATTGTTTGAACTTTAGTTTGTGTGTTTGTTAAACTTGACTTTGTGTCGTGTTTGAACTTGAGTTTGTGATGTTTTTGAACTTAAGGTTGTGGAGATTTTTTAACTTGAGAATTGGGTATTGGTTGAACTTGAGTTTTTGTTGCTTTTTAACTTGAGTTTGTGACGTGTTTAAACTTGAGTTTGTGTGTTTGTTGAACTTGAGGATGTGGCAATTGTTAAACTTAAGATTTGGGTGTTGGTTGAATTTGAGTTTGTGTCGTGTCTGAACTTGAGTTCATGATGTTTGTTTAACTTGAGTTTGTGTGTTTTTTGAACTTGAGGTTTTGGAAATTTTTAAACTTGAGAATCAGGTGTTGTTTGAACTTGAGTTTGTGGTTTTTTTAACTTGAGTTTGTGTCGTGTTTGAACTTGAGTATATGTTGTGTATTTGAACTTCAGTCTGTTTTGTTTTTGAACTTGAGGTTTTGGAAATTGTTAAACTTGAGAAAGTAGGTATTGGTTGAACTTGAGTTTATATTGTTTTTGAACTTGAGTTTGTGGTGTGTTTGAACTTGAGATTGTGTGTTATTTGAACTTGAGGTTGTGAAAATTTTGCAAACTTGAGAATCATGTGTTGGTTGAACTTGAGTTTGTGGTTTTTGTTGAACTTGAGTTTGTGGTGTGTTTGAACTTGAGTTTTTGTGTTTGTTGAACTGTAGTTTGTGTCGTGTTTGAACTTGAGTTTGATTCGTGTTTGAACTTGAGTTTGTGGTTTTTGTTAAACTTCAGTTTGTGTCGTATTTGAACTTGATTATTTGGTGTTTTTGAACTTGACTTTGTGTGTTTGTTGAACTTGAGTATGTGGTTTTTTTGAACTTGAGTTTGTGTCGTGTTTGAACTTGAGTTGCGTGTTTGGTGAACTTGAGTTTGTGTGTTTTTTGAACTTCAGTTTCTGTTGTTCTTGAACTTGGGGTTGTGGAAATTGTTAAACTTGAGAATTGGGTATTGGTTGAACTTGAGTTTTTGGTGTTGTTGAACTTGAGTTTGTGTCGTGTTTGAACTTGAGTTTGTGGTGTTTGTCAACTTGAGTTTGTGTCGTGTTTAAACTTTGGTTTTGGTGTGTTTTAACTTGAGTTTGTTGAACTTGAGGCTGTGGCAATTGTTAAACTTAAAATTTGGGTGTTGGTTGAATTTGAGTTTGTGTCGTGTCTGAACTTGTGTTCATGATGTTTTTTGACTTTATTTTGTGTGTTTTAGTTGAACTTGAAGTTTTGAAATTTTTTAAACTTGAGAATTAGGTGTTGGTTGAACTTGAGTTTGTGGTTTTTTTAACTTTATTTTGTGTGTTTATTGAACTTGAGTTTCTGTTGTTTTTGAACTTGAAGTTGTGGAAATTGTTAAACTTGAGAATCAGGTGTTGGTTGAACTTGAGTTTGTGATTTTTTGGAACTTGAGTTTGTGTCGTGTTTTTGACCTTGAATTTGCGTATTTGGTGTACTTGAGTTTGTGTGTTTTTTGAACTTGAGTTTCTGTTGTTTTTGAACTTGAAGTTGTGGAAATTGTTAAACTTGAGAATCAGGTGTTGGTTGAACTTGAGTTTGTGATTTTGTTGAACTTGAGTTTGTGTCGTGTTTGAACTTGAGTATGTTGTGGTGTTTTGAACTTGAGTTTTTGTGTTCGTTGAACATGAGTTTGAGGTGTGTTTGAACTTGAGTTTGTGGTGTTTGTTGAACTTGAGTTCGTTTCGTGTTTGAACTTGAGTTTGTGGTGTTTTTTCCAACTTGAGTATGTGTCATGTTTGAACTTGAGTTTTTGGCGTGTTTGACCTTGAGTATGTGTCATCTTTGAACTTGAGTTTGTGTGTTTGTTGCACTTGAGGTTGTGGCAATTTTTTAACTTGAGACTTGGATGTTTTTTTAACTTGAGTATGTAACATGTTTGAACTTGAGTTGTTGGCGTGTTTGACTTGAGTCTGTGGTGTGTTTGTACTTTAGTCTGTGTTGTTTTTGAACTTAAGGTTGTCGAAATTGTTAAACTTGAGAATTGGGTATTGGTATAACTTGAGTTTGTGTTGTGTTTTTGAACTTGAGTTTCTGTTGTTTTTGAACTTTAGGTTGTGGAAATTTTTAAACTTGAGAATTGTGTATTGTTTGAACTTTAGTTTGTGTGTTTGTTAAACTTGACTTTGTGTCGTGTTTGAACTTGAGTTTGTGATGTTTTTGAACTTGAGTTTGTGATGTTTTTGAACTTCAGGTTGTGGAGATTTTTTAACTTGAGAATTGGGTATTGGTTGAACTTGAGTTTTTGTTGCTTTTTAACTTGAGTTTGTGACGTGTTTAAACTTGAGTTTGTGTGTTTGTTGAACTTGAGGATGTGGCAATTGTTAAACTTAAGATTTGGGTGTTGGTTGAATTTGATTTTGTGTCGTGTCTGAACTTGAGTTCATGATGTTTGTTTAACTTGAGTTTGTGTGTTTTTTGAACTTGAGGTTTTGAAAATTTTTAAACTTGAGAATCAGGTGTTGTTTGAACTTGAGTTTGTGGTTTTTTTAACTTGAGTTTGTGTCGTGTTTGAACTTGAGTATGTTGTGTATTTGAACTTCAGTCTGTTTTGTTTTTGAACTTGAGGTTTTGGAAATTGTTAAACTTGAGAAAGTAGGTATTGGTTGAACTTGAGTTTATATTGTTTTTGAACTTGAGTTTGTGGTGTGTTTGAACTTGAGATTGTGTGTTATTTGAACTTGAGGTTGTGAAAATTTTGCAAACTTGAGAATCAGGTGTTGGTTGAACTTGAGTTTGTGGTTTTTGTTGAACTTGAGTTTGTGGTGTGTTTGAACTTGAGATTGTGTGTTATTTGAACTTGAGGTTGTGAAAATTTTTAAACTTGACAATCAGGTTTTGGTTGAACTTGAGTTTGTGTTGTGTTTGAACTTGATTTTGTGCCGTTTTTTAACTTGAGTTTGTGGTGATTTTGAACTTGAGTCTGTGTTCTTGAATTTGAGGTTGTGGAAATTGTTAAACTTGAGAATTGGGTCTTGGTTGAATTTGAGTTTTTGGTGTTTTTGAACTTGAGTTTGTGTCGTGTTTGAACTTGAGTTTGTGGTGTTTTTGAACTTTAATTTGCATGTTTTGTGAACTTGAGTTTGTGTTTTTTGAACTTGAGTTTCTGTTGTATTTGAACTTGAGGTTGTGGATATTGTTAAACCTTTGAATCAGGTGTTGGTTGAACTTGAGTTTGTGTGTTTGTTGAACTAAAATTTGTTGAACTTGAGTTTGTGGCAATTGTTGAACTTGCGTCTGTGGTGTAGCAATCAAGACAACCCTGGGTGTGAAACTCATACATTTCTCACAGGAAAGTTTCCTTATCTTGTCCCAGGACACAGGATATAAATCTTTCCAGACTTGTTTGCACTTTCAGGTTACCTAAATGACCCGACCGGAGGTTGACTAAACCTCTGAGTCTTCACGATTGGTCGATTCGGAGAACAGAGACAGAGTTTTTATTACCTTTAAAACTGACTCCATTGCTGACCATCTAAATAAACATTAACATCTCAACCCAGATCTCCCATTTGAGATTTACCTTCTTAAAGTGTGTGAACATACGGACCCCAGGATAAGGGGGGACACTGACCTCCAGACCTTGGTCGTAAAACCCTGCTCGACCATACACTGATAAAGACTGCATTCCTTTGGTGAAAGAATACAAATGACTGATCCTGACATCTTATGCATTCAGCAATGTACTAATCTGTCTAATCATGAAATTTGTGTTAACACTAGAAGGACCAGCTTTTGCTGTTCCTACCTATAAAGACCAGAGGGCAGCCAAACGGCTTGGAGGGCTTTTAGCCAGTTCTAAATGACCTGTGAACACTCAGTTTGTTATGCAAACGAGGCGATTGCTGGTGCACCACAGGAGGGGATATGCTGAGTTACTCCAAGAAAACTTGTGTTGTTGGGAGAGGGACTGGGGAGGGGGAGGGGAGTTTCTAACCTGAGAACAACTGTAGACAGAAACTGCTTCAGCCATAGCCACTGCACAGACAGTTTGGGCCTCTGTTTGTTTTGTTTGGTTCTACTTCTCCTGATGTCCCTGCACCTCAGCAGATGGAGAACCAATGGCTAAGGCCAGGAGGTCCATCTTGACTGGTCTTCAGAGCTTCCTGTGTTTCATCACACTGGACATGCTTGGTTCTATTCAAGACTGTACTGTTCAACATACGAAGCTAACAGAGTATGTTGATTGGTTCATGGCCCTCCCTGAACTAATGGCATTTATTGCCATTATTATCTTGCGGGGGCTGACCAAGGTTCCATCATTGAGTGACTGCTGGTCAGCAAACCTGGGAAACCCCCAGATCATTGCAACTATGTCCCGAAATCGCTTCAAAGACATTATGCGACACCTATGCTTTGATGATAGGGACACCCGCAGTGAGCGCACAAAGACTGACAAGTTAACTGCAATTTCTGCCATGTGGTCGTCATTTGTCACCAACTGCATCACATCCTACAACTCTGGCCGACACATCACCACTGACGAACAGCTTTTCCTGTCAAAGACTCGCTGCTGTTTCCTGCAGTACGTTGCAACGAAACCTGACAAGTTTGGGATCAAGTTTTGGGTGGCTTGTGACTTGAAATCCAAGTACATCTGCAATGTCCTCCCATATCTTTGCAAGGACCCCAGTCGTCCCAGTGGGGAGAGACTGTCCGAGAACGTAGTTTTGAGGCTGATGGAACCATTCCTGGACAAGCGCAAGAATGGAACCACAGACAATTTCTTCACATTGATGTCACTTGCGCAACCACTGCTTAGGTGGAAAACCACCATCCTAGGCACAGTCAACAAGATTCACTGGGAAATTCCACAATCATCTAGACAGAGGGCCTGCAATGAATTCACAACTCAAGTGTTTTAACCACTGGAGCCATACTTACGGTGTATGCGCCCAAACGGAAGAAGAAGGTCTACGTTCTCAGCAGCATGCATGCACAGCGTGGTTCAGACTGAGAATACTACTAAAATGAAGCCAAACACCAAATCACCCTTTACAATACTACAAAGTGCAACGTGGATGTGATGGACCAGATGGTGCAGGAGTACACTGTCCGCACCGGAACACGGTGCTGGCCAGTCGCTGTGTTCTATAACATGAATGATATGGCAGCATAGAATGCACGTGCTGTATCAAGCATGCAATGGGAGGCAGGATAGCCGGGTGGACTTCCTGGTGGAGCTTGCAAGAAAGCTGGCTAACTCTCATGTGACTGCGAAGAAGGCACGAGAGGAAGAATTGCTTCGGCAACAACCTTCCACACCTAGCCCTGGGAAAAGAGCCATGTGCCAGGTTAAAAATCAGTGTAAGAACAATCATGCCACTGTGCGATGTGTTGACTGCTACAGATACACATGTGGGAAATGCAGAGGGGAGATACCATGGCAGTGCCAGGATTGTGAGTGAGAATCTAACACTGTATCCTGATAATGCATATTCACCTGAAGTCCATGACCAACCTTTTTATACTTTATATATGTCCTGCATGCTCTTATTGTTTTCTATTCTTGTATTTTACATATTATTCTCTGTTTAATGTTGCACCATCACGCCGTAAAAAATCCTAGCATTGTACATAGCCTTTCATACTTTTATACTTTATATATGTCCTGCATGCTCTTATTTTCTACTTGTATTTTACATATTATTCTCCGTTTAATAATGCACCATCACGTTGTAAAAAATTCCTAGTCTGTGAAACATGTTCATTGACAATAGCAATAAAACCCCTTGTGATTCTGATTCTTGTTCTTATTCTATACAGTTTTTTAAATTTTGTTTATTTTTAATCAATAAATTTCAGCAACAAAGTAAACAACCCATGTGTGTTGATCCCTTCCTGTCTGTTGTCCCTTCCCACTGCATACACCACTTAGTCCAGTCCCCTCCTGTGGTGTGCCAACGATCACCTCGTTTGCATAACAAAATGAGTGCTCACAGGTGATTTAGGATATTAGCTAAAATCCTTCCAGCCGATCGGCTGCCCCGTGGACCTTGAGGGGGGTAAAGCCAAATGGCTGCTCTGTGGTCCTTCTAGTGTTAAAATGAGATGTTTCCCGTTTTTCTATGTGCTCCAGAAGCAGAATTATTACTCTGACAGAATAAATCCTTTATTCTTTAGTTTCTTTAGACCAACAGCTTTTCAGACTGTTTCATGAACTTTTAAGAGTTAAATTTATTGACCTTGAATCATAACTTTACTCTAAGTAACAGAAATGGTTTAGAAATGTTTGTTCTATATTTTAATCGTTTATTTAGTATTTTTAACCATTAGGTGGTTATAATGTCATTGAATAATCTGAATGTGAGTATTTAGAATCCATTATTAATCATGATTAAGTTCATTCACATATGTTTACTCTTTTGTTGTTCACAGTTTCCATGTGTTACTATCTGTTTCATTTCAGAGTAATTTAGCATGTTCAATGTGATACTTAAAATGTAATGAGAATGTTTGATGTGATCCTACACTTCATTCATATATGTTTAGTATCAAATTATTTATCATGAAACCAAGCATTCAATGATATTAATCATAGTGAGTGAGTATCAGATCTGACTCTTTTACCAGCCAAAAGAATAATGTAGATCAAATAATCAGAGACCCCATGAACCCTCCTCTTTCTCCTCACACACACACGCCAGAGCCACTCCCAGTGTGAGAAGATAAAACCAGTGAAGTGGGGTTGCTCACTCTCTTGTCTGCTCTCTCTTATGCCCCTTACTCTTCTCCCCTTTTGGGTCTTCTGTCCACTACCTTCTGTGGTCCTCTTCTTTGTTTTCTCTTAGAACTTTTTCTTACTCCTCTAAGTTTTACACCACGTGTTGATTCACGCTGATTTTTCTTTAACATTGTCTTAGTTCAAGTTTTGAAACTTCAACTTTTTGTGCGCATAGCAATTCAAGATTAAGCCTTTGATTGATTTTTCTTGTGGTTTTTTTTTTTAAATTGAGTTTTTGTCTTTTTTAAGTTTGTAGTTTTTTGAACTTGAGTCTGTGTTGTTTTGAACTTGAGGATGTGGCAATTGTTAAACTTGACAATCAGGTGTTGGTTGAACTTGAGTTTGTGTCGTGTTTGAACTTGAGTTCGTGTTGTTTGTTTAACTTGAGGTTGTGTGTTTTTTGAACTTGAGGTTGTGAAAATTTTTAAACTTGAAAATCAGGTGTTGGTTGAACTTGAGTTTGTGTTTTTTTTTGTCGGGTTTTACCTTGAGTTTGTAGTTTTTTGTACTTGATTTTATGGTGTTTTTGAACTTGAGTTTGTGTCGTGTTTGAACTTGAGTTTGTGTTGTGTTTGAACTTGAGTTTGTGGTGTTTTTGAAATTGAGTTTGTGTGTTTGGTGAACTTGAATTTGTGTGTTTTTTTAACTTGAGTTTCTGTTGTTTTTGAACTTGAGGTTGTGGAAATTGTTAAACTTGAGAATCAGGTGTTGGTTGAACTTGAGTTTGTAGTTTTTTTTTAACTTGAGTTAGTGATGTGTTTAAACTTGAGTTTGTGTTGTTTTGGCACTTGAGTTTGTTTCGTGTTTGAACTTGAGTTTTCTGCGTTTGTTGAACTTGAGTTTTTTTCATTTTGAACTTGAGTTTGTGGTGTTATTGAACTTGAGTTTGTGGTGTTTTTGAACTTGAGGGTGTGGATTTTGTTAAACTTGAGAATTTTGTATTGTTTGAACTTGAGTTTGTGTGTTTTTTGAACTTGAGTTTGTGTCGTGTTTGAACTTGAGTTCGTGTTGATTGTTGAACTGGAGTTTTTGTGTTTTTTGAACTTGAGGTTGTGGCAATTGTTAGACTTGAGATTTGGGTGTTGGTTGAACTTGAGTTTGTGTCGTGTTTGAACTTGAGTTCGTGTTGATTGTTGAACTTGAGTTTGTGTGTTTTTTGAACTTGAGATTTTGTCGTGTTTGAACTTGAGTATGTTGTGTAATTGAACTTGAGTTGAGTCTGGTTTTTAAACTTAAGGTTGCGGAACTGTTAAACTTGAAAATCAGGTATTAGTGTAACTTGAGTTTGTGGTTTTATTTAACTTCAGTTTGTGTCGTGTTTGAACTTGAGTTTGTAGTGTTTTTGAACTTGAGTTTGTGGTGTTTTTGAACTTGAGTTTGTTTCGTATTTGAACATGAGTTTGTGGCGTTTGTTGAACTTGAGTTTTTGTCGTGTTTGAACTTGAGGTTGTGGCAATTGTTTTACTTGAGATTTTGTTGTTGGTTGACCTTTAGTTTGTGTCACATTTGAACTTGAGTTTGTGGTGTTTTTGAACTTGAATTTGTGTGTTTCGTGAACTTGAGTTTATGGTGTTTTCGAACTTGAATCTGTTGTTGAACTTGAGGTTGTTGAAATTGTTAAACTTGAGAATTGGGTATTGGTTGAACTTGAGATTGTGATTTTGTTTAACTTGAGTTTTTGTTGTGTTTCAACTTGAGTTTCTGATGTTCTTGAATTTGAGTTTGTGTGTTTGTTGAACTTGAGTTTGTTTCGTGTTTGAACTTGAGTTTGTGTCATTTTTGAACTTGAGGTTGTGGTGTGTTTGAACTTGAGTTTGTGTGTATTTTGAACTTAAGGTTGTGGTAATTTTAAAACTTGAGATTTGGGAATTGGTTGAACTTGAGTCTGTGTTGTTGTTGAACTTGAGGTTTTTGAAATTGTGAAACTTGAGAATTGGGTATTGGTTGAACTTGAGTTTGTGATTTTGTTGAACTTGAGTTTGTGTCGTGTTTAAACTTGAGTTTGTGGTGTTTTTGAACTTGAGTTTGTGTTGTGTTTGAACTTGAGTTTGTTTCTTTCTTGACTTGAGTTTGTGGCATTTGTTGAACTTGAGTTTGTGTCGTGTTTGAACTTGAATTTGTGGTGTTTTCGAACTTGAGTTTGTGGTGTTTTTGAACTTGAGGTTGTGGTGTTTTTGAACTTGAGGATGTGGAAATTGTTCAACTTGAGAATTGGGTATTGGTTTAACTTGAGTTTTTTGTGTTTTTGAACTTGAGTTTGTGTCGTGTTTGAACTTGAGTTTGTGGTGTTTTTGAACTTGAATTTGGGTGTTTGGTGAACTTGAGTTTTTGTGTTTTTTGAACTTGAGTTTCTGTTGTTTTTGAACTTGAGTTTGTGGAAATTGTTGTGGAAAAACTTGAGAATTTGGTATTTGTTGAACTTGAGTCTGTGTTGTTGTTGAACTTGAGGTTGTTGAAATTGTGAAACTTGAGAATTGGGTATTGGTTGAACTTGAGTTTGTGATTTTTTTTAACTTGAGTTTGTGTCATGTTTTAACTTGAGTTTGTGATGTTTTTGAATTTGAGTTTGTGTGTTTGTTGAACTTGAGTTTGTGTTGTGTTTGAACTTGAATTTGTGGCAAATGTTGAACTTGAGTCTGTGCTTTTTGGTGAACTTTAGTTGGTGGGAATTGTTGAACTTGAGTTTGTGGCATATGTTGAACTTGAGTTTGTGACGTGTTTGAACTTGCGTTAGTTTTTTTTTTACTTGAGGTTGTGGTGTTTTTGAACTTGAGGTTTTGGAAATTGTTTAACTTGAGAATTGGGTATTGGTTTAACTTGAGTTTGTGTGTTTGTTGAACTTGAGGTTGTGGCAATTGTTAAACTTGAGTTTGTGTGTTTTTTGAACTTGAGTTTGCGGTGTGTTTGAACTAGAGTTTCTGTTGTTTTTGAACTTGAGTTTGTGGCATTTGTTGAACTTGAGTTTGTGACGTGTTTGAACTTGGGTTTGTGTGTTTTTTGAACTTGAATTTCTGTTGTTTTTGAACTTGAGGTATTGGAAATTGTTAAACCTTAGAATCAGCTGTTGGTTGAACTTGAGTTTGTGTTTTGTTGAACTTGAGTTTGTGTCGTGTTTGAACTTTAGTTTGTGGTGTTTTTGAACTTGAGTTTGTGTGTTTGTTGAACTTGAGTTTGTGTTGTGTTTGAACTTGAGTTTGTGGTGTTTTTTAACTTAAGTTTGTGGTGTTTTTGAACTTGAGTTTGTGTGTTTGTTGAACTTGAGTTTGCGGTGTGTTTGAACTAGAGTTTCTGTTGTTTTTGAACTTGAGTTTGTGGCATTTGTTGAACTTGAGTTTGTGACGTGTTTGAACTTGGGTTTGTGTGTTTTTTGAACTTGAATTTCTGTTGTTTTTGAACTTGAGGTATTGGAAATTGTTAAACCTTAGAATCAGCTGTTGGTTGAACTTGAGTTTGTGTTTTGTTGAACTTGAGTTTGTGTCGTGTTTGAACTTTAGTTTGTGGTGTTTTTGAACTTGAGCTTGTGTGTTTGTTGAACTTGAGTTTGTGTTGTGTTTGAACTTGAGGTTGTGGCAATTGTTAAACTTGAGTTTGTGGTGTTTTTGAACTTGAGTTTGCGGTGTGTTTGAACTAGAGTTTCTGTTGTTTTTGAATTTGAGTTTGTGGCATTTGTTGAACTTGAGTTTGTGACATGTTTGAACTTGGGTTTGTGTGTTTTTTGAACTTGAATTTCTGTTGTTTTTGAACTTGAGGTATTGGAAATTGTTAAACCTTAGAATCAGCTGTTGGTTGAACTTGAGTTTGTGTTTTGTTGAACTTGAGTTTGTGTCGTGTTTGAACTTTGGTTTGTGGTGTTTTTGAACTTGAGTTTGTGGTGTTTTTGAACTTAAGTTTGTGGTGTTTTTCAACTTGAGTTCGTGGTTTTTTTTAACTTGAGGTTGTGGAAATTGTTATACTTGAGACCTGGGTATAGGTCGAACTTGAGGTTTTTTTTTTTAACATGAGTTTGTGTCGTGTTTGAACTTGAGTTTGTGGTGTTTTTGGACTTGAGTTTGTGGTGTTTTTAACTTAAGGGTGTGCCAAATGTTAAACTTGAGAAACTGGTATTGGTTGAACTAGAGTTTTTGGTGTTTTTGAACTTGAGTTTTTGGAAATTGTTAAACTTGAGAATCAGATGTTGGATGAACTTGAGTTAGTGTGTTTTTTGAACTTGAGTTTGTGTCATGTTTTAACTTGAGTTTGTGATGTTTTTGAATTTGAGTTTGTGTGTTTGTTGAACTTGAGTTTGTGTTGTGTTTGAACTTGAATTTGTGGCAAATGTTGAAATTGAGTCTTTGCTTTTTGGTGAACTTTAGTTGGTGGGAATTGTTGAACTTGAGTTTGTGGCATATGTTGAACTTGAGTTTGTGACGTGTTTGAACTTGCGTTAGTTTTTTTTTTACTTGAGGTTGTGGTGTTTTTGAACTTGAGGTTTTGGAAATTGTTTAACTTGAGAATTGGGTATTGGTTTAACTTGAGTTTGTGTGTTTGTTGAACTTGAGGTTGTGGCAATTGTTAAACTTGAGTTTGTGGTGTTTTTGAACTTGAGTTTGTGTGTTTTTTGAACTTGAGTTTGCGGTGTGTTTGAACTAGAGTTTCTGTTGTTTTTGAACTTGAGTTTGTGGCATTTGTTGAACTTGAGTTTGTGACGTGTTTGAACTTGGGTTTGTGTGTTTTTTGAACTTGAATTTCTGTTGTTTTTGAACTTGAGGTATTGGAAATTGTTAAACCTTAGAATCAGCTGTTGGTTGAACTTGAGTTTGTGTTTTCTTGAACTTGAGTTTGTGTCGTGTTTGAACTTTAGTTTGTGGTGTTTTTGAACTTGAGTTTGTGTGTTTGTTGAACTTGAGTTTGTGTTGTGTTTGAACTTGAGTTTGTGGTGTTTTTGAACTAGAGTTTCTGTTGTTTTTGAACTTGAGTTTGTGGCATTTGTTGAACTTGAGTTTGTGACGTGTTTGAACTTGGGTTTGTGTGTTTTTTGAACTTGAATTTCTGTTGTTTTTGAACTTGAGGTATTGGAAATTGTTAAACCTTAGAATCAGCTGTTGGTTGAACTTGAGTTTGTGTCGTGTTTGAACTTTAGTTTGTGGTGTTTTTGAACTTGAGCTTGTGTGTTTGTTGAACTTGAGTTTGTGTTGTGTTTGAACTTGAGGTTGTGGCAATTGTTAAACTTGAGTTTGTGGTGTTTTTGAACTTGAGTTTGCGGTGTGTTTGAACTAGAGTTTCTGTTGTTTTTGAATTTGAGTTTGTGGCATTTGTTGAACTTGAGTTTGTGACATGTTTGAACTTGGGTTTGTGTGTTTTTTGAACTTGAATTTCTGTTGTTTTTGAACTTGAGGTATTGGAAATTGTTAAACCTTAGAATCAGCTGTTGGTTGAACTTGAGTTTGTGTTTTGTTGAACTTGAGTTTGTGTCGTGTTTGAACTTTGGTTTGTGGTGTTTTAGAACTTGAGTTTGTGTGTTTGTTGAACTTGAGTTTGTGTTTTGTTGAACTTGAGTTTGTGTCGTGTTTGAACTTTGGTTTGTGGTGTTTTTGAACTTGAGTTTGTGTGTTTGTTGAACTTGAGTTTGTGTTGTGTTTGAACTTGAGTTTGTGGTGTTTTTGAACTTAAGTTTGTGGTGTTTTTCAACTTGAGTTTGTGGTTTTTTTTAACTTGAGGTTGTGGAAATTGTTATACTTGAGACCTGGGTATAGGTCGAACTTGAGTTTTTTTTTTTAACATGAGTTTGTGTCGTGTTTGAACTTGAGCTTGTGGTGTTTTTGGACTTTAGTTTGTGGTGTTTTTGAACTTGAGTTTGTGTGTTTGTTGAACTTGAGTTTGTGTTGTGTTTGAACTTGAGTTTGTGGTGTTTTTTAACTTAAGTTTGTGGTGTTTTTGAACTTGAGTTTGTGTGTTTGTTGAACTTGAGTTTGCGGTGTGTTTGAACTAGAGTTTCTGTTGTTTTTGAACTTGAGTTTGTGTGTTTGTTGAACTTGAGTTTGTGTTGTGTTTGAACTTGAGTTTGTGGTGTTTTTGAACTTGAGTTTGTGTGTTTGTTGAACTTGAGTTTGTGTTGTGTTTGAACTTGAGGTTTTGGAAATTGTTTAACTTGAGAATTGGGTATTGGTTTAACTTGAGTTTGTGTGTTTGTTGAACTTGAGGTTGTGGCAATTGTTAAACTTGAGTTTGTGGTGTTTTTGAACTTGAGTTTGTGTGTTTTTTGAACTTGAGTTTGCGGTGTGTTTGAACTAGAGTTTCTGTTGTTTTTGAACTTGAGTTTGTGGCATTTGTTGAACTTGAGTTTGTGACGTGTTTGAACTTGGGTTTGTGTGTTTTTTGAACTTGAATTTCTGTTGTTTTTGAACTTGAGGTATTGGAAATTGTTAAACCTTAGAATCAGCTGTTGGTTGAACTTGAGTTTGTGTTTTCTTGAACTTGAGTTTGTGTCGTGTTTGAACTTTAGTTTGTGGTGTTTTTGAACTTGAGTTTGTGTGTTTGTTGAACTTGAGTTTGTGTTGTGTTTGAACTTGAGTTTGTGGTGTTTTTGAACTAGAGTTTCTGTTGTTTTTGAACTTGAGTTTGTGGCATTTGTTGAACTTGAGTTTGTGACGTGTTTGAACTTGGGTTTGTGTGTTTTTTGAACTTGAATTTCTGTTGTTTTTGAACTTGAGGTATTGGAAATTGTTAAACCTTAGAATCAGCTGTTGGTTGAACTTGAGTTTGTGTCGTGTTTGAACTTTAGTTTGTGGTGTTTTTGAACTTGAGCTTGTGTGTTTGTTGAACTTGAGTTTGTGTTGTGTTTGAACTTGAGTTTGTGGCAATTGTTAAACTTGAGTTTGTGGTGTTTTTGAACTTGAGTTTGCGGTGTGTTTGAGCTAGAGTTTCTGTTGTTTTTGAATTTGAGTTTGTGGCATTTGTTGAACTTGAGTTTGTGACATGTTTGAACTTGGGTTTGTGTGTTTTTTGAACTTGAATTTCTGTTGTTTTTGAACTTGAGATATTGGAAATTGTTAAACCTTAGAATCAGCTGTTGGTTGAACTTGAGTTTGTGTTTTGTTGAACTTGAGTTTGTGTCGTGTTTGAACTTTGGTTTGTGGTGTTTTAGAACTTGAGTTTGTGTGTTTGTTGAACTTGAGTTTGTGTTTTGTTGAACTTGAGTTTGTGTCGTGTTTGAACTTTGGTTTGTGGTGTTTTTGAACTTGAGTTTGTGGTGTTTTTGAACTTAAGTTTGTGGTGTTTTTCAACTTGAGTTTGTGGTTTTTTTTAACTTGAGGTTGTGGAAATTGTTATACTTGAGACCTGGGTATAGGTCGAACTTGAGTTTTTTTTTTTAACATGAGTTTGTGTCGTGTTTGAACTTGAGCTTGTGGTGTTTTTGGACTTTAGTTTGTGGTGTTTTTGAACTTGAGTTTGTGTGTTTGTTGAACTTGAGTTTGTGTTGTGTTTGAACTTGAGTTTGTGGTGTTTTTTAACTTAAGTTTGTGGTGTTTTTGAACTTGAGTTTGTGTGTTTGTTGAACTTGAGTTTGCGGTGTGTTTGAACTAGAGTTTCTGTTGTTTTTGAACTTGAGTTTGTGTGTTTGTTGAACTTGAGTTTGTGTTGTGTTTGAACTTGAGTTTGTGGTGTTTTTGAACTTGAGTTTGTGTGTTTGTTGAACTTGAGTTTGTGTTGTGTTTGAACTTGAGTTTGTGGTGTTTTTGAACTTAAGTTTGTGGTGTTTTTGAACTTGAGTTTGTGTGTTTGTTGAACTTGAGTTTGCGGTGTGTTTGAACTAGAGTTTCTGTTGTTTTTGAACTTGAGTTTGTGGCATTTGTTGAACTTGAGTTTGTGACGTGTTTGAACTTGGGTTTGTGTGTTTTTTGAACTTGAATTTCTGTTGTTTTTGAACTTGAGGTATTGGAAATTGTTAAACCTTAGAATCAGCTGTTGGTTGAACTTGAGTTTGTGTTTTGTTGAACTTGAGTTTGTGTTGTGTTTGAACTTGAGTTTGTGGTGTTTTTGAACTTGAGCTTGTGTGTTTGTTGAACTTGAGTTTGTGTTGTGTTTGAACTTGAGGTTGTGGCAATTGTTAAACTTGAGTTTGTGGTGTTTTTGAACTTGAGTTTGTGTGTTTGTTGAACTTGAGTTTGCGGTGTGTTTGAACTAGAGTTTCTGTTGTTTTTGAACTTGAGTTTATGGCATTTGTTGAACTTGAGTTTGTGACGTGTTTGAACTTGGGTTTGTGTGTTTTTTGAACTTGAATTTCTGTTGTTTTTGAACTTGAGGTATTGGAAATTGTTAAACCTTAGAATCAGCTGTTGGTTGAACTTGAGTTTGTGTTTTGTTGAACTTGAGTTTGTGTCGTGTTTGAACTTTAGTTTGTGGTGTTTTTGAACTTGAGCTTGTGTGTTTGTTGAACTTGAGTTTGTGTTGTGTTTGAACTTGAGGTTGTGGCAATTGTTAAACTTGAGTTTGTGGTGTTTTTGAACTTGAGTTTGCGGTGTGTTTGAACTAGAGTTTCTGTTGTTTTTGAATTTGAGTTTGTGGCATTTGTTGAACTTGAGTTTGTGACATGTTTGAACTTGGGTTTGTGTGTTTTTTGAACTTGAATTTCTGTTGTTTTTGAACTTGAGGTATTGGAAATTGTTAAACCTTAGAATCAGCTGTTGGTTGAACTTGAGTTTGTGTTTTGTTGAACTTGAGTTTGTGTCGTGTTTGAACTTTGGTTTGTGGTGTTTTTGAACTTGAGTTTGTGGTGTTTTTCAACTTGAGTTCGTGGTTTTTTTTAACTTGAGGTTGTGGAAATTGTTATACTTGAGACCTGGGTATAGGTCGAACTTGAGTTTTTTTTTTAACATGAGTTTGTGTCGTGTTTGAACTTGAGTTTGTGGTGTTTTTGGACTTGAGTTTGTGGTGTTTTTAACTTAAGGGTGTGCCAAATGTTAAACTTGAGAAACTGGTATTGGTTGAACTAGAGTTTTTGGTGTTTTTGAACTTGAGTTTTTGGAAATTGTTAAACTTGAGAATCAGATGTTAGATGAACTTGAGTTAGTGTGTTTTTTGAACTTGAGTTTGTGTCATGTTTTAACTTGAGTTTGTGATGTTTTTGAATTTGAGTTTGTTTGTTTGTTGAACTTGAGTTTGTGTTGTGTTTGAACTTGAATTTGTGGCAAATGTTGAACTTGAGTTTGTGCTTTTTGGTGAACTTTAGTTGGTGGGAATTGTTGAACTTGAGTTTGTGGCATATGTTGAACTTGAGTTTGTGACGTGTTTGAACTTGCGTTAGTTTTTTTTTTTACTTGAGGTTGTGGTGTTTTTGAACTTGAGGTTTTGGAAATTGTTTAACTTGAGAATTGGGTATTGGTTTAACTTGAGTTTGTGTGTTTGTTGAACTTGAGGTTGTGGCAATTGTTAAACTTGAGTTTGTGGTGTTTTTGAACTTGAGTTTGTGTGTTTTTTGAACTTGAGTTTGCGGTGTGTTTGAACTAGAGTTTCTGTTGTTTTTGAACTTGAGTTTGTGGCATTTGTTGAACTTGAGTTTGTGACGTGTTTGAACTTGGGTTTGTGTGTTTTTTGAACTTGAATTTCTGTTGTTTTTGAACTTGAGGTATTGGAAATTGTTAAACCTTAGAATCAGCTGTTGGTTGAACTTGAGTTTGTGTTTTGTTGAACTTGAGTTTGTGTTGTGTTTGAACTTGAGTTTGTGGTGTTTTTGAACTTAAGTTTGTGGTGTTTTTGAACTTGAGTTTGCGGTGTGTTTGAACTAGAGTTTCTGTTGTTTTTGAACTTGAGTTTGTGGCATTTGTTGAACTTGAGTTTGGGACGTGTTTGAACTTGGGTTTGTGTGTTTTTTGAACTTGAATTTCTGTTGTTTTTGAACTTGAGGTATTGGAAATTGTTAAACCTTAGAATCAGCTGTTGGTTGAACTTGAGTTTGTGTTTTCTTGAACTTGAGTTTGTGTCGTGTTTGAACTTTAGTTTGTGGTGTTTTTGAACTTGAGTTTGTGTGTTTGTTGAACTTGAGTTTGTGTTGTGTTTGAACTTGAGTTTGTGGTGTTTTTGAACTTAAGTTTGTGGTGTTTTTCAATTTGAGTTTGTGTGTTTGTTGAACTTGAGTTTGCGGTGTGTTTGAACTAGAGTTTCTGTTGTTTTTGAACTTGAGTTTGTGGCATTTGTTGAACTTGAGTTTGTGACGTGTTTGAACTTGGGTTTGTGTGTTTTTTGAACTTGAATTTCTGTTGTTTTTGAACTTGAGGTATTGGAAATTGTTAAACCTTAGAATCAGCTGTTGGTTGAACTTGAGTTTGTGTTTTGTTGAACTTGAGTTTGTGTCGTGTTTGAACTTTAGTTTGTGGTGTTTTTGAACTTGAGCTTGTGTGTTTGTTGAACTTGAGTTTGTGTTGTGTTTGAACTTGAGGTTGTGGCAATTGTTAAACTTGAGTTTGTGGTGTTTTTGAACTTGAGTTTGCGGTGTGTTTGAGCTAGAGTTTCTGTTGTTTTTGAATTTGAGTTTGTGGCATTTGTTGAACTTGAGTTTGTGACATGTTTGAACTTGGGTTTGTGTGTTTTTTGAACTTGAATTTCTGTTGTTTTTGAACTTGAGGTATTGGAAATTGTTAAACCTTTGAATCAGCTGTTGGTTGAACTTGAGTTTGTGTTTTGTTGAACTTGAGTTTGTGTCGTGTTTGAACTTTGGTTTGTGGTGTTTTTGAACTTGAGTTTGTGGTGTTTTTGAACTTAAGTTTGTGGTGTTTTTCAACTTGAGTTCGTGGTTTTTTTTAACTTGAGGTTGTGGAAATTGTTATACTTGAGACCTGGGTATAGGTCGAACTTGAGTTTTTTTTTTTTTAACATGAGTTTGTGTCGTGTTTGAACTTGAGTTTGTGGTGTTTTTGGACTTGAGTTTGTGGTGTTTTTAACTTAAAGGTTTGCCAATGTTAAACTTGAGAAACTGGTATTGGTTGAACTAGAGTTTTTGGTGTTTTTGAACTTGAGTTTTTGGAAATTGTTAAACTTGAGAATCAGATGTTGGATGAACTTGAGTTAGTGTGTTTTTTGAACTTGAGTTTGTGTCATGTTTTAACTTGAGTTTGTGATGTTTTTGAATTTGAGTTTGTGTGTTTGTTGAACTTGAGTTTGTGTTGTGTTTGAACTTGAATTTGTGGCAAATGTTGAACTTGAGTCTGTGCTTTTTGGTGAACTTTAGTTGGTGGGAATTGTTGAACTTGAGTTTGTGGCATATGTTGAACTTGAGTTTGTGACGTGTTTGAACTTGCGTTAGTTTTTTTTACTTGAGGTTGTGGTGTTTTTGAACTTGAGGTTTTGGAAATTGTTTAACTTGAGAATTGGGTATTGGTTTAACTTGAGTTTGTGTGTTTGTTGAACTTGAGGTTGTGGCAATTGTTAAACTTGAGTTTGTGGTGTTTTTGAACTTGAGTTTGTGTGTTTTTTGAACTTGAGTTTGCGGTGTGTTTGAACTAGAGTTTCTGTTGTTTTTGAACTTGAGTTTGTGGCATTTGTTGAACTTGAGTTTGTGACGTGTTTGAACTTGGGTTTGTGTGTTTTTTGAACTTGAATTTCTGTTGTTTTTGAACTTGAGGTATTGGAAATTGTTAAACCTTAGAATCAGCTGTTGGTTGAACTTGAGTTTGTGTTTTGTTGAACTTGAGTTTGTGTTGTGTTTGAACTTGAGTTTGTGGTGTTTTTGAACTTAAGTTTGTGGTGTTTTTGAACTTGTGTTTGTGTGTTTGTTGAACTTGAGTTTGCGGTGTGTTTGAACTAGAGTTTCTGTTGTTTTTGAACTTGAGTTTGTGGCATTTGTTGAACTTGAGTTTGGGACGTGTTTGAACTTGGGTTTGTGTGTTTTTTGAACTTGAATTTCTGTTGTTTTTGAACTTGAGGTATTGGAAATTGTTAAACCTTAGAATCAGCTGTTGGTTGAACTTGAGTTTGTGTTTTGTTGAACTTGAGTTTGTGTCGTGTTTGAACTTTGGTTTGTGGTGTTTTTGAACTTGAGTTTGTGGTGTTTTTGAACTTAAGTTTGTGGTGTTTTTCAACTTGAGTTCGTGGTTTTTTTTAACTTGAGGTTGTGGAAATTGTTATTTTGAGACCTGGGTATAGGTCGAACTTGAGTTTTTTTTAACATGAGTTTGTGTCGTGTTTGAACTTGAGTTTGTGGTGTTTTTGGACTTGAGTTTGTGGTGTTTTTAACTTAAGGGTGTGCCAAATGTTAAACTTGAGAAACTGGTATTGGTTGAACTAGAGTTTTTGGTGTTTTTGAACTTGAGTTTTTGGAAATTGTTAAACTTGAGAATCAGATGTTGGATGAACTTGAGTTAGTGTGTTTTTTGAACTTGAGTTTGTGTCATGTTTTAACTTGAGTTTGTGATGTTTTTGAATTTGAGTTTGTGTGTTTGTTGAACTTGAGTTTGTGTTGTGTTTGAACTTGAATTTGTGGCAAATGTTGAACTTGAGTCTGTGCTTTTTGGTGAACTTTAGTTGGTGGGAATTGTTGAACTTGAGTTTGTGGCATATGTTGAACTTGAGTTTGTGACGTGTTTGAACTTGCGTTAGTTTTTTTTTTACTTGAGGTTGTGGTGTTTTTGAACTTGAGGTTTTGGAAATTGTTTAACTTGAGAATTGGGTATTGGTTTAACTTGAGTTTGTGTGTTTGTTGAACTTGAGGTTGTGGCAATTGTTAAACTTGAGTTTGTGGTGTTTTTGAACTTGAGTTTGTGTGTTTTTTGAACTTGAGTTTGCGGTGTGTTTGAACTAGAGTTTCTGTTGTTTTTGAACTTGAGTTTGTGGCATTTGTTGAACTTGAGTTTGTGACGTGTTTGAACTTGGGTTTGTGTGTTTTTTGAACTTGAATTTCTGTTGTTTTTGAACTTGAGGTATTGGAAATTGTTAAACCTTAGAATCAGCTGTTGGTTGAACTTGAGTTTGTGTTTTGTTGAACTTGAGTTTGTGTCGTGTTTGAACTTGAGTTTGTGGTGTTTTTGAACTTGAGTTTGTGTGTTTGTTGAACTTGAGTTTGTGTTGTGTTTGAACTTGAGTTTGTGGTGTTTTTGAACTTAAGTTTGTGGTGTTTTTGAACTTGAGTTTGTGTGTTTGTTGAACTTGAGTTTGCGGTGTGTTTGAACTAGAGTTTCTGTTGTTTTTGAACTTGAGTTTGTGGCATTTGTTGAACTTGAGTTTGTGACGTGTTTGAACTTGGGTTTGTGTGTTTTTTGAACTTGAGCTTGTGTGTTTGTTGAACTTGAGTTTGTGTTGTGTTTGAACTTGAGGTTGTGGCAATTGTTAAACTTGAGTTTGTGGTGTTTTTGAACTTGAGTTTTCGGTGTGTTTGAACTAGAGTTTCTGTTGTTTTTGAATTTGAGTTTGTGGCATTTGTTGAACTTGAGTTTGTGACATGTTTGAACTTGGGTTTGTGTGTTTTTTGAACTTGAATTTCTGTTGTTTTTGAACTTGAGGTATTGGAAATTGTTAAACCTTAGAATCAGCTGTTGGTTGAACTTGAGTTTGTGTTTTGTTGAACTTGAGTTTGTGTCGTGTTTGAACTTTGGTTTGTGGTGTTTTTGAACTTGAGTTTGTGTGTTTGTTGAACTTGAGTTTGTGTTTTGTTGAACTTGAGTTTGTGTCGTGTTTGAACTTTGTTTTGTGGTGTTTTTGAACTTGAGTTTGTGTGTTTGTTGAACTTGAGTTTGTGTTGTGTTTGAACTTGAGTTTGTGGTGTTTTTGAACTTAAGTTTGTGGTGTTTTTCAACTTGAGTTTGTGGTTTTTTTTAACTTGGTGTATTTGAAATTGTTATACTTGAGACCTGGGTATAGGTCGAACTTGAGTTTTTTTTTTTTAACATGAGTTTGTGTCGTGTTTGAACTTGAGCTTGTGGTGTTTTTGGACTTGAGTTTGTGGTGTTTTTAACTTAAGGGTGTGCCAAATGTTAAACTTGAGAAACTGGTATTGGTTGAACTAGAGTTTTTGGTGTTTTTGAACTTGAGTTTTTGGAAATTGTTAAACTTGAGAATCAGATGTTGGATGAACTTGAGTTAGTGTGTTTTTTGAACTTGAGTTTGTGTCATGTTTTAACTTGAGTTTGTGATGTTTTTGAATTTGAGTTTGTGTGTTTGTTGAACTTGAGTTTGTGTTGTGTTTGAACTTGAATTTGTGGCAAATGTTGAACTTGAGTCTGTGCTTTTTGGTGAACTTTAGTTGGTGGGAATTGTTGAACTTGAGTTTGTGGCATATGTTGAACTTGAGTTTGTGACGTGTTTGAACTTGCGTTAGTTTTTTTTTTACTTGAGTTTGTGGTGTTTTTGAACTTGAGGTTTTGGAAATTGTTTAACTTGAGAATTGGGTATTGGTTTAACTTGAGTTTGTGTGTTTGTTGAACTTGAGGTTGTGGCAATTGTTAAACTTGAGTTTGTGGTGTTTTTGAACTTGAGTTTGTGTGTTTTTTGAACTTGAGTTTGCGGTGTGTTTGAACTAGAGTTTCTGTTGTTTTTGAACTTGAGTTTGTGGCATTTGTTGAACTTGAGTTTGTGACGTGTTTGAACTTGGGTTTGTGTGTTTTTTGAACTTGAATTTCTGTTGTTTTTGAACTTGAGGTATTGGAAATTGTTAAACCTTAGAATCAGCTGTTGGTTGAACTTGAGTTTGTGTTTTGTTGAACTTGAGTTTGTGTCGTGTTTGAACTTGAGTTTGTGGTGTTTTTGAACTTGAGTTTGTGTGTTTGTTGAACTTGAGTTTGTGTTGTGTTTGAACTTGAGTTTGTGGTGTTTTTGAACTTGAGTTTGTGGTGTTTTTGAACTTGAGTTTGTGTGTTTGTTGAACTTGAGTTTGCGGTGTGTTTGAACTAGAGTTTCTGTTGTTTTTGAACTTGAGTTTGTGGCATTTGTTGAACTTGAGTTTGTGACGTGTTTGAACTTGGGTTTGTGTGTTTTTTGAACTTGAGCTTGTGTGTTTGTTGAACTTGAGTTTGTGTTGTGTTTGAACTTGAGGTTGTGGCAATTGTTAAACTTGAGTTTGTGGTGTTTTTGAACTTGAGTTTGCGGTGTGTTTGAACTAGAGTTTCTGTTGTTTTTGAATTTGAGTTTGTGGCATTTGTTGAACTTGAGTTTGTGACATGTTTGAACTTGGGTTTGTGTGTTTTTTGAACTTGAATTTCTGTTGTTTTTGAACTTGAGGTATTGGAAATTGTTAAACCTTAGAATCAGCTGTTGGTTGAACTTGAGTTTGTGTTTTGTTGAACTTGAGTTTGTGTCGTGTTTGAACTTTGGTTTGTGGTGTTTTAGAACTTGAGTTTGTGTGTTTGTTGAACTTGAGTTTGTGTTTTGTTGAACTTGAGTTTGTGTCGTGTTTGAACTTTGGTTTGTGGTGTTTTTGAACTTGAGTTTGTGTGTTTGTTGAACTTGAGTTTGTGTTGTGTTTGAACTTGAGTTTGTGGTGTTTTTGAACTTAAGTTTGTGGTGTTTTTCAACTTGAGTTTGTGGTTTTTTTTAACTTGGTGTATTTGAAATTGTTATACTTGAGACCTGGGTATAGGTCGAACTTGAGTTTTTTTTTTTTACATGAGTTTGTGTCGTGTTTGAACTTGAGTTTGTGGTGTTTTTGGACTTGAGTTTGTGGTGTTTTTAACTTAAGGGTGTGCCAAATGTTAAACTTGAGAAACTGGTATTGGTTGAACTAGAGTTTTTGGTGTTTTTGAACTTGAGTTTTTGGAAATTGTTAAACTTGAGAATCAGATGTTGGATGAACTTGAGTTAGTGTGTTTTTTGAACTTGAGTTTGTGTCATGTTTTAACTTGAGTTTGTGATAATTTTGAATTTGAGTTTGTGTGTTTGTTGAACTTGAGTTTGTGTTGTGTTTGAACTTGAATTTGTGGCAAATGTTGAACTTGAGTCTGTGCTTTTTGGTGAACTTTAGTTGGTGGGAATTGTTGAACTTGAGTTTGTGGCATATGTTGAACTTGAGTTTGTGACGTGTTTGAACTTGCGTTAGTTTTTTTTTTTACTTGAGGTTGTGGTGTTTTTGAACTTGAGGTTTTGGAAATTGTTTAACTTGAGAATTGGGTATTGGTTTAACTTGAGTTTGTGTGTTTGTTGAACTTGAGGTTGTGGCAATTGTTAAACTTGAGTTTGTGGTGTTTTTGAACTTGAGTTTGTGTGTTTTTTGAACTTGAGTTTGCGGTGTGTTTGAACTAGAGTTTCTGTTGTTTTTGAACTTGAGTTTGTGGCATTTGTTGAACTTGAGTTTGTGACGTGTTTGAACTTGGGTTTGTGTGTTTTTTGAACTTGAATTTCTGTTGTTTTTGAACTTGAGGTATTGGAAATTGTTAAACCTTAGAATCAGCTGTCGGTTGAACTTGAGTTTGTGTTTTGTTGAACTTGAGTTTGTGTTGTGTTTGAACTTGAGTTTGTGGTGTTTTTGAACTTAAGTTTGTGGTGTTTTTGAACTTGAGTTTGTGTGTTTGTTGAACTTGAGTTTGCGGTGTGTTTGAACTAGAGTTTCTGTTGTTTTTGAACTTGAGTTTGTGGCATTTGTTGAACTTGAGTTTGGGACGTGTTTGAACTTGGGTTTGTGTGTTTTTTGAACTTGAATTTCTGTTGTTTTTGAACTTGAGGTATTGGAAATTGTTAAACCTTAGAATCAGCTGTTGGTTGAACTTGAGTTTGTGTTTTCTTGAACTTGAGTTTGTGTCGTGTTTGAACTTTAGTTTGTGGTGTTTTTGAACTTGAGTTTGTGTGTTTGTTGAACTTGAGTTTGTGTTGTGTTTGAACTTGAGTTTGTGGTGTTTTTGAACTTGAGTTTGTGTGTTTGTTGAACTTGAGTTTGCGGTGTGTTTGAACTAGAGTTTCTGTTGTTTTTGAACTTGAGTTTGTGGCATTTGTTGAACTTGAGTTTGTGACGTGTTTGAACTTGGGTTTGTGTGTTTTTTGAACTTGAATTTCTGTTGTTTTTGAACTTGAGGTATTGGAAATTGTTAAACCTTAGAATCAGCTGTTGGTTGAACTTGAGTTTGTGTTTTCTTGAACTTGAGTTTGTGTCGTGTTTGAACTTTAGTTTGTGGTGTTTTTGAACTTGAGCTTGTGTGTTTGTTGAACTTGAGTTTGTGTTGTGTTTGAACTTGAGGTTGTGGCAATTGTTAAACTTGAGTTTGTGGTGTTTTTGAACTTGAGTTTGTGTTGTGTTTGAACTTGAGCTTGTGTGTTTGTTGAACTTGAGTTTGTGTTGTGATTGAACTTGAGTTTTTTTGTGTTTTTGAACTTAGGTTTATTTCGTGTTTGAACTTGAGTTTGCGTCGTGATTGCAATTGAGTTTGTGGTGTTTTTGAACTTGAGTTTGTGTTGTGTTTGAACTTGAGTTTTTGTGTATTTTGAACTAAAGATTGTGGCAATTTTTAAATTTGAGATTTAGGAATTGGTTGAACTTGAATTAGTGTGTTTGTTTAACTTGAGTTCCTGTCGTGTTTGAACTTGAGTTTGTGGTTTTTATTATCTTGAGTTTGTTTCGTGTTTGAACTTGAGGTTGTGGAAATTGTTAAACTTGAGAATCAGGTATTGGTTCAAGTTGAGTTTTTTGTGTTTTTGAAGTTGAGTTTGTTTCTTTCTTAACTTGAGTTTGTGGCGTTTGTTGAACTTGAGTTAACCCTTGTGCACCCCTAAGAAAAACTTCAATTAACACCCCTAAGGACCGAAACGGTCCCCTCCATTTTGCTGCAGTAGAAATATTGTCTAAATAAATATATTTAAATTTTTTTTTTTTTGGCTGGCATCATTGACTTATAACCTAATCATAAATAGCAAAACTTTATTCAGGTTTTGTATTTTAACCCCATAAATGCCAGTCTTTTTTGCAAAAACCTGATATTATTTTAAGTCAAAAAACACAATTAGTGAATTATTTTCCATCCTATATATGCAAATTGTTTTTTTAAACTTTTGATTATTAGAGCATGGGATTGGTAAACATTGATGAGAAAATTGATTTGAAAGGATTTGTATTTTTTCTGTAGTGCTGAATAATAATAAAAACTTCAATTAACACCCATAAGGACCGAAACGGTCCCCTCCATTTTGCTGCAGTAGAAATATTGTCTAAATAAATATATTTAAAAAATTTTTTTTTTGGCTGCCATCATTGACTTATAACCTAATCATAAATAGCTAAACTTTATTCAGGTTTTGTATTTTAACCCCATAAATGCCAGTCTTTTTTGTAAAAACCTGATATTATTTTAAGTCAAAAAACACAATTAGTGAATTATTTTCCATCCTATATATGCAAATTGTTTTTTTAAACTTTTGATTATTAGAGCATGGGATTGGTAAACATTGATGAGAAAATTGATTTGAAAGGATTTGTATTTTTTCTGTAGTGCTGAATAATAATAAAAACTTCAATTAACACCCCTAAGGACCGAAACGGTCCCCTCCATTTTGCTGCAGTAGAAATATTGTCTAAATAAATATATTTAAATTATTTTTTTTTTGGCTGCCATCATTGACTTATAACCTAATCATAAATTGCAAAACTTTATTCAGGTTTTGTATTTTAACCCCATAAATGCCAGTCTTTTTTGTAAAAACCTGATATTATTTTAAGTCAAAAAACACAATTAGTGAATTATTTTCCATCCTATAAATGCAAATTGTTTTTTTAAACTTTTGATTATTAGAGCATGGGATTGGTAAACATTGATGAGAAAATTGATTTGAAAGGATTTGTATTTTTTCTGTAGTGTTGAATAATAATACAAACTTCAATAAACACCCCTAAGGACCGAAACAGTCCCCTCCATTTTGCTGGAGTAAAAATATGGTCTAAATAAATGTATTTAATTTTCTTTTTTTTTTGCTGCCATCATTGACTTATATCATTGTAGAATCAGCTGTTGGTTGAACTTGAGTTTGTGGTGTTTTTGACTTTGAGTTTGTGTCGTGTTTTTGAACTTGAGGTTGTAGGAAGTATTTAACTTCAGAATTGGGTATTGGTTGAACTTGAGTTTGTGGTGTTTTTGAACTTGAGTCTGTGTTGTTTTTGAACTTGAGGTTGTGGAAATTGTTTAACTTGAGAATTGGGTTTTGGTTGAACTTAGGTTTTTGGTGTTTTTGAACTTGATGTTGTGGCAATTGTTCAACTTGAGAATTGGGTAACGGTTGAACTTGAGATTTGGGTTATTGTTGAAATTGAGTTTGCTGTGTTTTTGAACTTGGTTGGTTGAATTTAAACCTCTTTACATTTGTTGAACTTGAGTTTTTTGTGTTCTTTTAACTTGAGATTGTGTTGTGTTTGAACTTGAGTTTGTGGTGTTTTTTTAACTTGAGGTAGTGGTGTTTTTGAACTTGACGTTGTGGTTTGTTTGAACTTGAGTTTGTGTGTTTGTTGAACTTGAGGTTTTGTCATTTGTTAAACTTGAGATTTGGGTGTTGGTTGAACTTGAGTTTGTGTCAGGTTTGAACCTGAGTTTGTGGTGTTTTTGACTTTGAGTTTGTGTCGTGTTTTTGAACTTGAGGTTGTAGAAAGTATTTAACTTCAGAATTGGGTATTGGTTGAACTTGAGTTTGTGGTGTTTTTGAACTTGAGTCTGTGTTGTTTTTGAACTTGAGGTTGTGGAAATTGTTTAACTTGAGAATTGGGTTTTGGTTGAACTTAGGTTTTTGGTGTTTTTTAACTTGAGGTTGTGGCAATTGTTCAACTTGAGAATTGGGTAACGGTTGAACTTGAGATTTGGGTTATTGTTGAAATTGAGTTTGTGGTGTTTTTGAACTTGGTTGGTTGAATTTAAACCTCTTTACATTTGTTGAACTTGAGTTTTTTGTGTTCTTTTAACTTGAGATTGTGTTGTGTTTGAACTTGAGTTTGTGGTGTTTTTTTAACTTGAGGTAGTGGTGTTTTTGAACATGACTTTGTGGTTTGTTTGAACTTGAGTTTGTGTGTTTGTTGAACTTGAGGTTTTGTCAATTGTTAAACTTGAGATTTGGGTGTTGGTTGAACTTGAGTTTGTGTCAGGTTTGAACCTAAGTTCGTGGTGTTTGAACTTGAGTTTGTGTGTTATTTGAACTTGAGTTTTTTTAACTTGAGGTTGTGGCAATTGTTGAACTTTAGTATGTGGCGTGTGTTGAACTTTCGTTTTTGACATGTTTGAACTTGAGTTTGTGTTGTTTTTGAACTTGAATTTGTGGCACATGTTGAACTTGAGTTCGTGCTTTTTGGTGAACTTAAGTTGGTGGGAATTGTTGAACTTGAGTTTGTTTGTTTTAAGCCCAAACACCCCAAATATTTTTTTTTCATTTTTCATTTTTATTTGGTCTAACTACCTCCCAAAGGTTGGAAAACAGTTCCTACAAAGGTTTTGGACAGTGATTTTAACCCTAACGCCAAAACCTTAAACCTTACCCTAGCCCCAACTCTTAATACCCGGGTGTTACCTTCAGGAAGCCCAAACACCCCAAATATATTTTTTTTCATTTTTCATTTTTATTTGGTCTAACTAACTCCAAAAGGTTGGAAAAGAGTTCCTACAAAGGTTTTGGACAGTGATTTTAACCCTAACGCCAAAAACCTTAAACCTTACCATAGCCCCAAAACCTAATAGGAAGCCCGAACACCCCATATATTTTTTTTTAATTTTTAATTTTTTTTGGTCTAACTCACTCCAAAAGGTTGGAAAAGAGTTCCTACAAAGGTTTTGGACAGTGATTTTAACCCTAACACCAAAAAACTTAAACCTTACCATAGCCCCATAACCTAATACCCGGGTGTTACCTTCAGGAAGCCCGAAAACCCCAGATATTTTTTTTTATTTTTCATTATTTTTTGGTCTAACTAACTCCAAAAGGTTGGAAAAGAGTTCCTACAAAGGTTTTGGACAGTGATTTTTAACCCTAACGCCAAAAAACTTAAACCTTACCCTAGCCCAATAACCTAGGGCTTCCTACCTTAAGGAAGCCCGAAAACCCCAAATATTTTTTTTTCATTTTTCATTTTTTTTTGGTCTAACAAACTCCAAAGGCTTGGAAAAGAGTTCCTACAAAGGTTTTGGACAGTAATTTTAACCCTAACGCCAAAAACCTTAAACCTTACCCTAGCCCCAAAACCTAATAGGAAGCCCGAACACCCCAAATATTTTTTTTTTTCATTTTTAATTCTTTTTGGTCTAACTAACTCCAAAAGGTTGGAAAAGAGTTCCTACAAAGGTTTTGGACGGTGATTTAAACCCTAATGCAGAAAACCTTAAACCTAACCCTAGCCCCAAATCTTAATACCCGGGTATTACCTTCAGGAAGCCCAAACACCCCAAATATTTTTTTTTCATTTTTCTTTTTTTTTGGTCTAACTAACTCCAAAAGCTTGGAAAATAGTTCCTACAAACGTTTTGGACAGTGATTTAAACCATAACGCCAAAACCTTAAACCTTACCCTAGCCCCAAATCTTAATACCCGGGTATTACCTTCAGGAAGCCCAAACACCCCAAATATTTTTTTTTCATTTTTCTTTTTTTTTGGTCTAACTAACTCCAAAAGGTTGGAAAAGAGATCCTACAAAGGTTTTGGACAGTGATTTTAACCCTAACGCCAAAAACTTTAAACCTTTCCCTAGCCCCAAAACCTAATACCCGGGTATTACCTTCAGGAAGCCCGAACACCCCAAATATTTTTTTTTCATTTTTCTTTTTTTTTGGTCTATCTAACTCCAAAAGCTTGGAAAAGAGATCCTACAAAGGTTTTGGACAGTGATTTTAACCCTAACGCCAAAAACCGTAAACCTTACCATAGCCCCATAACCTAATACCCGTGCATTACCTTCAGGAAGCCAAAACAAGCCAAATATTTTTTTTTTCATTTTTCATTTTTATTTGGTCTAACTAACTCCAAATGGTTGGAAAAGAGTTCCTACAAAGGTTTTGGACAGTGATTTTAACCCTAACGCCAAAAACCTTAAACCTTTCCCTAGCCCCAAAACCTAATACCCGTGTATTATCTTCAGGAAGCCGGAACACCACAAATATTTATTTTTTCATTTTTCATTTCTTTTTGGTCTAACTAACTCCAAAAGCTTGGAAAATAGTTCCTACAAAGGTTTTGGACAGTGATTTAAACCCTGACGCCAAAACCTTAAACCTTACCCTAGCCCCAAATCTTAATACCCGGGTATTACCTTCGGGAAGCCCAAACACCCCAAATATTTTTTTTTTCATTTTTCTTTTTTTTTGGTCTAACTAACTCCAAAAGGTTGGAAAAGAGTTACTACAAAGGTTTTGGACAGTGATTTTAACCCTAACGCCAAAAACCTTAAACCTTCCCCTAGCCCCAAAACCTAATACCTGGGTATTACCTTCAGGAATCCCGAAAACCCCAAATATTTTTTTTTCATTTTTCATTTCTTTTTGGTCTAACTAACTCCCAAAGCTTGGAAAATAGTTCCTACAAAGGTTTTGGACAGTGATTTTAACCCTAATGCCAAAAACCTTAAACCTTACCCTAGCCCCAAAACCTAATACCCGTGCATTATCTTCAGGAAGCCAAAACAAGCCAAATATTTTTTTTTCATTTTTCATTTTTATTTGGTCTAACTAACTCCAAATGGTTGGAAAAGAGTTCCTACAAAGGTTTTGGACAGTGATTTTAACCCTAACGCCAAAAACCTTAAACCTTTCCCTAGCCCCAAAACCTAATACCCGTGTATTATCTTCAGGAAGCCCGAACACCACAAATATTTTTTTTTCATTTTTCATTTCTTTTTGGTCTAACTAACTCCAAAAGGTTGGAAAAGAGTTCCTACAAACGTTTTGGACAGTGATTTAAACCCTAACGCCAAAACCTTAAACCTTACCCTAGCCCCAAATCTTAATACCCGGGTATTACCTTCAGGAAGCCCAAACACCCCAAATATTTTTTTTTCATTTTTCATTTTTATTTGGTCTAACTAACTCCAAAAGGTTGAAAACAGTTCCTAAAAAGGTTTTGGACAGTGATTTAAACCCTAACGCCAAAACCTTAAACCTTACCCTAGCCCCAACTCTTAATACCCGGGTATTACCTTCAGGAAGCCCAAACACCCCAAATATTTTTTTTTCATTTTTCATTTTTATTTGGTCTAACTAACTCCAAAAGGTTGGAAAAGAGTTCCTACAAAGGTTTTGGAAAGTGATTTAAACCCTAACGCCAAAACCTTAAACCTTACCCTAGCCCCAACTCTTAATACCCAGGTATTACCTTCAGGAAGCCCAAACACCCCAAATATATATTTTTTTTCATTTTTCATTTTTATTTGGTCTAACTAACTCCAAAAGGTTGGAAAAGAGTTCCTACAAAGGTTTTGGACAGTGATTTTAACCCTAACGCCAAAAACCTTAAACCTTACCATAGCCCCAAAACTTATACCCGGGTATTACCTTCAGGAAGCCCGAACACCCCAAATATTTTTTTTTAATTTTTTATTTTTATTTGGTGTAACCAACTCCAAAAGGTCTGAAACATGTTCCTAAATAGGTTTTGGACAGTCATTTTAACCCTAACGCCAAAAACCTTAAACCTTACCCTAGCCCCAAAACCTAATATTATTAAAGTATTACCTTCAGGAAGCCCGAAAACCCCAAATATTTTTTTTTTCATCTTTCTTTTTTTTTAGTCTAACTAACTCCAAAAGGTTGGAAAAGAGTTACTACAAAGGTTTTGGACAGTGATTTAAACCCTAACGCCAAAACCTTTAACCTTACCCTAGCCCCAAATCTTAATACCCCGGTATTACCTTCAGGAAGCCCAAACACCCCAAATATTTTTTTTTTCATTTTTCATTTTTATTTGGTCTAACTAAATCCCAAAGGTTGGAAAACAGTTCCTACAAAGGTTTTGGACAGTGATTTTAACCCTAACGCCAAAAACCTTAAACCTTTTCCTAGCCCCAAAACTTAATACCCGTGTATTATCTTCAGGAAGCCCGAACACCACAAATATTTTTTTTTTCATTTTTCATTTTTATTTGGTCTAACTAAATCCCAAAGGTTGGAAAACAGTTCCTAAAAAGGTTTTGGACAGTGATTTTAACCCTAACGCCAAAAACCTTAAACCTTACCCTAGCCCCAAAACCTAATACCCGTGCATTATCTTCAGGAAGCCAAAACAAGCCAAATATTTTTTTTTCATTTTTCATTTTTATTTGGTCTAACTAACTCCAAATGGTTGGAAAAGAGTTCCTACAAACGTTTTGGACAGTGATTTAAACCCTAACGCCAAAAACCTTAAACCTTTCCCTAGCCCCAAAACCTAATACCCATGTATTATCTTCAGGAAGCCCGAACACCACAAATATTTTTTTTTCATTTTTCATTTCTTTTTGGTCTAACTAACTCCCAAAGCTTGGAAAATAGTTCCTACAAAGGTTTTGGACAGTGATTTAAACCCTAACGCCAAAACCTTTAACCTTACCCTAGCCCCAAATCTTAATACCCGGGTATTACCTTCAGGAAGCCCAAACACCCCAAATATTTTTTTTTCATTTTTCATTTTTATTTGGTCTAACTAACTCCAAATGGTTGGAAAAGAGTTCCTACAAAGGTTTTGGACAGTGATTTTAACCCTAACGCCAAAAACCTTAAACCTTTCCCTAGCCCCAAAACCTAATACCCGTGTATTATCTTCAGGAAGCCCGAACACCACAAATATTTTTTTTTCATTTTTCATTTCTTTTTGGTCTAACTAACTCCAAAAGGTTGGAAAAGAGTTCCTACAAACGTTTTGGACAGTGATTTAAACCCTAACGCCAAAACCTTAAACCTTCCCCTAGCCCCAAATCTTAATACCCGGGTATTACCTTCAGGAAGCCCAAACACCCCAAATATTTTTTTTTCATTTTTCATTTTTATTTGGTCTAACTAACTCCAAAAGGTTGAAAACAGTTCCTAAAAAGGTTTTGGACAGTGATTTAAACCCTAACGCCAAAACCTTAAACCTTACCCTAGCCCCAACTCTTAATACCCGGGTATTACCTTCAGGAAGCCCAAACACCCCAAATATTTTTTTTTCATTTTTCATTTTTATTTGGTCTAACTAACTCCAAAAGGTTGGAAAAGAGTTCCTACAAAGGTTTTGGACAGTGATTTAAACCCTAACGCCAAAACCTTAAACCTTACCCTAGCCCCAACTCTTAATACCCGGGTATTACCTTCAGGAAGCCCAAACACCCCAAATATATATTTTTCATTTTTCATTTTTATTTGGTCTAACTAACTCCAAAAGGTTGGAAAAGAGTTCCTACAAAGGTTTTGGACAGTGATTTTAACCCTAACGCCAAAAACCTTAAACCTTACCATAGCCCCAAAACTTAATACCCGGGTATTACCTTCAGGAAGCCCGAACACCCCAAATATTTTTTTTTAATTTTTATTTTTATTTGGTGTAACCAACTCCAAAAGGTCTGAAACATGTTCCTAAATAGGTTTTGGACAGTCATTTTAACCCTAACGCCAAAAACCTTAAACCTTACCCTAGCCCCAAAACCTAATATAAAGTATTACCTTCAGGAAGCCCGAAAACCCCAAATATTTTTTTTCATCTTTCTTTTTTTTAGTCTAACTAACTCCAAAAGGTTGGAAAAGAGTTCTACAAAGGTTTTGGACAGTGATTTAAACCCTAACGCCAAAACCTTTAACCTTACCCTAGCCCCAAATCTTAATACCCGGTATTACCTTCAGGAAGCCCAAACACCCCAAATATTTTTTTTTTCATTTTTCATTTTTATTTGGTCTAACTAACTCCAAAGGTTGGAAAACAGTTCCTACAAAGGTTTTGGACAGTGATTTTAACCCTAACGCCAAAAACCTTAAACCTTTTCCTAGCCCCAAAACTTAATACCCGTGTATTATCTTCAGGAAGCCCGAACACCACAAATATTTTTTTTTTCATTTTTCATTTTTATTTGGTCTAACTAAATCCCAAAGGTTGGAAAACAGTTCCTAAAAAGGTTTTGGACAGTGATTTTAACCCTAACGCCAAAAACCTTAAACCTTTTCCTAGCCCCAAAACTTAATACCCGTGTATTACCTTCAGGAAGCCCAAACACCCCAAATATTTTTTTTTCATTTTTCTTTTTTTTTGGTCTAACTAACTCCAAAAGGTTGGAAAAGAGTTCCTACAAAGGTTTTGGACAGTGATTTTAACCCTAACGCCAAAAACCTTAAACCTTACCCCAGCCCCATAACCTAATACCCGGGTATTACCTTCAGGAAGCCCGAACACCCCAAATATTTTTTTTTCATTTTTCATTTTTATTTGGTCTAACTAACTCCAAAAGGTTGGAAAAGAGTTCCTACAAACGTTTTGGACAGTGATTTAAACCCTAACGCCAAAACCTTTAACCTTACCCTAGCCCCAAATCTTAATACCCCGGTATTACCTTCAGGAAGCCCAAACACCCCAAATATTTTTTTTTTCATTTTTCATTTTTATTTGGTCTAACTAAATCCCAAAGGTTGGAAAACAGTTCCTACAAAGGTTTTGGACAGTGATTTTAACCCTAACGCCAAAAACCTTAAACCTTTTCCTAGCCCCAAAACTTAATACCCGTGTATTATCTTCAGGAAGCCCGAACACCACAAATATTTTTTTTTCATTTTTCATTTCTTTTTGGTCTAACTAACTCCAAAAGGTTGGAAACGAGTTCCTACAAACGTTTTGGACAGTGATTTAAACCCTAACGCCAAAACCTTAAACCTTACCCTAGCCCCAAATCTTAATACCCGGGTATTACCTTCAGGAAGCCCAAACACCCCAAATATTTTTTTTTCATTTTTCATTTTTATTTGGTCTAACTAACTCTAAAAGGTTGGAAAACAGTTCCTACAAAGGTTTTGGACAGTGATTTAAACCCTAACGCCAAAACCTTAAACCTTACCCTAGCCCCAACTCTTAATACCCGGGTGTTATCTTCAGGAAGCCAAAACACCCCAAATATTTTTTTTTTATTTTTTATTTTTATTTGGTGTAACCAACTCCAAAAGGTCTGAAACATGTTCCTAAATAGGTTTTGGACAGTGATTTTAACCCTAACGCCAAAACCTTAAACCTTACCCTAGCCCCAACTCTTAATACCCGGGTATTACCTTCAGGAAGCCCAAACACCCCAAATATTTTTTTTTCATTTTTCATTTTTATTTGGTCTAACTAACTCCCAAAGGTTGGAAAACAGTTCCTACAAAGGTTTTGGACAGTGATTTAAACCCTAACGCCAAAACCTTAAACCTTACCCTAGCCCCAACTCTCAATACCCGGGTATTACCTTCAGGAAGCCCAAACACCCCAAATATTTTTTTTTTCATTTTTCATTTTTATTTGGTCAAACTAACTCCAAAAGGTTGGAAAAGAGTTCCTACAAAGGTTTTGGACAGTGATTTTAACCCTAACGCCAAAAACCTTAAACCTTACCATCGCCCCAAAACTTATACCCGGGTATTACCTTCAGGAAGCCCGAACACCCCAAATAATTTTTTTTTTTATTTTTTTATTTTCATTTGGTGTAACCAACTCCAAAAGGTCTGAAACATGTTCCTAAATAGGTTTTGGACAGTCATTTTAACCCTAACGCCAAAAACCTTAAACCTTCCCTTAGCCCCAAAACCTAATACCCGGGTATTACCTTCAGGAATCCCGAAAACCCCAAATATTTTTTTTTCATTTTTCATTTCTTTTTGGTCTAACTAACTCCCAAAGGTTGGAAAACAGTTCCTACAAACGTTTTGGACAGTGATTTAAACCCTAACGCCAAAACCTTAAACCTTACCCTAGCCCCAACTCTTAATACCCGGGTATTACCTTCAGGAAGCCCAAACACCCCAAATATTTTTTTTTTCATTTTTCATTTTTATTTGGTCTAACTAACTCCAAAAGGTTGGAAAAGAGTTCCTACAAAGGTTTTGGACAGTGATTTTAACCCTAATGCCAAAAACCTTAAACCTTACCATAGCCCCAAAACTTATACCCGGGTATTACCTTCAGGAAGCCCGAACACCCCAAATATTTTTTTTTTATTTTTTTTTTTTTATTTGGTGTAACCAACTCCAAAAGGTCTGAAACATGTTCCTAAATAGGTTTTGGACAGTCATTTTAACCCTAACGCCAAAAACCTTAAACCTTACCCTAGCCCCAAAACCTAATATTATTAAAGTATTACCTTCAGGAAGCCCGAACACCCCAAATATTTTTTTTTTCATCTTTCTTTTTTTTTAGTCTAACTAACTCCAAAAGGTTGGAAAAGAGTTACTACAAAGGCTTTGGACAGTAATTTTAACCCTAACGCCAAAAACCTTAAACCTTACCCCAGCCCCATGACCTAATACCCGGGTATTACCTTCAGGAAGCCCGAAAACCCCAAATATTTTTTTTTCATTTTTCATTTTTATTTGGTCTAACTAACTCCAAAAGGTTGGAAAAGAGTTCCTACAAAGGTTTTGGACAGTGATTTAAACCCTAACGCCAAAACCTTTAACCTTACCCTAGCCCCAAATCTTAATACCCGGGTATTACCTTCAGGAAGCCCAAACACCCCAAATATTTTTTTTTTCATTTTTCATTTTTATTTGGTCTAACTAACTCCCAAAGGTTGGAAAACAGTTCCTACAAACGTTTTGGACAGTGATTTAAACCCTAACGCCAAAACCTTAAACCTTACCCTAGCCCCAAATCTTAATACCCGGGTATTACCTTCAGGATGCCCAAACACCCCAAATACTTTTTTTTCATTTTTCATTTTTATTTGGTCTAACTAACTCTAAAAGGTTGGAAAACAGTTCCTACAAAGGTTTTGGACAGTGATTTAAACCCTAACGCCAAAACCTTAAACCTTACCCTAGCCCCAACTCTTAATACCCGGGTATTATCTTCAGGAAGCCAGAACACCCCAAATATTTTTTTTTCATTTTTCATTTCTTTTTGGTCTAACTAACTCCCAAAGCTTGGAAAATAGTTCCTACAAAGGTTTTGGACAGTGATTTTAACCCTAACGCCAAAAACCTTAAACCTTACCCTAGCCCCAAAACCTAATACCCGTGCATTATCTTCAGGAAGCCAAAACAAGCCAAATATTTTTTTTTCATTTTTCATTTTTATTTGGTCTAACTAACTCCAAATGGTTGGAAAAGAGTTCCTACAAAGGTTTTGGACAGTGATTTTAACCCTAACGCCAAAAACCTTAAACCTTTCCCTAGCCCCAAAACCTAATACCCGTGTATTATCTTCAGGAAGCCCGAACACCACAAATATTTTTTTTTCATTTTTCATTTCTTTTTGGTCTAACTAACTCCAAAAGGTTGGAAAAGAGTTCCTACAAAGGTTTTGGACAGTGATTTAAACCCTAACGCCAAAACCTTTAACCTTACCCTAGCCCCAAATCTTAATACCCGGGTATTACTTTCAGGAAGCCCAAACACCCCAAATATTTTTTTTTCATTTTTCATTTTTATTTGGTCTAACTAACTCTCAAAGGTTGGAAAACAGTTCCTACAAAGGTTTTGGACATTGATTTAAACCCTAACGCCAAAACCTTAAACCTTACCCTAGCCCCAACTCTCAATACCCGGGTATTACCTTCAGGAAGCCCAAACACCCCAAATATATTTTTTTTCATTTTACATTTTTATTTGGTCAAACTAAATCCAAAAGGTTGGAAAAGAGTTCCTACAAAGGTTTTGGACAGTGATTTTAACCCTAATGCCAAAAACCTTAAACCTTACCATAGCCCCAAAACTTATACCCGGGTATTACCTTCAGGAAGCCCGAACACCCCGAATATTTTTTATTTATTTTTTTTTTTTATTTGGTCTAACTAACTCCAAAAGGTTGGAAAAGAGTTCCTACAAAGGTTTTGGACAGTGATTTTAACCCTAACGCCAAAAACCTTAAACCTTACCCTAGCCCCAAAACCTAATATTATTAAAGTATTACCTTCAGGAAGCCCGAAAACCCCAAATATTTTTTTTTTTTTTTCTTTTTTTTTGGTCTAACTAACTCCAAAAGGTTGGAAAAGAGTTCCTACAAAGGTTTTGGACAGTGATTTTAACCCTAACGCCAAAAACCTTAAACCTTACCCTAGCCCCATAACCTAATACCCGGGTATTACCTTCAGGAAGCCCGAACACCCCAAATATTTTTTTTTCATTTTTCATTTTTATTTGGTCTAACTAACTCCAAAAGGTTGGAAAAGAGTTCCTACAAACGTTTTGGACAGTGATTTAAACCCTAACGCCAAAACCTTTAACCTTACCCTAGCCCCAAATCTTAATACCCCGGTATTACCTTCAGGAAGCCCAAACACCCCAAATATTTTTTTTTTCATTTTTCATTTTTATTTGGTCTAACTAAATCCCAAAGGTTGGAAAACAGTTCCTACAAAGGTTTTGGACAGTGATTTTAACCCTAACGCCAAAAACCTTAAACCTTTTCCTAGCCCCAAAACTTAATACCCGTGTATTATCTTCAGGAAGCCCGAACACCACAAATATTTTTTTTTCATTTTTCATTTCTTTTTGGTCTAACTAACTCCAAAAGGTTGGAAACGAGTTCCTACAAACGTTTTGGACAGTGATTTAAACCCTAACGCCAAAACCTTAAACCTTACCCTAGCCCCAAATCTTAATACCCGGGTATTACCTTCAGGAAGCCCAAACACCCCAAATATTTTTTTTTCATTTTTCATTTTTATTTGGTCTAACTAACTCCAAAAGGTTGGAAAACAGTTCCTACAAAGGTTTTGGACAGTGATTTAAACCCTAACGCCAAAACCTTAAACCTTACCCTAGCCCCAACTCTTAATACCCGGGTATTACCTTCAGGAAGCCAAAACACCCCAAATATTTTTTTTTTTTTTTTTTTTTTTATTTGGTGTAACCAACTCCAAAAGGTCTGAAACATGTTCCTAAATAGGTTTTGGACAGTGATTTTAACCCTAACGCCAAAACCTTAAACCTTACCCTAGCCCCAACTCTTAATACCCGGGTATTACCTTCAGGAAGCCCAAACACCCCAAATATATATTTTTTCATTTTTAATTTTTATTTGGTCTAACTAACTCCAAAAGGTTGGAAAACAGTTCCTACAAAGGTTTTGGACAGTGATTTTAACCCTAACGCCAAAACCTTAAACCTTACCCTAGCCCCAACTCTTAATACCCGGGTATTACCTTCAGGAAGCCCAAACACCCCAAATATTTTTTTTCATTTTTCATTTTTATTTGGTCTAACTAACTCCAAAAGGTTGGAAAAGAGTTCCTACACAGGTTTTGGACAGTGATTTTAACCCTAACGCCAAAAACCTTAAACCTTACCCTAGCCCCAAAACTTATACCCGGGTATTACCTTCAGGAAGCCCGAACACCCCAAATATTTTTTTTTTTTTTTTATTTTTATTTGGTGTAACCAACTCCAAAAGGTCTGAAACATGTTCCTAAATAGGTTTTGGACAGTCATTTTAACCCTAACGCCAAAAACCTTAAACCTTCCCCTAGCCCCAAAACCTAATACCCGGGTATTACCTTCAGGAATCCCGAAAACCCCAAATATTTTTTTTTCATTTTTCATTATTTTTTGGTCTAACTAACTCCAAAAGGTTGGAAAAGAGTTCCTACAAAGGTTTTGGACAGTGATTTTAACCCTAACGCCAAAAACCTTAAACCTTACCCTAGCCCCAAATCTTAATACCCGGGTATTACCTTCAGGAAGCCCAAACACCCCAAATATTTTTTTTTCATTTTTCATTTTTATTTGGTCTAACTAACTCCAAATGGTTGGAAAAGAGTTCCTACAAAGGTTTTGGACAGTGATTTTAACCCTAACGCCAAAAACCTTAAACCTTTCCCTAGCCCCAAAACCTAATACCCGGGTATTATCTTCAGGAAGCCCGAACACCACAAATATTTTTTTTTCATTTTTCATTTTTTTTGGTCTAACTAACTCCAAAAGGTTGGAAAAGAGTTCCTACAAAGGTTTTGGACAGTGATTTAAACCCTAACGCCAAAACCTTAAACCTTACCCTAGCCCCAACTCTTAATACCCGGGTATTACCTTCAGGAAGCCCAAACACCCCAAATATTTTTTTTTCATTTTTCATTTTTATTTGGTCTAACTAACTCCAAAAGGTTGGAAAATAGTTCCTACAAAGGTTTTGGACAGTGATTTTAACCCTAACGCCAAAAACCTTAAACCTTACCCTAGCCCCAAATCTTAATACCCGGGTATTACCTTCAGGAAGCCCGAACACCCCAAATATTTTTTTTCATTTTTCATTTTTATTTGGTCTAACTAACTCCAAAAGGTTGGAAAAGAGTTCCTACAAAGGTTTTGGACAGTGATTTTAACCCTAACGCCAAAAACCTTAAACCTTCCCCTAGCCCCAAAACCTAATACCCGGGTATTACCTTCAGGAATCCCGAAAACACCCAAATATTTTTTTTTCATTTTTCATTATTTTTTGGTCTAACTAACTCCAAAAGGTTGGAAAAGAGTTCCTACAAAGGTTTTGGACAGTGATTTTAACCCTAACGCCAAAACCTTAAACCTTACCATAGCCCCAAATCTTAATACCCGGGTATTACCTTCAGGAAGCCAAAACACCCCAAATATTTTTTTTTCATTTTTCATTTTTATTTGGTCTAACTAACTCCAAAAGGTTGGAAAACAGTTCCTACAAAGGTTTTGGACAGTGATTTAAACCCTAACGCCAAAACCTTAAACCTTACCCTAGCCCCAACTCTTAATACCCGGGTATTACCTTCAGGAAGCCCAAACACCCCAAATATATTTTTTTCATTTTTCATTTTTATTTGGTCTAACTAACTCCAAAAGGTTGGAAAACAGTTCCTACAAAGGTTTTGGACAGTGATTTAAACCCTAACGCCAAAACCTTAAACCTTACCCTAGCCCCAACTCTTAATACCCGGGTATTACCTTCAGGAAGCCCAAACACCCCAAATATTTTTTTTTATTTTTTTTTTTATTTGGTGTAACCAACTCCAAAAGGTCTGAAACATGTTCCTAAATAGGTTTTGGACAGTCATTTTAACCCTAACGCCAAAAACCTTAAACCTTACCCTAGCCCCAAAACCTAATATTATTAAAGTATTACCTTCAGGAAGCCCGAAAACCCCAAATATTTTTTTTTCATTTTTCATTTTTTTTTGTCTAACTAACTCCAAAAGGTTGGAAAAGAGTTACTACAAAGGTTTTGGACAGTGATTTTAACCCTAACGCCAAAAACCTTAAACCTTCCCCTAGCCCCAAACCTAATACCTGGGTATTACCTTCAGGAAGCCCAAACACCCCAAATATTTTTTTTTATTTTTATTTTTATTTGGTGTAACCAACTCCAAAAGGTCTGAAACATGTTCCTAAATAGGTTTTGGACAGTGATTTAAACCCTAACGCCAAAACCTTAAACCTTCCCCTAGCCCCAAAACCTAATACCCGGGTATTACCTTCAGGAATCCCGAAAACCCCAAATATTTTTTTTTCATTTTTCATTATTTTTTGGTCTAACTAACTCCCAAAGGTTGGAAAACAGTTCCCACAAAGGTTTTGGACAGTGATTTTTAACCCTAACGCCAAAAACCTTAAACCTTACCCTAGCCCCAACTCTTAATACCCGGGTATTACCTTCAGGAAGCCCAAACACCCCAAATATTTTTTTTTTCATTTTTCATTTTTATTTGGTCTAACTAACTCCAAAAGGTTGGAAAAGAGTTCCTACAAAGGTTTTGGACAGTGATTTTAACCCTAACGCCAAAAACCTTAAACCTTACCATCGCCCCAAAACTTATACCCGGGTATTACCTTCAGGAAGCCCGAACACCCCAAATATTTTTTTTTTATTTTTTTATTTTCATTTGGTGTAACCAACTCCAAAAGGTCTGAAACATGTTCCTAAATAGGTTTTGGACAGTCATTTTAACCCTAACGCCAAAAACCTTAAACCTTCCCCTAGCCCCAAAACCTAATACCCGGGTATTACCTTCAGGAATCCCGAAAACCCCAAATATTTTTTTTTCATTTTTCATTTTTTTTTGGTCTAACTAACTCCAAAAGGTTGGAAAACAGTTCCTACAAAGGTTTTGGACAGTGATTTAAACCCTAACGCCAAAACCTTAAACCTTACCCTAGCCCCAACTCTTAATACCCGGGTATTACCTTCAGGAAGCCCAAACACCCCAAATATTTTCTTTTCATTTTTCATTTTTATTTGGTCTAACTAACTCCAAAAGGTTGGAAAAGAGTTCCTACAAAGGTTTTGGACAGTGATTTTAACCCTAACGCCAAAAATCCTTAAACCTTACCATAGCCCCAAATCTTAATACCCGGGTATTACCTTCAGGAAGCCAAAACACCCCAAATATTTTTTTTCATTTTTCATTTTTATTTGGTCTAACTAACTCCAAAAGGTCTGAAACATGTTCCTAAATAGGTTTTGGACAGTGAATTAAACCCTAACGCCAAAACCTTTAACCTTACCCTAGCCCCAAATCTTAATACCCGGGTATTACCTTCAGGAAGCCCAAACACCCCAAATATTTTTTTTTCATTTTTCATTTTTATTTGGTCTAACTAACTCCAAAAGGTTGGAAAACAGTTCCTACAAAGGTTTTGGACAGTGATTTTAAACCCTAACGCCAAAACCTTAAACCTTACCCTAGCCCCAAATCTTAATACCCGGATATTACCTTCGGGAAGCCCAAACACCCCAAATATATATTTTTTCATTTTTCATTTTTATTTGGTGTAACTAACTCCAAAAGGTTGGAAAAGAGTTCCTACAAAGGTTTTGGACAGTGATTTAAACCCTAACGCCAAAACCTTAAACCTTACCATAGCCCCAAATCTTAATACCCGGGTATTACCTTCAGGAAGCCAAAACACCCCAAATATTTTTTTTCATTTTTCATTTTTATTTGGTCTAACTAACTCCAAAAGGTTGGAAAACAGTTCCTACAAAGGTTTTGGACAGTGATTTAAACCCTAACGCCAAAACCTTAAACCTTACCCTAGCCCCAAAACCTAATACCCGGGTATTACCTTCAGGAAGCCCGAACACCACAAATATTTTTTTTTCATTTTTCATTTCTTTTTGGTCTAACTAACTCCAAAAGGTTGGAAACGAGTTCCTACAAACGTTTTGGACAGTGATTTAAACCCTAACGCCAAAACCTTAAACCTTACCCTAGCCCCAAATCTTAATACCCGGGTATTACCTTCAGGAAGCCCAAACACCCCAAATATTTTTTTTTCATTTTTCATTTTTATTTGGTCTAACTAACTCTAAAAGGTTGGAAAACAGTTCCTACAAAGGTTTTGGACAGTGATTTAAACCCTAACGCCAAAACCTTAAACCTTACCCTAGCCCCAACTCTTAATACCCGGGTATTACCTTCAGGAAGCCCAAACACCCCAAATATATTTTTTTTCATTTTTCATTTTTATTTGGTCTAACTAACTCCAAAAGGTTGGAAAACAGTTCCTACAAAGGTTTTGGACAGTGATTTAAACCCTAACGCCAAAACCTTAAACCTTACCCTAGCCCCAACTCTTAATACCCGGGTATTATCTTCAGGAAGCCAAAACACCCCAAATATTTTTTTTTTATTTTTTATTTTTATTTGGTGTAACCAACTCCAAAAGGTCTGAAACATGTTCCTAAATAGGTTTTGGACAGTGATTTTAACCCTAACGCCAAAAACCTTAAACCTTACCCTAGCCCCAAAACCTAATAGTATTACCTTCAGGAAGCCCGAAAACCCCAAATATTTTTTTTTCATTTTTCATTTTTTTTGGTCTAACTAACTCCAAAAGGTTGGAAAAGAGTTCCTACAAAGGTTTTGGACAGTGATTTTAACCCTAACGCCAAAAACCTTAAACCTTTCCCTAGCCACAAAACCTAATACCCGGGTATTACCTTCAGGAAGCCCGAACACCCCAAATATTTTTTTTTCATTTTTCATTTCTTTTTGGTCAAACTAACTCCAAAAGGTTGGAAAAGAGTTCCTACAAAGGTTTTGGACAGTGATTTTAACCCTAACGCCAAAAACCTTAAACCTTACCATCGCCCCAAAACTTATACCCGGGTATTACCTTCAGGAAGCCCGAACACCCCAAATATTTTATTTTTTATTTTTTTATTTTCATTTGGTGTATCCAACTCCTAAAGGTCTGAAACATGTTCCTAAATAGGTTTTGGACAGTCATTTTAACCCTAACGCCAAAAACCTTAAACCTTCCCCTAGCCCCAAAACCTAATACCCGGGTATTACCTTCAGGAATCCCTAAAAACCCCAAATATTTTTTTTTCATTTTTCATTTCTTTTTGGTCTAACTAACTCCCAAAGGTTGGAAAACAGTTCCTACAAAGGTTTTGGACAGTGATTTAAACCCTAACGCCAAAACCTTAAACCTTACCCTAGCCCCAACTCTTAATACCCGGGTATTACCTTCAGGAAGCCCAAACACCCCAAATATTTTTTTTTTCATTTTTCATTTTTATTTGGTCTAACTAACTCCAAAAGGTTGGAAAAGAGTTCCTACAAAGGTTTTGGACAGTGATTTTAACCCTAATGCCAAAAACCTTAAACCTTACCATAGCCCCAAAACTTATACCCGGGTATTACCTTCAGGAAGCCCGAACACCCCAAATATTTTTTTTTTATTTTTTTTTTTATTTGGTGTAACCAACTCCAAAAGGTCTGAAACATGTTCCTCAATAGGTTTTGGACAGTCATTTTAACCCTAACGCCAAAAACCTTAAACCTTACCCTAGCCCCAAAACCTAATATTATTAAAGTATTACCTTCAGGAAGCCCGAAAACCCCAAATATTTTTTTTTTCATCTTTCTTTTTTTTTAGTCTAACTAACTCCAAAAGGTTGGAAAAGAGTTACTACAAAGGTTTTGGACAGTGATTTTAACCCTAACGCCAAAAACCTTAAACCTTACCCCAGCCCCATAACCTAATACCCGGGTATTACCTTCAGGAAGCCCGAACACCCCAAATATTTTTTTTTCATTTTTCATTTTTATTTGGTCTAACTAACTCCAAAAGGTTGGAAAAGAGTTCCTACAAAGGTTTTGGACAGTGATTTAAACCCTAACGCCAAAACCTTAAACCTTACCCTAGCCCCAAATCTTAATACCCGGGTATTACCTTCAGGAAGCCCAAACACCCCAAATATTTTTTTTTTCATTTTTCATTTTTATTTGGTCTAACTAACTCCCAAAGGTTGGAAAACAGTTCCTACAAAGGTTTTGGACAGTGATTTTAACCCTAACGCCAAAAACCTTAAACCTTACCTAGCCCCAAAACTTAATACCCGTGTATTATCTTCAGGAAGCCCGAACACCCCAAATATTTTTTTTTCATTTTTCATTTTTATTTGGTCTAACTAACTCCAAAAGGTTGGAAAACAGTTCCTACAAAGGTTTTGGACAGTGATTTAAACCCTAACGCCAAAACCTTAAACCTTACCCTAGCCCCAACTCTTAATACCCGGGTATTACCTTCAGGAAGCCCAAACACCCCAAATATATTTTTTTCATTTTTCATTTTTATTTGGTCTAACTAACTCCAAAAGGTTGGAAAACAGTTCCTACAAAGGTTTTGGACAGTGATTTAAACCCTAACGCCAAAACCTTAAACCTTACCCTAGCCCCAACTCTTAATACCCGGGTATTACCTTCAGGAAGCCCAAACACCCCAAATATTTTTTTATTTTTTTTTATTTTTATTTGGTGTAACCAACTCCAAAAGGTCTGAAACATGTTCCTAAATAGGTTTTGGACAGTCATTTTAACCCTAACGCCAAAAACCTTAAACCTTACCCTAGCCCCAAAACCTAATATTATTAACCGTATTACCTTCAGGAAGCCCGAAAACCCCAAATATTTTTTTTTTTCATCTTTCTTTTTTTTTGGTCTAACTAACTCCCAAAGCTTGGAAAATAGTTCCTACAAAGGTTTTGGACAGTGATTTTAACCCTAATGCCAAAAACCTTAAACCTTACCCTAGCCCCAACTCTTAATACCCGGGTATTACCTTCAGGAAGCCCAAACACCCCAAATATTTTTTTTTCATTTTTCATTTTTATTTGGTCTAACTAACTCCAAAAGGTTGGAAAACAGTTCCTACAAAGGTTTTGGACAGTGATTTTAACCCTAACGCCAAAACCTTAAACCTTACCCTAGCCCCAATTCTTAATACCCGGGTATTACCTTCAGGAAGCCCTAACACCCCAAATATAAATATATTTTTTTAAATTTTTTTTGGTCTAACTATCTCCAAAAGGTTGGAAAAGAGTTACTACAAAGGTTTTGGACAGTCATTTTAACCGCAACGCCAAAAACCTTAAAACTTCCCTAGCCCCAAAACCTAATATTATGCAAGTATTACCTTCAGGAAGCCCGAAAACCCCAAATATTTTTTTTTTCATTTTTTGTTTTTTTCGGTCTAACTAACTCCAAAATGTTGGAAAAGAGTTACTACAAAGGTTTTGGACAGTGATTTTAACCCTAACGCCAAAAACCTTAAACCTTCCCTTAGCCCCTAAACCTAATACCTGGGTATTACCTTCAGGAAGCCAGAACACCCCAAATATATATATATATTTTTTCATTTTTCATTTGGTCTAACTAACTCCCAAAGGGTTGGAAAAGAGTTCCTACAAAGGTTTTGGACAGTGATTTTAACCCTAACGCCAAAAAAACCTAAACCTTACCATAGCCCCAAAACCTAATTCCCGGGTATTACCTTCAGGAAGCCCGAACCCCCTAAATATATATTTTTTTATTTTTCATTTGTTTTTGGTCTAACTAACTTCAAAAGGTTGGAAAAGAGTTCCTACAAAGGTTTTGGACAGTGTTTTTAACCCTAATGCCAAAAACCTTAAACCTTACCCTAGCCCCAAAACCTAGTAGTATTACCTTCAGGAAGCCCGAAAACCCCAAATTCTTCTTTTTCATTTTTCATTTTTTTTGGTCTAACTAACTCCAAAAGGTTGGAAAAGAGTTCCTACAAAGGTTTTGGACAGTGATTTTAACCCTAACGCCAAAAACCTTAAACCTTTCCCTAGCCACAAAACCTAATACCCGTGTATTATCTTCAGGAAGCCCGAACACCACAAATATTTTTTTTTCATTTTTCATTTTTTTTGGTCTTACTAACTCCAAAAGGTTGGAAGAGTTCCTACAAACGTTTTGGACAGTGATTTAAACCCTAACGCCAAAACCTTAAACCTTACCCCAGCCCCAAATCTTAATACCCGGGTATTACCTTCAGGAAGCCCGAAAACCCCAAATATATTTTTTTCATTTTTCATTTTTATTTGGTCTAACTAACTCCAAATGGTTGGAAAAGAGTTCCTACAAAGGTTTTGGACAGTGATTTTAACCCTAACGCCAAAAACCTTAAACCTTTCCCTAGCCCCAAAACCTAATACCCGTGTATTATCTTCAGGAAGCCCGAACACCACAAATATATTTTTTTTCATTTTTCATTTTCTTTTTGGTCTAACTAACTCCAAAAGCTTGGAAAATAGTTCCTACAAAGGTTTTGGACAGTGATTTAAACCCTGACGCCAAAACCTTAAACCTTACCCTAGCCCCAAATCTTAATACCTGGGTATTACCTTCAGGAAGCCCAAACACCCCAAATATTTTTTTTTCATTTTTCTTTTTTTTTGGTCTAACTAACTCCAAAAGGTTGGAAAAGAGTTACTACAAAGGTTTTGGACAGTGATTTTAACCCTAACGCCAAAACCTTAAACCTTACCCTAGCCCCAAGTCTTAATACCCGGGTATTACCTTCAGGAAGCCCCAACACCCCAAATATATTTTTTTTCATTTTTCATTTTTATTTGGTCTAACTAACTCCAAAAGGTTGGAAAAGAGATCCTACAAAGGTTTTGGACAGTGATTTTAACCCTAACGCCAAAAACCTTAAACCTTACCCTAGCCCCAACTCTTAATACCCGGGTATTACCTTCAGGAAGCCCAAACACCCCAAATATATTTTTTTTCATTTTTCATTTTTATTTGGTCTAACTAACTCCAAAAGGTTGGAAAAGAGATCCTACAAAGGTTTTGGACAGTGATTTTAACCCTAACGCCAAAAACCTTAAACCTTACCATAGCCCCAAAACTTATACCCGGGTATTACCTTCAGGAAGCCTGAACACCCCAAATATATTTTTTTTATTTTTTTATTTTATTTGGTGTAACCAACTCCAAAAGGTCTGAAACATGTTCCTAAATAGGTTTTGGACAGTGATTTTAACCCTAACGCCAAAAACCTTAAACCTTACCCTAGCCCCAAAACCTAATACCTGGGTATTACCTTCAGGAAGCCCAAACACCCCAAATATTTTTTTTTCATTATTCATTTTTATTTGGTCTAACTAACTCCAAAAGGTTGGAAAAGAGTTCCTACAAAGGTTTTGGACAGTGATTTTAACCCTAACGCCAAAACCTTAAACCTTACCCTAGCCCCAATTCTTAATACCCGGGTATTACCTTCAGGAAGCCCTAACACCCCAAATATAAATATATTTTTTTAAATTTTTTTTGGTCTAACTATCTCCAAAAGGTTGGAAAAGAGTTACTGCAAAGGTTTTGGACAGTCATTTTAACCGCAACGCCAAAAACCTTAAAACTTCCCCTAGCCCCAAAACCTAATATTATTAAAGTATTACCTTCAGGAAGCCCGAAAACCCCAAATATTTTTTTTTTCATTTTTTGTTTTTTTCGGTCTAACTAACTCCAAAATGGTTGTAAAATTTTTACTACAAAGGTTTTGGACAGTGTTTTTAACCCTAACGCCAAAAACCTTAAACCTTCCCTTAGCCCCTAAACCTAATACCTGGGTATTACCTTCAGGAAGCCCGAACACCCCAAATATTTATTTTTTATTTTTTATTTTTATTTGGTGTAACCAACTCCAAAAGGTCTGAAACATGTTCCTAAATAGGTTTTGGACAGTGATTTTAACCCTAACGCCAAAAACCTTAAACCTTACCCTAGCCCCAAAACCTAATAGTATTACCTTCAGGAAGCCCGAAAACCCCAAATATTTCTTTTTCATTTTTCATTTCTTTTTGGTCTAACTAACTCCAAAAGGTTGGAAAAGAGTTCCTACAAAGGTTTTGGACAGTGATTTTAACCCTAACGCCAAAAACCTTAAACCTTACCCTAGCCACAAAACCTAATACCCATGTATTATCTTCAGGAAGCCCGAACACCACAAATATTTTTTTTTCATTTTTCATTTCTTTTTGGTCAAACTAACTCCAAAAGCTTGGAAAAGAGTTCCTACAAAGGTTTTGGACAGTGATTTTAACCCTAACGCCAAAAACCTTAAACCTTACCCTAGCCCCAAAACCTAATACCCGGGTATTACCTTCAGGAAGCCCGAACACCCCAAATATATTTTTTTTATTTTTTATTTTTATTTGGTGTAACCAACTCCAAAAGGTCTGAAACATGTTCCTAAATAGGTTTTGGACAGTGATTTTAACCCTAACGCCAAAAACCTTAAACCTTCCCCTAGCCCCAAAACCTAATACCCGGGTATTACCTTCAGGAATCCCTAAAAACCCCAAATATTTTTTTTTCATTTTTCATTTCTTTTTGGTCTAACTAACTCCCAAAGCTTGGAAAATAGTTCCTACAAAGGTTTTGGACAGTGATTTTAACCCTAACGCCAAAAACCTTAAACCTTACCCTAGCCCCAAAACCTAATACCCGTGCATTATCTTCAGGAAGCCAAAACAAGCCAAATATTTTTTTTTCATTTTTCATTTTTATTTGGTCTAACTAACTCCAAATGGTTGGAAAAGAGTTCCTACAAAGGTTTTGGACAGTGATTTTAACCCTAACGCCAAAAACCTTAAACCTTTCCCTAGCCCCAAAACCTAATACCCGTGTATTATCTTCAGGAAGCCCGAACACCACAAATATTTTTTTTTCATTTTTCATTTCTTTTTGGTCTAACTAACTCCAAAAGGTTGGAAAAGAGTTCCTACAAACGTTTTGGACAGTGATTTAAACCCTAACGCCAAAACCTTAAACCTTACCCTAGCCCCAACTCTTAATACCCGGGTATTACCTTCAGGAAGCCCAAACACCCCAAATATATTTTTTTTCATTTTTCATTTTTATTTGGTCTAACTAACTCCAAAAGCTTGGAAAACAGTTCCTACAAAGGTTTTGGACAGTGATTTAAACCCTAACGCCAAAACCTTAAACCTTACCCTAGCCCCAACTCTTAATACCCGGGTATTACCTTCAGGAAGCCCAAACACCCCAAATATTTTTTTATTTTTTTTTATTTTTATTTGGTGTAACCAACTCCAAAAGGTCTGAAACATGTTCCTAAATAGGTTTTGGACAGTCATTTTAACCCTAACGCCAAAAACCTTAAACCTTACCCTAGCCCCAAAACCTAATATTATTAAAGTATTACCTTCAGGAAGCCCGAAAACCCCAAATATTTTTTTTTTTCATCTTTCTTTTTTTTTGGTCTAACTAACTCCCAAAGCTTGGAAAATAGTTCCTACAAAGGTTTTGGACAGTGATTTTAACCCTAATGCCAAAAACCTTAAACCTTACCCTAGCCCCAACTCTTAATACCCGGGTATTACCTTCAGGAAGCCCAAACACCCCAAATATTTTTTTTTCATTTTTCATTTTTATTTGGTCTAACTAACTCCAAAAGGTTGGAAAACAGTTCCTACAAAGGTTTTGGACAGTGATTTTAACCCTAACGCCAAAACCTTAAACCTTACCCTAGCCCCAATTCTTAATACCCGGGTATTACCTTCAGGAAGCCCTAACACCCCAAATATAAATATATTTTTTTAAATTTTTTTTGGTCTAACTATCTCCAAAAGGTTGGAAAAGAGTTACTACAAAGGTTTTGGACAGTCATTTTAACCGCAACGCCAAAAAACCTTAAAACTTCCCCTAGCCCCAAAACCTAATATTATGCAAGTATTACCTTCAGGAAGCCCGAAAACCCCAAATATTTTTTTTTTCATTTTTTGTTTTTTTCGGTCTAACTAACTCCAAAATGTTGGAAAAGAGTTACTACAAAGGTTTTGGACAGTGATTTTAACCCTAACGCCAAAAACCTTAAACCTTCCCTTAGCCCCTAAACCTAATACCTGGGTATTACCTTCAGGAAGCCAGAACACCCCAAATATATATATATATTTTTTCATTTTTCATTTGGTCTAACTAACTCCCAAAGGGTTGGAAAAGAGTTCCTACAAAGGTTTTGGACAGTGATTTTAACCCTAACGCCAAAAAAACCTAAACCTTACCATAGCCCCAAAACCTAATTCCCGGGTATTACCTTCAGGAAGCCCGAACCCCCTAAATATATATTTTTTTATTTTTCATTTGTTTTTGGTCTAACTAACTTCAAAAGGTTGGAAAAGAGTTCCTACAAAGGTTTTGGACAGTGTTTTTAACCCTAATGCCAAAAACCTTAAACCTTACCCTAGCCCCAAAACCTAGTAGTATTACCTTCAGGAAGCCCGAAAACCCCAAATTCTTCTTTTTCATTTTTCATTTTTTTTGGTCTAACTAACTCCAAAAGGTTGGAAAAGAGTTCCTACAAAGGTTTTGGACAGTGATTTTAACCCTAACGCCAAAAACCTTAAACCTTTCCCTAGCCACAAAACCTAATACCCGTGTATTATCTTCAGGAAGCCCGAACACCACAAATATTTTTTTTTCATTTTTCATTTTTTTTGGTCTTACTAACTCCAAAAGGTTAGAAGAGTTCCTACAAACGTTTTGGACAGTGATTTAAACCCTAACACCAAAACCTTAGACCTTACCCCAGCCCCAAATCTTAATACCCGGGTATTACCTTCAGGAAGCCCGAACACCCCAAATATTTTTTTTTCATTTTTCATTTTTATTTGGTCTAACTAACTCCAAATGGTTGGAAAAGAGTTCCTACAAAGGTTTTGGACAGTGATTTTAACCCTAACGCCAAAAACCTTAAACCTTTCCCTAGCCCCAAAACCTAATACCCGTGTATTATCTTCAGGAAGCCCGAACACCACAAATATATTTTTTTTCATTTTTCATTTCTTTTTGGTCTAACTAACTCCAAAAGCTTGGAAAATAGTTCCTACAAAGGTTTTGGACAGTGATTTAAACCCTGACGCCAAAACCTTAAACCTTACCCTAGCCCCAAATCTTAATACCTGGGTATTACCTTCAGGAAGCCCAAACACCCCAAATATTTTTTTTTCATTTTTCTTTTTTTTTGGTCTAACTAACTCCAAAAGGTTGGAAAAGAGTTACTACAAAGGTTTTGGACAGTGATTTAAACCCTAACGCCAAAACCTTAAACCTTACCCTAGCCCCAAGTCTTAATACCCGGGTATTACCTTCAGGAAGCCCCAACACCCCAAATATATTTTTTTCATTTTTCATTTTTATTTGGTCTAACTAACTCCAAAAGGTTGGAAAAGAGATCCTACAAAGGTTTTGGACAGTGATTTTAACCCTAACGCCAAAAACCTTAAACCTTACCCTAGCCCCAACTCTTAATACCCGGGTATTACCTTCAGGAAGCCCAAACACCCCAAATATATATATTTTTTCATTTTTCATTTTTATTTGGTCTAACTAACTCCAAAAGGTTGGAAAAGAGATCCTACAAAGGTTTTGGACAGTGATTTTAACCCTAACGCCAAAAACCTTAAACCTTACCATAGCCCCAAAACTTATACCCGGGTATTACCTTCAGGAAGCCTGAACACCCCAAATATATTTTTTTAATTTTTTTATTTTATTTGGTGTAACCAACTCCAAAAGGTCTGAAACATGTTCCTAAATAGGTTTTGGACAGTCATTTTAACCCTAACGCCAAAAACCTTAAACCTTACCCTAGCCCCAAAACCTAATACCTGGGTATTACCTTCAGGAAGCCCAAACACCCCAAATATTTTTTTTTCATTATTCATTTTTATTTGGTCTAACTAACTCCAAAAGGTTGGAAAAGAGTTCCTACAAAGGTTTTGGACAGTGATTTTAACCCTAACGCCAAAACCTTAAACCTTACCCTAGCCCCAATTCTTAATACCCGGGTATTACCTTCAGGAAGCCCTAACACCCCAAATATAAATATATTTTTTTAAATTTTTTTTGGTCTAACTATCTCCAAAAGGTTGGAAAAGAGTTACTGCAAAGGTTTTGGACAGTCATTTTAACCGCAACGCCAAAAAACCTTAAAACTTCCCCTAGCCCCAAAACCTAATATTATTAAAGTATTACCTTCAGGAAGCCCGAAAACCCCAAATATTTTTTTTTTCATTTTTTGTTTTTTTCGGTCTAACTAACTCCAAAATGTTGGAAAAGAGTTACTACAAAGGTTTTGGACAGTGATTTTAACCCTAACGCCAAAAACCTTAAACCTTCCCTTAGCCCCTAAACCTAATACCTGGGTATTACCTTCAGGAAGCCCGAACACCCCAAATATTTATTTTTTATTTTTTATTTTTATTTGGTGTAACCAACTCCAAAAGGTCTGAAACATGTTCCTAAATAGGTTTTGGACAGTGATTTTAACCCTAACGCCAAAAACCTTAAACCTTACCCTAGCCCCAAAACCTAATAGTATTACCTTCAGGAAGCCCGAAAACCCCAAATATTTCTTTTTCATTTTTCATTTTTTTTGGTCTAACTAACTCCAAAAGGTTGGAAAAGAGTTCCTACAAAGGTTTTGGACAGTGATTTTAACCCTAACGCCAAAAACCTTAAACCTTTCCCTAGCCACAAAACCTAATACCCATGTATTATCTTCAGGAAGCCCGAACACCACAAATATTTTTTTTTCATTTTTCATTTCTTTTTGGTCAAACTAACTCCAAAAGCTTGGAAAAGAGTTCCTACAAAGGTTTTGGACAGTGATTTTAACCCTAACGCCAAAAACCTTAAACCTTACCATAGCCCCAAAACTTATACCCGGGTATTACCTTCAGGAAGCCCGAACACCCCAAATATATTTTTTTTATTTTTTATTTTTATTTGGTGTAACCAACTCCAAAAGGTCTGAAACATGTTCCTAAATAGGTTTTGGACAGTCATTTTAACCCTAACGCCAAAAACCTTAAACCTTCCCCTAGCCCCAAAACCTAATACCCGGGTATTACCTTCAGGAATCCCTAAAAACCCCAAATATTTTTTTTTCATTTTTCATTTCTTTTTGGTCTAACTAACTCCCAAAGCTTGGAAAATAGTTCCTACAAAGGTTTTGGACAGTGATTTTAACCCTAACGCCAAAAACCTTAAACCTTACCCTAGCCCCAAAACCTAATACCCGTGCATTATCTTCAGGAAGCCAAAACAAGCCAAATATTTTTTTTTCATTTTTCATTTTTATTTGGTCTAACTAACTCCAAATGGTTGGAAAAGAGTTCCTACAAAGGTTTTGGACAGTGATTTTAACCCTAACGCCAAAAACCTTAAACCTTTCCCTAGCCCCAAAACCTAATACCCGTGTATTATCTTCAGGAAGCCCGAACACCACAAATATTTTTTTTTCATTTTTCATTTCTTTTTGGTCTAACTAACTCCAACAGGTTGGAAAACAGTTCCTACAAACGTTTTGGACAGTGATTTAAACCCTAACGCCAAAACCTTAAACCTTACCCTAGCCCCAACTCTTAATACCCGGGTATTACCTTCAGGAAGCCCAAACACCCCAAATATTTTTTTTTCATTTTTCATTTTTATTTGGTCTAACTAACTCCAAAAGGTTGGAAAACAGTTCCTACAAAGGTTTTGGACAGTGATTTAAACCCTAACGCCAAAACCTTAAACCTTACCCTAGCCCCAACTCTTAATACCCGGGTATTACCTTCAGGAAGCCCAAACACCCCAAATATATTTTTTTTCATTTTTCATTTTTATTTGGTCTAACTAACTCCAAAAGCTTGGAAAACAGTTCCTACAAAGGTTTTGGACAGTGATTTTAACCCTAACGCCAAAACCTTAAACCTTGCCCTAGCCCCAACTCTTAATACCCGGGTATTACCTTCAGGAAGCCCAAACACCCCAAATATTTTTTTATTTTTTTTTATTTTTATTTGGTGTAACCAACTCCAAAAGGTCTGAAACATGTTCCTAAATAGGTTTTGGACAGTCATTTTAACCCTAACGCCCAAAACCTTAAACCTTACCCTAGCCCCAAAACCTAATATTATTAAAGTATTACCTTCAGGAAGCCCGAAAACCCCAAATATTTTTTTTTTCATCTTTCTTTTTTTTTTGTCTAACTAACTCCAAAAGGTTGGAAAAGAGGTACTACAAAGGTTTTGGACAGTGATTTAAACCCTAACGCCAAAACCTTAAACCTTACCCTAGCCCCAACTCTTAATACCCGGGTATTACCTTCAGGAAGCCCAAACACCCCAAATATATATTTTTTCATTTTTCATTTTTATTTGGTCTAACTAACTCCAAAAGGTTGGAAAAGAGTTCCTACAAAGGTTTTGGACAGTGATTTTAACCCTAACGCCAAAAACCTTAAACCTTACCATAGCCCCAAAACGTATACCCGGGTATTACCTTCAGGAAGCCCGAACACCCCAAATATATATATTTTTTTTTTATTTTTATTTGGTGTAACCAACTCCAAAAGGTCTGAAACATGTTCCTAAATAGGTTTTGGACAGTCATTTTAACCCTAACGCCAAAAAATCTTAAACCTTACCCTAGCCCCAAAACCTAATAGTATTACCTTCAGGAAGCCCGAAAACCCCAAATATTTTTTTTTCATTTTTCTTTTTTTTTGGTCTAACTAACTCCAAAAGCTTGGAAAAGAGATCCTACAAAGGTTTTGGACAGTGATTTTAACCCTAACGCCAAAAACTTTCAACCTTTCCCTAGCCCCATAACCTAATACCCGGGTATTACCTTCAGGAAGCCCGAACACCCCAAATATTTTTTTTTCATTTTTCTTTTTTTTTTGGTCTAACTAACTCCAAAAGCTTGGAAAAGAGATCCTACAAAGGTTTTGGACAGTGATTTTAACCCTAACGCCAAAAACCTTAAACCTTACCATAGCCCCAAAACCTAATACCCGTGCATTATCTTCAGGAAGCCAAAACAAGCCAAATATTGTTTTTTTTTCATTTTTATTTGGTCTAACTAACTCCAAAAGGTTGGAAAACAGTTCCTACAAAGGTTTTGGACAGTGATTTAAACCCTAACGCCAAAACCTTAAACCTTACCCTAGCCCCAACTCTTAATACCCGGGTATTACCTTCAGGAAGCCCAAACACCCCAAATATATATTTTTTCATTTTTCATTTTTATTTGGTCTAACTAACTCCAAAAGGTTGGAAAAGAGTTCCTACAAAGGTTTTGGACAGTGATTTAAACCCTAACGCCAAAACCTTAAACCTTACCCTAGCCCCAACTCTTAATACCCGGGTATTACCTTCAGGAAGCCCAAACACCCCAAATATATTTTTTTTATTTTTTATTTTTATTTGGTGTAACCAACTCCAAAAGGTCTGAAACATGTTCCTAAATAGGTTTTGGACAGTCATTTTAACCCTAACGCCAAAAACCTTAAACCTTACCCTAGCCCCAAAACCTAATAGTATTACCTTCAGGAAGCCCGAAAACCCCAAATATTTTTTTTTCATTTTTCTTTTTTTTTGGTCTAACTAACTCCAAAAGCTTGGAAAAGAGATCCTACAAAGGTTTTGGACAGTGATTTTAACCCTAACGCCAAAAACTTTAAACCTTTCCCTAGCCCCATAACCGAATACCCGGGTATTACCTTCAGGAAGCCTGAACACCCCAAATATTTTTTTTTCATTTTTCTTTTTTTTTGGTCTAACTAACTCCAAAAGCTTGGAAAAGAGATCCTACAAAGGTTTTGGACAGTGATTTTAACCCTAACGCCAAAAACCTTAAACCTTACCATAGCCCCATAACCTAATACCCGTGCATTATCTTCAGGAAGCCAAAACAAGCCAAATATTGTTTTTTTTCATTTTTATTTGGTCTAACTAACTCCAAAAGGTTGGAAAACAGTTCCTACAAAGGTTTTGGACAGTGATTTAAACCCTAACGCCAAAACCTTAAACCTTACCCTAGCCCCAACTCTTAATACCCGGGTATTACCTTCAGGAAGCCCAAACACCCCAAATATATATTTTTTCATTTTTCATTTTTATTTGGTCTAACTAACTCCAAAAGGTTGGAAAACAGTTCCTACAAAGGTTTTGGACAGTGATTTAAACCCTAACGCCAAAACCTTAAACCTTACCCTAGCCCCAACTCTTAATACCCGGGTATTACCTTCAGGAAGCCCAAACACCCCAAATATATTTTTTTTCATTTTTCATTTTTATTTGGTCTAACTAACTCCAAAAGGTTGGAAAAGAGTTCCTACAAAGGTTTTGGACAGTGATTTAAACCCTAACGCCAAAAACGTTAAACCTTACCATAGCCCCAAAACTTATACCCGGGTATTACCTTCAGGAAGCCCAAACACCCCAAATATTTTTTTTTTTCATTTTTCTTTTTTTTTGGTCTAACTAACTCCAAAAGGTTGGAAAAGAGTTCCTACAAATGTTTTGGACAGTGATTTAAACCCTAACGCCAAAACCTTTAACCTTACCCTAGCCCCAAATCTTAATACCCGGGTATTACCTTCAGGAAGCCCAAACACCCCAAATATATTTTTTTTCATTTTTCATTTTTATTTGGTGTAACTAACTCCAAAAGGTTGGAAAAGAGTTCCTACAAAGGTTTTGGACAGTGATTTTAACCCTAACGCCAAAAACCTTAAACCTTACCATAGCCCCAAAACTTATACCCGGGTATTACCTTCAGGAAGCCCGAACACCCCAAATATTCTTTTTTCCTTTTTTTCTTTTTTTTTGGTCTAACTAACTCCAAAAGCTTGGAAAAGAGATCCTACAAAGGTTTTGGACAGTCATTTTAACCCTAACGCCAAAAACCTTAAACCTTCCCCTAGCCCCAAAACCTAATACCCGGGTATTACCTTCAGGAAGCCCGAACACCCCAAATATTTTTTTTTCATTTTTCTTTTTTTTTGGTCCAACTAACTCCAAAAGCTTGGAAAAGAGATCCTACAAAGGTTTTGGACAGGGATTTAAACCCTAACGCCAAAACCTTAAACCTTACCCTAGCCCCAACTCTTAATACCCGGGTATTACCTTCAGGAAGCCCAAACACCCCAAATATATTTTTTTTCATTTTTCATTTTTATTTGGTCTAACTAACTCCAAAAGGTTGGAAAAGAGTTCCTACAAAGGTTTTGGACAGTGATTTAAACCCTAACGCCAAAAACGTTAAACCTTACCATTGCCCCAAAACTTATACCCGGGTATTACCTTCAGGAAGCCCAAACACCCCAAATATTTTTTTTTTCATTTTTCTTTTTTTTTGGTCTAACTAACTCCAAAAGGTTGGAAAAGAGTTACTACAAAGGTTTTGGACAGTGATTTAAACCCTAACGCCAAAACCTTTAACCTTACCCTAGCCCCAACTCTTAATACCCGGGTATTACCTTCAGGAAGCCCAAACACCCCAAATATATTTTTTTTCATTTTTCATTTTTATTTGGTGTAACTAACTCCAAAAGGTTGGAAAAGAGTTCCTACAAAGGTTTTGGACAGTGATTTTAACCCTAACGCCAAAAACCTTAAACCTTACCATAGCCCCAAAACTTATACCCGGGTATTACCTTCAGGAAGCCCGAACACCCCAAATATTTTTTTTTCATTTTTCTTTTTTTTTGGTCTAAATAACTCCAAAAGCTTGGAAAAGAGATCCTACAAAGGTTTTGGACAGTCATTTTAACCCTAACGCCAAAAACCTTAAACCTTACCCTAGCCCCAACTCTTAATACCCGGGTATTACCTCCAGGAAGCCCAAACACCCCAAATATTTTTTTTTCATTTTTCTTTTTTTTTGGTCTAACTAACTCCAAAAGCTTGGAAAAGAGATCCTACAAAGGTTTTGGACAGTGATTTTAACCCTAACGCCAAAAACCTTAAACCTTACCATAGCCCCATAACCTAATACCCGTGCATTATCTTCAGGAAGCCAAAACAAGCCAAATATTGTTTTTTTCATTTTTATTTGGTCTAACTAACTCCAAAAGGTTGGAAAAGAGTTCCTACAAACGTTTTGGACAGTGATTTAAACCCTAACGCCAAAACCTTTAACCTTACCCTAGCCCCAAATCTTAATACCCCGGTATTACCTTCAGGAAGCCCAAACACCCCAAATATTTTTTTTTTCATTTTTCATTTTTATTTGGTCTAACTAACTCCCAAAGGTTGGAAAACAGTTCCTACAAAGGTTTTGGACAGTGATTTTAACCCTAACGCCAAAAACCTTAAACCTTTTCCTAGCCCCAAAACTTAATACCCGTGTATTATCTTCAGGAAGCCCGAACACCACAAATATTTTTTTTTCATTTTTCATTTCTTTTTGGTCTAACTAACTCCAAAAGGTTGGAAACGAGTTCCTACAAACGTTTTGGACAGTGATTTAAACCCTAACGCCAAAACCTTAAACCTTACCCTAGCCCCAAATCTTAATACCCGGGTATTACCTTCAGGAAGCCCAAACACCCCAAATATTTTTTTTTCATTTTTCATTTTTATTTGGTCTAACTAACTCTAAAAGGTTGGAAAACAGTTCCTACAAAGGTTTTGGACAGTGATTTAAACCCTAACGCCAAAACCTTAAACCTTACCCTAGCCCCAACTCTTAATACCCGGGTATTACCTTCAGGAAGCCCAAACACCCCAAATATATTTTTTTTCATTTTTCATTTTTATTTGGTCTAACTAACTCCAAAAGGTTGAAAAACAGTTCCTACAAAGGTTTTGGACAGTGATTTAAACCCTAACGCCAAAACCTTAAACCTTACCCTAGCCCCAACTCTTAATACCCGGGTATTATCTTCAGGAAGCCAAAACACCCCAAATATTTTTTTTTTATTTTTTATTTTTATTTGGTGTAACCAACTCCAAAAGGTCTGAAACATGTTCCTAAATAGGTTTTGGACAGTGATTTTAACCCTAACGCCAAAAACCTTAAACCTTACCCTAGCCCCAAAACCTAATAGTATTACCTTCAGGAAGCCCGAAAACCCCAAATATTTCTTTTTCATTTTTCATTTTTTTTGGTCTAACTAACTCCAAAAGGTTGGAAAAGAGTTCCTACAAAGGTTTTGGACAGTGATTTTAACCCTAACGCCAAAAACCTTAAACCTTTCCCTAGCCACAAAACCTAATACCCATGTATTATCTTCAGGAAGCCCGAACACCACAAATATTTTTTTTTCATTTTTCATTTCTTTTTGGTCAAACTAACTCCAAAAGCTTGGAAAAGAGTTCCTACAAAGGTTTTGGACAGTGATTTTAACCCTAACGCCAAAAACCTTAAACCTTACCATAGCCCCAAAACTTATACCCGGGTATTACCTTCAGGAAGCCCGAACACCCCAAATATATTTTTTTTATTTTTTATTTTTATTTGGTGTAACCAACTCCAAAAGGTCTGAAACATGTTCCTAAATAGGTTTTGGACAGTCATTTTAACCCTAACGCCAAAAACCTTAAACCTTCCCCTAGCCCCAAAACCTAATACCCGGGTATTACCTTCAGGAATCCCTAAAAACCCCAAATATTTTTTTTTCATTTTTCATTTCTTTTTGGTCTAACTAACTCCCAAAGCTTGGAAAATAGTTCCTACAAAGGTTTTGGACAGTGATTTTAACCCTAACGCCAAAAACCTTAAACCTTACCCTAGCCCCAAAACCTAATACCCGTGCATTATCTTCAGGAAGCCAAAACAAGCCAAATATTTTTTTTTCATTTTTCATTTTTATTTGGTCTAACTAACTCCAAATGGTTGGAAAAGAGTTCCTACAAAGGTTTTGGACAGTGATTTTAACCCTAACGCCAAAAACCTTAAACCTTAGCCCCAAAACCTAATACCCGTGTATTATCCTTCAGGAAGCCCGAACACCACAAATATTTTTTTTTCATTTTTCATTTCTTTTTGGTCTAACTAACTCCAACAGGTTGGAAAACAGTTCCTACAAACGTTTTGGACAGTGATTTAAACCCTAACGCCAAAACCTTAAACCTTACCCTAGCCCCAACTCTTAATACCCGGGTATTACCTTCAGGAAGCCCAAACACCCCAAATATTTTTTTTTCATTTTTCATTTTTATTTGGTCTAACTAACTCCAAAAGGTTGGAAAACAGTTCCTACAAAGGTTTTGGACAGTGATTTAAACCCTAACGCCAAAACCTTAAACCTTACCCTAGCCCCAACTCTTAATACCCGGGTATTACCTTCAGGAAGCCCAAACACCCCAAATATATTTTTTTTCATTTTTCATTTTTATTTGGTCTAACTAACTCCAAAAGCTTGGAAAACAGTTCCTACAAAGGTTTTGGACAGTGATTTAAACCCTAACGCCAAAACCTTAAACCTTACCCTAGCCCCAACTCTTAATACCCGGGTATTACCTTCAGGAAGCCCAAACACCCCAAATATTTTTTTATTTTTTTTTATTTTTATTTGGTGTAACCAACTCCAAAAGGTCTGAAACATGTTCCTAAATAGGTTTTGGACAGTCATTTTAACCCTAACGCCCAAAACCTTAAACCTTACCCTAGCCCCAAAACCTAATATTATTAAAGTATTACCTTCAGGAAGCCCGAAAACCCCAAATATTTTTTTTTTTCATCTTTCTTTTTTTTTAGTCTAACTAACTCCAAAAGGTTGGAAAAGAGTTACTACAAAGGTTTTGGACAGTGATTTAAACCCTAACGCCAAAACCTTAAACCTTACCCTAGCCCCAACTCTTAATACCCGGGTATTACCTTCAGGAAGCCCAAACACCCCAAATATATTTTTTTTCATTTTTCATTTTTATTTGGTCTAACTAACTCCAAAAGGTTGGAAAAGAGTTCCTACAAAGGTTTTGGACAGTGATTTTAACCCTAACGCCAAAAACCTTAAACCTTACCATAGCCCCAAAACTTATACCCGGGTATTACCTTCAGGAAGCCCGAACACCCCAAATATATTTTTTTTATTTTTTATTTTTATTTGGTGTAACCAACTCCAAAAGGTCTGAAACATGTTCCTAAATAGGTTTTGGACAGTCATTTTAACCCTAACGCCAAAAAATCTTAAACCTTACCCTAGCCCCAAAACCTAATAGTATTACCTTCAGGAAGCCCGAAAACCCCAAATATTTTTTTTTCATTTTTCTTTTTTTTTGGTCTAACTAACTCCAAAAGCTTGGAAAAGAGATCCTACAAAGGTTTTGGACAGTGATTTTAACCCTAACGCCAAAAACTTTAAACCTTTCCCTAGCCCCATAACCTAATACCCGGGTATTACCTTCAGGAAGCCCGAACACCCCAAATATTTTTTTTTCATTTTTCTTTTTTTTTGGTCTAACTAACTCCAAAAGCTTGGAAAAGAGATCCTACAAAGGTTTTGGACAGTGATTTTAACCCTAACGCCAAAAACCTTAAACCTTACCATAGCCCCAAAACCTAATACCCGTGCATTATCTTCAGGAAGCCAAAACAAGCCAAATATTGTTTTTTTTTCATTTTTATTTGGTCTAACTAACTCCAAAAGGTTGGAAAACAGTTCCTACAAAGGTTTTGGACAGTGATTTAAACCCTAACGCCAAAACCTTAAACCTTACCCTAGCCCCAACTCTTAATACCCGGGTATTACCTTCAGGAAGCCCAAACACCCCAAATATATATTTTTTCATTTTTCATTTTTATTTGGTCTAACTAACTCCAAAAGGTTGGAAAACAGTTCCTACAAAGGTTTTGGACAGTGATTTTAACCCTAACGCCAAAAACCTTAAACCTTACCCTAGCCCCAACTCTTAATACCCGGGTATTACCTTCAGGAAGCCCAAACACCCCAAATATATTTTTTTTATTTTTTATTTTTATTTGGTGTAACCAACTCCAAAAGGTCTGAAACATGTTCCTAAATAGGTTTTGGACAGTCATTTTAACCCTAACGCCAAAAACCTTAAACCTTACCCTAGCCCCAAAACCTAATAGTATTACCTTCAGGAAGCCCGAAAACCCCAAATATTTTTTTTTCATTTTTCTTTTTTTTTGGTCTAACTAACTCCAAAAGCTTGGAAAAGAGATCCTACAAAGGTTTTGGACAGTGATTTTAACCCTAACGCCAAAAACTTTAAACCTTTCCCTAGCCCCATAACCGAATACCCGGGTATTACCTTCAGGAAGCCCGAACACCCCAAATATTTTTTTTTCATTTTTCTTTTTTTTTGGTCTAACTAACTCCAAAAGCTTGGAAAAGAGATCCTACAAAAGGTTTTGGACAGTGATTTTAACCCTAACGCCAAAAACCTTAAACCTTACCATAGCCCCAAACCTAATACCCGTGCATTATCTTCAGGAAGCCAAAACAAGCCAAATATTGTTTTTTTTTCATTTTTATTTGGTCTAACTAACTCCAAAAGGTTGGAAAACAGTTCCTACAAAGGTTTTGGACAGTGATTTAAACCCTAACGCCAAAACCTTAAACCTTACCCTAGCCCCAACTCTTAATACCCGGGTATTACCTTCAGGAAGCCCAAACACCCCAAATATATTTTTTTTCATTTTTCATTTTTATTTGGTCTAACTAACTCCAAAAGGTTGGAAAAGAGTTCCTACAAAGGTTTTGGACAGTGATTTAAACCCTAACGCCAAAAACGTTAAACCTTACCATTGCCCCAAAACTTATACCCGGGTATTACCTTCAGGAAGCCCAAACACCCCAAATATTTTTTTTTTCATTTTTCTTTTTTTTGGTCTAACTAACTCCAAAAGGTTGGAAAAGAGTTCCTACAAAGTTTTGGACAGTGATTTAAACCCTAACGCCAAAACCTTAAACCTTACCCTAGCCCCAAATCTTAATACCCGGGTATTACCTTCAGGAAGCCCAAACACCCCAAATATATTTTTTTTCATTTTTCATTTTTATTTGGTGTAACTAACTCCAAAAGGTTGGAAAAGAGTTCCTACAAAGGTTTTGGACAGTGATTTTAACCCTAACGCCAAAAACCTTAAACCTTACCATAGCCCCAAAACTTATACCCGGGTATTACCTTCAGGAAGCCCGAACACCCCAAATATTCTTTTTTCATTTTTCTTTTTTTTTGGTCTAACTAACTCCAAAAGCTTGGAAAAGAGATCCTACAAAGGTTTTGTACAGTCATTTTAACCCTAACGCCAAAAACCTTAAACCTTCCCCTAGCCCCAAAACCTAATACCCGGGTATTACCTTCAGGAAGCCCGAACACCCCAAATATTTTTTTTTCATTTTTCTTTTTTTTTGGTCCAACTAACTCCAAAAGCTTGGAAAAGAGATCCTACAAAGGTTTAGGACAGTGATTTTAACCCTAACGCCAAAAACTTTAAACCTTACCCTAGCCCCAACTCTTAATACCCGGGTATTACCTTCAGGAAGCCCAAACACCCCAAATATATATTTTTTCATTTTTCATTTTTATTTGGTCTAACTAACTCCAAAAGGTTGGAAAAGAGTTCCTACAAAGGTTTTGGACAGTGATTTAAACCCTAACGCCAAAAACGTTAAACCTTACCATAGCCCCAAAACTTATACCCGGGTATTACCTTCAGGAAGCCCGAACACCCCAAATATTTTTTTTTCATTTTTCTTTTTTTTTGGTCTAACTAACTCCAAAAGCTTGGAAAAGAGATCCTACAAAGGTTTTGGACAGTCATTTTAACCCTAACGCCAAAAACCTTAAACCTTACCCAAGCCCCAAAACCTAATACCCGGGTATTACCTTCAGGAAGCCCGAACACCCCAAATATTTTTTTTTCATTTTTCTTTTTTTTTGGTCTAACTAACTCCAAAAGCTTGGAAAAGAGATCCTACAAAGGTTTTGGACAGTGATTTTAACCCTAACGCCAAAAACCTTAAACCTTACCATAGCCCCATAACCTAATACCCGTGCATTATCTTCAGGAAGCCAAAACAAGCCAAATATTGTTTTTTTCATTTTTATTTGGTCTAACTAACTCCAAAAGGTTGGAAAACAGTTCCTACAAAGGTTTTGGACAGTGATTTAAACCCTAACGCCAAAACCTTAAACCTTACCCTAGCCCCAACTCTTAATACCCGGGTATTACCTTCAGGAAGCCCAAACACCCCAAATATATTTTTTTTCATTTTTCATTTTTATTTGGTCTAACTAACTCCAAAAGGTTGGAAAACAGTTCCTACAAAGGTTTTGGACAGTGATTTAAACCCTAACGCCAAAACCTTAAACCTTACCCTAGCCCCAAATCTTAATACCCGGGTATTACCTTCAGGAAGCCCAAACACCCCAAATATTTTTTTTTCATTTTTCATTTTTATTTGGTCTAACTAACTCCCAAAGGTTGGAAAAGAGATCCTACAAAGGTTTTGGACAGTGATTTTAACCCTAACGCCAAAACCTTAAACCTTACCCTAGCCCCAACTCTTAATACCCGGGTATTACCTTCAGGAAGCCCAAACACCCCAAATATATTTTTTTTCATTTTTCATTTTTATTTGGTGTAACTAACTCCAAAAGGTTGGAAAAGAGTTACTACAAAGGTTTTGGACAGTGATTTTAACCCTAACGCCAAAAACCTTAAACCTTACCCCAGCCCCATAACCTAATACCCGGGTATTACCTTCAGGAAGCCCAAACACCCCAAATATATTTTTTTTCATTTTTCATTTTTATTTGGTGTAACTAACTCCAAAAGGTTGGAAAAGAGTTCCTACAAAGGTTTTGGACAGTGATTTTAACCCTAACGCCAAAAACCTTAAACCTTACCATAGCCCCAAAACTTATACCCGGGTATTACCTTCAGGAAGCCCGAACACCCCAAATATTTTTTTTTCATTTTTCATTTCTTTTTGGTCTAACTAACTCCCAAAGCTTGGAAAATAGTTCCTACAAAGGTTTTGGACAGTGATTTTAACCCTAACGCCAAAAACCTTAAACCTTACCCTAGCCCCAAAACCTAATACCCGTGCATTATCTTCAGGAAGCCAAAACAAGCCAAATATTTTTTTTTCATTTTTCATTTTTATTTGGTCTAACTAACTCCAAATGGTTGGAAAAGAGTTCCTACAAAGGTTTTGGACAGTGATTTTAACCCTAACGCCAAAAACCTTAAACCTTTCCCTAGCCCCAAAACCTAATACCCATGTATTATCTTCAGGAAGCCCGAACACCACAAATATTTTTTTTTCATTTTTCATTTCTTTTTGGTCTAACTAACTCCAAAAGGTTGGAAAAGAGTTCCTACAAACGTTTTGGACAGTGATTTAAACCCTAACGCCAAAACCTTAAACCTAACCCTAGCCCCAAATCTTAATACCCGGGTATTACCTTCAGGAAGCCAAAACACCCCAAATATTTTTTTTTCATTTTTCATTTTTATTTGGTCTAACTAACTCCAAAAGGTTGGAAAACAGTTCCTACAAAGGTTTTGGACAGTGATTTTAACCCTAACGCCAAAAACCTTAAACCTTACCATAGCCCCAAAACCTAATACCCATGTATTATCTTCAGGAAGCCCGAACACCACAAATATTTTTTTTTCATTTTTCATTTCTTTTTGGTCTAACTAACTCCAAAAGGTTGGAAAAGAGTTCCTACAAAGGTTTTGGACAGTGATTTTAAACCTAACGCCAAAAACCTTAAACCTTACCATAGCCCCAAAACTTATACCCGGGTATTACCTTCAGGAAGCCCGAACACCCCAAATATATTTTTTTTATTTTTTATTTTTATTTGGTGTAACCAACTCCAAAAGGTCTGAAACATGTTCCTAAATAGGTTTTGGACAGTCATTTTAACCCTAACGCCAAAAACCTTAAACCTTCCCCTAGCCCCAAAACCTAATACCCGGGTATTACCTTCAGGAATCCCGAAAACCCCAAATATTTTTTTTTCATTTTTCATTTCTTTTTGGTCTAACTAACTCCCAAAGCTTGGAAAATAGTTCCTACAAAGGTTTTGGACAGTGATTTTAACCCTAACGCCAAAAACCTTAAACCTTCCCCTAGCCCCAAAACCTAATACCCGTGCATTATCTTCAGGAAGCCAAAACAAGCCAAATATTTTTTTTTCATTTTTCATTTTTTTTTGGTCTAACTAACTCCAAAAGGTTGGAAAAGAGTTCCTACAAACGTTTTGGACAGTGATTTAAACCCTAACGCCAAAACCTTAAACCTTACCCTAGCCCCAAATCTTAATACCCGGGTATTACCTTCAGGAAGCCCAAACACCCCAAATATTTTTTTTTTCATTTTTCATTTTTATTTGGTCTAACTAACTCCCAAAGGTTGGAAAACAGTTCCTACAAAGGTTTTGGACAGTGATTTAAACCCTAACGCCAAAACCTTAAACCTTACCCTAGCCCCAACTCTTAATACCCGGGTATTACCTTCAGGAAGCCCAAACACCCCAAATATATTTTTTTTCATTTTTCATTTTTATTTGGTCTAACTAACTCCAAAAGGTTGGAAAAGAGTTCCTACAAAGGTTTTGGACAGTGATTTAAACCCTAACGCCAAAAACGTTAAACCTTACCATAGCCCCAAAACTTATACCCGGGTATTACCTTCAGGAAGCCCAAACACCCCAAATATTTTTTTTTTTCATTTTTCTTTTTTTTTGGTCTAACTAACTCCAAAAGGTTGGAAAAGAGTTACTACAAAGGTTTTGGACAGTGATTTTAACCCTAACGCCAAAAACCTTAAACCTTACCCCAGCCCCATAACCTAATACCCGGGTATTACCTTCAGGAAGCCCGAAAACCCCAAATATTTTTTTTTCATTTTTCATTAATTTTTGGTCTAACTAACTCCAAAAGGTTGGAAAAGAGTTCCTACAAATGTTTTGGACAGTGATTTAAACCCTAACGCCAAAACCTTTAACCTTACCCTAGCCCCAACTCTTAATACCCGGGTATTACCTTCAGGAAGCCCAAACACCCCAAATATTTTTTTTTCATTTTTCATTATTTTTTGGTCTAACTAACTCCAAAAGGTTGGAAAAGAGTTCCTACAAATGTTTTGGACAGTGATTTAAACCCTAACGCCAAAACCTTAAACCTTACCCTAGCCCCAACTTTTAATACCCGGGTATTACCTTCAGGAAGCCAAAACACCCCAAATATATTTTTTTTCATTTTTCATTTTTATTTGGTCTAACTAACTCCAAAAGCTTGGAAAACAGTTCCTACAAAGGTTTTGGACAGTGATTTAAACCCTAACGCCAAAACCTTAAACCTTACCCTAGCCCCAACTCTTAATACCCGGGTATTACCTTCAGGAAGCCCAAACACCCCAAATATTTTTTTTTCATTTTTCATTTTTATTTGGTCTAACTAACTCCAAAAGGTTGGAAAAGAGTTCCTACAAAGGTTTTGGACAGTGATTTTAACCCTAACGCCAAAAACCTTAAACCTTACCATAGCCCCAAAACTTATACCCGGGTATTACCTTCAGGAAGCCCGAACACCCCAAATATTTTTTTTTTATTTTTTATTTTTATTTGGTGTAACCAACTCCAAAAGGTCTGAAACATGTTCCTAAATAGGTTTTGGACAGTCATTTTAACCCTAACGCCAAAAACCTTAAACCTTCCCCTAGCCCCAAAACCTAATACCCGGGTATTACCTTCAGGAATCCCGAAAACCCCAAATATTTTTTTTTCATTTTTCATTATTTTTTGGTCTAACTAACTCCAAAAGGTTGGAAAAGAGTTCCTACAAATGTTTTGGACAGTGATTTAAACCCTAACGCCAAAACCTTTAACCTTACCCTAGCCCCAAATCTTAATACCCGGGTATTACCTTCAGGAAGCCCAAACACCCCAAATATTTTTTTTTCATTTTTCATTTTTATTTGGTCTAACTAACTCCCAAAGGTTGGAAAACAGTTCCTACAAAGGTTTTGGACAGTGATTTAAACCCTAACGCCAAAACCTTAAACTTTACCCTAGCCCCAACTCTTAATACCCGGGTATTACCTTCAGGAAGCCCAAACACCCCAAATATATTTTTTTTCATTTTTCATTTTTATTTGGTCTAACTAACTCCAAAAGGTTGGAAAAGAGTTCCTACAAAGGTTTTGGACAGTGATTTTAACCCTAACGCCAAAAACCTTAAACCTTACCATAGCCCCAAAACTAATACCCGGGTATTACCTTCAGGAAGCCCAAACACCCCAAATATTTTTTTTTTATTTTTTATTTTTATTTGGTGTAACCAACTCCAAAAGGTCTGAAACATGTTCCTAAATAGGTTTTGGACAGTGATTTTAACCCTAACGCCAAAAACCTTAAACCTTCCCCTAGCCCCAAAACCTAATACCCGGGTATTACCTTCAGGAATCCCGAAAACCCCAAATATTTTTTTTTCATTTTTCATTTCTTTTTGGTCTAACTAACTCCCAAAGCTTGGAAAATAGTTCCTACAAAGGTTTTGGACAGTGATTTTAACCCTAACGCCAAAAACCTTAAACCTTACCCTAGCCCCAAAACCTAATACCCGTGCATTATCTTCAGGAAGCCAAAACAAGCCAAATATTTTTTTTTCATTTTTCATTTTTATTTGGTCTAACTAACTCCAAATGGTTGGAAAAGAGTTCCTACAAAGGTTTTGGACAGTGATTTTAACCCTAACGCCAAAAACCTTAAACCTTTCCCTAGCCCCAAAACCTAATACCCATGTATTATCTTCAGGAAGCCAAAACACCCCAAATATTTTTTTTTCATTTTTCATTTTTATTTGGTCTAACTAACTCCAAAAGGTTGGAAAACAGTTCCTACAAAGGTTTTGGACAGTGATTTAAACCCTAACGCCAAAACCTTAAACCTTAACCTAGCCCAAACTCTTAATACCCGGGTATTACCTTCAGGAAGCCCAAACACCCCAAATATATATTTTTTCATTTTTAATTTTTATTTGGTCTAACTAACTCCAAAAGGTTGGAAAACAGTTCCTACAAAGGTTTTGGACAGTGATTTAAACCCTAACGCCAAAACCTTAAACCTTACCCTAGCCCCAACTTTTAATACCCGGGTATTACCTTCAGGAAGCCCAAACACCCCAAATATATTTTTTTTCATTTTTCATTTTTATTTGGTCTAACTAACTCCAAAAGGTTGGAAAAGAGTTCCTACAAAGGTTTTGGACAGTGATTTTAACCCTAACGCCAAAAACCTTAAACCTTACCATAGCCCCAAAACTTATACCCGGGTATTACCTTCAGGAAGCCCGAACACCCCAAATATATTTTTTTTATTTTTTATTTTTATTTGGTGTAACCAACTCCAAAAGGTCTGAAACATGTTCCTAAATAGGTTTTGGACAGTCATTTTAACCCTAACGCCAAAAACCTTAAACCTTCCCCTAGCCCCAAAACCTAATACCCGGGTATTACCTTCAGGAATCCCGAAAACCCCAAATATTTTTTTTTCATTTTTCATTTCTTTTTGGTCTAACTAACTCCCAAAGCTTGGAAAATAGTTCCTACAAAGGTTTTGGACAGTGATTTTAACCCTAACGCCAAAAACCTTAAACCTTACCCTAGCCCCAAATCTTAATACCCGGGTATTACCTTCAGGAAGCCCAAACACCCCAAATATTTTTTTTTCATTTTTCATTTTTATTTGGTCTAACTAACTCCAAATGGTTGGAAAAGAGTTCCTACAAAGGTTTTGGACAGTGATTTTAACCCTAACGCCAAAAACCTTAAACCTTTCCCTAGCCCCAAAACCTAATACCCATGTATTATATTCAGGAAGCCCGAACACCACAAATATTTTTTTTCATTTTTCATTTCTTTTTGGTCTAACTAACTCCAAAAGGTTGGAAAAGAGTTCCTACAAACGTTTTGGACAGTGATTTAAACCCTAACGCCAAAACCTTAAACCTTACCCTAGCCCCAAATCTTAATACCCGGGTATTACCTTCAGGAAGCCCGAAAACCCCAAATATTTTTTTTTCATTTTTCATTTTTATTTGGTCTAACTAACTCCAAAAGGTTGGAAAACAGTTCCTACAAAGGTTTTGGACAGTGATTTAAACCCTAACGCCAAAACCTTAAACCTTACCCTAGCCCCAACTCTTAATACCCGGGTATTACCTTCAGGAAGCCCAAACACCCCAAATATGTATTTTTTCATTTTTAATTTTTATTTGGTCTAACTAACTCCAAAAGGTTGGAAAACAGTTCCTACAAAGGTTTTGGACAGTGATTTAAACCCTAACGCCAAAACCTTAAACCTTACCCTAGCCCCAACTCTTAATACCCGGGTATTACCTTCAGGAAGCCCAAACACCCCAAATATTTTTTTTTTCATTTTTCATTTTTATTAGGTCTAACTAACTCCAAAAGGTTGGAAAAGAGTTCCTACAAAGGTTTTGGACAGTGATTTTAACCCTAACGCCAAAAACCTTAAACCTTACCATAGCCCCAAAACTTATACCCGGGTATTACCTTCAGGAAGCCCGAACACCCCAAATATTTTTTTTTTATTTTTTTTTTTTATTTGGTGTAACCAACTCCAAAAGGTCTGAAACATGTTCCTAAATAGGTTTTGGACAGTCATTTTAACCCTAACGCCAAAAACCTTAAACCTTCCCCTAGCCCAAAACCTAATACCCGGGTATTACCTTCAGGAATCCCGAAAACCCCAAATATTTTTTTTTCATTTTTCTTTATTTTTTGGTCTAACTAACTCCAAAAGGTTGGAAAAGAGTTCCTACAAAGGTTTTGGACAGTGATTTTAACCCTAACGCCAAAAACCTTAAACCTTACCATAGCCCCAAAACTTATACCCGGGTATTACCTTCAGGAAGCCCGAACACCCCAAATATATTTTTTTTCATTTTTCATTTTTATTTGGTCTAACTAACTCCAAAAGGTTGGAAAAGAGTTCCTACAAAGGTTTTGGACAGTGATTTTAACCCTAACGCCAAAAACCTTAAACCTTACCATAGCCCCAAAACTTATACCCGGGTATTACCTTCAGGAAGCCCGAACACCCCAAATATATTTTTTTTATTTTTTTTTTTTATTTGGTGTAACCAACTCCAAAAGGTCTGAAACATGTTCCTAAATAGGTTTTGGACAGTGATTTTAACCCTAACGCCAAAAACCTTAAACCTTCCCCTAGCCCCAAAACCTAATACCCGGGTATTACCTTCAGGAATCCCGAAAACCCCAAATATTTTTTTTTCATTTTTCATTTCTTTTTGGTCTAACTAACTCCCAAAGCTTGGAAAATAGTTCCTACAAAGGTTTTGGACAGTGATTTTAACCCTAACGCCAAAAACCTTAAACCTTACCCTAGCCCCAAAACCTAATACCCGTGCATTATCTTCAGGAAGCCAAAACAAGCCAAATATTTTTTTTTCATTTTTCATTTTTATTTGGTCTAACTAACTCCAAATGGTTGGAAAAGAGTTCCTACAAAGGTTTTGGACAGTGATTTTAACCCTAACGCCAAAAACCTTAAACCTTTCCCTAGCCCCAAAACCTAATACCCATGTATTATCTTCAGGAAGCCCGAACACCACAAATATTTTTTTTTCATTTTTCATTTCTTTTTGGTCTAACTAACTCCAAAAGGTTGGAAAAGAGTTCCTACAAACGTTTTGGACAGTGATTTAAACCCTAACGCCAAAACCTTAAACCTTACCCTAGCCCCAAATCTTAATACCCGGGTATTACCTTCAGGAAGCCAAAACACCCCAAATATTTTTTTTTCATTTTTCATTTTTATTTGGTCTAACTAACTCCAAAAGGTTGGAAAACAGTTCCTACAAAGGTTTTGGACAGTGATTTAAACCCTAACGCCAAAACCTTAAACCTTAACCTAGCCCCAACTCTTAATACCCGGGTATTACCTTCAGGAAGCCCAAACACCCCAAATATATATTTTTTCATTTTTAATTTTTATTTGGTCTAACTAACTCCAAAAGGTTGGAAAACAGTTCCTACAAAGGTTTTGGACAGTGATTTAAACCCTAACGCCAAAACCTTAAACCTTACCCTAGCCCCAACTTTTAATACCCGGGTATTACCTTCAGGAAGCCAAAACACCCCAAATATTTTTTTTTTCATTTTTCATTTTTATTTGGTCTAACTAACTCCAAAAGGTTGGAAAAGAGTTCCTACAAAGGTTTTGGACAGTGATTTTAACCCTAACGCCAAAAACCTTAAACCTTACCATAGCCCCAAAACTTAATACCCGGGTATTACCTTCAGGAAGCCCGAACACCCCAAATATTTTTTTATTTTTTATTTTTATTTGGTGTAACCAACTCCAAAAGGTCTGAAACATGTTCCTAAATAGGTTTTGGACAGTCATTTTAACCCTAACGCCAAAAACCTTAAACCTTACCCTAGCCCCAAAACCTAATATTATTAAAGTATTACCTTCAGGAAGCCCGAAAACCCCAAATATTTTTTTTTCATCTTTCTTTTTTTTGGTCTAACTAACTCCAAAAGGTTGGAAAATAGTTCCTACAAAGGTTTTGGACAGTGATTTTAACCCTAACGCCAAAAACCTTAAACCTTCCCCTAGCCCCTAAACCTAATACCTGGGTATTACCTTCAGGAAGCCCAAACACCCCAAATATTTTTTTTTTATTTTTTATTTTTATTTGGTGTAACCAACTCCAAAAGGTCTGAAACATGTTCCTAAATAGGTTTTGGACAGTCATTTTAACCCTAACGCCAAAAACCTTAAACCTTCCCCTAGCCCCAAAACCTAATACCCGGGTATTACCTTCAGGAATCCCGAAAACCCCAAATATTTTTTTTTCATTTTTCATTATTTTTTGGTCTAACTAACTCCAAAAGGTTGGAAAAGAGTTCCTACAAATGTTTTGGACAGTGATTTAAACCCTAACGCCAAAACCTTTAACCTTACCCTAGCCCCAAATCTTAATACCCGGGTATTACCTTCAGGAAGCCCAAACACCCCAAATATTTTTTTTTCATTTTTCATTTTTATTTGGTCTAACTAACTCCCAAAGGTTAGAAAACAGTTCCTACAAAGGTTTTGGACAGTGATTTAAACCCTAACGCCAAAACCTTAAACCTTACCCTAGCCCCAACTCTTAAAACCCGGGTATTACCTTCAGGAAGCCCAAACACCCCAAATATATTTTTTTTCATTTTTCATTTTTATTTGGTGTAACTAACTCCAAAAGGTTGGAAAAGAGTTCCTACAAAGGTTTTGGACAGTGATTTAAACCCTAACGCCAAAACCTTAAACCTTACCATAGCCCCAAAACTTATACCCGGGTATTACCTTCAGGAGGCCCGAACACCCCAAATATATTTTTTTTATTTTTTATTTTTATTTGGTGTAACCAACTCCAAAAGGTCTGAAACATGTTCCTAAATAGGTTTTGGACAGTCATTTTAACCCTAACGCCAAAAACCTTAAACCTTCCCCTAGCCCCAAAACCTAATACCCGGGTATTACCTTCAGGAATCCCGAAAACCCCAAATATTTTTTTTTCATTTTTCATTTCTTTTTGGTCTAACTAACTCCCAAAGCTTGGAAAATAGTTCCTACAAAGGTTTTGGACAGTGATTTAAACCCTAACGCCAAAAACCTTAAACCTTACCCTAGCCCCAAAACCTAATACCCGTGCATTATCTTCAGGAAGCCAAAACAAGCCAAATATTTTTTTTTCATTTTTCATTTTTATTTGGTCTAACTAACTCCAAATGGTTGGAAAAGAGTTCCTACAAAGGTTTTGGACAGTGATTTTAACCCTAACGCCAAAAACCTTAAACCTTTCCCTAGCCCCAAAACCTAATACCCATGTATTATCTTCAGGAAGCCCGAACACCACAAATATTTTTTTTTCATTTTTCATTTCTTTTTGGTCTAACTAACTCCAAAAGGTTGGAAAAGAGTTCCTACAAACGTTTTGGACAGTGATTTAAACCCTAACGCCAAAACCTTAAACCTTACCCTAGTCCCAAATCTTAATACCCGGGTATAACCTTCAGGAAACCAAAACACCCCAAATATTTTTTTTTCATTTTTCATTTTTATTTGGTCTAACTAACTCCAAAAGGTTGGAAAACAGTTCCTACAAAGGTTTTGGACAGTGATTTAAACCCTAACGCCAAAACCTTAAACCTTAACCTACCCCCAACTCTTAATACCCGGGTATTACCTTCAGGAAGCCCAAACACCCCAAATATATATTTTTTCATTTTTAATTTTTATTTGGTCTAACTAACTCCAAAAGGTTGGAAAACAGTTCCTACAAAGGTTTTGGACAGTGATTTAAACCCTAACGCCAAAACCTTAAACCTTACCCTAGCCCCAACTCTTAATACCCGGGTATTACCTTCAGGAAGCCAAAACACCCCAAATATTTTTTTTTTTCATTTTTCATTTTTATTTGGTCTAACTAACTCCAAAAGGTTGGAAAAGAGTTCCTACAAAGGTTTTGGACAGTGATTTTAACCCTAACGCCAAAAACCTTAAACCTTACCATAGCCCCAAAACTTATACCCGGGTATTACCTTCAGGAAGCCCGAACACCCCAAATATTTTTTTTTTATTTTTTATTTTTATTTGGTGTAACCAACTCCAAAAGGTCTGAAACATGTTCCTAAATAGGTTTTGGACAGTCATTTTAACCCTAACGCCAAAAACCTTAAACCTTACCCTAGCCCCAAAACCTAATACCCGTGCATTATCTTCAGGAAGCCAAAACAAGCCAAATATTTTTTTTTCATTTTTCATTTTTATTTGGTCTAACTAACTCCAAATGGTTGGAAAAGAGTTCCTACAAAGGTTTTGGACAGTGATTTTAACCCTAACGCCAAAAACCTTAAACCTTTCCCTAGCCCCAAAACCTAATACCCATGTATTATCTTCAGGAAGCCCGAACACCACAAATATTTTTTTTTCATTTTTCATTTCTTTTTGGTCTAACTAACTCCAAAAGCTTGGAAAATAGTTCCTACAAACGTTTTGGACAGTGATTTAAACCCTTACGCCATAACCTTAAACCTTACCCCAGCCCCAAATCTTAATACCCGGGTATTACCTTCAGGAAGCCCAAACACCCCAAATATTTTTTTTTCATTTTTCATTTCTTTTTGGTCTAACTAACTCCAAAAGGTTGGAAAACAGTTCCTGCAAACGTTTTGGACAGTGATTTAAACCCTTTCGCCAAAACCTTAAACCTTACCCCAGCCCCAAATATTACCTTCAGGAAGCCCAAACACCCCAAATATTTTTTTTTCATTTTTCATTTTTATTTGGTCTAACTAACTCCAAAAGCTTGGAAAATAGTTCCTACAAACGTTTTGGACAGTGATTTAAACCCTAACGCCAAAACCTTAAACCTTACCCCAGCCCCAAATCTTAATAACCGGGTATTACCTTCAGGAAGCCCAAACACCCCAAATATTTTTTTTTCATTTTTCATTTTTATTTGGTCTAACTAAAACCAAATGGTTGGAAAAGAGTTCCTACAAAGGTTTTGGACAGTGATTTTAACCCTAACGCCAAAAACCTTAAACCTTCCCCTAGCCCCAAAACCTAATACCCGGGTATTACCTTCAGGAAGCCCGAAAACCCCAAATATTTTTTTTTCATTTTTCATTTCTTTTTGGTCTAACTAACTCCCAAAGCTTGGAAAATAGTTCCTACAAAGTTTTTGGACAGTGATTTTAACCCTAACGCCAAAAACCTTAAACCTTACCCTAGCCCCAAAACCTAATACCCGTGCATTATCTTCAGGAAGCCCAAACAAGCCAAATATCTTTTTTTCATTTTTCATTTTTATTTGGTCTAACTAACTCCAAATGGTTGGAAAAGAGTTCCTACAAAGGTTTTGGACAGTGATTTTAACCCTAACGCCAAAAACCTTAAACCTTTCCCTAGCCCCAAAACCTAATACCCGTGTATTACCTTCAGGAAGCCCAAACACCCCAAATATTTTTTTTTCATTTTTCATTTTTATTTGGTCTAACTAACTCCCAAAGGTTGGAAAACAGTTCCTACAAAGGTTTTGGACAGTGATTTAAACCCTAACGCCAAAACCTTAAACCTTACCCTAGCCCCAACTCTTAATACCTGTGCATTATCTTCAGGAAGCCCAAACACCCCAAATATTTTTTTTTTCATTTTTCATTTTTATTTGGTCTAACTAACTCCAAAAGGTTGGAAAAGAGTTCCTACAAAGGTTTTGGACAGTGATTTTAACCCTAACGCCAAAAACCTTAAACCTTACCATCGCCCCAAAACTCCTGGGTATTACCTTCAGGAAGCCTGAACACCCCAAATATTTTTTTTCAATTTTTTTATTTCATTTGGTGTAACCAACTCCAAAAGGTCTGAAACATGTTCCTAAATAGGTTTTGGACAGTCATTTTAACCCTAACGCCAAAAACCTAAAACCTTCCCCTAGCCCCAAAACCTAATACCCGGGTATTACCTTCAGGAAGCCCGAAAACCCCAAATATTTTTTTTTCATTTTTCATTTCTTTTTGGTCTAACTAACTCCCAAAGCTTGGAAAATAGTTCCTACAAAGGTTTTGGACAGTGATTTTAACCCTAACGCCAAAAACCTTAAACCTTACCCTAGCCCCAAAACCTAATACCCGTGCATTATCTTCAGGAAGCCAAAACAAGCAAAATATTTTTTTTTCATTTTTCATTTTTATTTGGTCTAACTAACTCCAAATGGTTGGAAAAGAGTTCCTACAAAGGTTTTGGACAGTGATTTTAACCCTAACGCCAAAAACCTTAAACCTTTCCCTAGCCCCAAAATCTAATACCCGTGTATTATCTTCAGGAAGCCCGAACACCACAAATATTTTTTTTTCATTTTTCATTTCTTTTTGGTCTAACTAACTCCAAAAGCTTGGAAAATAGTTCCTACAAACGTTTTGGACAGTGATTTAAATCCTAACGCCAAAACCTTAAACCTTACCCTAGCACCAAATCTTAATACCCAGGTATTACCTTCAGGAAGCCCAAACACCCCAAATATTTTTTTTTCATTTTTCATTTTTAATTTGGTCTAACTAACTCCAAAAGGTTGGAAAACAGTTCCTACAAAGGTTTTGGACAGTGATTTAAACCCTAACGCCAAAACCTTAAACCTTACCCTAGCCCCAAGTCTTAATACCCGGGTATTACCTTCAGGAAGCCCCAACACCCCAAATATATTTTTTTTCATTTTTCATTTTTATTTGGTCTAACTCCAAAAGGTTGGAAAAGAGATCCTACAAAGGTTTTGGACAGTGATTTTAACCCTAACGCCCAAAACCTTAAACCTTACCATAGCCCCATAACCTAATACCCGGGTATTACCTTCAGGAAGCCCGAACACCCCAAATATTTTTTTTTCATTTTTCTTTTTTTTTGGTCTAACTAACTCCAAAAGCTTGGAAAAGAGATCCTACAAAGGTTTTGGACAGTGATTTTAACCCTAACGCCAAAAACCTTAAACCTTACCATAGCCCCATAACCTAATACCCGTGCATTATCTTCAGGAAGCCAAAACTAGCCAAATATATATTTTTTCATTTTTAATTTTTATTTGGTCTAACTAACTCCAAAAGGTTGGAAAACAGTTCCTACAAAGGTTTTGGACAGTGATTTAAACCCTAACGCCAAAACCTTAAACCTTACCCTAGCCCCAACTCTTAATACCCGGGTATTACCTTCAGGAAGCCCAAACACCCCAAATATTTTTTTTTTCATTTTTCATTTTTATTTGGTCTAACTAACTCCAAAAGGTTGGAAAAGAGTTCCTACAAAGGTTTTGGACAGTGATTTTAACCCTAACGCCAAAAACCTTAAACCTTACCATAGCCCCAAAACTAATACCCGGGTATTACCTTCAGGAAGCCCGAACACCCCAAATATTTTTTTTTTATTTTTTTTTTTATTTGGTGTAACCAACTCCAAAAGGTCTGAAACATGTTCCTAAATAGGTTTTGGACAGTCATTTTAACCCTAACGCCAAAAACCTTAAACCTTCCCCTAGCCCCAAAACCTAATACCCGGGTATTACCTTCAGGAATCCCGAAAACCCCAAATATTTTTTTTTCATTTTTCATTATTTTTTGGTCTAACTAACTCCAAAAGGTTGGAAAAGAGTTCCTACAAAGGTTTTGGACAGTGATTTTAACCCTAACGCCAAAAACCTTAAACCTTACCATAGCCCCAAAACTTATACCCGGGTATTACCTTCAGGAAGCCCGAACACCCCAAATATATTTTTTTTCATTTTTCATTTTTATTTGGTCTAACTAACTCCAAAAGGTTGGAAAAGAGTTCCTACAAAGGTTTTGGACAGTGATTTTAACCCTAACGCCAAAAACCTTAAACCTTACCATAGCCCCAAAACTTATACCCGGGTATTACCTTCAGGAAGCCCGAACACCCCAAATATATTTTTTTTATTTTTTATTTTTATTTGGTGTAACCAACTCCAAAAGGTCTGAAACATGTTCCTAAATAGGTTTTGGACAGTGATTTTAACCCTAACGCCAAAAACCTTAAACCTTCCCCTAGCCCCAAAACCTAATACCCGGGTATTACCTTCAGGAATCCCGAAAACCCCAAATATTTTTTTTTCATTTTTCATTTCTTTTTGGTCTAACTAACTCCCAAAGCTTGGAAAATAGTTCCTACAAAGGTTTTGGACAGTGATTTTAACCCTAACGCCAAAAACCTTAAACCTTACCCTAGCCCCAAAACCTAATACCCGTGCATTATCTTCAGGAAGCCAAAACAAGCCAAATATTTTTTTTTCATTTTTCATTTTTATTTGGTCTAACTAACTCCAAATGGTTGGAAAAGAGTTCCTACAAAGGTTTTGGACAGTGATTTTAACCCTAACGCCAAAAACCTTAAACCTTTCCCTAGCCCCAAAACCTAATACCCGTGTATTATCTTCAGGAAGCCCGAACACCACAAATATTTTTTTTTTCATTTTTCATTTCTTTTTGGTCTAACTAACTCCAAAAGGTTGGAAAAGAGTTCCTACAAAGTTTTGGACAGTGATTTAAACCCTAACGCCAAAACCTTAAACCTTACCCTAGCCCCAAATCTTAATACCCGGGTATTACCTTCAGGAAGCCAAAACACCCCAAATATTTTTTTTCATTTTTCATTTTTATTTGGTCTAACTAACTCCAAAAGGTTGGAAAACAGTTCCTACAAAGGTTTTGGACAGTGATTTAAACCCTAACGCCAAAACCTTAAACCTTAACCTAGCCCCAACTCTTAATACCCGGGTATTACCTTCAGGAAGCCCAAACACCCCAAATATATATTTTTTCATTTTTAATTTTTATTTGGTCTAACTAACTCCAAAAGGTTGGAAAACAGTTCCTACAAAGGTTTTGGACAGTGATTTTCTTTTAATACCCGTGTATTACCTTCAGGAAGCCAAAACACCCCAAATATTTTTTTTTTCATTTTTCATTTTTATTTGGTCTAACTAACTCCAAAAGGTTGGAAAAGAGTTCCTACAAAGGTTTTGGACAGTGATTTTAACCCTAACGCCAAAAACCTTAAACCTTACCATAGCCCCAAAACTTATACCCGGGTATTACCTTCAGGAAGCCCGAACACCCCAAATATTTTTTTTTTATTTTTTATTTTTATTTGGTGTAACCAACTCCAAAAGGTCTGAAACATGTTCCTAAATAGGTTTTGGACAGTCATTTTAACCCTAACGCCAAAAACCTTAAACCTTACCCTAGCCCCAAAACCTAATATTATTAAAGTATTACCTTCAGGAAGCCCGAAAACCCCAAATATTTTTTTTTCATCTTTCTTTTTTTTAGTCTAACTAACTCCAAAAGGTTGGAAAATAGTTCCTACAAAGGTTTTGGACAGTGATTTTAACCCTAACGCCAAAAACCTTAAACCTTCCCCTAGCCCCTAAACCTAATACCTGGGTATTACCTTCAGGAAGCCCAAACACCCCAAATATATTTTTTTTATTTTTTATTTTTATTTGGTGTAACCAACTCCAAAAGGTCTGAAACATGTTCCTAAATAGGTTTTGGACAGTCATTTTAACCCTAACGCCAAAAACCTTAAACCTTCCCCTAGCCCCAAAACCTAATACCCGGGTATTACCTTCAGGAATCCCGAAAACCCCAAATATTTTTTTTTCATTTTTCATTATTTTTTGGTCTAACTAACTCCAAAAGGTTGGAAAAGAGTTCCTACAAATGTTTTGGACAGTGATTTAAACCCTAACGCCAAAACCTTTAACCTTACCCTAGCCCCAAATCTTAATACCCGGGTATTACCTTCAGGAAGCCCAAACACCCCAAATATATTTTTTTTCATTTTTCATTTTTATTTGGTGTAACTAACTCCAAAAGGTTGGAAAAGAGTTCCTACAAAGGTTTTGGACAGTGATTTAAACCCTAACGCCAAAACCTTAAACCTTACCATAGCCCCAAAACTTATACCCGGGTATTACCTTCAGGAGGCCCGAACACCCCAAATATATTTTTTTTATTTTTTATTTTTATTTGGTGTAACCAACTCCAAAAGGTCTGAAACATGTTCCTAAATAGGTTTTGGACAGTCATTTTAACCCTAACGCCAAAAACCTTAAACCTTCCCCTAGCCCCAAAACCTAATACCCGGGTATTACCTTCAGGAATCCCGAAAACCCCAAATATTTTTTTTTCATTTTTCATTTCTTTTTGGTCTAACTAACTCCCAAAGCTTGGAAAATAGTTCCTACAAAGGTTTTGGACAGTGATTTAAACCCTAACGCCAAAAACCTTAAACCTTACCCTAGCCCCAAAACCTAATACCCGTGCATTATCTTCAGGAAGCCAAAACAAGCCAAATATTTTTTTTTCATTTTTCATTTTTATTTGGTCTAACTAACTCCAAATGGTTGGAAAAGAGTTCCTACAAAGGTTTTGGACAGTGATTTTAACCCTAACGCCAAAAACCTTAAACCTTTCCCTAGCCCCAAAACCTAATACCCATGTATTATCTTCAGGAAGCCCGAACACCACAAATATTTTTTTTTCATTTTTCATTTCTTTTTGGTCTAACTAACTCCAAAAGGTTGGAAAAGAGTTCCTACAAACGTTTTGGACAGTGATTTAAACCCTAACGCCAAAACCTTAAACCTTACCCTAGCCCCAAATCTTAATACCCGGGTATTACCTTCAGGAAGCCCGAACACCCCAAATATTTTTTTTTCATTTTTCATTTTTATTTGGTCTAACTAACTCCAAAAGGTTGGAAAACAGTTCCTACAAAGGTTTTGGACAGTGATTTAAACCCTAACGCCAAAACCTTAAACCTTACCCTAGCCCCAACTCTTAATACCCGGGTATTACCTTCAGGAAGCCCAAACACCCCAAATATATATTTTTTCATTTTTAATTTTTATTTGGTCTAACTAACTCCAAAAGGTTGGAAAACAGTTCCTACAAAGGTTTTGGACAGTGATTTTAACCCTAACGCCAAAAACCTTAAACCTTTCCCTAGCCCCAAAACCTAATACCCATGTATTATCTTCAGGAAGCCCGAACACCACAAATATTTTTTTTTCATTTTTCATTTCTTTTTGGTCTAACTAACTCCAAAAGGTTGGAAAAGAGTTCCTACAAACGTTTTGGACAGTGATTTAAACCCTAACGCCAAAACCTTAAACCTTACCCTAGCCCCAAATCTTAATACCCGGGTATTACCTTCAGGAAGCCCGAACACCCCAAATATTTTTTTTTCATTTTTCATTTTTATTTGGTCTAACTAACTCCAAAAGGTTGGAAAACAGTTCCTACAAAGGTTTTGGACAGTGATTTAAACCCTAACGCCAAAACCTTAAACCTTACCCTAGCCCCAACTCTTAATACCCGGGTATTACCTTCAGGAAGCCCAAACACCCCAAATATATATTTTTTCATTTTTAATTTTTATTTGGTCTAACTAACTCCAAAAGGTTGGAAAACAGTTCCTACAAAGGTTTTGGACAGTGATTTAAACCCTAACGCCAAAACCTTAAACCTTACCCTAGCCCCAACTCTTAATACCCGGGTATTACCTTCAGGAAGCCCAAACACCCCAAATATTTTTTTTTTCATTTTTCATTTTTATTTGGTCTAACTAACTCCAAAAGGTTGGAAAAGAGTTCCTACAAAGGTTTTGGACAGTGATTTTAACCCTAACGCCAAAAACCTTAAACCTTACCATAGCCCCAAAACTTAATACCCGGGTATTACCTTCAGGAAGCCCGAACACCCCAAATATTTTTTTTTTATTTTTTATTTTTATTTGGTGTAACCAACTCCAAAAGGTCTGAAACATGTTCCTAAATAGGTTTTGGACAGTCATTTTAACCCTAACGCCAAAAACCTTAAACCTTCCCCTAGCCCAAAACCTAATACCCGGGTATTACCTTCAGGAATCCCGAAAACCCCAAATATTTTTTTTTCATTTTTCATTATTTTTTGGTCTAACTAACTCCAAAAGGTTGGAAAAGAGTTCCTACAAATGTTTTGGACAGTGATTTAAACCCTAACGCCAAAACCTTTAACCTTACCCTAGCCCCAAATCTTAATACCCGGGTATTACCTTCAGGAAGCCCAAACACCCCAAATATTTTTTTTTCATTTTTCATTTTTATTTGGTCTAACTAACTCCCAAAGGTTGGAAAACAGTTCCTACAAAGGTTTTGGACAGTGATTTAAACCCTAACGCCAAAACCTTAAACTTTACCCTAGCCCCAACTCTTAATACCCGGGTATTACCTTCAGGAAGCCCAAACACCCCAAATATATTTTTTTTCATTTTTCATTTTTATTTGGTCTAACTAACTCCAAAAGGTTGGAAAAGAGTTCCTACAAAGGTTTTGGACAGTGATTTTAACCCTAACGCCAAAAACCTTAAACCTTACCATAGCCCCAAAACTTATACCCGGGTATTACCTTCAGGAAGCCCGAACACCCCAAATATATTTTTTTTATTTTTTATTTTTATTTGGTGTAACCAACTCCAAAAGGTCTGAAACATGTTCCTAAATAGGTTTTGGACAGTGATTTTAACCCTAACGCCAAAAACCTTAAACCTTCCCCTAGCCCCAAAACCTAATACCCGGGTATTACCTTCAGGAATCCCGAAAACCCCAAATATTTTTTTTTCATTTTTCATTTCTTTTTGGTCTAACTAACTCCCAAAGCTTGGAAAATAGTTCCTACAAAGGTTTTGGACAGTGATTTTAACCCTAACGCCAAAAACCTTAAACCTTACCCTAGCCCCAAAACCTAATACCCGTGCATTATCTTCAGGAAGCCAAAACAAGCCAAATATTTTTTTTTCATTTTTCATTTTTATTTGGTCTAACTAACTCCAAATGGTTGGAAAAGAGTTCCTAAAAGGTTTTGGACAGTGATTTTAACCCTAACGCCAAAAACCTTAAACCTTTCCCTAGCCCCAAAACCTAATACCCATGTATTATCTTCAGGAAGCCCGAACACCACAAATATTTTTTTTTCATTTTTCATTTCTTTTTGGTCTAACTAACTCCAAAAGGTTGGAAAAGAGTTCCTACAAACGTTTTGGACAGTGATTTAAACCCTAACGCCAAAACCTTAAACCTTACCCTAGCCCCAAATCTTAATACCCGGGTATTACCTTCAGGAAACCAAAACACCCCAAATATTTTTTTTTCATTTTTCATTTTTATTTGGTCTAACTAACTCCAAAAGGTTGGAAAACAGTTCCTACAAAGGTTTTGGACAGTGATTTAAACCCTAACGCCAAAACCTTAAACCTTAACCTACCCCCAACTCTTAATACCCGGGTATTACCTTCAGGAAGCCCAAACACCCCAAATATATATTTTTTCATTTTTAATTTTTATTTGGTCTAACTAACTCCAAAAGGTTGGAAAACAGTTCCTACAAAGGTTTTGGACAGTGATTTAAACCCTAACGCCAAAACCTTAAACCTTACCCTAGCCCCAACTCTTAATACCCGGGTATTACCTTCAGGAAGCCAAAACACCCCAAATATTTTTTTTTTCATTTTTCATTTTTATTTGGTCTAACTAACTCCAAAAGGTTGGAAAAGAGTTCCTACAAAGGTTTTGGACAGTGATTTTAACCCTAACGCCAAAAACCTTAAACCTTACCATAGCCCCAAAACTTATACCCGGGTATTACCTTCAGGAAGCCCGAACACCCCAAATATTTTTTTTTTATTTTTTATTTTTATTTGGTGTAACCAACTCCAAAAGGTCTGAAACATGTTCCTAAATAGGTTTTGGACAGTCATTTTAACCCTAACGCCAAAAACCTTAAACCTTACCCTAGCCCCAAAACCTAATATTATTAAAGTATTACCTTCAGGAAGCCCGAAAACCCCAAATATTTTTTTTTCATCTTTCTTTTTTTTAGTCTAACTAACTCCAAAAGGTTGGAAAAGAGTTACTACAAAGGTTTTGGACAGTGATTTTAACCCTAACGCCAAAAACCTTAAACCTTCCCCTAGCCCCTAAACCTAATACCTGGGTATTACCTTCAGGAAGCCCAAACACCCCAAATATTTTTTTTTTATTTTTTATTTTTATTTGGTGTAACCAACTCCAAAAGGTCTGAAACATGTTCCTAAATAGGTTTTGGACAGTCATTTTAACCCTAACGCCAAAAACCTTAAACCTTCCCCTAGCCCCAAAACCTAATACCCGGGTATTACCTTCAGGAATCCCGAAAACCCCAAATATTTTTTTTTCATTTTTCATTATTTTTTGGTCTAACTAACTCCCAAAGGTTGGAAAACAGTTCCCACAAAGGTTTTGGACAGTGATTTAAACCCTAACGCCAAAACCTTAAACCTTACCCTAGCCCCAAATCTTAATACCCGGGTATTACCTTCAGGAAGCCCGAACACCCCAAATATTTTTTTTTCATTTTTCATTTTTATTTGGTCTAACTAACTCCCAAAGGTTGGAAAACAGTTCCTACAAAGGTTTTGGACAGTGATTTAAACCCTAACGCCAAAACCTTAAACCTTACCCTAGCCCCAACTTTTAATACCCGGGTATTACCTTCAGGAAGCCCAAACACCCCAAATATATTTTTTTTCATTTTTCATTTTTATTTGGTGTAACTAACTCCAAAAGGTTGGAAAAGAGTTCCTACAAAGGTTTTGGACAGTGATTTAAACCCTAACGCCAAAACCTTAAACCTTACCATAGCCCCAAAACTTAATACCCGGGTATTACCTTCAGGAAGCCCGAAAACCCCAAATATATTTTTTTTATTTTTTATTTTTATTTGGTGTAACCAACTCCAAAAGGTCTGAAACATGTTCCTAAATAGGTTTTGGACAGTCATTTTAACCCTAACGCCAAAAACCTTAAACCTTCCCCTAGCCCCAAAACCTAATACCCGGGTATTACCTTCAGGAATCCCGAACACCCCAAATATTTTTTTTTCATTTTTCATTTTTATTTGGTGTAACTAACTCCAAAAGGTTGGAAAAGAGTTCCTACAAAGGTTTTGGACAGTGATTTAAACCCTAACGCCAAAACCTTAAACCTTACCATAGCCCCAAAACTTATACCCGGGTATTACCTTCAGGAAGCCCGAACACCCCAAATATTTTTTTTTTATTTTTTATTTTTATTTGGTGTAACCAACTCCAAAAGGTCTGAAACATGTTCCTAAATAGGTTTTGGACAGTCATTTTAACCCTAACGCCAAAAACCTTAAACCTTACCCTAGCCCCAAAACCTAATATTATTAAAGTATTACCTTCAGGAAGCCCGAAAACCCCAAATATTTTTTTTTCATCTTTCTTTTTTTTAGTCTAACTAACTCCAAAAGGTTGGAAAAGAGTTACTACAAAGGTTTTGGACAGTGATTTTAACCCTAACGCCAAAAACCTTAAACCTTCCCCTAGCCCCTAAACCTAATACCTGGGTATTACCTTCAGGAAGCCCAAACACCCCAAATATTTTTTTTTTATTTTTTATTTTTATTTGGTGTAACCAACTCCAAAAGGTCTGAAACATGTTCCTAAATAGGTTTTGGACAGTCATTTTAACCCTAACGCCAAAAACCTTAAACCTTCCCCTAGCCCCAAAACCTAATACCCGGGTATTACCTTCAGGAATCCCGAAAACCCCAAATATTTTTTTTTCATTTTTCATTATTTTTTGGTCTAACTAACTCCAAAAGGTTGGAAAAGAGTTCCTACAAATGTTTTGGACAGTGATTTAAACCCTAACGCCAAAACCTTTAACCTTACCCTAGCCCCAAATCTTAATACCCGGGTATTACCTTCAGGAAGCCCGAACACCACAAATATTTTTTTTTCATTTTTCATTTTTATTTGGTCTAACTAACTCCCAAAGGTTGGAAAACAGTTCCTACAAAGGTTTTGGACAGTGATTTAAACCCTAACGCCAAAACCTTAAACCTTACCCTAGCCCCAACTCTTAATACCCGGGTATTACCTTCAGGAAGCCCAAACACCCCAAATATATTTTTTTTCATTTTTCATTTTTATTTGGTGTAACTAACTCCAAAAGGTTGGAAAAGAGTTCCTACAAAGGTTTTGGACAGTGATTTAAACCCTAACGCCAAAACCTTAAACCTTACCATAGCCCCAAAACTTATACCCGGGTATTACCTTCAGGAAGCCCGAACACCCCAAATATATTTTTTTTATTTTTTATTTTTATTTGGTGTAACCAACTCCAAAAGGTCTGAAACATGTTCCTAAATAGGTTTTGGACAGTCATTTTAACCCTAACGCCAAAAACCTTAAACCTTCCCCTAGCCCCAAAACCTAATACCCGGGTATTACCTTCAGGAATCCCGAAAACCCCAAATATTTTTTTTTCATTTTTCATTTCTTTTTGGTCTAACTAACTCCCAAAGCTTGGAAAATAGTTCCTACAAAGGTTTTGGACAGTGATTTAAACCCTAACGCCAAAAACCTTAAACCTTACCCTAGCCCCAAAACCTAATACCCGTGCATTATCTTCAGGAAGCCAAAACAAGCCAAATATTTTTTTTTCATTTTTCATTTTTATTTGGTCTAACTAACTCCAAATGGTTGGAAAAGAGTTCCTACAAAGGTTTTGGACAGTGATTTTAACCCTAACGCCAAAAACCTTAAACCTTTCCCTAGCCCCAAAACCTAATACCCATGTATTATCTTCAGGAAGCCCGAACACCACAAATATTTTTTTTTCATTTTTCATTTCTTTTTGGTCTAACTAACTCCAAAAGCTTGGAAAATAGTTCCTACAAACGTTTTGGACAGTGATTTAAACCCTTACGCCATAACCTTAAACCTTACCCCAGCCCCAAATCTTAATACCCGGGTATTACCTTCAGGAAGCCCAAACACCCCAAATATTTTTTTTTCATTTTTCATTTCTTTTTGGTCTAACTAACTCCAAAAGGTTGGAAAACAGTTCCTGCAAACGTTTTGGACAGTGATTTAAACCCTTTCGCCAAAACCTTAAACCTTACCCCAGCCCCAAATATTACCTTCAGGAAGCCCAAACACCCCAAATATTTTTTTTTCATTTTTCATTTTTATTTGGTCTAACTAACTCCAAAAGCTTGGAAAATAGTTCCTACAAACGTTTTGGACAGTGATTTAAACCCTTACGCCATAACCTTAAACCTTACCCCAGCCCCAAATCTTAATAACCGGGTATTACCTTCAGGAAGCCCAAACACCCCAAATATTTTTTTTTTCATTTTTCATTTTTATTTGGTCTAACTAAAACCAAATGGTTGGAAAAGAGTTCCTACAAAGGTTTTGGACAGTGATTTTAACCCTAACGCCAAAAACCTTAAACCTTCCCCTAGCCCCAAAACCTAATACACGGGTATTACCTTCAGGAAGCCCGAAAACCCCAAATATTTTTTTTTCATTTTTCATTTCTTTTTGGTCTAACTAACTCCCAAAGCTTGGAAAATAGTTCCTACAAAGTTTTTGGACAGTGATTTTAACCCTAACGTCAAAAACCTTAAACCTTACCCTAGCCCCAAAACCTAATACCCGTGCAATATCTTCAGGAAGCCCAAACAAGCCAAATATCTTTTTTTCATTTTTCATTTTTATTTGGTCTAACTAACTCCAAATGGTTGGAAAAGACTTCCCTACAAAGGTTTTGGACAGTGATTTTAACCCTAACGCCAAAAACCTTAAACCTTTCCCTAGCCCCAAAACCTAATACCCGTGTATTACCTTCAGGAAGCCCAAACACCCCAAATATTTTTTTTTCATTTTTCATTTTTATTTGGTCTAACTAACTCCCAAAGGTTGGAAAACAGTTCCTACAAAGGTTTTGGACAGTGATTTAAACCCTAACGCCAAAACCTTAAACCTTACCCTAGCCCCAACTCTTAATACCTGTGCATTATCTTCAGGAAGCCCAAACACCCCAAATATTTTTTTTTTCATTTTTCATTTTTATTTGGTCTAACTAACTCCAAAAGGTTGGAAAAGAGTTCCTACAAAGGTTTTGGACAGTGATTTTAACCCTAACGCCAAAAACCTTAAACCTTACCATCGCCCCAAAACTTATACCTGGGTATTACCTTCAGGAAGCCTGAACACCCCAAATATTTTTTTTCAATTTTTTTTTTTTCATTTGGTGTAACCAACTCCAAAAGGTCTGAAACATGTTCCTAAATAGGTTTTGGACAGTCATTTTAACCCTAACGCCAAAAACCTTAAACCTTCCCCTAGCCCCAAAACCTAATACCCGGGTATTACCTTCAGGAAGCCCGAAACCCCAAATATTTTTTTTTCATTTTTCATTTCTTTTTGGTCTAACTAACTCCCAAAGCTTGGAAAATAGTTCCTACAAAGGTTTTGGACAGTGATTTTAACCCTAACGCCAAAAACCTTAAACCTTACCCTAGCCCCAAAACCTAATACCCGTGCATTATGTTCAGGAAGCCAAAACAAGCAAAATATTTTTTTTTCATTTTTCATTTTTCTTTGGTCTAACTAACTCCAAATGGTTGGAAAAGAGTTCCTACAAAGGTTTTGGACAGTGATTTTAACCCTAACGCCAAAAACCTTAAACCTTTCCCTAGCCCCAAAATCTAATACCCGTGTATTATCTTCAGGAAGCCCGAACACCACAAATATTTTTTTTTCATTTTTCATTTCTTTTTGGTCTAACTAACTCCAAAAGCTTGGAAAATAGTTCCTACAAACGTTTTGGACAGTGATTTAAATCCTAACGCCAAAACCTTAAACCTTACCCTAGCCCCAAATCTTAATACCCAGGTATTACCTTCAGGAAGCCCAAACACCCCAAATATTTTTTTTTCATTTTTCATTTTTAATTTGGTCTAACTAACTCCAAAAGGTTGGAAAACAGTTCCTACAAAGGTTTTGGACAGTGATTTAAACCCTAACGCCAAAACCTTAAACCTTACCCTAGCCCCAAGTCTTAATACCCGGGTATTACCTTCAGGAAGCCCCAACACCCCAAATATATTTTTTTTCATTTTTCATTTTTATTTGGTCTAACTCCAAAAGGTTGGAAAAGAGATCCTA